>CM060910.1:989034264-994034264 GCA_030737875.1 Allium sativum | reverse complement strand
TTTGAGTCGAGCGTAATTGTATTCTAAAGTTGTCATTTTTTCATTACACAACTTTTCGCAGCAATTCATGGATGAGCAATCGCACTTTGAAGAGAATAAATGCGATGACACTATAGAATTAGATGGAAATGTAGACGTACAACTGAATATCGGACCTGCATTTGACAACATGATAGTTGCTTCAGTACCCGATAACAATACAACATGTATTGACTGCATGCAAGTAAATAACGTTCTACTGAACTTTGATTTTGGAGGTGAAGAGATAGATGATGATGATGCCGATAGTAATGAAGGACCTGAAATGGAGATACCGCTAGATGAGGACCTGTGTACTACGCAAAATTTAGCTAGATCTGTTGTTGCAAACTTGCAATGCAATGAAGAATTATTCTCATCTTCATGCGTTCAAAATGATTTTAAAGCTGGTCTCGTATTCAAGATTAAAGCAAAATTTCTACAAAAACTATTATACATGCCGTTTCTTTCAAGCCTATCAGGTCGAACAAAGAAATGTGTACCGCCATTTACAATGTCGACGATAAATGCCAATGGAGAATTCAAGCCACTGATTCAAAAAAATCACAGTTGGGAATGTGGGTTGCGAAAAAATATAGGGGTGACCACACTTGCGTTAATTCAACAGTAAATTCAAGTCATAAGCAAGTCATGTAAACATTTTTGGTTTCGAAGATTATGCCTTTTGTAAAGTCAGATTTAAACATAACAGCTAAAACGGTTCAAGTTTTGATGGAAGAATAATTGTTTATTAAGCTTGGGTATATGAAAGCGTGGAGATCACTAAGTAAGGCAATTGTGATGATTTATGGGGATTGCGCCAAGTCATATTCTATGTTACGACAATATTTTGATGAAATTAAAAGAATGGATACCGGCAGTGTAAGCCATATAGTAAAAAATGATGTTGGTGTATTTGAACGTGCATTTTGGGCATTTATACCTTCCGGAGCTTCTTGGGCCGACGAGCAAGCCATGGTATCGATTTCTAATAAAAAAAATATGAAATTTGGGTGTTGGGGGTCGATTTAGGGTTTGGGAAATAATGGGTTCGTTTAGAGTTGAGTGGAAACAATGAAAGAAGTGAGGAAGAAGAGAGATTGGCTCTCTGTATATAGCGCCGGGGCGCTATTCGAGATAGCGCCAGTGTGCGCAATCTCAAATAGCGCCTGATATGTTTATTTTTTAAACAGAAACAAATGGGCTCTATTTAAGATCGCGCCCCTAAGCGCTATCTCAAATTGCGCCAATAAAAAATAATTGTTTCTGCTACGATGGCCAAAACCAGGATACGTGCGTAATAAGTTTTAAACCAGGATAATATAGTGATTAGTTTTCTAAATTAGGCCAAATCCAAAAAAAATCCTAATTTTTTTAGATATAAGTCAAATACAGCTAGTATAGTCAAGTCAAGTCCAGCTAGAACCGTATAAATCGTATAACATGTACTTTATTTCCCTACTTATGAGATAAATGCTCCAGCTGCCACAGATGAGATGAGATTAGACGGAGACGAGCGAGATATATAGGAAATGCAGTTCTAGATCCACATATCGATTGAATCCAGGATAGAACAAAGAATCAAACAATTTTTGCATACTTTCCAATAATGGTGAGCAAGTCAGCACAAGCATCGAATATTATATAAAATATGTACTATTAAATTGTATTGTTTAGATTGTAAACTGAAATACAACTCATTTATAAAAAGGCCCATTTTGACCGCACACAGTGCTCTTGACCTAGGTTTATTCGTCCTTATCCATTAATTCGAAGTATCAACACCCATGACATTTATCATACATTCCTTGAGGATGCAGAACTTGGCGATTTCTTGAGTATGTATTAATTACCACTAATTTATCTTAGGTCTTTTTAATACTTTCAATAACCATAAATTTAATTAATATGTACTGAACATCTTTTAATTTTGGATGTTCAATTAACTAGTGCGTTAGCCGCAAGTGGATGAAAGACCACACATACATTTCATTTTAATTTTGGAGACTTTTAGTTTGACCCCATCGAACCTCACCATGCTTACCCAATTAGGGATTAAAGGGAGGGGGAGGGAAGGGGAGGGAGTGAGGGAGGGGAAGGGGAGACATTATCATGTGATGAGCAGTACTAATGCACTAACTTTTTGTCTAGTATGATGTCTCATTTTGACTTGCATAATGGATTGTCTTCTAGAGTGCAACTAAATGGAAGTTATATTAAAGATGCAATACCTAAAATGAAATATCCTTATAGAGGAAAACACAATTTGGAGAGTGCTTGATTTTGTATTCTCTTTATAATGGGAAACGTATTCTTTTCAAATTCATCGAACACATTGCCGACCAGACATGTATTAGCCATTGCGGAGTTGAAATTTGATCGTCCAATAAGATATGATTAAGGACACCTATTATAACATATCTGTATCGCTCCTTAGACTATTAGTGCACTATTAGGACGAGATTCAAGTTTATTACTATTTTTTGGAAGATTCTACAGTACTAGTATTATGAGAACTTTAGCAATTTAACTTAATCGATGTTAAACTCCACGTTACCTCTACTGTTTCCCTAAGTTAGAGTATTGGCTCACAAGAATCGGAGACCATTGCAAGGAGGTCGTGTCTGTCATATGTTCGCATTGACCCGTAATTAGACTGAGTTACACACTATGTAACATTCGGTAATATACACCCTAGTTAGACATAAAAACTAAAATAATAACAGTTGAATGTAAATAATAATAAGCTGAAAACATAGATATTTATAACATAGGAATTTTAAATATAAAAGGTATAATATAATATATTATTTTGAGTTTTAAATATATGTTTTGGTTTGACCTACACGCGTTTTTTGAATTTTTTTTGTTTTATATGTTACCATAAAGGTATAATATAATAAGCTGGAAAGACCATTACTTATACAATTATACATGGAAAACATGCTGGCATTTAGTTATAATAATAATTTAGTATAAATAATAAAATGTATAATATAAGTACAAACATTGTTTTATATGGAAAGGGCATTAATATTTGTAATAATAAA
The DNA here is from genome assembly GCA_030737875.1 of Allium sativum. NCBI lineage: Eukaryota > Viridiplantae > Streptophyta > Magnoliopsida > Asparagales > Amaryllidaceae > Allium > Allium sativum. The sequence goes on along the minus strand of CM060910.1, from coordinate 994,031,196 downwards.
AGGTATAATATAATATATATTTTTAACCTTTAAAAGCTTTTCTGGTTTGACCTACATGCAATTTTTGAATTTTTTTGTTTTATATGTTACCACCATAAATTACCTAATGTACGTGGAAATACCATTACTAATATAATTATACATGGAAAGCGTGCTGACATTTAGTAATAATAAAATGTATAATAGAAGCACGTACATTGTTATATATAGAAAGGGCATCAATATTTGTAACAATAAAAGGTATAATATAATTTTTTTTCCAAAAATAAGTATAATATAAATTTTGATTTCATGTAAATGGCATGATGGCTTTTAATAAGTATGCACCAACGTAATTTTTTGGATCTAATATCTTAAGCGCCGAAAGATTCCTTTTATATTTGAATTGGCCTTTGATGCGCGGATGAAATTTGTGATGCATCTATTAAGATTTGATTGAATTGATTAAAGGGCATTAAATGCATAAATTTATGCTGAATATGAGTTTTGAACAAATGTAACAGTTCTAGGAAATGTTACGGTAGTTAACTGACATTCATTGCCCCTTCCTTTTAATTGTGGAAGAATAATTAAGTAAAGGGTATTTTCGTCAGTTTAGGTATACACCAAAAAAGTGTGACACGAAACCTATTCCGATTATTAGTAAAGATTTTCATTTTCCTCTACATCTTACGGTAGTAAAACTAATATTTTTAGCTATTACCTTACCCTGTTAATTCGAAACATAAATATAACAGATACATGGCAAATTCATTAAAATTCAAACATGATGTGTGTGTATCACACACACACAAAAGATAGAGAAACAAGATACAAGAACACAATATGTCGTGGTTTTAGCTTAACTAAAAAGCATAAGCTAGATGCAACGAAGTTTGAATGCCTAGTGCCCAACAAACTCTACCTAATAATCCGATATGCAAAGCAAATCAAAAGTAAACCGAATTGCTTTAAATATGTTTTCATTTTCAACTTTTCTAATGATCTAGCAATACCGACCGTAAGCTACCATATATTCACTCTAAGCTTTTTTTATTTCTAAGGTCGAACATCTCATTGTACAATCTGGATGATTGTTGTGAACTTCGTTTACAAGTTTCCAATACCTTTATGGTTAACAAGCATGTCCTTATTGTTATGTAATGACGGTTGGAACAAAGCCCCCTTCCTTTCACGCATATAAGCTGGCACACAACTCCCATATAACAAAAGGAATCCCTGATATTACGTGTCTACCAGCTCAAATTTGTATACAATTCCTTCAATATATTCCGTGATGTGGGACAATTGTATCCAAGCCATCATTCCTCCTTAACAACATGCGAGACAATGCTAACACTATGTACAATAACTTCATGCTTATGTTCAGCCTCTATATATTATTTCCCAAGTATAATTAATTCGAAAGAAGGTCGTATGATGACAGACATTGTAGTGGGGCTTATTTAACTAACGACGTGTAAGTTTCAGATCAAAACAGGGAACAAGAAAATGGTAGATATATGATAAAATTTTCCCAATTTATTCAGTCTTATTATCGTCGGATAAATAGGTGTAACACCTAAAAGCAAAAATTTGCTTTAGTTTATGCAGCCAATTAAGAGCGAGTCACTTATCCGGCCTCAATAAAGGTTGCCAATAAACTGACCATGACTGTTAAGAAAATGGTAGATATCTTTTTGGGTGCAATTTCTGTGAAGTAAAAGAGACAACAAAAATATTTTTAAGGAAATTAAACTTTGTTTGGTTTAAAGTTTTTATTTTTTTTAAACAAAAATGCTCACATCGTATGTATTACTAGAAAACTAGTTATTTTGATCTAAGAAATTTACGTGTAAAACATAAAATAAATTTATTCTGATTTGTGTATTTTGCGAAATAACAAAAGCATGGATAACAATCCAACTCTTCTGTTGTCCGGAGGTAGTTAGGATGACAAAAAAAATAAAAAATTTATCTTTATATATTTTTAGTATTTCATAGTGCAAACTGATAACACAAAACCAAAACGAACACAAACGGGACTTCTAATCCAGTTTGTATTTTCGAAAAGATTGAGAAAGAAAATAAGTGTAGGATTCGAATTGGATCATTTTCATGTCAAATACTACATATAACTTTGATGAAATCTCACATGATGCAAAATTTATTGTTTTAAAGATAAAATTCAAATTTTGCTAGAATTCCAGAAGAAAATGGAAAAATATCATTGAAATAGACAAATTAGGTAAAAATATATGCTAAAAATTATCACAGTAAAGTTTGACAAAAAATCAACAACATATTTGAATGGACACAACTTGAAATTTTGAAATAAAAGATACTAAATGACATCATGCCAATGAGATGCTAACCATGTAAACAAATTGCATATGAATTTAGTATCACATATCTATAATTTTTATACGAACTTAGCATTATATATGTGTAATGATATATTTATTTAGCATTGTTTCAGAATTGATTATTTGAACATAAAATTATGCATAATTGACAATAAAAAAAAGTTTTGGATCGTTAAATCTTTTTATTTTTTATGTTAGATATCCAAATCAGGGGACAATTAAATGATGAAAATCAATTGAATTCGAGTGGATGTGTCTTTCTCCCGTTTGTGAATAGTGAATAATATTTTAGTTTATTTGGAGTAATTTTCAGCAATCTATTTTATATGATCCTATATTAAAATAAAATTCAATGTTCTCTGGGTTAAAATTTAAAATCTTGTGTTTTTCAAACTAAAACGATGTTAGTTTTTTCACTTAAATAATGAAATGTTTCTGATCCGAATTAAAGAAATATAGTTGAGGTTATCCTATATTACCGATTCAATTACAGATGTCTAAAGAGCTCACGAAAGCTTTCTTTCAAGGATTCAATAAGAAATTTGTTTACAAGGCAAAAACCAATGAGAAACAGCCTTGAAGAAAAGTGGAACATTTAGAGCATCTTCAACAAAAAGTTGATTTTTTTCGACGCTCTATAAAGGAAATTGGATAGAAGTGCTTGTAAAATTCTTTAATGTAAAATGAACTGATAAACTGATAAACTGTACAAGTGTGTAACGTTAGCTATTTATAGAGATATAACTAACTAAGTAAATGCGGAAAGGTATTGGGCTGAAGGCCCAAACCCGACATATATGATAATACAAACAGATATACAAATGAACGTATTTTATTATCCACCCTCAATTTTATCTAGGGTTTGCTCTCTCCTTTTTGCGCCGCCTCCTTCATCAATCTTCATCTCGCTTCTAAATTTCACAAAATTCTTTGCTGAAAGCGGCTTTGTAAGGGCATCAGCTTGTTGGTATTGAGCAGGAACGTGATTTACATCCAATTTTCCGGTGGTTGTTTGCTCTCGAACAAAATACAGTTCGATTTCGATATGTTTGGTGCGAGCGTGTTGGATTGGATTTGCTGAAAGTGATACCGTGCTCAAGTTATCACACCAGACCATCGATCTTTTGCTGGGTAGAAACCCTAGCTCTCCGAGAAGAGAATTTATCCACATAACTTCTGCCGTGCTGCTCGCTAATGATCGATACTCCGCTTCAGTGCTTGAACGAGAGATGGTTGGCAGCTTCTTCGAGCACTAAGAGATAGGATTAGTCCCCATGAACACACAGTATCCGGATGTCGATCTGCGGTCATCTGGATCTGACGCCCAGTCTGAATCACTATAAGCTTGAATATTTAACTCTTTATTAGTTGTTAGTTTGATTCCATAGTTGATTGTTCCACTTAGGTAGCGTAGGATCCTCTTAACAGTCGTCCAATGTTCATTAAGAGGTGATTGCATGAATTGACAGAATTTATTCACACTATAACAAATATCAGGCCTAGTAACAGTTAGGTATTGTAATGCACCCACTATGCTTCTGTATTCCTTGACATTCTGTATTGCTTCTCCTTTGTGTTTGGACAACTTTAGATTACTGGTCATAGGGGTTGGCATTGGTTTAGCTTTATCCATTTTAGCACGAACAAGTAATTCTGAAATGTACTTGCTTTGAGATAACATGACCTCATTTTTAGAATTCTAAATAACTTGTATTCCTAGGAAGTAATTTAAGTTGCCCAAGTCCTTGATGGAGAAAGTTTGATTCAAGTGTTGCACTATTTGGTTGACATTTGTTTGATTGTTGCCTGTAATTAAAATGTCATCAACATAAACCAGTATAAATGTGACATCAGTCCCATTTCTTTTGATATGCAGAGAATTATCTGACTTGGCAGTAATGAACCCCAATTATGTAAATGTGTCTCTAAGTTTGTCATACCAGACCCTTGATGCTTGCCTTAACCCATAAATGGCCTTGTTAAGCTTGCAGATTAGGTTCATATTTTGTCTAATTTTATAACCATCTGGTTGCTCCATGTACACATCTTCTTGTAGATCTCCATTCAAAAATGCATTGCAAACATCAAGTTGCCTTATGCACCAGTGCTTGTGTAGGGCAATGCACATAATTATCCTTATTGTAGTATGTTTAACCATAGGGGAAAAAGTCTCTTTGAAATCAAAGCCATATTCCTGTGTGTACCCCTTTGCTACCAATCTGGCCTTGTGTTTTGTATGCTACCATCTGCTTCCTTTTTCAATCTATAGGTCCATTTACATCCTATGATATTCTTATGATTAGGTGCAGTAACTAGGTTCCATGTTTTGTTTTTGATTAAGGCAGCATATTCCTCATCCATAGCATTTTTCCATTCTTGACACTTTATGGCTTCATTGAAGTTAGTGGGCTCTTTGTTACTCATAGCTGTAGCATATATTTTTGGCTTAAATATACCATGCTTAGCTCTTGTCTTCATGTGATGCTTGTTTTGTTCATGTTGTTCATCTTCACTACTTGAATTTGCTGTGGTGTTGCTGTTCCCATTAGCTGCTTCCATATCAGTACTTCCATTATCATTAGTGTTATAATTTGCATCACCTTCGCCATTTATAGAGTTGTCTGGACTGTAGCTTGATCTAGTGCTAGGAACACTTTCTCTGTCCTTCTCTTCATTGCACATATGTTGTTTGTTGTTGCACACTGTGTCTTCAACTAATTATGGTGGTGCTATAATATACCTGTCACTATTAACAATACTTTTGGTGGTTCTAGTGTCCTTTTCTGCAAAAGGAAATTTATGTTCATCAACCACAACATGTTTAGAAATGTATAACCTCCCATCATCATTCAAGCACTTATACCCTTTCTGGTTTTCTGCATAACCCAGAAATGTACAAGGGCTTTATCTTAAACTTAACTTATGTTTGTTGTAGGGTCTTAGGCAAGGAAAACATAGGCAACCAAATGGTTTTAATCTGTAATAATCTGGTTTCTCACCATGCATTATTTTATATGGGCTTTTGTATTTCAATATTTTAGTAGGCATTCTATTAATTAAATACACTGATGTCATAAAGGCCTCTGACCAAAACATTAATGGTACTGAGGATTTTGACATTAATGTGAGCCCAGTTTCAACAATGTGCCTATGTTTTCTTTCAACAAGCCCATTCTGCTCTGATGTATGTAGGCAGGTTATCCTATGTAAAATTCCTTTATCCTTAAAAAATTTCTTTAAAGACATGAATTCATCTCCACCATCAGTCTGCATGATTTTAACAATGCAGTGTGTTTGTTTTTCAACGAGTGTTACAAACTGTACTGTTACATCATATGCATTTGATTTATTTTCAAGTAGATATATCCATGTATACCTAGCAAATGCATCAACGAAGGAAAGATAATACCTGTATCCATGATCTTTTTTCACTGGAGAGGGACCCCATAGGTCTGCAGCAATGAGTTCAAGTGGTCTGCTATATTTTGTATCTGACCCAGTGAAGGGCAGTTTGTGGCTTTTGCCAATTTGGCAATGTTTGCATATATAATTATCAGGTACACACTAGCAATCAATATTATTTTCAATCAGAACATGTTTAACAGATTTGATGTTTAGATGTCCCAATTTACAGTGCCATTCATCAAATGTTTTATACATGTCATTATTGTCATTAATAGATTCAACATTATAGCAATGGGTTCCAATATCAGTGGCATGTCTTGACTTCAAGTTCTTGAACTTGTATAGCCCCTTATCCAAACTACCCTATAGTAATATATTTTTATTCAGTAAATCTCTAACAAGGCAGTAATTTGGGTGAAACTCGAAGTATACCTATTTATCATTTGCAAATTGTGATACACTATTCAATTTTTTCTTAATCTTAGGCACTCTTAGTAAATTGTTTAAATTGAGTTCTCTTTTTCCATTAATGTAACCACATCCTATATGTGATATACTAGCAGTTTCACCATTACCCATTAAAATAGAACATGTATCTAAATAGCTTTTGTTCCCCAGATATAAATTTTGTACATTGTTAGTGACATGATTAGTTGCTCCCGAATCTAGGTACCAGTCATCAAGATTAATATCATCTGATTTGTTGGTATCAACATTAGTTGAACCTTGTGTCTGCATTCTTGACCCTTCAACATTTGTTCTTTGTTGCCCCATTTGTGTGACATTGACATTTGGTCCTCTCTGGTTTTGCTGATTCACATTATACTCTGTGTTAAACCTGAAATAACACCTAGTTGCAACATGCCCAGATTTTTCACAAATCTGGCATTTCACCCTGTTATTGTTATTGAATCTGCCTCCTCTGCCTCTACCCCTTTGGCCTGCATTACCTATGAATCCTTGATTTTCTAGTTTGTTGTTTTGACCAGTATTTCTGTTTTGCTGACCTTTGTTTCTTGCTGTGGAGGCATAGTTGACGGAAAATTCTGACTGAGATGATCTTTCCTGTTCAACTCTTCCTTCATGTGCAAGAAGGGATGAGTGCACATATTGCAAGTCAGGTACTGTCTTTTGTGAGGCAATAAATGTCACTATTGATTCATAATCTTCATCCAATCCTCCAGTAATGTAGAGAACTTGTTCACTTTCACTAATCATATGCCCAGTAGAGTTTAGCTTATCACACAGAGTCTTTACTTTATATAGGTATTCATTCATGGACATCTCATCTTTTCTTATGCATTGTAACTATCTCCTGTACAACATTACTCTTGTTGCCGATTGTGCACTGAAAATTTGTTCAATAGTATTCTATACTGCATAAGAAGTATTGCAACCTATCACTTGTGATAACATGTTTGCACTTATTGATGATATTAGCCATGATACAAGGAGGCTATCTTGCTTTTGAAATCTCAGATAGTCTTCATTACTGACTAGATTTCCTTCTTTGTCGTGGATCATAACAGGTGGGATCTACACTGTTCCTTTGATGAAATCAAGAAGACCATATCCTTTCAACGCTGCTTCTACTTGAAACTTCCAAAGCATGTAGTTATCATCATCTAATGGGATGGTGATTATGTGGCTTTTGGATTTTATTAACTGGAAGCTTGGCGATGGAGGTATGGCTGGTGGTGGGTTGGTGCCTGAATTGGCTGAGCTAAGCGAATCATCATTAGTTCCAGCCATTTGATGGACAAGAAAAGCTTTCTTGGATGATGATGATATTCTTGGATGGCAAAAACACTGTTAAGTGTTTTTCTGCAACCAGATCTTTAATCAGAAAGGCCAGGTAACAGATGGAAAAGAGATTCTTGGACGGCTAGATCACTAGAGATGGTGATTTATGCAACCAGATCTCGTGCCAAATGATGATTCAGGTGTTAGATGGATGGAATTACAGCCAAGATCATGGAAGATGATGAAAATACTCTGATTCTACCTCTTGGCGAGGAAATACACAATCAGATACGATTGCTAGGAACAGATACAGATCGGAGAGGGATGTAATCTCCAGTGATGAAAATTTTCTGAGGAGAATGAATACAAATATACTCTCTCTAGAACTTGTAATCTTGAATTTGTGTCGTTAGGCTTTTCGCTCTGATACCATAAAGGAAATTGGATAGAAGAGCTTGTAAAATTATTTATTGTAAAATGAACTGATAAACTGTACAAATGTGTAACGCTAGCTATTTATAGAGATATATCTAAGTAAATGCGGAAAGGTATTGGGCTGAAGGCCCAAACCCGGCATATATGTGACGGCCGTGAATTTCGCTCGATCCGAATCAGTCGCTAAACCGATCTAGACCGTTCGAAACCCCTGATCGTTTTGAGAACACGACAAATAGAACGCAGACGGAAGAACATTTCATTGTATATTACCACAATGCATCAGATTACAAGAATATACAGAGTATGAATAAATAAATATTACACAGAAAATATCAGAGATTACAATACATTACATAGCAGCGGAAAATTAATACAATACACAACTAGAAGAGATATACGGATACAAAGCTTTCAGGATATCATTCCAGCTGTAAACCAGGATCCTGTGAATATAAATCTGCAAAACCAAAACTACTAGCTGCCCGTGTCAAAATAAGGGCACCCAGAGTTTAGGTTCAAACAATAAACTCCAGGTCAGTCATGGGACTGGTGTGAGAACTAAAACAGTTATAAATCTTTATTTTTAAAGTTCGGTAAATCAAGGGACCACGCCGTATAACACGGAACGGGTCTCCTCCCAAGAATACCAGTGCATAAAACAACAGCGCAATGCTAAATAAGGAAAAATGAAGCTATTATAAGACCCAGGTCCCATCACACAATGCAACGCAAGCCGGAGGATAGGGTTTTTACCTTATAATAGCCAAAGAATGCTTGATACGTTTCAAACAGGTGATTTGATACTATTATAAGTGCATAGTGTATAAAACAACTTCAAATCATAAGTATCAATCATAGACGGCATAAGCGCCCCATCCCACTATGTCGCCATACTAGGCTCTACAAATAAAACCGCAAATGTCACGTATCTGGAAATTGGATTTCCGTCTGTGAACTGAGGCCAGGGATCGTCCTCTACCGATTCGAGACACTTTAGCCCGTGTCTCAGGAACAGAACGCATCGTCCCTTGGAGCGACAGGGCCGGTCCACCGTTGTGGATTAAAATTCCTGAACACTACGTTTCCCCGCCCTTTGTGGCGTAAATGAGCCAACGAATGACTCCATCGGACCCGGATCGTCCGATCAAACCGAGGCGCCTCGCAACAGCAACAACCACACAGGTGAAAAGTATATAAATGTCAGGGCTGGTAGGTCACTGACACCAACCTAGCTAGAAAGAAATGCATGTCCTCCCTGAGGTCCTCTCCCGTTTCTGGTTCACAACCGGGGTGTGAGGCTCGCGAATTCACGTTACACAAAGCTGTGCCACACAGGCGGTGCTTTGATCATCAACCACAAGACTTTGCTTTTCAACAGAAGCCTTGATCATTTGCATCTTAGCATGCCACACACGCAATTCACTCTATGTGTTTGATATCCAACAGTATATAAAAAAATCCTTATCTAAACTAATCTAATTACATCGTAGAAGAAGAAAAAGAAATAGAGAAGTAATTAAATAAAAATCGCACCTTTTTTTGAATTGAAAAGGAGAGGGGTGCTGCGTCGGGTTTAAAGGGGATAGAAGAGAGAGGAAAGGGCGCGGTCGGAGGCTGGCGGAGTGGAGGAGAAAGCGGCGGTGGGCCTAGGGTGTCGGGGCGGCACGGTTTCATATGGGGGTCGGGGTTTGCGTCGCGCGATGGAAGCAGGGGGGGTCCAGCGTCGCACGAGGAGAAGGGAGGAAGAAGGAGGAGGTGAACGCGAAGGAGGAGAAGGCGAGGGAAGAGGAAGGAGGCGGAGCGCATGGGGGGGCGATGGCACGAGAATCGATCCCGATCCCCTTTTCTTTTTTTTCTTTTTTCTTTTTTTTCTGAATGGATGATGAAGGGGGGGGGGGCAGAGAGAAAGTAAGGTGGAGGAGAGATGTTTTTTTTTTTTTTTTAATTTTAAAAAGTTGACTTTTACATACGACCTCTAAACGAGGCCCACCGCCTGTCGTCCATAGCTAATTACCCCCATTCCGAACACAATGGAATATATATCGTAAGCTGATTCGCTTGTTACGATCAGTTTCCGTTAAAATTAACATATAACTCTATATATTGAATTTGAACGCGCATTTCAATTTACCGGGATCACGCACGAACTCTAAAAATTCCAGAAAAATATTTTCTAGCTTCGTATTGATGATACGGTCCAAACAAAACTAGTTTCATCAGATTCTAAGACCGTTTGAAAAATGGCCATTTTCCAGTCGATTAAAATCAACTAAAACTGGTCAAACGCGTTTTCCTTTGCCACACTCACATATTGATTCGAAAAATTATGAAAATTGGAATCTAGCAATAACTTAACATCCCGGATCCAAGAAAAGTGGTTTCGTCGAAATCCGAGGTCGTTTGCAAAATTTCCATTTTTAAGGGCCTGAATTCTATAGCGACTATTCAGAATTTTCAACTGGACGTATCTTTTGATTCCCGCTATGAAATTTCAATTTTTCGGATTCGTTGGAAAGATATTCTCTTTTATATTCTATAATTTTTGGTTTCACTAAAATCCGGTTTATTTTGAATCCTGCACATCCATTTGAAGTTTGAAATCGAATTATCGAACTACCGCGCCATTTTCAATTCCTTTTATAAATATAAATAAATATTTATATTCTATCGTCGATTCAAACGAATATATACGTTCGAATTATATTCAAAACAAATCTCTCGTCGATATTATTTAAAATAATTCATTTTAAATAATCAAAATTCACTAAAATTGCCAAAATAAAATTTTTAAACTGGACCAGATTTCCGGGTTATTACAATATATGATAATACAAGCAGATATACAAATGAACTTATTTTATTACTCTATAACCTGCTCGTTGCCTGGGGCATCGATTTTATCGTAGCCATATCGTTAGGTGCTGGTAAAATCGACGTCCGGTGATTTTTTTTCTCCATCCAAAGAAGGACGGTGAAAAAATCACCATGCGCTTGTTGGGGCAAAACCTGGATGTTCCGGTCGTAATAGTATTGTTCATAATATTACGTCCTGTATGCTTCTCTTAGATGCCTGACTTCATAATTCAAAATCTTTCTCAAAACAAATTTGAATGCTATGAATCAAACTGCGAGTTTCATCCTTCAAAGTTCCTGTTGTATCATACAATGCACAGTAATTTTAATTTTGTGATTTCTTCGATCTGGTAAGCTGTAAGCACTAATTTTATTTAGATTTGAGAAAAGAAAAGTAAAATTGAGGTAAAGATTCTTCAAGTTAACTTTAGCGATCATCCAGTCTTATTTGTGACACACGCATTGGCTTTTGTTGTCTAAAGTATTATAAGCATGCAACTGCAATGACTATGTTTTATAATATCACGCTTAAATAAAAAAGGGCTACACAAGGGTATCTAACTAGAAACTTCAAATTTTAACCAAGTAAATTTTTTATAATCAATTGGAATTTTCATAAAACTGCATATTCTTTTGTAACTCGTATGCATGCACACCATCGTCGTTTTGTCATTGTACAGGACTTGCTTGTGAGTGAAGCATCCACATCATACACATTTTACCCACATTATTAGATAATCTGCTTTGAAAGGTTTATCAATAAAACAAATGTGCACAAAATAATCACCAATTATATTAAATCCACGGTATACTTTTATATTAATAGCAAAATGTAACATCCATAACGTGCATATATTTCTCGTATTAAATTCAGGGTAGAACAAAGAATCGAACAATTTTTGCATACTTTCCAATAATGATAAGCAAGTCAGCACAAACATCAAATATTATATAAACTATCTTCTTTTAAATTGTATTGTTTAGATTGTAAACTGAAATACAAATTATTCATAAATAGACTCATTGTGACCACACACGGGGCTCGTTTTATACATCTTTATACATTAATTCGAAGTACCAATACCCATGACATTTTTCATACATTCCTTGAGGATGCAGTACTTGGTGATTTGTTGAGTATGTATTTAGTTAATTACCACTAATTTATTTTAGACTTTTTAATACTTTCAATAATCATAAATTTATTTAATATGTATTGAAAATCTTTTAATTTTGGATGTTCAATCGAATAGCGCGTTAGCTGCAAGTGAATGAAAGACCACACATACATTTCATTTTAATTTTGGAGAGTTGAGTTTGACCCCATCACTAATAGAAAAGATGTAACATTATTTAGTAATGCCATAACGACTTTGCGATGGCACGACGCCGCCAAATCTGTAGTCATCACTAAATTGTCGTAAATATGTCACAATCGCGTTTGCAATTAAGTATGCCTTAGCAATGTCACAAATGTTTCTATGTTTAAAGAAGATGTCATAAATGCGACGTTTTTGTGACGTCATCAAAATTTAACAACGTGTTGATGCATATGTATGAGAGCGGTTTATAGTGCTGTTGAATTGTTACCGCATATATTCATGTTCCAGAATTTTATTGTGTGAAAGTTTGGCTCCGTCTAAACATTCTTTTTCCTAATCCTTATTTTTCCATTTGACATATCCCCTTTTTTTGTTGGAAAATATTAATCTGTTCAGACAAAAGGAAAATTCTGTTTCAACCGGCGTAAGAAAAAAAGATTTAACCAGTTGAAATGATCATTTGTCATAATATCCTGCAGTCTCGTACAATTCCGTTCTTGCTTCTGGTTAATTTAGTTAATCGGTTAAAACGTACGTACTGTCGGTTGATGTTGCATCCCCCCAAACAAAAATATTAAAACCCTTAGCGACGCCATAATGAAACAGCAACCTAACGGCGTTGCTAAATTTAATCATATCACTAAGGCATCGTAGTTTCACAATGACATGGTTAATTAGCCACTCTTTAGTAATATTAATTACGATTGTTAATGAAAGCGTCACAAAGTTGTCGTTAATTAGGTGCCCTTTTGTGATGCCATGATTGCTATCATCATTCTACACCAACTCGAGGAACAATTCTCAACGGTACATACAAAATTAATTAATCTAACACTTGAAAGTCATTCCCATCTCCAATCTTCGTCATCACATACCGATCAATTAAAAAACTGCACATTTCATTCATTTTACCTGTATTAATTTCTCTCCCAGTCTCACAAATCTAGTTTCCCCCAAACTAAAATCTAATTTCACTTTTCCATCCGTCGATGGTCGATCTGTTCACATGGAGATTTGCGACTCAAGGTAATTAAGGCATATGATGAAGAATTGTTGTGGCCTGGAATCACGACCTGATTAGACTCGAGCTTTTGGTGATTTGTGACCTGATTGGAATCGCGATCCGATTTAGTGGAAAATCTTTATTTCTTTTTGTCACTGCCAAAATTAACTCCGAAACAAGCTGAAGGTGAAGGGGCATCGGGTGAGCGTAAGCACATAGGAATTCTCCAAAAGGCAAGAGACGAACACTAGAAAGAAGCAAGACTAGGAAAGAATGGCCCGAGAGCTACATAAACCAGCACCATCCTAGAGGAAAGGAACTCATAAGCCACAAAATACCGATAGGGTCTCTCCGGCGGGGTCCATCCGGCAGGGGGGATCCTATAGCGAAAGGTCATCTAGGACGAAAGCTAAGAAATAGAGAGGCAAGAGCTCCGCCAACTGAAACCCAGAAAGACGGAAGGGCTATCGGTATTAACCAGTTTAATACCGATACAATAGGAGATAAAGACATCAAGAGTATCAAGCCAAAGATGCATAAAGATTATCCGGAACCAGCTTCCGAAATATCTACTACGTAAACACCGAAAGGTCGCATAGATAGACAACAGGAAGCTCACGCAGAGTTACTTTCTAGAAGACTAGGATATACCCGGAGACCCCACCGGAAGGCAAATCGGAACCCTAGGAAGGATACAGGTTATCCATACTAAACCACTTAGTACAGACACCGATAGCGGTTCCAAACCAGTAGCTATACATCTTGAGGACAAGCTCCTTTAAGTATTTATGAGAAAACCGGGGAGCCTACATCCAAAAGCTTATAACCGAGAGCATACAACAGGAGGTTCAAAGACCTTTTGGAAAAAGCTACTATATATCAATGAGCTCATATCACTCTCATAGAAGCCTCAGCTGATCGAGACCTTCACTACAACATTTTGGACTTTTAACAGCGGTTAAAAAACGCTATGAAAGGATATAACAGTGTTTTTCATGATGCTGTATATCAACATGCAGTTAAAAGTTAGGAACCTACCATGGTATTATTGAAACGCTGCCAAAGGAAAGGTTTATAGTGTTTGACAAATGTTATCCTATGTTTTCACAGCATACCAAAACCATTGTTTTAGATTTTCTAAATGAAAGCTATCTTTTTAACAATGCTGTTAACTTTGCTATCAGTTTATTTTAAAGCGTTTTTTCTTCGTTAAGAATTCTTTGTTACAACGCCCAAAAAATGTTGTTGAAAATGAACGCAACGTTTAAGGATGTCCCTCATAATATCTACATCTCTACCAATACATTCCATTTATATACACATCAGTGACAAACATGTACAATAGCTAAAACCAACACACTACATATTATTCACCTATTTCATAATCGAATTCAACATGTAACATTACAGAATCAACATAATATTCTTACATTATAACATGTATAATTCTTCCATAATATTTTAGTAAGTAATGTAGAAGTGGTAGCTAGTGACAAATAGTTTTATTACATACAAACTGAAATGTATTTGCAGCATCAAAAAATAATCTGAATCAATGACTTGCTGTGGCATGTTACTACTCTACTCATCAAAGATATTGGACTACATGCAAGTACATGTTCAAAAATTAGCAAAATTATAATAAATACAATAAATATAAATTTGAAAGGCTAGAACCTTGATCACTAACGTTTTTGACAATTAATTCATCAAAGATAATTTAGAATGTAGGGCTGTTTAATCGTTTGATGATCCTTTTTATATGAGTTAAAACATACAAAAAGAAAGGAATACATTTGAAGAATAAAATTTAGAATTTGATGAGGGTAATTCTTAAAGTTGTAGTTGAAACAAATATTAATACAATAGCGGGACTGGACCATCATTTACTCTATGCATTCTAGATAGATTTGCATGTGTTTCTTGATAGATGAATGGTTATATCTCACTTTTTGATACACAGTCCCTTTTAACCGAAACAAACTACATAACTAGTTTTTTTCTTAGCAATCCATCTATAAACTAAAGGCTTCCTTAACATCATGTAATAATACTATAAACTAATTGATTTCAGGCCATTTCATGCTAAATCAGATAGAATTAGCAATATACATCAAAATACAAACAAAATTATTTAAGAACTACATTTGGTGTTAATTTTTTATGACCTAAACACAGTATTTCTTAGATGTTTTTGATATACCAATAGAGTCTAATACTAATATGGATAAAATTTATATTTAATTTGTGCTTTGAAAAGTTAATGTTTGGATGAACTCATTTATGTTCCACTTCTGAATTTGAATTTCTTGTAACTTTTTTGGTGTTCCAGAATACTTATGTTAATGAATTATTATACATTATAAATGGATCCCTCAAATGATGGATTCTTCTATGGTGGAAACAATTACTTAATGACTTACATCCGTGGATAAATACGAGTTTATTCATGTGTTATATTTTATGTTGTATTCCGTATGAATTTAAAGCTGGTTGGACTCATGATTTGACTATTTGTAACGAGGACATACATATATATCAGTGAATAAATATAGTTAATTGTAATTATCTTATAGAAACTGTTCCGCAAACTAAGTTATTTCATGTATTGGTTATAATACCAACAGTATTTATTATTTATTACTAAACTATTGGTTTTGTAAACATATTTGCCTATTGTAAAACTTGTATAAACTTAGTTAACTAACTTAGATATTTACAAAAAAATTACTTTGATTTAACTTAGAAAGGTGATTAAATGTTTATAAAAGCTTATTTAATTTTTATGGAACCCAACTAAGTTTCATAAACTTAGATATTTTCATGTCGTTAATTTGTTTTCAAACTTAAAATTAATTTTATAAATTTGCTTAATTTTTATAAAACTTTGTAAGTTTGTTATTGTTTATAAAAATCAATTAAACAATACAAAAATCAACTGATTTAGTTAAAATTTTATAATAACTAGGTAAGTGCTTTCCCGCATCCCTCGTTTCAACATATACAGATATGTGTATGTGTTTGTACATCTATATACACGCTCTTGTGTCACAAAATGTTTTTTATTTTGTGTCTAAATAGTCGATATGTATGTGTATGTGTGTCTCTGAATATATACATTTTTTGAAAAAGTAAATACATATATTACAATATAATGTGTGCATCGCCGAGCTTACACATTTAAAAGCATAAAAAAATACAGTTTACGGGCAAAATTTAGCAAGCAAATTTCCCAATACCAAATCGAACATAAACTTATAGATTTTTATTTTCGATGTGTCAGGATCATTATTCCTATATTCCAAGGTCTTCGAGATAATAGAACTATTAGAGTGAGTAGAAAATTTCAATTAATTTCAAGAAATAATTGTTCATTATGCGTTACATCAACACTATACTAAGTTTACCTGAAATCAACAGTATCATTCATCTTGAGAATCGTGCTAATGCACTCATTGCCAAGTGTGACGGCGCTACTTCTGGCAACATTGACTGCAGCATGTTATCCTCCAATATATCTGTTATCAGTCCCTTCCTGCGTTGGTCCTAGTATTGATCTCCCCCTCTGCATGAATGATTTCTTAGTTCCGTTATAATGGCTATTGGATTTAGTTATTTAGATCATCATTCCCAGAAAATGCGTATGGGATAACCTCAAACCCCCAGCAGACTCTTCAATACAGTAGCCTTCCATCCTAAAGAATAATTTTGCCCATGCTCCAAGTTATCTTGACTCTCTGTTTCAGAAGTGCCTCCACCTATGATCAGACGCTAGGCACTGGACAAACGACAACACATTGAGGATCATGTAGACTGCTCTCATCTTCATCAATCACACATTGGTTAGAACACGTTGTCAATATAACAATACCATCAGAAAAAGACTGAAAACACAATTTTACTAACTACTATACCAATCATAAATACATAAGTGACTGCATAACATATATGAAAATGCTTATCAAATAAGCATATACCTCTCTATTACATGAAAGTGTGCTCTGTGAACTGACTTTCCCAATCTGTCTGCAAAATAAGTGAAGAACCACATGCCACAGATAGGATATGACATCATAAAGTGTAAAAAGTTTAGAAAGATGCAAATATGGAAAAAAGAAACTATCATCTAAGCCAAATAAATTTTATCATAAAGTGTAGACTAAGATACAGTTTCATCTCATAAACAAGTAGATACAACTTTGTTTGTGTTCGTCGACTTTGTTTACATTTATATATTTAATATTCTCCTTATTTTACTCTTTCTTTTAATAAGTTTAATACGGTATTCTACACACTGAGCAATGCAGCACAAGGCATACTCTCTTCCTTCTTTTTCAAATATGCAGATACAATTATGAAGAAATATTCATCAATAGTTGCCATTATATTTAATAGCTTTTCTTCAGCCGCATTATTCGATCATTCTTTGATAATAAATTTCATGTTGGGAATTTCAATTGTTCTTGTTTCTATGCATCAGTTCTTTTCTTCCCTAGCCAGAGTTAAAGATGAAACTCCAACTAAAACCGTGGAGTTAATAGATACTCAGGATATCAGACAAATGAATGCTTCCTTCATTAATTGGATTGTTGGGGCAACAAAGGATGTTAGGAATCAAAGGAGAGAAGATGATAGGCAGCCCCTTTTACCCACTTAAATTTATATTGGAGACATGACTTCAACTGTAAAAACAATTCTTGATAAACCACATGCATACACATATGATGCATCTTAAACACATGTTTTTTTGCATTCTCGCTAATGGAGATCACTCATTTTTTTCAAGAAAAAAGTTAAACTTTTAATGCTTATTTAATTTCTATAAATCATATTCAATTTTTGTAGATTTAATTTTTGTAAGTCTTAGTTTATCTTTATAGGACTGATTTCATTTTTATCGGCTTTATAAAATCTGGTTAAGTTTTATGAAACTTATTTAATTCTTATAAATTTGATTAATTTTTGAAAATTTGCTATCCTGGTCAATTGTATGGAGAACTAAGTTATTTTAAAATGTTTATTAATTTTTATAGAACTTGATTAAATTATATGGAATATTATTAATATTCATAGACTTGGTTAAATTTTTTAAAATCTAGTTTTTTTCATAAACCAGGTTAACTTTAATAAAATTCAGTTATTTTATTTAAATTTTCATAAATCTTTATAAAACTTACTTATTTTGGTTAAAATTTATAAAACTAAGTTAATTTTTATAAATCGATGCCAACTTTTATATAGTTTAACTAGTTCTAGTTATTTGTTATAAATTCAGTCAAATTGTACAAACTTAGTTAACATAGTAATCTTTTGTAAAACTTCGTTAACTTGGTTATTTTTTAATAAATTGTTACACAATTAGTTGGGTTTCCAAAGTTTTATTCAGATTGCAAAAATGTGGTGTATAATCCAAGTTACAAGAGATTTACCAAAATAGAACAACTCAAAATTTATTATTTTATGGCATCGATTAGTGATAGAAAATCGTGTTTTCTACATAGAGAACTTTAAAATTTTGCAAAACATAACATAAAAGTTATAGTTTAGATTATCAACTTTCAAGGATGTGTAGAATCAATAAAATCGTACACATCATTCAAAAGTTATGAACAAATTAACTCAGCTTATTTTTTGCATTTTTAGAACTGCCTATGTTCATACCTAAAACAATTTGAAAAGTTAAATAATGCATACATGCATATTAGCAGCAGCTTGTGCTTGCAACATCAGCATTTTTTTTCCTGCGATGCACATGTACAGATTGTAAATCAAAAACATTGGAACTTATTAAACTTGCCTGTGGCATTTTCAAACAGCAAAATTGACACAGTTTACTATTTGTTTAAAGAAAAATGTGGTATGCGCTGAAATCTAGCTTTTTCCAGCGGCTCAGATGATAAAATTATCCTAATTTACATAACATGCCCTCTCACAAACACATTTGACGTATAAAACAAAAGATACGAAATTTCCACAATATATGCAATGAACAGCATATATATAATATTTATCCATATCTATTATTAGCATATCCTCAAAAAAATACAGCTACTTATATTCCCAATATACGCAAGAATAAAGTATTAGTCTAGCCATATCTCCTGTACATTATCATGTCTTTTAGTAGCATACAGCCTTAAGATGGAGTACATTAATATCAAGATGCACTCTAGCTATCAGCCTGCCCTAACATTAACATCACACATGAACTGAATCCTCAAACAAGGAGTCTACTGACTATGAGTAATACTTAGACTACCAGTATTTTACCACTTTGATCAGAATTATGAGGAAGCATCTTTTATTAGAAAATAAATGCAAGTCATGTGTTTTAAATCAAAAATACTTGTATTTTTATTTAGAATTTGATACACATAGTCGTCATTTTAATCAAATTTTAGGTAACTTATTTAACATAGTTAACTTTTATAAATTTAATTAATTTTTTATAAAGCATAGTTAACTTAGTTGAATATATCATAATGTACATCAATAGTCATTGACAAAGTTTTCATTATTTTCAACTTACCTTATACATTTTGTGGGGACTGATTTTATATTTTTTGGTAATCCATTTTTGTTTATTTACCAAGGCACAAGTTAAGAAAGACATTCAAAAAATTTGTACATTCTTGTTTAATTAAAAAAGTTATGAAATCGTATATGTTTATCTACTTGTTGTTAGACCAAAAATTGGCTCTAACACCCAAATTAGCTATGAATTCAATGAAATAGAATCAAAAAGCAATAAAGAACACGCAATTTATAGTGGTTCGGCGTTAACGAGCCTATGTCCACTTTGTTTTCTTTTAATTGATGATTTGAATACAAATACAGCAATGATTCTCACTCAACTTCACAATTACAATGCATAAACTCACTCAAATCTCTCAAAAATGAACTTTAAGAGATGATGTTGATCTGAATATGATTGTAGAATTCGGCTATGGAGGAAGTAAGGACTGAGAATTTGCAAAAAGATCCCTTCAAATGCCTCTAGGTGGTGTATTTATAGGTGAAAAATCTCTTCGAAGTGGCTCCGGTTCGGAATCGCGTGGCACCCATCCCTTGAGAGTCGGGTTTGGAGGCTTCAAGACGGTAACAGCGCATTGATTTAGTGGGAGATCATGGGAGAAATGGTCAGGCCTAGTCCGAGTCTTTAGGAGATATGCGCAGCAACGGTTATAGATTCAAGGGGAAAAAGGGGTTCGGATCGGGGCCTCCGATTCGATCCGGTGAGGCAGCTTGCTATCCCTTGATGTTGCTTGCGTACTCCTCCGATCTGATCCGATGAGGCCATTTGTTGTATGATGTCGCTGCCATATTCTTTCGATCCGATCTGATGAGACCGTTCATTGTTTAATGTTGCTGACGTATCTCTCCGAACCAAACCGATGAGGCCACTCGTTATCATCTAAGGTTGCTGACGTATCACCGATCCTAACTGATACGATGAGGCCACGTACTATCCTTCGATATTGCTGACGTATCTCTCCGATTCGATCCGATTGGTGTCTTTCTCACTATTTGCTCTTTATGTAGCCTAGTTCACAAAGTAGGCTAACATTTTGCCCCCTCGAAGTACACTCTTATTTAAGATAAAGTGTGCTTCGAAGCAATTTACAAAACATCCTTTGAATTAGAATCATTGAATGATCACCTCCATTTACTTGTAGTGTTGTGTCACTTCATAAAGTCGTGGCTTTCGCTGCTTACATATATCCACAATCCATATTAATCACTTACTTCATTTTCAAACGACTTCGAGAGCTCCTTTTGATGTCTAGTGATTCTTCCAGGTGAACTTTTTCTTTAGTCCCTTTTTTTTTAGAATTCTCCCTGTGTGACAAATCTGTGCATACGATCCCCTTCGGTTCGGATCCCGATCCGAACGGGTTTACTTCAGTAGCACACTCGGATGGGCCTTTCGATACTGCTACACCATGGACTAACGGGCCAGAGTTCCATCATGGGCTCGACTCCCGGTCCGATCGGGTCAGAGGAAATCAGGAATACGAGTAGTCACCGCAGCTTTGTATAAGTCTTTCCCCATCTTCTTCTCTCATTATTCTCGTCCAACGGAACTTACATCAAAACCCTAGAATTTCAAAGACTCCGAAACTTTTCTTGTTCTTCGTTAAATCAAACAAATTGGTAGGTTAAAAGATCGAATTACTTTGTTGTCATCGATTTCAGTTTAGATTTGTGGTCAAATTGGGCGATTCAATCATGGCGTTTGCCTGATTTGAACACCTTGGCCTCCTCTCTTCTCGTCGTCGTCGTTGGTGGCTCTGTCGCCACTTCGAAGCGTGGAGAGAGAGAATTAGGGTTCTATGGTATGCTTGAGCACGTAAGGGCTTGGCTTCGATTGGGTTTTGTGAAATTGAATCGGGTTTAGTGTTGGTTCAGCGAGATGGAGAATGAAGGAGATGAGGGAGAAGAGAGGGACTGGGATCGGTTTGGATTAAGAAACGTTGGAGTGAAAGAAAAGGAGAGGTGTTCACATGACCGGATGGGGTTGGAGTAAAAGAAAAAGCAGAAAAGAGGAAACAAAACCCACTTAACTGGATCGGATGGTGTTTACAAGACCGGATTGGGTCGGAGCAGAGAAAGGTAAAAAAGAAGGGGAAAACAAAACCTACCAGATCGGGTCGAATCGGAATAAGAGGCAAAGAGAAAAAGGGTTATTCAAGCTGATCCGATACCTACGTTCGAACCGATCCGGTTCTACTTACTGAGTGTGAACATCTTCTTTAGAGCTAAACACAACTTTGCACTCCGATCCAATCCCATTATACATAACTGAACCAAACCAAAAAACAGCCCAAGATTGTACATAAGACCTTGCTTAGTTGGTCAAACCAATTCTCAATATGCAACTTAATGTGCAAGAATTTTTTCCAACTAGCTTAATCAATGCTTGGTATAACCTTCAACTTGACGAACAGTTAGGATAACGCCTTTCGAACATGACAAACATCAAGAACTATTCTGACACATTACTACTTCTTTGAATCTTCATATCACGATTTCATATGTTTTCTCTGCATTTTCGTTACACGTAGCACACACTTTAGTCCACACACACACACACACACGGGGGACACGGGCAACTTTACTCTAATTCTTGCTATTGTTTCTTTGATAGTCTAGTGATCATGGCCGAAAGACGTTCATCTAGATTGGCAAAAAAGATGGAAGTTGCAGAAACTTCTGAGAAAGTTACCATTGATAATATATCTTCGTCTTCAGACCCTGAATGGGATGATGAGGGCCCAGATTATGAAATGGGAGCGCATAACAACGAAACACCTTCGGAGAGCGAAGTTTCTCTTGGCATATAAGAGGAAGGAGGGATTGGAGATAATCGAGCTCCTGATGAATTTGAGTCTGCCATTATCTTGGAATCACCCGTAGACTCTGTTGAATCGACGATTGATGATGACATACTTATCTGCATATGTCTAAAGCACGAGATACTAAAAAGGGACACCCTGGTGCCATCGAAAACTGACCGTCCTCACAATCCCCCAGAAGGATTTATGGCAATCACCTGATTGATGTGTATGGTCGGGGCTGTTCCACCATTTCTGCCTTTTGTTGTCGACTTTCTAATACAGATGCGGATTGCCCCCATGCAGCTACATCCCAACTCCTATGCTTACTTATATACCTTATATATTGCATACCAAGAGATTTTAGGTATAGAGCTCACTTTCGACGACGTTCACTTTTTTTATAATTTCAAGCATCGGACTCGAGAAACTCCTTCCTTCTCTTACTTCGAATCAGTCCCAAAAAGAAAAATTATTTCAACACCATTCAGCAGCAAGGCCGGCCATTCCAAGCTAGAATGGTTTTATATCAGTCAACAGCCGGGATGTGCCAGGAGATGGACAAAATCAAGTAAAGCATTGGTCTTCTAGATCTCAACTCTGAATGTTCACGCCAACACATTAATCCGTTTTCTTTTTGTTTGCAGTTGATAATCCAAAACAAGTATCAGGTCAAGTATACTTTGATCGGATGCATCCGCTCCTCAATGGCGACCAAAAATTTCTGACCATCGATGAAGTCCTTAAAGATGAATACCTTCATCATCACGGGTTATTGTCCATTACCCGTAGCATAGGTCACGGGTCAGGTCCATATGTTTACATCCCACAAGTGGACATAATTCCTGAAATGGGCGAGGGATCGAAAAGCCCAAGAATACCTCTTTGGACTTCGCCTTCTCCATCTTCAACTCAAGACGATGAGCTGACCAACATAGACGAAAAGCACCGAGAAGGGTACATCATCCCTGGGGATGCTATTTCTCCTGAGAAATCACAACCTCCTAAAGGATTGCCAACGGACGCTTCCCAAGGAGATGCCCCTACTACTGATGATCCTACATTTCAGGGCTTAGGAGATCTCCCCTACCAGAAACTATCTATACTTCAGAGGATTTTGGCACAAATCCTTTAGTTTTTACTTCTTCAGAGGAGACTACTGCTGTTAAGGCCAAAGAGCCCACTCACGCTGGCTTGGCTTCGGACTCGGGTTTGTCGGGGGGCACACCACTTAGGATGCACTTAACATAATAGCACCACACTTCATAGCACTTACTTCTCATGAGAATATTGATTCTGAATTCCACTTGCATTGTTGTGCAGGTACAATGTCTCGCCCTCATTATGACATTAGGAAAATTCGTCGCAGCATGACCAGACCCCCTTCCGATGTTGAGCCTGATCGCCGCGAAAGCCGGGGTAGAGAGGATAGAAGGCCTCATGACTCTTATCAGTCGCGGACCTCGCGCTCTAGCTCTCCCGTTCGGTTGGATCCAGAACGATACAAAAGATACCAAGGTCGTCGAGGAGAAGACACGTCGCAGCCAAAAGATCAAACTTCTCCTCAAGAAAAACGCAGTAGGGAAAGGAGCCGGCCGAAAGATACCGACTCACGAGGAAAGCATAAGGTTTCTGATAAGCAGCCTAGGAAGGGTGATACGGCCGTCATGCCCACTCATCATAAGGAAACTGAGCTAACATATTGCGCACCTCCACCATTGGATGCTGAAGCTAAAGTTAAGCGGGCATATCTGTAGAAACAATTCCCCGAACACTATTTTGAAAACCTTACTTTCTTACCTACTCTCGAGCCTATCTCCTCGAGGTGGGCAGAGGAGGCCAAAGCGAAGATTGATGCAGTCGAAAAACAATATTCAGAGATGTTCAAGTATTCACGTAACCTCTCCAGAATCATTCGAACTCTAATTATGGATACTAACTCGATGAAAAAGACTGCAGAAGCCGACGCAAAAGCCTTGAAAAATTTGGGGAAAGACCTTGAGGATACACAGGCCCAACTTGTCATCGCTTAACGGGATGCCACCAACTTCAAGCAACAATTTGAAGAGCTACAAAAACGTTATCATGACTTTCTCAAGTCTCATAGTCAAGAGCGCTTGGAGCTGAAAAAGCAAGCAGAAGATGCTAAGTCGAATAACGCCAAAATGCAACTTGCTTACACTGCTCTTGAGCGGGAAAAGGTCGAGTTAGCGAGGAAGAACGCTGAATTGGAGAAGCGAAACGCTGACTTGGCTTCCAAGTTGATGGAGGCCGAGAATAGGGCTGCCCTAGCGGAGGATAATGTTGAAAGTGTTATTAAGTCCGCCGAAGAGACCCGCAAGTAGCTGTTAGAGGCCCAGGAGGATGTGCATGGTTTCGGCGAATTAATGATCGAATTTTTTGTGCATATAATTCGTCGCCAAAACATCTTTTGGATTGAAGATTATCCGACTACCTTGGTTCACGTGTGGAGCCAAATTATCGAATGGGAGAAAGAGGAACTCAAGGTAGATTCCGTCGACGAAGACAAGCTCATGGAAAAATATCTAAGAGATGATGAGCCGGCATGTCTGGCTGAGGGGCGTCGCCTCAACGCTACTGCTATGGAGGAGGAAAAGAGGATGGACAAACAAAAGTATATCTCCGAGGCTGGTTCTTCTTCTACTGCCGCTGAAACTTCTGAAGTTGAGGGATACGACCCCGAAAACCCGGAGATCCCTCAGACATCTCTTTTATCCCCCATACCCGAGACGGCGTCAGAGACGGCAGTCACTCCAGCTGAGAAATAATTAGAAGGTATTTCTACCTTTTCACCCCAATTCGTCAATGCCGTCTCCACTTTTCATCACATAAATGGGTAATCGATGAAGGACCCTTTATTTTCTCCCGAGTTGATAATTGTTGCTTCTCATTCTGTAGGTGTTGAACCGTCCAAGAAAACAGACGTGCCTCAGGGAACCACCGCCGGAGCAAAATCCGCAGAGAAGGCTGAAGGAGAAAAGGATAAGGCTGATGCTCCTCATGATAACGAGATGATAGACGCCTTGAAAGATGAGGGCGGTAGCGAGGGGCATGTGGAAGACCCTGATGTGGCTATAGTCGGGGATTCAAAAAGCGCTGATGACATCACTTTGGCTGAAATGAAAGCCGAACAAGATAAACGTATGCAGCTAAAAGTTGAAGACCTGGACCCCGAAAGCCTTAAGCTTCTTGCAGTGTTGGACCCTGGATCAAGGTTAGTTGTTAAGCTTTCAACTAGATCTATTACAGAAGAGCTTGCTAAAAAGTCTTCTCTTGATTCCAGCGTTTCGACTCCTGGGAAAAAATCGACTGATTCTAGCACTTCGGCTACAGGGAAGAAAAAGTTGAAACGCGTTATGACCGAAGCTGAAAAGGAAGCTAAGGCTGCTCAGAAAGCTGCCAAAAAATCCAAGTCCGATCCAGAGCCCAAATTATGAAATGCTTTGTTTTATTTTGGCATTTAATTGGTTCGCAATTGTTGCAGCGAGTGCGGCTCTCGCATCTTCTTTTTCGCTTGTTTTCCTTGTACAAACTCACACGTTTGTAAATAAAAATAGTTTACTTCCTGCAGTGCCTGATAGTCGTTAGTTCAGCAATTAAGTGAAAATACAAAAGTATGTCATACTAAAGTTATGTAATGAAGTCATGGTAGAGGGGGATATGTGTGCACATGTATGGCCCCATTCAATCTTGGATAGCTGAGCAAGAACTATTTAAGATTAAATTAAATTAAAAAGTCCAAATGTCCCCGATTCTCTGATGGGACCATATTCCTTTCGTCATTGATGCTTGTTCTTTATGGCATCTTTATACTCTCCTGTCTCATATCCAGGTTAGAGTTTTCGTTGAGGCGGTCTCTCATCTGGGTGCACCTTCACGCCTCAGAGGACGTCGTCTTCCCATCCTTTATACTCTCTCTCGATTTTTGAGAGTTAGAGTTAAGATTGTCGTCTTCCCATTCTTCTATGTCTTATCGTACAAACAGTCGTTTTGTTTGTTCCTGCATATAGGTCATCTCCAACTTTCCAAATTTTAATTTAACATTTCATGTTTTACAGTCATAATAGAATAATAGTTGAAGATATAAATAATGCAGGAAAGTAAATGACACACGATATTTTTATAGTGGTTCGGCTAAGTCGTAGCCTACATCCACTTTATAATCTTTTGTTCGCATAAACAGACTTTTTAAGGCAAGTCGTGCCTTTTTACATAGCTTATGAAAACAAAAGAAATGACATTTCATAGTTAGCTTAGATATCGTCGTAGGTGATGAGCGTTCCATGCTCTGGGAATCTCCTCACCGTCCACGGTCGTTAGCATGAATGCTCCTGTATCAAGCTTCCGTTGGATGGTGTATGGCCCTTCCCTTTTGGACCCAATTGGGTTGAAGGCGGGAAGACTCACTTCAGTACTAGGTCTCCTGGTTCAAAGGCTTTGAGGCGAACCTTCCGGTCATAATAACGTGCTACTTGATGTCGATGTCTTGAGGCATGCAAGTCGGCTTCATTTCTTTTTTCTTCAATCATATCAAGAGATTCTAGGAGGAGCGCTTTATTCGTCATCGGGTCATAGTACGCAACTCGATGAGAAGGAACTTCCAATTCTACCGAGATCAGCGCTTCAGACCCAAAGGAAAGTGAATAGGGAGTATGGCCGGTAGCCGTCTTAAAGGTCGTCCTGTAGGCCCATAAAGCTAATGGCAACTCATCTACCCATCTGGCTTTGGCATGTTTCAGCCGCTTCTTTAGAATTGATTTAATGACTTTATTTACGGCTTCGACCTGTCCATTTGACTGTGGATGAGCTAGTGCAGTGTATCGTTTATCAATCTTGTATTTCTGGCAAAAGTTTCTGAACTCTATGCTGTCAAACTGCGTCCCGTTATCAGTTATGATGGTCTTCGGTATCCTAAATCGACAAATAATGTTTCTCACCACAAAATTGATCACTTTCCTTGCCGTGATGGTTGTTAGAGGTTCAGCTTCCACCCACTTTGTGAAGTAGTCCACGACAATGATCGCATACTTAGCTCCTCCTCTGGCAATAGGTAGCATTCCAATAATATCAATTCCCCACGTGGCAAACGACCATGGACTTACCATCAACTCAAGCTGAGTCGGAGGCGCTCTGGGAACTTTAGCATATCTTTGACATCTATCACAACGTCGTGAATAAGCAGCAGCGTCTTTGTTCACGGTAGGCCAGAAATATCCATACCATAACACTTTCTTTGCTAGGGTTTGGCCCCCAGTGTGATACCCACACTCACCTTCATGCACCTCTTCCAGTACATGCTTGATGTCGTCATGTGCGATACATCGTAGCAGGGGCATTGAAAACCCTTGACGATAAAGGACGTCATCCTGTAAAACGTATCTTGTGGCCTTACGTCTTACAGCTCGTCTTTTGCTCTTTTTCAATGGGAGGGTTCCATTTTTGAGAAAATTCTTAATTGATGTCATCCAGGATTCTCTTTCTGGTTCAACTTCCAGGGCTAGCTCTGCTTCCATTAGATCGAAACTTGGTGAATCCAACACCTCTATCGGAACCATTTCGGTTTCTTTAGGGTTATCAGAACTTGCTAGTTTCGCCAGTCGATCTGCTTTCTGATTTTCCGTTCTTGGAATTTGTGTTATGCTATAATGCTCCAAACCTTCCAATAACTCCTTTACCTTTTTGTGATAAGCACTGAGTCGAGGTCCTTTAGCCGCAAATTCTTCCCGAACTTGACATACAACTATCTTGGAATCGCAATATATATCTAGTGTCTTCACTCCCAAATCTTTAGTGAGTTTCAGCCCGGCAATCAGGGCTTCATACCTAGAATCATTGTTAGTAGCAGTAAATTCCAACCGTAATGCATAATAAATGGATCGTCCTTCAGGAGTTATTAAAACAACTCCAGCGCTGGACTTTCTATCGTTCTTGGCTCCGTCCGTATATAGTCTCCACGAAATAAGCTCCAACTCTTGATCCAAAGTAACTATCTTGTCACCCATCGTTTCTTCTTCTTGACTGGTGGGTGCTTTGGATTGATACACAAAGAGTGGCTCATGATGGTAGGCGAAATCCCACACATGTCAGCGTGAGTCCAGGCAAACACATCCAGATTTGCCTTCAAGAAATCATCCAATTCCCTTGCTCTAACTGGATCTAGTTGCGAGCCGATCTTTAGTACTTTTGTTGGATCCGTTTCATCAATAGGTATATCAATTGTTATTTCGTTGGGAGTTGCCCTCTTGTCCCCGGGTTCTCTATCCTCTCTGGGATCTATATCCTCGAGCACGTCTGAGGGCGACTCTCTTGGGGCTGGACCCCTTAATTGCTATGCTGAGGCCTTCTTTGGAGAGGCGGGATCATCTTTAGCATCTATATTCAACCCATTCATTAACATCTTTAACTCTGCTACGTAACAAGCTCGTCCCGTAGTTGGTCGCCCCTCATCGTCCCAACTCCTGAATCAGTCGGGAATTTAAGCAGCGAGCGCCAAGGCGCAATACATGCCCTAAATTCGGCAAGGGCTGGTCGGCCTAGGAAAGCATTGTAAGGTGACTCCAAATCCAAAACTACAAACGGCAGGATCCTTACTCTCTGGCGGTCTCCCTGCCCTAGTGTGACTGGTAATTCCGCAAAACCCATTGGAGCTGTAGATACTCCGTTAAAGCCACGTATCCATTCTTGACATGGCTTTAAGTCTTTTGCTTCGAGCCTCATTTGTTCGAAAGATTTATTGAAGAGGATATTAACCGAGCTTCCGTTGTTTACTAACACTTTATGGACTAAGGCAGAGCCAATTGTCGTGGTAATCACTAATGGATCGTCGGTTGGAGATTGAACTCCAAAATCATCTCTATTGCGGAATATGACATCATCTGACATCGGTTTTTGCTGCTTTATTGGAGTGACATCTTCAAGGATACTGCATTCTCCTATTTCAAAATGCTTGGCGGCGTTGACGTACTGGTCCATTGCTTTAAAACTACGACCGGCTAGGTGAGGTCCGCCTATAATAGAGTTAATGACGATTCTCTTACCTTTTTACTGAGCTGTGGGTTTTGAAGCAGGCTAGTCTGAGTTCGGGGCTTGTCCCCCTTGCCCCCTGTCCCTTGGGGCGGCCTTGTACTCATCCAACTTCCCTTCTCGCAGCAATTTTTCGACGATATCCCTCAAATGACGGCACTCATTGGTGGAATAACCGTGTGTACCACGAAATAAGCAAAACTTTCCTGTTTCAATCTCTTTCTCTGTAGAATCTCTGGGTGATGGTTTTTTGTACTGCAATATGCTGTATGTATCTAAATAAATGTTCTCCAACGTATCATTAACGGCGTGTAATTTTCAAATGTCCAGAATCTGGGTCTTCTATTAGACCTATTCCCTCGGTTTCTGTTCCTTCTGTTGCTGTTTCCATTCCTGTTGCTATTACCACCACTCTGGTTGCCAACATTTACTTCCACCTTCCCTGAACTGTCACCAGATTGTTTCACAGCGACATTACTCTGGACACCTTCCTTCGAGGCCCCTTCGGACTTTCTTTTCCGATTTGCCTTAGCTTCTTCTCACCTTAAACGGACATTAGCCTTTTCATAGAACAATTCTCTTATAGGAGGTGGTTTTCCAGCCAAGTAATCCCCGAACTCTATGTTGGGATCTACTCCTTCTATCAAGGCCATCAGGATAGTGGGCTCAAGGGGATCAGCGACTTCAGTGACGGCCATGTTGAAGCGATCTAAATACGACTTCAAAGATTCTCCCTGGGCCCTGTTTAATCCGTGACAATTCAATGACGGTCTTGTACTTTTGGGCATAGGGTCGAAACTGATTCATGAAATGCTCACTCAATTCTGTGAAATTTGATACCGACCGAGGAGGGAGTCGGGTGAACCACATCAATGCTACATCTTCAAGATAGACTGGAAAAGCTTTGCATTTTACGACGTCCGGAGCTGCTGTCGCATTCATGAACCATGCATATCTCATCAAGTGCTGCCCTGGGTCTGTTCTTCCTGAATATCGATCCATTTGAGGCAAGTTGAATCGCCGGGGGAACTGGAAATTCAGGATGTCATCTGTGAAAGGGGTATGACTTCGCTCAATGCCCCAATCTTCATTAGTATACCGCCGGCTTTCAGACATAATCTGGCGCACCATTGCCCATACATCGACGTTGGTTAATGTTTGCACAGGCTCTCTAGATCTGATGTTCGGATTACCCCTAGGTTCCTGATCAGGGGATAACCTTCTGTTTCTAGCGGCAGCTGCTCTACGTTGTTCTCTGTGCTCCTGATCAATCTCTGGAGGTAGAGGTTGGAGAAGTTGTTGCTGTGTTGGGTTAGTAATATTAGGATCCCTGCGTAAGACGTGGGATCCGCGCATGGGTAGCAACATAGGCTGTTGCAGACTCGGGTCATCAAGGCCCAATACACGAGCAACATCTTTTAGGGATCCTAAAGATCCAAAAGTCAATTAAGCGAGGTTCTGAGGTCGTTCAAGCATCCTTCTCTCGCGAGGACGTTCCTTCTCCGTAGAAGACGAATCATCTGTAGCAATACGGCGTAGTGGAGAAGGAGTTCTCTGCCTCCGGAGCTCTTGTAGTTCTCTACCCATAGTGATCATGTTTTCCTGCATGCGAAGGTTGTCACTCCTTTGGGCCTCCAATGCTTCTTTAGTGCTCTGAAGCATGTCAAGAAAACGTGAAAAACTCCCTGAGTAATGGGTGCAGAGGGATCAGGCTGAACATTAGTCATCGTGGCTGGAATCGGAGAGTTGGAGGGAGCTCGAGTAGAAGTTTCAGCCTCACTCTAGTTCAGATCGGATCGGTTCACAGCAGCCTGGTCGGGGCGGTTCGGATGAAGGGAATGGGTGCCCTCGACTTCATCAGATCGGTGCCTTCCACTCGGTTCGGATCGGCACCTCCGATCTGGTTCGGATCCTCCTGGTTGGAGTGGTCTGCTCCAGAGCTTTGAGCGCACAACCTTACTATCACGATGGCTGACTGATTTTCTCTAGCATCATTTACCCTAGCGCCTTGCACTTCTTTCGATTCTTCAACGGTTAGTCAACAAGTACTGAAAGATGTCAGAGACAAGGGATTAACTTCTTTGAACTTGAAGGTCCAAACAGTAGAATGATAATCCCAAAAAGGCTTAGAATTTGAAGGTTCTCGGTGAATGCACTAAAACGTTAGACCAAAAATTGGCTTTAACACCCAAATTAGCTATGAATTCATTGAAATAGAATCAAAAAGCAATAAATAACACGCAATTTATAGTGGTTCGGCGTTAACGAGCCTACGTCCACTTTTTTTTCTTTTAATTGATGATTTGAATACAAATACAGCAATGATTCTCACTCAACATCACAATTACAATGCATAAACTCACTCAAATCTCTCAAAAATGGACTTTAAGAGATGATTTTGATCTGAATATGATTGTAGAATTCAGCTATGGAGGAAGTAAGGACTGAGAATTTGCCAAAAGATCCCTTCAAATACCTCTAGATGGTGTATTTATAGGTGAAAAATCTCTTCGAAGTGGCTCCGGTTCGGAATCGTGTGGCACTCATCCCTTGAGAGTTGGGTTCGGAAGCTTCAAGATGGTGATAGCGCATTGATTTAGTGGGAGATCTTGGGAGAAATGGTCAAGCCTAGTCCGAGTCTTCAGGAGATATGCGCAGCAACGATTATAGATTCAAGGGGAAAAAGGGGTTCGGATCAGGGCCTCCGATCCGATCCGGTGAGGCAGCTTGCTATCCCTTGATGTTGCTTGCGTACTCCTCCGATCCGATCCGATGAGGCCATTTGTTGTATGATGTCGCTGTCATATTCTTCCGATCCAATCCGATGAGGCCGTTCATTGTTTAATGTTGTTGACGTATCTCTCCGAACCAAACCGATGAGGCCACTCGTTATCTTCTAAGGTTGCTGACGTATCACCGATCCGAACCGATACGATGAGGCCACCTGCTATCCTTTGATATTGCTGATGTATCTCTCCGATCCGATCTGATTGATGTCTTTCTCACTATTTGCTCTTTGTGTAGCCTAGTTCACAAAGTAGGCTAATACTTGTACAATTGGAAGATATTATTAACATTAGAAAAAAGAAACACATGGAAAATTGATAAAGGTGTTTTCTTGTATGTAACCTCATGGGCCTTTGATGATGTTAGATACTTCCCAAAAGAACTAGTGGAATAATTATGAAATCCTCCTAGATTGTTTAACGAGCATAGACGGACATCGAACTTCTCTAAGAATGCCTAATTCACGCCTGTATAGTGCTCCTTACAGTCATTTGCATGGAATTTTTGCCCTAAATAACGAAAAAATGTAACATAAATAAAAATTGTATAATATAACACTTCAAAATTCAGTGAATGGTCCAATAAATGGAAGCTAATCTGATCAATAGCAAGAGGGCCGAATACAAGGACAGTAATGATAACTTCATAAATTATAACCTATATTGACTTTATATAAGTAACCAGCCCGCATAGCTTTCTAAATAATGTCTATTTGAGTATCCTTCTTCGCAGTCTTCCGAATTCTCAATATCTGTAAATATAGGCATATGTGAATGCCTTCCTCACAACATGATTTCTTGCTGATACTAAACATTGTGCTATGTGTTTTAACATGAACATTAAATTTTGTCTAACAAAAGCCCTATTCCCTGGAATGCTAAATTGAAGACAGATCTGCTATTGCGCATTATACAATGCAAGTATATCAGCAGACATGCGAGCCTTTTTACAATCCATAACATAAACTATGCGTGATTGCATTAACTAAAGTATGGATATGTGTATATATTGTATAGATTTTATATGTTGTTGCACTGTTAATCTAAAGCCTATTGCCAAAATACATAAATACTCAGCTTGAAAATAAAAGGCTATATAGGCTTTAGAAAATAGGTCTGTTGGGAATCCCTGTGTCTTATTGTACTAACTAACTAATGACTGATAATATTACAAGACTTGAATGCTCAACATCATCCACAACATACATACACATGTGAGAAAAGCTAAAAAAAATGTAAAAGATAAATGAAGCACCACCTGGAGCAGTAACTGCTTCAGGTAACCAGCGGGCCAGTGTCTCACCAGTCACCACCTGCAGACCAGTGGTAAGAATTCTTGAAGCCAATGAGGAAAAAGTACATTCTATGTGCTTCACTGTGGACATACCATAATATGATTCCCTTTTTTTACATATATATAAAGGAAATCATGATTCATGACTAGAATAAATATTTGCTTAATAACTGAAAAACAACAAGTTAATACCTATGTGCAATCGATGCTTATTTAACTTAGTTTGGAAACTAAAAGCGCAAGTTAAATGGTAAAAATTTATAAACTGGAAGGATTGTGAAGATATAAATGAAGAATCAATTTATCCATTTTAAAATAATAACAGATAAAGATGTCCCAAATGAGATGATGATATGTCTCTAGAGTGTGTGTCCACAGAAAGTGGTACTGAATCATGTTTATAAATGTTTCTTACTAACTATATAATAAAACTTGCAACTCTCTTCATATACAAACATTCAACAAGTTCTCAGATTATACAAAACCAATAACCAAGACACACCAGATATTTTTTTCTCTTTCGATTCCTATATTAAAAGACAAATATACATTAAAACCAAAAATAATGAGATAGATTATAGGAATTTGTATTAAAGCTGATACAAACTTACGGAATATTGAATTACAAGCTAATAAATGAAGTTAAAAACAGACATGTAAACTAAGAGTTTAGAATTTCTGATTGCCATGGACTTTTTATTTTTCTTCTATTAGTGGTAATGTCTAACATCGTAAGACTCAGGTACAATATAGAAAGACTAATAAGAATGATTTCGTTTTTGTTAACATATTTATAAATCAATAGGGAAACTTGCATAATCATGATAGTGGAGTATAGATACAACAAATTACATGTAATTTTACAATCATAAAGCTATGAAATTAGTCTAAATAGAAATAATAACTATTTGAAGTTTAGTTTAATTTACAAATTATAATATTTCACAATAACCCAGCTAAAATCAGCAAAAAACTACCATGCGCTACCTAGAAGAATAGCAGAAGCGAAATAAATAAATAAATAAATAGCAAATAAAACCTTTAACTCTACGAAAATATGCTATAAATGAAAGAAAGGACTATTCCAATTTTGTTTGATGTCTTGGCAATCTAGATCCCTTAAAGAGGTATTAACACAAGCAATAAAGCAAGCAAATAAAAGAGGTACAATTAAGAAATACAGATAACTTTGGTAGCGTACTTGATTTATAAGACATGCGAATTGGAGAAACAGAATATGGGAAGACGATAGACCATTTTGGGTGATGAGTATTCGATGATTTTGTCGTTGATTTTTTTGTTGTGTAGTTGAATCGTATGAAATTGGTTTTGATTTCGATATTTTCACATAATTTGGATCTTAGGCTTTTTTATGAAGGGGAAAGTATAGAGAGGGGGGAAAAACATCGACTCCGCCTAAATTTTGTCTTTTAGATTTTATTTTAGCCTTTTCCATGTAACCTGTAATTGCGCCTAGGTTGAAAACAATGTGCTGTACAACTAAGATAAATAGGTTTTGTTGTAGTGCTTCCTTCAGGAAGCCGTAATCCACACCACAAAATGATCGGGGGCTAAAACAATCGAAACCAAGGAGAAAAGCAACCGACAAAGGTATCCGCAGGACCAATGGCCCAAAAGCAGAAAGGTCCCCGGTTTCCCTATAAATAAGACCCCATGGGTCACATTTGAGGGGATTTTTTTTTTCCAATTTTCTCGATCTTGTCTTTCTTATCTAGGGAGCAAACCCTAAATTCCAGATCGGATTGGGGATTCCTTTTAACTCTTGTAATATATCTATAATTTATGATTGAAAAAGTCCGAGACCTAAACATTTTTTGTGATTTGATAATCATATTGTGCCATTTATGGTGGAACAGGGAGTAAACACTAACCTTTCATATGAAAGAGTTGTTCACCACCCCCTCGAAAAGAGAGGAAAGACTTCGTGGAAACTCGAAGCCTTTCTCTTTCTTTATCTCGAGGGTTGCTAATGAGAATAAACCCTCTCATGATGAGCCTAATGTTGCTCAACTATGAAAAAGATGTTGATTGCAAGCTTATGGCTTGATCACTAATGCAACCGAGGCCCATCGGGATGGCCCGCTGCGGAAGGATCATTTAAGTTAATAAGCGTTATAGCACCCTTACCATCTGAGTAATGGGAAGCATTCGCCTGTTTTCCTCTTATCACAATGTATATCATTTTGCCAATGATCTATAAGGTTGCTGATTACTTAGGGCGCTAGATGTACCAAATCAGATAAACCCTTCTTCAAGGTACTTCGGAACTCCATAATTCTATAAGCGTGATATTCACCCCTTGAGGGAAGAATAACTAACCTTTAGAATGGATATTCTGGTATTTAAGGAGCAACTAATTTGGCTTAGAAACACTGACCTCAGATTGTCCCTCAACAACCTTATATCGTGAACACACAATTTTCTTAAATATATGCTCCATATAACTCATTTCGGGTGTTGACGAAAAATATCGTTAACATTTTGGCGCTAGAAGGAGGGCTTGAACCTCTGATCTTGCAGTTAATCCATCAAAAAATAATTTGGTAAAGTTTATTACTCCATTGCAGGAATAATGAAATCTAAAAGATTGGAAGAGTGAAACAAGGAACCGACTCCTAATGCGACCCTTGAAGTAAACATGGATCTAACGCTTAATCTGAGCAATAATGAAAGAGGAGCCACATCTAGTCCAACAATTAAATCCAAATTCCATGGAAGATAATGTCACAAGAATTATGGCCTTGGAGAAGTAACTCCAGGAAATGCAAGCTCTGATGAATGCTTCTCAAACGCAGAAGTCTTCAAGACTCACCAAATCCAGTCAAAGAGAAATGAATGAATCTCTGAAAAAAGGCTCCCAGTCAGCACTCCGAAGCAAAAGAGAAGCTCAAGGCAACTTCCTCTAGGAAGAAGAAGTCCCATTTGACAGGAGTTGACCATCAAGGAAACCAATGCGATCAAGAACAATCCGGGAGTTCCACTTCTAAAGGTTATGGTCCTAAGAGAATAAACTACGATAATATTGAAGCTTATCTTAAAGACATTGCTTAGAAGAACGTCAAAGACTTATTGGGAAGCAAGGGGAAAAGGACCCAAGACGACAGGGTTAACGACAATGAAAGAGTTGCCCCTTTCATCGATGAAATTATGAACGCCGTAATACCATCTAGGGTGAAGGTTCTAACCATAGAATATCTTGGAACAACAGACACTGATGATCATCTAATGGCATTCGACAGCCAGATGGAACTCTACAATGCTTCGGGAGCCGTTAGATATCGTCTTTTGCCGGTGACCCTTCAAGAGGCGGCGACAAAGTGGTATCGTCAGTACAGAGAAAACACCATTTACTCGTGGAAACAATCCTCCTACGAATTTTCCGCGCAATTCTGCATCTGGAAAGTTCCGACAGTCGATTACATAGTCATCCCCAACATCAAACAGAGGCAAGGGGATTTTTAGGAGATTACTTGAAAAGGTTCAATATCGAGGCGCTAAAGGCCAAGGATATGAATGACCACGACAAATTGATAGTTGTGCATTCAGGGTTAATTGAAAACACCCCCTTCTGGAAAGAATTATACATTCATGGCTGTAAATACTTACAAGACTTTCACTTCCAAGCTGATAGGTTTATCCACATGGACGAATTGTACTTCACCAAGAGAAAGTTCGGGCCTCGAGGGGAAGGGGGAAGCCAAGCTTCGGACGAAAGCCCTAGGAGGGAAATCAAAAGAGATCAAGACGGGAAGATTCTAATACCAACTCAGTTGCTCTAAACAATCCCATCTCATTCGTGTATGCTGTCGCAAGAGAAAGGGTTAATAACTTGCCCATCTCGTTCAAAGCTAAGAATTTCCATGAACCTTATTCCGGCGGTAAGTATTAGGAATTCCACAAGACCAATGGGCATAAAACTGACGAATGCAAGTTATTGGACAAGATTATTTAGAAGCTAATCTGAGAGGGACATTTGAAAGAATTTGTTTTAGACAAGACCACGCCAGCTCAGCATACAAATGGACAACAAGAAGTTTCAGCGAATGCAATAGAGGCTACTTTAGAAGAGGGCAACCTAGACTTGGGTCCGCCCATAAATCGAATCAGTGTGATCCATGGAGGGCCACACCCTACCGAAAACTGTCCAAGAGTCAGGAATCAATACATGAAGGAAGCCATGGTAGGAATATTCTTCATCCAAGAAGAACCATAAGTTGAAGAATGCACGCTATGCTCTCAAAATGCACAACCTAGTGGTTTCTCCAGAAGAAATGAAGAAAGGGGTCCGCCACCCACATAATGATCCCCTTATGATAACAGCGCAAATAGGACTCTCTATCGTCTCCAAAATCCTTGCGGACACTAGGAGTGTCGTCAACGTCATCTTCAAACACGCTTTCGGTCAGATGGGAATCTCTGAGAATAAGTTGGAGCCAAGAAACTAACCGGTCTTCGGCTTCAACAAAAAGGGATCAACTCCATTGGGGGCAAATCAACCTTTTGGTTCAAGTTAGACTGTCTTTGCTTCAGAGAACCGTCAAAACTCTCTTCATTGTGATCGATCAACCATCCTATTACAATGCCTTCTTTGAACGACCGACTTTGGAGGAAATGGACGCTTTCGTCTCTTCCAAATACCTTATGCTAAAATTCCTCCCAAGCAGGGATGGGGTGCTATCAGGGGAGAACAATTTAGTTCTCGGGAATTGTATTTCGCAACAATTGACATATAAAAAAGGGAGTGTTCTTCGTACTTTGATTCCTCTACTATTTTTATGCCTTCGGATAAAGGATTCTTACATCCCACATTTGAAGCCAAGATAAAAGTTAACAAAGTTGACAAACGTGTAAATGGTAGGTACACTTCTTTAAAAAGAAAAAGGAAGAGAGTCGATGATGTAAACTTGGCTAAATAAGGAGAAATTGTTACGGATTTAGATTCTAGAGGGGACATTGAAAAATGAAACTAATAGAAGACGTGGAAGAGGTGACCATTGATTCAAATGATAAGTCGAAGGTTGCCAACAAAAGGAAAAGACTGACAGAGCCCATTTAGAGCAACCTAATTCGGTTCCTGCAGTTCAATAAAGATGTCTTCACCTACACCCATTCAGACATGTCGGGATCAACCCCTCCGTTATGAGTCATGCCTTAAACATTGATCCTTCGGTAATCCCGGTTCGGCAAAATAAGAGACAATATAATAGAGACCGGTCTGAGGCCCTAAAGGAAGAAGTCAAAAGGTTGGAGACAAATAGGTTTATTCGAGAAGTTCTTTACCCAAAGTGGTTAGCCAACCCTATGGTAGTAAAGAAGTCCAATGGGAAGTGGAGGACATGTGTTGACTACACAGATTTAAACAAGGCTTGGCCAAAGGATTGGTATCCCCTTCCACGGATAGACCAGTTGGTCGATGCAACAACTGGTCATAAGATACCATCTCTTATGGATGCTTACTTTGGGTATAACCAAATTCCAATGCATAAACCCGACGAAGAGTAAACAAGCCTTATCACTGATTGGAGAACATTTTTCTATAAGGTAATGCCCTTTGGGTTGAAAAATGCGGGAGCAACATACCAAAGGCTAGTATATAGAATGTTTCAAGGACAAGTAGGGTGCAACATGGAAGTATATGTGGATGACATGCTAGTGAAATCCATCGAGGTAGAAAATCATTTGAAAGACTTGGAAGAAATTTTCAATGTCCTAAGATGTTACCAAATGAAGTTAAACCCATAGAAGTGCTCTTTTTGAGTCCAATCTGGAAAGTTCCTAGAGTATGTAGTAAGTGAGCAAGGGATTGAAGCTAGCCCTAACCAAGTTCAAGCCATAAAAGACATGGAAGAACCTAGGACGAGCAAACAAGTCATGAGCTTAAACGAAAAAGTAGCAGCCCTCAGTAGGTTTATTTCCAAAGCCACTGGAAAATTTGCCCATTTCTTCGATGTCATAAAAAAAGGAATTTCGAATGGAACAAAGAATGTAAAATGGCCTTTCAAGAATTGAAAGTTTATATGGAAATCCTACGATTTTATCTAGTCCCGAGAACGGAGAAGATCTGTACCTTTATATGGTTGTCTCAGAATATGCAGTAAGCTCAGTCCTAATAAGAGAAAGTAAAGGAACTCAGCACCCAATTTATTACGTTAGCAGATGGCTAAAGGACGCGGAAACCCGATACCCAGTAATGGAAAAACTAGCATATTGTCTAGTACTTACCGCCCGAAAGTTAAGAGGGTACTTCCAAGCTTACCCTATTAATGTGTTAACTAGCTTTCCGCTTAAACAAGTGTTCAGCAAGCCAGAGACTTCTTGGAGGTTAGTTAAATGGGGAGTTGAACTTAGCCAATACGAGAATGAGTTTCACCCTCGAGCGGTAACTAAAGGACAAGCTCTTGCAAACTTCATGAATGAATGCACAAGTTTCGTTACAGAGCAATCAGTTAAAGAGAAAGCATTAAAGGCCAGGTGGCAACTTTTGTGGATGGAGCTTCAAACGAACAGGGAGCGGGGGCAGGTTATATCATAATTACCCCTGATGAACGACGCTTGCACTACACCATGAAGTTAGGATTCCCGGTAACTAACAACGTAGCCAAATATGAGTCGATGATGGCTGGTTTGAATTTGGAACTACAATTGAAGATTACTCGAATAGAAATCTTTAGTGATTCACAACTAATGGTAAACCAAATAGAACAAACCTATCAAACCAAGGATGTGTTACTAACCCTATATGTGAAAAGGATATTAAAGATGCTTTCCCGGTTTGAGGATTTTTCAGTTCATCAGATACCCCGCAAAGAGAATACTCAAGTAGATTCACTGGCCAAATTAGCCAGCTCCCGAGGGGCCCCCGAAGCTCGAGTAATTCCCGTGGGTTATCAGAAAAGTCCTAGTATCGAACATGAAGAATAAGAAACGGGAAAAGAATTATTAGTCCTAACTAGATCCCAAGCCTTAAGAAAGGAGGACGAAGGGAACAAAGAGGGAAACTCCAATGTGGAACCAACCTTAATAGAAACAAATCGCCACCAGGAAAATACCTGGATGTCTCCCATGGTAGAATACCTCATAAACAAAACTTTACCCGTAGTAGGCAAGATGCAAGAAGGATAAAACACCAGGCTCCTACATCTATGATTATGGATAATATACTCTGTAAAAAGGGACATTTGCTTCCCTACTTAAAATGTGTAAGCTCCGATGATGGGTTTAACCTGTTAATAGAAACCCATGAAGGATTGTGTGGAGACTATTCCAATGGAATTAAGTTGGCCAAAAGGGTCATGCGATAATGCTATTATTGGCCACGAATGGTTAATCAAGCAATTGAATATGTCAAAAAGTGTGAATGATGTCAACGGTACTCTAAGGTTCTCAAGCTTCCCCCTAGTTAGCTAACCACTATCTCAAGCCCCTGGCCATTCGACGTATATGGAATAGACCTAATCAAACCATTATCAGTCTCCGAAGGTGGAGCTAAGTATGCCATAGTAGCCATCGACTACTTCACCAAATGGGTGGAGCAGTACCCCTTCCGACAATCACATCTAAAAAGGTGTTGAGATTCGTAATAAAGAATATCGTTACCCATTTTGGAATCCCTCAGAATATCATATCAGACAATGGAACACAATTCGAGAGCGAAGAATTCACTTGTTTTATTGAGAAAAGTGGAATCATTAAAAAAAAATTCCTCGGTAGCCCATCCAAAGGCTAACGGAGCTGTCGAAGCTGCCAACAAAACCATAAAGACAATTCTTAAAAAGTTCCTAAACCAAGCCAAGAGTTACCCTTAGTGCTTTGGGCATATAGAACCTCTGCCAAACCAGCAACATGACATACCCCTTTTTCCTTGACATATGGATGTGAAGCTATGCTTCTGGTTGAGGTCGAAATCCCATCGCATAGAAGGATAGCATATGCATTTAATGCCAATCAGGAGTTAAGAAAGGAATCTCTAGACCTAATACAAGGATTGAGATAAGAGGTTGCAATAAGAATAGCTAAATATCAAAGGAGGATTACAAATTACTACAACACAAAGTTCATAACTAGAACCTTCACAAAAGGAGAGTTAGTCTTACGAAGAGTGATGGCTAACACAAAGAACCCAGCGGATGGCCCTCTCGGCCCGACCCTTGATCATCCATCAAGAAGTTATGCCCGGAACATATCGACTGTGCGGACCCAATGGTGATCTTGTTCCGAGAACATGGAACTCGAAACTTTTAAGACCTTACTTCTCAACGATAAAGGAATAAGGAAAAAGATTTTCCTCCAAAGATGAGATGGTCACGTAACCAAGGGCACGGAAACCCTTTCAGTAGCTTAAAGAAACCCAAAAGGGGTCAAGCTGAAAAAAGATCAAATTCCTTGTCATCACCAAAATTGGTCAGGACGAGGCATCCCCCGGAGGGGGATGGTGTGTTAGTCTTTCTCCATGCCAAAATCAGAGGGGGCTAGTTTAAAGCATCAAAAGCATAAGCCTCCGTTTCACACCAGAGATGGTCGTGGAGGTGCATCTAAAATTAGCACACCCTGCCTCTTCTCGCAGAAGAGTACGCCTTGCCTCTGTTAGAACTAAGCACGTCCTACCTCTGCTCCTAGAAGAGCATGTCCTACCTCTGCTTATAATCCGCATTACCCGCAGAAGGGAACGCAGGCCCCTATAATTGCCTAAGATGGTCAAGATAGGGCACCCCTCGGAGGGGGGTGGTGTGTAAGCCTCTATCAGTACCTATGATGATCAGTATAGAGCACCAAAAGAGTATACCTTAGTTCTGTGCCTACGATGAACCCGTCTAAGTTTCTAAGACCTTATCATCACCTACGATGGTCAGGATAAGGCGCCTCTTGGAGGGAGGTTGGGTAAGTCCTTGGGCCCTGCTTGTGAATAAGCTAGCCAAGTGCACCGGATGCACAGGCCCACAGAGTGGCCAATAAAGCACTTACATCCTTTGCTTTGACATCTAAAGCCCAGAGAGTGGCTCAAGAAGCCATACAACCATT
Source organism: Allium sativum (assembly GCA_030737875.1). NCBI lineage: Eukaryota > Viridiplantae > Streptophyta > Magnoliopsida > Asparagales > Amaryllidaceae > Allium > Allium sativum. The sequence continues at coordinate 993,988,589 of CM060910.1, read as the reverse complement.
TCTTTACAAATCAAATCCAAAGGGGATACCAAAACACTAATGCTGGAAGGAAGCTTGTAGTCTTCAATCTTTAATTACCTGAACAAGGATTGGTTCAGGTCTTCTATACTAATACCCTAATCTGGGTTGGTTCAGTTCTTCACAAATACCAAAAGTGGGTTTCTAGTACTCAATCTTTAATTACCTGAATAAGGTTTGGTTTAGGTCTTCTATACTAATACCTGAATCTGGGTTGGTTCAGTTCTTCACGAATACCGGAAGTGGGTTTCTGGTGCTCAATCTCTAATTGCATGAATAAGGGTTGGTTCCGGTCTGCTATATTAATACCCGAATCTTGGTTGGTTCAATTCTTCACAAATACCGGAAGAGGATTTCTAGTCCTTAGTATTCATATTACCCGAATAAAGGATAAATCGGGACTTCAGTTAATGCCGGAAGGGAATTCCCGGTCTTTAATCTTTATATTACCTGAATAAGGGTTAATTTGGGACTTCAATTAATGCGGGAAGGGGATTCCCGGTCTTCAATTACCCAAACAAGGGACGGTTCGGAATTTCTATTAATTTTGGAAGGGGATTTCTGGCACTCGGTCCTTAGATTACCCGAATTAGGGTTGTCCGAAAGGTAATTATCAAAGCAAGAAATCTGTTATCAGCTTCCAATCATCAATGGTCAGATAAAAACTAGCGTAGGAATAATACCTTAGAGGCTTTGTTGTGCCATCCCATGTTAAGAAAGTCTTGAAAGAAAAGTTTGACTTGGGAAGTCGAAAACACCCCTTCACTAGGGGGCAAATGTTACTACCAAAATTAACTCCGACACAAGCTTATGGTGAAGGGGTATCGGGTCACGGTAAGCACATAGGAATTCTCAAAAAGGCAAGAGCCGAACACTGGAAAGAACCAAGACTAGGAAAGAATGGTCCGAAGGCTACATAAACCGGCACCATCCTAGAAGAAAGGAACTTAGAAGCAACAGAATACCAAAAGGGTCTTCCAGCGGGGTCCAACCGGTAGGGGGATCCTATAGCGAAAGGTCATCTAGGACAAAAGCTAAGAAAGAGAGAGGCAAGAGCTCCGCCAACTAAAACTTAGAAAGATAGAAGAGCTATCAGTATTAACCTACTTAATACCGATACACCAGGAGATAAAGACATCAAGAGTATCAAGCCAAAGGCGCATAAAGATTATCCGGAACTAGCTTCCGAAACATCTACTACACAAACACTGAAAGGTCGCACTGATAGACAACAAGAAGCTCACTAGGAGTTACCTTCCGGAAGACTAGGCTATTCCCGGAGACCCCACCGAAAGTCAAACTGGAACCCTAAGAAGGATACAGGCTATCCATACTAAACCACTTAGTGCAGACACCGACAGCTATCTACGTATATCATAAGGACAAGCTCCTCAAAGTATTTATGAGAAAAGCGGGAGCCTACATCTGGAAGCTTATAACCGAGAGCATACAACAGGAGGTTCAAAAACTTTCTGGAAAAAGCTACTATATCAATGAGCTCACATATCACTCTCATAGAAACCTCAGCTGATCGGGACCTTCCTTCCGGAAGCTGTAATCCACACCACACAGCGGCCGGGATCTAAAACAACTGAAACCAAGGAGAAAAGCAGTCGACAAAGGTATCTGCAGGCCCAACGGCCCAACAGTAGAAGGGTCCCCAATTTCTTTATAAATAAGACCCTAGGGTCACATATGGGGGGAGTTTTTTTTCTTTATTTTTCTCGATCTCGTCTTTCTTCTCTAAGGAGCATACCCTAAATTCCAGATCGGATTAGGGATTTCTTTAACTCTTGTAATATATCTACAATTTATGATCGAAGAAGTCCAAGACTTAAACATTTTTCGTGATTTGATAATCATATTGTGCCATTTATGATTGAACATGGAGTTAACACTAACCTTTCGAATGAAAGAGTTGTTTACCACCCCCTCGAAAAGAGAGGAAAGACTTCGTGAAAACTCGAAGCCTTTCCCTTTCTTTATCTCGAGGGTTGCCAATGAGAATCAACCCTCTCATGATGAGCCTAATGCCACTCAACTCTGATAAAGAGGTTGATTGCAAGCTTATGGCTTGATCACTAATGCAATTGAGGACCTTTGGGCTGGCTCGGTGCTGAAGGATCAACTGATTTAATAAGCGTTATAGCACCCTTACCATCTGAGTAACGGGAAGCATTATCATGTTTTCCTCTTATCACAATGTATATCATTTTGATTATGATCTACGGGGTTGCTGATTACTTAGGGCTCTAGATGTACCAAATCAGATAAACCCTTCTTCAGGGTACTTCAGAACTCCATAATTCTATAAGCGTGATATTCACCCCTTGAGAGAAGAATAACTAACCTTTAGAACGGAGATTCTGATATTTAAGAAGCAGCTGATTTGGCTTAGAAATACTGACCTCAGATTGTCCATTAACAACCTTAGATTGTGATCACACAAATTTTCTTAAATATATGCTCCATATAACTCATTCCGGGTGTTGACGAAAAATATCGTTAACGCTTTTTATCTTTTCTTATATTGATTTTAACACATGTCTACTTATCCTTAGCATTTTGACCCCATCTATGGTTTCGTTGTTCAGTATTCTTTAAGCCATATATCATCATTTGTTTTCCATTCGAAGACAATTGTGATCGAATAATTTGAAACTTGTCGCCATGTCATGCGCAAGGAGCGGGTTGTCATTCGCTCATTGACTGGTTGATGATTTTATTTTCAATAACCATGCTATTCTTTTCAGTATGCTCATACTTTAACTCGAATAACTTAACTGGTTATTAATCTTAACAATGGTTTTTTTATGAGAACGATCTTTTGTCAGTATGTTGCTACTTTGTACAAGTTCGTGAAAAAATAATTATATCGATAGCATTTTAAACAACATCAGTGAAAAAAATCTTAGTTGTGCTAATTTAAACAAAGACAATATAATAACTTGTTTCTTGTCTAAAACATATAGGATTTAAAATTGAAACTTATTTCAGATAGCAACAGTATAAGTAAATTTAAAATAGTGGATGGAGAAGATTAAGCAATACCCTTGTGAGAGCAGTCAATCAATATAACATTGATCCGATGATAATTTTTCTTATTGGAGGAATAATTCCTCTTGTATTTTGAAAAAAGGCAGTTAAGAAGTACGCAAAAGGAACGTGCAAGGCAACAACAAACCTTTTGTTATAGAAACATGCAAGGTAGCAATAATCTTGACAAATACATGATTATTCATCCACCCAGGGCTTAAATTTGTTTGGTAATATACTACATTAGAAAATTTATCAAACCGACTGTTAGGAAGGTTTCCCTACTGTAAGAGAGGCTAAATCAATTTGTCCGTCCCAGTGAATATAGCCTCAAATATAGCAGCGTTGTCCGACACATAAACATTGCCTTCTTTCTCGGAATTGTTTTCTTTAATGTCTTTAAAAGTTCAAATTCTAATTCCTAAAATTTCTCTAAAATATTCAAACCGACCGTTGTGGAGGTTTCCTACTGTAAGAGAGGCTAAATCAATTTGTCCATCCTAATGAATATAGCCTCAAATATAGCAGCGTTGTCCGACACATAAATATTGCCTTATTTCTCGGAATTGTTTTCTCTAATGTTAACAGTTCAAATTCTAATTCCTAAAATTTCTCTAAAATATTCAAACCGACCGTTAGGAAGGTTTCCCTACTGTAAGAGTGGCTAAATCAATTTGTCAAACTGACCGTTAGGGAGGTTTCCCTACTATAAGAGAGACTAAAACAATTTGTCCGTCCCAATGAATATAGCCTCAAATATAGCAGCGCTGTCCGACACATAAACATTGCCTTCTTTCTCGGAATTGTTTTCTCTAATGTCTTTAACAGTTCAAATTCTAATTTCTAAAATTTCTCTAAAATATCCATTATATTTCAAATGTACTTCAGATCCACTTTTTACTACAATATCTTTTGATATATCTAAATCTAAACAAAATTAAAAAAAAACATTTTTTTTAAATCATTCATGTTTTTGTAGATTAATCTAAAAATACAACGGATTTTTTTTAAATTATATAATCAAACGGTCGGTTTTCCTACTGTTGTGCGGTTGTACTAGTTTAATAGAATGCATGCATTTATTATGCCAACTCATATTATTTTCCAAAGTTAATGACCATCCATTCCTACAAATGACAAGGGAGGTCATACGCAGGTTGCAACATGCATTTTTTAAGTATGTTGTTTTACCAAGTGTTAACATATTTTCGACTAAGAAACTTGACGCTAATAAATATAGGTATGTAGTTGAAATGGTCTTTTAATATTGTCAGGTGGAAATGATAATTAGGTATGCTTATAGTATATATGTTTTGGTAAAATATCCAATAATTATTTTTTACTTATAATAGGCTACTTCTTTCAACTATGTGTTTGAGACAAACATTCAACTCAACCAATGTTGAAGTATTGTGATCATACAACAATAATCTTGCATGGCCCTCACACATCTAAGACTTCTGGCTTCTGGAGGAGGAACTGCAGATGGATTTATTCTGTTTTGAAGCACTGCAACTGATACACCTCTCATTGACCTCAATTGCTTGGGCACGAAAACTTAGGTTAAGTTATTACATCTAAAATACATCTTCTTAGTGTGATAAATTAGCTTGTCTTACTGTGCATGGATGTAAATATTACCCATGCGCCTTTTTTTTTTTCCACATCAAGGTGGGTATGGTCCTTGTCCTCCTAGAGTCCTTGCTAATCTTTCCCGTTTGTGCTTCAGATGTTTAAACTTATTTGCTAAGATGGTTATAGGATATATAGATTTTATTTATTTATTTATTTTGATGGTTATAAGATGCTTTTAATTTTTAAAGGTACTACGGTTAACCAAAATTTAAAATTTCAAAGCGCCAAGTACTATATTCAAATTTCATTATCTCTAAATGTCTAACAAAAATGTAAATCGAAATATAATTTGAAGGAGAGAAAATAGTAGCAATAAATGAAAGTGCAAATGGAAAAGCTTGGTTGTGGGGGTTATAGCAGCAATAAGGGCAACCTGTGCTAAATACGTACTGCTCATGCATAGAGAAATAGTATCCACTACACCAAAACAGGTGATTCCCAACGAGTATAACCGTCGCAAACAATTTCCACAACGCTTATAAGCGTTGCTACGAGGGGGTGGCAATTTAGTACCAACGCTTATAAGCGTTGGTAGATTTTCTTTAGCAACGCTTATAAGCGTTGGTAGATTTTCTTTAACAGCGCTTATAAGCGTTGGTAGATTTTCTTTAACAACGCTTATAAGCGTTGGTAGATTTTCTTTACCAACACTTATAAGCGTTGTAAGATTTTTGTGCGCAACGCTTATACATGTTGCAGTATATTTGTTTGCAGTGCCTATACATGTTACAAAATTTTAATTCATAAGAAATATAAATTTTAATAATAATAGAAATTTGTATTCGCAACTCACATATTCTAACATTAATAGTCAATTCATAACCAACATGATGATAATATAGACAATATTTAATATGAATCAAAAAATAATAATAAACTCAATGCATACTAATAGATAACATTCATAATCACATAATGACATAGAATATCAGTTAACAATAAACACACACAATACATAATTAAGATGTCAAATTCAATACATAATTAGTTTGCTAAATTCAACACATAAATGAGATTCTACAAATACCGAATACGAAACTCTGGCCATATAACGAAGCCTCCATATGAAAATTCACATAACTTGTACATTCCATTTTGAGGACCATCATAAATTAGTGCATCCGGTTCAAGAACTTCAACAACCCAAATTACTTTCTCTATATTCGGTACCACTTTCCTAAAATGCCAAATTGTTTGTGTTCCAAGATAACCTTTTGCTACCTCCGTCTCAAGATCATGTTACAATAGCATTACGTATTTCTTTTCCATTGTAGATGAATGAAGATCATTAAGTGACACGTTTGGTGTAATGGTTACATTATTATTTATAGGAGGATCCCCTAAATTAGAAGCACCTTCTGTACGAGGAGTGGAAGGACTTGCAACAAGTTTTTCTTGCAAATTAGGTATAAATTTCATAAAAGTTGAAGTAATTGAATTGATGGCGTTACTAACTTGAGTAGCTACTTGCCTTTCTGTGACGGCCCGCCCCGCACCAACCGACATTTACTCCAAAGGTGCGCTGTACACATATCCAGTTAGCACGGAACGGGTCGCCAGAAGGAAAAGGAAGAAGGAAATGAACATACAAGGAACCTGTAGAATGTCTCACAGCGCATAGGACAAAATATAATAATAACATACTTGACATAAAACAGGAGAGACAGTGCATAAGCTGAAAATCAGAACTAAACATCATAGCAGCGGAAATCCAAAAGTACAGCTTATTACAACTTTCAAACTGTCTCAAAGCAAAAGTAAGGTAAATGAGGTACACTACTAATGCCCAAGTAGTGACCACCAACAACACAGGGAGAATGTGTATATACATATCATACGTGGAAGCCTCCTGTCCGCCTCTGAATCAGCTACTCGCACACCACCAGCTAACCTGTCTCTAGTCTGCTCGTGTGAGCACCCAGAGTAATAAGAGGAGACATAAAACTCTGGGTCAGACATAAAGCCTGGTATGAGCGATAAGCATCTAAAGTGAACAATAACAGGTAGACTAAAACATACCTGAACCTGAACCTGCAACCAAAGAGTTAGCACTACATACTGTACAACACTCTAAGGTATCATATCAATCAATATAAGGATATGGAGGTGGGGGAGGTGTGCATGTCATAATGATGGCAAACAATCAAACATAGCATCCATCCTCACATCTCTCACTCAGTGCGTAAAGCATACGATATTCACCACTTCGATCACCCAACATACCTTACTACGATCACTTTGCTCCATGAAGTCATAAATGGCTTCACTGCACTGATAACGTAGCCACAAATCCTTCGCTATGTCCACTTTGCCCCATGGAGTCACAAGAACCCCACTGCACTGGCTCATAGCCTTACTAATCCTTACTATGTCCACTTGCCCCATGGAGTTATTCACTCCGTCTGCGCTGGCTCATAGTCTTACTACGCATCACCTTACCCCTCAGGTCATAATGACCCTACTGCACTGATAACGTAGTCTTGCTACCATCACTTTGCCCCTCAGGTCATAATGACCCTACTGCACTGATAAGTAGCCCATCATTCATTCTTAGTGGTGAATCGAAGTTATGAACGTCGACAACTCCTTAGCACACGTCCCGCAGCAAAGTCCAACCATGAAGTGAACTCATTGGTTCCCAACTGGTTCCGGGATTCTGAGCACTAACTCCCATTTGGACTACCTTTGCATCTCGGGTTATTGGTCGTCACCAGATTGGATCGGATCGGGTCGCCTTCAGCATTCTTCATGGGATCGGGTCGCGCCTCCTACGTCGGATCGGGTCGTGGTCCTCTAGGTGATCAGTTCGCACTCCCCATCGTCTCATGAATCCAGTCTCCATTGAATCGGGTCTCCACTTCTGGTCGGATCGTGAATACCCCATACGGATCGGATCGCGCTCCTCCATCGTCTCGTTGTGCATCGAATCGTGGATGCTGCCTTCCTCTAGTCGGATCGTGATATGAAGCACGAGTGGATCGGATCGGGTCGTAATGCTCATTGGCGATCCGGGTCGGAGTACTTCAATTTGGGCACGGTGCTGCATCGATTCGTCTCGTGGGCCTTGCGCAGATGGTTCGGTTCGGAGGAGATGACTCGACTCGTGGTGATGTCCCACGATCCCATAGGGCGATCCGATCGTCCCTCAACCCCCTATGCGATCGAACCCTGCACCTTGTCCAGCGAGCTGTTTACGCCCCTCGACGGCATTTTCGACCATTCCAACTATTCTAAACAGTCACATAGCATTTCATACGGTCATAGCAACATGCATAATCAACCACAAACATCAAAACATCAACATGGTAGGTCAAAATGGATCAAAATACCCAAAACCCCATATTTTCCCCATAAGCATGTTTAGGTGAAACCAATGATATGATTAGCAAAACTTAACCAAATGGAACCAAATTTCTAACAGAGGTTTAAAATATCATTCCGAATTTTATAAACATTTTTCCAGAATTTTATCATGTTTAAATTCGCTAATCAACACTAATCAACCCTAATTAGCCATAATTAGTGCAAAACTATGCAAATCACTCACCTTAGCCACAAAATAAACTAAGATCTGAAATAATTCTCTGATTTGATGTGAATCTCGATGCCAAACAGCAGCTCCTTTGTTGCTTTGGTGAAGATCGTCCTTGATTAGGGGTTGCTAAGCCAAATCCTTAACCAAAAGGTGATTTGGAGGTGATTTAGAGGTTGGAGGCCATTTTTAGGGATCCTTGGTGATAAGTGGAGGCTAGAAAACTGAAATGGAATGATTCTCCATCTCAATTCAGCCCTCCCATAACCCTAATCCCGAAATGAGTTATGGGCCTACTCACTAATCACCTGATTTGGCCCGGTTAAGCAGTTTTTCACCCTCCAAACCTTGTTTCAGCCATATCTCCCAAACGGTAAGTCCGTTTGGTCATTATGACCACTCTACGGAAAGAGAAACTATCAAACGAATCAAATGGAAGTGGTTTCAGGTCAAAATTCCTTTCCAATCAAAAGTTATGGCCAAAACAGTACCAACTAGGGGCAAAATGGTCATTTAAAAATCGACAAAAATCATGAACATGGGAAATGACTCTAATAGATGTTTCCCTAAGTTACATGACCATACAACTTCATACAGGAAAGAAATAAGTATTCTACAATCCTATGATGTGTAGAATACGGGTCGTTACACTCTTCCCCCCTTAAGAAATTTCGCCCCCGAAATTCCCTAATCCAAACACACACAAAGGTCCTGCATGCCTATCAACCATAAAACAACCATCAAACATACAAAACAAGTGAAATAAGTCTATCCTAGCATGCGGAATAACTAAATCGCAAAGTAAATCTTACCAGGCAAAGAGTTCTGGGTGTGTCTTCCTAACGCTCTCCTCTGTCTCCCAAGTACAATCATTCTCGTCCTCGCCCCACTGAACCTTGACTAGCTTCACCGACTTCCTTCGAAGTTGCTTCGTATCATGCCCCACAATACGAATCGGCTTGCGGTTCCCAACCGCCTCAGGTTCTACCTCGAAGTCCTCTAACTGATCAGGTGAAATAGCCCTATCTGAGTTGTGAACGAACTTTCTTAGTTGGGAAACATGAAACACATTGTGAACTCCTGCCATTTTCTCTGGTAAGCCAACTCTATACGCCAAATTCCCGACTAATTCAAGAACAGGGAACGGGCCAACAAATCTTGGTGCCAACTTGCCTCTCCTGCCAAATCGTATCACGCTCTTTAACGGAGAGATCTTAACAAACACCAGGTCACCAACGGAGAATTTCAAATCTCTTCTCCTCTTATCAGCATAACTCTTCTGCCTATCTTGGGCAGCTTTCATTCGTTGTTGAATGATCTTAATCTTATCTGAAGTTTCTCTCACCACATCTGGTCCAAGCACAAACTTCTCGCCAGTCTCTATCCAACATGATGGTGAGTTGCACGGTCTTCCGTACAAAGCTTCATATGGAGCCATACCGATACTGGATTGGTAGCTATTATTATATGCAAACTCCACTAGATGCAAATGATCATCCCATGATCCACCAAAATCCAATATACACGCTCTCAAGAGATCTTCCAATATACGATTCACCCTCTCCGTCTGACCGTCGGTCTGAGGGTGATATGCGGTACTGAGATGTAGTCCTGACCCTAGAGCCTCTTGTAAGCTCTTCCAAAACCCACTAGTGAACAACGGGTCTCGGTCACTCACAATGCTTTTGGGTACTCCATGAAATCTCACTACCCACTTCATATACAATTCTGCCAACTTGGCTGCCGTTCTGGTCGATTTGACTGGTATAAATCTTGCGCTCTTAGTCAATCGATCCACAATTACCCAAATGCTATCATATCCCGATCTAGTCCTTGGTAAACCATCGATGAAATCCATCGAGACTTGCTCCCATTTCCATTCGGGAATTTCTAATGGTTGCAGCAACCCACTAGGCTTCTTTTGCTCGGCTTTAACTAGCTGACAATTCATGCATTTGGATATAAACTTCCCAACGTCTCTTTTCATCCCTTCCCAGTAGTAAGTCTGTCTCATGTCTCGATACATCTTATTACCACCGGGATGTATAGTCAGTTTTGAGTGATGACATTCTCTAAGCACTTCATCCCTCAAACCATTTACGTTGGGCACAACTAGTCTTCCATTCTTCCGAAGCCATCCATCTCGATCAAGCCCATACACATTCATCTCCTCATCGATACCCATCTCTAACTCGGAGATGATTTCTAATAAATTAGGATCGTCCCTCTGGCTAGAACCAATCCGCTCTATCAAAGTGGGTCTGATCGCCAAACTAGCTAGCATAATTGGATCCAATTCGCACCTTGGTCTGAAATCAAACCTCGCGATAAACTCCAGTTGCTTCCATTCAAGAAACATTGCCTCTAAGCTGGCATGTCTCCTACTCAAGGCATCGGCTACTGCATTACCTTTCCCAGGTGTGTATGCGATATCAAAATCATACGAAGCCAAGAACTCTAACCATCTCTGTTGACGGAGATTCAGATCTTTCTGAGAGAAGAGATACTTTAACGATTTATGATCGGTAAACAACTCAAATCTTTCTCCCAAGAGATAGTGTCTCCACATCTTCAGCGCAAATACAATCGCTGCCAATTCTAAATCATGAGTAGGATACTTCTTCTCATGCGGCTTTAGCTGACGACTAGCATAAGCTACAACCCTACCTCCTTGCATCAATACTGCACCCAGTCCGGTACCACAAGCATCCGTGTATACCGTCATCTCTTCATTCCCCTTAGGAATGACTAGCACTGGCGCATGCGTCAACCTCTCCTTTAGACTTTTGAAGGCATCCTCACACACTCCGTCCCAGACGAAGGACTGATTCTTCTTAGTCAACTGAGTCAACGGTGCTGCTATCTTGGAGAAGTCTTGGATAAACTTACGGTAATATCCGGCTAATCCCAAGAAACTTCTTACATCTGTAGCATTCTTGGGCGTAGGCCAATCCTGTACCGTAGCCACCTTCGCAGGGTCCACGGCAATACCACACTCTGAAACAACATGACCCAAGAATCTTACTTCCCTTCTCCAAAAATGACATTTAGAGAATTTCGCTTTCAATTGGTGTTTCCTCAACACCTCCATCACTATCCTCAAGTGCCCCTTGTGTTCCTCCTCTATCCTTGAATAAACAAGGATATCATCCACGAACACAAGAACAAACTTATTCAACTGATCTTTGAATACTCGATTCATAAGATCCACAAAGTAGGTTGGTGCATTGGTCAACCCAAACGGCATGACCAACCACTCATAAAATCCAGACGGCGTCCTAAATGCCGTTTTCGGAACACTCTCATCCGCCACTCTTAGCTGATGAAATCCTGTCGCGAGGTCCAACTGGGAGAACACTCTTGCTCCTTCCAGCTGATCAAACAAATCATCTATCCACGGTAGAGGATACTTATTCTTCCCCGTCACCTTATTCAACTCGCGATAGTCCACACACAAACGAAGGGAACCATCTGTCTTAGTGGAAAATACAACTGGTGCTCCCCACTCGGAGACACTCCTTCTAATCAATCCCTTCTTCAAAAGATTGCTGACTTGCACCCCGAGCTCTTGCTGCTCCTTTGGTGCCATACGACGAAGTGGCATCACCATAGGTCTGGCATCTTTCACTAAATCAATACGGAACTCAATCTCTCGGTGTGGTGGAAGCCCGGTCACCTCCTCGAAGACGTCCGGATACTGGCCAACCACGGGCACATCTGACAACTCATCTTGCGGTATGTCGAGGGAATTTACAAAACTAGCCATAACCCCATCACTAGGTAGACTACCAAACACTACCCTCCGCCCATCATCCGCCCTCACTGTCACCAAAAAGCCCTCACAGTCTACCGCCACCCCGTATCTTTGGAGCCAATCGACTCCCAATATAATGCCATACCCAGTAAAGCCCAAAACAAAGCAATCACATACAAACATACATCCATGACTCGATAAGACCAAATTCCTGCAAATCATACTAAGGCTAGTCGAACCACCAATCGGGTTCGTCACAACTAATGGTCTATCGACTATCTCGGGTTCCAGTCCCAACCTATCTACCAGGTCACTAGATATGAAGGAACGGGAAGCCCCAGTATCAAACAAAACTCGAACTGGTATATCATAAATAGAAAGCATACCTTGAATAACAACATTCTTCCCTTTCTCCGCCGCAGTTGGGGCATTCGACGAAGAAGGAATAGCATCAAGAGCATATGCTTTCACAATCTGCTTCTCCTTAAGAGGTTGCGGACACTTATCTTTCTGATGTCCCACTTGACCACAGTTGTAGCACTTCCTTTCCGCTGGCTTGGCCCGACATTCCTTAGCATAATGGCCTTTCTTTCCACAGCTGAAGCACTCAACATCCTTCTTGCTCTTTTTCTGGCCACCTTTAGGTTGGTCCTGCTTCCTCTTATTCTGAGAGCTATTCTTGCCTCCACCGCCTGCTTGCAGCTTTGGCCCTTCTGCAAATGCAGCCTTGGTCTTTGACTTAGGGTAAAGGCTCTCTGACCTCAAAGCTTTCCCCACGATCGATTCAAAAGTCTCATCGATGTGGTTGATAAGCCTTTCCCCCAAGTACCCATCCAGACCAATAATGAACTTCTCATTCTTCTTCTCAGGAGTATCGATAAGAGACAGTCCATACTTCGACAAAGTGTCGAACTCAGCAATATAATCAGAAACTGCCCTGCCACCCTGCTTGAGTTCCAAGAACCTCTTGAACAACACCGACTTCTGGGCAGCTGGAATAAACTTCTCGCTAAAGCGAGCCTTGAACTGAACCCACGTAACCTGGTCTTCTGGAGTAGCTGTTCTGATAGCATTCCACCAATTCATCGCTCGCCCTTGCAACTGACGAGACGCTAGCCTTCTCTTCATCGCATCCTCAAGACCCAAGTCATCGAAGATTCGATCGCAGCTATCCATCCAATCTTGAACATCTGTGGCCGACTCCGTTCCGTGGAATGGCTTCCCACCAAGATTAGTGTAATCTTTGCATAACTTGGCGAAATCGACCCTAGGCGCCTGCACTACTGGACCAACACCAGCTCCGGGATTGGGAACTGCCCCTTGCACTTCTCTAAGCATGTCTCTCATGAGGTTGGTAAACATCGCCCTCATGTCAGCGGCATTCCCATTATTGGTCCCTCTACCGGTACCTCTAACATGTCGGCTCATCGTCAATCTGAAAAAGGAAAACGATCAACGACCCCATAATGGTACTAGTGCAGTGCAACTTCATTCTTATACTACTAATAGTATATATATACATAGCTTTCGAAAACCAAAGTAATCACAAATACGCGCTCTCATATACGTACTAACTCTCCCTAGTGTCTTTCCCTAGGTTAACTACGCAACCTAGAGCTCTGATACCAAGTGTGACGGCCCGCCCCGCACCAACCGACATTTACTCCAAAGGTGCGCTGTACACATATCCAGTTAGCACGGAACGGGTCGCCAGAAGGAAAAGGAAGAAGGAAATGAACATACAAGGAACCTGTAGAATGTCTCACAACGCATAGGACAAAATATAATAATAACATACTTGACATAAAACAGGAGAGACAGTGCATAAGCTGAAAATCAGAACTAAACATCATAGCAGCGGAAATCCAAAAGTACAGCTTATTACAACTTTCAAACTGTCTCAAAGCAAAAGTAAGGTAAATGAGGTACACTACTAATGCCCAAGTAGTGACCACCAACGACACAGGGAGAATGTGTATATACATATCATACGTGGAAGCGTCCTGTCCGCCTCCGAATCAGCTACTCGCACACCACCAGCTAACCTGTCTCTAGTCTGCTCGTGTGAGCACCCAGAGTAATAAGAGGAGACATAAAACTCTGGGTCAGACATAAAGCCTGGTATGAGCGATAAGCATCTAAAGTGAACAATAACAGGTAGACTAAAACATACCTGAACCTGAACCTGCAACCAAAGAGTTAGCACTACATACTGTACAACACTCTAAGGTATCATATCAATCAATATAAGGATACGGAGGTGGGGGAGGTGTGCATGTCATAATGATGGCAAACAATCAAACATAGCATCCATCCTCACATCTCTCACTCAGTGCGTAAAGCATACGATATTCACCACTTCGATCACCCAACATACCTTACTACGATCACTTTGCCCCATGAAGTCATAAATGGCTTCACTGCACTGATAACGTAGCCACAAATCCTTCGCTATGTCCACTTTGCCCCATGGAGTCACAAGAACCCCACTGCACTGGCTCATAGCCTTACTAATCCTTACTATGTCCACTTGCCCCATGGAGTTATTCACTCCGTCTGCACTGGCTCATAGTCTTACTACGTATCACCTTGCCCCTCAGGTCATAATGACCCTACTGCACTGATAACGTAGTCTTGCTACCATCACTTTGCCCCTCAGGTCATAATGACCCTACTGCACTGATAAGTAGCCCATCATTCATTCTTAGTGATGAATCGAAGTTATGAACGTCGACAACTCCTTAGCACACGTCCCGCAGCAAAGTCCAACCATGAAGTGAACTCATTGGTTCCCAACTGGTTCCGGGATCCTGAGCTCTAACTCCCATTTGGACTACCTTTGCATCTCGGGTTATTGGTCGTCACCAGATTGGATCGGATCGGGTCGCCTTCAGCATTCTTCATGGGATCGGGTCGCGCCTCCTACGTCGGATCGGGTCGTGGTCCTCCAGGTGATCAGTTCGCACTCCCCATCGTCTCGTGAATCTAGTCTCCATTGAATCAGGTCTCCACTTCTGGTCGGATCGTGAATACCCCATACGGATCGGATCGCGCTCCTCCATCGTCTCGTTGTGCATCGGATCGTGGATGCTGCCTTCCTCTAGTCGGATCGTGATATGAAGCACGAGTGGATCGGATCGGGTAGTAATGCTCATTGGCGATCCGGGTCGGAGTACTTCAATTTGGGCACGGCGCTGCATCGATTCGTCTCGTGGGCCATGCGCAGATGGTTCGTTTCGGAGGAGATGACTCGACTCGTGGTGATGTCCCACGATCCCATAGGGCGATCTGATTGTCCCTCAACCCCCTATGCGATCCGAACCCCTGCACCTTGTCCAGCGAGCTGTTTACGCCCCTCGACGGCGTTTTCGACCATTCCAACTATTCTAAACAGTCACATAGCATTTCATACGGTCATAGCAACATGCATAATCAACCACAAACATCAAAACATCAACATGGTAGGTCAAAATGGATCAAACATACCCAAAACCCCATATTTTCCCCCTAAGCATGTTTAGGTGAAACCAATGATATGATTAGCAAAACTTAACCAAATGGAACCAAATTTCTAACAGAGGTTTAAAATATCATTCCGAATTTTATAAACATTTTTCCAGAATTTTATCATGTTTAAATTCGCTAATCAACACTAATCAACCCTAATTAGCCATAATTAGTGCAAAACTATGCAAATCACTCACCTTTGCCACAAAATAAACTAAGATCTGAAATAATTCTCTGATTTGATGTGAATCTTGATGCCAAACAGCAGCTCCTTTGTTGCTTTGGTGAAGATCTTCCTTGATTAGGGGTTGCTAAGCCAAATCCTTAACCAAAAGGTGATTTGGAGGTGATTTAGAGGTTGGAGGCCATTTTTAGGGATCCTTGGTGATAAGTGGAGGCTAGAAAACTGAAATGGAATGATTCTCCATCTCATTTCAGCCCTCCCATAACCCTAATCCCGAAATGGGTTATGGGCCTACTCACTAATCACCCGATTTGGCCCGGTTAAGCAGTTTTTCACCCTCCAAACCTTGTTTCAGCCATATCTCCCAAACGGTAAGTCCGTTTGGTCAGTATGACCACTCTACGGAAAGAGAAACTATCAAACGAATCAAATGGAAGTGGTTTCATGTCAAAATTCCTTTCCAATGAAAAGTTATGGCCAAAACAGTACCAACTAGGGGCAAAATGGTCATTTAAAAATCGACAAAAATCATGAACATGGGAAATGACTCTAATAGATGTTTCCCTAAGTTACATGACCATACAACTTCATACGGGAAATAAATAAATATTCTACAATCCTATGATGTGTAGAATACGGGTCGTTACACTTTCTCTCCAATTTCCAAACGGACAAATCCACGGCTTGTTTTTTATCAGTTACAGCTTTTACAGCTCGAGCCACCTTTACTTGTTTTATAGAAGAAGTAGAACTAATTGCTCGACAATAATTTTTCTTCCTGTCGGAACCAAAAACTTCTGCAATTGGATCATTATCAAGATCATCTACTGCACCATTAGAACTACTATCTAATTTTCTCTTTTCTTCCACTACCTCTAGAAGTGCCTGCATTTAATAAATATCACATTAAATTGAAAATTTCGGTTTCTTGTTAAAAACAGAAAAACATGAATTTGCATCTCGCACAACAGAAAATTTCGGAGTGACTAAATAATACCAAATGGCTACGACTCAGTTTTTCTGAGCCATAAGGCTCAGCAAAACTGAGCCATACGGCTCAATTTTACTGAGCCACAGAATCAGAAAAACCGAGCCTTACGCCTCAGTTAACCTGAGCCATAGGCTCAGTTTTTCTGAGCTTATGGCTTAGCAAAACTGAGTGCTATAGTTTCAGTTTTTCTGAGCCGATAAGCTCGGAAAAACTGAGCGCTATAGGTCAATTTTGCCGAGCCTTACGGCTCAGAAAAACTGAGCCTATGGCTCAGTTTTTCCGACCCATAAGGCTCAGCAAAACTGAGCCTATAGGCTCAGTTTTTCTGAGCCGATAAGCTCGGAAAAACTGAGCACTATAGGCTCAGTTTTGCTGAGCCTTTACGCATGGCCAAACAATCAATATGCATGGCCAAACAATCACAAGAAGGAAAAATCAATATGCACCCTTACTCAACACACTAATAAACCAATGAACAGTTGATCCAAGTATGGTAACCAAACAATTAATACGCATGGCCAAACAATCACAAGTAGGAAAAATGCAATCAGTGTGCACCCTTGCATTCTGGCCAAACATCATATACACGCTGATTTCTGCACATACACATAGCAACCGAAGGCTTGAACTCTAATCCATGCAGCAAGTGTTACAGGTTTTCATAGCAACAAAATAACATCATATACACGCTGATTTCTGAGCCTTAGGCTCAGTTTTTCTGAGCCAATAAGCTCAGAAAAACTGAGCGCTATAGGCTCAGCTTTTCTGAGCCTTACGGCTCAGCAAAGCTGAGCCATAGGCTTAGTTTTGATGAGCCATAAGGCTCAGCAAAACATCATATACGGCTCAGTTAACCTGAGCCATAGGCTCAGTTTTTTTGAGCTTATGGCTCAACAAAACTGAGCGCTATAGGCTCAGTTTTTCTGAGCCGATAAGCTCGGAAAAACTGAGCGCTATAGGCTCAGTTTTTCTGAGCCTTACGGCTCAGCAAAACTTAGCCATAGGCTCAGTTTTTCTGAGCTTATGGCTCAGCAAAACTGAGCGCTATAGGCTCAGTTTTATAATGTGAATATACATGTGCCAATTTTTGTAAGTATTAAATAAACTGCAGACCAGAGTATAATAAACTTGTGTTGTGGCCAGAAAAACTACATGCCTATAACAAATTTTATTATTGCCATAATAATAATACATGCCCCAAACTATATTTAATAGTAAAACCACTAATAAGGAAAAAAATGAATTTGTATTGTAACAAGTGTTATTATAAAGTAACTATATTTAATAGTAAAACCACTAATAAGGAAAAAAATGAATTTGTGTGAGCCGCCTTGTATACAAGTTATACATGCCTTCCCAGTATTGTGCCAATTTTTTCGAATGTCAACCAGGTAACCTCATTCAACTATGCATGTGATAAATATTTTCTTTAATACTTACAAAAGAAGTCAAATTTGTTTATTTACATTTATTCATTATGTGAATATACATGTGCCAAAGTATATAAGACCTCGAATTTATTCTCTAATGTGCCCACTCATTTGTATCATAATTATTTTATATGACTAAAATGTTCGATAATATCAAATCATTTTAATCCGTAAGTGTTATTTAACTAGTTAGACAAATGGGAATATGTAAAATAGGAGATGCGAGATCTCATCTCAAGTAATAACTAGCGGAAAATTGAAGACTAACTTCAGTTAAAATTTCAAGTCAGCTAATCCTCTTAATAAACAGAAGAACAATTAAATTCTGTTAGCATGCTTCACTAAAAGTTTAGTTATGTATGTGAGTATACAACGTTGGCATTGAAATATCGACAAAGTCTGGAAACAATGAACTGCGATCATTTCTTTCCCTTTTCTGGAAAGTATCTACCCCTATAATTGAATTCATCAGCAAACACTTTTATCGGTTTCAATTATAATTCAATGTCAAACCTAGTCTCAGATTTACAACTAGTTGCATATGTTTAAGCTTTTGTGCAGATTTAAATCTAGAAATTAGGGTGTAGAGATACTTAACTCATGTATATCCAAATCGACAAAAGCACAAATGGAACAAAATTCACCTGAAGCGACTGAATGTGATGAATTCCAGTTGAAAGCGAGCACAAATCGAACCCTAAAATTGAAAGCGAGCACAAATCGAGCCCTAAAATCGAACCCTAAAACAGTTTTTTAATTTCCGCCCATGCTGGACTTCTTGGATTTGGATTCGAGTTATTATTATTTTTTTCCCTCGTTCTGAAATTGTGGATTTGAGATTTCTGATTTTGGCGGCCGATTCTAGCAAAAGCGTTGGGCAATGATGGAGAAATGGGAAATAGGTTTAGCGGTGTAAGTTTACTTTTTTACCCCCAACAAATCAGCCTTAACAACACAAATAAGTGTTGGTAATAAAAAATTTGAAATAATGTATTTTTGGTAACACTTTTTGAACATTGCAACGCTTATTTTTGTTATTACACGGCAACACAAATAAGTGTTGACGATTGGAAAAAAAGGGTTACCAAATGACCATTATGGTGCAGTGATCGTCATTTAATTATTATTATTTTTTTTCCTTTTAAGGTTTAGCCTACTGATGTTAGCATAAGCTAAACTTTTTTTCTATCCTATGCCTCACAACCTCTGCTCCTAGTGATCAAGTGCTATCCGAATTTTTGCTTCATTCCGCAACTCACTTTAACCATTTTTACTAAAATTTTAGTAGACTCTTTGTTGCTTTGATTTGCTTTTGGTGCATTCCTTATTATTTTTGTTGCAATTTTTCTAAATATTTTCTACGATGTAGTCGGCATAGAGTTTAATGGTTGTTACCTGATGAGTATGGTGCTCATCATCCACTATAGTTCTGATATTTACAATAAAAACCAAGCAGGAATTAATGTATAAATATTAATGTTCTAAGAAATATAAAGAAAAGTTGATAAATGAAGCAAGCATGCTCAATAAACAAAATGATCGACATAGAAGAAGTGGAGGAAGAAGCAACATAAAAGGACTATTGTTTGTCTTATATTTGTTATTTTTTTCATCTTTCAGGAATAACATAGAATACTAGCTAATTATTGTCGAACAAGCAAGCCAAAAGGGAAGACAAACAAGAAAGGGTAGAATGAGCTTTCAGATATGTCATGGAGCAAGCTCCGATGAGGACATATAATGTTGCTTTTGTGTAGATATATGCTATATGGATTATTATTTATAAATGATGTATGTAAGCCACTTCGTAGTTCACATTATTAAATAATATGTATGTGATTTGATTCTTTCTATATTGTTCTACGTACCTTCATCAAACAGTATTGTGGTCATACTTGGCACTGTTCACATTCAGATATGTGTAGTTTTTTTGTGCAAATACCATTATTTTATATATTGTAATACTTTCACGTTCAGATTTCAGTTTCCTTTGTTTATTTTTGGGGGAAAATATCGATATTTTTATCAATGAATATTTTCTGAGAATACCTTATTAGATTACTCATATTTGTTTTGAAATTATGGATGCCAAAGGGTTAATAGACCTACAAATGTATTACAAATGTGATGGTTATAAATTTTATTCAAATAGTTATTAAACTAATAAATTTATATTTTTCATTTTGGCATCGCAAGGGCATCACCAATAATTTGTGATGCCATTACGATGCCTTTACTGAATTAGATATTTGATGTCAAAATCACATCGCTAAAAATTTACAATGCCATTATGGTGCCTTCACTGTATCAAAAATTGACGTTCCAAAGGTGTCATTAAAATTTGGGGATGCCCTTAGGACGTCTTTTTTTGAGGCATTAGTGATGTCATAAGATTTAGTGAGGCTCTTTTTTCTGAAATGATTTTGAAGTCGTTGTGGCATCGTTAAAAGATTTAACGATGCCAAAAGGCAGTCAGTAAATTACAAAATCGTATTAGTGCATTTAACCTTACCATGCTTACATAATTAGGTACTAAAGGGAGGGAAAGGGGGAAGGGGGGAGATGAAGGGGAAGGGAGGGGAAGGGGAGACATTACCATATGATGAGCAGTACCAGTGCTCTAACCTTTTATCTAGCATGTTGTCTTATTTTGACTTGCACAACAGATTGTCTTCCGGAGTGCAACTAAGTGGAAGTTACATTAAAGATGCAATACCTAAAGTGAAATCTCCTTATAGAGGAAAACACAATTTGGAGAGTGTTTTATTTTTCGTTCTCTTTATTAAGGGAAACCTATTCTTTTCAAATCCATCGAACACATTGCCGACCAGACATGTAGCACCCGTCGCGGAGTTGAAATTTGATCGTCCAATAAGATATGATTAGGGACGCCTAATATAGCATATCTGTATTGCTCCTTAGAATATTAGTGAACTATTGGGACGAGATTCATGCTTATTACCTTTTTTGGAAGATTCTATAGTACTGGTGTTACGAGAACTTTAGTAGTTTGACTTAATTGACGTTAGACTCCACGTTACCTCTACTATTTCCCTAAGTCAGAGTATGGTCTCACAAGACCGGAGACCATTGCAAGGAGATCATGTCTGTCATATGTTCGCAGTGGTCCGTAATTAAATTGAGTTACACACTATGTAACATCCGGTAATATACACCCTAATTGGACATTAAAAACTAAAATAATAACAAGTGAATGTAAATAATAATAAGCTGAAAACATAGATGTTTAAAACATAGAAATTTGGCCATGGAAATATTATTATTGCGTTCATGGTGAGATTCTGATATGTTTTTATCTTTTATTTATCAAAAATGTAGTTTGTATGAAAAAGATATAAATAAGACAGGTTTTGAATTTAAACTAATAAACATACCAATTTGAATTAGAATTTAAATTAGATAACGTGGAATAGAAATAAATGAAATTGCCCTAAAATAATATTTCATATTCAAATTTAAAATTTTGTGTGTGTGTATGTATATATATTTGTGTGTCTATGTCTGTGTGTGTGCGCGCATGCGCGTATTTACCTATCTTTTTGGCAAGACCGTCAAGTTCATGGAGATTCATAGTCAACACATTCCTTATTTAGGACTACTTTCAATCTAACATAGCCCCGTTCGGCCAAACTTCATTTCAACTAAGCAACCTGAAGGCAAAATTGGGCTTGACCATTCATCCAGATCGGCATGCCAACTTGAGAAGATGATCAGGATCGGCCAAGCACAATGAAGAGTATTTCTGGTTCGACCAATGTTTGGTTCAGCCACACCAAATCGTACTTAGGTTGAACTAGAATGGTAGTTACTAGTGACGTGGCCCACTTACTCCACTCACTTCACCACTCCTATTTTGTTGTGCACATCCCATGTCGAACCGGATTCCACCTATAAATAGCATCCCGAGAGACCTGGAATTTTTTTTCTGGACTTCTCCTATGCAGGTTATTTACTGTAAAAGCACTGTACTCAAGATTTCATTATTCCCAATCTCTGTAATCTTAATTTCTAGTAAAAAAATCAAGAGAAGTTATAAAGTGGACGTAGGTAACCAATAACCGAACCACTATAAATTGTTGTTTCCTCATTTTCAATTACTTTTACTTTAATTTTATTCTCTTTAATGCACTTTTTGGGTGTTTGTAGCACTTTTGGCGCAAACATTTTGGTGCTTTAACTGGGAGACTTGAGATCTTAGCATTTTGGACCTTTTAATATACCAACCGATTCTAAATTCGTTGAGAAGATCCTCTTTTTCTTGGATTTTTGTAAAAATGGTGTTTATGAGAGCCTCCAGACCATCCAGCAATCGTTTATAGGAAGAAGTTGACTAACAACCTGCTAGTCCAGTATCTGGTTCGACCATGCCAAACTGGACTGGAAATGCTCATGTAGCAACTGTCACACCCACTACCGAAGCACCGACTTCTATATTCATGACCCGTGATGACTTCAATGAACTTATGACGAAGTTGAATTAATTGTCTAACGCGTTGAACGAACAAATTTGCAAGAATATTTCCCTGAGGTAGGACATGAATAGAATGACGATGAGTGGAATTATTTTAGGAGTTATAGTGTAACACCCGTGAATTCTATAACATTAAGCTTCACAAATTAAACTTTAATCAATTCTAAATGAAAGAATTAAGGGAAATGGGTTACGCCATTGCGTTCATCTCAGAATTCTGCTTGAGATAGAGTCCGAGTTTGCATGAATCGGACTCCGTATGAAGGAGTTATGACCTTCGGAAGTATCAGAATATAATTTAAAATTCAAACAGCTCGGTTTCAAATTCGAAATTCGAAAAACAGGTTCAAACTGGGCTGGGCGGGAAAATTCCCGCCCAGGGACCAGGTCGACCATAGTGTCGACCTGCCAGTCGACCTACCTGGTCGACCTGGCTGGCTGGGTCTGGCTCTGGCTCGAATTTCTATGGCTCGGTGTGTCACTAGGGCTGACACGTCACCTCTTGATTGGCTCTTTGAACTTTGTATGGTCTAGATTCCTCCTGTCTTCATCTGACGGATCAAAACAATTTAAAAATCTATAAATACACCCTAAATCTCAACTGAAAATTCACACAAAAAAATAGGATTGGAGTCATCATGCTACCAGGAAGGAACTGAGTATAGCTGTCAAGAGAGAAAAGCTTAGAGACGAATCAAATTAAGAAGAAGACTAAAGCTTAATCAAATTAATCAACGCAACGATAATCTACCCAAAGGAACACATCTCAGTTCCAGAATTCCGAATCCAGAATTCTAGATTCTGCATTCGTTGTAAGTATAGTGACCTTTCAGAATATGAATAAAAATCTATGACGTGATTCGATGTAAATGAAAATAGAACTGTGTTATTGTATAAATTCTGTGTATTGTAATGATTCTATCGTGACTTGTGTATTGATATTTGTGGCCTAAATTGATTGATGCAAGCCTATTGAACAATTGTATATGAAAACAATGGCACTTGCAAGTTTGTGGCAAAAACTAGAATTTGATCCCTTTATGTTTATGTCTATGGCATGGACTATATACATTCCCTTAGTCTAAGTTAGAGTTTATGTAAATATGTTCTAGATTTGAGACCTTTTATGCCTACATGATCCAAAACCTACAAACACATTCTTATGCTTATTTGCAAGTATAATTGGATCTATGTTAAGTATCGTTTGGGTTACATAAACTATGCAAGTTCATGTTGAAATAGGCTATATGATTTGATGTTAAAATTGGACATTTTGGTGAATATACAACATGTTAGTTTTGTGGTTGACATTATGCCAAGTTAAACATGTTTAAACCCAAGTTTGTATAAATCTAAACTATGCCATTTCATATGTCACCTACTTAGTTATACTTTGATTTGAATGCAAGTTCACATGACCCATAATTTATGTTAGTATCGCTAAATTGCAAGTTCATGCGCCACACACCCTTATATGTTGTAAAATATTACATGTTCTTGATTTCCCCTTTTCTCACGTTTATAAAGTTGGGCTGAATTGTTTCGAGCCCAACACTTGTTATGATGTTGCGAACGTACGAATGGGGGTAATAACGTTGGGTGTAAAACATGAAAAATATATGTTGGCATGTTTGACACATGCCAACGACAATGACATTTAAGCGGTATGAATTGTTATACCCAAGAATAAAGGACATGACTTCTACATATATAATTGAGAAGTAATAAAATATGTAAATTTAGAAAACACGGTATGCTTAACCCGAGGTTGGATTGAGTTGTGACGTAAACCTGCCCGGACCCGCCCGGCTGTCCAGTAGTCACAACAATACCTATCCAATGTGGGTGGTTAAGCATTGAGCCCAATAAGGACTCGAGGTTAGACTGAGCTACGGTGTAAACCTGCCCGGAACCGGCCGACACATCTAGTAACCGTAGCAATATCTGTCTAATGTGAGTAGTCAGGTGCTTTAAGAAGCTAAGGACAGATGGTAGGTTTAAGTCAACTATGAACACTTAACCAAATTCAACATGTTAACAAGAATTGATGGGTGGGGTTAGGTAAAGACAAACACTTAACCACTTAACATGTTTGACTAGAAAACCCTAGTAACGAGGGACCCGTTTCAGCAGTAACCCAAGTTAGGTATCATGGTACCCTGAAACTAGGCAGGGTGGGGCACGATTACTGGGCTGATTGTAAGCAGTCAAAGCGACGGCGGTGGGTGCAACAGTGTAGGTTCTAACGGGGTGCGGGCGTGCACACACTCCAGAGCAGACAAAGTGGGCACTGGGGGCACCAGTAGTATAACCTATGCCTTCTAGAGTTGTGTCGGGGCCGCCACCATGGGTCTTGATACACCCCCATGGGGGGACCAACATAGGTATCTACAATTCTTGGGGGCCGTATGACACATGTTTACGCGATTAGGAGCCGATCTTTAAATAAAAATGGGGATCACTTCACCCTCAGCAAGGGGTGCCAGTTAGAATAAGCTTAAGTAGATGCAGAGATATAGTGTGAGTGCGATAGTATATTCGATTCTAAACGACACTTCCTTAGCTTGTGACACTTTCCTGTTTTCAGTTTATATCTATCATGCCCTTTTTCTTATTCATATACTGAAGAGTTACTAGATTTACTCAGGCTTTATGTCTGATTCTATTTTCTTTTCGTCTTCTTTTCTTTCGTTTCCCCCCAGGTCCACAGGGAGGAAACAACCCAGCTTAGTACTCTTTTGCAAGCTTCAAGACTGTAGACATATGATTTGGATCTCTTTTGCATGGACCATGGCTTTGGATATCACTATGGGGATTTTTGTTACTTTTATTTATGTTTTCATGCTTCTTTAATAATCAAGACAGAAATGAGGTTGTAATGATGGAAGTATTTTGAGACAATTATGGAAAGGTTTTGTTTGAACACGTATTGATGAAATAAAAGTCTGTTAGGTTTCCGCTGTTTAAAACATGTGTATTTATATCTGTCTTGTGTTTATCTGTGGCTTTTACTTATAAACCTCCACCAAAGTTAAGGCATTCCCTTTGTGAGTGACCTTAACGGAGGTGGGGTGTTTCACTTGGTATCAGAGCATAGGTTTACCAGATAAGATAAAAGTTTTTGAAATGGTTTTCGAAAGAAAGTTTAAAGAAGCATTTTTCAAGTATAAGTGTTATATTTATAAAAAAGACAAAATCCCCCAAAGCCATATGCACTATCTCTCTCTATCCTTTGTTTTGAATCTTTCTTTCCAGTTTCAACATGTCTGGAGACCTTAACCTTCCAGAAGGAGTGCCGATACCCGGCTGGTTTAGGAGTTACTTAAAAGCAAGGGCCAATGGCGCAGGCCCAACAGACATTCCTCCTCCAGTGGCCGCGGTTCCTCCTCCTCCACCACCTCCTCGTGGAAATGCCTTCACAAAAACATGTAGAGACTTCAAGGCTATGGGTGGAAAAGACTTTTATGGGACAGAATCCATTGTAGGAGCAAGAAACTGGCTAAAGGAGACTGAGGATCTGTTTGTCATCTTCGGAGTTGATGACAGGTAAAAGATACAACTAGCAGTGTGGTTGCTTAAAGATGAAGCTTCCTATTGGTGGGAAATTACCAATGCTCAGAGGGCGGTGGAAACATGGGAAGACTTCAGGACAAGGTTTGAGATGAAATTTCTCTCCCAAGCTGAAAGAAACCTGAAAATGGAGAAGTTCCTAACTCTGAAACAGGGGAGCATGACGATCAGGGAATATGTTAATCAGTTTAATCAGTTGGCCAGATTTGGGCTGGACTTAGTAAGCACCCAACACAAGAAGGCGCTTTGCTTCGTCAAGGGTTTGAATGAGCCTCTACACAGCCTTGCTATGACCCATGTATCCATGGGGGCGACTTATGAAAGCTTGGTGGACATGGCGTTGCTACACGAGGAAGGCAACGGCAAGAAAGAGACTAAGGTGGAAGAAAAGAAAGAGGGTTTACAAGCAAAGAAAACAGACTTCAAGAAAGGAGGGAAGAACAATAAGCCCCGTGAGAGGAGAAGGTGCAATTTCTGTGGCATTGTGGGACATATATCAAAAGACTGCCGAAAAAGGAAGGCGAAGATGGGTGGTTGCTTCCATTGTGGAGAGACTGGGCACCAAGCTAAGGACTACCCAAAGAAGAAAGGGCAGGGACAGAAAGTCGGATCCACTTCAGGGGGTCAGGTTCATGCGCTAGTGGCACCGTCACAGGAACGAGGTAGTAATATTTCTGTAGGAAGTGTAGTCTATCTTTATGATCATCTAGTTCGTACACTTTTTGACTCTGGCGCATCACACTCCTTTATTTCATCTGCCTCAGTAGAATCTCTGCATCTAGACAATAGTATGGTAGAGGATCCCTTAGTAGTTTTAAATCCAATTGGTGGCTCCGCTTACTTGTCAATGGTTTGTTTGGGTTTGAAAATCTCTATTCTCAGCATTGAGTTTAGTTGTAATGCTTTTGTTTTGGGCTTCTCGGGATATGGTTTGATCTTAGGCATGGACTGGTTATCCAGTAATGGTGCCATTCTTGATTGTGAGAAAAGAGTAGTTAGACTCTTGACTCGGCTTGGTAACACTCTAGAAATTTCTTGTAATCCCTTGAATGTTGTTATGCGTAGTTATCTAGAGTCGCTTAATGCTTTTGATGAGAATTTGCAGTCAGCTAGAGTAGTCCGGGAATATCCGGATATCTTTGAGGAGGTGAAAGGCTTAACTCCGAGGCGGGAAATAGATTTCCGCATATAACTTGTGGATAATGCAAAGCCTGTAGCTTTACCTGTCAGACACATGGCTCCAAAGTAGAGAAAGGAGCTCAGTAAGCAGGTTAAAGAACTTCTTGAAAAGGAGTTCATTAGATGGAGCATTTCAGAATAGGGTGCTCCAGTAGTGTTCGCAACCAAAGCGGACGGTTCGCTTCGTCTTTGCGTCGACTATAGGGAGCTAAACAAATTGACCAAGAAAAATAGGCACTCTCTTCCCCGAATCGACAATTTGTTTGATCAGCTTGTAGGAGCGTCGGTCTACTCCCAACTTGATCTGGCAACTGGGTTCCATCAGCTAAGAGTAGCTGAAGGCAGCATCGATAAAACGGCGTTCAGAACCCCAGATGGTTTCTTCGAGTGACTTGTCATGCCTTTCGGCTTGACAAACGCACCCGCTTATTTCGTAGACCTAATGAGCAGAGTGTTCAGAGAATTCCTCAACAAATTTGTAGTTGTCTTCGTAGACGATATTTTGATCTTCTCAAAGAATGAGGAAGAGCATGCTCAGCATCTGAAAGAAATCATGGAAACTCTTCGAGTCCATCAGCTAAAAGCCAAATTCTCCAAGTGTCACTTCTGGAGAAAAGAAGTAAGATTTCTTGGGCATATAGTGTCCAAAGAGGGGTTGGCCGTGGACCCCGTGAAAGTGGTGGCAGTGCAAGATTGGAAGACACCAAGAAATGCAACCGAAGTCCGAAGCTTTCTTGGGCTAGCCGGTTTTACCGAAAGTTTATTAGGGATTTCGCGAAAATCTCAGCTCCACTCACAAGTCTAACAAAGAAGAATCTGGCGTTCACTTGGGATTTAGACTGGGAGTTTGCTTTCCAACGATTAAAAAGGGCTCTCACAACAGCTCCAGTTCTGACATTGCCAGAGGAAGCAAAATGTTCACAGTATACACAGATCCATGTGGAACGGGACTAGGCACTGTTCTAATGCAAGAAGGAAGGGTAGTAGCTTATGGTGGAATACAATTGAATGTTCATGAAAAGAACTACCCAACGCACGATCTCGAGTTAGCCGTCATTGTCTTTGCGCTTAAGTCTTGGCGCCATTATCTCCTAGGTGAGAAGTTCGAATTATACACTGACCATAAATCGTTGAAATATCTCTTCTCGCAAAAGGATATTAACTTGTGGCAGCAAAGATGGATGGAATTTCTTGCCTCGTATGACTTTGAAATTTCCTATACTCCCTGAAAAGGCAACGTAGTAGCAGACGCGTTGAGCCGAAAGAAACTAACCTTAAACCCGCTCTTTGTGGAAAGGCAAAGTTTGGAGTATATAGCCAGTTTTAACTTTAGGCCCTCCTCGGATTTTGTACCAGGTTTGTTAGCATCTCTCGAAGTACGCCCTACTCTCTTGGACTCAATAGGGGCTGCACAACGTGAAGACCCTCAACTTGTTGATGTGATTGATAAACTTATTAGGGTTGAGACTTCTAGTCACCTCAGTAGATACGCCATCGATGATAAGGGTTGGCTGAGGCGAGATGGAAGATTATGCGTCCCACAAGCAAAGGAGTTGACAAAGAAGGTTCTCGAGGAAGCGCATCATTCCAAGATGACTATACACCCTGGCGGTGATAAGATGTACAAGGATATAAAAAGGACTTTCTTTTGGAACGACATGAAAAAGGACGTGGCAGATTTCGTTTCTATGTGCATGACCTGCCAACAGGTCAAGGCGGAACAAAAGAAACCTGGAGGACTACTTCATCCTTTAGAGGTCCCACAGTGGAAGTGGGATAGCATTTCAATGGACTTCATTGATGGACTACCTAGGTCGAGAAGAGGTAATACTAGCATTTGGGTAATAGTGGATAGGCTTACTAAGAGCGCCCACTTCATACCTATCAAGAGTAGAAGGACTGCCTCATCTCTAGCATCTCTTTATCTCAAGGAAATAGTTCGACTCCATGGGATACCCTCCAGCATTGTTAGTGACCGAGACCCTATCTTCACAAGCGAGTTTTGGTAGAGTCTGCAAGAAGCTGTAGGCACATAGTTATGTTTGAGCACGGCCTATGACCCCCAAACCGATGGCCAGACGGAAAAGGTGAATAGAGTTTTAGAGGATATTTTGAGACTTTGCGTTCTTGACTTTGGAGGGACTTGGGAGGATCACCTTCCTTTAGTGGAATTTTCCTACAACAACAACTACCAAGCTACCATCGGTATGGCGCCCTTCGAAGCCTTGTATGGAAGACCGTGCAAATCACCAACTTGTTGGTGGGAGTCTACAGATAAGCTTATACTTGGGCCAGACATGATTCGAGAGACTTCAGAGAAAGTGGACTTGATACGGAGAAGGATGAAGACAGCCCAAGACAGACAAAAATCTTACGCCGACAAAAGAAGGACCAACCTTGAGTTTGAGGTTGGGGACAGGATTTTCCTTAAGGTATCTCCCTTAAGGAACGTCGTTCGCTTTGGATCCACAGGAAAGCTAGCACCAAGGTTTGTAGGACCGTTTCCTATCATCGAGAAGGTTGGGAAGATGGCATATAGATTAGAGCTACCCGAGAAACTGGTCGGAGTTCACAACGTCTTTCATGTATCTCACCTCCGGAAGTGTTTCCATGAGTCTGCGGAAGTGGTGGAACCTAGCATTCTAGAAGAAGCCGAAGTGGAAGGTGAAGCAACTGTGAGGA
Organism: Allium sativum; assembly: GCA_030737875.1. Classification (NCBI taxonomy): domain Eukaryota; kingdom Viridiplantae; phylum Streptophyta; class Magnoliopsida; order Asparagales; family Amaryllidaceae; genus Allium; species Allium sativum. The sequence continues at coordinate 993,958,579 of CM060910.1, read as the reverse complement.
GAGTTCCAACCCACATCTTAGGAACTGAAGTGAAAAAGCTACGCAACCGCGAAGTCAAACTCGTTAAAGTTCAGTGGAGCGACGCAGAGGAAGACGCGACTTGGGAAACTGAGGATAGAATACGCGCTTCCTACCCTCTTCTTTTTGAGGGTACATCTTTGATCTCTCTTTTTCCTTAAGTTATGCTTTATCTATCTTTTTAGATATATCTCCTCAGTCCTTTTTCTAACTCCTTAGGTAGAAAACAAATGGATGCAAACATGTGTTTGAAAACATGTTATGGATGATGGCTGCAAGTGGTTGCTAGTGGTTGCTCGTGGATGCATATACACACACACCCTAGGTTTTAGATCGGCTCAGTCACTTCATATTGCATATGCATATGTGTATTCTCATTTGTATATGGTTGAAACTTGATATGTTGTCATATGGTTGTCGCATTTGTATGAATAAGTTGTGCACTCATGTAGAATTGTGGGTAGGAAAAATTTGCATACATAATGGGTTCATGACACTTACATGATTCACATTAAGGAGGTCAACTGAATCAGTAGACCGCCTGATTTCTGCATTAGATAAGGACATGTACACACACTATGCATATGATCATGAAGCATTAGCAGTCTTTTAAGGACAGTGGACGCCTGTGTTTGTTGATTGAGTAGATGGACTGCTGGATGGTAGGATATACATTCTTCCTAACTTGAAGATTTCGGGGACAAAATCCTTTTAAGGGGGGAAGAATGTAACACCCCGTGAATTCTATAACATTAAGCTTCACAAATTAAAGTGTAATCATTTCTAAATGAAAGAATTAAGGGAAATAGGTTACGCCATTGCGTTCGTCTCGGAATTCTGCTTGAGATAGAGTCCGAGTTTGCGTGAATCGGATTCCGTATGAAGGAGTTATGACCTTCGGAACTTTCAGAATATAATTTAAAATTCAAACAGCTCGGTTTCAAATTCGAAATTCGAAAAACAGGTTCAAACTGGGCTGGGCGGGAAAATTCCCGCCCAGGGACCAGGTCGACCGTAGGGTCGACCATGGTGTCGACCTGGTCACCCCAGGTTGACCATAGTGTCGACCTGGGTGTCGACCTGCCAGTCGACCTACCTGGTCGACCTGGCTGGCTGAGTCTGGCTCTGGCTCGAATTTCTATGGCTCGGTGTGTCACTAGGGCTGACACGTCACCTCTTGATTGGCTCTTTGAACTTTGTATGGTCTAGATTCCTCCTGTCTTCATCTGACGGATCAAAACAATTTAAAAATCTATAAATACACCCTAAGTCTCAACTGAAAATTCACAAAAAAAAATAGGATTGGAGTCATCATGCTACCAGGAAGGAACTGAGCATAGCTGTCAAGAGAGAGAAGCTTAGAGACGAATCAAATTAAGAAGAAGACTAAAGCTTAATCTAATTAATCAACGCAAAGATAATCTACCCAAAGGAACCCATCTCAGTTTCAGAATTCAGAATCCAGAATTCTAGATTCTGCATTCGTTGTAAGTATAGTGACCTTTCAGAATATGAATAAAAATCTATGACATGATTCGATGTAAATGAAAATAGAACTGTGTTATTGTATAAATTCTGTGTATTGTAATGATTCTATCATGACTTGTGTATTGATATTTGTGGCCTAAATTGATTGATGCAAGCCTATTGAACAATTGTATATGAAAACAATGGCACTTGCAAGTTTGTGGCAAAAACTAGAATTTGATCCCTTTATGTTTATGTCTATGGCATGGACTATAAACATTCCCTTAGTCTAAGTTAGAGTTTATGTGAATATGTTCTAGATTTGAGACCTTTTATGCCTACATGATCCAAAACCTATAAACACATTCTTATGCTTATTTGCAAGTATAATTGGATCTATGTTAAGTATCGTTTGGGTTACATAAACTATGCAAGTTCATGTTGAAATAGGCTATATGATTTGATGTTAAAATTGGACATTTTGGTGAATATACAACATGCTAGTTTTGTGGTTGACATTATGCCAAGTTAAACATGTTTAAACCCAAGTTTGTATAAACCTAAACTATGCCATTTCATATGTCACCTACTTAGTTATACTTTGATTTGAATGCAAGTTCACATGACCCATAATTTATGTTTGTATCGCTAAATTGCAAGTTCTTCGCCACACACCCTTATATGTTGTAAAATATTACATGTTCTTGATTTCCCCTTTTCTCACGTTATAAAGTTGGGCTGAATTGTGTCGAGCTCAACACATGTTATGATGTTGCGAACGTACAAACGAGGGTAATAACATTGGGTGTAAAACATGAAAAATATATATTGGCATGTTTGACACATGCCAACGACAATGACATTTAAGCGGTATGAATTGTTATAGCCAAGAATAAATGACATGACTTTTACATATATAATTGAGAAGTAATAAAATATGTAAATTTAGAAAACACGGTATGATTACCCGAGGTTGGATTGAGTTGTGACGTAAACCTGCCCGGACCCGCCCGGTTGTCCAGTAGTCACAACAATACCTATCCAATGTGGGTGGTTAAGCATTGAGCCTAATAAGGACCCGAGGTTAGACTGAGCTACGGTGTAAACTTGCCCGGAACCGACCGGCACATCCAGTAACCGTAGCAATATCTGTCTAATATGAGTGGTCAGGTGCTTTAAGAAGCTAAGGACAGATGGTAGGGTTAAGTCAACTATAAACACTTAACCAAATTCAACATGTTAACAAGAATTGATGGGTGGGGTTAGATAAAGACAGACACTTAACCACTTAACATGTTTGACTAGAAAACCCTAGTAACGAGGGACCCGTTTCAGCAGTAACCCAAGTTAGGTATCATGGTACCCTGAAACTAGGCAGGGTGGGGCACGATTACTGGGATGATTGTAAGCGGTCAAAGCGACGCCAGTGGGTGCAACAGTGTAGGTTCTAACGGGGTGCGGGCGTGCACACACTCCGGAGCAGACAAACAGGGCACTGGGGGCACCAGTAGGACCAACATAGGTATCTACAATTCTTGGGGGCCGTATGACACATGTTTACGCGATTAGGAGCCGATCTTTAAATAAAAATGAGGATCGCTTCACCCTCAGCATGGGGTGCCAGTTAGAATAAGCTCATGTAGGTGCAGAGATATAGTGTGGGTGCGATAGTATATTCGATTCTAAACGACACTTCCTTAGCTTGTGACACTTTCCAGTTTTCAATTTATATCTATCATGCCCTTTTTCTTATTCACATACTGAAGAGTTACTAGATTTACTCAGGCTTTATGTCTGACTCTATTTTCTTTTCGTCTTCTTTTCTTTCGTTCCCCCCTCCCCAGGTCCACAGGGAGGAAACAACCCAGCTTAGTACTCTTTTGCAAGCTTCAATACTGTAGACGTATGGTTTGGATCTCTTTTGCACGGACCATGGCTTTGGATATCACTATGGGGATTTTTGTTACTTTTATTTATGTTTTTATGCTTCTTTAATAATCAAGACAAAAATGAGGTTGTAATGATGGAAGTATTTTGAGACAATAATGGAAAGGTTTTGTTTGAACACGTATTGATGAAATAAAAGTCTGTTTGGTTTCCGTTGTTTAAAATATGTGTATTTATATCTGTCTTGTGTTTATCTGTGGCTTTTACTTACAAACCTCCTCCAAAGTTAAGGCATTCCCTTTGTGAGTGACCTTAACGGAGGTGGGGTGTTTCATATAGAGCCTCTACTCTACCACATCATCAGACAGAAGAGTCGTCCTCATTTGGTAGAAGCGGGAGAGCGGTGTAGTTGCAGTAATACACCAGGCCACAAAGCGCTCAAGAGATCCAGTTCGGTGATCTTTTGGTTTGGTCATTCCGAACCGGAAGGTGCTTTACCATGTTGTGTTCTTACCCTACGCAATCGCAATGCTCCAAAGATCACTCGCTCTTCCATGATTTCCCTTCGCTCTTATGATTAACCGAGATAATAAGGGTCATTGAAGTACTTCCCGGACAGTGGCTCAAGCGATGTTGCCTGCAATGGAAGCGAGAAAGGTCAAACATGATGATGGTTTAGATCCCGAGCATATCATCAACACTCCAGAATTGACTATCATGGTTAGGTATATTATGCAGGATAGTCAGGGCTAGATGAAGAATGTAGGATTGATTACAGTCATACGCCTTTCACTGACGAAATCTTGTATGTTGAGTTCCCCCAAAGGTTTAACTTGCCCCAATTGAATCATTATTCTATAAAAATAGATCCTGGCCAGCCATTAATGAGATACACCTGGTATATGGATTCAGCAGCGGCTCTAGATGCTATTAAAAGCAATGCATGTCCTATCTATTTGGATGGTGTGACATTAATGTGGTTCACTAGGTTGCCTCCGATATTGATACCTTCGTTTGAGGATTTGAGTAGGAAGTTCATGAACCAGTTTTGCCTTCATTCCACTAAGACGAAGCACATCATGACCCTCTCTCGCATGAATTAGCCTCACTTAGAATTGCTTCAGATTATCTTGAATGCTTCAGTACAGCTGACATCGAAGCTAGTAACCCTAACGACGAAACCATATTAATGGCATCGACCCCGACACCAAATTTGGAAAGTGGTCTATTAGAAAGCCACCTTCTACGTTGGATCAATTCTACGAGAACAACAACCAGTTCTTATGTCTCAAGGAAATGGAAAGAAACTGAAAAAGAAGTATTGGAGATACGATAAATGAAGGCATTCAGAATGATGTGGCAGTAAGATAATCTGGGGATAATTCAAGAAAATTTCAGATTAACATTCAATACCAGAACCAAAGAAATGGAAACCAGCATAGAAGAGGTAATGAAGGAGGATGTAATCAGAAAGGGGACACTAAGAAGCTACCCTGATTCCAGACTTTCAATAATTATACGTCATTTAATGACACTTTAGAGAATGTATACCCAACTACATGTAATGTGATGCAGTACAACTCTTCATGGGAATCCACATAGAAGGAAAAGCAGACATGAAAGTTTTGTATATTCCACACATGATAAATGGGTGTTGTCATCTCCGAGATATCATGGAAAAACTGACCAAAGAAGGAAAATTGGATGAGTATCGAGTGGCTTTGCAGAACAGGTGCAGGTGACCTTGGACTCCAACCGTCAAGGTTAGACAACTCCTAGAGTTGTTACCTAACCTAAGCAAAAAATGAATCGTTATTAACACCAATGTTGGTGAACCACATCCAACTGGTTTTAGTTTAAGAACCATGGAGTAGTTCAGTTAAACATGTCGAAGTTAGGGAACCTAACACTATAGAGGAAGATTCTCCTGTAAAGCATAAAAGGACGATGATGGACGATGTCGTCTTCAGAAACAAAGATAAAGATAGGGAGGATTCCCCAAGTATTGATCCCCTGGTGATTTCTGCCATGATTGGCCCTGGTTTGGAATGGAAAGTCCTTAGTGACTGCGGGAGTTCTGTGAATATTTTATTCAAATGACCCTATGACTATATGATGTTGGAGGCGAAAACACTTGAAGTCATATAAGACTAGAATACACGGTTTGAATGTCTCTGAAAATAAACCGATAGAAATGGTTGAATTATCTGTAGAATTAGGTGAGTTAGACCATACAAGAGTGCAGATTCTATTTCTTGTGTTGGAGATCAACTCTCCATACAACACTTTTTTGGATCGATCGACCCTTGCTGAATTTAGAGCACAAATAATAGGATGGGAATGCTACTTAACTGAGTGTAAAGAATCTCATACCAAGGAGAAGGGAAGGATGTAGATAATTCTATTCACATAAAGGTCGCCGCCGCATAGCAAGTAAAGCATGAGTCCTAGCCCGAGCAGAATAGCCGTCAATTTAAGGATATTGATCCTAGGAAGCATGAGGAGCCATAATACCAAAGGCTAATCCCCAATGAGACAACGACGACCATCCTGGTTGATAACGACGACCTTTCTAAGGTCTTCAAAATCGAATCCCATATTTTACCTTTTAGATGAGGTAACTGAATAACATTCTCCACGTTAGCCTTTGACGTGTTTGCCTGGTCCTTACAACATGCATGGAATATCCCCAACCATCATGAGCTACTTGCTCAAAATCGATCCGAAGTACGTCCCAGTGAAGCAAAATTGACGTATGCTCGGTCTTGAAAGGTCGGTGACATTAAAGGAAGAAGTAGAGAAGCTTAAGAGCAACAGATTTAGCTGAGATTCGATATACCCCGATAGGGTATCGAATCCGATACTTGTGAAGAAGTCCAATGGAAAGTGGCGAACATACATTGATTTCTCAGACTTGAACAAGGCTTGTCCCAAAGACAGTTTCCCACTTCCAAAAATTGACCAGCCTGTGGGCTCAACAGTTGGGCATGAGCTTCTCTCCTTCATGGATGCATACTCCGACTATAATCAGATTTAGATGCATGTGCCTGACCAAGAGCATACTATCTTTATAATAAAACTTGGGCTATATTATTATGTGGTCATGCCATTTGGATTGAAGAACGCCGAAGCAACGTATCATCTGCTAGTCAATCGTATGTTCCAGGACCAGATCAGGAGGTCAACGGAAGTCTACGTAGAAGATATGCCTGTAAAGTCACAACATTAACCAACCATGTTGACAATTTTGCAGAAAAGTTCAGTAATCTCCGCCAATATGGGATGAAACTCAACCCTTTGAAATGCTCTTTTGGCACTACATCAAAGAAATTTTTAGGATTCATCGTCAACTCTTGTGGGATTGAGGTTAACTCTAGGAAAATAGAAGCCATATAGAACATTCAAGAGCCTCGAAGGATCAGAGATATGCAAAGCCTCAATGGAAATGTTGTAGTTGTGAGGAAAATTATATCCTGGACCACCAACAATTGCATTTCTTTATTTGACTTGATAAATGGAGGAAAGAACAACTATACTTGGACATTATACCGAAGCATTCTAGAACTTGATGAATCATCTGGAAAGGCCTCCTATATTGTAAAAGTCAATTGATCACGAGGACTTATTCATGTATGTGGAGTATCTTTGCATGCCATTAGCTCAGCGCTTATTCATGAAGAAAAATCAGATTCAACAACCAGTGTATTATGTAAGCAAGAGGTTGACGGGAGCAGAACACGATTACCCAAAGATCATAAAGCTTTCTTACAACCTCCTAACGGTCTCAAGGAAACTACGTCACTACTTTAAGTTTTCTCCCAGATTCCCATCAAGGTGTACACTAACCAGTCTCTACGATAGGTCCTTCAACGACCTGAGGCATATGGAAGGATACTTAAATGGAATATTGAACCAAGTATGTTCGATATCACAATTATCCCTCGGAAGGCCATTCAAGGAAATAGACTGGTGGATTTCAACGCGAAATTTACAATTCCAAAGGACAACACTGAAGAAGTTAATCCGTCGATTGTCATATGGAACTATTCACTGATAGAGCTCGTGACGACCGATGTTCTGACACTTGGAGTTGATTTACTAACTCCTGAGGAACAATCGATCCATTAAGCATTGAAGTTGGACTTCTTCGTGGCAAATAGTGAATCCAAATATGAAGCCATGATTGTTAGGCTTAAAGTTGCAAAGGAATACGGAGTGAGAGCAACCGATATTTTGTGCAACTCCTAAGTCGTCGTATTTCAAGTCAAGTGGGTGTTACAGGCTAAGGATGCACGTCTTGCCACCTATCATGATCAATTTGAATAGCAATATGTCACATTTGAGTATTATAACATCTCTTTTGTCCCACGGGTACAAAATGAGAAAGCTGACTCATTAGAAAAGCTAGCTAGCTCGAAGAATCCGGTGCAGATGGGGCCGGTCCTAACAGAAACACTAACTACCCCAACGTAGATCAAATGTAGGTCGAATGGGCACTGATGTCAAACCTAAAAGGTAATTATGGATGACTCCCATCAAGAACTTTCTCCTACACGAAACCCTTCCTGAGTGAAAAAATGAGAAGCATTCTCTCCTTTGTCAAGCTTTGAGGTATATCATCAAGAGAGACACATTGTACCGAAATGTCTTCTCCATCCCTCTTCTATGGTATGTAGCCCACTATGATGCCAAACGAGTACGGCAAGAGGTGCATGAAGGCAAGTGTGGTGATCATACTGATGGCAAACTTTAGCAAGGAAGATACTCCAATACGATTATTTTTGTCCTACCTTCAACTGAGTTGCAACTGATTATTCATGACACTCGACAATCACCAGAGGTTTTCTATAACTAAACTCGCCCAAATGGTCATTCCTTGGCCCTTCGCATTATCAGGAGAAGATATTATCGATAGCCTTCTGATATCTAAGGGTGGAGCAAAGTACCTAATTATGGGAGTTGATTATTTCACGAAGTGGGCTAAAGACGAATGCTTAACCACGATCTGGACAAAGCGGGTGATCAATTTCATCAACAGAAAAAACATATATCAATTTGGACTGCCAAGGATTATCTAAACCGATAACGAGATCTAATGCAATAGCTCAGAATTCAAAGATTTCGACCATTGTCATCGCATTGAGAAGAGATATACGGAAGTAACTCACCCGCAATCAAATGGATAGGCTGGAGCTATAAACAAGATTATAAAGCCCATCCTAAAGAAGCAATTGGAGAAGGCTAGAGGCAAGTGGGTCTATGAGCTTCCATTAGCCCTCTGGGCATATAGAACAACCCATAAGTTCAGCGACTAACCACACTCCATTTTATTGTCCTATGGCTCTGAAACAGACGTACCAGTAGAGCTTGAAGTCCCCTCTCATCGAACTTCCTACTATGATCATTTGATTAACAAGGGGCTTCTCCAGGAATCACTCTCCATGATTGACAGAAAGGAGACCAAATTACGAGCTATAGGATATAGACATCGGGTTGCCCGATACTACAACACAAAGGTTCGACCTAGAACGTTTAAGCCTGGCAAACTCGTTCTAAAGCAGGACTTTCCTATCCCTCTCCACATGGGCCCGAAGTGGGAAGGGACATACATCATCCAGTTAAAACTTAACAACGGAGGTTTCAGTTGAATGATTATTGATGGCGACTGACTCCTAAGCACATGGAATGTCAAGCATCTGCACATTATTTTACTTAATGTTTTATTTCTGTAATATTGCTAATAGAAATTTATTTCCGAATTATGTAATTGGGCATGACTCACCAACTCCTACCGTGCTATAAATAAAAAGCACATTCCATGCTCTATGACTATGTATGATTATATTGCTAAGTGCTATGATTCGACCTGCCTATGCTAAGACTTGAATGGAGGGAATGACTTCTTCCCTAACGACTTACGCTTGCTCACGTTTCAACGACCCTACTCAATTCTGCAAGTAGCTGAATAAGACTTAACAAAATTCAAGCACAACTTAGATTCTTGATAAGGCGATCGTCATTTTAAAGACTGGGGTGAAGGAATGATGCCCAAGCTAATGTGAAATGAACATTCACACATCTAACTCTAATTCTCAACGACTTGAAAAAGAGTATAAAATGATAGGATTAGTGTGAATGGCGCACCATGACTTGAGACTGCTTAGCCTACAACTCTAACATGATTAATGATAGGAGAGTATAAAATTCAAGCACCAAACGTCCAATACTGAAACTTAGATTTCCCGAGGCTAAGGGCATAAGTGCATACTTAAAAATTAACCTTGTATATTCCCAGACGTGGTGCGTGACTCAAAATTAATTAAGGGGATACACACTGCCTCTAGACTAGAACACTTACTCAATTTAAGAAAAGAATCTTATAAGTTGATTTAAACTTAGTAAACTTGCAAGTACATCAAATTGAAAACGAAGTAGACTTGCAAGAGAAAAGATTATTTTATTCACAATACAATGCAGGTTCATACAAAAGCAAAGTCAAAATGTGAGGGCCTCACTCGCACAAACACTGCTGGCCAACAAAACAAAGATTACAATAATAAGAAATGATCAAGTCTTTGGTTTTTCTTTGTTTTTTCCATATTATAATCTTTTAAAATAAACTTTCGGGGATTGTCATTGGAGGACTTTTCAACCCCAAACACAGGAGGATCATGTTTTCTTTTGGACCTCCTCTCCTTCCAGAAAACTTTATCTCTTCGGTCGATACACCAGTCCAGCCACCAAAAGGAAGAATAACCTGCAAGAGGTTAGTAGAGATATGCCTTGATTCAACCTTGATTTCTAGAAGCTTCTCTCCTTGCAACACCTCTACTTTTTCCAAGCTCAAAACACCTTTCTTCCCAGATCCCCCATTTTAGAGCACGTTATCGTCACCTTTGACTCTTTACCGTTCGTATTAGCCCTTCCTTCTTAGCTGGATCATCAACGAGGGGGAAACCTAGGCCTTGTCTACGGCTTTTGCTTCCAACTCATGAGCCATTTTTGCATGACCTATACCTAAAGCGGAAAGAACAACATTTTTTAGTCATCGTAGGAAAACAGGTCTCTCAATGGGTAATCCCATAGCCTGGCGATATGCTATAATAACTTTGTCAAGCTGGGGAGAAAGTAGAGCAATACCTTCAAAGGAGTCATTGCTAGGAGTCGTAGAAGTTTTCGTCTTAGGAATCATAGTCATAGGCTTGTGTGAATATAATCCCGGTTCATCTAGGTAGTATTCCTCTACTCTTTCAAAGCCCTAAGATAGGAGGATAGCGGCATGAGTAGCGGGAGCACCTGTGACATAAGTGGGCTGGCTAGTTGACTAGGCGGATATGCTAGAACCCTCATATATGCAGTTTTTCCTTTGTTTCAGAGTTGCCCTGCATCTTCCTCTTCATTATGCAACCGCCGACCCTCGACTAGAATTTCGGGTTAATCGCCCCTCAATAACTTGACCATCAGCTCCTCCCCATTTATCGAACCATCCTCCGAAGAGAGCCTCTCCTTCTGTAGAAATCAGTCCCAAGTGTCAGCTAAATTGTAAGGGTAATCATTGACCCATGTCAAATGCTTAAGCATGTGGTCTCTGGCGTAAAAGATGAGAACTTGTGAGTCAAACTCCTCCTCCATTCTCTCTACACCAAACTCCTTAGCTTTTAGCTTCTGAACTTCTTCTTCTGAACTTCTTTGCCATATTGGGCTTTGGAATTTGCAATTGATTCAAGATCAGTATGTGAAGACCCGCAACTTCCCCGTAAAGGAAAGTGTCGGATATTTCGAGAACAAACCACAGCAGAACGCATATAGAAGAACGTTTCATTGTATATTACAACAATGCATCAGATTACAAGAATATACAGAGTATAAATGAATAATACACAGAATTATCAGAGATTTAAATTACATTTAAATACATAGCAGCGGAAAATAATACAATACACAACTAGAAGAGATATACGGATACAAAGCTTTCCGGATATCATTCCAGCTGTAAACCAGGATCCTGTGAATATAAATCTGCAAAACCAAAACTACTAGCTGCCCGTGTCAAAATAAGGGCACCCAGAGTTTAGGTTAAAACAATAAACTCCAGGTCAGTCATGTGACTGGTGTGAGAACGAAAACAGTTAATCTTTATTTTTAAAGCTAGGTAAATCAAGGGACCACGCCGTATAACACGGAACGGGTTTCCTCCCAAGAATACCGGTGCATAAAACAAACAGCGCAATGCTAAATAAAGAAAAATGAAGCTGTTATAAGACCCAGGTCCTATCACACAATGCAACGCAAGCCGGGGGATAGGGTTTTCCCTTATAACAGCCAAAGAATGCTTGATACGTTTAAAACAAATCATTTGATACTATTATAAGTGCATAGTGTATAAAACAACTTTGAATCATAAGTATCAATCATAGGCGGCATGGGTACCATATATCATGTCGCCATATATAGGTTTACAAATAAAACCGCAAAGTCACGTATTTAGAAATTGGATTTCCATCTATGAACCGAGGCAAAAGATAGTCCTCAACCGATTCGAGACGCTCTAGCCCGTGTCTCAGGATCAGAGCTCGAGTGACCCTTGGAGCGACAGGGCCGGTCCACCGATGTGGATTAAAATGCCTGAACACTGCGTTTCCCCACCCTTTGGGGTGTCAATGAGCCAACAAATGACTCCATCGGTTCGAGAACGACCGATCAATCCGAGGCGCCTCGCAACAGCAACAACCACATAAGTCAAACTCGTCAGGGCGTGTAAAACCACTGACGCCACTTTCTAGCTAGAAGAAAACGCATGCCCTCCCTGAGGTCCGTCTCCCGTTTTTGGTTCATACCTGGTGTGAAACACGCGAGGTAAACGTTACACAAAGCTACGCCACAAAGGCCGTGCTTTGATCATCACCACAAGACTTTGCTTTTCAACAGAAGCCTTGATCATTTGCATCTTAGCATGCCACACAGGCAAACCATCCTATGTCAGACACACAGTCCATTTACAAGTCCGTCCTGGGCCTGAACGAAACCGGGGGCACCTAGTACCCCGCATATCCATCGATCTCCAAGTACGTCTGGACGATCACTAACTGTTTCCATCTTCTTGGGTGTACAGCCCAATCAAGATCATCAGTTATCACCCAAACGACGTGAAGACCTCCGGTCTTCGACCATCGTCTTCATCTTCGACTTATCGTCGTATCAGTTACTCAGAATGGGATAAACCCGGTCTTTCCGAATAACTCGCGTATATTTTAAATAAGTGTTACACAAACACAACATACGCCTCATTCCAATTCATTAGTCACTAACCGTAAATTAATCAAGAGAATAATTCCCCAAATATTAACCCCGAAGGCCGAAACCAACATCAGATCAATATCCAGAAAACCATTCTGCTTGGCTAACCGCCAGTTAGTTTCTAACTTTCACATTCAAATCTAATTAAAGATTTAACTATCGCCTGGAGCAAAACTGGTGATACTCCATTCTCGATCTTTTCAATCTAATTAAAGATTCATTAAAACTCCACTTAGTTTTAATCTGTGACTGGGTTAAAGAATCGGTGTCATTTAAAACACGGTTCACGATAAACCCAAAGTCACATCCCATTAATTATCGGGTTAAAGAACAAGTGTTATTTAAAACACTGTTCACGATAAACCCAAAAATCAATATCCATTCAATTCCAATTAAATATTATTTAATTGGTACACTTCATTAAATCTAAATCAAAAGATTTAATCTTTTCTCAGCTGGGTTCAAGAACAGTGTTAGTGAAGACACCATTCACGACAAACCCAAATCACATTCATTAATTATCGGGTTAAAGAACAAGTGTTATTTAAAACACTGTTCACGATAAACCCAAAAATCAATATCAATTCAATTCCAATTAAATATCATTTAATTGGTACACTTCATTAAATCTAAATAAAAAGATTTAATCTTTTCTCAACTGGGTTCAAGAACAGTGTTAGTGAAGACACCATTCACGACAAACCCAAATCACATTCATTAATTATCGGGTTAAAGAACAAGTGTTATTTAAAACACTGTTCACGATAAACCCAAAAATCAATATCAATTCAATTCCAATTAAATATCATTTAATTGGTACACTTCATTAAATCTAAATAAAAAGATTTAATCTTTTCTCAACTGGGTTCAAGAACAGTGTTAGTGAAGACACCATTCACGACAAACCCAAATCACATTCGATATTCAATACAAGGCTCTGAATAGAAAATATATCGGCTTATATTCAATATCGAATTCTACGACTAACAAATGTCGTATTGGAAATAACGATACAAATATATATCTTTCAAATTTCCATAACAACACCTGTAATATCACGAATTCCAACATCGAAATATTCCGAAGACAATTTCGATTCAAATCCACTCCAATGCAATCATTGGAATTTTGGTTACTTTTAAAACCCTTTTCGAATTCAATTTATTTATTTAAAAATAAATAGAATTATAATTCTAGTTCAAAACTAGTTCATTTCGATAAAAATCTATTTTTATCTTTTCAAATATGGAGTTTTTCATCCCAAATCTTCACAAATCATTTCTTATGATTTTACACAAATTATTACTATTTTTAATAATTTTATCAAGGCCCGTACAGTCGATTTCCATCAATGGCCATCGAACTGCACTTACAACGACCTTTTTCGAATTTGATTTGGACATAATTCCAAATCCAACCGTTAGATTTCTAATTTCTAATATTCGTTAGAAAGCTCTTTTCGATACGAACCCAACGGTTCCGGTTTTAGGAGAATCCGACGGTCGGATCTCCCGTAATGTCCGTTTGAAATAAATGGTCGAAATTCGCGAACTGCCGCGGCGCGGCGCGTTCTATTCAGACCATTATATTATATAATATATATATATATAATATTTCGTCGATTTCTATTTAAAAACGAATTATATAAACAGTTTTAAATTCAGTTCAAAATCTATTTCAACTTCCATTTCAATTCAAAGCAAAATTGAATTCTTCTTTATAAATTCGTTTCAAAATTCATTTCTGTTCAATTCAAATTTCAATTCAATTTGAATTCATATTCAATTCAATTCATTTCGAAATCGTTTTCAATTCAATTCATTTCGAATTCGTTTTCAATTCAATTCATTTCGAATTCGTTTTCAGTTCAATTCATTTCGAATTCGTTTTCAATTCAATTCATTTCGAATTCGTTTTCAATTCAATTCATTTCGAATTCGTTTTCAATTCAATTCATTTCGAATTCGTTTTCAATTCAATTCATTTCGAATTCAATAAAATCGATATAAATATCGTTCACGTCACAATGGCGTCAATCTAATCAACACGGCTTCATAAATTTCTATTTTCAAAATAGTTGTTATTATCAAAATATTTCGTTCAACACATGACCAATCTCAATGAATGAGTACTGTCAACACATGAACTTTTATTTTATAATATTATTTATTTTTCAAATTGGAATGAGGCCCAATCAATTACCATATAAAGTTAATTATATGGACTTTCATACAACTCATGAATATCATAGCATTCAAAAATAATCAACCATCAACCAAAGTGTACTACACTGTATAAGCATCAAATATAGATATTCAACGCTTATAACAGCCTGTCAATCAATCGATCGACATATTTAATCAATCAGGATGAGTGAACTTCAAATTTCATCCCAACACCCGTGTGGGGTTTCAAACAATCAAACACATATTTTATTTGTGCAGTTAGGCGATGTGTAAAATTTATCGACCCAATCAACGTCATTCAAATAGGTGTACATAAACAAACCGTCTGGTTTGTAAATGAATATTTATTTATTCACATTCACGTTAAAAATTATATTTTTAACGATAACACATTTTATTTTAACATATGAATTTCTATTCAGTTCATTCGTTAAATAAAATGCTATTTTTATTTTTCTAACTTATTTTAGAAAATTTCGGCGGCATAACGGCACGATACTAGAAACGGGACAAGGCCTAGCCTTATCCCCGGTCTAGTGAAGGCCCACGCCATTCACACATCAATCAAATCAATTCGTTATGCAAACCACTAACTTTGGAGTAAGGGTCTAACCTAGCCTTACTCCCTCGCCTTATAACGGCGCACGTCTAATCCTAACCAATTTATCGATTCGATTTTTCACACCACAAACCACATTCAAACCAATATCGCAATCAATCACCAAACAGTCAAACAAACAAGTCCATGGTCTGTGGACGATTGTGTCGGGTGCTACTAAGCACCGTCTGCATCCTAGTATATATATATATAACTAGAAAAATAAATTGAAAGGTGAGAAATTCTCACTTTTAGCTATCCAACCATCTCGACTCTTCTTTTGCAGAAGTCTTTGTCGTTTCGCCTTTTTGTCACCTTCGTTGCTGCTTTCACTACATACGTAAAAATCACATTTTTACTTCGCTATTCAATATATAAAAATCGAATTTTTACTTCGATGTTCAATATATAAAAATCGAATTTTTATTTCAAAGTTCAATATATAAAAATCGAATTTTTATTTCAAAGTTCAATATATAAAAATCATATTTTTAAACCTCTACTCTGAATATAAGGATTATATTTTTAAGCCGCTAAGACCTCATTTTTATCTCGTCAAAAATCTAATTTTTCCTACAACAAAATTCTAAACTTTTTCTACCTCCTACGAATTCAAAATTCCTTCGAATAAAAATCATGTTTTCATGATTAAAAATCAAAGCTTTAAGAGAAAAAGAAAAATCTTTTTATTAATAAAAACTTAACTTTAAAATGGTAAAAATCTATAATTTCTACTTATAAAAATCAGTTTTATATACTTAAAAAAAATCAGTTTTAAAATAAATAAAATCAGTTTAAAATATACTTAAAAATCAGTTTAACATAAGTAAAATAAAATAAAATAAAACAGTTTAAAAGTAAAAAGAAAAACAGTAAACTTACAGGGGGGGGTTTTGGGGCGTTCGCTGTGGGCTTCCAGAGGAGGGAGAGGCGGCGCAGACGAAGAAGGAGGGGGGGTTGATCGGAGGTCGGAGGTGGGGCCTGCGGTGGCTGGCGGCTCGAAGGGGGGGGGGTCTGCGTCGTGGGTTTGGCGGTTTTTACAGAGGAGCGAGGGGAGAGAGAAGCAGGCGGAGGAGAAGCGGGAAGAGGGGCAGAGGATCGGAGGGGGGGTCGGCGCCAGGGCGCGGCGATCGCCAAGGGGGCGGCGGGTTTTGAAGTTTTTTTTTTCTTTTGTCAGTTTTGATTTCGAGGGGGGGGGGGGCCAGAATGAAATAGGGGGGAGGAATATATTTTTTTTTTTATTTTTATTTAATTAATTTCTCTCCTACGTTGACTTTTTATACGCTCTCGAAATCGAACCCACCGCCTGTCGTCCATAGCGTTTTACCCACATTCCGAACACAATGGGATATGTTTCGTAGGTTGGTTTGATCGTTTGAATCAGTTTCCGTTGAATTTACATTTAAAACACTTTATTGAATTTTAAACGTACATTTCAAATTACCGGGGTCACATACTAACTAGAAAAATTCCCGAAAAATATTTTCTAGCTTCGTATTGACGATACGGTCCTAACAAAACTAGTTTCGCAGAATTCTGAGACCGTTTGAAAAATGGCCAATTTCCAGTCGATTAAAATCAACTGAAACTGGTCAAACGCGTTTTCCTTTGCTACGCTCACACATTGATTCGAAAAATTATGAAATTTGGAATCTAGCAATAATTTAACATCCCGGACCCAACAAAACTGGTTTCGTCGAAATCCGAGGTCGTTTGCAAAATGTCCATTTTTAAGGGCCTGAATTCCATAGCGACTATTCAGAATTTTCAACTGGACATATCTTTTGATTCCCGCTACTAACTTTTGATTTTTCGGATTCGTTGGAAAGATATTCACTATTAGATTCCATTATTTTTGGTTTCACTAAAATCCGGATTGTTTTGCACCCGGTACATTCAATTGAAGTTTGAAATCGAATTATCGAACTACCGCGCCATTTTCAATTCTATTTATAATTATATATAAATATTAATATTCTAACGACGACGCGTATAATATATACGTTCGAATTATATTCAAAATAAATTTATTGTCGATATTATTTAAAATAATTCATTTTAAATAATCAAAATTCGCTAAAATTGCCAAAATAAAATTTTCAAACTGGCCCAGATTTTCCGGGTTGTTACAATCTCCCCCACTTAAAACTTTTCGTCCCCGAAAAGGAACAAAGTCGAAAGTGGTTTGATTATTCAGCTCTACGTTCGATCTGGCTTCCATTCTCTAACTTTTCAGTTTCTGAGAATTTCCAAAACTTCAAAAATTTGGCTAACACCTTAAATTTTCGAAAAATTTCGCCATAACCTCCCCTGCACCGGGAGCATCGGGGAATTTCAAATAGCTTCCCCGGTCCTTCAGATCTCAAAAAGAAAAAGAAAAAGCCAAACGGCTAGCCAATAGGCTCACAAAATCATCATCACCCAAACAAAACAGGAAATTATGTAGTAAACATGTACCTATTTGTCGGGCAAACAAATTTTATTCTCGGCTCTAGCTTCCTTGCTATGACCTGTTCAATGATATATATGTATATGCAAGCAAATGCGACCAATTTTCAATACAGTTCAATATTTGATTTAATTAGGCTAAATGGCTAAAAATTATCAAACAAATAAACATACAACACAAACATCAATCAATTAGTGAATTAGAGTTTCAAATTCATAATTTTGATACATATACAAAAATCAGATTTTTGATGCCAAATCACAACAATAAGCCCTATCAAATTTTGGTTCTCACACCAGTCAATAGGAAATATATAGATATCACACCTTCAACACTCGAATACTAATTCTGATGATGTAGCTACAATCATCAGAATCATCCTCGGGCGACTAGAGTGTAATTCTATATCTATCCAGTATATTAAAATTTCGAATGGACGCTAGCTAGGCGCATACGCAAAATCTTTATATATTGGACTGTCCTAATCAATATAAATAAATAATCGAATACGATTAAGTGATTTAAATTTTCAAAACAAAATTGGTTTTCATTTTCAAAATATACTCTTCACACTCGTTCTAGGATACTACTGATCCCATCTCTAACGAGTCATTCTAATTGGATATTACTAATCCAATATCTGATGAATTCTTTCGTACGGTTCTAATGTGTCTTGTTCTCTGAGCTTTGCAAACCAAAGCTCTGATACCAACTGTGAAGACCCGCAAC
The DNA here is from genome assembly GCA_030737875.1 of Allium sativum. Lineage (NCBI taxonomy): Eukaryota > Viridiplantae > Streptophyta > Magnoliopsida > Asparagales > Amaryllidaceae > Allium > Allium sativum. The sequence goes on along the minus strand of CM060910.1, from coordinate 993,939,948 downwards.
TTCCCCGTAAAGGAAAGTGTCGGATATTTCGAGAACAAACCACAGCAGAACGCATATAGAAGAACGTTTCATTGTATATTACAACAATGCATCAGATTACAAGAATATACAGAGTATAAATGAATAATACACAGAATTATCAGAGATTTAAATTACATTTAAATACATAGCAGCGGAAAATAATACAATACACAACTAGAAGAGATATACGGATACAAAGCTTTCCGGATATCATTCCAGCTGTAAACCAGGATCCTGTGAATATAAATCTGCAAAACCAAAACTACTAGCTGCCCGTGTCAAAATAAGGGCACCCAGAGTTTAGGTTAAAACAATAAACTCCAGGTCAGTCATGTGACTGGTGTGAGAACGAAAACAGTTAATCTTTATTTTTAAAGCTAGGTAAATCAAGGGACCACGCCGTATAACACGGAACGGGTTTCCTCCCAAGAATACCGGTGCATAAAACAAACAGCGCAATGCTAAATAAAGAAAAATGAAGCTGTTATAAGACCCAGGTCCTATCACACAATGCAACGCAAGCCGGGGGATAGGGTTTTCCCTTATAACAGCCAAAGAATGCTTGATACGTTTAAAACAAATCATTTGATACTATTATAAGTGCATAGTGTATAAAACAACTTTGAATCATAAGTATCAATCATAGGCGGCATGGGTACCATATATCATGTCGCCATATATAGGTTTACAAATAAAACCGCAAAGTCACGTATTTGGAAATTGGATTTCCATCTATGAACCGAGGCAAAAGATTGTCCTCAACCGATTCGAGACGCTCTAGCCCGTGTCTCAGGATCAGAGCTCGAGTGACCCTTGGAGCGACAGGGCCGGTCCACCGATGTGGATTAAAATGCCTGAACACTGCGTTTCCCCACCCTTTGGGGTGTCAATGAGCCAACAAATGACTCCATCGGTTCGAGAACGACCGATCAATCCGAGGCGCCTCGCAACAGCAACAACCACATAAGTCAAACTCGTCAGGGCGTGTAAAACCACTGACGCCACTTTCTAGCTAGAAGAAAACGCATGCCCTCCCTGAGGTCCGTCTCCCGTTTTTGGTTCATACCTGGTGTGAAACACGCGAGGTAAACGTTACACAAAGCTACGCCACAAAGGCCGTGCTTTGATCATCACCACAAGACTTTGCTTTTCAACAGAAGCCTTGATCATTTGCATCTTAGCATGCCACACAGGCAAACCATCCTATGTCAGACACACAGTCCATTTACAAGTCCGTCCTGGGCCTGAACGAAACCGGGGGCACCTAGTACCCCGCATATCCATCGATCTCCAAGTACGTCTGGACGATCACTAACTGTTTCCATCTTCTTGGGTGTACAGCCCAATCAAGATCATCAGTTATCACCCAAACGACGTGAAGACCTCCGGTCTTCGACCATCGTCTTCATCTTCGACTTATCGTCGTATCAGTTACTCAGAATGGGATAAACCCGGTCTTTCCGAATAACTCGCGTATATTTTAAATAAGTGTTACACAAACACAACATACGCCTCATTCCAATTCATTAGTCACTAACCGTAAATTAATCAAGAGAATAATTCCCCAAATATTAACCCCGAAGGCCGAAACCAACATCAGATCAATATCCAGAAAACCATTCTGCTTGGCTAACCGCCAGTTAGTTTCTAACTTTCACATTCAAATCTAATTAAAGATTTAACTATCGCCTGGAGCAAAACTGGTGATACTCCATTCTCGATCTTTTCAATCTAATTAAAGATTCATTAAAACTCCACTTAGTTTTAATCTGTGACTGGGTTAAAGAATCAGTGTCATTTAAAACACGGTTCACGATAAACCCAAAGTCACATCCCATTAATTATCGGGTTAAAGAACAAGTGTTATTTAAAACACTGTTCACGATAAACCCAAAAATCAATATCCATTCAATTCCAATTAAATATTATTTAATTGGTACACTTCATTAAATCTAAATCAAAAGATTTAATCTTTTCTCAGCTGGGTTCAAGAACAGTGTTAGTGAAGACACCATTCACGACAAACCCAAATCACATTCATTAATTATCGGGTTAAAGAACAAGTGTTATTTAAAACACTGTTCACGATAAACCCAAAAATCAATATCAATTCAATTCCAATTAAATATCATTTAATTGGTACACTTCATTAAATCTAAATAAAAAGATTTAATCTTTTCTCAACTGGGTTCAAGAACAGTGTTAGTGAAGACACCATTCACGACAAACCCAAATCACATTCATTAATTATCGGGTTAAAGAACAAGTGTTATTTAAAACACTGTTCACGATAAACCCAAAAATCAATATCAATTCAATTCCAATTAAATATCATTTAATTGGTACACTTCATTAAATCTAAATAAAAAGATTTAATCTTTTCTCAACTGGGTTCAAGAACAGTGTTAGTGAAGACACCATTCACGACAAACCCAAATCACATTCGATATTCAATACAAGGCTCTGAATAGAAAATATATCGGCTTATATTCAATATCGAATTCTACGACTAACAAATGTCGTATTGGAAATAACGATACAAATATATATCTTTCAAATTTCCATAACAACACCTGTAATATCACGAATTCCAACATCGAAATATTCCGAAGACAATTTCGATTCAAATCCACTCCAATGCAATCATTGGAATTTTGGTTACTTTTAAAACCCTTTTCGAATTCAATTTATTTATTTAAAAATAAATAGAATTATAATTCTAGTTCAAAACTAGTTCATTTCGATAAAAATCTATTTTTATCTTTTCAAATATGGAGTTTTTCATCCCAAATCTTCACAAATCATTTCTTATGATTTTACACAAATTATTACTATTTTTAATAATTTTATCAAGGCCCGTACAGTCGATTTCCATCAATGGCCATCGAACTGCACTTACAACGACCTTTTTCGAATTTGATTTGGACATAATTCCAAATCCAACCGTTAGATTTCTAATTTCTAATATTCGTTAGAAAGCTCTTTTCGATACGAACCCAACGGTTCCGGTTTTAGGAGAATCCGACGGTCAGATCTCCCGTAATGTCCGTTTGAAATAAATGGTCGAAATTCGCGAACTGCCGCGGCGCGGCGCGTTCTATTCAGGCCATTATATTATATATAATATATATATAATATATTTCGTCGATTTCTATTTAAAAACGAATTATATAAACAGTTTTAAATTCAGTTCAAAATCTATTTCAACTTCCATTTCAATTCAAAGCAAAATTGAATTCTTCTTTATAAATTCGTTTCAAAATTCATTTCTGTTCAATTCAAATTTCAATTCAATTTGAATTCATATTCAATTCAATTCATTTCGAAATCGTTTTCAATTCAATTCATTTCGAATTCGTTTTCAATTCAATTCATTTCGAATTCGTTTTCAGTTCAATTCATTTCGAATTCGTTTTCAATTCAATTCATTTCGAATTCGTTTTCAATTCAATTCATTTCGAATTCGTTTTCAATTCAATTCATTTCGAATTCGTTTTCAATTCAATTCATTTCGAATTCAATAAAATCGATATAAATATCGTTCACGTCACAATGGCGTCAATCTAATCAACACGGCTTCATAAATTTCTATTTTCAAAATAGTTGTTATTATCAAAATATTTCGTTCAACACATGACCAATCTCAATGAATGAGTACTGTCAACACATGAACTTTTATTTTATAATATTATTTATTTTTCAAATTGGAATGAGGCCCAATCAATTACCATATAAAGTTAATTATATGGACTTTCATACAACTCATGAATATCATAGCATTCAAAAATAATCAACCATCAACCAAAGTGTACTACACTGTATAAGCATCAAATATAGATATTCAACGCTTATAACAGCCTGTCAATCAATCGATCGACATATTTAATCAATCAGGATGAGTGAACTTCAAATTTCATCCCAACACCCGTGTGGGGTTTCAAACAATCAAACACATATTTTATTTGTGCAGTTAGGCGATGTGTAAAATTTATCGACCCAATCAACGTCATTCAAATAGGTGTACATAAACAAACCGTCTGGTTTGTAAATGAATATTTATTTATTCACATTCACGTTAAAAATTATATTTTTAACGATAACACATTTTATTTTAACATATGAATTTCTATTCAGTTCATTCGTTAAATAAAATGCTATTTTTATTTTTCTAACTTATTTTAGAAAATTTCGGCGGCATAACGGCACGATACTAGAAACGGGACAAGGCCTAGCCTTATCCCCGGTCTAGTGAAGGCCCACGCCATTCACACATCAATCAAATCAATTCGTTATGCAAACCACTAACTTTGGAGTAAGGGTCTAACCTAGCCTTACTCCCTCGCCTTATAACGGCGCACGTCTAATCCTAACCAATTTATCGATTCGATTTTTCACACCACAAACCACATTCAAACCAATATCGCAATCAATCACCAAACAGTCAAACAAACAAGTCCATGGTCTGTGGACGATTGTGTCGGGTGCTACTAAGCACCGTCTGCATCCTAGTATATATATATATAACTAGAAAAATAAATTGAAAGGTGAGAAATTCTCACTTTTAGCTATCCAACCATCTCGACTCTTCTTTTGCAGAAGTCTTTGTCGTTTCGCCTTTTTGTCACCTTCGTTGCTGCTTTCACTACATACGTAAAAATCACATTTTTACTTCGCTATTCAATATATAAAAATCGAATTTTTACTTCGATGTTCAATATATAAAAATCGAATTTTTATTTCAAAGTTCAATATATAAAAATCGAATTTTTATTTCAAAGTTCAATATATAAAAATCATATTTTTAAACCTCTACTCTGAATATAAGGATTATATTTTTAAGCCGCTAAGACCTCATTTTTATCTCGTCAAAAATCTAATTTTTCCTACAACAAAATTCTAAACTTTTTCTACCTCCTACGAATTCAAAATTCCTTCGAATAAAAATCATGTTTTCATGATTAAAAATCAAAGCTTTAAGAGAAAAAGAAAAATCTTTTTATTAATAAAAACTTAACTTTAAAATGGTAAAAATCTATAATTTCTACTTATAAAAATCAGTTTTATATACTTAAAAAAAATCAGTTTTAAAATAAATAAAATCAGTTTAAAATATACTTAAAAATCAGTTTAACATAAGTAAAATAAAATAAAATAAAACAGTTTAAAAGTAAAAAGAAAAACAGTAAACTTACAGGGGGGGGTTTTGGGGCGTTCGCTGTGGGCTTCCAGAGGAGGGAGAGGCGGCGCAGACGAAGAAGGAGGGAGGGTTGATCGGAGGTCGGAGGTGGGGCCTGCGGTGGCTGGCGGCTCGAAGGGGGGGGTCTGCGTCGTGGGTTTGGCGGTTTTTACAGAGGAGCGAGGGGAGAGAGAAGCAGGCGGAGGAGAAGCGGGCAGAGGATCGGAGGGGGGGTCGGCGCCAGGGCGCGGCGATCGCCAAGGGGGCGGCGGGTTTTGAAGTTTTTTTTTTTTCTTTTGTCAGTTTTGATTTCGAGGGGGGGGCCAGAATGAAATAGGGGGGAGGAATATATTTTTTTTTTTTATTTTTATTTAATTAATTTCTCTCCTACGTTGACTTTTTATACGCTCTCGAAATCGAACCCACCGCCTGTCGTCCATAGCGTTTTACCCACATTCCGAACACAATGGGATATGTTTCGTAGGTTGGTTTGATCGTTTGAATCAGTTTCCGTTGAATTTACATTTAAAACACTTTATTGAATTTTAAACGTACATTTCAAATTACCGGGGTCACATACTAACTAGAAAAATTCCCGAAAAATATTTTCTAGCTTCGTATTGACGATACGGTCCTAACAAAACTAGTTTCGCAGAATTCTGAGACCGTTTGAAAAATGGCCAATTTCCAGTCGATTAAAATCAACTGAAACTGGTCAAACGCGTTTTCCTTTGCTACGCTCACACATTGATTCGAAAAATTATGAAATTTGGAATCTAGCAATAATTTAACATCCCGGACCCAACAAAACTGGTTTCGTCGAAATCCGAGGTCGTTTGCAAAATGTCCATTTTTAAGGGCCTGAATTCCATAGCGACTATTCAGAATTTTCAACTGGACATATCTTTTGATTCCCGCTACTAACTTTTGATTTTTCGGATTCGTTGGAAAGATATTCACTATTAGATTCCATTATTTTTGGTTTCACTAAAATCCGGATTGTTTTGCACCCGGTACATTCAATTGAAGTTTGAAATCGAATTATCGAACTACCGCGCCATTTTCAATTCTATTTATAATTATATATAAATATTAATATTCTAACGACGACGCGTATAATATATACGTTCGAATTATATTCAAAATAAATTTATTGTCGATATTATTTAAAATAATTCATTTTAAATAATCAAAATTCGCTAAAATTGCCAAAATAAAATTTTCAAACTGGCCCAGATTTTCCGGGTTGTTACACAGTACGAGTAGTTTCTCCGGTTCTCTTCTTCCCTTCTTCGGTGGCGGCAAGTTGGGCCTTAAGCCTTTCATTTTTCCCTAGCATATCCCTCTTTTTCCATCTTTAACGACTCACAATCTACTAAGTCATTTTTTGTAGTGCTCAAGGATGTTCTTGTAGAAGTCCCATAGTTGGTTCATGTTGCTAATGTCAAGCTAGCTCAAGACTCCTGATAACCCCAGACAACGCCCTTTAATATCTGACCATTTCTCGTACTGAGTTATCAAGTCACTAACTCTTGATCTTAGTTGGGTTCAAAAGATTCAGGCACCAGTTGCAGTTGAGGCAAGAAGCTTATCGAGAGAAGTAGTGCTAAGGAAAGGCTATTTCCAACTCTTTTTTGCATTTCTCAAGGGTAAGCTCGTGTTCCTTAGTAGTGGTAGCCTGAGGTTCCTTCTCCTTCCGCCTACCGGACACAATTGCCCATTTATCTTTGGGTGAGGTTGGTTTAGATTGCGGTTCGGATCGGTTAGCGGATTAGGCTGTGACAAACCCCTAACTTGGGAATGCATGTTGGAGGCCTTATCGTGAGAATGAAAGGCTTTGTGATGGGAAATGGGGAAGGTCATGATGACATCTTTCCCTCTTGCGATCCCTTTTCTTTCTCGTTCATTCTCTCTCCTCCTTATCACGGTCCTTATCTTCTCTATCATGCCTTTATAAGCGCTCAAGTTTGGATAAGGCTTTTGGAGTGGAACCACTCATGGAAAGACTGGAGCTCAAGTCTCGGTGATATTTCCTATCTTTGTAATCGAGCCTGTATTTTAAGATAAAAACTTAAATCGAAATTAAGCGATCGCATGGTAAACAAGTGTTGTGACGTGTCTTTCTCATGTTGTGTGTGTCCTAGTGATCCCTCCAATGGACCCAAACCCGAATTTTGGCTGGTCGGAGTGGTCTTCCCACCTTTAACTAGAGTGGTCCTTCAAAGGCTCGGAAGAATGATATTGGATCCAGATTCTAGACGGAATACTGCACATTTGGCAGTGGGATACCGTTCAAGCCCCTAAAAGGTGACACGGTACTCCTGGATCCAGCATAACAAATTGGGGACTTACCTTGAGATGGAGTCTTAGCAGGCGACTTTTCGGCAAGCAACTTCACTGGAGGGGGACTCTTATGCCCTTCATTGATTTCTTTCTCCAGAGACTTTTCTTGCTCTCTCTTTGTAACGACCCGTATTTTTACGATATAATAATTAATTTATTTAATTATTTAAATAAGGATTTAGATATTTAAATGGTTATTTAATTAAATAATATTGAATATTTAATTAAAATTTATAATATAAAAAATATTATAATTCTGAAATAGTCAAAAATAGTTGAATTCACAATACTATGTAAATTGGATCATTTAAAATATTTAATTCAGTTTAGAATTTGATTAGAATAACGAATATATTAGTCGAACGATGATTAAACATATTAATTATAATTTAATTATAATCGAGCCCGAAATGGCACAGCAGTTCGTAATTTGGCGATTTGAACTTCAATTGAATATACAAAATCTATTTTAACACTACACCAAAACACGGGATTCCCAACGGGTATAAGTGTCGCTAGTAATTTCGGTGACACTTATATGTGTCACCGTGGAGGGGTCAGGAATATTCGCAACACTTATAAGCGTTGGAAAATGTTCATTTGCAACACTTACAAGCGTTGGAAAATGTTCATTCGCAACGCTTATAAGGGTTGGGAAATATTCATTCGCAACGCTTATACGCGTTGGGAAATATTCATTTGCAACGCTTATAAGCGTTGGTAACATGAAACACTTATATTTGCATATAAGATAGCATAAGCTCTATTCAATATGCATTCAACTATGATATTATCTCAACATAGCAACATGTGACAAAATCAATAAGAAAACAAAATCCATATTCGTAATTACACCAAAGTATGAACTAAAAAAAAATCAATAAATAAAGATATTAAATTCAATACATATGCAAATTATAATCAACTAATTATCAAGAAACAACATCCAATTTCACAGCAACAATAATATAAAACTAACATAATGCAAGATGTTTTTCATATTTGAAGTCTACAAGTACCAAATGCGAAACCCCAACCATATAACGAACCTTACATTCAAAAATTTGCATAACTTGTTCCATCAAACTTTCTCTTTTTCTCCGCTTCTTCTACTGCTTCCTGCTTGCATTTAGTTAAATAACATCAGTTATATTTCAAATAGTAGTAGGCGTTATAAGTTCAAAGTCATACCTTTTTAATTGTCTATTAAAGTCGATGAAATCTTGCAATTTAAGCTCCTTTTTAAGCCTTTTGTTTTCTTCAAGAACCTCCAGTGCAAATTCCACACCACGATCACATAATGGTTCATCAATCCAGTGGATTAATCCACAATCTCTAAGAGTTCCAGTGTTTGCACAAATAAAATATCGACGACCAACGTTTTTATTTAAATAACATGTTCTGAATATTGGTTCAATGTTGCAACGGAATAACAACCTTCGAGATTGCACTTCTCCAACATATAACGTTGGCAGGGGTGGCAATCTTGTTGGTGATGTCGATCTGGTAGGCGGTGTCATATCATTCTATACACTTAATAATGCCAAATCTCTTTCTAAGCTCGACTCTATGACGCTAAATGGAGTTGGTGCATGAGATTCGGATGAACAAACAATTTGAGGAGGATCACTCGAATCGTCTGAATAGACAGATGGATTACATAGGAAGTAATCACGATAATCGGTCGAAGGCCTTGAGTAGGAGGACATCTGCAGAAAATAAATAAACAGCAACAATATCAAGATGGAAAAAGATTGTAAGTGTATATATCAATTATCAAAAGGTTTCCACACTAACTTCTATCTCAAGTCTCATTAATAGTTGTTTATAATAAGTGAAGTTCTAATATACTCATGCACACATTTAAAATAGGCCAAAATAAAAATAGATTTGAGATCATTCCATAGTTGTTTTGCGAAAATAAAATTATTTTAACTTGGTTTGAAACTGAAATTTGTAAATCAACATGAATAATTAAAAAAATTAGTTAATAAAATGTGCATTAAACTAAATATAAGTATAGAATTTGGTTATTATATTATGGTAACTTCAACTACACTTTATACTTTGCTGCATTTAGCATTACTATCGAATGTTAAAAGTACTTCATCAATTTGTAGCATTCGCTGCACTAATTAATTAATTAATCTACATATGAAATATTTAAGGAATATAATAATAATAATCAGTATATGTACTTGTTTGCAAATTGAAGTATTGTAGATTGCAGTAAAAGCTTCATCAATCATCGCTTCCATCGAATATGATTTAGCCATTTAGGTGTTTTCATAGTATTTCAAGTTTTCAACAACTACTAACCTTAATAGTTATTCATTACATTCATCAATTCAACTATTGAAGAAATCTTCACCATTTCAAATTTTAGTAGCAAATAGCAATTCAGCAAACAAAAACAAACAGGAGAAAAAAGAGGGCGGTCTGGGCGAGTGGAAGGGAAAATTTAAAACATCAATAATAAGGATCATTAACTTAATGAAACTAAAGACAATCCTTAAACATTGTACTCTCCATGAGTATATTGTATGTAGTCACCATTAACTTAAGGAAAAGCAACGAATAATAGAGACTCTTACATTATGGCTTGTTGTTTCCACAAAAAAAATGCTTTTGACTGTCTTACTTCCAATGATGATATTTCAATCGAGCTGCAGAATTCAAATTACTTCGAGCATTCGACTAGTCCTGCTGCTTTTCCTGAAGTATGTACTGCCGTTAGACTTGATGATCCTATTTATCCTGCAAATAAGATGCATGTCATTTGGATGATTCCACAAAAAGTTCATGAACAATTTGTAATTGATGCAGCATCCAAAATTCAAGAAGCAGAGAGTTGTAATACAACTGCAAATAATGTCTCCCTTATTTTATTTTATTTTTACTCGTCAAATAAGTATATTTTCTATTCATATCAATCATACACGTTCGCGATCTTTATGCTAAAAATATTTGCACTCGCAGCAGCAGCAACAACATTGCTCATAAGGGAGACATCTGATTGCTCAGCTAAACTCAAACTTACCATCTTGTACTTGACACTACAATTCGCCACAGGTAAAAGGCTCAATGAACATAAATCTAACGTTTCGCTCTAGCAAAATCAATGCATAGAAATAACGCTAAACTACATACCTAGAATGTGTAGTTTATGCTGATGTTGTTGATCTGAAAAGATAAAAGGAGTACCAAGCTCAATCAAAATGTGTTTCATGCTGACCAAAAGAAGTGAAAATGCATACCTGGAAATTTATTATTATTGTTAGCTAGAAGAGCATCTGATTGCTCCTGAATAAGCACATGAACCCAAGAAGAATCTATCATGCAAGAATTTTGGGACCCTAACAAATGAGATGCTTGAAATGGTGAAGGCACAGACCACAACAATTTCCAATTTATTGATGAATCAGGGGCAAAAACGTTGTCCTGGGTTCCTGACTAAATCAACCACATACTCCCTGCTGTTAAATGAAAAAGAAAATTCCAAGTTGGGTGTCTTGAATACAAACAAAACCGCATGATATATATGAGAAAAATGCACCTAGAAGTTTGTGAAGTTCCTATATATAACATTCTAAAACCTTCCTGTAAATAGCTCAATAGATGAAACAAATGGATGAATTTCTGACCATACAACAATTATATTTTATTTTTGTATCAAAACCGCCATATATATGTTTTGAAAAAGCAAAGCAATTTTTTTTACCATGGACTGCCAAATTAATTAAGCTCTAAAACAAAAAATACATTTATGAGAAAGACAAATGTAAATTACCTTGCTGCCTGTTCGTCATCGTAAACTTTGACAAGGCAAGAGGAGTGATGTGATGATGTGCAGTATTTGCAACCTTGAGCAATTCGGCAAGGCAACCCAGTAAAATTAGCCAATTTCTGCAAGTTATATAGCATAAAACATAAGACAACATACATAGGGTGCCACTGTTGAAAGAAATAAACTGGTTTTTGATTTATGTACCAAATTAGATCAAAGTAAAGTAGGAGAGAAAGAAGTAACTCTGCTTATCCAGGATCAGTTAGACAACTCAAAGTGATTCTGGTCAGCATAAACCAACTAAAAAGCGCAGAATCTATTTGATAATGTTAACAAACATAATATTTTATATATAATAAGTCACAGTGATTCATTACTCAACTATAATAGAAATCAAAATTAATACAGGTGAAAAACCGAAGATAATGTTTATTTAATCTAATAAATCGATCTTAGCATAGTTTTAAAACAAGAGAAATATGTGAATGTATTTGATAACCAGAAGGCAGTTTTGGAAAAAAGAAAAATTGAAAGCACCATTCAGTTCAGCCTTAACATTCCAAATATAACAATTAAATAGAATGTTTTATGCTATTTCAAAACAGTAAGCAGCTAGTAAATATAAATCAAATGAGGTGCTCAAGTCGAATTTATATGTTAAACATGAAGTTTGCATTTGAATCGAATTCATATGCCATCATTCATTCTAACACCAGTGTTCATAACATTGGTTCAAAACAAAACAAAATTTGTGATTGTTTTTAATAACAGGAATCACAATTCTCGATCGCAATTCTGTCACTAAATCAATCCAGATTATCAAAATTCAATCACAACTAAAATCATTACTAAATATCAATTTATGGATTCAGATCCTTATTTATCACGAATATAAATGTATCTTCACTAAAACATTTTTTATTTCAAATATACTTGATTTTGCTAAAAAATTATTTCAAGGTTATATCGGCTCAGGGTTATACAATAATAAATGGATATAGATTGAATAGGTAAAAGACCGAATATCATTATCAATATGAGTAGTCTCCCTTTCGTCGAGTAGTCTAGTCTTTTGAATATCTTTCACATAATCGCTAAAATGTTTCAATACTGAGTATGCTACTTGTATAGTCTTGACAACGTGAAGAATCTGAATGCACTCATCAAATGCTTACATTAATGTTGAAGTTACTAATTCCCTCACCCATCTGAACAAATACAAAAATGCACTAATTGAGTACAAAGCACAAACCTGAGGAAAAGAAACACGGACCTCGTCCAAAAATTTACTAGCTTCCTTCTTCTCTTCTTTGCTTTCTGAGATAACAGTAACAGCTATTTTGCTTTCACCTGATATGGAAGCCAATGGTTAAGAAAAGCTTTAAAAAAGTCAAAAAATGGTTGAACCAATGAATAAACAAAAAGACCATAAAGAGACATATCAGATAAAACTCTGGTCTACAACAATAAAAAGGAGTTGAAGCATGAGCTTCTCATTTATGAACTTATAGTTGAACCAATGAATAAACTCAAGACAAACTAGGTTCAAGTTAAACTAAACAAGCCAAACTCCACTTGATCGCCTAAACCTAGCTTGCACTGATTTTGCCTATCAACCAGCTTCTAAGCAAACTGAATCACAACATACATTGGTTTAAAGGTTTAGCAGGGGAAAAAAGATGCAAACTGAATCGCAGCATACAAAAATGAGTATATTACCAAGAACATTAAACAAAATTCCTTTAAACATACAACAATGAATATATTACCTAGAACATACAACAAAAATCGCAGCAAATTGAATCGCAGCACTTGGTTTCACAAATCGATAAAGATAAGAATTTAATTTATACCTGAATGCGAGCGAATGCGAGCACAAATCGAACAAAATCCCCAAAATCGAATGCGAAAGCGAGTTGAAACCTGTAGCCACTCCTAAAATCAGATTAGCGCCATGCTCGGATGTTTTTTTTCTTCTTCTATGGAATCGTGGGATATGGGATTACTGATTTAGGCGGCCAATATTGTGAAAGCATTAGGCGAAAGCAACGTGAAAGGGGAAATAGGGTTACGCTGCTGAGTTTACGTTTTTACCCCCCGAACCCACCCTTAAAGACCCTAATAAGTGTTGGCAATATAAAATGTTTATTATTATGTATTTTTCGCAACAATTTTTTAACATAGCAACGCATATTATTGTTATTACATTACAACGCAAATAAGTGTTGGCAATTGAAGAAAAAATGGGTTACCAAATGGCCATTATGGTATAGTGTAAGTCGGATTTCTGTGAAACAAGAAACACTCGGATCTGTTAAACTGTGTTTTTCTAATAAAACAGAAAAATCGAGATTTCATCCTGTAGATTGTAAGTTATGTCCAAATCAAAATTTAAATAGTCGCTATGGAATTCGTTTATATTTTATAACGATTTAATTATATTATAAAGGAATTTTAATATAAAATGAATGTCAATTAAAATTGAGATTTTGTAATATTGAGTTATAAACCCAAACATGTATATTTTGGAGCTATATGATATTCTAGGTGAATATATATGATAATATTAAATTGTCAACATTTAATTTAATTGTTTTTAAATATTTAATCAGTCTATTTAGGGCCTTAGGAAATAGCCATTTTTGCAAACGACCTCCAAATTCGACGAAACCAATTTTGTTGGATCCATAATGTCAAATTATTGTTAGATATCAATTTTCGTGATTTTTGGAATTAGTATGTGGCCGTGCGCGATTTTAATATGGAAAACAGTCGATAATTTGATGGTTAAAAATACGCTGCATGAGCAAACGGAGTCGGAATGAGACGAAACAACTTTTGTTAGGTCCGTAATGTCAAACTGTAGCTGCATGTCAATTTCCATGATTTTTGGATATTGTGTGTGATCATGTGGATTTTTAGAAGATGAATACAAGTAGAAATTGACTATAGAAAATATATAATATTAATAAAAAATTATTTTAACCTAACTATATATATGTCATAACACCCGAAACCTAGAGACATTTCCTCCACAGTCAAAACAGCGCCGCCTCCAATTAGGAAAAATCCAACATAAACTTCCAAACTTCAAAAATCAAAATCAAATCCATTCTCCACTATAAATTCCAAACTTAATATCTTCGTGATCCTCATTCGACAAGCTTCGATTTGGTATAACATTTGTGGGGTTTCGTGGAGTTTTGTTTCACTCCAAAGTTTAACAGCGCGGGTATTATTTGTTAGGGTTGGAGTTTTCGATCAATCCAAGGATCAATGCAAGGTTTGGCGATCATATGTGAGTTCAGGAGGTTGTTTAACACCTGTTTGAAAATTTTTGTGGGTTTCGATGGGAAAAAGTGTCGATCCGACACTGTATGTCGAACAAGGAGGGTCGACGACGTGTTTTACATGGGGTGACCAAGTCGGGAGGTGATAAGTTAATGGTACGGAGATTCGAATGACGTGAAGATTGGTGGTGGTTTGGAGTGATTCGGTGGAGAGATGGAAGTGCGGTGTATGAGCGGAGATGGTGAAGGGATTTTCTGGAGCGTGAAAATGAGGAACGGGGAAGAAGACTACAGTGGCGGGCTTGGGTAATTAAAACGGTTTGGGCCTTATGCTAATTGTGTGCCCAATTATTCAGTTTTAATTTAATTTATAATAATCGTATAACCTGTATAATGTATAACTCTATCATACTGTATCAGAATCTGATGAAACAAGATCCGTTGGGATCGTATGCACGTAGGCTTCACAATGAAATTGGTATGGAGTGATTTGGAGCTCGTCTCAATTTATGGCGAAATAAAACGTCTGAACTAGTCCGACGATCGAATATCGTTATTTAATGATAATCGCCCAATGTAAGTAAATCTCACTAACTCTGTTCAATTTATATGTTTATAAATATAATCTAGTAATGATAAATAATGATTGATTGCTATGTGGTGATTGTTTGATTGAATTGCTATTGATTGGTTGAAATTATAGATAACAATATGTACATATATCGTTAACTACCCATTGATTCCGTTTACCAGAATAGTACGTATTGAAATGAAATTGATGCGAATTATATTGTGTAACATCTGTGGATGCAGGGAAACAGGTTGGAGGGATCCAACTGGATTCCTCAATAATTATTCTACCGTTTTTCATATATTGTGATATATGATGTGATATCTAGACTGTTTTTGATTATGTATGTTTGATTGATATTGATCATTGTTATATAGTATGTTAAACACCATAAGTAATACTGGAATTTAAAAAGAGGATTTTTAAAGTAGATTGAAAATAAAATATTTACATGAAATAATTGTACATCGTAAAGAGAGAACATTTATAAAATGAATAGAATGTTATAAAAAGAAAATATTTTGGAATAAACACTATAAAAATGAAGTATTTATAAAGTAAGATAAACGCTATAGAAATGAAGTCTTTATAAAGTGAATTAAAACAATGTAAAGAGAAAATCTTTGTAAAGTGAATTAAAACGATATAAAGAGGAAATCTTTATAAAGTGAATAGAATATCAAAATGAAATATTTGGAAATCAAATAAATGGAGACGTTTAATTTATAATAACATTAATAAATTAAATAAAATATTTATCATTTGATAAATGGAATATATAAATACGAACTGGTATAGAAAGTAGAAATTGGTTTTAACACCGATATTTTAAACAAAATTCGAACGCAGCATGCATAAAGGAAATTATAAATGAGATTTAAGTGTTAGAAATAAAAAAGGAGATTTCATATGAATAATTTTATAAATAGAAGTATTAATGGAATTTGGAAAATGGAATATTATTTTAAATACGAAATCAAACGAAATGGAGTATATAAAAAGAAACATTATTCACATTCGATATGAATAATGAAATTGATCAATTTTTTTTGCAAATAAAAACATTCGTAAAGGAAATTGGATTTTTGAAACAGGAACTCAAATATAAATGAAATTCCGAATGATCAGAAATAAATAACTTGTTCAATAATGAAAACAAGTATTTGGATTTATAAACAATGTTTATAAATGGATTAAAATATAATTATCAGTGCATAATTGAGAGTGCAAATTCAACAGTGAATATAAAATGGGAAATTTGGAGTTATGTTAAAAAGGAAACGGTTAAATCCATTTCGATGTTCAAAACTTAAAAGGATTTAAATAAATCCGTAAAGATGTATAATTAACATTTGACTAGAAAATAATAGTTATAATCGAATATAAGTTATTCGAAAATTAGTTAATCGTATAAGTTATTCGAAAGGTAGTAAATCAAATATAAGTTATTCGAAAGAGAATTAATCGAATATAGGTTATTCGAAGAAGAGTTGATCAAATAGAGATATCTCGAAAGAGAGTTATACGTCGAAGTTGATCATATCGAATTCAGGAAAGTACTATTTACTTTCCGGTTTTTAAATTAAGATTTATTATTTAAATAAATTATTATCTATTCAAATTAAGAATAAAAGTTATAATTTAAGTTAGATATTTCAGAAGTACGTATTATAACATTATCGTTATAAACAAATGATTTTCATACAAAACGGATTTGTAGACTGAAATCCTAGAATTTGTTAAGCAATGAGTGTAAAGATTCGAGTGGTGAACTTTATCTGTTGCAAGGTTAAGAACGTTGTTCGGTTAAGGTCTGAGAGGTAATTATACCCCAACTTGATTGACTTCGTAATTAACTAAGGAATAGTTAAAGTTCGACAGTGAAGATTGATTAAAGATACATTAGGAAATAAGCGGTAAATGGATTGAGCGGGCGTAACGATGTTTTTATATAACGTTTGTTTGAAATACATATAAATGAGTTTTAGAAACGTTTTCCAAATATAATCAGAAATGTTTTCTAAGCATAGAAAATGAAATGTTTTGTTGATTAGAAATACTGAAATGATAAGTGATGCGTGAATAAGGAATGGAAACGTTTTCCAATATTAATACGATATATTTTCTAAATTTAGAAAATAAGAGATTACGAATATATGGAAATAGGAAATGGAAAATGATAAATTAATGTTAAGTGAATTTAAGAGATAAATGAATGATGATTGATCGATATAATTTCCATCTGGAAATAATATCATTGTTTGCACACATGTTTTTCTTTGATAGTTAAATCACCGACTATCGAAGTTTTTGACCATTTTCCCGTCGTTAATACAGAGAGACCGGGATCAGATTCATTATCTGAAAACCACTCTGTATAGACATTAACATTGCGAATCAAATATGACGAAGATAATTGAAGACGGTGTTATGCAAGGGTTGCCCTATTTATAGAATAGTGCATTTGATTTGTCCAGTCCTAGGGCAAATTTATATGGACGAGTGTCTGACATAGTATATCTAAAGGATCGCGTAAGTTGATCTTTTCAAAGTTAGTTACGTTTGGTAGCAGAGGAATTCGTTTCTCTTAGCTGTATACCCGTGATATATTTGGTGAAATCAATTTGTGATTTGGTGGGTATGACAATGTGACATTCAAAGTGAGTGAAGATCAAAAGATACGTTATGATCTCTAGCCTCACAACCGGGAAATTGTATAAAATCGGGTAGGTCGCATGGCTAAGTGGTTGGCTGCCAAGTAGGCTGTATCGTCACCTAATCTAGAGAAATTCCTTTTGCTTCTTAAATCTATCGATGCTGTCTCTTTCAGGAAACAGTTGCTGATCCCAACCGTTGGTGATAATACATTCGGTACTCTCAAGCGAAGTGAGGGGCCGGTCATGTTTAGCCTGGGTTGCAAGATGTTCTTGTTGAACCCGATGTATTTCTCCCTATAGGTACATTGTCGGAAGGTGGTCCCATATCTTGCCAGTTGGAAATCCATTATCCAATAATAGCCCACGGTTTTTATTGTATACTATATATGTAGAGCATGAGATGCAAGGGTTCTGCTAGATTGATATTACTTGTATTTAGACATTATTATAATATCAGACGAATATTGATTTCAAAGAATGCTTTGGGTTATCGTAAAGTAAAAACCATCCGTATTTATGTGTGGCTCGGTCTTACGGTTACCCTTTCTTTTAAAAGAATTTTAAAAGTTAAACCAAGTGTTTGGAATTTACTCACACCAGTCCCATGACTGACCCAGAGTTTATTTAGTTTTGTTTTAGCCTAAACTCTTGGGTGCCGAAATTTGTACGGGCCGTCAAGTAGTTCAGGTCTTTACAGATATAACTGGAGAGCTTGGAGCAGGAGGCTTCATCATTAGTAATCTAGTGTTATTTTCCGCTGTGTTGTAAGTGTTGTACTCTGATAATGTTACTATATATATATACTGTTTTATTTCAAAGTTGTGTTATATTTTATTCGTTCCACTATGAGATTCGTGTTACTCTGATGTGTTATGTGTTCTTCTTCTTCTACTCTAATTTTCGATCTTATCTATTCTCACCATCTATTTTATTTCTATTAATGATCTGGAATGTTCGGTGCCTGAAGAATTGACATTGGTATTATGTTGATTTTCTGGGTCGAAAATTTTGGTTCATTACAGTGGTATCAGAGCTGAAGGTTAAGTAATTATCTTGGCTCCATGCATGACTCAGAAGAGATGGGGTTAGCAATAACCTAGATTGAGTTGAGTGTATATAAATGAGCGCGTATTTTTTATTCAATATAAAATTGTTTTATATTGTGGAGATTTATTGGTCGAGTTGTTTATGAGTTCTGATCGATCAGTTTGATCCACTATATCGGTAGGAGTTTATAAACACTTGAATACAATGGACCGACATACTATGTTTTGAAACAAGGGTAAATGAAATAATTTTACCCAAATTATATTTTGATATAAACAAAGTATGGATATTTGAAATATTATAGTATGTTGAATGTATTGGTTATTATTATAATCGCATAAGATTATAAAATGTAAAACGGTTATGTAAATAACCAAATAGGATTTATATCAATTTATATATGAAATCGAATGAATTAAATCTGAATTTAAATCAGAATTGCAATTTAAAACTTTGGAAATTTGAATAAGTGTTTATAAATGAATATGGATTAAATATATGAGAATTTTAAAATCCTAGGAGATTCTGAATTGTTTACAAACATTGTGAATGATAATTTGAAATGTATTTCAAAGTGAAAATGTTTAAATATGATTTTGAAAGTGATATAGTATTGAACTCACTTCGATCGCTGGAAAATAGATTCCGATGATGACAACTGCATCATCAGTGTTCATTTTCGAGTTTCTACGTGACGGATTACTACCAAAGATTTTTTTTTGAATTGTTTTGAGAAAAACGAATGTTTGATACTCCAAAATGAATATTTTGATTTCTAAGAAGGGTATGTTGTTTAAAACTCCCAGAACCAGATTGTTTGAATTGAAAACAAATTTAAATCGAACAATATGAAAGCAAATTGAAATTGAATTGAAACCAACTAAGTGGAGATTGTAAGGGCATCAGATAAAATTAGAATGTGGAATAGGAATATGGAATTACATTGGAATGATAAGTAAAGATTTGGAATCAAGAATGATATTTGAAGATTTAGAATGGAACTTGGTTTGGATAGAGAATGATTGGATTTGAGGACAGATGATTGAAGATTTATTGTAATGACATTGGTATATGCTGAATTGGTAGCAGGTGGACATGATAGAATTGAATGCCCGATCAAAAGGTACAAGTTTATTTTTGTATGGGTTTGGTGATTTATGAGCCGATTTGGCCAGACGCTTAGCTGTTTGATTTTTCTTTTGGATTGGAGAAGGCCTATAGAGGCGAGTTCTAGTTGTACCGATTGAGTCGTACAAAGGAGGTGCTGGCAAAAAATTTCAGAAATTTCGGGTGTTAGAAAATTTTCAGAATTTTTGAAAATTTTAGTTGGTAAGAATAAATTAATAATTTAATTAAAATTTATCTGTTCAGTTGAAACTGAATTTAAAGAAGTAAACAAATAAATTTTAACCTAGTTAATATGGTTTGTTTTCTGCCTTAGCAATTTCGAGGACAAAATTATTTTAAGAGGGGAAGAATGTAACGACCCATATTTTTACAATATAATAATTTATTTATTTAATTATTTAAATAAGGATTTAGGGATTTAAATGGTTATTTAATTAATTATGTAATGACCCGGATTTTTAATCAATTTATTTTCAACGTATAATATTAATATAAACATTAAGCTAATTATATAAATGGATTTTTATAGCTAGTTTATCAATTAATACGATTAAATTTCGAATGTATCAAATAATCGTGATATTGAAAACGACTAATAACGGAATTAGAAATTAAAAACAAAATCGAAATAATTCAGATGATCAGTATAGATTTTATTTGAATATATAAACGATAATAATAATTATTTATTATCAAAGAATTTATTTGTTTTGAATTTAATTTATCGATTTAAATTAATATCTCTTCCATACGATTGAATAGAGCTTCGAATCATGTTCTAGTGTGTTCAGAATAGTGATTAAACGCTAGAAACACCAGTTATTGTGTTTTGATTGGAGTTCAGAACCCCGGAAAAAAATATTATTATAAAATTATAACGGATAAGTATGAAATCATCTCAAAAATCAATTTGCGGTTAAATCAAAATCAAATTGCATTAAATTAATATCAAATCAGAATTTAATAGAAATGCACTTCACCTGTAACCTATATTGTTCCATTTACAGACAAATTCCTTAGCTCCTAAGCTTTTTCATCTATAAAATCGCGTGTACTTTCACCACTTCTTCCTGTTGGAAAAACATAATGGTATGTTTCAGATCAGAAACAAAATGTCGCTCCTCATTTTATTTACAAACTGAAACCTTTTTTTCCCCTTTTTAATTATAACCGAAATTCACTTACCTTTCAGTTCATTTGCATACCTAAAGCTTTTGAAGCTCAAAAATCAAAACAAACCCGACCTTTTTATTTCATCGATTCAGGAATAAAATCGAACGTGCCCTTCTCCTCTTCAATCGATAATTCCTACTGCTAAAATTAAAACCAATTTCGAGTAATAATATAAGAACGGAGTGCGAATTCAATTTTCGGAGCTCATAATTGGTTCGAACGAGATTTGAGGCGGGTCTTCTATTTCGATCCAGCGAGTGATAATTGGAGTCGCGATTGTCTCAAGATGCAAAGGAGGTTGTTAGTCGATCTTAGAGCGATATGGAGGGAGGGTCAAGCTCAGTTTAAGGAGGTGCGACAAATTGGGTGGCGGGGTGCGATCCCTTGTTTTGGGGTTGCGATGAAGTGGTGGAAGCGTGGAACAAGGGAGAACGCGGAGTGGTGCAGGATGTCGAGCAGTGAGGGAACTAAGTCGATAGAACAGTAGTCAGGGAATAAAAAAGATTATGGCGGTTGTCGGATGTTGGCAGTAACGAGAAGGAACTGAGGCAAGATATGGTGATCAGCGGGCTTGTGGTGGTGATGTGCTTTTTCTGATTATATTCTGGTGGACTCTTTTTTATGTTGTTGAACGAGTGAAGCATTATGGTGATGGGAAGTTGTTTGGGTATGAAAAGGTTACAAGGGTTGAATTTGCTGCATTAGGGAGGGTCGACAGTTGGAGAATGTTGTAGAATGGGTAATCATTAGGAGGAGTGTTTGGAACAATAAGGATTGAAGTTGAAGCAGTGTAGCAGTAGAGATAAGAAGTGGAAGTTGTGAAGTCGTTCATGGTTTTAGTTGAGAGGTGATGCATTTGGGTTCTGACTTTGGAATTTCAGTCAGTAACCGTAAGGTATGTATTTTTACAAAATTTTAAATACATAGAATAATTTAATTATTTAATTTTGTAGTTTATTTAAATTAATAATCGCTTATTCCTTAAATAAAATAAGTAATTATAGGCACTTGATAAATTTCAGTCAATTAATTTCATTGTCGACGATACAGAATTAAACTGGATATTCAGTAATGGGAAATCACGGTGAATAAATCTCTTTCAGAAATTTATTTTATCGTTAAAATAAATTGTTGGCTGTTTGGATTCAATTATTTATTTTTATCAGTTGTGATTATTATATGTATTAGTTATTTAGGATTGGTGTTTGTGGTTATTACATATATATATTGGTGATTGGATAGTTCCCACGGTATCATTAGCAGATACCCGCAGTATCATTAGCGGATGACCCTATACGCCCCCACATTATGATAGTGGATGACCTTTTATATCGTGATATCCTGCCTCGAAGTAAGATGGGTATTATTATGTTGGCTAATGTCTATGGATGCTGGAAAACAGGATGGAGGGATCCAACTGGATTCCGCAAAAATATTATTAATTGTTTGTTTTCGTATATATTATCATACATAATATGCTAGACAACCCATGATTTGATAATTGGGTGTCTTGAATGTTTTAAATATCGTTGGGCCCAAAATGTTGATTTATAAAAATATTGTGAAAAGGGATTATGAGATTTAAATGGAAAATTCTATTTTCTTAAATGGAATTCGAATTTCGAATGGGCTATAAAGATATTTACTTGTTTTGAATAAATAAATAAAGTATTGAATTTATAAACGATGTTTATAAATTAAATAATATAGGAAATTGAAGTGATGAATTTATAAACGATGTTTATAAATTAAATAACGCAAGAAATTGAAGTAAATTTATAAATGGTGTTTATAAATTAAATGGAATGATTTCCATTGGATAATGCAGATAATTAAAGTGAATTTAAAAACGGTGTTTATAACTAAAATGGAAAAATTATCATTTGGATAATTTAAATATTTAAATTCAAAATTGAATTTAAATTGAGGATTGGGAATCATGTTAATAAGGAACGAGGAAATTATTCCAATGGTTGGAATGAGAATTGAATTAAAATAAATTCGTATGAAATTATGATTTGAATTCGATTAGATCGAATTGATTTAAATGAATATTTTCAGAAAAGAAAAATATTTGGATTGTATTAAATAGAAGTTTAAATTTTTAAATATGAAAATAAATTCACTGTATATACATATATAATTTATTATAAATAAAGTATTCCAAATATAGAAATTTGGTTTCAAATTGGTTTTGAAATGGAACCTGTTTAATGTATAAAACAAGGAAGAAAATTTATAAACAATGTTTATAAAGTGGAATAATTATCATGGGATGAATGTGGAATTATAAATTCAAGTATGAATTTGAAAGTGAATTGGAAATCAATTCGAAAAGGGAACGACGGTATTTTTGGAATTCAGAATACAAACTGAATTGGAAAAATCCAAAGGATATATTTAGAATTTGATTTCATTAATTCTATATAATAATTTATTTCTAATGGAATTAGAAAATAATACCAGAAATGGAGTTGTAATTGAATTGATAACTGAGTAATAGAAAATCAGCGATTAGAGATAATCAAAAATATTATGTTAGATTTAAAAACTGGATTTAATATATATATATATATATATATATATAATATATTGGAATGGAGTTGAAATTTATTTTAAACGAAGTTTAAATGTTTTTATATATATAAATAATTGAAACGAACTCGCCGCAGCGCGGCAGCTCGTAAATTGGCGTTTCGAACTTCAATTGGGCATATAGAACTCAATTTAAGTTGAAATTCTTTGAAACAAAAACCGTCAGGACCGGTTGAATAATAGTTTTCTAATGGAAGAGAAAAATCTGAATTTCGTCTTATAGATTTTGAGTTATGTCAAATTCAAATTTTCTGAAAAGCCATGCCATAACCATTATAAATCCATAACGGTTTATTTAAATTAATAAAAGGATTTAAAACAAATTAAATCTGAATTTCCTTTACGAAAAATCCAGATTTGAGTTACAGATAATATCTGAGCTTGAGTGGAGTAATGAAATGATTTTTGAAACAAAATCAAATCAGATGTTTAATTGTTGAATAGAATTAACTAATTTGAAGAAGAATTAGTTAATGGAATTTTAAATCGAAATTAGACTTTGGATTAGAAAAAGGGGTTTGTAAATTCATATTCAAAATCAAATATGAAACTTGAATTGGAAATGACATTCAATTGTTTTTATAAAAAGTTAACATATATATATATATATATATATATTTGAATGAGATATGTTCAAATAAAAAGTGAAATAGGCAAAAGAGTTAATTAAAGAATAAATTAGCAATTTGATTTAAATTGATCGGATTGAGTTGGAATAAATTGGTAATGGACGTATATGGGTTAGACAGGTATGGAATGAAGAGAATGAAGTTTATAAATTTAGTGCCCGACAAAAAGTACACGTTTAAATTCCATATGAGATTTTATGCGCCGAATCGGGAAGCCGCTTGGCTTTTTAATTTTCTTTTTGAATCGAAATGGTCCAGGGAGGCGTTTTGTAGTTGTACCGATTGATGCGTACAAAGGAGGTTATGGCGAAATTTTCTAGAAATTTAAGGAGTTAGAATATTTTTAAGAAGTTTTGATAACTGGAAATCGATATAACAATATATTAGAATTCGATAAGGAAATGAACTCAAAATAGAATATTATAAACAAAAACAAAATCGGTAATCTGGAAATTGAAAGAGAAATGTATATACGTTTTAAAAAAGATTAATTTGCTTTATATGTTGTTGGTTATTTGGGAATAATGGTCTTGTCTATTTTGAAGTTAAGGATGTTTTCAGTCAAGGTCTGAGAGGTAATTTACCCCAACTTGATTGATTTCATTATTAACCGATAAATAGGATGATTCGCTCTCGAAGATAAATGTTTAAAGAGTTAGTGAATGTAGTATTTTGGGTTGTTGTAACGATGTTTTACACAACATTCGTTTTAACCCAATAAATCGAATTTTGGAAATATGATTATAAATATTTCCTAAGTCTAAAAATGAATGGTCGTGAAAGAGAAAGTAAGTGGAATTTTTCCATAATTAAATAGAAGATATTTTCTATGTATAGAAATAAAAGAAAGGGATATATGGAAATATTTTCCAAATAGTGTAAGAGGCCAAGATAAATATTGAAAATAGTCGGATTAATAAATAATGATAAGGAAATGGAGATGTGATTTAATTTATGAAATATTAATTAAGCGGCCCAATGATTGTTTGATGTTATGGATGAATGCTTGTTTGTTTTTCTTCAATAGTTAAATAACCGACTATCGACGTATTTGCCAATATCGTTGTCAATATGGAGAGACCGGTTGGATTATTATCTGAGAACCACTCCATATTGGCAGTAGCGTTGCGAATTAGATTATATAAAGATAATCGAAGACGGAGTAAAGTGCAAGGACTTTTCCTATTAATAGAAATTGTGCCTTCAGTTTTGTTCAGTTCCATAACGAAGTGTATGGACGAATGTCTGACAGAGTATTTCCAATGATCGCATATGTTGATCTGTATAGATATATATGGCGGCGGAGAATTTATTCTCTTAGCATAATATCTAGAATATATTTGTGCAAATCAATTAATGATTGACGGATCTAATAATGTGGCATTCAAAGTGATTATGTTATCAATGAATGATAAGTAATCTTAGCCTTAGTCCTCAACAACCGGGAAATGACAAAAATCGGGCAGGCAACATGGCTATGTGGGTAGCTCCCATTAGGGTGTATTATCACCTATTAATAGAAATTCATTTAATTCCTTATTCTATTCGATGTTGTCCCATTTGGAAAAACGGTTGCTGATCCCTACCGTTGGTGATGTACATTCGATTATCTCAAGCGATATGAGTGGTCGGTCATGTGTGGCCGAGATGTTCTTGTTGAACCCTGTGTATTCCTCTCTGGAGATGCACTATCGAAAGGTGGTTCCATACCTTGTCATAGTTAGAGATCAAATTCCCAATAAGAGCTCGCGGTTTTGATTGTATATTATGTATGTGGAGCGTGAGATGAAAGCGTTCCACTAGATTTCTATTTATTTGATTTAGAAAGTATTATAATATCAAAAGAGTTTTGATATAAAGATTATCATTTCTTTAAAAAGGATTTTGAAAGTTAAATCAAGTTTTTTTTTATTCTCGTAAGGGAAAAACCCATTCCGTGTTATATGGCGTGTCTTTTGAGATATCGTTTATTTTCTCAAACTGTTTTAAACTGTTTACTCATACCAGTCCCATGACCGACCCAGAGTTTATTTTGTTTTGTTTTACCTAAACTATTGTGTGCCCAAATTTGTACGGACATTCAAGTAATTCAGGATTTTACAGATCTATCTAAATGAGCTTGAAGCAGGAGGCTTCAGGGTTAGATATATATTATTTTTACTTCTGCTATGGTGTAAGTGTTGTACTCTGATAATGGTAAGTTATACAGTTAAAAATTTTGTATTTCAAAAGTTATGATATATTATACTTTGTTCCGCTGCGATGTGAGATTCTATGTTGTTATTTCTGTTCTTCTTCTACCTTTTTCTTCTAAAAATGATTCATATTTCTATGATATTTGGGTTGGATGTGGGATGTATGTAGTCAACTCAAATAGTACGGATTTGCGGTTCGTTACAGTTGGTATCAGAGCTTAGGTTGAGTGAACACCTAGGCTTTGGTGTGGTTGACTCATTAGAGATAGGGTTAGTAGTACCCTCGAATGAGTTGAGTGTAATATACGAGAGCGCGTATTTGTTAATTGATATAAAAGTTGTTTTATATTATGTTGAATTGTCTGTTAAGTGGTTTATTAAGTCCGGTGGAATCGTGGGACGCCAAGACATCGATAGGAGTTTATAAACACTTGAATAGAGAAATTTGACATGATATTGTTTTAAAGTGGGTAGATGAAATAATTTTATCCAAATTTATATTTTGATATGAAATGAATAATATTCTGTAATTATTATAATGGGTGTGTTGATTGATGTAATTATAATCAAATGAGATTATAAAATGGAAATGGTTATATATAACCAAAAAGAATTTGTATATGAGTTAAATATACAAATGAAATGAATTAAAATATAATTCAAATCAGAATTTGAAATTTAAATCTTGGGTGTTTGGAAAAATATTTTATGATGTATATTAAAATATTATATGTAACAACCCGGAAATGCGAGCCAGTTTAAAATTTTTATTTTGGCAATTTTAGCGAAGTTTGAACATTTAAAATGAATTATTTTAAATAATATCGACGAGAAGTTTATTTAGAATAGAATCGAACGTATATATTATATACATCGTCGTTAGAATATAAATAATTATTTATATAATTATAAAAGGAATTGAAAATGGCGCGGTAGTTCGATAATTCGATTTCAAACTTCAATTGAACGTACTGGGTGCAAAATAGACCGGCTTTTAGTGAAACCAAAAATATTAGGATTTATTTGAGAATATCTTTCCAACGAATCCGAAAAATTGAAATTTCATAGCGAGAATCAAAAGATATGTCCAGTTGAAAATTCTGAATAGTCGCTATGGAATTCAGGCCCTTAAAAATGGGAATTTTGCAAATGACCTCGGATTTCGACGAAACCACTTTTGTTGGATCCGTGATGTCAAATTATTGCTAGATTCCAAATTTCATATTTTTTCGAATCAATATGTGAATGTGGAAAAGGAAAACGCGTTTGACCAGTTTTAGTTGATTTTAATAGACTTGGAAATGGCCATTTTTCCAATGGTCTCAGAATTCGACGAAATTAGTTTTGTTAGGACCGTGTCGTCAATACGAAGCTAGAAAATATTTTTCGGGAATTTTTCGAGTTAGTATGTGACCCTAGTAAATTGAAATGCGCGTTCAAATTCAATATATAGAGTTATATGTTGATTTTGACGAAAACTGATCGAAACGGTCAAATCAGCCTACGATACCTATCCCATTGTGTTTAGAATGAGGGTAAAACGCTAGGAACGACAGGCGGTGGGTCCCGTTTCGAGTTCGAAAATAAAAGTACTTTTTGAAATTAAATTAATTAAAAATAAAATATCTCTCTCCTCTCTCACCCTATTAATCCTCTCAGCCCCCCCCCCCCTTCGAAATCGAATCAGAGAATAGAAAAAAAATAGAAAAAAGGGGGAAAAAGGGGGGACGCGATTCACGCCACCGCCCCCCCTCGATCGATCGCCGCCGCGTCAGGGAGGCGCGCACCTCCTCCCACCAGACCGCAACACCCCTCCCTCTTCTTCTCTCCTCCTCTTCCTCCCTCCGTTCGTCGCTCAACACCCCAGCACCCCCTTCTTCCTTTGCCTTTCTTCCTCCACCTTAAACCACCGCCGCACCCCCCCTTTAAAACTCTAGCCGCCTCGATGAAGCCACCCCCCCTCCGCCTACACCATAGACCCACCGTGCCCCCCTTGCTTCTCCCTCCTCTTCATGATTGATGTAAGTTTTTGTTTTAAATCATTTTTATTTATTTACGTGTTATTAAATCAGGTTTTACATATATAGAAATGTTAAAGATATAATTTTTATGAAGTAGGAATGTTAAAGATATAATTTTTATGAAGTAGGAATGTTAAAGATATAATTTTTATTATAGTAGAGTATTAAAAATATAATTTTTATTATATGTAGAAGTTCAAAATATAATTTTTATATTACAGGAAGGTTCAAAATGTAATTTTTTTATTATAGAAAGAATAAAAATAAAATCTTTATATTTGAAAAGGCGAAATCTTTATATAGAGAATAGCGTGATAAAAATATAATCTTTATTATATGAACACCGTTGTAAAAATAGGATTTTTATCTATATAGTAGCGGTGTAAAAATAGAATTTTTATCTATATAGTAGCGTTGTAAAAACAGAATTTTTATCTATATAGTAGCGGTGTAAAAATAGAATTTTTATCTATATAGTAGCGATGTAAAAATAGAATTTTTATCTATATAGTAGCGATATAAAAATAGAATTTTTATCCATATGGAGTGATTATAAAAATATGATTTTTAAATTGAAAGTGAACAAATAAAAATGTGATTTTTATTTTAAAGACAACAGTATAAAAATGTGATTTTTATATATGTAGTGGCTACGGGCAACGAAAGTGATGAAAGGCGAGCACGGTGAAGATGTTCTACATAAGAAGAGTCGTGATATTGGATTAGCTAGTCGGTGAGAACTTCTCACTCTAAATTTCTTTTTCTAGTTATATATATATACTAGGATGCAGATGGTGCTTAGCAGCACCCGACACCCGTCGTCCACAGACCATGGACGGCTTGTATGCTTGTTTGATGTGTGGTGAAATTGTTTGTTATGTTGATGTGAAATCGAAAATAAATTGTAGATGGTTGAAATAAATTAATTATCGTTGAAAATATAATTTTTAACGTGAATGTGAATAAATGTATATTTATAAACAAATCGGCCGATTTGTTTATATACACTGATTTGACTGATATTGATTGGGATGATAAATTTTACACATCGCCCAACTGCACAAATAAAAATCTGTGTTTGTTGATTTGAAACCCCACACGGGTGTTGGGATGATATTTGACGTACACTAATCCTAATTATTTAATTGTATGTCGATCGATTGGTCGACAGACTATGTAAGCGTTGATTATTTATATTCGATGCTTATGCAGTTGTGTGGTGCACTTTGGATGATGGTTGATTGTTTATCGTTGCTATTATATACATGTGTTGGGTGGAATCCATATAATTAACGTTATATGGTGATTGATTGGGCCTCATTCCAATCGGGAAAATAAAAGAATATATTAATGTGTTGAATAGAATAAATGCTCATGTGTTGAGAATATTTATGTGTTGAAACTATTTATGTGTTGAGTAAAATATTTTAATAATAAAATTTACATCCTTATCATATTTAAAATTAGAACTACTTTACGGTTGGAGTCTAATTAAAAATCAAACGATAGATACCATAATTTTATAAAATATTTTACATAACAAAAATAGTCGTGTGTTGACAGTACTCATGTGTTGAGATTAGTCAGGTGTTGGAAGAAATATATATTCATGTGTTGAATGGAATAAATATTCATTTGTTGAATAGAATAACGGATTTATTGAAATATATAAAGCCGTGTTGATTAGAGTTGCGCTATTTTGACGTGAACGATAGTTATATCGATTATATTCGTTTTTATAATGAATATAGAAAAGAAGTGAATTCAAAATATAACGTTTTGAAAATATTATCATTTATATAGTAATGATATGAAATATTCAATTTTGATTTGAAATAGAATATAGAGTTGAAATGGTTTTGAAAACGAATTTAAAACGATTTATAAAATACGTTTTAAAAAGGAAATCGATGAAATATATATAACATAAAATATATTATATATATAATGGCCTGAATAGAACGCGCCGCGCCGCGGCAGTTCGTGAATTTCGACCATTGACTTCGAATTGACGTTGCGGGAGATCCGACCGTCGGATTCTCCTAAAACCGGAACCGTTGGGTTCGTATCGAAAAGAGCTTTCCAATGAATATTAGAAATTTGAAATCCAACGGTTGGATTTGGAATTATGTCCAAATCAAATTTGAAAAAGGTCGTTGTAAGTGCAGTTCGATGACCATTGATGGAAATCGACTGTACGGGCCTTGATAAAATTATTAAAAATATTAATAATTTGTGTAAAATCATTATATGTGAATTGGAAAGAACTGGGATGAAAAACTCCATATTTGAAGGGGTAAAAATAGATTTTTATCGAAATGAACTGGTTTTGAACTAGAACTAAAACCAATTTATTTTTGAAATGAATAAATTGAATTTGAATCGGTTTTGAAAATAACCAGAATTTCCAATATATATAAAGTGGAAGTGGATCTGAATCGAAATTGTCTTTGGAATATTTCAATATTGGATTTCGTGACTATACAGATATTGTACAGGAATTTGAAAGATATATTTTATATCGTTATTTCAGTACGATATTTGTTGGTTTAAGAATTTGATATTGAATATAAGCTGATATATTTTCTATTCAGAGCCTTGTATTTAATATCAAATGTGATTTGGGTTTGTCGTGAATCGTGTTTTAGGTGACATTGGTTCTTTAACCCAGTTAAAGAGAAGATATTGATTTTTGAGAAGATTAAAACTAAGTGGAGTTTTAATGAATCTTTAATTAGATTGAAAGTGAATTGATAATTTAAATTATCAAATCTGAAAAGTTATCGAAAATGGAGTATCACCAGTTTTGCTCCAAAGCGATAGTTAAATCTTTAATTAGATTTGAATGTGAAATGGTAATTAATTTTACCGATAGCACCGTGGTGTTAGATATGGAGTATTACCAGTTTTCTCCATGGGATAAATAGGTTGGGATTGGGAAATAAAATAAATAATTACTTCGGTGTGGTTCGCTAATCCCGACTAGTTTGAAATGATATCCAAAGGAAGATTAAAGAATAAATTTAGAAGAATTTATCTTGGATAAAATTAATGGGAACCTTTCCCTAAGAATGTGATTTTGTGAATAAAAGAATATTCTGAATTGGAATGAGGCGTTTGTTGTGTTTGTGTATCATTTGTTTATCATATACGTGGGTTATTCAGAAAGGCCGGGTTTATACCCATTCTGAATAACCGATTCGACGATATGTCGAAGATGAAGGCGGTGGTTGAAGACCGGAAGTCTTCACATCGTTTGGGTGATTACTGATGATCTCGATTGGGCTGTACACCCAAAATGAGGGAAACAGTTAGTGATCGTCTAGACGTACTTGGAGATCGATGGATATGCAAGGAAAGTGCCTCCGGTTTCGTTCAGATCCAGGACGAACTTGTAAACGGATTGTGTGTCTGACATTGGATTTTATTCTGTGTTGATTGATCTCTATTAAATATACATCTGTTTGGCGGCGGAGAATTTATTCTCTTTCTTAACGCCCTTCTCTGAGACGTACGAGCTCAGAGGTTGTATATCGATGGACATCAGTCGCATGGAGTGAATTGCCAGTGTGGCACGCGTAAGTGGCAATTGATCAAGGCTTCTGTTGAAAAGCAAAGTCTTGTGGTTGCTGATCAAAGCACGACCTGTGTGGCGTAGCTTTGTGTATAACGTGAATTCGCGAGCCTCACACCTCGGTATGAGTCAAAAACGGGATACGGACCCAAGGAGTGCACGACGTTTCTTTCTAGCTATGGTGGTGTCAGTGACCAACCAGCCCTGACATTTATATACTTTTCACCTGTGTGGTTGTTGGATACGAGGCACCTCGGATGTAGGTCTGTAAGGATCGGGAAATGTGTGTTCAGGAATAATTAATCCTCAAAAGTAAGAGAGGACCGGCCTTGGAGGTTCCAAAGGATCATAGTGGGGTCCTGGGACATTTGCTAGAGTGTCTCGAATCGGAGAGGAGCTTGCCCCTTGCCTCGACTCATGACGGAAATCCAATTTCCAATACGTGATATTGCGGTTTTAATTGTAGAACTAGTATGGCGACATGATAGATGGTACCCATGTCGCCTATGATTGATATTTATGATTGAATTGCTTTGACACTATACACTTATTATAGTATCAAGTGATTTGTTTTAAACGTACCAAGCATGTTTGGCTATTATAAGGGAAAACCCTATCCTCCGGCTTGCGTTGCATTGTATGATGGGACCTGGGTCTTATAATAGCTTCATTTTTCCAAAGAGCATTGCGCTGTTTTGTTATATGCACTAGTATTCTTGGGAGGAAACCCGTTCCGTGTTATACAGCGTGGTCCCTTGAATTACTCTCTTTTAAAGTAAAGTTTTAAATAACTGTTTTAGTTCTCACACCAGTCCCATGACTGACCTGGAGTTTATTGTTTTAACCTAAACTCTGGGTGCCCCTATTTTCCACACGGGCAGCTGGTAGTTTTGGTTTTGCAGATTTATATTCACAGGATCCTGATTTACAGCTGGAACGATGCTCGGAAAGCTCTGTATCCGTGCATTACTTCTAGTTGTGTTTTTGTATTATTTTCTGCTGCGATGTATTTAAATGTAATTTAAATCTCTGATATTTGTTGAATGTATTTTATTCATTTATACTCTGTATATTCTTGTATCTGAAGGAATGGTTGTAATAACAATGAAATGTTCTTCCGTCTGCGTTCTATTTTGTCCTGTTCTCAAAGTATCCTCTCTTTCCTTCACGGGGAAGTTACGGGTCCTTACAGTTGGTATCAGAGCTTTGGTTTACAGAGCTCGAGAACAAGACACGTTTGAACCATACGAAAGAATTCATCAGATATTGGTTAGTAATATCCAATTAGAATGACTCGTTAGAGATAGGATCAGTACTATCCTAGAACGAGTGTGAAGGGTATATTTTTCAAATGAAAACAATTTTGTTTTGAAAATTTAAATCGCTTTATACGTATTTGAATATTTATTTATTTTGAATTTGGACAATAGAGTATATAAAGATTTCGCGTATACGCGTCATGAACGTATATTCGAAGTTTTAATATACTGGATAGATATAGAATCACACTCTAGTCGCCCGGAGATGATGTTGATAATGACCATGGCATCATCAATATTTATGTTCGTGTTTCGAAGGTGTGATTTCTATATATTTCCATTAGACTGGTGTGAGAACCAAAACTTATATAGATAGATTTATTTGTTGTGAATGGGCATCAAAAACATGATTTTTTGTGTATGTATCAAAATTATGAATTTGAAACTCTAATTCACTAATTGATTGATGGTTGTGTTGTTTGTTTATTTGTTTAATAATTTTGAACCATTATGCCTAATTGTACCAAATATTGAATTGTATTGAAATTTGTCGCATTTGCTTGCATATACATGTGCTTACATTGAACAGGTCATAGCAAGGAGGTTAGAGCAAAAGAATAAAATTTGTTTGCCCGACAAATAGGTACATGTTTATCATAATTTACTGTTTTGTTTGGGTGATGATGATTTTATGATCCGACTGGCTAGCCGCTTGGCTTTTTCTTTTTCTTTTTCAGATCAGAAGGCCTATATGGCAATTTCGGGATTTTCCCGGTGCTCACGGTGCAGGGGAGGTTATGGCGATATTTTTCGAAAATTTAGGGTGTTAGCCAAATTTTTGAAAATTTGAAAAGTTCTAAGAAACCGAAAAATTGAAGAACTTAAGCCGTAACGAAAATAATGGAAGTTGAATTGATTTGTAAAACAACTTCCGGCTTCGTTCCTTTTCGGGGACGAAAAGTTTTAAGTGGGGGAGATTGTAACAACCCGGAAATGCGAGCCAGTTTAAATTTTTTATTTTGGCAATTTTAGCGAAGTTTGAACATTTAAAATGAATTATTTTAAATAATATCGACGAGAAGTTTATTTAGAATAGAATCGAACGTATATATTATATACGTCGTCGTTAGAATATAAATAATTATTTATATAATTATAAAAGGAATTGAAAATGGCGCGGTAGTTCGATAATTCGATTTCAAACTTCAATTGAACGTACCGGGTGCAAAATAGACCGGATTTTAGTGAAACCAAAAATATTTGGATCTATTTGAGAACATCTTTCCAACGAATCCGAAAAATTGAAATTTCATAGCGGGAATCAAAAGATATGTCCAGTTGTAAATTCTGAATAGTCGCTATGGAATTCAGGCCCTTAAAAATGGGAATTTTGCAAACGACCTCGGATTTCAACGAAACCACTTTTGTTGGATCCGTGATGTCAAATTATTGCTAAATTCCAAATTTCATAATTTTTCGAATCAATATGTGAGCGTGGCAAAGGAAAACGCGTTTGACCAGTTTCGGTTGATTTTAATCGACTGGAAAATAGCCATTTTTCCAACGGTCTCAGAATTCGACGAAATTAGTTTTGTTAGGACCATATCGTCAATATGAAGCTAGAAAATATTTTTCGGGAATTTTTCGAGTTAGTACGTGACCCTAGTAAATTGAAATGCGCGTTCAAATTCAATATATAGAGTTATATGTTGATTTTGACGAAAACTGATCGAAACGGTCAAATCAGCCTACGATACCTATCCCATTGTGTTCGGAATGGGGGTAAAACGCTAGGGACGACAGGCGGTGGGTCCCGTTTCGAGTTCGAAAATAAAAGTACCTTTTTGAAATAAAATAAAATAAATAAATTAAAAATAAAATATCCCTCTCCTCTCTCACCCTATTAATCCTCTCAGGGCCCCCCCATTCGAAATCGAATCAGAGAATAGAAAAAAAATTAAAAAAGGGGGGGAAAAAGGGGGGACGCGATTCATGCCGCCGCCCCCCTCGATCGATCGCCGCCGCCGCGTCAGGGAGGCGCGCGCCTCCTCCCACCAGACCGCAGCACCCCTCCCTCTTCTTCTCTCCTCCTCTTCTTCCCTCCGTTCGCCGTTCAACACCCCTGCGCCCCCTTCTTCCTCCGCCTTTCTTCCTCCACCTTAAACCACCGTCGCACCCCCCTTTAAAACCCTAGCCGCCTCGATGAAGCCCCCCCCCTCTGCCTGCACCATAGACCCACCGTGCCCCCTTGCTTCTCCCTCCTCTTCGTGATTGATGTAAGTTTTTTTTTAAAATCAGTTTTATTTATTTACGTGTTATTAAATCAGGTTTTACATATATAGAAATGTTAAAGATATAATTTTTATGAAGTAGGAATGTTAAAGATATAATTTTTATGAAGTAGGAATGTTAAAGATATAATTTTTATGAAGTAGGAATGTTAAAGATATAATTTTTATGAAGTAGGAATGTTAAAGATATAATTTTTATTATATGTAGAAGTTCAAAATATAATTTTTATATTACAGGAAGGTTCAAAATGTAATTTTTATATTATAGAAAGAATAAAAATAAAATCTTTATATTTGAAAAGGCGAAATCTTTAT
The DNA here is from genome assembly GCA_030737875.1 of Allium sativum. NCBI lineage: Eukaryota > Viridiplantae > Streptophyta > Magnoliopsida > Asparagales > Amaryllidaceae > Allium > Allium sativum. The sequence continues at coordinate 993,903,876 of CM060910.1, read as the reverse complement.
ATAGAGAATAGCGTGATAAAAATATAATCTTTATTATATGAACACCGTTGTAAAAATAGGATTTTTATCTATATAGTAGCGGTGTAAAAATAGAATTTTTATCTATATAGTAGCGGTGTAAAAATAGCATTTTTATCTATATAGTAGCGTTGTAAAAATAGGATTTTTATCTATATAGTAGCGGTGTAAAAATAGAATTTTTATCTATATAGTAGCGATGTAAAAATAGAATTTTTATCTATATAGTAGCGATGTAAAAATAGAATTTTTATCCATATGGAGTGATTATAAAAATATGATTTTTAAATTGAAAATGAACAAATAAAAATGTGATTTTTATTTTAAAGACAACAGTATAAAAATGTGATTTTTATATATGTAGTGGCTACAGGCAACGAAGGTGATGAAAGGCGAGCACGGTGAAGATGTTCTACATAAGAAGAGTCGTGATATTGGATTAGCTAGTCGGTGAGAACTTCTCACTCTAAATTTCTTTTTCTAGTTATATATATACTAGGATGCAGACGGTGCTTAGCAGCAACCGACACCCGTCGTCCACAGACCATGGACGGCTTGTATGCTTGTTTGATGTGTGGTGAAATTGTTTGTTATGTTGATGTGAAATCGAAAATAAATTGTAGATGGTTGAAATAAATTAATTATCATTGAAAATATAATTTTTAACGTGAATGTGAATAAATGTATATTTATAAACAAATCGGCCGATTTGTTTATATACACTGATTTGACTGATTGGGATGATAAATTTTACACATCGCCCAACTGCACAAATAAAAATCTGTGTTTGTTGATTTGAAACCCCACTCGGGTGTTGGGATGATATTTGACGTACACTAATCCCAATTATTTAATTGTATGTCGATCGATTGGTCGACAGACTGTGTAAGCGTTGATTATTTATATTCGATGCTTATGCAGTTGTGTGGTGCACTTTGGATGATGGTTGATTGTTTATCGTTGCTATTATATACATGTGTTGGGTGGAATCCATATAATTAACGTTATATGTGATTGATTGGGCCTCATTCCAATCGGGAAAATAAAAGAATATATTCATGTGTTGAATATAATAAATGCTCATGTGTTGAGAATATTTATGTGTTGAAATTATTTATGTGTTGAGTAAAATATTTTAATAATAAAATTTACATCCTTATCATATTTAAAATTAGAACTACTTTACGGTTGGAGTCTAATTAAAAATCAAATGATAGACACCATAATTTTATAAAATATTTTACATAACAAAAATAGTCGTGTGTTGACAGTACTCATGTGTTGAGATTAGTCAGGTGTTGGAAGAAATATATATTCATGTGTTGAATGGAATAAATATTCATTTGTTGAATAGAATAACGGATTTATTGAAATATATAAAGCCGTGTTGATTAGAGTTGCGCTATTTTGACGTGAACGATAGTTATATCGATTATATTCGTTTTTATAATGAATATAGAAAAGAAGTGAATTCAAAATATAATGTTTTGAAAATATTATCATTTATATAGTAATGATATGAAATATTCAATTTTGATTTGAAATTGAATATAGAGTTGAAATGGTTTTGAAAACGAATTTAAAATGATTTATAAAATACGTTTTAAAAAGGAAATCGATGAAATATATATAACATATATTATATTATATATATAATGGCCTGAATAGAACGCGCCGCGCCGCGACAGTTCGTGAATTTCGACCATTGACTTCGAATTGACGTTGCGGGAGATTCGACCGTCGGATTCTCCTAAAACCAGAACCGTTGGGTTCGTAACGAAAAGAGCTTTCCAATGAATATTTGAAATTTGAAATTTGAAATTTGAAATCCAACGGTTGGATTTGGAATTATGTCCAAATCAAATTTGAAAAAGGTCGCTGTAAGTGCAGTTCGATGACCGTTGATGGAAATCGACTGTACGGGCCTTGATAAAATTATTAAAAATATTAATAATTTGTGTAAAATCATAATATGTGAATTGGAAAGAACTGGGATGAAAAACTCCTTACTTGAAGGGGTAAAATAGTTTTTTATCGAAATGAACTGGTTTTGAACTAGAACTAAAATCAATTTATTTTTGAAATGAATAAATTGAATTTGAATCGGTTTTGAAAATAACCAGAATTTCCAATATATATAAAGTGGAAGTGGATCTGAATCAAAATTGTCTTTGGAATATTTCGATATTGGATTTCGTGACTATACAGATATTGTACGAGAATTTGAAAGATATATTTTATATCGTTATTTCCAATACGATATTTGTTGGTTTCAGAATTTGATATTGAATAGAAGCCGGTATATTTTCTATTCAGAGCCTTGTATTTAATATCAAATGTGATTTGGTTTTGTCGTGAATCGTGTTTTAGGTGACATTGGTTCTTTAACCCAGTTAAAGAGAAGATATTGATTTTTGAGAAGATTAAAATTAAGTGGAGTTTTAATGAGTCTTTAATTAGATTGAAAGTGAATTGATAATTTAAATTATCAAATCTGAAAAGTGATCGAAAATGGAGTATCACCAGTTTTGCTCCAAAGCGATAGTTAAATCTTTAATTAGATTTGAACGTGAAATGGTAATTAATTTTACCGATAGCACCGTGGTGTTAGATATGGAGTATTACCAGTTTTCTCCATGGGATAAATAGGTTGGGATTGGGAAATAAAATAAATAATTACTTCGGTGTGGTTCGCTAATCCCGACTAGTTTGAAATGATATCCAAAGGAAGATTAAAGAATAAATTTAGAAGAATTTATCTTGGATAAAATTAATGGGAACCTTTCCCTAAGAATGTGATTTTGTGAATAAAAGAATATTCTGAATTGGAATGAGGTGTTTGTTGTGTTTGTGTAACATTTGTTTATCATATACGTGGGTTATTCAGAAAGGCCGGGTTTATACCCATTCTGAATAACCGATTCGACGATATGTCGAAGATGAAGACGGTGGTTGAAGACCGGAAGTCTTCACATCGTTTGAGTGATTACTGATGATCTCGATTGGGCTGTACACCCAAGATGAGGGAAACAGTTGGTGATCGTCTAGACGTACTTAGAGATCGATGGATATGCGAGGAAAGTGCCTCCGGTTTTGTTCAGACCCAGGACGAACTTGTAAATGGATTGTGTGTCTGACATCGGATTTTATTCTGTGTTGATTGATCTCTATTAAATATACATCTGTTTGGCGGCGGAGAATTTATTCTCTTGCTTAACGCCCTTCTCTGAGACATACGAGCTCAGAGGTTGTATATCGATGAACATCAGTCGCATGGAGTGAATTGCCAGTGTGGCACGCGTAAGTGGCAATTGATCAAGGCTTCTATTGAAAAGCAAAGTCTTGTGGTTGATGATCAAAGCACGGCCTGTGTGGCGTAGCTTTGTGTATAACGTGAATTCGCGAGCCTCACACCTCGGTATGAGTCAAAAACGGGATATAGACCCAAGGAGTGCACGACGTTTCTTTCTAGCTATGGTGGTGTTAGTGACCTATCAGCCCTGACATTTATATACTTTTCACCTGTGTGGTTGTTGGATACGAGGCGCCTCGGATATAGGTCTGTAAGGACCGAGAAATGTGTGTTCAGGAATAATTAATCCTCAAAAGTATGAGAGGACCGGCCTTGGAGGTTCCAAAGGATCATAGTGGGGTCCTGGGACATTTGCTAGAGTGTCTCGAATCGGAGAGGAGCTTGCCCCTTGCCTCGACTCATGACGGAAATCCAATTTCCAATACGTGATATTGCGGTTTTAATTGTAGAACTAGTATGGCGACATGATAGATGGTACCCATGCCGCCTATGATTGATATTTATGATTGAATTGCTTTGACACTATACACTTATTATAGTATCAAGTGATTTGTTTTAAACGTACCAAGCATGTTTGGCTATTATAAGGGAAAACCTTATCCTCCGGCTTGCGTTGCATTGTGTGATGGGACCTGGGTCTTATAATAGCTTCATTTTTCCAAAGAGTATTGCACTGTTTTGTTATATGCACTAGTATTCTTGGGAGGAAACCCGTTCCGTGTTATACGGCGTGGTCCCTTGAATTACTCTCTTTTAAAGTAAAGTTTTAAATAACTGTTTTAGTTCTCACACCAGTCCCATGACTGACCTGGAGTTTATTGTTTTAACCTAAACTCTGGGTGCCCCTATTTTCCACACGGGCAGCTGGTAGTTTTGGTTTTGCAGATTTATATTCACAAGATCCTGATTTACAGCTGGAACGATGCTCGGAAAGCTCTGTATCCGTGCATTACTTCTAGTTGTGTTTTAGTATTATTTTCCGCTGCGATGTATTTAAATGTAATTTAAATCTATGATATTTGTTGAATGTATTTTATTCATTTATACTCTGTATATTCTTGTATCTGAAGGAATTGTTGTAATAACAATGAAATGTTCTTCCGTCTGCGTTCTATTTTGTCCTGTTCTCAAAGTATCCGCTCTTTCCTTCACGGGGAAGTTACAGGTCCTTACAATATAGCTTTATTTTGAAAGGATTTTTGATTAAAAATCATTTTTGAATGGATTTTGAAAATGATAAAGCACTGAATTCATTTCAGTGGCTGGAAAATAATTCTAATAATGACTGCAGCATCATCAGTGTTCATTTTCGAGTTTTTAAGTGATGGATTGCTACCTTAGAAAAAAAATTAATGGAAATTTTTTGAAAGAAAACAAGTTGATTTGGAAAATTCAAATGTTTTGAATTTGAAATGGTAATAAATATATGTATACATATTTATGTGATTTCGAAATGATTTGAAATGAAACCCGGGAATTTGAGTTTTAGAATTTAAATTTAACTTATGGAAGTTAAATGATTTGAAGTAAATAAGTTGATTAAAATCAATTTGAATAGAATATGAATTGAAGGTAAACATATTGATTGTAAATCATTCATATACGCATATATGTGTGCAATATAAATTAAAACCAAAAGTTTTGATTGAACAAAAATTTGTTGAAATATGAAAAGTTGAGTTTCAACATAAGTGAATTTTGAACATTAATGAGTTTGTAGCATTTTTCCTACCTTAGTAATTTGGGGGACGAAATTCTTTTAAGGGAGGAAGAATGTAACGACCCGGATTTTTAATCGACTTATTTTGAATATATAATATTAATATAAACATTGAGCTAATTATATATATGAATTTTTATAGCTAGTTTATCGATTAATAATCAATTACGATTAAATTTTGAATATACCAAATAATCATGATACTGAAAACAAATAATAACTGAATTAGAAATAAAAAACAAAATCAAAATAATTCAGATGATCGGTATAGATTTTATTTGAATATAGAAACGATAATAATAATTATTTATTATCAAAGAATTTATTTGTTTTGAATTTAATTTATTGATTTAAATTAATATCTCTTCCATACGATTAAATGGAGCTTCGAATCTTGTTTCAGTGTGTTCAGAATAGTGATTAAACGCTAGAGACGCTAGTTATTGTGTTTTGATTGGAGTTCAGAACCCCGAGAAAAAGTATTATTATAAAATTATAACGGATAAGTATGAAATCATCTCAAAAATCAAACCGCGGTTAAATAAAAATCAAATCGCATTAAATTAATATCAAATCAGAATTTAATAGAAATGTTCTTCACTTATAACCTATATTGTACCATTTACAGACAAATTCCTTAGCTCCTAAGCTTTTTCATCTATATAATCGTGTGTACTCTCACCACTTCTTCCTGCTGGAAAAACATAATGGTATGTTTCAGATCAGAAACAAAATGTCGCTCCTCATTTTATTTACGAACAAAAACCTGTTTTCCCCTTTTTAATTATAACCGAAATTCGCTTACCCTTCAGTTCATTTGCAAACCCAAAAGCTTTTGAAGCCTCAAAAATCAAAACAAACCCGACCTTTTCATTTCAATGATTCAGGAATAAAATCAAACGTGCCCTTCTCCTCTTCAATCGATAATTCCTACAACTAAAATCAAAACCAATTTCAAGCAATAATATAAGAATAGAGTGCGAATTTGATTTCTGGAGCTCACGATTGGTTCAAACGAGATTTGAGGGGGGTCTTCGATTTTGATCTAGCGAGTGATAATTGGGGTTGTGATTGTTTTGAGATACGAAGGAGGTTATTAGTCGATCTCAAAGCGATAAGGAGGGAGGGTCAAGCTCAATTTAAGGAGGCGCGTCAAATTGGGCGACGGCGTGATGTGATCCCTTGTTTTGGGGTTGCGATTTCAACTGGGTCGGGATGTAGTGGTGGAAGCGTGGAACAAGGGAGAACTCGGAGTGGTGCAGGATGTCGAGCTGTGAGGGAACTAAGTCGATAGAACAGTGGTTGTCAGGGAATAAAAAGGATTATGGCGGTTGTCGGATGTTGGCAGTAACGAGAAGGAACTGAGGCAAGATATGGTGATCAGCGGCCTTGTGGTGGTGATGTGCTTTTGCTGATGATATTCTGGTGGAGTCTTTTTTTATGTTGTTGAACGAGTGAAGCATTACGGTGATGGGAAGTTGTTCGGGTATGAAAAGATTACAAGGGTTGAATTTGTTGTTTTGGGGAGGGTCGACAGTTGGAGAATGTTGCAGAATGGGTAATCATTAGGAGGAGTGATTGGAACAATAAGGATTGAAGTTGAAGCAGTGTAGCAGTAGAGATAAGAAGTGGAAGTTGTGAAGTAGGTCATGGTTTTAGTTGAGATGTATTTGGTTTTGACTTTGGAATTTCAGTCGGTAACTGTAACGACCCAGATTTTTTGTCGATTTATTTTTGAATATTTAATATTTATTTTAAATATAGAGTTGATAATATAAATCAATTTTTATATTATGTTGTTGATTTAAAAAATAAATTTTTGAATATTGTATCGAATATATTAAATTATCGAAATACAAAATATAATTGAAATCGAAGTTAAAAACTGAATCAGTACAATTCAGATGACCGGTGTGAATTCTATTTGAATATATACGATGGTAATAATAATTTATTATCGAGGGACTGATTATTTCTGAATTTTTAATTATATTATATTAATTTAATATAGTTATTTCATATTTACGTTCGAATTAGATTTTATAATCGTTTCTGTTCAGTTCAGAATAGAGTTATAATATTGGAATAACGGTCGGTATGCTGAAATGGCGGTTCACAATTTTTAATTTTGAACCCCAAGATATTTATAATGGATAAGATCAAAATCGAATCAGAAATCAAATCGATATCTGTTTAAAATAAAGTGAAAATCTCTTTATATCAAATCAAAATCAAATCACATTAAATTTGATCTCAAATCACATTAATGATATTGTACCTTAACCCATACCTACGCAGAGCAAATTCCTTCGTTGTTAAGTGTTCATCGTCTATAAAATCGCACCCTTCTCCTTTGATTTTCTCTGCTGGGAAAACGAGATTTCTAAAACCAGAATGCTCAAAACTTTAAATGGCCATGAAATTTTACTTCCCAAAACAAAGTATGCCTCAATACCCTTATTTGTTTTCCATTTTTCTGCCCTCCTCACAAAGAATCCTGTAACTTCTAATTAAAAAGGAAGCTGCCCTCTTCAATTGATTCTACAAAATCAAAACGAAATCCTAAATTGATGAAATCACGGTAGTTTTAAATCGCCGAGTTCATAAAATCTGTGCTTTAGCCTCATGTTTTCACCCTACGAATCAGACACGGTCCTCTTCGGCATCGACTGCTTGGATTGATTCAGAGGCATGATGAGCATCGCGAGACTAGGGTTCCAATTTTGGGTTCAAGTGTTCAGATCGAGATCGAGCTCGAAGCAAACATCGCGGTTCAAGAGAAGGACGGGACATCGATTTGGGCTTGGCGATGGGATTTTCTGATATGAGTGGATCCTGTCTGAACAGATGTACGGGACTGTTAGGGGATTGCTGAAGTCGTGAATTTGAATTCGAAGTGGTGCTACAGGGATTTCAGTGATGAGGGGTGATTGGCGACAGGAGCAGGTTGGGAATTAGAGATGGAGTTAAGGCTGACGAATGTTATGGTGTGGAAGGGGGTCAAAATGGGTCGCGACAATGGATAATAAGGGAGCCCGATTACTGAAAATTGCGAACTGGAGTTGAAGTTTTGGTGGTACTACTGTTCCATGATATCCGGCATCTCGATTGGGCATTTGGGGGAGCAACCGAGTTCAAGGAAGGAGTGAAGGAAGGTTCATATCGTTCCAGCTAAGGGAACAAGCTTTGTACATGATAGGGAATCTCGAAACTATTTTGTAACAAGAAAGGAATCAAGAAAATAAATTAAGGTAATTTATTTAGATCAATTTGTGCTTAAGTTCATTAGTTAGGCGTATATATATAACCCTGTTAACTAATAATACAATATAAAACGTAGACGGAGTCAAAGAGAAATCATGAACCAAGTCGAGTGGATTTCGTAGTTGCGACGATATGCAAATTAAATTGGACATTCGGCAATGAAAATCCGGTGAGTAAATCTCACTCACCTTTTTCTTTAGAATTATTTTTATTCGTTAAAAATAATTGTTGTTGCTTGTTTGAATGCTTTCTGGTTGTTTTAAATATATTAGTTATTTAGGGTGACTATTATATATATTGGTTTGGTGGTTGGATTCCCGCAGTATCATTAGCGGATGCCCGCGGTACCATTAGCGGATGATTACCCTATACGCCCCACGCTATGATAGTGGATGACCTTCATACCGCGATATCCTGCCTCAAAGCAGGATGTGTATTACTATGTTGACTAACGTCTGTGGATGCAAGAAAACAGGTTGGAGGAATCCGACTGGATTCCTCAAAAATATATTATCTGTTTGTTTGTTTGGTTGGTTGGTTTCATATGTATATTCATATATGATGTATTAAAAAAATCAAACGATTGAAATTGGTTGATTTGATTGTTCAAAATATCCCTGGGGCTTGAATATATTTTTAAAAATATCAAAAAGGGTATTTGAGATTTAAAAAGGGAATTCTATTTTTATAAATAGAATTTGAATTTTTATGAACTATAGAAAACATTAACTTGTTTGAATATATATAAAACAAGAATTGAATTTATAAACTTGGTTTATAAATTTAAAATTTTGAATTTGAATTGAATTTATAAACTCTGTTTATAAATTTTAAATGTCGGATTTGAATTGAATTTTTATAAACTTTGTTTATAAATATATAATGTGGGATTTTAAGTGAAATTATAAACGTTGTTTATAAATTTAATGCAGAAAATTCAAATGGAATTCAAATAGAATTTGAATAAGAGAATTCAAATACAATTTGAACAAGAGAATTCAAATAGAATTTGAATAAGAGAATTGAAATAGACTTTGAATATAGAATTTAAATCAAGTTAAAATAGGAATTTCAAGCAGAATTCAAATGAAGTTTGAATATTTAAAATTCCAAATAGAATAAAAAAAGAGTTGGAATATTTGAAATTTCAAATAAAATTAAAAAGGAGTTTGAATATTTGAAATTTCAAATAGAATAAAAATGTAGTTTGAATATTAAGAATTGAAATAGAATGTAACAACCCGTATTTTCAATAACCTGTAATAACATAAATCGAGGCAGAAGTTAATTCTAAAATGGGAATCAAGGGAAACGGGCTATGCCATTGCGTTCGTCTCGGAAAAATACGCGAAATAGAGTCCGAGTTTTCGAAAATCGGAGTCCGTATGACCAAGATATGGCCTCGCGAAGTTTCACGAAAATTCCCAAATTAAAGTATACTTAATTAAGTGAAATGGGTTGTGTAGATATATATATATATATATATATATTGATATATATATATATATATAATTGAAAATTTAATAAATAAATATGCAAAAATGCTCAAAACAGCGAATTGGGAGAGGGGAATAACCGAACCGGCCGATTTTTGAAGTCGACCCGAGCCCGCTGGGTCGACTAGGGGTTAATCCAGGGTGTTTGGCTGTCAACCCGTGGGCCGATTCGCTCAAGTGCAGATTTTGCATTTGAATGGTTCTCATGGTCCATCTTTAATCTAAAGGCCCTAGATGGTTCCTACACTTGACCCCTTCCCCAAGACATGCTTTGATGGCTTGGATTGAATCTAGGGTTAATCCTATGGCCTAAAACACTTGCCTAATCTATAAATAAGACCCTAACCTACCCTAATTCATTCATAATTAAACCTAGTGACTAAACTATGGCAAAATGCTAGCTCTCATGGCCTCCACTAATTTTATGAAGAGGGTTGCATACTAATCACTCTCTAATCAACTTCTAATCCCTTCTTAGCATCTTAATCTTCTTCATTTGGTGTTCAAAGTTGCTAGTTGTGAGTTTCTATCACTTTGATGATCTTTTGGTAAACTAATTAGATGAGATGTGATGAGATTTATGGTTTTGTATGTGGATTAATGAGCTTTGAATCATATGATATGATGTTAGCATTAATCTTATGTTTATGCATGTTGAGTATGTATGTTTATGCATGTTGAGTATGTAAGTTTATGCAAGTTTAATATGATGTATGTTATGTTTGCATGATGCTAAATATGCAAGTTGTGGGCTATGTAATCATATGCATATTATGCAAGTTCATGGTGATATGCTATGCAAGTTACATGTTTGTTAATATGCAAGTTACATGTTTGTTAATATGCAAGTTACATGTTTGTTAATATGCAAGTTACATGTTTGTTAATATGCAAGTTACATGTTTGTCAATATGCAAGTTACATGTAAGTAAATATGCAAGTTACATGTTTGTTAATATGCAAGTTACATGTTTGTTAATATGCAAGTTACATGTTTGTTAATATGCAAGTTACATGTTTGTTAATATGCAAGTTACATGTTTGTTAATATGCAAGTTACATGTTTGTCAATATGCAAGTTACATGTAAGTAAATATGCAAGTTACATGTTTGTTAATATGCAAGTTACATGTTTGGTAAGATGCAAGTTACATGTTTGTTAATATGCAAGTTACATGTTTGTTAATATGCAAGTTACATGTATGTAAATATGCAAGTTATATGTTTGTTAATATGCAAGTTCATGATGACACATTATGCAAGTCTATGAGTTAATATGCAAGTTTGTTATGCAAGTGAATATGTAAGTTATGTGACATATTATATGCAAGTTATGTGACATGTTATGCAAGTGCATGTGCAAGTTATGTGTTTGTTAATATGCAAGATGGCACCTTTGAAACATGTTCATTCATATGCAAGTTGACACCTTTTATATGTGTTATATCATGAGAACGAAATTACGTGGGAACGATGGGGTAATTAAATGCATAGGTTAATAAGATTGGGTGAAATTAATTTAATTATGCATAATATAAAATAAATGAACATAGTATGGGAATTTGCCTATTTAGTTAGGTGTACCCATACTATGTGTTGGGAATTTACCTATTGAGTTAGGTCTACCCCATGGGAATTTACCTATTGAGTTAGGTCTACCCATGTTAAGAAAAACTTGATTAATTAGGGATAATTAATATAAAATTATGAGGGTGATTAATTAGGTGTAATTAATTGACTGAGACACGAGGTTGGACTCATTTGTAGTGTAAAACTGCCCGGACCCGACCGGCTTAACCAGTTGCTACAAATGTCAGCCCAATGTGAGAGGTCTTAGGCACAAATTAAAAACGTGATTAAGGTAAAGATACGAGGTTAGACTCTGTTATGGCGTAAGACTGCCCGGATTCTACCGGCTTAACCAGGCGGTCATAACAGTCAGTCTAATGTGGGAGATCTTTACGGGAGATCACGGTCTTAATTAATTAAGAAACACTTAACCATTATAGCATGTAGTGGGACATGAGGGGTTAAGTGGGTGCCTTGGGTGGCATGTGGAATCTTAAGTGGGTTGCCTTGGGTGGCAATAGAAAATACGATTAGTATACTTAACCAAGAGAAACATGTAATTAAACATGATTAAAGGGTTAAGTGGGATACACTAGATATTTGACAAGCTTAAGTGGGTAGCTTGTGGGGGCCCATTTCAACCAATATCCCAAACGTATCTTTGTGGGCTCGACCCATGTCGAGTGACGGGACACGCATATTGGGCTTGATTATAAGAGGCCAAAACGGGTTAGCGGTGGCAACGCAAGTCCAACGGGCTTCATATGCGTGAGTGGGCCCGGGTTGGTAGATAAGCCGTTGTTGCATCGTGTAGATATAAGCCGTGCACCGTTAATTATATCGGGTTGCCACGTTGGGGAATGGTACACCCCATGGTGGGGCCAGCACGGGTATCTACGTTAGGGAGCCGATCGAATGGGGAGTAGTGTGTACACCTAGTGGATTGTAGGGCCCCGTGGCGCCTACTTGGTCACCTGGGGGTACGCAAGTACTATTAAGTTAATTTTATAAGCTATGGGTGGGATCAACCTTTAAGTTAGGAACGACTGGTGTGGTGCAGTTTAGTAATTTACCGTAGGAAGGGTAGATGCGTCTTTATCCTTTATCTTAGTTTAGTTGATTGCTTAGGGTAGCTATTCATCCCTATATGTTACCGTATATCAACTCATGTCTTCTCTGGTTACTTTAACGATTGTATTGTTAAAGTTATAGGACTCACTCAGACTTATGTCTGACCCCGTTGTTTTTATCTTTTTCCCAACCCTCAGGTCCTGTGGTGGATCCTGGCAGTAGTGGAGCTTGATCGGATTGCGGTTCCAGTCGTTAGGAGCTTGGATAGATGTAAAGCTCCAGTTATCCAGTTATCTTTTCTTTTGTTTTGGCTATTGTATGAGAGTGGGATTATGTATTTCTTTATTTCGATGGATATTGTACTTGACTTTTATTATGGGTTTATGATGTAACCAGACATGTTTTACTTCCGCTGTTATGAGATGATGCTTTTAAAATTCCAAGTACCATTTATATCTGTCTTGTTGTAATTTTTCTGTTCTATATTCACTAAAATACTCCACCGATGTTATGGCATTCCCTTTGTGAGTGATCATAGCGGGAGTGGGGTGTTACACGTGGTATCAGAGCGAGGTTACCAGAACAGATAAAATTTTAGAAAAACTATTTTTCTAAGAAAAATTTTTGAAGGAGTATTTTCAAAAACATGTCTTTTAAGAGAAAAGTTTTTGAGAGAAAAGCGTAATCCCCGATAGCCATATCTTTATCTTTCGAATTCTCCATTTTGAATCTCTTCCTTTCTCTCATTTTGAGTTTCCCCTCCGCGTATAGATGATCTTTCTAAGATAGATAAGGATGGAAAGCCACTTCAAGGGACTTAGATGTTAGTCGGATTAGAAGTTGGTTCAAGAAGGAGGAGGACTTGTAAGTACTTATTGAATGGACGATGGGAGGAAGGCTCTAATAGTTGTTTGGTTAATGAAAGATGAAACCTCATTGGTGGAAGGTTACGAGTGGAGAATAGGGAAGAAGAAGGCAAGTGGTTATCCTTTTGAGAGGAATAGGACACCTTATTAGGATTGTTCAAAGAAGCAAGGGCAAGGTATGGAATCTTCTGGAGGGTAGTTGTATTCCCTCACGACTAGGGTACCAGATGGGGGTATGACCGTCTAGGTTGGAATTTTGATTTCTTTATTATCCGATTCGAACTTTATTTGATTTGGACGCATTAAGTTCGTTTATCCCACCATTGTTAGTTGAGTCACTGCACTGAGACACCAGTTGGTAGATGATCCCTTAGTTGTTTCAAACCCAATTGGGCTCCATGATGTGGTTGGGTTTGAAAGTTTCTATACTTAGCGTTGGGTTTAGATGTGATGCTTGTTGGGCTTCACAGACTATGGGTTAGTTTTGGGGCATGGACTGGTTATCCAGTAGGGGTGCCGTTCTTGATTTTGAAGGGAGAGTTGTTAGGCTTATGACCCGCTTGGGTAACACTCTCGAGATCTCTTGTAATCCCATAGAATCTGTTATGCTAAGGTATCTAGAATCGCGTGACACGTTGGTCTAGAGTTTGCGATCTGTTAGAGCGGTCCGGGAATACCCGGATGTGTGTGGGGAGGTGAAGGGCTTACCTCCGAAGCGGGAGATTGACTTCCGAATATATCTGGTGGATAATGCTAAACCAGTGACTTGGCCAGTGTGCCACAAGGCTCCTCGTGAGAGGAGAGAACTCATAAGTAAGTAGGCGATTGCTTGAGAAGGGGTTCATAAGAAGAAGTATATCGGAATGGGGTGCTCCAGTAGTTTTTGCCACGAAGGCGGATGGGTCCCTCAGACTTTGTGTAGGCTAAAGGGAACTAAATAAACTCACAAAGAAGAATAGACACCCATTGCCAAAGATTGATGATCTCTTGGTTGGCGCCTCAGTATTTTCGCAGATGGATTTAGCTACAGGGTTTCATCAGTTGAGAGTGGCGGAGGACAGTATAGAGAAGACTGCTTTCCGGACTCCGGATGGTTTTTATGAGTGGCTAGTGATGCCATTTGGGTTGACAAACGCCCCTGCATACTTTGTTGATCTCATGAGTAGAGTGTTCAGAGAGTATCTGAACAAGTTTGTAGTAGTTTTTGTGGATGACATCTTGGTCTTTTCCAAGAGTGAAGAAGAGCATGCCTTACATCTCAGAGAAGTATTGGAGACTCTTCGAGCACATAGTCTTAAAGCTAAATTCTCTAAATGTCATTTTTGGAGAAGAGAAGTGCGATTCTTAGGGCATGTGGTCTCTAAGGAAGGGATAGCTGTGGATCCCGCAAAGATAGTATCTATCCAGGATTGGAAAGTTCCTAGAAATGCTACCGAGGTAAGAAGTTTCTTGGGGTTGGCGGGATATTACAGGAAGTTCATTAAAGACTTCGCGAAGATATCGGCCCCATTAACCCGCTTGACGAAGAAGAATCTGGTTTTCTTATGGGACGTAGATTGTGATGATGCTTTCCGACGGTTAAAGAGAGCTTTGACCACCGCTCCAGTTTTAGTGCTCCCAGATGGGAGTAAGCCGTTTGTTGTTTATACTGATGCTTGTGGGACAGGATTGGGCGCAGTCTTGATGCAGGAGGGAAGGGTAATAGCCTATGGAGGGAGACAATTGAGAGTGCATGAGAAGAATTACCCTACCCATGATCTAGAGTTGGCTGCGATTGTTTTCGCACTTAAATCTTGGCGCCATTATCTTCTTGGTGAGAGATTCGAGTTGTACACCGACCATAAATCATTGAAGTACCTATTCTCTCAGAAGGATTTAAATTTAAGACAGCAAAGGTGGATGGAGTTCTTAGCATCCTATGATTTCGAGATAGCGTATACTCCTGGCAAGGGTAACGTGGTGGCGGACGCCTTGAGTAGAAAAAGGCTATCTTTGAGTCCATTGTTCGTGGAACGGCGAAGCTTGGAGTTTCTTTCTTTGTTTGACTTCAGACCTTCTGTTGATTTTGTACCTGGTTTGTTGGCATCCTTGGAAGTTAGACCTACCCTTTTGGGACGGATTGGCGAGGCTCAGCGAGACGACCCACAGTTGGTTGAGTTGGTAGAGAAGCTTATAAGAGGGGAGTCGTCCAGCCATTTGGGTAGATACACCATAGATGATAAGGGATGGTTGCATAGAGACGGTAGACTTTGTGTACCGCAAGATGAGGGTTTGAAGAAGGCTATTTTGGATGATGCACATCGTTCAAGAACGACTATTCATCCCGGTGGAGACAAAATGTACCAAGACATGAAGAGAGTTTTCTTCTGGGCCGGTATGAAGAAAGATGTGGCCGAGTATGTGGCTAGATGCTTGGTGTGCCAACAAGTTAAAGCGGAGCAAAAGAAACCCGGTGGGTTGCTACACCCATTGGAAATCCCGCAATGGAAGTGGGATAGTGTCTCGATGGATTTCATCGATGGGTTACCGAGATCGAGGAAGGGCAATACGGGAATTTGGGTTGTGGTAGACAGACTTACCAAGAGTGCCCATTTTATACCCGTGAAGAGTAAGAGGACCGCTCCATGGCTTGCTTCAGTCTATGTTAGAGAGATTGTTAGATTGCATGGCGTACCATCCAGCATTGTGAGTGATCGAGATCCTATCTTCACTAGTGAGTTTTGGAGAAGTTTGCAAGAGGCGGTAGGGACTCAGTTGTGTTTGAGCACCGCATATCATCCTCAGATGGACGGTCAGACTGAGAGGGTGAACCGTATCTTAGAAGATCTTTTGAGGCTTTGTATCTTGGATTTTGGAGGTACATGGGAAGAACATCTTCCTTTGGTGGAGTTCGCATATAATAACAGCTTTCAGTCCAGTATTGGTATGGCTCCTTTCGAAGCTCTTTATGGAAGGCCTTGTCGATCTCCTACATGTTGGTGGGAATCTACGGATAAGATCTTGCTTGGGCCGGATATGGTTAGAGAGACTTCAGAGAAGATTGATTTAATTCGAAAAAGGATGGAAGCAGCGCAAGATAGACAGAAATCTTATGCGGATCGGAGAAGGACGGATCTTGAGTTTGAGGTTGGGGACATGGTTTTTGTCAAAGTATCTCCATTGAGAAATGTTGTTCGCTTTGGGTCCGTAGGGAAGTTAGCACCGAGATTTGTTGGGCCGTTTCCTATTAAGGAAAGGATTGGACGGATGGCATATAGGGTGGAGTTGCCCGACAGACTTAGTGGTGTTCATGATGTATTCCATGTATCACATTTGAGGAAGTGCTTACATGAGACCGCGGAGGTGGTAGAGCCGAGCTTGCTTAGAGATGTAGAGGTAGAGCGTGATGCGACGATTCGACGAGCTCCTACTCGCATCCTTGGGTCAGAAACTAGGAAGTTGAGGAACAGAGAAGTTCAGCTAGTTAAAGTGCAATGGGGAGATGACGAAAGCAATGCTACTTGGGAGACGGAAGCAAAGATGCGTTCTTTGTATCCATTTCTTTTTGAGAGTATGTCTTTTAACTTCTCCTTTATTGCTTGTCTAGTACTTATCTTATCTTTAGTATATCCTCTCGCTAATACCTATGACCTTTAGATAGGGTAAAACCTATGGTTGAAACATGTGTTTGAAACATGTTATGGTTGATGGATGCATATGGATGCAATTGTTTGCTAGTGGTTGCTCGTGGATGCATATACACACACATTAGGCACTAGATCGGCTCAGTCACTTCATGTTGCATATTGCATAAATGGATGTGGTAGTTAGATTGATGGATGTATCATGGCTGTGTTATCATATGGATGATGCATTTTTGTGTATGGTTGTGCACGCATGTAGAAATTTGTATGTGTCAATAGGGTTTCGCATACATATTGGATGCATGGCACTATCATGGTTTGCATTAAGGAGGTTTACTGTATCAGTAACCGCCTGATTTTTGCATTAGGTAAGTACATATACACACACTTTTGCATATATCCATCCAGCATTTAGAATCTTGTAAGGACAATGATTGCTCGTGGATGATGCTTTGAGTAGATGGATGATTGGATGGTAGGATACGTTCTTCCTAACTTGAAGATTTCGGGGACGAAATCCTTTAAGGAGGGGAGAATGTAACAACCCGTATTTTCAATAACCTGTAATAACATAAATCGAGGCAGAAGTTAATTCTAAAATGGGAATCAAGGGAAACGGGCTATGCCATTGCGTTCGTCTCGGAAAAATACGCGAAATAGAGTCCGAGTTTTCGAAAATCGGAGTCCGTATGACCAAGATATGGCCTCGCGAAGTTTCACGAAAATTCCCAAATTAAAGTATACTTAATTAAGTGAAATGGGTTGTGTAGATATATATATATATATATATATATATATATATATATATATATTGATATATATATATATATAATTGAAAATTTAATAAATAAATATGCAAAAATGCTCAAAACAGCGAATTGGGAGAGGGGAATAACCGAACCGGCCGATTTTTGAAGTCGACCCGAGCCCGCTGGGTCGACTAGGGGTTAATCCAGGGTGTTTGGCTGTCAACCCGTGGGCCGATTCGCTCAAGTGCAGATTTTGCATTTGAATGGTTCTCATGGTCCATCTTTAATCTAAAGGCCCTAGATGGTTCCTACACTTGACCCCTTCCCCAAGACATGCTTTGATGGCTTGGATTGAATCTAGGGTTAATCCTATGGCCTAAAACACTTGCCTAATCTATAAATAAGACCCTAACCTACCCTAATTCATTCATAATTAAACCTAGTGACTAAACTATGGCAAAATGCTAGCTCTCATGGCCTCCACTAATTTTATGAAGAGGGTTGCATACTAATCACTCTCTAATCAACTTCTAATCCCTTCTTAGCATCTTAATCTTCTTCATTTGGTGTTCAAAGTTGCTAGTTGTGAGTTTCTATCACTTTGATGATCTTTTGGTAAACTAATTAGATGAGATGTGATGAGATTTATGGTTTTGTATGTGGATTAATGAGCTTTGAATCATATGATATGATGTTAGCATTAATCTTATGTTTATGCATGTTGAGTATGTATGTTTATGCATGTTGAGTATGTAAGTTTATGCAAGTTTAATATGATGTATGTTATGTTTGCATGATGCTAAATATGCAAGTTGTGGGCTATGTAATCATATGCATATTATGCAAGTTCATGGTGATATGCTATGCAAGTTACATGTTTGTTAATATGCAAGTTACATGTTTGTTAATATGCAAGTTACATGTTTGTTAATATGCAAGTTACATGTTTGTTAATATGCAAGTTACATGTTTGTCAATATGCAAGTTACATGTAAGTAAATATGCAAGTTACATGTTTGTTAATATGCAAGTTACATGTTTGTTAATATGCAAGTTACATGTTTGTTAATATGCAAGTTACATGTTTGTTAATATGCAAGTTACATGTTTGTCAATATGCAAGTTACATGTAAGTAAATATGCAAGTTACATGTTTGTTAATATGCAAGTTACATGTTTGGTAAGATGCAAGTTACATGTTTGTTAATATGCAAGTTACATGTTTGTTAATATGCAAGTTACATGTATGTAAATATGCAAGTTATATGTTTGTTAATATGCAAGTTCATGATGACACATTATGCAAGTCTATGAGTTAATATGCAAGTTTGTTATGCAAGTGAATATGTAAGTTATGTGACATATTATATGCAAGTTATGTGACATGTTATGCAAGTGCATGTGCAAGTTATGTGTTTGTTAATATGCAAGATGGCACCTTTGAAACATGTTCATTCATATGCAAGTTGACACCTTTTATATGTGTTATATCATGAGAACGAAATTACGTGGGAACGATGGGGTAATTAAATGCATAGGTTAATAAGATTGGGTGAAATTAATTTAATTATGCATAATATAAAATAAATGAACATAGTATGGGAATTTGCCTATTTAGTTAGGTGTACCCATACTATGTGTTGGGAATTTACCTATTGAGTTAGGTCTACCCCATGGGAATTTACCTATTGAGTTAGGTCTACCCATGTTAAGAAAAACTTGATTAATTAGGGATAATTAATATAAAATTATGAGGGTGATTAATTAGGTGTAATTAATTGACTGAGACACGAGGTTGGACTCATTTGTAGTGTAAAACTGCCCGGACCCGACCGGCTTAACCAGTTGCTACAAATGTCAGCCCAATGTGAGAGGTCTTAGGCACAAATTAAAAACGTGATTAAGGTAAAGATACGAGGTTAGACTCTGTTATGGCGTAAGACTGCCCGGATTCTACCGGCTTAACCAGGCGGTCATAACAGTCAGTCTAATGTGGGAGATCTTTACGGGAGATCACGGTCTTAATTAATTAAGAAACACTTAACCATTATAGCATGTAGTGGGACATGAGGGGTTAAGTGGGTGCCTTGGGTGGCATGTGGAATCTTAAGTGGGTTGCCTTGGGTGGCAATAGAAAATACGATTAGTATACTTAACCAAGAGAAACATGTAATTAAACATGATTAAAGGGTTAAGTGGGATACACTAGATATTTGACAAGCTTAAGTGGGTAGCTTGTGGGGGCCCATTTCAACCAATATCCCAAACGTATCTTTGTGGGCTCGACCCATGTCGAGTGACGGGACACGCATATTGGGCTTGATTATAAGAGGCCAAAACGGGTTAGCGGTGGCAACGCAAGTCCAACGGGCTTCATATGCGTGAGTGGGCCCGGGTTGGTAGATAAGCCGTTGTTGCATCGTGTAGATATAAGCCGTGCACCGTTAATTATATCGGGTTGCCACGTTGGGGAATGGTACACCCCATGGTGGGGCCAGCACGGGTATCTACGTTAGGGAGCCGATCGAATGGGGAGTAGTGTGTACACCTAGTGGATTGTAGGGCCCCGTGGCGCCTACTTGGTCACCTGGGGGTACGCAAGTACTATTAAGTTAATTTTATAAGCTATGGGTGGGATCAACCTTTAAGTTAGGAACGACTGGTGTGGTGCAGTTTAGTAATTTACCGTAGGAAGGGTAGATGCGTCTTTATCCTTTATCTTAGTTTAGTTGATTGCTTAGGGTAGCTATTCATCCCTATATGTTACCGTATATCAACTCATGTCTTCTCTGGTTACTTTAACGATTGTATTGTTAAAGTTATAGGACTCACTCAGACTTATGTCTGACCCCGTTGTTTTTATCTTTTTCCCAACCCTCAGGTCCTGTGGTGGATCCTGGCAGTAGTGGAGCTTGATCGGATTGCGGTTCCAGTCGTTAGGAGCTTGGATAGATGTAAAGCTCCAGTTATCCAGTTATCTTTTCTTTTGTTTTGGCTATTGTATGAGAGTGGGATTATGTATTTCTTTATTTCGATGGATATTGTACTTGACTTTTATTATGGGTTTATGATGTAACCAGACATGTTTTACTTCCGCTGTTATGAGATGATGCTTTTAAAATTCCAAGTACCATTTATATCTGTCTTGTTGTAATTTTTCTGTTCTATATTCACTAAAATACTCCACCGATGTTATGGCATTCCCTTTGTGAGTGATCATAGCGGGAGTGGGGTGTTACATAGAACTTCAAAATGGAATTAGAAATTCAAATAGAAATTGAATATAGAAATTCAAATGGAGTTTAAATATAGAAAATATAAAGGAAATTCAAATATAGAATTTGAATGTAGAAAGTGAAATGGAATTTGAACTAAGAAATTTTAAATATAGAATTTGAATATAGAAATTTGAATAGAATTTGAATAGAATTTGAAAATAGAAATTTCAAAGAGAATTTGAAATAGAAAGTTGAAATCATTTCGAAATAGGATCGACAAAATATATTTCGAAATGTGGATTTTTTAAACAGAATAGAAATAAATCCAAAGGATTTATAATTTATAAAAGGGAATTGAAATTAAATATAGAAGATCGAAGTATAAATGAATTTAATACTGAATAAGGAAAAATCGACAATTTTAGAAGATTGGAAATAGTATGTTGAATTGGGAAAAATTGATTTGATATATATTAAAAATATATCAGAATGGAGTTGAATTTATTATAGACAAAGTTTAAACGTTATATTTATAAATATAATTAAAAACGAACTCGCCGCAGCGCTGCAGTTCGTAAATTGGTGTTTCGAACTTCAATTGAGTATACAGAACTCAACTGAAGTCGGAATTCTTTGAAACAAGAAACGTCATGATCGATTTGATAATAGTTTTCTAATGGAGGAGAAAAATCTGGATTTCGTCGAATAGATTTTGAGTTATATCAAATTCAAATTTTTAGAAAAACAGCGCCATAACCATTTAAAAACCATAATGGTTTATTTAATTTTATAAAAGGATTTTAAGCGAATAAAATCTGAATTTCTATTTAGAAAATTTCAGATTTGAGTTGTAGATTATATGTGAACTCAGGTGGAGTAATGAATTGATTTTTGAAACAGAAATCAGATTTTTGATTATTGAATAGAATTAACTAATTCGAATAGTAATTAGTTAATGAGATTTTGAATTGATATTGGGCTTTGAATAAGTGAATTCGATTTGAAAATTTATATTCGAAATCAAAAAGGAAACTAGAATTGAAATTGAAATTCAATTTGGTTATGAGCAAGTTAAATATTTTGTTTGAACATGTTATGTTCAAACAAAGATGTGAAATAGGCAAAATAGCTAATTAAAGAATAAATGAGCGAAACTGAATTCAAACGATTGGATTGAGTTGAATTGAATTGAAAACAGGTGAGCATGTGCTAAACAGGTATGGGATGAAGTATATGAAGATTTTAATTTATGTGCTCGACAAAGAGGTACATGTTTAAATTCATATATGAGATTTTATGCGCCGAATCGGCCAGCCACTTGGCTTTTTGATTTTCTTTTGAATGGAAAGGGCCATGGGAGGCTATTTGAAATATCCCGATGCTCCCGGTACAAAGGAGGTTATGGCGAATTTTTCTGGAAATTTAAGGAGATAGAATATTTTTAGGAAATTTTGATAGTTAGAAATCAATACATCAATATATATTGAATTCGATAAGGAAACGGATTTAAAATAGAATATTATAAACAAAAAGGAAATCGATATGCTGGTAATAGAAAGAGAAACATATATACGTTTAAAATGAATAATTGGATTTTATAATGCTGATCATTCGAGGTAAGTGGTGTTGTCTGTTTTGAGTTAATGATGTTTCCAGTCAAGGTCTGAGAGGTAATTTTACCCCAACTTGATTGATTTCATTTTTAACTGATAAATAGCAAGACCCAGCCTCGAAGAGAAGTGTTTGAATAATAGTTAGTTGAATAAAATATTTTGGGTTGTTGTGACGATGTTTTACACCACATTTGTTTTAACCTAAGTGATGGAATTTTGGAAATATAAAAGTAAATATTTCTTGAGTACAATTAAACTAGTCGGGAAAGAAATAAGTGATTGAAATTGTTTCAATTTCAAATAGAACATATTTTCTAAGTGCAGAAAATAGAAGAAGGCGAGATGTAGAAATGTTTTCCAAAGAATGTAAGAGACCGAGATGATAATTGAAAATATTTGGTTAGCAAATATTGATAAGGAAATGGAATAATGATTTAATTAATGAAATATCAATTAAATGGCCCAGTGGTTTGTTTGATGTTATGGATGAATGGATGTTTGTTTATTTTTCTTCGATAGTTAAATAGCCTACTATCGAAGTGTTTGCCAACATCGTTGTCAATATGGAGAGACCGGTTGGATTATTATCTGTGAACCACTCTGTATTGGCAGTAGCATTGCGAATCAGATTATACGAAGGTAATCGAAGACGGAGTAAAGTGCAAGGGTTTTTTTTATTAATAGAAATTGTGGCTTTGGTTTCGTTCAATCCCAGAACGAATGTATATGGACGAATGTCTGACAAAGTATTTCCAATGATCGAATATGCTGGTATGTACACACATATATATATGGTGGCAATGGATTTATTCCCTTAGCATAATATCCAGAATATATTTGTGCAAATTAACTGGTGATTAATGGATCTGACGATGTGGCATTCAAAGTGATTGTGTTATCAACGAGTAGAAAGTAATCGTAGCCTCGGGCCTCAACAACCGGGGAATGACAAAAATCGGGCAGGCAGCATGGCTATGTGGGTCACTCCCATTGGGATGTATAATCACCTATCTAGAGACTCATTTAATTTCTTATTCTATTCGATGTTGTCTCATTCGGAAACGGTTGCTGATCCCAACCGTTGGTGATATACATTCGATACACTCAAGCGAAATGAGTGGTCGGTCATGTGTGGGCCGGGTTGCAAGATGTTCTTGTTGAATCCCAGGGTATCGCCTCTAGAGTACACTGATCGGAAGGTGGTTCCATACCTTGTCATGTTGGAAATCCAATCTCCAATAAGCACCTTGCGGTTTTTGATTTTATATTATATATGGAGCGTGAGATGCAAGCATTCCACTAGATTCTATTTATTTGATTTAGACATTATTGTAATATCACTGGATTTTTGTATCAAAGTGTTTTGGGTTATAGTAAGGTAAAAACCATCCATGTTTATGTGTGGGTTGGTCTTACTATCATCTTTTCTTGCGAAAGGATTTTGGAAGTTAAACAAATGGTTGGAGTTTACTCACACCAGTCCCATGACTGACCCAGAGTTTATTTTGTTTTGTTTTCCCTAAACTCTTGGGTGCCCAAATTTGTACGGGCAGTCAAGTAGTCGGGATTTTTCAGATTCACTTGGAAGAGCTGGAAGCAGGAGGCTTCACCAGTTAGCTATAGATTATCATATATTCCGCTGTGAACCATGTTTATATCTGGAAATAGGTGTTTATAACTGTTCTAGGAATAACTGTTGTGCTCTGATGATGGTATGTATATAAAGTTACTGATTTGTATTTCAAAAGTTATGTTATATAATATATTTTATTTGTTCCGCTGTAAGATTTGTCTTCTTTGTTTTCTTCTATTCTAATATTTTTTTCTTTCTATTTCTCATCCTCTAACTTCTTTCTAATAATGATTCGTATTTCTGTGCAGTTTGGGTTGGACGTGTGGTGTTATTAGTCAACTCAGTTAGTACGGATTTGTGGGTCGTTACAGTAACCGTAAGGTATATATTTTTACAAAATTTTAAATACATAGAATAATTTAATTATTTAATTTTGCAGTTTATTTAAATTAATAATTGCTTATTCGTTAAATAAAATAAATAATTATAGGCACTTGATAAATTTCCGTCAAGTAATTTCATAGCCGACGATACAGAATTAAATTTGATATTCAGCAATAGGAAATCACGGTGAGTAAATCTCATTCAGAAATTTATTTTATTGTTAAAATAAATTGTTGGTTGTTTGGATTCAATTATTTATTTTTATCAGTTCTGATTATTATATATATTAGTTATTTAGGATTGGTGTTTGTGGTTATTATATATATATATATATATATATATATATATATATATATATATATATTGGTGATTGGATAGTTCCCGCAGTATCATTAGCGAATGCCCGCGGTATCATTAGCGGATGACCCTATACGCCCCACGCTATGATAGTGGATGACCTTTTATACCGCGATATCCTGCCTCGAAGCAGGATGGGTATTATTTATGTTGGCTAATGTTTGTGGATACAGGAAAACAGGTTGGGCGGATCCAACTAGATTCTTCAAAAATATTATTAATTGTCTGTTTTCATATATATTATCATATATGATGTGCTAGAAAACCCGTGATTTGATAATTGGGTGTCTTGAATGTTTTAAATATCAATGGGCCCAAAATGTTGATATATAAAAATATTGTGAAAAGGGATTATGAGAGTTAAATGGAAAATTCTATTTTCTTAAATGGAATTCGAATTTCGAATGGGCTATAAAAATATTTACTTGTTTTGAATGAATAAAAAAAAGTATTGAATTTATAAATGATGTTTATAAATTATATAATACAGGAAATTAAAGTGATGAATTTATAAACGATGTTTACAAATTAAATAACGCAAGAAATTGAATTAAATTTATAAATGGTGTTTACAAATTAAATGGAATGATTTTCATTGGATAATGTAGATAATTAAAGTGAATTTAAAAATGGTGTTTATAACTAAAATGGAAAATTTATCATTTGGATAATTTGAATATTTAAATTCAAATATAAATTTAAATTGAGGATTGGGAATCATGTTAATAAGGAATGAGGAAATTATTCCAATGGTTGGAATGAGAATTGAATTAAAATAAATCTGTGTGGATTTATGATTTGAATTCGATTAGATCAAATTGATTTAAATGAATATTTTAAGAAAAACAAAAATATTTGGATTGTATTAAACAGAAGTTTAAATTTTTGAATATGAAAATAAATTCACTACATATACATATATAATTTATTATAAATAAAGTATTCCAAATATAGAAATTCAGTTTCAAAATGGTTTTGAAATGGAACTTGTTTAATGTACAAATCACGGAAGAAAATTTATAAACGATGTTTATAAAGTGGAATAATTACCATGGGATGAATGTGGAATTATAAATTCAAGTATGAATTTGAAAGTGAATTCGAAACCGTTTCGAAAAGGGAACGACTGTTTTTTCGGAATTCAGAATATAAACTGAATTGGAAAAATCCGAAGGATATATATATATTTAGAATTCGATTTCATGAATTCTATATAATAATTTATTTCTAATGGAATTAGAAAATAATAACAGAAATGGAGTTGTAGTTCAATTGATAACCGAGTAATAGAAAATCGACGATTAGAGATAATCGAAAATATTAAGTTAGATTTAAAAAATGGATTTAATATATATGTATATATAATATATATTATAATGGAGTTGAAATTTATTTTAAACTAAGTTTAAATGTTTTCATATATGTAAATTATTGAAACGAACTCGCCGCAGCGCGGCAGTTCATAAATTGGTGTTTCGAACTGCAATTGGGTATATAGAACTCAATTTAAGTTGAAATTCTTTGAAACAAGAACCGTCAGGACCAGTTGAATAATAGTTTTCTAATGGAAGAGAAAAAACTGAATTTCATCATATAGATTTTGGGTTATGTCAAATTCATATTTTTTGAAAAACAATGCCATAACCATTATAAAACCATAACGGTTTATTTAAATTAATAAATGGATTTTAAACAAATAAAATCTGAATTTCCTTTAGGAGAAATCCAGATTTGAGTTACAAATAATATCTGAACTTGAGGGAGTAGCGAAATGATTTTTGAAACAAAATCAAATCAGATGTTTAATTATTGAATAGAATTAACTAATTTGAAGAAGAATTAGTTAATGGAATTTTAAATCGAAATTGGACTTTGGATTAGAAAAAGTGGTTTGTAAATTCATATTTGAAATCAAATATGAAACTTGAATTAGAAATGGCATTCGATTATTTAAAATATATATATATATATATATATTTGAATGTGATATGTTCAAATAAAAAGTGAAATAGGCAAAAGAGTTAATTAAAGAATAAATTAGCAAATTGATTTAAAATGATCAGATTGAGTTGGAATAAATTGGGAATGGACGTATATGGGTTAGACAGGTATGGAATGAAGAGAATGAAGTTTATAAATTTAGTGCCCGACAAAAAGGTACACGTTTAAATTCCATATGAGATTTTATGCGCTGAATCGGCAAGCCGCTTGGCTTTTTAATTTTCTTTTTGAATGGAAATGGCCCAAGAAGGCATTTTGTAATTGTACCGAGTGACCCGTACAAAGGAGGTTATGGAGAAATTTTCCAGAAATTTAAGGAGTTAGAATATTTTTAAGAAATTTTTATAACTGGAAATCGATATATCAATATATTAGAATTCGATAAGGAAACGAACTCAAAATAGAATATTATAAACAAAAACAAAATCGATAATCTAGAAATAGAAAGAGAAATGTATATACTTTTAAAAATGAATAATTTGCTTTATATGATGTTGGTTATTTGGGAATAGTGGTCTTATCTACTTTGAAGTTAAGGATGTTTTCAGTCAAGGTCTAAGAACTAGTTTACCCCAACTTGATTGATTTCATTATTAACCATAAATAGGATGATTTGGTCTCGAAGATAAATGTTTAAAGAGTTAGTGAATGCAGTATTTTGGGTTGTAGTAATGATGTTTTACACAACATTCGTTTTGACCAAATAAGTGGAATTTTGGAAATATGATTATAAATATTTCCTAAGTCTAAAAATGAATGGTCGTGAAAGAGGTAAGTAAGTGGAATTTTTCCACAATTAAATAGAAGATATTTTCTATGTATAGAAATAAAAGAAGGGGATATATGGAAATGTTTTCCAAATAGCGTAAGAGGCCAAGATAAATATTTAAAATTTTCGGATTAACAAATAGTGATAAAGAAATGGAGATGTGATTTAATTTATGAAATATTAATTAGGGTGCGTTTTTTACAGGTCCCTGTTATAGTTTCAAAATAGAAAAAAAAACCGGTCATAAACTTATTGTAAATTAGGTCCTTATTTTCTGAAAATTCATCAAAAAAATATAAAAAATATATAAAAAAATCATGTAAATTCGTATTTAAATAAAACATGTAAACGTTAAAAAATTCAGAACAAAAAATCATCAAACAAGGCGTCAAAAATAAAAAAACAGAAGAAAAAAAACGAAATTTCCAGTTAATTGCATAATAGTATGCACATATATCATTTTCCTGCATACATCCGTGCTTATTTTTTACTACATTCATCTTCGTTGATTTTTCTTCATGCAAATACGTGCATACATGTGTGCAAATATTTCAAATACTTGCACACATTTGTGCAGGTTTATTTTCAGATTTTAATCTGAACACAGCTTACGGAAAAGTTGGATACATATATGCAATTATCAGTAATAATTGCATAAATGTATGCAACTATTTTTTTTTTGATTTCCGTACAATCCTGACATTATTTCCAGATTTTAGAATATTTTTTTTATGAACGAAAGCACTTTTTTTAAAATAAAATAAAATAAGGCGGAAGTAATAAAATAGGGGGCGGGTTTAAAATTTTCAAAACTTTTTTTTTATAAATTAGGTCCCTACTTTTAGCCAGTGTGTTATCCTATAAAAATGTTGCACACATGTGTGCATGTTTTCTAAGAAATTTGCACATTTGGATGCAAGTAAAAATGAACTGAAATATTAACTTAAATCTATGCGCTGGAAGAACTGCAATAATTGCACATATGCATGCAATAATATCAAAAACGTGCATAATATTATGCATTTAACTGCAGTTTTTTCTGTTTTTTTCTTTCTGGCATTATTTTTGTTGTTTTTTTAACTGAATTTTTTGTATAATGCATAATATATTTTATTACTAATTTACGAATTTTTTTATTTTTTTTAATTATTATTTTATAAGTTTTGAAAACAGGGACCTAATTTATATTAAGTTTATGACCGGATGTGAGCCTAATTAAGTTTCAAAATAGGGATGTGAGCCTAATATTCACTATTAATTAAGCGGTCCAGTGATTGTTTGATGTTATGGATGAATGTTTGTTTGTTTTTCTTTGATAGTTAAATAACCGACTATCGAAGTATTTGCCAATATCATTGTCAATATGGAGAGACCAGTTGGATTATTATCCGAGAACCACTCCATATTGGCAGTAGCGTTGCGAATCAGATTATATAAAGATAATCGAAGACGGGGTAAAGTGCAAGGACTTTTCCTATTAATAGAAATTGTGCCTTCAGTTTTGTTCAGATCCAGAATGAAGTGTATGGACGAATGTCTGACAGAGTATTTCCAATGATCGCATATGTTGATCTGTACAGATATATATGGTGGCGGAGAATTTATTCTCTTAGCATAATATCCGGAATATATTTGTGCAACTCAATTAATGATTAATGGATCTGATAATGTGGCATTCTAAGCGATTGTGTTAGAATGATAAGTAATCATAGCCTCAGGCCGCAACAACTAGGAAATGACAAAAATCGGGCAGACAACATGGCTATGTGGGTTGCTCCCATTAGGGTGTATTATCACCTATTAAGAGAAATTCATTTAATTCCTTATTCTATTCGATGTTGTCCCATTCGGGAAAACGGTTGATGATCCCAACCGTTGGTGATATACATTCGATTCACTCAAACGAAATGAGTGGTCGGTCATGTGTGGCTGGGTTACAAGATATTCTTGTTGAACCCAGTGTTTTCCTCTCTAGAGATACACTATCAGAAGATGGTTCCATACCTTGTCATAGTTGGAGATCAAATTCCCAATAAGAGCTCGCGGTTTTGATTGTATATTATGTATGTGGAGCGTGAGATGGAAGCGTTCCACTAGATTTCTATTTATTTGATTTAGACACTATTGTAATATCAAAAGAGTTTTGATATAAAGATTATCATTTCTTTAGAAAAGATTTTGAAAGTTAAATCAAGAGTTTTTGATTCTCATAAGGGAAAAACCCGTTCCGTGTTATACGACGTGGTCTTATGAGATATCATTTATTTTCTCAAACTATTTTAAACTTTTTACTCATTCCTGTCCTATGACCGACCCAGAGTTTATTTTGTTTTGTTTTACCTAAACTCTTGGGTACCCAAATTTGTATGGGCAGTCAAGTAGTTCAGGATTTTACAGATCTATCTAAAGGAGCTTGGAGCAGGAGGCTTCAAGGTTAAATATATAGTATTTTTACTTCTGCTATGGTGTAAGTGTTGTACTCTGATAATGGTATGTTATAAAGTTAAAAAATTTGTATTTTAAAAGCTATGACATATTATACTTTGTTCCGCTGCGATGTGAGATTTTGTGTTGTTATTTCTGTTCTTCTTCTACCTTTTTCTTCTAAAAAAATGATTTGTATTTGTGTGATATTTGGGTTGGATGTGGGATGTATATAATCAATTCAAATAGTACGAATTTGGGGTTCGTTGCAAAATAATATTGAATATTTAACTAATATTTATAATATAAAAAAATATTATAATTCCGAAATAGTCGAAAATAGTTAAATTCATAATACTGTGTGAATTGGATCATTTAAAATATTTAATTCGGTTTAGAATTTGATTAGAATAACGAATATATTATTTGAAGGACGATTTAAAGTATTAATTATAATTTAATTATAATCGAGCCCGAAATGGCGCGACAGTTCGTAATTTGGCGATTTGAACTTCAATTGAATATAAAAAATCCATTTTAAGTCGGATTTCTATGAAACAAGAAACGCTCGGATCTGTTGAACTGTAATTTTCTAATGAAACAGAAAAATCGAGATTTCGTCGTATAGATTGTAAGTTGTGTCCAAATCAAAATTTAAAATAGTCACTATGGAATTCGGTTATATTTTATAACGATTTAATTATATTATGAAGGAATTTTAATATAAATTGAATGTCGATTAAATTGAGATTTTGTAATATTGAGTTATAATCCCAAATATGTATATATTGGAGCTGTATGATATTCTAGGTGAATATATATGATAATATTAAATTATTAATATTTAATTTAATTGTTTTTAAATATATTTATATTTAATCGGTCCATTTAGGGCTTTAGGAAATAGCTATTTTTGCAAAGGACCTTCAAATTAGATGAAACCAATTTTGTTGGATCTGTAATGTCAAATTATTGTTAGATATCAATTTTCGTGATTTTTTGGAATCAGTATGTGGCCGTATGCGATTTTAATATGGAAAACAATCAATATTTTGATGATTAAAAATACGCTGCGTGAGCAAATGGAGTCGGAATTCGATGAAACAAGTTTTGTTAGATCCGTAATGTCAAACTGTAGCTGCGTGTCAATTTCCATAATTTTTGGATATTTTGTGTGATCATGTGGATTTTTAGAAGACGAATACAAAGTAGAAATTGACTATAAAAAAAATTATAAAAAATTATTTTAACCTACCTATATATATTTGTCATAACACCCTAAACCTAGAGACATTTCCTCCACAGTCAAAACAGCTCCGCCTCCAAATAGGAAAAATCCAACATAAACTTCCAAACTTCAAAACCCAAAATCAAATCCATTTCTCCACTATAAATTCCAAACTTAATATCTTCATGACCCTCATTCGACAAGCTTCGATTTGGTATAGCATTTGTGGGGTTTCATGGAGTTTTGTTTCGCTCCAAAGTTTAACAGTGCAGGTATTATTTTTTGGGTTGGAGTTTTCGATCAATCCAAGGATCGATGCAAGGTTTGGTGATCATATGTGAGTTTAGGAGGTTGTTTAACACCTTTTTGAGAATTTTTGTGGGTTTCAATAGGAAAAAGTGTCGATCCGACACTATATGTCGAACAAGGAGGGTCGGCTATGTGTTTTACACGGGGTGACCGAGTTGGGAGGTGATAGGTTGATGGGATGGAGATTCGAATGACATGAAGAATGGTGGTGGTTTGCAGAGGTTTGGTGGAGAGATGGAAGTGCGGTGTACGAGCGGAAATAGTGTGGAGGGATTTTCTGGAGTGTGAAAATGAGGAACAGGGAAGAAGACTACAGTGGCAGGCTTGGGTAATTAAAACGGGTTTGGGCGTTATGATAATTATGAGCCCAATTATATAGTTTTAATTTAATTTATAATAATCGTATAACTTGTATAATGTATAACTCTATCATACGGTATCAGAATCTGGCGAAACAAGATCCGTTGGGATCGTATAGACGTAGGCTTCACAATGAAACTGGTTTTGGAGTGATTTGGAGCTCGTCTCAATTTATGGCGAAATAAAATGCCTGAACCAGTCCGACGATCGAATATCGTTATTTAACGATAATCACCCAATGTGAGTAAATCTCACTAACTCTGTTCAGTTTATATTTTTATAATTATAATCTAGTAATGATAAATAATGATTGATTGTTGTGTGGTGATTATTTGATTGAATTGCTGATTGATTGGTTGAAATTATAGATAACGATATATAAATATATCGTTAACTAAACATTGATTCTGTTTATCAAAATAGTACATAATGAAATGAAATTGATGTAACTTATATTGTGCAAAATCTGCGGATGCAGGGAAACAGGTCAGAGAGATCCAACTGGATTCCTCAACAATTATTCTACCGTTTTTCATATATTGTGATATATGATGTGATATCTAGGCTGTTGATGATTATGTATGTTTGAATGATATTAATCATTGTTATATGGTACGTTAAACACCATAAGTAATATTGGAATGTAAAAAGAGGATTTTTAAAGTAGATTGAAAATAAAATATTTATATGAAATAAATATACATTGTAAAAAGAGAACATTTATAAAATGAATAGAATGTTATAAAAAGAAAATATTTTGGAATAAATACTATAAAAATGAAGTATTTATAAAGCAAGATAAACACTATAAAAATGAAGTCTTTATAAAGTGAATTAAAAAAATGTAAAGAGAAAATCTTTATAAAGTGAATTAAAACGATGTAAAGAGGAAATCTTTATAAAGTGAATAGAATATCAAAATGAAATATTTGGAAATCAAATAAATGGAGATGTTTAATTTATAAATAACATTTATAAATTAAATAAAATATTTATCATTTGATAAATGGGATAAATAAATACGAACTGATATAGAAAGTAGAAATTGGTTTTAACACCGATATTTAAAATAGAATTCGAACGCAGCATGTATAAATGAAATTATAAATGAGAATTAAGTGTTTTGAAATAAATAAGAAAATTTCATATGAATAATTTTATAAATAGAAGCACAAATGGAATATTATTTTAAATACGAAATGGAGTATATAAAAGGAAACATTATTCACATTCGATGTGAATAATGAAATTAAGCAAATATTTTGCAAATAAAAACATTTGTAAAGGAAATTGGATTTTTGAAACAGGAATTCAAATAGAAATGAAATTCCGAATGGTTAGAAATAAATAACTTGTTCAATAATGAAAACAAGTAGTCGGATTTATAAACAATGTTTATAAATGGATTGAAATATAATTATCAGTGGATAATTGAGAGTGCAAATTCAACAGTGAATATAAAATGTGAAATTTGGAGTTATGTTAAAAAGGAAACGTTGAAATCCATTTCGGTGTACGAAACATAAAAAGGATTTAAATAAAATCCGTAAAGATGTGTAATTAACATTTGACTTGAAAATAATAGTTATAATCGAATATAAGTTATTCAAAAATTAGTTAATCGAATATAAGTTATTCGAAAGGTAGTAAATCGAATATAAGTTATTTGAAAGAGAGTTAATCAAATATAAGTTATTCGAAGAAAAGTTAATCAAATAGAGATTTCTCGAAAGAGAGTTATACGTCGAAGTTGATTATACCGAATTCGGGAAAGTACTATTTACTTTCCGGTTTTTGAATTAAGTTTTATTTTTTAAATAAATTATTATCTATTCAAATT
Source organism: Allium sativum (assembly GCA_030737875.1). NCBI lineage: Eukaryota > Viridiplantae > Streptophyta > Magnoliopsida > Asparagales > Amaryllidaceae > Allium > Allium sativum. Next base: position 993,870,111 of record CM060910.1, on the reverse strand, counting down.
AAGAATAAAAGTTATAATTTAAGTTAGATATTCCGGAAGTACGAATTATAAGGTTATCATTATAAACAAATGTTTTTCATACAAAATGGTTTGTAGACTGAAATCCGAGAATTTGCATAAGCAATGAGTGTAAAGATTCGAGTGGTGAACTTTATCTGTTGCAAGGTGAAGAGCGTTGTTCAGTTAAGGTCTGAGAGGTAATTATACCCCAACTTGATTGACTTCGTAATTAACTAAGGAATAGTTAAAGTTTGATAGTGAAGATTGATTAAAGATACATTAAGAAATAAGCGGTAAATGGATTGAGCGGGCGTAACGATGTTTTTATATAACGTTCGTTTAAAATACATATAAACGAGTTTTGGAAACGTTTTCCAAATATAATCAGAAATGTTTCTAAGCATAGAAAATAAAATGTTTTGTTGATAAGAAATACTGAAATGATAAATGATGCGTGAATACGGAATGGAAACGTTTTCCAATGTTAATGTGATATATTTTCTAAATTTAGAAAATAAGAGATTACAAATATATGGAAACAGGAAATGGAAAATGATAAATTAATGATAAGTGAATTTAAGAGACAAATGAATGATAATTGATCGATAGAATTTCCATCTGGAAGTAATATCTTTGTTTGCACACATGTTTTTCTTTGATAGTTAAATCACCGACTATCGAAGTTTTTGATCATTTTTCCGTCGTCAATACGGAGAGACTGGGATCAGATTCATTATCTGAAAACCACTCTGTACAAACGTTAATGTTGCGAATCAAATATGATGAAGATAACTGAAGACTGTGTTATGCAAAGGTTGTCCTGTTTACATAATAGTGCGTTCGATTTGTCCAGTCCCAAGGCAAATGTATATGGACGATTGTCTGACAGAGTATATCTAAAGGATCGCGTAAGTTGATCTTTTCAAACGTAGTTACGTTTGGTGGCGGAGGAATTCCTTTCTCTCAGCTGTTTACCCGTGGTATGTTTGGGGAAATCAATTTGTGATTTGGTGGGTATGACAATGTGACATTCAAAGTGAATGAAGATCAAAAGATACGTTATGACTTCTAGCCTCACAACCGGGAAATGGTATAAAATCGGGTAGGTCGCATGGCTAAGTGGTTGGCTGCCAAGTAGGGTGTATTATCACTTGATCAAGAGAAATTACTTTTGCTTCTTAAATCTATCGATGCTGTCCCTTTCGGGAAACGATTGATGATCCCAACCATTGGTGATAATACATTCGATACTCTCAAGCGAAGTGAGGGATCGATCATGTTTAACCTGGGTTGCAAAATGTTCTTGTTAAACCCCGTGTATTCTTCTCTAGAGGTACACTATCGTAAGGTGGTCACATAACTTGCCAGTTGGAAGTCCATTATCCAATAGGAGCCCACAGTTTTGATTGTATACTATATATGTGGGGCGTGAGATGCAAGCGTTCTGCTAGATTGATATTACTTATATTTAGACATTATTATAATATCAGACGAATATTGATTTCAAAGAATGCTTTGGGTTATCGTAAGGTAAAAACCATCTGTATTTATGTGTGGCTCGGTCTTACGATTACCCTTTCTTTTAAAAGAATTTTAAAAGTTAAACCAAGTGGTTGGAATTTACTCACACCAGTCCCATGACTGACCTAGAGTTTATTCTGTTTTGTTTTACCCTAAACTCTTGGGTGCCCAAATTTGTACGGGCAGTCAAGTAGTTCAGGTATTTACAGATATACCTGGAGAGCTTGGAGCAGGAGGCTTCATCATTAGTTATCTAGTGTTATTTTCTGTTGTGTTGTAAGTGTTGTACTCTGATAATGTTACTGTATATATATATACTGTTTTATTTCAAAGTTACGTTATATTTTATTCGTTCCGCTATGAGATTCGTGTTACTCTGATGTGTTATGTGTTCTTCTTCTTCTATTCTAATTTTCGATCTTATCTATTCTCACCCTCTATTTTCTTTCTATTAATGATCTGGAATGTTCGTTGCCCGAACAATTGACATTGGTTTTATGTTGATTTTCTGGGTCGAAAATCCTGGTTTGTTGCACCCTTGCTCCCTTCTCCCATGGGTTCTCGAATGGACCTAGGAAAACTACTTCCTCGGTGGCGCCCTCGATTTAGTCCTGAGTCTGAGGTTCAATTGTTGATGTCCCCCTGACTGGGGGCACAACTGCTAGGTGCTCGATCGGTTGGGCTGGGGGACCGCCTCACCCTACCCTTCGGCTAGGGCACTACATGTTCCCTAAATTTGAATTACTCTAAGAAAAATGAAACCCGTCCAGGAATTCATCGACAATGTATCTCGTGATGCTTCAATCATCCAATGAATCGTTCCTTAGAGTAGCCAAATCTGTGCGATGAAATTGCCTGTAGGCTTGGATGGACTCTTAACTGCAGAAAGACATGGATTGTTAGATACACTCAAGAAAATTCAGAAGAAGTTAACGACTGCGAAACAGGTACTACATTGAATGCTCCTCCAAGAAAAGCCTTATTGCAGCGGAATGTGTAACCGGTCTTGTTTGACATTCCAAAGCTTGTTGTACCCATATGATTTTGTTGGCCGAAATCATTTCAAAGTAAGTAAGGGATGGAGTATTTTTGCGATGCTTGAACTTGTAGAATAAGGTGATTTCTACGAAAGTGGTATCTCGATGTAAATGCCCTCCATATATCATGTATATTGTATGGAGGTAGGTATATGATATGGGATGTAGCTGCATGGGTACCAATCTCATTCGAAAAAATAAATTCTAGATGAACGGACTGAAGGGAGGAACACACTCTGCTATGAACATCTATCGACTACATGCCATATAACCCTTTAGTGGGTTATGTGAATTCTCGCTCTGGATCGGCACCTGGACTTGTTCAAAAGGAATCCTATGCTTCACATATAGCCTCTTCAACTTTGGCTCGTCCATCAAAATGAGCTAAGAAACAACTGGGTCATCTAAGAAGACTGCCCCAGGTAGAGTGTCAAGAGCGAGATTGACTGTAGGAGCATTGTCACCCTTTGCCTCTTCTTCTCCAGAAGAGGCCAGTTCCCAAAATGATGAAGTTGACTCCTCATTGCGAGGTTACACCCGAAACAATGAATCTTCATCATCAAACTTAGTTCCAAAGTTAAAATTTGAGACGAGATCCTGGTAGACTACATCTTTTTTCCCGACTTCAGAAGCTTTAGTGGAATATATTCTTGAAATGATAGTTGTGCTACCCAAGAAATGTCACTGGTTAAAGTGATTAGCATGTACCCCGTTATGCATGAAATAGTGAAGTATGTGCGGTGTGATACAATGACTGTGCAGTGACATCGGTAGAATTAAAGTGTTGAAAGCTAGTGATGAGTGACAATTTGTTGGACCGTCGTTCCCGACCGTCTCATCAAATCATCATCATAAGCAATTCCAAACTATATATCTTGCGAGGATTAAGTTCCAATTGTTTGAGAAGCTCTGAGTTATATGCAAGTCTAGTAATGTTTGTATGCAAGTGTGAAAGTCCTAATATGCTCTATCCTAAATGTCCAAAAAGTTCAATTATGCAAGATTGTTCTTAAGTCATTTTCACTCCCTGCAACTCATCTAATTTGGAAATTGCTCTGAATCAATTATGCTCACCCACCATTGTTAGCACGTTGAAATTTTGGTGGAATATTTTCGAATTGGCATTTTCGGGTCAACCAATCCAGTATGACCCGTTCCCGATCGACACTCCCACATCGACCTTTCCGGCTCAACCTCTCTGGTTGGACTTTCCTCGTGACCGTCTTGCGAAAATGGAGATCCGGGAATTACTAAGTGTTCTTCCACTCCAACTCCTCTTCGAGTCTCCCACTGCCTTCATGAAAAATACACTATCTCCTCGGAGCCTCCTCACTTCTTTCCCACAAGTAGCCACCTAACTTCCCATCGCGTCTCCAATCACCACCGTGATTCAACATCACCTCTGTCATCTCCTTCAATACAGGTGACTCCATGCCTTATCATGATTCTCGAAGTCAAGATTTAATACAACGTGAGATGATATAGAACCCACCAAGATTGGTTCGAAGTTGAATGTGTGGAGATGGCGGCGGAAGTCTCTAGTGATCAAGAAGACTGCAGCAGATTCTGTTCGAACTAGGGTTTTTAGGGGAAGGATGAATTCTTGGCTCGACAAATGTAGTTAAAATTAAAAAGTGAAGAAAGAGCGTGGGACTTGTATTTATAAGAAAGGTTAAAAGACTCTTCCTTTTATGCCCAATTTGACAGGTGCATAGTCCGGATCGTCTATGCCGATCCAAAATACTGTTCGGTCACCGAGCCGAAAATTTAAAAAAGAGAGAAAAAGAGAAGAATAGGAAAGTGATTCTAGAATTCTCCTGGCATAGTCAATGGCTTCACGTGTTTAATCACGTGCGATAACAAAATTGACCTAAAAACGCGCTCAACTTGTGTAGAGAATGACATCATACAGCAGCGGCCTGCTTGTGTACAGTCATAGGCGAGAACAAATGACACGACATAACTTGATTATATGACAAATATATTTAACCTCTTGACTTGATGGGGTTTGAGTAATTACTTGTGTCCCTCGGTATTTTCGATCAAAGACTTTAGTATAACAAGTACCATTGAAGATAGTCTAAAGTATGCCTAGCTATTTATGTAGAAAAGAAGAATCCAAGTATCATGACTACTCAAAAGAACACGACTATCCATCATAACTTTTTTGGAGATAGATGGAATCTCAAGGGGACACAACTCAACTGATTCAAAGCAATTCCCATTCTCCACACGATGTACTTTGTAGGGAAAAATATTGACCTACCTTTTGGCAAGGCCATCAATTTCATCGATATTCATAATCGAGGCATTCCTAACTTAGGACTGCTTTCAACCCAACAACGTCCGATCCATCCAGACTTTGGTTCGACTAAGCAACCTGAAGGAAAATTCTGGCTCGACCATGCATCCGGATCAGCATGCCAACTTGAGAAGAAGATCCGGATCGGCTAAAGCCCGGATCGGCTAAGCATAATGAAGAGTATTTCCAATTCGGCCAACATTCAGTTCGTCCATACCGAACCGGACATAGGTGGAATTAGAATGGCATTTACTAATGACATGAACCACTAACTCCACTCGGAATGGCGGTTATCGGTGACTTCAGTCGAACCGGACTTAGGACATTTAATTAGCAGCTAAACAAATATGGAATTTGTAAGTTAATATGGGAATTAGATTTATAGCCTATAATAAGGAAATGTCTCAATATCATAATTTTGGAATATGGCGTGAGGAGGAAGTTTGGCTTCTAGAATGTCACCCTTAAAAATAAGAATCAAATGAATGAGATTAAGAAATATGCGTAAATATAAGATTTGTGTAAATTGCCATTTTAGTTTGAATCTGCATGTGTTTTGGTTTGTTTAAGTATATTTTCTTAATTTTTATAAATTTACCCTTTTGTCCTTTTCCATAAAAAGATAATATTTGAAATAATAAGGAATTTGCACAAAATATAAAACAGGAGCTGAAAATTTGCGCATTTGCATGTAGTTTATACTATCTATTCCAAAACAAAGAATACTCATTCCTTTTGAGGTTAATATGTCAATATTATTTTCTTATTATTATTTGGGCAAATTTATGAAAATTATAGCAAAAGAATTATAGTAAAATTTCAATTTCAACAAATCAGAACATAGTAAGACTGTTCCAGTTATTAGTATTGACTATAACATGAATTAGTCAAATATAGAAAATTAGGTTTAGAAAAATCACTGAATCTTAGGATTGCTCATCATTTGTAGATAATTGGAATATTATTTATCTTTGTAAGCTTAGCGTGGCTAACTTGTTGGTAGTTAGAGTGACACTTTTGAAGTATTTCAAGGAAGCAAAACAAACCATCAAAGTGTTGATGAAAAATTATCTACAAATTTTTACTCAAACCAATTGTGATTAGTGAATTCGGAAGAAGTCAAGTTTGATCAGACAACTTGTGATTATTTAAAAATTTGTATTATACTTTTTGGGCTTTTCCAAAATTTGGGAAATTAGAGAGGTTGTTGATAATTAGAGCTTGCAACGTTTTTATACTTTTATATTTGATAATAGACCTTCACATTATGGCAAAATTTGGTAGGGTCTAATCAGAAAATGGGGATAAGACGAAACACTTGGTGTCTGCCACAATAGATATTATAGAGAATGGAACTATAAGGCTCCGCAAATTGAGTTAGATTAGTTTGAGTATATTAGGGAGAAAATTTTGTGAAAGGCATGAAAATTTTATTTTAAGCCTTTCTCCTCTTAACTTGTCTCTCTAAAATTTGGTTTTTATGGTTGCATTATGGTTGTTGGATTGACTGATAGAAATTGTTTGCAACACAAAAGCACTGTGCACTCATACAGATAATATATGCATAACTAGATGTTTAGCATACATACAACATCACAGGTTACACTTCCACGTTAGAACTAAGCACACTTTAGCATGTTTGTTGTACATAATTACATTGATTACGGATGTTTTATACACTATTACAAAACAAGTATGTTGCATCGCCTCAGTTGCGTCAGTTGTACAAACAACCGATGCGAATAGTATTACTTGAAATGGTTCACCCTTAACTTCCAGAGCAATTTCCATAGGGGAAGCAGTAAAAGAGCTAAAAATCTAGTTAGCATCGGTTATGCACCGTTTTTGAAGCAAATAATCAAAAGCAAATGTTTTTAGTTGTGTAACACCCCGCGTCCATTAATGTCACTCACAAAGGGAATGCATTAACTTCTATGGAGCGTTTTAAGTGAGTATAGAACAGAAACTTAACAACAAGACAGATATAAACAATACTTAAAAATTTAAAACTTTATTCATTGCAGTGGTAAACACATAGGTTTGATTACATCATCAAAAACCAGAGTCAAAGTACATAATATCCATCTTGACTAAATCAAAGTACATAAATTGAAAGACATGACCCCAGTACAAAATGGCCATAAATAAGAGAGGCTGAACTTTACTTCAGTGATCCAAGCAACTTCTAAAAGCAGAGATACAGCTGTCCAAAATCAAGATCCACTGGTGCTAGTTCCAACCTGAGCACCTGGGGGGGGGGGGAGGGGGGAAGGAAGAAAAGAGGAGGAAACAAAGGGGGTCAGACATAAAGTCTGGCGAGTGCGATAACTTTAACAATATAATTACCCAAAATAACTAGGCTAAGGCATAAGTTGGAAAATAAGGAAATAAATGTGAGCAACTGAGTAAGACAGAGTAAACAAGGAAACAAGATGAACAAAGATAACGTTAAAGCGCACCTAAACCACTATAAGATAATTACTATACTGCACCATCACTACTATACTGCACCACCACTAGTTACCCTAAGGTTGATCCTGCCTACAGAACTTAAATATGATAATGGTAGTTTCGTGCACCCCTAGTTGCTTTCATAGGTGCCGCCTGCCCCTATCTCCACTAGGTGTACCCACTACCCCCAAGCGATCGGCTCCCTAACTCGTAGATACCCGTGCTGGCCCCACAGTGGGGTGTATCACTCCCCAAAGTGGCAACCCGATACCACCAAGAATGCACGGCTTATACCTACACGATGCAACATCGTCTTACTTACCAGCCCGGGCCCACATACGCATATGAACCCGTTGGACTTGCGTTGCCATCGCTAACCCGTTTTAGCCTCTTACAGTCAAGCCCAGTATGCGTGTCCCGTCCTCGACTTGGGTCGAGCCCACAAAGATACGTATGTGTTACTGGTTGAAACGGGCCCCCATTACTTGACACAAGCTATCCATCTAAGCTTGGTCCCCTCTAGTACATCCCACTTAACCCTCTTCTTATTCATGTTCACTTACATGTTTCAATTTTGGTTAAGTGTTTCTAATCATATTTCAAATGCCACCCAAGGCACCCAGTTAACCCCCTGATGTCCCACTACATGTTTATCTGGTTAAGTGTTTCTTAATTCATTAAGACAATAACCTCATAAAGACCTCCCACGTTAGACTGGCATTTGTGGCAGCTGGATTTGCCGGGCGGGTCCGGGCAGTCTTACACCACAAACGGGCCTACCCTCGTGTCTTTACAATTGTTATGTATTTAATTTATGCCTAATACCTCCCACATTAGACTGGCATTTGTGGCAACTGGATGTGCTGGGCGGGTCCGGGCAGTCTTACACCACAAAAAAGCCTAACCTCGTGTCTTAGACGATCAATTACACCTAGTTAATCATTCCCCCGATTTGAATTAGTTTCCCTATTCAAATTATCAATCAATTCCAAATTTATTTATGGCCATAATCGACTCAATTATGTCCATCTATTTATGGTATGTAAAATCATACCAATTTTCATCACAAATTTATTTTATGCCTTTTAAGGCATTTATGCCAATTCTCTATATTAAATCTTTTAACATTATCCCCTTACCCCACGTTGTACGTTTGTTCGTTTAACGTAAAATATACGTTAGACTCGAATAGTCTAACTCATGGAATAAAGAGAAAACATCACAACATACATATAATAAAAACTAGATCTAAACATAAGGGGTGAACTTTCATGTGTGAATGATGTTCTACATCTAAAACTTGCATAGGCCAAAGTCACAACTTGCATAAAACTACATATGTCATAGATCCAAATCTAAAGGTGTAAACTTGTTGAGATAATGGTCACAAACTTGCATAAATCATGTATGTCGTAGATCTACGTCTAAAGGTGTAAACTTGCATAGGCAATAACCACAAACTAGCATAACATGATTCATATCCCAAACACGTGTATTTATATAAACTTGCATATGTGATTTATGCAACATAACGATGGTGTAAACTCACATCTAAACATATAAACTAGCATGTAAAAAATTAGCATATAACTCACACATGTCATAGCCTAACTTTAGATCTAAAATAGATGTCATGGAACCATGTAAGGTTACATATATAATTTTCCCCAACTTGCATATGATTCATGTCTAAATCAAAATCTAAACTTGCATACATACTTATGATTTATCATATGAATCAACATAACCAAACTAGCATATGAACAACATGATGATTTGATTATACATAAGCCAATTATAGAATTTCAACATAGATTGTAGCATCATAACTTTACAACATAGATGATAACATCACAACATAACATCATAGAATTTACAACATGTATGATAGCATCACAATTTGACAACATAATTATAACATGCGGTCAATAATTCACATCATATCCACATATAATCCACATCATAACTTAATCCAATTAAATTGCTAATTATTTTATTAAAAAATCAAACTCACAACTCAAAGAAGGTCTTGGGTTCTGAATTCTGAGTTCTGAAGTTGTATTAGCTTTCCTTTGAAGTAGATTCGTTGTTAGAGTTGAAAAGGATTGAATTTGATTTGCTTTCTTCCTCTCTAATTAGCGGCGGCTATTCTGAGTTGCTAGGTGACGGCATGGAGGCCATGAATCTAATTTTAGTTTGATTTTAGGGTTTGAGTCTATAGGTGTTTTTATAGAGTTTAGGATTAGTTTAAGCTGTCCGATCAACCCAGAATTAATCCTAGCAAATCAGAGCAGATCAGAAACCCTAATGAGTCAGCATCGAGTCACAAACAGGTCATCAATCAAATCTACCCGAGGGGGAGGGGGGCAGGTCGACCCCCAGGTCGACCCTATGGTTGACCTGGTCAGGGTAGGTCGACTCCCAGGTTGACCTGGAACTGGCGGGAATTTTCCCGCCTAGCCTGTCTGACTCTGAAATTTGAATTTTGAAATCTGTTTTGAATTTTCTGAAACTTCCGATGGCCATAACTTCTTCATACGAAGTCTAATTCATGCAAACTCGGACTCTATCTCAACCAGAATTCCGAGATGAACGTAATGGCGCAACCCGTTTCCCTTAATTCTCACATCTGAGATTAGTTATTCTTTAATATGTGAACATTAATGTTAACAGAAATACGGGGTGTTACATTCTCCCCTTCTTAAAGGATTTCGCCCCCAAAATCTCCAAGTTAAGGAGAATGCATATCCTAACATCCAATCAACCATCTACTCAACCATCAAACACAGGCATCCATTGTCCTTATAAATTCCTAATGTTGTATGAACATATGCAAGAAGTGTGTGCATATGTTCTTTATCTAATGCAAAATCAAGCGGTCTACTGATTCAGTTGACCTCCTTAATGCAAACCATGATAGTGCCATGCGTCCATTATGTATGCGATAGAATCCTATCGATACATATTATTTCTATATGTGTGCACACCCATTCGCCAAAATGCAGCATCCATATGATAGTACAACCATTATACATCCGTTAACTTAAATATGCACACACATTTATATGCAATATGAAGTGACTGAGTCGATCTAGTGCCTAAAGTGTGTGTGTATGTATCCACGAGCAACCACTAGCAAACACTTTCATCCACATGCATCCATCATACATAACATGTCTCAAACACATGTTTCAACCATAGGATTATCCTATCTAAAGGTCAAAGATACTAGCGAGAGGACATATTAAAGATAAAACACGTACAAGCTAAGCGATAAACGAGAAATTAAAAGACATACCCTCGAAAAGAAAAGGGTATAATGAATGCATCTTCTCTTCCATCTCCCAAGTAGTGTTGCTTTCGTCATCTCCCCGTTGCACTTTTACTAGCTTGACCTCTCGATTCCTCAACTTCTTAACCTCCGACCCAAGAATGCACATAGGAGCTCGTCGAATCGTCGCATCACGCTCTATCTCCACCTCTCTAAGCAAGCTCGACTCTACTACTTCCGCGGTCTTGTGCAAGCACTTCCTCAAATGTGATACATGGAATACATCGTGTACACCACTAAGTCTCTCGGGCAACTCCACTTTATACGCCATCTACCCAATTATGTCCATAATAGGAAACGACCCTATGAACCTTGGTGCTAACTTCCCAACGAACCCAAAGCGAACGACATTTCGTAATGGAGACACCTTGACAAAGATCATGTCCCCAATATCAAACTCAAGATATGTCCTCCTCTTGTCAGCATAAGATTTCTTCCTATCTTGCGCCATCTTCATCCTCCATCGAATCAAATTGATCTTTTTCAAAGTCTCTCAAATCATATTGGGCCCTAGTAAGATCTTATCTGTAGACTCCCACCAACATGTAGGCGAACGACACGGCCGTCCATAAAGAGTCTCGAACAGTGCCATGCCAATGCTAGATTGAAAGCTATTATTATATGCGAACTCCACCAACTGAAGATGTTCCTCCCATGTACCTCCGAAGTCTAAGACACATAACCTCAATAGGTCCTCTAGAATACGATTCACCCTCTCGGTCTGGCCGTCCGTCTGAGGATGATATGCAGTGCTCAAACATAACTGAGTCCCTACCGCCTCTTGCAAGCTCTTCCAAAATTCGCTAGTGAAGATAGGATCGCGGTCGCTCACTATGTTAGAAGGAACACCGTGGAAACGAACTATCTCACGATTGTATACGGAGGCTAGCCATGGAGCAGTCCTCTTACTCTTTACGGGAATGAAAATGGGTGCTCTTAGTAAGTCTGTCTACCTCGACCTAAATCCCTGTATTACCCTTCCTTGATCTCGGTAATCCGTCAACAAAGTCCATCGAGACGCTTTCCCACTTCCATTGTAGGACCTCCAATAGGTGAAGCAATCCACCGGGCTTCTTTTGCTCTGCTTTTACTTGTTGGCACACCAATCATCTAGCGACAAACTCTGCCACATCCCTCTTCATGTCGGCTCAAAAGTAAACTCGTCTCATGTCCATGTACATCTTGTCCCCGCAGGGATGGATGGTCATCTTCGAACGATGTGCATCATCAAGAATGGTCTTCCTCAGATTCTCGTCCCATGGTACACAAAGTCTACCATCCCTATGTAACCAACCCTTATCATCTAGGGTATACCTATGGAGATGGCTCGATGACTCCCCTCTTTTGAGCTTCTCTACTAACTCAACCAACTGTGGGTCATCTCGCTGTGCCTCACCAATCCGTCCCAAAAGCGTAGGTCTGACCTCTAAGGATGCTAGCAAACCGGGTACAAAGTCAACAGAAGGTCTAAAGTCAAATGTATAGATGAACTCTAAGCTTCGCCGCTCAACAAACAACGGACTCAAGGACAACCTTTTCCTACTTAAGGCGTCTGCCACCACGTTACCCTTTCCAGGGGTATATGCTATCTCGAAATTGTAGGATGCTAAGAATTCCATCCACCTTTGCTGCCTTAAGTTCAAGTCCTTCTGAGAGAACAAGTATTTTAGCGATTTATGATCAGTGAACAATTCGAATTTTTCGCCAAGAAGATAATGGCGCCAAGACTTAAGCGCGAAGATAATAGCGGCCAACTCTAGGTCATGTGTAGGGTAATTTCTTTCATGCACTCTCAACTGCCTTCCACCATAAGCTATTACCCTTCCCTCTTGCATTAAGACTACGCCTAGTCTTGTCCTACAAGCATCGGTATAAACATTAAATGGCTTACTCCCATCTAGCAACACTAAGACTGGGGCTGCAGTCAAAGCTCTCTTTAAACGTTGGAACGCATCATCACAATCTACGTCCTATGTGAAAACTAGGTTTTTCTTCGTCAAGCGTGTTAATGGGGCTGATATTTTTGCGAAGTCTTTGATAAAATTCCTATAGTAGCTAGCCAACCCTTAGAAACTCCTCACCTCGGTAGCATTTTTAGGGACCTTCCAATCTTTGATGGCCACTACCTTCGCGGGATCCACATCTATCCCTTCTTTGGAAACCACGTGCCCTAAGAATCGCACTTCCTTCCTCCAAAAGTGACATTTAGAAAATTTTGCTATAAGGCTATGCGCTCGAAGGGTCTCCAACACTTCCCTAAGATGTAGGGCATGCTCTTCCTCGCTTTTAGAAAAGATCAGGATGTCGTCCACAAAGACTACCACCAATTTATTAAGGTACTCCCTAAGCACCCTACTCATTAAATCAACAAAGTATGCGGGGGCGTTTGTCAAACCGAAGGGCATCACAAGCCACTCAAAGAAACCGTCCGGAGTCCTAAAGGCAGTCTTGTCTATGCTATCCTCAGCCACTCTGAACTGATGGAAACCAGTGGCTAAGTCCAACTGCGAAAACACTGAGGCGCCAACTAACTGATCGAAGAGATCGTCAATCCTCGACAGTGGGTGCTTATTCTTCTTAGTAAGCCTATTAAGTTCTCTATAGTCCACACAAAGTCTAAGGGACCCATCTGTCTTCGTGGCAAATACTACTGGAGCACCCCACTCCGATATACTACGCCTGATGAACCCCTTCTCAAGCAATTCTTTCACTTGCTTACTGAGTTCTCTTCTCTCTCTTGGAGCCATGAGGCGCACTGGCAATGCAACTAGCTTTGCATTATCTACTAGATATATTCGAAAGTCTATCTCACATTTTGGGGGTAAACCCCTCACCTCATCGAAGACATCAACATATTCACGGACTATACGAACAGAATGTAAATCATCTTCGGATGCGTCAAGGGATTCTAGGTAGCTAAGCATTACTGGACCTCTAGGGTCACAAGAAATATCAAGGGTCCTTCCACAATGATTCAACAATCTAACTGCCCTTCTTTCACAATCTAGGATGGCCCCGTATCTAGTTAGCCAATCCATACCTAGAATCAAGCCGTAGCCCATGAAGCCAAGAACAAAGGCGTTGCATTCAAACTCAACGCCCAAGATAAACACTCTCAAATCCCGACAAATCATAGAAAGATGAGTCGAACCACCAATAGGATTTGAGACTACTAAGGGATCCGTAACTAGACTAGTATCTAGGTACAGTTTTTCAACTAATGATGTAGAGATAAACGAATGTGATGCGCCGGAATCGAATAAATTACGAACATGATGATCAAATAGAAAAACTAAACTTTCAACGGAAATTGCTCTACCTCGTTCTTGAAGCGGTGGGACCACGAGATCCTGAACTTGTCCCCTTGCCTGCCCTGGTGCCATAAGAGCCTGCACCTGTCCTCCCGAGGTAGACTCTGCCCTTTCTTTGGGCAGTCCTTAATTAGATGTCCCGCTTCGCCATAGTGAAAACAACAAGTCTTCTTTTTCTTCCTACAATCTTTGCTTAGATGGCCTGGTGTCCCACAGTTAAAGCATCTTTTCTTTCCCTTACCATTGTTGCCTTTTCCACCTTTCTTGTTCGGTTGTTGCTGTTGCGGCTTCTTTTGATCCCCTTTCTTCTCGGGTGTCTTATTAGCATTGGCGCCCTTCTCCTCTTCAGGCATAAGCGCCATGTCAACTAGTCTCTCAAATTTAGCCCTCATGGGGATGTGGGTCATAGCTAACCCATGAAGCGGCTCGTTCAAACCCTTAACAAATCTCAGGGCCTTCTTTTCTGGTGTACTCACCAAGTCCAAGCCAAATCTTGCCAACTGATTGAATTTGTTGATGTATCCTTTCACCGATAGATTCCCTTGCTTCAACGCCAATAATCTTTCCATGTATATATTCTCTTCAGCCCGTGAGAGAAACTTCGCCTCAAACCTCTGCTTGAAATCTGGCCATGTGTCAACTGGACGCTCTCCGTTGGTGACCTCCCACCAAAATGAGGCCCCATCCTTCATTAGCCAGGCAGCTAACTGGACCTTTCTTCCATCTTCCACTTCAAAGATCCCAAACAATTCTTCCACCTCCTTCAGCCAATTTCGAGCTTCAACAAATGTCTTCGTCCCGTGAAAAGGTTTTTCCACCCATTGCCCTAAAGTCCTTACATATCTTTGCGAAAGTATCAACGCATGGAGGAGGAGGAGGGGGAGGAGGATTTAATGGACCTGCGACGGCGGCCCTAGTCTCCAAATACCTCCTAAACCATCCTGGTATTGGTATCCCCTTGGGTATCTCGGGAATTCCAGACATGCTGAAACGAAAAAGGAAGGATTCAATACAAAAAAACCCGAAGGAAAGATATATGGTTCTTGGGGTTATGCTTTCTCAAATAAGCTTTTCTCTTGAAAATACTTTCCTCAAAACATACTTTTGAAGGTACTTCTTTATAAAAGTTGTTTTTCAAAAACACTTTTCAAAATTCATATCTGTTCTGGTAACCTTAAGCTCTGATACCACGTGTAACACCCCACGTCCATTAATGTCACTCACAAAGGGAATGCATGAACTTCTATGGAGCATTTTAAGTGAGTATAGAACAGAAACTTAACAACAAGACAGATATAAACAGTACTTAAAAATTTAAAACTTTATTCATTGCAGCGGTAAACACATAGGTTTGATTACATCATCAAAAACCAGAGTCAAAGTACATAATATCCATCTTGACTAAATCAAAGTACATAAATTGACAGACATAACCCCAGTACAAAACGGCCATAAATAAGAGAGGCTGAACTTTACTTCAGCGATCCAAGCAACTTCTAAAAGCAGAGATACAGCTGTCCAAAATCAAGCTCCACTGGTGCTAGTTCCAACCTGAGCACCTGGGGGGAAGGAAGAAAAGAGGAGGAAACAAAGGGGGACAGACATAAAGTCGGGCGAGTGCGATAACTTTAACAATATAATTACCCAAAATAACTAGGCTAAGGCATAAGTTGGAAAATAAGGAAATGACTGTGAACCATTGAGTAAGACAGAGTAAACAAGGAAACAAGATGAACAAAGATAACGTTAAAGCGCACCTAAACCACTATAAGATAATTACTATACTGCACCATCACTACTATACTGCACCACCACCAGTTACCCTAAGGTTGATCCCGCCTATAGAACTTAAATATGATAATGGTAGTTTTGTGCACCCCTAGTTGCTTTCATAGGTGTCGCCTGCCCCTGTCTCCACTAGGTGTACCCACTACCCCTAAGAAATCGGCTCCCTAACTCGTAGATACCCGTGCTGGCCCCACAGTGGGGTGTATCACTTCCCAAAGTGGCAACCCGATACCACCAAGAATGCACGGCTTATACCTACACGATGCAACAACGTCTTACCTACTAGCCCGGGCCCACACATGCATATGAACCCGTTGGACTTGCATTGCCACCGCTAACCCGTTTTGCCCTTTTAAAGTCCAGCCCAGTATGCGTGTCCCGTCCTCGACTTGGGTCGAGCCCACAAAGATACGTATGGGTTACTGGTTGAAACGGGCCCCCATTACATGACACAAGCTATCCACCTAAGCTCCCTCTAGTACATCCCACTTAACCCTCTTCTTATTCATGTTCACTTACATGTTTCAATTTTGGTTAAGAGTTTCTAATTGTATTTCAAATGCCACCCAAGGCACCCACTTAATTCCACATGCCACCCAAGGCACCCACTTAACCCCCTCATGTCCCACTACATGTTTATCTGGTTAAGTGTTTCTTAATTCAATAAGACCGTAACCTCATAAAGACCTCCCACATTAGACTGGCATTTGTGGCAGCTGGATTTGCCAGGCAGGTCCGGGCAGTCTTACACCACAAACGAGCTAACCTCGTGTCTTTACAATTGTTACGTATTTAATTTATGCCTAAGACCTCCCACATTAAACTGGCATTTTTGGCAGCTGGATTTGCCGGGCGGGTCCGGGCAGTCTTACACCACAAAAGAGCCTAACCTCGTGTCTTAGACGATTACTTACACCTAATTAATCATTCCCCCAATTTGAATTAGTTTCCCTATTCAAATTATCAAACAATTCCAAATTTAACTATGGCCATAATCGACTCAATTATGTCCATTTATTTATGGTATGTAAAATCATACCAATTTTCATCACAAATTTATTTTATGCCTTTTAAGGCATTTATGCCAATTCTCTATATTAAATCTTTTAACATTATCCCCTTACCCTACGTTGTACGTTTGTTCGTTTAACGTAAAATATACGTTAGACTCGAATAGTCTAACTCATGGAATAAAGAGAAAACATCACAACATACATATAATTAAAACTAGATCTAAACATAAGGGGGTGAACTTGCATGTGTGAATGATGTTCTACATATAAAACTTGCATAGGCCAAAGTCACAACTTGCATAAAACTACATATGTCATAGATCCAAATCTAAAGGTGTAAACTTGTTGAGATAATGGTCACAAACTTGCATAAATCATGTATGTCGTAGATCTACGTCTAAAGTAAACTTGCATAGGCAATAACCACAAACTTGGATAAAAAGATTCATTTCCCAAACACATGTATTTATATAAACTTGCATATGTGATTTATGCAACATAACGATGGTGTAAACTCACATCTAAACATATAAAATAGCATGTAAAAATTTAGCATATAACTCACACATGTCATAGCCTAACTTTAGATATAAAATAAATGTCATGGAACCATGTAAGGTTACATATATAATTTTCCCCAACTTGCATATGATTCATGTCTAAATCAAAATCTAAACTTGCATACATACTTATGATTTATCATATGAATCAACATAACCAAACTAGCATATGAACAACATGATGATTTGGTTATACATAAGCCAATCATAGAATTTCAACATAGATTGTAGCATCATAACTTTACAACATAGATGATAACATCACAACATAACATCATAGAATTTACAACATGTATGGTAACATCACAATTTTACAACATAATTATAACATGCGGTCAATAATTCACATCATATCCACATATAATCCACATCATAACTTAATCCAATTAAATTGCTAATTATTTTATTAAAAAATCGAACTCACAACTCAAAGAAGGTCTTGAGCTCTGAATTCTGAGTTCTGAAGTTGTATTAGCTTTCCTTTGAAGTAGATTCGTTGTTAGAGTTGAAAAGGATTGAATTTGATTTGCTTTCTTCCTCTCTAATTGGTGGTGGCTATTCTGAGTTGCTAGGTGACGGCATGGAGGCCATGAATCTAATTTTAGTTTGATTTTAGGGTTTGAATCTATAGGTGTTTTTATAGAGTTTAGGATTAGTTTAATCCGTCCGATCAACCCTGAATTAATCCCAGCCAATCAGAGCAGATCAAAAACCCTAATGAGTCAGCATCTAGTCACAAACAGGTCATCAATCAAATCGCCCGGGGAGGGGGGGCAGGTCGACCCTATGGTCGACCTTGTTAGGGTAGGTCGACTCCCAGGTCGACCTGGCCCTGGCGGGAATTTTCCCGTCTAGCCTGTCTGACTCTAAAATTTGAATTTTGAAATCTGTTTTTGAATTTTTCTGAAACTTCCAATGGACATAACTTCTTCATACGATGTCCAATTCATGCAAACTCGGACTCCATCTCAACCAGAATTCCAAGATGAACATAATGGTGCAACCCGTTTCCCTTAATTCTCACATCTGAGATTAGTTATTCTTTAATTTGTGAACATTAATGTTAACAGAAATACGGGGTGTTACAAGTTGCATCACCAATGTTAATAGCTGATGCATGTATATTATTGTGCATCGGTTGCTTATTTTGTAGAAAATTAGTTGAATCAAATGCATTTAAAATGAAAAATTACAACCACATCGATCAACATTTTTAATTGCATTGATTTATTGACACATATAACCTATACCCAACACGTTATTTCCTCCTTTTTTTCACTTCGCGGTTTATTTTCAATTCTGCGGCAGTAGGAAAGCCCCAAAAACACGAAAACAAGGAAGACAAGGAAGGAAAAATACTTCCGCTCTTTCAGGTTTCGATTTGACTCGATTCGATTTCGATTGCAGATTTCGACACTGCCACTCTTTCTGGTATTATCTATTGCAGATTTGTATTCACCATATTTTGATTTCAATTTTTATTTCATGCCTTATTTTGAGTTCATATTTGTTGTTGATCGATTGGCCAACAAATAATGTTAATTTTGCGATCTTAACAAACGAAACCTTGCTTTCAATTATACTATGTGTTGTCAGTCTGATTATTGCTTGTTGTGGAATATAAGCTAAAAGTAAAGTCCACCTTGTCTGTAATGATCTGCGGGAATTTGACTCCTGAATTCCGACATACATAAACCTGTATCACTTGCCAGAACCCAAGTATTGAAAACAAAGATAGTTATTAGAAAGAAGTTAAAGGGTGGGATAAAAAAGGAAAAAATATTAGAATAAAAGAAGAAGAAGAATCGACGCAACACAGAATCAGAATATCACATATCAGCGGAACCAAATATAATATGAAATTAAATCTTTATTGAGAGCTTTTAAAAAAAATACTTACAATCATCAAAGCATATCAACACGTTTGGATAGTTATAATTATCTGTCCTCATACATAACACACAATGGAACACACACCAAATATATATTATACGTCTGAACTCCTCCAGCACGTCTTCTGAAATTTTCAGCAACCAAATCTAGACCTGTAAAACCCAGTCTAATCCGAGCATTACAAACGCCGGACCAGTCCGGTGAACCAAAGTGAGAAAAACACACTAAGTTTATAAGTATCACACAACTTGATTTTAAAGTCAAAATCTTTTTGGAAGAAAAGGATAATCGTAAGACCAAATCTACACATAAATACAGACGGTTTTTTCGTTACGATAACCCAAAACGTTTTTGAAATCAATATCTTTTCTGATATTATAATATTGTCTAAATACAAATAAATATCAATCTAGCAGAACACTTGCATCTCACGCTCTACATACATAGTATACAATCAAAATCACGGGCGCCTATTGGAGAATGGACTTTCATGACAAGGTACGCGTAACTACCTTTAGGACAATGTACCTCTAGAGATGAATAAATGGGGGTTCAGCAAGAACATCTTGCAACCTAGGCTAAACATGATCGACCCCTCATTTCCCCTGAGAGTACCGAATATATCATTGCCACGGTTGGGGGTCAGTCAACCGAGCCGATAACATACATACAAAAATAAAAAGGGACAACCGAAGGCATTTAATTTCTCTAGATCAGGTAATGACATACCCTAATAGGTGTGACCCACATAGCCATGCGACCTACCCGATTTTTACCATTTTATGGCTGATGAGGGTTGAGGTCATGAACATCTTTAGAACATCTGGCCACCACTCACGTGTTGGAGAATGGATTTTTAATGACAACAACCTTATTTCAATGTTAATTGATTATAAAATATATACTAACACTTTTATCTAGAATATATATATATATATATATATATATATGTATACACACACACATGCAGGATTTATATACAGGAATTAATACTGAAGACTGTACAATTTAAGACCTTTTATAGATACAGAATTCAGAGATGATTCAAGACCCATAACTAATCAAGATTTCAAGAGTTCAAGATAAAAATAGTAACAGAGTCTAGTTTATGTAAGACTATGACTATCACTCCAGGTTCTAATTCAAATTCTGTTTTTCAATTTCTGAATTTCAAATTCTATTTTCAAATTCTATCTTCAAGTTTTATTCTCTATATAACTTTTGGTTTTAAACTCAAATTTTTATAGTTTATAAGTTTTATATATTTATATATATGTATGTATATATATACACACACTTTTATAAAATTTATATTTATATAGTTTTAAACTTTATAATTTTATAAATATGTTTATATAGTTTATACTTATGGTTTCAAATGATTTTCCACTTTATAATATTCGTTTATAAAACTATGTTTTAATTCAAGAGTTTCCAGAATTATATATATATATATATATTAAAACACTTCAGAATTGCTCAAAATTCAATTTTATACTAGGTTATGTCGACATACATTTATGCGTATGTCGACGTATAACTATCATATATTTGATTTTGAAAGAAAGTGTCTTTACACTATTTGTAACGTTCCAGAAGCTTTGCAACCTTTCAAATTTTATAAATGGGTGCTGATTTCGATTTTTTTTTATCATTCTTCTTCTCCGTCTTCATCTCCTTTCTCTACCATATTTTTATGATTTTTACTCTTATACTCTGCTGAATTTAATTCTATTTACATAAAACTTCTTCTCTTCTCACTCTCTACTCATTACTCTCTGAATCGAAGTGTTATTAAAGAGTTATAGGGCTGTTATAATTGTTTGAGAAGTGTTTAGGAAAAAGGTGTTTCCTTGTAGCCTTGAATCAAGGAACCAGAGCGGTATTAACCCTGTAGTCACGAAATCAAGGGGAATCCACTTGATCAAGGGTATTTGGAATCGGTGTTAACCTTGTAGTCGTGAAATCAAGGAGGTTGTACTTGGACATTGATATTGTAATAAAACTCTGTGCAATCCATCGTTGCGTGGGACTGGACGTATGAGTAATCCGAACCAGTATAAAATCCGGTGTGTTCTTTCCTGTTCTGCATTTTATTTTTGTGTTTGACTCCGCGGCTGTGATTGTTTATGCGGTGTGTGTGATTCATATAGTAGATCATATAAGTTTTAGATTTTGTTTAATTTCTCAACACTATTCACCCCTCCCCTCCACCCCCTCCCCCCCCCCCCCGGTCTAGTGTTAGTTTTGCCTTAACGATCCATTCTGCAATCCCTAACAATTGGTATAGGAGCAATATCTTTCAAAATTGTCATAATCTGATTTTTGAAAATAGTTATAATGGCAAACAAAACTGGTAGCAATAATAGTTCTTTTGTAGAGGGTTAGTCCACTGGTAGACCACCATTGTTTAATGATAGTAATTATTCATATTGGGCATGTAGAATGAAAGTATATTTATAATCAGTAGGATTAGACACATGGAATAGTACACAGAATGAGTTTGTTGAACCCACAACTGCTTTTGCACAATGTACAAATGAATAAAAGGTTGTTGCACAAAGCAATTCTAAAGCCAAGAATTTGTTATTTTGTTCATTTGATAGAACTGAGTTTAATAGAGTGTCAGTATATAAAACTGCTTATGAAATTTGGAGAACTTTACAAGTTACTCATGAAGGAACTAGTAAAGTTAAACAAATAAAAATATCAACGTTAGTTAATCAGTTTGAGTTATTCAAAATGAACGAGAATGAGTCTATCTCCGATATGTATTGCAGATTTCAAGAGATAGTGCATTCATTAACAGAACTCGAAAAAACTTATTCTTAAGAAGATCAAGTCAGAAAATATTGAATTCATTGACTCCAGAATGGGATCAGAAAACATTAGCAATTGAAGAAGCCAATAATGTCAGTGAAATGAAGATTGAGGAGTTAATCGGAAATCTAATGTCTTTCGAAGTCCGGTTACAGAAAAGAAAGGAAAACAGGCCAATTGAGAAGAAATCCATTGCATTTAAAGCAACAACAAATGATTCTTACTCAAGTAGTGAAGATGATGAAGAAAAAACCCTCATGACAAGACAAGTTAGAAAATTTCTGAAATGTAGAAGGAAAAATTATTTTCAAAATAATAACCAAAGAAGTTCAAGAAGAAATGATGATCAATGTTATAACTGCAACAAATCAGGCCGTATAAGGAGAATGTGTCCATATCCAGAGAAATCGAATCAATAAATAGAGAACAACAATTATTCAAAGCAAAGAAAGAAAGTATACACAACAATGTTAGATGATTCAGATTCATTATCAAGTGATGAAGAGCCAAAAATTGGAAATTCAAATATGTGCTTCACAATAATTCGGAATTCAGAAAATTTCGAATAAAAGGATCTAAAAACCAGGTATGCTTTAATTAGTTTTTAAATTTTCTTTGGTTGAATGATTGCTTTGTTGGTTTTATTCATAAAATTAAAACCTTAAAATTCAGACTTGACATTTGAAATTTTGAATTCTGAAATTCAAAATAACAATATAATAATAAATGAAATAATAAAATAATTTTTTTGGATGTTTGTTAGGATTATAATTATTTCAAGAAATCGTTAAACCTGAAATATAAATCGATAATTTTGATCACAAGTCACAAAAACCAAATGTCCTTTGAAAATTAACACATACGTTGACATACATATGTCCATATGTCGACATATCTGCCTGAAATCTGAAATTTGAAATCTGAATTTTAAAGGTTTAAACTCTCAAACTTCCCTCCAACTTTTCACCAACTCCCAAGGTTTGAAAATGTGTCATAGAATTCTGAAAAGTTGTGCGTATTCAATTCATATCCATTCAATTTCTAAATATACACCTATTCTCTTTATCTTTTATTCACAATTCAAACTATATTCTTCATATATATATTCTCTTCAAAACAATCAATTCAATGGCTTCCTATAGTTCATCTCAGAAATTGAAGTTAACTAAAACCATCAAAGGTTATCTTCATAATGATAGAGATGCTATCAAAACTTATGTTGACTATCTAGCAAAAGCTAAAATCAATACGGGAGCTTTCGCTGTCTTTGAAGATTTTCCTTCCTATGATCTTATCTCTCTCTTTCAACACAATGAAGTCTTGAGTCTAATTGACTCACGGGATAATGACGAAGTGTATTATCCTAAGCTTGTCAAGATGTTCTATGCAAATCTTAATCGCAGGTTTTACAAAGGCAACGAAGACCAAATTTGGAGTAGCGTCAAAGGCACACAAATTGTTCTTGATGCCAAACTTTTAGGCAATATTTTAAATTGTGGAAGCATAGGCTCATTTTTTCGGATTTCATTATCAATGAAACCGATTTAGAAACATATCATGAATATTTGAAAGCGATGCTCAAATGGATTTCAAAAATCGCTTTTCCCATTTCAAAAACAAGAATCGTAAACCTTCTCTTCCAATATACGACCACTCCCTATTCCAAAAACTTTAATAATCCAACTCTCAAGGTTCAAAAATACCTCTTTACTATTATTAGTGGCTATAACATAAACTGGGCCGATATGATCTTAAGAGAAATCAAGCCCATAGAAACTTCATTAAGAGAGAACACCCTTTACTATGGAGTTTATCTTACCCGCATTTTCAAATACTTTGGACTTGATCTTCATGGAGAAGAATTTGTGCCAAGGAAAGTGTTTGACTGCTCAAACATACATCTCATGCAAATTTCTCTCACTTTCCAACCATATGAGACATTCGAAGCCAAACAAGCTTGAATGCAACAAGAAAAAACACATATGGAAGTCGAAGAAAAAGAAGAAACTTCTTTAGAAAGTGTTAAGTGTCCCCATCAACACCAGACACATTTCTAGAGAGATGATTGTTCAAAACCAAGTGAAGTTTGTCAACAATCAAAGAAGCTCAAAAAGAACTTTTCCAAAATAACTAAGTTCATGGTCAAGATAGGAAGAAAGCTTGGAATCTCATCTTCCTCCTCATCATCTGCTGAATACTACCCTATCTAGTTTTATTATCTTTAATATTCGCTTGTATTTGCTTTCGAATCTCGTATTTAGTGTGTCTTAATTAGTTGGATGTATTTACTTTTTATGAAGTAATGAATGGAGTTTTATTTTTGTTAAAATTATCTTTACGTTACTTTAAAAACTTAAGAATTAAATATAATACAATATAGAAATAAAAGATTCAAAATTTGAAAATTTTCAAAATCTTAAAGCAAGTATGTCAGTGTACATATGTTGATATGTCGACATATAACTACCGGATTTTCAAAACATTTCAAAATTTAAAATTAAGTAACTAACTCATGTCCATTCCAAATCAAACGAATTCCAGACCCTATTTAAGCTTATTTCTTCCAGAAAGCTTTATTATTTCATTTCCCCTTCTTCTTTATTAATTTCTTATCAAAACAATGGCAAATCTAATTCATAATCTAAGTGAAAATCTTGAAGAAACGTTGAATTCCTTCAAGAATATCCTCTCTATAATTATACGAAACCAGCATCATCTTGAACTAAGCCAAATAAAGATGTTTGAATAGCAAAAGAAGCACTTTGATGCGATACGGTGGCTAATCTCCTCTCTTTTCGGAGATGAAGATAATAATCTTGCTAAAGCACCACCAACCAAAGAAGATGAAGATTGGGAGGTCATCAAGAAGGATCCAATCTTTAGAGAAGACGGTTGGGTAGAAGTTCGAAGAAACGTTTAATTGCTTGGTATGATTTGATTGATTTGTTTGAATTTGTTTGATTTGGATTGTTTGACTTTAAACTTGTATATATTAAACATATGGTGTGGTGTGCTTGGATTGGTTTGTATATAACTTAAAACATATGTAATTATGATACTTCAATTGGTTTGTATTGATAATTGATAATCATGAATTCAGGAAGTACTATTATAATTATAGGATTATATAGATATATTTAGGATTAAGGGGGAGTATTTACTTTGGTATAGGATTTATTTAGATAGTTATAGGATTTAGAGGGAGTAGTTTTAGAATTTCTTTTCGATAATGCCAAAGTGGGAGAAATTATAAAATATAAAATTAGTTTATATGATTCATATAGGCAGGAGGAGTATAAGAAGGATCATCATCAACAGGTTTGTACATATAAAATTTATACTAAAAATTTATCTAGAATACATACATACATACATACATATGCAAGATTTATATACAAGAATTAATATTGAAGACGGTACAGTTTAAGAGCTTTTAGAGATTCAAAATTCAGATATGATTCAAGACTCATGAGAAATCAAGATTTCAAAAATTCAAGATAAAAATCGTAATAGAGTCTAGTTTATGTAAGACTCTGAATAGCACTCCAGGTTCTAATTCAAATTCAAATTCAAATTCTATTTTTCAATTTCTGATTTTCAATTTTCAAATTCTATCTTCAAGTTTTATTCTCTATATTAGCTTTGATTTTAAACTCAAAGTTTTATAGTTTATAAGTTTTACTGAGTTAAAAGAAGCTGCCTATATCAAGTTATTACGGAAAATGTTAGCAGAGAATTCTTTGTGGAGCAAATGGTCTTCAATAGATATTGTAAAGGAAACCACTTCTGGTCATTACCCACTGATAACAATGCATCATCAACTTGGAAAGCACTCTTACGTCTTAGAACTAACTACAAGCGACTATTTAGCAAAATTATAACTAATGGTGAGGATTCTTACCTCTAGTTCGATCCACGGATAAATTGTAGTTGTTTGGTTGACTTGCTGGGATATGATAGATTATATATGATGGGCAATGCAGACCAGAAAGTTAGTTCCATAATTAGAAATGAAACTATGGATCCAAACGTTCATCCTACGACAAGAGAATTAATTCAAGAAATTAATTCAATTCAAATATATCCCAATAAAAGTCATGATTGTTATGAATGGGGTAATGGTGGCTCTTTTTCATTTCACAAAGCATGGGAAAATGTTCGAGTTCATGATGAAAAAGACAATGCTTATGAGGTCATTTGGCACAAAAAAAATAGTAAGAGATTGTCATTTATCTCTTACTTTGCAATAATGGGGAGATTGAATACAAAGGATAGAATTGCTCGTTTTGGCAATGCTCCAAATACCTTGTGTCCTCTTTGTGAAGTCCAACCTAAATCCATTTGACATTTATTCTTAGAATGTGATTATTCTTCTTTTGTATGGATTTCCTTAAAGCAAAAACTCTCTCTTTCAGTAATGATTCATTCTGGTTTGAAAGAAGAAGCCAGAAGTATTCACTCTGCATTCAAAAAATTCGATCAGTTGCGTGATATAGCATTTGGAGCTTTTACAGTATCTATTTACCTTTCGTGGAAATAAAGGAACTTAAGATATTTTTTTCAAAATAGGAGAACATCTACATTGACCAAAGTGACTCAAAATTGAACAAGAAGTTAAGTTTCTAGTGAATAATAGTGGGAGTAAATCTGAGAGAAGCTTACTGAATTGTCAATTTCTTGACCGTTGGGGAGTTAATCTGCTGGACACTGGATGAAGAATGGAGTCGTAGTTTTATATGGCAGAAGGATGTTTTTGAATAAAGTAGGCTTGATGGACGTGGAAGCGGGGTTTGATATTTTCTTTGCATTTGAATGTTTTGGTCATTTTTGTTATTTTGTTTTCTTTTATGACTTTTCATGAAGCTTGTATACCAAATTTATATGTGCTCTTTTTTCCTGTAAGGCACCCACATAGGTTAGGGAGATTACAAGGTTTTAGCGAGGCATATAAAGGAGGTTTAATATTGGTATTAGCAATAAAGAGTACCAGTTTTCATAAAATATATATATACACACACATGCTTTTATACACTTTATATTTATATAGTTTTAAACTTTATAATTTTATAAATATGTTTATATAGTTTATACTTATGGTTTCAAATGATTTTCAACTTTATAATATTCGTTTAGAAAACTATGTTTTAATTCAAGAGTTTCCAGAAAAACACTTCAAAAATGCTCAAAATTCAATTTTATGCTAGGTTATGTCGACATAAATTTATGCCTATGTCGACATATTACTGTCATATTATTTATTTTAAAGGAAGTGTCTTTTCACTATTTGTAACACTCCAGAAGCGTTGCAACCATTCAAATCTTACAAATAGGTGCTTATTTCGAATTTTTTTTTATCATTCTTCTTCTATGTCTTCATCTCCTTTCTCTACACCATTATTATTTCTTATTTTTATAATTTCTACTCTTATACACTACCGAATTCAATTCTATTTACATAAAATTTCTTCACTCTTCTCACTCCCTACTCATTACTCTCTGGATCGAAGTGTTATTGAAGAGTTATACGGCTGTTGTAATTGTTTGGGAAGTGTTTAGGAAGAAGGTGTTTCCTTGTAGCCTTAAAATCAAGGAACCTGAGCGGTGTTAACCTTGTAGCCGTGAAATCAAGGGGAATCCACTTGATCAAGGGTGTTTGGAATTGGTGTTAACCTTGTAGTCATGAAATCAAGGGGGTTGTACTTGGATATTGATATAGTAATAAAACTCCGCACAATCCAGCGTTGCGTGGGACTGGACGTAGGAGTAATCCGAATTAGTATAAAATCCGGTGTGTTCCTTCCTTTTCTGCATTTTATTTTTGTTTATCTATGTTTTTGTATTTGATTCTATGTGTCTGTGATTGTTTCTGTGGTGTGTGATTCATATAGTACATCATATAAGGTTTAGATTTTGTTTAATTTCGCAACACTATTCACCCCTCCCCTTTCTAGTGTTAGTTTTGCCTTAACGATCCATTCTGCAATCCTTAACAATTGGTATTAGAGCAAGGTCTTTCAAAAAATTCATAATTTGATTTTTGAAAATACTTATAATGGCACCCAATACTGGTAGCAATAATATTTATTTTGTAGAGGGTCAGTCCATTGTTAGACTATCACTGTTTAAAGGTAGTAATTATTCATATTAAGCATGTAGAATGAAATTATATTTACGATTAGTAGGATTAGACACATTGAATAGTACACATAATGAGTTTGTTGAACCCACAACTGCTTTTGTACAATGTACAAACGAATAGAAGGCTACTGCACAAAGCACTTCTAAAGCCAAGAATATGCTATTTTGTTCAATAGACGGAAATGAGTTTAATAGAATGTCAGTACATAAAACTGCTTATGAAATTTGGAGAACTTTACAAGTTACTCATGAAGGAACTAGTAAAGTTAAAAAACAAAAATATCAATGTTAGCTAATTAGTTTGAGTTATCAAAATGAACAAAAATGAGTCTTTCTCCGATACTTATTGCAGATTTCAAGAGAAAGTGCATTCATTAACAACACTTGGAAAAAACTATTCTGAAGAAGATCAAGTCAGAAAAACATTGAATTCATTGACTACAAAATGGGATCAGAAAACATTAGCAATTGAAGAAGCCAATGATGTCAATGAAGATTGAGGAGTTAGTCGGAAATCTGATGTCTTTTGAAGTCCAGTTACAGAAATAAAAGGAAAACATGCCAACTAAGAAGAAATCCATCGCATTTAAAGCAACAACAAATGATTCTGACTCAAGTAGTGAAGATGATGAAGAAACAACCCTCATGACAAGACATGTTAAAAAATTCCTGAAATATAGAAGGAAAAATTATTTTCAAAATAATAGCCAAGGAAGTTCAAGAAGAAATGATGATCAATGTTATAACTGCAACAAGCCATGCCATATAAGGAGAATGTGTCCACATCCAGATAAATCGACTCAACAAACAGACAACAACAATTCTTCAAAGAATAGAAAGAAAGCCTACGAAATAATGTTAAATGATTCAGATTCATCATCAAATGATGAAGAGCCACCAATCGAAAATTTAAATATGCTCTTTACGACAATTCAGAATTCAGAAAAATTCGAAGAAAAGGATCTAAAAACCTGGAATGCCTTAAGTGATTTATAAATTTTCTTTGGTTGAATGGTTGCTTTGTTTGTTTTGAATTTAAAATTAAAACCTTCAAATTCAAACTTGAAATTTAAAATTCAAAGTTAAAATTTTGGATTTTAATATTCAAAATAACAATATAATAATAAATAAAATAATAAAATAATTTTTTTGGATGTTTGTTAAGATTAGAATTATTTCAGGAAATCGTTAAACCTAAAATATAAATCGATAATTTAAATCATAAGTCACAAAAACCAAATGTCCTATGAAAATTAACACGTATGTTGACATACGTAGTATGTCCATATGTCGACATATCTGCCTGAAATTTAAAATTTAAAATTTAAATTTCAAAGGTTTAAACTTTCAAACTTCCCTCTAACTTTTCACCAACTCCCAAGATTTGAAAGTGTGTCACTGAATTCTGAAAAGTTGTGCTTATTCAATTCATATTCATTCAATTTCTAAATATACACCTATTCTTTCTACCTTTTATTCACAATTCAAACTATATTCTTCATATATATTCTTTTCAAAACAATCAATTCAATGGCTTCCTCTAGTTCGTCTGAGAAATTGAAGTTAACTAAAACCTTCAAAGCTTATCTTCATAATGATAGAGATGCTATCAAAACTAATGTTGACTATCTAGCAAAAGCTAAAGTCAATACGGGAGCTTTCGCCGTCTTTGAAGATTTTCATGATCTTATCTCTCTCTTTCAACACAATGAAGTCTTGAGTCTAATTGACTCTCGGGATAATGACGAAGTGTGTTATTCTAAGCTTGTCAAATTGTTATATGCGAAGATTAATTGCAGATTTTACGAAGGCAACGAAGACCAAATTTGGAGTAGCGTCAAAGACACACAAATTGTTCTTGATGCCAAAGTCTTCGGCAATATTTTGTATTGTAGAAGCATAAGCTCGGATTTTTCGGATTTCGTTATCGATGAAACTGATTTAGAAACTTATCATTATATATTTGAAAGTGATGCTCAAATGGATTTCAAAAATTGCTTTTTCCACCCAAAAACAAGAATCGTAAACCTTCTCTTCCAACATACCATCACTCTCCATTCCGAAAACTTTAATAATCCAACTCTCAAGGTTCAAAAAGCCCTCTTTGCTATTACTGGTGGCTATAACATAAATTGGGCCGATATGATCTTAAGAGAAATCATGCCCATAGAAATTTCATCAAGAGAGAACACTCTTTACTATATAGTTTATCTCACTGGCATTTTCAAATACTTTGGAGTTAATCTTCACAGATAAGAATTTGTGCCAAGGAAAGTGTTTCACTGCTCAAACATACATCTCATGCAAATTCCTTTCACTTTACAACCATATGAGACATTCGAAGCCAAACAAGCTTGGGTGCAACAAGAACAAGCACCTATGGAAATCGAAGAAGAAGAAGAATAGTCTTTAGAAAGTGTTATATGTCCCATCAGCACTAGACAAATTTCTAGAGAGATGATTGTTTAAAACCAAGTGAAGATTGTCAACAATCAAAAAAGCTCAAAAAGAACTTTTCCAAAATGACCAAGTTCATGGTCAAGATAGGAAGAAAGCTTGGAATCTCATCTTCCTCCTCATCATCTGCTGAAAATTATTCTATCTAGTTTTATTTATCTTTATTATTCGCTTGTACTTGCTTTCGAATCTCGTATTTAGTGTGTCTTAATTGGTTGGATGTATTTACTTTTTATGAAGTAATGAATGGAGTTTTATTTTTGTTAAATTATCTTTAAGTTACTGTAAAAACTTAAGAATAAAATATAATACAATATAGAAATAAAAGATTCAAAATTTGAAAAATTTCTAAATCATAAAGCAAGTATATCGACATACGTATGTTGATATGTCGACATATAACTACCAGATTTTCAAAACTTTTCAAATTTTAAAATTAAATAACTGTAACACCCCGTAATTTTAAAGAACACTCAAAAGATAAACTAAGGAATACTTAATTAAATATTGGGAATTAGGTAAAACGGACTATGCCATTGCGTTTATCTCGTAATTTTGCTTTAGATAGACTCCGAGTTTGCGTGAAACGGACATCATATGAAGAAGTTATTAAGCCTAGAAGTTTGTATACGCACAAGAGAATTATATACATACAAACAAATTAAATGTTCAAAAAAAAATCAAAAAGGCAAGCGGGTAGGGCCAACGACGGAACTGACCCATTCTCGGGGTCGACCCAGGGTGTTTGGGGTCGACCCAGGGTGTTTGGGGTCGACCCATGGTTCGACTCTGGGGTCGGCACAGCAAAGGGGGGTCAACCCCTATACAGATCTGGGCAGATTCAGTTTTTCGAACGTGGACTTGTTTTGTGGCTAGATTCGTTGACCTTAGGCCATATATAGGACCTCATTCTCAATGTTTTATTTGCCAAAAACAATGGAGACAATGAGATGCTTCCCCAGCTTAGATTGAGTTAGCCTATTTCCTTCAACAACACCTTATATGCGTTCAAGAATTTCTTCTACAACTTCAGCCTATTGTTCTTTAGATCCAGTCACGGTGAGTATATGTTATTTTTAAATATAAACATTTAAAAAGTAATCTTGACATGTTTATAAGTTTGGATCTAAGCCTGTGCCTATTAATAACCCGAATCATAACAGATCTGCCATTACTTGTACATCTAATCTATTGTTCTCATATGCCCAATTCTGCCATCATATGCTTATCTTGTTATTATAATCAATTTTATCATCATATGCTTGTTTTGTCATTATGCTTATTCTTGTTCTCTTCCCTTCCTCTTTTTCCTTTTTATTTTTATAGCATGGCTACCTTCGAGCCTAGGCATACCGCTGAAATATGCGAACGCACGAAATTAGGAACAACAGGGAACGTTAAAATTGGGGCATAAATTGTATTGGGATTTTTGGGGGCATAATCTATACATTAATCTAAAGCTATTATTTGGGCATAACTCGTATTATGAATCATGATTGGGGTTTTTTAGGGGCGTAACCTATATTGTACAATTTGACTAAAACTTGGGGTAAATGTTATATTGTGAATTATGACCATAATTTAGGGTATATAAATCTGTAGGCTTAATTTAAGATTTAGCATAACATGATAATAAAACTGTGAGTAACCTATTGTAATTTGCGGAGATGTTTAATCAGTTAAAATGACAAATCTACTGAAATCTATTGAAACTGAATATTGTAGTTGAAAAACCTATGATAAACATGAATAATTGTTTAAGAATGAATATGCCTAGATCTACAGTAATTAAAAATTATAACTGCACTTAGACACGAGGTTAGATTACACATGTTGTAGAAGTCTGCCCGGAACCGCCCAGCAAATCCAGCGTCCACAAGCAGGGCTGTCAATGAATACCCGAAAAATTCGATATCCGTCCGAATCATTATCCGAAATATCCATTATCCGGCATTACCCAGATAAGGATATCCGATATCTGATAAGCTTTTCGGATATGGTTATAGTGGTATCCGCATCCGAAAAAATTCGTCCGACTAATTGATGTAATATATATAAACAAGATAAGAAAATAGAGTTAATAATTATTTTGAAACTATTAGATGTTACTATGATATAAATTTTTGTCCATTTTTAGTGAAAAATGGTAGTCTTAATGTTTTGTTTTGGAATATTTTCGGATATGCTTATGTGTATTAGTATAAAGGCAATGTTTCATCATGACATTCCTTTATTATTTGGGTTTTCATAAACATTAGTATAAAAATTGTTTTATGCTGATCCAAACATTTTTATTTATACTCTTAAAAATTCATTAACGACTGGCGAAGCAGATAAATATCTGATATTCGTCTGTATTTGAAAATTAAGCGGATACGGATAACCGGTATCCAAAAATTAAGCGGATACGGATATCCGATATCCAAAAATAATTCCAGATAAGGATATGACACTATATGTATCCGAAAGCATCCGTTGACAGCCTTTCCACAAGTGGTTAATATAATGTGAGGGGTCGAGTGCGTAAATGTACACGTAACGAAGTTAAGACACGAGGTTAAGTCCAACTTGTGGTAGATGTCTGCCCGGAACCGCCTGGAAAATCCAGCATCCACAAGTGGTCGGCTTAATGTAAGAGGTCTAGTGCATAAACATATATATGAATATATGTATATAAAAAGATAGAAATGAATGGCACAAATGTGATTAATGGAAATGAATTGGAATAAATGGGGAATGATAACAACCTATTATAATTAATTATATTAATGAGAATGTTATATAATAGGTAGGCTTGTCCTAGGGACAAGTGGAAAATTATAACATAAGTTAAAATAAAAGGAAAGGAAACTTATTAGTAAACCTTAGTTAAGAGAACTAAGTTAATAAGTAAACAACGACAACTTGTAGTGAAATGTTAAACAGAAAACAGGTGAATTGAGATGAAGTACACTTTATTACATATTAAGTAAAACATGTTATTGTAACTATGGAATCAGACAATGAATAATATAAAGGGATTGTAGATTACTTTCGTTAATTAAAATCCGGGGATAAGAGATTATAGATTACTTTCATTAATTACAATCTAGAGAATAACATGTGATGGGCTTATTAATAAACTTAAATGGATTAAGTTATATATATATATATATATATATATATATATATATATATGAAATTAATAAGCAAGAGGAACTTGGTAACTTGAAAAGAAGTCAATGTGAATGGGATAAGCTGTTAACCTGTAATACTTAACCTATTTAAATCTATGGGGATTACATGAACCTATCAAATTGAGTAGGGGTTAAGTAAACTTGCTTGAATCAGTGGAGGTTAAGTTAATCTTGTTAAATGTGTGGGGATGGGTTATGCATTTAAACCCAACAAACTTAACCTTTTGGGGTTATGTAATCTTGATTAAGCTGGTAGGCATAACCTGTTGAAATCCTAATAGTGGGGATGCAAGCCTAGTTGGGAAGCTTGTATCATCCGGTGTGTGGGCCACGTATCAGTCAGTAACCTATATTGGTATCAAACGGAGAACCCCGAACTAGGTCGGGGTAAGGGCAGTCTTACTAAGTTGGTTGTAAGAGGTCCATCTAAGGGACGGTATGGGCGGCGCATTCCGAAGGGGTTATGTGCGTGCATGCGTCCAGATTCCAGGGAGGATTAAGACGCCATGACACCTGTAGATATGGTTTGTGCACATCTTGTAAACAACAGGTTGCCACTGTGGGAAGTGATACATCCTATTATGGGGGCCAATACAGGGCACTTACGAGTTAGGAAGTCGATCGATTGGGGTTGTGATTAGGGTACACCTAGTCTTGCTTGTTTAGGAGCCCGTTGTTATCGTTGGGAGTAACACTTGTCAGTTCTGTTGGGCTACTGTTATTGTATGGGGTAAAACCTCTCACTAGAAGTACACCTAATTTTACCATCTTGTACTTGTT
Source organism: Allium sativum (assembly GCA_030737875.1). Lineage (NCBI taxonomy): Eukaryota > Viridiplantae > Streptophyta > Magnoliopsida > Asparagales > Amaryllidaceae > Allium > Allium sativum. The sequence goes on along the minus strand of CM060910.1, from coordinate 993,835,533 downwards.
GGGATCATCTTGTTCTTGTTATACTAGTATTGGTGCAGAGAGAAAAGTATTAGAGAAGCGCAATATATCCTATTCTGTTTATCCTGTTTACTTTGTTATAACTGCCTTATGACACTGTTATCTCACTCTCCGTTTTATATGTCTGTCATGATGCTTTTACTTATTTATATGCTAAAAGTAACTGGACTCGCCACACTTTATATTAGACCCATTTTATTTCCTCTTCTCTCTCTTCCGTTCCCCTCCCCCCGGTTCTCAGGGTGGGAGTACTCAAGCTTGATCAGCATTCTTCTTTCATTTAGCTTGGAGCTGCTTAGATATACCGCTTGATTTTGTATCTTCTCTACTATGGCTATATTTTGGGGATTATGCTCGTTTTATGTATCATTGTACTCTGATGGTGATTTAGTACAAGACAGAATTTTTGTGTTGATCTAATGAGTTTTCGGTTTTTCAGACTTATTATGTGACTGGGCTTGGACCACGAAGCTTTTCTATTTAATAAAGTTTAATTCCGTTGTTATTTTATATTTATCTTGTAATGTTTCTGTTTACCTATAACGCTTCACGAAACTTAATGCGTTCTGATAAAGAGTGACAGTAACGGACGTGGGGTGTCACATTTGGTATCAGAGCTGAAGGTTACCAGATCGGATAAAAGATTTTGAAAATTGTTTTCAAAAAGGTTTTAATAGAAAGCATTTTTAAAAGAAAACTCTGTTTTGAAAAACATATTCCTCAAAGCCATATAAATTATCTCTCGATTCTATGTTTGAATCCTTCTTCCTTTTTGTTTCATCATGTCTAGGAAACCCAATATTGCCGAGGGCGTTCAAGTACTGGATTGGTTTCGTAGGTATCTTAAGGCTACGACACTTCATGAGAGCCAAGGAGACGTCCCTTGCCCAGTTGCAGCCGTTGTTCCTCCACCGTCGCGAGTAGACAATTCTCTAGGAAGAAATATCATGGTTGTAGACGTAGGGGTCATTTGATCAAAGACTGCAGAAGAAGAAAGAACAACAAAGCCCGAGAAAAGAGGGTAAGTCATAGTTGTGGGCGCGTAGGTCATTTGAGAAAAGACAACAAAAAAAGGAAGAATGCTTGTTTTCATTGTGGAGAGGTCAGACACCTTATTAGGGAGTGCCCGAAGAATCAAGGACATGGCCAAGGGGAAGGATCTTCTGGAGGGCAAGTGCATGCTCTTGTGGCCGGTGCACCAAGTAGAGGTAGGAAAGTTTCCGTTGAAGGTTTGATTTCTCTTTCCAATCATCCTGTTAGAACTCTTTTTGATTCTGGCGCTTCGCATTCTTTTATATCTAATTCTGTGGTTAAGTCTCTGCACCTTAATACTAGTATGGTTTTGAATCCCGTTGTTGTCTCGAACCCCATTGGTGCTATGGCTCATTTATCTATGATTTGTCGGGGTTTGGGAATATCTATGTTAGGCCTCGAGTTTGAGTGTGACACATACGTGCTTGGTTTCATGGGCTATGGTTTGATTCTAAGGAGGGATTGGCTAGCCATGTATGGTGCCATTCTAGATTGTGAGAGGAGGGTCGTTATACTTTTGACTTTCCATGGGAGGACCCATGAGATTTCTTGTGACCCTAAGGGGTCTGTCATGCTTAGTTTCCTAGAGTCATTTGATGCATCTATCGATGATTTACGATCTATGCCAGTAGTCTGTGAGTAACCTGATGTTTTCGAGGAGGTTCGGGGATTACCTCTGAGGCGCGAGATTGATTTCCGTATATACTTGGTGGACAATGCAAAGCCAGTTGCATTGCCTTTGCTCCATATGGCTCCAAGAGAAAGGAGGGAGCTCAGCAAGCAAGTATGGGAGCTACTTGAGAAATGGTTTATTAGGCGAAGCATATCTGAATGGGTGCTCCAGTAGTATTCATAACTAAGGAGGATGGTTTGCTTCACTTATGTGTGGATTATAGAGAGTTGAATAAACTCACTAAGAAGAAATGGCACCCACTTCCGAGGATAGATGATCTGCTTGACTAGCTTGTTGGTGCATCTGTTTTCTCTCAATTAGACTTGGCCACGGGGTTTCATTAGTTGAGGGTGGCCGAGGACGGTACAGACAAGACCGCTTTTAGAACTCCAGATGGTTTCTTCGAGTGGCTCGTCATGCCTTTTGGGTTGAAGAATGCACCCGCCTATTTTGTTGATCTGATGAGTAGGGTGTTTTGGGAGTTTCTAAATAAGTTTGTTGTGTTCTTTGTTGATGACGTCTTGATTTTCTCGAAGAACAAGGAAAAGCGTGCCCTACATTCAAGGGAGGTTTTGAAAACTCTCTGTTCGCACCAACTTAAGGCGAAATTCTCCAAATGTCATTTTTGGAGAAACGAAGTAAGATTTCTAGGGCATGTGGCCTCTAAAGATGGGATAGCAGTGGATCCCGCGAAAGTAGTTGTAGTTCAAGATTGGAATATTCCAAAGAATGCAATGGAGGTGAGTAGTTTTCTTGATTTAGCAGGCTATTATAGGAAGTTCATTAACGACTTCGCAAAGATATCAGCCCCACACACCAGACTGACGAAGAAGGATATGACATTTTCCTGGGATGTAAATTATAACGATGCTTTTCAGCGATTAAAGAGGGCTTTGACAACAGCCCCAGTCCTGATTTTGCCTGATGGGAACAAAGTGTTCACAATATACACTGATGCATATGGTACAGGGCTTGGTGCGGTTCTGATGCAAGAGAGTGGGTAGTATGTTATGGAGGTAGATAATTAAGATTTCATGAGAAGAACTACCCTACCTATGTTTTGGAATTAGCAATTACAGTATTCACGCTTAAGATTTGGCGGCAGTATCTGCTTGGAGAGAGTTTCGAGTTATACATGGACCATAAGTCGCACAAGTATCTGTTCTTGCAGAAGGTTCTCAAAGTGAGGCAGCAGAGATAGGCTTCTACCTAGACCTGAGACAATTGGAGAAACTTCAGAAAAGATTGATCTTATCCGCAGGCGCATGAAGACAACTCAAGACAGGCAGAAGTCATACGCAGATAAAGGAAGGACCGATATTGAGTTTGATGTGGGGAGACATGGTTTCATCAAGGTATCACCTCGGAGGGATGTGGTTCGTTTTGGATCTGTAGGGAAACTGGCGCCAAGGTTTGTAGGACCATTTCCCATAACGGAAAGAATATGTCAAATTTCTTATAGAGTAAAGCTACCAGAGAGATTAGCATATGTTCATCTGCAGAAATGTTTGCACGATACAACAGAAGTAGTTGAGCGGAGTATGCTTGAGGAAGTAGAGGTGGAACGTGAGGTGACAGTTAGACGAGTTCCTACCCGTATTCTTGGATCAGAGGTTAAGAAGTTACGCAACCAAGAGGTCAAGTTGATGAAAGTTCAGTAGGGAGATAACCACGATGATGCAACTTAGGAGACTAAAGACAAGATTCGTGCTTCGTACCCTTTTCTTTTCAAGGGAATGTTCTTAACTTCTTTTCCAAAGCATTTATTCGTACTTTCTTTTATCATCTAAGTATATCCTATCGATTGAATCTTCAATCTTTAGGTAGGAACCCATGGATGTAAACATGTGTTTGAGACATGTTATGTTTGATGGATGCAAGTGGATGCAAGTGTTTGCTAGTGGTTGCTTGTAGATGCAAACACATGCACATTAGGCACTAGATCGGCTCAATCACTCTCATAATGCATATGGATGTGTGTGCATTTTTTTTATGGATGAAAATGGGTGTATCATCATATGAATGATTGCATTTGGATGAATGATTGTGCACACATATAGAACTTACATGATATAATAGGATTATTTGCATATATGTTGGATTGCATGGCACAAACATAAATTGCATTAAGGAGGTCGACTGAATCAGCATACCGCCTGATCTTTCACATTAGTATAGGGACATATACACATACCCTTGCATATGTTCATATAAGCATTAGTAATCTTTTAAGGACAATGGATGTCTGTAATTGGTGGATGAGTAGATGGATGGTGGATATTAGGATATACATTCTTCTTAAATTAGAGATTTCGGGGACGAAATCCTTCAAGTAGGGTAGAATATAACACCCCGTAATTTTAAAGAACACTAAAATGATAAACTAAAGAATACTTAATTGAATATTGGGAATTAGGTAAAACGGATTGCGCCATTGCGTTCGTCTCAGAATTTTGCTTAAGATAGACCCGAGTTAGCGTGAATAGACATCGTATGAATACGTTATTAAGCCTAGAAGTTTGTATACGAACAAGAGAATTATATATATATACAAACAAATCAAATGTTCAAAAAAAAATCAAAAAAACGAGCGGGCAGGGCCAACGATGGAACCAACCCATTATGGGGGTCGACCTGAGCCCCTGCTGGGTCAACCCAGGGTGTTTGGGGTCGACACAGTAAAGGGGGAGGTCGACCCCTATACAGATCTGGGCAGATTCGGTTTTTTAAACGTAGACTTGTTTTGTGGCTAGATTCATGGACCTAAGGCCATAAATACGACCTCATTCTCATTGTTTTATTCGCCAAAAACAACGGAAACAATGAAATGCTTCCCCAGCTTAGATTGAGTTAGCCTATTTCCTTTAACAACAGCTTATATGCATTCAAGAATTTCTTCTAAACTTCAGTTTATTGTTCTTTAGATACAGTCACAGTGAGTTCATGTTATATTTAGATATAAACATTTAAAAAGTAATCTTGACATGTTTATAAGTTTGAATTTAAGCCTCTGCATATTAATAACTTGAACCATAACAGATCTGCCATTACTTGTACATCTGATTTATTGTTCTCATATGCCCAATTCTTCCATCATATGCCAATCTTGTTATTATGATCAATTTTATCATCATATGCTTGTTTTGTCATTATGCCATTCTTGTTCTCTTGCCTTCCGCTTTTCCCTTTTTATTTTTATAGCCAGCCTACCTTCGAGCTTAGGCATACCGCTGAAATATGCGAACGCACAAAATTGAGAACTATGGGGAGCGTTAAAATTGGGGCATGATTTGAGTTAGGATTTTTGGGGGCATAATCTATACATTGATCTAAAGCCATAATTTGGGCATAACTCGTATTATGAATCATGATTAGGGTTTTTTGGGGGTGTAACCTATATTGTACAATTTGACTAAGACTTGGGGAAAATGTTGTATTGTGAATTATGACCGTAATTTAGGGTATATAAATCTGTAGGCTTAATTTAATATTTAGCAGAACATGATAATAAAACTGTGAGTAACCTACTGCAACTTGCGAAGATGTTTAATCTGTTAAAATGAAAAATCTGCTGAAATCTATTGAAATTGAATACTGTAGTTGAAAAACCTGCGATGAACATGAATAATTGTTTAAGAACGAATATTCCTAGATATACAGTAATTAGAAACTGTAACTGCACTTAGACATGAGGTTAGATTACACTTGTGGTAGAAGTCTGCCCGGAATCGCCTGGTAAATCCAGCGTCCATAAGTGGTTAATCTAATATGAGGGGTCGAGTGCGTAAATGTACACATAACGGTGCTAAGAAACGATCTTAAGTCCAACTTGTGATAGAAGTCTGCCCGGAACCGCCCGACAAATCCAGCATCCACAAGTGGTCGGCTTAATGTGAGAGGTCTAGTGCGTAAACATATATATATATATATATATATATATATATACACACACACACACATATGAATATGTTTACATAAAAGGATAAAAATAAATGGCACTAATTGTGATTAATGGAAATGAATTGGAATAAATGGGGAATGATAACAACTTATTATAATTAATTACATTAATGAGAATGTAATATAATAGGTAGGCTTGTCCTAGGGACAAGTGGAAAATTATAACATAAATTAAAATAAAAGGAAAGGAAACTTACTACTAAACCTTAGTTAAGAGTACTAAGTTAATAAGCAAGCAACGATAAGTTGTAGTGACATGTTAAACAGAAAACATGTGAACTGAGATGAAGTATACTTAATTACATATTAAGTAAAACATGTTATTGTGACTATGAAACCAGACAATGAATAATATAAAAGGATTGTAGATTACTTTCGTTAATTACAATCTGGGGATAAGAAATTGTAGATTACTTCCGTTAATTACAATCTAGAGAATAACACGTGATGGGCTTATTATTAAACTTAAATGGATTAATTTATATATATATATATATATATATATATATATGAAATTAATAAGCAAGAAGAACTTGGTAACTTAAGAAGAAGTCAATGTGAATGGGATAAGCTGTTAACATGTAATACTTAACCTGTTTAAATCTATGGGGGTTACATGAACCTGTCAAATTGAGTACGGGTTAAGTAAACTTATTTGAATCAGTGGGGGTTAAGTTAATCTTGTTAAATTTGTGAGGATGGGTTATGCAATTGAACCCGACAAACTTAACTAGTTGGGGTTATGCAATCTTGATTAAACTAGTTGGCATAACCTTTTGAAATCCTAGTAGTGGAGATGCAATCCCGGGGGAAGCTTGTATCATCCGTCCGTTGTGTGGGACCCGTATCAGTCAGTAACCTATATTGGTATCAAACGGAGAAACCCGAACTAGGTCGGGGTTAGGGCACACTTACTGAGTTGGAGGTAAGAGGTCCATATAAGGGACGATGTGGGCGGCACATTCCGACGGGGTCATGTGCATGCATGGGTCCGGATTCCAGGGAGGATTGAGACACCGTGACACCTGTTGATATGGTTTGTGCATATCTTGTAAGCAACGGGTTGCCACTGTAGGAAGTGATACATCCTGCTGTGGGGCCAACACAGGGTACTATGAGTTTGGGAGTCGATCGACTGGGAGTAGTGATTACGGTACATCTAGTCTTGCTTGTTTAGGATCCCGTTGTTATCGTTGGGGGTAACATCTGTCAGCTCTATTGGGCTACCTGTTATTGTATGGGGTAAAACCTCTCACTAGAAGTACACCTAAGTCTACCATCTTGTATTTGTTGGGATCATCTTGTTCTTGTTATACTAGTATTGGTGCAGAAAGAAAAGTATTTGAGAAGCGCAATATATTCTGTTCAGTTTATCCTGTTTACCTTGTTATACCTGCCTTATGACACTGTTATCTCGCTCTCCAGTTTATATTCCTGTCGTGATGCTTTTACTTTTTTATATACTAAAAGTAACTGGACTCACCAGACTTTATGTCTGACACATTATTTTCCTTCTCTTCTCTCTCTTCCGTTCCCCCCGGTTCTCGGGGTAGGAATACTCAAGCTTGATCAGGATTCTTCTTTCATTTTGATTGGAGCTGCTTAGGTGTACCGCTTGATTTTGTAGCTTCTCTACTATGGCTATATTTTGGGGGTTATGCTCTTTTTATGTATCATTGTACTCTGATGGTGATTTAGATGTAATGAGTTTTCAGTTTTTCAGACTTATTATGTAATTGGATTTAGACCACGAAGCTTTTTTATTTAATAAAATTTAATTCCGCTATTATTTTATATCTGTCTTGTAATGTTTCACTTTCTGTTTACCTATAACGCTTCACGAAACTTAATGCATTCTGGTAAAGAGTGACATTGACGGACGTGGGTTGTCACAATAATTAACTCATGTCCATTCAAAATCCAATGAATTCCAGACCCTATTTAAGCATATTTCTTCTAGAAAACTTTGTTATTTCATTTCTCCTTCTTTTCTATTAATTTCTTATCAAAATTATGGCAAATCTAATTCACAATCTAAGTGAAAATCTTGAAGAAACGTTGAATTCCTTCAAGAACATCCTCTCTACAATTCTACGAAACCCGCATCATCTTGAATTAAGCCAAATAAAGATGTTTGAACAGCAAGAGAAGCACTTTTATGCAATACGGTGGCTAATCTCCTCTCTATTCAGAGATGAAGATAATAATCTTGCTAAAGCACCACCAACCAAAGAAGAAGAAGATTGGGAGGTCATTAAGAAAGATCCAATCTTTAGAGAAGACGGTTGGGTAGAAGTCCCAAGAAACGTTTAATTGCTTGGTATGATTTGATCGATTTGTTTGAATTTGTTTGATTTGGATTGTTTGACTTAAAACTTGTATATATTAAACGTATGGTGTGGTGTGCTTGGATGAGTTTGTATATAACCTAAAACATACGTAATTATGATACTTGAATTGGTTTGTATTGATAATAGATAATCATGAATTCAGGAAGTACTATTATAATTATAGGAATATATAGACATATATAGGATTAAGGGGGAGTACTTTACTTTAGTGCAAGATTTATTTAGATAGTTATAGGATTTAGGGAGAATAGTTTTAGAATTTCTTTTCTATAATGCCAAAGGGGGAGAAACTATAAAATATAGAATTAGTTTATTGGTTTCATATTGATAGGGGGAGTATAAGAAGGGTCATCATCAACAGGTATGTACAGGTATGATATTTTCTAAACTAAGATTGTCATCATAAAAAAGGGGGAGATTGTTGGGGAATGTAGTTTTGATGATAACAACTTTATTTCAATGTTCATTGATTATAAAATATATACTAACACTTATATCTAGAATATATATATATATATATACACACACACATATATAAGATTTATATACAAGAATTAATACTGAAGTTGGTACAGTTTAAGAGATTTTAGAGATTCAGAATATAAAGATGATTCAAGAGTCATGAGTAATCAAGATTTCAAGAATTCAAGATAAAAATAGTAATAGAGTCTAGTTTATGTAAGACTCTGAATAACACTCCAGGTTCTAATTCAAATTCTATTTTTCAATTTTTTATTTTCAAATTCTATCTTCAATTTTTATTCTCTATATTACTTTTGATTTTAAACTCAAAGTTTTATAGTTTATAAGTTTATATATATATACATACTTTATATATTTTTAAACTTTATAATTTTATAAATATGTTTATATAGTTTAAACTTACGGTTTTAAATGATTTTCTACTTTTAATATTCATTTGCAAAAATATGTTTTAATTTAAGAGTTTCCAGAATTATATATATATATATATATATATATATATATATCAAAACACTTCAAAAATGCTCAAAATTCTATTTTATACTAGGTTGTGTCGACATACATTTATGCTTATGTCGACATATAACTGTCATATTTTTGATTTTGAAAGGAAGTGACATTTCACTATTTGTAACGTTTCAGAAGCGTTGCAACCTTTTAAATCTTATAAATAGGGGCTGATTTTGATTTTTTTTTTTTATCATTCTTCTTCTGCATCTTCATCTCCTTCCGATACACCATTATTATTTCTTATTTTTATGATTTCTACACTTATACTCTATCGAATTCAATTCTATTTACGTAAAACTTCTTCTCTTCTCACTCTCTACCCATTACTCTCTAAATCGAAGAGCTATTGAAGAGTTATAGGGCTGTTGTAATTGTTTGGTAAATATTTAGGAAAAAGGTGTTTCCTTGTAGCCTTGAAATCAAGGAACTGGAGCGGTGTTAACCTTGTAGCCGTGAAATCAAGGGGAATATACTTGATCAAGGGTGCTTGGAATCGGTGTTAACCTTGTAGTCGTGAAATCAAGGGGGTTGTACTTGGATATTGATATAGTAATAGAACTCTGCGCAATCCAGAGTTGTATGGGACTGGACATAGGAGTAATCTGAACCAGTATAAAATCTGGTGTGTTTTTTCCTTTTTTGCATTTTATTTTTGTTTATCTTTGTGTTTGTGTTTGATTCTGTGTCTGTGATTGTTTCTATGGTGTGTGATTCATATATAGATCATATAAGTTTTAAATTTTGTTTAATTTCTCAGAACACTATTCACCCCCTCTCTAGTGTTAGTTTTGCCTTAACTATCCATTCTGCAATCTCTAACATCACTTTGAATGTCACATCCTCAGATCCGCCAGAAAATCACTAATTGGCGTCCCCAAAAACACTTCAGTTGTTTAGCTAAGAGACGGGCCCTTCTCCGCCGCAACCTTGGTACCTTTGAAGAAACCAACATACGTGATTACTTTGCAAATACTCCGTCAAACATCTGTCCATACAAGTCATCCAGGAACAGGATGAACCAAAGGCACCCTCCTACCACATCCTAGGTATAACCCTATAGATCAGTAGCGAGTAGTCCTTGCAATCCGTAGATTCCAATAACGACAGAATCACTATCGAAATATATCTGGCCACTAAACCAGAGAAATTCAACAAGTGGTTCTTCCGCTCAGGAAGATCAACGGTCTTCAATTGCTTCATATTCAATAGTCACCTTCTACGTATTTGCTGATTCAGAATGGTTTTCAAATATAAATTCAATCCCAGCCTTTCCGTACCAACAGTCGTATTGGCCAGATTTGATAGTCGGTTATTTAACTAACAAATAAATAATCATGAAAATAAAATGATTTCGCTGATTTAGCACTCGGCATTGCTTGGCATTTTAATTTAAAAGAAATTAACAAATGATTAATTTAAACTTCTAAATCTTTTCAGTATATCAACATAGCATTTCACTTCTTGTTTAAATAAGATTATTTCAATACTATTTTATTTACTTAGAATTAAATCATATATATACACACACACACACACACACACATGTTCCCACTTTGATTTTATCAAATTTCACATAAAACATCGTTACTTGAAAAACAATACCCAACTCTTATTCTTTCAAATAACTCATTCCAAAACATAACTTATTATTTCCTTTTACTTTTGGAAATATCATTATATATATATATATTCTCAAATCTTGTCATTTTTCGTTACTTTGGAAATCTCATTATATATTCTCAAATCTTGCAATTAACGTTGCATTATTATTTCTCATATGGAAGTAATAAATTATTTTTAACCTCTTTCCCCTTACAAACTAATATCATACTCAGATAATTTTGAAGTCGTTCAAGTTAGGGTATTTATTTACCTCTCAAAACTTGACCAACAACATTCATATCTTCAGAGTAGATAGAAGTTTATTAACCACACGTTTTTCCTTTCAAAACCTTATTAAAATCTCAATAACGTTTACTTAATTAGTTATTAAGTAAATTATTAGTATACTTCTCTATTAGTCTTTGATTATCCTTTATAATATTATACTCGAGCTTCGATTCCGATATAAATAGAATCCTTTATAAAATTTCTTCACCATCTCTTTATAAATATTCTTTAATTTGTTTACAATAACGATGCTATATTGTTTTAAAATCATATATATGTCTTTAACAAATCTAATATAAATATCTTTACCAGTCTTATATAAATATCTTTACAAATCTTACATTTATATCTTTTACAACTCTTATATTGACATCTCTTACGAATCCCTATATTTATTTTTATCAAAACAATTCACTTACCATCTTTAACAAAAGTTACAGATTTCATTTCAAAACTTTTAATTTTCTTTATTTATACCCTTTCAAATCATTCCGACAACTTATGCGTTGTCTAAAATCACATAGCGATCTTTTTAATGATCTTCGGTTTATAAATCAAATAGTTCAATTTTTTATTTGCAACAGTTGTTACAAAATTCATTTTTCAAAATTTTTACTTCATTTACAAATTCCATATGTAAATTATTATCGACAACTAATATTTTGATTACATTTCCAAATTCTTAACTTTCATTTACAAAATCGTTGTAAATCATTTACGACAACTTATATTCGCTGCCATTTCCAAAACCTTTTATTTATCTTATACTCTCGCCTTTGATTAACATTTCGAACTTTAAAATAATTTCCAAACCTCGGAATAAATCTTACTTAGCCATTTCATACCTTTTTCCAATTTCTAAATTTCCTTTTTCTAACTACAATTATTAAGTAAATATTTGATTCAAGCTATCAGATTCGGTTAAAAATCCCTTTTACAAACTTGTTATAAAAACTCGGGTTTTAGTATAAAACCCGTCCATAAACTCCTTTCACCATTCAATTCGATTTCATTTCAACTTCGATCACTTTTTAAATGAATTTCAAATAAGAAGAAATCTCCGGAATTATTATTAATTAAAATAGTGATTTACTTCAATCACTAACTACTGTAGCAATAGTTAACTTCTTTTATTTAATAAAATAAATAGTAAATTTCTTCTTAAAATCTTATTAAAATTTAAATAAATATTCGTTAAACTATTAGAATAATTCAAAACAAATTAATTTAATAATTAATCCCAGTTAAAACGGTTGACTTAATCAACTCAAAACACGGTTATCTCGTTAACCAGCTCCAATTAGTCCTTTATTTAAATTAATTAATATAATTAATTTAAATAATTTCATTTAATTGTTTCTTAACAAAAATAATTATCCAACTCTGAACCGTTTGGTTAATTTTTGTTCGTTTGCTTATAAATCTTCTTAACACAAGAATTTGCTTTGTAAAATATATTAATAATTAATTATAAACTTAATTAGTAAATAATAAATATTTATTTCCTTTAACAAACTTTTATTTAAAATATAGATTTTTAAAAAAAATCTGTCTTCAGTTATAAAATAAATTTATAACTTCATTTCGTCAATTTACCTGACGCTAAATCGATGTTTATAAAACAATTGATTTATAGGCCATATACTGCCAATCACTCAACCAATATTACTCATTGGTTTAAACAAAACAAATGTTGAATTTCAAGTCAACGGTCAATCACCAAATCAATCATCCAATCAGAACAGTTCATATAGTAATAATATGAGAATAAATAACATTTGATATATTTGAGAAATCCAGTTGGATCCCTCCAACCTATTCTTCCTTGCATCTAAATATATTATCTCAAATAAATAAATTAAATTAAATTTAACTGATTGTTTCTATAATAGTAAATAACGACTATTTAACATCAACCAATTAGCAAAATAATTCAAACAATTTAACATGTTTATTTTATAAACATGACTAATAAGTTAAGTTATCTTCATTGGGTCCAATCGTTAAAATAACGATTTGGTTTTTCACTGAAATTAAAGGACATTTAATTTCATGGTTCAATCAACATTGTTAACCCACTAAAATATGGCTTACGAATACGTAATGTTAGGTCGTGCTCATTTCGTGTCATTGGGTCGTTAGTCCTTAGATCGCGAATGAGATCTATCTAAATCATACCTTAGGTCGCTCAAAGGTATTAAAATCACCAAGCTTCTTAGGTCGTTCGTGTTCCTTAGGTCGTCCGCTTTCTGGTTCACCAAGCTCCTTAGGTCGTTCGTGTTCTAAGCAAGCGAGGTCGCGTTACAATCATTCCTTGGTCGTCATACGAACTAATGAAGTATAATTGGGAAAGCAAGTTCTTTAGGTCGCAAATGGACCTAAGAGTGATCAGGTCTTTAGCTCTCTTCTTCTTGTCAAAGTTAGGTCTCTCCGCCATGATCCATGAAGGATCCGAGACGTGTCACATTGTCTTACATCGTTTCGCAAGTCTTAGGTCACACCGCCGTGACATATAAGTCTTTGGCTTGCTCTGCATCGCTTTCGCCCGCTCCGCCTTTTTTAGCTCGTGCCTTGCACTTTGGACCGCAAAACATTTCTTTGGAGCCCTTTTAGCCCGCCCGACGACCTAAAGAAAGTTCAAAATAATTACCAAACTGCCACTTATCCTGAACCTCACCTATAAATACCTCCCACACTCCTTCATTAAGGAGGACCGAATTTTATGACCCCAAAGGGCTGCCCAATTATTTCCAAGGTATTTCTAAGTGATTTCTAACTCTCTTAACTCCTCCAATTGAAGATCATATATGAAGTTCATCATGAAATCAACCAAAAGTGATCAAGCTTCTTAGAGATCAAAGATTCTCCACCATACTCTTTGCATGTTGTGGAATTCGCTTATTTCGCCGCTGATTTGTGTTGATCAAAGCGATGCCATTGTGTAATGAACAATATGAATGTACTTTTGAGTGATCTTAGACTTGTAACTCTTGAATTGATAATGGAAATTGTTATTAAAGTGGATGTAGATCGTCCTTAAGATCGAACCACTATAAAATTTGTGTCTCTTTACTTTTGTTGTGATTGTGGCTTCTTTTCTTACCGATTGGTGAAGTGCAATTTTCGCACCTTTCGTGTTGAGATCTCATTCGGATTTTAGCATTTAGTGCCCACCATGGGGCCGCATTCGCTCTTCCTTTTCTCTTACACTATCTCACAAGGTTGAAAGCCTTGCATTGAGGTTCTAAGTCTACTTTTGTCACAGATCCTACAAGACTACAATTCAGGCCAATCGACGAACTTACTTTCAAATTCAAGCCCTTGTCTGAAATCATGGGTAGACTATCGAAGAAGACTGTTAGTAAAACTGTCGAAAAAATGATCGACAACGCCACCAACAACGAAAATACTCCACCCACCAACCAATTCGAAGTTGGAGAAACTTCTAAGCCTAGAACGACCATAATGAGAAGAGAGTTGAATGAAGTTGCAGCGGGTATAACAAGCCAAATGGACATTGCAAACAATGTCATAATAAAGAAGCTTGAGTCCATGTTTGCCATGCAGGCCGCTACTGCAAAAGTTACCATGGATGCCTCTCATGCTAAATCTGCTCAAACAAATTATACAGATAATGCGGGTTCTTCCTCCTTAAGTCCAAGTCGAGGAAATTTTGTCCAAGAGGTTGCAAATCCTAACGATCCTCAACATAAAGGAGCTAAACCAATTATGCACAACCGCTCCGATAAAGCGAGCTCTCAACAAGTGCTTGGAAACACCAAAGGGGCACCTCCCCAAGTGGGAGTCCCAGGGCCTCGGAATCCAAACCAAGAACGTTTGCTTAGGCAAGCATCCGGCAAGGATAAAGGCATCCGCCCCGTGGACCAGCTCAATGGGGAGGAGCGCATATCAGAAATGGTCCGCAAAATCATGGAAAAGAGCTTGAGAAAGCAAGACGATGAGAAGGAGGGGTTTGCTCCTACCAAAACCTCACTCACATAGAGGATCAAGATGGCTCCATATCCAAATAAGTTCAAACCCCCAACGATGCAAGCTTACAATGGAACTAGTGATCCCAACGTGTTCCTGTTCAAATATGATCAACATATGGATGGGGCACGTCCCACAGACGAGTTGAAGTGCTTATACTTTCCAACTTACCTTGAAGGGGTGGCCTCACTTTGGTTCACAAAATTGCCACCCAAGTCTGTAGATGATTTTACTACCTTGGCCAAGCTATTCAGAGAGCAATCCAGACTCCAAGCTACGAAAGTGCGAGATGTCATGGAATTGAATGAACTTGAGCAAAGGCCAGGAGAGCCCATCAGAGCTTTCCTAACCCGCTTCAACACTACCGCGGCGGAGGTCGGCAATTACGGGCCACGTTTAGCATTAATGGCTTTGAAGGGGGCCATAAACAAGAAAAATAAGCTTGGACGATGGATAAGGAGAAAAAACCAAGTATGCTTGAGGAATTGCCTGAAAAAGCTGAGGAGTATATAGGTGTGGATGAAGATCCAGCCTATGCCATGGATGTTCCTGAAAGCAGCGTACCTCCTAAGAAGAAAAATAATGATGCAAAAGGGGGCCAGAAAAATCCCGGTAGTCAGAAAGGGGGGAATGATGGAAAAGATAATCGTGCCAACAAGAAATTTTGCTTCTTTAAAAATTTAGAACCGACTCCCTTGAACGACACCGTGGAGAACATCTTCATGACAACATAGGATACTGAGGAGTACCCGACACCGAAGCAAGTAAAGGTCAGTGGTGCTGTTATTAAATCAGGGAGGTTCTACCGATTTCATAACCAGTCGGGTCACAATATAAATGAATGTCAACACCTGAAATACTTAATTGAGGAATTGGTAAGGAAGAACAGACTTCAACAGTATGCAAAGAACCCGCAGGACACTCAAGCTGCGCAAGGCCAGGGAACATTTGCAGGGCAACCTAAGAAGAATGAAAATGCTTCAGTCACTGTCATTCCAAGGCTGATCATCAATACCATACCAGGTGGTCCTCACCCAGCCGGAAGAAGCTGG
The DNA here is from genome assembly GCA_030737875.1 of Allium sativum. Lineage (NCBI taxonomy): Eukaryota > Viridiplantae > Streptophyta > Magnoliopsida > Asparagales > Amaryllidaceae > Allium > Allium sativum. The sequence goes on along the minus strand of CM060910.1, from coordinate 993,819,574 downwards.
GAGGACATTGTGAAATACACCAACGAGATGAAGAGCCTACCGAAAGGAGAAGAACTCATGATCATGAATGAAGCCTTTTCGACAAAGATGCCAAAGACTCCATGGGATGATATTGTATTCAAAGATCGAAACTAAGACAAACTACTAAAACCAACGGTAGATCCAATGGTGATAACCATCGGCATGGGTCCGACCATTGTCAGAAGATTCTTGGTTGACAGTAGGGCACCATCAATGTCCTTTTCATTAATGCATTTAATAAGATGAACCTTTCCATGCACGATGTGAAAGCTTGCCAGAACAAAATCCACAGGTTTACCAGGGAAGTTGTTCAACCAATTGGCATCATCAACTTGCTCGTTGAGCTCGGAGAAGGGAATCAGAAGGCTGCATTAAGACAAGATTTTGTCATAATCGATGAGATATCTGCTTATAATGCTTTCCTTGGAAGATCAACTCTCGTGGCGTTTAGAATAACAATGGCTCCTTGGTGTTTGATAAAGAAATTTCCTACCGAAAACGGAGTTGGCGTAGTAAAAGGCGACCAATAGGCAATAAGAGAGTGTTATCTGGCCGAGCTTGCTGAGGCAAGGAAGAAGGAAGTGAAGAAGGATGTGGAGCCTCCGCTCCGCATTCACGACTCCCCGTTATAGTAATTAAGGTGGGGCCCTCATACTGGAGAGCATAGCGGAGCTTAGAAGAAAATTGATCCAAGGAAAGTCGGTGTGAGGGGAAACAGAGCGACATGAGCTGAAGACACTATCTCTATTCCAGTGCACGATAAAGATCCCGACCGAGTCTTGAAAATAGGTTCTCAGCTGGGCCTAAAGTTGCAGAAGGATTTAATATTATTTTTAAAAGCAAATCTAGATGTTTTCACTTGGACGCATTCCGACATGTGCGGAATATCACCTGATGTAATTGTTCATAAGTTGAATATTAATCCTAGTTTGACTCCTGTAAAACAAAAAAGGAGAATTCAAGAACCTAAAAGATTTATGACATTAAAAGAAGAAGTAAATAGGTTATTCAAAAATAACTTCATACGAGAATCAACATATCTCAATTAGGTTTCCAATCCGCTTCTTGTTAAAAAATCCAATGGCAAGTCGAGAGTATGCATAGACTATTCGGATCTCAACAAGGCATGTCCCAAAGATAACTTCCCGTTACCTAGAATTGGTCAACTTGTTGACGCGACGGCAGGGAATGAGTTGTTATCTTTCATGAATGCATACTCTGGGTACAATCAGATCATGATACATAAGCCAGATGAAGAAAACATAAGTTTCATAACAGATAGAGGCATATATTGCTATAAAGTTATGTCGTTCGGGCTAAAAAATGCAGGAGCAAGGTACTAGTGCCTTGTGAATTCCAAGTTCAAATCCCAAATCGGGAACATTATGGAGGTCTATGTAGATGATATGCTAGTAAAATCCAAGAAAGCCGACAATCACCTGGAGAATCTAGCTGAGACGTTTCATATTCTCAGAAAAAATGGCATGAAATTGAATCCTCTTAAATGCTCATTTGGGGTCTTGTCTGGAAAATTTCTCGGGTTCATGGTCAATGCTAGGGCCATTGAAGCGAATCCCTTTCAAGTCACCGCCTTACGAGAAATGCGCGCTTTGAGGACAATGAAAGAACTTCAAAGCCTGAATGGGAAAGTAGTGGCACTTAACTGATTCATCTCTAAGGCGATAGATCGGTGCATTCCACTCTTCGATGCTTTGAAGAAAGGAAGGAAGGAGTTCCAATGGACTCCAAAATTCCAAACAGCCTTTGAAGAGTTGATTAAGCGAATGGAGTCACCGCCGATGCTCTCTAAACCCAAAGATGGAGAGAGAGTTGTACCTATATTTGGCCGTCTCATCACATGCCTTAAGCGCTGCGCTTGTCTGAGAGGATGCCAAAGTCCAATGGCCAGTTTATTACATCAGCAAGAGGCTCGCTGGGATAGAGTTAAACTATCCAAAGTTAGAAAAACTTGCATATTGTCTGCTTATCGCCTCAAAAAAGCTAATGTCGTATTTCCAATCCCATCCTATGAAAGTTCTTACCGATCAACCGCTAAGACAGGTTCTCTTTCGCCCAGAAACTTCGAGAAGTTTATTAAAGTGGAACATAGAGCTTAGTCAATATGATATCATTTATCACCCTCGAAGAGCTATTAATGGAAAAGCTTTAGCAGATTTCATCGTCGAATTCATGGATAGGGGAGAGGAAATAGAGGAACCAACAGAGACCGTGGCTAGTTGGAAGTTTTACATCGATGGGTCCCGAAATGATTATTGTTCAGGGGCAGGAATCGCCCTAGAAACTCCAGATGGCCATTCTTTATGCTACGCTTTAAGATTAGAATTTCCATCAACCAATAATTAGGCTGAATATGAAGCTTTAATCGCAGGTCTAAAATTGGCAAAAGAACTGAATCTGAAAACTCTACAAATTTTCAGTGATTCACAGCTAGTGGTGTGTCAAGTTCTAAAGGAATTCCAGACCAAACTTGGAAATATTCCTTCTTATCTTATTAAAGCCATGAAACTTCTCAACGACCTTGATCACTACACTATATCTCATATTCCAAGGGAGGAAAATTCAAAGGAAGATTCTCTCGCCAAATATGCCAGTTCCTCAGATGCAGAATTGCTAGGTTCAATTCCCATCGAAGTCCATTCAACTCCCGCCATCGCAGAAGCAGATGTTGACTGGATTATGGAAACTATAGAAGAACCCATGTCCTGGATGACTCCAATCAAGGAATACATCCTTAACAAAACACTCCCTGAAGAGCCAAAAAAGTGAAGGAAGGTACTGCGCAAAGCTCAGTTATACCTTATCCAGGATGGAAGGTTTTATAGGCGAGGATTCTCCATGCCACTACTGCGATGTGTAACGAAAGAGGAATCCAAGGAAATCTTAGCAGAATTTCATGAAGGAGAATGCGGAGGTCACACAGACGGTCAAACCTAGCGAAGAAAATTCTGCGATATGGCTACTTTTGGCCCGACGTGAACCTAGATGCAATGACCTATGCAAAGAAATGTGATAGGTGCCAAAGATTTGCAAAGATTCCGAGAACACCTCCCACTGAATTGACTCAGATGGTTAGTCCATGGTCGTTCGCCGTCTGGGTTATAGATTTGATTGGAGTATTGCCTATAGCTAAGTCAAATATGAAATATGCAATCGTGGCAGTGGACTATTTCACTAAATGGGTTGAAGCTGAACTATTAGCAACTATTACTTTAAAAAAGGTGATCAGTTTTGTTTTAAAGAACATTATCTGCCGATTTGGGGTACCTCATAAAATAATCATCGACAACGAAACTCAATTCGAGAGCAGTGAATTCCTAAATTTATGTGCTAAATACAAGATTAAGAAGAGTTTTGCAGTCGTTGCTCATCCGCAGGCCAATGAGCAAGTCGAAGCAATCAGCAAAATTTTGAAGTCAGCCATCAAAAAGCACCTTGAAAATGCTAAAGGTGGTTGGGTAGACGAGCTTCCTCTTGCACTATGGGCATATCGTACAACTCATAAAACTGCAACTGGGCAAACTCCATTCTCACTCGCATTTGGATCCAAGGCTATGATTCTAGTGGAACTAGAAGTTCCCACTCATCGAAGAATCCACTTCAAAGGAGAATGAGAAGCTGCAACTCGAGGCGCTCGACTTACTTGAGGAAAATAAAAAGAGAAGCATAACTCAGAGTTATTGCACAGTAAAGAAGGATAGCTCGTCATTTTAATGCCAAAGTGAAACGGAAAACCTTCCAAGTTGGGGACCTTGTTCTGAAGAGAATCATGACAGGAACCGGGGTATTCGGACCCAACTGGGAAGGACCGTATATGATAAGCCAAAAATTATGAGATGGCACATTCAAGTTGAAAACAACGAATGAGATCCAACTCCCAAGAGCATGGAATAGCATACATCTTCGTCATTACTTCGTTTAATAGTTCTTTCATTTTGCAAATTGTAAACATCATGCATTGTAAATACCATGCAACATTGTTACAAGTTTTGTACATATTAATAAAAGGAATTGTTTTGCTTGCCTAAATCGTATATTTGCAAACACTTTACAAGCTACTCAAATTCGATTTTGATTGCAGGTCCCCTAAAAAAGAACGTTAACATGTCTATGACTTAATAAAGCCTGGTAATTATTACAGCATATCCCAATTGCGATAGCTCAATTATCTATTGCTCAATGCTTAAAGCATGATTCGCAATAAATATGAAGGTGTGAAGCACAACATCGCAAGATAAGGGACGCCAGGAACTAAGCGGTCAAATGAAGTGACGTTCAAACTACAAACGAGGTTGTGAGTTTCACCAAGGGGGCACCTTCTTAATTGCAAGGTCCATGACCCTAATTCTAACAAATCGTGGTAAACCTTGATGAGTGAACTAGCGTCCGCCCCATGAAGTGATGCAACTCTAAACCAAAGACCTCCCCGATGGGCACCTATTTAGTCGTTGTACCATTGATATATGGTCCGAATGCAGCAAACACTGGGCCTTCCAAACCAAAGACCTCCCCGAGGGGCACCCAGTCGATCGTCAGTACCATTTATACATGGTTCGATTACGACATATCCCGGGATTTTAAAGACCTCTTTGGGTGCATCCGATCAGACGCTGGGTCCTCCAAACCCAGCTATTGATTCTGGATCTTCCAAATCCAGTTATCGACGGAATTTAAAGACCTCTTCGGGGGCATCCGATCAGATGATGGGTCTTCCAAACCCAGCTATTGATTCTGGATCTTCCAAATCCAGTTACTGACGGACTGTAAAGACCCCTTCAGGGGCATCCGACCATAAGCCGGGTCTTCCAAATTTGGTTAGTGACGGACCCAAAGACCTTTTCGAAGGCGCCTTACAAATTCTACAAGTGGCTAAATCATTCAATCTAAACGAATAACGGGTTTACAAATACCTCTCTTGAGGCACGAAAAACAAGACCTCTCCGGGGGCGTGTGTTCAAATCTAACCTCCAAAGGGCTTGGATTGCCAAGCTAACAAGAATTATGATTGAGTATACTAAATTTTAAAATCTCTCAAGCAGAGGCATGAAAACAGAAATTCATACTAACAAAAAGGTAAGGACTGGATCGACTAAAAGTGGAAACTTTTGATCATGATCATGCCAAGAAATTCTAAAATGTTAAGAGCACATGACCAAAAGATTCCAAATGAAGTTGATAGCAAAATGTCATGCCCAACCTTCAAAGATTATGACGGATTATGGAATGGTGGCATTACCACCACATTAAAGAAATTTAATAATGCTACCATAAACCCGTCATAATCTTATATTAAAGGTTTAGCATTTCCAAGGATTACTTCGGCCAACAAAGTTGAACCTTGAAATGGCCAAGGCAAACTTAGAAACTTTGATATTGTGATAAGCACAAAGGTGGCTATTCACAGAAAAAGAAGTTTCAAAGGCTGCCCCGGTTAGAATCAAGGTAATTCAGCAAAATTGGTCAAGTAAGTCCGCCCAATAACGATTCGTGGCTACAACTGAAAAACCAGTTTTCAAAGCATATCACACGATCATATTAATACTAAACATTGCAATAACAAATGATTTGTGGCATATTGTAAGCATGAGAAGAAAACAGATGTGCAATGCAAAACAATAAAGTACGACAAAGCTAAAGTAAAAACTTAAAGTACAACAAGCAGAACACATTTTCATCACAACATCACAAGACCAGATTGCAGAACCAAAAGTCAAGTCACAGAATCATGAATCTAGTACAGAAGTTTCAGACATATGGTACCATAAAGCAGTATGCGGGGACCGGTGCCCGCATATACAACCGGCCTGAATACAACATATAAAGGAGAACAATCAAGAAGCAAATAAGCTGGTCCTGATTACTACTTCTTCTTGTCACTTGACCTTAGAGCTGGTTTATTGAGAGGAGGAGGAGGAGTCTCTGCCACATCGCTTGGATTTTCTTGAGAAGATAAAGTAATAGCTTTCGTATCCTGGATAGCATGCTTCTTCTTCTTCTTATGCTTCTTAGATGATGAGGACTTGGCGGCTTTCTTTCCTTTACCCTTAGCGAAATCTTTCGGGCTTTTGTCTATTCCCGTGGCTTGAAGATAATCACTAAGAATGTAATCATCATCTTCTAGGTTGGAGAGCGCACCGATTTTAGCATCTTGTGATCCGAGAACGGTAACGACAAGTAAGGATGTATCACTGGGGGGCGGGGGAGTGATAACGGAAGCAAGGGGAATAGTCATCAGGGGTGATTCAGTTATAGCGACTTCAAATGTCGTTGCTTTGCCTATAACGGGAGAAGACAGGGGTGAAATTAAACTTAGATTATGGAAGCAATGAGCATAAGAGGCGAGAGACCCAGGCGAATCAAAAATGGATTCTAAGTATGACACGGTATAGTCAATTTCGATTTTACCTGCATCTAGAAGGTTTTCCTGGACATCTCTCTGCTCAATTCTCCAATTGTCTACGTTTTCGTCATCACCTTCATCGTCCCCATCATGTTCCTCTGTAATGTTCTCTGTAACAATATGTTCTTTAGTACCTACATCTTTCTCTGTTAAGTTAACAGGAGCGGTCACATGAATCTGTGAGCTAGAAGCCACAATAGTCGCAAAATCAATGAGAGGAGCAATGCTAGTTGGACTTTGAACCTTCTCCCCATAGGTACCAGCCCTATCATTCGCTAACTAGACATTTCCCTCAGCTAGAGCCTTCTTGGATCCAGCATCTAAAAGTTCATTAATAAGATCATCCTAGCTGCAATCATCGCCGCTGATTTCAAGTATTTGTTCCCAAACAAGTGCTAAAGTGGTTGGGAAGGTGTCTCCTAAGTAATGCAAACTCTCGCGACTCATAACACAGTACACGTAAAACCGGGATATGTCGTCCTCAACCTCATCTATAGCCTTTCGATGAATTTCTTCAGCAATTTTCTTACCTTTCTCAAGAGATTCAACCTTGGCTAATAGAGTATGATTGGAAGACCTCAAGGAATCAATAGTTTCTCTAAGTTGAGCAGCCTCCTTCCAATATTGTGTGGAGAAGTCTTTTTCTACAGATAATGTAGCCTCAGTATTGCTTTTGGCAGTAAGAGCTTCCTTTTCTTTCTGCTTAGCAGCTTCAAGCTCTTCTCTGAGTTTCTTATTTTCAGTATCCAACTCCTCGAGTTCTGCAATTATTTTATTAAGAGAAGCGATGGTAGCATCACGAGAATCTAAGACTTCCTCCCACTTAGCCCTATCACTCTCCGAAGCTGTGATCTCACCAAGATTAACATCATTATGCTTTTTGCAGGTCGTCACCAAATTTATTCCACCAGTACAACTTCTTCCTAGCATTGTCCCTGACCATACTTAGCTTCGTGTCAAGTTGGCTCTTAGCATTGTCAAGATGAGTATGCATTTGTTTTATGATGACATCTACTTCATCTGACATGTCGTCAGCATCAGTCGGATTTACACCACGATCAAACATAAGCCCTTTCAAATTCCAATCTGGAAATCATTCGGAGAGAGAAGCACTTGCCGGTTCGGGTATGTAACGAGGCTTATGAATGATCGAATGGATTTCAGCAGGAGGACCTGGGGGACCAGAAGATGGAAATGATCGGGGTTTAACGGGAAGCTTCTCCAATCGAGGATGTTTGTGTGAGCTGCCTTTCCCTTGATCATCTCTTCCCTGCTTCTCTCCGCGGCCCTCCTCATCGGGAGATTCTTCCCTAAGCCAAGCACGTCTTCTTCTTTCTTCCTCCTCTTCCTTGCGTATCTTCTGCCTTTGTTCATTAGTCAAATTCGGTACTGAAACATGCGAAGGCTTGTGAGAAGACTTTGAGGGAGGAGGAGGGTGAGGTTGTTTGGAATGATGCGGTGGTCGCGAAGGATCAGATTGTAACAAATACTTTGGATTGAGTGCTTTACTTTTCCTCCTAAAATCTGACCTGAAATCTGATGAACGTTTTCGTGCATATCTGAACCTGGAAAAAGATAAAAGCAAAATTTCAGTTCTTGAATTGTAAAGTACTGGGGCAAATTGTAAAAGTTATAAAGGAGTTTTAAAGCATATGTGTATTAGACATATTTTCTAAAGCGTTACTACTTGACGAACCAATTCTTTTGGTTGGATCTAAGGAGATTCCTAGAGATATGAGATGTTTTCCTGGCCGAGTAGTGACAGCATCCTTTATTCCGGTTTCTATGGTTCGAGGATCAAGAGGCTGGGAAACAATATCACTCTGGCTAAGGTATTTAGCAGAGTTGAGATATCCTAAGTTGTCAAATGTACCTGCAGAACCCTCTTCTGTTACATTCTCAATAAAAGGATTCTCGGTCATGGTTTCAGTATCTGGGTTCACCTCTAGTGTGGTTTCACCTTCCCCAGCATGCCCGGTTTCATGAGCAGAATTTGGCGTATCACATTCTTTTCCATCATTCCCAGCCTGCTCAATTTCTGATACAGGATTAGGAATTGTGCCTTCTTTCTCAACCGGGTCAGCAGAAGTTAAAAGATCCTTGCCTTTACATTGGTTAAGAGTTTCATCTTCATTGGAAGCCATTTCTAATGGAAACATACTACCACCAAAAGGTTCAGAACACTTTTTCAGAACAAGATCAACAATTTGGTCGTGAGTCTCATTACCGCCACCACAAGCACCAGTTTCCGTGCCTACTAGATTAGGTATAGGAGTTGGAGGCCCAGCTTTAGAAGGAAACTTTCTCAAAGGATGGAGTAATTCATATTGACAGAGAATTTCTTCGGTAACTAAAACTTTCCTACTTTTCCTAGACTTGTCGACTGCTTTAAGGTTTCAAATACGGCCTTGAATGGGGCAGATGCCTTGTTATCCTTAATTGAGGTTGGGACAACTGACGTTAAAAGAAAAAGTTAAAAGGAACTGTTATTTAAATAAAGGAAGATAAAACTACCCACAGAATGTGTTTACCTCCTTCTGTCCAATTCCCGCAAAAGGTTTGAGGACAACGGATGAAGAAAAACTGAGTTAAATACCACGAAACACTTTCTAGTAGAAAGGTTATAAGTCTGTGATTCCTTGCACCCTCAACGTGTACAATATATGAGGTGTCTTTCCTTTTCCTAAATGAACAAAGATAGCAAATCTCTGGAAAAGTCGGTCCACGCTCCTTAACTTGCATAAAAAGGATATAAAGTCCTAATAGGATGGTATAGCCATTTGGATGAAGATGGAAAGGGGCAATGGCTAGGTGGTTTAGAATTGTTTCTATGAAAGGGTTAATAGGAGGAACACCACCGCCTGCTAGCATATAGCGATTCACAGTTACATATCCTGTCGGGGGTTAATCTGCGAATACACCCTTGTTTGGCAAGAGTGCATTTGTGATAGGAATCCTAAATTGATTACATAACTGTTCAAAATTCTCCTTGTCAAGCATGGTAGAATGTCTTTCTGTCCATGAATTGTTAGGCGGAACAGGATTTGGAAATGGTTGGACTGCTGCAGTTGTTGTACAAGTATCAGTCTGGGCAGATGATGTCCCTTCAGCATGAATGTGTGATTGCTGCTTAGTAGTCATTCTGCACAAACGACCTCGTTCATGAATAAATTACTGGAAGTAAAAAAGATGTCATGCATCCTAAAGAATTAAAACCATGAAGAAATACCAAGGGTTAAAGGTTTAGGTTCGAGCACAAAAAGCTTGGGTCGTTCAAGATCTTCCAAGGTTTAGGTCGTTATGAGGGTTTAGGCCGTTTTGCGGTCCAAGAGGTTGAGTCTGCGACCTAACTGTTTGGATCATCTAGGCAAGCTAAGAACTTAGGTCATTATAACCACTCTAAGCAATTAGGTCGTTTTTTCTGGTGAGTTATGGCGTTAAGTTGTGATGGCGAACTACAGCTTGGATCGCCCTGGCGAATTGAGCTTTAGCTCATCATAATGACCTAAACTAGATTCACTTCGACAACATAAAGCTTTTAAGTCTCGATGAGTTTTAGGTCGTGTGGGGTTAAAATGCTTTGGGTCGTTCTGAGAATCACCTCAGCAGTTTAAAGATTTAAAGTATCCAAGAAATTTAAAATTATAGAACTTGGGTTGCGTTAGTGAGCCAAAGTCTAAGGCCAGTTAATGATCTAAAGCTTTAGGTCGTAATCGCGACCCAAAGACTTCAGAAAAGAAGCGCGACCTAGGATCTTAGGCTGTTAAAACAACTTGCGGTATAAGATCAAGGACGCGACCTAGCGCCCCCAATTGGCTCAACGACCTAAAGTCAAAATTGAAATAGCGACCTAGAAATTATGTTACTAGCGATCTGAAGCTTCTGGATCTTAGGTCGCTTTAATTACTAAAGCTTTGGGTCGTTGGTTGATAATTAGAAGTGTTTGAATCGTACTAGCATCCTAGAATTTAGTTTGCATCAACGACCTAAATCCTAGCTCGTGAGTAACGACCTAGGACCTAACTTCAAACAATTTCATGATCTAAAATGCAAGGTCATTATGGCGGCCCAGGGATAATGTTATCTGTAGTGACTCAAGTATTAGTCCGTAATTACGATCCAAAGTTTGAAGCATTAATCCAAGAACACTCAACATAGCAGAATTAAATTGTATTAAGTTGGGTATCCATAGGTTAATTGTCTGGAAATTTAGAATTATTTCAGATTTGTACGTAAGATGTCAGTACCTCAGAAAGAATGAAAGTGGATTAGGTATGTGTATATCATGCACGAGCAGCTCTAGAGGCATGTTTTAATACATGAATGAACAATCTTAAAAGAATTTTCAAAAAGAGCAAGTGGAATGAGAAAAATGATCTTTTGGAAATAAGTTAGACAAAACAGGAAGTTGGAAACCCATTTTGTGTCTAGCCCCTTATAAGGATTTTAAAGAACTCGAATAAGAAAGATTTTGAAATTTTATAAGTCATAAATCTAAAGCATGCAATTTTAAAATATTTATTTATTTAAAAGTAGAAAATGGCATGAAAATAATTTTTAGTTAGAAAGAAGATTTTATCTAAAAAATATATATAAGTTATGAGGTCAAGCAATATGAGTGGTTGACAAAGTTAAGAATTGGAAATGAAATGGATAAGACATGGATTCAGTACTCGGATTTAGTTGAAGTATGGATGGCGTAAAGGTTCTGCACGACAGGAAGATTAAATCCTGAAATTTTTAGCAGAAGTCGTAACAGTGACTTGGTCATCGGGCATAGTCTAGAATGAGAGACCAAAATTTAAATAGGTAGGAAAGAAGTGCCAAAAAATATAATGGGGGAGGGTTGACCTATCCGAGCCTGGGGTCGACCTGACCTGGTCATTTTTGGGGTACTTATTATTCTAGATTTTCAAATTTGCACAGGGAATGAGCGAAGTCTGACAGCTAGAGTATTTCTTAATCTTAGTCTCTATAAAGTCTTCAGTTATACCTGAACGCTCCATATTTGCTGACATTACTCATTAGAGTGTGGTAAGAGGTATGAGTTGTTACAGCTAATATCAGAGCCTATGGTTGCAAGATTTCTAAAAAGGGTTTCAAAAAGTAAAATATTTTTTTTAAAGGTTTTCAACAATATAATACTTTGAAAAACTATATATAAGTTTTTGTATCAAAAGTCCCTCCAACCCATCTTCCTTCCTTGCCCAATTCGCTCCTTTCTTCGTTAAAACTTTCTATAGCATGACCCATCTCAACTCACCCACATGTAGAGATTCAAGGTCTTTATAAGATAAGACATTAGACTTTGTATGTTAGTAAACTCGGTTGGTTCAAATATTTGTAAGTCCTTTGTAGGTACGAAGTTAAGAGATAAACTTTCTACTTCAATACTCTTAAGAAGACTTCAGAGGAGAAGGATGGTGAGATGACTCGGAATATTTCCGTCAAAATTTTGAAGGAAAACAAAAGGGAAGGGAACTTAAAGAGATAAGAGTTAGTGCATCATGAGCATAACGAAATGGGGCGTTGTGCCAAGAGTTGTTAGAGAAAAAGTGTTGATCAAAAGGATCATGTAGTGACAAAAGGAAAAAACAAGGAAGAGGTTGAGAAAAAGAGTGTTATCTATCTTTAGTTCTTTCTAATTTTCCTATTTGTGGTTTATTCGATTTTGGAGCATCCTACTCCTTTATCCTTAGTACTCTAGTTAGCTGTTTGCACTTAGACATTTTTCTAGACCCAGTAGTAGTTTCTTAACCCGGTGGAAGGATCGATATAGTTATTCATGGATGGGACTAGAAATTCTAGATATATAATGATGCTTGGGGTATTTCTGGGCATGGGTAGGTTTTTGGGCAAGAAAGGTTGAACATAGAGTTGGATATCCCATATTTTGATACTAAGGGTAGAATTTGACTGAGATACTTACGTTTGGGATTTTCAAGTTGGGGGGATTTTGGGAATAGGTTGGTTGGCGACTTATGAGCTATTCTGGGTTGCGAGAGGAATGTCAGGCTATGGCGTGCAACTAACGAGTCCTTAAGATTTCTTACGACAGTAGGAGGTCAGTCATGTTGAGTCCCTTATATTCCCTTAACATATCCCTTGATGGCATTGGTTTTGTCCCCATTGTGTGAGATTTTCTAGATGTGTTATAGAAGCATATAGGGCTACCTCCTAAGCTAGAGATCGATTTTCGGACTCACCTTTGTGATAATGCCAAACCTGTGGCATTGCCTTTCTGGCATATGGCTTTGAGAAAAAAAGGTTAAGTCTCATACCTATGGCTAAAAGCTTTATAGATATATTTTAGGAAGTCATTGGACTTCAACCACATCAGGAGATACTGAGGAAAACAAGTTAAGTAACTTTTGGGAAAAGGTAAGTATTTTAGGATGACAGACACCACTCGTCTTTGCTACAAAGACAGATGGTTCCTTTGGCTCTAGAATAATCATAAGTTGTTTAGAAAGAACCGTTATCCTTAGCCTTAGGTGGATGGTCTTTTTGATTAATTAATAGGAGCCAAGGTTTCTCATAGCTAGATTTCTTTGTCACTGATTTCCATTTGTCATGAGTAGTGGAAGGAATTATAAACAAAGCCTTTACTAGAAAACCCAACTAAATTTATGAATAATTTTCCAGACCTTTTAGACTAGGTTATGCTAAAGCCTAGTTGCTGGTTTGATAGGTAGGGTGTTTTGTAAAGTTTTGGAATAAGGTGACAAAAGTTTGCGTGGATGACATTTTGGCTAATCAAAAAATAACAATGAATAAATTTGGTATTTAGTGGAGGGATTCTGTACCTTATAAAAACATAGACCCTAGACCAAGTATTCCCAGAATCATTTTTGGAAGACAAGAGATTTTCTTGGATTAGTGGGTTATTATAGAAAGGTTGCCATAAATTTTTCTGAGATATCGGTTCTCTTAAAGTACCTCACCAAAAAGAGTTTTGGCTAATACTTTAATATCAGTATTACCGAGTTACACTAAGTATAGGGACCCCATAGGAGGGACTACCTTGAGATGGCTGACATTAGTTTTCTAGTTAGGTCATGAAGACATCATCCATTATGAGAAAAGCTTCGATCATTGGTTGGCCATAAATCATTGAGCTATTTGTCCTCTCAAAGAGACTGGAACTTAAGATTTTCAAGCAACTGATGATTTTGGGGTTTCATATACTCCTGGTAAGAGTAAGGATATAGTTGAAGTAAATTCTTTATTATGTGTATAAGAGTCTTAGAAATGAGAGCACTTGAAAAATAAGTGGATTCTTTTAGAATACCTCACAATAGGGGAAAGGAAGAATTTTTATGGATCCTTGACATAATGAGATGGAGAAAAGGATTTACCTTGGAAGTGTACCATGGATTATGATGAGACGTAGGGATGAATTATACCACTAGTAGTGTTTGATATCAAGAGTTTGGTATTCATCAAGATTTCGTCACTTGAGCATATGACGAGAAACTTAGAAATCCCATTGTAGAGTAATAACTTATGGAGATAAGTTGGTACATAATTGTCAAGATCGGATTGGTAGAACCTAAGAATATCATATCATTATATGACCACCAATTCGATATAAGCAATAAGTTCAGTTATTGAGAAATTGGTTGAATGTTTATATGCTATAAGCAGAAGAGGGAATGAAATTCCTATTAGATTAGTGACAAGGTAAACATTTGTGTTCAAGAAAAATAAATTTAACAAAAAGGATTTTTATCAAAGAAAAAGGAAACTTGTAAGTCCACTACGAATCTAACCCAACATATATATACGTATAATCTTAGATATGGTGATTTTTACAGGATAATATGATTTTATATAAGATTCGGATTTTTGAAAATGTCATAAAACGATAGTGTGTTTGAAAAAAATCTTATAGCTTCACATATATATATATATATATATATATATATATATATATATATAAAAAAAGCTTTTCCCATAATAGTATGTTTTAATAAGGTCACATCAAACTAGTTAAGAAAAGATTCAAGGAAGGGAAGATGAGTCAAAAGAAAATGGAAATAGAATTTTTTTTTAAAAAAGGTAAATTAGTGAATTTGCTCCGAGATTGGTGAGACTTCTTTCTAGAATAATTAGAGTGAGTAAGTTGATAAAACACTCTTGTAACACCACGTATTTTTAATAATAGAAGTGATTATAATAATTACAGAAATAATTTATAATGGAAAATGGACATTTTGGGATTATCAGAATTTGACTATGAAACGTATACCATTGCGTTCGTAGCAATTTTTTGATTAATTTACATATAATAGGTCCCAAAGGGAGTTCGTACGGGAAAGTTATTAATGTTTGAAACCTTGTGTGAATGTATGCAAATATATATACGCGTGTGTTTGAATTTGAGATGTGAATATAATAAAATATAGAAACAAACAAAAATAGTCCAGAAACAATTACGTAGTGGAACATAACGGGCAACAAATAAATCACGAAAAAAACGGGAACCTTGTGATTTAAATCAAATCGCATGGGTCAACCCATATTTTAAGTCTTTGACTGGGTCGACTTATATAGGGGCTGGGTCAATCCATGTGTCGACCCTGCCACGGGCGTGGCTCGACCCAGGCCGGCCTTAAATATTTTTTTTACATAATTTCTAGATCGATTTTGATTTGAACGGAGGGATTTATATTAATATAAATTTGACAGACGTGGTTTGTCTGGACATTTATAAACCTATAGGGCCTAGCCGCCAAACTCGCATTTTCTAAGAGGGAATTGAATCCCTGCCATTTTATTTCTCCTCCTAACTCTTCAGAAATAGAATATTTTAGATTTAGGATTTCTGATTCAAGAATTGGAGGCGAATATGCGGATTCAAGGTGTAGATGCCCAGATCCCCTATCCAAATAGATTTGTAAATCCGAACTGGAAAGAAATCAGAAAATGAAGCCAAATCCAGGCCTTTAAAGAGCACAACAAGTGAATGGATCTAAATTATATTTTCATACAATGATATCATTTAATTGCTATAAAATCTTATTAATTAAGAATTATTGATTTTTGTAATCTTCGTTATGCAATTTCAATAAAATTATATGTTAGTTTAAATCTTACTATAAATCCCTGTTGTAGAAATTTCATATGAAATAAACCTATAACTTGATTTTAAAATTGAGAATTCGCATATTATGTGTTAAGACCATGGTTCAAATTTTGAATTGGGTAAATCTTGGAATAGATTGGAACGGAAAAATGGGTATAAGCCTAATCGTATTCAAACTTAAATGAAATATGTCAATTAGGGGAAAATTAAAAAGGGGAAAACAGGAATTCAAATATTCCTATAAAATGAAAAGTTAGGAATATTATAAATTGACTGGTTATGAAAAGGGGAATATATTTGCATAATTTGGTCAGTGAGAAAGATAGGAAACATAATTGCAAGCATGAAAACTGGTGGAACAGGGATTGGTGTGAAATATGGAATGCACTAATTCAATGAAAAAATAATTAGTAAAAAGGGATGTCTTGCAATTATGGGTTTCTACTAATTACCTAAAACTATGGAAATGAATTATAGTTTTGGTAACCAATCAATTAGGAATAGGCTTAACTTCCTAAAGAATAATGTTGTTAAACTGTAATAAAAGGGAACATTAGACTGATAATAGATAATATTAAGTTTGTTAAATGGTTATGGTACAGGTTGTGAAATAAAATGAACCGTAACATATATTTGCATAAATATGATAAAATTGAGAAATCATAATAAACAAACATGGTGTATTTGCAATTGTGAATATGACTGGGAATGATTGAAAGGACGATTAGGCTTTAATATAAACATATTGACTTAAAAGGTGTTAAGTTATGAGCCTATAATTCTATGGTGGCCTTATGATTAGGCGGTAGGCTTTAATACGAACATACTGACTTATAATGTATTAAGTTACGAGTTTAAAATTCAAAGGTGGCCTTGCGACTAGGAAATTTTATGTTTATATGGTAACTAATAGAGTTGATTAACAAATAACGAATATTCGGATTTAATGGATCAAAGAATATTGTAAATAGATGATAAGGAAAAGTAAGTAAAACACATAATGGTAAATTAGACATAGGATCTAAAATAGTGATGTGTTTGGTCCAGTCTGAAGGGATGAAGAGCCTAACGGGGTAAATCATCGTACGTGTCCAGAGACATGGTGGGAGCATGTCCAACTTATTATTCGACGGGATTGGAGGGAAGTGCGAAACTTCTACGGGACGTGAGGATACTCTGAGATGGCCCTCTTGGGTAGGCTTAACGAAGTCGTACCCCTAGAGATCTCTACACGCTTCCATCCATACAGTATACCTTGACTGCATTTATGTTAAAGGGCAGCCAAAAGAGCTGATGGGATGATTTTTAGGATTCGATGGTTGCTCAGCTCTGAGAGAAGGCTTCGTGGTCAGGACTTAATAAGGATAATAAGTCGTCGGATTGCTATCATCATCAGTCGGAGTGAGTACGGGAAATACTGCAGCTAAACCAATAGGTCGATGAGCTTTCACTATCGAGACATTGTATGAGGGACAACTCCAATTGGATGTTTAGATTGTTTGGTAAGGACATGGTTTCAAATCTCGGATTTTGGCCAATATCTCGGCCTAATATCTCGGCTATCTCGGGTGATATTTAAAACACTTATAACTAAATAAGGTGTCAAATCACAGATTTCGGCTGACATCTCGGATTTTCATCTCGGGTGATCTCAAGAAGATTTAAAACCTTCGGTAAGGGCACGATCACTTAGCTCTTTGAATGGTCTTTTATTAGTTAGGGAGTCGTGTGAGGCCTAATCCACCGAGAAAAGAGACAGACCAATCTATGGATATCTGTATTGTAGGCCTAACGAAGTTATCCTTTATAGATATAGAAATCCGCGACTGAGTTATGTTGAGGAACTCAGGATTAGGACGTTCTCGTAGTGCGGCGATTGAAGCTTAGTACGCTTTCGTAGCGTGGCCTAATACGCTTTCGTAGCATAGCGACGTAGACTAATTAAGCCTTTGTAGCGTGGTCAAGCACGCTTTCATAGCGTGGCGATGGAGATTTAGTACGTTTTCACAATGCGTCAATGGAGACCACTCGAGAAGGGTACTACGGGGAGTACCTTGGGATGAAGGGCATATGACAACATATGTATGATTTATTAGGTTAATCTATTTGGGAGTACATGCATATGATTCATGCGTGAAATCGGAAGTGTAATGTGCAATAAACCCAAATAACTTAATAGTCCAATGTTAGAACGATATACGCAGGGTTATTTACACAAAGTATAATTTGCCTATTTACCAGAACTTTTGTTCTTACCCCCACATCATAACAAACCCGCAAGTTAAACAGGTGACAGAGATTATATAGCTTAGAGACACTTATTAGACAGTGTCATTATTATGGTAAGTTCTTAATTACTATTATATTTTATTTGTTTCACTGTGAGATATTTTATTGTGAGCGCTGATATATTTTATCTTTGTCTTTCTGCAGGATACTTAACAAACCAACTTAAGTTTCAGTGGACTTTGATTTCTAGCATTTTCCGAAAAATTCGAATCCGTTGAAATTTAAGTTGTTACAACTCCACTGGATTTGGTTAAAATGTCTCAATAATTATAACGAGAATCATCCACTTATAAGAAATAGAAAAGAGGTATGATTCATTAGTTCGTCGGTATCTGATAAGGCTTCAACCAATCCCACAATAAGATTTTTCATCCCATAAGGAAAACTTTCAGATATTACAGCTTGAATGTCTTAGGAGAACCCAAGTTTCTTACTACATTCTTTTGACATACATTCCTTCGATATTCTATCATTAGTCATTCCTTTGATTAGAATCTTTCTTTTTTAGTATACTTGGGAATGGTAGATCTTAGTATTAAGCCTATGGATGGTAAGACTGGTTGTAAATATGTTGTTACGACATGCTATGTGTGATGAATGTAAGTGGTTGTAAGTGTTTGCTAGTGCATGCAAATGGACGCTAATATACACACATTAGACACTATTATCTCTTAATGATCGGCCACAAAGTATATGCATATATGTTGAATTCTGTTTGCATTCCATGGTTGCTATGATTATCATATGGTTGTTTGACATGAATGATGATTACAGCATGCATATAGAATTATCAGTTATCATTATGATATTGCATACATTTGCATGCATGACACATGCATATTTACATAAAAAGGAGGCCGATCAAATCTGTAAACTGCCTAACATTTTGCATTAGTTTGGAACATTTACACTACACTACTGCATAATAGCATAAATTGCAATAGAAACCCTAAAGGTAATGGACATAATGAATGATATTTTGATTTGATGGTTGTTGAATTTAGTTGAGATTGTTTATTATATTTTCCTATCTTTGGAGATTTCGAGGACGAAATCTATTAAGAAAAGAAGAATGTATCACCCCGATATTGTAATGATAATATTTAGAAAGAAAAATGAATTTAATAAGGAATCAACAGTAAATGAAGAAAGAAATTAAAATGACTTTTTTACAGATGTCCGAATTTGGCTAAGGAAACTTTTCCATTGTGTCCATGGAGATTTTATGGATAATTTTCATATATAACTTATCAAAATCCGAGTTCTTATGAAAGAGTTATAAATGAAATAAGAAATCAAGAAACCAAGTTCAGGAATGAACTTACACGTAAGAAAATAAAATAAGGCAAATTTATTTTATTTTATTTTCTTATGCATGAGTTTATACCTGAACTTAGTTTCTTGATTTCTTAATTATTTTATAACTTTTATATGAACTCGGATTTTGACAAGTTATATAAGAAAATTATCCAGAAAATTGTCACGAACACAATAGAAAAGTTTCTGTAACAAAATTTGGATATTTGTAAAGGTTTTCTTTCTAACTTCTGTCTTCATTTACTGTTAGTTCCTTCTTATTAAATTCTATTTTCTTTATAAAAATTACCATTAAAATATCGAGGTGTTACACTAAAAGGTGAATTAAACAACTGAATGAACAAAAGCAAAAGAGAATTAAAAAGGTGACCCACCTTGGGGGTCGCACCGTAAATGGGTGCAACCCCAAGGGTTCGGTACCGATCTCTCTTGAGGGATCGATACGGATCCCTTCAAGGTAGGGCAATCCGAGCGCCCCTTCTAAGACTCGATAGCCCTGTTTTGGTTTTGACTGTCATTCTATATCGATCGGGTGCTTATACAGTGCACTATTGATTGAGTTATATGAGCATCGACGGTGTAAGGCAGTCATCACATTGATGCCCCACTGCATGATTCCAGGTCGATCCATCTTATTCTTCAGCTATAAATGGACCTTCAAAGGCTTTGAAAAAGGGATATCCTCTTCTTTTCTGCACTTGGAAGTTCCGGGGCAACCTGTTTTGCAGCACCCCTACCAGTTCATGAGCTACGGTAACCTAAATCCAACAAGAATTTGTAGACGTTTAATCCACATATATATTATCAGGTATCCAAAATTTGAGTTCATTCCAACATTCGTCGAATATAATATTTGATGTTTAAATTTAACGATTCGAATAAATGTCTAGACGGTGAATAATTTAGTTAAGATTTTGAAAATGTTACGAATGTCGGAACGAGCTCAAATTTTGGATAGATAATAATACATATGTTGGTTGAACATGTACAAATTCTTGTTAGATTTAGACTGGTGTAACTCACGAACCGATAGGAGTGCTAAAAAGGTATTGTAAAATAGGGGTGTCCCGAACATTCCTCTCTCTCTTTGTTTATCGTTGGGGTGCACATGGGGTGTCAAACTAAAGGGGTGTCATATAACCCCCTTTCTCTATATTTTGACACATTAACATTTTTTTATTATACCCTAGGAGAACCAGACGAGACACTAAACTTTTGAGAGAAATAAAGTTGTGCATGTTCCCTTCACCTTGTGATACCTATAATGCTGTGGTACTAATGATTGCCAGGAGCAGGTGCAAGGTAGGGTTCGAAACTAAGTTTGCTACCAGACTTCACTACTTTCCGTAGCACCAACATTAACATGTATTAATAATACTGAGAATACCAAATGATAATCTAGACACAACAAAGGCTTCGGTTTTATCATAAAGAAATTGTTTATTTTCAATCAAAACATTTACAAAATATATTTCTGTAAATTTGGTAAGGCTTAAGCATGTAAGCATTTGTTGTTTTTGGTTTGTATATAAAAATATAAGACATAAGATAAAATGGTTGAGCTAGATTTGCTTGGCTGTCGTAGTGAGAAATAATTAATTTTAACTTCAAAGGTTTGTGTCTATAAAACAAATTTCTAACCAAAATACAAACAAAAAATACTCTAGATATTTGATATTCAACCTTCACCAATTGATGTTCAACGATCAACATTCAACGATTAGGGCTTAATGTTTAATGATCAACGCTCAATGTTTTAAACATTCGATACCCATGAGTTTTGTTTTTTCTTTTATACGCTCCAATACAAGGGATTTAAACCGTCAGCCGACCGATCAACTCTAAGGAAGAAATTAAAATATACACGTCCGCTTCAACTCATGACATCTATAATCTCGTATATTGTTTTCCACAAAAAAGTTCATAAGACAGTTAAAACCTGGATCTATTACCAGATCTAATCACCCAATTTTTCATCTAGCCGCGGGTAAGGAAGGCTTTTGTTGTCTAAGATATTATAAGCTTGCAATTCTAATGACCATATGCTAGAAATAAACTAATCAAGGGTGTTTTATTAGGAATTTCAAACTTTAACTTAGTAAAAAATCCAGGACTATTTAAATTTTTCATAAACCGGAAATTCCTTTGTGACTAAGGTACCGTTCGCAGCTATTATTTGCCACGTTATCGTTGTGGCCACGTCGGAAGCGTGAACGTGTTGTACAACGCTCAAGAACGATCATTGGAAAATGAGGTATTGACGTTGGACGCCTCAGACGTCAACCAAAAAAATTGTGCACAACACCCATACCCTTGTGCCCAAGTGTCAATTTTTGACAGTTAATATATATGTATGAGTATCAAACCTTCATGTTTATTCAAACTCATTTAGTTTTATTTCAATTGATAATATTGTTTGCGCGCGCGCGCGCACACACACACAGATATATATATATATATATATATATATATATATATATATATATATATATATATATATATATATATATATATATATAGCAACGTGGGATTAATATTACAATCTTTCCAAAATGAAATTTTGAATTGATATGGGCAAAAGAACCGCTAAAAAAATTCACACAAGAAAAAGGAATTAAAACTAAACCCATATTACAAAATAATAGGGGTGGACACGGATCGGTTTGGTGCGGTAAAATTCAAATCGCTTCCGCACTACATCAAACGGTTGATCAAAAATACAACCTATTATACTACTCGTTTAAACAATTCGGTTTTTAATAAATTACGGTTCGGTTCAGTTTGAACCCATACTAAATATGAAATAAGAGAATTATTTTCATCAACAACCAATTTACAACTATGTCATGTAGTGTAACTTAAAGTGTAAAACACACAATGTTATCAAAAATTGAAAGATTGGATTCTAACTGTATGAATACTTTAATATTACATTTAATGACAAGTGAAATTATTTTAATACATTGACTAAACATCAATTTTAATCAATGCATAAACATTAAATGTGATAACTCAAATAAGATTATAACTCGTATTTATCCAAAAAATGATATAGAAATTCTTATACTAAAAATATAAATTTCTCCTTTGTGATAACAATTATTATTAATATAAGAATCATAAATATACATTATTAAAAACAATAATTAAATAGAAATTAGCTATATTTTTATCATAAGATTGCTAGTACAACTATTTGGTTCGGTCTGGTTTAATATAGTTGGGTCAACAGCTCAAACCGCAACCGGGCCGTATCGTTTCAAGTCAGTTTGGTTTAAAGTACATGCTTTAAAAAGAAGATTCGGTTCGGTTTTCCGTACCGCTTTTACATTTCGGCGTGAGCGGTTTCCATATGGCGGTGCAGTTTATATCCACTCCTACAAAATAATACATCTCAAATATCATCTTCAAATATCACGCTTAAATACCACGTTCGTAGCAAAAAAACGTGTTTCTCGTTTATAAACGTGCCATGCTTAAATGTTCCGTTCCCATTCATAAAAAATGCACCCTAATACTAATGTACGCCACCATCATTCAGTCATTGTACGATATTCTTCTTTGGCGTGAGGTGAAGTGTGAACCATCCAAATTATACGCACTTTACCCACATTATTGGAGGATCTGTTTTTTGAAGTTTATCAATAAACAAAGTGTGCACAAAATTAGATCCAGCTATACATGAATAAAGCCCAATACTCAAACATTCAAAGCGAAATGTACCACCTATAACATGTACTTTAGCGTATTGTCAATATTTATGTGAATGCGCCAAAAAAAAAAAAAAAAAAAAAAAAAACACACACACACAATAAGTGACCGCATAAATCGTACTTTATTCCCTGCTTTTTCTGAGTATCAGATTGATATTTCTTTTAGGTTTTAAAATACAAGCCCAACCAGCACAACAAAAACTTTCTGTCAACGAATATTTTGGGATACGGATAGTGCTATATCAATATCCTTATTCTCGAATATAGAATATTCGTATCCGTTTAATTTTCGAATATCGGATATCTGTATCCGCTTAATTTTCGAATACGGACAGATACCGAATATTTTATCCGCTTCGCCGATAATTAATAAATTCAAGAGTGTAGATAAAAAAGTTTGGATTAACATCAAATGATTTTTATACTAATGTTTATAAAAAAAATCAAGAAATAAAGAAATGTGATGATGAGACATTGTTTTATACTAATATCCATAAACATATCAAAAAATATTCTAATGTGAAACACTAAAACTACCATTTTTCACTAAAAATGGACAAAAATTTATATCATGGTAACATCCAATAGTTACAAAATAATTATGAACTCTATTTTTCTATTTGAGTTATATATATTACATCAATTGGTCGGACGGATATTTTTTGGATACGGAAACCACTATAATCATATCCGTATCCGAAAAGCTTTTCGAATATCGGATATTCATATTCGATTTTCGGATAATGCCGGATAAAAGATATTTTTCATATTTTCAGAAAATGATTCGGACGGATATCGGAATTTTCGGGTATTCACCATATCCAAAGAATTTCAAAACAAAACTTGAATAAATTCATGTCAATCAAACGTTAAGACTGGGAGTAGAAATTCGTTTCAAAAGGTAGGGGTGATAGGGGGGGGGGGGGGGGGGGGAAGGCGGGTGTGGAGCCTATATAGCATACTGTGTGCATGTTTTGTTTTGTGTTAACCTACAAACATTAGCTAAATTATAGGAATAAAGCAATGTCATCATGCGTTAAAATAGTACCCTGGCCTATACACTCAGTTATTCTCTTTTACATGGCCATATTTATCAATGTCGTGAAGCAAAACACATCACCTCAAGTGCCCAAATCATAAATCAAATCAAAATAGCTTTCGGTTGTACATGCAAATTTCAAACGCAAACGCTCCAACGGTATAGGCGTATTATTACCCTCTCGTGATATGAACACCTTTCAGAAAAATTACATGTGAACGCGGTACAAAAGTTTTAAAATATGCTAGCTCCAGTATATTATTCCCTCCCTATAAATATAACTACTAAACCAGCCCACTTTAATCATTAAAGCTTGTATTCCCAGTTAAGAAAACGCTGAAACACCGCATAAATCCCGCATCAATCCCCAAACAAATCCCATTCCAGTTTTAATTAAATGGATCCCTTTATCCTTTTCTCCATATTTTCATTAACACTTGTTATCATCTGTTCTACTGAAAATCTTATTAATGCTGCAGCACTGCCACAATGCTCTGCTACAGACAGAGCTGCACTTCTCAAATTCAAAGCAAACATCGCAAAGGACAAAACTGGAATTTTGTCATCATGGAATGTTCCGAATTGCTGTGAATGGGAAGGTGTGACATGCAGTCCCAACACAGGAAGGGTGACCGCCCTACAAATTCAAAGGTCGAGTCAAGACACCAGCCTTTACATGAAGGGCACCGTCTCTTCTTCACTGGCCAATCTTCGATTGTTGGAGACAATGGTTATAAGCGGAATGAAGGGATTAACGGGTACGATACCCGACAGTTTTGCAACCCTGGACCGACTCATGGTATTGTATTTAGAAGATAATGCTCTTTGCGGTGCAATTCCTTCGAGTTTTGGTTATATGACTTCTTTGAAGTATCTTTCTTTAAGTGGCAACAAATTGCAAGGGAGTATCCCTCCGAGTTTAGGGGGTGTTAACCATTTAGTTCAGCTTACATTGTCAAGAAATCTCTTATCGGGTCCTTTACCACCAATATTCAAAAACCAGTTTCTTGAAATCCTTGATTTGAGCTTCAATGTCTTCTCAAACACGCTTAAAAGTTCGATTTTTTCTCAATCAAAAAGCATTACTTACATTGATCTTTCTCACAACAAATTTTCAGGAGAGGTACCTGTTTCCGTCTGCTACTTGCCTTCTGTTTCTTATATCGACTTAAGCCACAACAATTTTAGTGGAAATATTCCTAGTGAAATTGGAAGTGTAAAATCTCTGAAAGTTTTATCACTGGCTAGTAATTTGCTTACGGGTTCAATTCCACGATCTATTGGTAATCTGGAAAAGTTATGGCTTCTTAATATCTCAAGGAACGGGTTATCGGCTCCTCTACCCGATTTGAACACTAACGGGTTGCCTTCTCTCTCCTCTATAGACCTGTCCTACAACAAATTTCACTTCGGAATATTTCCAAGCTGGTTAAAATTGAAACACTTGACTACTGTTAGTCTTGTTGGCTGTGGTATCAAGGAAAGTTTTCCAGTATTTACACATCCTAATATAGTAGCCAACATAGACTTATCAGACAACTTATTAACTGGAGATTTAAGTACTTTTCTAACAAACATGTCTAGTTTACAGAGTTTCAGGCTGTCTAATAACATGTACGTGTGGAATATATCAAAGTTGGTGCTACCAGATACTCTATCTACATTTGACATCTCAAACAACAAAGTCTATGGAAAGTTACCTGAATTCGATGAAGTGTCGAATCTGAAGTCAATCATCATGTCCAACAACCATATTACAGGAGAAATTCCCAGAACCATATCCACTCTTAGATTTTTAGAGAAGTTAGACATTTCAAGAAATGAGATGAGAGGAGCAATACCTGAAACTATGGGAAGTATGACAAGTTTACAATGGTTGGATTTTTCTAATAATAAGTTCACTGGAAGAATACCTGGAAGCTTTAAAAATCTTGTAGTGGTTCGCCATGCAAATTTCAGAGGCAACATGTTATGTGGAGCAATACCTCAAGCAAGGCCATTCAATGTGTTTCGATCTATAGCTTATGCTCATAACCTGTGTTTGTGTGGAAAACCTCTCCCACCTTGCAAGACTAAGTCAAAATAATCTTATGATTATTACTGATGATACAGTAGAAATGAAAGGACTCACCTTGAGGAGAACTGCCTAGAAATAAATTGTATTCGTCCAGAGATTAACTGCATTACACAGTGATATATGGTTAAAGATATCTCCTGTAGAAATATGTTAGTTTCAACTTCGCTTTCAACTAATGAACGTTTTACCTATCATGCATATGAACTAATTTAAGATGTGAATAATCTCCAACAACAAATTCATGCATTACACCATCAAGTTCGATCCAACTACATCCTGGAACTTTCATCAAGTCCTTTTCTTTCAAAGTAACTCGCGCTTTTTTAGCTTCTTCCCACATTCCAACCCCAGCATATATATTAGACAACAAAATGTATGAACTGGAACTACCATACTTACCTTTTGTTAAAAAAACACTGGCTATTTCTATACCTATTTCAAATTTGCCATGTTTTCTACAAGAACTCAACAAAGATTTCCATATCACATCGTTTGGTTCAAGTGGCATATCTTGAATCAATTTCCAAGCTTCTTGTATTCTCCCACCTCTACCTAAAATATCAACTAGGCATCCATAATGTTGTATTTTAGGCTCCAATTTGTACTTGTTTTTCATAACATCAAAGCACATGATACCTTCTTTTACCAAACCCGAATGGCTACATGCATTGAGAATACCAATAAATGTAATATCATCAGGATTTAAACCTTTTTTCCCCATACCATGAAAGAGTTTTAAAGCCAACTCACCATAACCATGGATTGCTAACCCATATATCATCGCATTCCAATGATCCACACTCTTACCACATGATATTTCAAACACATTTGTTGCTTCCTTTAATCTCCCACATTTTGAGTACATGTCTATAAGTCCTACCCCAAGCTTCCCCATCAAAGGCAACATATTTCTGACAATATACTCATGAATGAACATCCCATCTTGTAATCTACCTAGTTCGGACACAGCTGAGAGTGCAGTTGCTAAAGTAGTGATATCGGGCTTCACATTGGCAAGACTCTGCATTTTTCTAAACATATTCAAAGCTTCAAAATATTTTCCATTCTTAACATAACCATTCATCATTATATTGTAAATAACGACATCCTTAATGAGCATTTCATCGAATGTTTTAAGTGCAGAATTAACTGTTCCAACTTCCATGTACCCATTAATCAAATTGGCCCAAGATATAACATTCTTCTTTGGCATTCTATCAAACAACTCAACTAAGTCATCTATTTTACGACACTTGGCATATCCATGTAGCATCAAATTCCAAGAAACCATGTCTCTGTTAGGCATTCTATCGAACAACTCTCTAGCATAACCAATGCCATCCATTCCTATTGAGGCATACCCACCAATCATCGTATTCCACGTCACCGTGTTCCTGTCTACATATCTCATTCCATTAAAAAATTCAGCTGCAACTCCTAGCTCGCCATTCTTGACATACCCATCAATCATGGAATTCCAAGACACGCAATCCTTCTCAACAATTCTATCAAACACTTGTCTTGCAATCTCACAACTCCCGAACTTCGAATAAAACACAATCAAACAGTTTTGCAGATATAGATTTGTTGTCAACCTAGACTTCAATGCAAGTGCGTGTATTTGTGCACCTTCTTTGAAACAACGTGCTTTACAGCATGCCTTCAGCGCTAAAGTGAAGGAAAACTTGTTGGGGAACACATTATTATATAACATCAAGGAAAATGCGTAAATTGCAGCGTATGGGTTTGGACTGTGACAAAATGACTTGATGAATGCATTATACATAAATGGGTCATTGTGAAACTGAATTTTGTGATGGAAGAAAAGGCGGTGTGCAAGAATTTTAAGTGGTTTGTGCGGAGAGCTGAGTAATGAGTGGATAATCTGAGAAGAAAGAGAAGTAGAGTTCAGAATGCCTGTGGTTATGAAATGCGCATGGATTTGGCTTGCATGATTCTGTGTTCTGCATTTTGAAATGAGCGAGTGAGGAACTGAGGAAGATGGAAGGTGGTTGTGAGCAAAGAACATCTTGTTGTGGGTTGCATTTGTATGGTTTTGGTATCTGATGTTTATTTTTGATGCGATGATTTGTGACCACAACTACGACGGGAAGATTGAACATGGTTATTGGATCAGCTCATTTGAGTTATTGGATCAGCTCATTTGAGAAGGATGAGCGTTTGTTGGTTTGGACCTAAAAAAACTCAAATCGAATTAAAACCGAAATTTTTTCAAATAAAACCAAATTAATTTCGGTTAATTCGGTCGGTAACAGATTTAACCGAACTTGAAGAATGTATTATTATTCAAATGATGGGTTCAATCAAAGTAAAACGTATATTCATGTTTGGAGAAATTTTATATAGTAAATTTTATGTTTATGATAAGATTCGATCTATTTGCAACAAATGTCCTTGTATTATAAAAATGAACTAATTATTTAAAGTACTACGATACCATAAAATTAGATAATAAATTAAAAGTTCGGTTAATTCGGTCAAACCGATAACCAAAAAATATATTTTACAAATCGAATTCAAACCGATTTAGCTTTAAAACCAAACCGAAATGAACCGGTTTGGTCGGTCAATTCGGTTTGAACCGAATATTGCTCACCCTTATATTTGAGTGTTAAAAGGTCGCTTGATATGTTGGGATTTTTTTTTAATCCGCAGGCAAGCAAGCAGGGTTGAAGTGGACCCTTAACACGTTTATTCAAAAAAGAATAAACATGATTTTTTTTTAATCCGCAGGCAAGCAAGCAGGGTTGAAGTGGACCCTTAACACGTTTATTCAAAAAAGAATAAACATATAGAACTACAGTGTAGTGCATCGCATAGGAGATACAACCATACACACGCGCGGAGAACAACATTACAAAAACCGGCTGAGCCAAGCAGCAACAAATGATGAATCAAAACGATAAATAGAGGAAGATAAGTCCCTCCTTATAAGTAGTTTGATTTTGACCCATTGTGCATCAGCGTCGATCCTTTGCTGTTTGAAGACTCTCAAGTTGCGCTCTTCCCATATCATTCTGACCATCTTTTTAATGCAAAGAACGAATAGGATGTGACGATCATTTGTCCATCTCGTTGACATGAGAATACAATGTTGTTATGCTTGTGTAGTTTCAGGGTGAGAATTAATTTCGAACAAAACAAGCAGATTACGACATATATGAAAATATGACTAATTTTATTCTCATCCCCTTAATTTCATTTCTCAACTCTGTCATTAAAAAAAACATTCCATAATTTTCCTTTGCCACCTCACTCTCTTCTCGAATTACCCTTCACTTCAAAAAATTAAACATATGCTTCTTCTCCCCCCAAGCAGCGTATTCCCCCTCCGACCTGTTTCTCCTCTTTCCATCCAAAATCAAAATTAAACATTTTCTTCTCATCTAGAATCAGAAAACAATGGAATCAAAGTGTAGATCCAAGAAAAGACACGGTAAATTTTATCTGTTCAATTTAAATATGTGTCTTTTTTCCTAACCACATTTGCACGAACAAACCCTAATTTTGCATGGGTTTTATAGCAGTCGAGTTGTTGGTTGAATTCGACCTAGAATCTTGTTATGTACAAATCTCCGAGGCATGATGTGTTATCGCTATCCTAAAACAGTATTTTTCCTCTTATTATAGTGCAAGAGTATAGGCGCAAACCTATTCGAAGATACAACGGAGCAGATATTCAATATCTTTAATCGATGTGTTTGCACAAGCACGACGATTTAGTATCTTATATTAGATCGCTGCAGTGACAAGATAATAGTATTATAGGATGCAAAACTATAACTCAATTGCTATGTATATTTAGAAAAATGGCAGAGAATATAGAAAGAAAAAGTTGTAACACAGAATTCGAGTGATTCAAAACTGGAGTGTAGTGCATTTTTTATAGAAGTAAGGAGATACTGTTGTTTCTGTTCGAAGAAATGGTTGCAACTCTTCGAACAACAACGTCTATTTCTTTTCAGAAAAAGACACACCTTTTCGGATCAGTCGACTAGTAATGACTTAAATTCATGCGTGCAAAACAAAATGGTCCGCTGCACAGTAAGCTCATTGGCATTCTTAGGCCCAACTGATCATGAGACCCCAAGAGCCCTAAGGTCCATCTTTTGACCTTTAAATATTAATGTTCATGCCAATGACATGTTCTTGCCTTATCTCTCCCTTCCTCTTTCTTTTGATATAGTATTTCATGCCTTTATATATAGTGGCATACCTTGCTACATTTCATGATGTGGGACAAATGATATTTTCACTTTATTCTTTCTTTCTTCCATTTATTTCAAATTTCCTCTAACAATCCTCCGCCAAATTTTAAATAATTTCCTCTTGTCATTATATGTAGGAAAATTTGTGCATAAGTGTAGATGTCTTACAGACTTGAATCTATACATAGTGAAAACCCATCAAAGTATATCAGGATGGAGTGGTTGACTAAGCATTGAACCATCGATCATATATGATCTACCGGATATGATTATCACATAGTCATTTTCATATTTTCCAGATAGTATGTATGCTCAACCTGTAGATTGGCCTTAGGTCAATATCTTCTTTCATGAAATACCCTTAGTGATCAAGCCAAAATCTCGCAGAAGACGGCACCACCTTTTTCGTTGCATTCATATAGGTAGGTTTATCAGAAGTGTCTTATAACACACACCTCAATAGTATATGTGTTATAAACCTATTAAGTTCAAAACAGAACATCATCACTTTGTCATTATAAGTACTAAGCACTTTTCCTTGAAATGTATGATAGTACTTATTTTTTTCAGACTAAATGTGAAACACCCCACCTCCGTTAGGGTCACTCTCAAAGGGAATGCCCTAATTTTGGTGGAGGTTTATAAGTATAAGTCACAGATATACAAGACAGATATAAGAACACATATTTTTGAACAGCGGAAAACAACAACTTTTATTTCATTAACATATGTGTTACACAATCCATGCCATAATTTGTTTTACAATACTTCCAAAAAACATAACATCTTCATAACTGTCTTGATTACATTATTTAAAGAAGCATAAAGAAAACATAAATAAACTGCAAAAGTCCCATAATTGCTGTCCAAAGCCATAGTCCAAAACGAAAAGATCCAAGCAATACATTCTTTCTCTTCAAGCTGGATATGAAGGCTGGTCAAGCTGCGGTATTCCCTCCCTGTGGACCTGGGGGGGGGGGGGGGGACGGAAGGAAAGAAGACGAAAGAAAAGTACAGTCATACATAAAGCCTGAGTAAGTCTAGGACTATTCAGTCTATGAATAAAGAACTGGGTATGATAAGTATAAACTAGAAATGGGAAAGCGCCATAAACTTAGTTAAGTTGTCTAGGGTCGAATATACTATCGTACCCCATATTAATCTCTGTACCCATATAAACTAGTTCCCAACAGGCACCCCATAATCAGGGTGAAGTGATCCATTTTATGGTGATCGGCTCCTACTCGCATAGTTACATGTGTCTTACGCCCCCCCGATGTTGTAGTTACCTATGCTGGTCCCACCATGGGGTGTATCAAGTCCCATGGTGGCGGCCCGACACAATCCTAGAATGCACAGGTATGCTACTGGTGCCCAGTGCCTTATTTTTCTGCGCCGGAGTGTGTGCACGCCCGCACCCCGTTAGAACCTACACTGCTGCACCACCGCCGTCGATTTGACCTCTTACAGTCAGCCCAGTAATCGTGCCCCACCCTGCCTAGTTTTAGGGTATCATGATACCTTATAGGGTTACTGCTGAAAAGGGTCCCCCGCTACTAGGTTTTTCTATTTCTAGCCAACATGCTAAGTTGGTTAAGTGTTTTATAAACCTAACCCCCAATCAGTCTGTTTAGTTTAGCATGTTCCATTTTGATTAAGTATTAATATAATTTACTTAATCCTAGCAATCCTGACTCAGCCTTAATTGTCTTATTAAAGCCTTGACCTCTCACATTAGACAGGTATTGTTGTGGCTGCCTGTTGCCGGTTGGGTCCGGGCAGTCTTACGCCACAACTCAGTCTAACCTCGGGTCCTTATTGGGCTCCATGTTTAACCACCCACATTGGATAGGTATTGTTGTGACTACTGGACAGCCGGGCGGTTCCGGGCAGGTTTACATCACAACTCAATCCAACCTCGGGTTAAACACATCGTATTTTCTACATTTACATATTTTATCTCTTTTCTTTATTTTCTTATATGTAAATATTTGCAGCCCATTATTCAAAATCAATTTAAGCTAATGGTGTAAAGGTTTACACCAATCATGGGCCCAACCCATTCTTGAATTTGGGCCCATCTACTTTTATATTTTCTTTTATTAATTAATTTGGCCCAACGCTATTTCCCCCGTTTAATACGTTCGTTTATTATAATATATGTTGGGCTTAGCCTTTTAAGCCCAACTTAGCCACGTGAAAAAAAGGGGAGGCTTAAAACGTGATTATATACACAAAAAGGGGAATGTGAACGCATGAACTTGCAACATAACGTTGGAACTACAAAATAGAAACTGGTGTACTTGCATTGTGATAACATATACTTTGGTCATAAAGCATAAGTGACATGAATCAAACCATGTAAACTTGTAGTTAAGTTAAGAATCTAACTAAATTAGATATCATTATTGACACATAGTCTTAACTACAACATAAACCTATATTTTTACTTAGGCATAATGTCAAACATAAGCAAATCATGTTTATAAAATTACTATATGTTTACAAAGGTGCTTGCTTTTGTTACTAATACAGAAGTATAGTTCAACTAGAATTATTCCAACTTAATCATGATTTTTAATCTATTCACATAATCATGGCACAAATATACCCAAACATGAAATCATGGTTTTTGATCTATTCATGTAATCATGGCATAAATATTCCTAAACATGAAATCATGGGTTTTGATCTATTCATGTAATCATGGCATAAATATTCCTAAACATGAAATCATGGTTTTTACTTTATTCATGCAAACTTGCAATTGGAATGTAAATCTAACTTAGCTATGTGTCACATATATTATCATATAATTCTTGTTAACAATATGGGCCTAACATGTTTTTCAATTAGGCATAATACCAAACATAGGTTAGTCATATTCATAAAATCAACATAAGTTCACAAAGAGGCTTACTTTTGTTTCTAATACAAAAGTATGGTTTTATACATAGATCATGATGCCAATTCCAACATAATTTCATATGAATCATAATACCCCAAATTTGATCCAATTACACACAAAGTGATTTTGTACAAAAATATACATTATGTTGGCATAGTAGCAAAACCACATACTTGCATGAATCTCAATTAAACAACCACAAACATGTAGCTTCAACATGAATTACATACTTGCGAATATCCAATCGTATACTTGCATGAATCTCAAATAAACTACCGCAAACATGTAGTTTTTATCATGAATTACATACTTGCGAATATCCAATCGTTATATCACAACATTCCAAATCGATTAGAATCATAGCAACGCACAAATATGAATTACTATCACCATAAATCAAGTGTAATTCTCATTTTACACAAAACAAACACAGTTATTTATTCTCATCGGAATAGTACTCTACTTACAATCGTGTGACGAATTCTTCAATTCAGGAATCTGAATTCTGGATTTGGAGATGCTATTCCTTTGATGTAGGCGTTTATTTGATTTGTTTAAGTTTAACTTGTAGTTGCTTTATGCTTTAGAGTTTGTCTCCTAATTGTCTCTCAAATTGGTGGCTACTCCTAGTCGTTCCTCAGCAGCATGATGGCCTCATTCTTATTTTTGAATGAATAGATTAGGTAGAGTTTAGGGTCATTTTTATAGAGTTTATGAATTGATTAGGACCGTCGATGTAGCTTGGGTTAATCGTAGTCATTCATTCGAAAGAGAGACCAATCAGGAGCTGACACCTAGCCCTCGTGACAAAGCAAGCCTCAGAAATTCGGACCCAGCACAGACCAGGCCAGCCAGGCCGACCAAGCAGGTCGACCTGCAAGTCGACACCCGTGTCGACTGGACAGTCGACACGGGGGGGTGGTGTCGACTGGCAAGTCGACACCCCTGTCGACTTGTCCTGGGCGGGAACTTTCCCGCCCTGCCTCCCTACGTGTTTGAAATTCGAATCTTCGAGCTGTTTTCTGAATTTGAAATTTTCTGAAAACTTTGACGGGCCATAACTTGGTCATACGGACTCCGATTTTGGAAAACTCGGACTCTATTTCACGTATTTTTCCGAGACGAACACAATGGCACAGCCCGTTTCCCTTAATTCTTTGATTTGTAATTAATTATACTTTAATTTGTGAATTTCACTGTTATAGAATACACGGGGTGTTACATTCTCCCCCACTTAAAAGGATTTCGTCCCCGAAATCTTCAAGTTCAGGAAGAATGTACATCCTAACGTCCAAACATCCATCTACTCATCCATCAAACACGAGTATCCATTGTCCTTAAAAGACTTCTAATGCTTCATGATCATATGCGAAGTGTGTGTGTACATGTACTTATCTAATGCAAAATCAGGCGGTCTACTGATTCAGTTGACCTCCTTAATGCGAATTATGTAAGTGCCATGAATCCATTATGTATGCAAATTTTCCTATTCATGATTCTACATGAGTGCACAATCATTCATACAAATGCAACATCCATATGACAACACATTAAAGTTCAACCATGTACGAATGCAAACATATATGCATATGCAATATGAAGTGACTGAGCCGATCTAAAACCTAGATTGTGTGTGTATATGCAACCACGAGCAACCACTAGCAATCACTTGCAACCACTTGCAACCATCATCCATAACATGTTTCAATTACATGTTTTCATCCAAAGGGTTTCTACCTAAAAGATAAGGTCGAGGAAATATACCTAAAAAGATAGATAAAAGCGCAACTTAAGGAAAAAGAAAGATCAAGGATGTACCCTCGAAAAGAAAAGGGTAGGCAGTGCGTATTCTAGCTTCAGTTTCCCAAGTCGTGTCTCCCTCGGCGTCGCTCCACTGAACTTTGACGAGCTTGACTTCGCGGTTGCGTAGCTTCTTCACTTCCGTTCCTAATATGTGGGTTGGAACTTTCCTCACGGTTGCTTCGCGCTCCACTTCAGCTTCTTCTAGGATATTTGGCTCTACCACTTCAGCAGACTCATGTAGACATTTTCGGAGATGTGAAACATGAAAAACGTTGTGAACTCCGGCCAGCTTTTCGGGTAGCTCTAATCTATAGGCCATTTTCCCAATTTTCTCGATGATAGGGAATGGCCCTACGAACCTTGGTGCTAGCTTTCCTGTGGTTCCAAAACGAACAACGTTCCTTAGCGGAGATACCTTAAGAAAAACTCTGTCTCCAACCTCAAATTCAAGGTCGGTCCTTCTCTTGTCGGGTAGGACTTTTGTCTGTCTTGGGCCGTCTTCATCCTTCTTCGTATTAAGTCTACTTTCTCTGTAGTTTCTCAGATCATATCTGGTCCAAGTATGAGTTTATCAGTAGACTCCCACCAACAAGTGGGCGATCGACACGGTCTTCCATATAAAGCTTCGAAGGGCGCCATTCCGATGGTTGCTTGATAGCTGTTGTTGTAGGCAAATTCCACCAAAGGAAGATGGTCTTCCCATGTCCCTCCGAAGTCAAGGACGCACAGTCTTAGAAGGTCCTCCAAAACTCTGTTCACTCTTTCTGTTTAGCCGTCAGTTTGGGGATGATAGGCTGTGCTCAAGCATAACTGTGTTCCTACTGCTTCTTGCAGACTCCTCCAAAACTCACTTGTGAAGATAGGGTCTCGGTCACTAACATTGCTGGATGGTATTCCGTGGAGTCGGACAATTTCCTTGAGGTAAAGAGATGCTAGAGATGAGGCAGTTCTTTTACTTTTGACAGGTAAGAAGTGGGCGCTTTTAGTAAGCCTATCCACTATTACCCAAATGCTAGTGTTGCCTCTCCTAGACCTAGGCAGCCCATCGATGAAGTCCATTGAGATGCTATCCCATTTCCACTGCGGGACCTCTAGAGGATGTAGCAGTCCGCCAGGCTTCTTCTGTTCCGCCTTAACCTGTTGGCACACCATACACTTAGAAACGAATTCTGCCACGTCCTTTTTCATGTTGTTCCAGAAGAAAGTTCTTTTTATGTCCTTTTACATTTTGTCTCCGCCTGGGTGTATCGTCATCTTGGAGTGATGTGCTTCCTCGAGAACCCTCTTTACTAAATCCCTTGTCTGTGGGACGCATAGTCTTCCGTCTTGCCTTAGCCAACCCTTATCGTCGATGGAGTATCTGTTGAGGTGACTTGAAGTCTCACCCCTAATTAGCCTATCAATCGTTTCCACAAGCTGAGGGTCTTCACGTTGTGCTGTCCCTATTGAGTCCACTAAAGTCGGACGTACTTCGAGAGATGCTAGCAAGCCTGGTACAAAATCGGAGGAGGGCCTAAAGTCGAAGCTGGCTATAAACTCTAGGCTTTGTCTTTCAACAAACAGCGGGCTTAAGGTCAGTTTCTTTCGGCTTAACGCGTCTGCTACTACGTTGCCTTTGCTCGGAGTGTAGGAGATCTCGAAATCATACGAGGCAAGAAACTCCATCCATCTCTGTTGCCTCAAGTTAAGATCTTTCTGCGAGAAAAGATATTTCAACGATTTATGGTCAGTGTAAAGTTCGAACTTCTCACCTAGGAGATAGTGTCGCCAAGACTTGAGTGCAAAGACGATGACAGCTAACTCAAGATCGTGGGTCGGGTAGTTCTTTTCGTGCACTTTCAACTGCCTCCCGCCATAAGCTACTACCCTTCCTTCTTGCATTAAGACGGCGCCTAGCCCTGTCCCACATGCATCTGTATAAACGGTGAACATCTTGCTTCCATCTGGCAACGTCAAAACTGGGGCTGTTGTAAGAGCCCTTTTCAGTCGCTGGAAAGCAAACTCGCAATCCAAGTCCCAATTGAACACTAGATTCTTCTTGGTCAATTTCGTGAGTGGAGCTGAGATTTTTGCAAAATCCCTTATGAACTTTCGATAGAAACCTGCTAGTCC
The DNA here is from genome assembly GCA_030737875.1 of Allium sativum. Lineage (NCBI taxonomy): Eukaryota > Viridiplantae > Streptophyta > Magnoliopsida > Asparagales > Amaryllidaceae > Allium > Allium sativum. The sequence goes on along the minus strand of CM060910.1, from coordinate 993,782,560 downwards.
TAGAAAACTTCGGACCTCAGTTGCATTCCTTGGTGTCTTCCAATCCTGTACCGCCACTACCTTAGCAGGGTCCACTGCTAACCCTTGTTTGGATACTATGTGCCCAAGGAACCTCACTTCTTCTCTCCAAAAGTGGCATTTGGAGAATTTGGCTTTTAGCTGATGAACTCGCAGAGTTTCCATGATTGCCCTTAAGTGCTGAGAATGTTCCTCTTCACTCTTTGAGAAGATAAGGATATCGTCTACGAAGACCACTACGAACTTATTAAGGAAATCTCTGAATACCCTACTCATCAGGTCCACGAAGTAAGCAGGTGCATTTGTCAAGCCGAAAGGCATGACAAGCCATTCAAAGAAGCCGTCTGGGGTTCTGAATGCCGTTTTATCGATACTATCTTCAGCCACCCTTAGCTGATGAAAACCGGTCGCTAAATCGAGTTGGGAGAAAACAGACGCTCCTACAAGCTGATCAAACAAATCGTCAATTCTAGGGAGAGGGTGCCTATTCTTTTTCGTTAGCTTGTTGAGCTCCCTATAGTCAACACATAGACGGAGTGAACCATCCGCCTTTGTAGCAAACACCACTGGAGCGCCCCATTCTGAAATGCTCCTCCTAATGAACCCCTTTTCTAGAAGCTCTTTAATCTGTTTACAGAGCTCTTTCCTTTCTCGCGGAGCCATGTGTCTAACGGGCAACGCAACGGGCTTTGCATTATCTACAAGGTATATGCGGAAGTCTATCTCCCGCTTCGGAGGCAAGCCCTTCACCTCTTCGAAGACATCCGGATATTCCCGGACTACTCTAACTGATTGCAAATTTTCAACAGAGGCATCTAGCGATTCAAGGTAACTAAGCATAACCGCATACGAGGGATTACAAGAAATTTCCAAAGTATTACCGAGCTGGGTTAGGAGCCTAACAACCCTTTTCTCACAATCAAGGATGGCCCCATTACTGGATAGCCAATCCATGCCCAAAATCAAACCATATCCTGAAAAGCCCAAAACAGAGGCACTACATTGAAATTCTACGCTTAGAATAGAAATTTTCAATCCCAAACAGATCATAGACAAATGAGTTGGGCCCCCAATTGGGTTTGAAACAATTAAGGGGTCCTCTACCATACTAGTTTTTAGGTGCAGAGATTCTACTAAAGCAGACGAGATAAAGGAGTGTGATGCACCAGAATCAAATAAAGTGCGAACGGGGTGATCATAAAGATAAACTACACTTTCTACAGAAGTATTTATACCTCGCTGTTGCAGAGGTGGCGCTTCTAGCACATGAACTTGTGCTCCTGAGGTGGATCCAGCCCTCTGCCCATGTCCTCGTTTCTTTGGGCAGTCCTTAGCCCTGTGGCCTGTCTCACCGCAAGAAAAGCACCCACCATTCTCCTTGGCCTTCTTTTTCCGGCAATCTTTCACTAAGTGCCCCACTTTGCCACAGAAATTACACTTCCTCTTCTCTTTGTTGCCTTTCCCGCCTTTCTTAAAGTCTGTCTTCTTAGGCTGCAAACCCTCTTTCTTCCCTTGAGAGCTTTCTGCCTTTGTCTCCTTCTTGCCCTTATCCTCTTCGTTTAGCAATGCCATTTGTACCAACCTTTCATATGTAGCTCCCATGGGTCATGGCCAAACTTTGTAATGGCTCATTCAACCCTTTGACGAAACGGAGAGCCTTCTTGTGCGGGGTGTTGACTAGGTCCAACCCAAACCTAGCCAGCTCATCGAACTGATTAACATACTCTTTGACTGTCTTGTTCCCTTGCTTAAGAAATAAGAATTTTTCCAACTGCAAACTCCTTTCCGCATCTGAGAGAAATTTAGCCTCAAACCTTGCCCTAAAGTCCTCCCATGTATCCACTGGTCTTTCTGCATTAGTGACTTCCCACCAGTAGGAAGCCTCACCCTTTAGTAGCCATACTTCCAGTTGTACTTTCTGTCTATCTTCTACCTCAAAGATGATGAATAAGTCCTCGGTTTCTTTCAGCCAATTTCTAGCTGCCATGAAGGACTCAGTTCCATGAAAATCCTTTCCTCCCATAGCTTTAAAATCTTTACATATCTTAGCAAATGTGTTTCCCCATGGAGGAGGTGGAGGAAGAGGTGCTGCTGCAGCTGGATGATTTCCTGCAGCTGGGGGAGGAGGAACGGTAGGACCTGGCTGAGTGGCCCTTGCTTCTAAGAACCGTCTAAACCAACCAGGTATTGGTACACCCTCTGGCAAGTTAAGTTCTTCGGACATGCTGAAACAAAAAGGATAGATTCAAAACGAAGGATAAGAGATAGTACCTATGGCTTTGGGGGGACTTTGCCTTTTAAAATAAAATAATATTTTATCTCTTTAAAAAAAATGCTTCTTTAAATTTCCTTTTTGAAAATAATTTTTCAAAACTTTTTATCTTATCTGGTAAACCTATGCTCTGATACCAAGTGAAACACCCCACCTCCGTTAGGGTCACTCTCAAAGGGAATGCCCTAATTTTGGTGGAGGTTTATAAGTATAAGTCACAGATATACAAGACAGATATAAGAACACATATTTTTGAACAGCGGAAAACAACAACTTTTATTTCATTAACATATGTGTTACACAATCCATGCCATAATTTGTTTTACAATACTTCCAAAAAACATAACATCTTCATAACTGTCTTGATTACATTATTTAAAGAAGCATAAAGAAAACATAAATAAACTGCAAAAGTCCCATAATTGCTGTCCAAAGCCATAGTCCAAAACGAAAAGATCCAAGCAATACATTCTTTCTCTTCAAGCTGGATATGAAGGCTGGTCAAGCTGCGGTATTCCCTCCCTGTGGACCTGGGGGGGGAAACGGAAGGAAAGAAGACGAAAGAAAAGTAGAGTCAGACATAAAGCCTGAGTAAGTCTAGGACTATTCAGTCTATGAATAAAGAACTGGGTATGATAAGTATAAACTAGAAATGGGAAAGCGCCATAAACTTAGTTAAGTTGTCTAGGGTCGAATATACTATCGTACCCCACATTAATCTATGTACCCATATAAATTAGTTCCCAACAGGCACCCCATAATCAGGGTGAAGTGATCCATTTTATGGTGATCGGCTCCTACTCGCATAGTTACATGTGTCTTACGCCCCCCCGATGTTGTAGTTACCTATGCTGGTCCCACCATGGGGTGTATCAAGTCCCATGGTGGCGGCCCGACACAATCCTAGAATGCACAGGTATGCTACTGGTGCCCAGTGCCTTATTTTTCTGCGCCGGAGTGTGTGCACGCCCGCACCCCGTTGGAACCTACACTGCTGCACCACCGCCGTCGATTTGACCTCTTACAGTCAGCCCAGTAATCGTGCCCCACCCTGCCTAGTTTCAGGGTATCATGATACCTTATAGGGTTACTGCTGAAAAGGGTCCCCCGCTACTAGGTTTTTCTATTTCTAGCCAACATGCTAAGCTGGTTAAGTGTTTTATAAACCTAACCCCCAATCAGTCTATTTAGTTTAGCATGTTCCATTTTGATTAAGTATTAATATAATTTACTTAATCCTATCAATCCTGACTCAGCCTTAATTGTCTTATTAAAGCCTTGACCTCTCACATTAGACAGGTATTGTTGTGGCTGCCTGTTGCCGGTTGGGTCCGGGCAGTCTTACGCCACAACTCAGTCTAACCTCGGGTCCTTATTGGGCTCCATGTTTAACCACCCACATTGGATAGGTATTGTTGTGACTACTGGACAGCCGGGCGGTTCCGGGCAGGTTTACATCACAACTCAATCCAACCTCGGGTTAAACACATCGTATTTTCTATATTTACATATTTTGTCTCTTTTCTTTATTTTCTTATATGTAAATATTTGCAGCCCATTATTCAAAATCAATTTAAGCTAATGGTGTAAAGGTTTACACCAATCATAGGCCCAACCCATTCTTGAATTTGGGCCCATCTACTTTTATATTTTCATTTATTAATTAATTTGGCCCAACGCTATTTCCCCCGTTTAATACGTTCGTTTATTATAATATATGTTGGGCTTAGCCTTTTAAGACCAACTTAGCCACGTGAAAAAAAGGGGAGGCTTAAAACGTGATTATATACACAAAAAGGGGAATGTGAACGCATGAACTTGCAACATAACGTTGGAACTACAAAATAGAAACTGGTGTACTTGCATTGTGGTAACATATACTTTGGTCATAAAGCATAAGTGACATGAATCAAACCATGTAAACTTGTAGTTAAGTTAAGAATCTAACTAAATTAGATATCATTATTGACACATAGTCTTAACTACAACATAAACCTATATTTTTACTTAGGCATAATGTCAAACATAAGCAAATCATGTTTATAAAATTACTATATGTTTACAAAGGTGCTTACTTTTGTTACTAATACAGAAGTATAGTTCAACTAGAATTATTCCAACTTAATCATGTTTTTTAATCTATTCACATAATCATGGCACAAATATACCCAAACATGAAATCATGGTTTTTGATCTATTCATGTAATCATGGCATAAATATTCCTAAACATGAAATCATGGTTTTTGATCTATTCATGTAATCATGGCATAAATATTCCTAAACATGAAATCATGGTTTTTACTTTATTCATGCAAACTTGCAATTGGAATGTAAATCTAACTTAGCTATGTGTCACATATATTATCATATAATTCTTGTTAACAATATAGGCCTAACATGTTTTTCAATTAGGCATAATACCAAACATAGCCTAGTCATATTCATAAAATCAACATAAGTTCACAAAGAGGCTTACTTTTGTTTCTAATACAAAAGTATGGTTTTATACATAGATCATGATGCCAATTCCAACATAATTTCATATGAATCATAATACCCCAAATTTGATCCAATTACACACAAAGTGATTTTGTACAAAAGTATACATTATGTTGGCATAGTAGCAAAACCACATACTTGCATGAATCTCAATTAAACAACCACAAACATGTAGCTTCAACATGAATTACATACTTGCGAATATCCAATCGTATACTTGCATGAATCTCAAATAAACTACCGCAAATATGTAGTTTTTATCATGAATTACATACTTGCGAATATCCAATCGTTATATCACAACATTCCAAATCGATTAGAATCATAGCAACGCACAAATATGAATTACTATCACCACAAATCAAGTGTAATTCTCATTTTACACAAATCAAACACAGTTATTTATTCTCATCGGAATAGTACTCTACTTACAATCGTGTGACGAATTCTTCAATTCAGGAATCTGAATTCTGGATTTGGAGATGCTATTCCTTTGATGTAGGTGTTGGTTTGATTTGTTTAAGTTTAACTTGTAGTTGCTTTATGCTTTAGAGTTTGTCTCCTAATTGTCTCTCAAATTGGTGGCTACTCCTAGTCGTTCCTCAGTAGCATAATGGCCTCATTCTTATTTTTGAATGAATAGATTAGGTAGAGTCTAGGGTCATTTTTATAGAGTTTATGAATTGATTAGGACCGTCGATGTAGCTTGGGTTAATCGTAGCCATTCATTCGAAAGAGAGACTAATTAGGAGCTGACACCTAGCCCTTGTGACAAAGCAAGCCTCAGAAATTCGGACCCAGCACAGACCAGGCCGACCAAGCAGGTCGACCTGCAAGTCGACACCCGTGTCGACTGGGCAGTCGACACGGGGGGGTGGTGTCGACTGGCAAGTCGACACCCCTGTCGACTTGTCCTGGGCGGGAACTTTCCCGCCCTGCCTCCCTGCGTGTTTGAAATTCGAATCTTCGAGCTGTTTTCTGAATTTGAAATTTTCTGAAAACTTTGGCGGGCCATAACTTGGTCATACGGACTCCGATTTTAGAAAACTCGGACTCTATTTCACGTATTTTTCCGAGACGAACACAATGGCACAGCCCGTTTCCCTTAATTCTTTGATTTGTAATTAATTATACTTTAATTTGTGAATTTCACTGTTATAGAATACACGGGGTGTTACAAAATGTTATAGTGCTTCCAACCGCAAACATATGAAGTACCTTTTCTCTTTAAACTCAAGATAACAAATTTCTTTATTATGTTGAGTTAAGTTTCTTTCGTTGGCGATTGTATTGTATAGGCATTAAACCCATTCCATGTGATGTTTTTGCCACTAAGTTCCTTGCAAGTCCTTTAGTAGATGGATCTGTCAAATTCTGGATAGATCTCACAAAATTTATGGTAATTACCCCTTCAGTGAGCATTTACCTAACCATTGTGCCTTAGACCAACATGTCTAGATTTACCATTATAAACTTGGTTGTAAGCTTGTGACAATGTAGATTGCCTATCACAATGCACAGATATTGGTGCCACATGTTTTGGCCACACAATAATTTCTAATAATAAATTCTTTAACCATCCCACTTCTTTACTACAAGAAGCCAGTGCTATAAACTCAGCGGCTATGGTTGAATCAACAATACATGTTTATTTCTTTGAGGCCTAGGATATTGCTCCCCCAACAAGAGTGAATATTCATCCACTAGTTAATTTATTATCTTCACTTCCATTGTTTTAACTAGCATCTATGTATCCTTCTATTACACTCGGATAACCATTGTAATGTATACCATAATTTATCGTACATTTTAAATACTTTACAATTCTTTGTATTGCATTCCAGTGGATATGACTAGGGTTATAGTATATCTACTCATTTTGCCGACAACATAGGCAATATCTAGTCGTGTGCATGTCATTGCATACATCAAACTTCCAATAGCTCTAGCATATTCCACTTGCTCTATAGCTCTTCTAGTATTAGTGTATAACTGCATATTTGGATCAAACAGAGTAGAAATAGGTTTACAATCGAATAGATTGAACCTTTTCAAAAATTTCTCAATGTAATGAGACTGATAATTTGATAACACATCTTTTGTTTTCTTGATTATTATTCCAGGAATCATTTCAGCTACTCCCATATTTTTCATGTCAAAGCATGAAGATAGATATCTTTTAGTTTCTTCAATACTCAAAGAATTCGTTCCAAATATGAGCATATGATCCACGTAAAGGCATATAATTACACCTTTACCTGAATTAAACTTGCTATAGATACATTTGTCAGATTCAAAAATCCTAAAGCCAATAGATATAATAGTTTTATCAAACTTTTCATGTCATTGCTTTGGTGTTTGTTTAAGACCATAAAGTGATTTGACAAGTTTATCTACTTTATGCTCTTGTCCAGGCATTACAAAACCTTTTGGTTGAGACATATGTATATCTCTTCATCAAGTTCTCCATTTAGAAATGTTTCTTGACGTCCATTTGATGACTTTCAAAATTATACACAGAAGCTAATGCAATTAAAGTTCTAATGGTTAAATTTTTTGCTACTGGGGCATATGTATCAAAATAATCTATTCCTTCTTTCTGTGTGAATCCTTTGAAAACTAATCTAGCTTTAATTTTTTCGATTGTGCCATTTGCTTTGAACTTTTTCTTAAATATCCATTTACATCCTATTGGTTTAGAACCAGGAGGTAAATCTACTAGTTTCCATGTTTTATTTCCTTAATAGAATCCATTTCATCATTTATGGCTTCTTCCAAAATGATGAATCTTGAGAATTCATTGCTTCATTATATGTTAAAGGATTAGATTCTATGTTTGTAGATATCACTAATTGATGCTCTATATTATTTCTAGATCCTTCAACCAAATATACAACGAAATCTGGTCCAAGATTTTTCTATCCTTCTTCGTTTACTTCTCCTAACAGAATCACTATGTTCGTCGATATTTCCATCAATGTTTTCTATAGGTTCAATAGTTGATTTATTAACCTCCACCATTTCATTAATAGGTGTGTTGACATCCACCGTTTCATAAATCGGTTTATTTTGAATAGATGTAAATCTATTCTTATAAAACACTGCATCTCTTGATTCTATTATTCTATTTACTTCTATAGACCTATTAGGTTCAATTACTAGAAACCTATATCCTTTGCTATGTTGAGCATATCCTAAGAATATGCACTTGATAGCCTTTTGTCCCAATTTCCTTATTTATTGTTCAGGTAATCGGACAATCGCCCTACATCCGCAAACTCGATAATAATCAAGATTTGGTTTTCTTTTCTTCCAAAGTTCATAAGGAGTAATTTTACTTTTCTTATGAGGTATTCTATTCAGAATATAATATGCGGTTAGTAAAGCTTCTCCATAGAAACTAATATTAAGTCTAGAATTACACAACATTGCATTTACCATTTCGGTAATTGGTTCTATTTTTCCTTTCAGCCACTCCATTTTGTTGTGGAGTATAAGCAATAAATGTTTCATGTATAATTCCTACTAATTCACAATATTCCGAAAATTGATATTCGCCTCCCCTAGGGCTGTTATGGTAACGGTTACCGTTACCATTATGCAAATACCGTTACTGTACCATTTTATTCGGTAAATCAAAAATGCTTACCGTTACCGATACGGCGGTAACCGTTCTTTCGGTATACCGATACAACGGTAACCGTTTTGTCGGTAACGGTAAATTACCGTTTTCTAAAAATAGTATAAATATCTACAAAGTGACAACAGCCACAACACTGCAAAGAATGACAAATATAAAATAACAAACAAAAAACTAACAAAGTGACAGTAATGCAACACGCATACATGGTTACATAAATAAAAATCAGTTTTTAACCATTTACATGGCACAATAATTCAGCTGAAACAAAAAGCACATCCATCATTTCATTAGCAAAAAAAGAAAATCATTTTTTACTCGGGGTTAATGAGCGAATAAGCCACGTGATAAAGCTTTTATATTACTGTAAATACATTACTGTACAGGCTACATGATAAAGCTTTTACAAAAAAGACATGTTTTCTACTATAAATATGAATGCCATATTGGATCCTTAATTCATATGATGTTGCAAACTACTTAGTTCAAAATTCTCGTGGCCATTATCTTGGTTGTCCAGAATGAACAATATCATTATTGTACTTCATGAAGCATTTTCAAAGTCAAAATACAGAAATATTATTATCACTAATTTGTACTTTTTCTGCCCTTTAGTGATTTTTATACAAAATCTGGAAATTATGATGTTGCATATTTCTTAACAAAAAAAAAATGTAGGATATATTCGTACCTTAAACAGAATAACCAAAGCCAAACTGAGTTCTTTTGTCTTATACGACCATCATTTGGAAATGATTCCTGAAGTTTCTAAAAGACTAAAACCACTCAAAGAGAAGAATAGTGTAGATCAACTTATTAAGCGATTGATTCTGGAACGGCTAGCAAGTCTGCTGAGCATATTTTAATTTTTGAATCGAATTGGCCGAATAAACCCTAATCAACAATTCGACGTTGGAGGAATAAAGTATAAAACGTAAATGAAAGCAGAAGTAAAAAGAGTGGCTGGCTGTAGGAAGACAAAAGAGAAAGGAGAATCCTATTTTTTTAATCAACTCGCGACGTTAGATTCAAATCCAATAGATCAAAATATAACACATATTACTTTGCGGTAATTTACCATTACCGACGGAATAATTTTTTTTTTACCGATATTTTACCGCTCATAACCTTAAAATTACCGTTACCGTACCGGATGCATCGGTATACCGTTTAATTTTGTAACCGGTTACCAATTTATCGGTAACGGTACGGTAATGGTAAATTTACGGTTACCATAATAGCCCTAGCCTCCCCTATTATATCGAAGTATTTTTATTTTAGCATCACATTGATTTTCTAATTCAGTTTTATAAGACATAAATGAATTTAACACTTCACTTTCACCATGCATAAGATAAACATAACAATATTTTGAGTAATCATCTATAAATGTGACAAAGTATTTCTTTCCACTTCTAGTAGGAGTACTATGCGTATCACATACTTCATTATGAATAAGTTGTAACAATTTTGTTGCACTTTCTTCTTTAGAAGGAAATGGTTTGCTAATGATCTTAGTTAATGAACATATCCTACACTTATCTAGCATATCATTTTTGGGTTTGGGAATTAGATTCAAAGATATCATATCAAGCATGCGTTTATGATTAACATGTCCTAATCTATTGTGCCATATTGAAAATGAATCAACAGTATAAGCAGAATTCATAGTTTTATTAATATCAACATTCAGTTTAAACATACCATCACGCATGTGCCCTTTTCCCACAAACACACCACCATTGGTCAACACATATTTGTTTGACTCAAAGACTTTTTTGAAACCAAACTTATTAAGAAGACTTCCCAAAACAAGATTCTTCCTAATCTCGGATAATATACATCATTTAAAGTCAGAACTTTTCCGAATGTGTATTCCAAATCCACAATCCCCTTCCCTTTGACCTCCGCCTTTGCTGAATATCCCATGTATATGCAATCTTCATCTTTGGTCGGTTCCAGTTTCTTGAATTGATTCTTGTCTATACAGACATGCTTAGCAGTGCCAGAATCGATCCACCAAGAATTGTCTTGTTCAATCATATTCACTTTTGATATGACTGCTGCAAACTTTTCTTTTTCAGATTGTTGCTTCTTTTTCCAGAAGCGATAATCCCTTTTGAAATGTCCTGGTTTACACAAAAGTAGCAACCTTTTTTGCTTCTGGTTCTGGAAATTATTATTGTTCTACCTTTTCCTCTTTTTATTGGAAGAGTTATTTGAAACAATATTTGCTTTCTTTTCTTCCACCATATGGACTTTTAATGTATCAACAACTATTTCATCTTGAGCATCTTTCTGCCTCAGTTGTTGTTTAACCTGCAAATACTATGAGACTCATATCCTCCTTCTTATGTTTCAGTAGTTTCCTCTAACCTTTTCAAGAAGGGGGTAATTTGTCTATTATTGATGAGACCTTAATTTCCTCATCCATATTTAAGTTATGTTGACTGAATTGGTTAAGTATGTGCATGATATCATTGAACTGCTCTACCACTGAACGATCATCGGTCATTTTGTAATTAAAAATTTTGGTGGCTAGAAATTTCTTACTATTTGCGTCCTCCATAAGATACTTTGCTTCTAGTGAATCCCAGACATCTTTTGCAGTGGGCTTGTTGTAGTACATATCGAAGAGTGTATCCATCATTGCGTTGCATATATACCCCTTCGAAATATAATCATCTTGTACCCATTTGATTCTTTCCCGTGTTTGTGCAATTGTTCCATCTTCAGTCTCAACTGGTTTTGGCGTAGTTAGAACATATACTACTTTCATTCCAGCCAACCAAAAATGCATCTTTTTCCGCCATCGTAGAAAGTTAGCACCATCAAACCTCTCCAAATTTGTAAAATCAGCGACGAATTCCTTAAGATTGTGAGGACCCTTTGCCAAAATATTGTTTTTAGATTGTTGGTTGAATTCGACCCTGAATCTTGTTATGTACAAATCTTCAAGGCACGATGTGTTGATCTCTATCCTAAATAGTATTTTCCCTCTTATTATAGTGCAAGAGTATAGGCGAAAATCTATTCGAAGATACAACGGAGCAGATATTCAATATCTTTAATTAGTGTGTTTGCACAAGCACGATGATTCACTATCTTATATTAGATCGTTGCAGTGACAAGATAATAGAATTATAGCCTGCAGAACTATAACTCAATTGCTATGTATATTTAGAAAAATGGTAGAGAATGTAGAAAGAAGAAGATGTAGCAATGAATTCGAGTGATTCAAAACTGGAGTGTAGTCCAGTTTTTATAGAACTAAGGAGATACGACTGCTTCTGTTCGAAGAAATGGCTGCAACTTTTCGAACAGCAGTGTCTATTTCTTTTTAGAAATAGATGCGCCTTTTCAGACTAGTCGACTGGTCTATGTACCAGGCGACTCTATTTGAACAATCGTGTCTGTCTGTTTGACTTCAAACAGACCCTGTCATTTCATAGCTGACCATTCGACTGGTCTGTATAGTACCAGTCGATTGGTAAATGTACAAAATTATAGCAGTTGACTGGTCCAAATAGCAGCAGTCAACTGGTAATGACTTAAATTCCTGCGCGCAAAACAAAATGGTCCACTGCACAGTAAGCTCATTGGCATTCTGAGGCCCAGTTGATCATGAGACTCCAAGAGCCCCAAGGCCCATCTTTTGACCTTTAAATATTAATGTTCATGCCAATGTCATGTTCTTGCCTTATCTCTCTCTTCCTCTTTCTTTTGACATGGTATATCATGCCTTTATATATATAGTGGCATACCTTGCTATATTTCTTGATGTGGGACAAATGATATTTTCCCTTTGTTCTTTCCTTCTTCTATTTATATCAGATTTCCTCTAACATGGTTTGATGTAGGCGTTGAGGTTACAGAAACCGCATTTCAATTCAACATGGTGTTGGCGGGATCCATGTTTACAACTTCCTCGATTGTTTGGTCAACTCGGAAAAATGCATTATTTGAACTGGAAATTGTTTGTTGCACTGAACATGTATGTTTACTGCACTGAAATTGATCATGATGAATTATTTTATACTCAGTCCGGGAAACCAGACTGGATCGACAAAGGATTGTGGAGAAAAAAGTGAAGGATAGTCGGGTGAGGATGATACGATGCAATAATGGTTCGTCAAGCGGGCGTGGTAAGCGCGTTGGGTCTAAGGCTTTGAAATTAGGACGATCGACAGTAAGTAGGGTTAAAAAAGAAAGTAAACTAAAGTTTAATAACTAGATAGTATGAAATATAAATGGATAGTATGAAACACGCACTGAAACTGGACCGGATAAAATGAAGATTGGGTAGAGTCAATTGCTACTGGGGTATATATAGCATGAATATGGAAAAATTGAAAATGCAAATCTAGTTAGGCCAGGAAGCTCCTAAACTAGATTGAATGAGTTATTTTCTTATTTTTCAAAAAATTAATACGAGGTGTAAAAAAAAATGTTCATGCCTCCTTTAGGAGGAAAAAATAAATTGGTAATTGTCTTTAATTTTACATCAATCGTTATTTTGCTGTTTTTTTGGCAAAACCTCACCGAATATGGTTTTCGATTAACCATCTTTGATTATTATTTTTTTCACATTTTTCGATGGGTAACCGTCTTATTTTTCTTTATCTTAAGGGATAAAATTGTAAATCAGCCTATTTAAGTAGGGTCCTCATGACAAATTTTCTTCTAAGTGGAGTCCACCTAAAATTTACACCGTATTATCCAAAAAAATTAGTTGCTTCGGTTGATCATAGCTCTTTGTGTGTGATTTTTAGGATAACACTTCGACTTTGATGTGTTTTGCAAATTTGAACATCTTTTGAAAGCAGTGTGATTACGTGGTCAAGTTTTTGGCTAGATTTTGGTTGAAATAAGTGATTTTGATCTTACATTGATGTTGAATAGTTATATATGAAAAGTTTTCGAAATGTTCTAAAAAAAAATGAGCAAGTTAGGAGTTTCTCGTTATAGGAACCATGTTTCGGTTTGTTAATATGCTATGTTTCGATTAGTAAACCCGTGGTAAATTCTCTACTTCAGTCAGTCCCTTCAAGCTTTATCTAATCGATCCAATGGAATAGTTTTGATTGATTCATGCTTGAGAATGTGTAATGGTTAATCAAAGCTTATTTTTAAAATTTATGTTGAAGCCCTTTAAGTGTAACCAAGCAGCTTGCTTTTGAGCATTTCTAGAGTAGTTTTCTTTGATATATCATTTTGATGCAGATGATGGAGTCTTAATTGGAAGATGATTGTGAAGACTCGAAAATTCCTATCTTTCGAATCGACCATAAGCCATACAATTCTGATCCAAAAGGCAAATATTCTGAACCGTTATGGATTACAACCACTATTTCAGATCTCAAAAATATCGCCCGAAATCTCCTCTGAAACCTCATTTTTGGCTCCTTCCGAAACGAAACAGCAAATCTCACTATAAATCTTGTTTTGAATATTATTGACTAACTTTTTAGCAAAAGCGGTCACGGTCGATGGATTAGAGCCTAATGTCAAAAGGCTCGCTAAACAGTACCGACCGATCCCAACGGACGCCCTTTTATTCCAGAAAGTCCAAACAATGGTCCAATTTCTTTCCAGCAAGTGGCATATCTTTTCCTAGCATAACCGCTCCTCCAGCCGACCGAGTTGACCTCTCCTTAAAATTCAGATCGATCCTATTTACTCGGAAATATCCAGATGAGTCGTCCAAGGAAGCCCAACTCTTAAGGCATTAAAAGCAGTCAAACACTTCCGGCCAAAACATTGCTTTTGATACACCATAGTTCAAGTGCCACGCAGCCACAATTATCGAGAGAACTATTACTCAACAGTAGAATGGGTCCCACCCTCGCAACTATTTAGCCAGATCGAGCTCCACGTGTCCAAGCTCCACAAAAGAGGCAAGCCATGTGGCATGCATCTCATCCCACTCCTCCAACTATAAATACCCCATTACCGAAAATAGAAAGGCATGTTGAATTCTCCACTTCCAACCCACGCTCGCTATACTGGAAAGCTTCCAACCGTGCACTTAAAACATTACAAAGATATTATAATCTCTACTTCTTTTCCATAAGAAAAACCAATTGTACTTTGTAATCATAAAAATCAGTAAATATAAAGTGGGCATAGGCACTTATTTTGCCGAACCACTATAAAAACCCTGTTGTTCCCTGTTTTTACTTACTTTTCTGTACTCCGAGATTGTTGTTTGTGCGTTCTATGCACGGTTGGGGGTTGACCGTCACTAGTGACCAACTTTTGACGTTAACACTGTGGCGCACCAGGAAAGGGGATGCTCCAGACATACCCTACGACCTTCGATCGCCTATAGCAATTTCTAAACCAAGCAATGGCAATCATGAGGAAGAAGGATGCTTCATCTTCCCATCCTTTACCTGCCGACACAGTAGGAACAACAGCAGCGGGGTAAGCCATGAGGCTTCCTCCTACGAAGACACGTCCTGGTATCTCACCAAGGACGACATAGATAAAATCTTGTCTAAGTTCAGAAACCAGATGGCATCTCAGGGTGAACTTCTCAAACGTCAGTAGGAAGCAATGAATGGTCTCCTCGCTCGGATGGACAAGGGATCCAACATTCCAGTTACATTTCCTACACTGAGCGGGACTGGGGCAACAACTGATCTTTGGTCTGTAGAAATCCAAGCCCTAGATCAATCCACACCTTTGCTTCCTACGGGTTTAACTTCACTTCCCAATCGACCAGTACTAGGATCATCACTGCCCATACTAAACAGAGCTCTGATATCCGCAAATTCGTAGGTCATACGTGGCCAAATTCCCGATCAGCCGATCACCTTGCCTTCATTTCAGAGCTCGAGTCAACACCTGGACAGATAGCTCTAGATCAATTGTAACCAGTGGGTCGGCTAGAATCAGGAACGTTGTTACATCCGGTACGACCCAACGCCTTACTGCAAACCCGTCTTATGCCGCCTTCCTTTCAACGAAGAGTTGGTGATGACAACCCTACGTGTCACCAAGACCACCCTACCAAACCGGTCTCCAACGTGATGGAGGGAAACACTACCATAAACCTTTATAATATCGCGCTGAGCGGGGGCAACGCCAAGCTCCAGATGGGTACCACTCGCCTAAGCCCATTATTCCCGACAGCAGCTGTGTGGTTCAGTCCAATAACGACCGGACGACCCCAACAGCGGCTCAACCAAGTCCCGAGGCTAGGATTCATTATCACCTTCACTCATCTCTTGGAGGCGAGCGCAACCAGCCGTTCCCCTTCCGAGCATGCTTTCGGTGGATCTTAACCCTGGGATTCTCACCATTGTCCCCAGCACACAATTGGACTCGTGGAAACGACTCCTCGAAGATGGAAGCCATCTTGCAAGTATCATCAGACGCTTCACCTGAGGCACGTCTTCTCAATAGGATGTGGATGGCATCCATCGTAGTCCATCCACCAGGGAAATCAGAAACTCTCGAAATCTACCATACTTCAAACTTTCGGTCATGGAGCACTACAACGGCCGGACCGATCCGACCATTCATCTCATGTGATACATGCACCACATCGAAGTACTCTCTGCATCGACCAATGTCATGGCCAAGTGCATCCCCCTCTTCCTCACCGACATAGCCGACATGTGTTTCAAGCAGCTAACAACTGAGTCGATTAATAGTTGGAATATGTTTGTCACCCATTTCATCGAGCAATTCAAAGTCCACATCTCCCAGCCAAAGAGCGTCATGTTCCTCATCACGATCAAACAACGACTCGGCAAGACCCTCTGATCCTTTCTAGAAAGATTCAAGGCAGCATAGCATCAGTTGATCGACCCGAGCCATTGATGGTGCTTATGGCTGTTATTGCAGGTGTTCTAAACCGATCGGAATTCAGGATCTCTTTAACCAGGGTTCTCCCCAAGGACATTGACGACTTCTATGCCGAAGCAGACCGATTCCTCCGATAAGAGGATGCCAACATCAAGATGGAGAGCCTCGAGGTACTTGCTACCAAGGACGGAGGTGCGTCCAACATCAATGGTCAGAACAAAGGTGAAGGAAAAGTCTCGGACAAGAACGATCGCAACGTACGACTTCGAAGGGAGAACAAATATGATCAATATACTGAGCTCAACTCCTCCCTACTCGACATCTACCTTGAAGTACGAGGATCTCTACCCTTCGCAAAACCTCCTCGAAGGGAGCCGATCCAAAAGGAAGTCGACTCTGGAAAGCACTGCATGTACCACAACATGGCGGGCCATAACACGGTGAATGCAGGCACTTGCGCGATCTCATCGAGGATAGGGCTAGGCAAGGAGAATTGCCCGAGTACATCAAGAAACCTACACAGGCCATGCCACCACTATATTCTGCCTAAACTCCTAGAGCCGGTCCTCGAGCTCCTAGAAACGGAAAGGACCCTGAGCCCAGCAATCGCGACATCATCATTAATTAATAAGACTTAGATGTTTCCCATTTCTTAAGATATAAGAAATGTATTGTTATTATTCAATAATGTGTTGAAGTCCACACGTATAGAGTTAAGATTTAGCTTCTGGGCGTGCTTTGGATTCAACTATCACTCCCTTAGAATTTATTTTCATTTCTCTGTAATAACTCTTCAGTAGTAATAAACTTTCTTTCCCGAACATGGATTATGTTGAAACAATTTAAGCCGAGCATGATTGATGCTCATCGACCTGAATATGGTCATTGCTAGCCAACATTTCTAAGCTACGGTCGATGTCTGCCACCAAATCTAAACCAACTCCACAAGCCGGGTATGACTAACACTCCATAAGCCGAGTATGGATTATACTTGTCAACCAAATAAGATGAGTATGGATTATACTCGCCAACTCCATAAGCCGAGTATGGATTATACTTGCCACCTCCCTAATCCAAGTGTGGTTAATATTCGCCACTTCTTTAAGCCAAGTGTGGAGCCGCGTATGGATTATACTTGCCACCTCCATAAGCCAAGTATGGTTAATACTCACCACTTCTTTAAATCGAGTGTAATTACCGCTCGTCAAACTTTACAATACCCTTTCAAAAGTACGGTTTATACTCAAAGCTTCTAATTCACGGTCAAGATCCGACCTTAGAAACCCTAGAACAACCGACTATATCGTCTTACTAGATTTAGCCGAATATGGTTTACGCTTGCTGACTCTTTAAGCTGAGTATGTATAATACTCGCCACCATTTCCCAAACAAACTCACAGCCATCTCTAAACCGAGAATGGTCCCAACCATCTATTAAGGCATTGGATATCACGACAAAATCCATCATCGACCAATATCGTAACACTCCCGGCCTTAATACGGTCTTTGGTGGTTGTCGGTTTTCTAGAATTAATATGATCCACATCGATCGTTGGTCTTTCGGCCTTAATACGACTATCAAGATCGTAGGATTTTTGGCCCTAATATGGTTCGGTGTAACCATAACTAATCTGTAGAATGAGCTTTGATGCAACATCCTTTCGAAGATCTAGAACACATCTCCCCTTACCAAGGAAGACATATTCTGGGGGGAAAGTGTTGACCAACTTTTTGGCAAAAGCTGTCGTGGCTCGATGGATCAGATCCCAATGTCAAAAGGCTCGCTAAATAGTACCAACCGATACCGACGGACGCCCTTTTATTCCAGAAAGTCCAATCAAGGCTCAACCCTGTCCAATTTCCTTCTAGAAAGCGACATATCTTTTCCCTGCATAATCGCTCCTCCATCTGACCGAGTCGACCTCTCCTTAAAATTCGGATCGACCGGATTTACTCGGAAATATCCAGATGAGTCATCCAAGGAAGCCCGATTCTCAAGGCAATTAAACTAGTCAAACACTTCTGGTCATAACACTGCTTTTGATACACCATGGTTCTAGTGCCACGCAAGCCATAATTATTGGTAGAACTATTACTCAGCAGTAGACCGGATCCCACCGCAGCAACTATTCAGCCGGATCGAGCTCCATGTGTCCAAGCTCCACAAAAGAGGCAAGCCACGTGGCATGCAGCTCATCCCACTCCTCCAACTATAAATACCCCATTACCGAAAATAGAAAGGCATGTTGAATTCTCCACTTCCAACCCACGCTCGGTATACTGGAAAGCTTCCAACCATGCACTTCAAACATTACAAAGATATTGTAATCCTTACTTCTCTTTCATGGGAAAATCAATTGTATTTTGTAATCCTAAAAAATCAGTAAATATAAAGTAGATGTAGGCACCAATTATGCCGAACCACTATAAAAACCCTGTATGTTCCCTATTTTTACTTACTTTTCTGTACTCTGTGATTGTTGTTCATGCGTTCTATGCACGATTGGGGGTTGACCATCACTAGTGACCAACTTTTGATGTCAACAAATATATCATCTGAGATATTGCAATATCGAATGATATATCGACCGAGACGATATATTGAGATATCACCCGAGTTCTTGGCTTTTTATTTAAAATTGAGACTTGTGCCTAAAATAAAACAATAGTTAAAAAAATTAAATTCAACCATGTCAATCTCCTGCTATTTTATATTTTGCATGTTAAAAGAGCATATCATATATTCATATATGTTCGACAATGCTTATGATTTTCATATTCGTTATTTCTTACTAGCATGCTACCTATGACTTTATGAATTTTATGTTCTACTTATGTTGAATTGTTTTATGTTTTGGATCCTTTTTTATGTTCTTTGTCTAACAACAAGTCATGTTCATTAATCATAAATTTTAAGCACTAATCTATTTTTATTGTATTTTTTTAATTTAAGCATACTATGATTTGTAATTCTTTAGTAAATTAAGAATGATGAGGTGATTTTTAAATTCAAGTTTAAGTTATTATTCTATAATGGCAATCGTGAAAATTATTATATACAATACACCAGAAAAGGCCTTTAGCAGTGTTGTAAAAATGCTACTAAAACTTGTCATAGCGTTTTGGTAAACGCTGCAACACGACATGCAACTAAAAGTCCAAAAGTTTTAGTTGCTTATACTAAACGCAACAAAAATTGAACATATTGTAGCGTTTCAAAAACCCTACCAAAGGTTTTTTTTGGCAGCTTCTTAAAAATGCTACCAAAGTGGTACTTGCACTCTTTTATTTTTGTTTTCCATAGCGTTTTTTCTATGTTACTATAAAATTTTCTGTAGCATTTCAAAAACCCTACCAATGAAATTTAATCTATTTTTTATTACATTTTATTTCTGCAGCCATTTACTATTATCAACTTGTATCATTTTCAATAATCACTTATATATAATAGGAATATTAAAACAAATAAACAAACCAACATCGATAATCACCATATTTAAATAATTAAAAAATAACATTAATTGCAAAATAAAGTATAATATCTACAATCATTTCAATAATTGTATTTCAAAAAAATAGACGAATCCACGTACCCCGACCATTTACAAATAAGTACACACAACTAGTACAAACAAAATATTGTAATACATAATAGGTTAAGTCTTGTTCTCGACTTAATTATCGGTAGTTCTTTGACATGATTGTTCATTACTTTGAAAATATTAACTATCTGTACACAAGTATAATGATCAACAGTTAGAATTACATACAAGTATAATAGGTGGAAACATCAACATAACAACAAAATAGCAACAGAAGAACTCACTATGTGAAATTGAAGAAACCTTATGCACAAACTTATAAATGAAGAAACATGTACACAAGTAAAACCATTTACAAACAAATTACACACTTTAAAATTTAATTTAAAGAACATACTAATTTACTTAACCATAAGTCATGATCGAATAAAATACATACATTAAAACTTAATATATTCATTAGTGTCTTGTAGAGTTTAACCTTGCTATTATCAGTAATATCAAACATGGTATTAACACATCGCTTACTAGTTGACATTTACATCAATAATAAACTTTTGTACTTGTCAGGTGGTTTGGATTTTTCTATAGGGTAATTAAATAGAAAAGATGAATAAAAAATACCATAAAATCTGAAGTAGATACAATCTTTGGTGTATGCAAAACCTGCAAAACACCAACAAACATGCCAGGTATTAGCGAAACATGATTAACTGACAACTTTGCAAATGCAAACCAAATAGCTATCAATATCCCCTCTGCCTTTTCCTTATTTCTTAGGCCTTTAAAGCAAAACAAATAAGCCAATTAAAACATGAAAATAAACTGCTTTTTGATATTACTTTTTGACGTTGATGGAAAGAAACATTTCAACATAACAAAATTTTCCAAATTAATTTTCAACTTATGTTTTTTAAAACCAAAATGTTCTTATTAAAAGAAAGTACAATTTTTTTCAAATTACCAAAATATACTACCTTGACAGGCTCACCGGAAGATGATGGCAAAGTTTATTCGATGCTTAGAGGTGGCACTAAACTCATCTGTTTGAGTAGTCGATAGCAAAACAGTTACAATAAAATATAACAATAACAAATAAATTAAAATTAGAAAAAGGAAAATATAGGACTGTATTACCCATGTAACAGCAACATGTTGTGGGGATGCAATGGACGGACGAGTAAATCTAAGCTTGAAATGAAATTTGATAGCGAGTCTCTTCCCCGCTATCTTCCTTCGTTTCTAAAGCGAGATGTTTACTCTCATCGACATTGCTATCCACACGGTCAATTCTTGAAGATAAGTGCTTTTTTTAACAAACTATGCATCAAAGGAAGAAAACTTTAATTTTATAAGAAATGAAGTTTATTACAAGTCCGCAATATAAAATTAACTTTACCAAACAGTCCAAAACATCAAGCTGCACTATGTAATGCTAACATTCATAAAGGATATGGAACACGGTAAATAGTTCGAGAATATGTAAGTCAATTATTAGTTTTCATGTTGAATTCTATGTAGAAAATTTGCAATTGTGGTTTATTTCTATTATCATCCAGTGAGAAGTTATTTGAGTCACATTGACTGCATATGGTGTTTAGTGCACAGGTAAGTTTGGTGAATGAAAATTTGGTGTTGGAAAAAAAATATAATCGAAAATATGCGTTATAAAAGGGAAACAAGTTATATTTTTTTGTCAAGCAATGTACTATAGTTCGAGCAAGTTTCAGACAGTGACTATTGATGAATTCAAATTTTGACAGCATTCGTTCTCCTGTTTCATTTCATAATAGAAATGTCAACTTATTTTTATTTCATATTTTTGCACTGTCAACGCTTATGATCGGTTTGAGCACATTTTTGTATATAGCAATTTCAAACTTTGTAGAATTCTACAAAGAAAAAAAATTAGGTAGAAGAGGTGATCAACTATTTTGAAATGAGGGAAATTGCTGATGCTAAGTAAGCATTGATTAGTTCCTATTTTTAGATTTAAAAAATAGACTATTTTTTTTTCTTTTTCAAAACTAGGTTGTTAAAAAATAGAACTGCATGAATGGATACCAGTTTTAAATAAGATCTAAATTTGATAATACGTGCCTGTAATAGAATTATATCTGACATCTCTTCCTACTAAAATTAGAGGTTTTGCTTGTAAAGACAGTATTAAATTTGATAATACTTACCCACTAAAATTAAAGGTTTTGTAGTAACTAGTAACTGAGTTATATCTGACATATCTTCCTACTGAAAACGGTCAAATTATATGTAGCTCGTGTTCCTGCTATTTCTTTGTAATTAGAAAGTAATCAAATTGCCTAAAATATTATCCACTTAGATAGATACTATAATCAAATTGCCATGATATGACCAGTTGTTGTGGCATGAGGCTGCACAGAAGCATAGGGTGGGGGAATGTAAGCATGCGATGCATATGTCAAAAATAAATCTACTTCAGGTTATGCAACAACATATCTGAAAATTAATTAAATACCCTTACCTACTTCACTAGCATGGCTTCTGGTGGATCATCCCATAGACCCTTATCTAATCAAAGATCGTTCAGATTTGGTGCAGGCGATGTTCTTTGTGCTTATGATGAATATACCAATCAGGATCAATCTAATGGAAGGCGATCCGATCTTTCTTCTATCAAGGAATACAATGAGAGCAGAACAGGAAGACAATTAGCAGCTAGTTATGGACATCAAGATGAGTATCCAAAGGGAGGTATAGTTAATGTTGTTGAAAAGAGCATGAAGAAGTGTGCTGATAATCTGATGAGGCATCTTGAGGGCATTAATGGTATATTATCTCAGCTTGAGGCACACTGCTACAAGCTTGATCCTTATATAGGAGAATTTCACTCTGACATGATTCGCGATCTGAACCATACTAACACAAAACTCAAGTCCCTTGAGAAACATCTTCAAGAAGTACGTAGATCAATTCAAATCTTAAGGGACAAACAAGAACTGACCGAAACCCAAAAAGAGATAACCAAACTACAACTATCATCACCACCCAAAGACACTTCTATCAGTGCTCAGTCCAAGAAAAGCAAAGAGAGCGACTCATCACCAGTTTCTAAACACAGTCACGACATCCGCAATCCACACTTGGCCATAGCCCTAATGCATCAGACCCCCCTCCTTTGCCAGTCCCTCAGGCCAAGGCTCATGACTATTATACCCTAAACCAACCTCCCCAATACACACAGGACACCCGGCCAAGACATCAAATGATGAACCAGTCCCAAAGAACACATTCATACCTTCCATTCCCTACCCAGTATCCTCAACAACGGCCCATGGCACCACCTCAGCCTCAGTAGCCTATCAGGCCCCACACTTCCTATGGATATTTTCAAACACCTCCGCAGCCTAATTTGAATTTACCAAACCAGTA
This sequence comes from Allium sativum, assembly GCA_030737875.1. Taxonomy (NCBI): domain Eukaryota; kingdom Viridiplantae; phylum Streptophyta; class Magnoliopsida; order Asparagales; family Amaryllidaceae; genus Allium; species Allium sativum. The sequence goes on along the minus strand of CM060910.1, from coordinate 993,759,365 downwards.
ACTGGAAAACTCATTTGTTGTTGCTTCTCCTGCAAAACCCAGTAGCGGTTATGAAAGTGGGGTGACTTACCCTGCACACTCCTCTAGTTTTCAAGGTTATAATTATGGTGTTGATGGAAGTAGGGGGAAGCCTTACCAACCATCGAGCTACCCAATGGGCTCTAGCGGTAGAGGATACCATCAAACATTTACCCCCTGATCCATCCTTATGCTGATTAGATTGAGAAGGCTGTCAATATGAGGTATCCTACAGGGCAGGTTGTGAGTTTGATTAATATGATGGTTGATCGTGTCCAGCAAGTTGATTTCAATGCGCTTCTTGATAGGATGAACTCCGGTGGAGCGGGGCGATCTTGGTCGAACTAGAAGTTAGAGTTCGAAGAGTGAATGCTATTTTTTAATGCTTAAATAATATATTATGTATGGGAACTCAGGGCTTGCATAGAATTGTATATATAAGCATAATTTGTGTGTAAGCTAATTATTATTTACTCGTGTTATACTTGCTAAATTTGGAAAATAAAGTTGAAATGCAGAGAAAAACTTCATTTGAACTCGATCGGTTCCACTATTTCTTGAATGCTTATGAAGTCTTTTACATATCCTTGAATAAGCATTCAAGAAAAAGCATACTGCAAACATATAATTAACACTACACACATGTACACATAGTCACCATTTGGAAAATGCGTACCATTCATAATGGTTCAACTGAATCAAAATTTAATGACAGATTACTCAAAATTACATATAAGGTAGGGCTACTAAGGATTACGTAGAAGAGATGATAAAAAAACAGTCAAGTACCTTAAGCATAATGTAGTTAAAAATATTGTTCGAAATAGACTAGGTCTAACTGTATGCCTTGCATGACAATATTTTTAAATGATGCCTATATCTACATAATTTATGATTTCTTCAGTAGTTCATAAATAGACAACATGAAATATCCCCAAATCATGCACATATAAGCATAAAAACAGTTTTTGCATAACTTGAATCAACACATAAGCAGAAATCAGAAACACACTACTATTTTCAAACAGAAAAATTAATTATTGCAAAAAATAAAGATCTAAAGCTTACTGCAAGTGATCATGTGACTAAATCCATTAGCTTCCTTAAAGTTTTGATAGCATCAAAGAAACCGCACTGGGTGACAAACATCATATCTAATATCTTCCAGCCCTAAGATGGAAAATTATTGAAATAACTTATTAGAAACTCTACGCTGTTAAGTAAAGAACGGATATATATATATACGTATATATACATATGTATGTATGTATATACAGAGTATATAGCAGTACTGTGTATATATATAGTAGAAAGCATTAACTGTCGGTTGTTGAAATGAATTACAGTCAATTCCATCATTCTTTAGTTTATATTAACATTTCGCTCACATTATTATGCAATCCCATATGAAATATAATTTCAGTTGAGCTTTCATTTGTCTCTGCAAATGCAACAAAATTGGATAAAAACATAGAAATATCCTAAAACTAATAAAAATTTGGCTTCAGGTTAAGTCCTCTACACTTAGATCATTCAGCATCTCAACGGAGATCTACATTGTTACTGACCCTAATTTCTATGTAATGTAGTTAGTAAGCCTAGTGAAATTAAATCCACCATAGAATACACCTTATAATACAACTTTCAATTGCTCAACAAAAACTAATTCAAACAATGAAATAGCTTTGCAAGGTAGAAATAATGAAGTGGTTCTATAAGATTCAAACGAATAAAAACTTTCATAAGATCCAAAATTAATTTGATACTAAATGCTGATTCCTGATATTCTGTATTTTCAATAAAATCAATATCTGTTCCAAAATTTATTTTCTATAAAAATTAATTTATTACATAAATTATAACCTAATTAACATACCATGAATTGGTTGGTCGAAGTAAACCCTTGGAGTGACGAGGTTTAAATGAAATATTAAATTATTTAGAAATATATCAAGAGAATGATGATTAATGATTGAGCTGGCATGGAAACTTACTTGTATTACAGAGATACATATCCTGAATTTTATCATTGTATTTATGATAACGCTTAAGCCATAGTTTAATATTTTACTAGAAGCTTTTCCATTTCCAGTTTTCGCTCAGCCCCGTCTATTTCACTGAATTTTGTTGGCATGGTTTCATGTCCATGTTAACTTTTTCTGCTGCCTGATTAAGAAGATCAATAGCTACAACAAAGAAAAGATTCATTCGTGAGGAGATGCTTAGCAAAACAGAAGACATGTAATCAAGAAAGAAAATTTCAACCAAATTTGCATTATATGGAAATAATAACATACTTACATACTTGCACAAACACATGCTATCTTATTATAGTACTAGATTTACTAACAGAAATTTGTAGCTCCTATAGATTATAAATGTACTATTCTCATTCTTAAAATTAATGAAACACTTACATAGGTTTATATACGTGTACATACACAAACACATATATGTAATATATATGCATAGCACCTATAGTGAACTTATTTGTAATAATCATCTAAGTAACAACAATATAATTTAGTAAATAATTGGTTATTTTGGTAATTATTTAATGTATATATTTTCTATGTAAAATTTAGGTAACAAAACAACTTAGATTTGTCTAAGCTTAGGTTGAACTACACATGTATTCTAAAGCTAATCTTAGGCTCCGCTCTATTTGGATTATAAAGCCAATTTTACTTCCCTATGCGATGCTTGGTTGAGTAACAATATGAAACTAGGAATTTGACCACTAAAATGCCAATTTAATCAACTTACGTAAAAATCAACTTTTTTATTTTATTTTATTTTATTGTATTGCTAAGGGCACCATGGCTTGCGTTAGGGGCCATTGCATCATTTTTCGGTTGGCGGTTGACCATCGACCAAACGCTATCAAACAAAAGTTTAGTTGGCGTTGTTTGCAAAATGAGCTTCAAGTTGAATTTTCTAGTTTTTTTAAACCCAAATCTTGTTCCCGTTCTCATTAAAAATGACCAGATTATTATGTAAAATGTAGGCAATGAATTGAAATCCCTTTAATGTTCTAATTGTTAAATCTTTGGACATAATGATATTTTTCATCAATTCACCGACTGCCCAAGTGAAACAAACAGAACGCTCACACTAAAGTCGGTGAAGTGGAAGTGGGTATAGAATTACATAGGATGGAAGATAACGAAGAAGAGGCTATAACGGATGATATTCCAAACTATCGAACTAAACTCCGGGAATTATTATAGCCAAATCAGTCCAAATCCTAATAAACAACAATATTCATTAAAAAAACACATTTTTCAAAGAAACCATTAGTAGAAACAGAAGTCCAAAGTTATAGTTCAAAATGTTTTCATTAAGAAATTGTATGCAACCTCAAAAAATCGAATGTGTAATATGTATATAATGGTTCAGTTCTAATTGTAATATGATATTTGATTTTGCATTCATGTTCAGTGAACATCAACATATATAGGTAATCCAAAAATTAATCCAAGTAACCATATTTTAGACATCAATCCAAACAATTACTGATACTAGATATGAACTCAATTTTCCAATAGGCTATTTGAAACTTATGTACTCGTTTATGAAAAATAAACAATTCGATCGACTTGAGCAATACAGGTTGTACTAAATTGAGCTAGATCATTCAACGTAACTTTCCCTAGACTTGTCTAATTGCTCTAATACAACATCGTATGTAAGCTACAATCAATTAACCTAATACAAGAAGAAGAAACATAGCCAAAATTGATACCTAGGTTGAGTCCGTCTTTTGAGAAGCAATTCGACGCTGGAGAAATAACGATTTAGGGTTTGTGATAGATGGATGATTTAGGGCTTTTAATGTGTCAGTAGATTCATGACGATTCGGTGCTTCAAAAGCAAAGTTGACTAGTAAAACAGTTTTTGGAACTTGATTAGGGAGAGGGAGACTAAGGTTTTTTCGAGCAGTATTCTGTGAAGTAGAAGCAAAAGAATAAAAAAATGAGCGATACTCGAACAAATTTCACAAAAAATTTAAGCGGGCCAAAGAAAAATTAACCCCGCCTTTTTTCTATTTTCCCTGAAGTCAATGCTTACACTTGATTTACAAACGCTACCAATATTAGCAACTAAAAGTAGGTTTTCTTGTAGTGATAAGAATATAATTTTTTAACATATTATATATCCCAAGATTTTTCCGACATGAGCTTTCAAAATTATTATATAAGAATATCAGTTTTTAACATATTATACAGCTCGAGATTGTTCGGATATGAGTTTTCAGACCAAGGATGGAAATCCGAGACAACCCCCGAGTTAGACTCATCTCATCCGAGATCTCCCCCGATATGAGATCAAATAACTAAAATCACTGAGATAAAATGCGACCGATATCCGAGATTTAAAACCTTGGTTACAAAACATCTGAACAAAAACACAAAAGAATATTTCACTGTTATTACAATAATTTTACATTAGTACATTGCAAAAATCAGATAATAACAAATACAGTACAATACACAATGGAAATATAATTACATTTAGCGGAAGACTATCAAATGCTTTGGACACAACTCTAGCTTCAATCCAGAATCCTTCTCTATAAAATATCTACAAAACCAAAACTACTAGCTGACTGTGTGGAAATTATGGGAACCTAGAGTTTAGCTGAGAAACAATAAACTCTGAGTTAGTCATGGGACTGACATGAGAACCAAAACAATTATTATTACTTATTTTAATGTTAGGTAAATCACGGGACCATGCCGTATAACACGTAAAGGGTTTTCTCCACATGAATACTAGTCATAACTACTCGCAATTCTTTTCGAAAAATGAAGCTATTATAAGACTCAGTCCCATCACACAAATGCAACGCAAACCCGAGGATAGAGTTTTACCTTATAATAGCCAAACATGCTTGATACGCAAAAAATTTCTTTTATTATCATTAGTGCATAGTGTAGAAATCTCTTTCACAAATAAATATATCAGTCTTAGACGGCATAATGCCGCATCCTATTTTGTTGCCATATAGGTTTACGACCGAAAACGCAAAGTTTGTATTAGAAGTTGGATTTCCATCAATGACCAAGGCAAAGCTCTTCCTTACCAGTCGGATCATCCCTAGCAAGATGTCCCGGACTCAACACATGGTTCTTTGGAGTGGCAGAGCCGGCCCACCAATTCCCAGCGAGTTCGGGTTACTCCTGAACATAATGTTGACCAATCTCATCTGACTGTCGTCTTGGTCGTAGTTGGCCATCATCTGAGGCGCCTCAATCCATCATCCGTAAGAGTAAATTGCTTGGGCTACATACCATGGCATCACTTTTCAGCTAGACGGGAACATTAGTCCTCGCTTTGCGGCCTATCATCTTGTTTTCGTCCATTCACAGGTTGTGAGGCTTGTCGAAGTCACATTTCAACAAAAAAACTATTCTGTATCAGCCATGCTTTTATCATCATCCATAAAGCTCTGCTTTACAATAAGAATCTTAGATCTATTAGCACTTGGCATGCCACAGTTTCAATTCACAACATATAATCAGTGTCTAATAATATACAATCCTTTGAGTACGTAAGTCTCTGAGGAAGGTGTTAAGCTAAGAGAATAAGTTCTCCGCCACCAACTGATATAACATCAATAGACATAAATTTTTATGTCGTAACTTACAATGTCAGACACACATCCATTTACAAGTTAATTCTGGGTCTGAACGAAACCGAAGGCACCTTATTCCTTGTCCAATTAAGGAAAGAGACCCTTGCATATCCGGTCAATCACCAAGTACGTCTGGATGACCGCCACTTATAACCTTGTCTTGGGTGTACCTTCCAATCGAGACATCAACAGTAATCCAAATGACGTGAAGATCTTCGGGCTTTAACCGCCAACTTCAAGTATCTTCAATACTCATCATATAGTTATTCGGAATAGGATAAAACCCAGCCTTTCCAAATAACTAGTGCAACTATAAAATCAAGTGATATATAAACATATCATGGGTATCAGTCCAATTCGGAATATTTTATTCACTCAAATCATTATTTACATTGGGAATTACTCTTTTAAAACTTATCAAAGATTTACATCTTTTAAACTCTTGTTTAAATCTTTCCTTGGAAATCATTTTCCCTATTCCCGTCCTATTCATCCCATGGAGCAAAACTAGTGGTATTCCATATCTAATAACCCTCGTATTTTGGTAAGTTTACTTACCTTCTTCTATTTCAAATCTAATTAAAGATTCATTAAAACTCTAACTTGGTTCTAATCTCTATTTCATTCATTCAAATCTTTATTGAAAGATTTATTAAAACTCTAACTCAGTTTTAATCTCCATTTCATTCGTTCAAATCTTTTTTGAAATATTTATTAAAACAATAACTTAGTTTTAATCTTCATTTCATTCTCACATCTTTGTTGAAAAATTTATTAAAAATCTAACTTAGTTTTAATCTTCATTTCATTCATTCAAATCTTTGTTGAAAGTTTATTAAAACTCTTACTTAGTTTAAATCTTCAATTCATTCGTTCAAATCTTTGTTGAAAGATTTATTAAAACTCTAACTTAATTTATAATCTTCATTTCATTCGTTCGAATCTTTGTTGAAAGATTTGTTAAAACTCTAACTTAGTTTTAATCTTCATTTCCTTCGTTCAAATCTTTATCGAAAGTTCTGTTAAAACACTAACTTAGTTTTAATCTTCATTTCATTTATTCAAATCTTTATTGAAAGATTTGTTAAAACTCTAACTTAAGAATTCATCTGTAAAGTCCCGCATTTTGGTAGTCGAATATTTAATATACGTTATTATTTTAAATATCGATTTGGAATTTTTAAATGAATCTAAAATATATAATTCGTTTATATGACGAAGATTGAACGTATGTATATATAATCCGAACTAGTAAATGCTACGGTATTTCGTAATTTACAATGTGAAATTTATGTATATTGGCACGAATATAAAACGCTCAACGACAATTGGCGATGAAGTTAAGTAATCAGTCGAAATAGAACGTTCAAATAAATATGTTGTTTACTTTATGAGGAGGTCGTGCTTCGCACATAGGAAAATTGTTCGATATACTATATGAGCGTTAGAAATGATTATTTTTCAAACGACCACCATTTTCGATGAAACAAATTTTATTGGAATACGTATAATTAGATATTGCTAGATTTCCTGTTTGTAGCCAATCAGAGTTGTTTCATCGGTGCGTGAAATTTAAGGGTGAACCGATAAGTTAAAATAGCGTCGTTTTGCAAATGGAGCCCGTTTTCAACGGAATTAATCTCATTGGGACTGGAACGCTATGACGTAGCGGTGTGTCCATTTTCACTGCGGTTGGAATTCACATATGGCAGTATGAATTTTATGGTTACCGGTATGCAATAGTTAACGGTAAAAGTTAAATAACCGAGTAGAAGTGTAGCATTAAATAAAAATTGTGTACATGCCTACACTATACTTAAGGCCTAATCAAAGGGATTGGAGTGCACCCTTACCCTATATATATACTAGTGAAATAGACTCAGCTTAATTTACACAAAACCCAAGTATACATGTATACGTGGACACCTAGGGACAATGCAAAGTATCTTCATATAGCCTGTCTTGTGTTGTCAAATTGTTGTCAAATTGCACAGCTGCCTTTGATATTTGTCCACACCTATGTCTCCATGCACATGCCTACCATCATATAATATGTAATTTCTTTTCGGTGTACAAAATCTTGTCAACCAAGGAAAACTCAAACGAAGTGATTATTTGTGCTGAAGCCTGTCTTGCAGAAATATACTGGCACAGCTATACACTAACCTACCCCTTCTTACGTCCTATCGAAACACTATGCATTTCTACTTTCACCTTCACATGTAAAATCAAACAAGATAGAAAACGAAAACACAATACAGAACCATCCTCCTATCTGCATAGCCTACTACCCTAGTACTTGGTTGCTAAGTAACCGTTCATTATAAATACGAACAACCCCATTCGTATTTCTTCAGTAGATTTCCATGGCCAAAAATAAATTTAAAAACAAAAAATGAAACAAAAATCGAAACTATAAAAAGATTATATATAAAAAGTGGGTAAGATGGTGGACAGTGGTTGTGAGGTGGTAAGCGATCAGAGTAAATGATGACAGCGTATCAGCGTGACGGTGGAAGGTGCAGAGTATGACTGTGGGTAGTGAAGAGCAAGAGTTGTTCGAAATGGATGGCCAGTGTTCGTCGAAGGGACCGTGATGGGGTTGTGTGGGTGGATGAAGTTCGGCAGTATGGATGGAGCAGGGGTATGTGCATTTCTTTTCCGGAGGCGCCATGCATTTGAAGTGGGTTATGACAAGAAGGTGAACTGGAGCGAAGTGTTAAAAGCTTGCGAGGATGCTGGGATATCCTTAGTGGCGAGAGCAAGGTAGTGGAAGTCAAGAATGGGTAAAGGAAATGACAATAACTGGAAGAAGATGGTGTACATTAAAGAGGTATTGTGCCAAATATTGATTAAATCTCCGTAATCAAATATTTAAACAGTGCCAAGTGTAACGAACTGGGATTTTCGACTCCGAAAATCAACACAAAACTACCATGTTGACTATTCGGACATCGGAAATACTTGATCATTAATAGAAAGAAGTTAGAGGGTGAGAATAGATAAGATAGAAAATTAGAATAGAAGAAGAAGAACACAATCAGAGTAAACACGAATCTCACAGTGGAACGTATAAAATATATTATAACATAACTTTGAAATAAAACAGTATATATATACAATAATATTATCATAGTACAACACTTACACAGCGGAAATAACAATAGCTATATAATCTGGAAGCCTCCTGCTTCAAGCTCCCCCAAGAATATCTGTAAAGACCTGAAATACTTGACTGCCCGTACAAATTTGGGCACCCAAGAGTTTAGGGAAAACAAAACAAAATAAACTCTAGGTCAGTCATGGGACTGGTGTGAGTAAACTCAAATCATCAGTTTAACTTTTCAAAATCCTTTTCAAAAGAAAAGATAATCGTAAGACCGATCCACACATAAATACGGACGGTTTTTACCTTACGATAACCCAAAACAGTTTTGGAAATCAATACTTCTCTGATATTATAATAATGTCTAATCACAAGTAATTAACAATCTAGCAGAACGCTTGCATCTCACGTACCACATATATAGTATACAAACAAAACCGCGGGCGCTTATTGGGGATTGGATTCCAACTATGACAAGGTATGGGACCACCTGCCGATAGTGTATCTCTAGAGACGAATACACTGGGTTCAACAAGAACGTCTTGCAACCCGGCCCACACATGACCGACCACTCATTTTGCTTGAGTGTATCGAATTTATACCACCAACGGTTGGGAGCTACCCACCGTTTCCCGAAAAGCGATAGCGTCGATAATAGATAAAAGAATGAAATGGATTTTCTCTAGATAGGTGATATACACCCTAATGGGAGCGACCCACTTAGCCATGTTGCCTGCCGATTTTTGTCATTTCCCGGTTGATGAGGCTTGAGGTCATAACGTATCTTTGATATACCCACCAATCACTTTGAATGCCACATCGTCATACCCGCCAAATCACAAATTGATTTCCTCAAAAATACCACGGATATAAAGCTAAGAGAAACGAATTCCTCTGCCACCAAACATAAGTACGTTTGAAGAGATCAACTTACGCGATCCATTAGATATACTTTGTCAGACATTCGTCCATTTACGTTGTCCTGGGACTGGACAAACCGAAGGCACTATTCTATAAACAGGATAGTCCTTGCATAACTCCATCTTCAATATTTGATCGCAACGCTAACGTCCATATAGAGTGGTTTTCAGATAATGCATCTGATCCCGGTCTCTCCATATTGACGACGATAAAATGGTCAAAAACTTTGATAGTCGGTGATTTAACTGTCAAAGAAAAACAGGTGTGCAAACAACGATATTATTTCCAAATGGAAATTCTATCGACCAATCATCATTCAAAGGTTTATTTCTTTAGATTAAATCATCTTTAATTTAGCCATTTCCCATTTCTATATATTCGTAAATTATTATTTTCTAAATTTGGAAAACATACTTTATAAATCATTTGGAAAACATCACCATATTTACTTCCATTTCTTATTTCCTATATTGGAAAATATTTATGATCCTTATTTGGAAAACGTTTCCAAACTCCTTCATTTGATTTAAACCAATGTTTAAATAAAACATCACTAAGCCAATTCAAACCATTTCACTCATTGGCTCAATTCACTTAACCAATCTTCACTATCGAACTTTACCCACCCCTTAGTTAAAACGAAGCCAATCAAGTTGGGGTATAATTACCTCTCAGACCTTAACTGAACGACATTTCTAACCTCGAAATAACAAAGTTCACCTTTCAAATCTTTAACAAACTTCCTTACGCAACACTCAGATTCTATTTATGAATCCTCTTCTTATTTGAAAACATTTATTATAACTATAGCGTTATAACCCCTACTTCTGAAATATCTAACTTCAAAGTATAACTTTTATTCCTTAATTTAACTATATAACTAAACCACTAATTTATTTATAAATAAGTAAATCTTGATAAAAACGGAAAGTAAATGTTACTTTCTGAATTTTGATATAATCAAATTCAATGTATAATTTTCTTTTTCGAATAATCTCAATTCGATAGCTCCTTTTCGAATAAACTATATTCGATAACTCTTTCTTCGAATAACTATATTCGATAATCTCTCTTTAAATGATTTACATTTGATTAACTTTCTACGAATGATTTACATTCGATTAATCTCCTTCCGAATAAATTATATTCGATTAACTCCCTTAATTTTATTCGAATAAATTATTTTGAATAACTCCTTTGATTTAACTCATTTGGATTAACTCATTTTGACTAACTCAACTCGATTAGCTTACTTGAATCACTTAACTTATTTAATTCAACTTATTTAACTCCTATCTAATAACTAATATTCATTTAACTTATATTCGAATAACTATGTCTGTTTTAACTTTATTTCAAATGGCTAATATTCGATTTAACTCCATTCGCCTGACTCTAGATCGCAGCGATCACAATGGTTACACCTGATTCCCTCAGGAAACATCTGACCGCCATAAGCTATCTACAGCCCCGTGAACTACGCTAGCAGTTGTACGAAATGGAAACACATCCTAAATAACTATGTTTGACTAACTCTATCTCAAATAACTACATTCGATCAACTCTAATTGAATAACTAATACTCAATTAATTCTAATTCGATTAACTCTATCTAATTAACTCTAACTGATTAACTCTATCTGATTAACCCCAACTAATTAACTTTAACTGATTAACTCCTTTGATTAATTCTACGTTTATTCAGTTTCAAATATCGAAGTTGAAATCGATTCTTACTTCTCTATATAAAACCTGATTTATATATTCTATTTATACAATGATAAACATCTTATTTAATTTATAAATATTATTTATAAATTTATCTTCTCAATCTATCTATTAGAATAGATTCTATTTAAAAACTTTATTTTAAATCCATATTATGTTATACCCGTGTGCGAAGCACGGGTCTAAACCTTTCAAATGTAAAATCCTCTTTTATACTATTCTATTCACTTTTCAAGTATTTCCTTTTTATAATCTATTTATTTACTAAATAAACCCCTTTTTGATAATTCTATTTATTTATAAAATATTTTCTTTTTATATAAAATCCATTGATTTCATAAGTAATTCCTTTTATAATCTAACTATTTCCTTTTCTATTTGTTTTACAAATATTTTCTCTTTCTATTCTATTTAATTTTCAAATAAATATTCCTTTTCAATTCTATTTGTAAATAGTTTACGAATATTTCTTTCCAATTCTATCTGATTAACAAATAAGTATTCCTTTTTAATCTATTTATTTTCTAAATAAATTGTGTTCTTTTTATAAAATCTTTTGACTTTATAAATATTTCTTTTCAATATAACATTGAAAATTTCCTTTTTAACATTCCAGTTCCTTATAGTATTTAACGTATCATATAACAATGATCGGTATCATTCCAACATATAAAATCAACAACAGATTTCATATCACATCATATAACACAATATATGAAAAACAGTAAAATAAATGTTGAGGAACCTAGTTGGGTCCCTCCGACCTGCAACCACAGATGTTAAACAATAAAGTTAACATCAATTTCATTTCACTATGAAATATTCTGCTAAACAGAATCAATATTTGATTAACGATTATATTTATATCGTTATCTATATTTTCAATCAACTGACTAGCAGTTCAACCAAATAGCCAACACACAGCAAAAGACCATTATTTACCAGTTATAAAAATACGTTATAAAAATATATCCGAGAAGAGTTAGTGAGTTTTACTCACATCGGTCGGTGATCGTTAAATAACGGACATACAAATTATTTTGTAATAAATTGTAGCGAGCTCGGATTCGCTCCCAGTCAGTTCTATTGTGGAGCAACCATCTATACGATCCTATGGATCTTGTTTTGTCCAATTCTGATATCGTATGGAATAGCAAAGATTTATACAAGTTTCTATACTAATTTAAATTTAAATAACTTAGTTTATTATTAAACGGGCCTCACCCGTTCAGTCGTTGGCCCAAAACCTTCTGCACCAACCCGCTATGAATAGCGTCTCTTCTTCCACCCGTGTAAACACAGAACACCACTCTTCAATGCACTATGGCCAACCATTTCCTCACCAAACTGCTCCTTACCCTTTTTAAAATTCAAATAGGAAAACCCCGTTTAACCTCTCCACATTCTTTTCAACTTCATACCAAAATTTTTACTCTTGACCTCACCTTCTACATTGCATTATTAAAACAGTATGAAGCAACCATGAAGAACTCCCGAATCCTTCACCGATTCTCAAATAAACATTTCCACTTAATTTCAAAGAAGCCTTACCCTTTCCTCTATTAAAGTCAAGTTTAAAAATACATGTCGCTTCCTAAATCACAGCAAACCCGTACTGTTTTCCTCATGTCCATCAAAAGACTCTTCTGCAACCCCATCAACACAGTGCCCTTCTCCTTTTCTTCTATTTCCTTTACTTCCCCAATGATTCACAACTTTCCAGTGAAACCGTAACTCGTTGAAACTAAACCCAGATCCACAAGCTACCAAAAACCCATCATCTTCCTTAAACATAGTCTGAACGAGACCGCCACTTCCACATCAACACCTTTCTGGAACATCCGCACTCACCATATTTCACCTTCGACACAACCATACCCAAAAGTAAGGACTCGAGATCAACTTCCTGTCGCGATCTCAAGCACCTCTCAGACTTCACGGCGACAACATTGACCCACAATTACATCGGAATCCACAACAAAAACACACGAGCTTCCTAACTTTACGAGAAATCCAAATATGAACTCATAATCAAGGATCAATGCTAGTATAACCCAAGATTTCGAACCCTAGATCTTCGCTGTTACTAGCTGGGTACTCACAGCTTGCGTCGAACTGGAAGAGACGCATACCAGACTGAAAAGAATTTCAATAGCAATCCAAAGATGTTTGTAAAAGTATTTATAGATTTTATTTTGATTTTTGAAGCGGACCTCTCAAGCTCACGTTTTGAGCTATTGTGTGACGGCTCAGAAATAACATTGACCAGAGAATGAGGAAGTTTAGGGTTAGAGGGTTTAGCATGAATATATAGGATGGTTAAATAATTTTTTATTCGCTTATTTTATTTAGTTTTAAGCCACCGCTATTGTATTTATCGTTTAAAAATTTCTATGATCACACATGATACCCAAAAATCACGAAAATGGACATGCAGCTACAGTTTGACCTTACGGACCCAACGAAACTGGTTTCATCGAATTCCGACTCCATTTGCTCACACAGCGTATTTTTAACCGTGAAAATATCGACTGTTTTTCACATTAAAATCCCGTATGGCCACATACTGACTTCAAAAATCACGAAACTTGACATGTAACAATAATTTAATATTGCGGATCCAACAAAATTAGATTCATCGAATTCTGACTTTGTTTGCAAAACTGGCTATTTTTAAAGCCCTAAATAGACCATTTAAATATATGAATATATTTAAAAACAATTAAATTTAATATTTTAAAATAAATATTATCGTATATATTCACACTAGAATACCATACAGCTCCAATTGGATTTATAACTCGATATTTCAAAATTCCCAATTATATCGTTATTCGATTTATATATATAAAATCCTTTTATAATATAAATACATATTTATAAATTTCAAAGGAATTCCATAGCGACTTTTCCAAAATTTGATTTGGACATAAATAAAAATCTAGACATAGAAATCCCGATTTTTCTCTTCTACTAGAAAATATACTTCACTAGCTCCTAACATTTCTCGTTTCACAAAAATCCGATTTAAAACGAATCCTGTACATTCAGTTGAAGTTCAAATCGCCAAATTATGAACTGCAGCGCCATTTCGAGCTCGATTTTAATTAAATATAATTATATGTTCAAACTGCCGTTCAAATAATATATTTGTTATTCTAATTCAATTCTAAACTGAATTAAATATCACCGATGATCCAATTCACACCATTTTGTGAATTCCACTATTCCTGACTATTTCAGAAATTAAATATATTATTATATATTTATTTTGATTAAATATTCAACATTATTAAATTTTGGTCATTTTAAATAACCAGACCATTATTTAAATAATTAAATAAATTATTTATATACCATAAAAATGCGGGTCGTTACACCAAGTTATTTGCGTTTAACATGGACAAAAGCCCAATATATATAACGCGTGGCCATCACTGTATTTAAACGGTCTGATAATGTGAATATGCCTGATCAATGTAAGCCTTGCTTAGTCCGGTTTATGTTGCAGTTGGGTTTAATTATAGCCTTGAATTAAACCGTACCAAGTTTTTTTATGTGTTAACTAAAGTATAAAACATGCCTAATTATAATTAGTTGGTCCTAATGAAAGTTAATAATATGTATATTATAATACTTATAACGCGCCTAGAACTGGAACGTATTAGAACATGCCTGATCGGTTTAATGATCTTAAGCTAATTAATTATCGTAATAAGGGGGTTAGTTGTTTGATTATATATATAAACACGGTTTAGCTAATTTACAAAATAGTTTATAGTGGGCCTGAAGTGCCTTTACCGTGCCCCTTTAATAGTTATAGTGTGATCTTCCCTGATCCAAGTTATATTATAACATATAAGGGAAAAGTTAAACAACAGTATAACGTTCTGGGAAAAATATTTATTTGTGCCATGTTAGTGTAAGACCTCAATCATGGACGTAGTGAGCCGAGTATATCTCAAGTGTATAAAGCGGGTGTAGTGATATGTTGCAACTATTTTCGACTGATTTTATTGATAAGGATTTACTGATGTTTGTGTTGGTTTAACATATGCAAGATTACGGACAATCATGTGAAGTCTGTACAAGTTGCCTGATGTTACTTGTACGTTCTAAATGTTTAAGTAGGATCCGTTGCTTTATTTTCAAAATGAGCTAATGAAATTTAATGTCACCAATGTTTGTTTTTTTAACGACATATAAAGATTAACTAAATTATTAATTAAAGTTTAATTAATTTAAATTAGAAACATGTACGAATAATTTGTAACGTCCTGGTATGTTAATAGAATTGGAGAAACCAAATGGTGTTGGAACAGTATCAACGGGAGTAACGTTTTGGGAGCTAATTTGATCAAGGGTTGGCAACTATGAAAGATTTAAATTAAATTAAACACTCGTTTGATTTAATTAAAACAAACTGTTCCGGCGATAAATGAGATCAAGGTGAGTTCAAATCACTCAGTTTTTTCCCCACTTATATTTTATATAAGTTGGGTTTGAATATTTATGTGCTATGACCGTTAATTGGTTGATGGATGTTGGATTTTTGTTATTATTTGATGGTTGAATATTATATCTGTTCATTGAAATGATATTGTTGAGATAACATATTTGGATGCAGGGAAAACAGGTTGGAGGGATCCAACAGGATTCCTCACATTTATTATTTATTTTCATATTGCATTTATATGAACTGTTTGACCAATAGATTGGATGATTGATTTGATCATTGACTGTTGAATCTAAATTCAATGGTTGTTTGTTTTAAGCAATAAACAGTATTGGTTGAGTAATTAGCAGCAGTTGGCCTAAAAATAAATGGTGCCACAAATATTGATTTACCTTGGTTGAATCGACGGTAATAAAGTTATAAATTTATTTTATAACCAAAGACATATTTTTAAATCTATATTTTTAAATAAAAGTTAAATAAAGGAAATTAAGGTTTATCATTTATTTTAAGTATTATTAAACAGTTTACAAAGCAAATTCTTACGAATGAGATTTATAAGGAGACGAGCAGAAACTAATGCAACAGTTAATAGTTAGATTAATTGGTTCAAGAAACAATTAAGTAGAATTTATTTAAATTAATTAATTTAAAAGAATGAATAATTTGAATTGGTTAACGAGATGATCATGTTTTAGAATTTATTAATTTATTTTAGTATTAATTAATCTAATGAAATAGATTAATGGATGTTGCTTTAACTTTAATAAAATTTTGAAAAGAAGTTTACGGTTTGCTTTGGTTAAATAAGAAGTAATTATTTAGACGATAGCTAAAGATTACGTATTTTGATGAATAATAACTAAGGTGATCAATTCATTATGAGATTCATTAAGGTAAGTAACCAAAATGGACATTGCAATATAATTGGATTGGGAGAAGAGTTGATGAATGGTTTTATACTAAAACCGGGTTTTATAACTAAGTTTTAAAAAGAGATTTTAAGCTGAGATGTTAGCTTAAAATAAGTATTTTGAATTAGGAAAAAGTGAGGCAGGTTAAAAGGGGTGCATATTAAGCCAAAGTTTTGTAAATGATGTTTATTAAAAGGGAGCGTGAGGCTAAAACGTTGAGTTTAAATTAACGTTACTTAACAATGGAAATTGAAGGGAGATATTCAAGTTGGAAATGGTTAAATGAATTCGAAATGGAAATCGAATGGGAATCCAAATTTGAATTAAGTGATTAGGCGGGTTGAATAATAAAGATGCGAGCAAGAATTCGCTATATTAATTGAGATATGAGTTTTCATCAAGATAATTAAAATGGGATTTTGATATTGGAAATGGATATCGGTTTTGGGTTTACAACTGATACCTATCTTAAGAAAAGAACATTGTTGATCAAGGCCTGAGAGGTAATTAAAATACCCCAACTTGAAAGACTTCGGGATTATCGAAGGATAATATTAGTCGTAATGGTGGAAAGGTTAAAGTAATTTATTTGAGAAATAATAATGTAGCGTTATGCGAAGAATTCGGGAATATATATATGTATACATATATGATGGGATTGTAAATATAAAAAGAAATTAAATGTTATTTCCATAAGTGAAATAAACAAAAAGGAGATTTGTGAAAATATACCGATATTTTCAAAACAAGAAGACAACTTTCAGAATGGGTAATTTCTAAAAGGATAAGTGGCGATTAGGGTGTTCAAACAACAGAAACAAAAAGAGAGATTTCGTAGCGATTATTGTATGATGTTAAATTAAATCGATTCTGCAGTTTTTAGATAATAAGTAATGTTATGACAAACGTTTGAAATAATAAATTTGATATAGTTACAAGATGTTTTCCCAACTAATGGAGATTTAAAATGATTTTGAGAATATTACTAAGAGGTAATGCCATATTTTAAATATATAAAAGACTCAAAAGATTATTTAATCATTCGTTAGTTATGTATAATTTTTAAAGGGCCAAATGTTGCTGAGTATTGAATCGGTGAATTCATTTTTATTTTCATAATCGAATGGTTGTTTATTTGATAGTTAAATAACCGACTATCAAATCTGGCCAATACGATTGTTGATACGGAAAGACTGGGATCGAATTTATATTCGAAAACTATTCTGACTAATGAATACGTAAACGTTGAAGGTACTAGATGCTGAGCGAGATGGAGCAATTGAAGACTGTGGACCTTCATAAGTGGAAGGATTGCTTGTCGAATATTCTCTGGTCGTACAGCCAGAGGTATTCTGATGTGATTCGATCGTAAGTGAGATCATATGGATTTCAAGGACTACTCGCTACTGATCCATAGGGTAATTCAAGGATGCAGTGGGAGAGTGCCTTCGGTTTGTCCAGTCCTAGGACAACTTGTATAGACGGATGTCTGATAGAGTATTTCCAAAAGGGATTACGTACGTTGATTTCCTCAAACGTATTTCTGTGGCGGCGGAGAAGACACCTTCTCTTAACTTAACAACCTGATTATTTTTCTGTAAATCGACTAGTGATTTCTGGTGGATTTGACGATGTGGCATTCAAAGTGAATGGTGACCATGTGTTCCAAAAGATACGTTATAACCTCAAGCCTCACAACCGGGAAATGACAAAAATCGGGTAGGCGGCATCGCTATGTGGGTCGCTCCCATTAGGGTGTACAATCACCTATCTAGAGAAATTCCTTTTCCTTCTTAATTCTATCAATGCTGTCCCTTTTTAGGAAATGGTTGTAGACCCCAACCGTTGGTGATATACATTCGATACACTCGAGCGAAATGAGTTATCGGCCATGTGTGGGCCGGGATGCAGGATGTTCTTGTTGAACCCAGTGTATTCGCCTCTAGAGATACACTATCGACAGGTGGTTTCATACCTTGTCATAGTCGGAATCCAATCTCCAATAAGAGACCGTGGTTTTGATTGTATACTATATATGTGGAGCGTGAGATGCAAGCGTTCTGCTAAATTATTATTCATTTGTATTTAGACACTATTATAATATCAGAAAAATGTATGATTCCAAAAAAATGTTTTGGGTTATAGTAAGGTAAAAACCGTCCATGTTTATGTGTGGGCTGGTCTTACTATTATCCTTTTCTTTCAAAATATTTTTGAACTTTAAAATCAAGTTGGATGATTCCCTTAAACTGTGCGAGTTATTCTCACTCTGGTTCACCAGACTGACCCGGTATTTGTAATGCTCGGGTTAGACCGGGTTATACAGGTCCAGGTTATCGGATGCTGCAAAGTCCAGAGACGAGCTGGATGGGTTCAGACATATGATATTACATTATTTTGATGTGTGTTGTATATGGGGACAAATTATTATAACTGTCCAGATGTCTTGGCTGTAAACTGTACTCCGATGTTTGTAAGTATTTTCAAGCTCTCAATAAAGATTATTTCTATATTATATCTTGTTCCGCTGCGATGTGAGACTCTAATTCTATTGTGTTAGTTCTTCTTCTTCTTCTATTCTAATATGTCTTTCTTATCTCACCCTCTACCTTCTTTCTAATAACTTTCTGGATGTTCAGTACTCGAGTTGGACACTGGATGTAATTGTGTCGAAAATTCGAGCATCGAATTTTCCGGGTCGTTACAGTGGTATCAGAGCTATTGGTTTAGTAATAACCTTGGCTCTGTGGTGTAACTCGATAGAGATAGGGTTAGTAATACCCTAGATTGAGTTTGAATGTATATATATGAGAGCGTATTTGCAAATTTTATATAAAAAAGTTGTTTTATATTGTGTTATTCGATCGGTTCTGGTGTTGAGAAGCATTTGAACTATCAACTTATACAATATTGTTTTAAAAAAAGAGGGTCAAATGAAATAATTTTAGCCAAATTATATATATATAATCAATATTTTTATCGAATTATTGAGATATTGATTTGGTCGCTTGATTCGAATGGAATTTAAATGGGACTGGAAATTCAGATGGATTAGAATTTAACTAATCAAGTTAAATATAAATGTATGGATCAGAATTTGACTCGGAGATAAGTTAATTAAAAACAAGGTGGATCATAATGGGTGGATTTTGGAAATAAAATTTCATTTGAAAATAAAAGTGAACGAATCAAAAAATTAAATAGTAAATTGGATATGAATTTAGAACTTAACTTGGTTAAGTCAGGTTAATATTGGAATTCAAATTGGATTAGAAAATTGATATGGTTTAATATAACCAAAAGAAATTCAAGGTGAAATTAGTAAATAAGATTGAATGAATCAGAAATTAGATTCTGAAGTAAAAGTGAATTAATTAGAAGATCGATTAATCAATTGGATGTGTAGTTAAGAATGGATATTTGAAATTAAATAAAATGATTTGAAATTTAGCATTAAGTTAATAACGGAATGAAAATCAATC
Source organism: Allium sativum (assembly GCA_030737875.1). Taxonomy (NCBI): domain Eukaryota; kingdom Viridiplantae; phylum Streptophyta; class Magnoliopsida; order Asparagales; family Amaryllidaceae; genus Allium; species Allium sativum. Next base: position 993,739,102 of record CM060910.1, on the reverse strand, counting down.
TGATATAAATTGATTGATATTAGACCTAAGTGAATATAGGTAAACATTAATATTGAACATGAATTGGAGTTAATATAAGGTGAATGACTGGGTTAAGTTGATTGTGCATGGCTTATTGTTTGTTAGATGGTTGTTTAAGATTCATCAACGGTTTATCAAATTGGTTGAATGTATTGAAAACAAAATTCCAGTATAATAAGTTGAATGAATCAAATATTATTTGAAAATAAACTGGATTTTTGAAAAGTTAATAAATTGGGATTTGTAGCATTTCTTCTAACTTAGTAATTTCGGTGACGAAACTCTTTTAAGGGGGAAGGAATGTAACGTCCCGCAATTTGGTAGTCGAATATTTAATATACTTTATTATTTAAAAAATCAATTTGGAATTTTTAAATGAATCTAAAATATATAATTCATTTATATGACGAAGATTGAACGTATGTATATATAACCCGAACTAGTAAATGTTGCGGTATTTCATAATTTACAATGTGAAATTTATGTATATCGGTACGAATATAAAACGCTCAACGACAATTGGCGATGAAGTAATCGGTCGAAATAGAACGTTCAAATAAATACGTTGTTTACTTTATGAGGAGGCCCGTGCTTCGCACACTGGAAAATTGTTCGATATATTATATGAGCGTTAGAAATGATTATTTTTCAAATGACCACCGTTTTCGACGAAACAAATTTTATTGGAATACGTATGATTATATATTGCTAGATTTCCAGTTTGTAGCCAATCAGAGTTGTTTCATCGGTGCGTGAAATTTAAGGGTGAACTGATAAGTTAAAATAGCGTCGTTTTGCAAATGGAGCCCGTTTTCTACGGAATTAGTCTCATAGGTACTGGAACGCTATGACGTAGCGGTGTGTCCATTTTCACTGCGGTTGGAATTCACATATGGCAGTATGAATTTGACGGTTACCGGTATGCAATAGTTAACGGTAAAAGTTAAATAACAGAGCAGAAGCGTAGCAGTAAATAAAAATTGTGTACATGCCTACACTATACTTAAGGCTTAATCAAAAGGATTGGAGTGCACCCCTACCCTATATATATATATATATATATACTAGTGAAATAGACTCAGCTTAACTTACACAAACCCCAAGTATACATGTACACGTGGACGCCTAGGGACAATGCAAAGTACCTTCATATAGCCTGTCTTGTGTTGTCAAGTTGTTGTCAAATTGCACAGCTGCCTTTTATATTTGTCCACGCCTATGTCTCCATGCACATGCCTACCATCATATATTTAATTTCTTTTCGGTGTACAAAATCTTGTCGACCAAGGAAAACTCAAACGAAGTGATTATTCGTGCTGAAGCCTGCCTTGCAGAAATATACTAGCTGTAACACCCCGTGAATTCTATAACGTTAAGCTTCAAAAATTAAAGTATAATTAATTATAAATGAAAGAATTAAGGGAAATGGGTTATGCCATTGCGTTCGTCTCGAAATTCTGCATGAGATAGAGTCCGAGTTTGCGCGAATCGGACTCCGTATGAAGGAGTTATGGCCTTCGGAAGTTTCAGAATCAAAATTAAATTCAAACAGCTCAGTTTAAATTTCAAAAATTCGAATTTCAGGTTCAAACTGGGCTGGACGGGAAAATTCCCGCCCAGAGACCAGGTCGACCATAGGGTCGACCATGGTGTCGACCTGGTCAGCCCAGGTCAACCATAGTGTCGACCTGGTTCCTCCCAGGTCGACAATAGTGTCGACCTGGGTGTCGACCTGCCTAGTCGACCTGGCTGGCCAGGTCTGGCTCTTGCTCGAATTTATGTGGCTCTGTGTGTCACTAGGGCTGACGTGTCACCTCTTGATTGACTCTCTGAACTTTGAATGGCCTAGATTCCTCCTGTCTTCATCTGACGGCTCAAAACAACTTAAAAATCTATAAATACACCCTAAGTCTAAACTGAAAATTCACACACAAAAAATGAGAAAAGAGTCGTCATGCTGCTAGGGAGGAATTGAACATAGCCGTCAAGAGAAAAGCCTAGAGACGAATCAAATTAAGAGAAGATTAAAGTTTAATCAAATCAATCAACGCAACGTTAGTCTACCCAAAGGAGCGCATCTCAGTTTCAGAATTCAGAATCCAGAATTCAAGATTCTGCATTCGTTGTAAGTGTAGTGACTTTTCAGAATATGAATAAAATTGTGATGTGATTCGGTGTGAATGAAAATAGAATTGTGTTATTGTATTGTATAAAATTCTATGTATTATGATGGTTCTATCATGACTTGTGTATTGACGTTTGTGGCATAAATTGATTGATGCAAGCCTATTGAACAGTTGTATATAAAAACAGTGGCACTTGCAAGATTGTGGCAAAAATTAGAAATTTATCCCTTTATGTATATGTTGATGGCATGGACTACGTATATTCCCTTAGTCTAAATTAGAGTTTATGTAAACATGTTCTAGATTTGAAACCTTTTATGCCTACATGACCCAAAACCTATGATATCATTTTCATGTTTATTTGCAAGTATAATTGGATCTATGTTAAGTATCATTTGGGTTTCATAAACTATGCAAGTTCATGTTTATTTGCAAGTATGATTGGATCTATGTTAAGTATCGTTTGGGTTTCATAAACTATGGAAGTTCATGTTTATTTGCAAGTATGATTGGATCTATGTTAAGTATCGTTTGGGTTTCATAAACTATGCAAGTTCGTGTTGAAATTGGCTATGTGATTAGATGCTATAATTGGACATTTTGGTGAATATACAACATGCTAATTTGTGTTTGACATTATGCCAAGTTAAACATGTTTAAACACAAGTTTGTATTAGCCTAAACTATGCCATTTCGTATGCCACCTACTTAGTGATACTTTGATTTTAATGCAAGTTCACATGACCCATCATTTATGTTAGTATCGCTAAATTGCAAGTTCATGCGCCACACCCCCTCATATGTTGTGAAATATTACATGTTCTTGATTTCCCCTTTTCTTACGCCTATAAAGTTAGGCTGAATTGTGTCGAGCCCAACATTTGTTATAACATTGCGAACGTATAAACGGGGGTAATAACGTTGGGTGTAAAACATTGAAAATATATGTTGGCATGTTTGGCACATGCCAACGGCAATGACATTTAAAGAGGTATGAATTGTTATACCCAAGAATAAAAGATATGACATTTACATATATAATTGAGGAGTAATAAAATATGTAAATTTAGAAAACACGATTTGCTTAACCCGAGGTTGGATTGAGTTGTGATGTAAACCTGCCCAGAACTGCCCGGCTGTCCAGTAGTCACAACAATACCTATCCAGTGTGGGTGGTTAAGCATTGAGCCCAATAATGACCCGAGGTTAGACTGAGCTACGGTGTAAACCTGCCCGGAACCGACCGACATATCCAGTAACCGTAGCAATACCTGTCTAATGTGAGTGGTCAGGTGCTCCTAAGAGGCTAAGGACAGGTGGTAGGGTTAAGTCAACTGTAACACTTAACCAAATTCAACATGTTAACAAGAATTGATGGGTGGGGTTAGGTAAATACAGACACTTAACCACTTAACATGTTTGACTAGAAAATCCTGGTAACGTGGGACCCGTTTCAGCAGTAACCCAAATTAGGTATCAACGGTACCCTGAAACTAGGCAGGGTGGGGCAGATTACTGGGCTGATTGTAAGTGATCAAACGACGGCGATGGGTGCACAGTGCAGGTCTAACGGGGTGCAGGCGTGCACACTCCGGAGCAGACAACCAGGGCACTGGGGACACCAGTAGTATAACCTATGCCTTCTAGAATTTGTGTTGGGGCCGCCACCATGGGTCTTGATACACCCCATGGTGGGACCAGCATAGGTATCTACAATTCTTGCGGGTCGTATGACACATGTTAGCGCGAGTAGGAGCCGATCTTTTAATAAGCATGGGGATCATTTCACCCTCACCATGGGGTGCCAGTTAGAATAAACTCTAGTAGGTGCAGAGATATAGTGTGGGTGCGATAGTATATTTGGTTCTAAGCGACACTTCCTTAGCTCATGACACTTTCCTATTTTAGTATATATCCATCATGCCCTTTTCTTATTCTCATACTGAAGGATTACTAGATTTACTCAGGCTTTATGTCTGACCCTATTTTCTTTTCGTCTTCTTTTCTTTCGTTCCCCCTCCCCCCCAGGTCCACAGGGAGGGAACAGCTCAGCTCAGTCAGGCTCTTTACAAGCTCCAAGACCGTAGATGTATGATTTGGATCTCTTTTGCTCGGATTATGGCTTTGGATATCACTATGGGGATTTTTGTCACTTTATTTATGTTTTATGCTTCTTTAATAATCAAGACAGTTATGAGGTTGTAATGTTGGAAGTATTTTGAGACAAGTATGGAATGTTTGTTTTGAACACGTATTGATGAAATAAAAGTTTGTTTGGTTTTCCACTGTTTAAAATATGTGTATTTATATCTGTCTTGAGTTTATCTGTGGCTTTTACTTATAAACCTCCACCAAAAGTTAAGGGATTCCCTTTGTGAGTGACCTTAATGGAGGTGGGGTGTTTCACTTGGTATCAGAGCATAGGTTTACCAGACAAGATAAAAGTTTTTGAAAATTGTTTTCAAAAGAAAGTTTAAAGAAGCATTTTTCAAGAAAAAGTGTTATATTTATAAAAAAAAAGACAAAATCCCCAAAGCCATGTGCCCTAGCTATCTCTCTCTATCCTTCGTTTTGAATCTTTTCTTTCTGTTTCAGCATGTCTGGAGACCTTAACCTTCCGGAAGGAGTGCCGATTCCTGGCTGGTTTAGGAGGTACTTAGAAGCAGGGGCCAATGGCGCGGGCCCAGCAGACATCCCTCCTCCAGTGGTCGCGGTTCCTCCTCCTCCTCCACCTCCTCGTGGAAATGCCTTCTCAAAAACGTGTAGAGACTTCAAGGCTATGGGTGGAAAAGACTTTTATGGGACAGAATCCTTTGTAAGAGCAAGAAACTGGTTAAAGGAGACTGAGGATCTGTTTGTCATCTTTGGAGTCGATGACATGCAAAAGATACAACTAGCGGTATGGTTGCTTAAGGATGAAGCTTCCTATTGGTGGGAAGTTACCAATGCTCAGAGGGCGGTGGAAACATGGGAAGACTTCAAGACAAGGTTTGAGATGAAATTCCTCTCCCAAGCAGAAAGAAGACTGCAAATGGAAAAGTTTCTAACTCTGAAATAGGGAAGCATGATGATCAGGGAATATGTAAATCAGTTTAATCAGCTAGCCAGATTTGGGCTAGACTTAGTAAACACCCAACACAAGAAGGCACTTCGCTTCGTCAAGGGTTTGAATGAGCCTCTACACAGCCTTGCCATGACCCATGTATCCACGGGGGCGACTTATGAAAGCTTGGTGGACATGGCGTTGCTACACGAGGAAGATCACGACAAGAAAGAGACTAAGGTGGAAGAGAAGAAAGAGGGTCTACAAGCAAAGAAAACAGACTTAAAGAAAGGGGGGAAGAACAATAAGCCCCGTGAGAAGATAAGGTGCAATTTCTGTGGCATTGTGGGTCATATATCAAAAGACTGCCGGAAGAGAAAGGCGAAGATGGGTGGTTGCTTTCATTGTGGAGAGACTGGGCACCAAGCTAAGGACTGCCCAAAGAAGAAATGGCAGGGACAGAAAACCGGATCCACTTCAGGGGGTCAGGTTCATGCGCTAGTGGCACCTCAGCAGGAACGAGGTAGTAATATTTCTGTAGAAAGTGTAGTATATCTTTATGATCATCCAGTTCGTACACTTTTTGACTCTGGCGCATCACACTCTTTTATTTCATCTGCCTTAGTAGAATCTCTGCATCTAGACACTAGTATGGTAGAAGATCCCTTAGTAGTTTCAAATCCAATTGGGGGCTCCGCTTACTTGTCAATGGTTTGTTTGGGTTTGAAAATCTCTATTCTCAGCATTGAGTTTAGTTGTGATGCCTTTGTCTTAGGCTTCTCAGGATATGGTTTGATTTTAGGCATGGACTGGTTATCCAGTTATGGTGCCATCCTTGATTGTGAGTAAAGAGTAGTTAGGCTCTTGACTCGGCTTGGTAACACTCTCGAAATTTCTTGTAATCCCTTGAATGCTGTTATGCTTAGTTATCTAGAGTCGCTTGATGCTTCTGATGAAAATTTGCAATCGGTTAGAGTAGTCCGGGAATATCCGGATGTCTTTGAGGAGGTGAAAGGCTTACCTCCGAGGCGGGAAATAGACTTCTATATATATATCTTGTGGATAATGCAAAGCCTGTAGATTTACCTGTCAGACACATGGCTCCAAAGGAGAGAAAGGAGCTCAGTAAGCAGGTTAAAGAACTTCTCAAAAAAGGGTTCATTAGACGAAGCATTTCAGAATGGGGTGCTCCAGTGGTGTTCGCAACCAAAGCGGATGGTTCGCTTCGCCTTTGCGTCGACTATAGGGAGTTAAACAAATTGACCAAGAAAAATAGGCACCTTCTTCCCCGAATCGACGATTTGTTTGATCAGCTTGTAGGTGCGACGGTTTTCTCCCAACTTAATCTGGCAACTGGGTTCCATCAGCTAAGAGTATCTGAAGATAGTATTGATAAAACGACGTTCAGAACCCCAGACGGTTTCTTCGAGTGGCTTGTCATGCCTTTCGGCTTGACAAATGCACCCGCTTATTTCGTAGACCTAATGAGCAGGGTGTTCAGAGAATTCCTCAACAAATTTGTAGTTGTCTTCGTAGATGATATCTTAATCTTCTCAAAGAATGAGCAAGAGCATGCTCAGCATCTGAAAGAAATCATGGAGACTCTCCGGGCACATCAGTTAAAAGCCAAATTCTCCAAGTGCCACTTTTGGAGAAAGGAGGTAAGATTTCTGGGGCATATAATGTCCAAAGAAGGGTTGGCCATGGACCCCGCGAAAGTGGTTGCAGTGCAAGATTGGAAGACACCAAGAAATGCAACCGAAGTTCGAAGCTTTATTGGGCTAGCTGGTTTTTACCGAAAGTTTATTAGGGATTTCGCGAAAATCTCAGCCCCACTCACAAGGCTAACGAAGAAGAATCTAGTGTTCACTTGGGATTTGGACTGCGAGTTTGCTTTCCAACGATTAAAAAGGGCTCTTACAATAGCCCCAGTTCTAACTCTGCCTGACGGAAGCAAAATGTTCATGGTATACACAGATGCATGTGGAACGGGACTAGGTGTTGTTCTAATGCAAGAAGGAAGGGTAGTAGCTTATGGCAGAAGACAATTGAAAGTTCATGAAAAGAACTACCCAACCCACGATCTCGAGTTAGCCGCTATTGTCTTTGCGCTTAAGTCTTGGCGCCATTGTCTCCTAGGTGAGAAGTTCGAATTATACACTGACCATAAATCATTGAAATTTCTCTTCTCGCAGAAGGATCTTAACTTGAGGCAGCAAAGATGGATGGAGTTTCTTGCCTCGTATGACTTTGAAATTTCCTATACTCCCGCCAAAGGCAACGTAGTAGCAGACGCGTTGAGCCGAAAGAAACTGACCTTAAGCCCTCTCTTTGTGGAAAGGCAAAGCTTGGAGTATATAGCCACTTTTAACTTTAGGCCCTCCTCGGATTTTGTACCAGGTTTGTTAGCATCTCTCGAAATACGCCCTACTCTCTTGGACTCAATAGGGGCTGTAAAACGTGAAGACCCTCAGCTTGTTGATGTGATTGATAAACTTATTAGGGGTGAGACTTCTAGTCACCTCAGTAGGTACGTCATCGATGATAAGGGTTGGCTGAGGCGAGATGGAAGATTATGTGTCCCACAAGCAAGGGAGTTGACAAAGAAGGTTCACGGGGAAGCGCATCATTCCAAGATGACTATACACCCTGGCGGTGATAAGATGTACAAGGATATAAAAAGGACTTTGTTTTGGAGCGGCATGAAGCAAGATGTGGCAGATTTCATTTCTAAGTGCATGACCTGCCAACGGGTCAAGGCGGAACAAAAGAAACCTAGAGGACTACTTCATCCTTTAGAGGTCCCACAGTGGAAGTGGGATAACATTTCAATGGACTTCATTGATGGACTGCCTAGGTCGAGAAGAGGCAACACTAGCATTTAGGTAATAGTGGATAGGCTTACTAAAAGCGCCCACTTTATACCTATCAAGAGTAGAAGGACCGCCTCATCTCTAGCATCTCTTTATCTCAAGGAAATAGTTCGACTCCATGGGATACCCTCCAGCATTGTTAGTGACCGAGACCCTATCCTCACAAGCGAGTTTTGGCGAAGTCTGCAAGAAGCTGTAGGCACACAGTTATGTTTGAGCACGGCCTATCACCCCCAAACCGATGGCCAGACGGAAAGGTTGAATAGAGTTTTAGAGGATCTTTTGAGACTTTGCGTTCTTGGCTTTGGAGGGACGTGGGAGGTTCACCTTCCTTTAGTTGAATTTGCCTACAACAACAACTACCAAGCTACCATTGGTATGGCACCCTTCGAAGCCTTGTATGGAAGACCATGCAAATCACCAACTTGTTGGTGGGAGTCTACATATAAGCTTATACTTGGGCCAGACATGATTCGAGAGACTTCAGAGAAAGTGGACTTGATACGGAGAAGGATGAAGACAGCCCAAGACAGACAGAAATCCTACGCCGACAAAAGAAGGACCGACCTTGAGTTTGAGGTTGGGGATAGGGTTTTCCTTAAGGTATCGCCTTTAAGGAACGTCGTTCGCTTTGGATCCGCAGGAAAGGTAGCACCAAGATTTGTAGGACCGTTTCCTATCATCGAGAAGGTTGGGAAGATGGCCTATAGACTAGAGCTACCCGAGAGACTAGCCGGAGTTCACAATGTCTTTCATGTTTCTCACCTTCGGAAGTGTTTGCATGAGTCGACGGAAGTGGTGGAACCTAGCATTCTAGAAGAAACTGAAGTGGAACGTGAAGCAACTGTGAGGAGAGTTCCAACCCGCATCTTAGGAACTGAAGTGAAAAAGCTACGCAACCGCGAAGTCAAACTCGTTAAAGTTCAGTGGAGCGACGCCGAGGAAGACGCGACTTGGGAAACTGAGGATAGAATACGCGCTGCCTACCCTCTTCTTTTCGAGGGTACATCTTCGATCTCCCTTTTTCCTTAAGTTATGCTTTATCTATCTTTTTAGGTATATCTACTCGGTCCTTTTCCTAACTCATTAGGTAGAAAACAAATGGATGCAAACATGTATTTGAAAACATGTTATGGATGATGGCTGCAGATGGTTGCTAGTGATTGCTAGCGGTTGCTCGTGGATGCATATACACACACATCCTAGGTTATAGATCGGCTCAGTCACTTCATATTGCATATGCATATATATATATATATTCTCATTTGTATATGGTTGAAACTTGATATGCTGTCATATGGTTGTCGCATTTGTATGAGTAGTTGTGCACTCATATAGAATTATAAGTAGGAAAAAATTTGCATACATAATGGATTCATGGCACTTACATGATTTGCATTAAGGGGATCAACCGAATCAGTAGACCGCCTGATTTCTGCATTAGATAAGGACATATACACACACAATACATATGATCATGAAGCATTAGATGTCTTTTAAGGACAGTGGATGCCTGTGTTTGTTTGTTGAGTAGATGGACTGTTGGATGGTAGGAGATACATTTTTCCTAACTTTAAGATTTCGGGGATGAAATCCTTTTAAGGGGGAGAACGTAACACCCCGTGAATTCTATAACGTTAAGCTTCACAAATTAAAGTATAATTAATTATAGATGAAAGAATTAAGAGAAATGGGTTACGCCATTGCGTTCGTCTCGGAATTCTGCATGAGATAGAGTCCGAGTTTGCGCGAATCGGACTCCGTATGAAGGAGTTATGGCCTTCGGAAGTTTCAGAATCAAATTTAAATTCAAACAGCTCAGTTTAAATTTCAAAAATTCGAATTTCAGGTTCAAACTGGGTTGGGCGGGAAAATTCCCGCCCAGAGACCAGGTCGACCATAGGGTCAACCATGGTGTCGACTTGGTCACCCCAGGTCGACCATAGTGTCGACCTGGTTCCCCCAAGTCGACAATAGTGTTGACCTGGGTGTCGACCTGCCTGGTCGACCTGGCTGGCCAGGTCGACCTGGCTGGCCAGGTCTGGCTCTGGCTCGAATTTTTGTGGCTCTGTGTGTCACTAGGGCTGACGTGTCACCTCTTGATTGGCTCTCTGAACTTTGAATGGCCTAGATTCCTCCTGTCTTCATCTGACGGCTCAAAACAACTTAGAAATCTATAAATACACCCTAAGTCTCAACTAAAAATTCACACAAAAAAATGAGAAAAGAGTCGTCATGCTAGGGAGGAATTGAACATAGCCGTCAAGAGAAAAGCCTAGAGACGAATCAAATTAAGAGAAGATTAAAGTTTAATCAAATCAATCAACGCAACGTTAGTCTACCCAAAGGAGCGCATCTCAGTTTCAGAATTTAGAATCCAGAATTCAAGATTCTGCATTTGTTGTAAGTGTAGTGACTTTTCAGAATATGAATAAAATTGTGATGTGATTCGATGTGAATGAAAATAGAATTGTGTTATTGTATTGTATAAAATTCTATGTATTATGATGGTTCTATCATGACTTGTGTATTGACGTTTGTGGCATAAATTGATTGATGCAAGCCTATTGAATAATTGTATATGAAAACAGTGGCACTTGCAAGATTGTGGCAAAAATTAGAAATTGATCCCTTTATGTATATGTCGATGGCATGAACTATGTATATTCCCTTAGTCTAAATTAGAGTTTATGTAAACATGTTCTAGATTTGAAACCTTTTATGCCTACATGACCCAAAATCTATGATATCATTTTCATGTTTATTTGCAAGTATAATTGGATCTATGTTAAGTATCGTTTGGGTTTCATAAACTATGCAAGTTCGTGTTTATTTGCAAGTATGATTGGATCTATGTTAAGTATCGTTTGGGTTTCATAAACTATGCAAGTTCGGGTTGAAATAGGCTATGTGATTAGATGCTATAATAGGACATTTTAGTGAATATACAACATGCTAGTTTTGTGTTTGACATTATGCCAAGTTAAACATGTTTAAACACAAGTTTGTATTAGCCTAAACTATGCCATTTCGTATGCCACCTACTTAGTGGTACTTTGATTTTAATGCAAGTTCACATGACCCATCATTTATGTTAGTATCGCTAAATTGCAAGTTCACGCCACACCCCCTCATATGTTGTAAAATATTACATGTTCTTGATTTCTCCTTTTTTTCCGCCTATAAAGTTGGGCTGAATTGTGTCGAGCCCAACATTTGTTATAACGTTGCGAACGTATAAGCGGTGGTAATAACGTTGGGTGTAAAACATTGAAAATATATGTTGGCATGTTTGGCACATGCCAACGGCAATGACATTTAAAGCGGTATGAATTGTTATACCCAAGAATAAAAGATATGACATTTACATATATAATTGAGGAGTAATAAAATATGTAAATTTAGAAAACACGATATGCTTAACCCGAGGTTGGATTGAGTTGTGATGTAAACCTGCCCGGAACCGCCCGGCTATCCAGTAGTCACAACAATACCTATCTAATGTGGGTGGTTAAGCATTGAGCCCAATAATGACCCGAGGGTAGACTGAGCTACGGTGTAAACCTGCCCGGAACCGACCGGCATATCCAGTAACCGTAGCAATACCTGTCTAATGTGAGTGGTCAGGTGCTCCTAAGAGGCTAAGGACAGGTGGTAGGGTTAAGTCAACTATAACACTTAACCAAATTCAACATGTTAACAAGAATTGATGGGTGGGGTTAGGTAAATACAGACACTTAACCACTTAACATGTTTGACTAGAAAATCCTGGTAACGAGGGATCCATTTCAGCAGTAACCCAAATTAGGTATCAACGGTACCCTGAAACTAGGCAGGGTGGAGCACGATTACTGGGCTGATTGTAAGCGGTCAAACGACGGCGGTGGGTGCACAGTGCAGGTCTAACGAGGTGCGGGCGTGCACACACTCCGGAGCAGACAACCAGGGCACTGGGGACACCAGTAGTATAACCTATGCCTTCTAGAATTTGTGTCGGGGCCGCTACTATGGGTCTTGATACACCCCATGGTGAGACCAGCATAGGTATCTACAATTCTTGGGGGTCGTATGACACATGTTAACACGAGTAGGAGCCGATCTTTTAATAAGCATGGGGATCATTTCACCCTCACCATGGGGTGCCAGTTAGAATAAACTCTAGTAGGTGCAGAGATATAGTGTGGGTGCGATAGTATATTTGGTTCTAAGCGACACTTCCTTAGCTCATGACACTTTCCTATTTTCAGTATATATCCATCATGCCCTTTTCTTATTCTCATACTGAAGGGTTACTAGACTTACTCAGGCTTTATATCTGACCCTATTTTTTTCGTCTTCTTTTCTTTCGTTCCCCCCTCCCCCTAGGTCCACAGGGAGGGAACAGCTCAGCTCAATGAGGCTCTTTACAAGCTCCAAGACCGTAGATGTATGATTTGGATCTCTTTTGCTCGGATTATGGCTTTGGATACCACTATGGGGATTTTTGTCACTTTATTTATGTTTTATGCTTCTTTAATAATCAAGACAGTTATGAGGTTGTAATGTTGGAAGTATTTTGAGACAATTATGGAATGTTTGTTTTGAACATGTATTGATGAAATAAAAGTTTTTTGGTTTTTCACTGTTTAAAATATGTGTATTTATATCTATCTTGAGTTTATCTATGGATTTTACTTATAAACCTCCACCAAAGTTAAGGCATTCCCTTTGTGAGTGACATTAATGGAGGTGGGGTGTTTCACTAGCACAGCTATACACTACCCTGCCCCTTCTTGCGTCTTATACCGAAAGACTATGCATTTCTACTTTCACCGTCACATGTAAAATCAAACAAGACAGAAAATGAAAACACAATACAGAACCATCCTCTATCTACATAGCCTACTACCCTAGTACTTGGTTGCCAAGTAAACGTTCATTATTAATACGAATAACCCCATTCGTATTTATTCAGCAGATTTCCGTGGCCAAAAATAAATTTAAAAACAAAGCACTCCACACAAATGAAACCAAAATCTAAACTATAAAAAGATTATATATATATAAAGTGGGTAAGATGGTGGACAGTGGTGGTAAGGTGGTAAGCGGTCGGAGTAAATGATGACAGCTTATCAGCATGACAGTGGAAGGTGCAGAGTATGACTGTGGGTAGTGAAGAGCAAGAGCTGTTCGAAATGGATGGCCAGTGTTCGTCGGAGGGACCATGATGGAGATGGGGTTGTGTGGGTGGATGAAGTTCGGCAGTATGGATGGAGCAGGGGTGTGTCATTTCTTTTATGGAGGCGCCATGCATTTGGGTTATGGCAAGAAGGTGAACTGGAGCGAAGTGTTAAAAGCTTGCGAGGATGCTGGGATATCCTTAGTGGTGAGAGCAAGGTAGTGGAAGGCAAGAATGGGTAAAGGAAATGACAACAACTGGAAGAAGATGGTGTACATTAAAGAGGTATTGTGCCAAATATTGATTAAATCTCCCTAATCAAATATTTAAACAGTGCCAAGTTATTTGCGTTTAACATGGACAAATAGTCCAATATATATAACACATGGCCATTATTGTATTTAAACGGTCTGATAAAGTGAATATGCCTGATCAATGTAAGCCTTGCTTAGTCCGGTTTATGCTACAGTTGGGTTTAATTATGGCCTTGAATTAAACCATACCAAGTTTTTTTTATGTGTTAATTAAAGCATAAAACATGCCTAATTATAATTAGTTGGTCCTAATGAAAGTTAATAATATGTATATTATAATACTTATAACGCGCCTAGAACTGGAGAACATGCTTGATCGGTTTAATGATCTTAAGCCGAATTAATTACCATAATAAGGGGTTAGTTGTTTGTTTATATATATAAACACGGTTTAGCTAATTTACAAAATAGTTTATAGCATGCCTGCATTTAATTGTTCCTGAAGTGCCTTTACCGTGCCCCTTTAATATTTATAGTGTGATCTTCCCTGATCCAAGTTATATTATAACATATAAGGGAAAAGTTAAACAGTAGTATAACGTTCTGGGAAAAATATTTATTTGTGCCATGTTAATGTAACACCTCAAGCGGATTCATGGACGTAGTGGGCCGGGTATATCTCAAGTGTATAAAGAGGGTGTAGTGATAAGTTGCAACTATTTCCGACTGATTTTATTGATAAGGATTTACTGATGTTTGTGTTAGTTTAACATATGCAAGATTACGGACAATCATGTGAAGTCTGTACAAGTTGCCTGATGCTACTTGTACGTTCTAAATGTTTAAGTAGGATCCGTTGCTTTATTTTCAAAATGAGCTAATGAAATTTAATGTCACCAACGTTTTTTTTAATGACATATAAAGATTAATTAAATTATTATTAAAATTTAATTAATTAAAATTAGAAACATGTACGAATAATTTGTAACGTCCTGGTATTTTAACAGAATTGGAGAAACCAAATGGTGTTGGAACCGTATCAACGGGCGTAACGTTTTGGGAGCTAGTTTGATTATGGGTTGGCAGCTATGAAAGTTTTAAATTAAATTAAATTAAACACTCGTTTGATTTAATTAAAACAAACTGTTTCGGGACAAATGAGATCAAGGTGAGTTCAACTCACTCAGTTTTTATCCCACTTATATTTTATATAAGTTGGGTTTGAATATTTATGTGCTATGACCGTTAATTGGTTAATGTATGTTGGATTTTTGTTATTATTTGATGGTTGAATATTATATCTGTTTATTGAAATGATATTGTTGAGATAACATATTTGGACGCAGGGAAAACAGGTTGGAGGGATCCAACATGATTCCTCACATTTATTATTTATTTTCATATTGCATTTATATGAACTGTTTGACAATAGATTGGATGATTGATTTGATCATTGACTCGTTGAATAATTAGCTAGTTTGATCAATGGTTGGCAGCTATGAAAGTTTTAAATTAAATTAAACACTCGTTTGATTATTGACTGCTGAATGATTTGTAAAATTAATTCAACGGTTGTTTGTTTTAAGCAATAAACAGTATTGGTTGAGTAATTAGCAGCAGTTGGCCTAAAAATAAATGGTGTCACAAATATTGATTTACCTCGGTTGAATCGACGGTAATAAAGTTATAAATTTATTTTATAACCAAAGATAGATTTTTAAATCTATATTTTTAAATAAAAGTTAAGTAAAGGAAATTAAGGTTTGTCATTTATTTCAAGTATTATTAAACAGTTTACAAAGCAAAGACTTACGAATGAGATTTATAAGGAGACGAGCAGAAACTAATGCAACAGTTAATAGTTAGATTAATTGGTTTAAGAAACAATTAAGTAGAATTTATTCAAATTAATTAATTTAAAAGAATGAATAATTTGAATTGGTTACTGAGATAATCATGTTTTAGAATTTATTAATTTAGTTGGGCATTAGTTAATCTAATGAAATAGATGAATAGATGTTGCTTTAACTTTAATAAGATTTTGAAAAGAAGTTTATGGTTTGCTTTGGTTAAATAAGAAGTAATTATTTAGACGATAGCTGAAGATTATGTATTTTGATGAATAATAACTAAGGTGATCAATTCGTAATGAGATTCATTAAGGTAAGTAACCAAAGTGGACATTGTAATATAATTGGATTGTGAAAAGAGTTGATGAATGGTTTTATACTAAAACCGAGTTTTATAACTAAGTTTTAAAAAGAGATTTTAAGCAGAGATGTTAGCTTAAAATAAGTATTTTGAATTAGGAAAAAGTGAGGCGGGTTAAAAGGGGTGCATATTAAGCCAGAGTTTCGTAAATGATGTTTATTAAAAGGGATCGTGAGGCTAAAACGTTAAGTTTAAATTAACGTTACTTAACAATGGAAATTGAAGGGAGAATTCAAGTTGGAAATGGTTAAATGAATTCGAAATGGAAATTGAATGGAAATCCAAATTTGAATTAAGTGATTAGGCGGGTTGAATAATAAAGAAGCGAGCAAGAATTCGCTATATTAATTGAGATATGAGTTTTTGTAACGACCCGGTTTTTAGCGACTTTGGTTATCGACATAAACTCAATGACGACTAACCAAACATCGAAAAATACCGGTAGTTAATGAAAGAAATTAGAGGGTGAGAATAGATAAGATAGAAACTTAGAATAGAAGAAGAAGAAGAAGATACAACATCAGAGTAACACGAATCTCACAGCGGAACGAACAACATATAATAGATAACATATCCCTGAAATAAAATCAGTATATGTATACAGTAACATTATCAGAGTACAACACTTACAACATAGGAGAAATAACTATAGCTATATAATCCTGAAGCCTCCTGCTCCAAGCTCTCCAAGTATATCTGTAAAATCCTAACTACTCGACTGCCCGTATAAAATTGGGTACCCAAGAGTTTAGGGAAAACAAAATAAAATAAACTCCGGGTCAGTCATGGGACTGGTATGAGTAATACAGTTTAAAACAGTTTGAACAAGTAAACGATATCTCATAAGACCACACCGTATAACGGAATGGGTTTTCCCCTTATGAGAATCTAAAATATCTTTATATCAAAAACCTTTTGATATTATAATAATGTCTATCAACCATAATGTAATAATCATCTAGCAAAAACGCTTTCATCTCACGTTCTACATATATAGTATACAATCAAAATCGCAAGCACATGTTGGGTAATGGATTTCCAACTATGACAAGGTATGGAACCACCTTTCGCTAGTGTACCTCTAGAGAGGAATACACTGGGTTCAAAAAGAACATCTTGCAACCAGGCCATACATGACCGACCACTCATTTCGCTTGAGTGTATCGAATGTATATCACCAACGGTTGGGATCAGCAACCGTTTCCTGAATGGGATAACATCTACAATAGATTTTTAAAAGTAAATGAAACTCTAGATCAGTTGATTGTACACCCTAATAGGTGCGACCTACATAGCCATGATGTCTACCCGATTTTTGTCATTTCCCAGTTGTGAGGCTAGAAGCTACGCTTATCTCTGTCAGATCACACATTTATTCACTTTGAATGTCACATCGTCATTGCCGCCAAATCACAAATTGATTTACCCAAAAATACCACGGGTATACAGCTAAGAGAAACGAATTCCTCCGCCACCAAACGTAAATACGTTTGAAGAGATCAACTTATGCAATCTATTAAATATACTCTGTTAGACATTCTTCCATACAGGTCGTCCTGGGACTGGACAAATCGAAGGCACTATTCAGTACAACCATCTTAGGCAATTGTTATCTAAGATTTATACAACAGACCTTGCACTTTACTCCGTCTTCAATATATTCAGCATACTTGATTCGCAACGCTTATGTCAATACGGAGTGGTTCTTCGAATAATAATCCAACTGGACTCTCCATATTAACAACGTTAAAATGGTCAAAAACTTTGATAGTCGGTGAGTTAACTATCAAAGAAAAACATGTGTGCAAACAACGATATTATTTCCAGATGGAAATTATATCGATCAATCATCATTTAACATTTAACTCTTTAGTTCGTTTATTTACTTATCTCTTGTTTCCATATCTTCTAAATTCTTATTTTCTATTATCAGAAAACATTTCTGAAACATTTCCAAAACTCCTTCACTGGATTTAAACTGATGTTTAAATCCAACATCGCCATGCCAACTCAAAACCATTTACTAAATTCACTTAACCATCATTCACTATCAAACCTTACCATTCCTTAGTTAAGAAGGAAGTCAATCAAGTTGGGGTATAATTACCTCTCAGACCTTAACTGAACAACGTTTTAACTTCGAAATAGTCAAAGTTTAACTTTTAAACCTTTAACAAACTTCTTTACGTCCCTCTTGGATTCTATTTACGTATCCACTTCTTTATTAAAAACATTGATTATAACGATAATGTTATAATCCCTACTTTCGAAATATCTAACTTCAGTTCTAACTTTTATTTTTAATGTGAATAAATAGATAAACACCTAATTTATAAATAAATAAATCTTGATTTAAACACCGGAAAGTATAGGTATTTTCTCGAATTCAATATAATCGAATTAGCCGATTAATTCTCTTCGAGTAATCTCTATTTGATTAACTCTTCTTCTAATAACCTATACTCGATTATCTCTCTTCGAATAACTTGTATTCGATTATCTCTCCTTGAATAACTTATATTTGATTAACTCACTTCGAACAACTTATATTCGATTAACTCACTCTTTCGAATAAACTACATTCAACTCTTTCTTTTGAAAATGCTATATTCGATAATCTTCTTTCGAATAACTATATTCGATAATCTCACTTTCGTATAACTAAATTCGATTAACTCATTTCGATTAAACTAACATCGATTAACTCCTTTCGATTAAACCATAATCGATTAACTCCCTTCGATTAAACTAACATCGATTAACTCCTTTCGATTAAACTAACATCGATTAACTCCTTTCGATTAAACCATAATCGATTAACTTTTTTCGAATAACTAAAATTCGATAACTCCTTTCGAATAACTAAATTCGATTACTCTTCTCTCGAATACACTATATTTGATTGCTCTTCTCGAATAAACTATACTCGATAACTCTACTTCGAATAAGCGATATTCGATAACTCTACTCGATTAACTCCATTTGAATAACTCTAACTGATTAACTCTAACTGGTTAACTCTAACTGATTAACTCTAACTGATTAACTCTAACTGGTTAACTCAAACTCTAATTGATTAACTCTAACTGGTTAACTCTAACACTAATCGATTAACTCTAACTGGTTAACTCTAACTCTAATCGATTAACTCTAACTGGTTAACTCTAACTGGTTAACTCTAACTCTAATCGATTAACTCTAACTGGTTAACTCTAACTCTAATCGATTAACTCTAACTGGTTAACTCTAACTGGTTAACTCTAACTGATTAACTCTAATTGGTTAACTCTAACTCTAATCGATTAACTCTAACTGGTTAACTCTAACTGATTAACTCTAACTCAATTAACTTAAATCGATTAACTCTAATTCGATTAGCTCTAACCAAATAACTAATATTCGATTAACTCATTTCGATTAACTCTATCCGATTTACTCTTTTGGATTAACTCCTTTGATTAATTCCTTTGAATTAACTCCTTTGATTAATTCCTTTGAATTATCTCCTTTGATTAATTCCTTTTCTATTTGTTTACTTAACAAATAACTATTCCCTTTTCAATTCAATTTATTTAACAAATAATTATTTCTTTTATTTTTCCTATTTATTTAACAAATAAATATTTCCTTTATCTTTCCTATTTATTTAACAAATAAATATTTCCTTTATCTTTCCTATTCATTTAACAAATATTTCCTTTTAACTTTATTTATTTTCTAAATAAATATCTCCTTTCAATCTTTATTAATTTTCTGAATAAATAATTCTTTTCAATTCTGTATGTAAATGTTTACAAATATTTCCCTTTCTATTTTATTTGTAAATGTTTTACAAATATTTCTCTTTCTATTTGTTTTACAAATATTTTCCTTTTATAACTTTATTTGTAAATGTTTTACAAATATTTCCTTTTATATTTGTTTTCACAAAAATTTTCCTTTATAAATCCTTTTCCCTTTTATATATATAATCCATTGATTTTATATAAATAAATTATTTTCAAAATATACTTTTGAAAATCCCCTTTTCTACATCTCCGTATTTCTTACGGTATTTAAAATACCAAATAACAATGATCGATATCATTCCAACACACATAATCAACAACATATTATATATCATATCATATATTACAATATATGAAACAAAACAGTATTTATATGTTGAGGAACCTGGTTGGATCCCTCCTACCTGTTTCCCTGCATCACAGAAGTTAAACAATATCATTAACATCGATTTCATTTCAATATGAAATATTCTGCTAAACAGAATCAATATTTGATTAACGATATATATATATATATATATATATATCGTTATCTATAATTTCAACCAATACACAAGCAATTCAACCAAACAATTAACACACAGCAATCAACAGATAATCATCAGTTCTAAGAATACGTTATAAAAATATAACTGTTCAGAGTTGGTGAGTTTTACTCACATTGGACGATCATCGTTAGTAACGATAACCATCGCTTGATTCAGACAGACAATTTATTTTGCTATAAATTGTAACGAGCTTCAATCCACTCCCAGTCAGTTCCATTGTGGAGCTCTCGTCCATACGATCCTAACGGATCTTGTTTCGTCGGTTTCTGATAACGTATGACAGAGAAATTCATTTTACAAGTTTATAACATATCATTGTCATTAATTAATTAAATTAAACTCGAATCCCACTTTAAACACTTTTTAATCATACCGCTCATCACTTTCTTCCTCAACACACTAGTCCAACTTGCGTACACTTCCAACCATTTCCGAATGTTACTGAACCCGTAACACTTCAAACCTTCAGCCTAACCAACGCCCAATTTTCACGCCATCAAATCTCCAGCTATACTTCTCTCTTCGGCCACTACATCCTGGACCCTAAGACCACCAACTCCCAAGCTTTCCTTTCCCATTCACAGTAATACCCCATAATCTATTGTTCACGTATGTAATAAGATTTACAACTTTTTACTTTAAATTAAAACAAATGAACAACTTAATGACGGTCAATAAGGAATTGATTACCACGTTTAAACTGTTAGCCTCCTTCCTAAATTCCGGTTACCCTTCCAGGCACCTTCCCAAATATCACGACACCTTACTTCCACCTCCGGTCAACTAAAATCAAAACCATACCCAAACAAAGACTCAAGCTTCCCAAGTATGAAACAATCCTGCTTCCTCATTTCCTGTTACTCATGAACCCGCCGACTCACTTCTTCCCCGTAACTCAATCCCTTGTTTCCTTTCAATAAAAATCACGGTAAAATAACAAAATTCAAACCTTTCAACCCTCTCAAATCTCTGACCATTTTCACTCAACTCGGTTCCTATTGTTCGAAGTGTATCGTTGTCTTCACACACGCAGTATTGAAGAAAGATCGAACCCAAAACTCATAGGTATCCACCAGAAAACGCACGCAAGTGCAGTATCGTGCTCTAAGCCCAATTCCAAGGTCAGAAATCCCTTACAATGCCCCCAATCCAAGTTTCCACAAACCCTAAGACTCCAGATCATCATCGAAACCTGCATGAAGGGTATCGAATTGAAGAGGATCCCCTTACGAACTCAAAAAGCATAGTTTCAAGGATTTAGGAAATTTATTTGAATTGTTTTAGGTTTCTTTCTCTCGCGTTTATTTTTCTGTGAAGGATTTACTGGCAGCTTGAAAAATTGACCATAGAAATGTGTTTAGGGTTAGGTTGGTTGTAAGATATTTATAGAGAAGTTAAACTATTATTTTACATGACTGCAAAATGCAATAAAAATTTTCTCGATACAGTAAACGGCAATTACAGATTAGCCCTTGCTAATATTAAATGACCTGATGGTTCATTATTGGAGTAGACAGCTGAGCGGCACCATTTCCCACGAAAGACACTGATAGTGTTTACTACATGGAGGAAATTTTTACTGCATTTAGCAAGGGCACAGAAAATAAGTGAAGGATATTACAGTAAATTAGACCAATTTTAGATTACTGCATGGAGGAAATTTTTCCTGTATTTAGCACTTATTTTATTCAATTTTAAATATTAATTTTATATTGCTACGCTGTTTACATTTGTCCTTAAAAATTCCTGTGATCACATATGATACCCAAAAATATTGAAAATTGGCATGCTGCTACAGTTCGACATTACGAACCCAACAAAATGGATTTCGTCGAATTCCGACTTCGTTTGCTAACACAACGTATTTTTAACTATCGAAATGCTGACTGTTCTACACATTAAAATCCCGTACGGCCACATACTGACTTCAAAAATCACGGAAATTGAAATCTAGCAATAATTTAATATTGCGGATCCAAAAAAATTAGTTTCGTCGAATTCTGATGTCGTTTGCAAAACTGGCTATTTTTAAAGTTCTAAATAACCCATTTTAAATATATAAATATATTTAAAAATAATTAAATTAAATATTTATAAATAAATATTATCGTATATATCCACATACGATATCATACATCTCCAGAATATTCCTATAAGAATATCTAGCTCTATATTTTCAAATCCCGATTAAATCGATATGCGATTTATAATGAAATTCCTTTTATTATATAATTAAATCGTTATAAATTATAAAGGAATTCCACAGCGACTTTTCTAAAATTTGATTTGGAATAAATCAAATTCTACATGACGAAATCCCGTTTTTTCTCTTCCATCAGAAAGATATACTTCACCAGCTCCGAATGTTTCTCGTTTCACAGAAATCCGACTTAAAACGAATCCTGTACATTCAGTTGAAGTTGGAATCGCCAAATTACGAACTGCAGCGCCATTTCAAGCTCGATTTTAATTATAATACAATTATACGATCAAGCTGACGTTATTTAAATATATTCGTTATTTTAATTCAACTCTAAGCTGAATTAAATATTTTAAATCGCCCAGTTCACATTAAAATGTCAATTCACTATTACTGATTATTTCAGAAATTAAATATATTATTTAATTATCAAATTTAATTAAATATTCAATATAATTAAATTAACGACCATTAAATCCCTTAAATCACTATATAAATAATTTAATTAATTAATTATTATATAGCTGAAAATACGGGTCGTTAAAGTTTTCATCAAGATAATTAAAATGGGAATTTGATATTGGAAATGGATATCGGTTTTGGGTTTACAACTGATATCTATCTTAAGATAAGAACATTGTTGATCAAGGTCTGAGAGGTAATTAAAATACCCCAACTTGAACGACTTCGGGATTATCGAAGGATGATATCAGTCGTAATGGTGGAAATGTTAAAGTAATTTATTTGAGAAATAATAATGTAGCGTTATGCGAAGAATTCGGGAATATATATATATATATATATATATATATATATATGTATATATATATATATATATGATGGGATTGTAAATATAAAAAGAAATGAAATGTTATTTCCATAATTGAAATAAACAAAAAGAAAATTTGTGAAAATATACCGATATTTTCAAAATAAGAAGACAACTTTCAGAATGGGTAATTTCTAAAAGGATAAGTGGTGATTAGGGTGTTCAAATAACAGAAACAAAAAGAGAGATTTTGTAACAATTATTGTATGATGTTAAATTAAATTGATTTTGCAGTTTTTAGATTATAAGTAATGTTATGACAAACATTTGAAATAGTAAATTTGATATATTTACAAGATGTTTTCCTAACTAATGGAGCTTTGAAATGATTTTGAGAATATTACTAAGAAGTAATGCCATATTTTAAATATATAAAAGACTTAGAAGATTATTTAATCATTCATTAGTTATGTATAATTTTAAAAGGGCCAAATGTTGTTGAGTACTGAATCGATGAATTCATTTTTATTTACATAATCGAATGGTTGTTTATTTTATAGTTAAATAACCAACTATCAAATCTAGCCAATACGCTTGCTGGTACGGAAAGACCGGGATCGAATTTATATTCGAAAACCATTCCGACCAATGAATACGTAAACGTTGAAGGTACTAGATGCTGAGCGAGATGGAGCAACTGAAGACCGTGGATCTTCATAAGCGGAAGGATTGGTTGTCGAATATTCTCTGGTTGTACAGCCAGAGGTATTCTGACGTGATTCGGTCGTAAGTGAGATCATACGGATTTCAAGGACTACTCGCTACAAATCCATAGGGTAATTCAAGGATGCAGTAGGAGAGAGCCTTTGGTTTGTCCAGTCCTAGGACAACTTGTATGGACGGATGTCTGACAGAGTATTTCCAAAAGGGATTACGTACGTTGATTTCCTTAAACGTATTTCTGTGGCGGCGGAGAAGACACCTTCTATTAACTTAGCAACCCGATTATTTTTGTGGAAATCAATTAGTGATTTCTGGCGAATTTGACGATGTGGCATTCAAAGTGAATGGTGACCAGATGTTCCAAAAGATACGTTATAACCTCAAGCCTCACAACCGGGAAATGACAAAAATTGGGCAGGCAGCATGGCTATGTGGGTCGCTCCCATTAGGGTGTATAATCACCTATCTAGAGAAATTCCTTTTCCTTCTTAATTCTATCAATGTTGTCCCTTTCCACGAAACAGTTACCAATCCCAAGCGTTGGTGATATACATTCGATACACTCAAGCGAAATGAGTTGTCGGTCATGTGTGGGCCAGGTTGTAGGACGTTCTTGTTGAACCCAGTGTATTCGCCTCTAGGGATACACTATCGACAGGTGGTTCCATACCTTATCATAGTCGGAATCCAATCTCCAATAAGCGACCGCGGTTTTGATTGTATACTATATATGTGGAACGTGAGATGCAAGTGTTCTTCTAAATTGTTATTCATTTGTATTTAGACACTGTTATAATATCAGAAAAATATACGATTCCAAAAAAAAATTTGGGGTTACAGTAAGGTAAAAACCGTCTGTGTTTATGTGTAGGCTGGTTTTACTATTATCCTTTTCTTTCAAAAGATTTTTGAACTTTAAAATAAAATTGGATGATTCCCTTAAACTATATGAGTTATTCTCACTCTAGTTTACCAGACTGACCCGATATTTATAATGCTCGGGTTAGGCCGGGTTGTATAAGTCCAGGTTATCGGATGCTGCGAAGTCCAGAGACGAGCTGGATGGGTTCAGACATATGATATTACATTATTCTGATGTGTGTTGTATATGGGGACAGACTATTATAACTGTCTAGATGTGTTGGCTATAAACTGTACTCTGATATTTGTAAGTATTTTCAAGCTCTCAATAAAGATTATTTCTATATTATATCTTGTTCTGCTGCGATGTGAGACTCTAATTCTGTTGTGTTAGTTCTTCTTCTTCTTCTGTTCTGATATTTCTTTCTTTCTTATCTCACCCTCTACCTTCTTTCTAATAACTTTCTAGATGTTCGATACTCGTGTTGGACACTGGATGTAATTGTGTCGAAAATTCGAGCATCGAATTTTCCAGGTCGTTACATCATCTTTTCTTTACCTGGGTTAAAGAACAAATGTTATTTAAAACACCAAATTCCGAAATCATATCGACTTATATTCAACATCAAATTCCGAAATCCACAAATACCATATATGGAATAACCAAATAAATATCTTCTAAATTCCTCAAACAACATCCGTATAACTACAAAATCCAATGTCAAAATATCCAAAGATTATTTCCACTCAAACCCAATGAACTTAAGTTTGAAAACTTTTAGTTTAATCTTAAACTAAATTCCAAAATATTGATTTACTATATTAAGTAGATCTAATCAGAAGTCCAAAATTTTCAAATCGTAGTTCAAAGCCTCACGGTTCTTGCTCAAATCCCTTTAAAATCATTAATTATGATTTATAATAGTTTTTTTCCCTATTTTTAATAATTTAAAAATAGCTTATTTCTCAAAAACCCGTGTTTTGGGTCAATAATGGCACTAGCTTTGTTTTTATTCAAATTTGATTTGAACTTATCCCCAAATCTAACCATTGGATTTCAGAACTCTTAGGTCCATTTGAAAGCTCTTGTCATTTTGTATCAAACATTTTTTGTTTTGGGAAAATTCCGAAGGTCGGATCTCCCGGTAAGTCAATTTGAAGTCATTAGACGAAATTCGAGAACTACCACTGCGCGACTAGTCCTTTCAGACCAAACTTCGATTTTAATTAAAATTAAATTGGATTATTTCCAAAATAGTTTATTAATTATATAAAACATATATAATTAATTTTGGAACTATATTTGCAATTATTTCACTCAAAAATCCAATACTCCATTATTTAATCATTTTAATATTATTTAAATCATTAAAAAATATTATTTTTCAAACATTATTATTTGAAGTCCAGATTTTCCAGAAGTCCATTATAAACATAAGTGAGACTTTGGAAAATAAAATCTTATTAAAACATTCCCTGGATACCCAAACCGAATTTCATTTTTTTGAAATTACTATTCACTTTCAATTTAAATTTGAAAACATGCCTTTAATTCAAAACTAGTTCAAATCAAATTCTTACTTTTACGAAAACTATTCGTAAAGTTTTAAACTACCCTTCCAAATTATTTAAAATTTAAAATTTTAAGTTTCACTAAATATTTTATCAATAAAATATTCAAATTAATTCTGAATTGGAATGAAATTTAACCAATCACCATGCAATTCAAATTAAATGGATTTCACACATAACATCCAATAATAGTTATTAACAGCTATTAACATCCAATTACCACAAGTGGCATCATCAGCATAAGTGTTAAGATCATTAACACTTAATACCAAATCAAACAATTGTTAATTAAGGTATTAAACCTCATTAACTGCCATAATTGGCAAAATAGTTTTACATTGACACACATCACATTCAGATGATCATCCATATCAAATTAATATCAATCAATGTCACATATTCAACAATATTTTCCTTACTTACAAAATGGACATTGTAAATCAATTTTCTTGCTATTAAGTAATTAACTTAACCAACATTAACAATCATCTATTCAACGTATTGTTAGCTTAACAACCCACCAATTTAAACATGCAAACCACAACATATAGCATCAATGTGTAAATCACTTAACAGGTTACCACTACACATTTATTAGCTAATTAACCAAAGTAATAAGTAAACGAGTTCCCATCGAGGGATCCACTCCTTCAATCTTTTAGGGTAGGATGCTCTAGCTTCAGTACCACTTCCCGACTCAAAATATCAACCCTTTCTAACTTGATTAAACTCAAACTACCATGTAATTATAGGTATATATTTTATTTAGAACAAACAGGTAGGAAATGTGACATTTTTGCAAACGATTCTTGGTTTAAAGGAGGTTGGTTGGTCACATATGGGATATAGGAGGATATGGGTTGGTGCGTGAGTTTCTAGAGGTGTAAAGGTGAGTATGATGATGGTGTAGGGTAGTTAGGCTTTGTAGAGAAAAAGGATAAAAAATGGTTTTTTAAAAGATTGGAAGGGGTTTAAGGCATGTGGGGCCACGACTTGGGGGTATGGGCTGTGCATGGGGTGGTGGGGTTGGTGGTGGGGTAGGGAGGTGGTGCGTGAACTGGTGGGGATCGGGGAAAAAAGGTGGTGGTGGTGGTAGAACTTGGTTGAAAAGGGGTGTTTTTGGGTATTTAAAGGGAAAAGATAGAGTTTTGAAGCAAAGGGCCCCACGCGTTGGAGGTTTGGCGGTGTGGGGTGGTGTGACAGGTGGTGGAGGCCATTTAAGTGGAAGGTAGAGCTAAGGGGAAAAGGAAGAAGAATAAAAAGTGAAAATAATTAAAAATGAAATGCTCTCTTTCTTCTTTTGCAAAGTACTTAAGGGGAGTGGTGCTATTGGAAGACAACTAATAAGAGGGGGGAGTGGCTTGGATGTGAGTTGTCTAATTATGGAAGGAGGTGAGAATGTTTGTAAAGAGGGAAGCAGTATTTAACGGAAATTATTAATTAATACTTTTAGGTTTATTTTAGGAAGGTAATAACTCCACTTATTATTATTTAGACTCTATGCACCCATTAGTACATGTCAATATGTTATTTAGGTTGTCATTTGCCAATTTATTATTATTTTCAAATTGTGCAGTATTACCCAAAACTGGTTAATTTCAAGTCAAATTTCAATAAAACGACTCTACGCGGTTTCAACTTATACGACCAAACCGTAAGTCCAATCAATACGAAATTTGAAACCTTACTATATTTCACTAATATGGATCCAATGAGTATGGTCTCGCCAAATTCGGAGAACGTTTGAAAAATGGCTTTATTTCTAGTTTTTATTGAATTCTAACTGATTTTTCAACATGCATTTATGTTATGTATGCTTATACACTAATTCTGATTGACTTGAAATTTGGAATCTTACCATATTTTAAGGCTATTAAAGTTGGTTTCGTCGAAATCCGAGACTGTTTGAAAATGTCTATTTTTAGGCTATTAAAATAATATTAAATTATTGATTTTCACAAAATACATTTAAATGACTTTAAAAGTTCATTAACCTAATTATAACTTTAACAAAATATAAAATAAAAATAAGAATTTTTTTCAATATGTTATTTAGGTTGTCATTTGCCAATTTATTATTATTTTCAAATTGTGCAGTATTACCCAAAACTGGTTAATTTCAAGTCAAATTTCAATAAAACGACTCTACGCGGTTTCAACTTATACGACCAAACCGTAAGTCCAATCAATACGAAATTTGAAACCTTACTATATTTCACTAATATGGATCCAATGAGTATGGTCTCGCCAAATTCGGAGAACGTTTGAAAAATGGCTTTATTTCTAGTTTTTATTGAATTCTAACTGATTTTTCAACATGCATTTATGTTATGTATGCTTATACACTAATTCTGATTGACTTGAAATTTGGAATCTTACCATATTTTAAGGCTATTAAAGTTGGTTTCGTCGAAATCCGAGACTGTTTGAAAATGTCTATTTTTAGGCTATTAAAATAATATTAAATTATTGATTTTCACAAAATACATTTAAATGACTTTAAAAGTTCATTAACCTAATTATAACTTTAACAAAATATAAAATAAAAATAAGAATTTTTTTCAATATGTTATTTAGGTTGTCATTTGCCAATTTATTATTATTTTCAAATTGTGCAGTATTACCCAAAACTGGTTAATTTCAAGTCAAATTTCAATAAAACGACTCTACGCGGTTTCAACTTATACGACCAAACCGTAAGTCCAATCAATACGAAATTTGAAACCTTACTATATTTCACTAATATGGATCCAATGAGTATGGTCTCGCCAAATTCGGAGAACGTTTGAAAAATGGCTTTATTTCTAGTTTTTATTGAATTCTAACTGATTTTTCAACATGCATTTATGTTATGTATGCTTATACACTAATTCTGATTGACTTGAAATTTGGAATCATACCATATTTTAAGGCTATTAAAGTTGGTTTCGTCGAAATCCGAGACTGTTTGAAAATGTCTATTTTTAGGCTATTAAAATAATATTAAATTATTGATTTTCACAAAATACATTTAAATGACTTTAAAAGTTCATTAACCTAATTATAACTTTAACAAAATATAAAATAAAAATAAGAATTTTTTTCAATCGTTTTCCAAATCTAGATTCAATTTTTACTGAAATTAGAAATTCAATCGGACTTATCCATTTTAAATCTATTTAAGTGCTATTTTAAATTGATTGAAAATTCGAGTTGTTACAATGAATCTTTTGAGCTGTTGGAGATCAACTTTAAGTTGATGTTAGTAGTTCATTACTTATATGGGGTACTCCATGGAACAACCGCCAGCGAGTATCATGTTTCTTTTTTGATATAGAAGTTATATGTATATGATCATTGTTTGATGCCAAAATCATCACAATCTTAGTCCCATAATAAGTGATTAATGATATATCTGAATACAACTCAAATGCTTTGGTGGCAAGGATTGTTGTAACCACACAAGATGGGTAATTGACATTGCAAGAAACATTGTGGTAATAATGAAATTTACAAACTACTTTGTAGGATTAAGAAAGGATGATCTATTGCTATACTTTAACTTGCTTTTGGGTTGGACTTAGATTGGGTAAGATTCAAAACAATTAGATTATGTTATCCGTCCTTTTTGTCCTGATTGTTTCCTACTTTTCAAACAAGTTCGAATTGATGATTATCAAGACGAATAACCCAGAGTAATCACTCAAAGGTTCAAGTATCATGTACAAACAAGGGCAAGGGATAATAGTTAGACTAATTAAGCAAAATGACACTTTAGAATGCAATAAGTATCGGACCTGCATCATCTCAATGCTCCAGATCGGAACCAATCCAATTCTTCCCAGTGTTCTTCGAGTTCCACGAACGTCATTCAGTATACCATGGCAACTTCACAAATCAACTTTGGAAACCAAACATGAGAACTTAGAGAAGCACCTCCAATGAATCGCATCACATGGACTTCAAATTCATTGGTATAAATCTAATGGATATATAGTTTGGCACCTATTTCGATAACATTCGAGTTATGTACCTAGATTCTTTTAGCGAGCTCCTCTTCATCTCGAGATTCTACTGCATTCGAGTTATCGTGATCGTAGATCGTTTCTACCTATAAATGCTAGTTGCCTTAGAGAAAACAAATCTTTACAATCGTTAGTCTTCTTCACTCTAATTGTATTCAATGGATCCCTACCAAAAAGTGTACTATCAAGGCAAATTTCCAGTAATAAAGTTATTCCTCCAAACTTCAAAGTGAATATAGATAATTCAAAGTCGAACCACTATAAATTCACATTTTGTTTAATTACTTTTTTATGCTTATAGTCCAAAGTTTAATTTGAATTTCTTCACCTTTTATTCTCTAATCTTCTAATTCTTAGGTGTCAGAAGCAATCCTGCTTCTTAGTGCTTTCACCGAGAAAGAATTATAAGTTCCTACGAATATCATCATCTATTTGTAGATCATTATTTATGAGGTAGACTTAATTTTCTACTTTAAGTTTTCCTACTACTACTCGAAGTTAGAAAGATAATCCCATCACACCAGAAAGTTCCTTTAGCAACATCGAAAAAAAAACGTTGCATTCTTGTTTGGTAGCGTTAAGAGAACATTATCATATGACATCACTAAAAGTATGAATTTTTTTGTTGCATTGTAGTAAACTCTACCAAAACTTCTTCAAACTGCAAATAAAAAAAAAATTCCGTGACATTTTTCTAAACAAATTATTTTTGTATTATTTCACATTTGTTTTTACAGAATTTTTAAAAAGCTATGAAAAGTTATTGGTGGTTTGACAACATATTTTAAATGTTATTGTTTACCGTTGACGACCTGTATCAATTCCAGCAGCTGCTTAATAATATTCATATTAAAACTAGTGATGAATCAGATAATTGACACATTCAAGCCATCAAATTAAACATATAATTTTCATATTCAAACGAACAAGTTTACACAAACAAGTTTTTCGATAAAATAAGTTACATCCCATGAGCTATTCATAAACAATATATACAAATGGTACTAACAAAAATTATATATATATATATATATATATATATATATATAATGTAACGACTGCAGATTTTCACCCTAAAAATTAACATAAACATCATGTCGACTGTTCAAGTATCGAAAATACCGGGTCATTAATAGAAAGAAGTCTGAGGGTGCGAAATAGAAAGAAAGAAATTTAGAATAGAAGAAGAAGAAGATAAAAGAACAGAATCAGAGTAAACACGAACCTCACAGCGGAACGAATAAAATATAACATATAACATTACTTTTAAATACAAAACTGTATTGTATATACATACCATATCAGAGTAGAACACATGTATATCATAGCAGAAATAATCTCTTAAATAACTAACGGTAAAGCCTCCTACTTCGATCTCCTCCAAATGTATCTGTAAAAGCCTGAAACACTTGACTTCCCGTATAAATTTAGGCACCCAAGAGTTTAGGGAAAACACAAACAAATAAACTCTGGGTCAGTCATAGGACTGGTGTAAGTAAACTCTAACCATATTGTTCAACTTTAAAAATCCTTTTGAAAGAAACGGATAATAGTAAGACCAGCCCACACATAAACATGGACGGTTTTTATTTTACTATAACCCAAAGTAATTTGATATAAAAATCCAGTGATATTATATAATGTCTAATCAATATAAATAACCAAGTAGTAGAACGCTTGCATCTCACGCTCTACATATATAGTATAAAATCAAAAACCACAAGGAGATTATTGGAATTTGGTTTCCAACTATGACAAGGTATGGGACCACCTCCCGATCAGTGTACTCTAGAGGGGATACACTGGGGTTCAACAAGAAAGTCTTGCAACCCGGCCACACATAACCGCCCACTCATTTAGCTTAAGTGTAGCGAATATATTGCCACCCACGTTGTCGGCCTTCCAACCGTAATCTGTAAGATACAGAATCGAAAGAAGAACAAATATGAATATTCTCTAGATCGTTGACAATACACCCTGCTTGGGTATGACCCAACTAGCCATGTTGCCCGCCCGATTTTTGTCATTTCCTAGTTGTGAGGCTAGAGGCTACGTTATCCTTTTAGAACATCTGGTCACCATTCACTTTGAATGCCACATCGTCAAACCCGTTAAATAACTAGTTGATCTTCTCAAAAATATTACGGGTATAAAAGCTAAGAGAAAAACGAATTCCTCTGCCACCAGGTGTAATACCTTGAAACGATCGTCTGGTGTGATCTGTTAGGAGTACTCTATCAGACATTCGTCCACACAAGTTGTCCTGGGTCTGGACAAAAAGAAAGCACTATTCTGGAGCAGAACTACTCTTGCATTTCACTCCATCTTCATTTATCTCTGGATAATCTAATTCACAATTCTTATGCATATACGAGTGGTTTCCGAATAATAAATCTTATCGGTCTCTCTGTATTGACAACGATGATAAAAAATCTTTGATACTTGGTGATTTAACTATCAAAGGAAAACAAAACATCCATCAAACAATCATTGGCCCATTTTATTCAATTTCTTATTAAATTGCCACTTCCCAATTTTCCAATTTTCTTATCTTTTCCAAATTATTTAATAATAATTATTCCACTTAATCCCTAAAAATCATTTATAAGTCAAATTACTTGTTTAATATAATTAAAACAAGTTATTGCATCCTAGTCCACTCAAGATTCAAATTTCTATTGTTTAAAATAATAAATAATAGATTTATTCTTTTTTTTTAAATTTGAATCCATTTCCAATATATTTTAATGGTCTTTAAATACTGATTATCTCCGGGTCAACGTTATTCAACATCCCGAACACGCAACAATCAACAACAGATTATTTATCATGTCACATAATGCAATATATGAAAAACAATAATATAGTTGTTGAGGAATCTAGTTGGATTCGTCCAACCTGCTTCCCTGCTTCCATAAACGTTAGTCAACACAAATAACACAAACCTCATATTATGGAATATTAAAAACAATGAAATCGGTATCAAACAAATGATGTGTGTATATATATATATATATATATATATATATATATATATATATATATATATATATATATATATATATATATATAACAATATATATTATTCAACCAACTTAATTGTAATTTACCCTAACAACCATCACATGGCATTCAACCATTATTTATCAGTGCTAAAATATATTTATAAAATTTTAGAACTGAACAGAGTTTGTGAGTTTACTTACCTTGGGCGTTAATTGTGGAATAACGGTTAACGATCGATGATTTGAATCTGACGTTTTATTTTTGCCATAAATTTAAATGAGCTCCAAATTGCTCTAGACCAGTTCCAGTACGTAGCCTATGACTCTACGATCCCAACATATCCAAATTTGCTTCATTCTGATAACTTATGGAAGAGTTACGTAATTAACAAGTTATATGTATTTGTTTTAAGCCAATATATAATTGTACAAAATAATCGGGTCTTACGTCTTCTTTCGTCCCACTCATACTTTAAAACCGCGACCAACAATGCCAAACTTTAAAAAACGTGGTTGGCTACTCTTTTACTTTAGTATGGCAATAACCCCCTTCACACAACCTTTACGTTATATATTTAAACACTAAACTTAAATAATAAATATAGAGTTGAGCCTTACCTATATGAAACTGGCCCATGCTATACTTAAAAATCCAACCTGCCTCAAATGATTTCTTCCCCAATGAACCTTCTTTGAACCTGCTCCTGCATACATCTCTCATGGCCGAACATTGAGGGATTCAAACTTCCCAAAACATATAACCCGACTTTATCGCTGGCCTTTAGCATACACAGAATCCCACGCAAAAAAACCAACAACAGTTCCTGTACATTGATTTTCAAGCACCCCTCCATCTTCTATGTTGCTACAGTCTATCCCCATTTTCCTTTTTTTCTCATTGCTGCTAGTCACGCAACAGTCACCGCGGCTTCCTTTGTCAGATGCACAAAAATTTGCATAACCAAACCCAGTGTTCAACACACTCGATCCACCTTATTTCCCTTGCCCTTCGTGAAGTTGCCATTTGTTTGAACTCGGTTTCCCCTATGAAACCGCCATTTCAGCCTTGAACAGTGAACAAGCGACATGCATATGTCCAGGAATACCGCCACTTTGATTCCCTCCCTCCACTTCGTTCCTTGACTAATTTAAACACCATCACCGCTCACCACCGTTAACTTCCTCACCGAGCTCTCTGATTCTCTCACTGCCATGCCAAGCTCGACCCTCATCTTCACGTCGCGATAAGAGCCGATACCCACGCTGCTGTGAACAAACATGACGACTAGAATCTATCTCGAACACCACCGAACTCCGCCACCTAAACCTCTCGCCTACCAGTAGTGTCGCGCCATCCTTACCTTGCTCTGACTCCCTGCACTGCTTATTTTTCCAAGATAGATTCGAACCCAATAATATTTAGTGGAGCTTGTGTTTTATTGTTTCTTGAATGAGAACTTTTGTTTTATTTATTTATTTCCTTCAACTTGTTTTTAGAACAAACAAGTGGCTTTCCTTTATATAGACGAGGAAGAAGAACAGATTATAATAAAGACGTCGTTTTCAACTCTTATTCTCACTTCTCTCACTTCTTCACCAACTTCACCATGCTCCATCTTCTCGCTCCATCTTCTCAGTTCAACTCTTATTCTCAGTTCTCTCACCCCCGATCACGATCATCTCCTTAGTTCTCCTCATTCTCTTCACCATTAGACACAGACTCACTACCAGTTCATCATTTCCCTAATGGTACAATTGACCTTCAAACCCAAAAAAAGCTGTCAGACCCTACAGATCAACCGTCGCTTACATACGCTCAAGTGGCGGCTTCAAGAGCTAAGCTTCCTCCTATTCTCCCTAACACACCTATCAAGCGGAGAAGAATCCTTCTAACCTTCAGTTCGATCAGAGAGACGTTGAAGTTTTTGAATTCGGATAGACGCTGTCTTAAGTGCGCTGATCGAGGACACGTGACTAAATCATGTAGGAATGCGGTAATATGATATAATTGCTCTCTCTTTCGGCATGCTAGCTTGCATTGTACCAGTAAAAAGCTACCACCCTCTCGAATAACCGAGACTGGTTGGATGCGCCCACATACAACTCAAACGGCGAATAGTCGCGAGCCACAATACCTGCATCTTCAGAAGAGAGGGTCCCACCGGTCTACTCATATTTCAAATTGTAATTATAACTAAAATACAATTGCACCCAATATCAAAATTAAACCCCCTCTCATTCAAAACAAAAACTCTTCTTTATCTCCTTCTTCTCCACCTAAACGAAAACAAGAATTTCCAATTTTTCGAGAAATGGAAGACGCATATCTCTACCTCACTGCGATTACCATTGATGGCCTCTGGTCTATCGAGATGCTCTCTACTGCACTCAAGTCAACTTTTGGTCAGGAGTATAAGTGGCCGATCTGGCATACTACAGATAACTCCTTTCTCATTTGTTTCCCCAATTCTGCCATTAAGGACCATGCCTTGCATCTGAAAGTACTAACGAAAGAAGATAGTGTTGTACTCTTACAACAAGCAACAACTCTTGAAGAATATCCTGAAACCCTCCTCGAAAATGCGTGTTGGGCCAAAATCAGTGGTTTTCCAGAATTTTACAGACATGACTCTGACACTATCAGGGAAGCTCTAAAGCCGATGGGAAGATTCATTCACACACACTTCCTTTTTGCGAAGATACAGTTCTTCGAAGGTATTACAACTCCATGTTCTTACATTACTTATATAAGGAACCATGCTGTGAAGCTTAAGATAGAACGATGGACAAACGCACACCCTCACCAACGCCCAGAAACTCTCCTTCTGGGAATTAATTATGACTATGATGGCTTTATCTTTCAACCCATAGCCCAGCAACCAGATTGTACGGAGGAGGACAGATTTGACGTGATGAATGACGAGACTTTGTGGCAAGTGCCAATGGTGCTGGACAATCAGCCTCAAGACCTTGCTTTGGTGGATTTCAACAAAGAAGACAACATTGTGCCTAGATGGGATCCAATGGTGGATCTGGATCTTTCAATTCCTCTACATCATCAGCTGTCAGCTTTTCAGGAGCATCAGGATCAAGGTCAACAAGAAGGCCAGGGTTCATCTTCCCTCGTTTCTCCTCATCAATTATCAGGAGAAGTGCAAGACTCAATAGGGCTCGCTCGCTGCCTCCAGGATCTTCGGGTAGATATTTTGAACCAATCATTTTTTCTTCTGCTAATAAAGCGTTAAACAAAAAATTGGTGAAATGCATGGGGATGTGTTTGCATGATAAACATTATACTGCCATGCAAGCCCAAGAACAGCAGCGTACTAACCTTTATAAATGAAAATAGTCACATGGAATATTAGAGGGTTGGGGACCCCACAAAAAATCATGTTGTCAATCTCATCATCTCCCCTCACCATATTGATATTTTATTTTTGCAAGAAACAAAAACCTCTAATCCAACCTATTCTCTCATTTGTACTCTTTGTGATCCCTTCTTATCTAGATGGTCACACGTGGATGCTGTTGACACTCGTGGTGGTCTACTCACTGCGTGGAATGAGCACGTATGGGCATTTGAACAACCTTTATCTCATTCTTCTATTCTACACGTGTCCCTTCGTCACATCCCTTCTAACACCATTTACCACTTCACTAATGTGTACGCTCCTAATGATCATCAGAGTAGAGATGAAACATGGCAACATTGTCATAACTTATCGCAAAATATAAATGAACCTTGGATAATTGGTGGCGACTTCAACACAAATCGTTCATTAGATGATCGTAATTCAGGCAACTTATCCTCAGATTCTTCTCTTTTTAACGCATTTATTCAATCTTGTTCACTTATTGAACCACCTATCAACAATCGTCGTTTTACATGGTCAAGTAGAAGAGAAAATCCATCATTATCCAAGCTTGATCGCTTCTTCTTTAATCTCATCTGGGATGACCTCTTTCCATTGACCTTGGTCAATGGTCTTGCCACCACCATTTCAGATCACTGCCCAGTTCTTCTTGACACCTGTTCAAACACTCCACTTAAATGCCCGTTCAGATTCAAGCGTCTTTGTCTTTTAGAACCATCTTTTGACGACTTTATCAAACTCAACTGGGATCAATTTCCATCTCACCACTCTGCCATGGTTAGAATTGTTAACAAGCTTCGCTCTCTTTGTAATTTGATTCGACCATGGGCTAAACATGTTTGGAATTCCATAAAAAGTCGTATTTCATCCACACAAGATGCCATTCTTAATCTTAATATCATTGAGGAACTTCGACCTTTATCTGATTGTGAAAGACATGTTTTGAAACAACATGAAGCAGAACTTAACAGACTAACCAAACAAGAAGAGATTGGATGGAAACAAAGATCTAAAGCGAAATGGATTAAAGATGGCGATAAAAACACTGCATATTTTCATAGAATTGCCAATTGTCATAGACGCACCTCATTCATCTCTGAAATTGTTCACAATAACATTACCTTCACTGACTCTAAAGACATTTTCCATCATTTTACTATCTTCTACAAAAGCATTCTTGGTTCATCTCCACCCCCCTCTCCAAACATAGAGTGGCACTATCTATACCCAAGCCCAACACCCATTAACATTGATCATCCTTTCTCAGAGGAGGAAATATGGAATGCTGTTAAGGATATGGCCGATGACAAGGCTCCTGGGCCTGATGGCTTTGGCCCATCTTTCTTCAAACACTTTTGGCCCATCTTAAAAATTGACATCATTGATATGTGTTCTGAATTCTACTCAAACCCCTCATCAATTGCAAAATTGAATTATGCCAACATTATCCTCATTCCAAAACATTCTGGTGATAATACTGTCTCTCCTTTAGACCTATTAGTCTTCTCAATACAACTTTCAAAATCATCAAAAAAATTCTATCCAACAGACTTCAACAACACATTGACTCTCTGGTGGGTATCGAACAATCAGCTTTCATCTATGGTAGAAATATCCTTGACTGTGTAGCAACCACATAACTAGTAATCTCTCATTGCCACTTCTCTAACTCCCTGGTGTCCTACTCAAACTTGATTTTTCAAAAGCTTTTAACTCAGTCGATTGGGAATTCATTTTATCCCTGATGATGCATAGGGGTTTCCCATTAAGGTGGTATAACTGGATCAAAGAAAGTTTGCACACTAGCATTTCTACTGTGTTTATCAATGGTGAATATGGTGGTAAAATTAAATCTAAGAGAGGCTTAAGACAAGGGGATTCTTTCTCTCCTCTCATTTTTGTTCTAATAGCCGATGTCTTCAATCAAATGGTAAAACAAGCCCTATCTCATGGCATACTTTCTGGTATTCCAATCCCAAATTCTGAAATTTGCACAACCAATTTGCAATTTGCAGATGATACAATTCTTTTCACCATCCCCTCCCCGAAAAACATTCACTCTTTCAAAGTTTTTCTATACTCATTTGAAATGATTTCAGGCCTCTCAATTAATTTTAACAAAAGCTCCATTATTATTCTTGGTAATTGTGCTCACTTGGGTCCTGTTATAGCTGATTGTCTTAATTGCATGATAGATTCATTCCCAATTAATTATCTTGGTATTCCTCTCTGCCCTTCTAAACTCCACAAACCAGATTGGCAACCACTCATTTCAAAGATTGAAAGTAGGCTTTCAAGCCGGAAAGCGAATTATTTGTCCTCTACTGGCAGTCTTGTTCTTGTAAAGCATGTACTCTCATCACTTTCAACTTACTGGATGTCATTCCACAAACTCCCCAATTGGGTTATCAAAAAAATTGATTCAATTCGTAGTACATTCCTTTGGAATGGGAGTAAGCTGAAAAAATTAATCAACTGGCAAACTGTTTGTCTCCCAACTAATCATGGTGGCCTTGGTGTTCTGAACCTCTCGACCTTTAATATTGCACTGCTTGCTAAATGGCTATGGCGAGCTCTCTTGCCTGGTCAATTCATCTGGAAAGACTGAATCTTGAATCGCTTGTACAATTCTAACCCCTTCATCATTCTCCACTTTAGGCCTGATGTCAGACCCTCACCATTCTGGAATGGAATTCTATCCACCATAACGAGAGTTAAGTCTCCTTTTCATGTCAAAGTTGGTAATGGGAATCTTGCCTCTTCTGGTTGGATTTTTGTAAAGAACAAATCCCTCTTCACTCTCTTTTTCCCATCTTTGCACCAAGCAGAAATAGCATACTCACAATTGCTGAGGCCCATGAGCTTGGCCCAATGGGCTTTTTTCCTGAAACTTTTCTAGGCTTTGAAGCATTAAATGAAATAAATTCTATGGATCATATTCTCAGCTCTACTCACCTATTATCAAAACCAGATTCATTCATTTGGGCCTTAAGCCCATCCAACATCTTCTCGGTAGCATCCTACTACAAGTTCTTAATACACCCCGGACGAAGCTTCTCTTTCTCGAGAATCTGGAAATGCCACCTTCCCCCCTGCATTATCTTCTTTCAATGGTTGCTCATACATGACCGTATTAATACCATATACAGGCTTCATCGCTTTAATATCAATATTTATCCCATATGTGTGCTATGCAAACAATGCAATGAATCCATTTCCCATCTCTTCTTTGATTGCGAATTCTCATATGTTGTGTGGGTTGCAGTCAGTTCTTTCATCCTTGGTTTCATCCCTTCTTACAACTCATTCTTCGATTACTGCCAACATCACCTCCTGACCCCTTAATAGATTCTTTAGTGGCTTTTTTTCATGGTGTATTTGGTTAGAACGTAATGCAATCATCTTCGGCAGACCCTCGAAGCTAATAATGGGTACATGTTATCATATTCTGCATCTATTTGAATCATGGACAGGAACAAACATGCATGCACGCTTCAGGCTTTCCCTTCCAATACCCCAGTCTCCTAGCTCTCAAGAAAGCAGTACCTTTGTCCCCCGTTGATCCAGATGTAGCTGCTCAGTAGTGCATATGTAGTATTTTGGCTGTATACTCTTACCTTATGCTCAGTTCTCTATGATGTATTTATTCAGATCAGTACTTGTATTATCTTTTGAGCGCCTAGGTCTAAACTACTTGCTACTAGTTGGGCCTGTCAACCAGTTTATATTATTATCAATTATATTTTACGCGTAACCGGCTGTGTAGTTTCACACCCGTCTTCCTCTAAAAAAGACGTCGTTTTCAATCTGTATTCAGTAGGCAAAAGATTTCAAACATAGGCATATGGTTGGCATGTTTGCGGTGCTTTCCATTAAATTTTGACACAGACTGCGACGCTGAATTCAAAGCCTAAACATGTTGGCTAAAAAGGACAAAACATGTTGGGGATGGAATAGCCTTAAGTATGAAGTTTGGTATCGTAAGTACACACCATAGTTTTTTTTTACTTTATTTTGATTTGAATTCCTAGATGTACGCTACAATTAAAGTTTTCTAATACATCGCATTTAATAATTTGTACATACCATAATGTCTACGTATGGCGGTATGCTGAAGCCAAGCTTGAGGATTTAGTTAAGGTAGTCGACTCTATTATTGATGTTGAGAAAGCAAATTGAAGCAACACTTTGTGGAGATTTAACTACTAGGTTTCTCTTTTGAATCAAAGCAAGTAAATGTATCACTTTGTTTTATTTTAGATATTTATTAAGGGTACCCATTACGTAAAATTTCATCCGTTTACCGATCGCTATCGACAATTATAAAAATACAACTGTGTCCAACGATGTGCCACGATCTCAAAAATATAATATTATAAAGTAGTTGGCTTATTTCGTGAAACCCCAGAATGTTGATATAGGGTGTAAAATACTCCAAATAAAAAGTAGTTTATTTTCCAAAATAAAAATTACAGTAAAATTCTATAAATTAAATTATGATTACATCTCAAAGGGCTTGTCCAAAATCGAAACCAATATCTAGTTATATTAAATAAACCATCATCATCCATAAAAAATTCCATAGCGACTATTTGAAAATTTGATTTGGATATAACTCACAATCTCTAATGCGAAATCTTCATTTTTCACTTCTGTTAGAAAGATAGAATTCAAGAGCTCCAAATGTTTCTTATTTCGAAGAAATCCGATTTATAATGAATCATGTACACTCAGTTGGAGTTCAGAACGCTAAATTACGAACTACCGCGCCATTACGAGCTCGATTTAAAATTATATTATAAATTTATACGTTCAACTATTGTTTAAAATAATATATTTGTTACTATAACTCAATTCTAACTGAATTAAACTTACCGAGTTGTCCAATTTACACAATATCGCCATTTCAGCTATTTCCGACTATTGCGGAAAAAATATTATTATTCCATTATTATTATTATTAAATAATCAAATTATTTGAATTCAACCCATTTAAATGATCAAATCAATATATTAAAATAATTAAATATATTAATTATTGCATCACTAAAATTCCGGGACATTACATATATGCACGAACCTAAAGCAAAAGATATGAGCATCTAAGCAAAAAATACAAACACAAACACATAGATCTACAGCGCTCTCTCTCTCTCTATATATATGTGTATATATATATATATATACATATATATATATATACATATATATATACATATATATATGAGCGGCTATTGAGACACAAATTTATGTACACAAAATCTAGACCACAAGATTTGTTTGTCTTTATGTGGAAGGTGAAATTCAGGGGGAGATCTAATGGTTTAAATTTTGTGTGTTTAATTTTGTGTCAACATTTTGTGCCCATTTGGACTTTCCGTATATGAATATATATACATATGAATCTGGAAAACTGACATACTGAAGCAACCAAAACATCACCATCCCAATATGGTGGTCCACACCAAAACAAAACCATCCAAGGAGGCATATCGGAGCAACCAAAAGAGCATAATGGAGCAACCAAAACAGCACCAAAACAATAGCGAAAACATCATATTGGAGCAATCAAAAGAACACCGAAACAACAACCAAAACAACACATTGGAGCAATAAAAAACAACACCATCCTAACCTGGCATATTAGAGCTACATGTTATATCAGAAATCACAGTTAAGCTCTAGAAACTATCGAATCCCTGCAATGGGAATAAGTTGTGTTACTATTTTTTTAAGTGTAGAGATTTAAAAATCTAATATCTCCAGAGTTCATAGACAGTGTCTGAACCACTCGGAATTCAAGATTTAAAGAAACTCGAAAGCACACACTTGCAGCATTTAATTAGAATATTCAAAAAATAAGAAAAACCCAATGTAACCTTAACAACAAGTTTAGCAGCAGACTCGGCAGGTAATCCTTTGCAAGCTTTTGCAGTCTCTTAAGATGAAAGTGAATCACGGCTTCATAGCCTATTATCAACCTCTCTTCAGTAGTCGAAAGCTATATTATTCAAGCCATTCAGCTTAATATTTTAAGTTCAAAATTAAAATATTTTAAAGAAAATGACGGGGAGACTTCACCTTGATTTGTTTAACATGAGGAATTGGCACAATGAACTCATTTACATCAATGTCACCAATTTGTTGGGGTTTTGTGCGCAGTGGAAGTTTGACAAAATGTCTGAAAAACAGGATCTTTATCACCCAATCACTTGAAGGTGAATTTGAATGAAAAACAAAAAAAACACAAATAATATCGGAAATGTGAGCACCCGATATTCCACCCAACCACCCTCTTTATTGATTCACAAATAAAAAATTGTTTACAATTGATCTCAACTATCGTTACAAAGTATTACAACTTGAACCAATAACCTTACGGAGAAATAGGTAGAGAATATCTAATAGCTAAATAATTTGAAGGAGAACACTCAATTTGGAATAGCTAGAATGATCACTCTTGGTGGCTCTCACCTACACCTAATGAAGATGTTCACTAGGACTTTTATAGAGTGAATTGCTTCATACTAGGGAGGGCGTTTTCTATGGTTAACCGACCGAACCGATCTAACCGACCTCAATCAAACCGCATTAACCGAAAAAATCAATTAACCGAACTTGTGGTTAACCGATCGCAATTAACCGATCAAAAACCTTGCGGTTAACGGTTAACCGCAGTTTGACATCGGTTAACCATCAACCGCATATATATTTTAATAATGTATTTTGATTCATAATAACCGGCCTAGCCCAAAGCCCTTTACAATGCACCCGAATACCTTATTCGCCTCGCCTGTTCCATCCAAAACCCTAGTAACCTTTTTTCAATTTTCACAGCCGCTTTTTTTTTAAACTTTCCAAAAGCAAAAATTCCTCGATCCAAATCCTAAACCCTAACTATTTTTCGCTGATCCACCGCTACCTGATTCGTGGATTCAAGACAATCGTGATTGCTAAGAGGAAGAGAAGAAACGTGAGTGTACTGATTTTTGATTCGTTGAATACTTTGATTTCAGTTCGATTTTAGTTTGATTTTGAATTAGTTATTATGTTAGCAGAATATGTTCAATCATAGCCATTAATTTCATAATTTGCATCATCCTTTGTTTACTTTGAATCATTAGCATGAATATGCGTTCTAGGTTATATATGTCCAGACCGCAAGGCTAAGATTTCTGGACAATTTGGCATGTATGGATTCTCGTAGCATATACAAATTTTTCAGTATGTTATTGACATCTTATATAAGTTATCTTATGGATTTTACTATCCCGATCAATTTTATAACATCACTTGGAGCTTTGAGCCTGTTGTCTGAAAAATACCTGATTTAGCAAGTTTAATGTAAGCAGCGCCTGTGTGAGTGTATGTGCAATTTTAAAGCGCATACATTCCTAATTTATATTTGATTCACATCAAAACATAATACACAGTATTTACATGATTCGATCCCCAATTATTTTAATCTTGCAATGCGCTGAATTTCTGCAATTAAAGCGCTCGGCTTCGTAAGTAATAAAAATTATTGCGGAGGTTTAGCATGAATATAGAAGTTGATTCCAAAATAACATTTTTCTACACTTTAAATTTTAGTTAATTTTTTAAACATGTACATGTAGTAATCACATCAAAGTAATTTTAAGTTAATAAACATTGAAAAGTAAGAGTAGAAGAGTTTTGTTTCTGAAATATACTATTTTTAAAAATTAAAAACGATAATATTTTTTCATTCTTTGGTGAAAATGTCTGTATCTTGCGATGGTCACTTGAATCTTGATCTTGGGTCCTATGCTTGGACTTGGTAACTCAGTTACTCAGACTATAAGGAATAAGCAAAAATCAAAATATTTTTATTAAAATGGATAAAAGCATGCTAAAGATACCTGATTTAGCAAGTTTAGCATTTTTACAACCTCTAAGCTGTAAATCACAGCATGCATCGGCAGGCAGTTTAGCATTTTTACCCTACTTTAGCGCCCCTACATATAAGTTAAAGACACTACTAAAACAAGCAGCTTTAGCTATTTGCTGCGAGTTGAGGAACATTAACCCTTATGATGCATTTCTGATCTTCAACAGTGCATAACTACATGCAACACCCTTATGAATTGCCCATCTCTATTTATAGACTTGCTTAGTCGACACAAATATATATAATTATGTACTTGTATATTTAGCACAAATTTCTCATTCCCATTTTGGTGGTATAGTTGCTATATGCAATCAATTGTTCATAAAGTGGTGTTATTGACATTCTTAAATTTATCTTATTCGAGCTTTCATGCATTCTTATATTTATCTTATCTTATTGACATGTTAGATAAAAGTAATATAGGACGCTAACTAAATTTCAGTACTTGCTTGTATGAA
Organism: Allium sativum; assembly: GCA_030737875.1. Taxonomy (NCBI): domain Eukaryota; kingdom Viridiplantae; phylum Streptophyta; class Magnoliopsida; order Asparagales; family Amaryllidaceae; genus Allium; species Allium sativum. The sequence goes on along the minus strand of CM060910.1, from coordinate 993,694,202 downwards.
GTATGAACTAATGCTTCTGATATTAGACTACTACTTTATAACAGGTACTAATAGAGGGATCGTCTAGAGAAACAAGAGATGACGAGTATTTGAACGAAGCAGATGGAGAGGAGACTGGTGATGAACAATTCACAGTTGGAAGAGGAAAACCGCCTCTTCCCCCCAATTGCAAGACTTCTCGTAGAAAGCCTTCACCGGTATGGTTACATTTTACTAAAGATAAGAATCCTAACATTCCTAAATGTGCTTGCAACTACTGTGGTCAAGAATTTGCATGCGATTCACATATGAATGGAACTACACATTTGAATTATCACGTAAAAACATCATGTAGGTCAATTCCACGTGATAGTGATAAAAGACAAAAAACATTAGCTTTTGAAGGCGATGATGAAGGTAGTTTCATAGCATGGTCATTTAACAAAGAGCTATGTAGACAAGCATTAGCTCGAATGCTAGTTATTGATGAACTCCCTTTTAGTTTTGTAGAGGGTGAAGGTTTTCTTAAATTTTGTCGACAGTTGTGTCCTAGTTTTGAAGTTCCTTCACGTAGAACAATTTGTAGGGATGTACTTCAATTATATTGGGACTCGATAGAATCTCTTAAAAAGTTGTTCTCTGAATCATTGCATGGTATTTCTTTAACTACTGATACATGGACTTCTATTCAAAATGTGAATTATATGGTTTTAACCGCACATTTTATTGATGGAAATTGGAATTTACATAAGAGTATTATAAACTTTTATGTGATTACTAGTCATAAAGGAGAAAATATTGGAAAACTCATAGTTCAATGTATCAAAAAATGGGAGCTTAAAAGAATAGTGTCTATCACGGTTGATAATGCTAGTGCAAATGAAGTGGCAATTAATTATGTGAGAGCTAAATTGAATGATTTTGATGGTAGTTGTGTCTTGAATGGTGAATTCATGCATTTACATTGTTGTGCTCATATAGCCAATTTAATTGTTAACGATGGACTAAGGGAGATTTGTAATACCATAGCTGGAATCCGTACTGCGGTTAGATTTGTAAGATCATCTCCATCACGATTTGCTAAATTTAGAGAGTTGAGTCAAAAATTGGAAATCGAAGATAAATCTATGCTTGTTTTAGATGTGCCTAATAGGTGGAATTCAACATATTTGATGCTTGAAGTGGCGTTAAAATATAAAAGGGTTTTCGATGATATGAAAGAAAATGATGGCATTTTTGTTGCATACTTTGAAGATGATATTGGCCCTCCCGGTTCTGCAGATTGGAAAAATGTCGGACTCTTTGTTAAAGTCTTAAAGTATTTTTATAATCTTACTTTAAAATTTAGCAAAACTTTGTCCATTACCGCAAATGAATGTTTTGCCGAATTATCCGTAATTCAAGAACAACTTCGCAAATTGACTAAGGAAACAAATCCATTTCTTGGAAAGATGGCACACAATATGAAAGCTAAGTTTGACAAATATTGGGGAAGTGTAGGCAATTTGAACAAAATTTTAATTATTACATGTGCACTTGATCCAAGATATAAATTTCAGTTTTTGAAGGTATTGGTTGAAGATATGTATGGAAAAGTAATTGCGATGGACATATTAAAAAGCGTGAAAGATAGTTTGATAAGATTGTTCAACTTTTATGTGAACGATTCTACATTTGGAACACAAACAAGTAGGGAACCACGACCTCAAACGTCTGTTGGTATTGATAATGTGACTGGTGATGATTCAGATCTTGCTGAAAAAAGGAATATATTTTTTAAAGGAGTTCGAGACCGAGATAACGAAGGCAACGAACTAGAAAAATACTTAGATGCACCGATTGAGGTTGAGCCGAATAATTTTGATATTTTGTTATGGTGGAAGGTAAACTGTAGTAAATATCGGGTTTTATCTTTAGTCGCTTGGGATCTTCTAGCTATTCCGGTTTCCACGGTTGCTTCCGAATCCGCATTAAGCACTGGAGGGCGGATTATAGATCCTTTTTGTAGTTCTTTGAGTCCACAAATGGTTGAGGCATTAGTTTGTACTCAAAATTGGTTAAGGACCAAACCAATTTTTGTAGATCACTGGATTGAGGTTCCTTTCGATGATGTTTACTTCTATGATGATGCATTTTTAGGTGATTTTAATATTTGTAAAATAATCTAGCTGCTTCCTCATTTATTTGATTTTAATGTTTGTTATGTAGAATTTGTACATGGACATCGAAGTGAATCGCCATCTTCTTGCATTCTTAACATGGACAGTCTATCTCCTTCATCAATGTTTATGTAGTCACCAAGGTCAGTAACACTATTTGTATGCATTCTTGCCAAGTCTATATAAACAGCTGCTATATAAACATTTTGTGCACTTTCTCAATATCTGTACAAAATTTGTTTGATTGTTTGATTTTAGGTGATAAGTCGATAGTGAATGAAGTTTGAACAATGACCGATAATTCAAAATTATTGTTGTTGTTTTAGGTATGAGCATAATTGTAAATTTGTTAATCTGTCATAGTTTTACTTGTTTGAAACTTAAAAGACTATTGATGTGTAATTTTTAATTGTAACTGTTTCAGGTATTAGTAAGTGTATCGTTGTTGATTCAGGTGGATGTTTTCCCTTGTTTCAGGTGCGATTATTCTTTACGTTTCTCTATTTGAACTCATGTAACAGCTACTATAACCTCATCAACCTGATGCTTAAGGTTATAAAAAGTCGATATACATGCTTTTTTGGCATATGTTTATTCTTTCACCAAACTGGAGCAGTGCTGTGAAAAATATTTGATCCTGAAAACGATTTTGCTTCCTTTGGAAGAATAAAATAAAAAGTCAATCAAAACTTCTTTTTGACTGGGAGACAAAAATGTAATATGAATCTATACAGATAAATTTCAGTTATATTTTTATATTAACTTGGCATAGAATACTACATGTGATAATGACATAACTTAGTTGGGTAGATATTTATGCTTTTATATCACTTCTAACTTTAGATTGAATGATAATATTGCATATCAATATCCATTCCCAGGATGGAAGGCAGAATATCATACCTCTAAATATTAAAGCAGCAATAAATTAAAAGGTATGCTATCTTCCACCTGAAAATTAATCTTTTGTTCCAAGATCATGGCTCATAAAGCTAAATATCTGTTATAAGCTGATTTATACATGATATATCATGTAGTACATAATGCAAATTTTGAGAGAAAACATACCAACAAAGTAAAGCTGCATCTTACATATAAATTTGCATGTATTTTACACATCTCTAAATATCAAAACTAAAAGAACAAATTACAATATATATGTTATCTTCCACTTGAAAGTTCTATAGCATCTTGATTATTAATGGAGCCATATCCCCAATCGAATCTTTGATGCATCCTTTCATAGACATCGACGCGTGTAACTTCAACTTGTTGTCATCCGTCCCATCTTTCTTCTAATCCTTCTCCTTCCAACATTCTCACTACTTCAGACGTTATAGTCCTCTGCTGTGGTGTTGCTTGTGTACACAATAGTGCAACTTGTACCATCTTCTCCACTTCTTCAACTTCATAGTTCTTGTTAAGGTTTTGGTCTACGATTTCTTCAAGTCAGTCTTCTCTTACCAGTTTCTTCACCTGTAAAACAGATGAAAAAAATGTCATCACTGATGCGAAGTAACTCATCTAACATAACATTTAGATATCCTACAAAAATAACTATGAGCTAGAGAATAATTATTTCAAACATATCAAGTGGAATTATCCAAGTGAATGAATTTCCTCACATTATCAAAAGATGGAGCTCAACAACTTCGAACTAAGAAAGCAAAATTAAAATTTTAAATTGTACTGATGCTAACAAAATGCTACGTTATCCAAATTGTGATAACTATATGACAAACATAACAATTTAATTCTTCAAAATAGAATTCATGAACTAAAGTTTGTGTATCTTACATGATCAAGAAGCAATATGTCGTCGTCTTCATCTTCCAACCGTGAAAAGTCAATTGCACGTTGTCTAGTAACGAGTTCAAGAACCCATTATCATTTTTGTTGAAACCATTAACATTGTTTGACGTTCATGTTATTGACAGTAATAGGTTGTGGTTTTAGTTGACAATTTTCTACGCTGGTTGAATATTACAGAGCACGCAACATAATTTTTCCCCAAGAAAATGTTGTATGTTTTTGAGCAATGTTGTTGCCATTTTTGCTTTCTGGATTCAGCTAGCTTAAAATTTCAGATAGCTATATTATATTGATGCTGACCATGCTTCAGGTTGCTTTTGATCATATCACTCTTCACTTTGTACTAGCTGACTCTTCCTTGCATGTTGATATGATTTCTAATACATGTTGCCATTCGCTATTTCACTGAATTTATGTAAGATATTCCAACTGATACTATTTATTTCACCTCTCAATATTTATATCCTGACATTTCAGTTGAAGGTTGTTGTGCGCCATGCTTGGACCATGCTTCAGGGAACTATGCTATCAATAATTCATTTTGTATTCAGTTGAAGGAATTGAGGCTGAAGCCTGAGTGTTGACAAGTATTTATGTAATGTAACTGAGTTATTATAGTAATGTAATTTCTATGAAATATGAACTATAAATGTATGAAGTTACTAAGCAGTATAAACATATCTGTGAACTGTGTTAAGTATTAGTCTATTAATGCATCAAGTAACTATGCAGTATGAGCTATACCTAGGTATTTTATGTGTGCTTTACAGAATGTAAAATTTGCAAGTGAGGCTGTATAATATATATAGTCGGTCTTGCAGTGGATTAACCGGTTTAGCATTTAATTTGAACGGTTAATCGATCAATGGTTAACCGTTCAAAGTAACTGGTTAACCGGTTAAATAGACCGGTTGGTTAAAATTAAGCGGTTTGGTCGGTAGAGCACTACCGCAATTAACTGAAAACGGTTAACCGAACCGCCCCATCTTCGCGGTTAACTGCAAATTTTAACCGTAGTTCATGGTTAACCGACCGCGCCCACCCCTACTTCGTACCCAAGTAAATTTGGCATCCAAATTATCTTTATATATGTTAAAAAACTATTTGGATAAGTACCAATTAATTATAGCCTTCAATTTCAAATATCCTACAAATATAGCAACAAATCTTCCACAAAATCTTCATAGATTATTTATCGCCCAAAATTGTTGTGATTTGTGTATCACAAATTTCAACACTCCACCTTGATACCAAATCCCAACATTTCCTCCACTCAAAACCAACCAACTTAGCTTTCACTTTCAACTTTCTTTTCTCAATTAACACCATCTCGATTTTAACAGCTACGAGATAAAACCATCATGTCTTCTCTTCAAGTCCAGGCTCAATTGATTTCCAGGCTTAATCACACCTTCTGTTTTTCGATATATGCCTACCACTTGATCCCTCTCCATCTACATGGATCCCTCGAGAATTATCAACGTGAAGACAACAATCGACAACATGATCCTCAACGGATCCTCAGCGGTGATCAAAACCAACCTCTTCACCTTGCTGCGGACTAGGTTCTTCATTCCAAATTCTCAAAATCCCCTACTATACAATATCCATCCATGAAAGCAACATCATCTCCGACATCTACAATCTTCAATCCAAAATCACTCCAAGCTATGCGATGAACTGAGGTCTGATACCAAACTACTGGAGTTTTGTATGCAGCGAAAGTTTGACAAAACACCCGAAAAACAGGATCTTTATCACCCAATCACTTGAAGATGAATTGAAAAAAAAAACAAAAATAATATCGGAAATATGAGCACACGATATTCCACCCAACCATCCTCTTTATTGATTCACTAATAAAAAATTGTTTACAATCGATCTCAACTATCGTTACAAACAATGACAACTTGAACCAATAACCCTACTGAGAAATAGGTAGAGAATATCTAATGGATAAATATTTTGAAGGAGAACACTCAATTTGGAATAGCTAGAATGACCACTCTTGGTGGCTCTCACCCGCACCTAATGAAGATGTTCACAAGGCCTTTCATAGAGTGAATTGCTTCATACCCAAGTAAAATTGGCACCCAAATTATCTTCATATATGTTAAAAAAACTATTTGGATAAGCACCAATCAATTATAGCCTTCAATTCCAAATATCCCACAAATATAGCAATAAATCTTCCACAAAATCTTCATAGATTATATGTTTTCCAAAATTATTGTGATTTGTATATCACAAATTTCAACACAATTGAACTTAAAAGGCAAAGTCCACCAGGCCAAAGACGCAAAGGTCCTATTTAATCGTAAATTAATAGTCAAACCTTTCGCCGTGAATCACAATAGTACCCCATGCTTAATTCTATTCTATTAGTTGTATTTACCTTGAATGCATGTACAGTTGTATTTTATAAATATCTAACAACCAAGTGTGTACTGAATAAATGTTTAATACACTCATGAATCCAAGTTTATAATATATGTAGGCTTGGATTTGATTATGTGATTTTAAATTGAAAACATACTCTTAAATTGCCCATCGAAAAAGTTGAAATTGAACAACTAACACATAATGAATGGCAAATTATTGGACCAAAGTACTAAAAAAATCTTTAAAAATGAAAATTAAGCACTGAAAATACAACAACTGTGAACTTAAATCTTCTCCCTTTAAATTTTAAATTTTACTTTGTTTATTCATTATTTTATAGTAAAATTTGTCTTGAGATTGTAATTAAATAAAGGGTCAAGTTTGTCAAAAATTTCAAAAAAAAACAAACACTACCGATAGGTTTTTGATTTAAAACATTATACTCTATTAACAACATGTTTTCTTGTAAGGTGTTCTTTAAACATAATATAGATCACGTGCATATTAATTTTTCAGCATTACACAGCTTCCGGTCGAGTATTCATTCTTCCAGATAAATCAGTGTGTAGCACTTTTTTCCTTTTTTTAGTGTACTGCTATTCACATCTTACTTCCCTCTTTCGGTCACTACACAATTTCTTTTGGCTGTAAATGGCCAAACTCCCTTCGCGTTGGTTGGCTACAAATAGCCGTCGAACTGTGTAATTTTTGGGAAAAAGTCATTCAGCGGTAAACAACCGAATAATATGGTGGCCGAAAGAGGAAAGTGTGGTGTGAATAGCAGTACACTTTTTTATACCAATGACAGAATATTCCTATTCATAAGCTGAATTAAATTTGATAGTGTACAGTGGCTCTAAGCAATAATGTTTCCACGATAAGAGATATCTTAAGATAACGGACTACGTTGATTGAAAACCGACAATGACTTAGAAAGTGAAATAAAAATCATAAATTGGGATAGAGGATTAGAACTTACTTGTCATCTTCATTATCAACACCTTCTTCTCCATCAACATCATAGTTATCCTGATTATCAGTAGCAGCAACATCTTGCATGTCGGTCTGACTCTGCTTAAACTGGACCATAACTTCTTGAGCTTCTGATATAAGAGCACTCTTTGCAGCTTTAACATTCCTCTTTTATCATCAGCCACAACCTCGCCTTTAACTGCTCTACTGCTACAAGTATCCTACTTCCTTCTAACTTCTCTATGAACACGATGTTCTGAAACAACAGTTGGAACAAAGTCCACTTCCTTCCTCGTAGGGCGCACACATATAAGTTGGCATACACATCCTTGTAACAAAAGGAATCCCTCATGTATGTGCCTACCAACTCACATTTGTACTCCACTCCTTCAATTTATTCCGTGATGTGGGGCTTTTATATTAAACCCGTCATTCTTACCTTAACAACATACAAGACAATCCTAACAGATGATCGATATACTTCTCATGTATCACCATGTTTTTTTAATCTTTCTAAGCACTACGGGGTTAGGGTCATTCAATTAGGCGAACCTCGATAGCCTCTTGCTATGGCTGAAGATGAGATCCCTTGGGAACTAATTATTGTTGAATTAGCATCGCTTGAAAGCATGGCTAGTGGAACTGTAGAAGTTTCAAAAACTGAAAAGTAATATGCTTTTTGATTTTGGTCATCTGTGATGTGTGTTCTTCCGTTCTTAATAATATCTTTAAAATCAACTTACCGGAAAACAACAGTAGAAAATCAGTTATATAAAAGAAACCAAGTCACATACTAACAGCTAAGTAAAACTGAAATTTAATGAAAATGATAATTGTAGGCTCAGTTGCAGCAACAAGATGACCTTAAGATAATCGTATCCCCTCAACCTTCGTATATGATAGGATGTGGAAAAATTGTTAATCCAAATTAACAGTCATCTCCACATGATAATTATTAAAAATATGCATGGAAGAGGCAAAGTAACCATTGTAATGTATAGGCTACATAATATGCTTATCATATACTGAGGTATTTCTGATGTAGTCATTTGAAGGGATCTTATTTTTGGATAGTAAATGAGAAGCTCGGAAGTGTGCAATCCAACATATATGGAAATATGAGAACTAAATATACGTGTAACAACAAAAGGGAATATTGTCAGTGAACATTTTGCAAACTTGACCATAGTTTTTTCAATCTACCAGCTTTACTTATCTAGACATCCTCCATACCCGTCCATCAAATCTAGGAAAATCGGACCATTACTTATTAATCCTGCTTTAGAAGAAGGTTCAAAAGAAAAGGTTTCCCTCATTTTTTTGGCTTATGGACTAAACATTTCATTTTTTATCTATTGTTTGAAGGCACTGAATAATACCACTCGTGGCAATCCTATATTGTTGTCAAAAATCTTAGAATCATATGATTTGAATCCCGTTTTAAATAGAATCTCTCCCTTTGTAATTCGATTTATATTCCGATTCAAAACAAGCTAATATCACACTTTAGAAATATCATTAAATTCAAATTAATATATCCAATATACTTTAGATCTACAATTTCAAATTTATTCATTTAGAAACAAATTAAAATTGAAACAAGAGAGAAAATGATGTTTTAGGCTTAGATGTAGAAGTTTAAACATCAAAATTAATGTTAAAGTGTATGCAAACTTTAAATTGTATGTTTTTTGAATCCACGATTTACGATTTAAATCTCGTTCCGATTTATTTTTGTGTTTTACGATTTGTGATTTAAATCTCATTTTGAAAACTTGATCCTTTGTATGTGGTTCAACCGAATCTCAAGAATACAAAGAACATGTTTAGAAAATGGGCAAGAAAATAATATGGCAATGGTTTCACAAGTCAACACAACTCAGAAAAGTTCTTGAAGCAGTACAAACAAATATGCTCAACTCCCCTGCAAACACATCATTCACTACGTTGGAACACAATCTACAGATTCGGTTTCAACAAGCAATCACTAAATAAATTAATATGATTGAACAAACTAGGCATAGATCTATTCTTTGAAGGTAATAAGAATACAATTTTTTTCCAAAATTCCCTAAAAGCTAAAAAGAAACAAGAATAATTAATATATGGTATTTATGTTAATAATATATTACATGAATAACATATATTAATGTTGGAAGATTTGTGTTAGAATAATTAATACATGGTATTTATGTTAATAATATATTACATAAATAACATATATTAATGGTAGAAGATTTATCATTGGTTTTATATGTAATATATATATATATATATATAGTAACACAAATAACACACATCTAATCTTCTGTCATTAATATATATATTACCATGTGTAATATATATAATAACATATATAACCAATGACAAATCTTATACCATTAATATATATTATTTATGTAATATATTATTAACATAAATACAATATATCGATTATTCTAACAATAATTCACTCTATATCCAAACTTAACGGAAACAAGTATAATGAACTAGAAGATATGAATAATGATTTAATTAATTTTTTCATCATGTTTCAATTCTTAGTCCTTAAATTTCATTACCTTCAAGGCCGACCCTGAAACGCAAAAAAAAAAAAAAAAAAAAAAAAAAAAAAAAGTTAGAGACCCTAGGAAAATTATGATATCAGAGGTCCTAGCCTATCAAAATATGTTCAAGTATATGCAGTATAAGGTCGGAGGCTCTAGACAGTGGCGGATCTAGATTTTATGGTGAGGTAGGGCAAATTTTTTTTAAACGTAGTCCCATATCTTCAAATATCCTTAAACACTCTTAAATATATACTAACATGTGTTTGTCTAAGGTAAATTAGTTGCAAGTGGTGCTGTTTGGATCAATTTCAAGTGGTCAAGTGTTCAGATGGGGCTAATCCCTTATTTCTAGCTAGGCCAATCTAGCAATGGACGTTTCATTTTTCTAGAGTTGCAAAATTCCAGATGGGGCCTTAGCTCTTGTTGGCCATAATGTAGATACGCCCCTGACTTCAGACGGCCACCTTGGTGGCCTTAACCCAAGGCTTCCCCTGATTACCTTATATGTTGAATTAAACACATTTAGAATATAATTTTGATAGAAAAATATTCCAAATTCTAACATAGTTCCATATGCAAAGCTCCGAATAAAAGATAACATTTTTAACCTTTGCTCTATAGCACCGTGCACCTGTTCCAAGCTAGGTATAGTCCTTGAATTTATTTCCACTGCTGAAGCAATGTGCATCACCTGAAAAGGGAAATCAAATTATCAGTTAGCATGAAACCACAAAATACACCAAAATAACATTAGTCAACCATAAAATGAATAAATAGTTAGTTCAACTAGACTTGGGTATCTATACGTGGACGCTTACATACATAACACATATCTGGGGAGATAAGTGTCAAAATCACATTAGCTATCAGATTGAATAGTACTTCCCTGCTTTATTTTTTTGCAAATATGCTATATATAACAAATGAAAACATGCTTGATTAGAATAAATTAAGAAATTAAACAAATGTATAATTACTACGAACTAAATTATAGGGAAACGAAAGAAGCGAAATAATTCCATAAAATGAAAAGCATATTTTCTTACGAAATGCAAATGCCCAAAAATTAAAAATACTACAAGAGAAACATAAACAATTTAGCACTCAACACATCACATATATTATTACTAATTCAGATGGATTTTCCCTATATCTAATCATTGTATATAGGATAAATTTGTTTGTAGATAAATTATATAGCATGATCCATCACAAAGATAAACTATTGTACATAGATCGTGGTTACTGGCTGGAAACTACAGCAATGTTCTGAACCCTAAGGATAAGAAAGGGAGTCGACTGTCCTTTTTCACTCATTAGAGTTTTCTCCATTTTAATGCACCAGTGTATGCTTTATAATGCCAATTTATACTTTGGATAAATAGAATTGAATTCAACCTACAAACTCAAACAACTTTACAAATTCTAAACTCAATTCAAACAATAACCTCAAATAAAATTCATCAAACCCTGATTAAAATGGCAAGAAAAGAAATCTACTATTAAAATTACTTCATAAGAGTTAGATTGTGCGAATTAGTGACGAATTTCTCAGTCGTATTTCATGTGCTAGGGATGGGTAGAAATCTATGGGAAGTTGAATTGCCCGAGAAGAAAATGAGGATTTGTGACTAATGTATATATCGAACAATGAAAGCGGACAAGTCAATTTAGTTTCAATTAAGTTATAAATTTTCTTTTCTTTTTGGGTTTTCATTGTTCTTTCTTAGAAAGATAATAAAGAAAAGGTGTTAAAAGGAGATTAGAACGATCACATAATTTTTTTATTCAAAATATAGTGAAATGTAGGTGGGAAATAATCTGTAGCATGTTTTTGTTTTAGATTAATCAACATTTGCATATAGACTTAAATGCTACCAAAAAATGCAAGCAATACCAAGTTTTGTTGTATTGTATACCTACCATCATGGCTCCAAGAAACCTACAGCTTCATGTGCTTCAACCAATAAATATTAGTATAACGATAGATCTAAATGTTATTATTATTGTTGATGCTACTCCAAATCCAACAGATCCAGGCACTAGAACGGATCTGGAGAGCTTGATGTTTTTTTAATACAATAGCTGCCAACAAGCCTGACAGGAAACCCAATGAGAACCAGAAGTAAACAGAAAACTCTAACAATGACCATGAGTCTAAGAGGTAGATGGATAAGCCCTGGCAAGGTCACCGGCCATCAAGCTTTGGAGAGTTTGATGAAGCGTTATGAAGGCACTAAGCAAAAGCTCAGTGTACGAATTCAAAATAATATAGATCTAACTAACAAGCTAACTCAAGAAAATAGGAATAGTATTCAACCTCTTGATACAAATAGGATGGAGCCAATCCTATTGACTATGGGTTTGAATACTCCCCTCTTTAGGGCTTAGACATAGAGGCCAGTGTTGTCAAATAGAAGGATATAGGGCTGAGCATCCACGCAAGCGAATCGCGCTATTCTTGCCCCATCTTCATATTGAACCCGGTATGTATGCCTAGATTGGTACCGTTCTAGTTCACAATGGAACCAGAACTTCTTGCAAAAATGCCTTGTCTCCTACTCATCTGGTGATCGACGGTGATAAGAAGAACCAAGGAAATACTGCTTGTCTACCCTGACGAAATGTTATTGGAAATGTTGTTCAAGTGGTTCTCTAAAACAACAAGAACAAAGAAGATATCATACACATCGTAGGAATAAGGCAGAACCTAACCACCAACATGCAACAAATGTCCAGACTTCGAACCTAAAGGTAATGATCAATATATTATGATAGAAAGTCAAAAATACTATATTGAGGGCTAAAGAGTCGCCCGAAGCCACATATCCTTACTGACAATATTCTGAATACAGAACACCCGCGTAAATTTACTACTCATATGATGCCAGCAGCATCTAATGAGATATTAGTAGTACACAAATTCAGCTTATGCCATTAACACAATCAAGTAAAAATGCTTTGTGATTTTCTTGAAGGGTGTAGCAACTAGGTTCACTGAATTTGCAGCAAATTTGATATCTTTATTTAAGTAATTGGCATAGAAATTTATGGCTTAGTTCCTCACACCTGAACTTTCCCTAATCATTGTTGGAAATTTAGAGGTATATTAAAAATTTAGATAGGAGGAGGTAGATGGAGGACAATATTCAGCAAACTTTAATTCTTTCTTACTTACTTACAACTAAATTGACCATCTATATATAGTGGACTAAACACCCTTACAGTACTAATAGACACCATTTCACAAATGGACACATTACTTAATGGATATGACTCTTAAACTTAAAAGACACAACACTACCAATGACATCATTATTCTACCAAAGCACATGTCTTTTGACTTTCCACATGTCAATGACAATTAATGCTTGGTTTATTTTCCACATTGCCTCCCTTAAACCAAACTAAAATCTTCAAACGTTAAAGGTTTTGAGAACATCAAGACTTTGATTCCTTTTATATCTCACACGTTTTGGTAAAAGTATAAAAATCGGCCAAGCTTTCTTTCTTCTTTTCTTCTTTTCAATCACAAAGATATTCAATGCAGTTTCTTGAATCCTTGCTGCAATCCATTCATATCGTCCTCCTTCATTGTCATAAAATTCTCCAAAAATTATGCTCATCGGCTTCCATCTTGATCTAGTGTCATAAAATTTGAATGAATCATATATAATATCTTTCCATTCAAACTCTTTGTGTGTTTCCAGAATTGGATTTCCGTAAGCATCATCTAATACAATCATTGGAGATTTTCCATTAAGTTCCAATGTAATAGGCTTGAGGTTGCTTTTTGCAGCCATTTCGAGTACCAATTTACCGGTTTCAGTCGATTAAGTAAAAACAAGCTTGTCGACATCCATGTGACTAGCAAGAGCTACACCAGCTGCGAAACCAAAACCAGATATCACAATAAGAACACCATCTGGACCTCCTTTATATTCATTTGTCTTCTCCGCATTTTCGCAAGCATCCTTCTTTATTGAAGCATCATCGACCTCAGCATCCTCAGGGTCACACATCTCGACATCTTCATTTTTATTATCGCCTTTGTTTTATGTTTCTGCAACCTATTTTATTTCACTGCAGCCTTCACTTTCTTTGCCCTTTTTTGTATCACCACTATTGTCCTCTTTTATTTCAAGACAACTTTCTTCTACATCATCCATCTTCATGTCATCCTTTACTTTGCCTTCTGCTCCCATCATTTTAGCTTCAGCATCACTCTCCTCCTCACTATTTTTCTCGTTCTCATCCTCAGGCTCGTTGTCCTCAAGCTCTAACTTTCTTCTGGTACTTCCTGATTAGCAGCTTTCTCTCCCATCAGCTCCTCTTCTTTTCTCGCCTTCTCCTCTTCTTTAGCTTCTTCGACTTCTTTTGTGTTATCTTTTGCATACACCCTTTCAATAATTTCCACGAATCTTTTACAAATTTTTCTCCAAGAATATGGTCTATAGCTTCTTGATCGACGTTCTCAGACATCACAACACGAGCTTGGAAATCTTTCCACATGTCAATGACATTTAATGCTTGGTTTATTTTCCACAAACATGTCATGACCTTATCGATCTTGCACTAGGCTCTGGGAGATCCTCTTAAATTTTTTGGAACATTTCAGCATTGTTGTCACGGAGGTCAGTAATTTGAATGATAAAGTTGTCCTAATAGCACTTACGAGGGGTGTTAACCCTGAATCAGACTTTGATGATTGGTTAGATGGAAAGCCATCATCTACACCAAACATGTTCATAATAAAGTGGTTCAGTGCATGAGATGGGAGGAGGCAAAATGAATGTTGAGGAAGGACAATACTAGATAGATTAATTAGGGGTTTAGAGTAAAGTTTTTGTGAAACATTCTAGAGGGAGCTCTGACGAAGTGAATGTTCAAATTAGAATAAACAAATAATCCACATAAAAACGACATTGATAATGGAGGTCGTAATCAAAGAAAGAACTTGAGAAAATGACCTAGGGTACCCTTATTTGACAGCACATTCTGCTAAATGATACATGGGAAACTTGTACATGGAAGCATCCAATAGAGTATAGTACCTAAAATCAAATTTCAAAGAGTCGACAGAAAGGGGGGGAAATCTAGGAAGTGTTGTATATTCCATGAGATGTATGAATGGAACACGAATGAATGTCATCATTTAGGAGATGTAATTGAGAAGCTGATCACGAGAAGAAGATTTCAACAGTATGTAAAGGCCCTGTAGGATGGGGGAAACAGACTTTAAACCTCAACTAAGGCCGCGTTGTGCTTAGAGCTACCACCTAGAAAAACCCATAGAGAGGGATTATCATTAATATTATTGTTGGTGGACCACGTCCAACTGGCAAGACTTGGGAGAGATGGAATGGTATGTTAATTTTATAAATATGTTAAGTATAAAGAATGCTAGAGGATTCACAATTTTGGCAAAGCAGTAGAGAATGATGATCGATGACCTTATTTTCCATGATAGGGAAGAAGATGGAGTGGAAGCCCCAACTATTGATCGATTAGTGATATAGGCCATGATTGGCCTAAGCCTAATGTAGAAAGTCATTGTTAATTTCAGGAGTTCTGTAATTATACTTTTCAAAAAGGACTACAACCAACTGTTTTTGGAAGTTAGAGATATAATGCCGCTCACAGCTTGGATCCACGATTTCAGTGGAACTGCAAATGAATTGGTATGTATACTGGAGTTATCGACTGAGATTCTTAAGAAAAACTACCGGAGAATGCGGGTCCTTTCGTTTGTTGTACTTGACATCAACTATGTACAATGCT
Source organism: Allium sativum (assembly GCA_030737875.1). Taxonomy (NCBI): domain Eukaryota; kingdom Viridiplantae; phylum Streptophyta; class Magnoliopsida; order Asparagales; family Amaryllidaceae; genus Allium; species Allium sativum. The sequence continues at coordinate 993,678,568 of CM060910.1, read as the reverse complement.
TTCTTAGGATATTTGGCCTTATCTAAATTATGTGCAAACCTCACTCCATGGTGCCTTACAATGAAATTTCTAATTGGGATTTTGTGTCAGGATTGATCAAAGGTGATCTAGTCATTGGAGATCCTATTACATGGCTAAACAGAAAGACACCCACCAAAAAGAAAAGGATAAGAATATGGAGACTGCTTTATGCATCAAGAATACTCAATGCTCAATCACCAATGACCCAGGCCTGGCTTAAGAAATATAACCGCCTCTACAAAGACATTGACACGAGGAAAGATGAAGAGGCAGGAAACTCGAGGGCTGCACTTGCTGAGTAAACAATTGGAATTCCAGTCAGCCACGATGACCCATCATAGGTCTTCAAGGTAGAATCTTAAATAAGTACCGAACTTATTAATGAACTCACAATTTTTCTTCAACTTTACATGTTCATTTGGGCTACATAAATATGTATGGAACCATACCAAGTTTCATGATCTACACTTGAACATTGACCCAGAGTTCACCCCGGTCAGCCTTACAATGAAATTTCCAATTGGAAGTTGCATCGGGATTGTTCAAAGGTGATCTAGTCATTGGAGATCCTATTACATGGTTAAGTAGAAAGACACCCACCAAAAATCAAAGGACAAGAATATGGAGACTGCTCTACTCAATGCCCAACCACCAATGAATGAGGCATGGCTTAAGAAATACAGTCGCCTAAAGATGAGGAGCCATGAAACTCAAGGGTTGCACTCGCTGAGTAGACATTTGAAATTCCATTTAGCCATGACGGACCATCATGGGTCTTCAAGGTCGGATCTTAAATTGGTACCAAACTTATTAAAGAACTTGCAATTTTTCTTTAACTTTACATGTTCATTTGGGCTTAAATAAATGTGTATGGAATCGCACCAGTACACTTGAACATTAACCCAGAGTTCACCCCGATAAAGCAAAGCGCTGCATCTTGAGACTAGAAAGACTAGTCGCACTTAAAGAGGCAATGGGTATGCTACTCAACAATGTCCTTATTTATGATGCCCTCTACGTAAAGGATGTCTCCAATCCAGTCCTTGTGAAAATGCCTAACGAAAAGTAGAGGATGTGTATAGACTACACAGAGTTAAACAAAGCATGATCAAAAGGTAGCTTTTCACTTGCAAGGTTATACCTGCTTTTAGATTCAATGGTTTTTTTTTTGAGCAAACGGATATGTAGCACGAGACTACACAGCCAATTATATAATAGATAGTAGTAATTTTCCAATTGACAAACCCAGTTGGTGGTCCAAAAAATACGTTCAGTCTAACCCCTTGGGCAATACAACATCATACAACATCAAACATATACAACTTAGATACTTGGCATATTAATTATACATAGATAATGTCCAGTACTAAAGTAACATCATAAACCATCACACAAGCTTTATGCTGGAAGCTGGGTCATTGCTATCAACCGAGTCAGATGGAGAGGAGGCCTGAGGCAAAGCAAATCTGAAAGCTGGAGCATGGCTACCACCAGAACCTGTCCATGTAGTAAAAATATGGATAATGCGATGACATATACTTGTAGTCGAGCTAACATTATTACTAAAAATCCTTGCATTTCTTTCTTTCCACACACACCAACTATAAACAGCAAGGAAAGCATCTATTAGTGAATTTGGAGGTGAGAATTCCCAATGTTCGAAAAAGGAGGAGATGACAGGGATGAAGCCAAGTAAGAAAGAACTTGAAGCAGCCCAAATAGGGTAGGTGCATTCGCAGACAAAGAAAAGGTGATGGATGGTTTCTGCATGCATATTACAGTAAGCGCAGTTGGGATCAGATGCAATGTTACATCTAAACAGCTTCTCTCTAGTATTGATCTTCTCGTGAATCAAACACCATTGGAAGAAGAGGATTCTAGGAGCCAGTTTGCATTTCCACAATCTTTTGAATTTGAACCTTCTTCCAGAGAAATTCAGAAATTTGTAGCAAGAGGAAACAGAGAAACCACTAGATGGGGATAATGACCAAACAAACTGATCAATCCTCTCATTGAGCCGAGTCTTGCGCAGGATTACAAAGATATTCAACAATTGTGAAAGAGTATTCCAATCAAATAGTGAACCTGGAACTAAACTTGTATGACCATTGTTAAATGCATCAACTACAGTAAGCATAGAATGAGTTTGAAGAGAAAAGAGGGAAGAAAAAGAAGAAGATAGAGGTACCTGACCATGCCAAATGTCGTGCCAAAAAAGACAGGATGAACCACCCCCCAAGGAGACATGAAACAATGATCTGGTACGAGGGAGACAAGAAAGAACACCATGAAGAAAGGGAGAAACTCTCATGGAAGGATTTTGATGAAGAACAAGATGAGCGTTAGAAGAAAAATGATATGCTAAAATCCAGTTTCTCCAAATGAAATCGCCTGGACAAAGAAGTCTCCAGATCCATTTAGCAAGTAAAGCAGTATTAAAATGATTTAGGTCAAGAACACCAAGGCCCCCCTGATCATTTTGAAGGCAAACAGTCTTCCAATTGATCAACCTCTTAACTTTATGGCCATTCCAGAGGAAGGAGCTTCTTAAAGAATCAATCTTGATAATTACCCATTTAGGGAGTTTGAAGAAAGACATCCAGTAAGTGGGGATAGAAGAAAGTACAGATTTGACTAAGATTACACACCCCATGGATGATAAAGAGTTTGCCTTCCATGCTGCTAGCCTTGATTCAAGTTTGTTAATGAGAGGAAACCAATCATTTTTGCGAAGTTTAGTGGGTCTAAGAGGTAAACCAAGGCAGGTCATTGGGAATTTAGCAACTTTGCAGTTAAGGGTAGAAGAAATCATGACTCCAAGGTGATCAGAGTTGCCAAGCATATAGATGATACTTTTGTTGAAATTAATGGAGAGGCCAGAAACAAGTTCAAAGACGTACAACAATATTTTGAGGCAATGAATATGGAGAGGTTCAGGAGAAGAGAAGATTATAGTGTCATCAGCGAATTGTAAGTTGTTAATGCATATGGAAGTGTTTGGGAGAGAAATGCCAGCAATAAAACCATTATCAGAAGCTTTTTTAACCATTTGATTAAAAACATCAGCAACAAGAACAAAGATCAAGGGGGAGAGAGGATCCCCTTGTCTTAGGCCTCATCGACGTAAACCTTTAGCTATAATCAAATATCGATGCACGTCCCAGACTAAGAACATACCATCTTCATTACAAACCTAAGGCTATACTGTTGCATCATTATGGCCTTTGGTTTAAAGAATGTCGATGTTGCTTATCAATGAATGGTTAATCAGATGTTCAAGGACCATACTGGGAGATCCATGGAGGTATACATGGATAATATGCTTATGGAGTTATGATGGTCAAATGATAATATCGATGACTTAGCAAATATGTTAAGTATTCTCCTTAAAATGAATGAAACTCAACCCTTGAAATGCTCTTTTGATGTTGCATTGGAAAACTCTTAGCTATCATTCTTAATTCTCCTGGGATTAAAGCTAATCCTAAAAAGACAGTCATCATCCAAAATATAGGAGTTCTAAAGAAAATAAAAGATGTTCAAAAGCTTAATAGGAAGGCCATTGGCCTAAGTCGATTCATATCTAGGACTATTGATAAATACTTCCCCTTATTCGATATTATAAAAAAGGGAGAAACGAAACTTTATTTGGATGCAATATTGCCGACACAACCCGAAACCCCCTCCCCCTGCCTAGACCGAACTGGAATACAGATAGGTTGAGAACACGACACATTGGAACACAAAACAACAGAATATTTCGTTGCTCTTACAATAATTTACATCAGAGTATAAGAATATCAAAGTATGGAAAATAGTATACACGGCGGAAATACAATTATCAGAGAATAAATAAATTACATAGCAGCGGCAAGTGTAATAGATAAATATACAATGCAACAGAAAACATCAACTAACACAGTGGAAAGTAATACACAGATATAGAGCTTTCCGAATATAGCTTCAGCCATTATTCAGGATCCTGTGGAAAAAAAATCTGCAAAATCAAAACTACTAGCTGCCCATGTGGAAAATATGGGCACCCAGAGTTTAGGTTGAAACAAACTCCAGGTCAGTCATGGGACTGGTATGAGAGCTAAAACAGTTATTTAAATTTTTGCTTGAAAATATGGTAAATCATGGGACCACGCCGTATAACATAGAACAAGTTTTATTCTATGAATACAGAAAATTTAAATAAACTAATTAATAAACGACGCAATGCTTTTTAGAAAAATGAAGCTATATAAGACTTAGGTCCCATCACACAATGCAACACAAGTCGGAGGATAGAGTTTTCCTTATAATAGCTAGATATTCTTGGTACGTTTAAAACGAAGATCTTTAATATCACTACAAATGCATAATGTAGAAAACAACTTTAAATATAAATGTATCAATCATAGACGACATAAGTACCATATATTATGTCGCCATATAGGTTTACAACCAAAACCGTGAAATGTCGTATTGGAAATTGGATTTCCATCATGAGTCAAGGCAAGGAATGTCTCCTTACCGATTTTGGATCACCTCTAGCAAGATGATCCTGGATCACCCCTATAGGCAACCCTTGGATCTTGCAGGGCCGGTCAACACTTGATGTTTGTGGATTAGTTATTCTTGAACAATACGTTTCTCGGTCCTATCAAACCTGTCACCTAGTCATTATGTTGACCAATCATATCTGAGGGCCCTCGCTATCCATCATCTAAATAAGTAAAATGCCTGGATCCATACTATGACATCACTTCTAGCTAAAAAGAAACGCATGCACTCCCTGCTGTCAATTAATCCCGTTTTTGACTCGTACAGTGGAGTGAGGCTCGTAAATTAACATTATACAGAAAGCTGCGCTATTTAAAGTCATGCTTTGATCATCATCCACAAAGGTCTTCTTTTCAACAAAAGATTTGATCATTGCATCTCAGCATGTCACATTGTAAGTTCATACCATACAACTGATGTCTACCGATATATAACCTTTGAGCACGTACGTCTCAGAGAAGGGTGTTAAGCAAAGAGAATAAGTTCTCCACCACCAAACAGATATATATTTAGTAGGGATCAACTAATATAGCACAAAATACAATGTCAGACACACAATCCATTTGCAAGTTCATTTTGGGTCTGAACGAAACCGGAGGCACCTTATTTCTCATCCCATATGTCCAATACATGAGATAGACCCTTGCATATCCGTTCGATTTCCAATACAGGAGAGAGGCGCCTTATTATCAAATAAAGATCTTATTCTTCAAACCAAATATATGAAACCAAATTACAAATCAAAATACTTTCATAATTGATAAATGATAAACTAGTTAGAAGTTAGAAAGTAGAAACAAACAAAGATCAATTAAATTGATCGCTTATTAATAAAATTAAAGTCAAACTAGAAAAATTACAAAGATTAGAACTGATTAGAAATTTTGATATTTTGGTTGGGAGTTTGTGAACTTTTGTTACAAGAGGCATAAGGAGACAACACAACGTGGAGGGAAAGTGAAGGAGAAGGAAAAATAATATTTATGCACCATTGATACTTTGGTGAAACTTAAGGTAGTATTTGATTTATTTTTTGCTTTGTGTTTTAAATTTTCAATATTAATTATAAAAAATAAGAAGAGTAGATGGATGATGAAGAGGATGGAAGAAAGACGAATGAGAATATGAAGAAATTAGAGGGATGACGGAATGATAAATTATCTCTCTTTTTCTGTTATTTCACAAAATATGTGAAATAAAAAATAAAATTGTTTTCTTTTTGTTTGTTAGTTTTATTCTCTAAAACAATCTTATTTTCGATATGCATGTGTCATTTATAGTTTTGTATATACAAAAACTATAAAAAAGAGTAAAACGAAAGCATCCTAACTTTTTCATGTTAATTTTGTAATGTAAAAACTAATTTTTTAGATTGACCTCTACAATAAACTTTATTATTATTTTATTAATTCAATGCTTCTATGAATTATATCACTACTTTATTCCTATAATTATGTATCTGTTGGAACAATACTCTAGAAAAAAGAAACTGATTTTAGGATGACAAATTAGTGGGCTGCTCGCTCTATTCCTTCATGTTCTTCATTTAGTACGATGAAAATTTTACTTTTTAGGAAGTGTTTGAACATAAGAACTATTTTGCAATTTCTACAAGACTTAAGACTCAATTTGATAAGTATTTTATCGGAAACTTAAAAAGAAAAAAAAATTAAGAAAAAGAAATTGATCAAAAATGGACGAGCCCCTCCTACTTTGTTAATCATATCTATCAGAGGAGATCATGTGAAAATATAACGGTTTCTTCCGTTTCCCTAGGCCAGCCATCTGTGGGAGTTTCGGGTTTGATACCGATATTTTAGCAATACTTATAGGTAAATTCTATTTGAACTCAGCAAATTTCCGAGTTTCCCCTTGATTTTCCTAAAATCCAAAAAAGCCATTATTTTGCTGAAATGCCTCCCATTTTGAAAAAATTCCAAAACTATCATTTTACGCAGTGACAATGCGTGATCCCTTCACAATACCACGTAGTGACATTGTGTGGTGCCTTGAAATCACCATGCACTGACATTGTGTGATACCCTGAAGGAACCATGCACCGCCATTGCGTGATGGACAAAAACACGAAGGAAACAAAAACAAAAGTTTAAATTAAAAGTTCAAAAAAAAAAAAAAAAAAAAAAAAGAAAAAAAAAAATCTGAAGACAATTTAGCTTTTTGCTACATCCTTGTGTGTGGTATGAAGAATCGAAGTAAAAAAGTATCCTATGTAAGTAAAAAAAAGTAAGGATGCGTTCAGGGTACAAAAATGCACCGTTATCGTTTCTGACGCATTGGGAACGATAACGGACAACCAAATCTGGCTGTTGGGAGCCAACGCATCCACCAGATTTTGGCTCCTCCTGCTAATTTAGCCGTTGGCTTTAAATATAAATTAATTAAATTAAAAAATAAAAATCAACTTGACCGCTTAAACTTACAAATGCATTCTTTGCTTAACTAAATGGCCCGTTAAAATTCTCAAAATACCCTACTTTCGCTTAGGGGTGAACGTACGGTCGGTTCGGTTCGTTTGGAGGTAAAAAAGCTAAAACTAAATAAAAACAAAAAAATTCCAAACCGAACCGAACCGAATTAATTTCAGTTAATTCGGTCGGTAGCCGATTTGACCGAACTTGAAGCAAATATTATTATTCAAATGATGGATTCACTCAAAATAAAAAATAACTTCCTGTTTGGAAAAACTTTTATATAGTAAATTCTATGTTTATGATAAGATTTGATCTATTGAAAAGAAATGCTTTTGTATTTTATAACTAAATTTATTATTTAAAGTACTAGAATACTGTAAAACTAGAAAATAAGTTAAAAGTTCGGTTAAACCGATAACCAATTTTTTTTTATTTTACAAACCAAATTCAAACCGATTTAGTTTCAAAATCGAACCGAACCGACCGAAATGAACCGGTTTGATCGATTAATTCGGTTTGAAACAAATATTGCTCACCCCTACTTTCACTTATCGCCAACACACCCTAAAAAAGGAGTATTTGCCACACTTTACACTTACATCTGCCTTTGTGAAAGCGGGGAAAGACGTGCGTGGTATGAAGAATCGAAGTAGCCCACCAGAAATTAGATGCCTCGAAATAATCAACACACAAGATAAGCCATCGCTTGCTACATCGTTGTGCAGTGACATATCAATGCCTTCCTGTTAACAATATTCACCTGGCCAGGTTCGATTTTCATCCTCCACTTTACGAACTCCATCAAACAACAGTTAAGTTTTGGTAATTCAAATTTGAACTCTTGATTCGTTTAAGTTGTGAAGAAGTTGTTATCCATATGATTTTGCAGAACAGCTTAGCATACAAAAATAATGCGAATATTTGCGTACAAGCTGTTTGCGCAAATGTCTTAAAGGGAAATAGAAGCAATTTGCTCAATACCCACATCACTCATTTCTTAACCACCTCAATCGTTGATGAAATAATCTTACATTTATCAAAAGACACAATACTTTCATGGAATTTCTTCAATTGGGTCAACTCTCTTCCACATTTTCATAATTCCATCCAATGTTCTTGGACCATGCTTCATGTTCTTACCAAGAACAACCACTTCAAAATGGCCAGATGTTTTCTCGAAAGTTTCACATCAGATAATAATTTTTTTACCTCATCAATGTTAACTTCATTGATTGACTCTCACAAGGACCCGGATTCTAATGGTCGAATTTTGAGTTGGCTTATCACATTTCATTCTAGGAGAAGGTCCACTAGTGATGCGATTCACGTATTTCAGCAAATGAAGCGTAAAAAAATTAATCCTGATCAGCATGCGTGTAGCTCTTTACTAAATGCATTGGCAAAGTCTAGGCTTATTGCTACTGCTTGGAAAATGTATAATGATATTCAAAAGATGGGAGTTGTTTCCAATATCCACATATATAATGTGATGCTACATGTTTGCTGTAAGTCTAATGACGTGGATAAGGCTGATAAATTGATTTGTGAAATGGAGATGAAGGGTGTATGCCCAGATATTTTCTCTTATAATACATTGATATCTTTATACTGCAAAAAGAGTATGCATTATGAGGCACTGGGTGTTGAAGAAAGGATGAAAAATGCTGGGATCAAACCCGATATTGTGACTTACAATTCATTGATTCATGGGTTTTGCAAAGAAGGTAGAATGATAGATGCTATGAAACTATTTAGAGATATTAAAGACGTGGTTCCTAATCAAGTTACATACACCACTCTTATAGATGGGTATTGTAAAGCAGATGAGCTTGATGAAGCATTGAAACTTCATAAAGAAATGGAGGCAAAAGGGTTGTATCCAGGAGTAGTGACATATAACTCAATAATTCGTAAGTTATGCGAAGAGGGTAAAATGATGGCTGCTAATGCTATCTTGAATGAGATGGATGAGAGAAATATTGAGCCTGATAACTTCACTTGCAATACTTTGATTAATGCTTACAGTAAGAAAGGGAATATGCACTTTGCATGTAATGTGAGGAATAAAATGTGGGAGTCAGGTTTGAAGCTTGACGAATTCACTTATAAAGCTCTTATCCATGGATTTTGCAAGGTTGATGAAATGGATGAAGCAAAGAAAGTTCTTTTTGATATGTTGAATGCAGGTAAGGATAACTTTTTTTTCTTTGTTTTCTAATTGTAGCGTCAAAAAGCTCATTTGAACATGGTTTTACTTTATTTTTTGGTAAGTATGCACAGAGCTGAGATTATCTGTGTTTCAAACATATATATCAGTCTTTCTGGAAAATTAGTAGTGGTGTAATGCATATAACTTCTCAACTTGCACCACCAACTTAAGTTCTTTATATAATAACACCATATAAAATTTTCTTGCTGCTATTAAATGAATGCTATGAGTTACATGACAAGAAAGATGGCAGTACATAACCAACTGTTACTGTAATAAGTTCTTTTTTAAACCTGCGCGCATAGAAACTGGTTCTCAATATACTGACATTTATTATTTATTGAATACAGGATTTACTCCAAATTATAGCGTCTTCTCATGGATTGTTGATGGTTATTGCAAACAAAACAAAGAAGAAGCAGTAGTAAACATCCCAAACGAACTCACAAAAAGAGGCTATTTCTCGGGCAAATCAGTCTACAGATCATTGATTCGAAGACTTTGTAAACTGGATCGTGTAAATTCAGCGCAAAAGCTATTCATCCAAATGCAAGGAAAGAGATTACAAGGTGACTGTTTTTTGTACACTAGCTTAGCCATCGGTTACTTGAAGGCAGGCAAGACGATGTCTGCTTATGAGATTTTTAATGACATGGTTAACAATCGATATGTGATAACAGCTAAGATATATAATAGTATTTGTGCATCATATGCAAATGAGAAGGATGTGTTGGATAACCTTTGGCATAATGCCAGTGAGAGAGGCCTCATTGCCAAAAATGTTTACAGGTTGATGCAGCAACCTTAATCGAAATCTTAGTTCTCTGAGTTTGTGGGAAATAGTTAAGTTGCAACGTTGTTCATGCCTCTTTGGAAGGCATGGATAAGGAATGTTATTTTATTGGAAGCAATGGATAATATATATATATATATATATATATATATATATATATATGTTGTAGCAAAAATAAAAATTGGCGTACAATGATTTGTTAAGAGTTTGGTTTTTGTATAGTGTTTCTTGATGTTTAAATAGAATTTGCTTTTTTGGTATTTGGCTTTTTAAATAGGATGGCATGAGGTGATCGTGGAATTCCAAATATGATAGTAGGAAACCTTGAGAGAGTCTTACTTAAACAAGTTGAGCATGGTTGCTTAACTAAAGCTCATGGACCATACCTCGAATAGGATAGAGGGACCAATTAATTCATCACAAGGATGCCCATTAGATCCACGGTCAATGTTATCGCCAACAAATCTAAACCAGTAGTGAAGATTGTGTTCAATCACAAATAAGAGTGCGACAAGGAGCTATTGGACTGCACTAACAAATTAAGGTGGCTAGCATGAAAATAGGATCACTATAAATACCTCGAGTTTTGCTATACCAAAGAGGTTTGATTTTTGAGTCCTACGTGTTTATATTTGTAATCTTAAATAGAAAACCGACGAAAGAAAATTTCATAGTGAAAGTAAACCATTTTTAATCGAACCACTCCAAATACATGCATGAATTTACTCATTCGCATGTTTTATTTTGTCATATGTATTCAAATTCTATAATCAAAACCGAAAAACTTCATTCTAGATTTCTTAATATTTTTATCGTAAATAGAAAGCTTTAATATGATTTTTCATGCCAACACCATTATATTTTGTTTAACATCATACATAACATCCCATTGTTTAATTAGTAGATCTTTAAAGTTAAATGATATTACTATTAAATTTGAGTATAAGAAGATAAATGACATTTTAACCATCTCCAACATATTAATTATAGACTGATGTATAATTTTATCGTATTTGTGAGATTTTTCATTGTACTAACCCATGATAGAGTATATCAACTTCATTATGTAGAGTATGATTATTGGTGTTGCGCTCGAAAATAAATGGTACTTGATTCCACGTAGTTCACATCGGTATTCATGTGTGGGCTAGTTACGTTTGCCTTATTGATATATTTATCTAGATATATATGTCGCTCGGAGCTACTTTGTGACCCTTTTGCATGGAGTTTCAGATCCCGCTTGATCGAACATTTCTCCTTAAAAATTTCATTATCCGAACAAAACTTAGCAGTTTTGAATACTCTAAGATGCTATCGAATGTAACCAATATAACCATTCCAGCTATTTGATATGACTTATGCTCTACACCATAAACATTATCTATTATATCACTATATTAAACGTAATAAATGGTTGACTGTTTTTGAGGGGAAACCATTACGGGAATTCATACGGTCTCAAAAGATATTGCAATATGTCATATGTATCTTAAGTTTCTAACGCTAGTTTACTAGCCTGATCCGGAAGTTATTTTCTTATAGTGCTTGGGTTAGTAACCCTATGTATGTTTTCAGATTTAGCAGTGGTCACTTTGGAGCTTCTGGAGAAGAGATGTAGTTTTACTTACTGTATTATTTATTTCCACTACATTCTATGTTGTATATCAGTATTTGTGAGGATAGATTGCTATAACTGACCGAGCGATTGATAGGTTAGTTTCCATAATAGTTGTATCCATACAGTTTTATTTTATAAAGATCATTCCAGCTATTGTATGTTATCGTTCTGTTATGAGATTCTGATACTGTGTCCTCTTCTTCCTTATTCTATTTTTTATTTTTTATTTACCATAACTTTCCGTCTTTCCAGCACTTTGAGTGCTTAACATGGTTACTTGTGTATTTGTGTCGACACTCGAAGGTCGAAAAGGTAGGACGTTGCAGGAAGTTTGAATAGCGAAGTAACTAAGCTAATACACATCGGTTTGGGTTAGTGAATTTAAAAATTAAAAATCCATTTCTAGATCATGTCGGGCCTGTAAAATCTAGTTTATTTTAGATCCACTTCAAATAAAAAATTGCCGAGATAACAGATCTGACCATTGAACTTATTTTTCCTTACTTTGAAGGTGCAATTCAATGAGAAATTTCCAGTGTCATCCTTTTTATATATATTGATTCCAAATAGAATTTCTTTTCACTTAAATATTATATATACGTATATATGATTAAAATAATAATAGTAGTTACCCTTTCTTAAATAAACGTTTTAATCAATATCAAATGGCTTGAACTAGTATCTAAAATACTTAACGTTAATTCAAAATTCAAATCAGATTTAGGTAGATATCCTTTTATGAATTTTAATTAAATTATAAACTATACAATAATAATAATTATGAAACGTATAAACACATATGTTATTCATTATAATTATATACGTATAAATTAGTAATTAGTATATATATACATATACATACATGCAGATTAAAAAAATATTTTGTTTGATAAGTTTTTTATTAAAAATTTCTTTTTTTGAACATGTATTAATATATCTATATACAATAATTTAACATATATATATATGTAGTACATAATATATATATATATATACATATATAATATTTTTTGTCAAATCCATATGGTTTTGGAAAAAGTTATATATTAATATATATGTAATAATTTAAAATAAACATATATATATAATATAGAATAATAATAAAAAATCAAATCGGATATATGTGTTTATAAATTAATTTCAGAGTAACCAATACAAAAAATATGTTTTTTAGTATCTAAATTACACTTCACGTCTTATAAAATTGTAAACATAGTTTAATATTATTTTTAATTTTTGAAAAATAGTTTATAAATATTTTAGGCTTGGTTGAAAATAATATATACATTATAATGATGTTTGAAGTGCTTTCCAAACGTTTCTAATGTATATATAAACATATGTGATTGGATTGATTGAATAACAACTAAATATAGGATAAACTTTTCAAATATGCTTCTGGAATAAGCTTATGTGAATAATATGAAACTAGGTCTGTTTTGTTTTCATGCCACTATACATGCACATTCAGTAAATGTGCACGAACAAAAGTATACATGCGCATTTATATAATATGCAGGTACATTTTATTTCTTTTTTATTGCGCATTTTATGAATGTGCATGTGCATTTTTGTTTATGCGCATTTAAGAATGCAGAAGTACACTTCAAGGCATAAATAGAACGACCACCTGCTTTCTTCCCTAATTCAACTTCCACTAAAACCTAACTCAAAATCCTCATTTCTACTTGGTTTTCTGATCTAAAGAATGCAACTTATATACCCGAAAACGTATATTCAAGAAAGAATACAGATACTAAACAATTATATTAAATCAAACAACATACATTTCATAAGCTCCACTAATACGCCATCAAGTGTGCATTTACTGCAATCAAACAAAACACAATTAGTACCACAAACATATATTTAAATAAAATTTATGGAAATTCAACTATTACATGAATTAAACAACTTAGAAGTGACGATGTTACCTTAGGCCCAAAATAATAGCGAAGTATTGGCATGTAGATAGTTTCCCTCTGTTCTCGGTACAACTTTTTCAAACATCTGATTATAGCTTGAATTTCAAGGGCATATCCAAGTTCCTTAGCAAAAAATGGAGGATCGATCCAGTCTAAATAATTACAGCATTCAACCTGTCCAGGTTCATCATATGATTGTTATACTGGCTAGATCGGTAAAATCTATGCCTTGAATTAGTTTCATTTATGCAAACTACCTACACACTCATCCCCATATTGACAAACTAGATATGGTCGTTGCTTGCTTGGCATAACATGAGGAGCATGATGTAGATGATTGACAACATTCTTACTAATGAAAATTTAATATATGATCTTTGGTTCGTTACGACTTCAAGTAAGTAGGCCTCTCACGATGATGTTCCAGAATGGGATTTATGCTACATTGGATTGAACTGTTCTGTGGAACAAAATCCAACATATATATCAACGTCAAAGCAAATGATTACTGCTAGTCCAGAAGCCAATGCATGAATTGAAAAAAGTTTATGTAACAACTCGGATTTTTGAACAATATATTTTAAATATTTAATATTGTTTTAAAGGTTGTGTTGATAATATAAATGGATTTTATATGGAATTTATCAATTTAATAATCAAATAAGATTCAATTCCAAGTATGTCGAATTATTGTAGTACGAAAACGGTAATAATTGAATTCAGAATTTAAACTGAATCGGAACGGTTCAGATGGTCAATGTAAATTTTATTTGAATATAGATGTAGTAATAATTTATTATCAAAGAGTTAACTGTTATGAATTTAATTTATATCAATTTAAATTGATATCTTCTCCATGTGATTGAATGGGGCTTCCAAACATGTTCCAATGTGTTCAGGATAGTGGTATAACCCTAAAAATGCTAGTTGCTGCGTTCAAATAGGAGTTCGAAAACACGTGATAATTTTAATTAAATAAAATCATACCGGTTCTAATCAAATCTGGTACCAAACTGTTTTCTACCTCCTTAAGCTAAAACCGTTTACTTTCTTCTTAAGTTAATAGAGAGTACACTGCAAGCCTATTCTATCACTAACCCTATCTGTACCTTTGAAAAACGTAGTTTTTGTCCTTCCAATTTTCATTTATATATATATATATATATATTCGTGTTCTACCCAGCAGAGAAAGAAAACCATTGCTCCACTTTCCCTTTCTTCATTATAAAACAATGTTGTTCCTTAGGTTCCTCACTAAATAAATCAAACCAATTGACTTCGTGTTCCCATTTCTTCAAACAAACGAAAACAAACTGCAACTATCTTCTTTTGCCATTCATACAAATCGATAAAGCTTTAGAGAAATCAAAGAAATGGCTGTTAGAATATAATTCACAACAGATCTGGACATAACCACATTGATTCAATCGAGAATGAACTGAATAAGATCAATAAAATTAGCGGAAGCCGTACCTGAATCCATCGGTGCTTGCTGATACATAGAATTAGGTTGAGGTTTGATCTTCCAAATTGACACAAGCTCAGATCTATAAATGTGTTTCTATAGAAGAGGTAAGAGAACACTCTGATCACTTGTGTAATTCGGGGACCATAACCCTATATATATAGTAGTGTGATATTTTTAGTTCGGCCCTTCAACAAACTAAAATTATCACTCCGGTATCCACACATTATTATATTACATGATAATTATACCCTAAAAGTCCTCAGATATTTATTTCAAACTAGATCACGTATTCGGACTTAGTCATAAGATAGCCAATACATTAGCATATGTGGCCCCAATAGGTTGAATATTTCCAACAATCTCCCCCTGGGCCACATATGCAACTTTATAAATGTATTTACTTTATGAGCTCTCAAATAGCTATCTTAATAATAAGGTATATCCAAAACAATCTCGTCCATTGATTGTGTTAATATAGGACCAAAGCGGCTTCCGTCACTATCATTGTAACTAAACCCATCAATGATCACATATACTAACATAACCAAATGACATAGATCAATCATGTATGTGTAGCATGGAAATTACATGAAATGTGATCTTTGCATGCCTATTTCCAACTGGTCCAACTTTACTTTATTGAGATCAAAATGTTCAATATATATATATATATATATATATATATATATATATATATATATATATATATATATATATATATATGAACAAATGGAGTGCAAAAGAAAAATGACTTTTATTTCTTTATTTCTGATCAGAAAAAACTAAAGTATGTCCATAACCAAATTATAGAGCAACATCATAAAACTTAACTTATTACAAACTCCCCCTGAACCAAAAAATCCTTAAATAAAAGATACACCCATTTTAGCAACATGCTCATGAAAGACCTTGGGTGGTAATCCTTTTGTAAGCGGATCCGCCAACATGGAATTTGTCCCAATATGCTCTATGGATATCAACCCATTCTGCACTCTCTCCTTCACAACGAGAAACTTGATGTCAATGTAATTTGACTTGCTTGAGCTTCTGTTGTTATTGGAATATAATACTGCTGATTTGTTGTCACAATATAACTTTAATGGTCTTTCAATACTATCGATAATACGCAGCCCAGTGACAAAATTTCGCAGCCATTTCCCATGATTAGATGCCTCGTAACAAGCCACAAATTCTGCTTCCATTGTGGAAGAAGCTATGAGTGATTGCTTAACACTCTTCCATGATATGGCTCCCCCACTTAGTAGAAATATATATCCTGAAGTGGATTTTCTACTATCTGGGCATCCAGCAAAGTCAGAATCAGAATACCCAATACCCAATGATCTCCAACTGATCTGATCTTCTGTATGTAAGCATATAGTCCTTTGTTCTCTTAAGATACCTCATAACTCTTTTTGCTGCTTTCCAGTGATCCATTCCAGGATTACTAATATATCTACCCAACACTCCTACGATGTACGCAATATCCGGACGCGTACACACCTGAGCATACATCAAACTCCCTACGATAGATGCATAAGGAATTTTCTGCATTTCATTAACTTCAAGGATGTTATTAGGGCATTGTTTGAGACAAAATCTATCTCCTTTAGCGATAGGGGTATCTCCTACTTTACAATCTTGCATTCCAAACCTTTCAAGCACCTTTTCTATATAGCCTTTTTGTGACAATCCAAGAATACCACGTGAACGATCACGGTGTATTTGGATTCCTAATACAAAAGAAGCTTCGCCAAGATCTTTCATTTCAAAGTTGTTTGAAAGAAATTTCTTGGTTTCATGCAATGTATGTAAATCATTGCTAGCTAGCAATATGTCATCAACATATAAAATCAAGAATGCAAATTTACTCCCACAAAACTTGTGATACACACAGTTGTCAATAATGTTCGCCTCGAAACCAAATGAGGTAATTACATTATGAAATTTGTAGTACCACTGACGAGATGCCTGTTTGAGTCCATAAATGGATTTCTTTAATCTGCAAACCGTATTCTTTGGATCTCCGACCACAAAATTTCCTGGTTGCACCATATAAATTGTTTCCTCAATGTCTCCATTGAGAAAAGCAGTCTTAACATCCATTTGATGTAACTCAAGGTCAAAATGTGCAACAAGCGCCAAAATTATTCTAAAAGAGTCTTTCGATGAAACCGGAGAGAAAGTCTCTTTAAAATCGATGCCTTCCTTTTGAGTAAAACCTTTTGCTACAAGACGTGCCTTGTATCTTTCTACTTTACCTTCTGCATCCCTTTTGGTTTTAAATATCCATTTACAACCAATGGGTTTTGCACCTTCAGGCAAAGTGACAAGGTCCCAAACTTTATTGTCTTGCATGGATTTATACTCTTCATTCATAGCCTCAATCCACTTTTGAGAATTAATATCTTGCATGGCTTGGTGCAAGTTGATAGGATCATCTTCCACCAATCCATTGTGATCCTCTAATTCTTGAAGAAATACCACATAATCATCCGGAATGGCACTTCTTCTATCTCGAGTGGATCTTCTTAATGGTAATTCTTGTTGAGGTTGTTGAGTTTGTTCTTGTAGAACATTGTCTTCAACTTGAAAGGGATTTTCTTCAACATTGTCTTGTTGAGGTTCCATATTTACTTCTTGATCAATGACAGGCACGACAACCGTCATATCATTTGAAGAAGTAACCTTAGTGGATATCATAGATGATGTTTCCTCCTCAAAAGCAATGTTCCTTACTTTATTTCTCCCCCCAAACTCTACATCCTCAAAAAATGTTGCAGTTCCCGTCTCAAAAATTTTCCTTAGTGTGGGATCATAAAATTTATAGCCCCTAGATCGCTCAGAATAACCAATAAAGTAGCTGCTCACTGTTTTAGAGTCCAATTTTCTTTCATTGGGCCTATAAGGCCTTGCCTCAGCTGGACATCCCCAAATATGAAAATGCTTTAGAGTGGGCTTTTTGCCTGTCCAATGCTCATAAGGTGTTTTGGCAGCTGCTTTAATGGGTACCCTATTAAGGATATAAACTGCTGTGTTTAATGCCTCTCCCCAGAGTGATTTTGGTAAGGTAGAATGACAAATCATACTCCTTACCATATCTTTAACGGTTCGGTTTCGTCTCTCAGCAACACCATTCATGCTAGGTGAACCCGGCATTGTGTATTGTGGGACTATTCTGCATTCCTCTAGAAAGTGGGCAAACGGTCCTTGGCATTGTTCACCTGATCCGTCAGATTTACCATAATATTCACCGCCACGGTCAGATCTGACAGTTTTTATTCTTTTGTTGAGTTGGTTCTCAACCTCTAACTTAAATTTCTTGAACATGTCCAAGGATTCCGATTTATCATGTATAAGATATAGGTAGCCATATCTTGAATAGTCGTCTATGAATGTGATAAAATATTGTTGTCCATTCCATGATGCCTCAGGAAATGGCCCACAAATGTCTGTATGTATCAATTCTAAGACGTCGGTTGCTCTATTGGCACCTATTTTCTTATGTTTGGTCTGTTTTCCCTTGATGCACTCTATACAAACATCAAAGTCTGAAAAATCAAGGGATTGCAAAATGCCATCTGACACGAGCTTTTGAATTCTAGCTTTAGATATATGACCTAAGCGCTTGTGCCATAATGCGGCTGAGTTTTCTTTGTTAGCTTTTCTTTTAGTACCATGTAATTCCACATGCAAGACTTCATTATAAAATGAATTAACATCAAGCATATATAAGTTATCACAAACATTAAGAGAACCAGTTCCAACAAGATTTGAATTTATTGATAAACTAAAAATACCATTCCCAAATGAACAAGTATATCCAGATTTGTCCAATTTAGAAATAGAAACCAAATTCCGTCTAAATGACGGTATTACAAAAGTATCAAATAAATCCAAATAAAACTGAGTTCCTAATAATAACTTAAAATGCCCAATAGCCTGCACTTGAACCGATTTTCCATCGCCCACATAGATGTATCTTTCAGCATCAGTTGGATTTCGGTAGCTCAGGCAGCCCTGCATAGAAACACTTATGTGAGTAGAGGCACCGGAATCTATCCACCAAGTGTTTTTAGGTACTGTAGCTAAATTTACTTCAGAACAGACCAAAGCAAAAGACATACCTTTCTTAACACGCCAAGCGTGATATTTGGTACAATCTTTCTTCAAATGTCCAGGCTTTTTACAAAAGAAACAACCATCAGTTTCCTTTTGTTGTTTCTTTTCTGCCGGACCCTTAGCAGCTTCAATATCCTTCTTTCTCTTTTTGTCTTTTCTCTTAGGGGTATAGGCCAAATGAGCACTTTCAGTCTTATCATGCTTCAACTTCTCTTCTTCTTGCACACAGTATGAAATGATCTCATTAAGAGTCCATTTCTCCTTCTGACAGTTATAACTGATTTTGAACTGGTTATACTGTGAAGGAAGAGAGATTAATACTAAATGCACGAGCAAATCATCTGAAAGCTCTAGCTTAAGTGCCTTAAGTTTTGAAGCAACATTTGACATTTCCATAATGCACTCCCTTACGTTTCCTTTGCTTTGATACTTCATGGATATCAAGCGTTGCAAAAGCGTGCTTGTCTCCGCCTTATCGTTTTTGGCAAAATGTTTTTCAATCTCAGCAAGGAAATCTTTGGCGTTGGTTATCTTTTCAGACACCGCACCCCTAAATGCCTCCGGAATGCCGCGTTTTATGATCATTAGACTCATGCGGTTTGAACGATCCCACCTCTCAAAGTTCTTTCTAGCATCAGAAGAACTTTCATCCGTAAGAGGGGTAGGTGCGTCCATCCTAAGTGCAAGGTCAAGATCCATGCAGCCAAGAACAAGCAATATGTTCTCTTTCCAATCCTTGAAATTTGTTCCAGTCAGAATAGGAATATTGTTAAGATTGGCAGATACCGTAGTCATATTAACTGTAATAAATAAAAGAATCAATTAAGTATGCTTACATTATAAACCAACAGTAGTAAATTCAAATAATTGGTAGTTCTCTTTTTCAAGATATCTAGTACAACATTAATATCAAGTCTTTGGACAGTAATATTAATTGCAAGTGATACTCTTGTTGCAACGATCAAATACTGACAATAAATAAAAGTCGAATAACAACCTTCCTTTGGGCCGATTAATTATTCACTCTTAAATCCTTATAATTGTCACGTATTTATCATCACACATGTGTAAGTGATTCGTCCAAATATTAGCCTTCCTTTGGGCCGACTAATATTCGCATGAATAACTACACACAAATACCAAACATTTTCATGAACCACCAAAATATAGAGGTCACTTTGGTGACATATTATTTTAAAGTTAATTCACTACTAATGTAAAATATTTACAGCTGTAAAGAGACACCAAAAAAAATTTGAACTTTTTTTTTTTATTATTATTACTATTTTAACCCGTATGCCTTAAATATCAGTATCAACTTTCTACAAGTTGAAATATGATCCGATAGCCATAAAAAAAATGATTTTTTTTTAATACATATATAAAAAATCTGCATGATGAGCGAAAGCAAATCTGACTGCAACCAACGTACACATATTTTAAGTGGGCAAAGCTGTGCACATGATTCAAAAAAAATAAACGTTGATTTAATGCACGCCTAACTAGATTAAAATCATATTCCAGCATGCACCATCTAAGAGAATATTTATACAGCAAACATGAAGCATCATGCATTAGAGAATTCCAATTTTGATGAGCTACTACCACAACATCCACCATGCAGCCAATGCATGAAGTAATATTTAATTCCCACTACTTCAAACAGTGTGATACTTGGCCTACCGCCTACCATGCATGTAATGTATATATATAAAAAAAACTTTATGAAACTTTGTTCTTTTGTTACAGAAGAACAATAATGCAACAGGAAGGAATCACATGCAATTAAGTAACCGAAATATTGAAATTGCGGAAGGAATTGGAATACAGAAATTGCGGAGTAACGCAATGAAATTAAGTAATCCAAGATTTTAGGAAAAGAAGACCGAGTAATTAGAACTTAGAAGTGCGCATTTTCAGAGCTTGGATTATCAAATGTATTATTTGATGCATATGTAGGATCAACAGGTAAATCACCAACTCATAGATTAAAACAATAAAATCATGACAACATTCTTTCACGCAAAATTCAGTTCATTGATTTGGGTAACTTGTACTGAATTAAGAAATAAGAGTGTACAATAACTAGATGCGACTTGTCATTTAAAACCTATTGAAGACAAATTGCCCTGAAGCTATAGTTTCCAAATCACAGTTTCAAAATATATACTAAACAAAAAAATTTCTAATTTCCCAATGGAATCAATGATGGTTGGCTCTGATACCACTTGTTAGAATATAATTCACTACAGATCTGGACATAACCACATTGATTCAATCGAGAATGAACTGAATAAGATCAATAAAATTAGCGGAAGCCGTACCTGAATCCATCGGTGTTTGCTGATACGTAGAATTAGGTTGAGGTTTGATCTTCCAAATTGACACAAGCTCAGATCTATAAATGTGTTTCCATAGAAGAGGTAAGAGAACACTCTGATAACTTGTGTAATTCGGGGACCATAACCCTATATATATAGTAGTGTGATATTTTTAGTTCGGCCCTTCAACAAACTAAAATTATCACTCCGGTATCCACACATTATTATATTACATGATAATTATACCCTAAAAGTCCTCAGATATTTATTTCAAACTAGATCACGTATTCGGACTTAGTCATAAGATAGCCAATACATTAGCATATGTGGTCCCAATGGGTTGAGCTATGCATTTCTGGTTTAGAATCCATGATCTGGAATTTAACTTCGAGTACTTGATGGAAGGGAATTCGCGATTCGAATTAGGGATTTAATTCGTTGAGCATCAATTTGGGTTTGTCATCTGTAATAGCATCTTGCGTCAGAGTGAGGAAGGATATGATGCCAATAATATTCGCAACCTGTAAGGGTTGCGCACGTTGGGTGTTGAGTCGCGATGGACATTTTGGGGCAAGAAGATGTTTCCTGTAGCAAATCGAAAAGGGAGAAGTCGCATATTGCAAATGTTGATGACGGGTGTTCAGGGTAGGTTATCGCAATTAGGAAGGTTCAGCTTCAACAAAATTGACGTGATTTACTTTAGTTGTGCAAGTGCAAATGGGATGTAGGTGAAGCTCCAAACTACAGATGTTATGCGTGAATTGCTAAGGCAGGGAAAGGAAAAAAGATGGCCATGAGGTAGTTTGGCTGAGCGGTAGTTTATAAAAACAAGGTGAGTAAAGTAACTCTTTGGATTTTATTTAAATAATTTTTATATGATGTTTGTTGGTTGTTTGGATGTATTTAAATATTTCTGTGGCTATTTTATATATATATATATATATATATATATATATATATATATTGGTGGTTGGATATTTTCCGTAGTACCATTAGCAGATGCCCGCAGTATCATTAGCGGACGACCCTATGCGCCCTACAATATATTATAGTGGATGACCTTCTATACCACGATATCATGCCTTGAAGCAGGATGGGTATTATGTATGTTGACTAACATCTGTGGATGTAGGAAAACAGGTTGGAGGGATCCAACTAGATTCCTCAAAATTTATTTATATCACTGGCCCTGAATATTGATATATAAAAATATCATGAAAAAAGAGTTTTGACATTCAAAAGGGAAAATCTATTTTTCTAAAAATTGAATTTGAATAGGCTAAGAAATCTTAACTTGTTTTGAATAATAAAAACAAGTAGTGAATTTATAAACGGTGTTTATAAATAAAATGGAATAACTTTCATTGGATAATGCGGCAATTGAAACGAATTTATAAACGGTGTTTATAAATAAAATGGAATAATTTTCATTGGATAATGCGGAGAATTGAAATGAATTTATTAATGGTGTTTATAAATAAAATGAAATAATTTTCACGGGATAATATAGGGAAATGTAAATTCAGATGTGGATTTAAAAAAGGGAAATTGAAATTCTATTCTGACGTTCATATTGTAAATTGAATTAAAATAAATTTGTATGGATTTATGATTTGAATTCGATTAGATCGAATTTACTTAAATAAAATATTTTCAAAAAAGGTATTAGGATTGTATTAAATATATGTTTAAATTTAAATATGAAAATAGATTCACTGTTTATATATATATATATATAAGTTATAATTAATAAAATATTCCAGAATAGGAATTGGGTTTCAAATGGATTTGAAATGGAAACTTATTTTAAATTATAAAATAAGGAAGTTAACTTTATAAACAATGTTTATAAATTAGGTAAGATAATCATCATGGGATAATTTGGAATTTTAAATTCAAGTATTAATTTAAAAGTGAATTGGAAATCGTTTTAAAAAGGGAACGGCGGATTTTGTTCTGGAATTTAAAATATAAATGGAATTGAAATAAATCTAAGGATTTATAATTAGAATTTGATTATATCGAATTTTAATTTATTTAAAATGGAATTGGAATTGGAATTCAGTATAGAAGATTGAATTATAAATAAACTTATAACTGAGTTGTGAAATAATCAACGATTAGGGATAATTAGAAATATTAAGCTGAATTCAGAAAATTAGTTTAATATATATTAAAATATATAAGAATGGAGTTTAAATTTATATAATAAATGAAGCTTAAACATTTATATTTAAATATAATTAAAACGAGCTCACCGCAATGCGGTAGTTCGTAATTTGACGTTTCAAATTTCAATTGAGTATATAGAACTCAATTTAAGTTGGAATTCTGAAATAAAAATCGTCAGGACCGACTGAATAATAGTTTTCTAATGAAAGAAAAAATCTGGATTCCGTTTTATAGATTTTGAGTTATGTCAAAATCAAATTTTCAGAAAAACAGTGGTATATTGTTTAAACCATAACGGTTTATTTGATAAAATAAAAAGATTTTAAGCAAATAAAAATTATATTTTCATTAGAAAAATCCATAATTGAGTTATAAAATAAATATGAACTCAATTGGAGTTAATGGATTGATTTTTGAAACGAAAAACAGATTTTTAATTATTGAATAGAATTAATTGATTTGAAGAATAATTAGTTAGTGAAATTTTGAATCGAAATTGGACTTTAAAAGGTGAATTGGATTTGTGAATTCATATTCGAAATCGAATATGAAAGTTGAATTAAAAATGGAATTCAATTGGTTTATAAGCAAGTTAAAATTATAATTGAACATGTTATGGTCAGATAAAAAGTGAAATAGACAAAAGAGCTAATTAGAGAATTAATTAGCGTGTTGAGTAAAAATGATTGGATTGAGTTGGAATAAATTGGGAATGGACGAATATATGTGGAATAGGTATGGAATGAAGAGAATGAAGATTATAATTCGAGTGCCCAACAAAAAGGTACATGTTTAATTCCATTTGAGATTTTATGAGCCTATTGGGCAAGTCGCTTGGCTTTTTGATTTTCTTTTTAAATGGGAAGGACCTAGAGAGGCGAGTTGGGGTTTGAGCTATTAACCAGTACAAAGGAGGTGCTAGCGATTTTTTCTGAAAATTTAAGGGGTTAGAATATTTTTAAGAAAAAATGATAACTAGAAATCAATATATCAATATATATAGAATTCGATAAGGAAACGAACTTAAAACAGAATATTATAAACAAATAGGAAATCTATCAATTAAATCTGGTAAAAAGAGAAACGTACACACGTTTTAAAAATGAATAATTGGTTTTTATGGTGTTGATTGTTCGAGTTAAGTGGTCTTGTCTGTTTTGAAGTTAAAGATGTTTTTAGTTAAGGTCTGAGAGGTAATTATGCCTCAACTTGATTGACTTCATTATTAACCGATAAATAGGAAGATTCAGCCTCGAAGATCAATGTTTAAGAGATTTAGTTGAATGCAATATTTTGGCTTGTTTGTAACGATGCTTTACACAACATTCGTTTTAACCTAAGTAAGTGGAATTTTGGAAATATAAAAATAAATATTTCCTAAGTATAAAAATAAATGAGTTTGGGAAAGAAATAAGTAATTGGAAGTTTTCCAATTATAAATAGAAAATATTTTCTAAGTATAGAAAATAAAAGAAGATGATATATGGAAATGTTTTCCAATTAGCGTAACAGGCCAAGATGATTGCTGAAAATATTGGGTTAACAAATATTGATAAGAAAATGGAGAAGTGGTTTAATTAATGAAATATTAATTAAGGGGACTAGTGATTGTTTGATGCTTTGAATGAATGTTTGTTTTTCTTCGATAGTTAAATAACCGACTATCGAAGTATTGACCAATATCGTTGTAAATATGGAGAGACCGGTTGGATTATTATCCAAGAACCACTTTGTATTTGCAGTAGCATTGCAAATCAGATTATATGAAGACAAATCGAAGACGAAGTAAAGTGCAAGGGCTTTTTCTGTTAATCGTAGGTAGAAATTTCCTAAGATGGGTTAATGGAAATTGTGCCTTCGGTTTCGTTCAGTCCCAGAACAAGCATGTATGGACGAATGTCCGATAGAGTATTTCCAGTGGTCGCATATGTTTGTCTGCAAAATATACATATGGTGACGGAGAATTTATTCTTTGGCATAATATTCAGAATATCTTTGTGCAAATCGATTAGTGATTAATGGATCTGACAATGTGGCATTCAAAGTGATTGTGCTATCAATGAAAGGTAAGTAGTCGTAACCTCAAGCTTCACAACCGGGAAATGGTATAAAATCGGGTAGGTCGCATGGCTAAGTGGGTCACACCCAAATACGGTGTATTGTCACCTGATCTAGAGAAATTCCATTTGCTTCTTTAATCTTTGATGTTATCCCTATCGTGAAACAGTAGCTGATCTCAGCCGTCGGTGACAATACATTTGGTACTCTCAAGCGAAATGAGGGGTCGATCATGTTTAGCATGGGTTACAAGATGTTCTTGTTGAACCCGGTGTATTCATCTCTAGAGATACACTATCGGAAGGTGGTCCCATACCTTGCCAATTGGAACCCATTATCCAATAAGACCCCGATGTTTTGATTGTATACTATGTATGTGGAGCGTGAGATGCAAGCGTTTCTCTAGATTGATATTTATTTGTTTTAGAAACTATTATAATATCAGAAAAGTATTGATTTTAAATAATCTTTTGGGTTATTGTAAGGTAAAAACCATCTGTGTTTATGTGTGAATTGGTCTTACGATTATCTTTTCTTTCGAAAAGGATTTTTAAAAGTTAAACCAATGATTGGAGTTTACTCACACCAGTTTCATGACTGACCCAGAAATTATTTTGTTTTGTTTTACCCTAAACTTTTGGGTGCCCAAATTTGTACGGACAGTCAAGTAGTTCAGGTATTTATAGATACCCTTGGAGGAGCTTGGAGTAGGAGGCTTCAGCATTAGTTATGTATTATTATTTCTGCTGTGTTATATATGTGATGTGCTCTGA
Organism: Allium sativum; assembly: GCA_030737875.1. Lineage (NCBI taxonomy): Eukaryota > Viridiplantae > Streptophyta > Magnoliopsida > Asparagales > Amaryllidaceae > Allium > Allium sativum. Next base: position 993,652,108 of record CM060910.1, on the reverse strand, counting down.
AAATGATATGTTTATATAGTACAAATTTTGTATATCAAATGTTGTTATATATATATATATATATTATATTTTATTCCGCTGAGATGTGAGATTCTATGGTGTTGTTTCTTTTCTTCTTCTATCCTTTTCTTCTTATTTCATAATGACTCATATTTATATGCAATTTGGGTTGGACGTGTGGTGTATTTAGTCAAATCAGATAGTACAGATTTGCTGGCCATTGCAGTTTGAAAGACCAAAAAGAAAATTGGACACTATATAGAGATGGCAGGGAGAGATTTAACATTATGACAACAAATGTGTGTGAAAGTTTCAATAATGTATTAAATGGAACAATGAACATACCTATGAGTTCATTGGTTGCACGTACTTACCAATACTTCTACGTGCGGTGTACTTAAGGGGATTTAAGTTGACATGTGAGACTCTGATCTTCTTATTCTTCTATTCTATTAATTCTTTCTTATCTCACCTTCTAATTTCTTTCTCCTAACTATCTACTTTTCTATGCGATTTAAGTTGACATGTGTTGCTAAATGTCGGCTTAAACTGTACGGAAAAAGTGGGCCGTTACAGTTTCTGATGGTGAAATAACAAACTATAAAATTTTGGCTAGTTTCCTTTGAAAGTATCTATGATAAATGATAAGGAGACCCGTCCGCAAAATGGATAGGGGATGAAACCCACTTTTATGTATGGTCTGGTATCTCTAGAGACTTATCAATTGTCATGTCGAAAAGACTAGGATCAAATCTAGTTATCCAAAAACCACTTCGATCTAACTGGATGTTGAAATGGGTGAAATCATGAAGATAGACAGAGTTAAAGTGAAAAGGTTACTCATTACTAATCTTATTGATGTAGTAGAAGTAATGCCTACAGTTTGTACTAACCTAGATGATTGTATCAGTAACGCCCTGCCTTTCTCGACCGTTCCAATCGGTAATTATGCCAACTCAAACCGTTCAACAGATTTTTATTTTGCTCACTGGGTTTAAACAGAATCAGACATAGAAATCACAGAATAATAAACTACAATATCTCACAGCCGAAGCATAATACACAAAATATCATAGTTATACAATAAGTTTTACATAGAAAAAATACACTAAAATAAAATTTACAGTAATTATCGAACTAATATGCGTGCATCTGTTGTATATAACGGTGTTGTATACACAATTATATGATTTTTGTTTGATGATAACAACCAAATATATATTATCTTAAATGTATTTGTTACTGTACTGTTATATCACATCTCAGACAAGAATATAATATTTCTGTTTAAATAAAATACGACTGTACAAAATTCAAAATATTCACACAGTATTTTATTTGAATAGAATATTTTATTTCAAAATTTAAACAGTACAAATTTTATACTCCACTATTTGTACATCACTGATATACTTTTCAATACACTCAATTTAACATACACTGACACTTGTATTCATATAATATTTCTCTCTACATCACTCTTCACTCATTTGTACAAACTTTTATACATTCAGACACTTTCACTGTTCTTGTTTTTTCTGCTTTCTGTCTTCTGCCTTCACAGCTTTCAATCCAATCACTTCAGTCCAGTCTCATCTTCTTACCTGTCACATGAAACAGAAACACACAGTACACTGCAATAGGAATAAAATCTGAATACATGCAGATTTAAATTTTACTTTTAATTTTTTTTATTTGCCTCAGATTTCTGGTGTGTTTCTCATCATTTTTCATGACTCGATCTGATTTATCGATTTATCCGACTGTGTCTAGACAGCTTGTGATATTCACAGTAATACACTGTAAATACCACAAGACAGACAATATATATATATATATATATATCAATGCAGGGACAGGAAATCTCTTCTGATGGCTGCATATACACACGTGTATAGATATACACGTGTGCACTGCCACACCAATTAGAATATAGCAGTGTGCAACTGAGGAGTAGCCACATGGACCTTCTCGACTCAGCGCAACATACTCATGAACATGAACAAAGTCAAAAGCAAGTGGCCGAAATCATTTCAAGTGCAAGTGCAAAAAGTCAAAGCACAGTTCATAGTCAAGCCAAAGTGAAAAACAACTCAACATTGATAAAGTCAACAGCAAGTTCATGTGTCAAGCTCAAGTGGACATAGATGTGTGTTTATGGAGCATGAAAACTTTCAGCAAATTCAAGTTCAAAACATATGATCATGGCAGTATGCGTTCAAGTGACATAGCAACAACAATGAAACAGAAACAACGAGTCAAACAGCATGTGAATTGTGTGTGCAAAAATTAGTTTCAGCATGTAAATATAATGGTAACATGTTCAAGAAAGAATTCATGGTGCAACAGTATGATTCAAGGTCAAGCAGAAATAAAGTAACAAGGATGGTCGAGTATGGCATAAACCAAGTAAGCGCTATGGTGATCAAGTCCAGCAGCTATGGCTAATGCAAGCAAACTCATGTATGGTGTGAAACAGGGATGTAATTCAAGAAAGTATGGGACTAAATACACAATTTCAAAATGGTCGAACCAGTTTACAAGAATGTTCACAGTTCAGTCAATATGGTTATGGCATAATAAATGAAGCAGAAACAAGCAAATATGGGACATAGTGATGAATATGCTAGCTTCTTTCTTAATGTTTCAAGCATGGTCAAAATGGCGGAAAGCACGGCAATACAGGGGAAGTACAAGATAATGCATAACAGGCCTACAGATATCATATACATGTGCATATGAAACAAGGTAAAATAGTCCAGCAAGACAAAAATGGTCAAATGTACAAGGCAGCCCAATAGCATGGTGTGCTACAGCATGAACAAATGGTCACAATAATAGCAAGCAAGTAAAATGCAAGTCAATGATGACAAGAAATTGTTCAACCTTTCCAGAAATGATCACACAAGAGAAATTTCAGTAGGGACAAACATATTTCAAAGTTCAAATCTGTTTCCATGATTTTGGCAAATGATAAAATTGCAGATTTTTTTTTAAAACCATTTCAGAAAGTTTCCAGAATTAAAGAAGTGAATTTTTGGCATAAATTATGTTTCCAGAAATGACAGGTTGAATCGAAGAACAGTTGGATTTACTCTGGCAATGCAGACTCAACACTAGGTAAAACAGTGGACTTATTCATGTCAATGGTGATAGCACAAATATGGTGCATATGTGAAAACAGTCAAGCACAAGGTAAGTCAAGTATCAAGCAGAAAATGGTGTGAACTCAAATCAAGGCATGAACAAGCCTCTATAAATCAGTGATCTACATTTGACAAGTTTTAAATCCAGAAATGAAGCAAACTTGGCAAGACAATTAAGTATTTTGTCTCTCCTGAAAATCAACAAAGAAAGTTTTCAAATGAGAATATATTTGGCAAGATTTTCTTTTTTGTTTCCAGAGTTAAACAAGGCCGAGAATTACAAAAGCAAAAAGGGAAAGCATCAATTCAATTCCATTTCAAATCAGGAATTCACGGCATATTTTTAATCCAGAGGGGCACAAATTAATTCATAGCAAATTCAAAGAAATTAGTCATAGCCGAATTCATTCAAGAAATTCTAAAAGGGGAAACCACAAACAATCAGATCGAAATCGTATATGGAAATCAGTGATTCATTTCAGGTTTCAATTTAACCCTACTTATATACCTATCATCACAGGCAAATGATTTATCAAAAAAAAAAAACCATACATCAAAAATTCAGAGACAAATCAAATTGAATTACTCACTTTCGTTTTCGATCGCAATTATTCCCTAAAATCAGAGAGCATTTCATTGACAAACATCAGAGGACATCGAAGAATCAAGAAGCATCAGAGATTTGATTTTCAGCAGCAAACCGAATTGATTTGGGGAGAGCATAGCGAAACCCTAGCTATTTTCCATCGGCCGCCATTTACAATTCCAGAAAGAGATAGAGCAAATGTTTTGGGCAAACACAAATGAAATGGGCCGGCTGATTTTTCTTGTGGGCTTAGCCTAGTGTAAAAGGGGATAACCCTTTATTCTTTAATTCCTAGGGTTTTAAATTGTTTTATTGTTTTTCTTTTTTTTTTTGAGTTGAAAAACCACTCGAACAGTTTCTAGAAGTCTGTAAAATTTCTAGGGGAGTTTCAGTCAGGGTGTTGACTGACAGTTGACAGAGTCTGTAAAATTCTGGGTTACTGGTTACGTGGTTGTAATCAGGGGAAATCTGGTCAAGGGGATATTGGCCAGTCTAGGGTTTTGAGCGTAGGGTTAGAATAGGAGCAGGGTTTGCGAGTGTACACGGTCTTGTATGCGGGATCTGTTCTATCACCTAGTAGAAACCTTAGAAGTGCAGCAGTAGGCAGGGTTTCGCCGAAGCTGGGTATATCTGTGTGTGATTTATTTTCTGCACTTTTATTTCTGCTACATTCTGTGATCTGTTTATTATTTTAATATCCTGTCAGTTTTTCAATTCAGTTTAAAAAACTGTGATAAACCCTATTCACCCCCCCTCTAGGGTTAATCTAGATCCAACATTTGGTATCAGAGCAGGTATTTTCTTTAATTCTAGAGACATGGGTAATCCTAGTTGTCAGTTTAGTGAGAGTCAGTCCAGTTCATCTCCAACTATTTTCACTGGAACAGATTTTTTAAACTGGAAATCCAGAATGGAATTTTATTTAAAATCTGTTAATATTAAATGTTGGGATGTTATTATCAATGGGTACGATATGGTAGATAAAGTTTTTAATTCTCGTGCTACACATATTCTATATTCTTATCTTGATGATGATCAATACAGTCTGATCTCACATTGTTTATCTGCACAGGAAATCTGGGATACTCTCAATACGAAGTATGGAAAATCTGACAACAGCTCAAAACCCCAGAATGTCAACTCAGATTCAGAATTCTGTTTAACAGGATTTACAAATGAAAATTCAGAAGGATCAGATGATGGAGAAACAACCGATGCTGAAGTCGAAAATTTCTCATATGAAGATTTGGTTTATATGTGTGTTGACTTAACTAAATCTGTTGATAAACTCAAATCTAAAAACAAATCTCTAAAATTTAGGAATTCTGAGTTGACCAGCAAAATTGATGATTTGGAATCACAGCTTGAATATTTTAAAAATTCTTCAAATTCTGATTGCAAAAATTGTTTGAAATTGGAAACCAATCTTGCTCATTTCAAAAAAATTATTCAAAAGTTTGAAAATGAAATGCTGATCTTAAAAACAACAAGATTGAGTTATCAAGTTTGAACAATCATCTGCAAAAGGAATTTGAAAATTTTAAAACTAATATTCATTCCAAACTTGAAATTGCTGAAAAGGAAAATTTGTTGAAATCGAATTCGATTTTGAAAGAACTTGAAAACGAGATTGAAAATTTCAAGAAATTTGAGTCTGAAAGTCGAAAACATTTTGAGTTTGAAATTGCTGAATCCCAAACCAAAATTAAATCACTTGAATCTGAAAATTTGGTTTTGAAACAATATGATTCTGAAAGGAAGATCATTGATAACCGCTGTTTAGATTTAATAAAAGAGAACGGTGATCTTAAATTCAAAATTCAACGACTAGAGTCAACTTTGACTAAATTTTCTAATAGTGAAAAGTCGTTGAATATGTTGTTGCAAAACCAAAATTCTATTGGAAATAAACATGGTCTTGGATTTGGGAAAACAAATGTTTTTGAAAATCGCAATTCAAATGTTTTTAAAAATCCTCTAAACTTCTTTGAAAAGAATGGACTTGAAATTCTGAACTTTGAAAATTCCAAAGGATTTTTGAAACAAAAACAAAATGAAAAAATATTTTATAATAAACCATTTAAACATATCTGGATCCCAAAAGGAAATAAAACGAATTCAGTTAACTTCAAACAGATCTGGGTTCCTAAGGGTACAAAGGTTTATTCTGATGGTTTGTTATATAAAAAGGTTTGGGTACCAAAACGAACAAATACAACTGTGAGTGGTTTTACTGCTTTTGTTAGACCACTCAATCCTCTAAACAGTTAGCTACCAAAGGGGGCTGAGGAACAACTGTGCTGAAAAGAGAAACCGATTCAAACTGCTTCACATCATTGAATCATCTACTGTTCCTTAGCCAAGTCTGATGAGTTAGAGATCCACAACGTCTTCTGTGAATCAGGTATGATTTCTAACCTCATCCTTGTAAAAAAATTTTGTTAATTTCTGCTTCTTCTACCCCTTTCTATTTTATTTTATTCTATTTGTTTTTATTTGATTTGTCACTTCCATATCTCTTTGTTTATTCTGTGCTTCTTAAACTTCCAATTGCAGTTCTCATGATTTTCTGGAAATTCATTTTATTTGAATAAAACTCTCTTGTTTATAATCATTTCCAGATTCTGAATTTAATCTTGTAATTATCTGCAATTGTTTAGAAGTTTATTTTACTCTTGAATTCATAACAGTGCTGAAACATTCATGTCATATCTTGAACACTGTTAATTTGAATTCTAAATTTTTTGAAGATCTGAATATTTAATGAAACTTCACACACCTTTGCTGTTCTGAGTTTATTCTAATTCATTTTAGAAAAGCTGAAAATATTATACTCATTACAGCACTCTATTATTTATCAGTTGTGATAATTTCATTGATTTTCGGATTGGCTTGAATCAGTGATACATCCTGAATTCCATCTTTATTCATGATCATTATGGTTAGAATATGTCTGTTTGAAATCATCTGAAATTCCTGATATTTTGAATATCACACATCTCTTGAATTTGAAATAATCAATCTTGTGTGAATAATTCATTATATCTCAAACTTGACATTGATTCAAGTGATTTCAAATAAATTATTTATTTATGGATCATGAATATCTCTTAATTATTTGATGTAAATGATCTGAAATCATTCTTAAAAAATTTGTGAAAAAATCCTTTGAAAATCTGGTCTTGAAATTCACTCCTATTTCATGATTATTTGATCTAATTATTTGTTTGTTTAAAATCATTTGAAATTATTGATTTATTGAATCTCACACATATCTCAAATCAAAAATTTATAAACTGGTGTGATTGATTCATTAAATTCTGATATTTTCATATTCCTCAAATGATTTCATGTATACAGTATTTTAATCATTAGATCATGAATCATCATATGTGGCCATCATCTTGACAAGTATGATTTGAAACTATGTTCTGTGTTGCTCTGATATTGTTTTGAAAAATGTTTGTTTTGGAATCATCTGTTTGCTGCTCCGATACATGTGCATAATCTATTATCTCGTTTGTTTGGGCTTGATACTTAATAATTCTTTTGTCTATGACATTATTTTTTAGTATCATGTTAAAATTCCTCGTAAATAGAGACACCAAGTGGTATCAGAAGCGCCTTATATTTGTCTCACCCATCTGTACTGAGATTCAAAATTTCACCTTGTATAGATCCATACATTTTTTTTGCCTTATACAAATAAATGTGCTAAATTTGTCTGGCTGGGTTTGTGTCTAAATTTCTTTAGCCTGAGATGTCCATGATAGTCCATCAGGGTGTAATTAAATTCCTCGATAAGCGAGAACATTTGGTATCAGTCTTTTTCACTCATCTGTTTTTTTGAATTATCACCATGTATAGGTTCAATTTTTTTAATCTGTTTAATTTCTTCTTGTAATTGTTTTTCAATTTTAAAATTATTTATTTTTTATTCATTCAGAAATTGAAATCAATATCCAGTTTGTGCTGTGTTTATAATTCATCAAAATTATTATCAGTTTTTGAAATTGTGATGAATTGTGACTGCAGTGTATTTCACAACAAGAGGAGATTTTATTTGGATCTTCATGATGGTTGAATATTGATTATAATATCTTTGAACTGACAAATATTCACGACCATCTCCTTTTTCTATCACCCGTCTGCCATCCATCATGATTTTATATTAATATGGAGAGTTTATTTTTTTTTAAGAAAAATTATCTTGTTTTAAAACAGTGAAAATATTTGTGATGGAATTGTGGCTATGTTCTTATTATTCAGAATTAGTGATAATTGATAATTTTCAATAATCCCAGTACAGTCAAGCATATTTCATAATATAATTAATATAGAAATTTATTTCACTGTCCATTTCTGTACCTACCACACTTCTATCATTCATATTGGTTGTATATACCGAGGAGCTTTTCCTTTTAAAAATGAAACGATAAAAATAATTAATATATAAGAGTGTCTCTAACCTCATTTAAAAATCCAAGCTCTGGTCATGCACGGTTGAGAGATGACTTATAATTTAAGTGGCGACTGACCTCATTTAAAAATCCAGGCTCTGGTTATGCATGGTCAAGTGTGCCCTTAAATAAAAATAAAATAAAAAGGAAAAATGTGCTATAATTTGAAATTAATCTGAAATTCCTCTTGGTATTAAAAATCATCCTATCAATCCATCTTCTAATATGTGAAATTGTGTTGAAATTTTATGACGTATTATGATTTGTTGATTGATAGCTATTAGGATTTGAGATTATACGATTTTGTCACTTAAGTTGAATTTATAATTATAGTCCAAATCCATCACTGTTTATTTTGTGCTTCAATTTATAAAATTCTTTTTGAAAACAAGTGGAAATATACATTTTTGAAACTCTCTCCATTTGTATAGAATTCATCGTGAATCCGTCATTCTCTACAATGTGAAATATGCCACTAGTTCTTAGTTTATTATGATTTTTGTTTGACCGATTGAGATTTATAATGACCGCTCTTCCTCTTAAGCTGATATTATACTTTTTAGTCAATCTTCATCTATATTTTAAACTATGTATCCTTTTGATGATAACAAAAGGGGGAGAATGGATTAGATTTTGATTTATGAGTAAATTTTTTAAAAATATTTTTATTTTTGAAAATTAATTATTTTTCATACATTTCATTCATGCACGGTTAAAGGGGGAGTTTCTGTTGTAGGGGGAGCATTCAAGTAGGGGGAGTAGTATATTTCATTTTCCAAACACATTTATGCTCAAAATCTTATATTTGTTTGTCATCATCAAAAGGGGGAGATTGTTGTATATAACGGTGTTGTATACACAATTATATGATTTTTGTTTGATGATAACAACCAAATATATATTATCTTAAATGTATTTGTTACTGTACTGTTATATCACATCTCAGACAAGAATATAATATTTCGGTTTAAATAAAATACGAATGTACAAAATTCAAAATATTCACACAGTATTTTATTTGAATAGAATATTTTATTTCAAAATTTAAACAGTACAAATTTTATACTCCACTATTTGTACATCACTGATATACTTTTCAGTACACTCAATTTAACATACACTGACACTTGTATTCATATAATATTTCTCTCTACATCACTCTTCACTCATTTGTACAAACTTTTATACATTCAGACACTTTCACTGTTCTTGTTTTTTCTGCTTTCTGTCTTCTGCCTTCACAGCTTTCAATCCAGTCACTTCAGTCCAGTCTCATCTTCTTACCTGTCACATGAAACAGAAACACACAGTACACTGCAATAGGAATAAAATCTGAATACATGCAGATTTAAATTTTACTATTAAATTTTTTTATTTGCCTTAGATTTCTGGTGTGTTTCTCATCATTTTTCATGACTCGATCTGATTTATCGATTTATCCGACTGTGTCTAGACAGCTTGTGATATTCACAGTAATACACTGTAAATAGCACAAGACAGACAATATATATATATATATATATATATATATCAATGCAGGGACAGGAAATCTCTTCTGATGGCTGCATATACACACGTGTATAGATATACATGTGTGCACTGCCACGCCAATTAGAATATAGCAGTGTGCAACTGAGGAGTAGCCACATGGACCTTCTCGACTCAGCGCAACATACTCATGAACATGAACAAAGTCAAAAGCAAATGGCCGAAATCATTTCAAGTGCAAGTGCAAAAAGTCAAAGCACAGTTCATAGTCAAGCCAAAGTGAAAAACAACTCAACATTGATAAAGTCAACAGCAAGTTCATGTGTCAAGCTCAAGTGGACATAGATGTGTGTTTATGGAGCATGAAAACTTTCAGCAAATTCAAGTTCAAAACATATGATCATGGCAGTATGCGTTCAAGTGACATAGCAACAACAATGAAACAGAAACATCGAGTCAAACAACATGTGAATTGTGTGTGCAAAAATCAGTTTCAGCATGTAAATATAATGGTAACATGTTCAAGAAAGAATTCATGGTGCAACAGTATGATTCAAGGTCAAGCAGAAATAAAGTAACAAGGATGGTCGAGTATGGCATAAACCAAGTAAGCGCCATGGTGATCAAGTCCAGCAGCTATGGCTAATGCAAGCAAACTCATGTATGGTGTGAAACAGGGATGTAATTCAAGAAAGTATGGGACTAAATATACAATTTCAAAATGGTCGAACCAGTTTACAAGAATGTTCACAGTTCAGTCAACATGGTTATGGCATAATAAATGAAGCAGAAACAAGCAAATATGGGACATAGTGATGAATATGCTAGCTTCTTTCTTAATGTTTCAAGCATGGTCAAAATGGCGCAAAGCACGGCAATACAGGGGGAGTACAAGATAATGCATAACATGCCTACAAATATCATATACATGTGCATATGAAACAAGGTAAAATAGTCCAGCAAGACAAAAATGGTCAAGTGTACAAGGCAGCCCAATAGCATGGTGTGCTACAGCATGAACAAATGGTCACAATAATAGCAAGCAAGTAAAATGCAAGTCAATGATGACAAGAAATTGTTCAACCTTTCCAAAAATGATCACACAAGAGAAATTTCAGTAGGGACAAACATATTTCAAAGTTCAAATCTGTTTCCATGATTTTGGCAAATGATAAAATTGCAGATTTTTTTTAAAACCATTTCAGAAAGTTTCCAGAATTAAAGAAGTGAATTTTTGGCATAAATTATGTTTCCAGAAATGACAGGTTGAATCGAAGAACAGTTGGATTTACTCTGGCAATGCAGACTCAACACTAGGTAAAATAGTGGACTTATTCATGTCAATGGTGATAGCACAAATATGGTGCATATGTGAAAACAGTCAAGCACAAGGCAAGTCAAGTATCAAGCAGAAAATGGTGTGAACTCAAATCAAGGCATGAACAAGCCTCTATAAATCAGTGATCTACATTTGACAAGTTTTAAATCCAGAAATGAAGCAAACTTGGCAAGACAATTAAGTATTTTGTCTCTCCTGAAAATCAACAAAGCAAGTTTTCAAATGAGAATATATTTGGCAAGATTTTCTTTTTTGTTTCCAGAGTTAAACAAGGCCGAGAATTACAAAAGCAAAAGGGGAAAGCATTAATTCAGTTCCATTTCAAATCAGCAATTCACGGCATATTTTTAATCCAGAGGGGCACAAATTAATTCACAACAAATTCAAAGAAATTAATCAAGGCCGAATTCATTCAAGAAATTCTAAAAGGGGAAACCACAAACAATCAGATCGAAATCGTATATGGAAATCATAGATTCATTTCAGGTTTCAATTTAACCCTACTTATATACCTATCATCACAGGCAAATGATTTATCAAAAAAAAAACCATACATCAAAAATTCAGAGACAAATCAAATGGAATTACTCACTTTCGTTTTCGATCGCAATTATTCCCCAAAATCAGAGAGCATTTCATTGACAAACATCAGAGGACATCGAAGAATCAAGAAGCATCAGAGATTTGATTTTCAACAGCAAACCGAATTGATTTGGGGAGAGCATAGCGAAACCCTAGCTATTTTCCATCGGCCGCCATTTACAATTCCAGAAAGAGATAGAGCAAATGTTTTGAGCAAACACAAATGAAATGGGCCGGCTGATTTTTCTTGTGGGCTTAGCCTAGTGTAAAAGGGGATAACCCTTTATTCTTTAATTCCTAGGGTTTTATATTGTTTTATTGTTTTTCTTTTTTTTTGAGTTGAAAAACCATTCGAACAGTTTCTAGAAGTCTGTAAAATTTCTAGGGGAGTTTCAGTCAGGGTGTTGACTGACAGTTGACAGAGTCTGTAAAATTCTGGGTTACTGGTCACATGGTTGTAATCAGGGGAAATCTGGTCAAGGGGATATTGGCCAGTCTAGGGTTTTGAGCGTAGGGTTAGAATAGGAGCAGGGTTTGCGAGTGTACACGGTCTTGTATGCGGGATCTGTTCTATCACCTAGTAGAAACCTTAGAAATGCAGCAGTAGGCAGGGTTTCGCCGAAGCTGGGTATATCTGTGTGTGATTTATTTTCTGCACTTTTATTTCTGCTGCATTCTGTGATCTGTTTATTATTTTAATATCCTGTCAGTTTTTCAATTCAGTTTAAAAAACTGTGATAAACCCTATTCACCCCCCCTCTAGGGTTAATCTAGATCCAACATTTGGTATCAGAGCAGGTATTTTCTTTAACTCTAGAGACATGGGTAATCCTAGTTGTCAGTTTAGTGAGAGTCAGTCCAGTTCATCTCCAACTATTTTCACTGGAACAGATTTTTTAAACTGGAAATCCAGAATGGAATTTTATTTAAAATCTGTTAATATTAAATGTTGGGATGTTATTATCAATGGGTACGATATGGTAGATAAAGTTTTTAATTCTCGTGCTACACATATTCTATATTCTTATCTTGATGATGATCAATACAGTCTGATCTCACATTGTTTATCTGCACAGGAAATCTGGGATATTCTCAATACGAAGTATGGAAAATCTGACAACAGCTCAAAACCCCAGAATGTCAACTCAGATTCAGAATTCTGTTTAACAGGATTTACAAATGAAAATTCAGAAGGATCAGATGATGGAGAATCAACCGATGCTGAAGTCGAAAATTTCTCATATGAAGATTTGGTTTATATGTGTGTTGACTTAACTAAATCTGTTGATAAACTCAAATCTAAAAACAAATCTCTAAAATTTAGGAATTCTGAGTTGACCAGCAAAATTGATGATTTGGAATCACAGCTTGAATATTTTAAAAATTCTTCAAATTCTGATTGCAAAAATTGTTTGAAATTGGAAACCAATCTTGCTCATTTCAAAAAAATTATTCAAAAGTTTGAAAATGAAATGCTGATCTTAAAAAACAACAAGATTGAGTTATCAAGTTTGAACAATCATCTGCAAAAGGAATTTGAAATTTTTAAAACTAATATTCATTCCAAACTTGAAATTGCTGAAAAGGAAAATTTGTTGAAATCGAATTCGATTTTGAAAGAACTTGAAAACGAGATTGAAAATTTCAAGAAATTTGAGTCTGAAAGTCGAAAACATTTTGAGTTTGAAATTGCTGAATCCCAAACCAAAATTAAATCACTTGAATCTGAAAATTTGGTTTTGAAACAATATGATGCTGAAAGGAAGATCATTGATAACCGCTGTTTAGATTTAATAAAAGAGAACGGTGATCATTGATAACCGCTGGGTATATCTGTGTGTGATTTATTTTCTGCACTTTTATTTCTGTTGCATTCTATGATCTGTTTATTATTTTATTATCATGTCAGTTTTTCAATTTAGTTTAAAAAATTGTGATAAACCCTATTCACCCCCCCTCTAGGGTTAATCTAGATCCAACAGCATCTTCATGTTCCTCTAGCTTCGACAGTTGAAATCTATATATCTGCAACATTTGGTCTGACCCGAGCATTTCATGCAAAAACAAAAACACTCGATTTTGGATTAACTTATTCAAGTAAGTCAACTTCAATAAAATACTGAAATTTAATAATTAATCCTAACAACATACTTCAAGTTATAAATTCATAATCAATTACCACACAAATATTCTATTAGAAAAAGGGTGTTGTACCTACGTTCAAATAGGAAAGCCACAAACCTATCATATTAATTTACACTACAAGATTTTATACAAGTCAAAGTCAAAATAATACAAGATGAATGTATGTAAACCATATGTTGCATGCATGCGTTTAACATAAACCGTGTTCACACCTAAGCTAGTTAATTAATATATTAAACTAGTTACCAAAACCATGTTCACACCAAGCAAAATGCAACAATAGAAATGCAAAATGACTATAGGCGTAAGTTACTTCCCTATACTTGAGGCATGCAATAGTAAGTGTATGGACGGGCAAAGTGACAGTAAGCATAACAGGTATTTAAATTCATGAATCCTTAAAAATATAAGTGGCCTGGGTGGAAATTTTGGCCAAGCAAGGCACAAGAATAAACGAATACGTATTCAAGTTCAACTACTCAAAATGCACAACTTAGCTTCAATACATGTATACACCTACAGGTGTACGTATATACACATATATGAAGTACACAGGGATAGTTTAACAAGTCAATGGAAAAATGATCATGACGGTGTATCGAATAACTAGCAGAGAATACAAGTGTAAGGTTAGTGATTTTCACAGAGGTCCTAGATGTGTATCAAGAGCATATACACATAAAGTATATACATAACCATGCGGACACCATGCACATATATAAAATCATTATATTCCATTTTTAAAAGCAAATTCCTTGGGTTCAACACAGCGAAACAGCAGCAATGACATTTGATTCAGTTATAGACCAGCATAGCACAACAAAAATAATGAGCATATTCTATTCCCATATTGCATATATATATATATATATATATATATACAAGATCAATTTAACACAACAATTAAATGGTAGGAATGCAACAACACAAGTAGAACAAGAGGTAGATGGAGTACCCAAACTAACCAATTACTAAGCAAATCACGTATGCAAACAAACAAAGGAATTCTGACTTATTTATTCAGTTTAGAATTGAAGTAGAAAAATTTGAAATCGAAGTAATTGTGAGGTGAAATCACCTTAAAATGGTAGAAAAATGCAAGTGATGACTGTTAGGTAGTGACCGACAGCAAGCTCGAAGATGAAAGTGGAATGGGCAGTGATGCAGTATGGCTGCTGACATTGGATTCATTGTCTAAGCTTCATTGAACAGAGGTAAACAGGTGAAGACTCGTGCTTTGGAGGAGATGCTCGGTTAATTGGAGGTGGAAAACATTGTTGATTTTGAGGAGAAAGGAATTTGGTAGAAAATAAAATAAAGAAAGGGAAGACGGTGAGTTTACACTGAGAATGAAACGAGGGAGGGACTATGAAATTTTTGCTTTGCTGAGTGAAACAGGAAGAAGGCAACTGGAACTAAAATGAAGAGGGAGAGATGTGTTAAAAGTAATGAGCAACATAATGAACATATAAACTAGCAAAGGAAGGAACGTGGGGGGAAAATGAACAGACATTGTAAATTATATATATATATATATATATATATATATATATATACTTACATAAATACATATATACATATATATAAGGCGGAATGGCGTTTCAACTATTAGAAGAGGAAGTAGAAAAACTTTTCACAAGTAATGTAGAAGATGGTAAGATTTCCAAAATAATATATAGAAGAAAGTGACATCTAAGAGAAAACGGACAGCAAAGTAAATGTACATAACGTTTGAAGTCTTTTAAGTTTCCAACACCACACATAAAGACTCGAATTCCAAATTAATAAAGGTTAGAACGTGCCTAGTTATAAAATCAATTTGCGCATTCCTACAGAAAGATGAACTAATGTTTAGTACTAAGGAGAGGAGAGAAATGTAGCATAGCCTTTCATATGTTGGCATATGTTTCAAATAGGTTTCCTTTATCAAAGCATGCAAAATGCTTAGGAATTCAATTTTTTGGAAAGACAACACAAACGGGGTAATTCATGCTATGAAAATGCATGTTTAAACGCAACATTATATATACGAAACATAAACCGTTCATTTTTAAAAGCTCGAGTGCTATGTAAAGGTTAGAGATCAGGTTTGCAGACCCAAAATCGCAAAAATAAAAAAATGACGAACCTAAATAGGGACACGTCGAACTCAAATGGTTATGTTTCCAAAATGACATACGCAAGATTTTTCGCAATTCTGTGACGCACCGAGTAACAAAACTGACAAATAAATGTACTATAGTGATCGGCGCAATGAGACGAGCGCAACGGTACACAATTTGTAGTGTTATGATGCTCTGATCAAAAATGCGTTACGAACCCATTTTTCTACAAAATCATATATACGAACATGCATACGGTGGTCCGTATGCCCAAATTTAACGAAATGAAAAATGACGTTCTCTTCATAATACAGTCTAGTATTTTTAGTTCAAATTAGCACGAGTAATCGTAGCAATTTTATTAAACTAATCATAGCAATTTTATTAAATGTTTAATTAAATTAACGCGAACAGAATGAACTTGCGTATTTTTCTATGAAATTCATTCCTCTGCTATGTCTAGTTAGGCGCATCTCAAATAATTAATTTCAGATTTTTTTTATACTTTTAGTTTTTTAGTTTTATTTGAGATATATCGGTTGCCGCTACCACAAATAATCGTCAAAAATAAATTCAAACGGAGCGACTAAACTTTGACGTTTTCAGTATAAAATTATTTAGATAACTTCTACTTTAAAATAACAAATATTAAAGATAAACGTTTCATTATAAATCAATTTCATATTTTAAATTTCCAAATAAATGCATTCTAAATTAAATTTACCATTTAATTCTTATTATAAACCATTATAAATTCAATAATTAAATTTAATCCAATAACTTAAATTATCGAAATATACGGGATGTTAAAATCTCCCCCACTCAGAACTTTTCGTCTTCGAATAGGAACCAAAAAAAGAACTAGTAATTAAACAATATACCATTCATACGAATATCAACTTTGATTGTTTGTTTGAACACAAAATTTTGCTTCCAATTAGTATTGTTAACCCGATCACTTTAGTACGAGCTTCTGATTCGACTTATTGATTGTAAACTTCTATTCTCCTTACATAGCAATAAACTATGATAGAAAACTTGAGATTGACATCAAAACTCCTGTCAATGTCTATCGTCGAGAATCGACCAAACCATTCTATTTAGAATCAACATTATATATTCAAACTAAATCAAAACTGATGCGAATAGAATGATTTATGTTCAACTACATATTCATTCTATTAGTTCTTTTCCTTTCTGGAGACGAAATTAGTATTTGATTTATTTCAAAGCTGTGAACTTGCAAAACAATTAAAATCTCTTCCTTAGTTTATTATGTTGAAGTGATACAATGTTAAATTTTCATGTTATTGATTTGTTCTTTAACATCAAAATACTTTTATAACTCGAAGGCTTAATAAGGTTATTTTCGTTCTTACAAAATTTAGACATACGTTAATCAGATGCATGACTAAAAATCTCCAAGTACTCAATATACTTGTTTCAACTTCCAGTGACAATACTTAAAAACTTTTTAAAAATAGACACGGAAAGCGCTTACCCCATCGATCGCAGTTACGCAGTGGTTACGCCGCTATCCCAGTGGAATCACTTATAACCATAGGCATCACGCTCCTCGAATTTTGCCATGGTTTTTGCATAAATTGCAGTTACTCAATGGTTACGCCACTATCCCAGTGGAATAGCTTGTAACCGTAGGAATCATGCCCCTCGAATTTCGCTATGGTTATAGATCTAGTTAAGCAGCGGTTACGCCACTATCCCAGTGAAATCGCTTGTAACCGTAGGCATCTCGCCACTCGAATTATGCTATGAAAATATCAGTTGAGTATAGCAAAATCAAAATGACCCCCACTGAGTGGAATTCCAGTATCAATGGATACTCAAATCAACGGAGCACCAACGTAGCTACGATTTTCAATTTTCAATGAACATTCTTGACAAGCGCCAACGCAACCCCTCTCATTATGAATTGCGATTTCAATGGAAGGTATTTCCCATGTCTTCATTTCGAAAACATACATACAATATACATAGTACTTCATCTCATTTTCTCAGACATCACACTTATATAAATATCAATTTACGTAAGATTTTTCAAATCATGTTTTCATATATATCGTTCTTATATAAATTCCATTATATAGTATTTCATTTCATGACAATTACCTTCCAAAACAATAGTTTTCAGGTTAATCATCATTTTTATATAAATCTTCCGTATAGAAGGTTCGAAACTTAATATAAAATATTCAAAATCAAAGATTTCTCGACATTCCATTTCTTTACCAATTTAGTTTTGATTTCACAATTGATTTGAATATTCAATATCATTTCAAATCTAGTTCATATTGACAATTAATTCATTGTCAAAACACCACTTTCGATTTGGGTTACATATCACAAATATCATTATTTCATTGAATCTTTATACACAATTTGTTTCGGACTTTAATTACTTGGATTGGAAATATACTTTTATCTCAAATTAACTAGATACAAATTAGTTTAAAAATAGTATCTTTGAAATAAGATAGGTTTTGATATAAAGTAAGTTTGCAAAAAAAAAAAAATCAGAATCAAAAATAGATTTGGTATAGAATAATCAGATAAGATAGATAAATTTAATACTTTACTACAAATAAAATAATTATCAAACATATATAGTTGTAAAAAAATAATACTAATTTTATAAATATTCCAACCAAATCAATTTTTTGAACTTTTCAAAATTTTAGTTAACATAGATTCTGATGTCCAAGTCAAACAGAAATTTAACTTAAGATTCAATTGTAAACATTTTAGTTTAAACCAAATGTTCAAATTATATCACAACTCAAATATCTCACCTTCAATTTTGCTTGAACTTTGAATTTTACATTGATTCCATATCATTGATTTTTAACCAAGTTTCAATTTTCCAAATGTTAAGTTCATCCCTTAAATTGATTCCTTACAAGTTAAATTTAAATCTATTAATGATTAAACATAATAATATCCTTAAGTTAACCAATACATTTTTTATTTATTTTTAAACATCATTTAAACTTTGCATTTATCTTCAACTTTCAAACTACTAAGCTAAATTTCAGTAAATTAAAGTCATTCATTGAATTAGTTAAGTTAATTTATAACTTCAATTTAAATATTTTAACATATTAATTTTAGTTTGCAATTTAATATCAAAACCATTTGATTCATATAGTCAAGCTAAAATAATTTTTTCTCAATTATTACTTTTGTAAAAATATTATTTAAAACAAAATTTTATTCAAAATATTTCAAAACTTTCATACTTATAAAATTCCTTCATTTCCATTTCCAATATTTAATTCCTTTGAGCTATTTAGATTATATTCAACTTAAAATTCAAATATTATTTAGCAAAGGTTGGATTATTCAAATATTTGGAAAAGTTATCTTTCAATTCAACAATTGGAAATCATGAGTTCAATCATTTTTTCCAAGACATTTCTTTTAGATGTACAATTTCATTATCCTAATACACAGGATTATCATTCAACCAAACTCGAGAATCAACTCCGAATTTTTCTTTCAATCATTCAAAATATACATGTAATTGTATATCAAATCATGCTTCACAAATCAATTTCGTTTGACCGAGATAAACATGTAGCTAAGCTAACAAAGTGGTCTCCCATACTTTGAGACCCGAGAATAAATTCCGATGACAAAGAATTATCATCGCAATTATTTTCTAGCAACAAAAGTGGGTTCTCTGTTCTTATATCTCTTTTTGAAAATATTCCAGAAAATCACTTCAAACATTTCTATTCAAAAATACTTTTATATACTACTGATTTTTTTTAAAACCTTAGAAATCATTTTTTTTTTAAATCGGGAATCAAATTCTCAAATTTAATTCAAAAGATCTCCTGAATTATAACTAAATTGATATATTATCTTATTCCATCATTTGGCTTCATTAGCAATGCACACTTCTTATTTTATTTCATGGTCAAACAATTCCAATTCATCGTACATACTTAGTTAACACTTCCTTCGCAAAAGATTCCTTGTCAAAACCTTTCTTAACCATCTTTTATATAAGTTGGGTTTCATATATATGAAAACTATTAAGAAATGTATTTTAACCCATTTCAATTATCTTTTACATCTCATTTCAACACTTCAATTAACATAGTATGAAATCAAAACTTCGAGGATTCAATTGTCAATGGTTGTCATTATTCAAAGTTCAAATATGTGTTTCAAATCAAAAGCTATGTCCCTAATCCAACTTTGTTTTAGACTTTTTATGATGCACGATAAACTAAAGGGTACAAGGATATGAATTTAGCAGTGGCATGAGTAAAACAGAGGTGAGCAGGTCAACAACAACAAGTAAATCTAAGTGAACGAATCAAAATGAACAACGGAATTATCTATACTCAAGGCCAAGGGTGTAAAGGATACATCTATGAATTCTGTTCTTTTCCTATTTTTAGTTGGCTTTGCTTTAGTTCATGTTTCCAAAATATTCACTTGTCGTCATAATTTTTTTCCTATTTTTTCTATTTAATTCTGAACATTCATTTTTAAATTCTACTTATATTTCGCAATAACAACTTTATTTAAATTTTGATCATCTATCCAAATTCACATTAATTTTACCAAAGCATCTTCATTAAAATTTATTCAAATCGTTTTTGAATAATTACCAAAATAATTAGTCTAAGTATTTATCGACGTTTCAGTCAGAATCATATAGCCATCCCACTTTTGAAACTCGAAAATAAATACTAGTGATGTCGCAACAATCACCAGAATCATCTCCAAGCGACTAGAGTATTGATTTTATATCCATCTAGTACGTATAAGACTTTGTACATACACTGGCTTGGCGTATATTCGAAATCTTCATATACCGACAGTCCAATCCTGATATCGAATAAAATACTCAAACTCCTATTATAAGATATATTTCAAATAATCATGTCAAATGATTTATTTAATTTCAAAATAATTTATATTTTCAAAATATGCTCTCTCTACAGTGATTCTAGTGACAATTTCACTCATTCTATGGTACTACTACCATCTCTAATGAGTTTCTAAACCCGATAAGCTAAGCTTTGTATAACCAAAGCTCTAATACCAACTTAAACGCCCTGCCTTTTTCGAATGTTCCAAGTCGGTTATTAAACACACTCAAACCGTTCAAAATGACAGATTGTTATTTAGCTTACAGGGTTTAAACAGAATCAGACACAGAAATTATAGAATAATAAACTATAATATCTCACAGCTAAAGCATTTTACCAGAAATATCAGAGTTGTAAAATAAATTTTACACAGCGGAAATACATTAAAATAAAATTTACAATAATTATCGAACGAGTGCGCACGTGTCTTCACGTGCCTCTAACTTCGATAGTTGAAATCTATAAATCTGCAACACTCGGTCTGACCCGAGCGTTTCATGCAAAACACAAAACACTCGAGTTAGGTTAACTTTATTCAAGTAAATCAACTTCAATAAATACTGAATTGTAATAATTAATCCTAACAACATACTTAAAGTTATAAATTCATAATCCATTACCATGCAAATATTATTAGAAAAAGGGTGTTGTACTTACATTCAAATAGGAAAGCCACAAACATATCATATTAATTTACACTACAAGATTTTACACAAGTCGAAGTC
Source organism: Allium sativum (assembly GCA_030737875.1). NCBI lineage: Eukaryota > Viridiplantae > Streptophyta > Magnoliopsida > Asparagales > Amaryllidaceae > Allium > Allium sativum. Next base: position 993,630,628 of record CM060910.1, on the reverse strand, counting down.
AAAAAAATACAAGTTGAATGTATATAAACCACATGTTACATGCATGCGTTCCTTTTAATATAAAGAAGTTAACATAAACCATGTTCACACCTAACCTAGTTAATTAATTAATATATTGAACTAGTTACCAACCATGTTCACACCAAGAAAAATGCAACAATAGAACATGCACAATGACAATAGGCGTTAGTTACTTTCCTATACATGAGGCATGCAATAGTAAGTGTATGGACTAGCAAAGTGACAATAAGCATAACAAGTATATAAATTCAAGAATCCATAAAAAATATAAGTGGCCTAAGTGGAAATTTTAGCTAAGCAAGGCACAAGAATAAACGAATACTTATTCAGGTTCAACTACTCAAAATGCACAACTTAGCTCCAACACATGTATAAACCAACAGGTGTATGTATATACACGTATATGAAGTGCGTAGGGATAGTTTAACAAGTCAGTGGAAAAATGATCATGACAGTGTACCCAATTACTAGCAAAAAATACAAGTGTAAGGTCAGTGATTTGCACAGAAGTCCTAGATGTGTATCAAGAGCATATATACATATAGTATGTACATAACCATGATGACACCACACATATATAAAATCATCATATTCCATTTTGAAAGAAAATTCCTTGGGTTCAACACAGCGAAACAATAGCAATGGCATTTGATTCAGTTATAGACCAACATAGCACAACAAAAATAATGAGTAGATTCTATTCCCATATTTTCATATATACATACAAGATCAATTCAACACAACAATTAAAAGGTAGGAATGCAACAACACAGGTAGAATTCGGGGCAGATGGAATACCAAACCCAACCAATTACTAAGCAAATCACATATGCAAACAAACACAGGAATTCGACTAATTTATTCAGTTTAGAATTGAAGTAGAAAAACTTGAAATCGAAGTAATCGTGAGGTGAACTCACCTTAAAACGGCAGAAAAATGCAAGCTATGTAACGACCTGCCTTATTGACCGCCCAAAATCGTAATTAAACCAACCTGAAACGTTCAAAACAACAGATTGCAGTTGGCTTACAGGGTTTAAATAGAATTATACATAGAATCACAGTACACAATAACTTACAGCGGAATCGGGATTGCGCACGCATGCCTCTCTTCTTTGCGAGATGAAATCTTTGCATCTGTAACACTTGGGGTCTGACCCGAGCGTTCCATGCAGAACACAAAACACCCGAGTCAGGGTTAAACTTATTTCAAGTCATAAAAGTTCAAATGAACACATAAATATAATTAGTTTAATTCCAACAGCTCATTAAATAATTCGAGTACAATAACCAGTGAAGTAAGATACAATAAAATTGCTAAGTATAATTTAAAAATGGAAAGCTAGGACAAATACTTTAATGAATAAAATAAATGGCTACGTACGATTAATTTTAAGTAAAGCAATGAACTTGATATAAGTTTAAACTAATTGCTAAAACAAGTTTAATTAACCTTTCAAAATAATTTAAATAAAGATCGAGCATATTAAGGTAATTAATGCTAACTTCAATCAGATCTGAGTCAATTTCAATACCAATTCAGCTCCTGTTCGACAACCGTTTTCTCAAATCGAGTATCGTCAAATCTCCAATTTTATCAAATTTTTAAGGCACATTTCGAAAAATCCATACTTATTGTTCGTCTTGACTTTCTCAACAAAACACCTTTAATATTAATTGGAAAATTTCAAACCACTTGATAAATCCAATTCATTAGTTGCTTAATTTCTTTGATAATTCCGCACAACTCGACGATGAAAATCTTTATCGCAGAGAGCTTTTTAGTGTGATTCCAAAAAGAAGCTTTTATTTTCAAAATCTCTTCCGAAATTATTTATTTTTCCAAAATACGCTCTCTAGAGCGATTCTAGCATTAATTCCACCCATTCTATGGTATTTCTACCTTATCTCTATTGAGTTTTAAACCAGTAAGACACACTTTGTATGAACCAAAGCTCTGATACCAGCTGTAATGACCTATCTTTTTGACCGCCCCAAGTCGGTAATTAAACCAACTCGAAATGTTCAAAACGATAGATTGGTATTGGCTTATAGGTTTAAACAAAATTATACACAGAATCACAGTACATGATAACTTGCAACGGAATAAAATTTTATATAAATATCAGGGTTTAAAATATTTGTACAGTGGAAACTAAAAGATATACATAATTTGTTTAAATGAATAAATTTTTGTGATTTTTTCAGGTTTGCGCGCGTGCGTCTTCACGGGTCTCTCTTCTTTGCAAACTGAAATCTTTGCATATTTAACACTTGGGGTCTGACCCGAGCGTTTCATGCAAAACACAAAACACCCGAGTAAGGATTAAACTTATTTCAAGTCAGTAAAGTTCGAATGAACACATAAATATAATTACTTTAATCCCAACAGCCTATTAAATAATTTGAGTACAATAACCAGTGAATTGCCGAAATGAACTAACCAATCCAAATGTCACGAAGCAAGCGGGGTAGCGTATGGGTGAGGAAAGTACCCATTTCCACAAAATATGATTCTTAGCAATCTTGTATGACAGTTGAATCAACATATGCACCGTCCAAAATACATCCCAAATGACGGTACAAGGGTGGCAGGTTTCAATAAGAGGTTATATTCAAAGGTGGAGCATGTGCATCCATGAGTGTTGTACATATAGAATTACATGCAATAAAAGCATGTACCAAGACCAGAATAGAAACATACCTAAAGATGCTACAATAAACATGTATGGCAACTGGAATGGGAAAGGAAAAATAGTGACACGGTCCAGTGAAGTACCGAAGGGCATGCACGTATATATCAAAGCATATTTATCAGTTCTAGAATGAGGTTATCAGTCATGCACACGTTTCAATATAAATAATGACATACAACATGCAACATTACTCATGAGGGATCAAGTTCAAAGCAAGATGGCAGCCTGTGCATACATGGATTTAAGTGTGCATGTTGATATATATATATATATATATATATATATATATATATGTATACGTATATGTATATGTATATGTATATGTATATATATGTGCGTGTGTGTGTTACCAGTTGCTAACATACACACGAAGGGTCTCATGGCTAGTATGCCAATGGAAGGATTGTTATGCGTTAGCGCATGTGTGCGAACTGAAATAGGTTCATGGCCTGATAGCTGAGTATCTAACGGTAATAGGGGGACCAACAGGTGAATGCATTCTGTTCAATATTAGTGTCCACGGGTACGGTGATTAAAGCACGTAATCTAAGGTGCTGATTACTAAAATGTCAATATGCAAAGTACTGAAACAAAAATGCTTGCAATTGTATTAGTCAACAAAAAGGGGGTGGAGACAATGTCATCAAAAGTCCCAGATGTAGAGTATGTATACATATATTAGCCAAGATTGCTAACACGTCTAAAAAAAGGTGCATAAATAAAGATGAAATTAGGCACTAACGAACGTCAACCATTCAATTGTCAAATAGGAGCATGCAAGACATGCAACTAAGCAATACGTCGAGGCGGTGCAAACATTTGGGTGTACATGTATGCTGCAAATACGCATATAAGTACACAACCATGTGTGTGTGTATATACACACACGTACGTAATAGCCTCCACATATATACCAATAAGGCATAACCAACGATTGAATTCAACAAGGCAACCAACAAGATAAAAGAAAGCAAAAGAACAACAACCCACAAACTACTTATACCCAGTGAACAACAAAATATTTCATCTTGCAACAAATTTAATCGTAAGGTAAACTTACCTTTGGTGACGACGGAGAAGCAGGAGCTGCTGCTTATGGTGGCAGTAGAAGATGGATTTGATGCATGTTGCAATGGCGATCCGATTTCTATAGTTAATGGCGGTAGCAGCACCAAGACATGACCAAGGATACAACACCGAGGACAACTAAATAAGCCTCGAGTCGATGACAGAAGGCAGTGGACGGGAAACTGATGAGTGCGGTTTTTGGTGGAGGTAGTATACGAAAGGTGGTCTCAACTGGTGGCGCTACTATAACACCCCGCATTTTATGACAATTAAATATTTAATAGCGCATATGTATACATTTTTTTTGAAAATTGGTTCACTTTATTATCAATTAAAACCTTGCATACTAACCATTACATAAAAAGCATAAAAAAATCGAAGATACAAGTAAATATGAACTAAATAGAAAGAAAAACCCCTTGATTAGGCAAACATCTCAAAAACGTGCATCTCAGCACCTCACACGAACCAGAAACTTTTCTTGCTCAACCATAAAAGAGACTCCAGAAAGATGATATCCATTACATCAAGTTTATGCAGATTGGGAACAAGTAAAACTCCTCTTTATAGCCATTATTACTCTCTAACATATGTGTGCAAATGAGAACTTTGAATTCATCAACACCAAAACAGAATTATGTTTAGTAGATTTGAAGGTTCACACGAGGAGAAACAGCTGAAAGCCCAATGTCTAAGTGATGAACAACAGCACCACTTATATATATTCAGATGAAGCACCATCATAAACCCTTTGTACTACACAAAAACTTGTAGTGCCACTCATATGTAGAATCATCACTTAAAAGCTAAACCCAACTGCTCATGAGTCCCAAAAAAAAATTGTCAATTTTGCCTATATCAAAACTACTAATTCCATTAAGTGTTGATTGATGAAAATGAATAATCATCCCTACCCTATAACTTCAAACTGAGTAAGCTTCGTGACCTACACAAACTTTGACTAGGATTGCCTAACAAATAAGCAGAGTATTCCCCAATCAAGAAACCAATTCCAACGGACATATATTTTGTTTATATGAATTCCATGATTTAGGATGTAATCTGCATACACTTAAACCAATCTATCGAGATACAATATACACACAGCAAATCAATCCATAAATTAGTTCACATGAATTGACATGTTAATTGTAATAGCATCTATCCTTAAATGGTAATTCCATATTCTCGTACAAAATCACCATGGAAAACCAGCTTATTGGTTATGTCTTATCCCCAAAATCCTTCCAACAACCCTTAAACAAATGAACTACATCAACATACCAAAAAACTAAATTCAAGATACTAAATCTGGTTGATGATTCACAATTAGCTATGAATCTATCTTAGTACTAGAATCGAGAATATAAACAGAGTATCCAGATGCAATTAGTTAACCACATATAAGCATTGTTTCATATTGAGAGACCAGATGAAAATTTAATAATTGTTGCTGAACCTACCTGTAGCAACATATTATACTCCCAAATTCAGGTATGGGGTAACAGTGTTGAGATCCAAATGGGGAGATAAATTACGAAGAGGTCATATAACATTCAGATCGTATATATCAGCTAAAACATGTGTAATGGAATGATATTGAAACCTTATCTCTTTCTCAAATTCAAAGCACTGAATAAAACTTTCATAAACAAGACGAGAATAAAAAAAAACCAGAATCCATTATTCCCAAACAAAACTAGATTCGATCATGCTCAAGGATGGAAGATCAGATGGACACCTCGGAACTTTAGCCACTCAGTTGCACCGACCATGCCGAATCCCAAGTTAACAGTGGCTTGATAATCCATCATCAAACTGGTTAGATCTGATGATTGGGAAGATAGGAAATCGAGATGGCATATAGATCTGAAAGAGGATAAATAGATCTTGAAGTTATGAAAATTAGGGTTGGAAGATGAAGTAAAGATTTGGCTTATCAACAATATAAAATCATTGAAGGTTAGCAGAAATCTTAGAACGATTTGTTTCATTAAGAAATCAGATTGAAATAAAAGTGCAAATCAATGTAGCCAAAGGAATTACGCGTGGAGAAAGCAAGTAGAAAAAATCTGATTGTCACCATTAACAACTCATTGTCATATATATATTCATCCTAGTGGTGATTAGATGTATAAGGATATGAGATGAGACTTTTATTGGAATGGCATGAAGAATGACATAGCTGAATATGTAGCTAAGTGATTGATTTGCCAGAGGGTCAAGATGGAGCAACGGAAACCTAATGGATTTTTCAAACATTTGGAAGTACCACAATGCAAGTGGAAAAGCATATCCATGGATTTCAAAGCTAGTTTTCCCCAATCTAAAAAAGCTATACCAGTATTTTGGTAATTGTAGATAGACTGACGAATATCTCCCACTTCATACCAGTATTTATGTCTATGTATACATATATGCATAGACATAAATATATGATAGAAGAAATTGGTTGCATGTAGTGTAATTATGTTGCATGCAATGATTTGCAAATATTATGCATTAATAAGAAAATAAAAATGAAAGAAAAAGATGCATGCAAATTGATAAGGTTACATGAAATGGTTTAAATAAAATATTACAAAGAACACGAAAAGAAGGTTAAAGAAAAAGAACAATGACCACCATTGTTTTAAACCTTATTAACAAAAGCCTAAGTAGTCCAGTTGGTTAGAGCATGTGACTTTCATGAGAGCAGCGCAGGTTCCATCCCCGTAGGCGCCATATTTTTATTTTAGAGAAATGGCTAAAATAATGTATGTTCTAAAGAGAAAATATGTATAAACACACATATAAGGAAAATTATACATATAAAGAAGTATAGAAAATATATATATATATATACACGAAAATATATGCATATATATGTGTGTGTAGAAATCTCTCTCTCTCTCTCTCTATATATATATATATATATATATATATATATACAAGAGAAAAGTTCAAAATAAGGCTGCAACCGAAGAAATATGGTAAGAATTTAACATTGGCATAACACCATTTGAATTTTGAAAACGAAATAACAGTTGTGCGTATATATACATATAAAATGGGCATTTGAAGTTTTGTATACATATAAGAAGATTATACGCAAATATAATATTTAAAATAAATCAAAGAAAGTATAACAGGATACTAATCAAATGTTTAAAATCAAAACGTCAAAATGGTAAACATCTGCCAAAAAAAAGCTCGTTGGACCCAGGAGGTCGACACACACATAGGGTGGTCGACCCTAGGGTCGACACACATGCAGAGGGGTCGACCCCGGGGTCGATCCACCCCTTTTCCGGGCAGATTCACTAATGAATCTGGACTGTTTTCTTAACCATGTTCGTTGTTGACTCAGCGCTGCGTGTACGATAAGATCCTAAACACCTATAAATAGCTAGCAGGGCCTAGCCTAAATCTCACATTTTCTGAGAGACTGCATAAGCTCTGCTGTTAGTCTCCTTCGTGAATTAGGCTACACAAAGATAAAAAAATCAAAAAAAATGAAGAATGTTTTTTCATTTAAGTCGGATCGGATCAGATTTCTTTTGACAAGGGCAGACCAGTGCAAAGCAAAGAAAGAAAGAATACAGGTCAAATCGGATCGGAGGGGACAAAACCGATCCGATCCCCTGATTGCTAGCACCCCGATCCGAACCCAGAATCACGACAGTTTCACTCCACATTTTTCTTAATATTCGGAGCAGGTATACCCACGTTCCACCCATGTTTGCCACTAACCTGGTGTGCTGTCACTATCATATCCCATCTGAACCCGATAGTAACGGGATGGATGCCACGTGGACCCGAACCGAAGCCATTCCAGGAGCATTTTCCACCTATAAATACACCATCAAGGGACATTTGGAAGGATCTTTTTGCATTTTCAGAACTCAAACTCCTTTGCTATCCGAATTTCATCAACTTATTCAGATTACAATCACCTTTTGAAGCATATTGTGGAGGAAATTGAGTGAATCAATACATTGTATGAGTGAAAATTGAGTGAGGGTGATTGTTGTACTTGCATTCAAATCATCAATTCCAAGAGTAGAAAGTGGACGTAGGCTATTTAATGTCGAACCACTATAAATTGTGTGTTTTCTTCATTTTTTGATTTCATTTCAGTAGAATCATTACTAATTTGGGTGTTAGAGCCAATTTTGGATCTAAGATTTTGGTGCTTTCACTGATAATTTTTGAATTCTCTGCTTTTTGGGATTATCATTATACTATTTGGACCTTCAAGTTCAAAGAAGTTAATCCTATGATTTCGACATCTTTAAGTACATGTTGGTTAATCACTGAAAAATTGAAGATTATGGCTAAAGGAAAAGGCAAAGAAATCCAAAGTAATCGAGAGAATGAAGTTAACGAAGATCAGCAAACAATGGTCATGACGAGGTCGCGTGGTCAAGACTCTGGAGCAGGCCGCTCCGGTCAGGAAGGTCCGAACCGAACAGAAGACCCCGATACAAGCCGATCTAATGATGTTGAGGTCTCCCACTCTCCCCATCTGAACCAGTCTGGCTGTACCACTGTGCTCTGATCCAACCTGAATCGAAGTGAAGCTGGAACTTCTACTCGAGCTCCTACCAATGCTCCGATTCCAGCCGCTATGACCAATGACCAGCTTGAGCCATCTGCACCCATCACAGAAGGAGATTTTTCATGTTTTCTTGACATACTCCAGAGTAGTAAGGAGGCATTGGAAGCCCATAAGCGTGACAGTCTTCGCATGCAAGAGAACATGATCACCATGAGTAGGGAACTCAAGGAGCTCCGGAGGCTAAAGACACCTTCTCCAACACGCCGCCTTGCTGCAGATTATTCATCTTCTTCAGATGAGGGACGTCCTCATGAAAGAAGGCCGCTTGAGCGACCTTAGAACATTGATCAGTTAACTTTTGGATCCTTAGGATACCGCGAAGACGTCGCACGCGTGTTAGGGCCTGATGACCCGAGCCTGAGAGAAGCTATGTTGTTGCCCATGTTCAACCCAGGGATCCTAATATTACTAATCCTACGCAACAACAACTTCTCTAGCCGCTTCCTCCTGAGATCGACCGGGAGCATAGGGAGCAATGTAGAGTAGCCGCAGCTAGGAACAGGAGGTTATCAACCCGGGGGTAATCCGAATATCAAACCTAGAGAACCTGTGCAAACATTAACAAATGCCGATGTGTGGGCAATGGTGCATCAGATCATGTCCGAAAGTCGACGATATACTAATGAGGACTGGGGCATTGAGCGAATTCATACCCCCTTCACAGATGATATATTGGACTTCCAGTTCCCTAAGCGATTCAACTTGCCACAAATGGATCGATATTCGGGAAGAACGGACCCAGGACAACATCTGATGAGGTATGTATGGTTCATGAATGCCGCAGCAGCTCCAGACGCTATAAAATGCAAGGCCTTTCCGATTTATCTAGAAGACGTGGCATTAATATGGTTCACCCAACTCCCTCCACGGTCAGTATCAAATTTCACAGAATCAAGTGAGCGCTTTATGAACCAGTTTCGACTTCACGCCCGAAAATCCAAAAGCGTCATAGAGTTGTCAGGGATTAAACAGGCTCCGGGCGAATCTCTGAAATCATATTTGGACCACTTCAACCTGGCTGTCACCGAAGTTAGTGACCCTCATGAACCCATTATTCTGATGGCTTTAATAGAAGGAGTTGACCCCAACATAGAATTTGGGGATTATCTATCCGGGAAACCGACCCCACTAGGGAATTGTTCTATGAAAAGGCTAATATTCGCTTAAGGCGAGAAGAAGCTCATGCAAATAGGAAGAGAAAGTCCGAAGGGGCCTCGAGGGAAGGTGTCCAAAGTAATGTTGTTGTGAAACAATCTGGTGACAGTTGATGGAAGGTTGAACTTAACGTTGGCAACCGGAACGGAGGTAATAACAAAAAGAATGGAAACGGTAATAGGAGGAGTAGGAATCGAGGGAACAATTTCAGCAAAAGACCTCGATTCCAAACTTTCGAAAACTATTCGCCATTGAATGATACCTTGGAAAACATTTATTTGGACACATACAACATATTGCAATACAAAAAGCCACCACCTAAAGACTCCACTGAAAAAGAAATCGCAACGGGAAAGTTTTGTTTGTTCCATGGAACCCACAGTCATTCCACTAACGAATGCCGTCATTTGAGAGATGTAGTTGAAAGATTGCTACGGGAAGGGAAGTTAGACGAGTACAAGGTTGCCCCAAGGGACAGGGGGCAAGGGAGGCAAGCCCCGGACCAAAACCAGCCTACTTCTAAACCCATAGCCCAGTAGAAAGGTAACTGGATCGTTATCAATACTATTATAGGAGGACCCCATCTAGCTAGCCGTAGTTTCAAAGCAATGGACCAGTATGTTAATGCTGCTAAGCACTTTGAGGTAGGGGAATGCAGTAACCTCGAAGACATTACTCCAGTAAAACAACAAAAGACGATGTCATACGACATCATATTCCGTAGTAGAGATGATACCGGAATTCAATCATCAACTGAAGAACCACTAGTAATTACCACGGCCATCGGCCCTGCTTTAGTCCATAAAGTGTTAGTGGACAACGGGAGTAAGTCAGTATCCTCTTCAAGAAAGCTTTTGAACAAATGAGACTTGAAGCAAAAGATTTAAAGCCCTGTGAAGGATGGATACGGGGCTTCAATAGGGCGTCAACGGCTCTGATGGGCTACGTAGAATTACCAGTGACATTAGGACAGTGAGATCGCCATAGAGTGAGGATCTTTCCATTTGTAGTTTTGGATGTAGAGTCACCCTACAACGCTTTCCTAGGCCGACCGGCCCTCGCCGAGTTTAGGACATGTATTGCACCTTGGTGCTTGCTGCTTAAATTCCCGACTGACGCAGGAATAGGGGTGATGAGAGGCGACCAAGCTATGGGACGAGCTTGTTACATGATGGAGCTGAAGATGCTAATGAAGGGGCTTAATATACAATGTAAGGAAGATTCTCCCCCTTCGAAGGAAAACTCAGCATAGCAATTAAGGGGTCCAGCCCCAAGAGAGTCGCCCTTAGATGTTCTCGAGGATATAGATCCCAGAGAGGATAGAGAACCCGAGGACAGAAAGGCGACTCCAACGAGACAACAATAGATATACCTATTGATGAGACAGATTCGACAAAAGTACTAAAGATTGGCTCGCAGCTAGATCCAATTCGAGCGAAAAAGTTGACTGATTTCTTTAGGTAAAATTTAGATGTGTTTTCCTGGACTCACGCTGACATGTGTGTGATTTCGCCTGCTATTATGAGCCACTCTTTATGCATTAATCTAAAGCACCCGCCGGTCAAGCAGAAGAGATGGATGTTAGGCCCAGAGCGGTCAGCAGCTTTGAAGGAAGAGGTAGAGAAATTGAAGGATAATGGGTTCATTAAGGATTCGAAATATCCCGAATGGATATCAAATCCTGTCCTGGTCAAAAAATCTAACGGAAAGTGGCGTACATGTATTGACTTCTCTGATTTGAACAAGGCTTGTCCAAAGGATAGTTTTCCCCTTCCCAGGATTGATCAGCTAGTAGACTCGACGGCTGGACATGAGCTTTTATCCTTTATGGATGCCTATTCGAGGTACAATCAAATTCTCATGCACATACCAGATCAGGAGCATACAAGTTTCATCACAGACTTAGGGTTATATTGTTATGTGGTAATGCCATTTGGATTAGAGAATGCAGGAGCCACGTATCAGTGTTTGGTCAACCGCATGTTCTATAATCAAATCGGAAAAACCATGGAAGTTTATGTGGACGACATGCTTGTGAATCTAGACAATCTTCCGACCATACAAGGGACTTAGCCGAAATGTTTGACATTCTTCGAAGGTATGGAATGAAGTTAAACCCCCTAAAATGTTCATTTGGGGCCGCATCTGGGAAATTCCTTGAGTTTATCGTGAGTTCTCGAGGAATTGTGATAAATCCTAGTCAAATAGCAGCAATAAGGAATATTGGAGAACCATGAAAGATTAAGGATGTTCAAAGCCTGACCAAAAAAGTTGCTGCATTGAGCAAGTTTATCTCCAAAGCCACAAATAAGTGCGTACGTTTCTTCGATCTGATAAAATGAGGGAAATGAAATTTTGAGTGGACCCCTGATTGTGTGGAGGCTTTCCAGAATTTATTAGACTTATTAGAAAAGCCTCCAATATTATCAAAACCCATGGAACATGAGGATTTGTTTGTCTACCTAGCGGTATCATCTCATGCCGTCAGTACAGCGTTGGTACATGAAGAAGATAAAGTCCAGAGGCTTGTATACTACGTGAGCAAGAAGCTAGCTGCTGCAGAACGTAATTATCCGAAGATAGAAAAACTTGCTTATAGCCTCCTGATTACTTCCCGCAAACTTCTTCATTACTCTCAGGCTCACCCGATAGTTGTATACACAGATCAACCTTTAAGGCAAGTGTTGCAAAAACTCGAAGCATCGGGGCAGTTACTTAAATGGAACATCGAGTTGAGTCAATTCGATTTAAATTTTCAGCCACGGAGATCAATAAGGGGGCAGGCATTAGCCGACTTCTTAGCCAAATTCACGATTCCTGAAGAGGAAATGGTGGGTGATAAGGTGGTTACTTTAGACCAAGAATTAGAGCTTAGTCCGTGGAAGTTATATACGGATGGAGCCAAAAATGATCAAAGGTCCGGCGCTGCAGTTGTTTTAATCCCTCCTGAAGGACAATCTATTTACTATGCATTGCGATTAGAATTTGCTGCTACCAATAACGATTCCGAGTATGAAGCCTGATTGCCGGGCTGAAACTCGCCAAAGAATTAGGGGTGAAGACATTGGATATATGCTGCGATTCCTAGATAGTTGTATTCCAGGTGCGGGAGGAGTTTGTTACTAAAGGTCCTCGACTCGTTACTTATCTCAAAAAGGTAAAGAAGTTGCTAGGTAGTTTGGAGCGTTATAGCATAACGCACATTCCAAGAACAGAGAATCAGAAAGCAGATCGGTTGGCAAAACTAGCAAGTTCTGATAACCCCGAAGAAACTGAAATGGTTCCGATAGAGGTTTTGGAATCACCGAATTACGACCGGATGGAGTGGAACTAGCCTTAGAAGTTGATCCAGCGAGAGAATCATGGATGACACCGATCAAGAATTTTCTCAAGAGTGGAACCCTCCCATTAAAGAAAAGCGAAAGACGAGCTGTAACACGTAAAGCTGCAAGATACGTTTTACAGGACGACATCCTTTATCGCCAAGGGTTTTCAATGCCCCTACTACGGTGTATCGCACATGATGACATCAAATGTGTACTGCGAGAAGTACACGAAGGTGAGTGTGGGGACCACACCGAGGGCCAAACCCTAGCAAAAGAAAGTATTGCGGTACGGATATTTTTGGCCTACCGTGAATAAAGACGCGGCTGATTATTCATGACGCTGCGACAAATGTCAAAGATTCGCCAAAATTCCCAGAGCACCTCCGAGTCAGCTCAAGTCGATGGTAAGCCCATGGCCGTTTGCCATGTGGGGAGTTGACATTATTGGAGTGTTACCTATTGCCAAAGGAGGAGCAAAGTACGTGATCGTCGCCGTGGACTATTTCACAAAATGGGTGGAAGCTGAACCTTTAATAACGATCACGGCAAGAAAGGTGATTAGTTTTGTGGTCAAAAACATTATCTGTCAATTTGGGATACCGAAGACCATCGTAATTGATAATGGGACACAATTCGACAGCGTCGAATTTAGAAACTTCTGCTAGAAGTACAAGATTGATAAACGATACGCCGCTGTAGCTCACTCGTAGTCAAACGGCCAGGTTGAAGCAATAAACAAGGTCATTAAATCTAGTCTCATGAAGCGGTTGGAGCGGGCCAAAGCCAAGTGGGTAGATGAGTTGCCACTAGCTTTGTGGGCCTACAGGACAACCTTTAAGACGGCCACTGGTCATACCCCTTTTTCACTCTCCTTCGGATCAGAAGTGTAACAGCCCGCATTTTATGTATCGGAAGATCATATAATAATTTTATTTTATTCCCTGAGGGTTGGATCATTCTCATCTTTTAGTATGTTGCTTACGGGGATGTGAGACATGTCCATAAATTTTACCGATTTTGTTTGTGACCATTTTGCCCCTATCAGTCTTGTACAAGGCATAACTTTTGACTCAGGTCGAATCAGAGGGTGAGACCTGTGCCATTGGAAAGGAATTGACGATTCTCTTTCCGTAGAGTGGTTACATTAAGGATTTGGTTCAGCGGTTTGGGAGAAATCGCTGTTTTAAGGTTTAGCAGTTGGCTGTCCAGGTTTTGGAAGGCTAATGGGCTGGTTTGGAGAAAGCCCATTAAGGGGTTGGTGGAGGCTATAAATAGGGGGGTAAGGGATATGGGGAAAGGTTAGAATTTTCCATTCTCTTATGGGGAGGCTTTGATCTCCTTCTTCCTCTAATACCTTTCCACCATTAAAATTCCAAATCCAAGGAGGAATCAAAGATCTATAACATAAGAGGCTAGATCTACATCGATTGAAAGGGAATTTCATCGGATCTAAGGGTTTTGTGCAAGTTGCTTGCTGATCGGAATCATATTTCATTGTTTTTGCATCGATTTGAAGAATTGGTGAGTGATTTACATCTCTCATTCGGATTCATGCAAGTATATGGGTTTTAGGATGTTAATTTCATCATTTCCATGTTATTTTCCTTAGATCCACACCATGCTAAGTCCATTTTATATATGAATCACCTTAGGATCTGATCTAGATAATTTAAATGGTTAATTTTATGATTTTTCTCAAGATTATGCAAGTTAGATCCGTTTTTATGTTCATATGATTCACTTATCATGTTTTGGGAAATTTATGTGTTTTGATGGAAATTGTTAGATTGATGATATTGTTGGTTGCATTACATGTTTGCGATTGCGTTTGGATGAATCGGATAAGCTGGTTTCGTCGGATTCGTCGTTTGGCGAAGTTTTGGTCGAAATCGGAGTCGAATTGGAGATGTGCAGGTTTCTGGTCGTCCTGGAGTTGGTCGGGTCGATCTGGAATGAGGTGGTCGGTCATAGTATGGCTTGGGAAGCAAGTCAGGGAGCTGGTCGGTTTAAGCTGGTCGGTCCAGAAGGAGCAGAAGTGTTTCTGGTCGGCTTCAGATGGTGGCATTCTGGTCGGTTTCAGATGGTGGCATTCTGGTTGGTTTTTACTGGAAGCAAATCCTGGTCGCTCTGAAGGAGCTGGTCGGTCAGGTGGAGAAAAATCTGGTCGGTCTTGACGGGGTCGATCCAAAGCTGGTCGGTCCCAAGGAGGTCTAGTCGATCCAAAGCTGCAAGGAGGTCGAGTCGATCCAAAGCTGCATGGAGGCGGGTCGTTCTGGAGCAAGACTGGTCGGTTTTTGGCGGGTCGTTCTGGAGCAAGGCTGGTCGGTTTTTGGCGGGTCGGTCTGGAGCAAGGCTGGTCGGTTTTTGGCTGGTCATTCTGGAGCAAGGTTCTGGTCGGTTTTGGCAGGGTCGTTTTCTGAAAAAGTACGTTTTCGGGTACGACTCGGGTACGAACCAAAAAGGTCTGAATGGGTGTTCGTTCGGTGATGGCGTGACTTCGAGGTGATTCAAGTAGGAAGACTCGAAGTGATGAATGTGTTCGTTGATCAAGGTGGAACAACGAATGCGGAGACAACTCAAAGGTCGTGAGTTGGTGGTTAATGGCTGCTCGAGAAGGTTGCTTGAGCTATGAAACATCGTCAAGGTTGGACGATTATAGATGCGAAGGCCAAGAAGTCATCGTTGTCGTAAGTTCTAGCAGGCTTAAAGCAGGGGTACGATGGGTATTGTTGAAAGGCCCAAAAGACCGGTTGTTGGTCGAGTACCCTGGGTCTTTCTGGTTGGGGAAAGGCCTAGTGTCAAGGTTGGACATTGCCAAGGTTGGGCATATGGAGTTCATGCTAGAACTGGGGTTATCATTAGCCCTTGACATATGGCAAGGTTGGCCGTCATACGATAATGATGGTTTCGAAGCAGGATTGGCAGTGATAGCCAGAGTCAGTCATGGATGATTAGTTGTTCTGTTTGTACTATCTCACATAGATTATCCAAAGTCGAGGGAGACGTTCTTTGAGTGCTTAAGTGATATTGGTCTAGGCCTCTGGCGAGAGTACTTGAGGAATGTTAAACTCGATTAGGGTTGTTTGCGTGAGACTTATCTGGATGTCATGTGTGTTTTCTATGATTGAATGGGTGTTCTGATTTCTATGGATGAATGGTTGAAATGCTTGTCGTAAAGGCTATCACTGTCCGATGTGGGGAAGATAAGGATGAGTTCTTCTCTGGTGTTGTGGGTAGATAAGTTTTTTATTTACCCATTCTCATATACTTTCTTGTTGAAGTTTGTTAGCTGTATTATCGCTCACTAAGACTATTGTCTGACTCAAGGTTTTATGTCTCCTCTTATTACCTTGGGCTGTTCATCCGGTTGTGGATGGCCAGACTAAGTAGCAGGTTACAGGTAATGGAGCTTAGTGATACGAGGAAGCTGAGCGATGACGAGCAGGAGGCTGGCGTACCAGTTTTATTCTATCTAGTATTTCTGTTTCCGCTGTTTGAGTTGCTTGAGAGTTGTAGTGAGGCCTTATGTACAAACTTGGATATCAGTTGGATAATCTTTCTGGATGTTGAAAGAGTTTCAAAAGTTTGCTATATGATACCTCATTACTATCACCTGTTGTATATGCTCTATTATATTTTATCCTTGCGCTGTGAGTTCTACGACATGTTTCGATGTGTTCACTTACTATGATGATCGTCCATAGCAGCCTGGCACGCCTTTCAGCGCATTATTCCTCTTGTTTGTTGCGAGGGTTATGGGCGGTCGTCACAAGAAGCAATAATCCCGATAGAACTAGAAGTCTCTTCTCATCGAGTAGCATACTATAACCCAATGACGAATAGAACACTCCACCTAGAGTCTCTTGATATGGTTGAAGAAAAAAGAGACGAAGCAGACTTTCGTGCCTCAAGACATCGACATCAAGTAGCACGTTATTATGACCGGAAAGTTCGCTTCAAAACCTTCGAACCAGGAGACTTAGTATTGAAATGAGTCTTCCCGCCTTTAACCCAATTGGGTCCAAAATGGGAAGGGCCATATGCCATCCAACGGAAGCTTGATACAGGAGCATTCAAGCTAATGACCGTGGACGGTGAAGAGATTCCCAGAGCTTGGAATGCTCAGCACTTGCGACGATACCTGAGCTAAAAATGAAATAACTTCCTTTTTGTTTTTTATAGGCTATGTAAAAAGGCATGATTTTCCTTAAAAAGTCTGTTTATATGAACAAAGAATTATGAAGTGGATGTAGGCTACGACTTAGCTGAATCACTATAAAAATATCGTGTGTCATTTACTTTCCTGCGTTATTTCTATCTTAAACAATTTTTATATCATGACTATGAAACAAAACATTAAATTAGATTTGGAAAGTTGGAGATAACCTATGTGCAGGAGCGAACAAAATGACCGCTTGCATGATAAGATGCAAAGAATGGGAAGACGAAATTTTTGACTCTAACTCTCATGAAACGAGAGAGAGTATAAAGGACGGGAAGACGACGTCCCTTGAGGCGTGAGGGTGCACCTCGATAAGAGACCGCCTCAGTAATACTCTAACCTGGTTATGAGACAGGAGAGTATAAAGATGCTAAAAAGAATAAGCATCAATGACGAAAGGAATATGGCCCCGTCAGAGAATCGAGGGCAACTGGATTTTGAATTTAATCAATCTTGAATAAGTCTTAATCAGTTATCCAAGATTGATTGGGGGCATATATATGTACACATGTTCCCCTTAGTAGTGACTTTATTATATAACTGTGATATGGCATGCTGTTCATTTGCATTTTTACTTAAATGCTAAATTTACGAATATCAGACATTGCAGGGAACAAACTACTTTATTTACAAACACGTGAGTTTATACAGGAATGCTAAGCAAAGGATGCGAGGGCCGCACTCGCTGCAACAATATCGGACCAGTGGAATATCAAAAAAAAATACAAAGTGCATTGTCACTTGGGCTTTGGAGTAGACTTGGACTTCTTGGCAGCCTTAAGAGTTTTTTTAGCTTCTTTTTCAGCATCGAACATGAGACGCTTTGGTTTCTTCTTTTCAGTAATTGAGGTACCAAAGTCAATAGATTTCTTCCCAGGAGTCGGAGCACTGGGATCAAGAGAAGATTTTTTAGCAAGCTCCTATGTAATTGACCTAGTTGAAAGCTTAACAACTAACCTCGATCCAGAATCCACCACTATAAGGGGCTTAAGGCTTTCAGGGTTTATCTCCTCGACTTTCAGCTGCATGCACTTGTCTTGTTCGGCTTTCATTTCAGCCAAAGTCATGTCATCAGCATTTTTCGAATCCCCAATTATAGCAACATCAGGATCTTCTTCATGCCCATCATTACCATCGTCATCTTTCAAAGCGTCTATCATCTCATCATCATGAGAAATGTCAGCATTAGGCAGTATGGGAGTCTTATTATAGCCTCCTCCTTTTTACCTTCAGCTTCCTCTCCGGACTCAATGACGGTAGCCTTATCCTATCCTCCCTGAGTCTCTTCCACAGATTTTTCCCCAATGGTGGTTCCCGGATGCTCGTCAGTCTACTCGGTTGGTTCAGCACCTACAGAATGAGAAGCAACAGTTATCAACTCAGGAGAAAACAAAGAATCCTCGATCGACTGCCCAATGATGTGATGAAAGGTGGAGTCTGCCTTGACAAATTAGGGTGAAAAGGTGGAAATACCTTCTGATGATTTCTCAATTGGGGCGGCTACCATATCTGATGCTGATCCAGGTATAGGAGATAAAAGAGACGCTCTAGGAATTCCCGGATTCTCGGGATCATATTCCTCAACTCCAGTAGCTTCGGCGGTAACAGAAGAGGAACCAACTTCAAGGATATTCTTTTCTTTGGCCTGGCGTTTCTCCTCCTCCATGGCAGCAGCAATAAGGCGACGCCCCTTGGACAGACGTGCTGGTTCATCATCTTTTAGATACTTCTCCATGAGTTTGTCTTCATCAACGAAGTCTACCTTAAGTTCATCTTTTTCCCATTCGATGATTTGATTCCACACATGAACTAAGGTAGTCGGATAGTCTTCAATCCAAGAGATGTTTCGGCGACAGATTATGTGTGCAAAGAATTCAATCATCAGCTCGCCAAAGCCATGCAATTATTTTTGAGCTTCTGATAGCTGTTTATGAGTTTCTTCAGCAGACTTAATAGCGCTATCCACATTCCCCTCAGCTAAGGCAGCCCTAATCTCGGCTTCCATTAACTTGGACTCCAAGTCAGCGTTTCATTTCTCTAACTCGGCATTCTTCCTCGCTAACTCGGTCTTTTCCTACTCAAGAGTATTGTAAGCTACTTGCACTTTGACACTGTCTGACTTAGCATCTTTAGCTTGTTTCTTCAACTCTAAACGCTCTTGACTATGAGATTCCAGTAGGTCATGATAACACTTTTTTAATTCCTCAAATTGCTTTTTGAAGTTGTTGGCATCTCGTTGAGAAATGACAAGTTAAGCCTGTGTATCTTCTAAGTCCTTCTCCAGATTTTTCAAAGCATTCTCATCAGAATATGCAACTTTCTTCATTGCATCGACATCTGTAATTAAGGCCCAAATGATTCTGGAGAGATTGCGTGAATACTTGAACATCTCCAAGTATTGTTTCTCTACTACGTCGATCTTTGCCTTAGCCTCATCTGCCCACTTTGAAGAAATAGGCTCGAGTGCGGGTAAGAAAGTTAAATTCTCAAAGTAGTGATCTGGGAACTGCTTCTCCAGATATGCCTGTTTCGTTTTGGAATCAGCGTCCAGTGGTGGGGGTTTGCAATATGATAGTTCAATATGTTTCCGCTTAGCAGGGACGATGGCTGCATCGCCTTTTCTAGATCGCTTCTCAGAAGCTTTGTGCTTGTCTCGCGAATCAGTGTGTTTTGGTGGACTTTTTTCTCGATTATATTTATCTTAGGGAGAAATTCGGTCTTTGGATTGTGATGTGTCTCCACCACGACGACTTTGGTGGCTCCAATATCTGTCCGGATCCGACCGAACAGGAGAACGAGATCGCGAAGTGTGAGGTCGATGAGAATCATGATTCCTTCTGTCATCTCTGCCCCGGTTTTCACGGCGATCATGCTCGGTGTCAGGAGGAGGTCTGGACATGCTACGGCGAATCTTCCCGACATCATAGTAAGGGCGTGACATTGTACCTACGCAACTATATAGGTGGAGTTCAGAATCGACATTCACATAAGACATAAGTGCGGTGACGTGCGGTGCTATTATGTGCATCTTAAGTGACGTTCCCCCCAACAAACCCGAGCCTGAAGCCAGACTAGCATGAGTACGCTCTTTGGTCTTCACGGGAGTAGTCTCCTCTGAAGAAGTGAAGGTTAAAGGATTCGTTCTGAAGTCCTCTGAAGTATAAATAGTCTCGGGCAGGGGAATATTTCGTAAACCCTTTTATGTGGAATCGTCGGTAGTAGGAGCGTCTCCTTGGGAAGCATCTAGTGGCTGCTCTTTAGGAGATGTTGACTTTTCAGGAGAAATGGTGTCATCAGGAATGGTATACCCTTCTCTGTGCTTTTCACCTATGTTGGCTAATTCATCGTCCTGAGTTGAAGATGGAGAAGGAGGAGTCCTAAGAGGTATCGTTGGACCTTTTGAGCCCTCACCCATCTCAGGAATAATGTCGACCGGGGGTATGTACACATATGGACCTATCACATAACCTATGCTACGGGTAATAGATAGTAACCTATGATGATGGAGATACTCATCCTTAAGAACTTCATCGATGGTTAAGAACATTTGGTCACCATTGAGCAGTTGATGCAAACGATCAAAGTATAATTGACCCGATATTTGCTTTGGGTTATCAACTGCG
The DNA here is from genome assembly GCA_030737875.1 of Allium sativum. Classification (NCBI taxonomy): domain Eukaryota; kingdom Viridiplantae; phylum Streptophyta; class Magnoliopsida; order Asparagales; family Amaryllidaceae; genus Allium; species Allium sativum. Next base: position 993,609,917 of record CM060910.1, on the reverse strand, counting down.
AATGAAAAAGAAAGCAAATTAATGTGTTGGCATGAGTATTTAAAGTTGACATCTAGAAAGTCGATGCTTTACTTGATTTGGTCCACCTCCTGGCGCACCCTGGTTGCTGTCTAATATAAAACCATTCAGGTTTAGAATCACCAGCCTTGCTGCTATATGGAACAGTAATAATTTTACTTTTTGGGACTGATTCAAAGTATAAGAAGGAGGGAATATCTTGAGTCCGATGCTTGAAATTATAAAAGAAGTGGACGTCATCGAAGGTAGGTTCTATACTTAAAATCTCTTTGTATGCTATATACAAGATGTATAAATAAGCATAAGAGTTTTGATGTAACTGCATGAGGGAAATCCGCATCTGTCTCAGAAAATCGATGACAAAAGGCAGAAATGGAGGTATTGCCCCCAACCAGACACATTAATCCGGTAATTGCCATAAATCCTTCTGGTGGATTGTGGGGGTGATCTGTTTTTGAAGGCACCTGGGTATCTCTTTTTAATATCCCATGCTTTAAACATATTCGGATAAGTCTATCATCATCGATCGTCGACTCAACAGAATCTTTGGGTAACTCTAATATAGTGGCAGTTTCAAACTCGTCGAGAGCACGATCATCTCCTATCTCTCCTTCCTCTTCCTCACCAAGAGAAACTTCACTCTCGGAAGATACTTCACTACTGTGCGCTTCCATTTCATAATCTAGGCCCTCATCGTCCCATTCAGGTCTGAGGAAGAGGATATGTCATCAAGAGTAAGTTTCTCAGATGTTTCTGTGACTTCTCCCATTTCTGCTAATCTAGATGAACGTCTCTCTGCCATGGTCGCTAAATTACTGAAGAAGCAATAGCATATGTTAGAGTAAAATAGCCTGTATCCCCCCGTGCACGTGTGTGAACTAAAGTGTGTGCAATGTGTGCAAGAGATGCAAAGTAAACACATAAGAGCATAATACAAAGGTTTGGCGAAACAGTAATGTTTAGAATAGTCTTAAATATTTGCTCATGTTCATAAGGCACTATCCTAACTGCTCATTAAGTTGTAAGTCATGACAAACATTGATTGAGGAAGTCGGACATTTCATGCATTAAATTGGATGGTTCCAGTTTGGTTCGGATATATATATATATATATATATATATATATATATATATATATATATTGGGATCGGATCAGACACCCACAGAGGAAAGAATTCAGACTGGGGGCAAGACCATGTGTGGTCCAAAGCAAAAGTTAATGCACTACGAGCATATCGGTTCAGTTCGAAAGTTGGTACTTTAAGTGATCTGGATCGGCCCAAGTGCCCATGTATTTCCATGACCATTTCTCTTACTCCGACTCGGTTGGGCACACCTCGTTTTTATCCTTCTCTTTATTTTTCACTTCGACCCGACCCGGTGAGATGGAATCCTCTCTCCTCTTCACTCGTATACCTCTTCACCCGAACCGATCCCAGACCTTTCCCTCTTCTTCTTCTTCATCATCCTCTTCCTTCCTTAACCAACACCGAACCTAGTCTCGTGCCAAACACCCAAATCAAAACCAAGCATTTATGCGCTAGCACATTCAACAACGGATTATAACCTCCTCTGCTATTGCCTCGAGATGGCAACGAGGCCATCAACAATTATAGCGAGGGAGAGGAGGTCATGGCGTCAAGGTCAACTAAATACCATGCTCAAATCGCTCAAATTATCCACGAATTCGAATCGAGATCAACTAAAAAGGAATTATCTAAAGTTTTGCAACCTACCTATGTAATTGATTCATGAATTGAAGGGAATAGTGAAGTACTGAAAATTAGTGTTTCTTCTTTTCTTTTCTTCTAAAATCTGGAGGATGAAAATAAGAAAGGAAAGGAAGAAGAAGAGGAGAGATGGCGGATATATAAGGATTTACAGTGGCACTTTGTTTTCCCAGCCTTTCACCCTGTTCGGACCGGATTGCAAGCCCATGTATATATATTTGGCCCGTTAATCTAATGTTAGTGGGATGGAAAAGAGGTTGTTTGGATCGGAGACCGAACCGCGATGGAATCATGCACATTGACTTGGCATACGAATTGAATTCAAAGGAAAATAAAAATAAACAAAGAGCTTACCTGGAGGAGTCGTTGGACATCAATCAGAGTTCTAAAAGCTATTTGAAACGAAGAAGGAAATCCGTGAACTTTATGGTGTATTTATAAGCAACAAGAGACATGACTTTATGAAGCAGCGCATTCCTACACGCAAATGGAAGCAACTATTCAATAGTTCAAATTCAGAGACTAGTGATCAAATAATGTCAAAGCGTACTCCATCTTCAATAGAAGCATCCTTTGAGGGGGCAAAATGTTAGCCTACTTTGTGAACTAGGCTACATAAAGGTTAAAAAATAAAAAAAATGAAGAATGTTTTTTCATTTAAGTCGGATCAGATCAGATTTCTTTTGACAAGGGCAGACCAGCGTAAAGCAAAGAAAGAAAGAATATAGGTCGAATCGGATCGGAGGGGACAAAACTGATCCGATCTCCTGATTGCTGGCACCCCCAACCCGAACCCAGAATCCTGACAGTTTCACTCCACATTTTCCTTAATATTCGGAGCAATTGTACCCACGTTCTATCCATGTTTGCCACTAACTTGGTGTGCTGTCACTATCATATCCCATCCGAACCCGATAGTAACGGGATGGGTGCCACGTGGATCTGAACCGAAGCCATTCCAGGAGCATTTTCCACCTATAAATACACCATCAAGGGACATTTGGAAGGATCTTTTTGCATTTTCAGAACTCAAACTCCTTTGCTATCCGAATTTCATCAACTTATTCAGATTACAATAATCTTTTGAAGCATACTGTGGAGGAAATTGAGTGAATCAATACATTGTATGAGTGAAAATTGAGTGAGAGTGATTGTTGTATTTGCATTCAAATCATCAATTCCAAGAGTAGAAAGTAGACGTAGGCTATTTAATGCCGAACCACTATAAATTGTGTGTTTTCTTTGTTTTTTGATTTCATTTCAGTAGAATCATTACTAGTTTGGGTGTAAGAGCCAATCAAACTCCTTATGCAGTCTCTCACATTTTCTGAGAGACTGCATAAGCTCTTCCATTCTTCTTCCTCCTCAAATCTCTTCAAAAAATAGAATAATTAGTTTAGGAAAATTCTGATTCAAGATCTAAAGGAAAAGAATGAATATTAATAAAGAAGATGTTCAGAATTCTATTCGAAGTAAGGTAAATTCTTGGATCTGGTCAATTTAAATTTCTCCTCTTTCTTCCCTTTTTCTTTTAGTTGAGAATTGTGGATCCATGGTTGTTTAGGTTCTAAATTCAATTAGGAGAACCATGGAATGCTAGATCTGGATCGAATTCATGAATCGGAAAGTAATTAGGTAAGTGGATTTAAGTTATACCTTTTTGATAATGATATATTTATCGTTTGACATTCCCTATTAATATGAAATGTAAATCTGCTAGAATGATGAACATGTTGAAATGTTAATATATTGAAACGTTAATATGTTGAATTGTTAATACGTTGAAATGTTAATATGTTAAAATGTTAATATGTTTAAATGTAAACCTGCTGAAATGTATAAATTTGTTAAAATATGTGGAAACGGTTACTGTTGTATACATACATGTCCTAGTTACATGTTAATCTGTGGCATATTATGTAATTGAACCCTTAATTGTAAGAATTTGGATAATTTTATGTTAATTTGTTAGATTGGAATAATTACGTGATTGATGATTACATGTTATTCTATTAAAATGAAGTTAATTACATGTTAGGAAGAACATGCGACATGATAATTAGGAATGGACTTAATATGTTATTAAGTATGACATGTAAAAATAGAATACAGTAAAATTTAGAAGAATGAACATGCCTAAATTTATAGTTAATGGAAAGTTAAAACCACACTTAGACATGAGGTTAAATTCAACTTGTGGTAGAAGTCTCTGCCCGGAACCGCCCGGCAAATCAAGCATCCATAAGTCGTTAATTTAATGTGAGGGGTCTAGTGTATAAATATACATGTAATGGTGCTAAGACACGAGATTAAGTCAACCTGCGGAAGAAGTCTTCCCGGAACCGCCCGGCAAATTCGACATCCACAAGTGGTAGGCTTAATGTGGGAGGTCTGGTGCATAAACATATATATAAACATATGTAAATAAAAGATAGAAATAAAAGGCACAAATTGTGATTAAGGGAAATGAATGATAGTTACAACAATAAAAGAAATGGAATGAACGGGGAATGATAATAACTTATTATAATTAATTACGTTAATGAGAATGTTATATAATAGGCAGGTTTGTCTTAGGGACAAGTGGAAATTATAACATAAGTTATAATAAGTGGGAAGGAAACTTATTAATAAACCTTAGTTAAGAGAACTAAGTTAATAAGTGAACAATAACAAGTTGTAGTGATAGTGTAAGATGGAATTATGATTAAATAAGAAAGAACGAGTTGAATATATGAGATGAAATAAGTTATATTTAATCATAAATAATAAGTGACATGTTAAACGTAAAACATGTGAATTGAGATATACTTAGTTACATATTAAGTAGAATATATTATTGTAATTATGGAATCAAACAATGAATAATATAAAGAGATCGTAGATTACATACCTTCGATTACAATCTAGAGAATAACATGTTATGGGCTTATTAATGAACGTAAAAGGGTTAAGTTTTGTAAGCAAAATTAATAAGCAAGAGGGTTTCATTCCTTAGAGATATAACGGGCTCGGAAAGAACTTGGTAACTTGAATAATAAGTTAATATAATTGGAAATAACCAAGTTATCTGGAAACCTGATGAGGTAGAGCAAGCGCATAAATGAATATTCAAACATAGGGCCTAATAACACATTAAAATGAGGCGCTTGGACCAGTCTGTATGTTTGACGATGAATAACCCAACGGGGTAGATCATCGTGGTGTCATAAGACACGAGGTGAGCACTTGTCCATCTGATTATTCTGTTATTTTGCTAATATTATGCTGGCTCCGAAGGACTGGAAGGGGACACACGCGGCTTCCTGGGACGTGGAGGGTACTCCTGGTAATCCTCGGTGCAGTGCCAGTGTTTAGGCTGTGCTCGCAGAGGTTAGGTTTGTGCGTTACTACCTAATGAGTATGTCATAACTACAAAAGTAGCTTTGCAGTCAGAAGTCTATGATGAGATGACACTAGGGTGATTCGGCGATCGCCTAGAAGGGACGTTGGGTCAGGACCAACACAGGATAGTGGATCATCTGGTATCCGTCATCAGCATAAAGTGTGTAACATCCTGGGTTTTAGCAACATAATAATTTATTTATTTAATTATTTAAATAACGAATATATTATTTAAAATGACAATTGAACGTATTAGTTATAATTTAATTATAATTGAGCTCGTAACGTCGCTTTAGTTCGTAATTTAACGTTTTGAATTTCAACTAAGTATACCGGATTCGTTATAAGTCGGATTTCTTTGAAACAAGAAACGTTGGAATCTATTAAGCTATCTTTTTACAATGGAAGAGAAAAATGGAGATTTCATATTATAGATTGTGAGTTACGTCCAAACCAAATATTCAAAGAGTCGCTATGGAATCGTTATAAACTATAATAATATATTTAATTATAATTAAATATCAGTTTCGAATTTAGAAGAGATTTCTTAGACATATCATTAATTTAAATTATAGAATTTTACTATAATTTTTAATTTGGGAAATATGCAATTTGGAGTGTTTTACACCCTGTATCAGTATTTTTGGGGTTCCATGATAGAAGATAGCTTGTCTATTTTATTTATATTTTTGGGATGTTAGCACATCACTCAACACAATCGTAATTTTATTTTCGTCTCAATCGACTCGTGCGTGAACGGAATTTTTACATAAAGAAAATGAAATATATACAATCTCGCATTCCGACATAATAGGGTAATCCAACACGCCCATGCTCTGTTATGTGTATCAAGAGGATATATGCGATGTCGAACTGATTTAATACCTGGTCATTTCACATATGTCCGCTAGTTGTACGTAGTAAGGTTCTAATTTATTTTATTTTTCTCTTACCCCACCTGTCTCTTCAAGTCTTGTCCTCTCTCTGCAAGTCGTGTTCTTGGCTATTCTGGACATCTAAAAGTAGCTAATACCAGGCATGTCATTGGAACTAGTAAACAAGACTTTGTTTTGTATAATACTTAGGCTAAAAGTATAGCATAGACATATATAAATATCCATGCGCGTGTCCTTCCAAAACCTTCCCTGCATATGCCTATGCTTCAACCAAATGAAGCCTCTCTTACCTGCCAATCTACGTCTATCTATGACAGCTTAGAAAAGAAAACACATGCAAGTCCCTGAACCCTGACTTTCACGCAGGTAGCAAGATATAGCTATGTCTAATAATTTAATCTATGTAGAACTAGAGCACATGCCAAAGAAAAGAGGAAATATAGTATTGCAGACCTATATGTTAGTTTAACTTCATGCTTAAGTTTTCAGGTCACCCTGTGTTTTCACATCTGCCGGCCTTATCGTTGAAATGGCACTGAAAATCTAAGACACGTTTGCCAACTCTATATGTACAAACGTTCATATACTCAGCCCCTATATTTTGTAAACAACATTAAAGCTACCCGGTAGACTGCTGCTAGCTACAAAGGACATGGCATGTCCATTTAATGGAATCTGCAAATCTATTGCTAAAGCATGTACCTCCTAGTGCTTCTATTCCTTGGAAACCAAGACTCGTATTCTATAAATACTGTCAACCTCCATCCTCTCGTTCTTACTAAAACCCAAACGCACTAATCAACACAGTGAACAAATGATGATCGTCATCTTTAAAAATTTATTTACACTCCAAAATTCAACTAAAAGTCCCAAAACCCATATCGTTGAAATCAGTAAAAGATTCTCTACAGCTTCACATAAGTATTAGGGGGCTCGGCGACATTTCTGTTCTCTGTGGCAAATGACGCAGCAGCTACGGTTGAAGGATACATGAGATTCAAGATGTAACATGCAAACCTAATATCGTAGTAGAAATGAAGGAGACCGCTGCGTTCGAAACTACGGTGAGAAGGAAACTTTCAAGTTTGAGGAGATACATATGGGAAGGGAGAATGGTAGTCTGTCGAGGGAGCAGTATTCGGTCATTTTAGTTGTGTGAATGCAAGTATGGAAGCTTTCAAAAGGGAAGGAAGAAGTAGGAGCTCACGTGTTATATTTTTGGGGAAGGAGACTTTGAGTTGCGGGTCTGTTGGTGTATGGAAATGAGGGAATAATTTGGGTGAATAGTGGAGGTGACGACGTGGATAAATGGTGGAAATCATGGCGGTGTTAGTACGAAATTTCGTGGAGGAAGAAGCAAAAACAGAGCCTCCAAAGTTTCGATCATGGGGCGTAAATACACGAGCAGGTCACCATGAAAATTTAAGGAAGGAAGTAACTGTAGCGGCCAGGCCAGGAGGAGTTTAGGCGGGCTTGAAAAGGTAAGGCCCAATAAGGGTTAAAACAATATAAAGTGTATATTTAAATAACGTATAAATTTTAAAATGGTATACCTTACACATACATTATCGAAATTCGACGAAACAGGATCCGTTGGGATCGTATGAGCGAGAGCTACATACTGAAAACTAACTGGGAGTGAATTGGAGCTCGTTACAATTTATAGCAAAATAAATTGTCCGTCTGAATCAAGCGATGATTTTCGTTATTTAACTATAAACAGACCAATGTGAGTAAAACTCACTAAATCTTCTCATTTATATTTTTATAACGTATTTTTTATAACTGATAGATGATGGTTGTTTGCTGTGTGTTGACTGTTTGGTTGAACTGCTAGTCAGTTGATTGAAAATATAGATAACGATATAGATATAAACCGTTAATCAAATATTGATTCTGTTTAGCAGAATATTTCATAGTAAGATGAAATTGATGTTAATTTTATTGTTTAACATCTGTGGATGCAGGGAAAACAGGTCGGAGGGACCCAACTGGGTTCCTCAACATTTATTTTACTATTTTTTTCATATATTGTGTTATATGATATGTTATGAAATCTGTTGTTGATTTTGTATGGTTGAATGATGCCGATCATTGTCATATGGTACATTAAATACCATAAGGAATACTGGAATGTTAAAAAGGAAAATTTCAATGTTATATTGAAAAAGAAATATTTATAAAATCAAAAGATTTTATAAAAAGAAAACTATTTATTTAGAAAATAAATAGATTAAAAAGGAATATTTATTTGTTAATCAAATAGGCAGAATTGAAGGGAAATATTTGCAAAACATTTACAGATAGAATTGAAAAGAAATATTTGTAAACTATTTACAAATAGAATCAAAAAGGGTTATTTATTTGAAAAATAAATAGAATAGAAAGAGGAAATATGTGTAAAATAAATAGAAAGGGAATAATTAGATTATCAAATGAATTACTTATAAAATCAATAGATTTTATAAAAAGAAAATATTTTATAAATAAATAGAATTATCAAAAAGGTGTTTATCTGGTAAATAAATAGATTATAAAAGGAAATACTTGAAAAGTGAATAGAATAGTATAAAAGAGGGTTTTATATTTGAAAGGTTTAAACCCGTGCTTCGCACACGGGTGTAACATGATATGGATTTAAAGCAAAGATTTTAAATAGAATCTATTCTAACCGATAGATTGAGAAGATAAATTTATAAATATTATTTTATAAATCAAATAAAATGCTTATCATTGGATAAATAGAATATATAAGTCAGGAGTTATATAGAGAAGTAAGAATCGATTTCAACATCGATATTTGAAACTGAATAATAAGTAGAGTTAATCGTAGGAGTTAATCAGTTAGAGTAAATCGATTAGAGTTAGAATTAATCGAATTAGAGTTAACCGAACATAGTTAATCGAATTAGAATTAATTGAATATTAGTTATTCAATTAGAGTTGATCGAGTATAATGAGATAGAGTTAGTCAAACATAGTTATTCAGGATGAGTTGCCACTTCGTACGACTGCTAGCGTAATTCGCAGGGCTGCAGATAGCCTACGGCGATCAGATGTTTTCCTGAGGGAATCAGGCGTAACCATTGTGATCGTTGCGATCTAGAGTCAAGCAAATGGAGTTAAATCGAATATTGGCCATTTGAAATAAAGTTAAAACAGACATAGTTATTCGAATATAAATTAGTTGAATATTAATTATTAGATAGGAGTTAAATAAGTTGAGTTAATCGAGTTGAGTTAGTTAAGATGAGTTAATCAAACCGAGTTAATCCAAATGAGTTAAATCAAACGAGTTATTCGAAATATTTTATTCGAATAGAATTAAAGGAGTTATTCAAATATAGTTTATTCGAAAGGAGACTTATCGAATGTAAATCATTCGAAGAAAGTTAATCGAATGTAAATCATTCGAAGAAAGAGTTATCGAACATAGTTGATTCGAAAAAGGAGCTATCGAATAGAGATTATTCGAAAAAGAGAATTATACACTGAATTCGATTATATTGAATTCGGGAAAGTAATATTTACTTTCCAGTTTAATCAAGATTCACTTATTTATTAATGGATTAGTGGTTTAGTTATTTAGTTAAATTAAGGAATAAAAGTTACATTTTGAAGTTGGATATTTAAGAAGAAAGGAATTATAACGCTATAGTTAAAATCAATGTTTTAAAATAAAGAAGGGAATTCATAAATAAAATCCGAGTTACGTAAGGAAGTTGTTAAAGGTTTGAAAGGTGAACTTTGTCTATTTCGAGGTTAGAAATGTTGTTCAGTTAAGGTCTGAGAGGTAATTATACCCCAACTTGATTGATTTCGTTTTTAACTAAGAGACGGGTAAGGTTCGATAGTGAAGATGGATTTAGTGAATTTAGTTAATGAGTGTAATGGTTTAAATTGGCTTAGTGATGTTTTATTTAAACATCTGTTTAAATCAAATGAATAAATTTTGGGAACATTTTCCAAATATAATCAGAGATATTTTCTAATCATAGAAAATGAAATGTTAATGAGAAAGAATACTGGAATGACAGTGGTACGTGAAACAGAGATGGAAATGTTTTCCAATGATTGATGACGTATATTTCCTAAATTTAGAAAAGAAGAAATGTTGAGTATATAGAAATGGGAAATGAATAAATAAATGATTAATTAAATTAAAAGAGATAAGTGTGGATGATGATTAATCGATCGAATTTCTATCTGGAAATAAGATCGTTGGTTGTACACCTATTTTTCTTTGATAGTTAAACCACCAACTATCGAAGTTTTTGGACCATTTTTCCGTTGTCAGTACGGAGAGACCGGGATCATATTCATTATCTGAAAACCACTCTATATGGACGTTAGCGTTGCGATCAAATAGGCTTTATACTCGTGGTATTTTTGGGGAAATCAATTTGTGATTTGGCGCGTATGACGATGTGGCATTCAAAGTGAATGGTGGTCAGGTGTTCCAAAGAGAGGTTATGACCTCAAGCCTCATCAACCGGGAAATGACAGAAATAGGGCAGGCAGCATGGCTAAGTGGGTCGGTCCCATTAGGGTGTATATCACCTATCTAGAGAAAATCCATTTCATTCTTTTATCTATTCGATGCTGTCCCTTTTCGGGAAACGGTGGGTAGCTCCCAACCGTTGGTGATATACATTCGATGCACTCAAGCGAAATGAGTGGTCGATCATGTGTGGGCTGGGTTGTAAGACGTTCTTGTTGAACCCAGTGTATTCGTCTCTAGAGATACACTATCGGCAGGTGGTCCCATACCTTGTCATAGTGGGAATCCAATCTCCAATAAGCGCCCGCGATTTTGATTTGTATACTATATATGTGGAACGTGAGATGCAAACGTTCTGCTAGATTGTTAATTACTTGTGATTAGACATTATTGTAATATCAGATTGGTATTGATTTCCAATACTGTTTTGAGATAAAAACCGTCCTTGTTTATGTGTGGATTGGTCTCACGATTATCTTTTCTTTTGAAAAGTTAAACAAAATGATTTGAGTTTACTCACACCAGTCCCACGACTGACCCAGAGTTTATTTTGCTTTTGTTTTCCCTAAACTCTTGGGTGCCCAAATTTGTACGGGCAGTCAAGCAGTTCAAATCTTTACAGATATACTTAGAGGAGCTTGATGCAGGAGGCTTCAGGATTATATATAGATATTGTTATTTCCGCTATGTGTAAGTGTTGTACTCTGGTAATGTTATTGTATATATACACTGTTTTATTTCAAAGTTATGTTATATATTATATTTTATTCGTTCCGCTGTGAGATTCGTATTTACTCTGATTGTATTCTTCTTCTTCTTCTATTCTAATTTCTATCTTATTTATTCTCACCCTCCAACTTCTTTCTATTAATGATCAAGTATTTTCGATGTCTGAATAGTCAACATGGTGGTTTTATGTTGATTTTCGGAATCGAAAACCCCAGTTCGTTACAAAGTGGGATGCGAAAAGACTAGAGCTAAAACCAAGATGCTATCCACCTTTCACTATCAAGGTATGAGGTATGGTGGCTGAGGGAAACGCAAAATGGATGTTTAGATAGTTTGATTAGGGGCGAGTCGCTTAGCTCTTGTAGTCTTTACTAGTTGAGGGAGGGGCCTGGGTGGGGCTATAGCCACCGTGAAAAGCAGACCATACTGAATATATGTATTTTGAGGTCCTTAAAGGCGGGCCTGTACAGATATGGAAAAACTCCTGACTGAGTTCTGTTTTTCTTGTACAGCCCTGTTATGGAACTTGGTGCACAGTAGAGAATATGTGTGGTTAAGGCATCGAGTATGATTGACGATTCGTACGTGGGAAAGTGCAGATACATGCATGTCTACTCTGGGTGGTGTATCGTAGACTCTAGAGCATTACTCTGTGATGGAATCTGATTCGATCTAATGGTTCAAAGATGGCAGTCAGTATGCTTACGTAGCATGGAAATAGTGGTTTTATGCAGAGCGTAGCGTTGTTATATAGAGATCCGTAAGTCACTCCGGCGTAGGATAAGGGACTGCATATATTCCTTTGGCGTTACGGCGGAGACCGTGCAAGTGAGGTACCATAGGATATACCATAATTTGGGGGTACCTACATATATACTGTATTAGATTAATCTACTTGGTAGTAGATGGGTACGACGTGTGTGTAAGCCTTGAGCGCTGTTAACACAAGTAACCTAATAAATAAATAAAAAATGCAACTAAACAGTATATGTAGGATTATCCAAAATGTGTAGTGTAAATCCAGTCACCGGAACTTGTGTTCTGGACCCCTCCTCATAACATACTCGCAGATTAGATTTGTGGCAGGGATATGATAGCTTTGGATACTAGTTAGGCAGAATTATTATCTAGGTAAGGTTATATTTTGATTATATTATATTTTATCCATTCCACTGTGAGATGATTTCTGAGCTTTGATATATTTTATATCTCTGTCTTTCTGCATGATACTAAACAAACCAACGCGAGTTTCGATGGATTACAATTTTGAAAAAAATCGGTCTATCGGAATTCGGATTGTTACAGCTGCCCTCAATGCATTCAGCGTGACAAAGGCGGAAATTCATCTATGCACAGGCAATGGTGATTTGATTTGGGCAACAGGTGGTTCGATTTTAGTTCGTCTTGATGGGGGTTCAGACTTTGAGAGGAGTGAAGGGTTCGCCTGAGGCCTCCGACGTAGGTATAGCGCTGCCTGAAGCGGCGGACGGTGGACGTGAAAGGCCGATTGGGTGGGAGATGGAGATACGAGTTCAATTTTAAAGGAGGAGTTCATGCGCGAGGTGGCCATGGTCCATGGTGATGGATGCATTGAGGAGGGTGGAGCAACGAGGCTGATTGGGCGGAAGCCATTCGAATTAGGGAAAAACGATTTTAGGGAAAGTGGATTTTCGATTTTGTACAAAGGAACACATCCGGTTGTTAAAACAACAAAAGGAGAAAGGGAAATGGTTTTCTGTAGTGAACAAAGGAAGACGGGGTACGCACCTTTATAATACGAATGAAGGGAACCAAAGGCAGAAGAGAACAACAATGTGGAACAATTTTAGATGGAAGTGCACACGTGTTTTAAATTACAGCAGAGCAAACACAAGTGGCAAATAATCTCAGCATAATATTTCTAGGTGTTGTTGCCAAATCTTTAGCAAGATATTATCAGATATTGGTTGAATTGAACGGTGGGATGAACAAAGGAAAATGGTTGAACGAACATTACTAGCAAACAGTATACATTGTTAGTCTGAAATGAACAACGTTATTTGTTTCAATGAAATTAGATTTCAACAATTTTACCAAACGATAAATTAAATTTATGTGAACACGATACACGCATATACTTAACGGTTTGGATGAATTTTCACATAATTAAATTGGATTTCTTTCAGCCTAAATTACATCCTTTATACCCCATAATTCATTCTTTGTTTTATTACATCGACTGTATTTAAAATATTGTTGTTTTGAAATAAATTTATACATAACGTTTTATTCGAAACAAAATTAATTAACTGTGTAAACTAAAAATTCAAACTTTATATTCGAAGCCATGCTTAAAAATAAATTTGATTTCAAATGCCCAAATTACAATGGATTATATTTTCACATTATTTAAATAAATTAAACTTAGATGTAATAACGTTTGTTTTTATATAATGTTCATATTGAAAGTAAATTTACTAAAGGATTTATATTTAAAAGTACACTCAAATATAGTTCAAAATAGATAAACTTCAAATCCTAAGTCGAAATCCAAATATAAATATTTATTTTTAACGTTAAATATTAATTCAATTTATATTTCAATCGTCGAAATTTCTGGGCCGTTACAATCTCCCCCACTTAAAACTTTTCGTCCTCGAAAAGGAGAGGTTGTAGAATTATATTTAAGTAAAATAAGTCTTACTTATAAAATATATCGAAACAAAATACTTACATTCTTTAGCAAGCTTGAATATTTATTAAATTGTTTTGATAGAAACTTAAACACAAATTTTTCCATATAATTAAATTAATAAGGCTTTTTATATCAAACCTTTATTTACACAAAACACAAGTCATTGTACTGAAAACTAGATAAAGGAAATTTGTTATATTTCTAAATCATAAATTGCAAAATATTTGAAAGCCTAAAAATGATTTCTCCAAATTTAGAATCCCGTTTTTGGTTTTCAAACCATTGAAATACTACATATTTCTTTCATACAGAGAATCATACTTCACTTCGGGATTTCAAAACCAAAATTGCTTTTCAAAACTTCAAACATACTATGATAAAATCATATCAGCATATATGTCCAATATGTTCAAGAAGTTCTTCCCCTATGACAGGGCTATTGAGTACTACCCATCGCACACAATCTAGTCCCACATCACAAACCCAGTTTAGTCACAGGTTACTTGAATCCATATCAAATTATTTCATATCCCGAAGTTTATAAATCATTTCGCAACAATAATTTACAATTTCTTAAAATAAGACTATTGCTCTTTGACCATTACAAATACCGGGATTTAAGTCGTTGAAATTTCTATGTTTATAAACCAATTTTATAAACTATTGGTCATATCCAAATAATTCGGAAAATAATTTCATTCAATAATAGAAAATTAGAACTTAATCCATTTACAATACAATTTTTCTTAAATCAAGTATTGTATAAATTCAAACTTTGCGAATATCCAAATCATAGGCTTGAAAACACCCATTTCAATTTGTAGGTCATATCAAACTTGACAAAAATAATTTCATATTATTTTGAAATATTTCAACAATTATACGTAAGCTAATATTTTTTCCAAATTCCCAAATTCACATAAGGTAAAATCTTGTAAGGATTCAAAACAATATCATGAAAATCTTTCATAAATCATATCAAATTCCATTTCAAGTAGTTCTAAGCAATTCCAGGATTTTATAATTATATTATTTACAATTCATGAAATTGAATATCCTTTCTGTTCAAAATCATTATGAATCTTGATATACACGTAAATGTGTATATTTTATCCGCTTATTTATCTTATTTTCCCTTTAAAATAATTGATATTTTGTATTTATAGCTGTATTTTCAGATTGTTGACAAGAAGCACGGTTTAGAGCATTTGATGGATAAAGCATGAAGAATTTGCTTAAAAAGAGTGAAGTTTAAAATTGCTAAAGCTTGAAGAGTCTAAAGCTTGAAGAACGGTTGCAATTATATTTCAGTTAAGAAGATTTGGCTCAATAAAGACTCAAACTGCATTCACATTAGCTCATTTGGAAGGCCTCTTACTCATGTTGCGTTCACACTAGCCTATTTGCTAGACCACTCACTCTAAAGCTGCGTTCACACTGGCTTATGTGTTATTTGGGTTATTTCTTTTGTCCCACATTATGTAATCAGCTAGCTATCCTTTGTCATAACAGCTATAAATACATTGTATCTTAGTCTTGTAAAAAACACATTAGGTTTTATTCTGTAATTCTCTTCTTGGAATAAAATCATTCTTCTTCCTCTTTTCTATTTAGTTTTAGTTTTATTTATGTTCTTGTTATTTAATTTCTGTTTTTCTTCTTCTTTAGCTATGTCTAGCTAATCCCCTTTGATTAGGGGGTGATGACGCTGATAGTATGATTCAATATGAATCACATAGCCAAAAGATGAGGACTGTATACATGTAGATCTGGATCTGAATTAAGGGTTAGATCTGAACCTTCATATTTTGTGTCGTTTAAGAGCTATGCTCCTTCACAAGATATATTCGTGTTCGATCTAACGTTTATCAGATCTAGACCTAATTTTAGGGTTTTAGAAATTAATTAGTAAATCTGTCCTGATAGTCTATGGTTGTAGAGCTGAGCTCCTGCATAGGCTATGCTTGTCGTTATTTACATATTTGTTTCTAAAAACCTATTATCGTTGATTCATGTTTGTGACAGAAACATGTATTAGATCTGGTTAATCTTTTGGCTATTGATGATTATGAATCTGATCTATGTCATTATCCCCTAATTGCTTTCACTTATTGTTAAAACTCTCTTTTTATTTAATTTCTGCTATTTTCTTTGTTTTCAACCAATCAAAAGTTAGGGATAACTTGATTGGATTTATTAATAAAATAATTTGGTCCCAGAGTTCGACACCCTCTACAACGATCCTTGTTGTTTAGGAAAGCCGAACGAATTTTACAGTTGTTTACAATTGTCTAATTCGTTCGCAAACAAATCTTTTATATGATTTCGTTCATTTTTGCTAATAGTGTCAAATTTGTTTGAAGAGGATTAGACTAAAAATCTCTTGAACAACTTTTTTTGAAATTACCACCACGTTTCACTGCACTGCATGTTTCAAGCTAGTATAGTTCTAAAATATCAATTCGAAATATTTGGAACCAAATTTCAAAAAAATTAGGATCAAATTCTCACAATTTATATTTCAGAAATCCAATGGATGTGCATTGCTTAGATTCTTCATTCAAAACGCATAAATTACTATGTAAAATTCATTCGTCGATATTTTGTTAACGTAGCAATTTGGAAAAATATTCACTTGACAATTGTTACCAAGTTATTAAGTTCTAATTTGATCTTGGTCTCTTTCTACAACCGACAAAAGAGAAAATAGGCAAAGGATGATAGGCCCGGTGCCTCGAATTTAAGTGCTCAGACTAAAACAAGCTAAAGATTTAGTGTTAAGGTGACAACAATAGCAAGATGGTTCAAGTTCAGGATACTCACCTAAGTTCACACAATAAAGCTACTCAAGATAAAATAGTTTCAGGTTCAGATATTCAGACAGGGCCAAGATAGGAAAGTCATGACAGTTCCATCATAGGATACTCAAATAAAAATTTAATCCAAAATTTAATTTTCAATGCATTATAAGTGAATATTCGTTCAGAAATTTGTATTCGATTTATTCTTATAATTTCAAGTGGGGAAAATCAGTTTACTCGCCCACTTAGACATTTGTCATAATCTTAAATCATCTTTAAATTTCTTAAGAAGTTTGATGCAAAAGCATACTTTTAAACAAAATAGTTTAGTTGCCTATTATTATTTATAATTCACGTAACGCATAGATTCAAATCGACCATTTATATTTATTTAACACTCAACAACGGGTTTACTCATAATATCATCTTTGATTAAATTTGTTAGATCACAAAAAGGTTTAAATTCAAAATTCGAAAATTTCAAAACTTCGATCTTCAAAATTTCAAGCATAAGTAAACCGAATATATATATATATAATTTCAAAACTATGACTTGGAAAAACATTTAAAAAACCTCTTTCTTAATTTACTGGGTTGAAGTTCGTAGGTTTTAATTTCAGTTTACTGATTTATTACTTTAAGTTCGCAAATACTTGATAACTCGAAGCATAACAAATTCATCGTCATTCTTGCAGACTTTAGACATGCGGTGATCAGGCGCGTGACTAAAATCTACAAGTACTTAATATACGTATTTCAACATCCAGTGAAAATACTTAAAATTCTAAAAAAATAGATATTGGAAGTTTCAACCGATGTCAATAGTTAAAACTACTTACGAATTGCAGATACACAATGGTTACACCTGGGTCCCCTAGGGAGCATCCGTACCAATAGGAAGTCACTTCCCTGCAAATTTTGTCATGAGCAAATAAACTGAAGGCATCTAACAAAAGAAGAGTAGAAAAACCTGATATCCTCATGGAGCGCAGCCCCTCGAGTCGCTCTAGCACCAGGTAGAGAGGACAAAGTGTCGCGACCAACAGTGGCTAGGCAATCACTTTCCAACATTACGCCATTATATATCAGACACATTCGCATGGATCGCAGTCTATGTCTAGCAGCTCGGGTGGTTGCAACGTTTTCACTGATAGACCTTAGACAATCGTTGTCCTACGAATTACGCCAAGTGGACCACAGATACATGATGATTGCACGTGGATCCCCCAGGTAACATCTGTATCCGTCGGCCTTCGCAACCCTGCAGATTACGCCATCGTAAAACAACCATAGATCACAGCAGATACAATGATTTCGCTTGGATCCCCCAGGAAACATCCGTTGTCGTAGGCCCTCATGGCCCTGCGGATTTCGCTATGCAGTCGAGTTCGAAGGAAACACACAAATTTTATGTCCAGACAACCCAAATCATCACATGTAGCACCTACCGAGTATGTCCGCAATTTCACAAGAAGGTACTTCTAGTATCATAGTTTGAAAACATATGATACTGTATACATAGTACTTCATTTCATATTTTGATATATCAGACTTGTATAAATGTCATTTTCCAAATCATGTTTTTAAACATATCTTTCTCATATACATTTTCACATACAATATTCCATTTTATATCAATTAGCTTCCAAAACAATAGTTTTCGAAATAATTGTCGCTCTTATATAAATCGTTCATATATAAGTTTCAAAAACTTTCATATCAAATTTCTTGAAATTTTCATTTCATTTCCAAAATCATTTTTTATTTCTAAATTGATATGATATTCAATATTATTTCAAAAATCCAAACTCATAATCTTGTTTTCAAACATCACCTTGATTTGGAACTACGCGTTTACGAATATCGTTATTCAATTGAGTCTTCATACTTAACTTACTCAGACCAAAATTGCTCAGATCAAAATGCATATTTTTCTAAAATAATTAAATAGTTTGAGTAAAGTAGTAAGATTTAAAATAGCATAAGTCGAAATAAACAAGTTAAGTAAAAGATAAGGTAAAAGCTTCATAAATTATATACCAAATAAAATAGTTATGCACAAGATAACTTAGGTAAATAGTTTAAGAAAAATAGTAAAATTATTTTGGATGAAATAGATAAGTTAAGTAAAATTGAAAGTTAAAATACTATAAATTGTTAAATAATTTGGTCACAAATAAAATACTAAGCATAAATATGAAGGAATTTGAGTAAACCAAGGATAAAAACTAAATACAATAAGTTCAATAAAATGATTAGATATAAATAATTTAGAAAATAGAAGGTGTAGTTCCAATAGAAAATAGCTAAATACAAATAGAACATTAAAATGGACTTGAAATGGATAAATCATCGATACCAAATACAAGCTACAACATTTCATAAGTGAATTAAGATACGATAAAATTGCTACGTATAATTTAAAAATGGAAAGCTACAATAAATACTTTAATGAACAAAATAAATAGCTAAGTACAATTAATTTTAAGTAAAGTAATGAACTTGATATAGGTTTAAAATAATTGGTAAAACAGGTTTAATTAATCTTTTAAAATAATTTAAATAAAGATCGACCATATTGAGGTAATAAACGCTAACTTCAATCCAATCTGAGTCAATTTCAATACGAATTGAGCTCTTGTTCGACAACCGTTTTCTCAAATCGAGTATTGTCAAATCTCCAATTTTATCAAATTTTCAAGGTACATTTCGAAAAATCCATACTTAGTATTCGTCTTGATTTTCTTAACAAAATCAATTTAATAGTAATTGTAAAATTTCAAACCACTTGGTAAATCCAATTCATTAGTTGCTTATTTTCTTTGATAATTCCACACAACTCGATGATGAAAATCTTTATCGCAGAGAGCTTTTTATTGGGAGTTCAACCAGGAAGATTTTATTTTCAAAATCTCTTCCAACATAATTTATTTTTCCAAAGTATGATCTCTCTAGATCAATTCTAGCATCAATTCCACTCATTCTAAGGTACTTCTACCTTATCTCTAATGAGTTTTAAACCCAATAAGACATGCCTTGTATGAACCAAAGTTCTGATACCAACTGTAACAACTGCCTTTTTGGCCGCCCCAAGTCAGTAATTAAACCAACTCGAAACATTCAAAATGATAGATTGTTATTGGCTTATGGGGTTTAAACAAAATTATACATAGAATCACAATACACGATAACTTGCAACTGAATAAAATTTTATATAAATATCAGAGTTTAAAATATTCGTACAGCGGAAAATAAAAGATATACATAATTTATTTAAATGAATAAATTTTTATGATTTTTTTGGGCTTGCGCGCGCGTGCGTCTTCATGTGTCTCTCTTCCTTGGGAGCTGAAATAATTGCATTTGTAACACTTGGGGTCTGACTCGAGCGTTCCATGCAAAACACAAAACATCCGAGTTAGGATTAAACTTATTTCAAGTCAGTAAAGTTCGAATGAACGCATAAATATAATTAGTTTAATCCCAACAGACTATTAAATAATTTGAGTACAATAACTAGTGAACTGCCGAAATGAACTAACCAATCCAAATGTCACGAAGCAAGCAGGGCAGCGTATGGGTGAGGAAAGTGCCCATTTCCACAAAATATGATTCTTAGCAAACTTGTATGACAGCTGAATCAATATATACACGGTCCAAAATACATCCCAAATGACGGTACAAGGGTAGCAGGTTTCAATAACAGTTTATATTCAAAAGTGGAGCATGCGCATCCATGATTGTTGTACATATAGAAGTACGTGCAATAAAAGCATGTACCAAGACCAGAATAGAAACATACCAAAAGATGATACAACAAATACGTATGGCAACTGGAATGGGAAAGGAAAAATAGTGACATAGTCTAGTGAAGTACCGAAGGTCGTGCATGTATATATCAAAGCATATTTATCATTTTTAGAATGAGGTTATCAGTCATGCATAGGTTTCAATTTAAATAATGACATGCAACATGCAACATTACTCATGAGGGATCAAGTTCAAAGCAAGATGGCAATCTGCGCATACAAGAATTTAAGTTTGCATGTATATATACATACATACATACATACATATATATATATATATATATATGTTTCCAGTTGCTAACATGCACACGAAGGATCTCACGGTAAGTATACCAATGGCAGGATTGTTATGTGTCACATTCAGTAGCATGTGTGTGAACTGAAATGTGACGACCCAACCACTTCTGGCTCACTCGACCGACCAGCCCTGACTTGTTCCCCAAGACATAAATTTGGATCGACTGACCCTAGTATGAGCGACCCAAAACCTGCACCACCCCAATGCAACTCTAATTTCGACCAAAACTTCGCCAAATGACAAATCCAATGAAACTAACTCGTCCAACTCATCAAATATGGCCACAAACATTGTATGAAACCATTATTACCATGAATACAATGATTTTCACCAAAATTATGCAAATCACTCCAAAAATCATGATAAATGAACATATGAACTAGATTGCGGATCTAACTTGCATAATCATATGAAATGGCATAGTAATTACCGGTTTAAACTTACAAAATTGGATCTTATGGTGATTCATATGAAAATGGACTTGTCATGGTATAAATCTATGGTTAAACACATGAATTTGATGATAAACATGAACAAACACTCATATACTTCATTGAATCCGTGTGAGAGATGTAAATCACTCACCGATTCTCCAAACAAGCAAAAATCAATGCAATAAGATTACGGACAGCAAGCAATTCAAGCCAAACCCCTTGATCCGATGAACTCCCTCTTCAATTGATATAGATCTAGCCTCAAATGGTGTAGATCCTTGATTTCCTTCCTTTAGAGGTTGATTTTAATGGTGGAAAGGTGTTAGAGGAAGGAGGAATATAGGCCACCAAATAAGAGAATAAATAAACTAAAACATTTCTCATACCTCGCACCCCCTATTTATACCCTTCCACTAGCCCACTAATGAGCCTTCCCAAATCAGCCCATTGTGGCTCTCCTAACCTGAACAACCAACTAAAAATACTTAAAACAGCGAATCCTCCCAAACCGCTGAGCCAAATCTTTAATGTAACCACTCTACGGAAAGGAAATCATCATTTCCTTTCCAATGGCACAGGTCTCATCCTCTGATTCGACCCGAGTCAAAAGTTATGCCATGTACAAGACTGATAGGGGGAAAATGGTCACAAACAAAATCGGTAAAAATTATGGACATGTCTCACATCCCCATAAGCAACATATTAAAAATATGAGAATGATCCAACCCTCAAGGAATAAAATAAAAATATTTTACGATCTTCCGTTATGTAAAAATGTCGGTTGTTACATTCTCCTCCTTAAGATTTTCATCCCAGAAATTCCAAGCAAACACAAGCAACCACAACAATTCCGCCTGCCTATCATCCATGAGAAGCATCATACAAACTGGAAACCATCAAGCCATGCATCCATAGCCTTATCCTAGCACATGGAATTCTATCAAACAACAACAAGATGCAACAATATAACGATGATACGATATCAAAGGGTCCTATCGACGAAGAGTTCTGGATGAGTCGCTCTCATGCTCTCTTCTGTCTCCCATGTACAACCGTCTCCATCTTCACTCCACTGTACCTTGACTAACTTAACCATCTTCCTACTAAGCTATTTCGTGTCATTTTCCATAACACGAAGTGGCTTACGAGGTCACACTACCACGGTCTCTACTTCTAGATGTTCGTACTGCTCTGGAGATACCACCACATTCGAACCTTGCACGAACCTTCGTAGGAACGACACATGGAAAACATTATGCACACTCGACATCTTCTCAGGTAACTCCAATCTATATGCAAGCTTTCCAATTCGCTCAACTATCGGAAATGGTCCAATAATCCTCGGAGCTAACTTTCCTTTGCTTCTCAATCGAACCACATGCTTCAACGGCGAAATTTTCACGAAAACCATATCGCCAACATCGAATTCCCAATATTTTCGATGCTTATCAGCATAACTCTTTTGACGATCTTGGGTTACCTTCATTCGTTGCCGAATGATCTTGATACAATCCAAGGTTTCTCTAATCATCTCAGGCTAAAGTATCAACTTATCTCCAGTTTCTAACCAACATGTTGGAGAATTGCACGGTTTTCCATACAACGCCTCGTATGGTGCCATCCCAATGCTAGACTGGTAGCTATTATTATATGCAAACTCAGCTAGATGCAGACGGTTTCCCATGATCCCCCAAAATCCAACACACAAGCTCTTAGGTGATCTTCCAAAACTCAGTTGACCCTCTCGGTTTGACCATCAGTTTGGGGATAGTAAGACGTACTTAAACACATCTTGGTTCCCAAAGCTTTCTGTAGACTCTTCCAAAATCCACTCGTAAATATTGGATCTCGATCACTCACTATGCTCTTTGGGATACCATAGTTTCGGTATCCATTTCACATAAAGTTCAACCAATTTCGATGTCGTCCAAGTCTACTTGACAGGAATGAACCTTGCACTTTTGGTTAAGCGATCCATGATGACCCAAATCCCTTCGTTTCCTGCCCTAGTTCTAGGTAGTCCATCGATAATGTTCATTGATATCTGCTCCCACTTCCAAGTAGGAACTTCCAATGGCCGAAGCAAACCACTCAGCTTCTTCTGTTCAGCTTTCACCAATTAACAGTTCATGCACTTAGAAATGAACTTTCCAATATCCCCTTTCATTTCTTCCCAGTAGTAGACTCGCTTCATGTCCCGATACATCTTATTGCCACTAGGATTAATTGTCAACTTCGAGTGAGGACATTCTCTTAGAACTTTATCCCTCAATCCGTCGATATTAGGAACAACTAGTCGCCCTTACTTTCGAAGCCAACCTTCTCGATCGACCTCGAATTTTTTATCCTCTGGTTGTAGTTTCTGGATAAACTCGACAAGCTTTGCATCTTTCTTTTGGCTCTTACCAATCCTTTCGATAAAAGTAGGTCTTATCGACAAGCTTGCAAACATTTCAGGTTCCAACTCACACCTTGGTCTGAATCGAACCTTGCCAAATACTCGAGGCTCTTCCATTCTGAAAACATCGCTCCCAAACTTGCGTGTCTTCGACTTAATGCATCTGCCACTATGTTACATTTTCCCAGAGTATAGGCTATATCATAATCATACGATGCCAGAAACTCTAACCACTGTTGTTGCTGAAGATTCAAATCCTTCTGGGAGAAAAGATACTTCAACGTCTTGTGATCCGTAAACAACTTGAACCGAACTCCCACCAGGTAATATCTCCACATCTTCAGAGCAAACACAACTGCCGCCAACTCTAAATCATGAGTTAGGTAATTTCTCTCACGCGACTTTAGTTGTCAACTTGTGTAGGCCACAACCTTGTCCATCTGCATTAGAACTGCATCAAGCCCAATACCACATGCATCGATATACACAATCATCTCTTCATTACCACTTGGAATGGTTAACACGGGAGCACTCGTCGGTCTCTCTCTTTTAGGATTCCGAACGCTTGTTCACACTTTGCATCCCATGTGAACACTTGGTTCTTCTTTGTCAATCCTGTCAATGGTGCAGCTACCTTGGAGAAATCCTTGATAAACCATTGGTAATAACTAGCCAATCCAAGGAAACTCTGAACATCCGTCGCATTCTTAGGCCTATCCCAGTCCTGGATTGCTGCCACTTTAGCGGATCAATCGCTATCCCATTTCCAGAAATAACATGGCCTAAGAACCTCACTTCACTCTTCCAGAAGTGACATTTTGAAAACTTAGCTCTCAACTGATGCTTTTGTAAGATTTCTGACACAACTCTCAAGTGTGTCTTGTGTTCTTCCTCATTTAATGAGTAAACCAGAATTTCATCCATGAACATAAGCACGAACTTGTTCAACTGATCTCTAAAGACCCTATTCATAAGATCCACAAAGTACGCTAGCGCGTTAGTCAACCCGATTGGCATCACCAACCATTCGAAGAAACCGGATGGTGTCCTAAAAGCAGTATTTGGCACATTATCCTTTTCCATCCTCAACTGGTGAAATTCCGTTGCCAAATCCATCTGAGAAAACAATTTGGCCTCGAGAAGTTGATCGAACAAGTCATCAATCCTTGGCAATGGATACTTGTTCTTCTTGGTCACCTTGTTCAGCTTACGATAGTCCACACACAATCTTAACGAGCCATCTTCCTTGGCTGCAAACACGACCAGTGCACCCCATTTGGAAACACTTCTCCAAATGAATCCCTTCGCTAGGTGGTCACGAACTTGCACCTCCAACTCTCGTAGTTTCTTAGGCAACATTCTCCTAAGAGGCATAACGATTGGTCTAGCACCCTCGACCAAATTGATCCTAAACTCGATCTCACGATGCGGCGGCAACCCTTTGACCTCATCAAATACATCTTCATACTCATAGCGATCAGCACAGATGACAAGTCTTCCTGTGGAATCCCAAGCGAATATAGATAGCTCACGAAGACACCCTCTTCGCGCTTACATCTAATCAACACCTTTCGCCATTCCACATCCCTGACTATCACCTCTAGCTTCTCGCAATTCACTCTTTCCACATACCTCTTGAGCCAATCCATGCCCAAGATGATCCCTAACCTAGTGAAGTTAAGAACAAAGTAATAATGCACAAAAGAACAACCATGACTCGACAGCACTAGATCATGACAAATCATGCAAAGATCGGACGAACCCCCAACTGGATTAGTCACTACGAAAGGTCTATCACAAATCTCGGGTTCCAAACTCAAGCGGCACACAAACTCATTGCAAATGAAAAAATGTGATGCTCCAGTATCGAACAAAACTCGAACTGAAACTCCTTGGACTGAAAGAGTGCCTTGCACGACGACACCCTTTCCATTTTCCTCTGCGGTAGAAGCTCTTGAAGAAGTTGGCATGACTTCCAAAGCATATGCCTTCACAAAATGCTTGGCCTTAGCTGATCATGGACCGTTTTTCTTCTCAAGCCAGGCTTTCCACACTTGAAGCACTTCTTCTCAGCTTTGGGATTCTTGCACTCACTCGAGTAATGACTCTTATGCTGGAAGTTAAACCAAACCACCTCACTCTTAGGCTTCTTTTGGCCATCCTTTCCTTTAAGATGTTGTTGCTTCCTCTTCTTGTTATTCCCATCTTGTTGTGGTTTTTGAACCTCTTTGGTTGCAGTGATAACATTTGCTTCCTTAGGAAACAAGCTCTTATGGTGAATAGCTTTTTCCACGATCTTCTCGAATGAATCATCAAGATGATCCACCAACTGCGTTCCAATATAGGTGTCCAAACCCATAACAAACTTCTCGTTCTTTTGATAAGGTGTATCAATGTAAGAACGACCGTAATTAGAGAAGGCCTCGAAATCAGAAACATAATCAAGCACAGAACGACCATTCTGTTTAAGCTCCATGAATGTCTTGAATAAAGATGACTTCTGAGCAGTAGAGATAAACTTTTCTTCAAACTTAGCGTGGAATTGCTCCTATGAAATTTCTTCCTTTGGAGTCTCAAGCGTGACTGAATTCCACCATTCCATGGCCCTGCCTTGTAGTTTCCTTGATGCAAGATTTCTCCTGGTTGCACCATCCAAACTTAAGTCTCCAAAGATACGAACACAAGAATCCATCCACCTCTGAACCTCTTCAGCTGGCTCAGTTCCTTTGAATGGTTTCCCTACTAGAGATGTATAATCCTTGCATAGCTTCGCAAAATCAACAACTCTAGGCAACTGACCCCTACATCTACCATAGCTGTCACTGGAGCGGGGACCCTTCGCATGAAATCCTCCATCATGGCATTAAACATGGTAAGGCAGTCTGGTTCACCTCCATTTCCCCCTCAAGTATTAGCTCCCCTAGGAGCGTTTCTTGATGGTCGTCTACTCATTCTAAATCTGCAGTTTAGAATAATTAGCCACTTCCAAGAAAAATTGCCAAACGAACACAACCGCTACTAATATATATGCTAATATATATAGTAAGCATCCAACTGAAATCTACGAGTACGTCTCTCTTACGTAATTACGTCTTTGAACTTTGGCGAAAATCGTTAACCAGAGCTCTAATACCAAATGTGACGACCTAACCACTTCCGGCTCGCTCGACCGACCAGCCCTGACTTGTTCCCTAAGACATAAATCTGGACAGACTGACCCTACCGTGAGCGACCCAAAACCTACACCATCCCAATGCAACTCCGATTTCAACCAAAACTTCGCCAAACGACAAATCCGACGAAACCAACTCGTCCAACTCATCAAATATGGCCATAAACATGGTATGAAACCATTATTACCATGAATAAAACGATTTTCACCAAAATTATGCAATCACTTCAAAGATCATGATAAATGAACATATGAACTAGATTGCGGATCTAACTTGCATAATCATATGAAATGGCATAGTAATTACTGGTTTAAACTTACTAAATTGGATCCTATGGTGATTCATATGAAAATGGACTTGTCATGGTATAGATCTATGGCTAAACACTTGAATTTGATGGAAAACATGAACAAACACTCATATACTTCTTTGAATCCATGTGAGAGATGTAAATAACTCATTGATTCTCCCAAACAAGCAAAAATCAATGCAATAAGATTCCGGACAGCAGGCAATTCGAACCAGATCCCTTGATCCGATGAACTCCCTCTTCAATTGATGTAGATCTAGCCTCAAATGGTGTAGATCCTTGATTTCCTTCCTTTAGAGGTTGATTTTTTTGGTGGAAAGGTGTTAGAGGAAGGAGGAACATAGGCCACCAAATGAGAGATTAGAGAAACTAAAACATTTCTCATATCTCCCACCCCCTATTATACCCTTCCACTAGCCCACTAATGGGCCTTCCCAAATCAGCCCATTTTGGCTCTCCAAACCTGAACAGCCAACTGAAAATCTTAAAACATCGGTTCTTCCAAAACCGATGAGCGAAATCTTTAATGTAACCACTCTACGAAAAGGCAATCATCATTTACTTTTCAATGGCATAGGTCTCACCCTCTGATTCGACCTGAGTCAAAAGTTATGCCCTGTACAAAACTGATAGGGGTAAAATGGTCACAAACAAATTCGGCAAAAATATGGACATGTCTCACATCCCCATAAGAAACATATTAAAATTTGAGAATGATCCAACCCTCAAGGAGTAAAATAAAAATATTTTACGATCTTCCGATACGTATAAATTCAGGTTGTTACATGAAATAGGTTCATGGGCCTGATAGGTGAGTATCTAACGGTAACATAGGGATCAACAGGTGAATGCATTCTATTCAATATTGGTGTTTAAGGGTATAGTGCTTATAGCACATAATCTAAGGTGTAGATTACTAACATGTCAATATGAAAAGGACTGAAACACAAATGTATGCAACTGTATTAGTCAACAAAAACGGGGGTGGAGACAATCTCATCAAAAATACCATGTGTAGAGTATATATACATATATTAGCCAAGTTTGCTAACACATCTAAAAAAGGAGCAGAAATAAAGATGAAAGTAGGCACTAACCAACGTCAACGTCAACCATTCAATTGTCAAATAGGAGCATGCAAGACAGGCAACTAAGCAACATGCAAGACAGGCAACTAAGCAATATGCCTAGGCGGTGCAAACATTCGGGTGTACATGTATGCTGTAAATACGCATATACATACACAACCGTGTGTGTGTGTGTATATATATATATACACACGTACGTAACAGCCTCCACATATATACCCATAAGGCACAACCAACAATTGAATTCAACAAGGCAACCAACATGATAAAAGAAAGCAAAAGAACAACAACCCACAAACTACTTATACCGAGTGAATAACGAAGTATTTCAGCTTGCAATAAATTTAATCGTAAGGTAAACTTTCCTTTGGTGACGATGGAGAAGCAGGAGCTATTGTTTATTGTGGCAGCAGCAGATGGATTTGATGTGGGTTGCGAAGCGATTTCTATTGTTAATGGCGGTAGCACCACCCAAGACGTGACCAAGAGATAATACCGAGGACAACGAGATAAACCTCGAGTCGATGACAGAAAGTGGTGGACGGGAAACTGACGAGTGCGATTTTCGATTGAGGTAGTAGACGAAGGGTGGTCTCAACTGGTGGCGCTGCCCTCAACATATTCAGTGATACAAAGGCGGAAATTCATCCATGAACAAACAATGTCGATTTTATTTGGGAAACGGGTGGTTCGATTTTGGTTCATCTTTGATGGCGGGTTCAGGCTTTGAGAGGAGCGAAGGGTTCGGCTGAGGCCTCCGGCGTGGGTGCAGCGCTTCCTGAAGCGGCGGACGGTGGAGGCGAAAGGCCGATTGGGTGGGAGACAGCAGCACGGGTATGATTTTAAAGGAAGAGTTCGCACGCGAGGTTGTCACGGTCCCTAGTGGTGGCTGCGTCGAGGAGGGTGGAGAAACGAGGCTGAATGGGTGGCAGCCATTCGAACTAGGGAAAAACGATTTTGGGGAAAGTGAATTTTTGATTTTGTGGAGTGGAAAAAATCGGCTGTTAAAACAAAAAGAAGAAGAAGGGGAAATGTTTTTCTGTAATGAACGAAGGAAGACGGGGTACGCACCTTTATTATATGAACGAAGGGAACCAAAGGCAGAAGAGAACAACAACGTGGAACAATTTCAGACAAAAGTGCACAAGTGTTTTAAATTACAGTAAAGCAAACATAAATGGAAAATAATCTCAGCACAATATTTCTATGAGTTATTGAAAAATCTTTAGCAAGATATTATTAGATACTGGTTGAATTGAACAGTTGGATGAACAAAGGAAAATGGTTCATCAAACATTACTAGTGAACGACATACAATGTTAGACTGAAATGAACAACGCTGTTTGTTTCAATGAAACTAAATTTCAACAATTTTACCGAATGATAAATTAAATTAATGTGAACACAATACACGCATATACTTAATAGTTTGAATAAATTTTCACATACTTAAATTGGATTTCTTTCAGTTTAAATTACACTCTTTATACTCCATAATTCGTTCTTTGTATTTATTGCATCAACTGTATTTCAAATATTGTCGTTTTGAAATAAATTTATACATAATGTTTTATTCGAATCAAAATTGATTAACTATTTAAATTAAAAACTCAAATTTTGTATTTGAAACCATGCTTAAAATTAGGTTTGATTTCAAATTCCCAAATTACAATCAATTATATTTTCACATTATTTAAATAAATTCAACATAGATGTAATAACGTTTATTTTTATATAATGTTCATATTGAAATTAAATTTACTAAAGGAATTATATTTAAAAGTAAACTCAAATATCGTTCAAAATAGATAAAATTTCAAATCCTAAGTCGAAATCCAAATATAAATATTTATTTTTAACGTTAAGTCTTAACTCAATTTATATTTCAAAAGTCGAAATTTCTAGACTGTTATAGGCGGTGATTGTTAGGTGGTAACCGACAGCAAGCCCGAAGACGAAAGTGGAATGGGAAGCTATCCAGTATAGCCGCTGACATTGAATCTGTTGCCTAAGCTTCGCTGGACAGAGGTAAACAGGTGAAGACTCGTGCTTTGGAGGAGACGCTCGGTTGATTGGAGGTGGAAAACATTGTTGATTTTAGGGAAAATGGCATTTGGTAGAAAATAAAATATAGAAAGGGAAGACGGTGAATTTACAGTGAGATAGAAATAAGGGAGGGACTATGAAATTTTTGCTTTGCTGAGTGAAACAGGAAAAATGCAACTAGAACTAAAATGAAGAAGGAGAGATGTGTGAAAAGGAATGGGCAACATAATAAACATATAAACGAGCAAAGAAAGGAACGTGGGGAAAAAATGAATAGACACTGTTAATTATATATATATATATATATATATATATATATATATATATATATATATATATATATAAGAGGGAATGGCATTTCAGCTATTACAAGAGGAAATAGCAAAACTTTGCACAGTGAATGTAGAAGATGGTAGGATTTAGAAAAGAAAATATAGATGAAAGTGACAGCTAAGAGAAACAAACAGCAAAGTAAATGTACATAACGTTTGAAGTCTTTAAGTTTCCAACATCATACATAAAGATTTAAATTCCAAATTAATAAAGGTTAGAACGTGCCTAGTTATAAAATCAATTTGTGCATTCCTACAGAAAGATGAACTAATGTTTGGTACTAAGGAATGGAGAGAAATGTAGCATGGCCTTTGATATGTTGGCATATGTTTCAAATGGGTTTCCTTTATTGTGCATGCAAAATGCTTTGGAATTCTATGTTTTAGAAATACAACACTAATGGGATAACACATGCTATGAAAATGCATGTTTCAGCGCAACATTATACGTACGAAACTAGAACCATTCACATTTTTGAACGCTCGAGTGCTATGTGAAGGTTACAGATCAGGTTTGCTGACCCAAAATGGAAAAAGAATATGATGAACCCAAATTTGTGGCACAACGAGTAATGAAAATGAAAAATAAATATACTATGGTGATCAGCACAATGAGATGAACGCAACGGTACACAGTTTGTAGCGTCATGACGATCTGATCAAAAACGCGTTATGGACTCATTTTTCTAAAAAAAAAAAATCATATATACGGACATGCAGACGGTGGTCCGTAAGTCCGGATTTCATGAAACGAAAAATGACGTTCTCTTCAGAATACAGTCTAGTAATTTTAGTTCAAATTCGCTCAAGTTCCGACAAAGGTATTCATAGCAACTTTATTAAATGTTTAATTAAATTAACATAAACGGAATGAACTTGCGTACTTTTTTATGAAATTCATTCCTCCACTATGTCTAGTTGCGCATCTCAAATAATTAATTTCATATTTTTATTTTACATTTTTATTTTACATTTTTATTTTTATTTGAGATATACTGGTTGCCGCTACCGCAAATAAACGTCAAAAACCAATTCAAACGGAGCGACTGAACCTTGATGTTTTCAATATAGAATTATTTAGATAACTTTTACATGAAAATAACAAGTCTTAAAGATATTGTTTCGTTATAAATCATTTTCATATTTTAAATTTCCAAATAATTATATTCAATATTAAATTTATCGTTTAATTCTTATTATAAACCATTTTAAATTCAATAATTTAATTTAACTCAGTAACTTAAATTATCGAAATATTCGGTATGCTAGAGTAAGTACCATTGATTTTTACAATCGCATCGCCACAAGAGGGCGATGAACACTTAGTTAGTTCTGTGGATTGTGGTTTTGATAATAACAACCCAAGGTAAAGAATATTTTGTATTTACACGTGTATTAATTATTGTCTAAATATATATATTATAGATATAGGATATTGATAATCAAGACTGTACAGTATCAATATTGAAGACCCAAATTGATGATTCAAGAGCCGTAGAATGAAAATTTAGGAATTTTGAAAAGAATAAGTTTTCAAGATAGTATCGAATCTTAGATTTTGGGTTGAAACTCAAGTTGGACAAAATGTTTTTTTTTCAAAATATTCATATCTTAAAAACTATTCAAATCTTTTTTGAATATTCTGCGTTTTTAAAATAATTTTCCAAAGAATTCTTAAAATTAAATTTTAAACAATTTTACTTTAAATACTCAAACTTTTACTCATATTTTGATCTCAAATACTTTGATATTATATTTTTAATAGTGGAAAATAGGGAGAAGAACAAACTTAATATAAAATTTGGTGAAAAGTATGGAAAGTTTAGAATTTAGTGAGAAGGCCAAATGATAGTGTAAATGAAAAAAGGTTAGTGGGCCCCCTGAATTCCACCTTTAGTGTAAATGTGTCATTCTTCCTAATTTTGAAACTTCCCATACTTTTCACCAAAAAAATTCCAAAGTTTGTCCTTTAAAGAAAATATTCTTTTTAATAATACTTTGGTTTTCATGTTTCACTTTGTTTTTTTATACTTTGGTTTTTATATATTTCAATTCTACTTTGGTTTTTATATTTATATTTTAATATCATACTTTAGATTTTGATTTTACTTAACATTTTGATTTTACTTTAGATTTTGTTTTTTAAACTTAATAAATATGATTTGATGATATTATATTTTTGATTCTTATATCTTAAATTTAATATATTTGATTATATATAGTTTTAAATAAATATATATATATATATTATATTTTTTCTTAAACTCTTTTGGAATATTTTTAACTAGTTTACTTAAGCTTTACTATATTTGAAATATATATTTACTATGTTAAAATAGTTTCCAAAGTTTCAAATCATTATATATAAGTTTATAGTTTCAAAAAAAAAGAAGTAGTTTTCATTTTTGAACTAGCAAATGTCAACATGGCCTCTCATGTATATTGACACAGGCAGTATTTTTCAAATTTAAAATTTGAAAGGAGGTGTCTATTCGCCATGTTTTTCTCCAACAGTCATTGCTTTTTACCTCTGTATATATTCTTCTTCCAGAAATGAATTTTCAGTGCCGTATTCATGTTTCATCACTCCTTTCTCTTCTCTCTAAAAAATTACAAAATCTATACTTATACATTGCCCATTTTTAAACTAAATCAAGCCAATTTTATCGGATTTGATTCTATATCAAACTCTCTCCATTATACTAAGATCATAGTGCAATTCAGAGTTATATGAGCAATTGTAATCAAGATCGAAAGATCCAAGTTTGCATTCTTTGTAAAATGAGAAATTTCTTACGAATGTGATTAGGTAGCACTAAATCTAGTGGAGTTTGATTATGCCCGGTAAAAAGCAATTAGGGTGACTTGTTTACTTGGAAATCAAATTGAGTGTGGGTATGTGGCCCGTAAGTCAGGTTGGCATGCCTAGTGGTCTGCTTTGGAGGGCGTCACATTATGACCTTGAAATCAAGAAGTATGATTGTTGATATTGATTAAAGACCAGACGCAATGCAGAACTAGATGTATGGTAACTTCGAACCAGTATAAAAATCCCAGTGGATTCTTTCCTTTACTACGTTTACTTTACTTTCTTTTTATTTCGGTATTTGATTTTGTGATCGTTCTAAATATACTTATAATCATAATGCAAAATATTTCTAAAATGATACATAAATTTTAAGTAAACACAATCCACCTCCTCCTTTAGTGTTAATATAGCCTTCAGATCCTTAATCTGCATCTCTTTCATTTGGTATCAGAATATTGATTTTCAAATATTTCATAATCTAATTTTGGGAAGTTTTTAAATGGAAATTTTTGATCAAATTATTAACATGTTTTCATATGGATATGTCACAGAATCATTATGATGTTACTTTTTAGATTTACATTTATTTAGATGAAAAGTCACTTGATCTTTTGAAAAGATATTTTCTACAGGAACAAATTTGTTGCATGGCAACTGATGAAAAAAAATCTGGTTAAAAAGAACTTCAAATAAAAAAAGAATAAGTGGATATTAGATAATGGGTGTTCTAGGCATATGATTGGAAATATGGAGACTAAGAACGACACTATTTACAAAGCTAATGGACAGGTCAATTTTTGAGACAACCCTAAAGGATATGTAATTGACATCAAAAATGCCTGTAATTCTAAAACTTACATTATTTCAAATGTTATATTAGTTAGAAATTTGAAACATAATCTACTTGGTATAAGTCAATTATGTGATTTAGGTTATAAGGTTAAATTTGAAAAAGGTAGTTGCTTTGTTGAAGATAATGAGCCAAACATTATCTATTAGGTCAACAGAAAATGAAATATTCACATCCTAGGCATGAAATTTTCAAATAAAAACATGTGTATTTTGGCTGATACAAGTGACTCTTGGATTTGGCATTAAAGATTCGGTGATTAAACTTTGAACCTTAAATTATTTATCTAAGATTTAAAATAGTGTTGTTAAAGATCTTGTTTTGTTGCTTGAATTTACTCATGTATTAGCACCGCCCACTTCTCTATCAATGTCAATGGTACCCCTGTCAGATTTTTCGAGAGTAAGCAAGGGATAAGACAAGGGGACCCCATATCTGCGTACATTTTTATAATTGCAATGGAACTGCTGACTAAAATGCTTGACGAACTTGTTAACAACAATCTTTTTAAGTTGCATCCCAAATGCGAATCACCGCGCATAACATCCCTCATGTTTGCGGATGACCTTGTCATTTTCTGTAAACCGGATATTGCAACCATAATGAATATCATGAAAACTCTAGATAGTTTCTTTACCATGGCTGGTCTCAAAATCAATGTTGACAAATCTGAATTTATAGCCTTTGGTTTATCCTTTCAACAAATTATTTAAGTGCAGGATATCACGAGTCTTCGATGCAATCAGGTAACAATCTCTTACTTGGGTCTCCCATTAACTACTTCAAGAATTACAGCTTTATAGTGCTTACCACTCTATGACAAAATAACTGCTCATCTTGATTCTTGATTATCAAAGATGCTCAGTCAAGCCTGTAGAATGACTTTAATCAAAGCAGTTACTAATTCAATGCAAGTAAATTGGACTAGAAGTTTCGTCTTGCCACAGAAACTCATTTACTTGATTAGAATTGCCTTTACGCGTTTTCTGTGGAAAGGTAACATTCGTTTGAGATTTCTAGCGCCAATATCTTTTTCTAAGCTTGAAAAGCCAACATACAAAGGTGGTTTGGGTATCATTAATATGTGCAAATGAATAAAGCGGCATATGGAAAACACATGAACGACATGCTATGTAGAAATAACATTCTTTGGGTTCTATGGTCTTACGCTCATGTGCTTAAAGACATGAGTTTCTGGATGATAAATGAAAACCAAAATAATAGCTGGACGTGGAAGAATTTGTTAAAACTGAGAGCACATTTCTTCCGCACTTTAAATTTGGTTTGAAAAATCCTAACTTAATTAAGTTGTGGCATGATTCGTGGTTAGTGCATGGTTTCATAATTAAGAACAACATGACTTATTTGGAAATGATGCAGACTGGTATAGTCCAGGAAATTAGTTTAGCAAGCATTATGGAAGGTGGCCAGTTTGCTGTTCCAAGACCTGCTTCTCAGAGCACGCTGCGTGTTTGGGACATGATCAATGCATATGACATCCTTGCTGGAACACAAAATGATCATTCTTGGAAGTTTAAAGGTGAGTGGTTCTCTATAAAAAGTATGCATTATATTTTACAAGATGTTACAAATTTGTTGCAATGTAGGTGGCATAGCATGATTTGGCGGCAAGATAATGCAGCAAAGGAAAATTTCACATTCTGGAAAGCATAAAACGAAGCCATCCTAACCAAACATAAATTAATAACCCGTGGGATACAAATACAACCGGACTGTGTTTTTTGTTGCTCTCAAATTGAAACGTCAAACCACCTTTTCTTCCAATGCACAGCAAAACTACCTATCCTAACTGAAACAATGTCTAGAGCTGGCTATAGTATGCCAGAAAGTCCTTTCAACTGGGAGGAGCTGAGGAAAAAATGCAAGGGAAAGAAAGGAAAAGCAAGAATCTACACCTTTGTTTTAAAGAAATATGTCCACAAGATATGGCTGGAAAGAAATGCTAGGCAATTTAAACCAACCAAAGCCAAGAGCCTGAATCAAATGAAGTTGATGTTATGGCAGAGCATACGAGATGGGATAAAATATTTGAAATTTACTTCCGATCATGGTATTTTGAGTTTTTGATCCTGTCTTAGTAAAGCTAATGTAAATACTGTTATGTTTAGTTTCCTTTAGCTCTTAATATGCCATATATGCTTGTTTTCTTTTATTTTTGTTTAACTTGCTTTGTTTCTATGTAATTGTCTTCGATATATCAATAAAGTGGTATGGGACCACTCAACCCCGTCGGCTTTGCCCAAAAAAAAAAAGATCTTGCTAATATTAATTTTCAATGTAGATAATTTATGTGACGCATCTCAACTAGGAAAACTTAAAAGAAATTTTTAAAATCAAAAGATATGATTTCTACATCTCAACTCCTTGAAATTCATAATTCACATTTATTCGGTCCTTTGCTGATACAATCAATAAATCAAAATAGATATGTATTTGTTATAGTAGATGATCATTCTAGGTTCACATGGACGATTTTCTTAAAACATAAAAGCGAAGCTTATAAGCAATTTAAAATTTTTGCTTAAAGAAATCAAAATCAACTTTCTATTAAAATTAGGAGTGATCATGAGGAGAATTTGTAAACAAAAATTGTGGAAAAAATACAATAAGGAAGGGATAACCCATAAATTTTCTTTTCCAATACCCCCTTAACAACATGATGTAGTAGAACGTTAAAATAGAACGATACTAGAGTGTACTAGATCTATGCTAATTGGTAGTAATTTACCTAGAAATTTATAGGCCAAAGTAGTAGAAACAAGTTGTTATATTTTAAATAGAATTATAATTAGACCATTAAAATATAAAACATCATGTTAGT
The DNA here is from genome assembly GCA_030737875.1 of Allium sativum. Taxonomy (NCBI): domain Eukaryota; kingdom Viridiplantae; phylum Streptophyta; class Magnoliopsida; order Asparagales; family Amaryllidaceae; genus Allium; species Allium sativum. Next base: position 993,572,795 of record CM060910.1, on the reverse strand, counting down.
TACTTTACGATAAAAGGTCTGAAGTGTCTTATTTCAAAAAATTTGGTAGCAAATGTTTTATTTTAAATACTAAAGACACTTTAGATAAACATGATTCAAAATCAAACAAAGGTATTTATACTGGATATTCAAATAGAAGTAAAGCATATTGTTAGATCCAAAAATGGCTCTAACACCCAAACTAGTAAAAATTTCTAATGAAATGAAATTAAAAATGAAGGAAACACACAATTTGTAGTGGTTCGACATTAAATAGCCTACGTCCACTTTTCAGTCTTTGAATTGATGACCTAAATGTAGATACAACAATAATTCTCTCTCACTTTCACTCATACAATTCATAGATTCACTCAATCTTCCCTGAAATTTACTTTCAAAGGATGATTGTAATATGAAAATGGTGATGGAATTCGGTTCTCAAAGGGGTTTCAACTCTGAAAATGCCAAAAGATCCCATCAAATGAGCCTTGGAGGTGTATTTATAGGTGGAAAATACTTCTGGGATGGCTTCGGTTCGAATCCACGTGGCGCTTATCCGTTGAGTGTCGGGTTCGGATCTCTTCTGGTGAAGACAGTGCATCAAGTTAGTGGGCGACCGTGGGGCTGTTGTATATAACAGTCACAATTATATGATTTTTGTTTCATGATAACAACCAAATATATTTTACTATTGAATTTGTTTGTAAATGCACTGATATACTACACAACAGACAGGAATATAATATTTCTATTTAAATAAAATATAACTGTGCAGAAACTTTAAACAATCACACGATATTTTTATTTAAATATAAATGTTTTATTTCAAATATCAAAAAGTACATCTATTATAAACTCCACTATTTGACATACTACATTTCTTTCATACAAATCTGTCACTCTATACAACTATATTTGCAGACACTGATATACAATGACACTGATATTTTTTCACTGTCTTCTGTCTTCCACCTTCTATCTTCATAGCCTTCAGTCAAGTTCTGTCTTCATACCTGTCACAAGAAACACACACACACAATAGAATGCAACAAAAATAAAATTAAATAATAAAAAAAATTATTTGCCTCAGAATTACAGTGTGTTTCTCGTCATTTTTCTAGATTTTGTCCGACATGCAGAAACAGGAAAAATTCGTCTGATGGCTGCATGTACACACGTGTATAAATATATACACGCGTGCACTGCCTCGCCGATCAGTGTACGACTGAGGAGTAGTCACAATGGACCGTCTCGACCCAGTGGACAATCAACAATGGGACAATCGAATACAAGTCCAAGAAATAGAGTCAACACAGCAAATCATGACACAAAATCAAAAGTCAAGATACAATCCATGAAGCAGCATAGTTCAAAACATGTGGCAACGTGCACTGGTACAACTCAGCAAAGTGGCTTAACACCAAAAAGTGAAATATCATAAAAATGCACAAGCAGTAGTGCAAATACAAGTGACATGGTAATGAAAGCATGTACAATGGTGCAAGAACAGTCTCAAGCAAAATGATCAACTACAGGTACCAATGGACATCATTGGAAGGTAACTCAAGTATGGTAATTGGTCAATTACAACACAACTACAAAGTGGTCAAGCTAGCAGATTATATATGAGATACAAGTGCAAAGTGCCAGAATATAAGAATGACAGTGTATTGCAGTGCAAACTGATCTAGTAACAAGTGAAAGTGATTCACGGTTTCAAGAATGACCAGAGGGGGTCGAGCACAATTCAAACAGTTTACAAGACAACAGCCATACATGTACAAGTTAAAGTAGCCGCATACATACATATGACACATAGTATTGTGCACAAGGCAAAGACAGCATGACTCAACAACATGATAGTTTCAAAGTACTTTTTTCAAGTATGCACAGTGGACCAGAGAAGAGGTAAATTGGTCAAGACAGGGTGCATACAAAATCAGGTATACAATAAAGCAACAACAAGCATATGGGGTAGAGCCAAGCATTCAGGTTCAAGCATACATGACTCGAGCTAAAGGCAGTACACACACATGTACAAAGAAACAAAAATATTGTTTCAAATACAGTGGAGCTACAAGGTCGAGGACACAAGCACAAGGAGTATCTTTACAGGGTTCAAAACAATTGCAGATTAAACAGATTAATGTGCATAGATGGTCGAGAGTGCAACTACACAATCATGGCACATTTCAGTTTCGAACAGCAGGTATAAATGAGCTACAGAAAACAAGTGTAAAGTATCAGCATTTCTCTAATATTAGATGGACACACAAAGTATAGAAACTGTTTAAAGCAATATCAAGTTACCAAAAATAAGTCAAGAGTAGTATCTGTTATTACCAAAGTAAAACTGAACCAATTCACAATGAAACGGAGGAAGTATCTGTTCGAATTAGTTTTTTTTTGGAAAGATAAAATACAAATATGGAATTTTTTTTTTTTGGTAATGTTGAAAGTATCAACTAAAGAGTATTCCTCTCGCAAGTGTTAAAAAAGTTTGAATTCCTCAAATTCAATTAATGTCCAAAATATCCGATCGTATAAAGTAAGTTTCTCAAGACCAATTCTATGTTCCAGAAGAAAAATCGATACTTAACTCAGAATATATGAACAAGTCCAGCAAATCAAATTAGGAATAAAAATCGCAAGAGAAATTCAAGGAAGAACGAAGCATCTAGAATCAGACTTTTAAGGGTACAGCCTATTCATATTATTTGACGATAGGTAAAAAAGCCTAGTCCTACTCTACTTGTTTGTGTCTGCCATGCTTCTGACGACTATTGGCAGCTGGAGAATTGATATCGACAGCTGGACAGAGTAAGTATACCTCAGATTTCTGCTTCTTATTATGTGCCATATTATATGAAGTAGACGATATTTTTATCTATCATAACTATTGAAATATTTTTCAGACCAATTGCATACCTTAACACACTTCTAGAGCCTGACAATTGTGGTGTCCGTGTTGCTGCTGGTGAAGCATTCACAGTTACTTTTGAAATTGTTGCAGCGGATAAACTGTTTTCTGGTACGACTAATATTTCTTTTGTTAAATTTTGTTTTCTCAAAATCCGCTTATTGCACACACACTCAATTCTCCAAGAAATACGAATTAAGTAGTTTGAGTGAATAAGTAAATAAGCCTATGGTGCTAACATAGAAGGTGCAGATGATTTAGAGGACAAATCTGAATCTTGTCTGTCATGTTGGGAGGTAAGTTGTAATTTGTTGTTAATATAAATTTTAGTTATATATTGATTACTATAGATGTAGTACATAATAGTTACAGAAAAGTGCTGCTTAAATTCACGCTAATTGATGGCGAAGCCAGAAATATTCGAGCTGAGTAATGGCACAATTACTGCTAAAATCAGCAATGTCGGTTCTACCGTCGCCTCACTTCTAGTTCCCGATGCTAAAGGAAATTTGGGGGTTGTTGTTCTGAGATACGACTCTCAGGGCACGTATGCTAATGATAATGCTCCTTATTTTGGTTGCATTGTTGGTCGAGTAGCGAATAGAATCAAAGGAGGAAAGTTTGCTCTTAATGGAGTGACATACACTTTGCCTATCAACAATCCTCCTAATAGCCTGCATGGTGGAACTAACGGCTTCAACAGAAAGATATGGGAAGTAACTGAATACAAAAGATCCGAAAGCCCATCCATCACCTTCAAGTATCACAGCAAAAACGGAGAAGAAGGTTTCCCTGGAGATGTTATTGTGACAGCAACACACTCTCTACCTCTAACCAATTCAATGAAACTCGAAATGGAAGCAAAAGCAATAACAAAGCAACTCCAATCAACTTGGCTCAACACACATACTGGAACCTTGCAGGTCATAATGCAGGCATCATTTTAAACACCACATTCAAATCTGGGCTTCTAAAATAACACCAGTAGATGAGCAGTCAATCCCTACTGGTGAACCGTTGAATGTCGCAAACACCCCTTTTGACTTCACAACAGAGAAGAAAGTGAGGTAATTTTGACGAAGTGCCTGGTGGTTATGATCACAACTACGTGTTGGACTTGGGTGAGGTGGAGGAGAAGATAGGTCTAAAATGGGAGGCTAAACTGAAGGACCCGTAAAGGAGAAGGCAGAGTCTTTTTATTTTTCCGGTATGTCTTTATATTTTAGGCGACTAATCATCGGTTTGATCAATAATTCATCTGGTCTGATCAATAATTTTAACAAAGATTTACTCATAGATACAAATCCATTGATCAGATGTAATGGCTTAGATCATAGGTTCATTTTTTTGTATTCAGTAATTTAAAAAACTAATAAATTACTTTGATCAATCATAACCATTAAATTCTATCAGTTTAGCAGTTCAGATAATGATCAGTTTTAAATTACACGTCATTCTTTTGCATGAAAAAGAGTCAGTAAAATTTTTTTTGATGTTGAACCAACTATCCTTTAATCTGGCTCAGGATTTAATGTTGAATAACACCCTACGGAGAGGGTTTTTCTATTATAGAGTAACATCTGGATTAGGATTTGTATTTACCCCTTTCAATGGCTGTCAGCAACCAAGGCTTCCATTTCAGAGAGCTTGCTCGTATTTGAAGCTGAATAATCCCAAACGGAATTGAGATCCCATTTCGACTTGGGCTCCCCCATGCAAGTGATGAAGGAAAGATACAACACTTTTATTTATTTGTTTTTTAAGCTGCCTATTGTTTTAGTTTCGTTTTTTTTTGTGTGCTTGGACTGTAGTTTTTTTGGTGGAGGAAAAGGGTTGGAGTGGAAGTCTGATGACAGCGATCTAGTCCAGATAAGAGAATAACGTGAGAATTCTTTAAAGCTTTAGGTTCAAGTGTGTATACGCTAATTAGTTGCTCCAGTTTGGTTAATTAATAATACCATTTTAATTTTTGTAGATTTACCATATCAAGCAAACAAGCATGTGAAGAAGTTGCCCTCTACTCTACTGTGGTAGCAAATGGACTGGTGAACTGTGTGAAGTACAATACGCTCAAACTAGGTATGCATCCTACTTGCTTATTGTTTTGCTTTAGCTCATTTCTGATTAATGTTTTGAGTTCATGGCTTCATATTTCCTGGGTATGTACCAGCCCAGCCTTGATGATATTAAATCGATGAGGTATTGTCGTTGTCAATGCTTCACTGCATATATACAGATGATATTGGCTTTCTTCAAGCGATAGTTTTCTATTCATTCTTTCGGATGAAAGATGAAATTTGGAATAAAACTTGAATATGTATCCTTTTTTCTAGTTTTTTTTTTCCTCAGTAGCCTGTTATATTATCAGAATGCCGAGATTGGTTCATGATGTTCTATAATTACATACGCTACACTGTTAAATGGAAGCTGCATTTTTGTACTTGGAATTTGAATGGTGGAACCCTTCAGCAATTTTAGAACTGTAAAGCTCTCTTTTTCTCAGACAATGCTGATAAAATGAGAAACCATATTTTTTCAAGCTCGTGGACTAGAGTCTCTCATGATCAGTCAAATACGCGTGCATTTTACTCCAAGCAATTAATTGTGTTTGCATGTCAAGTCTTTGTGGTCAGCCTCTCTATGTGTAAGAAAACAAGGAATCAGGCTTTCTCAAGATGAAAGCAATTAATCATTCTTGTGTTTCAATACCAGTCACACCCAGCAATTCTACTAGTCATATATGTATACTATGTCTATATGATATAACAATTACTAACACATTTACTGTTTGTTTGACATTAACAGGACCATTAGTGGTGATGCTATGGAGGAAATATCAAAAGCAAAACAAGATCGAATCCATCATTTGTTTGTTTTGTAAGTAACTTATTCATGCAAAAATGTGACATATTATGTATGGCATATTATGCGTGGGCATGGAGAAGTTAATGAAACAATATGTATGAAATACTAAGTTTAAATATATGAAAATCTATTTGAACTTGTGTATGAAATATTAAGTATGGATATGCGAAAAGTTGTTTTAATGATATGTATGAAATATTATGTGGTAATTAATATATTATTTTCTGTGAAAATTGGTTATATCTAAGCAATGTTTAAATGTGTATATATATGTATGTACAAAAAAAGCTGAAAGGACGATAAATACAATCCATAAATTAACAATTTAGGCAATAGCGTTTCAGAAACGCTATAGTATAACCAAATAAACGCTACAGAAACATGAACACAAACGCTATAAGAAGTGCGTATCGGATAGTATACTCTATAGCGTTTTTGTATGATAGCACATAAAAACGCTATGTAAAATTCATTTTTCATAGCGTTTATGTTTCTGCTATTTAAAGTGGAAGGGCAAACATAGTATGTCGTTACATGGCGTTCTCTGAAACGCTATGTTAGGGTATGATAGCGTTTTTCAAACGCTATGAAAAGCCCATTTTGTTGTAGTGATTGTGAAAACTGTAAGTTTTTAAAACAAGAGCAAATAGAATTTAAAGCAAATTTGAAAAAATTGAAACAAGAACACATGGCTTCAAAAGAAAGTGATGACACAAAAAGAAAGAATTTCATCAACAGATGCACCTCCCTTGTAGATGAAAATGCAGCACTTAAGACCAAAGTAAAAAATCTCGAAATAACATTGAGCAAGTTTTCAAAAGGAGAAAAGTCATTCAGAATGCTTCTTGGAAATCACTTATATGCTAACAACAGAAAAGGATTAGGTTTCGGGAAAACACACATTAATTTGAGTGATAATGCGAAGGATGGAAGTGTTTTTCCTAAATGTATAAAATGTGGAAAAATTGGACATAGCTATGAAAAATGTGAAAGTAAGAACAATAATAAAAAATTCATACAAGTATGGGTTCCAAAAGGGTTGGCAAGCAATTGTTACAAATTTGAAATTGGTAAGTCTAAACAAATTTGGATTCCAAAAGGATCGGTTGTTCAAAATCAAAATTTTTCGGTTACTAATTTTATTAGACCTATGAGTTTCTCTGGGTCATACTCTTCTTCTCGTGTGTAGGTATGCTAGAGGGCTAAGGAGCAACAAGAATGGTACTTGGATTCGGGTTGTTCCAAACATATGACAGGAGATAAATCAAAGTTCCTTAGCTTCGATAAACATAAAGGTGGAAGTGTGATAATGGGCGATAACAGAAAATGTAAAATTATCGGTAAAGGTAAAGTAGGTAATAGTACTTTCTCCTTAACTGATGTTTTATATGTTGAAAACTTGCATCACAATCTCATTTCCATAAGCCAACTATGTGAAAAAGGGATGAGTGTAATATTTGATAGTGAATCTTGCAAAATTATTGAAAAATCCACTAACAATATTGTGTTCACGGGAAAAAGAAAAGGAAATGTTTATACGCTCTCATATGATGATTTAACTCTCTCACGATGTCTAGTAGCTACAGATGAAGAAGTTTTCTTATGGCATAGGAGATTAGGTCACGCTAGTATGAGTCTCTTAGAAAAACTTGAATCAAAAGAATTGGTAAGGGGACTACCACATCAGAAATATAAAAGTAACAAAGTGTGCAAATCTTGTACTATAGGAAAATTTAGTCGATCATCATTTCGCCCTAAAAATGTTGTTAGTACAAATAGGGTACTTGAATTGATTCACATGAATTTATTTGGACCAAATGAAATTGCTAGCTTAAATGGAAAACGTTATTGTTACGTATTGGTTGATGATTATTCTAGATTTACATGGGTTTATTTTCTAGCCAAAAAATCCGAAACTTTTGATTACTTTTCAAAGTTTGCAAAACTCGTTCAAAATGAAAAAGGTGTTTCAATAAAAACTTTAAGAAGTGATCACGGTGGTGAATTTGAAAATTTGGATTTTGAAAAGTTTTATGAAGAGCATGGTTTTAAACACGAATTTTCTGCTCCTCGAACACCCCAACAAAATGGGGTAGTCGAAAGGAAAAATCGTACATTACAGGAATTAGCTAGATCTATGATAAGTGAATATAAATTGCCTTTGACTTTTTGGGCAAAGGCAATTAATACATCCTGCCATGTAATGAGCAGAGTAATGATTAGACCAATACTTAACAAAACGTCCTATGAATTGTGGTTTGACAGAAAGCCTAACATTTCATATTTTAGAGTTTTTGGGTGCCCTTGTTATCTTCTTAATACAGGTGATCAACTTGGTAAGTTTGAGTCAAAAGCAGATGAGGGAATTTTCATGGGTTACTCTTCAAGAAGCAAGGCTTATCGAATCTTCAACGAACGATCAAAAACTATTATTGAAACCATAATTGTGAGATTTGATGAATCAGATCTGGATACGGTGGACAAAGGGGAAAACGATGAGGGAATTACATATGAGGGTGAAAAAGAAAATAGCAAAGAAAAGACCGGCGGTGATGATCCAACAAAACAAACATTTGAAGCTGAGAAATTAAAATTCAAAGCCAACCATCCTCCAGAATTGGTAACAGGAAATCCAACGGCAGGTATACAAAGTCGTTCATCATTTAATAAAGATATCTGTGCTTTTTGTATTCACAACTGTTTTATATCTGAAACCGAACCTAAAAATGTTGAAATTGCACTTAATGATGAAAGTTGGATTTTAGCGATGCAAGAAGAACTTAATCAATTTGAACGGAATAAAGTTTGGAAATTAGTTCCTAGACAAATGACTATCCAGTAATAGGAACTAAATGAGTATTCAAAAATAAACTTGATGAATCCGGAAATGTAATTAGAAACAAAGCTAGGTTGGTTCCAAAAGGATATAATCAAATTGAAGGTATTGATTTTGATGAGACATTTGCACCAGTAGCTAGGTTAGAAACCATTAAAATTTTGCTCAGTTTTGCATGTTATAAAGGTTTCAACCTTAAACAAATGGACGTAAAAAGTGCATTTTTAAATGGAGAACTAAAAGAAGAAGTTTTTGTTGAACAACCCCCCGGTTTTGAAAGTCATGAATTCCCAAATCATGTATTTAAACTTGAAAAAACATTATATGGTCTTAAACAAGCTCCTAGAGCATGGTATGATTGTTTAAGTGCATATCTTTTGGAAAACAGTTTTAAAAAGGGTAATGCCGACACGACATTGTTTCTATTACATGAAGGTGAAGATTTTTTTAGTAGTTCAAATTTATGTTGATGATATTATATATGGTGCTACTAATGATCGTCTATGTGAGAAATTTGAAAAAGTCATGCAGGATAAATTCAAAATGAGCTTAGTAGGTGAATTGAAATACTTCCTTGGATTTCAAATCAAACAAAGCACCAAGGGCATTTTCATATCACAAACAAATTACATCGCTGAATTGCTGAAAAGATTTGGACTAGAAAATGCAAAATCACTCAGAACACCGATGAGTCCTTCAACCAAGCTTGACAAAGACGAGAAAGGAGTTGCAGTTGATCAGAAAAAATATCGTGGAATAATTGGTTCACTTCTTTATCTCACCGCATCTAGGCCCGATATTATGTTTGCTGTTTGTTTATGTGCACGCTTTCAGTCTAATCCAAAAGAATCTCACTTAAAAGCCACAAAAAGAATATTGAGATATCTTTTGCACACACACAAATTTAGGTTATGATACCCTGCATGCAATAATTTTAAATTGACTGGATATTCTGATGCCGATTATGCAGGATCCCTTGTGTATAGAAAAAGCACTAGTGGAACTTGTTTTATGCTAGGACATTCATTAGTTTCATGGTCAAGTAGAAAACAAAAATGTGTTGCTCTATCCACAACTGAGGCCGAATACATTGTTTTAGGAAGTTGTTGTGCACAAATATTATGGATGATGCAAACTCTTTCAGATTTTGGTCTAATTTATAAAAAAAGTACCACTAAAATGTGACAGTAAAAGTGCTATAGATTTGTCTAATAATCATGTTCACCATCCACGCACTAAACACATAGATGTGAGACACCATTTTATTAGACATCACATTTCACGAGAAGATATTTGCATTGAGTTTATTTCAACTGATTGTCAACTTGCTGATATTTTTACAAAACCTCTTCCCGAAGATAGATATTCACGGTTACGCTTAGATTTTGGAATTATAGAAATTGACTAATCATTATCCATTTTTTAAAGAAATTCTTAAATGATTATTCAAAATTTAAATGATTGATCATTTGAACTATTTTGAAACTCATTGAAATTATGTCAGATCTTGAAATTGTGATGAGTATAATTTTCTAAGGAAATATTTTAAATCTCAAGATGATTGGACAGATTTTATAATATTTGTGAATTAGAGCTTATTTCACGACCATCTTCTATATCTACCATATTTCTGTCATTCATCATGGTTTTATTTAATTTGGGGAGTTCTAATTATTCTTGGAATTAAAATAATATTAATAATAATAAATAAATAAATTTTATCCTTGGTATTCACTCCCATTTAAAAGTCCTCGCGGTTATGCGTGGGTGAACTACCTTAATCTCTATGTCCTTCCATTCTCACTTGAAAGACCTTTGGGTTGTGCATGGATGGAACTCATTAGAGAGGATAAAGTTAAGTTACTACTAACCCCATTTAAAAGACCTTTGGGCTATGCGTGGTTAGGAAGTGCTTAACACATTTTTGAGCATATTTAAAATCTTTAAAATTCATATACAAATATTCAATTTTTACTGAACTCTCCTCATTCTATAAAATCCATCGTAAATCCATTCATTCTAAAAGTGAAATTTGCTTCTGATTCGAAGAATATTATGATTTTGTTTGATTAAATGAGATTTACGATATATTCTCCTCCTGATTTGAACTAATATTTCTGGTTTATATTCATCATTGTTTTAATTTCTTTCATTCTTTTGATGATTACAAAAAGGGGGGAATGGTCAAGATTTTGATGGATGAGTAAACATTTATAGAATATTTCCCGAAATTTGGTGTTTGATTAATTTATTTCAAAAATTTCAAATCTATGCATCAATAAGGGAAGCTTAGTCGTAGGGGGAGCATACAAATAGGGGGAGTAATATACTTCACGTTTCAAACACATTCAAAATCTTTTATTTGTTTGTCATCATCAAAAGGGGGAGATTGTTGTATATAACAGTCACAATTATATGATTTTTGTTTGACGATAACAACCAAATATATTTTACTATTGAATGTGTTTGTAAATGCACTGATATACTACACAACAGACAGGAATATAATATTTCTATTTAAATAAAATATAACTGTGTAGAAACTTTAAACAATCACACAGTATTTTTATTTAAATATAAATGTTTTATTTCAAATATCAAAAAGTACATCTATTATAAACTCCACTATTTGACATACTACATTTCTTTCATACAAATTTGTCACTCTATACAACTATATTTGCAGACACTGATATGCAATAACACTGATATTTTTTCACTGTCTTCTGTCTTCCAACTTCTATCTTCACAGCCTTCAGTCAAGTTCTGTCTTCATACCTGTCACAAGAAACACATACACAGTAGACTGCAACAAAAATAAAATAAAATAATAAAAAAAATTATTTGCCTAAGAATTACGGTGTGTTTCTCATCATTTTTCTAGATTTTGTCCGACATGCAGAAACAGGAAAAATTCGTCTGATGGCTGCGTGTACTCACGTGTATAAATATATACACGCGTGCACTGCCTCGTCGATCAGTGTACGACTGAGGAGTAGTCACAATGGACCGTCTCGACCCAGTGGATAATCAACAATGGAACAATCGAATACAAGTCCAAGAAATAAAGTCAACATAGCAAATCATGACCCAAAATCAAAAGTCAAGATACAATCCATGAAGCAGCATAGTTCAAAACATGTGGCAACATGCACTGGTATAACTCAGCGAAGTGGCTCAACACCAAAAAGTGAAATATCATAAAAATGCACAAGCAGTAGTGCAAATACAAGTGACATGGTAATGAAAGCATGTACAATGGTGCAAGAACAGTCTCAAGCTAAATGATCAACTACAGGTACCAATGGACATCATTGGAAAGTAACTCAAGTATGGTAATTGGTCAATTACAACACAGCTACAAAGTGGTCAAGCTAGCAGATTATATATGAGGATACAAGTGCAAAATGCCAGAATATAAGAATGACAGTGTATTGCAGTGCAAAGTGATCTAGTAACAAGTGAAAGTGATTCACAGTTTCAAGAATGACCAGAGGGAGCTGAGCACAATTCAAAATAGTTTACAAGACAACAGCCAAAAATGTACAAGTTAAAGTAGCCGCATACATACATATGACACATAGTATTGTGCACAAGGCAAAGACAGCATGACTCAACAACATGATAGTTTCAAAGTACTTTTTTCAAGTATGCACAGTGGACCAGAGAAGAGGTAAAGTGGTCAAGACAGGGTGCATACAAAATCAGGTATACAACAAAGCAGCAGCAAGCATATGGGGTAGAGCCAAGCATTCAGGTTCAAGCATACATGACTCGAGCTAAAGGCAGTACACATACATGTACAAAGAAACAAAAATATTGTTTCAAATCATGTGGAGCTACAAGGTCGAGTACATAAGCACAAGGAGTATCTTTACAGGGTTCAAAACAATTGCAGATTAAACAGATTAATGTGCATAGATGGTCGAGAGTGCAACTACACAATCATGGCACATTTCAGGTTCGAACAGCAAGTATTAGCATTTCTCTAATATTAGATGGACACACAAAGTATAGAAACTATTTAAATCAATATCAAGTTACCAAAAAAAGTCAAGAGTAGTATCTGTTATTACCAAAGTAAAACTGAACCAATTCACAATGAAAAAGGAGGAAGTATCTGTTCGAATCGGTTTTTTTATGGAAAGATAATGTACAAATATGGAATTTTGTTTCTGGTAATGTTGAAAGTATCAACTGAAGAGTATTCCTCTCGCAAGTGTTAAAAAAGTTTGAATTCCTCAAATCCAATTAATGTCCAAAATATCCGATCGTATAAAGTAAGTTTCTCATGACCAATTCTATGTTCCATAAGCAAAATCGATACTTAACTCAGAATATATGAACAAGTCCAACAAATCAAATTACGAATAAAAATCGCAAGAGAAATTCAAGGAAGAACGAAGCATCTAGAATCAGAGTTTTAAGGGTTCAGAAACCCTATAAATTTACACACATATCATCATCGGCATCAAGGGAAAGAAAATCGATATCAACGAACAATAATTCAGGAAAATCATTTCAATTCAGAAGTACTCACCAAGGATTTCATTCGTTATCCAAAGGGGAAACTGATCGAAGACAAGGAGCTTCAAAGGATTCAAAACTATAGTGGAATTCAAGAGCAAAATCGATCATCATGAATCGATTTGAGAGGATAATAGAAACCCTAGCGCCGCCATTTTCAATTCACAGGAGTAAAGTGAACGGGTCAAAATAATTGAAGAAAAGTCGGCCAGCATTTTATAAAAGGGATGACCCTTAAAAACTAACTCCTAGTGTTTTATTATTTCTATGTTTTTCTTCTTTTAAAAATTCGAAGTTCTATACTTAGGGTTGATAACTATTAGTAACTGTAGTTGAAAAAATCACAACTTAACAAGTCGAGTTGTGTGTCAAGGTCTTGAGCGTAGGGTTTAAACAGTCGGGAGCGAAGGTCGTGAGTTTACAAGAGTCTGTAAGCGAAGAGATTGTTTACAATTCCTAGTAGAAACCTTGAATGCAGCAGTAGGCATAGTTTTGCCAAAGCTGGGTATTTTCTGTGTGTGTTTTTCTTTCTTCAACTATTCTGTGATTATTTTTATTTTAATTTAATTTAAATTTATAAACCCTATTCACCCCCCCCCCCCCTCTAGGGTTAATTTAGATCCTACAAGTGGTATCAGAGCAAGGTTTTTTTAACTCTAGAGTCATGAATCTATCTAATAACGCTTTTTCTGAGGGTCAGTCTATAGCTAGGCTACCAATGTTTAATGGAACCGATTATGCCTATTGGAAAGCTAGGATGAAAATTTACTTAAGTTCAGTTGATTATGATGTATGGGATATTGTTGAAACAGGCTACCAATCTCCCGTTACGATTATTAATGATATTGAAATTCCTAAGCCAAAAGATAAGTGGGATGCTAATGATAAAAAATTATTATCAACTGATGCCAAAGCAATGAACGCTTTAATTTGTGCTCTTGATAAAACTGAATTTAACCGTATATCTCACTGTTCAACTGCGCAGGAAATATGGCATACTTTGGAAGTTACACATGAAGGGACATCTCAAGTCAAGGAATCTCGTCTCGCACTACTCTGCAACGAATATGAAAATTTCGCGATGCATAAAGACGAAGATATAAAAGAGATGTATGGTCGATTCTCAACACTGATTTATAATGCAAGGGCCCTTGGTAAAGTCTACACTGAAGTGGAATTAATACGAAAGATACTGAGAGTACTACCAATGAACTTTGAAGCCAAGGTAACGACCATTCAAGAATCAAATGATTTAAGTAAGTTGAGAATAGAAGAGTTGATTGGAAACTTGATCGCTTATGAAATGGAGTTAAAAGCCAAAGAAGGACGTAATGATTCAGAATCGAAGAAAAAGATAATTGCTCTAAACAGCACTGTTGAAAGTAATGATGAAGCCGAGAATCCCATTGAAGAATTGGCTATGGTTCTTAAAAAGTGGTCTAACAAGAAATTCAAGCCATGGAAGAAGAATTCAAAATCAAGCAAATCCAAAAATTCAGACAATTCAGATGATGAAGTCATATGCTACAACTGTAATAAACCAAGTCATATCAAACCAAATTGTCCACTACTTCAGAAAGACAAAAAAAAGAAGAAGAAAAGGAAAGCTTTTGCAGCTACATGGGACGATGAAGAAGGAGAGGAAGAAGACTCTGACAGTGATAAAGAGGAAGCCAATTTATGCCTTATGGCACAGTCAGACTCAGAAAGTAGAGAGGAAGATTCCACTGAGGTACCAAACTACTCTTACAAAGATTTAATTTTAATGTGTCATGAACTTACCAAAACCGTTGATTCTCTTGAACTGAAAGTTAAGAAACAAAAATTTGATAGGTTAAAATTGGTTCACGAAAACAATAGGTTAGAGACTGAGCTTGAAAAGGTGACGAATCTTGATTCACTACAAGAAAACGTACTTTAAATAGCATTCGCAAACAGCGTTCTATACGAGACTGCTGGAAGTAAGAATCCCGAAAAAATAAAATTTGATACCTAACGCTATACAAACTTAACCCAATTCATTTTGAGAATTTTATTCATTTCGCGGTTACTTAGCCGCCTCTCTTCCTTTTCAATCCCGCTCCATGTAAAAGTGAAATCCTAAATTTTCTTGTGAAATTTAAACCTAATTAAACATAAAATCTCCTATGAAAACCGTTTCTCCTCAAATCTCTTCTATCTGATAAACTCGTGCCCTGATTCCATTTGAACCCATCATTGGGAATCACTTGAGCCCTAAATCCCATCAATCCATCATCAGCAAACACGGGAAGATGAATCTTGGTCGATTCACTTTAGAAAACCGATTCGAGGTAGTTTTTTTAATCTTTCGATGTAAAATCTGAAATTGCTTTTTTTCATTAGTGGCGTGTATAATATTATATACTTGTGTGCAAGTTCTAGAGAAAAAAATAGGTCTTTGTATGGTAAGGTTAACTAATAATGAACAATTTGTTTATAATGGTTAGTCAAGATTTAATGGTTGGTCACCGTATAAACTTTGAACTGCAGAAAGTACAAATAATTTTATCAGAAAGCCTTTTGAAATAAACAAGACTGGTGATAAAATAGATCTAACTTGCAAGACATAATTATTATTTTTATTAATGTTTCAAAATTCCAATGTTGAAATATTTTACTTGTGTTTCAATGGTCTTCTTAATATAATGCATTCACTCATTATCTAGTTTGAACTTTGCTTAGTGATGTATTTTTATTTTATTTTATTTTACAACTTATAATTACATATAACTAAATTAAAATAAAAAGGAATATATTGTAAAATTTGCTGTAAAGCTTACAGGAAATTTGTGATCCTTATGAAGAATATTAGCAAATGTCTTCCATCGTATATTCCCATTAGAATGTTGTATATCCATTTCATATAGTCAAACACCTATCATTTTTTAGTATGTTAAAATTGGAAGAAGATAATAAGGAGCCATATTGAATTAAGAATACCAGTTTTGGACAGAAATAATTATGCAGTAAACTGTACACCCTTTTATCACAGATAGTGTTGTCCATAGCTAACTTTAAGTCCTTAGGATGATGTTATAGAAAGAAAGGAGAAAACAAAATTGATAGCAAATATTTGAACCGATGCATTAAAAATTATTATTGACTTGTTGTTAACATTTAATTTGTTTATTGTATTTCTTATTATTGACTTACTGTTAACATAAAATTATTAAAAATTATTCTTTTTACAACATGCAATGAATTTAATGGTATAATTTTCATTAAAAACCACGTTGATGAATAGGGAGTATGATCAACTCTACCGACACTTTGCTCCGTCCATCATTAACAAAGATTAGGGATGCAATTTGTACTGCTTTGCTCTCATATATATATATATATATATATATATATATATATATATATAATCAACATGCAATAAGCTAGAATATTTTAAATGTTAAGTTATAAAGTTCCTTGTTTTGTTTAAATTATTTTTGCTTTAGACATGGATGATTTACAAGTGGAGTCCAAACGTCATTCCATTGCATTGTGCTCAGACATGGATAAAATTATTGGAGTTACCTCTCGTTTTTATTGTTGTAAAAAAAGTGCTTATGAATAAAACAACGGTGGTAATGCTTTCTAATCATGTTATTGGTCTACCTGTTCTTTTTTTGGATTGAAGTTGTATTTTTTTTTACTCAAATTTCTCAGACCGAAAGGTTTGAAGTTTCTTATAGTATGTAGAAAACCAGCATATATAGTATGTTAAAACTAAAAAATTTAAACCAAAAGATGGTGAAAAAAATGAAGGTTTATTGAATTAAATGACTGTAAATTAGTATACAATAACTGCAACCATATTACTATAAATTTGTTACAACGTTTACTTAGAACTTAGATTTGTTATCATTTAAATGAGTTAAATTACAGCATCGCGATCTGCAGTTTGTTGCGATCAAGGAATACAACTCGATTGTGATCGAGACAGGTAGGGTGGCCGTCTGATGGAAGCATTTCGGTTCTTGCATCCAATTGGAGAAACAACGCAATCTGACTTGATGTTGCAACCAACCTAAAGCTCCGGCGGGTAGGAAATTGCGGTGAGAAGCATGCGTTTTTGAAGGTGACTATCGAGTTGATTGTATCTACAGGTGTGAATTTTTATTTTTTCTATGTTTTTTGATTTCTTGTTTTTAGCATTTGATTGTTTCCCTGGTTCATATTGCTTGCACCCCTTGCTCTTAATTGATGAGAATCTTATACGTTTTTAACATTTTTGATCGCCCCATTTTATTGTGTAAGTTGTTGTATATATCTCGTCTTTGTTTGCTTGTACTTTTCTAAGATTTGATCTGTTAACTTAGTTATATGCCCTTACAAAATTGCTATTTTATAGTAAAATTTGTTGTGAATTATCGTGTCCTACTTAGGGAAGTGTATATATAACTATATATGTTTGTGAACATCGTTAGTCTGTAACTTGAATATTGTTTGATTTCTTTAGCAATTATAGTTGATTGCCAGAAAGGAAGCATGTAGTCTGCCACTTTCTTATTTTTTGGTTCAGTAGAAAATGGGAACTGTTCCTTTATTATTAATCATATTTATACAATTTCAGTCCATTGTGCCCAAAAAACTTATAATGCATGTGGCTATCGAAGTTGCCTTTTATGATATAATCAAAGTTAACTTAAATATTATTCGGTTATATTGGATATCTTCTATGAAATGCACACAGGTTTCATGTACCATATTTACTTTTGATACTGGTCGCAGTCTCACACATTAATGGAAATAGAAATTGATGGTCTAAACTGAATTTTGTACTTAATATTCTTAACTGTTGACTATTTGTGGGATCGTTTATTGTTTTCCGGACAAGTTAGCTTATATTCCGCATTTAATTTACCATTGAAACCATTACACTCAACGATTAATATTTGTTTGTTAAGTTGGTTGCAATTTTTTGGTTGATTTATAGACAATTTTCTCTATTCATTTGCCTTACAGTTCTTCCTTTTTATTCAAGAAGACATACAATTTGCATTCATCAAGTTTCTGCTTTCAGTTTCATTTTATCATTAGTATAATGAAGCCATCTTCCGACTTTGCTTCTTCCACCTTTTCTTTTACCCAATTGATGTTTGCCTGTGATTGCTGTAAAAATTGTTTCTCATCATAACAATCTATTATCCATTTTTCATGTAATTATGTTATCAAAATGATTGTGGTTATTAAAGTTGCTACATGTTACCTAATCACAGTTTTACACTTCATGTAAATAGTTTCTAATCTTTGAATTAACTCTTCAAATGTTAATCACTATCTAATATTCGTGCACTGATAAAGCTTTACGATGTCCTGAAGTACGTATCAGTATCTGTACCCAATAAACAGTTGCTGGTAGATACCAATAACCCTTTAACTATTAATTAAGTATCCTCAAATTTTTATTGGTATCCCTATCATATGTTTATGATAGTCTTTTACCTAATCGCAGTCTCATTCTCAATTTGTTACAGATGGATGCCACAACTCCAAAGTACTCCTAAGTATAACCCAAACGATAATTATTTCAGATTTTTTATTCACACGTAGAGAGTAAGATAATTAACTTACATAAATATTGGTTCCGGTGATATCAATACAATAAGTTATAAACTAAATATTTATATACACTGTTGGTTCTTGTATTTATGTTGATTCATAGCTTACACGCATAGAGACCATACACACAACCTATTACGAAAACACATGCAACTCCCATATATTCAAGAATCTGCACACATTCAAGACTGGTATATGTATACTCACGCACTCAATACAAATTATTAAGGTATTATTAAATTACTGTACTTTCTTGCAGGCAAGGTTGCGTGACCAATCAGAATAAAAAAGAGATTGATAGAGGGGTACAATAACATCGGGATCTGGAGCGGTTCCTTGAATCTATTTGGTAAACTGCTGTTAAGATCAGTTTCAACGCTTGTATTTTCGGAGCTAAGAATTTCAATTTTTTTCTATTAGGTTTGAAATAACTAAATTTCCTATGGTAATGTGAAGTAAAGGCATTATAATTCGCCATTTATTTGAACTAAGTGACTGATTTGTCTGTCGATTCAATAGTTCTTCATATATATTTGTATAGAATTGTCAGTTTGCAAGAGTTTTTCTGCAGATTTTCTAATTATTTTTTTAAGACCTCGTTTTCCATAAAAACGGACTATGCCATCTCCTGTTGGGTTTGATCTGCATGCCTATAATCCAAAGTAGTTTCGATAGTAGGCTGTATATCTAGTTTCTCTTACAGGTAAGCACAATGCTTTATTGCTTATTTATCAGTGTTAGGACTTAGGAATACTGTTGAAATATAGTGTGTTTTTAAGGAAACTTTGATATCTCTTAGATGAAATATTCGTTTGTTTTACCTGCAAAAAGGATATACATTGTCAAATTTTGTCATCACTTTTTATTTATTTGTCTTCAGGTATGAAATTTTGTTGACTTGGTGTCATGGTGTTGTTAGCCAAGGTGATGAATATGGTTGAAAATTTGAAAAAGAACAGTATAACAAAAATGCCTACTTTACTAGGAGCATATTTGACAACCTTTCGAAGTAGTCAAAACTAATTACAGGTGTTCTTGATTAGAAACTTCAAACCCCTCATTGCAGTATCTCTATTTGCTTGATAATATATGGCATATGCAATGTCTTTCGGTGGTAAAAAAATTGAAATTTAATATGTTTTCATATAATACACGACGCATGTACATTGCACTAGTTTCTGTACAGCCTATTCATATTATTTGACGATAGGTAAAAAAGCCTAGTCCTACTCTACTTGTTTGTGTCTGCCATGCTTCTGACGACTATTGGCAGCTGGAGAATTGATATCGACAGCTGGACAGAGTAAGTATACCTCAGATTTCTGCTTCTTATTATGTGCCATATTATATGAAGTAGACGATATTTTTATCTATCATAACTATTGAAATATTTTTCAGACCAATTGCATACCTTAACACACTTCTAGAGCATGACAATTGTGGTGTCCGTGTTGCTGCTGGTGAAGCATTCACAGTTACTTTTGAAATTGTTGCAGCGGATAAACCGTTTTCTGGTACGACTAATATTTCTTTTGTTAAATTTTGTTTTCTCAAAATCCGCTTATTGCACACACACTCAATTCTCCAAGAAATACGAATTAAGTAGTTTGAGTGAATAAGTAAATAAGCCTATGGTGCTAACATAGAAGGTGCAGATGATTTAGAGGACAAATCTGAATCTTGTCTGTCATGTTGGGAGGTAAGTTGTAATTTGTTGTTAATATAAATTTTAGTTATATATTGATTACTATAGATGTAGTACATAATAGTTACAGAAAAGTGCTGCTTAAATTCACGCTAATTGATGGCGAAGCCAGAAATATTCGAGCTGAGTAATGGCACAATTACTGCTAAAATCAGCAATGTCGGTTCTACCGTCGCCTCACTTCTAGTTCCCGATGCTAAAGGAAATTTGGGGGTTGTTGTTCTGAGATACGACTCTCAGGGCACGTATGCTAATGATAATGCTCCTTATTTTGGTTGCATTGTTGGTCGAGTAGCGAATAGAATCAAAGGAGGAAAGTTTGCTCTTAATGGAGTGACATACACTTTGCCTATCAACAATCCTCCTAATAGCCTGCATGGTGGAACTAACGGCTTCAACAGAAAGATATGGGAAGTAACTGAATACAAAAGATCTGAAAGCCCATCCATCACCTTCAAGTATCACAGCAAAAACGGAGAAGAAGGTTTCCCTGGAGATGTTATTGTGACAGCAACACACTCTCTACCTCTAACCAATTCAATGAAACTCGAAATGGAAGCAAAAGCAATAACAAAGCAACTCCAATCAACTTGGCTCAACACACATACTGGAACCTTGCAGGTCATAATGCAGGCATCATTTTAAACACCACATTCAAATCTGGGCTTCTAAAATAACACCAGTAGATGAGCAGTCAATCCCTACTGGTGAACCATTGAATGTCGCAAACACCCCTTTTGACTTCACAACAGAGAAGAAAGTGAGGTAATTTTGACGAAGTGCCTGGTGGTTATGATCACAACTACGTGTTGGACTTGGGTGAGGTGGAGGAGAAGACAGGTCTAAAATGGGAGGCTAAACTGAAGGACCCGTAAAGGAGAAGGCAGAGTCTTTTTATTTTTCCGGTATGTCTTTATATTTTAGGTGACTAATCATCGGTTTGATCAATAATTCATCTGGTCTGATCAATAATTTTAACAAAGATTTACTCATAGATACAAATCCATTGATCAGATGTAATGGCTTAGATCATAGGTTCATTTTTTTGTATTCAGTAATTTAAAAAACTAATAAATTACTTTGATCAATCATAACCATTAAATTCTATCAGTTTAGCAGTTCAGATAATGATCAGTTTTAAATTACACGTCATTCTTTTGCATGAAAAAGAGTCAGTAAATTTTTTTTTGATGTTGAACCAACTATCCTTTAATCTGGCTCAGGATTTAATGTTGAATAACACCCTACGGAGAGGGTTTTTCTATTATAGAGTAACATCTGGATTAGGATTTGTATTTACCCCTTTCAATGGCTGTCAGCAACCAAGGCTTCCATTTCAGAGAGCTTGCTCGTATTTGAAGCTGAATAATCCCAAACGGAATTGAGATCCCATTTCGACTTGGGCTCCCCCATGCAAGTGATGAAGGAAAGATACAACACTTTTATTTATTTGTTTTTTAAGCTGCCTATTGTTTTAGTTTCGTTTTTTTTTTTGTGTGCTTGGACTGTAGTTTTTTTGGTGGAGGAAAAGGGTTGGAGTGGAAGTCTGATGACAGCGATCTAGTCCAGATAAGAGAATAACGTGAGAATTCTTTAAAGCTTTAGGTTCAAGTGTGTATACGCTAATTAGTTGCTCCAGTTTGGTTAATTAATAATACCATTTTAATTTTTGTAGATTTACCATATCAAGCAAACAAGCATGTGAAGAAGTTGCCCTCTACTCTACTGTGGTAGCAAATGGACTGGTGAACTGTGTGAAGTACAATACGCTCAAACTAGGTATGCATCCTACTTGCTTATTGTTTTGCTTTAGCTCATTTCTGATTAATGTTTTGAGTTCATGGCTTCATATTTCCTGGGTATGTACCAGCCCAGCCTTGATGATATTAAATCGATGAGGTATTGTCGTTGTCAATGCTTCACTGCATATATACAGATGATATTGGCTTTCTTCAAGCGATAGTTTTCTATTCATTCTTTCGGATGAAATTTGGAATAAAACTTGAATATGTATCCTTTTTTCTAGTTTTTTTTTTTCCTCAGTAGCCTGTTATATTATCAGAATGCCGAGATTGGTTCATGATGTTCTATAATTACATACGCTACACTGTTAAATGGAAGCTGCATTTTTGTACTTGGAATTTGAATGGTGGAACCCTTCAGCAATTTTAGAACTGTAAAGCTCTCTTTTTCTCAGACAATGCTGATAAAATGAGAAACCATATTTTTTCAAGCTCGTGGACTAGAGTCTCTCATGATCAGTCAAATACGCGTGCATTTTACTCCAAGCAATTAATTGTGTTTGCATGTCAAGTCTTTGTGGTCAGCCTCTCCATGTGTAAGAAAACAAGGAATCAGGCTTTCTCAAGATGAAAGCAATTAATCATTCTTGTGTTTCAATACCAGTCACACCCAGCAATTCTACTAGTCATATATGTATACTATGTCTATATGATATAACAATTACTAACACATTTACTGTTTGTTTGACATTAACAGGACCATTAGTGGTGATGCTATGGAGGAAATATCAAAAGCAAAACAAGATCGAATCCATCATTTGTTTGTTTTGTAAGTAACTTATTCATGCAAAAATGTGACATATTATGTATGGCATATTATGCGTGGGCATGGAGAAGTTAATGAAACAATATGTATGAAATACTAAGTTTAAATATA
Source organism: Allium sativum (assembly GCA_030737875.1). NCBI lineage: Eukaryota > Viridiplantae > Streptophyta > Magnoliopsida > Asparagales > Amaryllidaceae > Allium > Allium sativum. The sequence goes on along the minus strand of CM060910.1, from coordinate 993,549,710 downwards.
TGAAAATCTATTTGAACTTGTGTATGAAATATTAAGTATGGATATGCGAAAAGTTGTTTTAATGATATGTATGAAATATTATGTGGTAATTAATATATTATTTTCTGTGAAAATTGGTTATATCTAAGCAATGTTTAAATGTGTATATATATGTATGTACAAAAAAAGCTGAAAGGACGATAAATACAATCCATAAATTAACAATTTAGGCAATAGCGTTTCAGAAACGCTATAGTATAACCAAATAAACGCTACAGAAACATGAACACAAACGCTATAAGAAGTGCGTATCGGATAGTATACTCTATAGCGTTTTTGTATGATAGCACATAAAAACGCTATGTAAAATTCATTTTTCATAGCGTTTATGTTTCTGCTATTTAAAGTGGAAGGGCAAACATAGTATGTCGTTACATGGCGTTCTCTGAAACGCTATGTTAGGGTATGATAGCGTTTTTCAAACGCTATGAAAAGCCCATTTTGTTGTAGTGATTGTGAAAACTGTAAGTTTTTAAAACAAGAGCAAATAGAATTTAAAGCAAATTTGAAAAAATTGAAACAAGAACACATGGCTTCAAAAGAAAGTGATGACACAAAAAGAAAGAATTTCATCAACAGATGCACCTCCCTTGTAGATGAAAATGCAGCACTTAAGACCAAAGTAAAAAATCTCGAAATAACATTGAGCAAGTTTTCAAAAGGAGAAAAGTCATTCAGAATGCTTCTTGGAAATCACTTATATGCTAACAACAGAAAAGGATTAGGTTTCGGGAAAACACACATTAATTTGAGTGATAATGCGAAGGATGGAAGTGTTTTTCCTAAATGTATAAAATGTGGAAAAATTGGACATAGCTATGAAAAATGTGAAAGTAAGAACAATAATAAAAAATTCATACAAGTATGGGTTCCAAAAGGGTTGGCAAGCAATTGTTACAAATTTGAAATTGGTAAGTCTAAACAAATTTGGATTCCAAAAGGATCGGTTGTTCAAAATCAAAAAATTTCGGTTACTAATTTTATTAGACCTATGAGTTTCTCTGGGTCATACTCTTCTTCTCGTGTGTAGGTATGCTAGAGGGCTAAGGAGCAACAAGAATGGTACTTGGATTCGGGTTGTTCCAAACATATGACAGGAGATAAATCAAAGTTCCTTAGCTTCGATAAACATAAAGGTGGAAGTGTGATAATGGGCGATAACAGAAAATGTAAAATTATCGGTAAAGGTAAAGTAGGTAATAGTACTTTCTCCTTAACTGATGTTTTATATGTTGAAAACTTGCATCACAATCTCATTTCCATAAGCCAACTATGTGAAAAAGGGATGAGTGTAATATTTGATAGTGAATCTTGCAAAATTATTGAAAAATCCACTAACAATATTGTGTTCACGGGAAAAAGAAAAGGAAATGTTTATACGCTCTCATATGATGATTTAACTCTCTCACGATGTCTAGTAGCTACAGATGAAGAAGTTTTCTTATGGCATAGGAGATTAGGTCACGCTAGTATGAGTCTCTTAGAAAAACTTGAATCAAAAGAATTGGTAAGGGGACTACCACATCAGAAATATAAAAGTAACAAAGTGTGCAAATCTTGTACTATAGGAAAATTTAGTCGATCATCATTTCGCCCTAAAAATGTTGTTAGTACAAATAGGGTACTTGAATTGATTCACATGAATTTATTTGGACCAAATGAAATTGCTAGCTTAAATGGAAAACGTTATTGTTACGTATTGGTTGATGATTATTCTAGATTTACATGGGTTTATTTTCTAGCCAAAAAATCCGAAACTTTTGATTACTTTTCAAAGTTTGCAAAACTCGTTCAAAATGAAAGAGGTGTTTCAATAAAAACTTTAAGAAGTGATCACGGTGGTGAATTTGAAAATTTGGATTTTGAAAAGTTTTATGAAGAGCATGGTTTTAAACACGAATTTTCTGCTCCTCGAACACCCCAACAAAATGGGGTAGTCGAAAGGAAAAATCGTACATTACAGGAATTAGCTAGATCTATGATAAGTGAATATAAATTGCCTTTGACTTTTTGGGCAAAGGCAATTAATACATCCTGCCATGTAATGAGCAGAGTAATGATTAGACCAATACTTAACAAAACGTCCTATGAATTGTGGTTTGACAGAAAGCCTAACATTTCATATTTTAGAGTTTTTGGGTGCCCTTGTTATCTTCTTAATACAGGTGATCAACTTGGTAAGTTTGAGTCAAAAGCAGATGAGGGAATTTTCATGGGTTACTCTTCAAGAAGCAAGGCTTATCGAATCTTCAACAAACGATCAAAAACTATTATTGAAACCATAATTGTGAGATTTGATGAATCAGATCTGGATACGGTGGACAAAGGGGAAAACGATGAGGGAATTACATATGAGGGTGAAAAAGAAAATAGCAAAGAAAAGACCGGCGGTGATGATCCAACAAAACAAACATTTGAAGCTGAGAAATTAAAATTCAAAGCCAACCATCCTCCAGAATTGGTAACAGGAAATCCAACGGCAGGTATACGAAGTCGTTCATCATTTAATAAAGATATCTGTGCTTTTTGTATTCACAACTGTTTTATATCTGAAACCGAACCTAAAAATGTTGAAATTGCACTTAATGATGAAAGTTGGATTTTAGCGATGCAAGAAGAACTTAATCAATTTGAACGGAATAAAGTTTGGAAATTAGTTCCTAGACAAATGACTATCCAGTAATAGGAACTAAATGAGTATTCAAAAATAAACTTGATGAATCCGGAAATGTAATTAGAAACAAAGCTAGGTTGGTTCCAAAAGGATATAATCAAATTGAAGGTATTGATTTTGATGAGACATTTGCACCAGTAGCTAGGTTAGAAACCATTAAAATTTTGCTCAGTTTTGCATGTTATAAAGGTTTCAACCTTAAACAAATGGACGTAAAAAGTGCATTTTTAAATGGAGAACTAAAAGAAGAAGTTTTTGTTGAACAACCCCCCGGTTTTGAAAGTCATGAATTCCCAAATCATGTATTTAAACTTGAAAAAACATTATATGGTCTTAAACAAGCTCCTAGAGCATGGTATGATTGTTTAAGTGCATATCTTTTGGAAAACAGTTTTAAAAAGGGTAATGCCGACACGACATTGTTTCTATTACATGAAGGTGAAGATTTTTTTAGTAGTTCAAATTTATGTTGATGATATTATATATGGTGCTACTAATGATCGTCTATGTGAGAAATTTGAAAAAGTCATGCAGGATAAATTCGAAATGAGCTTAGTAGGTGAATTGAAATACTTCCTTGGATTTCAAATCAAACAAAGCACCAAGGGCATTTTCATATCACAAACAAAATACATCGCTGAATTGCTGAAAAGATTTGGACTAGAAAATGCAAAATCACTCAGAACACCGATGAGTCCTTCAACCAAGCTTGACAAAGACGAGAAAGGAGTTGCAGTTGATCAGAAAAAATATCGTGGAATAATTGGTTCACTTCTTTATCTCACCGCATCTAGGCCCGATATTATGTTTGCTGTTTGTTTATGTGCACGCTTTCAGTCTAATCCAAAAGAATCTCACTTAAAAGCCACAAAAAGAATATTGAGATATCTTTTGCACACACACAAATTTAGGTTATGATACCCTGCATGCAATAATTTTAAATTGACTGGATATTCTGATGCTGATTATGCAGGATCCCTTGTGTATAGAAAAAGCACTAGTGGAACTTGTTTTATGCTAAGACATTCATTAGTTTCATGGTCAAGTAGAAAACAAAAATGTGTTGCTCTATCCACAACTGAGGCCAAATACATTGCTTTAGGAAGTTGTTGTGCACAAATATTATGGATGATGCAAACTCTTTCAGATTTTGGTCTAATTTATAAAAAAAGTACCACTAAAATGTGACAGTAAAAGTGCTATAGATTTGTCTAATAATCCTGTTCACCATTCACGCACTAAACACATAGATGTGAGACACCATTTTATTAGACATCACATTTCACGAGAAGATATTTGCATTGAGTTTATTTCAACTGATTGTCAACTTGCTGATATTTTTACAAAACCTCTTCCCGAAGATAGATATTCACGGTTACGCTTAGATTTGGGAATTATAGAAATTGACTAATCATTATCCATTTTTTAAAGAAATTCTTAAATGATTATTCAAAATTTAAATGATTGATCATTTGAACTATTTTGAAACTCATTGAAATTATGTCAGATCTTGAAATTGTGATGAGTATAATTTTCTAAGGAAATATTTTAAATCTCAAGATGATTGGACAGATTTTATAATATTTGTGAATTAGAGCTTATTTCACGACCATCTTCTATATCTACCATATTTCTGTCATTCATCATGGTTTTATTTAATTTGGGGAGTTCTAATTATTCTTGGAATTAAAATAATATTAATAATAATAAATAAATAAATTTTATCCTTGGTATTCACTCCCATTTAAAAGTCCTCGCGGTTATGCGTGGGTGAACTACCTTAATCTCTATGTCCTTCCATTCTCACTTGAAAGACCTTTGGGTTGTGCATGGATGGAACTCATTAGAGAGGATAAAGTTAAGTTACTACTAACCCCATTTAAAAGACCTTTGGGCTATGCGTGGTTAGGAAGTGCTTAACACATTTTTGAGCATATTTAAAATCTTTAAAATTCATATACAAATATTCAATTTTTACTGAACTCTCCTCATTCTATAAAATCCATCGTAAATCCATTCATTCTGAAAGTGAAATTTGCTTCTGATTCGAAGAATATTATGATTTTGTTTGATTAAATGAGATTTACGATATATTCTCCTCCTGATTTGAACTAATATTTCTGGTTTATATTCATCATTGTTTTAATTTCTTTCATTCTTTTGATGATTACAAAAAGGGGGGAATGGTCAAGATTTTGATGGATGAGTAAACATTTATAGAATATTTCCCGAAATTTGGTGTTTGATTAATTTATTTCAAAAATTTCAAATCTATGCATCAATAAGGGAAGCTTAGTCGTAGGGGGAGCATACAAATAGGGGGAGTAATATACTTCACGTTTCAAACACATTCAAAATCTTTTATTTGTTTGTCATCATCAAAAGGGGGAGATTGTTGTATATAACAGTCACAATTATATGATTTTTGTTTGACGATAACAACCAAATATATTTTACTATTGAATGTGTTTGTAAATGCACTGATATACTACACAACAGACAGGAATATAATATTTCTATTTAAATAAAATATAACTATGTAGAAACTTTAAACAATCACACAGTATTTTTATTTAAATATAAATGTTTTATTTCAAATATCAAAAAGTACATCTATTATAAACTCCACTATTTGACATACTACATTTCTTTCATACAAATTTGTCACTCTATACAACTATATTTGCAGACACTGATATGCAATAACACTGATATTTTTTCACTGTCTTCTGTCTTCCAACTTCTATCTTCACAGCCTTCAGTCAAGTTCTGTCTTCATACCTGTCACAAGAAACACACACACAGTAGACTGCAACAAAAATAAAATAAAATAATAAAAAAAAATTATTTGCCTAAGAATTACGGTGTGTTTCTCATCATTTTTCTAGATTTTGTCCGACATGCAGAAACAGGAAAAATTCGTCTGATGGCTGCGTGTACTCACGTGTATAAATATATACACGCGTGCACTGCCTCGTCGATCAGTGTACGACTGAGGAGTAGTCACAATGGACCGTCTCGACCCAGTGGATAATCAACAATGGAACAATCGAATACAAGTCCAAGAAATAAAGTCAACATAGCAAATCATGACCCAAAATCAAAAGTCAAGATACAATCCATGAAGCAGCATAGTTCAAAACATGTGGCAACATGCACTGGTATAACTTAGCGAAGTGGCTCAACACCAAAAAGTGAAATATCATAAAAATGCACAAGCAGTAGTGCAAATACAAGTGACATGGTAATGAAAGCATGTACAATGGTGCAAGAACAGTCTCAAGCTAAATGATCAACTACAGGTACCAATGGACATCATTGGAAAGTAACTCAAGTATGGTAATTGGTCAATTACAACACAGCTACAAAGTGGTCAAGCTAGCAGATTATATATGAGGATACAAGTGCAAAATGCCAGAATATAAGAATGACAGTGTATTGCAGTGCAAAGTGATCTAGTAACAAGTGAAAGTGATTCACAGTTTCAAGAATGACCAGAGGGAGCTGAGCACAATTCAAAATAGTTTACAAGACAACAGCCAAAAATGTACAAGTTAAAGTAGCCGCATACATACATATGACACATAGTATTGTGCACAAGGCAAAGACAGCATGACTCAACAACATGATAGTTTCAAAGTACTTTTTTCAAGTATGCACAGTGGACCAGAGAAGAGGTAAAGTGGTCAAGACAGGGTGCATACAAAATCAGGTATACAACAAAGCAGCAGCAAGCATATGGGGTAGAGCCAAGCATTCAGGTTCAAGCATACATGACTCGAGCTAAAGGCAGTACACACACATGTACAAAGAAACAAAAATATTGTTTCAAATCATGTGGAGCTACAAGGTCGAGTACATAAGCACAAGGAGTATCTTTACAGGGTTCAAAACAATTGCAGATTAAACAGATTAATGTGCATAGATGGTCGAGAGTGCAACTACACAATCATGGCACATTTCAGGTTCGAACAGCAAGTATTAGCATTTCTCTAATATTAGATGGACACACAAAGTATAGAAACTATTTAAATCAATATCAAGTTACCAAAAAAAGTCAAGAGTAGTATCTGTTATTACCAAAGTAAAACTGAACCAATTCACAATGAAAAAGGAGGAAGTATCTGTTCGAATCGGTTTTTTTATGGAAAGATAATGTACAAATATGGAATTTTGTTTCTGGTAATGTTGAAAGTATCAACTGAAGAGTATTCCTCTCGCAAGTGTTAAAAAAGTTTGAATTCCTCAAATCCAATTAATGTCCAAAATATCCGATCGTATAAAGTAAGTTTCTCATGACCAATTCTATGTTCCATAAGCAAAATCGATACTTAACTCAGAATATATGAACAAGTCCAACAAATCAAATTACGAATAAAAATCGCAAGAGAAATTCAAGGAAGAACGAAGCATCTAGAATCAGAGTTTTAAGGGTTCAGAAATCCTATAAATTTACACACATATCATCATCGGCATCAAGGGAAAGAAAATCGATATCAACGAACAATAATTCAGGAAAATCATTTCAATTCAGAAGTACTCAACAAGGATTTCATTCGCTATCCAAAGGGGAAACTGATCGAAGACAAGGAGCTTCAAAGGATTCAAAACTATAGTGGAATTCCAGAGCAAAATCGAGCATCACGAATCGATTTGAGAGGATAACAGAAACCCTAGCACCGCCATTTTCAATTCACAGGAGTAAAGTGAATGGGTCAAAATAATTGAAGAAAAGTCAGCCAGTATTTTATAAAAGGGATGACCCTTAAAAACTAGCTCCTAGGGTTTTATTATTTCTATGTTTTTATTATTTTAAAAATTCAAAGTTCTATACTTAGGGTTGATAACTACTAGTATCTGTAGTTGAAAAATCACAACTTAACAAGTCGAGTTGTGTCAAGGTCTTGAGCGTAGGGTTTAAACAGTCGGGAGCGAAGGTCGCGAGTTCACAAGAGTCTATAAGCGAAGAGATTGTTTACAATTCCTAGTAGAAACATTGAATGCAGCAGTAGGCATAGTTCTGCCGAAGCTGGGTATTTTCTGTGTGTGTTTTTCTTTCTGCAACTATTCTGTGTTTATTTTTATTTTATTTTAATTTAAATTTATAAACCCTATTCATCCCCCCCCCCCCCCTCTAGGGTTAATTTAGATCCTACAGGGGTAACGGGCTTGCAACCGCTTCGAACTTTCAGGGAACGTGGGCTATAACTGTCACAGATTATGGCCCGGATCGGATATGCTTAGGATCCGAGGGACGAGTCGGGTCGACCTCGAACCGGTCCGGTTCAGCATGCGCTTCTTCCTTCTCTTCTCTACTTTGTTCTGCCTTGACCAAGTAATACCGATCTGATTCGGTCGTTGAGGTGGGAATTCTTCTAGTGAACATCCTTCATATTGATCTTCTAACTTTGTATAGCCTAGTTCACAAAGTAGGCTAACATTTTGCCCCCTCGAAGTACGCTTCTATTGAAAATAGAGTGTGCTTCGAAATTGTCTATCCATTGATCTTGGAATTTAAATCATTGAATAGTCACTTCCATTCGCTTGTAAAGTTGTACATCAAAGAGTGCACACATTGCTTTCGTTACTTCAAATAACTTTGAGATTTTTGCTTGATGTCTAGTAGCTCCTCCAGGTAAACTTAATGACGCATATTTATTAGATTGCCACTTCTTTTTCTGAATCAATATAACGCACTGGGTTGAGCTTCAGACTTTATATGTCCATCCTATCCGATCTGGTTGTCATTGCGATGAATCATAAGGCTGCACTGATGTGGGCCTTTCTCTCAACGGGTCGAGTCAGGCATTGGGGGCCCACGAAGAAAACAAAACGCCCCCTATCCTTGTATATATTTGCACAAATATTCCTCCCCCTCTTCACTTTATTCCGCCTTCCTCCTTGTCGCTCAGCACAAACTCTAACCCTAGTTCGTAAACCACGAAGAAAAAAAATCCTTAATCCTTCAAAATAAATCCGTAGGTAAAGCTTTAATTTGTTGTTTAACTGATTCTAACTTGGAATTTAAGATCGATTCGAATAATTTTGCCTATTATTGTGTCGACTTCGACGCGATGCTGAGTGCTCCTTCACCATCGACATTGGTGGTCTTGTCGCCACCTTGAGATGGTTGCGGAGGAAACTGGAGCCAGCGCTGGACATATAGATCCGTGGGTACTCCATTGTGATGGAGTTCGTGAAAGGTGGATGAGCTTTAAAGAGGAGGTGGGTTTGGTGCTGATAAAGAAATGGAGAAGATAGAAAAGTGGGAGAGGAATGGGATTGGTTCGCAGAAGGAGGCACAAGAGGGAGGAGAAATAAATTCATCAACCGGGTCGGGCCGGAAGGTGAAGCATGATCATGGGAAAAATAAGCTTATGGACATAAGGATGGTTCAGTTTGGTGTCGACCGACCCACTTGTGGCTACCTTCTTCTAAATCCATCTGATTCGACCCGTTCCAGTGAACCTTTCAAAATTACATGTTGATGACTTGTGCGCCCGAACCGATCCTATACCACCTAGTGCTAACGAACCGATCCACTCATGATATAAGAGAAGGAACTTAAACTAATCTGATCATAGAACGCACATCCGAACTGATCCCATACCACCTAGGGATAACGAACCGATCCGAAGCGACTTTGTTAAAAGTGACTCAACTAACTTAATCAATGTTTCCCGTGGTCTATGACTTTATGGACAGTTATGATAGAGCCATATAATCATGACTGAAATTCCAAGATTATCCTGAACACATTACTGCTTTGTCAAACTTTTGCATTGCATCTTTATGCGTTTACTTTGAATCTCTTAAACACACTTTGTACATTTTAGTTCGCACACATGCACGGGGGGATATGGGCAACTTTACTCTTACCTACATTCTAGCTTCTTCAATAGTTTAGCGATCATGGTAGAAAGACGCTGGTCTAGATTGGCAAAAAGGGGAGATGTTGCAAGGTCATCTGATAATCCGTTTTTCGAGGATGTATCTTCCACCTCAGACTCAGGATGGAATAGTGAAGGTCCGGACTACCAGATGGAAGTTCATAATAGTGAAGCATCTTCTGTGGGTGATATCTCTCTCGGTGAAGAAAAAGAAGGAGGGGTAGGAGATAACTGTGCTCCCGACGAATTCAGGGATGAAGTTATCCTGGAATCGCCTAAAGATTCAGTTGAGTCGACAATAGATAACGATAGACTAATACGGATACGCCTCAAGCATGGGATTCTTCAAGGAGATACCCTTTTACCCTAAAAAACAGATCGTCCCCATAATCCACTAGAAGGACATATGGCTATTTCCAGATTAATGTGTCTTGTTGGAGCGATACCTCCATTTCCACCATTCATCGTTGATTTCCTAAGACAGTTGAGGATTGCCCCCAAGCAGCTTCTTCCCAATTCTTACGCCTATTTATATACCCTGTAAATATCCTATAGAGAAATTCTTGGTGAAGAGTTGACTTTTGAAGATGTTCATTTCTTTTACAACTTCAAACATCGAACCAATGACACTCCATCCTTTGTATATTTCGAACCTGTGCAAAAAAGAAAGATTATCACCGTTCCATTTAGTAGCAATGCTGGGGATCCAAAGCCTGAATGGTTTTACATTAGACAGCAGCCGGGGTGCACTAGAAGGTGGCTCAAGTCAAGTAAGGACATCAATGTTTTTAATTTCAGACCTTGAAAACATACTAACACCGATTGTCTTTTCTTACGGTTCCTAATCCGCCGCAAGAAAAACAGCCAATACAATTCAATCGCTTGAATCGGCTACTCAACGGTGACCAGAAATTCTTGACCATCAAAGAGTGTTTGGTAGATGACTATCTTCATAGGCATCGTCTTGTTACTATAACTCGTAGCATAGGGCATGGCAAGGGATCTTATGTGTATATACCTCCTGTTGAAGGGCCAATTGAGGCCTCACGGGGGCATGGAGGTAGCCTGAAGGATCCTCCGGTGCCTCAAAAGATTCCTTCTCCTTCATCTTCTGCAACTCGAGATGACATACTAGCGAATATACCTGCCGCTGACAGGGACAAATATATTACTCCTGATGATGTGGCCACTCCTGAGGGGCCAATTTCTCCAAAGGGGTTGCCGTCAGTTATTCCTCTAGGATACACTCCCATAGCCGATGAATCTACATTTCGGGGCTTGGAGGATCTTCCCCTGCCCGAAACTTTTTATTCTTCAGAGGATTTCCCAACAAATCCTCTCACTTTTACTTCCGAGGAAGAGATCACTCCTGTAAAGGCCGGGGAGACTATCAATCCGAGCTCTGGTCTGTTTGGGGGGAAGAATCACTTAGGATACACATGACATTCTAGCACTGCACGTCACATCACTTGAGCTTTATGCTGATATTGATCTTAATATTTTTTCATTTCTTTTTTGCAGGACAAATGGGGAGACAAAGATATCATATGTGAGATGTTCATTCGAGCATGCCCCCAATAGGTCCCGACGATAAACACGATCGGTATGAGAGTAAGGGTAGAGATGACAGGAGCGATCGACTTCCAAAGTCTTATCGACTCTCCAGATCTCGATCCCCACATCATAGAGGCTCAGAGAAACACAAGAGTCATCCTTCAGATCATGAGAAAGATAAGAACAGTGGCAAGCCTCCTGTTCCATCTAAGGGCATGATTCCTCAAGATGATAGTTCGCAAAGGATTTCTGATCCCAAAGGGAAATAACCAGAATCGGGGAAAAATGCTGAGAAGAAACGACCCACCATGAAGCTATCTCGTCGCACTATTGGCATAACTACCACAAGACTGGTCATTCTCAATGACGAGAACCAGGCTAGACTAGAAGTTCTGAGGCAGCAATTTCCCGAACACCATTTCAGGCACATGCACTTTGTCCCGAAACTCCAACAGGTAAAATCTGATTGGGCCAACGACGTCAAGGCTACTATAGATTTCGTGGATGAACAATATAAAGAGATGAAGGAGTATGCCAAGACTCTTTCTAAAATCATTAGTGATCTTATGGTAGACATAAAATCCATGGCCGACGCTGATGAGTATGATGCAAGGGCCATTAAAAACTCTGAGAAAGATCTAGAGGATGCCCAAGCTAGGCTTGCTCTTGTACAACGCGATGCAGATAACTATAAGAAGCAACTCGAGGAATTACAAAAGTGTTATCATTCCGAGCTTGAATCCCATAGTCAGGAGCGAATAGATTTAAAGAAGCAGGTTGAGGATGCCAAATATGAGAATGTTCGTCTTGCTCAAGAGAAGGCGGATTTAGCCAAAAAGAATGCAGAGCTTGAGAATAAGTTATTGGAAGCTGAAACGAGGGCGGATCTTGCTGAAGGAAATGTAAATACTTCTTTACAGCAAGTTGAGGAGGTCAACAAACAATTGAAAGATGCTCAAAGGGAGATTGACGAGAGTGGTCAAACCATGGTCGGATTTTTTTGCTAAAGTGATTCGTCATTGAAACCTTGCCTGGCTGAAGGACTATCCCACTCCCCTTGTGTATGCATGGGACCAGTTGGTCGAGTGGGAGAAAGAAGAACTTGGAGTAGATTCGATTGACGAAAATAAGCTTATAGAGACATTCCTTAGAGGTGAGGAACCATTGCATTTGGCCGAAGGGCGTAGACTTATCGTTGCTGCAATGGAGGAAGAGAAGCGTCAAGCCAAAGAAAAAAAGTATCATCGGAGCTGGCTCCTCTTTTGCTACAAGTGAGATCACTGGAGTAGAGGGATACGACCCAGAAAGGCCAGGAATTCCTGAGGCTTCTCTTTTGTTTCCTATAACCGAGTCTACCTCTGACGTTACTGCCGCTCAAATCGAGAAGTCTGCTAAAGGTATTTCTACCTTTTCGCCTCAATTCATCAAAGCTATCTCAACTTTTGGTCATATTATTGGACAGACTATTGAAGACCCCATGTTTTCTCCTGAATTAATAACAGTTGCTTCTCGCTCTGCAGGTACTAAGCCAGTTGAAAAGGCTGATGATTCGCAAAGGACCTCTCCAGGTAAAAGGTCTACTGAAGAGACCTGGGAGAAACAAGATAAGATCGCTACTACAGAACCTGGAAAAGATGATGAGGGAAAGAGAAAGGAGGCTGTCGACAAAGCTCCCGTACCACCTAATGCCGAAACTCCTCATGATGATGAAATAATAGCTGCTTTGAAAGATGACGGCGGTAATGACGGGCATGATAAAGACCCTGATGTTACTATAACGGGGGATACAGGAAATGTTGATGATCTGACTTTGGCCGAGATGAAGGCCAAGCAAGATAAACGCATGCAATTGAAAGTTGAGGATACAAATCCCGAAAATCTTAAACCTCTTGCGATAGTACATCCTGGGTCAAGGTTAGTCGTTAAACTTTCAACTAGATCGATCACTGAGGAACTTGCTAAAAAATCTTCTATTGATCCCAGTGTCACTGTTCCAGGGAAAAAGAAACCGAAGCGTATTTTCACTGAGACCGAGAAAGAAGAGAAGGAAAAGCTCAAGGATGCCAAGAAGGAAAATTCTACTCTAAAGTCCAAGTGAAAACACATTCTGCCTTTTGTTTTGATATTTCACTAGTCCGTTATTGTTGTAGTGGGTGCAACCCTCACATTTTTTGCTTAGTCTTTCTGTATAAACTCACATATTTATGAATAAAGTAGTTTGTTCACTGCAATGTCAAATATTTGTGAATCAATTATTTAAGTAAAAATGCAGATAAACAGCATATCGTATCACAGTTATACAATAAAGTCATGACAAAGGGAACATGTGTATGTATATGCCCCTAATCAATCTTGAATAGACTGATTAATTAAGACTTATGCGAGATTGATTAAATTCAACATCCAGTTGCCCCCGACTCTCTGGTGGGGTTAAATTTCTTTTGTCGTTGATGCTTATTCTTCTGGCATCTTTATACTCTCATATCTCATAATCAGGTTAGAGCATTATTGAGGCGGTTTCTTATCGGGGTGCACCTTCATGCCTCCCGGGACATCGTCTTCCCGTCCTTATACTCCCTCTCGATTCATGAGAGTTAGAGTTAGGAATGTCGTCTTCCCATTCCTTCTATCTTATTATGCAAACAGTCGTTTCGTTCACTCCTGCACATAGATTATCTCCAATTTTTCAAATCTAATTTAATGTTTTGTGTTTCATAGTCATGATAGGATAATCGTTGAAGATAACAATAATGCAGGAAAGTAAATGACACATGATATTTTTATAGTGGTTTAGCTAAGTCATAGCCTACATCCACTTTATAATCCTTTATTCATATAAACAGACTTTTTGAGGCAAGTCATGCCTTTTTACATAGTTTATAAAAACAAAAGGAAAAGATTGCATATTTAGCCCAGATATCGCCCCAAGTGCTGAGCATTCCAAGCTCTGGGAATCTCCTCGCCATCCATGGTTGTTAGCTTGAAGGCTCTTGTATCAAGCTTCCGTTGGATGGCATATGATCCTTCCCACTTTGGACCCAATTGGGTTGAAGGCGGGAAGATTCGTTTTAACACTAAGTCCCCCGGTTCGAAAGTCCTGAAGTGAACTTTTCGGTCATAATAACATGCTACTTGGTGTCGATGCCTTGAGGCACGCAGGTCAGCTTCGTCTCTTTTTTCTTCAACCATGTGGAGAGAATCAAGGAGGAGTGGTCTATTTGTCATCGGGTCATAGTATGTCACCCTATGAGAGGGGAATACGAGCTCCACCAGGATTACTGCCTCCAATCCGAAGGAGAGTGAAAAGGGAGTATGGCCAGTTTCAATCTTAAAGGTTGTCCTGTAGGCCCACAAAGCTAGTGGCAGCTCATCCACCCACTTAGCTTTGGCTCATTCTAACCACTTCTTAAGAATGGATTTAATAACTTTGTTTATTGCCTCAACTTGTCCATTTGTTTATGGGTGAGCTACAGCGGTATACCTCTTATCGATCTTGTATTTCTGAAAAAAGTTTCTGAATTCGACGCTGTCGAACTATGTCCCATTATCAGTTATAATGGTCTTCGGTATCCCAAATCGACAGATAATGTTTCTGACCACAAAACTTATCACCTTCCTTGTCGTGATCGTGGTTATGGGTTCGGCTTCCACCCACTTCGTGAAATAATCCATGGAGACGATCGCGTACTTTACCCCTCCTTTGGCGATAGGTAACACTCCAATAATATCGATTCCCCACATGGCAAACAGCCATGGGCTTACCATTGACTTAAGCTGGGTTGGAGATGCTCTGGGAACTTTGGCGAATCTTTGACATTTATCGTAGAATCGTGAGTAGGCAGCCGCGTCTTTATTCAAGGTAGGCCAAAAATATCCGTACCCCAATACCTTCTTTGCTAGGGTTTGGCCCCCGGTGTGATCTCCACACTCACCTTCATGTACTTCCTGCAGTACACGTTTGATGTTGTCTTGTGCGATACATCATAGTAAGGGCATGGAAAACCCTTGGCGATAAAGGACGTCGTTCTGTAGCACGTATCTCATAGCCTTACGTGTTACAGCTCGTCTTTCGCTTTTCTTCAAAGGGAGAATTCCGCTCTTGAGGAAGTTCTTGATTGGTGTCATCCATGACTCCCTCTTTGGCTTGATTTCTAGGGCTGGTTCCACTTCCATTAGGTCGAAACTGGGTGACTCCAATATCTCTGTTGGGACCATTTCGATTTCTTCAGGGTTGTCAGAACTCGCTAATTTTGCCAACCGGTCTACTTTCTGATTCTCTGCTCTTGGAATGTGTGCTATGTTGTAATGCTCTGAATTGTCCAATAACTCCTTTACTTTTCTAAGATAAGTAATAAGCCGAGGTCCTTTGGTAACAAACTCCTCTCGTACCTGGCATACAACTATCTTGGAGTCGCAGCATATATCCAGTGTCTTCATTCCTTGTTCTTTGGCAAGCTTCAGCCCGGCAATCAAGGCTTCATACTCGGAATCGTTATTGGTAGCAGCAAATTCTAATCGCAAAGAGTAGTAAATAGATCGTCCCTCAGGAGTGATTAAAACAACTCTGGCGCCGGACCTTCGATCATTCTTGGCCCCGTCAGTATATAACCTCCACGGACTAAGATCTAGCTCTTGTTCTGAAGTAACCACTTTGTCACCCACCGTTTCCTCTTCGGGAGTCGTGAATTCTGCTATGAAGTCGGCCAAGGCCTGACCCCTTATTGATCTCTGTGGTTGAAAATTCAAATCGAATTGATACAACTCGATATTCCATTTAAGTAACCGCCCCGATGCTTCGGGTTTTTGCAACACTTGCCTTAAAGGTTGATCGGTGTATACAACTATCGGGTGAGCCTGAAAGTAATGACGAAGTTTGCGGGAAGCAATTAGGAGGCTATAAGCAAGATTTTCTATTTTTGGATAATTACGTTCTGCAGCGGCTAGCTTCTTGCTTACGTAGTATACATGCCTCTGGACTTTATCTTCTTCACATACCAATGCCGTACTGACGGCATGAGACGATACCGCTAGGTAGACAAACAAATCCTCATGTCCCACGGGTTTTGACAATATCGGAGGCTTCTTTAATAATTCTAATAGATTCTGGAAAGCCTCCACACAATCATGAGTCCACTCAAAATTTTATTTCCCTCGTTTTGTCAGATCGAAGAAAGGTACACACTTATTTGTGGCTTTGGAGATAAACCTGCCCAATGCAGCAATTTTTCCGGCCAGGCTTTGAACATCCTTAATCTTTCATGGTTCTTTAATATTCCTTATTGCTGCTATCTGACTAGGATTTATCTCAATCCCTTGAGAGCTCACGATAAACCCAAGGAATTTCCCGGATGCGACCCCAAGCGAACATTTTAGGGTTTTTAACTTCATCCCATACCTTCGGAGAATGCCGAATATTTCGGCTAAGTCTTTTGTACGGTCTTAAGATTGTATAGACTTCACAAGCATGTCGTCCACATAAACCTCCATGGTTTTTTCGATTTGATTATAGAACATGCGTTTGACCAAGCACTGATATGTAGCTCCTGCATTCTTTAATCCAAATGGCATTACCACGTAACAATATAACCCCAAGTCTGTGATGAAACTTGTGTGCTCCTGATTTGGTATGTGCATGGGAATTTGATTGTATCAGGACTAGAGTGCAGGCTTCAAGCTAACGCTAGTGATTCCTGTCTCCATTTTCTTCCTTCGAGCACGAATCTGCCGGGGACGAGAAAATGCAGTCAATCCAAGGCCCCTAATATATGGGGTTTATACTGGGCCCGAGTTCACTAGGGAGCTTCAGACTAAAAGAATGAAAGGATGAAAAGCAAGAACCCAATCAGCTGCGTCATCCAAGAAGCCTTCCAGAATGCGAAAAGAGTTTTCATCCACATCCGGGAATAGGCATCCATAAAGGATAAGAGCTCATGTCCGGTCGTCGAGTCCACTAGTTGATCAATCCTGGGAAGACGAAAGCTATCTTTCGGACAAGCCTTGTTCAAAGCAGAGAAGTCAATACACGTACGACACTTCCCATTAGATTTTTTGACCAGGACAGGATTTTATATCCAATCGGGATATTTCGAGTCCTTAATGAATCCATTATCCTTCAGTTTCTCTACGTCTTCCTTCAAAGATGCTGACTGCTCTGGGCCTAACACCCGTCTCTTCTGCTTGACTGCCGGGTGTTTTGGATTGATGCTTAAAGAGTGGCTCATAATAGCAGGCGAAATCCCACACATGTCAGCGTGAGTCCAGGCAAACACATCTAAATTTGCCTTTAAAAAATCAGCCAACTCTTTCGCTCAAATTGGATCTAGCTGTGATCCGATCTTCAGTACTTTTGTTGAATCTACATCATCAATGGATATATCTACTGTCGTCTCGGAGTCGCCTTTCTGTTCTCGGGTTCTCTATCCTCTCTGGGATCTATATCCTCGAGCACATCTAAGGGCGACTCTCCTGGGGCTGGACCCCTTAATTGCTATGCTGAGTTTTCCTTTGAAGGGGAGAAACGTCCTTAGGTTCTATATTCAACCCCTTCATTAGCATCTTCAACTCTGTCATGTAACAAGCTCGTCCCGTAGCTTGGTCACCTCTCATCACCCTTACTCCTGCATCAGTCGGGAATTTAAGCAGTAAGCACCAAGGTGCAATACATTCCCTAAACTCTGCGAGGGCCAGTCGGCCTAGGAAAGCATTGTAGGGTGACTCAACATCCAAAACTACAAATGGTAGGATTCTCACTGTCTGGCGATCTCCTTGTCCTAACGTCACCGGTAATTCTACATAGCCCATCGGAGCGTTGATGCCCCATTGAAGCCCCATATCCATCCTTCGCGGGGTTTTAAATCTTTTGCTTCGAGTCTTATTTATTCAAAAGCTTTATTGAAAAGGATATTAACTGATCTTCCATTGTCCACCAACACCTTATGGACTAAGGCGGGGCCGATGGCCCTGGTAATTATCAGTGGGTCTTCAGTTGGTGATTGAATTCCGGTATCATCTCTACCACTGAATATGACGTCGTCTGACATCATCTTTTGTTGTTTCACTGGAGTATTGTCTTCGAGGTTATTGCATTCTCCTACCTCGAAGTGCTTGGCGGCATTATTGTATTGCTCCATTGCTTTGAAACTATGGCTAGCTAGATGGGGTCCGCCTATAATGGTATTGATAATGATCCCTTTACCTTTCTGCTGGGCTATGGGTTTAGAAGTAGGATGGTTTTAGTTTGGGGTTTGCCCTCCTTGCCCCTATCCCGTGGGGCAACCTTGTACTCGTCTAACTTTCCTTCCCGCATCAATTTCTCAACTACATCTCTCAAATGATGGCATTCGTTGGTAGAATGACTGTGGGTTCCATGGAACAAACAAAACTTTCTCGTAGCGATCTCTTTTTCAGTTGAGTCTCTGGGTGGCGGCTTTTTATATTGCAATATGTTGTATGTGTCCAAATAAATGTTTTCCAATGTGTCATTCAACGGCGAATAGTTCTCAAAAGTTTGGAATCGAGGTCTTTTGTTGGAATTGTTCCATCGGTTCCTGTTCCTCCTATTGCCGTTTCCATTTCTGTTGTTATTACCTCCGTTCTAGTTGCCGACATTCATCTCAACCTTCCCTGAACTGTCACTGGATTGCTTCACAGCAACATTACTTTGGACACCTTCCCTCGAGGCCCCTTCATACTTTCTCTTTCTATTTGCATGAGCTTCTTCTCTCCTTAAGCGGATATTGGCCTTTTCGTAGAACAATTCCCTAAAGGGGGGTGGTTTCCCGGATAGATAATCCCCGAATTTTGTGTCTAGGTCAACTCCTTCTATTAAGGCCATCAGAATAGTGGGCTCATGAAGGTCACTGACTTCGGTGACAGCCAAAGTGAAGCGGTCTAAATATGATTTCAAAGATTCACCTGGAGCCTGCTTAATCCTTGACAACTCTATGACGCTTTTAGATTTTCGAGCGTGAAGTCAAAACTGGTTTATAAAGCATTCACTCAATTCTGTGAAGTTTGATATCGACCATGGAAGGAGTCGGGTGAACCACATTAACGCTACGTCTTGTAGATAAATCGGGAAGGCCTTGCATTTTACAGCATCTGGAGCTGCTGCGGCATTCATGAAACATTCATGCCTCATCAGATGCTGTCCTGGGTCGGTTCTCCCTGAATACCGATCCATCTGTGGCAAGTTGAACTGCCGAGGGAACAGGAAGTCCAATATATCATCCGTCAAGGGGGTATGACTTCGCTCAATGCCCCCGTCCTCATTAGTGTATCGTCGGATTTCGGACATGTTTTGATGCACCGTTGCCCATACATCGACATTTGTTTATGTTTGCACAGGTTCTCTAGGTATGATATTCGGATTACCCCTATGTTCCTGATTAGGGGATAACCTCCTGTTTCTGGCGGCAGCTGCTCTATACTGTTCCCTATGCTCCTGGTCGATCTCAGGAGGAAGGGGTTGGAGAAGTTGATGTTGCGTAGGATTAGTAATATTAGGATCCCTGGGTAGAACGTGGGATCCACGCATGGGCAGCAACATAGGTTCTTTCAGGCTCGGGTCATCAGGTCCTAACACACGAGTAGCATCTTCACGGAATCCTAAAGATCCAAAGGTTAACTAATCAAGATTTTAAGGTCGCTCAAGCGACCTTCTTTCATGAGGACGTCCTTCATCCGAAGAAGATGAATAGTCTGCAGCAAGGCGACGTGTTGGAGAAGGTGTCTTTTACCTCCGGAGCTCACTGAGTTCCCTACTCATGGTGATCATGTTCTCTTGCATGCGAAGATTGTCATGTTTATGGGCTTCCAACGCATTTCTAGTACTCTCAAGCATGTCAAGAAAACACAAAAAATCCCGGTGTGTGATGGGTGCAGATGGAGCATGTTGATTACCAGTCGTCGCGGCCGGCATCAGAGCATTGGTGGGTGCTCGAGCAGATGTACCAACTTCAGTCTCAGTCGGTTCGGATCAGAGTAGGGTGTCGAAGTCGAATCGGTTCAGAGGGGGGGTCTGAGCAGCTCCAGTGCTTCCTGGTCGGTTCGGATTCTCCTGATCAGCTCGGTTCGGATCAGATTTGTCCAGAGCTTTGTCCCCGTGACCTCGTCAATATGATGGCTTGTTGATCTTCTCTAGCATCGTTCTCCCTAGAGCCTTACACATCTTTTCCTTTTCCTTTGTTCATAATGTCCAATCCTTCAGTAATTATTCAGCAAATGCTTGAAAGTGTCGGAAATAGAGGATTAACTTCTTTGAACTTTAAGTTCCAAATAGTAGAATGATAATCCCAAAAAGCGAAGAATTCAAAGATTTGTCGGTGAAAGCACCAAAATGTTAGATCCAAAAATGGCTCTAACACCCAAACTAGCAACAATTTCTAAGGAAATGAAATTAAAAATGAAGAAAACACACAATTTATAGTGGTTCAGCGTTAAATAGCCTACGTCCACTTTCCACTCTTTGAATTGATGACTTGAATGTAGATACAACAATAATTCTCACTCACTTTCACTCATGCAATGCATAGATTCACTCAATCTTATCTGAAATGTACTTTTAAAAGATGATTGTAACATGAAAATGGTGATGGAATTCGGTTCTCAAAGGGTTTCAACTCTGAAAAGCCAAAAGATCCCTTCAAATGAGCCTTGGAGGTGTATTTATAGGTGGAATATACTTTTGGGATGGCTTCGGTTCGGATCCACGTGGCGCTCATCCCTTGAGTGTCGGGTTCGGATCTCTTCTGGTGAAGACAACGCATCAAGTTAGTGGGTGAACGTGGAGTGATGAGCTCGCAACCGCTCCGAACTTTCAGGGAATGTGGGCTATAACTATCACAGATTATGGCTTGGATCGGATATGCTTAGGATCCGAGGGACGGGTCGGGTCGACCTCGAACCGATCCGGTTCAGCCTGCACTTCTTCCTTCTCTTCTCTGCTTTGTTCTGCCTTGACCAAGTAATACCGATCCGATCCGGTCGTTGAGGTGGGAATTCTTCTAGTGAACATCCTTCATAATTGATCTTCTAACTTTGTGTAGCCTAGTTCACAAAGTAGGCTAACACTTATAGAGTTTATAATACTAGAACTAAGACCATTAAAGAAACATTGCATGTTTTTCTTTCGATGAGAACTATAAACCAATCAATAACAATGTCGATGAAGAAGAAAATTTCATAGATGAAATATCAGATAATGAATTTAATAATGAAAACAATGATAATGCAAAAGAATTACATCCAACTGAAAGAACTAGAGTTTTAAGAGATTACCTTATGGAGAATATATTAAGAAATATAAACCTATTGCTAAAACAATAAGTCAATTAAGTAAAATGAGTAATTCTGCATTTTTATAAACTATTAAACCTAAAAATCCATCAGAAGCATCTACTGATGATTTATAGATTCTTGCAATGCGAGAAGTATTGAATAAATTCACTAGAAACGATATTTGGGAATTACTCCCAAGACCAGAAAAAAATTGGAACCAATAGGTATATAGAAACAAAATGATTGAACAAGGAGAAGTTATAAGAAATAAAGTTGGATTAGTTGCGCTGTGTTATTGTTAAGAAGAAGGAATTGACTATGACGAAACCTTTTCACTCGTAGCATGGCTATTAGAATCTTACGTGCTTTCTCAAATCCATGTAGAGCAACCCCCAATTTTTGAAAATGAAAAATTTCCGAGTCATGTATATAAATTAAAGAACTCTTTATATGGTCTTAAATAAGCTCCCAGAGCCTGGTATAATAGAATTAAATCTTATTTACTTCAATCAAATTTTAAAATTGGTAAAGTGGATAGCATATTATTTATTAAAGTAAATAAGAATGATATCCAATTAGTACAAGTATATGTAGATGATATTATTTTGGTTTCTACAAATGATAAATTAAATAAAGATTTTTCTGACATAATGATTAAGGAATTTGAAATAAGTTATATGGGAGAATTTAATTATTTTTTAGGATTATAAATAAAACAGGTAGATAATGGAATATTTGTATATCAAGGAAAATATGTTAAATATCTAGTAAATGAATTTGGAATGTCAAGTACTAGTGGAACCCTAACCCCTATGGAAATAAATGAAAACTTAAGTAGAGAAGAAAGTTCTACAAATATTAACCAAATATTATATGGGAGGAATTATTCAATCACTACTCTATATAACTGCAAGTGGACCTGATATAATGCATAGTGTATGTCTTTGTGTAAGATATTTGTCTAAGCCTAAGAAATCATACTTAAAATAGCAAAAAATATTAAGATACATTAATAGTATGTTAGATTATGACTATTTTATCCTAAAATATACATACGAATCAATTTCATATAGTGACGCTGACTATGCTAGTTGCAAATCAAAACGAAAATGTACAAGCTGAGCTTGTCACTTTTTGGAATACCCTTAATTACCTGATTTAGCAAAAAACATAATATTGTATCTATATCTACAATAGAAGCAGAATATATTTCCACAGCTCTAGCTAGTTCATAGGTAAGTTATAATAATAAACCTAAGAGAAGTTGGTATAAACTATATAAAATCACCAATTTACTATGATAATACGAGTACGATAAATCTATCCAAGAATCCAACACATCAATTTAGAACAAAACATATCGATGTTAGACATCAGTTCTTAAAAGATAATATAAGTAGAGAAATTATAACTCCAGAATATATTAAATACCGAAAATCAAATAGTTTACATATAAACAAAACTATTAAATCAGCAATCTTTAATTAAACTTAAAAAAGAATTAGATGTATGTTCATTATCCGAAACTTAAAATTAAATAAATGCTGAAATTTCATGGTGTATGTCGACATAACCCTAAGACCCATGTCGACATATAACAGTTTATTTTGAAATTTTAAATTTTCCTCCAAAATTATGTTTTAAACTAATAAATAATAGACCAATTCGAATTGTCTCCGCATTCCTCTTTATGTTCTCTATAAAACCTTTTGGCTATGGCCTTTACTTCAAATAATGATCAAAATCGAATCATTTCTTTTCCATCACCTTCTCATTGAACGCGCTACTCTAGAAAGAGACACTAAAATAGAAAGAAAAATGGAAGATGTTCTTCAGACGCTTACTGTAATACAAGTAATGCAAGTAAGAATGTTAAACGAGCAAGAGAGATATGGAAAAGTTACATGAAATTTGCAAAAACAAATTATGGACAACTCTGTGAATCCTATTATCATAGAAGATGAATCATCCATTATAACCATGCACAACCTTCTTCGAGACATCGAAGAAGAAGATAGCATGGATGAAGACATGTAAAAGATGAAGTCCATTATATGGGAGATGTCAGTTTTTATAGGGATGGAAATCTTGTTGAACAATTTTTTTTGTTTACAGAATCTTTTTTTTCCTATTCATAAGTCTTCTATTATTAAACGGTCTAAATAGGATTGTATATGTTAGTTTTTATATAGTTACGTGTATATTAGGACTTGTATTTTATATATTTGTTTAGTGTGATTATATGTATGAGTAGATACAAAATTAAATATATAGTTTGGTATGGTTGTCATTAATGACTAGTGTTCACACTTTTCATTTCTTTTATATTATTCTTATCATTTAATTTATATGAACATCATACTTATATGGGGTATGTTTAGAGGGAGTTAGAAATAATTTTAGTGTGAATTAAAACTAGTTATGGAGAATGGAAGTTTTTGTTGATGACAATGGGAGAGAAAACATAAAATATGCATAGATTCAGGGGAAGTACAAGATTAGGGGGAGTGATGGAATTCAAGGGGAGTTAAAGGAGATTTTTTTTTTTGGGAAGCTTGTCATCATCAAAAAGGGAGAGATTGTTAGTACTATGGATGTTAGTTTTGATGATAACAACCTCAGAAAATGAATATTTTATATTTACATATGAACTAATTATTATATATATATACATATTGTATCTAGTGCAGAATATTATGCAGGATATTGATAATCAAGATTATACAATATCAAGACTGAAGATCTAGATTGATGATTCAAGAGCCAAAGAACGAAGACCCGTGAGTTTTGAAGATTCCAAGATTTCAAGATATTATCAAGTTTTAGATTTTATGTTAAACCACATGTTGCACTTATTTGATTCCCATCCATTTTACAAAATGATTTTTTTCAAAATATCCCTATTTTCAAAATCTATTTTGAAAAGTATCCAAATCCTTTCTTAATATCTTAGTTTTCAAAATAATTTCAGAAATAAATTTTAAATAACTTTACTTTCAATAATCATAGTTTTACATATATTTTGATTTCAAATACTTGGATATTATATTTTTCAAATACTTTGATTTTCATACTGCACTTTGTTTTTTATACTCTGGCTTTTATACATTTTAATTGTACTATGATTTTAATATTTATATTTTGATATTATACTTTAGATTCCGATTTCACTTAAGATTTTTATTTTCCTTCAGATTTTATTGTTTCAACTTAATAACTATGATTTAATACTATTATAGTTTTGATACTTATATTTTAAGCTTAATATATTTGATTAGATATAGTTTTATATATAAATATTATATTTTTTTCGAATTTTTTTTTGCTTGAACTCGTTAATATATTTTTAACAAGTTTTCTTAAGCTTTACTATATTTGAATATATATTTACTATGTTAAAATAGTTTCACAAAGTTTTAAATCATTGTATATAAGTTTATATTTCCAAAACAATTTTTAAACAAAGTAGTTTTCATTTTGAACTAGCATATGTCAACATGACCTCCCATGTATGTCAACATAGACCATTACTTTTCAAATTTCAAATTCGAAAGGAAGTGTCTATTCGCTACAACCTTTCTCCAAAATCATTTCTCTTACACTATATATATATATATATATATATATAATTCTTCTATAAATGAATTTTTAATTTCCTATTCGTATTTCTTCACTTCTTTCTTAAAAATTACAAAATATATACTTATACTCTACCATTTTTAAACCAAAGCAAGTCAATTCTTATCTGATTTGATTATACATCAAACTCTTTCATTTTACCAAGATCAAAGTGCAAATCGAAGTTATGTAAGAAATTATAATCAAGATTGAAAGATCCAAGTCTGCGTTCTTTGTACAAACAACTAGAAAATCCTTATGAATGTGTCTTGATATCCTTGAATATGGTTGGGTTCTATAGTGACTGGCAAAAAGCAATTAGAGGTAACTTTTTTGCTTGGAAATCAAGTTGGGTGTGGATCTATGACTCTTAAATCAAGTTGGACTGCATAGAGGTCTGAGTTATGAAGGGTGTCTCCTTATGGTCTTGAAATCAAGGAGTGTAATTGTTGATGTTGAGTAAAGACCGTATGCAGTGTGGAACTGAATGCTAGGAAACTATGAACCCGTATAAAAATCTTATTGTGTTCTTTCCTTTACTGCATTTACTTTACTTGCTTTTTATCTTTTTATTTGATTATGTGATCATTCTACATATACCTATAATCACACTGCAAAATATTTCTAGCAAAATTCATAAATATTAAGTAAACATTGTCCACCCCTTCTCGTCCTTTAGTGTTAATCTAATCTTAAGATCTTTAATCTGCACCACTTTCACATTCTAAGTATAAATACATAAGCAAGGTAAAACACAGCCTCAAACCTCATCAACCAGATTGAAAAAAATCAAGGGAGAAGCAGTAAAGTTAAGTGTAGGGGTGAGCGGCGAGCATTTGGTCGCTTTGGTCGATTTTGGAGTAAAAAAATTCAAACCAAATTAAAGCCGAAAATTTTCAAAACCGAAACGAAATAATTTCAGTTAATTCGGTCGGTAACCGATTTAATCGAAGTTGAAAGATATGTTATTGCTCAGAAGATTAATTCACTCAAAGTAAAACATAAATTTATGTTTCAAGAAATTGTGTTCATTAAATTTAATGTCTACAATAGAATTTGAGTTATCTTTAACATATGCTTTTGTATTTTATCACTAAACCAATTATTTATAGAACAAAAATAACATAAAATTGCATAATATGATAAAAGTTTAGTTAATTCGGTTAAAACGATGACCAATTTTTTTTTTTTACAAATCGAATTCAAAATGAATTAGTTTCAAAACCGAATCGACGAAAATAAACAGATTTGGTCGGTTAGTTTGGTTATAACCGAATATTACTCACCCATAGCTAAGTGGGTCGCACCCTGTTGTGCAAAAACTGCACAAATGCGGAAGCGCAATAAGCAAGATCTAGCTTGTCGATTAATTATCAACCACTAACTCAATAAAAATAATCACCAAAAAAAGAACAAAATTAGAAGAGGAGAAGAAGACACAAAATATTTAACGTGGTTCGGATATGAATATCCTACGTCCACGGAGACCCAACAACTTCTTTATTTCTTTACTCCAAGAGGAGGATACAAAAATGAGAAGAATTACAACAAAACCTAAATACTAATTCTCACCCTATAATAGATACAGAAAATAGGGATATATTGAGGAATAATATGGAGAGATATATTTTCTTGTGATGCTGCAAAAGTGAGCAAATGGCTTCATATATATAAGAAGAATGGAGAATTCTAGAAGATAAGGATGAAGATGTCTAGGAATTTCCTTGATTTGATTCACCACAAATCTTGCGCATTTATTTTGTTTTCACCTATATAAATTCTTGATTGATTTTCCAAATCAATTAATTGTTTCCCATATTTGGCTTGATTATGAGAACAATTAATGCCTCTCTCACCCCACCAATTCTTGATTGATTCTTTAAATCAGTTGCCTTCTCCACATTAATTGTTTCCCATAATTGACTTGATTATGGAAACAAATAATGCCTTCTCATTAATATATTTCAATCGCCCAAATTTAACATCCAAGTATAATATGATTGTCACCCTTCTAGATACATATACTATGAGTACAGTTTCAGTTGTATGCCAAAGATCTCATTTAAAAGGGTGCAAAGCAAACAGGGTGATGACATATTCAGTACAATCAAGTTGAGTGATAGGTCGGTATTATGTTGGCAGCAGATTTAGATGAGATCCAAAAGATGTCTTTTAGACACATATTGTGATGGGTGATACCACAACATCCAATATGGAATCTAATCTCCAATACATGCATTTACGGTTTTAGTTGTAAACCTATAATGTTGGAATTTAATTAATATAATAATTTAGGCTATAATTAATATTTATTTATAGATTCTACACATTGTTAAATACTAATGGATTTAAAATAAATTTGGTTCTCATAAGATAGAAACTCATCCATGTTTATGTGCAGTGTGGCCTTATGAGATACTTTTGATTGCAAAGGTTTTAAAAGATAAAATATTAAATTCTCTATGATTTGTGTTTTTCTCACGCTGGTTTACCACACCGACCTAGGTGTTATTTTATTGCAATGCTCGAGTCAAGCCGATTACATTTTCAGGTTGGTGTAGATTTCTTGGAGTTTCAGGAGAGAAATTAGAGGCTGAGATGTATTCTAGTAGTTTTTATTTCCACTGTTTTCATTATTGTATTCATCAACATTTTTAAGGGCAGATTGTTATAACTGTTCAGAAAGATTTATGGCTAGTACTCTAATGTATGTCTGATTTGGTGTATGTATAAAAGTCTTTCTATTAGGTAAAGGTTATATTATAGATTGTTCATTCCTATGTGAGATTCTATTATGTCATTTCTTTCTTTTTCCCCAACAATTTGTTTTTCCTACACTTGAATGTTTGACATGTGAATAGATGTATTAGTGTCGACTTCGAGGGTCAAAATTACGGGTTGTTATAATGTGTTTATCTCTTTTAACATCTTTCATAAGTACAATATTATCATGCTACAACTTTCAAGAAAGCTTTGGGTTTTTATTCATAAAAACTTATTATTCATTAATTTATAATAAAACTTCAAGTTCTGAAACATTTTTCAAACTTATATTTTAGAAGCTTATATATTTTAGTTAATTTCTAAAAAATAATTGATAAGATTTCAAGTTTGTTGATTTTATCAATAAATCTTTATATAATTTAAGACTTTAGGTCTTGGACTTTGAATTATACAACCTCTATTCAAGAAATAAAAATTTCTCACTATACAACTGCTTCTTGTTCGAAATTTATATGTTCTATTATGTCAAACATTACTCACCGGTATAAATACAACAAATAATAAATCACATGTCTATTCTTATTCCAAACACAAACATGCAACATCATTTAATTTATTATAACCAATGCATTTATGAAAATAATATAATTTAATTTATTATCATAACGATCGCATTTAATGCATTTATTATAAAAATGAATGTAACTAATTGTTATGTGATTAAAATGTAAACTATTGTAATAAATGATGTCTTTACGAATACCATTTTAAGTAATAAACCTTCATCTCAGATTAGTTACAATATTAACCAACGAAATGAATACCCTAAAGATATACTGTATTTCGTGACAATCAAAATTTCTAAAATACCATATACATAATGCTCAATCAAAACTTGAGTAATACAATAAATCAAGGGTGCTACTATTCACACCCCTATTTACACTTTTGGCCACCAAAACTAAAAGCACCCCAAATATTTCAAATTTTCTCTACTGGCCACCATTTAAATTAACAACCAGAAAATGCAGAGGCACTATCTCCTTCCACTACATGAACGCTTCCTTACTGGTCCTAATTTATCTAACATTGGAATTACAATAACGGTATTCAACATTTTTTCCCGTTGTTTTACATCAGCGGATCAATGTACTCTGCGAATCAAATAGCTAAAATCAAATAGTTCAAGAAAAAAATTAACATAATCCATTTCATAACCACAATAGAAATTTTAATTTTTATAAACAAGTACATATTTCATCGGTTGTGAAATGATTCATCAAATCAACTTTTATGTCTTTTGATCGAACATCTTGCATCATATAATCACAACCATCGTGTTTATCATCCAATTTATCATCATTCAAATACTCCGTCTATTAAACGACAAATAAAGTCAGTCTATCAATTTGTAAAAGAATATACGTAAGTTATATGGATAAAAACCCTACAAGTTAAACTTACGTTGTCATTCTCTATTACAACGTCGTCAAATTTAATGTCCTTCAAACTTGAAATTTCCAACAGAGCGGGAAAAAAAAATCTAAAACGCAATGGAAAACACTAACTATTAAAAAGAACTAACAACATATTCTATAAAATAATAGAAAACAATTAAAATCATGCAATTCTAACATCTTTTTTATCTTTATCTTCCATCTCTATTAGACAAAAAAAGAAATCTTCTTTTTTTAGGGTTTAGGGTTTAAAATTTTAGAAAAGTACATTTTTTTCTTAAGAGAAATACGGTGATGAATAATCGAGTGAAGGAATAATATATGGTGGCCAGAAGAATATAAAAAATAACCATTTGTGTTAAATTTAGGAAGGTGGCCAGAAATGTAAACCGGGGTGTGAATTGTAGCACCCTAAATCAAAGAACCAAGATTTTACATTATTTTACATGAATGATTCAAAGTTATATATGTCTATAATATAGTTCATAAACTTAAACAAAAACAACTACACATTTCAAATCCAGATTATTTTCCTCATAACAAATTAACTCCCGGATTTTTTGCAAATATATCAAAACAAACAAGCAAAACTTCAAAATAACACAAGTTATTTTCGAAATTTAGGAAATTAAGTTTATTTCCTAACATAAAAGTATTTTAGAATTTTATTTCATTTCACAAACTATACACAGATCGTTTAGATCTTACTTTCTACATCAAAAAGTGCATATTTCTATCTAGGAAAAAAAACTTTGGTACCAAACTGAATTCAAAATTATCGCAAAAATTCACGTAAAGATCATGTAGATTAGAAACTTGAAGATGGGAATTCAATGACTAATAAAGGAAGTCGATTCAAAAATTACTCAAATTTACATATTAAAAGAATAAAGAATTCACCATGGAATCAAATATGAGTGAATTCAACACCACTTGTTACAAATTTGGATATTAATCAAATACTAATTCTTGAAATAATAAAAAAAATTGATTTCGACTAGAGAAATATAGTAAAAGTATTCTCAAAATTTTAAGAAAATTAGTAGAATCAAATTTGAAAGTTAAGATCCATAGAATTAAAAGATCTACATATCTTGAAATCTAAAGGAGTCTTAAAATATATAAGAATTAAATAATACCTACCACAAAATTAGATCTAAAAAGGATAAATTAATAGAATTAGTTTTGAAAGAATAACAAATCAAATTGAAAAAAATGGTTTATCGTTTTGAGATCTATAATCAGATCTAAAAAAGAATAGACTTAATTCTCTAGATTATGACAATTCTAGACCTATAACTTTATTTTTACTTTTAAATTTAAAAATAATGCTGATAACATGTTGTAAACAAAACAAAACAATAGAAAAAAAATCCATTAAAGAAAGGAGGATAAATTTTATTCACATTAGATCCGAACAAATAATACAATTGGGGCCAGTTTATAGGAATGTAATAGAAAATGAAAATTACAATAATATCTTCATAAAATTAACATATTCATCTTTGTAAATTGAGAAATGATAGGAACATTAACATTTAAGCGACCATTCATCATACTCTCTCAATTATGAGAGTATATAATACTATTTTTGGGTGCTTTCCAAGCCCGTTAATATCCATTAATTCTCAAAGCAACATTACTCGCATTTCTCACTAGAACCATTGTTTCTTCATGCATTGTTCAAGTACACTGTAACAATTTTTCTTTGTAAAATAAATATTTTCTTTAAACATCTGACTACAACCTATATATATAGGGGTTCTTTTTATAGTAAAACTTACATATTTGTAGGATTCTTTTTGTTCTCGTAGTGAAAGTTCTTATTATAGCAGGGGTTACATGGTAATAGGGGTTCTGTTAGTCAAACCGACCGTTAGAGAGGTTTGCGTACTGTCACCTGACCAAAATCAATTTTTCCGAAGCCAAGAAAACATGGAACATGTCTTCTTAAATTTCTTCAATTTAATTCACTTGAGTCTCTCCACTTTTGTCTCCTTAGATATCTCTAAATTTAAATATTATTTATCATATTATTTTTTGATGTTCTACTAATATTAAAAAAACTTTTTTAATCTATGCAATCTAACGATAAAAAAATAGTTTTTTTTTTATTTTATGCATTCTAACGGTCGGTTCCCACCGTTATGCGGTTGTATTAGTATAGGTTCTTCTAATAGCATGGGTTCTTCTTATAGTAGGGATTATAATAGTAGGAGTTACGTGTTTGTAAGGGTTCTTCTCGTTGTAGGGATTATAATTAAAGAGTTACACAAATTTAGTAAATCAAGTACTATATTAATGAGCTCGAGGCTAGGGATGACAATGGGATGGGTCTAGGATTCAAACCCGCTTGACCCGCCCCTGTTTTGACCCATTTAGACCCACTCCATATGGTTTTCGGGGTGGGTAGACCCGCGACCCACTTTTGGAGGTTCGGGTCTAGGGTCGGGTCTGGGGCACGACTAACCTGCTCCAATCCAACTCGCATGATTGAAACATCACTAAAATACTTCATAACAATAATGATTACTAATTGATCTTCTTAGGTATACATAGTTATAACTTGAATATTATATATTCTTTCAATCAACAAACTATAAAATTTTCATAGTATTAAGTTGCATCAGTGATAATTATACAATAACAAATGCATACATTTTGAACTATTATCTTACAACTGAATTTTATTATATTCCCTTATCATTGTGAACACATACATAATTTATCATTTAGTAATAAAAAATAGAAGTATATAATTTTTGTATGTTAGAATAATATCACCGGGTCGTGGAGCGAATCGGGTCTACCCTGACCCGTACGGGTTTCGGGTACGGAGCAAAATTCTAGATCCTTACCGAGTCTACGGAGCGGGTCTGGGGCAAGGTTTAAAAGGTCCGGTCGGGTCCGGAGCATGAGAAACCCGCCCCATTGCCATTCCTACTTGGGGCCACACAAAACGGTGTCATTATACCCTTATAAATGGGAGAGTATGATGAACATTCGCGTGTAGGCAACTGTTCCTAACATTTTTCTTGTAAATTACATCCGCTATAACAATATATATGTATTGGCAAAATCTACTTCCACCCCATTAATTTCCTTTCCCACTCCGTCACTTTGAAAACAAACCAAACACCCCACATTTTCCAGTTGCCACCCAACTATCTGCCCATATTACCCTTGTAAAAAAAAAAAAAAAAAAAAAAAAAAAAAACATATATACGTCTTCCTCCTCAGTCAACCCCTTCAAAACCTAAATCAACAATTTTCTCTTCCTCTAAAATTAGAAACTAACGGAGTCAGAACGTAGATACAAAAAATGCCATGCCTTTTCATCTTTCCTTTACGTGGTAGATAGTGAATTATGTATTTTCAGCGCATGAATAACGATCGTCTGCAATATGTTCGTTAATTTTCCCTTGTGTCAAAACTTCAATTCTGCAGCTTATTTTTCAATCAGTTAAACTTTATACCTGCAGATTGCACTTGCACTTATTCTGCGCTTAAATAACATGTATCGTTTCGATTTAATTGGGTTTTCTTCTCATTTTGTATCATAAATCTTTCGAGACAATATTCTGTATGAACCCACTTTAGCAATAACATGATACAGTTGTTCAAATGACATAATATTTTGTAATACACAATGATAAACACTGATATTGCTACAAGGGTAAAGTTGTCATTTAAAATTAAAATGTTTTGATGGGATAGGAAAGGAAAGTACCGGGTTGGCAATAGAATTAGTCATATTTGTTTTTATGATTTATATTCCAACCAACACTCGTGGATAATACAATCTGTGGGATCAGAAGAGTTAGAACCCCTCAAGAAGGGGAAACAATAAATGAAAAACCAAAGAAAGTTGCGCACGAACTTCTTCCACATGCAAGGAATTGAAATGCAATCACAAGAATTTTCATACCACTAATTTTACCTACATCAACGGAAGCACTACAGCTCAAAACATCAAAAACTATCATATGCTAAGAATAAAAAGTAAAAAATCACAACAATAGAAATAAAGAACAAGTACAAATTAGAGAATTTCAGGCCAGTCTTCAGATTCCTGCAGCTTCCAATGGTCTAAAAAACGCCAGCTACAGCATCAGTAGACAACAAGAACTAAATATTTGACACAAGCAACCAGAAGACCGAAACAATGATCTAGTACAATATATTTCATTGAATCACATATCCTGAACAGCTGCTAAAGGTGAAATAAAAATAATCATGATTAATCTTCAGTTCCAGCAGTTAAGAATAATTAAACAAGTACAAGAAGAAAATAAAAAATAGTATACAAGAGTATTTCAAAAATTCCATGCTAGCTAAAATAATAACTAGCACATAAAATCTACACAGCAATATTCAGTATTCCAATGGGCTTCTTCATTCGCTCAGTCTGGCCTCTCCGATTTTCCCATATGAACTTCATACGACTTTGTGCTTAACTTTACAAGCAAAGCTAACATATAATCCACCATGAAAATACGATAAACCGAGTAATGTGCTATTATGTCTTTATAAGAAGTATGGTACTCCTGTCCTTGGGCCCCTCATTTGATTATTCTCTTCTGTTTCCGTAAAGAACTTCACCTCTCTCTCCTGTTTTCAAAATTGAAAATTGTGAAGAAAAAAGAAAAACTGCATATTTTATGAAGAAGAAAGGGTGAAGGATAATAGCTATTACCATATTTTCATTGAAACTCAATATGGAAGCAACATTTCCGCATCTATAACAATAATTTGGAGCAGACCAGACCTGCAGTGCAGGTGAATACATATTTACACAATTTTAGAACATGATGGAAGTAACAAAATTGGGAAAGGGGGGACTCACGGTTACAAGCCCTTTGTCTGGGAACATGTACTTGAGACCTTCTTGAACAAGCTGATGAGCCCGGCAAACAAGGTCTAGATTGTTTATATGATTGAACTGCAAAATTAAAGTTGTATGTAATATAGAAAAGCAGGACTATATAAACATAATGCTGATAAGTGGACAAAAAAGGAGTAAATACTTCAGTTGTCACTCTTGATCCAAATAACCACCCTGCGCCTCGTGGGCTTACAGCCCATGTTTCGATCTCTTCTGGATCACTCCACATTAGATCGCAGAAGGGTCCCTCGTGTGGGATTTCACAATTCCGATCAATAACCCGTATCTGGCAAAAGGATAAACAAACATCATTCAACGCAGAGATGAAGTATTAAACAGAAAACATCGCATCATAAACTAGTTATTTCCGAGTGCAAATTTGTATCAAACAATGTACTAGAATCACTTGAAAAATTTAAGATAAAATGAATTCTGTCAGATTGGAAGGGAAAATATAAAATAGAAGACTAACACAACTGAACATGAAAACAGAACAAAGATGGACCTGATCGATTGTTCGTATATCAGGAGAAAGACCACCATGGACGCATAGCACCTGCATCAACTCTTTAATTTGTTTAGTTTGTCATGGATAATCATATATGTAAATAATAGATATTAGATATATAAATGTTAACCATCATGAGGTGAACTACATGTGCGCTTATTTCAATGTGATTGACCAATTTCAATTCCTTCAGGATAACAATATAGATGATGTATTGGACAAAACAATTTACCTTTTCATCTATTATTGCAGACAAAGTTAAATAGTCAAACACATCTGTGCAGTAGCGCCAGGCATTTGCATTTCCATACTTTCTCTGGCATTCATCATAAAAACCATAAACCTAGAAAAAACAAGATGTGTTCAGCAAGTACAGATGAGAAAACTGGATAATTTAACTTTTTGCATGCTAGGGTATTCTATATTTTACATGGAAGGCAGACAGTGATAACCACGATTAGTGGTGACGGATATTCCACAAACTGCACCAGCAAACATATTATGCCGATTCCTAATTTATATGATGTTGGTGATGCTAATATTTTCAGAAAACAAAGTATCATCTATAGCATTTCAAATTAGTAACCTCTAGGGAGGACATATCTACCAATTTTGTTGATAATGGTCTTGTTATTTATAGTTTTGAATTGTAAATTATATTAGTTATGACGGCTTAAATGTGGAAAATTGAATTTTAAACTTGTGTTGCAGAGGATACAATATAGATGCCTCTAATATTTTGAATCTTGTTCAGGCTTTTAGGGAGGGATTCCACTAGTAAATTAGAAGTTAACGATTGCAGCATTGCTTTAATTTTACTCCTTTAAAATATTACTGAAGTAAACAAAATATATGCAGGGCAGTGTACAGATTTCAAAACACCATGTTCAGATTTTATTTTTTATTTTAAAAAGATACAAGGCTTATTGACATTACTATTTTCCTTCTTTTGAAAAAATGATTGAACCAAACAAAAGACATATTGAGGCAATAAACAATTTTCCAAGCCATGTTTAACTTTTACCACAAATGGGTATTATGTGACAAAATGATCGAAACATTAAACACTTTACAAGCAATAATTGAGAAAATCATGCAGCAGCCTTGTAAGAATAGCACTGTAAGATTTTTGTTCCAGCTTGAAATGATAGGGCAGGGTTAGCAACATACCTGGGTTAACTGTCTACTTTCATGATTTCCACGTAACAAGGTTATATGAGCAGGATATCTGGCAGTATAAGCAGAATGAAAACAGATATGTCATGCAGGTCAACCTCATTAAAAAAGTTTACTGATTCCAGTTTAATAAAAATGTATTACATGTTAAGAGTCGACCATTCCAGTACAGGAACATAGAGATAAATCAAAACAAAAAATGAAACACCAATGAAATAAAACAAGGATAATTCTATGATTTCATCTACCAAAGACATGAGTATATATCTATATCTACTGCAATCACCCATAATGCATAACAAGGACTTAACAAACAACCCGTTAATAATAGGGTTTGTCAAAATCCTATATTGACACAACCAGTAATCGTCAAACTGATTATACAGCTACTCAAATATAAACTAGCATCAATCTGATTCAGTCATAGTAGACCTCGATTTTAATTTAAGACTTTCTTTTCGAGCAATGTATATACATATATCTGACCTTTCAAATAAAATACAGTGCATTTCCCAAAGGATAAAATATGGTAAGTTGCACCATTATTGTTATATGTTTTCTAGGATTAAAAACCTAAAATGATACTGCTACAAAAATCATGTGACAACAGCCATCTTACAAAGCTGATGTCTTCTCTAGAGATGGCTACTGGTTAGGCAAACAGTCACCTCTGCCATAGTAAATGCTAGCATTTAATTCCACCATGCATAACATTGACAGAAATAATTTGAAAAAACCGAATTACATTTGATCGTTTAGTTCAGAATCTCAACTGACTGGACAAAAATCACTGGGAGTGCAATACTAAATGTGGGAATGAAAACATACTGCAAAAAAGTTCCTGAATATGGTACACTCAAGTGTTGTTATGTCAATAACCTATAATCTAGGCTCAAATACCTATATATATATATATATATATATATATATATATATATATATATATATATATATATGATCTGTATGAGCCCAACTATTGCAACTACGTGGTATGGGAAAAAAACTGACATGTTTTTTCTCTTCAGATATGACAACTGGACACCGATCGATAGGAATGACATACTTGAATTTTGGGTATCAAGATACACTACAAAACTTACCATGAGAATAGTATTACTTAAAAATATTATTGTCAATAACATTTTACTAGGAGCTGAAGTACTAATACAGAATGAATCTCCAACTGTCACAACAATAAAATGTGAAGAACACAAATTAACATGTTTTTCCTCAAGGATTCCAGTTTGTTTACATACCCAATAAACTAAACTAGTTAGTAGGCATATATAAGGAGTTCCTAGTATAACTTATCAGGTTCCAGTCACAATAAACAATGATCATGCAGGAAGAGTAAAAATATGATTTGTATATACATATAAATGATGAATGAATGCAATAATTATATAAATATCCATAAATTTAAGTGTGTTTTTCCGAATATGCAGAAATGTAGATTTCAAATATGAATATGCAGAAATTTATACGCCTGCAGTGGATGCAAATGGAGCCAGATTGTTCTGTGATCGCATCCACATACGAAGACTAGTAGAAATTTGTGCACTCTCAGTCCGCACAATCAAATGTATGAAGTTTGCCTGGACAAATTTTTACTACTCTTCGTATGTGATTGTGATCATACGCGTGCGCAAATCCACTTCAAACATTATATGAGTACCAACAATTAACTAGCTTTATGGTTATTCCTTAAATCACACACGTGCAACCCCCCCCCCCCCCCCCCCCAAAAAAAAAAAACTTTCTTGAAGTTCAAAGTGCAGTACGTCAATGAATCTTAACTGTCTGTTTCTATTGATGGACATAATGTTTTGTTTTTTGGTTTTTGGTGCAGATTTCAACACATTTATATCCACTTTTTGAATGTCAGTTTCATCGGCATGCCTAATACTGAAGCAAGACAAAATAAATTTTGGACCTTGTTTTCTCTCTTACAATCATGAATATTCACCTCGGTAAACGATAAACCTCCATGTTGTGTGTATGTATGTGTGTGTGTGTGTGTACACACACACACACATTGTATTTACGTATGAACTATGAACATCATTAATATTTTTAGTTATTCCAAATTTAAATTTGTGTTTCCAAATATATCTCTATTTTATATACAATGAATATATTCATGTTAGGGATCCAAGATAGAACAATACTATTTTGAAATATATATACCTGGCTTTAAGAAGCAATAAGATAGTGAAAACTTCAAGACTATTATATCCGCGATCAACGAAATCACCCTGATGAATAATCGATGAAATTTGTATGACATTCCTAACAGAAGTGCAATAAGTGTCATGCTAAAATGGTTTACAAACTAAACTTTACCATAAATATGTAATTTGTCTCGGGAACATGTCCTCCAGTCTGAAATAGTTTCATTAGGTCATGAAATTGGCCATGAATATCACCACAAACAGTAACGGGGCTATTAACAGGCTGCACATTTGACTCCTCGATGAGAATTTCCTTTACCTGTGTATAATTAATAACAGCAAAGTTAATAAAACAGTAAGAAGTTCAGGTAAGCAAACTAATATTTGATAAGCTTTAATAAACTTTCTTAATACG
Source organism: Allium sativum (assembly GCA_030737875.1). Lineage (NCBI taxonomy): Eukaryota > Viridiplantae > Streptophyta > Magnoliopsida > Asparagales > Amaryllidaceae > Allium > Allium sativum. The sequence continues at coordinate 993,511,321 of CM060910.1, read as the reverse complement.
ACTGCAACCGAAGTACAATAAAATAGCATGTTTATGCTAGACTGCAACTTTATAGGTTATACAACAAAGAATAAAATGTCGTTAATCGGCAAAATTGAGTCCACTTATTGTGAACATCAAAATTAATAACGTATCATGAAGAATCATAAGGTCTTGTGCCATATCCAGATAACGTTTCTAAACCATTAATTGAATGATAAGCCACCGTACAAATTGAGAACTTACTCCCAATTTTATCTATGATATTAATCGTACAAATTGACCTTTTCACGGCGAAAAAAGAAACTCTGAAAGTAGATACCCTCCAAATCATTTCTACGTGAACACCGCACTAAAGGATCGGCCATCAGCTAATAAGAAAATGCAAAAAAAAAAAAAAAAAAAAAAAAAGGAATAAACCTATGTTTAAATCAAGGTTCAAAATTTCATTTCTGATCTCTGTTCCGATCAAAAAAAAAAAAAAAAAAAAAAAGATTACGGAATTCCACTGTAATTCCGATGATCCCCCCCCCCCCCCCCCCCGCGGTTGGTCTCTCTCTGTCTGTGAAAGCCGTTGGCCATTTATAACCTTTACTCTTACATTTCAGCTTGAATACTCAATTCCCTGTAATTTTGTACCAAACCATTAAACTCTAAATTTATTCAGTAACGACACATACACTTATTTTTTTTAATTCGTTTTTTTTTAGGTTGATCTCTTCTTCTTCTTAGTAATTATACCTAATCATTTAAATAAATAAAAAACTATAAACATTTATGCAAATTCAATCTCTTGCTTATTTCTCGTTCAAACTCAAAGCAACTCCGATTCCACAAAAAACCCTTTTCAAATCTCAAACTACAAGAAATAAGATTTTCTTTAGAAAAAATCATTCAAAGTAGTTCAACCCATTCAAACTTCGTTGCCATCTCTTCCCGGTTAAAATTTTAAATCGTGCATTTACCCTAACTCGAAGTTTGTTCAATACTAAGGTTGTGAAGGTTTGAATTACATAAATTTTATGCTAAATTCAATCATGGATTTTATTTTAGTTGTATATATTTTTAACAATATTATAGGAGAATCAGATTGAACTAATAATTTACAAGATATGGAAGGAACTTCCCTAGTGTTTGTTATTCACTAAGTAATTTGAAATTTTGCGTAATTTGTAGCTCTCGGTGATATTTCTGTAAAAACATCTATTGCATAACACATTCTTTATATATGATCAGATTTGTTTTCATCTATAAGTTCATTTTTGGTATTTTCTACCATCAGCGATTTACTACGTTTTGTAGGCAACGAAAGCATATACCAAAAGATAAGAAAATCAATATGATGAAAAGAGGTGAGATCAATTAACCATAACCCTGAGAAAAGGTTTGTTGACTCGACAAACATTACCGCCAACAGAAATTATTTGTTGGTGTTTCTACCTAGGGAACTACAAATACAGATGTACAAATTTGCAAGAATTGTTACGGGTGCAAAGAAATCTATGAAGACTGCACATGAGGTACCCTTAAAAAAAATATTTGATTGAATTTTAAAGAAGGACGAAGATCTATTTTTTAAAATTGCATCATTGAGCTTTAAAAGTGAAAAGTTGACGTTTACATTAAAAATAATAATTATTTATGCGATGAATTACAATTTAATAAAAGAAACAAGATTTGTGTTATATGTGTAGTGGCAAGGATCAGCTACACCTCAATATGGTTATACCTATAATGCTCCGGATATCTAGTACAAGTTCCAATTTAAATAATACTACTTACTCTTTCTCATCATTACATTATATTGTTTAATTTAGAACATGTTGCATAAATCAATGGGAAATTGAAGTATAGTCGGTTTTTGTCATGTGCATGTACACACACATATATACATATACACCTAAAACATTTTATATTCATATTATGATGTTAGTTGTAAACTGGGAATAAGATTTGTGCCTAATATTAAATGCGCAGGTGGATGAAAGCAATACATCGTACAATTTATATAAATAATTTATTTTACTCCATTTTCAAAGCAATATTTTGTACATATTTGTAATACTATATTCAACCTCATTAACATTGATGATATTAAAATTATATTTTGTCCAAGGATGCTATGTGGGCTTTATGGCATATGATTCGAGTACATGACTACATGCATTATTTTGCATGATTGTATCAACCTTTTGCTATGTAATAATGGGTTTTGAAATAATATTATACATATTCTACTACAACCAAAGTGAAATAAATGATTCTTCATTGTCTACTCTCACATCCCTTATAGGGTTGTACAGTGGAGTTTCCTTTGTACAGTCCATTTTTTATTTTCGCTATTTAATTATTTTATTTTTCTCTTCGAACGCTAATCCTACCCTAGGTATTTATGATGTCTACTCATCATATCCTTTTTGTATTAGCTTCCTTGACATATTTATTTTTTAAGATGGGGGCTCTTTCATTATTCATCAACTTCCCAATTCCACAACTAAGCGGTAACCTAACCAACATTTGTTTGCCATCCAATATCTAAGTTTAATGTCGGTAATCTTTCCAACTATAACCGTAGTTATTTGACTTCGTAATTTATTTTTATTTATTTTTTCCTTTCTGTTTTTGGTGAGCCAAAACAAAGTAATATGTATCACTTTTTATGTAATAAGATATAATTCTATTAGAAAGTTAACTAAGATCATTTTATTTTTGTTTCTTTGCTTTATCTTTATAGAACTTGGTCTTTGCAAATTGATTCACATTTTAGATATAGTTTTATTCAATTGCAGCTTTCTCAGAATCGAGCGGGATGACTTAATATATCATACTTAAGTAACCTAATTCTAATGGCAATAAATTATGTCAAGTAATATGAGGGCTCCAATTTAATATTTTTAGGTGGTTTTGTTTGATATTGGTAAACAGATTAATTATTTTAAATCTATATTGCTTTTTTTAATTAAGCTTATATGTTAATTTGTATAGGACTTGACATTCGCATTGATGAAAGAATTGAAAGATCTTTCAATGTTGAAAGGTAGTTTTTGTTCCATGACCTCCATTTTATATTAAGGAGCTCATGCTCATGTAAAGCTATATCATTTTCAACTTGATGACTTGCATTCTTTGTCTCATAATTCTTAATTACTTCCTTTTAACAAAGGTAGCAGTTTAGTTCCTAATGTCACAGTTATTAGGCGTATGTAGGAATTATTTAATAATTATTAGGCGTATGTAGGCATTATACTTAGGGTGAATTTTGGTGAGAATCATATAGTTCATTTCAGATTGGTTTGTAATCATCAAGTAAAACACATGTATTTTTCAATTTTAGCAAAGATCATATAATATTTTGTCTTCATGGTATTAGTTTCATGTGGTTTCTTTATTTTAATTAACGTATTTGGTTTTGATGTTACAACAATATTTACTATGCTTTGACTATAGCATGGAAAGTATTTTATTCAATCTGATGTTACTTTTTATTGAAAATTTTAATATTAACTTTAAAATTTTATCCTACATAACAAACAGTTTGTTATAATTGCTAGCTGGAGAAGTTGACTTTACAGTAAATTGCATTTGGAAGCCATGTCAATATATCAATGTTGCAAGATTGAAGCATCTCTCTTCTTTGTGTCAATATTACCAACTCTTATGTTTAATTCATACTAATATTTGGTATTTGGATAATTTTTAGTTTAGGCCTCATGTTTTATTATTTACATAATGCGTTAAATCAATACATTAGTGCATTAAATAAAAGGGGTATTTAGTTTTAAGGACACATTCCTCAAAAAAAATAGATCAAAGGACAACTAAGTTTGATAATTAAATGAAGGACAAAAACCAGATTGTATTATATCAACATGGAGTTCAATTTAATTTATCATTATTACTAAATTAATTTAAAAAAAAAAATGTCCTCAAAATTGAAATAAAAAAAAAAGTGATTTCAAAATTACTTTAGTCGATTAATGTTATTATAAACATATAGAAATAATCAGCTCGGAAAGCTAAATGAATATAACTTTATTATTTAAAAATATAGCTTTATATTGTATCACCCAAATACAAAATTAAGTCATTTTAAAGTTAATCTCATTTGCACCATAAAAAAGCTATATCGTAAATAACGAAGCTATATGCATATAGCTTTCTGTCCTGAATTTTTTTTTATTCATTTTCCCCCATATTTACGATACCAAAAACATTTCATAATTAATTTTTATTAATTTTCTAATCTTATAATCCCAAAAAAGCATTTTTGTATTAAATATGAGATGTCAACATGTGTCCTTAGTTTAAAATATTTGGATATTTTCCAATTAAATCATGAAAGTTGTCCTTAATTTACATTGCGAAAGTTGTTTGTCCTTGGATCTAAATTTGTTTTAAAATGTGTCCTTGAAAAAAATATCCACTAAATAAAACAGGTCATCTACTTATATTCCTCTTTTCCTGATCTATTCTATCAATATATCATATAATGTTGAATACGCATTTTCATGTCCTCGCTTATCATATAATTTTAACCAAATACTAACCATCCTTGATTCAAGAAAACATTTACATTTTTTGTATCTACATCTCAATTAATCACTGCCATATTCATTCTATATCATATTAAAAACATGAAATATTATTTTCACATTCTCACTCTACCTTAAATTCTGATTTTCTCTTTTCAATTCCCACTAATCAAAACTTGAATATATGACATTTCATCTACACGCTCTTCATTTAATTTTAACCCAAATAATGAACTCTTCTTAATTTATGCTACTATTTTATATTTTCCACTTAGCATTTACATCTTAATTAATCACCGATTTATTCATTCTATAACACATTAGAAACACATGCTATTATTTTTCACATCCATGTTCTACCTGAAATTCTCCTTTAACCTTTTCATTTTTTTTCAGACCAAAACTAAAAATTCAAAGCACTTCTATGCGATCAAAATAAGAACATGGCAAATCGTGTTGACACCATGGTTCTATTACCCCCAATAAGACTAAATTGGGCCAAATTCAAATTTCTCTTTATCAGTGCATCAGGTTTCGTAAATATTTTGGTTATTTTTAACCCTTATTACTATTTTTGATAACTCTATTATTTTTTATTATATTGTCCCAATTACAAGAAATATGGATGGAACAAGTTGAGATATAATAAACTTATTATAGCTTAGAAGATAGACAATGATAAATTAGGAAAGACAGAACATTTCAATGAAATGTATACTTTAAATTTCGTAATTCAAACAATTGATTTCGTGTCGTATTCGTTTCTGATATTTATTTTGATCCCCTCTTTTCCTAATCTATTCATTATTTCCATCTTATTCTTATTTTAATTTAATATCATATTTTCATGTTATGCTCGTTATTGATGTTTCTTTGTTAAAAAAAAAATTTTGGAACTCCACAATAATTGAGACCTTTTGGAGGGTCGATGGACTAATCAACTTCAGGGGGATTAAGTTGTGTATGTCTGCTTCAACTCATGGCACATGCAATCCTCACGGTGCTATTTTTGCAAGAAATATGTGTAAGGTAAGGCTTGAACACGGATCTATTGCCAGACCTAAACATTCTTTTTTTTTTCCATTACGTTGCACCTGTAGACGATTTAACATCTTTAATTAAGAAATTATTATTCATAAGCTCAATACATTTACTATGCATTTTTTCCAAGAATATCGATTATATTGTTACTATAGAAAATTTGGTTTATCATTATATTGAAAAGGTCAAATATAGTAACAAACCAAATCTTCTTTAACCCCCAATCTACTAGGATTTGTATTCTTTAAATTTTAGTATACTAAAAATATGGCTTGAACAAAAAAATGTTGACATGATTTCTTTTATACGTATACATGCATGTGCATCCGTACACAAACACAAATATATATATATATATATATATATATATACATGTATATATGTGTGTGTGTGTGCGCGTGCGTCGTCTTCTAGGCTTTTTTTTTTTTAAATAGTTGCCTACTTAAATATCGTATTTACTATTTGTGAAACATTGAGTCAAAATAATGGATTGGTAGGCAAAATCTATGAACTAAAGTTTAACTTTTTATATGTTACATGTTTTTCAACTTATCGTTGATTTTGGATAATGCTGGTAAATCAATTCAAATTAATGTCCGTTCTTTTAGGTGCATAACCAAATTTTGACTATTTTTATCTAGCTCCAGTATAAACAGATTGCACCAAAATTATATTGTCAAAGAGACTGGAAATTTGGAATTTTGCCCATTCAGCTCCAATTTAGATTGCAAAAAAATCATGGTATTAACTGAATTTTTTTGCATAAAAAATCGTGTTTCAATATCAAATGGATCTTTTATATTTGCAACTTTCGATGCTTTGGTTTTGTTGAAATTTGCTACAATTAGTAAAAACTTGCTACACATGCATGTAACATACTTCTTAATCAAAGAGAGCTTACTCTACTAATTTAGCAGATTTTATCATATTATATTTGAACATGAAAAAGAAATGACGATCCTTTTTTTTTAGTATGTTGCTAAAAGGTTTCTTGCATTATAGATGTCTAATATCCATCTTTATAATGATATTTATTAGAAAACAAGTTACCGATGAAGTTTCAATTGTATGAGAATATATAAAATGAATGATATTGATTTTAATATAAAAATAATAATGTTTGTGTGCTTGCAATATTTATGAATATCATTTCCATTATATAGTTGTTTGTAATATTAAGAAAAATGCTTTGTGTTCCAGCCCTATGAAAGCTAATATACATCCGTTATTAATAAATAACATATAATTGTTGCTATTGCGAAAGTGTATTTTTATTATCTAAATTAAAGTAATACAAACTAGTGTGGAGGCACACACATAGTGTGCGCAAGTCATCAACTGTACTGCATACAAAATGGAAAGTCCATGCATTGTGCAGTTTCAAATGTCTATGGTAAACAAAGAAATTTGTTGATCATGGTTTTCTAGAATATCTGCAATGAATATAACAGCTGTACTATCGAATTAGTTTATACAACACCTCTAAAGTAACTATCGAAGGGAAGGTCAGAAATTGAGTTCTTGAATACTTGAGTTTGTTCACTCATTGTGTCAAAAACATGCATACGATCACCAATCATATAGCTGGGAGTTGGTGCTAGTATATCATATTGTGAGTAATTCATATATGGGAAAACACATTAGAACATGCATTAGTGAAAATTTATGATATAATCTCAATCATTAGACCTTCTCTGAATTCAATTTTCTTATGTAATCACAATGAGATCCAATGGTTATAACATATTATGTCAAATTTTGCGATTCTTCGTGATAATCGCTCTTTTATACACCTAAAAGTTTACTGTCAATTGCCGCATTTTTGTTCGAACATGAATTGCTAAAGTAGTACCGAGCGAAATTTGTATATTTTCACTCGACAGTCAAAAGAAATAAATATCACGAATATCTATTGTATGTATAATTCAACTGAATAATGGAACCTCGTAAATATCAATAACCCATGTCAAAGGAATAAATATTTCAAATTAATAAACATCAACATGTTTAGTGTGCAAACAATTTACCAATTAGTAGTTCAATTCAATGATAATATTTTAACATTGGACAAAACAAGTTTTATTAGAACAATAAGATTCTAATCATATAAACATTGCAACAATTATCAATAACTAAAAAAGATAACATATAAACACAATTGAGTAATATTAACATCAGATTATGTAGCTGTCAAAGGAAATGATAAATATGTGATGGTACGACGTCGTAAATAACGTGATTACAGTATTTCCCAAATTTGGGCAACTGCAACATTCAAAGATATAAACATTTGCATTGATAGTTTAGCATAAGATAAGAAGAGCATCAACATTTGATTACATATTTGAAAAAGGATCATATTGTAGCATCCCAGATTGCCAACAATGCCTTGGCATTGGTTTACAGTTTGCAGTGAACCACTTTGTGTTGTAATCAGCATTATGCATTGAAATTTGCAAACGTGTTATCTATAATACTAGGAGTGCTATATGTTAATATATAATACCAAAATAATAAAAGTACGACACTAAAGTAAAAATGGAAAAAAAAAATCATTTAGCACCCAATCAAGAATATATATATATATAGGGGCAGGTTCGAGAGCACCCCAAACAGTGCAACACCCCAAAAGCCCCTCAAACACAACCAAGTATTCCACACCCTCTCTCCTTCCACTCATTCTCTCACTTCTCACTCACATTCTTTAATATAAATGAGTGGCTGTGGTTCGGGTGCAAATGGAGGGCTGAAACTCAGGGGGGCTCCCTGATCCTATCTCATATATATATATATATATATATATATATATATATATATATATATATCGAGACATGCATACATACGTCAGCCCTTTATTACCTGGGGTGAAAAAAAAGTCAGTAATCAGCACAAATGTCTTATCCTCACTATCACTATGCGGACACGGTTTTGGAATAGATTGTAATAACCGAAGTTCCAAAAACAAACTGACTACACAATCCTGAACCCAAAGATTACCTTTTTCATACTAAACTGAATCTGAATGTTAACAACTTCAAAAATAGATAATATTAACACAAGTTTAGATTCATTCATACCTAAATGTATGTAGCAGTAGGTGATGGTCAATGTTAATAGGTTTTGCAACGACGTTCATTTCAGTGATGGACGATTTAGTAGGCCTTGCGATAACATTGACATCAATCGGTTTGATGATAATGATGGCGTTGATTGATTTGGTGATGATAGGCACCAATCATTCGGTGATTGCAGACATGCGTCAATTATTTACCGTGATGAAAGGCATCGCCTGATTTGGTGGTAGGTCATGTTGATCGATTTGACAATGGATTGGTTAGGTAATTGAAAGGGTGGTGATTTAATTGGTTATCGACCAATTTTGGCGCAGTAGAAGAACTACAGTTTATTCTGAAAATTGTTTTCGCAATTGATCGCTTATGGAGAATTCGTATACCAAATTTAGATATTTCCATTATTGTTATTAGAGATTAGAGATACCTTGTTTTTATTGACATGCATATCGATATATATTTTGCAATACGTTCTATTTTTGTGCAACTCATAATCTCATATCCAATGTAGAAATTAACAATCTACGTTTTTTCCTTCATATTGGTATTTGTTTTGATTTTCCCACAAATAAAACAAGGAGGTTCGCAAAAACTATGAACTGACACTTTTCAGTTATTTTGATATATTAATTATGTGTAAACAAATAATTTGTTCAAGATATTTGTTTAGATTCAATTTTAATTCTTTTTTAATTTTGGCAAGAATTTGACGTTGTATTTGTGTTCTCAATTTGAATGAGAAAAAGTGCTTGACTGCTTCATTTTGGAATCTGTTGGTGAAATACAAAAATTAATGTGATCAATATTTTCTTATTTGGACAGGTTCAAGATTAAAACATTTTGACAATCTTTGGACAAAAATATACACAACGAAGATTACGGACGTGAAACTCATGAAATATCCATTTATAGAATCAAGTTATAATAATTTTGTAGTTAATTTTGAACTTTTATAACAAAGCTATTTAGCGAAGACGTGTGCGTAGCACACGTCTGTACTGGTTTTTATAATACATCATAAATATCAAATATTAAAATAAATTTATATTATGCCCATTGGATTACACACAACATACATGGTTGCAAGAAGATATACAATGTGCACCAATTTCAACAACGAAAAACTATCTCTGAGCTTCATATGAACCATAGTTGGTGTTCTCTTCATCTTCAAGCATCGCTACTTGCGTAATAAAGTACATGAAAGAATATTAAAAAACTAGTTCACAATACGTTACAAAATAAACCCAAAACTATAATCAACCTCAATCAATATACTTAAATCAAAAACCATCATTTTACATTAGCCAACATATATAGGCATTAAAGTGATAATCAAACTCAAATAAAACCAAAACCCTACGAACGAACACTCCAACCCTAGACTACATATATTTTCACCGTTATCTAACCAGAATATCCCCTAATTGAAGAACCCTCTCCTCCATCTGTTATGTTGCTTCTGTCTTGATGCAGCCTCTCTCGCTCAATGCTGCTTCTCTCCCACATGACGCCTCTTTCTTCAACTCTAATAAATTCATAAATAGATCATTTTACTTTATTCTATAATCCAGAAACCAGAATTATCGGCAAATTTCGGCCTCGTCGTCACGGGAATCAAACCGGAATGGTTGGAATAACAACATGCCGGTCAAAATTTGGAACCATGGTTTAAACTAAAGATAATATAATGTTTAAACAGACTATAACTCTTCTAAGCCTTATAAATACTGATAACAACTTATTGAACATTTTATTTATTCTTTTTTGCTAAACGTGCTTTTCAATCCATTTCTACTTTAATTTTCAAGTCAACTTACATTGTATTTCATGAATAAATATTTGCTTATGACTGAACAGCTACTCTTTTGTCAAAAATGCATTGTCAGTAATTTTGATAAAATATTTGATTGCAAACACTGTAATGTAGATGTGTGATTCATTGCACATTTACATGTTACTCTGGAGAACAATTTCCGTACACAACTAGATAATCTACAAAAGCATTTTCATATGCTCACATGGTCTTCACTTTTGCTGATACTTAACCACAGACTTGTGTCTTTTCATCATCTTCATTACACTATTATCGCACCCATTCTAAAGAAAATTAATAGCAATAGTGTGATGACAAGGGAACCGCCCTTTTGCCCTAGGGCCCTGTTAAAACACGGACCAAGCAGCGTTAGGCGCCCAACTAGGGAATCGTGGCCAGCCATCAACCGCCCACTGGCCAAAAGTGTGGCGCCCTTAGCAGTACAGTGATAAGCAATAACAATCCCAGATCCAAACATTAACATAGTCCCAAACCTGGAGCCGAAACCTAGTATAGTATGCACGTACTACTACAAAAGGATATCCTTTCATTTCCTAATGTCACAAAGCTCTAATCATGCTTTGTTATCAAACCCCGTTCTTCCAAACAAAAGTATAAAAACATTCGGTATACGAAATAAGGGTAAAAGGAAAATACGTATTCACAGAGATGTTGGAGCTCGTCTTCCAAAAGATGATTGCCTGCCTTCACTTTTGAAATCCACCGGTCCAAATCCATGACAAATACTTATTTATTTTCCCAGACAGAAAGAAACACTGAAAATTGAAGTGAAAGCGGAAGAATCGTAGGAAAATAAAGGAATTTTGAAAGTAAAAGTAAGAAACGGCGAAGAAGAAGAAGAGGAAGATAGATGAGGGTGTTTCTGTGAAACAAAAAAAAGGATCTATTTACAATCGGGCATCGTCGGACCCGTTTGGTATCGGAAGATACGAAAAGCAAACCAAGGAGTGGAGGGCGTTGGTCTGTCCCGATGCGTAGACTATAAACGCAGCAAGAGCCGCTTATAATTCATAATTTATTTATTTTTCTAATTTTTTTTTCTTTTTGGGTAACGATCATGGTGATCACGTGTACTTTACGCATGAATGATTTTTCTACGAATAATATATGATTAATACATCAAAAAGAAATTAATCAGCGTAAATATTTAATCCTGTATTTACGTTAAATCATGTATAGTTAATTGAAACTTTTATTCATAGATTGCGACATCTAATTTTTCGTTAGTTTGAATTTTATTTATATTATTAGATAACAAGCAATGAATTTGTAAATAATCTTTATTTGTTAGTTCATACTTTTAAGTATGGAGTGTATTTTGAATTTGTCAAGAGGTTTGACTGTTACATCATATTTTTTAAGGTATATATATTAAGATTTGTTAATATCTATATGGAGATAATTTCGACAGCTTATGCTGACATCAAAGTAGGGCTGATAATTAAAATCGAGAATCGGAAGAGCGAATCGTCTCGAAAAGATAGGGACCTGAATCAAACAGAGTGGGCTCGGATCGGGTCTAGGTGATGAAAAATACAATAAAGAATCGATCAAACCCAACCAGAAAGACCCGAATAAAAACATTCAAATATATGTATTTTTAATATTACTACCCAACTGAACCCGACCCGACCCGAACAAATGCTCAAGTCTGGTCTAGATTTTTGAATTGTATAGTTTAAACCCGACAAAAGCAGACCCATCTAGAACCAAGACCCGTCAGGTTGGGTCTAATTGTCACTCCTACATCAAAGGTATTGCAACTATTAATAAAGAAATCATATAGTAGTTAATTAAAAATATTATTTATATATTTCAACATCTATTTTTTTGTTAGTTTGAACTTTATTTATATTATTAATGAACGAACAACGAATTTGTAAACAATTTTTGTAACACCCCGCCTCCGCTAGGGTCACTCGCAAAGGAATGCACTAGCTTTAGAGGGGCATTATTGGTAAACATGCACAGAAATATCACAAGACAGAACATATAAAATAGCGGAAGTAAAATCGAACTTTCATAAACATGAATACATAAGGTCTAAAGCCTTTTACATCAGAGTACATCAAAACCTGTCTTGCAATAGTAAAGAAGCATAAAGACTTTTTCATAAATTATTCCCCAAATAAAAACAGTAAAGTAGTCATAGCCAGGAAAAGTCCAAGCCATCCATGATGACCTTCAAGCAGAAGAAGTCCGAACTAAACAACAGTATTTCCTCCCTGTAACCTGGGGGGAAACGGAAGAAAAGAGGCGAAACAAAACGGGTCAGTCAAAAAGACTGAGTAAGCCTTATCTACTATTAGTATAAAAACTAGTAAAGTTAACTGACATGAGAAACTGAGATGAACATAAGCATGATAACAAGATAGATAGGCTAAATCAAAATAACAGGATGAACTACTGAACTCAGGTAAACTAAGGTGTCATGATAAATTACGATGTCAAGATAAAACAAGGTATCACATCGTCAGGTTTCTATCAAGTATAATATCCCCAAGATATCTATCACGTATAACGTCCCATGGCATCTATCCTGTATATCCGCTCTGCACCTACCGTACTAGTATCCCAACTGTATTACGTGTTATCCGTGAATGACCCTTACTCAAAAGTCGTGTAATGGTCCATGTCAACCTAATATGCCGCATATATTGGTTACTCAACTCATATGTTTCTTTCCATGTATAAGTTCAGTCCTTTGTCGTAGGTTGTACGGGCTTTCCCATGTAAACGGTTTATCCTTGAAGTTGTTTTGGACTGCAACCCTTGATCTAGTTGTGTTTCCTTACCATGAACTATCGCGCGTCCACTTAGGATTTATGCCACCTAGGACCGCTAGGGATTATGCTACCTAATGAACGTTTCCGTGTCTCGGTTTGGGTTTTGGCCACCTAGGACCACTAGGGATTACGCCACCCGTCAACCGCGCCCTTGATCCCACGTATGTATCGTGAATCTTTTTCCATGTCTAGATGCACATGTTCCCCAATGTGCCATCCGAGTTCCGTGCCAGGGCAAATCAAGAAATACGGAACTCGGTCGGGAGCTTTAAATCGTCTACCGATGCAGATATCAAGGTCTGTTTTTGTACCCGTGGCTATGGTCCCACGTGACCCCTCCCTCAACTACTGAAAGGCAATCCAAGAAAAATCATGTATAAGAACCACTCCACGACCCCACTATAGCCCACTTCCCTACGGGCCAACCTCACCCATGACTCGATAGCAAGCTCATGGTCTGTTGGGGGTTTTCTGCCTTTCCGTACGTACACGATTGACTAAAGATGGTAGGTAGTCGGCGATGTGCTATCCAGGGCAAAAACCAAGAATCGTCGACTCCACGCTAATCCATCCCAGTCTTTAGGTCGCTCGCATAGCAACCAAGGCATACTCTTGGTCCTTCTAACGCAGACCTTAACCTCTCATGGGCCTAGTATGATTACCTGGCAGCCCACAGAGGGATCCCAAGAATATCCTCACGTCCCCCGAAGCTTCCACTTCGGCACCCAGTGCGCTGGAGCTTTTATCCGAGTCAGATAACTTGCTCCCCCTCGTATACTAAGCGATGACCTACCGTATCAGGTTACTCATCGTTTTCTGAATTAGTCCTATGTCCTTAGCTAAGAATTATTACTTAGTTACCCTTAACTAAGGTTTACCACTTAGCTTCCTTTCCCGTTATCCTTGATCAACCACGAGTCTCTACCTAGTTCCTCTAACTAGGGTTGGTCTTATTGGGTTAAGTGTTATCGTTCAAGTCCATGCCTTAACCCGCCCACGAATCACGTCAAGATTGGCTAAGTATTTAAGTTCAAGACTTAGCCCCACAAGTTGGTTAAGTGTACCCAGAGGCTCATGACTTAACCCTATCAGGTCAAATTGGTCAAGTACTAGTTTACCTTAACCCTATCGGATTATCTTGCTAGATTGATTAAGCATAGATTATCTTAATCCCATCAAATTATCGAGTCGGATTGGTTAAGTATATTCTAAAAAGGTCTTGCGACTTAACCTTGTCAGGTCCGCGTATTAGATTGGTTAAGTGTAGGTTACTTAACCTCATCAAATCATCATGTATAATTGGTTAAGTATAAGTTGCTTAACCCCATTAAATTATCACGTTAAGTTGGTTGAGTATTGGTTACTTAACCTCATTGAATTACCAAGTTTAAATTGGTTAAGTGTTTAACTTAACCCCATCGAATTACCGTGTTTAGATTAGTTAAGTGTGGATTACTTAACCTCATCTAATTACCGTGGTTAGATTAGTTAAGCCTTAATTACTTAACCCCATCTAATTACCAAGTCGGATTAGTTAAGTGTAAATTACTTAACCCCATCCCCTAATCATCTTGCATGGTTAAGTGTCATTAAGAAATCAAACCCGATCCCACTTAACCTTATCAAGTTATCATGTTGGATTGATTAAGTATTGGTTAACTTAATCCCCGTCCACTAGCCGTATAAAAATGGTTAAGTGTCATTAGGCAAATCAAATCACTTAACCTACCCAACCTTGTCATGTTTTGTTAAGTATCATTAGCCTAATCAATTTACTTAACCCCTTCATCCATGTCATATTTGGTTAAGAGTCATTAATCAAATTAACTTAACCCTATCATGTGACATTAATTACTTAATGCACCCCAACCTCTCACATTAGACTTTGTTGTGGTTACTAGTTAAGCCGGTCGGTTCCGGGTAGCTTTACACCACAACTTGGTCTAACCTCGGGTTCAAGCACAACATGACCAACTTCTCACATTGGGTCCTATTGTTTGCAACTACTAGTTAGGCCGGTCGGTTCCGGGTAGTTTTACGTTGCAAACTCAACCCAACCTCGAGTTGGCCACACTTATATTATCTAAGTGTCATGTTCATCATGTTTCCAAAACATGTTACAAGTTTTTCAAGCATTTGGGTAGACCTAACTTAATAGGTAAATTCCCAAAGGGTAGACCTAACTTAATAGGTAAATTCCCAAGCTTATGTTTTTATGCATACTTACATGTCAACTTCCATGTTATATTTCAAGCCATGTTTTCAAGTTGTATTTTCATGTCATTAGAAATTACCCATAACATAACCCAACGCTTTTAAACTCGCATATACGTTCGCAACAACGTAATGGATTAAAAGAAGAGACTTGGCAAAGGAATGACAAAAATGGGTATTAAGCCACAAGTTAATCATGGTGGCAAATGAGGCACAAATGTGTTCATTAGCTTGCATGTTACATTCTTAAGCCTCAAAAGCATGCATAAACCCAAACTTGGCACATAAGCGAATCATGGTGACAAAAGACATGGAATGGTGGCTAGAAACTCGCATATATCATCATATAAGGATTATGACTTCATATGCAAGTTGACATAATGATTATGAAGGTTCTCATGTTGCATAATGCAACATTTCAACATAAAGGTTGTAGCTTTTAGCTCATAAGATCAAGATAATGACTTCATAAACTTGCATGACATGATAGCATATATCATTCCCAATGATCAAAACCCAAACTTGCAACATGAACATTTAACTTCATAGTTAATATCTAAGAGTAGGGAAGGGCTTACATTGCTATGAAGGCCTAAATCGATTAAACTAAAGCTTATGATGAAGCCTATGCATGCCATCACCCAAAAACCCAAAGATGGATGCTCCAAATCACTAAAAACACCATCTTTATGAACAAAGATCAAAGCTTTTGTCTTGAAATCAACTTGAGGGGCTCTCATACTAACATAGGGACTCTCTAATACTCTCATGTTCATGAAACCTCTCATAGAAATGAAGTGGAGGCTAGGATAGTTGAGTGGAGGCCATGAAAGTAGAAATTTTGCCATAGTTTAGTTGCATGAATGAATAATGAGGATTTATGATAGGTTAGGGTCTTATTTATAGATTAGGCAAGTGTTTTAGGCCATAGGATTAAACCTAGATTCAATCCAAGCCATCAAAGCATGTCTTGGGGAAGAAGTCAAGTGTAGGAACCATCTAGGGCCTTTAGATTAAAGATGAACCATGAGAACCATCCAAATGCAAAATCTGCATTTGAGCGAATCGGCCCACGGGTTGACAGCCAAACACCCTGGATTAACCCCTAGTCGACCCAGCGGGCTTGGGTCGACCTCAAAAATCGGCCGGTTCGGTTATTCCCCTCTCCCAATTCGCTGTTTTGAACATTTTTGCATATTTATTTAATTTTCAATTATGTATATATATATATATATATCAATATATATATATTTCTCTACGCAACCCATTTCACTTAATTAAGTATACTTTAATTTGGGAATTTTTCGTGAAACTTCGCGAGGCCATATCTTGGTCATACGGACTCCGATTTTCGAAAACTCGGACTCTATTTCGCGTATTTTTCCGAGACGAACGCAATGGCAAAGCCCGTTTCCCTTGATTCAGATTTTACAGTTTAATTCTGCCTCCATTTATGTTATAACAGGTTATTGAAAATACGGGTTGTTACATTCTCCCCACCTTTTAGGATTTCGTCCCCGAAATCTCCAAGTTAGGAAGAACATATCCTACCATCCATCATCCATCTACTCAAAACATCATCCACAAGAAACCATTGTCCTTAGATGATTTCTAATGTTGTATGAATATATGCAAAACGTATGTGTACATGTTCCTTAGCTAATGCTAATGATCAGGCCTGAATAATCTTTCTAATGCAAAATATGTATAGTGCCATGAATCCAACATGTATGCAAATAGTCCTAGTCATATAGATACTATATGCGTGCACAATCATTCATTCATATGCAACAACCGCATGATAATACATTCGATTTCATCCATAAACAAGTATAAATACTCGTGCATATGCAATATGAAATGTGACCGAGTCGAGCTAGTATCTAATGTGTATTCGCGCATCCACGAGCAACCACTTGCAACCACTTGCAACCATATCAATCATAACATGTTTCAAATACATGTTTGCATCCATAGGGTTCTACCGAGGATTCCCTGAAACAGGGTCGAGAAGATAAACAAGGCAAACTCCTTACGGGGTTTGTAACAGAAAATAGGACCGAGAGGGTGTCCACAGAAGATAGCCTACAAGTAAGCTCTACAGAAACAGGGATCAAGGAGATACTCCCAAAAAGAGATATCATGCGCGTATCTAGTCTTTGACCATCAAAGTCGTACTTCCTTGAGCTCAATTCCATTGTGCCTTGACCGTCTTTTAACTTCGCGATTTCGTAGCTTCTTATTTCCTGTTTCCATAACATGAGCTGGAACTCATTTCTTCGTCGCCTCTCGTTCCACTTGCACTTATCCTCTTTCTAGAATACTTGACGCAAACATGACTGCGTACTCATGATCTCATGCAAGCCTTCCAAAATTCACTAGTGAACCTTGGATCTCATATCATAAGGTATTCCACGTAGAAAAACTTTCTCTTGAAAGTAAACAGATGCCAACCAGGTTATCAAGCGCACTTACTAGGGTGACTTCTATAACCCATGCATAAGTGAAATAGACCATCCGTCTCATCGGCGAACGCCACTCGATCGGGCTTCAAATTTCCAATAAAGGCATCCAGGGATTCTAAGTAACTAGTCATGACAGAACCTCAAAAAGGTTACACGATACTTCGAGGGTATTACCAAGGCTAGTCAAAAGTCTAACTACCCTCCTATCAAAACCGGGAGTGGCACCCCTTACTGGATAACCACTTCATCCCTAGAATCCATCCATAGCTTATAAACATAAGCATTATTTCCAAACTCAACACTTGGCATAGACATTCTCAAATCCAAACAAGTCATGTATACATGGACTGACTCTCCAATAGGACTTTGAGACAAAAATTGGGATTCTCTATTACGCTAGTACTTAAGGTGCAGAGACTCAACTATCGAAGCAGACTTAATTGATACCATGATCAAAACAAAGTCCTAACGGGATGATAGAGAAGAAAAGCTAAACCTTTAACAAGATCGTTACCCTCCTTCCGAGGTACCCTAGAAATGAGAGCATACTATTGCCCTCCCGATGATCTTGTCCTTGTCCCATGATACTTAACTATCCACCCCGTTTCACCATGCCAAAGGTACTCTCTCATCATGGGTTTCATTGTTCATCTTTCTCTCTCACTCTGGGTTGAGCCATACCAACAAGTTGTTCATCCTTAAACTCGCATCCTTTATCCTCTTTCTCACTATTCTTTCTTATAACGCGGCCACTGGTCTCTCGAGAACCACCTCCATCGCATGGAAAGCACTTCCGTAGATAGAAAAGACTAGTCGCAGTTAAAACCACTGTGACTACAGATGGAGGAAAGAAAGGAAAAGAGATTCAATCAAGGAAACAAGGATAATGCTAATGGCCTTTGGGGAATAGCCTTTTCTTTTTAAAAGAAAACTTTCTTGAAAAATGCTTCTTTATAAATGATTTTCAAATAGTTTTCAGAAGGTCTTTAAAAACTTTTGCCCAGTCTGGTAACCTTCTGCTCTGATACCAAATGTAACACCCTGCCTCCGCTAGGGTCACTCGCAAAGGAATGCACTAGCTTTAGAGGGGCATTATTGGTAAACATGCACAGAAATATCACAAGACAGAACATATAAAATAGCGGAAGTAAAATCGAACTTTCATAAACATGAATACATAAGGTCTAAAGCCTTTTACATCAGAGTACATCAAAACCTGTCTTGCAATAGTAAAGAAGCATAAAGACTTTTTCATAAATTATTCCCCAAATAAAAACAGTAAAGTAGCCATAGCCAGGAAAAGTCCAAGCCATCCATGATGACCTTCAAGCAGAAGAAGTCCGAACTAAACAACAGTATTTCCTCCCTGTAACCTGGGGGGGAAACGGAAGAAAAGAGGCGAAACAAAACGGGTCAGTCAAAAAGACTGAGTAAGCCCTATCTACTATTAGTATAAAAACTAGTAAAGTTAACTGACATGAGAAACTGAGATGAACATAAGCATGATAACAAGATAGATAGGCTAAATCAAAATAACAGGATGAACTACTGAACTCAGGTAAACTAAGGTGTCATGATAAATTACGATGTCAAGATAAAACAAGGTATCACATCGTCAGGTTTCTATCAAGTATAATATCCCCAAGATATCTATCACGTATAACGTCCCATGGCATCTATCCTGTATATCCGCTCTGCACCTACCGTACTAGTATCCCAACTGTATTACGTGTTATCCGTGAATGACCCTTACTCAAAAGTCGTGTAATGGTCCATGTCAACCTAATATGCCGCATATATAGGTTACTCAACTCATATGTTTCTTTCCATGTATAAGTTCAGTCCTTTGCCGTAGGCTGTACGGGCTTTCCCATGTAAACGGTTTATCCTTGAAGTTGTTTTGGACTGCAACCCTTGATCTAGTTGTGTTTCCTTACCATGAACTATCGCGCGTCCACTTAGGATTTATGCCACCTAGGACCGCTAGGGATTATGCTACCTAATGAACGTTTCCGTGTCTCGGTTTGGGTTTTGGCCACCTAGGACCACTAGGGATTACGCCACCCGTCAACCGCGCCCTTGATCCCACGTATGTATCGTGAATCGTTTTCCATGTCTAGATGCACATGTTCCCCAATGTGCCATCCGAGTTCCGTGCCAGGGCAAATCAAGAAATACGGAACTCGGTCGGGAGCTTTAAATCGTCTGCCGATGCAGATATCAAGGTCTGTTTTTGTACCCGTGGCTATGGTCCCACGTGACCCCTCCCTCAACTACTGAAAGGCAATCCAAGAAAAATCATGTATAAGAACCACTCCACGGCCCCACTATAGCCCACTTCCCTACGGGCCAACCTCACCCATGACTCGATAGCAAGCACATGGTCTGTTGGGGGTTCTCTGCCTTTCCGTACGTACACGATTGACTAAAGATGGTAGGTAGTCGGCGATGTGCTATCCAGGGCAAAAACCAAGAATCGTCGACTCCACGCTAATCCATCCCAGTCTTTAGGTCGCTCGCATAGCAACCAAGGCATACTCTTGGTCCTTCTAACGCAGACCTTAACCTCTCATGGGCCTAGTATGATTACCTGGCAGCCCACAGAGGGATCCCAAGAATATCCTCACGTCCCCCGAAGCTTCCACTTCGGCACCCAGTGCGCTGGAGCTTTTATCCGAGTCAGATAACTTGCTCCCCCTCGTATACTAAGCGATGACCTACCGTATCAGGTTACTCATCGTTTTCTGAATTAGTCCTATGTCCTTAGCTAAGAATTATTACTTAGTTACCCTTAACTAAGGTTTACCACTTAGCTTCCTTTCCCGTTATCCTTGATCAACCACGAGTCTCTACCTAGTTCCTCTAATTAGGGTTGGTCTTATTGGGTTAAGTGTTATCGTTCAAGTCCATGCCTTAACCCGCCCACGAATCACGTCAAGATTGGCTAAGTATT
The DNA here is from genome assembly GCA_030737875.1 of Allium sativum. Lineage (NCBI taxonomy): Eukaryota > Viridiplantae > Streptophyta > Magnoliopsida > Asparagales > Amaryllidaceae > Allium > Allium sativum. The sequence goes on along the minus strand of CM060910.1, from coordinate 993,490,443 downwards.
TAAGTTCAAGACTTAGCCCCACAAGTTGGTTAAGTGTACCCAGAGGCTCATGACTTAACCCTATCAGGTCAAATTGGTCAAGTACTAGTTTACCTTAACCCTATCGGATTATCTTGCTAGATTGATTAAGCATAAATTATCTTAATCCCATCAAATTATCGAGTTGGATTGGTTAAGTATATTCTAAAAAGGTCTTGCGACTTAACCTTGTCAGGTCCGCGTATTAGATTGGTTAAGTGTAGGTTACTTAACCTCATCAAATCATCATGTATAATTGGTTAAGTATAAGTTGCTTAACCCCATTAAATTATCACGTTAAGTTGGTTGAGTATTGGTTACTTAACCTCATTGAATTACCAAGTTTAAATTGGTTAAGTGTTTAACTTAACCCCATCGAATTACCGTGTTTAGATTAGTTAAGTGTGGATTACTTAACCTCATCTAATTACCGTGGTTAGATTAGTTAAGCCTTAATTACTTAACCCCATCTAATTACCAAGTCGGATTAGTTAAGTGTAAATTACTTAACCCCATCCCCTAATCATCTTGCATGGTTAAGTGTCATTAAGAAATCAAACCCGATCCCACTTAACCTTATCAAGTTATCATGTTGGATTGATTAAGTATTGGTTAACTTAATCCCCGTCCACTAGCCGTATAAAAATGGTTAAGTGTCATTAGGCAAATCAAATCACTTAACCTACCCAACCTTGTCATGTTTTGTTAAGTATCATTAGCCTAATCAATTTACTTAACCCCTTCATCCATGTCATATTTGGTTAAGAGTCATTAATCAAATTAACTTAACCCTATCATGTGACATTAATTACTTAATGCACCCCAACCTCTCACATTAGACTTTGTTGTGGTTACTAGTTAAGCCGGTCGGTTCCGGGTAGCTTTACACCACAACTTGGTCTAACCTCGGGTTCAAGCACAACATGACCAACTTCTCACATTGGGTCCTATTGTTTGCAACTACTAGTTAGGCCGGTCGGTTCCGGGTAGTTTTACGTTGCAAACTCAACCCAACCTCGAGTTGGCCACACTTATATTATCTAAGTGTCATGTTCATCATGTTTCCAAAACATGTTACAAGTTTTTCAAGCATTTGGGTAGACCTAACTTAATAGGTAAATTCCCAAAGGGTAGACCTAACTTAATAGGTAAATTCCCAAGCTTATGTTTTTATGCATACTTACATGTCAACTTCCATGTTATATTTCAAGCCATGTTTTCAAGTTGTATTTTCATGTCATTAGAAATTACCCATAACATAACCCAACGCTTTTAAACTCGCATATACGTTCGCAACAACGTAATGGATTAAAAGAAGAGACTTGGCAAAGGAATGACAAAAATGGGTATTAAGCCACAAGTTAATCATGGTGGCAAATGAGGCACAAATGTGTTCATTAGCTTGCATGTTACATTCTTAAGCCTCAAAAGCATGCATAAACCCAAACTTGGCACATAAGCGAATCATGGTGACAAAAGACATGGAATGATGGTTAGAAACTCGCATATATCATCATATAAGGATTATGACTTCATATGCAAGTTGACATAATGATTATGAAGGTTCTCATGTTGCATAATGCAACATTTCAACATAAAGGTTGTAGCTTTTAGCTCATAAGATCAAGATAATGACTTCATAAACTTGCATGACATGATAGCATATATCATTCCCAATGATCAAAACCCAAACTTGCAACATGAACATTTAACTTCATAGTTAATATCTAAGAGTAGGGAAGGGCTTACATTGCTATGAAGGCCTAAATCGATTAAACTAAAGCTTATGATGAAGCCTATGCATGCCATCACCCAAAAACCCAAAGATGGATGCTCCAAATCACTAAAAACACCATATTTATGAACAAAGATCAAAGCTTTTGTCTTGAAATCAACTTGAGGGGCTCTCATACTAACATAGGGACTCTCTAATACTCTCATGTTCATGAAACCTCTCATAAAAATGAAGTGGAGGCTAGGATAGTTGAGTGGAGGCCATGAGAGTAGAAATTTTGCCATAGTTTAGTTGCATGAATGAATAATGAGGATTTAGGATAGGTTAGGGTCTTATTTATAGATTAGGCAAGTGTTTTAGGCCATAGGATTAAACCTAGATTCAATCCAAGCCATCAAAGCATGTCATGGGGAAGAAGTCAAGTGTAGGAACCATCTAGGGCCTTTAGATTAAAGATGAACCATGAGAACCATCCAAATGCAAAATCTGCATTTGAGCGAATCGGCCCACGGGTTGACAGCCAAACACCCTGGATTAACCCCTAGTCGACCCAGCGAGCTCGGGTCGACCTCAAAAATGGCCGGTTCGGTTATTCCCCTCTCCCAATTCGCTGTTTTGAACATTTTTGCATATTTATTTATTTAATTTTCAATTATGTGTATATATATATATATATATCAATATATATATATTTCTCTGCGCAACCCATTTCACTTAATTAAGTATACTTTAATTTGGGAATTTTTCGTGAAACTTCGCGAGGCCATATCTTGGTCATACGGACTCCGATTTTCGAAAACTCGGACTCTATTTCGCGTATTTTTCCGAGACGAACGCAATGGCATAGCCCATTTCCCTTGATTCAGATTTTACAGTTTAATTCTGCCTCCATTTATGTTATAACAGGTTATTGAAAATACGGGTTGTTACAATTTTTATTTGTTAGTTCATACTTTTAAGTATGGAAAGTATTTTGAATTTGCAAAAAAATTGGCTATTTAATCAAATTTTTAAGGGATATTAAAATTTGTTAATATCTGTATTTGGGCATTTTCCGTAGTTCATGTTGACATCGAAGAATGTGACATCAAAGGTATTGTAACTACTAATAAAGATTAATTAACGAATAAGTAATTTGTAAATGATGGTTATTTATTAGTTAGTATTTATAAGCATGGAGGATATTTTGGATTTGTAAAGAAGTTTAATTGTTATATCATGTTTTTAAGGTTGTTAAGATTTGTTAATACTCGTACGAAGGTTTCGGTAGTTCACGTTAACATTAAAAAAGTGTGATACCAAAGTATTACAACTATCAATTAAGTTATTTTTAATACATGTTGTGTCACATTTCTAATATTAGCGTGGACTTTAAAAAATAACATTTAGAGACATTACCAAATCGATATCACTCAAAATTAGAATTTAATAAATAAACTTTTTTTTATACGTGTTTGTGACAATCCCAAAATCCGAGGGGCGGTATTAAGGATAATCATTGGAATATAACACATTATTCATCATAGCAGAGAACAGATAATAGCAAAAACAATAAATAGAATAATTTTACATGGATATGACAGCGGAATCACAACATGTAATAATATCAGAATAGCATAGTGTGGGATATAACTTAGTAAATAAAAAGGGAAGTGATCAGTCATCATCGCCAGAGGCGGAATACATACATGCAGTGAGACATAATAAGGGTATCAGTCTACATCGCCGAGGGCGGAATACATATACATATAGTAAGAAATACGGAAAGTAAATCAGTCTGCATCGCCAGTGGCGGGATCATAATATAAGTACAGTAATGGCGGAAAATGTCAAAGTCATCTCTGTGAAGTCAGCCTCGCCATGAGCCAAAAATGCACTCTATGCAGCAGTCAGTGCCAAAAACAACCTGTCACCTGTGAACTAGGTTGCCCGTGTGAAAATAAGGGCACTCGCGTTTGCAAAGTGAAACAAACAACGAGTCAGTCATGGGGACTGGTATGAGGAATCTATTTAATAGTTAAACAACAGTAATAGCAAATCATAGGACCACGCCACTTTCGCGGAACGGGTTTACTCCAGTGATTGCTGGTGCATTTAAAAACAAAGTAAATTCTTTTAAAACAACGCAATGCTTTTTGAAAGAATGAAGCCATTATAAGACTCAAGTCCCATCACACAATGCAACGCAAGCCGGAGGATAGAGTTTTACCTTATAATAGCCAAATATGCTTGATACGTATAAAGCAAAATCATTTGATATTATTACTAGTGCATATATGTTTCAAAAATGAATAGCATCATAAATATCAATCATAGACGGCATAAGTGCCCCATACCACTATGTCGCCATACTAGTTCTATAATCAAGTCCGTTATTTCGTATTGGAAATTGGATTTTCGTCATGAGTCGAGGCAAGGGGCAAGCTCCTCTTCGCTTCGAGACACTCTAGCAAATGCCTCAGGACTACGCACTCTGGGCAATCCTGGATCTTCAGGGCCGGTCCTCACTTACGTTAGAGGATTAATTATTCCTGAACACACGTTTCCCGGTCCTTACAGACCTATAATCGAGGCGCCTCGCATTCCAACAACCACAAAGGTGAAAAGTAGATAAATATGTCAGGGCTGGTAAGTCACTGACACCACCATAGCTAGAAAGAAACGTCGTGCTCTCCCTGCAGTCCGTATCCCGTTTTTAACTCATACCGGGGTGTGAGGCTCACGAATCTACGAAATACACAAAGCCAGGCCACGTAGACCGTGCTTCGATCATCATCCACAAGACTTTGCTTTGCAACAGAAGCCTTGATCATAGCATCTTGGCATGCCACATAGGCAGTCCACTCTATACGATTGATTTCCATCGATATATAACCTCTGAGCTCGTACGTCTCAGAGAAGGGCGTTAAGCAAAAGAATAAATTCTCCGCCGCCAAACAGATATATATTTAACAGAGATCAATCAGTACAGAACAAAATCCAATGTCAGACACACAATCCATTTACAAGTCCGTTCTGGGTCTGAACGAAACCGGAGGCGTCAATTCCTCGCATATCCGTACAATCAACACATACGTTCAGACGGCTACTACTTCCGTCCCTTTCCGGTAGCTACTCCGGTCAGGAACCTCAGTAGCGCCCATCCAACCGATACGAAGATCGTCGGTCTTGAATCGTCTTTGCATTTTCCAATTCGAATCGCTCGATAAATTATTTGAAATGAGGGTTAGCTCGGCCTTTTCAAATAATTCACGTAATTAGAATTTAAATCGATTCTCTCCATGGTTATATTATTCGACATCCATATTTCAGTTCTTTTAATGTTATTTTTGTATCAAACACATACAACCATCAAATATCAAACAATTCAAGCCCAATTGGTTTATTTTCAATCAATGTTGCTTATAATATTTTATAACGATTTTTCGCCATTTTTATTTATTTAAAAATGGCCATATTTAATTAAACGACGTTTCAGGTCGTGTCGTGGCACTGGCGTTGTTTTTCTCCTAATTTGTTTTACACATATCGGAAAATCTAACCGTTGGATTTCTACAAAGTCTATATCAGTAGGAAGATATTCCCAAAGCGAACCCAACGGTTCCAGTTTCGTGAGAATCCGACGGTCGGATCTTCCACACTAGTCGTTTGAAGTTACGGTTTCAAAATTCGAACTACAGCGTCGTTATTCGATTTAATTTAATTATATTTACATTTATATATAAATATAAACGATCCTGACGCTGTTTTTCTTTAGATTTGAATTAAACATTCCGGACAATCCAACCGTTGGATTTTTACAAGGTTGGTGCCGTTGGAAAGATATTTCCAAGGCGAACCCAGCGGTTGCGGTTTCGGGAAAATCCGATGGTCGGATTTCTCGTACTAATCGTTTCAAATTACGATTTCGAAACACGAACTGCACGGCCTCTGTTCCTTTTAATTATATTTATATTTATATATATTTAAATATAGTTCATTCTATAATTTCAACTATAGTTCATTCTACATTTTCAACTTCGTTTTCACTTCAAATATTTCACTAACGCCTTAATATTTCGAAAAATTTCGCCATAACCTCCTTTGTACGGGGAGGGGTTTGAAAATTTATTGGGCCGTATTAGGTACCCAATAAATCCTAAAAAGCATTCACATATTTATAGTGATATATTCTGGTGTTTACGGGGGAGCATGTACTGATAATCACTCCAGAGAATAAATTCTCGTCACCCCGTTTCCGTGTGGAAATAAATAGTCCATGTGCCGTACCTAATAACTAGAGCGACGTGATTATTGTCAACTCCAGACCCGTGTGGGGTTTTTATTAATCTGGCAATTTATCGTTATATTTTATATTGTCCATATCAGTCATCAGTTCAACCTGTAGTATATAGTCATCGCCATACAAGCCTCTTGCTTGTATGGTAAATCTTCCACCTCGTCACACAAGCTCCAATTGCTTATGTGGAATATGATGAAGTATGCCTATCATCAAGAAGTATGCCATGTAGTGTAGTTCAAAATTAATTGTTACTATCCTATGGCGACATTTATTATTTCACACAGAATAACTAGCACTCCGCATCCAATGGCATTCACAGGAGTTGATATATAAATAAAATTGCGCAGCCAACTCATCAAGGTTTACCTATTTGTCGGGCACGCAGATAATTTCTTTACTCTACAGCTAATCCATTTTTCCTGTTCAACACATGCGTATATATGCAGAACAAATCTAATAATAATATTTCTAGCAAACTATTATTTATTTCAACACGTGTGTATTTTTATCTGAGCGTATACATGATAAAAGAAATATTTTTATCATTAAAAATATTTATTTAACACGCGAATGTTTTAACACTTCATATTTACAATAAAGGTGTAGTTTTTATTGTCTATTCAATTTATTTTAAAATACGATAACATTCAACACATGAATTTCAAATCGACGAACGAATTGCAACTCAACACATGAATATTCGATATAGTTTGTATATATATAAAAATGTGATTTTTATCGCTAAAGCTATTTGTTTAAATTCAAATAATATTCAACACATGAATTTCAACTCAACGAATGAATTGCAACTCAACACATGAATATTCGATATAGTTTGTATATATATAAATGTGAATTTTATCGCTAAAGCTATTTGTTTAAATTCAAATAATATTCAACACATGAATTTCAACTCAAAGAATGAATTGCAACTCAACACATGAATATTCGATATAGTTTGTATATATATAAAAATGTGATTTTTATCGCTAAAGCTATTTGTTTAAATTCAAATAATATTCAACACATGAATTTCAACTCAACGAATGAATTGCAACTCAACACATGAATATTCGGTATAGCATATGTAATTTATTTCAACGAATGAAAATTATTCTAACACATAAATATTTCAGAAAATTTCGGCAGCATAACGGCATGGTAGTTAAAACCGGGACCGTCCCTAGTACGGCTCCTCGCTCTACCTTAAAACCTCGCGGTTTTTTACAATGGGGATCATGCATCTAGTTCGCACGCAGGCGGCATGTTTTATTTTCAATTCCACAATCCTATTCTAATTTGTTTCAACCACAAGAGGGTATTTTTCAACCACAAAGGTATTTTTCAACCATAATATCAACCACAAACAATTATTTCCAACCATTCGTTATACCATATAATATCACGTCAATCACAAGCAATAAATATCGTCCATGGTCTGTGGACGAGGGGAGTATATATATATATATATATAATATAATAATTCACTTGCATTTCATCACAATTCAAAGCATATATGTTTCATTCAACGCTTGTATAATTTATACATCGCTAATATAACTTATACAACACATGTACATGAGGTATACAATGCGTATATAATTTACACTTCGCTTATATAATTTATACAACACGATTTCATTCACACAAATAGTTTAGATTCCTCACATTGGTTATTGCAGTGCTAAAAATCGTAGGAAGGTCAGAAAAATCCGCGGCTTCTTCTAGAATGTAGAGAGCCTCCTTGCGGTCACGGTGTCTACTGTTTCATCAAATTTCGTTAAAGAACGAAAAAGATATTATTTTTCAAAGTTTTGCAACACTTAAAAGTGTTATTTTCATTTCAAAAATTCACATCAGAAAAGTTTTTAAAACTTCAAAACTAGGTCTCGATTTTTAAGCCAAACCGTACCTCGATGCTTCGATCAGACCACATGGCGTCAGAGAGCTACGAATCACCTTCAGATCGGCGGTGGTGGCGATGGGTTCGGTGGCTCCTGTGGGTCGCGGCGGCGCTCTAAAAGGCGCGACTTCCTGGTCGAATTCCAACGTCTACAGTTGATGGATGGAGGCGTGGCTTGGTCGGATTGGTGGAGGAGGCGAAGGCGGTCAGAAGCTTCAACAGGCGGAGGCGGCGAAATCGACTGAGGCGGCGGCAAAGTCGACGAGAAGCTTCGTGCTTCCTGAGTCGTCCAAATCGCGGCGGCTAGGGTTTCTTCGTAATTTAATTTTTTTTTTTTTTTATAAAAGAAAATTTCCTATTGGTCCGAGCTTTATAGGAAGTTTTTAAATAGTGTTTTTGCAAACGGACTCCTTTTTAAACCCAACGACTATCGCCCCTAGCTAAATACCCCCATTCCGGACACAATGGGATATGTTTCGCTGGCCAATTCAACTGTTACAGTCAGTTATTTTTCAAATTAAAATATATAACATTCAATATTTAATTTAAACGTACATTTCAATTTGCCAGGGCCACAAACTGAATCGAAAAATTCCAGAAAAATAAATCTAGCTTTGTTTTGACGATACGGTCCTAACAAAACCAGTTTCGTCGAATTCTGAGCTCGTTTGAAAAACGGCCATTTTTAGGTCGACCCTTTTTAACAGAATTTGACCAATCACATTTTCTTTTGCCCCGCTCACATACTAACTTCAAAAATTATGAAATTTGAAACTTAACAATAATTTAACATCCCGGACACAACAAAAGTGGTCTCGTCGAATTCCGAGGTCGTATGCAAAATATCAATTTTCAAGGGCTGTATCTGCTATATAGCGACCTTTCTGAAAATTCATTTGGCCATAACTTTTGATTTCCGTTATGAAATTTCGATTTTTCGGATTCGTTAGAAAGGTATTCATAAACAGATTTAAATATTTTCAGTTTCGCTAAAATCCGTTATGTTTTCCACCCGGTACAGTCAGACAAAGTTTGTATTCAAAATTTCAAACTGCAATACCATACCAAATTCTATATTTTATTGAAATAGGCTATTTCAATTATTCAAATTTCTTGGTAATAACCTGATTTAAAAATTTTAAACTGGTTCACATTTTCCGGGTTATTACAGTGTTCGTTTTTTGTTAGTTAAAGATGAAAATAGAAATTCAAACTATCAGAAAGTTAGATATTTCGACTTAAAAATAGGAATTATTTTCTCTTGTAAGTACATAATTTATAGAAAATCAATTCATGTGCAAAACATGTGTCATCATCAATAGCGAAACTCGTGTCGTAATGCTTTTATAAAATAAAACCAATATAAAACATGGTTTTGATGATTATTTCATTATACTTTTTTGAAATAGGAAAAAAAACTTATATTTAAACTTCGGTATAATGTATTTGGATGTACGATATGTCATGCTAACATGTTCAATTTCATGTAAGAGCGTCTTCAATAGAAGGTTTAATTTCAAAGTAAAGAAAAAAAATGTAAGTGTTAATTCATCTCACTTTTCTAACAGTCAATTGGGAGGAATTGGTCCATTTTAGTTTAATATTTACAAATCGGTTTCTGAAAATCCATTGTATGGTTTTCAGAAATTTGTTTATAGTATAACATGGCTTTTCGAAAATCGTTTAAGCTATAAACGGGCTTTAGAAACTTATTTATAACATAATCAACACTCCAAAGAAAATGGGGAAGAACCCCACTTATTCCCTTTTGTCCATGCTTCACGCTTAAATTCATGCAATTGCAATGTGGAGGAAGTAAAAATGGGAATCTTTCGTGTTTTACATGATTTTGTAGCTTTTTGATATGCTCTAACATGGTGATATTATATAACGTAGATACCTATAAAATAAAAGTTTGGAAGAAAACGTGACAAATGAGTCAAATCCCGCACTATTTTTCTTCTTCTTCCTTGTCACATTATCATATTCTTGTGGCTTCTGCTCTTGCTTCTTCTTTCTTTAACCCTAATCGTTCTTATGCTTTTGTAGTTTCTGATTTTCCTCCAAGTTTACCTTTCCCTTCTTCCTCTAATTCGTTGAAAAAGCCTTGGATTTGGGGCAAAAACATTAAAGATCTATGTTTCCGCTGTGGTGATAGATCTCACAAAATCGCGTATTGTAGAGAATCAACGAGGTGTTTTTCATGTGGTAAGTTCGGTCATAAGAGTTCTAGGTGTTCATTTAATCTTCCAATTTCCAAAGGTAAGAAATTTTTGATTAACCATTGCTTTCAATTTTGTCTTATTCTAACTTTGATCAAGAAAGTACTTCTTGATCTAGATTCTTCTATTTTAGCCACTGAAGGGCTTTATCTGTGTGATAAAGTTCTGTGGCACTTCGATTTCCTTCAAAATGCAATTCTGTTTGATAACATGCCTGTATTGATTTAGGTTGATCCGTGCGTTTATCCTCCTCTCGGTAAACCTTTCTCACTTAAAGAACATTCGCTTCTGTGTATCTTTTTTACTTTTGAAAAATATATTTTTTCGATGTTGTTGTCCTTTTGGTTCGGGTGTTTTTAAAATGTTTGATGAAATTCTTTTGCATTTTGACACATTGAATTCTTATGCCATTTCTAGTAATTATTTTCTTTCCACCTGCAACCCCTTATTTGAATCTTCGAGTCCATCTGATAACCTCGTTAGTGGCTTTGTGATTCTTCTTGTAAAACTCTCTCTTCATCCAAAGTCCAATTTTCCAACCCTAACCGTTCTTTTTATTTAACCACTTCGGGTAAAACTGCTTTGGCATCTAACATGTTCATACATGCTAAGAAAATGTTTCGATCAAAATTGGATTCTATGGAGAAGGTGGTTGTTACAAATAATTTTGAATGGTTGGACGGTATTGATGAATATGAGAATTTGGTGCTTGGAGGGCCAGTTACTATTGATTATGGGGAGCCAGATGATAGTGTGCCAAATTATTCTGATGTATTAGATTTTTGTTTCAAATTAGAAGGGAATTGTTCCTCCCATATAGATGTTGATATGTTTGATACCTTCACATCTAAAGTGTCAACATGTAATAGTTTCGAAATTCTCATGGAAGTTGAGGAAATTATCAGTGCAGAACTAAGTAAATATGTAGATTTGGAAGGGTTTTCTTGTTCAGTTTTGGAAGGTGATTACTCGGTTGTTGATGGTTTGTTATTGGCCAAGCAGAAATCTTTATTGAAGAATTGGTGTTGTTTGGGGAATTTAGATTCTATGCAACTCTATTTTCTAGTTCATGGCATTAAATACCCAGTTTTCTTGGTATGCTCCTTTGAGAGGTATAGTATCAAGAAATGTTCATTGGGCAGAAGGGAAATACTTGATATTTGCTTTATTATGGTCGTGTTCGGTGGATAGAGTAATCACTGACATGTTATTGTTAAAAAGTGGTGATATTTTGGATGATTTTGAGGATGGTGAAGGTTGTATTGGTCAGAGAGAGCATTCTGATTTTGGGTCTAGTATTTTATATGCAGTAAAGAAGGATTGCTCCTTTACAAATGTTGGTTTTGAGGGGAGTTATAGGACATTTTTGGACGTAGCTGGAGATGTAATTCCTGAATTGGTTTGTCCTATTGAGGGTGATCTTGTTATTGATGTTGATGGTTTTGCTAGGTTATTGCATTCTAACATGTTCGAAGTTGATGTTGTTGATGGTATGGTGAACTACAAAGTTCCAGTATCAGGAGACATCGAGTCTCCTTTGTCTGTTCAGCTCAACAATAACATTGTCCATTATGATGTTGAGGGTGGTACTCGGGAATGGTGACAGCGACAGGTTATGCCATTTGTAGCTGGGGCCAGTGATATTGTTGGTTTTGAGGGGAGTTACAAGAAACTATTGGACATAGATGGAGATGTAGCTTTTGAATTGGATTCCCTTGTTGACAGTGATCTCTAACTAATGTAATTGGTCTGGATGGGTTATCTCATTCTACCATGATCGAATAGATGATGTTGATAGTAACAAAGTATTAGCAGCAGTAGTTATTGAGTCTCCTTCCTTTATTCAGTTTGAAAATGGCACTGTCCAATGTGATGTAGATGGCGGTACTTGGGTAAGGGGTCAGCAGTACGTGATGTCTGTGGTAGCTAGGGTTGGAGATGGCAAAGAGGCAGGGAGTGTTGAAGATGTTGATTCAGCTTTTGGTTTGATTAAGAAAAGAAGCAGGAGGAAGTCAAATAAAGGTAAATCTCATGATGCTTCGAGTGAAGCGGTGTAGTGCTAGAATCAGTAGCAGACTATGTAGTTCCTCTTCTTTGGGTTCAAGTATGATTTCTTGTCTTAGTAGTGCTAAATGTGCCTCTGCTCTCTGTGATATGTCTTCTGAGGCTTTACACTACTTAGCTAAAAAAAATTGGTTTTATTTTCTCTGATTCTGATATAGAAATAGACTTTATTAGAAATAAAGAACTTGATAGGATTAAATCACTTAATAAATGAAGATTATATGCGTTAGGGGTTTACATGACTTAGATAAATGTTCAAAATTGAGATATTTGTTTAAAGATTATTCAATAAATATAGTTCTATTGCAGGAATCTAAACTTGATTTTCCAGATTCTATAATTTTTAGATGTCTTGGAGGTCTTTATATTAATAATTGGGATTTTTTGCCTGCTTGGGGTAATGCCGGTGGTTTAGTTATTGGTTGGAAAAGTTCTTGTGTTAATTGTCTTCAAACTTTTATTAAAAATCATTTAGTGCATATCATTTTCTATGACATTAAGGATGATACTATTCTAAATATTTCTAATGTTTATGGTCCTTGTAATAAATTAGACCGTAGGCTATTATGGAGTGAGTGTCTAGAATATAGAACACATGCTCCTGGCCCTGGATTTTAGGGGGTGACTTCAATGTTACTAGATTACTTGGCCAAAGAGCTTCTTGAGAAGGGGTTTTTCTACCATGGAAGAATTTGATCAGTTTATTGTGAACAATGGTTTAATTAAGATTAAACTAGGTAATATACAGTTTAAGTGGCCTAATGGAAGAGAGTTTCCTTCCATGGTCCTTCTAGATAGGTTTTTTTATCAGTGATGAATTTAAAGGTAAATTCCCTATTTGCAATGTTGTTGGTTTACCTACTATTCTATCTAATCATTGTGCCATTATTCTTTCTTGTTCAATTCCAAATTTTATTTTTAAATTATTTAGATTTGAAAAATGTGGTTATTAGAGAATAATTTTAAAGACTAAATTACTCATAAACGGTTGTTTATGGGTAATTATAATATTAAATTCTCTAATGATATAGCTAAAGTTTTGGTTTTTAAATTCAAAGAAATTAGATTCTTTATTAAAAATGGAATAAAGAAGTTTTTGGAGATATAAAGCTCAAGAAAGAAAATATTTTAAATGATATTTTAATTTTAAATAAAATGGAAGAAAACAGGTTTTAAATATTTCAGAAAAAAAATGTTCTTCATAATCTCAAGGAGGAGTTCAATAAAATTCTGTTGCAAGAAAAAATTATACGGAAACAATGATCTAGAATCAATAAGATGGATGATGCAGACAAAAATACTAAATTCTATCATAAAGTAGCTAATAGTAAAAAAAGGTGCAATACAATCAATTCTATCTTTGTTAATGAGGTTGGAATTACCAATCAAGTAGACCTTAACAATGAATTTACTAATAACTATAGAGGTATTTTTGGTAAAACTAATCATTTTAGGGTTAAGGGATACAGGAGTTTATTATATAATGATAGTAATTTTGTTGATTTAAGTGATCTGGATAACGCTTTTACTGAATCTGAGATTTTAAAAGCTATTACAGACATGCCTTCAGATAAAGCTCCTAGGCCTGATGTTTTTCCTATTTTATTTTATTCTATATTTTGGGATGTTTTAAAAGACGACTTAATCTCTCTTTTTAATGAGTTTTCTTAATGGTGATCTACAATTAGGTGGATTTAATTCTTCTAATGTGGTTTTAATCCATAAGAAAATTGGGGCAAATTAGTTAAATATTTTAAACTTATATCTCTATTAAATTGTTCTATTAAAATTATTTATAAAGTCCTATCTAATAGACTAAGCTCCAAAATGAATGATTTAATTGACAGTTTACAGCATGCTTTTATTAAAGGTAGGAATACTACAGACGGTGTTGCAGCTGTCCAGGAATATATTAATTACTTTTGTAAGAATAATGACTTGTGTTGTTCTTAAGCTTGATTTTGCAAAAGCTTTTGATTCAATTTACTGTTATTTTCTTAAGGAATTACTATTAGCTAGAGGTTTTAGTAGTAGGTGGATTGGTTGGATGTGGTCACCCTTAAAGTCTAGTAGTTCTAATATTCTTTTTAATGGTATCTCTGGAGGTAAAATCCAGTCTAAGTGTGGTCTTAGACAAGGTGATCCATTATCTCCTTTTCTAGTTAATCTAGTTGTTGATGTTCTTTCTAGAATTATTAAGCTAACTATTAGGAATGGTGTGCTAGATTCGGTTGGTAGAGATATTACTAATGATGGTATTTCTATTTTACAATTTGCAGATGATACTTTGATTTTCTCTTCTCACTTGTCTAAATTTATAATTTTTCTTAATTTTATTCTACACAGTTTTGATTTACTTTCTGGGTTAAAAATTATTTTTTATAAAAGTTCGGTTTTAGTACTTAATGATTATCATAACTGTGAAAATCTGGAGGCTAATACTTTGAACTGCAATTTAATGAAATCTCCTATTAAATACCTTGGTTTTCTTATTAGACCTCATAAATTACAACATGATGATTGGAACATTATTATCGATAAGATTAGTAATAAATTGTCTGCTTGGAATAGTATATTTTTTTGTAGAGCTGGCAGAGTAGTTTTGATTAACTCTGTGTTGGCTGCTCTACCCATTTATTGGATGTCTTTTTATCGTTTTCCCAATTGGGTCATTGAGAAAATTGATATTATTAGAACAAATTTTCTTTGGTGTGGGGATAGTTCTTGTTCCCGCTCCAAATGTTTGACTCAGTGGAATACTATTTGTAAACCTAAAACTGAGGACGGTTTAGGTGTCTTAAATTTATACAGTCTTAATACTTCCTTATTATGCAAATGGTTGTGGAAATTTAACGATTGTAATATAAATAGTATTGGGAAAGAATTAATTTCTAATCAATAGTATAATTGTAACTTTAATCTTAGTCTTGGCTCTTTTAATATTCCTAATAATGTTTTTCATTTTTGGAAATATGTAGATCATAAATTTGAAATCTATCAATAGGTATTAGTTATATTGTTCATTTAGGTAATAATGTTTCATTTTAGGACGATTGCTGGATTTCTACTATCCCCTTAAAAATTGAGTTTAAAGAATTATATGATATTTGTAATTTCAAAAAAGCCTTGATTTCTGACATACTCAATCAAGATCTAGCTTTTTTTTTGAATTTTAGATTCAATCGTGCCCTTGTTGGTATTTCATTTAAACAGTTTGCCTTACTTTATACCAAACTTGATTTATATAAGTTTGATTTTGAGAAAGATGTTTACCATTGGTGTTGGGATAAAAGTGGTTCTTATTCTTCTAAATCTCTCTATAAGTTTCTTTGTTTTACTGGGGTTAAAAATAAAAAATTGATTAGCTTTGGAAAGCCAATGGCCCCCCAAAACCAAATTACATATGCGGCTTATTTTACATTACAAACTTAATACTATTGAATTACTAAGAATGAAAAATAATTTTATCAATATAAATTGTTATTTTTGTAATAATCATTTAGAGGATATTGCTCATTTATATTATGATTGTTCTATTACTAAATTTATTTTATTTAGCGGTTTTAACCTTTTTAATTTTCCTTGTAATTTTGATCATTTTGGTTGTGATTATTATTGGAATTCTTATAGGTTTCTTTTTAATGCTAATAACAAACATCTATGTGATATTATTTTTTTAATTATTAGTTGGTATATTTGGCTTGAATGAAATATACATGCTTTTCAAAATCATAATGTTGATATTAATAGCTTGATTTATAGAATTTCTTTCTTTGGTTTTAACTGGATTTCGAATCCTTCCTATATAGACTTAGCAAACTTGTAGATTTTAAAAATTTTCTTACTTCCATTAGATCTTGTATTTTTGTTTTCATATCCAATTGTCTTTTCACTACCAATGCTTATCGATCCATTTAGTTTACTTGGTTTGTATATCATACCTTCTCCGTTGTTCTATGTCTTGCTTCTTTTGTCCTTTTGTTGATGTTCGTGATATCTTGTTAGACTCCTTTCTTCTGTCTGTGATTGTTTGTATAGCTTTATTCTGACTGTTGTTGTCTCTCGTTCTATATGTGTTACTTTTGTTTTTTTCTTCCTTTTGTGTTTGTTTATATTATTCATATTTTGTTAGCTTCTTTTTTGCAGTTACAGGGTTAGGATAGTTTTTCTTTTTCTTTTTTTGGGACTCTAGTTTCAGGTTTATGTTTTTGTATTGTTGTATTCATACTAGACTCTAGCTCTTAGGCTTTGGGGGTTTCTTTTTCTCTTTTCATTGTAAGGGGTGGGTTTTGCTATCTGTCAGGCTTGTTGACAGCTCTTTTTTTAAGTGTGAAATAAAATTACATGAGTGATCTCCTCTCGTGAGGATCACTCATTTCTCTCCAAAAAAAGTTTGAAAAAAAAAACTATTTATTGTGTATGCATAAAATAAGTAAGTAGCTATATACTCATGACCTCTAATATTTGTAAGACATGGAGCAAAGTAATGCCACTTTGAATTTATGAATTATTCACTTCTATGTATACCATTGACAATATGTGAAAAGTTCATTGAACAACATTGTTAGTTACATACAATGAAATATAGGCAGCATAAGTGTCATGACCCATAATACTCAAAAGCGATAACTTGCACATATATATATATATGTATGTATGTATGTATGTATATATATATATGTATGTATATATATATATATTGAAAATTGGTTCACTTTATTACGAATACCAATCATTTACTTTGTTTATATGCATCATCAAAACCTTGCGTCCCCCCAACCTAGATGGGTGCAATAACATGGAAAAAGAGTACATATAAACGTCATATATTCACATTACAAACAACATATCAAACTATAACCAGAATGAAATTTAAATCTATATAAGAAAATAAAAACAACTCCACCAAACAAAACAGATAAAACCACTCTATATCATCATCCTGTATCAACCAATTCTATGCTTCATCTACGCAAAAATGCTTCATTCACTACCAGTTTTACTTCCATTACCCTTCACTAAAAAGAAGATCTCCCTTTCAGTAAGCTTCAGTTTGATTTCTTTAGCAATTGAATGGCTACTGAATTGACTAGCGTTCCTCTCCAACCAAATGTGATAAACTGCACATGTTATAGCTGCACATTCAATATCTGTTATCTGACTCATTCCTCTAAACTTCTGCATTATCTGAATTGCTTCATCTTCTAAAGTCCCAGCTAAATTTGAATTAAAACCCAGCTTCACCTTCAAAGAACACCATATATAATTTGTATGTCCACACTAAAAAAAAAATGCCTCGCAAACTCCTCCTATACTCTACATAACTTACATCTGTTTTCTTCTACCACACCACATCTGACAAGCCTATATTTAGTGCTCAACGTATCCAAAGCAGCAAGATATGTAATAAAAGCCATCTTTCTTGAATTCTTAACATATCACCTTAAAATATTGCTTGACAGGTTGTTTTCCTCTTACCTTATCCCATGCCTTATGAAATGAAAAATCACCACCATCACACCATGCATAACCATCATGTTAAGCACTTTGATTTAACATCACATATTCGATTTCATGCTGCACTTCTCTAGTAGTTGGATGAGAGCTACTTTGAGGCCTTCCAACATGAATTATAGATGAAACTAATTCATGTTGTCTACCCAAAGCATGGAACCTCAAAATGCCTATCAAATCCACTAGACATTTGCCATTTATCCATGGCTCAAACCACAACAGTGTTGATGAACCAGAAGGAAGAATTTATTGAAGATCTGTTTTCCTTTAGTTCTTAATCTTAGCATAGCTTTCCACATACAAGAAGCATTATTGTATATGCTCATATTCAAAAACAACTTATTTCTACAATATTTAGCTTCCATCCAGTTACTCCACAACGATGGTTTAACAAGAAATTTCCATAACAAATTAATACAAGCAGCCTTCTTTAGCTCCTTTTATGATTTCAGACCAATTCATCCCTCATTCTTCGGTGTACATAATGTGTCCCAACTTACTTTATGCTTAACCACCCGCCCCCCCCCCCCCCTCCACATAAAAAAAATCTTAGCACAAAATGTTCAACTTATCTATGTTGTATTCGGGCAGTTGACACAAACATCCAATACAACACAGTTGTAGTGATGACTGATTGAATCAACTCGGCTCTTCGTGCACAACTAAGAAATTTGGTACCCCACAATTGAAGCTTCTTCTAAATTCTATGTAGCAAGTGTTGCCAGTCTTGATATAGATATAATTTGTGGACAGTGGGACACCCAGATATTTAATAGGGAGTTGACCAATTTAAAGCGAGAATATCAACCATCTCTCTAGAAGATTTAGCAAAAGAATATGAAATCTCTTATGTTACCAATTAATGTTGTCAATAGATATCTGAAAAATTCGATCTCCAACCATATTCGAAAGTCGGATAAATTTTGTAAAAAGAAATACGGATATGAAGATTTAAGCATACCAAAATTATTCATCTATTTGTTTCAAAAAATTTGTTCAAATTATGTGTATTTTAATATAATAAAATGTATTTATTTATTGTTCTATTAAGTTATAAGCTTATACTATATACATTAGATGCATAATTACTGCTCAAAATTAGTTTCTATGATTTTATTTGCTTATTTTTAACACTTTAATAGTCAATGAGATTGAATAATATTTATGATAAACTAAAATATTTCATTTATGTTTCTTGATTTTCCAGTTGTTAGCGAAAATGATAATATCTGATATCCATCTATGTTCTCGGATATAGATATCTGATATCCGTCCGTATCCACAAAAGCGGATATCAGATATCAGAAAATGATTTTTGATGTTGATATAGATTACTATCCATATCCTAAACTATCCCTTAGCATCTCTAGCACCAATTTAAATTATTTTCTCAATCAAAGCAAGTGAAAGCTCAAATTTTTGTTTGATCTTCTCATCATCTATTTCTACTTTTCTATAGACTTAAAATATGGTGATTGGCACTACACCATAATAGCCATTTGGTGACCCTTTTTTTTTAATCGCCAACACTTATTTGTGTTGTAGTGCAATAACAAGAATAAGCGTTGCTGTATTAAAAAGGTGTTGCCAAAAATACATAATTGTATTTTTTTTATTGCCAACGCTTATTAGGGTCTTTAAGGGTGGGTTCGGGGGGTAAAAACGTAAACTCAGCAGCGTAACCTTATTTCCCCTTTCACGTTGCTTTCTCCCAATGCTTTCACAATATCGACCGCAGTCATCCCATATCCCATGATTCTAAAGAAAAGAAAAACAAACATCCGAGCATGGCTCTAATCTGATTTTAGGGGTGACTTCAGGTTTCAACTCGCTTTCGCATTCGATTTGGGGGATTTTGTTCAATTTGTGCTCGCATTCGCTCGCATTCAGGTATAAATTTAATTCTTGTTTTTATCGATTTGTGAAACCGAGTGCTGAGATTCAATTTGCTGTGATTTTTGTTGTATGAATACATATTTGGAGTTCATTCGAACTGATTACTGACAAAAATCATTCGATTAACTATGGATATTAATTTGTTTTTCAAAGTTTATTGACATCCTAATAAAACATGGATCAGTTTAATATATAAAAATGTATACCAGTTGCATAAGTAGTATAATGTAAGTTGTTACATACTTGATTATTATTTTAAACTATAAAGAGTAGAGTTTTTAGTATATAAAAGTTCATGGTTGGGTACTTTTTACTCTTGACATCTGGTGTTATAAATACCATAACACAACGTGAGTTCATATATTCATAACTGTTGGTTACTTAATTGTGAAGATGTCAAATGCCAAGGAGATCGTTCTCAAACTGTATTCACAACACTAGTCATTTGAAATGATACCGTACTTGTAATATATCGAGATCTTTTGGAAATGGTTTGAAAATAAAAATCCACAAAAGTAAGTTAAGAGAGCCCTCCGTTATTTCTCCCTAAGTTTTGATGAGAAACACAAGCTTATTTAAAATTTTCACAAAATAAAAATCCGTAACGCTCAGTTTTTCTAAGCCTTATGGCTCAGCAAAACTGAGCTGTAAAACTAAGCGTTACGGCTCAGATTTGCTGAGCCTGCGGCTCATTTTTTTGGAGCCATAAGGCTCAGTTTTGCTAAGCTTGTGGCTCAGAAAAACTGAGCGTTACGGCTCAGTATATACATGTTATTCATACCGTTATTTGGGATACATTTGTGTTCTTTCTGGAAATCTGAAATGAGTTTAACAAAATTTAAAACATATTGGACCCTATATACATGTCAGCCTGAGCACGCATATATGATAAGTAGGCACCTGTATATGAAGTTGTATGAAATATATATCAGTCCTTTATGAATCTGAATTATATATATGGTATTTATATTATGTGTATCAGCTCTATGTTTATTCCCTTAGGCCATCTGTGAAAGCAAGCTAGCTCAGCTCCGTTCAATTTCATTTGACATATATGAGAATTTTATTTGAATGCTATATAAAAGATCAAAAAATATAATGTTCATAACATGTTTTATTTAATAAGCTTAACTAGCTTTATTATCGTGGGTGTCGTTCCAGGTCCACTTTGGCTTGTTAATATTAATGAGATTGGTTATTGAATTGGAACTCAAATGACTTGTTTGGATTATAATCTGAACTGGAACTGTTCTATTTTTAAGCAATCACATTCCACATTAGTGACAATGTTTATACTGATATAACTATAGCCTCATGCGGTTGATGCTATGTTGGCAACATTTTAGTCCTTACAACAACATCAAAAGATCATAACCAAAATCAGTGCATGACCAGTTTCATGACTAAACCGATACAATATATTATTACCCATTTATGTTTTAAATACAATAGGGTGTTACCCTGATATCATATACAAATTAATTACTGGAATTTTATGCATCGCTACTAGGACAATGTTTCCATGTACAACATTCACAAATACTGCAGATTCAGGCTCCGATTGGGAGTTTATTTTCTACCGGTTTTGACTAGACTTGGATGGTTCTGTATTTTTGGTGTTATCATAATCCTTGCTTGTAATTTTTTTCTCTCGCACTGGTTGTTATAAAAGCATTGAAAACTGATGTAGTGTAATTTCGATGGTTATTCCTAAGCCCATCAAATTGGAATTAGTTCAATAGTGGGCTAAGGTCTCTAAAGAGCCTTAGTAGGGACATATTTTAAAAATAGGCTTATAAAATAAATTCATTTCAAAAATAAAACTCAATCAAAACTTATTATGTAAACATGTTCCACCTTAAGTTTTGTATATGCACACTTTGAAAACGTCCATGTAAATTTTTTGGAGTGTACGTACGCACTTTAAAAATGTATATATGAAAATTTGAAAATGTAGCCTACTTTTGTAAATAATTTCCAAGGAGGTCTATACTTAAAATAAGTTCATTTTTTGGTTTTAGAAACCACTTTTAAAATATCATATATTTTGTCGAAACATACCTTGTGCACAGCCCAAAATCCTCCCTCTCCGAGTAAATTCGAAATACTGAAATCATTCATAGCATTTTTTAGGTTCAACATAACTAAAAGTGTCAGGTCGATTGGTCATTCCAGCCCATTCTGAAAAAACAAGATAATTTTAAACTAAATCATCAATAGAAAGGTAAAAAAGATATAAAAGCATATATACATTCTTAAACTACCTACCTTCATCATCCTCACTAAGTCGTTTTTTTTCTTTGCTTATGTTTGAAGATAAAGAATACAACTGCCGCAAGAAATCCTTTGCTATGTTATATTCTTTTTCTGCTAAATTTCCCTGAAATAATAAAGGCATAAGATGAATGTGATCTTATATAAAAACAAAAAATAAATAAAATAGAATTAAAACTTTTTTAACCTGAATTAAAATATCGAACACCCTTCTCCCAATACTTTGCCACGTAGGTGAATCAAGAAAAGCTGTTTTTGAAAACTGCAGGTCAGTACTGTGGTTTCCATTCTCAAGCCCAAGTCCAAAATATCTTAATGAAGATTGTGAAATTCTCGCTACCTAAAATAAATCTAAATCCAAAGTGTTTAAAAACCGCGCAGAACTCATAACAATGTAATTTTCACTAGTAATATCTTCTGCAAATGTTCCAACATTGCTAATGCCCCATTTTTTCTGGTCGTTCATATAATATGATGCAGTACTGAGATCAGCATTGTAGATATCATATGCTATTCCGCTAGAATCTGTAATTACTTTATTGCCCCCACATTTTAATGCAAAATACGAGTCTAACTCGTATGTAAGAAAAAAATTATCATATGTCCAATTGTCCCTTGTTTACATCATATAAATGTTGAAAAAAAAATAACTAACATATCGAAGAATCACGGTTGCATGGTATGCTTCTTTGAAGGAAGTTTAGTCCTGAATGTAAAATGCTGGATACAAAATTGAATATTAGCTTTTCCCCCTTATTTCACTTATGGATTGATAAAAGGTATATATTATCTAGAAGCACGAGTTAGAATATGTCATAAATGAACTAGCCGAATAAGTAGATAGTTAATGCAGCGAATATTAATATGGAAAAGTTTAAGCACTTGCCTCTAGAATCAGCAATTATAAACTTATTTGCAATCAAATTCCTGCGCGAGGGGAGATAACATACGAGCTTGTTGTTATTTGAGTATCGATTTATGCTTAATCACAGTATTCATAGGAACATGATTTTACCATATATACATAATCAGTTTTTCTATCATACATTTTGAGTTTTTTCTCATGAAGGAAAGCTCCCAGATAGTTGATTATATGATAAATCTCTGCGGTGAAAGCAATAAAAATCTAAAGCAAGAATTTGTATGCAGAAATTATTTGTTAATTCAAAGGCTTACAAGTTGGCTACTGAAATGCATTTCAAGGTAGGCAAGCTTCTTGATAAGCTATTGTTTTCAAGAAATCTTTCTACATGAAAGATGATAATAAGATGCATAAGAAAGTTGGTTAATTGTAAAAGGTTATATAAGCTTATGATACTAAATATACAAATGTATAACAGAGGAAAAGACTAGCACACGCTGAAACCTAAACTGGATATCATTAGAGGTATTTAGGTCATTTTTTGTGCCATAGCACAAGTATCGGTCCCATTAAAATGATGGAAATTTTTTGGTCCTAATTCAGGTCCATACTCAAACTCTCAGCCTAGACGTGTCTTAAGTACAAAATTAGTTAAAAAATTATAGATATGTTATTCAATCATCAACCTACCCCCAACCAAAAAAAAAGAATTACTTAACGGTTTATATTTATTCATATTATTGAAGGGTTCAGGAATTTCAAAATTAGTCCTTTTATTTTTAGTGGTAGATGGTGCAGACGAAAACAATATATCAATAGTAGTTTAGCTTCTTTCCTTTTTATAGATATGATGATTCTAAGATGAATGGCCTTGAAAAAACTAAAGTTTACTCTGTGGTTAATGTACTATACATAATATATATTTTTATCTTCGTATTCTGTAATCTATACGTGGAAGACAAAAAGAATAGCTAAAATTAATTTACTTCGAAGGACATATTATTTTTGATAAAACATTATTGGAAAAATAGTCCATTTTGAATAAATGAAATGACGTAGGCATAGCTTACAACTGTGCAAGGCTACTTAAATTGAATAATGATTGAGGAAGTGTGGCTGTGATGTTGTTGAACCTCAAGACCCATTATAAAGCTCAGTTTCTTACAAGTCTCAGTTTAAGTTGTGCCCGATGGCTCGGTAAAACTGAGCCACTCAGCTCAGTTTAAACTAAGCAGGATGACTTAGTAAAACCGAATCGAACCATAGTATTTAGAATGTAGATACTGGTATTTAGAATTGGTGATAGCTGAAAGGGAAAATCATGCC
The DNA here is from genome assembly GCA_030737875.1 of Allium sativum. Lineage (NCBI taxonomy): Eukaryota > Viridiplantae > Streptophyta > Magnoliopsida > Asparagales > Amaryllidaceae > Allium > Allium sativum. The sequence goes on along the minus strand of CM060910.1, from coordinate 993,466,347 downwards.
AAATGATTGATTATTTTCCGAAATATAAAGCTTATGCATATAGGTATTCAAAATGTAAGTAAATGGTACAAGTTCTTAGGATGCTCACCAATATGAACTTCATGCAGCTTCTTAAAATTAGGAACTGTATCAATGGTAACATCAGGCTCCAAATTCTTTATAGTTGTAATTGCTTCTTTATAGTTGTAAGGCCATGAGATTTGACATGCTTAATTTATATGCATTGTTTTGAAGTATTCGGTACTAGTATATACTGCTAAATTTGAGAAAACGTCTTGAACTTTTATACCACTTATTTATGTTACTGGTTGATGACTATAAATGCGTTGCTACGATAAAAATGTGTTGCTATGACAGTCATACTTCATATTTTAACTTATGCTACCTTGATTTTACTTCTAGTTGAAAATATGACAGCTATTGTTTCGGATGTTGGAATATCTTTGGAAGCATGCTGATTTTTGTACTAGCTATAAGGAACCATGGACACACACATTAACACAAACTATAACGCTGGAAACACATACTTACGCGCAGTGCAGTCAACGCGCAATGTACACAAACTATAGCAGCTGCTTCTTCTGTAAGCTAAAGCTTTTTTTGGTTTATTTGCTCGGTGTAGCCTGTTTTGCTATTTAAAATAAAGTGCCTTTTTTTAGGAACTGCTGTTTTTTTTAAAAAGGTGCAAGTGCAGTGTTCTTTTTTTTTGAAGAAATGCAGTTTTTTTAGTAAAATTAAGTGCAGTATTTTTTAAAACAGGTGCATTGCAGTTTTTATTTTTTTAAACAATGCAGTTTTTTTAGCATATGCAGGTTTTTTTTTGTTTTAAACAACTGCAGATTTTTTTTGAACAAGTGCAGTGTTTGTTTTTGAACAAATGCAGTTTGCAATTTTTTTTGAACAAGTGCAGTGTTTGTTTTTGAACAAATGCAGTTTTTTTTAAATAAATATGTGCAGTTTTTTTTTTTAAACAAGTGCATTGTAGTTTTTCTAAAAAAAACAGCGCAGTTTTTTATGCATTTATGTATAGCTCAAATTAAAGTATTTATTCTATATTTTTCTTTGATAGATCCAAAAGGTAAAATTTAAAATTTATGTCTAACTCAAGTTCAAGAGAGTGGATTAAAAATCCATATAGAAATACTGAAGAATACAAGCAAGGCGTTCTAGACTTCATTAGTTTTGTGAAGAATCACTCATCTCGCGATGTTGAAATTTGCACCTGCTCTTGTATTAAGTGCAAGAACTCTAAAAAGCTCTCACTGGGAAACATTGAGAAACACTTAATCATTCATGGTATGATTAAAACATATAATAGGTGGTTTTTCCATGGAGAGATGAGCAACAATAACTCGGGGATGAATCATACAAAAAATATTATTTCAGATCCTCGTATCCAAGATCAAATTCAAACCGACTAATTTGTAGAGGGGTCTCTTATAAATCTCATAGACGATGCTTTTGGAGTGCATAATATGCCCCAAGCTAGCGGTGAAGAGGAAGTTCAACAGATAAATACAGACGATTATCATACATACTTTGGAGAGAAGCACAAAAAATACGCAGACAAAGCAAATGAAAAACTTTATTCTTCTTGCGAAGAGGGGATTACAACGTTAGGTGTAATTGTTGAGCTTCAGAACCTTAAAAAAGAATTTAACTAGTCGGAAAATAGTGTGACTGGGTTGTTGAAGCGATTAAAACGTTGGCTTCCAAAAGAAAATAATTTACCTGACAAGTATCCCACGATGAAGAAAATAATAAAGGATTTGGGAATGGAGGTGAAGCATATACATGCTTGTGTCAATGATTGTATATTATTTTGGAAAGAAAATGTTGATGCGAAAGAATGTCTTGTGTGCCATAAAACAAGGTACAAAACTAAAAAAACAGTGTTAGGGGAGGTCAAATTGACGAAAGAACTAAGAAAAGTTTTAAGATACTTTCGTATAAGTCCAAGATTAAGTAGATTGTACACTATACCATAGATAGCTCGTAAAATGCAATGGCACAAGAAAGCTACACCATCTTGGAATTTCATGCGACATCCTGTAGATTCAGCTGAATGGAGATCAGTCAAAAGTCGGTGGCCAGAATTTTCTATTGAAGGACGCAATGTTTGGCTTGGTATTTCTACGGATGGGTTTAATCCAAATGGCGTTCTCTCCAATAGTTATAGTTGTTGGCCTGTTTATATGACACCTTATAACCTACCCCCTTCGTTGTGTATGAAATCACAATTTCAAATGTTGAGTCTTTTAATTCGTAGACCAAAAGCACCAAGTCAGGACATTGATGTATACTTGGAACCTCTTATATATGAATTGAAACATCTTTGGGACGAAGGAGCGTCTGTTTTTGACACAGACAAGCAAGAATTTTTCAATATGAAAGCAATATTACTATGGGGAATTCATGATTTACCAGCTTTTGGTAACTTACCTGGCTGTGTGACTCATGGTTATAAAGCGTGTCCTGTCTGTGCTACCGAGACAGAATCAGAGTACATCGACAACAAGATCATCTATTCAAAATATAGAAGGTTTCTGAAGAATGATCATCCATATAGAGCATTAAAACACGGATAGTAAAGGGATGTTGAATATAAAGAGCCTCCAACTCGGCTAAGAGGCTCGTCTCTTTTAGAAAAGCTTGAGCGTATCAAATATGTTCGCGGCAAAATACCACCAAGCAAAAATAGATTGATTTCTGAAGCTTATGATAATCTAGATTGTCTTGTCGATGAGGAAGGAAGGCCGGCATGGTATAAGAAGTCAATTTTATTTGACTTGGATTATTAGAGCAGTCATAAAGTTTGTCATACTATTGATGTGATGCATACTGAAAAAAATGTTGTTGAAATTTCATCAATTTTATGTTTAACAAAGGAAAGCAATCTTCTAAACTTGCATTTGATAAGGATCACAAGTTGAAATGTTGTCAAGTTCTTTAAGATGCAAAACTTCCATCATGTCTTGCAACTAAGTTACACGGTCTTATATGTCTTCAACCACTCGGTTTGCAAATTAAAAAAACATACGATTATCATATTCTCGTCCAATACTTGCTTCCTATCATGGTTCAACATGCATATCCAAAGTTTCGTGAGTTAAGACGAGCGCTTTTACAAGTAAGCTTGTACTTCAACATAATATGTTCAAAAGTTCTTGTTCGAGAACATGTGCAAGCGGCTAAAGATATGATTGCTGAAGCATTATGTGTGTTGGCACACTATGTTTCAACGGATTTTTTTGATATAAGCATCCATTTGATGGTACATTTAGCAGATCAAGCTCTGCTTTGTGGACCATCGACTTATATATGGATATATCCATTTGAAAGGTAAATATTGTTTTTGCATTCAAATTATTTTACCTAAGGGTTATGAAGTAACTAACTGTAAGTATGCATATTAATTTTTGTGTGCTAGGGCTATGAAAGATTGCAAAAACATACCTAGTAACAAAAGGTATATAGAAGGATCAATTTCTGAAGCATACCTTGTTTCAGAATCAGTTCGGTATGCAATGGAATATATGCCAAATCCACATGATGGAAATCATTGCTCTAAACAGGCATCCTTTTTAGGTGAGAATAGTGATGATATATATGAGCGTTCCATCGTTGAAGGTAAACCATTAAAATTATCTAGAGTGCAACGATCACAGATTCAACGATGGTTACTATTTAGAATTGATATACCGGAACGAGATGTACTACAGGTCATACATTTTCACCTTTTTCAATATGTATATCAAATTTAGTCAAGAATATATATATATATATATATATATATATATCACAATATTAAATTTGTAGTGCATACCGCTTATCTTTAGAAGACGGTCTTCATGGTAAAACGAAAACTATCACAAAAGCAGAAGTAGTAGTCCAATCTGAATTTGTTGATTGGCTATACAATAAGGTGTGCTAAATTTACTTGAGAGCAATGTATTTCTTTTTAACTAATGTTATTCTATTAATTTTGTTAATTCTTAACAGTTAGTGGATGAAAAATGCATGAACACAATGTTATGATTGTATGTCAATGGTCCAAAGTGGGAAGTCAAAACTTTTCTTAAGTATAGAGTGAACGGCTATACATTCTCTCCTCAACATTATGACGATAGCATTTCAACGAAAGATAATGGTGTCTATATGGATGCGATCACTACATTTGTTGCAAGTTCAAAAGATTTAAATCCTATGGATGATGATACTACTTGGTACGGTGTTATTAGAGAGATCATGGAAGTTGATTACTATGATTTTCAACATGTGGTATTTTATTGTGATTGGGTGAATGTTGCAGATAAGACAAATGGTTGTAAAGTTTGCCCGGATACAAATTTGTTAATGGTAAACTTAAAGAAGCTCAAGAATACCGATGGAGAATATGATGAGCCTGCTATTCTTGCGTCCGAAGCAAGTCAAGTATTCTACATCATAAATACACAAAATTCCGACTGGTCAATTGTTCGACGCTCTCCTAAACGCATAATGGATAACATAGATGATTATGAAGTACCAATAACATATCAATCTATTTTGAAAGAACAACCAAATTTAGAACCATTATTGAAATGTATTCAATCGAAATCAACATGTTGATTGAAAATATTTTGCATGTATTTTGCTTGTTTCGATCATGCATTAACCTTTATTGATGTATTGTACAATTGTGTTGTGTTTTGAAATGTATGATTTTCTTTTATTGATGTCTTTTGAAACTATTGCCAGTTTATTATGTTAATTCATATCTTGCAAGTATCTTTTACGTGTTATGTTAACTTTACGTTTTGTTTGTTTTTTAATGTAGATTTTTCATTAAAATGACAAACAATTTTAGCGCAAATGCAAATGTTAGAACAATAGAGACTATTGAACCTCAACCACCCAAAGGTAAAAAGTACTTTATAACGGTTGGTGTTGAGGTGCAGTAAGGGAAGATTCAGCTAAATGGAGTACACGTTGTGGTGAGTTAATCCGTTGGCTTCAAAGAATGGAGGGCCGTAGATAGCTTCTACAAGGATAAACTATGGGAAGGGCTTTTGGTATTTTCACTCATATCAATTTCACCATCAAGTTTTAATTATGATATATTTGATTGGTTCATGATTTCTTTTATTTTTTTTTCTTTTCTCGTGATAGGAAGAATTTGACATGGATGTAGATCCTACCATAGCTCGACCATTATTAGAGAATCATTTCTCACCGTACTATATATCAATGAAGTCAACATTTGGAAAAAGTCTTCTTAAAGTTGACGACACTATGATTCCTAAATGTGTTGCCATTGATAGATGTACAAATGATATAGATAGAGTGTGGTGAGAAAAGTTCCTTGATATTGAGTATACGAATGAAAAGATGGAGCAATGTAAAAAAAATGCAAAAAACAAAGCGAAAAACCGAATCACTCATACTCTAGGAAGGAAACCTTACCATAGAGTGCACCATGAAATGATAATAAAATTGTCTTTTGTAAATGGTTGTTTGTAGAATGTTATATTAACTATGTGTTGTCAACTTTGATATTTCCTGTAGGTCTGAACCAATCCAGAAGCAAATATTTCACGAACGACGATTTGGAAGGTTGGACATAAAAGAAAATCGGGAGAAGTACTACCATGTGCCGCAGAAACATATGTAGGTTTGCATATATGTTGTTAAGCTCATTAAATTATTTTGACTGGTCACTATTTGCCTGAACTGAACATGCACAATTTACTGAAATGGGGCCATTTACTGAGCCGTAGAAACATATGTTGTCCGCAAACCGAGCCACACGTCTCCGCAAAACCGAGCATACGGCTCCGCAAAACCGAGCCTGAGGCTCAGTTTTGCTGAGCGTGGGCTCAATTTTGCTGAGCCATACGGCTCAGTTTTGCTGAGCGTGTGGTTCAACAATTCTGAGCCTTATGGCTCAGTTTTTGTGAGCCATACGACTCAGTTTTGCTGAGCCTGTGGCTCAGCAATTCTGAGACTTACGGCTCAGTTTTTCTGAGCCATAAGGCTCAGTTTTTCTGAGCCATAAGGCTCAGTTTTGCTGAGCCTTACAGCTCAGTTTTTCTGAGCTATAAGGCTCAGTTTTGCTGAGCCTGTGGCTCAGTAAAACTGATCCTATGGTATGGCTCAGTTTTTCTGAGCCTATGGCTCAGTTTTTCTGTTTATTGATTACTCCGAGCCTTCAAGTTTATATTATTTTGTGCGAGATGTAAACTCATGTTTTTCTGTTTTTAACAAGAAACTGAAATTTCCAATTTAATGAGATATTCAATGAATGCAGGCACTTCTAGAGGCAACGGAAGAAAAGAGAAAATTGGATGGTAGTTCTAGTGGCGCAGTAGATGATCTTGATAATGATCCAATTGCAGAAGTTTTTGGTTTCGACATGAAGAAAAATTATCGTCGAGCAATTAGTTCTACTTCTTCTATAAAACAAGTTAAGGTGGCTCGAGCTGTAAAAGCTGTAGTTGATAAAAAACAAGCCGTGGATTTGTCCGTTTGGAAATTGGAGATAGAAAGGCAAGTACATACTCAGGTTAATAACGCCATCAATTCAATTACTTCAACTTTTATGAAATTTATACCTAATTTGCATGAAAAACTTGTTGCAAGTTGTAACGACCCGCATTCTACGCATCGGGGGATCGTAGAATATTTATTTCTTCCCCATGTGAAGTCGTATGGTCATGTAACTTTGGAAAACATCCATTAGAGTCATTTCCCATGTTCATGATTTTTGTCGATTTTTAAATGACCATTTTGCCCCTGTTGGTACTGTTTTGGCCATAACTTTTGATTGGAAAGGAATTTTGACCTGAAACCACTTCCATTGGATTCGTTTGATGGTTTACCTTTCCGTAGAGTGGTCATAATAGCCAAACGGACTTACCGTTTGAGAGATATGGCTAAAATAAGGTTTGGAGGGTGAAAACTGCTTAACCGGGCCAAATCGGGTGATTAGTGAGTAGGCCCATAACCCATTTCGGGATTAGGGTTATGGGGAGGCTGAAATGAGATAGAGGATCATTCCATTTTAGTTTTCTAGCCTCCACTTATCACCAAGGAACCGTAAAAATGGCCTCTAACCTCTAAATCACCTCCAAATCATCTTTTGGTCAAGGATTAAGCTTAGCAACCCCTAATCAAGGAAGATCTACACCAAATCAACATTGGAGCTGCTGTTTAGGATTGGGATTCGCATCAAATCAGAGATTTATTTCAGATCTTAGTTTATTTTGTGGCTAAGGTGAGTGATTTGCATAGTTTTACACTAATTATGGCTAGTTAAGGGTAATTAGTGTTAATTAGCGAATTTAAGCATGTTAAAATTCAGGAAAAATGTTCATAAATTCCTAAATGATGTTTTAGACCTCTGATATGAATTTGGGTTAATTTGGTTAAGTTTTGCTAATCCTATTATTAGTTTCACCTAAACATGCTTAAGGGGAAATATGGGGTTTTGGGTATGTTTGATCCATTTTAACCTATCATGTTGATGTTTTGATGTTTGTGGTTGATTATGCATGTTGCTATGACTGTATGAAATGCTTTGTGATTGATTTCAATAGTTAGAATGGTCGAAAACGTCGTCGAATGGCGTAAACACTTTCTGGAACAGTTTCAGAAAACACTGGAGGGTTCAGATCGGATCGGATATGGGGCTCGGATCGGATATGTTGAACTGAGCAATGGAATTCGATCGGATCGGAACCCAGCACTTGGGAAAAATGGCAAAAAGGAAGGCCACGCTAACTGAACTGGGATCGGATTAGGGAGGACGGATCGGAGCGGAGGGATGAGAATGGATCAGATAGGAGCATGTGAAGGACGAGGAGACGGATCGGAACGGAGGCATGAGCTGGAGGGGAGATAACACCCGACCCGACCCGAGGAGAAATGCCCGACCCGAACCGATGGAGTGGCACCCGACCCGAACCGCACCAGAAGAAGACCCGACCCGAACAGATGGAGGATACCCGACCCGAACCGATGGCTTGAGAAGGAACCCGACCCGACCCAGTATTGACCAATAAACCGAGATGCAAAGGTAGTCCAATATGAGAAGTTAGAGCTCAGGATCCAGTTGGGAACCGATGAGTTCACTTCATGGTTGGACTTTGCTGCGGGACGTGTGCTAAGGAGTTGTCGACGTTCATAACTTCGATTCACCACTAAGAATGAATGATGGGCTACTTATCAGTGCAGTAGGGTCATTATGACCTGAGGGGCAAGGTGATGGTAGCAAGACTACGTTATCAGTGCAGTAGGGTCATTATGACCTGAGGGGCAAGGTGATGCGTAGTAAGACTATGAGCCAGCGCAGATGGGGTGAATAACTCCATGGAGCAAAGTGGACATAGTAAGGATTGGTAAGGCTATGAGCCAGTGCAGTGGGGTTCTTGTGACTCCATGGGGCAAAGTGGACATAGCAAAGGATTAGTGGCTACGTTATCAGTGCAGTGAAGCCATTTATGACTTCATGGGGCACAGTGATCGTAGCAAGGTATGTTGGGTGATCGAAGTGGTGAATATCATATGCTTTACGCACTGAGTGAGAGATGTGAGGATGGATGCTATGTTTGATTGTTTGCCATCCCTATGACATGCACACCTCCCCCACCTCCGTATCTCTACACTGTTTGATATGGTACCTTAGAGTGTTGTACAGTATGTAGTGCTAACTCTTTGGTTGCAGGTCCAGATTCAGGTATGTTTTAGTCTACCTGTTATTGTTCACTTTAGGTGCTTATCGCTCATACCAGGCTTTATGTCTGACCCAGAGTTTTATGTCTCCTCTTATTACTCTGGGTGCTCACACGAGCAGACTAGAGACAGGTTAGCTGGTGATGCGCGAGTAGCTGATTCGGAGGCGGGCAGGAGGCTTCCACGTATGATATATATATACACACATTGTGTCGTTGGCGGTCGCTACTTGGGCATTAGTAGTGTACCTCCTTTATCTTTCTTTTGCTTTGAGACAGTTTGAAAGTTGTAATAAGCTGTATTTTGGATTTCCGCTGCTATGATGTTTAGTTCTGATTTTCAGCTTATGCACTGTCTCTCCTGTTTTATGTCAAGTATGTTATTATTATATTTTGTTCTATGCGCTGTGAGACATTCTACAGGTTCTTTGTATGTTCATTTCCTTCTTCCCTTTCCTTCTCACGATCCGTTCCGTGCTAACTGGACATGTGTACAGCGCACCTTTGGAGTAAATGTCGGTTGGTGCGGGGCGGGCCGTCACACTTGGTATCAGAGCTCTAGGTTGCGTAGTTAACCTAGGGAAAGACACTAGGGAGAGTTAGTACGTATATGAGAGCGCGTATTTGTGATTACTTTGGTTTTCAAAAGCTATGTATATATATATATACTATTAGTAGTATAAGAATGAAGTCGCACTGCACTATCACCACTATGGGGTCGTTAATCGTTTCCCCTTTTCAGATTGACGATGAGCCGAGACACGAGGGGTGCTGGTAGAGGGACCAACCAAGGGAATGCCGCTGACATGAGGGCAATGTTTACTAACCTCATGAGAGACATGCTTAGAGAAGTGCAAGGGGCAGTTCCCAATCCCGGAGTTGGTGTTGGCCCAGTAGTACAGGCGCCCAGGGTCGATTTCGCCAAGTTGTGCAAGGATTACACTAATCTTGGTGGGAAGCCGTTCCACGGAACGGAGTCGGCCACAGATGTTCAAGATTGGATGGATAGCTGTGACCGTATCTTCGATGACTTGGGTCTTGAGGATGCGATGAAGAGAAGGCTATCGTCTCGTCAGCTGCAAGGGCGAGCGATGAATTGGTGGAATGCCATTAGAGCAGCTACTCTAGAGGACCAGGTTAAATGGGATCAGTTCAAGGCTCGCTTTAGCGAGAAGTTTATTCCAGCTGCCCAGAAGTCATTGTTGTTTAGGAGGTTCTTGGAACTCAAGCAGAACGGAAGGGCAGTTTCTGATTATATTGCTGAGTTCGACACTTTGTCGAAATATGGACTATCTCTTATCGATACTCCTGAGAAGAAGAATGAGAAGTTCATTACTGGTTTAGATGGATACTTGGGGGAAAGGCTTATCAACCACATCGATGAGACTTTTGAATCGATCGTGGGGAAAGCTTTGAGATCGGAGAGTCTTTACCCTAAGTCAAAGACTGAGGTTGCATCTGCAGAAGGGCCAAAGCCGCAAGCAGGCGGTGGAGGCAAGAATAGCTCTCAGAATAAGAGGAAGCATGACCAATCTAAGGGTGGCCAGAAAAAGAGTAAGAAGGACGTTGAGTGCTTCAGCTGTGGAAAGAAGGGCCATTATGCTAAAGAATGTCGGGCCAAGCCAACGGTAAGGAAGTGCTACAACTGTGGTCAAGTGGGACATTAGAAGGATAAGTGTCCGCAACCTCTTAAGGAGAAGCAGATTGTGAAAGCATATGCTATTGATGCTGTTCCTTCTTCGTCGAATGCCCCAACTGCGGCGGAGAAAGGAAAGAATGTTGTTATTCAAGGTATGCTTTCTATTTATGATGTACCAGTTCGAGTTTTGTTTGATACTGGGGCTTCCCGTTCCTTCATATCTAGTGACCTGGTAGATAGGTTGGGACTGGAACCCGAAATAGTCGATAGACCATTGATTGTGACGAACCCGATTGGTGGTTCGACTAGCCTTAGTATGATTTGCAGGAATTTGGTCTTATCGAGTCATGGATGTATGTTTGTATGTGATTGCTTTGTTTTGGGCTTTACTGGGTATGGCATTATATTGGGAGTCAATTGGCTCCAAAGATACGGGGTGGTGGTAGACTGTGAGGGCTTTTTGGTGACAGTGAGGGAAGATGATGGGCGGAGGGTAGTGTTTGGTAGTCTACCTAGTGATGGGGTTATGGCTAGTTTTGTAAATTCCCTCGACATCCCGCAGGATGAGTTGTCAGATGTGCCCGTGGTTGGCCAGTATCCGGACGTCTTCGAGGAGGTGACCGGGCTCCCACCACACCGAGAGATTGAGTTCCGTATTGATTTAGTGAAAGATGCCAGACCTATAGTGATGCCACTTCGTCGTATGGCACCAAGGGAGCAGCGAGAGCTCGGGGTGCAAGTCAGCAATCTTTTGAAGAAGGGATTTATTAGAAGGAGTGTCTCCGAGTTGGGAGCACCAGTAGTGTTTGCCACTAAGGCAGATGGTTCCCTTCGTTTGTGTGTGGACTATCGCGAGTTGAATAAGGTAACGAGGAAGAATAAGTATCCTCTACCATGGATAGATGATTTGTTTGATCAACTGGAAGGAGCAAGAGTGTTCTCCCAGTTGGACCTCGCGACAGGATTTCATCAGCTTCGAGTAGCGGATGAGAATGTTCCGAAAACGACATTTAGGACGCCGTCTGGATTTTATGAGTGGTTGGTCATGCCATTTGGGTTGACCAATGCACCAGCCTATTTTGTGGATCTTATGAATCGAGTATTCAGAGATCAGTTGAATAAGTTTGTTCTTGTGTTCGTGGATGATATCCTTGTTTACTCAAGGACAGAGGAGTAACACAAGGGACACTTGAGGATAGTGATGGAGGTGTTGAGGAAACACCAATTGAAAGCGAAATTCTCAAAGTGTCATTTTTGGAGAAGGGAAGTGAGATTCTTGGGTCATGTTGTTTCAGAGAGTGGTATTGCCGTGGACCCTGCGAAGGTGGCTACGGTACAGGATTGGTCTACGCCCAAGAATGCTACAGATGTAAGAAGTTTCTTGGGATTAGCTGGATATTATCGTAAGTTTATCCAGGACTTCTCCAAGATAGCAGCACCGTTGACTCAGTTGACTAAGAAGAATCAGTCCTTCGTCTGGGACGGAGTGTGTGAGGATGCCTTCAAGAGTCTAAAGGGGAAGTTGACGCGTGCGCCAGTGTTAGTCATTCCCAAAGGGAATGAAGAGATGACGGTATACACGGACGCTTGTGGTACCGGACTGGGTGCAGTATTGATGCAAGGAGGTAGGGTTGTAGCTTATGCTAGTCGACAGCTAAAGCCGCATGAGAAGTATCCTACCCATGATTTGGAATTGGCAGCGATTGTATTTGCGCTGAAGATGTGGAGACACTATCTCTTGGGAGAACGATTTGAGTTGTTTACCGATCATAAATCGTTAAAGTATCTCTTCTCCCAGAAAGATTTGAATCTCCTTCAGCAGAGATGGCTAGAGTTCTTGGCTTCGTATGATTTTGATATCGCATACACACCTGGGAAAGGTAATGCGGTAGCCGATGCCTTGAGTAGGAGACATGCCACCTTAGGGGCAATGTTTCTTGAGTGGAAGCAACTGGAGTATATCGCGGGGTTTGATTTCAGACCAAAGTGCGAATTGGATCCAGTCATGCTAGCTAGTTTGACGATCAGACCCACTTTGATAGAGCGGATTGGTTCTAGTCAGAGGGACGATCCTAATCTATTAGAAATCATCTCCAAGTTAGAGATGGGTATCGATGAGGAGATGAATGTGTATGGGCTTGATCGAGATGAATGGCTTCGAAAGAATGGAAGACTAGTTGTGCCCAACGTAAATGGTTTGAGAGATGAAATGCTTAGAGAATGCCATCACTCAAAACTGACTATACATCCCGGTGGTAATAAGATGTATCGAGACATGAGACAGACTTACTACTGGGAAGGGATGAAAAGAGACGTTGGGAAGTTTATATCCAAATGCATGAATTGCCAGCTAGTTAAAGCCGAGCAAAAGAAGCCTAGTGGGTTGTTGCAACCATTAGAAATTTCCGAATGGAAATGGGAGCAAGTCTCGATTGATTTCATCGATGGTTTACCAAGGACTAGATCGGGATATGATAGCATTTGGGTAATTGTGGATCGATTGACTAAGAGCGCAAGATTTATACCAGTCAAATCGACCAGAACGGCAGCCAAGTTGGCAGAACTGTATATGAAGTGGGTAGTGAGATTTCATGGAGTACCCAAAAGCATTGTGAGTGACCGAGACCCGTTGTTCACTAGTGGGTTTTGGAAGAGCTTACAAGAGGCTCTAGGGTCAGGATTACATCTCAGTACCGCATATCATCCTCAGACCGACGGTCAGACGGAGAGGGTGAATCGTATATTGGAAGATCTCTTGAGAGCTTGTATATTGGATTTTGGTGGATAATGGGATGACCATTTGCATCTAGTAGAGTTTGCATATAATAATAGCTACCAATCCAATATCGGTATGGCTCCATATGAAGCTTTGTACGGAAGACCGTGCAACTCACCATCATGTTGGATAGAGACTGGCGAGAAGTTTGTGCTTGGACCAGATGTGGTGAGAGAAACTTCGGATAAGATCAAGATCATTCAGCAACGAATGAAAGCTGCCCAAGATAGGCAAAAGAGTTAAGAGGAGAAGAGACTTGAAATTCTCCATTGATGACTTGGTGTTCGTCAAGATCTCTCCGTTGTAGAGCGCGATTCGATTTGGCAGGAAAGGCAAGTTGGCACCAAGATTTGTTGGCCCATTCTCTGTTCTTGAACTAGTCGGGAATTTGGCATATAGAGTTGGCTTACCAGAGAAAATGGCGGGAGTTCACAATGTATTTCATGTTTCCCAACTAAGGAAGTTCGTTCACGATTCAGATATGACTATTTCACCTGATCAGTTAGAGGACTTCGAAGTAGAACCCGAGGCGGTTGGGAACCGCAAGCCGATTCGTATTGTGGGGCACGATACGAAGCAACTTCGAAGGAAGGCGGTGAAGTTAGTCAAGGTTCAGTGGGGCGAGGACGAGAATGATTGTACTTGGGAGACAGAGGAGAGCATCAGGAAGGCATATCCAGAACTCTTTGCCTGGTAAGATTTACTTTGCAATTTAGTTTTCCGCATGCTAGGGTAGACTTGTTTTGCTTGTTTTGCATGTTTGATGGTTGTTTTATGATTGATAGGCATGCGGGACTTTTGTGTGTGTTTTGATTAGGGAATTTCGGGGGCGAAATTTCTTAAGGGGGGGAGAGTGTAACGACCCGCATTCTACGCATCGAGGGATCGTAGAATATTTATTTCTTCCCCATGTGAAGTCGTATGGTCATGTAACTTTGGGAAACATCCATTAGAGTCATTTCCCATGTTCATGATTTTTATCGATTTTTAAATGACCATTTTGCCCCAAGTTGGTCTTGTTTTGGCCATAACTTTTGATTGGAAAGGAATTTTGACCTGAAACCACTTCCATTGAATTCGTTTGATGGTTAAACTTTCCGTAGAGTGGTCATAATAGCCAAACGGACTTACCGTTTGAGAGATATGGCTGAAATAAGGTTTGGAGGGTGAAAAACTGCTTAACCGGGCCAAATCGGGTGATTAGTGAGTAGGCCCATAACCCATTTCGGGATTAGGGTTATGGGGAGGCTGAAATGAGATAGAGGATCATTCCATTTCAGTTTTCTAGCCTCCACTTATGACCAAGGAACCGTAAAAATGGCCTCTAACCTCTAAATCACCTCCAAATCATCTTTTGGTCAAGGATTAAGCTTAGCAACCCCTAATCAAGGAAGATCTACACCAAATCAACATTGGAGCTGCTGTTTAGGATTGGGATTCGCATCAAATCAGAGATTTATTTCAGATCTTAGTTTATTTTGTGGCTAAGGTGAGTGATTTGCATAGTTTTACACTAATTATGGCTAGTTAAGGGTAATTAGTGTTAATTAGCGAATTTAAGCATGTTAAAATTCAGGAAAAATGTTCATAAATTCCTAAATGATGTTTTAGACCTCTGATATGAATTTGGGTTAATTTGGTTAAGTTTTGCTAATCCTATTATTAGTTTCACCTAAACATGCTTAAGGGGAAATATGGGGTTTTGGGTATGTTTGATCCATTTTAACCTATCATGTTGATGTTTTGATGTTTGTGGTTGATTATGCATGTTGCTATGACTGTATGAAATGCTTTGTGATTGATTTCAATAGTTAGAATGGTCGAAAACGTCGTCGAATGGCGTAAACACTTTCTGGAACAGTTTCAGAAAACACTGGAGGGTTCAGATCGGATCGGATATGGGGCTCGGATCGGATATGTTGAACTGAGCAATGGAATTCGATCGGATCGGAACCCAGCACTTGGGAAAAATGGCAAAAAGGAAGGCCACGCTAACTGAACTGGGATCGGATCGGATTAGGGAGGACGGATCGGAGCGGAGGCATGAGAATGGATCAGATAGGAGCATGTGAAGGACGAGGAGACAGATCGGAACGGAGGCACGAGCTGGAGGGGAGATAACACCCGACCCGACCCGAGGAGAAACGCCCGACCCGAGCCGATGGAGTGGCACCCGACCCGAACCGCACCAGAAGAAGACCCGACCCGAACAGATGGAGGATACCCGACCCGAACCGATGGCTTGAGAAGGAACCCGACCCGACCCAGTATTGACCAATAACCCGAGATGCAAAGGTAGTCCAATATGGGAAGTTAGAGCTCAGGATCCAGTTGGGAACCGATGAGTTCACTTCATGGTTGGACTTTGCTGTGGGACGTGTGCTAAGGAGTTGTCGACGTTCATAACTTCGATTCACCACTAAGAATGAATGATGGGCTACTTATCAGTGCAGTAGGGTCATTATGACCTGAGGGGCAAGGTGATGGTAGCAAGACTACGTTATCAGTGCAGTAGGGTCATTATGACCTGAGGGGCAAGGTGATGCGTAGTAAGACTATGAGCCAGCGCAGATGGGGTGAATAACTCCATGGGGCAAAGTTGACATAGTAAGGATTGGTAAGGCTATGAGCCAGTGCAGTGGGGTTCTTGTGACTCCATGGGGAAAAGTGGACATAACAAAGGATTAGTGGCTACATTATCAGTGCAGTGAAGCCATTTATGACTTCATGGGGCAGAGTGATCGTAGCAAGGTATGTTGGGTGATCGAAGTGGTGAATATCGTATGCTTTACGCACTGAGTGAGAGATGTGAGGATGGATGCTATGTTTGATTGTTTGCCATCCCTATGACATGCACACCTCCCCCACCTCCGTATCTCTACACTGTTTGATATGGTACCTTAGAGTGTTGTACAGTATGTAGTGCTAACTCTTTGGTTGCAGGTCCAGATTCAGGTATGTTTTAGTCTACCTGTTATTGTTCACTTTAGGTGCTTATCGCTCATACCAGGCTTTACGTCTGACCCAGAGTTTTATGTCTCCTCTTATTACTCTGGGTGCTCACACGAGCAGACTAGAGACAGGTTAGCTGGTGATGCGCAAGTAGCTGATTCGGAGGCGGGCAGGAGGCTTCCACGTATGATATATATATATATATATATATACACATTCTCCCTGTGTCGTTGGCGGTCGCTACTTGGGCATTAGTAGTGTACCTCCTTTATCTTTCTTTTGCTTTGAGACAGTTTGAAAGTTGTAATAAGCTGTATTTTGGATTTCCGCTGCTATGATGTTTAGTTCTGATTTTCAGCTTATGCACTGTCTCTCCTGTTTTATGTCAAGTATGTTATTATTATATTTTGTTCTATGCGCTGTGAGACATTCTACAGGTTCTTTGTATGCTCATTTCCTTCTTCCCTTTCCTTCTCACGACCCGTTCCGTGCTAACTGGACATGTGTACAGCGCACCTTTGGAGTAAATGTCGGTTGGTGCGGGGCGGGCCGTCACACAAGTCCTTCCACTCCTCATACAGAACGTGCTTCTAATTTACGGGATCCTCCTATAAGTAATAATGTAACCATTACTCCAAATGTGTCACTTAATGATCTTCATTCATCTACAATGGAAAAGAAATACATAATGCTATTGTCAAATGATTTAGAGAAGGAGGTAGCAAAAGGTTATCTTGGAACACAAACAATTTGTCATTTTAGGAAAGTGGTACCGAATATAGAGAAAGTAATTTGGGTTGTTGAAGTTCTTGAACCGGATGCACCAATTTATGATGGTCCTCAAAATGGAATGTACAAGTTATGTGAATTTTCAGATGGAGGCTTTGTTATATGGCCAGAATTTCGTATTCGGCATTTGTAGAATCTTATTTATGTACTGAATTTAGCAAACCAATCATGTATTGAATTTGGCATCTTAATTATGTATTGTACTTGTTTATTATTAACTGATATTCTATGTCGTTATGTGATTATGAATGTTATATATTAGTATGCATTGAGTTTAATATTAGTTTTTGATTCATATTAAATATCATCTATATTATCATCATGTTGGTTATTAATTGACTATTAATGTTAGAATATGCGAGTTGCTAATACATATTTCTGTTATTATTAAAATTTATATTTGTTGTGAATAAAAATTTTGTAACATGTATAGGCGTTGCATACAAATGTATTGCAACATGTATAAGCGTTGCAAACGAAAATCTTACAACGCTTATAAGCGTTGGTAAAGAAAATCTACCAACGCTTATAAGCGTTGCTAAAGAAAATCTACCAACGCTTATAAGCGTTGCGACTGAAAATATACCAATGCTTATAAGCGTTGGGACAGAAAATCTACCAACGCTTATAAGCGTTGGTACTAAATTGCCACCCCCATAGCAACACTAACAAGCGTTGATGAAATTGTTTGCGACGGTTATACTCGTTGGGAATCACATATTTTAGTGTAACGTGGGATATGAAAAATGAAATACTGATGTGATTAAACCAAATTAAGGAGTTTTGAGAGTTTTCTTATGCAATGGAAAATGACATAGTACTCTTATTAAAAGGAATGTAGGCTTTGGCGGAAAATATGCATAGGAAAACAATAACATTTCTCCACTTACTACATCAATAATTACATGGACATTTAAAATCGATACTCAAAACTTTCACTTTGATACTTTCAACTAAGTTATCCTTATAATAAAATTCACGTAAAATATGCGGAGTTATATGCTTTTATTCCTTTTTTAAGTAAAATAATATATATAGCAAAAGTGGAGAATAAAGTCATTCTCTAATGGCGCACAAAAACAGGACTGTAGAAGTAAAGACTACAAAAGCTATGTGTCAAAATACATACAAAAATAAAATGGGAAAGAAAAAAGAAAAAGGGAGAGCAATAGCAATATCGGACCCTCCCATCCAGAAACAAGAAGGCCAATTAGCGGATCTGATCCACTGAGGACCCACGCAAACCTCTTTCAAAGCCCAAACTGGTGGACAAGGACACGACTGCTCCGCTACACCAAGACCCTATCTCCCATCAAAGCTAGTCTCAGCCAAATAGAGGCAGCTGCATATCGATCTAACTTCATCCTTAAGCTCCATCTCCATCTACCAAGCAACACCTGAAAAAAAGAAGAAGCAAGAGAGTCCTAGACAAAGCGACCAACCAAGTACCTGTAATTCCATCACCTGCATTACTAGGAAACGACATCAGTCATAGGGGGAGGCGAGATAGAACCCGGACACCGAAAAAACATAAGAATCAACCTATCCCTGCTTGAGGAAGAGACAAATCTAATGTGATATCAAATATTCGTGCCACCCCAAGAGCGGGAGCCAATAGCTCCCTTATAACGCCTACCACGGTAGACTAGGAATGCTTCATTCCTTACCCTTCAGATAATATAAGGAGCGTCCATAAGAGTCTTATCGAAGATTTTCTTATTCCATGAACACCAGATATGCCAACTGTAACAACCCGGAAAATCTGAACCAATTTAAAATTTTAATTTGGCTATTTTAGTGGATTTTGAATATTTAAAATAAATTATTTTAAATAATAACGACCAATCGTTATTTGAATCGATGTTGGAAAATAAAAATATTTATTTTAATTACAAAACAAGGCCTGAAATGGCGCGACAGCTTGAAAATTTGAATTCGAACTTTGATTGACTGTACCGAGTGCAAAATAAAACAGATTTTAGTGAAACCAAAAATATTTAAATTTGTTTATGAATATCTTTCTAACGAATCTTAAAAATCGAAATTTCATAACGGGAATCAAAAGTTATGGCCAAATGAATTTTCAGAAAGGTCGTTATGGAGTTAATATAGCCCGTGAAAATAGCCATTTTGCAAACGACCTCCGTTTTCGATGAAGCGACTTTTATTGGATCCGGGATGTCGAATTATTGCTAGATTTCAAATTCCATAATTTTTAGAGTTAATATGTGAGTGTGGGAAAGGAAAATGTGTTTGGTAAATTTTAGTCAATTTGGATCGACCAAAAAATGGCAATTTTTCAAACAGTCTCCAATTCGACGAAATCAGTTTTGTTGGGACCGTATCATCCAAACATAGCTAGATTTATTTTTCTGAAATTTTAGGGATCAGTACATGGCCCCAGCAAATTGAAATGTACGTTCAAATCAAATAATGAATGTTTTATATTTTAATTTGAAGAATAACTGATCATAACAGTCGAATTGGCCTACGAAACATATTCCATTGTGTTCAAATTGGGGGTAATTAGCTAGGGACGACAGTCGTTGGGTTTGGATTGGAGTTCGTAAGGAGAAAGGGGTATTTTTGGAAATAAACAATTTAATATATATTGTTGGCCAATCATAATACTCCATTTCCTTTTCTCTTTCCTGATACCTCGCAACCAACAACGTAAATGAAACGCGGCCTTCTCTCCTCTCTAACGCTTAATCCACTCACCAAAATCGCTAGCTCCAGTTAGGGCTTTTGAAGATCTCCTCGTCAGCTTCAAATCAAGACCGGTTTCACTAATTATTGTCGAGTATCGGAGGAGAATCACCCTCCTGAAGTCGCGCCGTTCCCCGTACCGCCACCATCGCCTGAGGTGATCGAACCCGACCACACCACCCTGCGCGCCTGCGCCTCTCCAAGCTCTTCTGGGTGGCGTTGGCCGATCGTCACCAAACTCGACTGATTTCGCAAAAAATGGCGACCTAGTTTTGAACAAAATTTGAAAGGTACGACTGTGATTATATTTTACTGTTAATAACACTTCAAAGCGCTACGATTTATGATTTTACAATAAAAATCATATCTTTTTGCTATGTAGTCGAAATCCAGTGAAACAAAAGACATTGGACTCGTGTGGACGTCTTCTACATTCTAGAAGAGACCGGATATTTTTCTGAGCCTTTTACGATTTTTGGAGGAGTGGAACCCAATGTGATATTTTTGAAGTATAAACGATATGGAATGACGATGTATAAATTATACGGTCGATGTATGAGTTATATAAGTGTTGTACACCTCATGTATAAGCGTTGTATAAGTTGTATTTGCGATGTATAAGTTATATATGCATTGTAAAAATCATATATGCATTTAATGGAATTGAAATGAAATCGAAACATATTTATATACGTATATATATATATACACACTCCGCTCATCCACAAACCATGGACGATATATATTGGTTGTGATTGTTTGGATATTTGGTTGATGTGAAATTTGTTTGATAAATGTGAATGGTTGATATGACTGATTGTGGTTGAAATCCCAATAGGATTAGTATATGGGAAAATTTGTCTGCGTACGAACTAGATATTGAAATCCCCATTGTCAAAAGCTGCGAGGCTTTAAGGTAGAGCCAGGAGCCGTATTAGGTACGGTGCCAGTTTTAACTACCCTGCCGTTATGCTGCCGAAATTTTCTGAAATGTTTCTGTTTTTTATTTATATTCATGTATTGAAATAAATTCATGTGTTGGAAAATATTCAGTTTGAGCAATAAAAATGGTTTGAATGATAAAAATAACATTTTTATCGAATATATGAAATAAAAATGGTTTGAATGATAAAAATAACATTTCTATATAATGTATGAAATAAAATAGTTTAAGCGATAAAAATAACATTTTTATTGTATGTACGAAGTATATAAAATAACCGTGTTTGAAATAAATTATTTTGACAATAAAAACCGCATTTTTATCATCTATATGAAGTATATAAAATAACCGTGTTTTAAATAAATTGTTTTGACAATAAAATCACATTTTTAGTATATATATGAATTGTTAAAAATAGTCATGTTTTGAAATAAATATAGGTTGGATAAAAATATCATTTTTATCACCTATATGAGTTGAAATGGATTTTGAAATTGAAGAATGGATTATATTTATATATATATATATATATATATATATAAATATAATTAAAATAAATCGAATAACGAAGCTGTAGTTCGTATTTTGAAACCGTGATTTCAAATGATTGTACCTGGAGATCCGACCGTCGGATTTTCCCGAAACCGAAACCGTTGGGTTCGCTTTGGAAATATCTTTCCAACGATACCAACTTTGCAAAGATCCAACGGTTGGATTGTCTGGAATGTTTAATTCAAATCTGAATGAAAACAACGCCAGAATGGATTATATAAATATATATATATAAATATAATTAAAATAAATCGAATAACGACGTTGTAGTTCGTATTTTGAAATCGTAACTTTAAACGATTGTGCCGGGAGATCCAACCGTCGAATTTTCCCAAAACTGGAACCATTGGGTCCGCTTTGAAAAGATCTTTCCAATGATATAAAATTTGTAAAGATCCAACGGTTAGATTTTTCAGATATGTGTAAATCATATCTGGAGAAAAACAGCGCCATGGTCGCGTTATGGCCTGAAGCATCGTTTGAATAAATTGTCTGTATTTAAGTAAATAAAAATAGCGATAAATCGTGATAAAATATTATAAATGATATGGAATGGAAATAAGCTGAATTTTCCCGGTTTATTGGATATTTGATGGTTGAATGTGTTTGACATAAAAACTACATTAATGAACTGAATTATGGATGTCAGATAATTTAACCACTGAAATGAATTGAATTGAAGTTCTAAATGTACGTGAATTATTTGAAAAGGCTGAGTTAATTCTCATTTTAAATAATTGATCGCCAGTTAGAAGTCGAAGATATGAAGACGGTGCAAGACGGAGGATCTTCACATCGAATGGATGGCTACTGATGCCTTTGATGGGAGTTGCTACCCTGAAGGGGTTACAGTGGTGGTCGTACGGACATACTCGTTGATCGTTCGGATGTGCGAGGGCCTCTCTCCTGTATTGGACATATAGGAGAGGAATAAGGTGCCTCCGGTTTCGTTCAGACCTAGAACGGACTTGTAAATGGATGTGTATCTGACGTTGTAGATTGACAACGTGGCATGCAGAGATGCTACGATCAAAGCTTTTGTTGAAAAGCAGAGCTTTGTGGTCAATGATCAAAGCACGGCTTTAAATAGCTAGCTTTGTGTTTAGCGTTGATTCGCGAGCCTCACACCCCGGTATGGACCAGAAACGGGAGATGACTGCAGGGAGAGCATGCGTTTCCTTCTAGATAGGAGTGGTGTTTTGGGTTTGACACGCCCGGACATTTTACTTATGTGGATGATGGATAGCGAGGCGCCTCGGTTATATCGGTCGCTCCGGGGCCGATGGCTTGGTCGGTATATGACCAGTTTATGCCCCAAAGGGCGGGGAAAAGCATTGTTCAGGCATTATAATCCACTCCG
The DNA here is from genome assembly GCA_030737875.1 of Allium sativum. Classification (NCBI taxonomy): domain Eukaryota; kingdom Viridiplantae; phylum Streptophyta; class Magnoliopsida; order Asparagales; family Amaryllidaceae; genus Allium; species Allium sativum. The sequence goes on along the minus strand of CM060910.1, from coordinate 993,443,916 downwards.
TGTGGACCGGCCCTGAAGATCCAGGGGGCAGTTGCGGCTGTTCCTGAGACATGGGCTAGATTGTCTCGAAGTGGTAAGGACAATCCCTTTCCTTGGTCCATGACGGAAATCCAATTTCCAAATACGACATCGTGCGGTTTTGATTGTATACCTATATATGGCGACATGATATATGGTACCCATGTCGTCTATGATTGATACTTATGATTGAAATTGTTTTTGAAACATATAAACACTAGTAATAATATCAAATGCTTTTGTTTTATTCGTATCAAGCATATTTTGGCCATTATAAGGTAAAACTCTATCATCCGGTTTGCGTTGCATTGTGTGATGGGAACTGAGTCTTATAATGGCTTCATTTTTGTAAAAAGCATTGCGATGTTTAAATGATATAGTTGTTTTTAAAGCACTGGCAATCCAATGGAGTAAACACGTTCTGCATTGGCGGCGTGGTCCTGTGATTGGCCTTATTGTAAAATAAGTTAAGTAGTAGATTTCTCATGCCAGTCCCATGACTGACTCGTAGTTTGTTTCACTTGCAAACTCGGGTGCCCTATTTTCTACACGAGCAGCCTTGTATTCAGGTTTTAGAAGGCTCTTTCTGGATAGTTGGAGCTGAAGCTGGATTCTATCACTTCTTTCTTTTTATGTTGTTCAACTCCTGTTGTACTTATTACGTTTTGATTCCGCTGTGGACATTTTATGTAAAGCTGAAGCTGTATTTTGTACTAAGTATGATCCTGTATACTGTGTAACTCTGATGATTATGTTTATCCAGTGTATTCTATTGTACATTATCTGGTGTATTTATATATTTATGTTCTGCTGTTATCTGTTTATGTGTTATATTCCAAAGATTACCCTTGCCATCGTGGAACGGGGGTTGGGGGTTGTCACACCAACAGATAAGACTAGGAATAAGGCAGAAAAGGATAGATCAAAGAGATTTGCCTAAGATACCAGCCAACCTGTATCTCAGCAAATCTACAAGGGAAGTAGCGTTGCTTCGGAAACCTACCAAGTTCATGAAGTAATTCCAGACAGCTTTAACACAAAAACCAAGAAAGAATAAATGAGCACTAGATTCCATATCACCTTCTCTATAGCACCTGCACCTAGAGAAAATAGGGATGCCAACCCTCGTTAGGTTATCGTCTAGTGGAAGTCCATTATGAAGGGTTTTCCATATAAACAACGAGACTTTGGGAGGTAATCTAACATCCCAAATGAAAGAAAAGATAAGAAGGCTTAGAGCCGAATTCCTGGACGAATTCCAAGCCGCCTTAATCGAGAAAGGGCCGCCATCACACCTACACCCACCCCCATGAGAGTCAAAAAAGGTCAGGGATTGAATTTGTTTCCACATCTCACTAGCATAGTACGGGGCATCGGTGTAATTCGCGACCATCAGTCAGTGTTACTTGGCATGGAGGAACAACACCAGGGAGTTGTTATCTTCGAACCGTACCCACAACTTGCAAGCATATGCAGAACAATCCTTAGCATTTCGGAGTCCCAAACCTCCCTCAGATTCGGGGTGACAAATGATGTCCTAAGAAATCCAATGGTGACGGTTAGAATTGTCCTTTTTCCTCCAGAAAAAGGATGAGGACAAAGAACGATACGAGCGAAAGAAGGAGGAAGTTGGAGTCATAGAAGCAAAAACATGCGAACATACATAGTCAAGAACAAACATTATAAGGACAAGTCTTCTTGCCTACAAAAGGAGAGACGTGTTCCACCGAATTATCTTACCCTTGGCTTTGTCAGTTAGGGGATCAAAAATAACATTTGGTTTCCATCCTTTGTAAAGGACAATACCTAGGTAAGGCAAAGGAAGGGAAGAGGATTTGAAATAGGAGAAGGTTTCGATCCAGGAAGACTTCTCTAGGGACAAGTCTTTCGCTGTAACAAAGCAGCTTTTAGCAGAATTAACGAGTTGTCCCGAACATCTCCCATACTTCTGGATGAGGGCAAGCAGATGGTGAACGAATCGATGGTCACTATTAGAGAAAATGGTAATGTCATCCACAAAGGATAAGGAGAAGATGAACGGGCGACCACTTGGAAGAACGAATTGGTGAATTTGGCCCGCTATCGTTAACGAATGTTATCCACGCACGATAGCCTTTGCGACAATGACAAATGGAGTGGGGGAAAAAGGGTCTCTCTGACGGAGACCCTTTCCGAACTTAAAGAACCCATTGGCTAACCCATTTATGAGAACAAAAAACCAACAGTTGGAAATGAGCCTCCAAACAATATCGATTAGAGGTCCTGGAAAGCCGAAAGCACTTAGAACTCCAATGATGAAAAACCATGACATACGGTCATAAGCCTTAGCCATGTCAAGCTTGAAATCAATGTTAGAGCCTCTGACCGAACAATTGAGTTGAGAAATCAGTACCTGAGCTAAAAGGATGTTATCTGTGATTAGGCTTCCTTTAACAAACCCAACTTGAGAAGAGGAAACGATACGATTAAGGAAAGGTGCTAGTCTAGAAGTTAGCACCTTTGAGATAATCTTGTTGTAGAAACTGCACAAGCTAATTGGGCGAAAATTCATGCACGAGCATGAGTTCTCGCATTTGAGGATGAGAACTAGATTGGTGGACATCTAACCAATAGGGAGAACTCCACTAGAGAAGAAAAAATGAATGGCAAGACAAAGGTCTACCTCTATGACCGGCTAAACACTCCTGTAAAAGACCTCATTGAAACCGTCAGATCCATTTGCGCTATCCTTACTCCATGAAAAAATGCTTGCCCGAATTTCATCGAGGGAAGGAGGGATGACAAGGGCTTCACTTTCCATTGGAAGGATCATCTGAGGGATGAAAGCAAGAAGAGACGGGTCAGAAAGGGATACAGAGGGAGAACCAAGGAAAGATTGAAAGTGAGACATGATAGTCTCTCTGATTTCCGTTAGGGTAGAAGCCTGAGAAAGATCTAGACGAAGGATCTGCTGGATAAAGGGAAATCTATTCTTCTTACGATTAGAAGAATGAAAGAACTTGGAGTTTGTATCTCCCTAGACTATCCACCTGATTTTAGGCTTTTAGCGAAGGAAGTTGTTTTCAATATGGAGCTCCGACTAGAAGGCCAACTAGGCAAGCACCCTTGCCTCATTATTTGCAGAAGAAGGCTCATCATCATAAGAAGATTCTGCTAAAATGAGAGACTCTTCAGCCTCCCTGGCATGGTCAAATATATTCTTAAAAACCTGCATGTTCCAAGCCTTAAGACAAGCCTTGAGATGCTTCAATTTTTCGAGAAAAAACAACAAAGGGGTTGCCATAGGCATGAGATTTCCAGGAATCTTCGACTACTTGATGAAATGTGTAGTGGAATCTCCACATAGACTGAAACCGAAAAGAAGAAGGGCTAGAAAAAGAAAAGCAAGAGCAGTGAAGTACCATAGGAGCGTGATCCGACAAGGTACGGTGAAGGTGGGAAAAGAAGAACGAGAATGGTAGGTTAAACCAACCTTTCGATCCGAATAATTTGTCGAGTCTTGAGAGAATCTGGTTAGGTCATTCCTGGTTGTTACACCAAGTGAAGGCTGAGCCGATGAAAGAGACTTCCGTAAGATCAGAACTGATGGTGAATGTGTTGAAATCGTCCATTGCTTCCCTGTTAATAGAGGATCCTCCCAGCTTTTCGACCTGGTAGGCGAGGACGTTAAAGTCACTTCCAATGACCGAAACAACAAACCCCAGGTCGGAGAGCGATAGGATATTAGACCAAAGGGAGAACCTCTCTAATCGGTTGCATTTAGCGTAAACCGCCAAAAACAGGAAGGAGGAGAAGAGAGAAGAACATGAACAAGCCACGGAAAGAAGCCGATCAAAGTCGAAAATGGGATGAGCAACGACGTCTTTCGACCAAAGGATCCAAATCTTATTGGATATATTGGTCACACTACCCCCGAAGCCTAGAGACAAAACTGAATTGGTGATCACTTCGAGATCCTTAAAAGGCTCCATTAGCGCCACCAGACGGTAGAGTGCTTCTTGACGATGCACTTTAGTCTAACTAAAGAAGCATCATTTCTTATACCTCACACGTTCCAGTACAAAAAATTCTCCATTCAGAAAAGGTAGGAAAAGTTAGAAGCAAAGGCAGGATAAGCAAGAAGAAAACAACACTACCCAGCTCAGACAAGGTAAAGTGTAAACCGAGTAGATCTTATGATCTACTCGGATGCCGCTATAGAGCGTGTGCAAATGGTGCATGGGGTGCGAGAGACCGATCTCGGTCACCTATGCGAATATCGAACAAGGCGTGAGAAAGATTGATCCTATGCCTCGAAGATTTCGGGGAACTCAAAAGAGTCCCCAGAAATCTGGTCAGGCGACGTAAATGTGTTTATTCTCTAAATGAAGAGGATATAAGAATAAGAATGTGAATGAAAGCTAGACAAAATTACAGGTAGTCAATTATTATTGTCATCATCATCTAAAATATATATGTGTATATAATCATGTTTAAATGTATATCACATGGATGCATGTACACAAATATAAAAAAAAAATTACCCAAAAAGTTAAGTACTTTGTGCATTTACAAATTATTCTTGACGACTTTCTCTGTATTAGGACCAATAAAAACATCGTAGATAAAATGTAGGGACGGTTTGGCTAAGGTCTCTTTTAAGTTTCAAAATACAAAAAAATCACTTGTCTTAAAACTTTGTAAATTAGGTCTTTGTTTTTAGAAAATCATCAAAAATTCTACCACCGTTCTATAAGCAGAATAAACCATCGCTTTGCTTTTTACATTAGTATTTACGTTTTTTTTATGTTGATTAATTTTTTTGGCAAGGCCGACCGTTTTTTAAAGTGATCCGTGACACTTTTTATGCCAATTAATTGTCATTGAATAAGTGTTATGTTAGTTGTTAGTGCTAATTGTTAATTATTTCCACGTGTATGTTTATGTAAATAGCATGTTGACTAGATGATAAATTGAGTATATAGTATCTTATTTAAATATCATTGTGATTTTTAAGCCTTAAGGAATAAATGTTTGAAATATATGAATTTTAGGTTATAGTTGTTTATGATTTCTCTAAGATAGAGATGTAGTCATCGTGTAACTATTGTCGCTAATTTCATTTGAACCAAATGCGTAAGAAATTATTATTTATGTATGTCTCATAATACTTTTAAAAGAAGAATCGTTATTTTTAATAATGTTTTAAAAAATGTTGATTTATTTATAAATCATGTTTTCAACTTAATAATTATTTATTTAAAAGTGTTTTAAAGTATTTTATAATAAGTTTTGAAGTTAATTAATTTTTATTTAAATGAAGATTTTGTAGTTAATAATTATTACTTAAAAGTTAAATTATTTCTTCGTTAATAAGATTAAAGTTAAATAATTATATTATTAACAATGTTTTAAGTATACTATTTGTTTATTAATAATGATTATAATTAACAATTTATATTGTTAAAAGATAAATCAATTACTATGTACTTGATAAGAATTTAAAGAATTAGTATCATTAATTATAATAATGAATGTTATTTATTTAGTTTAAATTTAATAATCATTTATTCATGATGGTTTGAAGATTTATTAGTTATCTATCAAAGATATTTTAAGTCAGAATAGTTTATCTTAATTATTTTAGTTTTAAACTAAGAAATCCTTCATTTGTGAGGTTCTAAAAGTGTTTGTATTTCCAATAATAATCGATTAACCTTTAACTTGGTTTTCTAGTGAAACTCTTAATTATTTATATACTGAGAGCGATAGATAACTGAAGTAAAGTATTTTAAATAAAAATATTTTTATATTTTTTATTTAAAAAGTGCTTTAAAATATGAATGTCTTTTTAGAAGATATTTTGTAAAAGGTTTTATCAAAAAGATTTATAAAAGGAATAAAGATTTGATTTTATCAAAATTGATCTTCTTAAAAATAATGGTATAGACATTTGTTCTGCGATTAAAACCGGAGGAATTTGAGATTATTCTTATATCTGTATCTTTTCAAAATCACTTTGTTTGATTTTTTAAATAGGATTTGGAAAATAAGAATACTTCTATAGTATAGTTATTGATAATATAAGTTAATAATATATTTATAAGTATTGAAAATGTAATGTTTTGAAAATGTATTTACGTTATGAGATAAGTATATGAATATTTCAAATAAATATTTTAAAATGAGATTTTATAAGTGAAAGATTTATTTTAAAGAGGATTGGTGATTATTATCGAAAATTAAATCCTTGAATGATTGTTATTTATATATTTGATAGCTAAATAATCGACTTGTCAAATTTGAGCGCAAAGTCCGATTGTCGTTTCAAAGAGACCAGTGCCGAACCTAAGTGTCTGAATCCACTTGAATCTGGTTAAAATATTTTGAACTAGAAATATTATAAAGATTATTGAAGATTGAGTTATTTGATTTCGTTCGAACCTAAAATATTCCAAGATATTCTGCTAATAATAAGGTAAACATGACCTTTAGCCTCATCACTTGGTAAATCACTAAAGTAGGGATGTGCGGTAGGGCTATGCGGATCGCTCCCATTAGGATATGATCTTTCCATATCTAGAATCAATTTCTTGTATGCTTCTGGGACTATTATGATTGTTTATCAGCCGAGGTGATCATATTCGGTGCTACCCATTTTAGGGGTGGGGCCGGTCCTGAGTAGCCGAGGTGCAAATTAATGCAGTCTCTCGTATGTTTTATCCAAAGATATACATACACGGTGGGCAGACCCTTATATCTTCATAGTTGGAATCCATTCTCGAATACGCACCTTTGGACTTGATTGTATACGTATTATGTTGGAACATGAGATGCAAGCATTCCGGCTATTTTAATATTTTTATTTGTGGATTCTAGACATTATTATAATATCATTGGATTCAAAATTAAAGTGTTTTAGTTATCCTAAGGCAAAAACTCGTACGTATTTATATGCGGCATGGTCTTATGAGATGCCTTTGATTTCAAAGGTTTATAAGCTAAAGAAATAAATTACTTATGATCTCAGTATACTCACACTTGTTTTCTAGCCTGACTTGGGCGTTATTTTGCGATAATACTTGAGTCCGACCGAGCATTTTTTTAAGGTTAGCTTAGCTTCTTTGAAGCTTCAGAAAAGGAGCTGAAGGGCCAAGGCATATTATCGTATATTTTTGTTTTTTTTCCGTTGTGTCTATTTGTTGTATTATTCAAAATTGTGAAGACTGATTGTTATAACTATCCAGACTGATTGATAAATTATTCTATGATATATGTATTAAATTTATAATCTTTATTTACGTAAAATTGTTGTTATATTATAAATTTTCATTCCGCTATGAGATCTTATTCTATATCTTCTTTCTTTTTCCTAAATGACCTATCTTTTGGATGACTAAATGATCAACGTAAGAAAATCGAGGTTGTATTAAGTGTTGTCTTTAGTGGTAAGGAAGGCACGATTATTACACTTGGTATCAATGCTTAGGTTGAGTGAACACCTAGACTTTGATGGGGATTATTCATTTGAGATATGGTAAGCGAGACCCTAGGATGAGCCCGATTGTATAAATATATAAGCATGTATTTGTTAGTGATATAAAAATGATTTGCGCCGATTGATTTGATAAGTCTGAATTTTGGATTTCTCGTCGACATATGGGACTCCGTGGCATCGATAAGTGTTCCAAGGACACTTGAACAGAAAGGTGGCACCCAAATTTTGAAAATTGGTAAATGAAATAATTTTACCAAGATTTTTATTTTATATTTTATTTAAAAGAAGTTTTTCGTATATTAAGTATAGTTATTTGATATGTCGTTTGCTAGGAAAATGATGATATTCAATTATCATCATTAATTTTTGATCAATCATGCTCACATAATTAGGAGTATCGACAACTGTTGTAGCTTGTGGTATTTGTTAACTAAGTAATTGTACCCGACCAGTTTATGGGTATCAACATTATTCTTAATTAGCCATTGTTTTATTCTTTTACTGCATAAGCTAGATAGATTAGTAATTGTTATAAACATTAACGATGAGCATCTTGTGAATTTAGTTTCATAATTTGACTATAAGACCGATAATGTTTGGTTAAGATTTCAATTTAAAATCAAGTTTCTCAAAATAAATCTAGATAAGTGATTCATTTGTGAAAATAATTTATAAGTGAAATTTCTATACAAGTATACCTTGGAGTTTGAAATTTGAATTATATAAGTTAGAAGTCTGAGAATTTGAAACTCGAATTTTTGAAAAATAGTTTTTCAAAAAGTTTAAAAAGATACGATAATATTATTTATTTATAATTATGAGTATTATGGATTCTAAAGGATTTAAAAAAGGATTGAACTCACTATGGTCACTGGAAAATAATTTGGATGATGACTTCAACGTCATCAATATTTATTTTCGAGTTTCTAAACGAGGAATTGCTACTATAAGAATCATTTGGAACTTATTTGGATAAAAGCTAAAAATTATTTTCGAAAATATTATTTGATTTATAAAAGAATATATCTATATTATTATATTTCAAAATATTTTGGAATAAAGTCTGGATGGTGAATTCTGAAGCTTCCAATCAAGTTGTTATTTGGATGCATGCAACAAGCAGAATAAGATAGTCTGCTTTTGCATCTCTTTTTAATTGGTTATTTGGTAATTTTTGTTTATTTAAAATGAAATAGTCAATGATTTTGGACAGTCAAAATTTCCAAGTTGAATTTGAAACCTAACCACGTTTATATGAAAACATAAGAAGATATGTATAAAATTTATTAATATAACGAAGTTTTAATGTATTAATTACATTAAATTAAATTAAATTGAGCTCATCACGATGTAGTAGTTCTTAAATTTTCAATTTGAAGTTCAAATTAATAAATAAGATCCAATCTAAATCGGAATTCTGTGAAACACGAATCTTCCGGGTCTATTGGAATATAGTTCTAATGAGAGAGAAAAAATAAATTTCATTTTGTAGATTTTGAGTTATGTCAAAATCAAATTTTTAGGAAAATCGTGGCTTGGTAGTTCGTGAACCGAAACTAAAATTAATGAAATGGAAGTTATATAGAAAATTGGAATTGAAATTTTTAGTTAGATGCGTACATAAATTTAGTTACAAAATATAAGTCTTAACTTAAGTTTTGAGATAATTCAACTCTTGAGAAATTTTTAATGGAGTAAATCCAAACATAAGTTTGGAATATTTAACTTGAATTTAGATACTATTCAGTAAAATTCGAGTTGTCACTGAAATATTGATTTGAATGTTGTTAACTAAAAGTTAAATTGAACATAAGTTTTAAGGTAGTTAATCTACTATTTATAGTTACCAAAATTTCATAAGTATAATTTATAACTTAAGTTTTATGAAAGGTCTAAACTTAGGTGATTTGAATTTTAAGTAACCGATTGTTCACATTATGGTTATTATATCGATTTTAACATGAAGTCCAAATTATCTAAGTTTAAGTTGAATTTATGTAAAGATTAATAAATTTGAAATTAGTATGCAAGTCATACTATTCTCATAATTAGTTTTGATCCAGATTCGAGTGCATGATTTTGAAATGTTTTATATATCGATCCGAACAAGGATTTTTTACTTCATTCTGATGGTGAATATTGGATACGGATTTTTGATGTGATTCTGGGGTTCTCTCTCATAGGGTATGGTTATGCAAGGAGAATAACGGTTTCTATTTAAGGAACCAGATTTGAGTCCATGCTAGAGTGATCGAGTAAGCAATACTAGTTCGGAAGTAAATTTAATGATTGAGTGAGCAACCAAATTGATATCGCATAAGAATGGCATGTGCACATCACACATACTTTAAATAAAATTATATGCTTTCAACTTATAGAATATAAGCTACAAAAATTAAAATATAACATGTTTATGAATGTTAATTATTATATAGAAAATGAAATGCTTAGATGTTTCTTGTTGCATGCTAGATATAATTTCATATTGTTGATATATATGTATAACTCTCTTGGTGCTACTTAAGTATAGGTTTATGGAAGCAAAAGTCGCTATTGCTTTTGGTTTCATAAACAAGAGTATAGTTGCTAGACTAAGAGGTACACATTTATGTTTTAATTGGTTTGGATGATTTTATGTCCCAGATGTGGGTAGCCTCTTGGCTTTTGATTTACATTTTAATTGATTGTGGCACTGCGAGGCATTTGATTTTTTTTTTTTTGGATTGAGCCGCGTAAAGGAGGTGCTGCAAAAATTTTCTGTAAATTTTAGACTTAGAAAATTTTGTACTTTTCCACTTAACTTGTTCAAAATTTTTACGGGTAGGTAAGCATTCTTCTTACTTTGCAAATTTTGGAAACGAAATTCTTAAAAAGAGTGAAGAGGGTAACAACCCAGATTTTTAGTACATGAATATTTAATTAATTTATAAAGATGATCGATTTAGGAATTTAATGACTTAAATTTAGTTTGAAAGAGAAATTGAAGGTTGAATCAACTTGAAAATTTGACTCTTATGAATAAAATGAAATCAAATTTGATTTAGAGCTTATGTTAAATTCTATTTGTATATAAACGAGAATAATAAATTATTAACAATGAATTAGAGTGTTTTGAAAGTGATTTATAATAATTCGATTTTGGTTAACACGTAAAAATAGCCAATTTGCAAAATAATCTTAAAACTCGATGAAACTAGTTTAACTAGATCTGAAATGATAAACTATTGTAAGATATCAATTTACGTATAAATCTGAGTTGTTGTGTGATTGTATGATCTTGAAACATTCAATGGAAATCTATTGAATATAATATAATAAAATTTCACCTATTGATAATCCTAAGTTCTAAACCTAATTCACTTCTCCATCAAAACTTTTATTCGTTCACAGTAAGAGAAAAAAGATGAGCTGCCACTTTAAAATAAAAACCTCTTTCTTCAGAATTCAAAATCAAATAAAACAAAATACGAAAAAATGGAAAACAAAAATCTTTAGATTTAGAAAGCATTGATCTTAAATTTGATAGAGGTCTTGATGGGTGCAACTTCTTTTCGGTCGACTTGGTTTTGGTCGTGAGTTCTTAGTGAACTGGGGTTCAGATTTTATGTAGTTCGGGCCAGGGCCAGTCCTAGGGCTTTTGGTACCTAAAGCGAAAAGCGAAAAAAAGGCCCTCCTACAAATGTTAAATGCTAATGTAAGACATCAAAACAATTGCATAATAAAGGAGTGTAGCCTTTTATGTTGATGCTTCTTGTAAAAATAAGATAACTTCATTAACTTCAAACAAATATGCTTAATCACTTTCTAATTTGTGGCGGGTAATTTTTATTTTACAATACTTGATCTAGAGAATCATGATTTGTAGCAATTAATTGTGTACATTATTATAAGAACATGTAAAAATATAACTAGAACAAAGATGCAGCTTTGAGTAAAATGTGAGTTTTCACTAATGAATAGCTTGTATGACCAGCCTATTGATGTTTCAACTAATCTAATCCAGTAATCCTCTGACCAAATTACAGTGCAATGGTGTGTAAAATGCTTCAATGCATCTTCCAATATTGACATATTGTCTAGTTCCCACATTAGAAAAGCTTTCCATAAATTATCACCTGCATACGATTTGAAATTCGTATGTTATTTTTTTAACCAGGAATGCATTGAGGTCATGGTTATATCTCTCAAAGAAATCTGTTGATCAGCTTAAAACCATATTTATTAATGATAATATCTAATGACCTTCAAATTAAAATACTTAAAATATATCAACTATTTTCCCACATCTGAAAAGCTTTGTAAATTGAGGTTATGGTAAATCTCTTTTTTTGTACTGGTTATAAAAGCTATGTCATTTTCTTTCTAATATTGCCATATTGTCTAGTTCCTACATTTGAAAAGCTTTAGTAGTAACAATTGTACGGTACCAGTAATGCAAACAGCTGATAAACAATATTGAACTATACTAGTATATCGATTACTACATATACATTCAAACTGGTTTGAGCATATATGACTTGGGAAAAATACAATTGTATAAGGTAATATCTCACTCCATTAGTTCTCTAAATATATGACTGATGAGACAGTGCGAAGGAAATAGTGAACGAATAATGGAAAAAGGAGAAACTCAAACAATCAAACTTTAAGCTTATCGTGCTCCCTGAAGAAGAAGACGGAGTAACGGAACACCGCAGTTGCTGAAACAGAAATCGAATCGCCTGCTGCCTTGGCCTTGGAAGAATCACGCGACGCCGCCGCCGATGCTGTAGATCGCGATCCGCAATTTTTTTTAATTTCGCCGTGGAATCGATCGCAATATGGTGCCCTCAAATTTTTATGGCCCTAAGCAGCCGCTTTATCAACTTCGTGGAAGGGTCGGGCTGGTTCAGGGGCAATCTAGATGAATTCGAGGTTAGGTTTGGGTTTAACTCATCGTTTGGCAATTATAGGGGAGCCTTGGGATGATTCGGCACCTTATGGTGGATCGCATCCTGCTTATAAATGATGGAGAGTTCGAGTGTCGCGATTGTTCCTGAGTGCTGCGCTATGACGAGGTGGTGGCAAGTAGGCGAAGCTCATGGAGTTGAGACAATTGGTGAAGTCGGTTAATTATTCGATTGATTAGAGATTGAGGTATGGAGGGAGAGTTCACGGTGAACTAAGAGGAGAGGATTTTGTATGAGGGGGGAAGAAAATGGTTTAAGAAGTTAATAAGGGTAATTAAGATTTAATGATTTGTAAGTAGTAATGCAGTTGCTTATAGTTTAAAATCAAATCTTTATTAATAATTCTCTTGGAAACAAAATCCCTTAGTCCGACCATAAAATACTGAAATTGCCCTTGAAATTCAATTATTATTTTAAAACTCTCATCCACCTACTCCTCAAAAATAGCATTTTCTATAGATTATGCTACAATTTAGACTTGCGAACCTAAAAAGTAGCATTCTCATTATATCTAGGTTTGAATATTGATCAGACTTTGTGTGTGTGTATATATATAGCATATTAAATACAATATTTGTAGGAACAACATTTCACGTGCGGAGCGAGTGCCAAGACCACGCGCGGATCGCGTGCCGTTACATTCGTGTTTATAATATGAATATCTCTTTCATACAAGGTCCAAATCTAACGCGGTCAATCGCGTTGGATTCGTAATGATACAGGAAGAATTATGTAATTAGATTTGTAGCATTTGGAGCAAGTTAGAGCTTTGATGAATTTCAGATGCCGTTCAAAATTTAATGGATTCAGAACGCTCACCACTTTGATCAATCGGTATAAAATATAACATATTTTTTTATTATCTGCTTGATTTTGAAATTTTACGTGTTATTGGTTTAGATAAATTATTATTTTATAAATTATCTATTAGGACTGATTAAATTGATTAACTGTTTGAATTAAATCGAGCATCCTGAGATAGCCACTTAAAATGCTATTTGTTTGTTTGAATCTGATTAGAATCACGATGTAGCACCTCGAATTGCTAATAAACATTTTTGAGTTTATTTTATATTCAATTTTTGTTGCAAGTATTTGATTTTATGTGAATGACTAAATAAATTATTATTGATTACATTATTTATATTATAGTGTAGTTAATCTAAATCACATGCTTGGTGTTCTCTATTTGGCCAAATAAACACTGTTTAGAAATTGACTAAATTTTTCTTAATTGACATCTTGTAAGGAGAACAAACCACCATTCTGTTATAAAATAAAACAGAACATATGTTAAACAAGAAACCATTAGGAAGGACAGAAAAGATAGGGGAGAGATTTTTATTTCTATTACTTTAAGTATGTACATTTCTATTACATTAGCTCCTTTATATATAGGCTTTGGAGCTGATGTTAAACTTATCCCCATGATGTGGGACTAAATAAAATATCACAAAAGCATATTCACTCTTATATATTACAACAATCCCCCTTGAATATGCGTTTTCAAAATCTTGAATGCTCTGCTAACCTGAAGTTGTCCCTTTTAAAACATATATGATGATACAACTATTGTTTGTTGCCTTCAAAACTCTATCAGGAAAACCCAATGGGAAAAACCTTGAACGAGAAAAATAGTACGCAACATTTGACATTATGAATATCATATTAAAATGATATTCCTTAAAGGAGTTTGACAGGATCAAAACAATGCCTCATTAAAAACCTTTTTAGGAAAAAAACCTATGGGAAAAATCATAAACAAGGAAAAGAGTGCAAATTTATTTCATCTTTAGGTAACATGTTTTACAATGTTACCGTAAGGGTTGATACTTCAGGATCAAGATAATGTCTCATTAAAAACCTTACTAACAAAAACCAAATATTAGTGAAGGAAAAGAGTGCATTATAGCATAATTTTAAATGTTCTCCCTTATTTATAACTCGTTGTTCAATTAGTCTATCGATGCAGTCGACGCATGCCAATTTTGTACATCATCTTTTGGAATGTTGGTTTGGAAATTGCCTTTGAGAACAAATCTATTCGCTTTTCTTGAAACTGGATTTGTTTTCCTTTTTCTTGTTATCCTTTCATTCATGTATGAAGAGAGATTTAGAAGAAATATGCTCCATCCTATTTTCCATGATATAATTCACTTGAATCTGAGCCATGCAAATTGCCTTGTCTTTATAAATAATAGTTTACTGTATCAAAAGATGTTTGAAACTTCTGGATCAAAACGTTGTCTCGTCAAAATCTTACTAAGAAAAACCCGATGGGAAAAATCTTAGTGAAGGAAAAAAGTACAATATAAAATGTCATATTTACTACGTCAAAAGTAGTATGATACTTCTGGATCAATGTAATGCCTCGTTAAAACCGTACATAGAAAAACCCAGTGGGAAAAAACTTAAATAAGAAAAAAGAGTACATTATAACTTATTTTTGTATGTTATTTTTGGGTTGATACTTATGGATCATGAGCCATGCCTAATTAAAACCTTACTAAGAAAACCTAGTGGGGAAAAACTTAGTTTAAGGAAAAAGAGTGCATTATAACATACTT
Organism: Allium sativum; assembly: GCA_030737875.1. Classification (NCBI taxonomy): domain Eukaryota; kingdom Viridiplantae; phylum Streptophyta; class Magnoliopsida; order Asparagales; family Amaryllidaceae; genus Allium; species Allium sativum. The sequence continues at coordinate 993,428,905 of CM060910.1, read as the reverse complement.
ATTGATGCTTCCCTTGATTTAATAATTTCCTCTGAATTCGCATTCTTCTTTCAATAACTCAAATTGCTTAAAATACCTCTTAATGAAGTTTTTCTTTTGAAACTTCATGTGCATTTCCATGCTTCAGGCATGTTTTCTTATTTAAAACGCCTTCCTTTTATGATTTGTATGTTACTAATATCCATTTATAAATACACTTCAGGTGCTTATAATTTTCTGTTTCAATCGGACTTGCATGTTGCAATATATTTGATGAATAAGACACCTTTTATTACGAAGTAGTAAGCAGGAAGTAATCTACTCAACTTGAAGTATATCAAGATTTTCATTACAACAATACTTAGAAGAATGAAGTATATCTAGATTTTTATTACAACAACGCTAAGCAAGAAGTAATCTACCAACCTTGAAGTATATCAAGGTTTTCATTACAACAATACTTAGAAGAATGTTGCAATCTATCATCCATGTTCTTGGTATTCTCTATAATAACAAATGTTATTTATGTTCTTCAGGAACTTATATATTATAATAATTTTTGCATATCGCAACTACAACTTCAATGGATATTAAGAGTTTCATTACAACAATTCTTGAAAGCAGGAAGTGATCTACTCATCATGAATTATTTCAAGATTTTTGTTACAACAATACTTGAAAGAATGTTGTAATCTACATTTCTTGCTCTTTATCACTACCAAAGTTATTTAAATTCTTCTAGAATTTGTATACTTTCGTCGTTTATACCTTCAGGGTATTATAAGCGTTTTAAACACTTTAATCAATTCAATTATCTCTGAAAATACAATGGTCATGGCACTTAACATGTTGTTGACACTCTATGGTGCTTCAGTAATTTCCGTGTGCTTTTGTCATTATATATATTGCTATTTTTATCTTACGAGCTACAGATTCATATCTTATGGACTACAGGTCCATATATCTTATTTAGGAGAATTTCATGATGGCCAATCATGTTTCTCTCTAATATGAGATTTTTAATCATTTATAAATATAAGCATTTTATTATTTATTAATTTATCATCGATTATTATTTCTTGTCAGTTCTATACATGATTTATTGAGATCTCAAAAATTATCATGCTTTAGGTACCTAAACCACTTCTGGGGTTATTTTCACAATCATGTCATAGGTTTCTTTCAAAGCACCTTTAAGTGTTTCTTCAGGAACACTCACCTCCTTTATTTTGCATCTTTATGACTTACTCCAAAGATATTTTGAACTGACTTTTATACCACATTTTCAGCTGTGATTTACACCATTTGATCCACGGGGATTCAAATGTATATTGGAGAAAATCTATTAGGGATATAATTGATAATTTATGCAAGTTACTTAATACTTTGCATAATTTTATATGTTAACAAATATTTAACATCGATGATTGCTTTATAGTCCCCCTCAATGTTGACAAACATTGTCACTTTAAATAATAAACCTTCTTTGGATTCTCATTTTTGATCCATTATCGCATTCTAGCTAGCAAATACATTAGATGTATTTCAATTGTAGGAGGATAATGCTCTTATTAGTTGATAAGATGCATTTATATTGCATTGCTTATTCCGTTTCATTGATCTGATGACTTAGAGGAATTTTCCATCATTTGAATATGCACATGACTTCAGGTCAATCAATATTGATGTCAATTGACTTTCTGAAATATTAAATAATGTATGCATAATTTATAATATGAGCTCATGACAACTTTAGGTTGTTAATTAAATATTCGCATATATGTGTATATATATGCGTCCACGTATTCCATATGTAATTGATTTGCATATTCTTTCTCATTCGAGTTATCGATCGTAGAAAAAATTGTTTATAAGGTTCCAATCATTAATTTTTGCTTATCAAGCAATGTCAATGCGAATCTTAAAGATCGTATCATAATATCCAAAATATCTGATTTGGAACTGTATTGAATTTTTGATTCAAATAAAATATATAAACAACTTCAAGTTGTTAATCTATATTGAACTTCTGGTTCAAAGAAAATATATAAACAACTTCAATTTAAACTGTATTGAACTTCTGGTTCAACTGTATTGAACTTTTGGTTCCACTGTATTGAACTTCTGGTTCAAATAAAATATATAAACAACTTCAAGTTAATAAAATTTATTCTTCAACATAATATGTAAATATAAATATATAAGCAAGATACAACTCATTTGAAAATTGTGAAATCTTTGGATATCAATTTTATTAATGTTATTATTTCAAACAGTTTCAATAAAGCTTCACGCTTTTAAATTATGAAGTATTTCAAGTTCACTGATTAAGGAATTTCAATTTCCTATGCATATATATAAACATACATATTATATCTAGTTTATTAATTTATGACGAACTTCTGGTTCTCAACCTTTTAACATACTTCTAATTTAGAAGCTTTTATTACATTCTTGCTAATTGTCAATATTTCAAACTTGTAAACTTCATCAAAAAGTTTCTTTTTTTCATATCCAAAAGTTCAGGTCTCAGATCTGATTTATACAACTTCTTCCATTACATTAGATATTAGTTGCCAAATACATCGAATAATAATACATATGTCTATTCCTTTATCCAAATACAAACATACATCATTTAACTTATAATAACTAATGCTTTTAACACATTTATAATAATATGGCAATACAATATGTATTACCATAACAATACATTTAATGCATTTGTTATAAAAATAACGGAAATAACCATTATACGGTCTAAATATATGAATCAAATAAATAAATTTTACTTAAATCAACATAATAAAATTTGGATCTAGCTACAGTATTGATCAACGACAAAACCCAAAAAAACAACTTATAGTTGTACTGCATTCCCATATATATGCATAATGTCTAATCGAGAATTGAGTAAAAGTGCATAATTATAGAACTAATATTTTACATTCTTTAATATGAATAATTCCATAAACTTGCAAATCTATATATAAAATTCACAATATAAAAATTACATGTTTTAGGTTCAAATTATACAATCCATTTTAGATCTTTCTTTTTATATCAAAATTATCTCTTACTATTATAGAAATTGCAGGTTCTAAATTTTCCATTTTTATAACAAAAAATGTTTCTGCATACACTTCAGGTGTGCAAAATTAAGATCAATATTTAAATCTTAGCTTATGATCTTCGAGATGCATATTTTCTTTAGTCATTAAATTTGCATTATCATCTTTGATATTTGAAAATATTTCAATGAAAAATCTTTTATAGACATGTCAAAATATAATATCGCTTCTGGGATATTCCATAAATACCATTTAGGAAAAATTTACGATTTTTTTCTATAAATATTTTATCACCTTTAATTGTAGAAATTTCTTCTGGAGATATTTTATTATTTTCAAATAAACAGATCTCTTCTAGAGATATTTTACTATTTCCAAATATACAAATATCCTCTAACGATATTTTGTTATCACCGCCTCTAGGATGAACTTATCTAATCCAGAGATAAATATATACAAACTATTGAAATGTCATATCAATATACATAAATACATATCAAACCTTAAATGCAGTAACAAAATTAGGTGCATTAAATAAAAATAAGATTCAAGAGAGAAAAGAAATCACAACTTCTGGGGTGTATGACATTCCTTCAGGGAATATATCTTTTATTTATGTAATTGCGATGCAACAAAAAAAATTCTAACATCTCTTCTAGGATGTTGGATTTGATATATAAAATTAAATCTATAAAACATCTCTTCAAGGGATTAATATGCATACTATATCTTCAGGATATTCAGTTAATATGAACTGTACATGAAAGATGTCAGTTAGATGAAACCCGTTTAGAAATTTTCTATTGAATCCAATGTTATTGTCACATACTATGATGTGCGTATCTCTTTTAACTTCTTCTGGAAGTATAATCTTTCCATGTCACAACATTTAAGAAAGCTTCGGGCTTTAATTTTTCTTCTTCTTCAACATATGAACTTCAGGTTCATATTATTTCAGATTCCAAAGAATTAATATAATTTATGATTTTTCATTTGTTTATTTTTCATAATTCACTTTTGGTGATATATCAATATTAGATCAGAACTTAATACATCTTCCAGATACGTAATATATTTATATTTGTTTCTCTAAGAAACAATACAACATTTCTTCCGGAAATATGAATTATGTACCAAAATCAAATTAAATTCAATGAATTTATTTGAATAGAGAAGAACCAAAATTTGTCGAATCCAAAAGGATAAATCACCACTATCAACATCTCATTTTTAAATCATGTAGGGATCTCAAATGTATATAATTTGAGTATAATTTTGAGATCAACAGTATGATTACATAAAAAAAAAAAAGTCAGATCTATAATAGAGTAAGGTCAGAAATATGATTAACAAAATAAGAATCAGATCTCAAGGTGTAGATCTATATGAGTTCTAAAATTATAAGACTAAACAAAAAATCTAAAAGATAACACAATAGATTTAAATCTAGAATGAGATGAGATCTAATAAAAATAGAGATTTGAAAAATCAAATCAATCAGGTCAGAAAAATAACCTACCGTTTTGAGATCTATAATTAGATCGGTTAGATGTTCGTGCTGATAACGTGTTATAAAATAAAACAGAACATATGTTAAACAAGGAACCATTAGAGAGAACAAAAAAAAATAGGGGAGAGACTTTTATTTCTATTACTTCAAGTATGTATATTTCTATTACATTGGCTCCTTTATATATAGGCTTTGGAGCTGATGTTAAACTTATCCCCATGATGTGGGACTAAATAAAATATCACAAAAGCATATTCACTCTTATTTATTACAACACATTCTGTATTATTTATATTAATTTGGATATTTTGTTTGTGCCAATTAATTGTTATTGAATAAGTCTTATATTAGTTCTTATTGCTAATTATTTACACATGTCTGTTTATGTAAATAACATGTTGAGTATATGGTATCTTATTTAAGTCCCATTGTGATTACTAAGCCTTAAGAAATAATTGTTTTGAATATATGAATTATGGGCCACAGTTGCTTAAGGTTTCTCAGAGATAGAGATGTAACCATCGCGTAACTGTAATCACTAAGTTCATTTGAAGCAAATGTTTTAGAAATAATTATTCATGTATATCTCATGATATTTCTAAAAGAAGAATCATTATTTTAAATAAGGTTTTACAATAAAGTTGAATTATGTATAAATCATGTTTCCAAGTTAGTAAATATTTATTTAAAAATCACGAACTTGTATGGATGAATGCTAGCATTATATATCTCTTTGGAAGGCAATATTAGCATTTCAAGATATTCTTCTATTTATAAGGTAAATGTGACTTTTAGCCTCATTGTCCGGTAAATGACTAAAGCAGGGACATGCATCAGGGCTATGTGGGTCGCTCCCATTAGGCTATGATCATTCCATATCTAGAGTTGATTTCCTTGTATGCTGGGGGGGGGGGGGCTATTATGGTTGTTTATCAACAGGGGTGATCATATTCAATGCTACTCATTTTAGTGGCGGGGCCAGTCCTAAGTACCTGAGGTGCAAATTAATGCAGCCTCCCGTACGTTTTTATCTAGAGATGTACAGATTCAGTAGGTAGACCCTTACCATTTCATAGTTGGAATCCATTCTCCAATACGAACCTTCAGACTTGATTGTATACGTATTTTGTTGAAACTTAAGATACAAGCATTCCAGTTATTTTAATATATTTATTTGTGGATTATATACATTATTATAATATAATTGGTTTTAAAATAAAAGTGTTTTCATTATCGTAAGATAAAAACTCGTTCATGTTTATGTGCGGTCTGATCTTACGAAATACCTTTGATTTCAAAGATTTATAAGCTAAAGACACAAATTACCTAAGATTTGGGTATACTCACGCTAGTTTTCTAGCCTGACCTGGGTATGATTTTGCAATATTGCTCGAGTCAGACCGAGCATTTTTGTCAGGTTAGCTTAGCTTCTTTAAAGCTTTAGGAAAGAAGTTGAAGGGATAAGGCGTATTCTCGTATATTTCTTCATTTTTTCAGCTGTATCTGTTTGTTGTATTATTCAACATTGTAAGGACAAATTGTTATAACTGTCTAGACCGATTGATAGATTAATTCTCTGATATATGTATTAAATTTACAGTTTTTATTTGTGTAAAGATTAATTTTGTATTATAGATTTTTATTCTGCTGTGAGATTATGTTCTGTATCTTTTTTTCTTCAAATGACATGTCTTTCGGACGACTAAATGGTCGGCACAGTAATACCGATGATGCATTAGGTGTCGTCTTTAATGGTAAGAAAGGCATGGTCACTATATGCAGCCACTAAAATTTAGTTTTCTTAATTTATGAAGAGTAACAAACTTGATTATTAGCTCAACGGTGCTTGCGCGTCGATATATGTTTTTGTTTAATATAAAATAAACTAACATTTTTTCAAGTACTATATTGTATTGTTGAGTCGGCGAAATATAAGAACAAGTGTAACCTAAATAGAATTTGTTTTGAATTATCTGGTTTTACATTTATTTTCTTGAGATGTTAGCTGATATGTATTATAATATTAATATGTTGATTATTGTTGGATTTGTGATCATGTTGCTCAACTACAATTCAATGTTTTTTCTTAAACCTTATTTATTTTCTATTTTTAGTTTCATTGCGATTTTAGTTAGAAAATATGCGTTACATTTATAAAGTTGATATCATGGTTCGGCTCATCGTTCAATGTTCGAAATATGAAATCATATTTTTCCCTTGCGGCAGCATAATCTTTCATGATATGAGTCCTCATATGCTACCCCGCGATATATCCACGATATGTGCACATGTAGCTTCTTATTTATATGATATCAACTAATTTTAATTATTATATGTGAATATTACGTTTCTAGATATGATTACTAATTTATCGCTTCTAATCACCGTCTGTCCTTAGGTATCGCTGGTGTAAGCGATACAGTAGACTACTTATTTCTTATAAACAAAATATTCACCGTCTTTGTACATATGTCTAAATGTGAAACTTACGTTTTTTTATTTTGTAAATTTTCATAGTTAAATGTCAGGACTAACTTAATTTGAATTGAAAACTAAATATCATTCAATATGCTTTCATTTACTTATAATTATACGAATCTACCAGTCAAACTTTCTAACGGGTTTTAATAACTAATTGCTATGTTGCCAAATTTCCAATGTTGCACCCGTCAACCATGTGATAAGTTTACATTATTCAAAGGTAAAATGGCTATTTATAAATAAAATCTTACACCATGTCTTTAGGTATTAAATGCTCATGAATAGAAAATCAAAATCAAAACAGTTGTTTTTCATTATTCTACTGTATATCCTGTATGGTCCGACAAATGAAACATTATCTATAGCTATTCTAAAAAAAAGGGTATAATGCAGTTAGCATTGTGTTGTTTCTTTGCTTCGAGAAACATTGTGTTAACTTAATACGGAAAGAATGACAAGTTCTACCTTGATTACCTACTATCTAAATTTTTTGAAGAAGTAGTCAAGAAAGTGGATGCTTTGTTAACCCTCGGAATGCATCCAGGCAATTTAAGTTTTCCTCTTTTTCATGTGGAGCAGTGAATTATATGGAGGAATGAAACGTGGATATTTATCAAATACAAGTCGCTTACTGGTTTGCATGATATCTTGTAATTAGTGCAAGCCGTATTTAATATTTGAGAATAGAGTATGTGTATATATATTTTTCTACTAGTATGAGTGTACGAATAGTGATTCCAAAAGATATTTCGTGTGCTGCTTATATATTACACTAGTATTTTTAACCCGCTTTGCTAGGCATTAAAATTTATGTTATTGAAAAAAATTGTAATGATCAAATATTAAAAATAAAAGAAAAATAAACTATTGCAATTAATAAAACATAGTCGACAACGAAAATTTGGACAATGAATGATGATTAAAAACAATGGTAGAATGGAAAAAAAACTTTCCGCTCTTTAATCTTGCTTCCAGAAGTAAGAGACAGTTTTGCCCGAATCATCCCTTTTGTAATAATTAAAAAAATTCAATTGTCAACCCTTGTTGTATCGTCTTTTAAGCGTAAGCTGACATATAAAGAAGCTATTGAAGTATCATAGTGGAAGTTCACTTGCAACTCAAGCTAGTATGAGTTGATATTGATAAAATAAGAGAATCTGGGGATTATTTTATTACAGTCACCATAAACCATGTTTGGTGAGGGCTATCAAATTTTATGTAAACACCGACAGCTCATACATCCATATATTTATGAATCCCTTTAACGATGGTGAATAGTATTTACAAAACTGAATTTTAAAAATTCTAACTGCCTGTGTTTAATAAGATCTGATGTACTATTCTAAAAATAAAACAATAGTGTGACTTTTCATTTCTTTGATAAATTCATGTTCCCTATTTTTATTTTTTATTCCAAAAATGAGACAAATTGGCAATATTTACTGTGAAATTTTGGACCATCTAATTGCCGATTTTTTTCCGTTTGTTTTCATTATTAAACTATTAAATATTGAATTTTTCAAATGTAGTTTTCCCATAATTAAGTTGGAATGAAGATTCATTTTCATTACTAAAGAGTGCATCACAGCTTCACCCCTCCCTTTAAAAAAGTCATCTTTACTACCTAATTAGCAAAAAAGTAGAAGTCAGCCTTATATGAAACCTGTGTTTTTACTTGTTAAGTCATAACAATATAACTATGCTTTAAATAATAGAAACTACATTAGTTGAAATTGAAAAAAAAATGCACAGACAAGAATAAATAAATTGTTAAAACATCTTGAGATATACAACATGCTAACTTTTTTTATTTTTTAATATTAAATATCTGAGGACTAAATCATGGAGAAAGTGTCTCGCATATTAGAGTATTGACCAATGTTTCATCTTAATATGCAAAGATATCGGTATGATATTATGGCTAATGGGAGTTTGCACACTTCACTTTAAAATACAGTGTGATAAAATAAAATAATGAAATGATGAAACCATGCTTTATATTTAATTTTAAAACTTTATCGTTTAATATAGCAACATAATCAAATTATTTATATATAGAGAAAATCATACCATTAAGTACCAAACAGGACATAGCTAAAAAAAAATACTGTCATTTAGAGGGAAGATGTGATTGTGGGCGCATATTGGGTAAGGGGAAAATAAATTGTAGAAAATTACCTATCGAGCAAAAAAATAAGCCAGAAATATTTACAACATAAAAAACAGCAATTCAAAAGTTGTATACTTAATAACTGTTTACATTATATTTATACTTGTGCCATTATCTTTTTCATACCAAATCAAGTAAATCGAGTAAATCACATCTATATAAGAATCCTACATAAAGTTTGTAACACATACCGTCTTGTTTATGGTCAGTTAAATCTTAGTGAAGCCAATGACATTACTTATATAATACAACCATATACCTTATTATATGTTTGTCATTGAATGGACGAATGATTATAGCACTTGTTTCCTTTTGTGCTTTGCTTGTGGTTTTCTCTTTGGATTCAAGGGTTGGTTCAGACCAAATGACTTGACCACCATATCGCTTCACATTCTCAACTTTTCTCTCTGGATTCAAGTGTTGGTTTAGACCAAATAATTTGCCCACCATATCACTTCACGTTCTTGACTTTACATTTTGGTGTGTTACTTGGTATAACTATATAAGCAAGAACTCCATGTAGTATAGCTGCTAAAGAAATAGCTGGAGCATGGTTTGCACTGAATTGAACAAATACACCATCCACCATTTATTTTTGCTTTATTTTATTTATTAATTTGATAAGAAAAAAAAAGAAATAGTACCAGAGCTATGAGTTATGACTCCTTTACTGCATTCATTGTCATCTAATATAAACATAAATAAATGAAAGGTGATGATATAAGGCAGTTTAAATATTATAACACTGACAGTAGATGAATTTCTTTCTAATATAACATATGTCCAACCAAGTTATCATCGTTGATTCAAGACAATTAACAAAGAGCAGTTATTCTATAACATTTTCTATTCAATAAATTGGCTAGATAATTGCAGACATCGTAGGATAAAACTTCAAAGCATAATGGCGTTAAAAGTAGTACTTTTTTAACCAAATTTAATTATTTCAGATGCAACTAACTCACATCTTCTACTTTCTTTCCCCAACTCTTATACTGCAAACGTCATCTGAGAGTGTCGAGTATCCTTAGATAATAAGGATAAGTGAGAATGATTTGGACTGCTAATTTGATACATAATTTGATTTTCACAGTTTTTGCTGATCTGGGTTAGGATAGCGATGCGAGATAAAGAGAAGGCGCTAACAACCAACATGGTAAAGAAACTGGGCAAAGATAGTGAAACAAATTAGATCATGAAGAGATGAATAAACACATAGTCAATGTGAAGAAGAAAACTTTATAGAGGATATGATGTACATTTTTGGACATTTAGAAAAGGAATTTAATTAAATTACTTTTTTTCCAGCAACGTATACACATGCCTTTCCCATCAGACATTTATAGGCGATGTTGAAATATCTAAGGAATGAAACGTGCTTACACGAATTCAATCAAATTCGAACATTCAACGGTATAAATAAATAAAACAATACTACCATCATGAAAAGGTTGTTTCATTTGATAGTGTGTTTTGATCGACGTAAGCAATATCTTATATAGTTTATTACTCAAGAACAACAGTGTAACAAATAAAATACGATTGGATTACCATATAAGAAAATTTGTCTGAATCTATTTGCAAAATCTTTTAGCAGTATAGTGCTAATTGGAAACATGGAAAGTGGATTTAATATTGTTTATATTAATAAGTCACAATCCGACTTGTAGGAAAATTACTACATTTAAGAAGGATTTCCTCCTACTATCAGAAAATCTACGTAATAAAAATGTTATGCTAAATATCAAGCATAGAATTTGAAATAAGGAAGGTATATATTTTGTTTTTCAAAAGGCAACACAAAAGGCAAAAAATATAGAATACACCTCATGAAATTGATATTGTGTGTTTCGACATCTGGATTTGATGATCATAGTAAATCTAATAGAATGTTTTTGGCACTAACAGAACAAATTAAACTTAGCATATACACATCTATATACGTTTATATTTAACCAACTAATCACCTGATAAGTTGATCATAAAAATAATATATATCAAAAATCCATAATGAAGACTTTTGTCTTCTAACAAGAGTTAAGAACATTTACATCTTTAATATCATGTTTGTCATATATTAGTGAAGTCATTGCATAAGTAGAAGCATATAAGTGCAAAAACAATATATAGCAAATAATCCAAAAATGATTGTTTGACCTAACATCAAGTTCTTATTAATTTGTAAAGCTCTCAGCTAAATATCATACTGGCAGAAATATCCATACACGGCAGCAAGATTCTTCTTTTATTGATTTAATTTGCCGCATGAAACAAAAAATTCAACTTATCCTATATTTTCATAAACCAATCTTCACATTAAAATATTTGCTAATATAAGGTCAATTATGTAGTTCGTTATCTATGATAAACTTACATAATGCTACCATTCACCTATTATGTTAGGGAATGTTTGTAAACTTACATTTCCTATCATACTTATTTCCCAAATATGCACAAACCTTCTTTGAATATTAAAAATAGAAATAAATATTTTGTAACAAAAAAGTAAAATTAATGCAAAAATAAATGTAGAAAATGGAAACAATCTTTCTGTAACATAAACGTGAAATTGCCAACATAGTAAATGTGTGAAAGAATAACCCAAAAAAAAAAAAAAAAAAAAAAAAAACAGGGCAACTTTTTATTTTTGGTGCTGTAATATATCATCTTTATAGAAAGCAAAGCATGACCACGAAATTCGGGATTTGTAGGCCAGTTTAGATACATTGATTCTTTAGAAGTGTCAACTGCATTTAAAAATATGAATCATAGTGCAAAAGCAAGTAACTGAAAAAATAGAAATATAAAAATGAATACAATTGTTATACATAAAAAATGATTAGTTAGGGTAAACTTTTTGGACAACCAGCAGAATTATATATGTCAATTTGTCAATCATTTTTTCTTTATTTTTGTTTAATAATGGAATGGCTTCATGCAAATTTAAAATTTCACTGCCAACTTGAGATGTGATTTATGGGTAATTGTCACACCGTAAATAACAGTAAGATGAAATACCATGAACTTCGTGATTCATAATTCTTGTGTGTAATAAGCACATAAGCAATAACAAATTTAATAGTTCATTTTTAACAAAAACAAATAGTTATAGCGGGAGGGTGCAGCACCCCAACCTAATTCTTGCACAGATCTAAAAATGAAATAAGCATAAAATACCAAATTTTGCACAAATCTAAAAATTAAATAAACCATGAAGTAAAAATGAAATAAATCATGAAGGTAAGAGGCGTGTAAAATACTTAACAGATCAAAAAGTAAAATAAGCACAATATTCACGGTTTGTTGTGATACACAAAAGTGATAAGGAGTCAGGTTTCTTACTTAGTTAAGCAGAAGCAATTTATGATAGTTTTTAATCTAGTGAACATATAAAATATTAAATATAGAAGAAAATTTGGAAATAATTTAAGCAAATTGAATAGTAAAATAACTATGTTCCTAGTTTTTAATTAAAGGTGAAAAATGGTAAATGAATATTACCAAAAGAAAGAAAGCTAAAGCAGTGAAAGAAGGAATCATCCAAGGTTTGATCATGGAGGATCAACAATTTCATACCAAAATTTTAGCATGTAATTTTGCATTTAATTACAAATCAGGTAACATTTATTAATTTCGTTAATTAATGCTGTTAACATTGGGAAGAAATTCTATGGTGAAAGATAATCAGTAACATAGACTGAATATGTGAAAAGGGAATGTGATATGAGGAAAATTGGAAAGTTGTTCAAGTAGTGAATATTATTTGATGAATATTCCATGAAATGTGAAATAACACATAGGTGATATTTAAAAAGTGAGGGGCAATTTCAGTATTTCAAGGTCGGATCAAGGGTAAGATTAGTGAGAATTATCATATAGATAAACATAAGTGATATTTAAAAAGTGAGAGGCAATTTCGATATTTAAGGTCGGACCAAAGGTAAGATTAGTGGAAATTATTATATAGACATATATTAAGTCTAAAAACGTCGAATTGTTATGACAATCGAAAAAGCAGAGATGAAATGTGATTAGGTTAGCTCTTTTCGATTAAATGATAGATATTTCCCATTGGTTGTCATAAACAATCGTAGGAAGTCCAGTTTATTGCTTCATTTGTAATAAAAAGCCAAAACGAAAAATTGACTTATTGTGTTGGTTGTTTAAAAGTACCGTAGCAACAGACCAAGCTTTTTAAAGCTAAACGTCAATTCATTGTTACGAATGTAATGAAGAACCATAGAAAAAAGTTGATCTACTGCGCCGGTTCTCTAAAATAACCATATGAGTAAACCAAAAAAATTTAAGCCAAATGTCGATTTATTTCTATAGTATGATAAAGAACCGCATCAAAAAATTGAACTACTATGTCGGTTGTTTAAAGTAGGCATAGCAGAAAAGTGATTTTTTGCTTTAATTAAAAAATTGTAGCAATAAGTTTATGTTTGTTGCGTTGTCTACATTCGCTATGGTTGTTAAACTGATGCATGAGGGGACAAGCAACGAGTGCATATGACATATTTTGTGGTAGCGAGGGGTAAAGAATAGATCCGACATCCCAAGAAGGAGGGTAGTATGTGAAAACTCAAAAAGAATTTTGAGAAGGAAATTAGCATGTTAAAACTCAGAAAAGAATTTTGTGAAACTGAAGCAAAAAGACATATGTCGGTTTAAGTCGCTTTGTGAAAGGCAGAAGTGCTATTGTGAACTAATCGAAAGAAGATTTAAAGTTGACGAGTGTGGAGAAAGAAAGGAAATAAACTAAGAAATTATTTTTTATTTTCGTTCTTTCGTCGCCATTAAAGCATTTCAGAGAGAAAATTTTGTTTTGACTGATAGGGTGAAAGACAATTGGCATTGATATTGGAGGTGAGCAAATGGTAGATTCTATTTCAAACAAATCAAAAATGTTGAAACCAAAATAATTATTCAAGAAATATAAACCAAGCCAAAACAAATCGATATCTTTTGAAACCAAACCCAAATGAAGCGATTTAGTTCGGTTTATTTGATTTATCTTAAAATGAAATAGATCTTCTAGTTGTTGATATAACATAGGATTAAAGCAAATAACTGAGTTCATATGATGCAAATATTTTAGAAATCAAACTCTTCTAAAAACGTCAATATGAAATTAAATAAAAAAAAAGTTAGAAAAATGCAACAACCCAAATTTTTAACAAAAAATAATTAATTAATGGAATAATCAATTAAGGAACTGATAAAATAAATAGTAATCAAGAAAATATTGAGAATTAAGAAAAATAGATTTTACTATTGCGTTCGTTACAAAATCCTGATTTCGATAGACTCTTCGTTTTCGTAAATCGGACAAAGTATGATAAATTTATAAATGAAAGAAGTTTGAACTAAATTTAAAATAATTTAATTAATAAATTCAGACAGAAGCAATGGTAATTGTTAGGGATGCAGAATAAGGATCTTAAGGCAAAATTAACACTAAGGGGGGGAGTGAATAATGTTTATAAGGAATTTATAGAAATCATTAACAATCTAGAATTAGTATATGAATATCACAATGATTACCATACCAGAAATGATCACAAACACTTAAACAATCACAGACACAGATATAAATAAAAACAAAATGCAGAAAAGAAAAGAACGCACCGGATTTAATACTGGTTCGGATTACTCCTACGTCTAGTCCCACGCAACACTGGATTGCACATAGTTTTATTAATACTAGTATTAATCTTACAACAGACTTGATTTTACGGCTACAAGGTTAACACCGATTCCACCACACTTGATTTCACGGCTATAAGGTTAACACAAATTCCACCATCCTTGATTTCACGGCTACAAGGTTAACACCGCTCCCTTTCCTTGATTTATGGGCTACAAGGAACACACCCTTTCCCAAACAGTTCCTAAACAGTTACAATAGCCCTAGAACTCTTCAATAGCACTTCCAATTAGAGAGTATTTGATAGAGATTGAGAAGAAGTTTGATATAATTTGAGTAGAAATCGGCAGAGTATAAGTATAGAAATCAAGAAATTAAAGTATGGTAATGGTGGTAAGAGAAGGGATGAAGAAGAAGATGAAAAAGTTATAAAAAAATTTGATATTGACCCATATTGATAGTATTTGAAAGGTTGCAACGTTTTTGAAGCATTAAAAAATATATGAAAAGACACTTCCTTTTAAATCTAAAAAATATGACAGTTATATGTCAACATGTCAAAAATGTATGTCGACATAGATTCTGTATTTTTGAATTTTAAATCATTTTTAAAGTATTTAGACCAATATATATATTCTGGAAATTCCTGAAACAAAACTAGTTGTTAAAACATTATTTTTCTAGTATAAAAACATAAGGAAATATTATTTAAACATATGATTAAAAACTTTATATATAAGTGATATAAAAATTAAATAATATTATTATAAACATATATATATAGGAGTTTATAAAGAGATATTTATAAACTATATGAAAAAAAAGGTTTATGAAAATTTAGAGTTTGAATAAGAATATTTGAAATTATAAACAAATATAAACTTAATTAGTATAATATATATATATATATATATGAATGATTTAATATATATAAAACTATAAAAATAAGAATACTTATAAATTAGGAAATATATTTGAAATCATGAGTTTGAAATCCTTGGATGATTAAAAATCATTTCGAGAGAAGTTTGAAACCAATTTGAAGATAGTTGAAATCACATTTAAAAGATAATTTGAAAACAGAATTTTGAGAGTGCTAACCAAAGTTTTACATACTAACTAGACTTACTTTGATAATCATGAACTCTTGAAATCTTGAAATCTTGATATCTTGATACTCCTTTGAAATCTTGAATCTCTTAATTGTACAGTCTTCAAAATCTATTACCAACATATAAATCCTGCACATATATATATATTCTGGATAAAGATGTTCGTATATATTTTATAATCAATAATGATAATGGTTGAAACAAGGTTGTTGTCATCAAAATTCCATTCTCGAACAGCAACGAGTCGACCTGACCCTACATGGGTCGACCTATGTGTCGATCTATGGGTCGACACTGGTGTTGACCCAGGTAGTAGATAGGTCAACCCATCTTCGACCAGGCTGGGGCCTGAACCTGGACAGATTTATGTGTTTTATTCCTTGCTAACTCAGCATGATGTGCCTTTAACGGTTTCATTTTAAGACCTAATATCCTATGGTCTATATTATCCTAACATATTTATAAATATGTTAGCAAGCTCACCATTTACTTACACAAACATTTCTTCATCTTCTGCCTTCTCTAAGTTATGTTCTGAAATAAAATTAAGAAAATGTCAAGGTGCTGTCAAAACATAGATTGGAAGGATAACTCATCTACAACAACTA
This sequence comes from Allium sativum, assembly GCA_030737875.1. NCBI lineage: Eukaryota > Viridiplantae > Streptophyta > Magnoliopsida > Asparagales > Amaryllidaceae > Allium > Allium sativum. The sequence continues at coordinate 993,412,324 of CM060910.1, read as the reverse complement.
TTTCAAAGCCTTTTATGCATCTATGAAAATTTTATGTGAGTATTACTATGATTTTCGGATTTCTTCTAAGTTAACATTAAAATAGGTACAGTAGCTGTTGTAGTAATCTAAATAAAAAGAATTTTGATAGTAAAACATATTGGATTTGAAAAGTAACAGTGTTTATAAGTTTGCTATCAAAAGATAGATCGAAAGGGTAATTCATATACAACAACTATTTCAAAAGCCTTTTCTGGATCTACGACAATTTTATGTGAGTATTACTGTGATTTTTGGGTTTCTTCTAAGTTAACATTAAAATAGGTATAATAGTTGCTGTAATAATCTAAATAAATAGAATTTTGACAGTAAAACATATTGGATTTGAAAAGCAACAGTGTTTATAAGTTTATTCTTATATTGTTCTTTTAATACTATCAATTACTTGTTCGTTTTCAGTTATTATCTGTTTGTATACACATCTTTCTTTCTTATCCCTTTTTTCTATCACTATTTTATTTACAGCCTTATTATGCCTATTTTATCAGTTTTTTCATATATGAGTTTGGTTTTAATTCTCTTTTTGCTTCTATTTTGCGCTGAGCCAAGGACAACGAGAGCCTAGGCATTTTCCTTTAGAATTGCGTATAAATTGGAAAAAATTCCAATTAGTATGTAATGTTAATAAAAAGTAGATTTGGGCATATTGGAGTATGAGAACCATTGACTATATAAATTGGTATTATTATAAAGAAGGAATATGTTAATTAACATTAAGGAGAATATGTTAATTTGAAAAACATGGTAATTTGTCATTCATGTTAATTGACATTAATTATGGAGAGTATGTTAATTGGAGAAAACATGTAATTTGTCATTTATGTTCAATGGATATTAATTGAGAAAAATATGTTCAGTTGTCATTTATGTCCATTTGATGTTAATTTGGGAAAAATATGTTAATTAGACATTTATGTTCATTTGATGCTAATTTGGGGAAAATATGTTAATTAGGCATTTATGTTCATTTGGAAAAGCATGTTATTTGACCTCAATTTGTAAACATATAGCTGCCATCAGTTTGAACACATGTTAATTTGGCACTGACATTACTTTGTAAACATGTTGGTTTGACATGAAATTGGAAAATATGTTCGATTGACGTTAATTTTAAGAGTACGTTAATTTGACGTTAATACGAAAAACACGTTAATTGTACTTAATATGGTGTTAAGTAATCTGTATGGGAAAACATGTTAATTGGAACTAATGATACTTAATTGGACATTAACATGCAAATGGAAAACGTGTGAATGAGAATTAGATGTAAATTAAGTAAAACATGTTATTGTAATTTGTCGTTCATCTGAAAAGGTGCCTTTCTGATTTGGGGAAGAGTTGTTACATTTTATAAATGTTATTTACAACTGGAAAATATAACATACGGTTATATGATGCTTATTAATGAACTTAAACCTGCTTGATTAATAAGCTAAGAGGTTCCACATCTGTTGTTAATATATCTTGGGGAAACTCTTAAAATCATAGTTCACTTGGAGGACGAAGCCTATGAGTGACATGTGTCAATTTGATGTTGCTTGGAATCCATATCAATCGGTACCCTCCTGTTGTCAAATGAGTCCCGCACTGGGCAGACAATAGGGTACGCTTTACTGATGGATGATTGTAAGAGGTTCAAATTTTAGAGGTAGGTACGGGCACGTACCGACGGAGTCATGAGCGTGCATGGGTCCGATGGAGGAAAATAAGACGCTGTAACACCGACGGATAGGGATGTGTCTTTTAAATTGATGGATTCGAGACTGATAAACCCGAATACCATGGCTGACACAGACTATTCGTGTCTGTTAGGGAGCCGATCAATGGGTAGCATTAGAAAAAATCCTTCCTAATTAATTGTTTCTGTCTGAATCTGTATAAGTGTAAAACAGTCAATTTGCCTGATCTGATTATTATTGTTGTTCTTATCATCACTGTCTTTTTATAAAAATAATCAGTCGTTATTATTAGTTCATATCAGTTATTGTTCACCTTTAAATATCTACAGACACTTACCCTTTCATGACACTAGAACCACTATTTATCTATTTTACTTAACTTAGCAAGTCAATCTGGTAATCACAACAGCTCACCAGGCTTTATGTCTGACTCATTTCCATTCTCTTTTCTTTCCCCCAAGCTTATAGGGAGAAAGCACATAGTTAAGATTTCTTTGTTAGCATTGTCACAATGGTTTTCTGCAAGTTGGATTACTTCCTGTTCTCTTTCCAATGTTAGACTGTATCTTTTGACTATATTTGGTAGGGCTGGACATTTTACCATATCACCACCTACCAGCCATTACCAACCACTACCAATGAAAATCGTACCGAACAGTCGGTAACCAATTTGATTGGTACGGTATGCCAAACCATATTTATATGCGGTACGGTAATGGTAATTGAGCATTAACAATGGTAATTACCATACCTACCACAAATCATAAACAATACATATGTAAATTTTTATATTTCATCATATATGTTTATCACATAACGAAGAACTTCTAATATGTAATGATTTAATAAAATACCTAAGAAAACACTATTACGATACATGATTGAATGCAATTTTTATCTCATATATCTTAGAAATGGTATAATTTACATGAGCTTTCGTTCATTCATAAAGTTTTCATGCATGTTTGACTACGTAAAATAAGATAGATAAATAATAATATCATAAATAAAAAAATCAATTATTAGTATTCAATATTTTAACGTGAAATATTGTAAACAAAAAGATCTCATACTAGTGAACGACAAAAACTTATTACCGATCTCTAACAACCATAAACCGAACTATTGGTAACCGATTTCTTTGGCTGGTAATGATACGATTTTTCTATTACCATATAAAGTCGGTACTGTAATGGTTTTGAATAAAAAGTTCCAGTACCGAACCAATTCCACCCCTAATATTTGGGGGATAATATTATTTTACTCTGATATTGTTTGACTGAAATTTTGAGATCTGACATTTTGTAACTATTTGGTTAAATGAAATAAAGATGATTTTGTATTTTATAAAATAAAAGTTTATTCTTTCACTGTAAATTTATTATTTTATGTGTTGTGAAATCTTAGTCTCTATAATGTTTTATGTCTTTATACCTACAATGCTTCATACTTTCTTAATAAAATCCTCATGTGGGTGACATTAAGAAATGTGGGGGTGTTACAGAAAATATTGTAAATAATAACACTGCTAATGGTATTTTTTAACTTTTAAACAACTTAATTTTTAAGTTTAGTTTAATTGGATGGTTCGGTTTTCAAATGTTAAAAACCAAACCTGACCAATAAACCAAAGTAATATAGAAATAAAAAACAAAACCAATCAACTAACTTACAAAACCAAATCAAACCGACCAAACTTAACATGTTTGGTTGGTTTAATTGGTTTAACCAATAAATGCTCACCCCTAGTTGATATATGATGGATCATTCTAAAAAAGGATGCAAATGAAGCTTGATTGTGAGCCATGAACGGCTGTTGCGGACCAGTGTATTTTCTTTTCTTTTGTTGTTCGTAAATAAGATAAACATACATAATTATTAGTAATAAAGGCAAATATGACATTATGTTCTAATTTGTATTATTGATTAACTTAATAATATAATAATTATTTTATGAAAGCTATTTTTGCATGGGACAATTAACGACAAGGACAAAATTAAGGGCTTTTTTATTCATAGGGACATCCCATTAAAAATTTAACCAAAAGAACAATACACTAATTATATTTTAATTCCCTAAATCACATGCCCTGTTTCTTCTTCGTCGCTCCTATCTCGCGTGATTTTTTTCTCGTTCAATTTTTCTCCAGCGCGGTTTTTCTCTCCATGATTTGATCTTCAAACATCTCTCTCGTTCGATTCATCTTCAGAATCGTTCGAGCTCCTCAATTTATTCGATTTGCCTAATTTTATCGTTTCAATCGGCTTCGTCAATTCATGAAGGTGCCGTGGATTTTGATTCGGTAGGCAGTAAAGATGATTTCATCGTAGAAAATCGAATGAGAGAGATGAATGACAGAGTTGAGTGATGAAAAATACTTTTTGTGATTGTGAATTTAGCAGTAGCTTTTAAGTATCAGTTTATTATATTTTAAAGTATCAGTTTTCCTGAATTAACAGTGTTATGCTTTTGTCTTTATAATTTTGGTGCTATATCAGTTTTGTACTGTTGCATTGGATTTGCAACTCAAACGAAATTATGTCATTTTAATCAATCAAAGTGGGATGTAAACATTTTTTGTATTAGTTTTCCTTTAAAATATCGTAGCAGTTTTTAGGTATCAGTTCTATATTTGTTTATGTATCAATTTTATATTTTCTAGTTGAATTTAAATCATAGCAGTTTTTAGGCATCAGTTTTTTTTTAGGTATCAGTTTTATATTTTCTAGTTGAATTTACATCATAGCAGTTTTTAGGTATCGGTTTTATATTTTTTTTAGGTATCGGTTTTATATTTTCTAGTTGAATTTACATCATAGCAATTTCTAGGTATCAGTTTTTTTTTTTAGGTATCAGCTTTATATTTTCTAGTTGAATTTACATCATAGCAGTTTTTAGGTATCAATTTTATATTTTTTTAGGTATCAGTTTTATATTTTCTAGTTGAATTTACAGTATTATGTTGGCATAAGTTTTGATTGTGTATGAAATACTTGCAAATACTGCATGCTGCTGGAATTTATTTGAATTCAAGACTGGATTGAGTACAAGTAAAAGTAGATGAATGAACGCATGCTTGGAATGGGGAACAGTGTTCTATGTACTTAGATTGTATAGGAAAACAATGTATCATATTAAATCAGTTATGTATCATTGTAGGTATCATATGATACAAGTAGGTATTATCACTACACCATAATGCCAGATTTGCCACACCCCAGAGCGGAGCTTTTGCCATGGTTTTAGCCCGTGGCAATTTTGGAACGGGTAGGAGCCGTGGCAACTGTTCTTAGCATGGTCCTGGGCCGTGGTAATTTTGGAATGGACTTTCCCCGTTCTAATGTTGCTGTGAATTATTTTTTTCTCCTTACATACGAGCCCCCGTCCCCCGTCCCATTATCTCACGCCCAAAAACAAAAAGCGTCCTCTCCTAACAAAAAGTCGTCCCCCAAATTAGCGTCCTCTCTTTTTCAGATCTGCTTCTTCCGATGCCAATAGATCCACAAACTTTGCGTTAAATTTTAGATCGAAGCTGTGTATGCTCTCAATCGAAAATCCGATCCAAGTGTTTTCAGGTAAGACGGTTAATCCGATCCAAGTGTTTCCATTAAATTGTCGTATTCTTTTCTCTATTGAATTAAGAATGATGATGTGAACCGTCGTATTATTTTGCATTATTTTGCAGTTTTGAGGAATTTTAGCTATTGAATTAAGGAGTTAAGGTGAGTTGAATCCTCACAAGATCTATCTTTAGGTTTCTTTTTCACTGTTCACTGTTCAGTATTGTTTTAATGGACTATTAGGTTTATTGATTTCATTGTTCATAATGATAATTATAATTAGTGCTGATGGTTAAGAATATTTATGTTCACAGCTGTAAACCATGTTTTGAAGTAAGCGTTGACATATGTTTTGTTTTCAAAAGTCCAAGCAACCTCATTTTTTTCTATAAAACCAACTATTGTTGGAAATTATTGCATAGATATGAACGGGGCCTAACTCTGTTGGGTGCTTGTTGGTATGTCGGTGGGACTGCCTGTGTTTGGTTGCTGTGGTGTTTTTGTGATCTTCTCGACTTAGGGATTACTTGTCTGTTGAGTGTACTTTGTCTGCTTTGTGGTGTGGGTTTTGTCGTAATTGTTGATGTCTGCATGATTAGAGCGTGCTGGTTTTGCATCCTTTTTGGTTGTCGGTTCTGTAGGGGAGTGCTTCTCGTGGAGTTCATTGTTGTTCTCTCTCTTGTGTTTTGCTCTGTCTTACTTTTGGCCACGGTGATAGTTTAACTACAATAGTCTCAGGAGTTGCCACTGTTGGTCTTTCTTTTGAACTCCTCTGGACTTGTCTGTTGGTGGCTGAAGTGTGTTTTGTGAATGTTTCAAGTAAAGTTGCATGCTGCTCTTGTGTTGCTTGTAGTGATTTGCTTGCTTGCTTGCTGCTCTTCTTATGTTCATATAGAAAAATTACTCTCCCCTTTATGCAAATTATAATCGAAGTGAGAAATAAACTGAGCTTTTTCTTTAATGATTCCTAATTTTCTTCTTTACTTTTATTTTATGCTCTTTCCTTTTATCTTCTTTTCTTTTATGCTAATCTCTTTATGTTCTTACTTTATGTTTTTAGGTTCTTTTTTCTTTTCATGCTAGTCGATTAGACTGATTAGTTTTATTTATGCAAGTTAGTTAGCTTTTATTTTTTAGTTTACATAAGAAGATTTAAATATAAGCATAAAGGAAATGTAAACTAAAAAATAAAAGCTAACTAACTTGCATAAATAAAACTAATCAATCAAAGTGGATGTTTAATGGAAAAGTGGATTTTTTTATAATTTTTTCCTTATGTCCTTATGTCCTTAATAATTTAAAGTGGATGTTTAAGTAATTCAAACAGGTTATGCTTTTTCTTAGATGACTATTTTATATTGTTGATAGAGCACTAAAAAGCTTCCTTACTACTCAGCTAACACTATAATTTGTTCTTTTGCCATTACTACTCAGCTAACACTAAAAAATCTATATAACTACCTATGTGACATGATAAAATGTGGAAGCTAGAATTTGGGTTCATCAACCCATTCTCTTAAAAACTATTTTATATTGTTGCTTTAATGTGGTAGAGCAGTTGTCACAACTACCACATTGTTTGGAAGATTCCTCCATATGTTGCAAATGAATTAGCTCTAGTATTGTAGATGTTATTGCTTATTGTTGTAAGAGTTTTTGTGTTTGATTATCCCTAGGAGTTGGCAAAGAGGAACTGAAAGAAGAAAACCCCAAAAAAATCTTTAAATTGGGTTCATGTTTAATTGCTAAGTTGCCTTAATGAAAACAAAGATATTTGCTCGTGAAAGAAATCTTGTTGTTGCTCAAAGAATAAGCTTGTTGCTGCTAATAATTTATGCATTCGGTTGGAGGTGGGAGAAAAAGGGGAGTAACCGCGGGGTGAAAACTGGAAAACTAATTTACCCAACACTTAATTTCAAATAAACTAGTGGTTGAGATTTCCTCTCCACTTAAACTGGATCGCTACATGGGGAAGGGAAGAGGGAGGAAGGGTGAGTTATTGGCTGATACTTTATTCTGTATTATAAATTAAAATAAATTAGGTAATTATTTTGCACTCGTACCACTTACGGGCCAGTCACCCCAAATTACGAAATGTGGCATATGTGATCGATTCCAGTGTTAAGACTCCTCTTATGTTGACCTATCATAAAAATCTAGTTGTGTGGTAAAGGATCTGAAGATGTGTTATTTGATGATGAAACTTACCTCTTTCTTTTTTCTTGTATTCCTTTGACATCTTTGTTACTTTTTCCTAAGGTGTTGAGTAGCCTGTTGAAAACATACATGTCTTCTTGAGATATCTACCAGATCCTGTCCTTTTTGGATGATGGCTGATGGATTTACGTGCGTAAAACTATTATGTAGATAGAAAGTCGTCTCAATGATCGGTTCGCGAGACATTCCAATATTCATGTTTTGGCTTTAGTTTTGGTTATAACTTTTGTTGTTTGGAATAAAATTTATTTGATGATGAGACTTAAGTGTTTTATTTACGGGGATTTTATTCATCATTTTTTATTTATAGACATAAAATTTAATTACAAAATGCTAGAAAGAATGAAATTGATAAAGGATGCGGTCTAAGACGGAATGATAAGTTGTTTTCTTCGCTTTTGTTATTTTTAAAAATATGAAAAAAATTGTTTGTTAACTTCATTTTCTAATTTTTTTCTATTGTCCTAGTTAATGTAGTATCACTACGTTACTGTTAATGAACAGCTATTTGTTTCCCTTCATTATTTCATCGGCTGGGTGCTCTATCAACTGCATTTTGAGCCATGTCAGTCAACCTGGGTGGCTCATTTCTAGATGGTTGATGATTTGTTTGTAAGGAAATGCAATTATTTTGTGTATAAATTAAATTGAACAGTCATTTAATTTGTTTGATACTCGAAATCCTGCTTTGCATATGTTAGAATCTAACATGCACTGATGCACATACAAATATGCAACCCTAGGGCACAAAACACTTTACATCCTACGTATACATACAAAGCATGCATCATAAGTAAATTATAGTAATATAAATAAGCTAGTCTGAACATGTATCGTTGTCGAAGATGCATCATAAGCACTTTACATCCTACGTATACATATATTAATAGACTCAGTTGCTCTGTCCTGTAGCACATTTTAACTCTATAGGAGGTCTATTTGGTGTCTAAGTAATTGATTTAGTGTAATTATTATTTAACTAAATGAAAGTTGAAGCTCTTTGGTAAGCATTGTTGTTATTCAAGATTAGTTAGCTATTTTATATGGAATACTAACTTATCTATATAACAGTTTAGTTCCATGTTTATATTTCTTTTCGGAGTAGGTAGTATTCACGATCTTTGTAATGAAAAAACAGTGTCTGGAACATTAGGGCTGCTAGCTTATTAGTAGGAAACAAAAAGATAAAATAATAAACATGTTGGAATATATATAAGTCGATAAAGATAATGATTTGTAATGTAATATGAATTTGTTACATGCTTTATAAGCAGTTTAAATATTGCATGGTTAATTGCTAGCTCTAAACTGGCTTTTCCACCAATTTTTTCTTACAATATTTTCTGTAACTAGAGGTGAATTTGCATGTCTCATAACAATATGCCATGTCCTGTTTTTCTGTAGGTGAATCTATATGTAATTTTTTTCTATGTTATGTATCATCATGAATATTTGACCGTAAGCCGAAATCCCTTGCAGTACGTACATGTATGTTACGTTCTATTTGCATGTACTCACTGCTACTTACATGTATATGTACCATCATGATTATTCTTTACTTCAATGCTGTAATTTATCGATAAATATAAATATTTCAATATCTTTGGCAGCCATCTTCTATGTAAGAACTGCTGAATTATATATCCAGTTGTATGCTTTCTTGATGTTAGTCTGTGAATTATATATTCAGATGTATGCTTTCTTGATGATCAGAAGAATGTTGCTGAAAAATGAAGTATCACATATAAACTAAGACCATTCAATTTCTGATATAAAAAAACTCAAAATGAAGAAGTATCACAAAACATGATCAGAATTAAACAAAGACACTTCACTACATTTAGAAGATATAATCTTTTTGTCTCTGCCTTCTGCAAACTGCATAATAAAACAGTGATCGTGCTATTTTTTGTTTTTACATTAACTCAATTAAAATCTAATATAAGTTGCACAACTGTTGTTGTTTTATTCTTATTTCTCATAAGTTGCAATAAAAGATGTTTACGACTGTTCGTATTTTTCTGTTGTAATAAACGTTTTTAAATTTCAATTCTTACTCATAATAATGTTAATTCATAACTCCGTTATTCTTAGAAGTATTACTCGCATCTTATAAGTGAATAAATAGTCATTTTTAAAGAAACATTGTTAAAGCAAAATCCTAAGCACACAACAATTCTCACACAGAGAACTTAATGCCGTGCGCAACCCGGAGCATAACTACGTGCAAAAAAAAGGGACTTCGTAAATTTGGAACGGCCTTAAAAAATGTAAACATTTTCTTATTCATTACTGTTCTAGAACTGGTACTTGTTATCACTAGGATTTAAGTAAAGAAAACAAAAAAAATCTGTTTAATATATTCACTAGGATTTCAGATTTGATTGGATGTTTTTCTTTGCCAACACGAATACGGCTTAGGCTCAAATAAATAAAATAGGTCTATAAATGAAATAAGGGCAAAATCTGAACTGTACATAGATTAACCTATAATGTTTTAGGTCATCATGAGTAAGCATAAGAAACATGGAATCAGACTAAAGAAATATGTTAATACATTCAAATTTTGTTTTGCGGCGTTGTTTGGTTTCGTATGCCATTGTGCATATAGTTGCACATGTGCATTCTGTTGAACTACTATCAATGTTCATATGTGTTCGATTGTATGATATAGCAGGATAATATGTCTTCAAGTATAGACAAACAGTGGATGCAAGAATCTAGTCGAAGAACCCCACGGTATATAGAAGGAGTTCGGAAGTTTATTGATTTCGTTGTAGAAAATGGTGGTAATGAGGAAGTCTTTTCTTGTCCTTGTACACAGTGTAAAAATATGAAAATGAAGATTAAATTAGAAGACATTCATTATCATCTGCTCAGACATGGAATTCTCCAATCATATACCGTTTGGCGTTTTCATGGAGAAGAGTCGGTAGAGAAGCAAAAACAATCTGCTAGTCAAGCCATAAATATTGATGAGCCTGAATATCCTAGGATGGAAGACTTGGTCAATGATGCAGATAGATTTCATCATTTTCACCCTTTCGGTTCGTCGCACGATAATATTGAGGAGCAGTCTACAGCTGATGTCGATTGGTCGGCCAATCAAAGTGGAAAATATAGATCACTTTTCGATAGTGCAAAAGAGCAATTGTACCCTTCATGTCCTAAAGAGATAACAAAATTATATGCCATTGTGAAACTGAACAGTTTGAAAACTCAATACAGTTTTTCCGACAACGGTGTGACTGCACTTCTCGAATTTATAAGGGAGTTACTCCCTGAAGGTAACACACTACCGACAAAATATTCTGAAATGAAGAAGGTGATTAAACAAGTTGGAATGAATTACACAACTTATGATGCATGCGTTAATGACTGCATTTTATACTGGAAAGATGATGCAAGCAAAATTTCTTGTAGAATTTGCAAAGAACCAAGATATAGGACATCATTCAACGATGATAAAAGAGCTACCAAAATAGCTCAAAAGACGTTGAGACATTTTCCTTTAATTTCTAGATTGAAGAGACTGTATACCATACCGTGGATAGCAGATGCTATGACTTGGCATGCTCGTGCCAAGTTTGATTCAAATATAATGCGTCATCCACGTGACACATCCCAATGGAAAGCTGTAGACTCATTTGATCAAACGTTTGTTGCTGAATCACGAAATGTCACGCTTGGAATAGCAACAGATGGTTTCAGTCCATATAAATCTCTATCTAGCCGTTATAGTTGCTGGCCAGTAATTATAGTACCTTATAATCTTCCTCCATCCATGTGCATGAAAAGAGAGTTCTCAATGTTGACATTATTGATTTCCGGACCAAAACAACCGGGAAAGGATATCGACGTTTATTTACAACCATTAATAGATGAGTTAAAGCAGTTATGGGAAGGAGTCATTGCATTTGACTCATTTAATAATTCAGAGTTCACATTGAGGGCTAGGATGTTGTGGGCGATTCATGATCATCCTGCATTGGGGACTTTATCTGGATGCACAACTCATGGTTATTTTGCATGTCCTATTTGTGGAGAAGATACTTGTCCTTATTATCTTCCTGAAAGTAAGAAGATGTGTTATATGGGGCATCGAAGATTTCTTCCTACCAAACACAAGTTTCGAGACGATAAGGCAAACTTCAATAACGAACAAGAATATCGCCGTCCTCCATGGCCATTGAATGGTTATCAAGTTGAACAAAAAGTAGCTAATATCAAGATGAAAGTTGGTAAAAAACCAGAGATTGGTAGAAAAAGAAAAAAGAAAACTGATGATGAAGACCTTAACAGTACTCCTGCATGGTATAGGAGGTCTATCTTCTTTGATCTTCCATATTGGAAAGCAAATTTGATTCGACATAATGTTGATGTGATGCATACAGAGAAAAATGTCACTGAGCATCTCATCAGCACGATTATGAGTCACAAGGAGAAGTCAAAAGATGGCATCAATGCACACAAGGACTTGAGAACCATGGGTATAAAACAAAAATTGTGGGTGAGGGAAGACCGTGAAACAAATAAAATAACTATACCAGAGGCAGCTTTCACTTTGAGCAAAGAAGAAAAGATACGGTTTTGCACCATTTTGAAAAACCTGAAAGTACCTAGCAAATTCTCTTCTAACTTCCACAACAATGTGAGCTTCAATCCTTTTGAACTAACAAATATGAAGTCGCATGATTATCACGTTATAATGCAACAATTACTTCCGGTATTGCTTCAACATTCATATGCACAACTAACAGAGAACATCTTTTGCAAGCAAAAGCTAGTTTGGTAGAAGCAATGTGTGTGTTTGAAAAATATTTTCCACCTGCATTTTTTGATATCAGTATCCATCTTATGGTTCATTTAGCCGATGAAGCACTGGTTTGCGGTCCTGTTAGATATAGATGGATGTATCCCTTTGAAAGGTAAATTACTAATTTTAGTTCTATTCTCCATAGTTCGATTTAAATGGATACAAGTTATTTAGAATTGATTACCTACATAGGTTGATGAAAATATATAAAGGATACGTGCGCAACAGAAGATATATTGAAGGGTGTATTGCAGAAGGATATATTGTACAAGAAGCTAGTTATTACTGCATGGAGTATATGCCAAAAGGAGGTGATGGCACCCATAAACATACACGTGAAGCGTTTTTAGATGAAGACGACGAGTTTGCTGATGAGATGCCTCTAGATAATGGTAAAGATATAACCTTAACCCAGGTGCAGTTTGAACAAGTTCGTAGATGGGTCCTTTATAAGCACGATGGATTGGATGAATGGGAGAAGTAAGTTCACTAGTCTATCATAAGTTCTCATTATTGTAAATTTGCTCCTATATATATTCATTTTGAAATGTTTATCGCAGGAAGTATACCATTTATGTGAAAAATGTTAAATCTCAATCTCGAAGTAGCGTGACATCCGTGGAAACTTGTAAAAGTTTTATTCTGTGGTTACGTGATGAGGTATTACATCATCTTATATATTCAAGTGCATTTAAGTGGATCATACACCATCACAGTCATGCTTTTCATTTATTGTTTTTTTAGCTGGTGAAGACTAATAACGATGATTCAACTCTTTGGAGGTTGGTGAACGGGCCGAAGTTGAAGGCACGTAGTTATATGAAGTATCAAGTCAATGGATTCGTATTTTCCCCAAAAAGTTATGAAGAAAGAATGGTAACACAAGATAGCGGTGTTTGTATGAGAGCAATTACAAAATTTAGAGCGAGCGGAAAAGATAAAAATTACAAGGAAGCGGAAACAATGTACTATGGAGTTATTCATCATATAATTGAATTAGATTACATCGACTTCAAGCAAACGGTTTTTTATTGTGATTGGGTAAAGATCGAAGATAAAGTCAATGGTTGCAAGACAGATCCTGTTTCAAATTTGATTATGGTTAACTTAGAGAAATTAAAAACCAAAGATAGAGTAAATGATGAGCCGTTCATTCTTGCATCAGAAGCGAGTCAAGTGTTCTACTCCAAAGATTTAAAAAGCAACGGTTGGTTTGTGGTTTTGCACACACCGAAACGGTTGACTACAACTGTGGACGACATTGAGTTTCCTACGGTTTATCAATCAGCTTTTGAAGACAACAAAAAATTAGAAGATCTTACCAATTGCATATGTTAATATGAGTTGTATTTCATAATTGAATTGTATTGAATTTCAAGTGATTGAATTTAAAATTTCTTAATTGAATTGTATTGAATTTATATTTTGATCAAGTTGAATGTGCAGGTGAAGTAACCCAAGTTGTAGCTTCATCAGAAAATTTAAATGCATATATTAATATTATATGCTTTTGCTTCATTTAAATGCATATATTACCCTGCTCTTTGACCTTGCACATTGTACCATGTACACATAAACATGTATGAGTGAATAAATATATCAAAACTGCTTCTTTGAATGACTGTATACATACTATCTAGTTTGATGATACTATTTTGATCCAATATTTAACGTATTGCATTTTCGTGAACTGCTTAGTTTTTGGTTAAATATTATAATCTGTCTATTCGATTTTATATTACGTTTTTGCTGTTGTACACTTGTAGATTATAGTAGCATTGACTAAAATGATCATCCCAATAAGGATAGTTGAAATGCTTTATTTCGTTACCTCTTTTTACATGAAATTAACAAGTTTGTCATATCTCATTGAAATTTTGATTGTTTGTTTGTTGCAGGTGGTCTTGGTAGTTTGGATTACAACTAAGAAGATAGTAACAATGTCAGAGCCTGAAGAACCATCAAACCATTCCATTACACAATCATCCTCTACACAACCTGAAAAAGTGGAGATAAACGCATTAGGTGTTCCTATTTCAAAAAACGCTGGAAAAATAAGCAGTCAAATTGGTAAATTGGTGCGAATTCATGTGCCTATTTCGTACGAGAATTGGGTTAATGTACCTAACAAATATAAGATGGACGTTTGGAAAGAAATGTTGGTAAGCTCAATTTTTCCTTGTTTGCATTATGTATACTCAATATTATTTCTCTTGTAAACTTAGTAAATTAATTTATATCAGTGGTTAAATTAAATTTATATTTATTTTAAGGATTAAAGTATATTCATATTGTTACAAGCAACATTTATATAGATTTTTGTCATTGCATATGAATTATGATCTTAAACAAGATGAAGTATATATTATATTAAAAGGGTTCTTCCAGCATGCGTGTGCGAAATTTTAAGCATACTCTAGTATTAACGCATCATGCATGCTGGCAACAACAAAGAGTTTTCCTTTCTGATTTTATGTTCAACAACTAATTAGTTACTAATTAACTATTACTATTATTTTCACAGACATTCTTCGATCTAGATCCAGATTCAAAAGACTTGATTTTTAAAAAAAATGTCCGAGTCATTTAGGAAACACAAAAGCGATTTGAGGGCACGCTATTATGATAAATATGATAATGATGAAGATAGATTGAAGAACTGTCCACCGACCATCAAACAAGAAGATTGGGAAATGTTTTTGAAAAATGAAGCAACACCTAGTGCAAAGGAAAGAAGAGATAAAGGCAAAAAAAAACAGATCACTTTACAGCTATGGCCATCATACTGGACGTACAAGTCACGCCGTTATAGAACATGAAATGGTATGTACCCTTTCTAGATTATCCATTAATTATTATTGTTAATTTATTAACAAAGATATTCATATAGTCGAGGCAATGTCATAATCCCTTTGCAATCTACGATCAAAATTATTGAAAATCGCTTATTAAAAAAAGTGATACCATAATATAATGGTATCACTTTGTATGACATTAGCAATAAGTACCACCTCACTCATACAATGATATTCAAGTATAGTTCATATGTCTCCATCCAACCAAATCATCCCTGTAACTAAGTACCACCTCACTCATACATTATTGGGTCTCGCAGTAATATTATTTTCTAGAAATAAGCTTGCATTCCACTATGTAATGTTTATATACCGAAAGAGCATGGATAATATTATTTTCTGAATGGTTATGCTTTTGGAAATGCACAAATACAAATTAAACTTTCGTATTTGCACATTTTCGAATGCACAAGTAAAAATGCTAATAGTGGGAAACACGATTGTTTTCACAGTAAGAACGGGGCGATAAAAATGAAAAAAGTTCTATAAATAAAATTTCTTTTACCTTTCATTTGTTTTGTTGTGTGTAAAAAAGTTCATGGTCCAGCCTCCAGCTAGCCGACGACGGCTAAATCTAATCTAAAATCTCACCTTTTTCTTTTCCTATTGCATGATATTGAACTTTATCCGTAAAATAAGTAGCGAACACAATTTCATCATAATGTGTGTATAGGAAAAAGTTTTTTTTTTTTTTGTTAATATACGGTCATATTAGCTCCAGTACAACATAGAAAAATGGATTTCATCATAATGTGTTTATAGGAAAAAGTTTTTTTTTTGCTCCTGTTATTTACTGAATACTATTTTTATCAAGTACTAATTGAAATTTTAGTCATGCTTTGCTATTGGGTTTGCATTGCTGATGTAAATTGGTGTTTAACAAACTGATAGCCGTCGTTTTTAGTGCTAAGGCACATTAAATTTTCTTTACTACTCGATTGTTAAAAGAATGTCAATATGAAATGTGCGAGAACTGACCTATGTTGTACTGGAGTGTGAATAAAATGTATGTAGAGCATGAGATACCAGTGAATGGAAATTTACTTCAAAACTTTACATGGATTTTTTTTTAATGCTTGTATAATACATAGAAACTTGGATGAAAATTAATAAGGACATGCTTTTGTCAAATATGAAATAATTACAAATGAAACTTAGTTTGTATGCTCACAATATTATCGTTGAAGGTGATTGATTCCACAATTAATGTTACCTATTCGATTTATATCAGCTTAAAAATAAGTAAGCTTTACAGTTTAAGTGTTGTAGATGATTAGCGGGTACTCGTTCTTTTGCATGTAATTATCTAATATATTTGACATGTTCATGTCAACTTCTTTAATTATGTTTTCCTTTGTTACAGGCAACTTCTAGATGTAATAATTATGCAATGTCATCATGATTTAAGTAGACCCAAGTATTATATTTGCGTGGTTGCTAAACATAACAACTATCGTTTGATGTACAATTAATCGATGGTACGTATGATTACAATTTTGAAGGCATTTCTTTCGGGTCAACTTCCTAGCTACTAACTACTGCAGTTTGACTATGTTAGTTGGAGCTTAAAGAAAACATATTCATTTCATATCAAAAACTAAAAGAAAGTCCTGAATCACTTATCTGCCATCTTTGCTAATACAATGTGACTGTCTGCATGGTAGGTTAGACTTACCATTTATGTGTTGCGTGTCACATAATATAAATACCTACATAATAAGATTATTGAAACTGAACCTCCATTAACAATAATAAATCTTTCTTTACATGACCAATTGTTGTTAATTTAAACATTTTTATATTTTCTTTCGCTATTGTATGTTTTAATGATATGCATTCCTGTCTTATATGTAAGGCTTTTTAAATTTGCAGGCTATTGAAAATCCGACAAAAGAAATCACACGTCGTGAAGTATGGGAGAGAGCTCACACAAAAAAAGATGGTACTATATCAGATTCGGCTTCTGTATACTTTGTAAGTTAAACAAATAATAATTCAGTTGTTCAATAAATTTTCATAATAAATAGCATCTCAAGTAATATTGTTATTTTAGGAAAAAATTGCAAAGGCAAAGGTATTAGTCGATGATGGCGATGAAGAAGATTTGACATTGGATGAAGATATCATATCACAAGTGTTTGGCAAGGATAAAAAAGGCCGCACTCGAAGTATTGGAGCCAAAATATCAAGGACACAAGTTAAAGCGTCAAATATTGCGCGAAAGCAACTTAAAAAGTCTCAAGGGCCGGATTACTTGAATTCAAGGATGGATAATATGGAAGGGAAGTTGAATTCGATCCTCGACTTGATGACGAGACGAGAGGGGAGTCAACAAAATCATATATTGGACATTGCTGCAAATGAAGGAGGTAGTGGTACCCCTCACGATAGTATTGGAAGAATGCCGACTAATAATCTTCCCAATTCATTGAATTCGTCCAGTATGTCGAATCATAAATGCGAGATTATGAGTATTGACCTAGAGATCATTGGCACAGCCACTGTATGCAGAGATTCGACTGCCTCCATTATACATGGAAAAACTGTACCTCCAGGATACGAGAAATTGGTTGTGGACAGTATATGGCTACCACAAGAGAGAACAAGCAAACCAAATCATCCTCTTGCTTTTACATTTGGCGAAGTTGGAATTGGTGGATATGTGTGTCATCCAAAGAATATGATTCAATATTTGTAGACGCGTAAGCCAGGTATGTATGTATTTACATATATCACTTGCTCGATTATGTTTTCCATATCAATGCTTGTTTTTTCGTTGTCATAGGTTGTGTTGTTTCGTGAAAGTTTCAGTGACCGAAATTCAAAACATTAAACTTACTGCATACGCTATACCAACATTATCGCTGTAAACAAATGATCGAACTGAGCCATTGTTACGAAAAGTTTAATCATTATAGACTAATAATTTTTGTATTGCTAAATTTACAATCTTGCAGCTTGAGGAATCAAAATCTGCTCCTGCAATTTCGTAAAAAATGTAAAATTATGACTCAGGTTTCTGCTTGTAGTATATATGATTAGATTATGTTAGTATATACAAGGTTAAAGTAAGTTCAACCTCTGTAAAAATAATTACAAATTTTTATGTCTTCCTTGCTTCCTGATTATCTGATAATGAATTATACAATTATGTTTTTTTTAATCTAAACCCATCGACTGACATCCGCTTTAACGAAATACTTTTAACTAATATTGAATCATATTCGATTATCTGATAATATTTTTATCCGATAAAAATATTATCTGATATACTGGTTTCAATTTCACGCCTCTATGTTCTTGTTTATAATGGTTTCTAAAAGGCATTAATGATAAATGGGTTCAGAATTTCAATTTCACGCCTCTATGTTCTTGTTTTCACTGCCAGTAGAAAGAAAGAAAAATTCCTTAAAACAGATTTTGAAACGCATTTCTACTATTCAACGGGTTTTAGAATTCCGCAATTTTTATTTCTTTTCATTTACTGAACTAAAAAAAAAAAAAGGGCGGCAACTGCTGAGTCGGTGGTGACAGTCCACGACTTTCATTGATCTCCTCGAATCAAAAATGAGTCATATGGTGGAGATGATCCTGATGGGAAGATACAACCACTCAAACCATCTACGTGTTACAAATAACTTTCTGATGAAACAGCATGTCTTATGACGTAGCACTAAGATAAATGGACAAAACCATTAGTTGTCATATTCGATCAGCCAGTGGTCATCAAAAACAGGAATCAGGAATATGTTGGTATCAAATCATTAAATACAAAAATAACAAATATTTTTAGTCTAGGATACAAATTCGACTATCCTATCTCTATCCCACCATTTTGCTTGTACCACCCAGTGGACTCTTAACTAATATAATTATGCTAGAGCACTTCTGGACAGTCTAGTGGAATTTGAGTAATCAAATTTTCACTGGTATAAGTTATAAATTTGAAATGTAGTAGCGCAGACCGATTAGTTGATTATTTTAACCGACGCAGTGCAGACTAGTCCGCAAACCAGTTCAAACTTCAAAGTCCATAGTGCGAAATTCAGTGATTAAGAAAAATAGCAAACTGTACGGCATCCATGCCATCCCACGTTGACCAGACCCAGTCCCACTACGGAATCTTGACAGCTCCTATATATACATGTATACCATATTCCTCTCCTCATCTCATCTCAGATATCATCACAATTTATATCAATAAAAACATAGCCTATATTATTCGATCATCAATCATTCTAAATTTACAAATCATGAGTTCTGATCCTTTAAGACTCAATGCAATTCAAACCCGAGCAGACACTGTGAATGATGTCCAAAAGGAAATTAGACAAATGTTTTTGTTCATCTACTTGAAAATTTGGCTGTACTACTTCGTCATAAGTGCAGATCACAACGATGAGTGCGAAGATGAAGAAGTGGTAAATGATTGCAGGAATGATGCAGGGGATATCGAAAACGTAGCTTTCTGTAGAACGAGTGCAAGGGACTACCACCTTCGCCTATGGTCTAACGCAGACCGCTATAATTCCTACTTGGGTTCCATAGTATATCGAATTCATCATTATAGAAACAAATGATCTGAATATATTATGTATGTACTGTCTTTTAGGCTAATTATAATATCGTCTAATGTCATTTTAGATACATAGAGATAGGATAGTCTGAGCGGTTCAAGTGTAAATTAACTAACTGATGCATGTTGAGTACCTTATATTGGCTGAGGGATTATGCATGTACTGGAAAAACTAGGTTACTGCCATCTTGGTATTAGCTAAATGTCCTCCAACTAACATCATAAAAATATAATATTAAACTAATCTGAACCATCTTGAGTACCTTATATTCAAATATATGTCTCCTCTCTTTTCCTCCTGTTTCCTTTCTAAGATTTTATTAAATTTTATGGTTGTGGCTCTACCAATGTTTATAATGGTTTCTACAAAAGAATTAGAAATTTCACTTTGAATATCACACCTTATAACCTGCAAGATGTTCTTACTGTTCTGTATTTTTTTTTTCTTCCATGTTGCAGGGTGAACATGCAACGTAGTGATGGAGGTTTTCAGCGGAGCTTTGGGCGGTTTTATCATGTGAAGTAAGGGTACATAATTGGAACTATGTAGTTTTTAGTTTGGATATGTTGTTGTTTGTAAACTATGAAGTATGAACTATTTAGTTTGGATATGTTGTAGTTTGTAAACTATGAAGTATGAACTATTTAGTTTTTAGTTTGGATATGTTGTAGTTTGTTCACTATGAAGTATGAACTATTTAGTTGAACTTTGAAGATTACAATTTGTGTTGATGGCTATGTTCATAAATTTATGTTGGTGGGTATAATATGCTCGTATTTTGTTTAAATAGGAGTTTTATGGCCAGGTAGAGGGTAGCATGCAGTTTCTTCAGTTGAATTTAGCCACGGCCGAAAACCATGGCTAAAATTGCATAGAAAATTACAATTACATATTGCCACGGCTAAGAGCCATGGCAATATCGTATCTTGCCACGGGCTAAGTCCGTGGCAAAACCAAAATCTGCCACGGCTATGGACCGTGGCAAAATATCAATTTGCCACGGTCTATAGCCGTGGCAAAGAAACTGCCACACCCCGTTTTGCCACGGTCCAAAGCCGTGGCAAAAGTATTTAGCCATGGCCCAAAACCGTGGCAAAACAGCTTTTCTGGTGTAGTGTATTGTGTGATAATTGAATTGAATTGATTGCTATTATTTTTTTAATCTGTAGGTACTATTGAGAATAAATATTATTTTTGTGAGAATAAATATTTGAATCACAATTTAATTGTTTAAAATGAAATAAATTCGTTTGAGTAGCAAAACTGATGCAACAGTACAAGAACAAAAGTAAAATAGCACCAAAACTATAAATAAAACATCATAACACTATTAATACAACAAAACTGATACCTACAAAAATAGCAAATTGATACCTAAAAACTACTGAACTATTTTAAAATTAAAACTAATGCAAAAAATGTTACATCACAGTTTGGTTGATTGTAATGAAATAAGTTCGACTGTAATACATAGATAATGCAAAAATACAACTTGTTGGCTAGTTTTTTGACCAAGCCACCAAGGTTCACACACAAGAAGAAAATGTGAAGTTTCACACCTTTAACCCTCGAAGACCCGATCGAATCGCCATACTCCCCTCGGCTCGCGATCGCCCTCCTTTGACCACGATCTGATCCATCCATCGCTAGCTTGATCCGATCCGATCCCCGAAGCTGATGGATGACGACCAAGATCAAGTCCACCATGATCCAAGAATGCAGGATCTCACGACACATGTCACCAACTGTCATATTGACCAATTCTTCACTAAGCTACAATCACGATCCGATCCGAGCAGGAAGACACGATGATGGCCACGGACTTGGTCATCCACGATCCGATGTTTAAGGAGATCGCGACACCTGTCCACAAAGGCTAATTTGACTAATTCTTCATCAAGCTGCGAACCGGCCCGAGATTTTCGGGATGTGGGCCACGTATGACCGCGATCCGTCACCAGAAATCAGCTATAAATAGCCCAGAGCTTGGCATTTTTGAGGATCTTTTTGGCAGTTTTGAGTATTGATTCCACCATTACTGTCACACCACTATTTCTTATCAGTTTTACTTCGAAATTACTGAGAGAAACCATAATTGTAAGAGTAAGTTTGAGAGAAATCATTGGTTGTACTAACATTCAAAGTATAATCAATAGCATATAAAGTGGACGTAGGCTCGTTAACGCTGAACCACTATAAACCTTGTGTGTTCTCTGCTTTTTTCCTCATTCTTCAGTTATAATTCCCAACGAATCAGAACAATTTGGGTGTTAGAGACAAATTTTGATCTAACATTTTGGTGCTTTCACTGAGAATTGGTTTCTCGGCGTATTGGATTGTTGCTCCGTTGTTTGGATACTCAAGTCCGAAGAAAACAGTCCCAAAACTTCACTGTTCAGATTTTTGAAAATTCCAGCGGCATCTGATATCATGGTCGGAAAGAGGTCTAAGAAAGTACGAGCTTCGCAGGCGACTGAAGTCGCGAATGAAGCAGTTGAAGAAAGTGTGCATGAGCAGGTTGAGGAAGGCTTCGCAGATCGCGGAGACATAGGGGCGATCCGACCCGAACGTGGCGCCATGATCCGAACTGAGGGCGACACGAACCGAGCATCTGAAGGGGTCGTCACTCGATCCCAAGACAACACCGCGAACCCTCCCCCTAATGTAACCATGATCTGACCCCAGGGGGGCGCTACAAGACACAGGTCCACTACGATCCAAAGTGATGACCAGACTACAACTCGACCTGGAAAGGAGGTTATGGCTCACTCTACCCGTCCTGGTACCTCTGTTCGACCTGTCTCAAGTTCTCTGTGCATAAGAGAAAATGCTGATCATCAATATGACCCCTGTACTCCGGTCACTGAAGGAAATCTCTCTCGCTTCTCCGAAATGTGGGATAGGCTGTTTGATGAATTAGCTGCTCAAAGGCAGCAAAGCTCTGTGCTGCAGCAGAACTTAACTGCTATGGATAGAAGGATCGATGATCTCGTAAGACAAAGAACACTCCCAGTCCGCCCACTCACCCCCAGAGTACTCTTCTTCGTCAGAGGAATCGCCAAGACCTCCGCGGCGACCGTATGAGAGGGCTGAAAACATAGAGCAGCTCCGATTTGGAACCTTGCCATCACGAGAGGAAGAGACACTTGGTGTAGGACCCTCAAACTGCAACTTGAATAATCATGCCGCAACTCCTAGAGCTCGAGTTGTGGATAATCCCGTTAATAATAGACCACCTCAGCCTCTTCGCCGTACGAATACTCATGGTAACAGGGGGCAATGAAGCCCAATCCGAGCCCCGGACTTCGTGGATGTTCCTAAAAGAGAGATCGGAGAATTCCACCGAGCTAGGAGCACTGATCCCGAGCCTCCGATGACCCGTGCAAATGTTGCAGCTATGGTCCATCAAATCCTGGCAGATAGCCGTGGACAAAGGAATGAAGATTGGGGAATTGACTGTAGTCACACCCCTTTTATTGACGACATTCTAGACGTAACATTCCCAAGGCGCTTCAACATGCCTTAGATGAACCGTTACGCGGGTAAATCTGATCCAATCCAACATCTAATGAGATATTCTTGGTCAATGACCGCCGCCGCAGCTTCTGACGCTGTAAAGTGCAAAGCATTCCCTATATTCCTGGAGGATGTAGCGTTATTATGGTTTACTCGCTTACCAGCAAGATCAATTTCCATTTTCAGGGAGTTGAGTGAAAGGTTCATGGAACAATTCCGCATTTATGCACAAAGGTCAAAGAGTGTGATTAACTTATTCCTCGTCAAACAACGACCAGGCGAGAGCTTGAGGGTGTATCTGGATCGCTTCAACCTAGCCGCCACCGAAGTCAAGGATCCCCATGAGCCAACTGTTGTGGCAGCTCTAATTGATGGGGTAGATAAAGATACTGAATTTGGGAGATACCTGGCTGGCAAGCCACCCCATACTAGAGAATTGTTCTACGAGAAAGCAAACGTACGTTTACGTCAGGTGGAGGTATATGCTAACCGGAAGATAAAAATGGCAAATAAGGAGGAAATCCAAAGTAATGTGGCCTTCAAGCAAACCGGTGACAGCTCGGGAAAGGTTGAAGTCAATGTTGGAAACCGAAACCAGGGCGGCGACCACCAGTCAGGAAACAATGGTAACAACAGTAATGGCAATATTCGGAAGAGAAATCGGGGGAGCGACTCCCAGAGAAGGACCCATCCCAGGTCTTTCGAAAATTATACGCCAATAAATGATACTTTGGAGAATATATTCGTCGACTCGTACAACGTTCTCCAACATAAAAGTCCTCCTCCAAGAGATTCGACGGAGAAAGAACGTGAGACGGGGAAGTTTTGTCTCTTCCATCAGACTCACGGCCACTCTACAAATGAATGCCGTCATCTGAGAGACGTAGTTGAGAGGCTGCTCCGAGAAGGGAAGTTGGATGAGTACCGGGTGACTCCTAGAGACGGGGGCAAGCTATTCAGAACCCGAACCAAAACCAGAATCAACCTACTGCCAGGCCAACTGTCCAGCAAAAAGGAAAGGATCTTGTTATCAATACCATAATCGGAGGGCTTCACCTAGCCGGGCATAGTTTCAAGGCGATGGACCAGTACGTAAACACAACAAAGCATCATCTTGAGGCAGGAGAGTGTAGCAACCCTGAGGACAATGTCCCGGTAAAACAACAAAAGATGATGTCAGATGACGTCATTTTCCGCAACCGAGAGAGTATTGGAGTCCACGCTCCGACCGAAGATCCATTTATAATCACAGTTCCTATTGGCCCGGCCACTGTCCATAAAGTTTTTGTGGATAACGGGAGTTCAGTCAACATTCTATTCAAAAAGACGTTCGATCTAATGAACCTTGAATTGAAAGACTTAAAGCCGTGTGAAGGATGGATCCGTGGATTTAACCGGGCTTCAACTGCTCCAATGTGATATGTAGAGCTGCCGGTAACACTTGGGGAAGGAGAACGCCAGAGAGTGAGAATTCTTCCCTTCGTGGTTTTGGATATTGAATCGCCTTATAATGCCTTCTTGGGCCGACCGGCCCTAGCAAAGTTTAGAGCTTGTATAGCCCCCTGGTTCTTGTTATTGAAGTTTCCTACGGAAGCTGGTGTTGGCATAGTCAGAGGAGATCAGGTTGCTGCACGAGCATGTTACGTTGCAGAGCTAAAGCTACTCCGTAAAGGAAAAGATATTGAAACTAAAGACGCTTCTTCCCCCACAAGGGAGGAGACGTCATAGCAATTAAAGAGAATGACTATAGGTGAGTCGCCCGGAGAACTGCCCGAGGATATAAATCCCAGAGAGGACGAAGAGACTGGGGGCAGAATGGCGGCTCCCAACGAAACGACTGTGGATATATCGATCGATGATAGCGACCCAGAGAAGGTCCTGAAGATTGGATCCCAGTTGGATCCAATTCGAGCTAAAGAACTAACGAATTTCCTGAAGGATAACTTGGATGTATTTGCTTGGACCCACGCGGACATGTGTGGGATATCTCCATCAATCATGAGCCACTCATTGAGCATTAACCCAAAGCATCCCCCTGTAAAACAAAAAAGGCAAATGCTAGGCCCTGAGAGGTCCGCAGCCTTGAAAGAAGAAGTTGAGAAGTTAAGAAGTAACTGATTCATCAGAGACTCAACCTACCCAGATTGGATTTCAAATCCAGTTTTGGTAAAGAAGGCCAATGGGAAGTGGTGTACGTGTATTGATTTTTAGGATTTGAATAAAGCCTGCCCAAAAGATAGCTTTCCGTTACCCAGAATTGATCAGTTGGTAGATTCAACGGCGGGTCATGAGCTTCTCTCTTTCATGGATGCTTATTCGGATATAACCAGATCCCTATGCATGTTCCAGATCAAGAGCACACTAGCTTCATTACGGACCTGGGATTATACTGCTACGTGGTAATGCCTTTTGGTTTGAAAAATGCAGGCGCTACATATCAACGGTTAGTGAACAGAATGTTCTATAATCAGATTGGGAAAACGATGGAGGTGTACGTTGACGACATGTTGTTAAGTCCAGACAATCGTCCGATCACACTACAAACTTGGCAGAGATGTTTGGTATTCTTCGAAAGTATGGGATGAAACTCAACCTAACGAAATGCTCATTTGGGGTTGCTTCCAGGAAATTCCTGGGATTCATTGTCAGCTCGCGCGGGATTGAGATTAAGCCAGACCAGATTGCAGCAATCGGAGGCATTCAGGAGCCTAGACAAATCAAAGATGTGCAAAGCCTTGCAGGGAAAGTAGCAGCATTAAGCAGATTCATCTGTAGAGCGACAGACAAATGCATTCCATTCTTTGAATTGGTAAAGCGAGGAAAACGCGATTTTAAATGGAGTCCTGATTGCATAGAAGCGTTTCAGAACTTGTTGAATCATCTAGAGAGGCCTCCGATACTGTCTAAGCCAGTGGACCACGAGGATTTATCCGTGTATTTAGCAGTGTCGTCCCACGCGATCAGCTTAGCATTAGTGAGAGAAGAAGACAAGGTTCAAAGGCCAGTGTACTACGTGAGTAAGAAATTGGCGGCAGTTGGGCGCAATTATCCGAGGATAGAAAAGCTGGCGTACAGTTTATTGATTGCATCTAGGAAGCTTCGACATTATTTCCAAGCTCATCCTATAACCGTGTACACTGATCATCCGCTCAAGCAAGTTCTACAGAGACCAGAAGCTTCTGGAAGACTGCTCAAATGGAACATTGAGTTGAGTCAATTTGATCTGAATTTTTAGCCCCGACGATCAATACGAGGGCAAGTGCTGGTAGATTTCATAGCAGAATTTACTGTCCCGGAGGATGACATGGTAAATGAAGAGGCTGACCCACCGAAACTACTTCTCGATCCTAGTGCCTGGAAATTGTATACTGATGGTGCTAGGAATGATAAACGATCCGGTGCCGGAGTGGTGCTTGAAACTCCTGAGAAACGACTGATATCCTATGCTATTCGGTTGGAATTTCACGCCACTAACAACGACTCCGAATATGAAGCCCTGATAGCCGGGCTGAAGATCGCAAAGGAATTAGAGATCGCGAAGCTGGACATATTTTGCGATTCTAAGTTGGTTGTAAATCAGGTCACTAGAAAGTTCCAAGCTAAGAACCCAGGATTGATTTTGTATTTGGAGAAAGTGAAGGAGTTGCTGACTGGCTTAGATCACTACAGTATATCTCATATTCCGCGGTCAGAGAACCAACAAGCGGATAAGCTAGCAAAGATGGCTAGTTCCGACGATCCTGAAGAAGCCGGGCTAGCCCCAATTGAAGTACTTCAGTTCTCTAGCATATGTCAGATGGAAATTGATCCAATACTAGAGACTGGGCCAGAAAGGGAGTCATGGATGACCCCTCTAAAGAATTTCTTGATGAATGGAACGCTTCCGACCAAGAAGAGCGGGAGGCGTAAAATAATCTGTAAAGCTTCCCGATACGTTCTGCAAGGCGGAATCCTGTACAGACAGGGATTTTCGATGCCTCTTCTCCGGTGTATAGCCCATGACGACATCAAGCGTGTACTACAGGAAGTACATGAGGGTGAGTGTGGTGACCATACTGGAGGACAAACATTGGCAAAAAAGGTATTGCGGTATGGTTACTTCTGGCCTACCATAAACAAAGATGCGGCAAAATACGCACGACGTTGTGACGCATGCCAAAGATTTTCAAAAATTCCCAGGGCTCCTCCTGGCCAGTTAAAGGCAATGGCGAGTCCATGGCCTTTCGCTATGTGGGGGATTGATATCATCGAAAGCCTCCCTATAGCAAAGGGCGGAGCAAAGTTCGTTATTGTGGTTGTAGACTACTTCACCAAATGGGTCGAGGCTGAGCCGTTAACTACAATCACAACCAAGCGAGTGATTAATTTTGTTGTTAGGAACATTATTTGCCGGTTTGGGATCCCGAAGATCGTCATAACTGACAATGGAACCCAGTTTGATAGCAACGAGTTCAGGGGCTTCTGCCAGAAGTACCACATTGAGAAACGGTACACCTCTGTGGCACATCCGCAGTCGAACGGACAGGTCAAAGCAACAAATAAAGTGATTAAGTCCATTATCAAAAGAAGATTGAAGCGGGCCAAAGCCATGTGGGTCGATGAGTTACCCTTGGCATTATGGGCCTACAGGACAACGTATAAGTCAGCGACATGCCATACTCCCTTCTCCCTTGCTTTTGGAGCAGAGACAGTCATCCCGGTTGAGCGAAAAGTACCATCTCACCGAGTTACTTACTACGATCCGATGACTAATAACCAGTTGCTCCTTGAATCCCTAGATACAATAGAGGAGAAAAGGGATGAAGCAGACCTGCGTGCCTTGAGACACAAGTAACAGGTCGCTAGATATTACAACAAAAGAGTTCAAGCCCGAACTTTTGAACCCGGAGACTTGGTTCTGAAGCGTGTCTTTCCACCCCCAACTCATATGGGTGTGAAGTGGGAAGGACCATACTCCGTTCTACGAAGGCTTGATAATGGAACCTTCAAGCTAGCAACCGTAGATGGAGAAGAAATCCCCAGAGTGTGGAATGCCCAACATTTGCGGCCTTATCTGACGTAAAGTCATCAGATTTATCCTTTTGTTTCATGGGACCATGTAAAAGGCATGACTTGCCTAGAATAATCCAATGTCTTGAGCAAAGGATTATAAAGTGGACGTAGGTCATGATTTGACCGAACCACTATAAAAATATTGTGTGTCGTTTACCTTTATTTGCACTATTATTTATCTGCTTTTCTATCTTTATAAAGTTTGTTGTAAAATTCATACAGTGATTACAGAAACATGTAATTCTAGGTGCCTTCCATCAGAATGGAGAGTAATCCGCAGCCAGAACGAGGAAGGTGCAATAAAGTGAATCACACCATTGATTGCGCTCTAACTCTCCAGAGCCAAGAGAAAACGTAAAGGACGCGAAAATAACGTCCACATGGCAAGGCGATGCACCATGAGAAGAACCTCCTTGACCGAACTCTAACCTTGGTGACCGCCAGGAGAGTATAAAAGCGTCTACGATTAAGCGCTGAGAAAGAGCTCTTACCCCGCTGAAGGATCGAGGGGCGACTGAACAGCCGAGCTCGAACTCTAACCATGGCGACCGCCAGGAGAGTATAAAAGCGTCTACGATTAAGTACTGAGAAAGAGCTCTTACCCCGCTGAAGGATCGGGAGGCGACTGAATAGCCGAGCTCGAACTTTAACCTTAGCGACAGCCAGGAGAGTATAAAAGCGTCTGTGATTAAGCGCTGACAAGGATGCTGGAGACTCAGCGTCCCTAGAATTCCTGCCCCGCTGAAGGATTGGTGAGCATATCATGATACGAGTTCGAACTTTAACCCGTTGATGGATCGGGAAAGTATAGAGGCACCGGAGATTTGGCGCCTCAAGGACTATAATCCTACTAAAAAATTCCAAGTCCCCCGTATTCAAATATAGGGGGCAACATGCATCGAAATTGTTAAATTCTTTCTGTTGCTTGAATGATTTGTAATATAATTTTAGCTTGGTTATGGTCAAATGATTTGTGACTAAGTGTGAAGAGTCTATTCGATGCAGTTACACGATGATGCAAAAGAAATAAACTTTCATTCATAAACATCAAACCTACAAGATAAAGAGGAACCTAAACAAAAGTGAGAGCCATTCTCACAATTACATTTCATGGCCAGTGGAAAGCCTAAAAATCCTAAGGACAAAATATGAATTGATATCTGCATCCTACTTATGCTGGGGGGGAGGGGCTATGTAGGCTTCTTGCTCTTTTTCTGCTTCCCCGACTCCTCCTTATCAACATCCGAACGATCACCTTTTTTCCTCTTCCTCTTATCAACAAGAGGCTCTGGCGAAGAACTAGAGGATTGAGAGGCTAGTTGTGAAGTTATTGATCGGGAGGAAAATCTTACGACCAACCCAGTTTTGAGGTCGATCTCAGAAATAGGGGGCACATATACTGGATCCTGTCCCCCTTTCATAAGGAGAAACTGCTTCCCCTCTTCGGCCTATTGTTCATCCAAGGTTTCCTCATCATCGCCTCTGCTTTCTTTGGTAATGGCGACTTCCTCTTCATCGCCGTCGTGGCGCCCGTCCATGTCTCTCAAAGCCTCGATGGGTTCAGCATCTGGGGGGACATCAGCACCAGCACTTGGAGGGATGTCAACCTTCTCTGCCTCTGTCTTCTTCTCAGCATCCTTATCAACTGGCACGCCACCTGTATCATGAGAAACAAATGTTATTTTGGGAGAGAATGTGGTTTACTCAGTTGATTGTCCGACAAGACGACGACAAGTGACAATTGCTTTGACAAATTGCAGAGAAAATATAGGGATACCTTCCGCTGATCCTCCATCCAAACTAGCAGCAGAACCTCCGACAGCTGGAGGAGTTGGACCCAGAGGAATCAATGGATCGTCGAGATTGTATTCCTCAATTTCGGAGGCCTTAGGCTCTGCAGCTAAGCTCGAGCCTTCTTCAATTTTATCTTTTCCCTTGGCCTGAGTTTTCTCTTTATCAATCTCTTCTTGGAGTAGGCGTCTGCCTTTCTCTAAATCTTCAGGTTCGTTATCCCTAAGAATAGTCCGCATCAACTCATCCTCAACAATCTCATCGACTCTTAATCGCTGTTTCTCGCCCTGGACGATTGCATCCCATATGTTGGCTAAAGTGACATGGTAGTCTGGGATCCAGGAGATGTTACGGGTTTTGATGACCTGGCCAAGAAAGTCAAACAGCATTTCTTCAAATCCTTCAATATCTTTCTCTCTCTCGAGGAGTTTTTCATTAGAAACAGTAGTCATTTCAATGGCACTTTCTACATTATTTTCAGCCAGGATCGCGCGCCTCTCTGCACGCGCGAGTTGATCATTCAGAATCGCCCTCTCTTTTTCGGCCAGAGCTAAACTATCTTTTAAGCTTGCCTTTTCTTTCTCCCAAGCCGCTTTTTCAGCTTCGAAATGATCCTGTGCTGTTTTCAGTTCGGTGTTGGCCATCCTGAGATCTTCCACCTCTTTCTTCAATGACGCTCGCTCTTTGCTGTTAGAATCGAGCTCATTATGAAAACGTTGTTTGGCCTCCTCCAGCTCTGTTTTGTAATTTTTAGCATCTCGTTGAGCCAAGGCAAGCAAAGATTGTGCATCTTCCAAGTCCTTTTCCATTTTTACCCTGGCTCTTTCATTGTTATCTATCTTCACTTTGGACCTATGCGCTTCCATCTCAAGCGTTCGGATGACGTCTGAAAGATTGACAGCATGTTTCTTCATCGCCTCATACTGCTTGGCTACATGGCGAACGTGTCCGATGACTTCAGTATCCCAATTCCTAGGGACTGGTTCCAGAGTTGGAACGAACATCATCCTTTCGAAGAAGATATCGGGGAATTGTTCTCGTAATTTTTCTAGGTTAGCCTGAGTCTCAGGACCATGGATATAGTCTCGTGCCCCGGGGGCACTCAAACTTTGTTGGCTGGAAGGGACAATGTCAGTTTTCTCCTTCTCAGAATCCTTGTTTGAATCCTTGTTTTTATCCTTAGGCTCGTGGTGCTTTTTGGTTGGGAGGCTTTCCAGATGTTTGTTTTGACGGAGATCTGGACTATGAAGAAGTAGGCTTGTGAGAATCCCGGGACCAATGGCTGTCTCCCCCTCGGCTGTTGCTACGAGCACGCTCAGGATTTGGATGAAGACTAGGTGTGCCTTCATGAAGAGAGCGACAGGAATAAGATCGTTTGCGAGACATCTTTCCTGCAAAAGAAACAAGTACATATTAAAACCTTGAATACTGTTGGTATAAAAGTGTGGGGTCAGACAGTGCATGTGATTTGTGCATCCCATATAATTCCCCCTAACAGACCAGGGCCCGAAGTTAGGCTCATCTTGGTAGTCTCTCGTTCTCCAACTGGAACAGTTGTTTCCTCAGAAATAGGGAAAAATGGCTCCCCTTCGAAGTCTTCCTGTGTATATACATCATCAGGTAAAGGAATCTTGCTCAGTTCTTTAAATAACTGCTCCTCTGTTAAATCATCGGGAGCAGCAGGTTCAACCGGTAGAGAGGCCCTTGAGGGGAAACCCCCCGGAGAGACTGGGATTTCCTTAGACTCGCCAGCATGGGCCTCATCTCCTCTATATACATTTAAGTCTTTGTCGTCCTGGATAATTATCGGCGAAGGACTCTTACGAAATTTAGTTGTTTCTGCTGCCTGTGACGTTCCTTCTCCCTCGGTCAGGGGCACGTATTCGTAAGGTTTGCCACCCGCACCAAGTCCAAACCTTATATCCAGAAGGCGGTGCTTGTGAAGATTCTCGTCAGTAATACATTTCTTGATCTTTAGGAAGTCGGATTTGCTTTTCAGAAGAAGGGACAGTCGATTATTGTACACCGAGCCTTCCGTCTTTGGAAAGGCGTGATCTGCATAGAGAAAAGAAGCATGTTAGCGCTTCGATTTATTAAACAAGTTATTCAGTCAAAGGTTTAAAATTTACTTGATTTAAGCCATCTTCTTGCACACCCAGCCTGTCTCTTTATGTAGAACCAATTGGCCTTGGGATCCCCTATGTTGCTGTAACCGTCAGATAAGACCTTCCTATTTGCTACTGATTCGAAGAAAGAAAAATTTGGGGTTGCCGTAGAGCGATGCTTGAAAAGGTAATAGAATTTCAAATCTTTAAACGTGAGCTCAGTTCGCAGGATTTCCGCATATGCAATGTATAGAGTGTATAGGGCTGCGTAGGCATTGGGATGAAGCTGCATCGGAGCAATACCCAATCATTTTAAGGTTTCAATGACGATGGGAGGAAACGGAGGAATAGCGCCTACCCAGCACATGAGTCGGCTAACTGTCATATACCCCTCCGGAGCCAAATGAGGTCTATCTTCGCTACTAGGTGTCCTCACATCATCCTAGGGGATCACGTGTCTCAAGCAAATTCTCTTAAGCTTTATGTCATCAAGTTTGGAAGCTAAAGAGTCAGTGAATTTCTCTATTTCTATTGCACCAGGAATCTCGTTGGGAGCTCGGTCGTCTACTTCGGACTCCTCATCAAGCGAGGTACTCTCAGACGGATCCGATTCCGTTTCTGCCTCATATTCAGATCCAGAATCCTCACCCTCTGGATTAATTGGAAGAACCTCGGGGTTTTGGTGCTCATACACCTCGGGATCCGTCTCTGTATCAGATCTTGAAGGAGAACGGTTATCCGACATTACTGTTTAGGCGAGTAAACATGAGAAATAAGAATATAATTACTCGTCCCCCCGTGTGTGTAAGTGCAAGTGTGTGCCTGTGCATACATAGGAGAAGAGCATAAAGATTAGCTACAGAAGCAAGGTATTGGTCGTAATGCGCTATCAAGTTATGCTGTCATTTAGTCCAGAAGTTCATCTCATAGGCTCTAACCTAACTGTTCAGAATCTTGTGACTGCAATGTATTGTTTAAAGTTTAAAACATATATTGGATCGTCATCTAAGTCCGGTTCATAAGGAGTATGCGGGTCGGATCGTGGAAAACATGGTGGATCGAGGTGAATGGATCGCCCCCTTCTTTGGATCGTGATGCAGCGTGGATCAGGGTCCCTGTCGGATCGAGCCAACCCCCACGATCCACTTTACCACATCTCCATAAACTAGTGCTCCTCCATGCCACGACCCGATCCGTACTACCCCACTTCTTTCGCCTACCACCTTCACGATCCGCTCCCTTGCTATTTCCACGACCCGATGCCTCAACCGTTTCCCTTCATCTCCATCCTCATCCCTCCTCACTCACGAACCGAACTGGTCAGACTTTCCCTTCCCTTCTTCTTCTCCTTTCTCTCCTCTTCTTCTCCATCGCGGAACGCGAGCAGTTGAACCCATCAGCCATGGCACCTCGTCAACAATACCATGAAATTCCACCACTTTCTCCTCCCAAACCAGTCAAAAGCTCAGAAAAACGGGAGAGAAATTACACGAGAACGCTTTTAGTAAGATTACCTTTCTTAAATTGGAAAAAACAAGTGGATTTTCGGAGATTTAAATAATTAGGGTTTTTCTCTTGAAGGATCTGGCGGTGCGATGCAGAAACAAGAAGAAGGAGAAAAGAGTGAAGAGGGTTCGGGTTTATATAGCTAAACCCGTGACCGTTGGTCTCCCCTTTTCGTCTTATACGAACCGTGGGCTTTGGTGGATCGCGGGGGCAAGCCCATCGGGCCCAGCAAAGAAGAAAAAGGTCGACCCTAGTTCGGCTCGCCACGATGGATGACCCACCGTGCTTAAAGCCCACCAGTCACCATGTTCCGAATATAAGCCCGTTGCGCTTCGTGAATAATCCTGAATGCTCACCAAAGATCGAAAGGAGTAGCTCGTTCCACGGATCATAATGATCTTACGCGATCCGAACCATCAAGTAATGAACAGAAATGAAAACTCAAAAATACTTGTGAAAATTCAAGAGTTTACCTGGCAATTCGACAATGGAGTCTCCAAAAATTTCAGAGATAAAAATTATCCGGAAAACAGGGAAATGATTGAAGATTTAACCGATATTTATATCAATCAAGGAATACGACTTTCCGAAGTGACACGACATTTTAGACAGACGCAACTATTGATTTGCATCTCCCTATGAAAAGATGTTTCCGCAGTTTCGAAGCATATTCCATCTCTAATAAAATATACTTCGAGGGGGCAAAATGTTGGCTAGCTTTTTGACCAAGCCACCAAGGTTCACACACAAGAAGAAAATATGAAGTTTCACACCTTTAACCCTCGAAGACCCGATCGGATCGCCATACTCCCCTCGGCTCGCGATCGCCCTCCTTTGACCACGATCCGATCCGTCCATCGCTAGCTCGATCCGATCCCCGAAGCTGATGGATGACGACCAAGATCAAGTCCACCACGATCCAAGAATGCAGGATCTCACGACACGTGTCACCAACTGTCATATTGACCAATTCTTCACTAAGCCACGATCACGATCCGATCCGAGCAGGAAGACACGATGATGGCCACAGACTTGGTCATCCACGATCCGATGTTTAAGGAGATCGCGACACCTGTCCACAACGGCTAATTTGACTAATTCTTCATCAAGCTGCGAACCGGCCCGAGATCTTTGGGATGTGGACCACGTATGACCGCGATCCGTCACCAGAAATCAGCTATAAATAGCCTAGAGTTTGGCATTTTTTAGGATCTTTTTGGCAGTTTTGAGTATTGATTCCA
Organism: Allium sativum; assembly: GCA_030737875.1. Taxonomy (NCBI): domain Eukaryota; kingdom Viridiplantae; phylum Streptophyta; class Magnoliopsida; order Asparagales; family Amaryllidaceae; genus Allium; species Allium sativum. Next base: position 993,377,369 of record CM060910.1, on the reverse strand, counting down.
CCATTACTGTCACACCACTATTTCTTATCAGTTTTACTTCGAAATTACTGAGAGAAACCATAATTGTAAGAGTGAGTTTGAGAGAAATCATTGATTGTACTAACATTCAAAGTATAATCAATAGCATATAAAGTGGACGTAGGCTCGTTAACACTGAACCACTATAAACCTTGTGTGTTCTCTGTTTTTTTCCTCATTCTTCAGTTATAATTCTCAACGAATTAGAACAATTTGGGTGTTAGAGCCAAATTTTGATCTAACACTACTACAAAATAAATACAACATTAAAAACACAACAAACGAATATAAAGCAGTGTTAAATAAACATAAATGATACCTAAAAAAATATAAAACTGATACCCAACTGCTGAATAGCCGATCATTAAATTGGAAAAAAAACCATGAATTACCTTGCCAAAAAAAAAAAAAAAAAAAAACATAATCGGCAGAAATGAACATTAAATTATAATGATTACAGCAACAAAAAAAAAATTAGTCGAGGTTGATTTTTGAGATTGATTTCGTGCTGAATTTTGCTGTTTCGATTGATTTTCGATGTTCGACTGTAGGAGACGCCGCGAATTTGTTTTCGTTTGATTTCCGGTTGAGACGATTTCGTTAATCTTGACTTGCTGATTTCGTTATATGAAATCGAAAGAGAGGAATGAGCGACGGAAATTTTTAAGATTATATCATTTTGAGTAAATTTTCAAACGCGTGTCCTTATGGATAAATTATTAAGACCGTTTGTCCTTGTGGATAAATTATTAAGGCCGATTGTCAATGTCATTAGTTTCCTGTTTGCAATATGGCATTTTTCTTCTTTGTTACAAAATCATTAGAGAATAAACATCAATTGTCTTTATAATACTTTAAAGTGATTAATTGAATGCTTCAACAACGATTGTTTGATATTATTTGTATACATTTAAGTAACTTATTTGTATAATATATCTATTATTTTACACAAACACAAAAATAAAACAAAAAGTATTTGATCATCATTGGTTGAGTCGAAGAGAATGTAACCTCCAAGATTAAACCATGAAAGATGGCTCAACTAATGATTATCACATGCACAACCATGCACATACACATTTCAGTAGTTTAAATCTTGGACAAAACTTATCCAACTCATTATTTATTGTTTACAAATATCACTCCCATACATTCACGCATACTGTCCCTTCTGGGACATCCGATAAAATCGGAACGAAACATTCACACATAATTTTTCAACCTGAGTTATTACATAAGCAGATCCGTTGTAATAACAATTTTCACACCACTAACTTTTCACATTCAGAATTCCAAATTATAAAATGGATGAAAATTTGCTTCCCCTGCAAAATATTCTCAGCACTCCACGTTTTATAATACAAGCAATACAAAAATGGAGCACCGGAGGCAGAAAATGTAAGCATCGTGGCATCAATGAAACCAAAGCAAACCAATCAAACCAAAAAGTTAAAACAAGGTAAACTAAGACTATTACACAACAACATCAACCTTTACAAAAACCGTTTACAATGTGTTCACTATAAGGATATATTTAGCGAAATCTCGTCAAAACAAGCGATTTAGTCAAAAACAATAGTTCTCTACTTAGCTGCTATGAACACCCATTGTGAACTACACAGATCACCCGGACGGTTTCCATCCTCATCCCTGGAATTGGTATCGGCGTTGTGTTTCACAAGCAGTTCTGCGATGGCTTCTCTATCACAAACGGCAGCATAATGCAATGGGGTTTGACCTTCATTATCCTATATTTTAAGTTGCATAAAGTCATGTATATACATACGAAAGAAGATATATGAATATGTTGTTGAGTAGACCAAGTACGAAATTGTTAGGTAAAGATCACGAGTTATTAATTGCTAAAATAGTATTAATTTTGCTTGGCCTTAGAAATAATATTGTTAACTGTTAAACTATGTGATAAACCACAACCGGACATTATTTAATATCAAGCATTGAAAGTCGATCCTAGTTTTCTCCTATCTCCTTGACTCGATCTTATGATTTGGTTCATACCTTGGCATTCACATCGACCTTCCTATGCAAAAGCATTTCCACAACATTCAAATGTCCACGATCTACAGCCCAATGCAAAGGTGTCCTCCCTTCACTATCTGAAAATTGACAAATCAAACATTTACATATGATATTAGAGAGTGCCTTGCAAATATGAACGTAGTTTTTTGTTTCTAAGAAGTAACAAAAAAACAGTGATATCGTGCCATAATTGAATTACAAAAATAAGAAGTGTTACCAGGAACATGATATATTTTTGTTTGTTGTCTAATAGGATAATTTGCATTGATGTTCATCCATGTCTTGGTAAGTAAATATGAAAAGAAGATGTAAAATTAACCTCTTGAATTAACGGGTATTCCATTCTCTAAATGAATAAGCAAGTTATCGGTATCTCCTTCTCTTGCACAAGCGTGTATTGCATCTAGGGTTCTGTAATAAAAAATTCAAATATCGTTGGCAAGCCAGTCTTAAGAATATAACATACAAATGTCAGATCACGTTGTTATCGAAAAACTGGATTTTAAAAAAATGTCAGGAGGAAGAATATTAGTTATGCCAAAACAAGACAGTTGCAATATTTATAACTAAATAAATAAATAAAACCATTTAAGCAGTTAAGGAAACTTACGAATCAACGTCTGATTCTTCTTCATGAATAAAACTGCTGAAAACTGGACCAATTGGTCCTTTCGAAGTCTTGCTAGATTCAGAAGTATAGTTATCCTTTTTCTAAACAAAAAGACAATGAACATGTGTAATGTTTATTCACTTTTTAGAATTAGAATTCAGAACACCATACAAGACTATATAGGATATACTCACTTTGACTGCACCATCTGCCCAAGTTGGATATAACTCGCACACAACTGCGATGTACTTCTCCATAGCTTCTTCAGGAGACATGGTACCAAGTTTCTGCCATGCATTCCTAAAATATAAGAAAATTAAACATGTTCTAAACCAGAAAAGACAAAGAAAAATTATGACCCTAAGTCCATTTTATGCCACAGGCAGCTTTTTAGTTTGCTTTGAATACAAAGGTCCATTTACTAAAGAATGGGATACATATGACATCTTGAAGTTGAAGTAAAATCCGTATCAAGTGGTAACACTGTAATACAAAAGGGAAAATTTGGAAAATATATTCAAACATGCTATGGGTAAATAAGCAACTTTTAAACCCCTTTTGCATCAAGCAACGGTCAGGCAGACATGTTAATTGGTTAACTATATTAATCAACTTTTCACACATAAGATTTTGATCAAATATCAAAGCCATTCAAATATCCATTCAGAATAATCGACTACGTTTCTAGTTCAATTTAGATTATCCACCAGGTTGCCTTAAGTTACCACATTTCATTGATCTTAATATTGTACCCCTATTAAGTGAGAGCAACAGATAATTGCAAACTAAAGTCCATAAATTCAGACTCCTATGGTTGTCATACGCTTGCATGAGAATGCACAACTGCATGAGGTTACATAAGTAAAAGTTAAGTGTTTTTATGATTACTTACTAGCTTTAGCTCGTCTATATTTCCTTATTCAAATAAATTTATCCGACAAGTTGGCTACTTAATACAGTGGAGAGTTTCACCTAAATCTTGGCCAAGATTTTCAAACCTTGGATGAAATCTCAACCAATTTAATGATTTCTTTTTTTATTACTGTTGATATTACCTTTTTGTGTTTTTCTTACCAAATGGACTGGACCTATTAATTAACTCTAAATTTTTGCTACAGTTTACCCTTTCTAACTCTATTTATGAGATTTTTGTTCTCTTCACTCTTTTACAAAGACGACCTCGGAATGAGCTTGATTAATCGATAAATTTTGATCACTTTTTTTCCATCCATTTTCTTTGTTCAGATCTATTACAAGACCTGATTTGATTCAACTAGGATTCAATTCTTTCTTTATAGATGTTTAAGCTTAATCCGGGTTCAGCTTTGCACCGTAATTCACTTTTGGTTATATATATGCTAACTGATACTTCAATCACCATTCACAAAATTAGAAGCTTTATAAATAATGTACCATTATCAGCATGAATTTAACAAGTGTATATGCTTTTGTACCTAAATTTCTTATGGCATGAATATTTTAGAAATTCAAATATATAAATTTGGTTAATTATTCATTATGACCAAATTTGGTTAGTTATCCATTGTGGTGGTTAATTATATGCGACTGACTAATTTTATATCCAAACATTTTACCAGTAAAATCTAATAGTTAGCATAAAAAACAAGTACCAGCAAACTCGAAATACATGATATTCCAGGTTTTCTACAAATTTTGTAACTGAAACTTGTGCAAGTGAAACAACTAGAGTGATATAAGTAAATCTTGAATTTATTTTCTTAAAAGTACTGATTTTCCAATCAGTTTTATTGTGGAAAAACAGAAATGATGAAGATCAATATGTTTTCTATAGAAAATTCATGGTTTATGGTTTTCTTGTACAACTGAAAATTAGATAGGGAATGATGAAGCCAACTGGGCTGCAAGTCTAATTACGCTCCATCAATTGGACACCCCATCTCATGTCTTGCAAGCAACCATTTACCTTTTGTGGTTGTGTCATTGTTTTAGAGTTTTAGTATTTCATGAAGTTGAATCATATCCCGACTGATGATTGGCAAGAAATAGGAAATTTCATTTGCAAACTATATAAACCTAACAGCCAATCAGGTTTCATTGTTATAAAAGTGCAAGATTAACAAAACAATTTAGGTATGTATGAGATTGTGTGTACACTCACACATATATACATGCATACACACACACGCACGCGCGCACACACACACACACACACACACACACACACACACACACACACACATACATATAACATATACTGTTACTAAACAGTCTATGAAGGTAGAGTTTTATATGGGTTGTTTTTTTTTCTATGTTGACAACTACTGCTCTATTTCATGTGCATCTATCTAGCTTTCAAGTAACAGTTGGGTATCACTGAAATTTACATGCAAAATATGAAGTACAATCCAAGATATCTGGAGTTGAGACTGTACGGTCATTATTCGTTATAGTAGATGGAAATCAGGAAATTTGTGATGAAGAATATTCTCATGTCAAACATGAGTTAATAAAATGAGATTGTGATAAAAAATATAAAAACAATAACAACAACAATAATAAAGTAACAAGAGCTGGTCTATATTATTCAAAAATTTGAATAACATCGTGTTCTCAGTAATGAGATGTATCTATCACTGTTGTTATCGATGAACGCATAATGTTAAAAGCGTGGAAAAGATTGAGTTTGCAACCATTAGAAATTTTAATGAATGAATCCGACTACTTTGATCTGAAAAGTTTGCATTTGAATATATAAAACAAAGTCCACCATTATATATTAATCATTTAACCGTCTGTTATGAATTATACTTTAACGGATGAACTGAAAGACTGCATTATATCTAAGTTCTCTTTATGAAAAAAGAAAAGCATTTTGGGGGAAAAGAACAAAAACATATTGGTGACTCAATAATCATCAATAATAAGAAGGTTATTTTGCTAAACAAATGCTGTTAATAGCCTGACAAGAATAGGAGAAGAAACATGCTGAAAGTACTATTAGAATCGTTGTCATATGGTTTTGTATTAACTTTCTATTCTTATATTTTACTCTCATTTCAAAATCCAAAAGTGATGTACATGATCAACATTAAAAAGGGTTTCATATCGAAAAAATCTCAATGCAGTTATATGATTTTATTTTATTTTTGTTCTTATCCATGCATATGCTGTTTCATGCACACAAACTAACTATAATTTATTTACACAAACAAATTAGCATCTTTTTTAACTCGTAGGACGTTAATGAATTGTTATACAAATGTTACTGTTATTTCACTGCATGCTTCTTCTTTTACTTTATCATAATTGTATATTGATGTTTTAAAAAGCATCATTGTTCATCAATACACGCACACACAGATACCCCCCCTCCCCCCCAAAAAAAAAAGAAAGAACAAAGTTAAGAAGTGAGAGACTGAGGACTTACCCAGGCTTTATGAAGAAAACTCAGTTCCCCAATGTCTGCTTTTAACTATTGCTTTTCAGTGACATCTATATCTAGTCCTGAAAGGACGACTGGTACACACACACAATATATATATATATATATATATATATATATATATATATATATATATCGTGTAACAAAAAAATGCATCGTAGTGCACCTAGACTTCAAAAGTCTTGTGTTTGTGTACAATCAGTAATTATGTACTGTACACAGTAAAACTAAAACAATGTTCACATGGTTCGAAACAGAAGGCAAATACACTCTTTTAACTTCCCATGTTTACATAATTTGCAAGACTTGTGGATCCATTAAATCATATAAAAATATTATTATTTGGTACTTTAGAAGAAAAAACAAAGTGAATATTCGCGAAATTAGTGAGATGGTTACATATATTTCAGTAAATATCTATTATTTATGTAAATTTGCATTAATTAAAATTTCACCATCATTCTTACAGTGTACAAAACTCCAGCTTGAGCAGAGTCTTGGATGAGCATTTACCTCCATCACTGAAGAGACTTTTTACGATCCCTGGTTTAATTTCAACATATAACATGTTTACTTCCAAATTCAATGTAATTAGTTAAGCGAGAACAGCCGGCATGCTATTCTTTATAAATTAATATACAAAGGACCAGACATGTTTACTAATCCAAATCGGAGTCTCATCTTTCATTTCATGTCCATAAAATCATATTAAAAAATGCATTAAATACCAGATTAGGGTTGTTATATTTTTCATCTAAATTCTGCAGAAGGAAAGGTTTCACTATTTTCTAATCCAGATCGCTTTTTAATCCAAATTAATGGTCTGAAGTAAAAATTGAGTTAAGAGTTCAAACCAAACAAAGTCAATTCTGTCTTAACAAACCTCACCCCCACCGAAAAAAAAAACATTTTTAGCAAATGCTTCATCTAAATTTCATTTTTATTATGGATTTGTAAAAGGGAGAAATATTTCGGATAAGGGATGGTTGACAAAGTTTTTTATTAACCTAAAGTTTGCAAGGGAAATGAGTCGTAGTTAATAGAAGGTTTGGGTAGTCTTATATTATTCCCAACGAAGTAAGCAAGCCTCAAGTGAAGTAGGCCCGTTCATGGTTCCAGCCTTTAAGAAGAAAAGTATGTGTACTGTATGTTAAAAGGACCATGTGCATGTGCACAAGAGAGTCAAATGCATGTCAAAAGTCCAAACCTAGTCAAAATTCTTTATTCACATGAAATGGGCTATGCAAAGTTTAATATTCCAGTCCTTACGTGCAAAAGTCACTAAATTACAATAGGCTCTAAAAATTTATAACTCAATTTAGGATTTACAATTTTGAAATGCATGAAGTGAGATGAGAAAAATTCGCCACTTTCGACTAGCCAGGGGCTTCGTATTTATAGAAGTGGAAGGAGTAGTTATAGCTATCGTGTGTCCTTCGATACAGGTTGGATAGCAAATATACGACATCTCATTTCTATTGTTGATACTTGGCATCCTTCTTTCTATTATTAATACTCGGCATCTTTCTTTGTATGGTTGGCATCCGGTATCCCACTTTGTATTGTTGATGTTCAGTACCCTTTTTTGTACTACTGGCACACAGAATCCTTCATAACTGTAGATACTCGATATTCTTCATGTATCTTGAAATTCGGCATCCTTTGTTGATTGTAAAAGCTTGAAGGTTCTTTGCACTTGTAGATGGTTTACAATTGTTTAGTTGTAAAGGCTTGATATCTGCTACCGTAACCATTGCTTGTTTCTCGATATGTCATATGCGTAGCTATGTATTTGAAATCTCTTAGTTGTGTGAAACCCCTCTTCATGGTGTAGCGGTTCAGTAACTCCCATGGTGGTCAGCAGTTTTGATAGCCTTTGTCTAATAGAGATTTGACACGTGTTGATATTTGATATCACCCTGGTATGTCATGTGTTCGGTATCTTTGGGAATTGTTTGGAACACGACACGTTTTCCTTCTTACATGCTCGACAACCTATATGGTTGTTGAGGCTCGATACCTCATTTTTCCTATTTAAGCTCAATAACACTTGTAACTTGGCACCTTTAGAGATTGGGCACCTTGATGTGAATTCTTTATGTTGTAGATTCTTGATACACATACTCATTTGAGTTCTTTGTATTTCAACACCCTGAGTTTGCCAATTGCTTGAAATTCGATACATTCGGAGATTCATCATCCCATCTTAAATACTGGACACCTTCAATTATAGAGGTTCTACATCTCCTTGAGGCTGCTTGATACATTTTTCCCTTGATACTCGGCATCTTTATTTGTAGTAGGGGACTAAAGGATATGGGTAAATTGAAAAGGGAAAATATGGATAAGGGAACAATTATATAAAATAAACTTTCTACTTACATAAAATAGTCGTATCTTGTTTCCCAAAATACCTTGATCTCTTCGTCTTATTCCATGTATTATTGCTATATTTTGTGTAGCTGTCTAATTATCCAACATCAGATCGATAATATCTCATGATAATCTATTGTTTTCTAAACAAATTCACCATTGATGTCTACTAGGAGGCACCACTACCACCTATTTCTCATCATTTTCCTCTTCTAGCTACTCGACTTAAATCGTAATCCTCCCTATCAAATTGGAAGTGAGAAAATCGTACTTTTGTTTGTAACATCCAAAGAAGAAAAATGATGGAGATTCAGATAAAAATTGACAAGGTAAGTGGGATTAGGTCTCCTCCATTTTGTTTAATTTCTAACAATTTTGTTCTTGAATTCAAAGAAAAAACATTGAATACAAATTAAGGCTTGTCGTTGAATGAACAAAATATAACTTTTCGATTGACAAATATAATAATACATGAAATAGAAAAGGAAGTGATCACGATGAAATTGAATTAGTAATTTTATTTCATTTTTTATAAAGATAGAGTTAATGATTGTGGAAATCACGATCGACCCCTTATATTCGAGTTTTGTACGTGAGATACCCAAGGTTTTAAATCTCAGATATCGGTCTTGTTTCATCTCGAGGATTTTAGAGACTTGATTTCGTATCGGATGAGATGAGTCTAATCCCCCGGGGGGGGGGGGGGGTCTGAGAGCTCATATCATAACCATATCAGGGTATATGATATGTTAAAAATGGGTATTCTTACACAATAATTTTCATGAATGCTATTATAAAAATAGTAACTTAAACTGCAAAATCACTCCATTGTTCTTAATTTACGAAAGAACATTCATATTCATAAATCATAATATGCTTAAGATAAAAAAATAACACAATACAAACAACATGGTGCGAGAACTCGGTTTTGATCTCGGTTTCGGTCGTTTGAGATTTTCTTAGTTTCAGATGATTTTGGAGATTTTGAAAGTTTTGGTTTTGATTTCAATTTCGGTTCCAATTTTGATTTTTAAAGACTTGTTGATGAAAATGTAATAATAATCCTTGTAAGAAAAATATAAAATATAGTTATATCGTTTAAATTATCGGCTAACCGTTATTTAATTGAAATAGGAAACAATTATTAGCCGAGCCCAGTCCAAATCTAAAATAAATGAATGTTGGTTGTGAAAGCTTATTAAAATAAAATAAGTCAATCTTATTTTTTTAGCTAGGCTTAACCGGTTCAATCCCTTCTTATACCTTTATTCCAATAACCCTAGCCGTATAATGCATCCATCGCTCACTTTTAACCGAGTAAAAACAAAAAGAAAAAAGTCTACGCTTTCAGTTGCAAAGTAAGAAAACGAAAAGTGAAAAAAATAATGTTCGACGATGGGCTTTGAATACTTACATGAAGTCGACGACGAACTAAAGATGAGATTTTTAACTGCTGACAAGATTGAGGTGGAAAAGAAATTGCAGCTTTAATTTCTAATTGAAAATTATACTTTCAGGTTTGAATGATTGTAATTTTCAAAAATTTCAATTAAATTCTCTCTTCTCAAACAAAATCGAATTCTACTTAGGGTTTCGTCCCGAAGTCGAACGAAACCGAACCGAGCTGGCTGAAATTTCGGTATTTCAGCCGAAACCTCAAACCATGACAAATATATTATAACTTGCAATTTATAATTCATAAACGTGAATTGTTTTAGATAGAGCATAAAAAGTATCCAAAACATTAAACAGTTCAGCAAAGGTATAATTTCATAGGTGTAAAAAATTACAAATATGCAAATCATAAACATTGTAGAATATATATATATATATATATATATATATGTATATGTATATGTATATTTGTATGTATGTATGTATGTATGTGTGTGTATGATATGGTCATTTAACATGCTAAATATAAAACGGCAAGAGATTATCGTGATTAGATTTGAGTTTTTAAATTATTGTTTTGGTTCAGGCACGAGTTTAAATTTTAATCAGAAAAACCAAGCTCTCGGCCAATATGTCAATATCTCATCTCGATCGATATATCGTTTGATATCGCAATATCTCGACGATATATTTGAAATTGAAATGAGATTTATAATAAGATTTGCTGTTTCATTCCAGGAGGAGCCCAAAACGAGATACATATGAGATCACGAGCGATATTTTCGAGATCTGAAATAGTGGAAATACCTTTCTGAAAAACATGTTCAAAATCATACTCTTGTTTTTCATTTTTGGCAAAGTTTTTCTGGAATATTAAATTTGAACTTCAATCGCAAGTTTCTACAGTGAAAATTATCTTTTTCGTTTTTTGAAAAAGTAAAAACATTTACAGTCAGTAAGCTTCAAACTTTTCTATCCATGGAATTCTATAAAACTTGTTTTCAGTAGGGGCGAGCATGTTTATGAAACTTAAAAATGACATGTTACGAAAGTTCCCATAATAATTTGTCTCCCCACCGCTGGCAAAAAAATAATATTTGAGGAAACCTCATTTTCCTTTACCACACTCATGGTGCTTCCCCTTTTATCTTTTATTATAAGAACGATATGGCACCCACGATCGTTTTTCTATAAATTATACATACTCAACACATTCAAAGGAAAATAAATTGCACAAATATTTAATCATACTTTTACATTGAAATCATATGTAGTCAATGTTAAATTTTTATATCTAAGCTGCAACATTTAGCTTTTTTTAAGTTTGCATTTTCATTTATATTGTTAACCAATAAAGGATGAATTTGTAAATAAAAGTTATTTATTGAATTTTATTAAATCTTATTTTCAACGAGTGATATTGAGATTTGAAAAAATCAATAAAAGAGTGTTTATGATAGGTCATGCTAACAACAAAAGGAGTGGCGCCAAAAATATTAAGACTATTATTAAAGATAATACAAATAATTGCAAAAACAACACACGGCAAGTGATTGCATTGTGCACATCGTATGCGCTTTGCATTGTGCGCATTGTAAGTCATGATTGATGAACAAAATGACTTACATGTTACATAGGTAATAGTTCATAACATTCAAATATTATACATATCACTATTACTACACAACAAATAAAAAACAGTAGCAATGCAAATACACTATACACGCTGTATGCTATTTTAATATTAGCAGGCGGATGGGGCTATCAAGATATATAAAATCTTAAAAACGAACTAGTTGAATCCCCTTTAGTCAAATATATGTGTTAATTTTATACAAATGGATAACTTGGGTTTTTGACAAATAAGTTGCACTTGGGTTATTTTCACTTAGTGGGGCTTCGTAAATTTTTGTCTCATCTATGATTTTCTTTCCTGTCCAGTGGGTGGTCAACAAAAATAGTTAAAATGTCCTCAATTTTTCATCCATCACAAAATAGATTCTAAAACAGATTCAATTTAAGATAAAAACGACGAATTACTTCATTTCATTTGAAAACTAAGATAACAAATTAAGTTCAGCTATTGCTCAATAAGAGTGATCATAACGCTTCATATCAATAAAATGCATGTGATTATGGTCGTTAAATAAAAGATATGCTTACTGACATGTTGAAAGTTAGTTCAAAATAAAAACTATTCAATTGTTTAAAAGTAGAAGAGCACATTTTATTCTGAAATCTGAATGGAGGTAAATTATGCTATCAAACTAACTTAACCAAATAAAAGTTGCACAGGTATACAAAAGGAAAACGAAGGATTTACAATATTACGAAGGAATTTGAAGTATAGTCGCATGTTTGTACTAATACACATTATCAGAATATGTGATAAATACATGAGGAATGTGAGGTGGGAGTTACATTACGTATGAAAACAAGCATAAATAAATAAAATATACATGGTGTTGATTTCAAATATCAAATTCGAAAGATCAAACGATCAAGGGAGACAACTATCTCTGGTTAGAGAATTATTCATTCAAGTTATGCTTGTTTACAACTCATAGTACCACTGACTAGATGTAAATTTATCATGTACATGATGAGAAACAATGAAGTTTATGTATGTATTGACCAAAATTCTGAATAATTTAAATTCCTCAAGCTTTGGTTATCACAAAATACTGTAATTATCGAAAGCATGATATCCAGAATACCATTGGTTAGTAAACTAGATTCATCCAATAAACTTAAACTCTAAATTAATAATAAAAAAAAATCAGAATGTAGAACTTTGCAAATTAGAGTAAACTAGGCACTCCATCCATTTTAAACTAATCCACCCAAAATCTAACACAACTCTTCCAACCCACTAAATGCATACACATCATAGCATTGTTAAGCTAGACGGTAATTTTCATTTCCAATGAGTAACTACCTTCCTAACAAATTACGGTTACAGTGTCAAAGATCCATAAACCAGAAAACAACATACCACTTGGCACGAGCTGTCATTTTAAGTGCAGAAGGTTGGGGAACGGTACAAGGCCCCTCAGTGGCAATCTTGTAAAACCCATATAATTGCAGTTGCAGATCATTCGAAACTTTAGCCGAATTCCTATCCGCAGCAGTCGCAGCTACAAACGTAGTCGCCGCGCTGAAAATCTCATCCAACTCCGTGCTCTCAACCCCTTCCCAATCATCGTCGGAATCCGAAGCTCGGTCAGAATCCTTCTCTCGATTTTCAAAATTATCGTCGTCGGATGTGGGTTTGGGATTGTCGGTAGTTGGAGGCTGAAGAAGATCTTGTTCGTGGACGATTTTGAGATTGTCTTCTTTGAATGAGAGAACGGTGGAGATAAGCTTGGCGACGAGGAAGGAGAAGATCAAACCGATGACTATCGACTGGATTAACTCTTGCCAATTTTCCATTTTGTAAATGATTTTCTTATCGGGGGTTTTGGATATGGTAGCGAGGTTACACTGTAAGTTTGAACCGTACACAATTTGGTTTGGATGCGGAGTGGAAGATGATAGTTGACGGCGGCTGATCGTAGCTGTTAAATGTTGGTACGGCTGAAACAATATCTTTTAGACTAACATTTTTAGAAATATACGTATAAAAGATATATCATTTTTAAAATAATTATCTCCAACAACAATTCAAATTAATTCATTTTATATACTTGATTACACATGCAATTCGAAGGTAAATTGATAATAACTATTTGAATATATGAACATTATGTAAATATTCTTGATGTTAAAGGTAAAACAGTACATTAAAATAAACACACTAAGATATACTAAAATTAATTTTGAGAATATTTTCATTCAAACAGTAAAGGAGTGTATGGTTCTAGTATTAGTACACTATTTTCACTCAAATTGTAAATCCATTAATATTGTTTTCCCCCTATTTGTTTTTATTTTGTCCTTCATGACAATTTACTGTTATATTAATATTAATATCAACCTAATGTAATATTGGATAAGCCATTAGATTGGATTTTTCTTGTTTCAGAAAAACGTAAATTGTCCTGCATGTTGTTTTTCTTTTTGGAGTATGTACGTTTCTTAACAACTGAAACAAATACAATTTTTATTCTAATAAGCCTGACACCATTGAATCGACACATGCAAAAATGTTTACTGAACTTTGCGGTACAGGCAAATTTCATGTGTACGTAATAAATTGGGCCATCATTCGTTTAGCCTTTGTACCAATTTTGCTTTTTTCTTTTTTTTTGGGATCAACAATTCATAAAGTACATGTACTGTGTAATCATTCCCTCTGCATTCGAACTTCCACGTGTTCATTACATAGCTAAACTGATCACCAAAATCTCTAAACAGTCAAATCTTAACCAAAATCAATTTAATAACTGCGCGCCACCACTTCGTCTTCCACATCACTTTACTTCTGCTCCATCCTTCAGTCTATTCAAGCAGAAATATTATAAACTATTTCAAAGAAAAAAAAGGGCAAAAAGAAAGGAAAGAAAAAAAAAGGAAACAACAATGGAGGACAGTTCTCTGCACATAATCGCATCGACAGAAACTGGTGTAATGACTTTAGAAACGCTTCAACGTGTCCTCTCCAAAACATTCGGTGCTGGCGATTGGCAGACATGGCTTTTCGGTCAAAGTCATTTTCTGATCAAATGTCCTGATAACGAAGTATATGAACGTGCGCTTGAGAAAAGTGCTTTAAAAAAGACAGGCATTTTCAATGCTACGCTTACTCTCCAACCATGGTCGCAGTACGAAAAACAACAAATCCCCAATCTTGATCCTTTATCTTGGGCTAGAGTAGAAGGATTTCCAGAATTTTTAAGAAACAACTTGGAAAAGGTTAGGAAAGCTTTAAAGACACTGGGTGAAGTATGTGCATTGGACAATTGCAACCATTCTCGTTTAGATCACAGGTACTTGTTCGTTAAAATGCAATTTTATACTGCTGTGAATCCTCGTTCCGTCATAGTTGCGTATATAAACAATGCAAAATATGTGCTCGAGGTGCAACGTTCAGAACACATCCATCATACCAGGAACCCTAAAACAATTATTCTTGGGTTGGATTATGAAAGAGACGTGAAGCCTTTAAATGAACCAGTTCATAGCGATGATACTGGACTTGTGAATTCAAGTGATCCTTGGGATAGGCAAGGCTACAAACTGCCTTCGTCCCCTGGACCTACTCCTCAATGGATACGTGAGCTCGCTCATAGGAACTCAGTCGAAGTGGTCGGACCAAGTGGCTGGAGAGCTTGGCCTGAATCTCCTACACAATTAATGCGTGATTATGACTTCGAAGTAGAGGAAGAGCAGCCACCGCAATTATCCGATGACACTCATGTATTGCCAGCCTTTCAACCCAATCAACCAAAGCGCAGACATTCAGCACGTAGACGTCAATCACAGGTACACAGGACCATGTCCCTTCCTGGAACATCGGGCGGTGCACATTCTGCTCCATGTAGACTTACTGCTCCCATGCAAATTCAACATGAAGAATCCGAAGGAAGTACAGATGAAGTCTGGCTTGCAAGAGGTGAAACTAATCAACGTTCATTTCGTATGTTTGTGGTTTCCTTATCCGTACTATGTTTATATATGTATATATATGAATATATTTGCTTGGCTAGTTTATGATGTTGTATGGTTAATGTTATGGCGTTGCGATTGAATCTGAAAACACTATATTTTTTGGCCATCGATCTGACTTGTAGATCGAATATATTAAGTAACTATGCTATGTCGTTTATGCTATGCGGTTCTATAGAAATATGTTGTTATTGTGTCCATATTCACTTCATTCCTCATATTACAAAATTAATTTCATAAATTTTGTTTTTGTTCATAAACCATAAAACACAATAGTATATCCCGATGTTGTTTATTTCTCTTAAAAGCTGGCAACGACTTGAAATTTATGTAAACATGCCTATTTGCTGATCAGCATTACTATTTACTTTGTTTGTGGATGTTTCAAATGGTTTATGTTTATTGATATTTATGTATGCATGTACATACTTTTTTGATCTTGTTGTATGATGATATGGTTACTGTGGAGATTGTCATTGAATCCCTAACTCTTATTTTTTTTGGGTGATGCAAGACCGACTATATTAATTAATGACATACATGTCAATGCTATACAGTTGCTCTTTGATATACAAAAATATCTAGCTACATTGTTGTCTGTTTCTGTTATACCCAATACAATATCTTCATTGCGGTTTGCTACATTGTTATTAAGATCCCTATGTCCCATACTGGTCGTTTATTCTGAAATATTGTGGTTTGCTACATTGCGGTTTAAAGGTTTGATTTGCCCTTAATTGGGTTGATAGTAGTATTGTTGCTTACAATTCGTTGGAATTTTCGTTGATCCAAAAGATGGTTCTAAATTCAATTTTTTTATGTTGTATTTGGCATGTAACAGTATTGGCATGCAATCTACAACAGTTCTTTAGTCCCTATTATATTACTGGAAAAAAAGTCTCACTTCAATAAAAAAATCACATGTTTCTCATTTGCCTTTGAACTTATTTGTTTTTTAGTCTGATAACATATTTGCGGTCATCACCTGACTATGTTATTCACTTTGTCATTAAAAAATTTCAGTTTCAGTTCAAGCTTTACAAACAATCGGAATTGCATTCATCAGCACAATTCATAGTAGTTTTACATATACAACAGTAGTACCATCATGTATAGAGTTCACTGAATAATTAATTTTTTTATACTCATGAATATTGAACCCACTGCAAAAGAGTTATGAACTATAGCTAACAATCCAACAGTACAGATATTGACAGCCACATTGACAGAGTAAGATGCCAAAATGATTCGTAGAAGCAAAGCTAAAAGATCAAGTATACATGCCAATATTAAAAAGCAATGAAAGCAATACCATTTACATATTATTGAACAAATGATGTTTAAAAAGAAAACAAAAAGCAAGTAAAACAAATTCATATTTTACAACTATGTCAAAGCATTCAACAAAAAACATGTAGTCTTCTAAATTGCGTACATTAATTCTATGTCCATAAAAACCAATTCAAACATAAATGAAAACACAAAGCACATCTTTTACTGCAGTTTAAATAACAAAAGTGGACTGAACACTTTGAAAAGCCTGGATCTGTTAATATATGAAAAACATAGCACAAACATGCTAGGAAACTTTCATCCAGAACATGAATAGAATACAACATGCATTGGCATTGGACAAAAGTATAAATGAACATAACAGGATACCTCTGAAACATTCATACTCAAAAACATGCACACACAACATACGCATGTTGTGAAATATGCATATGCAATGTATGCACACATTATCCAGCAAACCTGCATTTGCAGTTTACAGATTCTGGAACACCTCCTTGAAAACTACATTAGTTGTAACATTTTCTGTCTTCTCATATTCATTGCACACCAAAATTTTCAATCCTTTTTTGCACTTTACTCTTGAAATTGCTACATATAACTGGCCATGACTGAACACAGATCTACGTAAATATAACTCAACATTAGTAAGAGCTTGACCTTGACTTTTATTTATAGTCATAGCAAAACAAAGAATTACAAAAATTGCCTTCTTTGAAATTTAAATGGATATTTTCTGTTTGATGGGGTTAAGATCATTCGAGCTATGAATACCTTATGTCCAATATTATGACCCGTGATGACTTTAGCGTCGATTACATGATTTCCCAATCTAGTTACCCGAAGTCTAGTGCCATTGCATAACCCTTCATTCTGATCAATATTCCTCACTAACATTATTGGAACGCCCACTTTAAGAGCCAACCTGTGATTCGGCAATCCAGAACCTTTTATGCTATTTAAAATGTCAGGGGAAAAAAATTCATCATGACTACCTGGACCACGATCAGCATGACATACACTGTCTGAACTAAGATATACTTTTTCTTCTCCTGGCACCTTTGCCAATAAATATTCATTCACTTCTTCTACAATTTCATGTCTTGGAGCCAAAATTAATCTTTCTTCAAAATACGTTGTATCCGCTAGATTGTCTAAGATTGACGGATAAGTGCTTTCAACTATGGAAGCCGAAGGATCATCTGAATCTTTAATAAGGATATCATCAGGTAATTCGATAATTGTCTCTCCATCATTGCCCCCCCCCCCAATACAATCATCACCCACTTTTAACATCCATTCAGAAAATTCTTTTATCTCAGATAAATTTGAACCATCGCTATCAACTTCCAATCTCATATTCTTTGTCAGTCTTAAAACCTTACAAAAACTCCAAAGATACGAAGAGTTTATAGTGGACAAAACAATTTCTTGTCTGCTTGCTCCAGGGATAACAGGGAGTATCTGTCGAAAATCACCTCCGAACACCACAACTTTTCCTCCAAATGGTAGTCTTGAGCTATCTTCAGTAGAAGTCTGAAGAATATCTCTTAAACTTCTATCTAAAGCCTCAAAACAAAATTTATGAATCATGGGCGCTTCATCCTAGATAATGAGATCAGTTTTCTTAATCAACTCTGCTAATTCTGATCCTGGTCTAATGTTACATGTAGAGTCCTCGTTCACGTTCAAGGGAATTGCAAACCTTGAATGCGATGTTCTTCCTCCACTAAGAAGCAAAGAAGCAATGCCACTTGAAGCTACTATCAGTACAATACCACGTCTAGACTGTACATCAGATGATAAAGTTCTCCATACGTAAATTTTTCCTGTTCCTCCATGACCGTAAATAAAGAAAACACCACCTTTTCCTTTTGACACAGCTGCCACGATAGTGTCATACACTTCTTTCTGCTCTGAAGTTAACTTACAAAAACGTGACATATATTCTTCTTGCAAGGACTAAAGGACATACCTAAACTCGTCCTGAATCAATCCATTACTTCCTTCCAGTATCATCAGGTTATCTGGAAAAGGCATTCCAGGATATCTTCTGAGACTGCTACCATTTTGATTTTAAAAAAATTCCAGTTCCAATAGTGTATAATTTCTCAACTGTATCTCAGTTAAATGCAAATATGTAAATAGTATACCATACACACGAACACATTGGTAAATGTAATAATGGAATAAAGTACAGTAAACATTAAACATGAAAAAAAGGAAAGCTCAAAACCAGTAACATACCTCTAATTCCTAGAATTCTCCTCTGCCTGTTAAGTATATCATCCGAGAGGTATTGCCAAGTTTCTTCCCACACGGCCTGAGGCCTGGACATGCTACAACATATCAACAACATTACAAACAGAGCTCGTAGATGATGAGCACTGTCCCAGAAACTTGATTCTCTTATTGTGTAACATACCATCTTTCGTTCACTTCAAGTTGGTAACTAAACCAACTCAAACCGTTCGAAATGACAGAATGTTATTAGCTTCTGAGGTAAATAGAATAAATCACAGAATCACAAACACAAAAGACAGAATATCTCGCAGCGGAATAAATAAATTATACAATAGTAGTTCATGAAGCTACTAAATAAAAGTCAAAAATTTATACATAATATCAGAGTTACAAAATTAAATACAGCGGAAGTCTAAATACAAGAATTTCTAATACAAAGGAGAAATAGCCAGAATCAACAAGTAGAGGTGGTATCTTCAATAGTCTCCAGCTTCAAAAGGTGAAATCTCAACACTGCAATACTCGATCTGACCCGAGCAATAATGCAAAACAAAACAACTCGGATCAGGACTAACATTCTCATGGAAGTAAATCAACTTAAATGAAATATTCAATGAAATACATCAGTAACTTAGAGGATGTTTGGGATCACCATCCTCTAAGGATCCGTTAAACTAATATCATATAATATAATACGCTATTACAATAGTGTCTATGTTTAAATATACTATTGAAAATAGTGTAAGCGGGATTACCATTATTACCCTTACACCGTTTATACCGTTATCGTACAGTTTGCATATAACACACCAGTACGTCGGCGGATAGGGATGCGCCGTGATACGACAACGCTAAATCAAAATGGTAAGGGGCTCGATCAGGATAATATGACAAGGCACACGAGGAATACCCACGGTAGGATTCTACCGATGCACGCCCGGACCGGTGGTAACGCATAGCCGCAACTACCGCCCACCTCGAACAACACTCCCATAATCAAGGGTGGCCACCAATCAAATCACAAAGTAATAGATATGGTTCGAAGAAGTGTGTCCGATGGAGGTGCGACCTCACTTAATCACGGTATAGCACCTGTTTTAGTCATTTTAATTATGACCCGAAGGTCAAGGCTATCCATCAACGTTCTCTTTCTTCAATCCAGTAATCGCCACCAAACCATCCTACTTCATTCTGGAACTCCACCGCGTACACAGTTGTTAAAGTGGTTTTCGGTATTGGCAGAGAGTATGACAATATCCGATCCCGGTCTCTTTAACAACCAAACGTTTACATTTTTCACACCATGGTCATTATTTTACAAATCGCTTTATAAAATCGTTTATACAAACTCAGGTTCAAATTTGAATTCACGATTAAATATTTAACTTAGATTTCCATTAAGTCTAATATAAGTTCGAGTTAATATATATAAAATTCAAATCAACATCTTTATAATCCTCAATTAAAGCACATCATATTTCATAAGTCAAGTTGTGTAATTCAAACTCATTACTTAAAGAATTCAATCAAAGCCTTATATTCAGTTCATACAATTATACGATTAAAAACATTCATATAAATCGATTTAAGAATTTTCTTTAATTCAAACCAAACAGTTTATAAATCAATTCCATATATAAAATTATTTCAATTCATATTCAGTTACTTAAAGTCGAATTCACTTCATATCAAATATAAATTCAAATAAAATCAATTTACACAATATACGTTCATTTCTTATAAAAGTTTAAATCAATTCAAATTCGCATTCAGTTGATTTAAAATCAAATTCATTCCTTAATTAGGAAACTCAATTTCAAAACAAGTTCACAATTCAAGTCCATCTCTTAAGTTCGAATTAAATTCAAATTCAAATTCTCATCTTATACGAGTTCATTTATTAAACCAATATCGTTATATAAATTCAAATCTTTAAACCTTGAATTTAAATCGCGAAATCTTAACTTATCCAACTCTTGGTTTATTATTAAAGTTTATAAAATATATATGTATATATATAAGAAAATTAATTTAAAAAAAATAGATATGTATACATACATATAAGTTTATAAAATTCTAAAGTTAATTAGAAATAAATTATAAACATATATAAGTTTAAAATAATATATAAATAGATTTCAAAAAAAAAAAATTAATTATAATAATATAAAATTAAAATACTTATAGGAATAAATTATATGGTTTAGAGTAATTAATATTATAAGTAAAATCTTAAATAAACATTTAAAATCTATATTTACTCATAAATCATTTTAAAACATATAATTCAAAATTTACAAAAATTAAGTTTAAAATAAATATAAATATAAAATATTAAGGTATTATTTTAAAAATCAATTTCTAAATCACTTTATTTCGAAAATACGACCAACAGTGTCTGTATATAGTTTTCTACCCTATGGTCAAGTGACACGGATATTTATCATTTCAATCCGTAATTTATATAATACTACGAGTTTATCATTTCAACTCGCAATCCCAAATTCAATAAAAAATCGTTCAGGTCTATCATTTCAACCCATAACGATTTTCCCTAATCTAATGTCTGTTCGGGTATGTATCATTTCAACCCTTAGTGATTTTTCCTAAACTAGGGGTATCAACAATCACAAACAATAATCACATAGCAACAAATCACTGCATATATATATATATATCGTTAGTGCAACTACGTGTCATATGAATAAATCGTGTCACATATGAAATGTGCATATTTTAAACAAACAATTTCTACTGACAATCCTATACATTTCATAACAGTTCATTTAGTTGATCTAACATCTATGAAGTAATGTGAGTCAGGTGTGAGATAAACTCACCTTTCGTGGTACAGATTGGAGACGACGATTGACGGATTGACATTCAACGAGATGACAACTTCCAAGCATGACTTGAAATGATTTCAACTCGACGATCACTCAATATTATAATTTAATTTATATGAGGAGGCAAGGGAATATCACAACAGACTGGTACGGCTATGGAGTTCAAATTCAACGCACGCCACACAATACACTAAAACCGACTTAAAAATAAACACAATAACTTTTATTAATATATATATATATATATATATATATATATATATAACTCGACACACCCAAAATCATATACGTATGTATAATTTATATTTTTAAAACACACACATAAATCTGTATACATGTATATGTATGTATATAATTTAAAACACAAACAACTACATGAAAACACTCACCCAACTCACGCATTCACTTTCACCAAAACAATTAACACAAAACAATTTCCAGAACACACGCTCACTCATTTAAAAAGAAGAACACACAGGAGCTTAATATGAAATGAAAACTACGAAGATGCACTGAGTAAAACAACTGACAACATACAAAAGAAATTCACTCACACAACTCTAACATATATAATGCACAACACTTGCAAATACACACAAGCCACCTAAGGGAAGGAAGAGTCGAAGTCGGGCTGGTCGGAGGGCTTCGGTTGGAGTGGGCAAGGCAAAGGGGTCTCGGGCGGAGCTGTGGGAAGCAGGGACAGCGGTCGGATGAGTGCAAAAGGGCCAGCAGCAGTTTGGTCGGAGGAAATGGCTTCACCTAGTGGGATCTGGTGGCAACCGGAACAAGCTCGGCAGCAGGTTCGGACGTTTGTTCGTGATGGGGAGCTTGGCAAGGGGTTTGGCGGTTGGTCACTGGTGACCGAAGCAGTGGGCTAGGCGCGGCTGAAGGGAAGGGCTGCTCATGGGTGGCTCAGGTGAAGGACGAGGTTGGTGGAAGTAGCGGTTGAACTCGGTGGAGAGAAAAAAAAATGACGATGGATATCAATGGGTGCGGGATGGAAAAGCTGTTGTTTGATTCGAGGAGGAGAGAAGAGCTTGTATTCTTTTCACATATATATATTATATACATAATATAAATTGAGAATATGTAAAGGTTGAAAATGAACGGATGGAGAAACGCAACTCCCAAAATGTAAATAAAGAAGCAGTTCGAAACATAAATATATAATAAGAATTGAATTGAATTGCATGCATACGGTTGAAAATGTAACATACTGTGGAAGTTCAAAATTAGACAGTGCATGTTTGTGCATGCGTTTATGGCATTAAATATGCATTGAAAATGAAAAGCATTGCCTTTTCACGTTCTTATCACATAAGGAGAGGGTGGGCATGAAAGAAAACGTGAATGGATAAGGAAGAGAAAAGTGATTTTAATACTTAGACATGTATCCTGGAAGAAACCAATAGCATGCATTTATGTTTTAGACATAAGTGATAAGTCACACATGCATGAGTGTGGAATTGAAGAGGTGGCTAAAAGTTGGAAAAATGAAACGTGCATTGGAAACATGATGGAAAAATGAGGGCGCATGTATATAATGCAAGGAAGGTTGGGAAGTTTGAACGCATACCTTTAGTATTGTCTATCCGCATTTCTGTCCTTTCAAATGTCATGCGAACGTTACAGACTGAGTATGCAGACCCGAACTAGTTAGAAAAATATGCTGAATTCAAATAGGGACACGTCGAACTCAAATGACTATGTTTCAAAAATAAACTGCACAAGTCTTTTTGCAATTCCGACGCGAACCGAGCAACGAAACTGACAAATGAATATATTATGGTAACCAACTCGACGAGACGGGCACAACGGTATATAGTTTGCATTGTAACGATGCTCCGTTCAAAAACGCGTTACGGACCCCTTTAAACGTAAAAATGGCACGATAAAACAATTAAACGAAGATCAAAACATCCGAATTTTGCGAAACGAATTTTACCGTTGAATTCGTGACAACGAATAGAATATATTTCATCTTTGTCCGAACTGGATTCGAAGAGATTTTAAAATCGTTAAATTTTGAACTGTTATGCGCAGCTTCGCACTAAAAAATGCGCGACCGATAAACATTCAAATTTTTCGACGAAACTTTTACCGCTGCTACATCTCACTGTACGTATTTCAAAATTCAAATTCCCGTTACAAAAACTATAAAATATTTTCAAAATAAAAATTCAATTTAAATCAGAATTTAAATCGTTAAAAATAGCGGGATGTTACAGTCTCCCCCACTTAAAAACTTTTCGTCCTCGAAAAGGAACGATGCAGAGAAATAGAAATTAAATAACTAATATTTAAACCAGATGGTTCATATTTATCCACATACATTTATATAAAATTTGAAATATGTATAAATCAAAAATTAAAATATTTTCAAACCTATGTTATCTATATTTAACTTATAAAAATTTGTCAAATTCCATAAGTTTAATATATAAACATCACAAAATAAAATCTTTATAAACCAATTTAAATTTACAAATTCCTATATATATATATATATACATATATACATTTATAAGCAATAGCGATTTAGATTTCGACCAAGAGAAATCGTTTTCTTATAAAATTTATATAAAATATATAGTTTATGAAAAAAAAATCTTAAAGTATAAACATCAAATCTTTTAAAATATAGGTTTTACCAAACATAATGTTATTTACAACTATATATCAAAACTGTATCAAGAAAATATCAATTTTAAACCAATATTCAATTAGAATGAACTCGCTAGAAGAATTATGCCCTCCTTCTACTTTCTGTCTTGTTAGGGACAAGGATAAATTATAGAATTCAAGTTGAAAGCTGAACGAACGAAAGAACCTAAGCAAAGACGATCTACAAAGGAAGATGGATTCGAATGGAAAGGAAATTTCAGAAAAATAATTTAAATATATACATATATATAAAATTATATCCAAAAATATTTGTTTAAAACATTTAAAACCATTTTAATAACCATTTATACTTTAAAATACGCTCTCTCGCAAGAAGGATTCAGCGACTGATTCCACTCATTCTAGGGTATCACTACCCTATCTCTAATGAGCTTTTACCCCATAAGCTAAAGCTTTGAAAAACCTGGCTCTGATACCAACTGTAACATACCATCTTTCGTTCACTTCAAGTTGGTAACTAAACCAACTCAAACCGTTCGAAATGACAGAATGTTATTAGCTTCTGAGGTAAATAGAATAAATCACAGAATCACAGACACAAAAGACAGAATATCTCGCAGCGGAATAAATAAATTATACAATAGTAGTTCATGAAGCTACTAAATAAAAGTCAAAAATTTATACATAATATCAGAGTTACAAAATTAAATACAGCGGAAGTCTAAATACAAGAATTTCTAATACAAAGGAGAAATAGCCAGAATCAACAAGTAGAGGTGGTATCTTCAATAGTCTCCAGCTTCAAAAGGTGAAATCTCAACACTGCAATACTCGATCTGACCCGAGCAATAATGCAAAACAAAACAACTCGGATCAGGACTAACATTCTCATGGAAGTAAATCAACTTAAATGAAATATTCAATGAAATACATCAGTAACTTAGAGGATGTTTGGGATCACCATCCTCTAAGGATCCGTTAAACTAATATCATATAATATAATACGCTATTACAATAGTGTCTATGTTTAAATATACTATTGAAAATAGTGTAAGCGGGATTACCATTATTACCCTTACACCGTTTATACCGTTATCGTACAGTTTGCATATAACACACCAGTACGTCGGCGGATAGGGATGCGCCGTGATACGACAACGCTAAATCAAAATGGTAAGGGGCTCGATCAGGATAATATGACAAGGCACACGAGGAATACCCACGGTAGGATTCTACCGATGCACGCCCGGACCGGTGGTAACGCATAGCCGCAACTACCGCCCACCTCGAACAACACTCCCATAATCAAGGGTGGCCACCAATCAAATCACAAAGTAATAGATATGGTTCGAAGAAGTGTGTCCGATGGAGGTGCGACCTCACTTAATCACGGTATAGCACCTGTTTTAGTCATTTTAATTATGACCCGAAGGTCAAGGCTATCCATCAACGTTCTCTTTCTTCAATCCAGTAATCGCCACCAAACCATCCTACTTCATTCTGGAACTCCACCGCGTACACAGTTGTTAAAGTGGTTTTCGGTATTGGCAGAGAGTATGACAATATCCGATCCCGGTCTCTTTAACAACCAAACGTTTACATTTTTCACACCATGGTCATTATTTTACAAATCGCTTTATAAAATCGTTTATACAAACTCAGGTTCAAATTTGAATTCACGATTAAATATTTAACTTAGATTTCCATTAAGTCTAATATAAGTTCGAGTTAATATATATAAAATTCAAATCAACATCTTTATAATCCTCAATTAAAGCACATCATATTTCATAAGTCAAGTTGTGTAATTCAAACTCATTACTTAAAGAATTCAATCAAAGCCTTATATTCAGTTCATACAATTATACGATTAAAAACATTCATATAAATCGATTTAAGAATTTTCTTTAATTCAAACCAAACAGTTTATAAATCAATTCCATATATAAAATTATTTCAATTCATATTCAGTTACTTAAAGTCGAATTCACTTCATATCAAATATAAATTCAAATAAAATCAATTTACACAATATACGTTCATTTCTTATAAAAGTTTAAATCAATTCAAATTCGCATTCAGTTGATTTAAAATCAAATTCATTCCTTAATTAGGAAACTCAATTTCAAAACAAGTTCACAATTCAAGTCCATCTCTTAAGTTCGAATTAAATTCAAATTCAAATTCTCATCTTATACGAGTTCATTTATTAAACCAATATCGTTATATAAATTCAAATCTTTAAACCTTGAATTTAAATCGCGAAATCTTAACTTATCCAACTCTTGGTTTATTATTAAAGTTTATAAAATATATATGTATATATATAAGAAAATTAATTTAAAAAAAATAGATATGTATACATACATATAAGTTTATAAAATTCTAAAGTTAATTAGAAATAAATTATAAACATATATAAGTTTAAAATAATATATAAATAGATTTCAAAAAAAAAAAATTAATTATAATAATATAAAATTAAAATACTTATAGGAATAAATTATATGGTTTAGAGTAATTAATATTATAAGTAAAATCTTAAATAAACATTTAAAATCTATATTTACTCATAAATCATTTTAAAACATATAATTCGAAATTTACAAAAATTAAGTTTAAAATAAATATAAATATAAAATATTAAGGTATTATTTTAAAAATCAATTTCTAAATCACTTTATTTCGAAAATACGACCAACAGTGTCTGTATATAGTTTTCTACCCTATGGTCAAGTGATACGGATATTTATCATTTCAATCCGTAATTTATATAATACTACGAGTTTATCATTTCAACTCGCAATCCCAAATTCAATAAAAAATCGTTCAGGTCTATCATTTCAACCCATAACGATTTTCCCTAATCTAATGTCTGTTCGGGTATGTATCATTTCAACCCTTAGTGATTTTTCCTAAACTAGGGGTATCAACAATCACAAACAATAATCACATAGCAACAAATCACTGCATATATATATATATATATCGTTAGTGCAACTACGTGTCATATGAATAAATCGTGTCACATATGAAATGTGCATATTTTAAACAAACAATTTCTACTGACAATCCTATACATTTCATAACAGTTCATTTAGTTGATCTAACATCTATGAAGTAATGTGAGTCAGGTGTGAGATAAACTCACCTTTCGTGGTACAGATTGGAGACGACGATTGACGGATTGACATTCAACGAGATGACAACTTCCAAGCATGACTTGAAATGATTTCAACTCGACGATCACTCAATATTATAATTTAATTTATATGAGGAGGCAAGGGAATATCACAACAGACTGGTACGGCTATGGAGTTCAAATTCAACGCACGCCACACAATACACTAAAACCGACTTAAAAATAAACACAATAACTTTTATTAATATATATATATATATATATATATATATAACTCGACACACCCAAAATCATATACGTATGTATAATTTATATTTTTAAAACACACACATAAATCTGTATACATGTATATGTATGTATATAATTTAAAACACAAACAACTACATGAAAACACTCACCCAACTCACGCATTCACTTTCACCAAAACAATTAACACAAAACAATTTCCAGAACACACGCTCACTCATTTAAAAAGAAGAACACACAGGAGCTTAATATGAAATGAAAACTACGAAGATGCACTGAGTAAAACAACTGACAACATACAAAAGAAATTCACTCACACAACTCTAACATATATAATGCACAACACTTGCAAATACACACAAGCCACCTAAGGGAAGGAAGAGTCGAAGTCGGGCTGGTCGGAGGGCTTCGGTTGGAGTGGGCAAGGCAAAGGGGTCTCGGGCGGAGCTGTGGGAAGCAGGGACAGCGGTCGGATGAGTGCAAAAGGGCCAGCAGCAGTTTGGTCGGAGGAAATGGCTTCACCTAGTGGGATCTGGTGGCAACCGGAACAAGCTCGGCAGCAGGTTCGGACGTTTGTTCGTGATGGGGAGCTTGGCAAGGGGTTTGGCGGTTGGTCACTGGTGACCGAAGCAGTGGGCTGGGCGCGGCTGAAGGGAAGGGCTGCTCATGGGTGGCTCAGGTGAAGGACGAGGTTGGTGGAAGTAGCGGTTGAACTCGGTGGAGAAAAAAAAAATGACGATGGATATCAATGGGTGCGGGATGGAAAAGCTGTTGTTTGATTCGAGGAGGAGAGAAGAGCTTGTATTCTTTTCACATATATATATTATATACATAATATAAATTGAGAATATGTAAAGGTTGAAAATGAACGGATGGAGAAACGCAACTCCCAAAATGTAAATAAAGAAGCAGTTCGAAACATAAATATATAATAAGAATTGAATTGAATTGCATGCATACGGTTGAAAATGTAACATACTGTGGAAGTTCAAAATTAGACAGTGCATGTTTGTGCATGCGTTTATGGCATTAAATATGCATTGAAAATGAAAAGCATTGCCTTTTCACGTTCTTATCACATAAGGAGAGGGTGGGCATGAAAGAAAACGTGAATGGATAAGGAAGAGAAAAGTGATTTTAATACTTAGACATGTATCCTGGAAGAAACCAATAGCATGCATTTATGTTTTAGACATAAGTGATAAGTCACACATGCATGAGTGTGGAATTGAAGAGGTGGCTAAAAGTTGGAAAAATGAAACGTGCATTGGAAACATGATGGAAAAATGAGGGCGCATGTATATAATGCAAGGAAGGTTGGGAAGTTTGAACGCATACCTTTAGTATTGTCTATCCGCATTTCTGTCCTTTCAAATGTCATGCGAACGTTACAGACTGAGTATGCAGACCCGAACTAGTTAGAAAAATATGCTGAATTCAAATAGGGACACGTCGAACTCAAATGACTATGTTTCAAAAATAAACTGCACAAGTCTTTTTGCAATTCCGACGCGAACCGAGCACCGAAACTGACAAATGAATATATTATGGTAATCAACTCGACGAGACGGGCACAACGGTATATAGTTTGCAGTGTAACGATGCTCCGTTCAAAAACGCGTTACGGACCCCTTTAAACGTAAAAATGGCACGATAAAACAATTAAACGAAGATCAAAACGTCCGAATTTTGCGAAACGAATTTTACCGTTGAATTCGTGACAACGAATAGAATATATTTCATCTTTGTCCGAACTGGATTCGAAGAGATTTTAAAATCGTTAAATTTTGAACTGTTATGCGCAGCTTCGCACTAAAAAATGCGCGACCGATAAACATTCAAATTTTTCGACGAAACTTTTACCGCTGCTACATCTCACTGTACGTATTTCAAAATTCAAATTCCCGTTACAAAAACTATAAAATATTTTCAAAATAAAAATTCAATTTAAATCAGAATTTAAATCGTTAAAAATAGCGGGATGTTACATATTGTTTCAATGTACTCTCTATCATCATCTAATAACCTAAGAGCATAACATGCCTCTTTAAATGAAGGATATATTACTTCGTCGATAGTTCGAATGTCTTCATAACATGTAGGTCCTTTTACTTTATTCAACAAAATTCTTAAATAATAGATTTCTCCTGAGCATGGAGGCATGTACTGAATTCTCCCAATAGAAAATCCATTTAGTCTTGGCTTCCATTCCCTCAAGTCTTTTTTCCGAACAAATTTTGTTGGAAATTCAACATAAGTAAGATTTTTCGCTTCCTCATAAACCTTATTAGATTCCATCCATCCTAAAAACATTGATTCATTAATTGCTGGCCAATTTGTAACCGACTCAATCGTATCATCGTCCTGAAATACAACACTTTGTTCATCAGGTAGGTGGAAAGACAACCACTCAACTGGAGGACTTCTATAATGAATATCAAATCCAAAAATTCTCCACACAGCTTCACATGGAGAAACATATCTGCAATCCAAGTACATCTTGATTTCATCAATAATATTACTATTTTCATCAGTTCCACTTCCATTGTCTTCGTAAACAGTTACTGTGACACGATCATGACCTTTGCTAATGTATTTAAATAAGTACTTGATTGCCTGACTTTGGTTACACCATTCAACATTGATATGTGCATGATACCTCGCAAGAAGTTTTGGGTTATACGGAACAACAGACCTGTTATCCAACAAAATTCCATTCTTTTCAGCTACATTTCCATTATCTCTCCTTCTATAAATTGGATAACCATCCTCATCAACACTTGTTCTATCTTGAAAACTCCTGGGAAAGAATTTCGAGCACATACCATTTTTCATGCATGGTGAATTCATGTTTGAGGCACCACACGGTCCATGTATCATGAAAGCCACAACAGCTTCATACAACAATGGAATCTCATCTTTATCAAGAATCTCAGCTGATATCACTTTATCAATGTCTTCACATCTGGGAAATTTGCTGTTGGTATGCATAAACAGCAATATGTGTGCATGAGGAAGTCCACGTTTTTGGAACTCCACTGTGTAAACCACTGAGAATGAAAGAAAGAAATTATAAAACAACATTAACATTCAATATCAATAGACAATAATACAAATTGTTACAGTGATTTATTACACTTTCAGCAATCGAACACCATATACAACAAAAAAATGCAACGTACATGTTTATTCAGCTTTTAAGGTTAAATGATGTAAACTAACCCTAATCATGTACATTTAAGTTTTCTATAGTAAAAAACTGTCCTTTTAAAAATGCAAAAACAAAGTAACAAACACATGCAAATGACAATGATGACATACCTGCTTGCACACGACCAAAAATATGTTTGTCTTTCAAGTCTCTAATGAGCTGGTCCAACTTAATTTTAAACACTCTACAAAGAATATCAGGCCTGTCTTCTGACTGAAGACCACGACACTGGACAAACCCAGTAATTTCTAGCCACTTAGAATTGCACGTGAACGTTAAAAACAAATCTGGATATCCATAAAACTTGCACAGGGCCATTGCATCCAAGTAATTTTGCATCATGTATCTAGCACCACCGGTGAAAGAAGATGGCAATACAATACGCTTCCCTATAGAAGAAGCTGTAGTAGTTCCCTTATATGCAGCCATAGATAGGTTCTTGTATGTTTCTGATCACAACTTTTTCTGATTTTTGCGAATTTTGGACAACCGTTCTGCCTCAATCATTGTATAGCCATCAACCAAAAATTGTTGGAATTACTTCCTTGAAAAAAGAATTGTTGGAGCTTCATTTTTTCTATCTTGAATTCTAAAAGAAAAGAATTCTCTCATGCTCATTCTTGTTCTTTTACTTGAAGAAGGATCATTGTTATCTCCCATCAGAATATCAACTCGATAACCATCTTCACCGTAGGGGAAAAGTAATGGATATTGAAGTGCAAGATAAAAAGGATGTAATTCACTTATACGCTCAAATGATCCACTCCGTCTTTGAACAATAATATCTCGCTCATCAAAGTCGTTGCAAATATCACCGACAATTAATGCAGCCACCTCGGAAGCCGTGGAAAGATTGTATGTCCTACCATCTTTATTCCTCCTTCCAATCAACTTTAGTTGCACATGTTTACATTCATTTGAATCAAATTGATCTCGTGCCATCCTAAATGCTTTAGCCAGATAATTGTGACAATCGAACATCAGTTTTGACCCCTCAACAATTTCTACATCAAAGGCATTTGTATTGTATCTCGAACTGCAATTATAAATGAATAATGTATAAGTAAGATGTATGCACCAAAGAATAGCAACTTACATTTGCTATATTAATATATATAAAGTTTAACCCAAGTCAAGCTTTGTTCAAAAATACCTGATAGAAGAGATCCTGTTTAAGACTTCATTTTCTGTATCATGTATGTATAGTTGCAAAAACCTAGGTGATGATCCGGGCACTGGCAGCAAGCTACCGATCATGTGGTAATTTTGTCCATGCAACCTAAAAATGTATGGTCCACGCCCTTTGTTGACGCTATAATCTACCTTTCCTCCCATAGATGTAAAACAGAACATCATATTAAATTGTCGTATATACTTTTAAAAAAAATTACTTTTAGATTCATTATCATGGAGCAACTTCTTCAGGAATGGAGGAGGATCTTGTAACAAAGGGAATTGTACTTTCCCATGTATATAACACAAAGAGAACGTCAGTCGTGATGACCTCCTGCTTTTTTTAACACTCTCCTCATACCAAATCATTGCATCACATTTTTCACACAGGCAAACTGAATCTCCAATATCCCAATACTCTTTTTTTTAAGATATAATTCAGCATATTAGTTTCGTGGAAAAAAAATCTGTATGAAATAAACATACATCGATATAAAGAAAGAAGATGACTACATATTTGAATATACCTTCGCTCATTAGAGTATGAGAACCATCGGCAATACAGCCTACAAAATTAGGAAAAAATCATTTTAATTAATCTCACAAGAAAAAATTTACATTTAAGCATTTCCGATTAGGAAAAATTTACGCAAGCAAACGGAAAAGCATAATGTTAAAATATACCAACAAACTTAGATGTTTCTACCATGTACCCTGCACCATCAGGTCTATTATCTGAAAAACACATGAACATAATAGCCTGAATATGAATCTTACAATTCATTATACACAGTATGCACACATTGTTTTATTCCATTCAGAAAAGTTTGAAGGAATGAACTATATAAACATATACCTCCACCAGAGAAGTTTTCACTCCGTCTTTCATGATCTATAAGCATCTCTTTATTCATTCCTTCCATATTTTCGTTGTTATCTGTATTACTTGCCAAGCAATCAATACCATATGTGCACTGCAACTTGTATTTCCTAGGTTTTAAAGCACTGTAATTTAATCTCAGGTTATTCTTGTTCAATGTGTATCCTTCAGGTTCTGGCCTAGTAATCATTCAAAATGCTCGTGTATTTTTATACAGGAACTCATTTGATTTTTCATTTATCACTTCTCGATTTTCTATATTGTTTACCAAGCAGTTAATTCCACATGCGCAATCCAATCTATATTTTCCGGGTTTTAAAACACCATGACTTGATCTTGAGTTGTCCTCCTTCACTGTGAATGTTTCAAATCCTGGCATAGTATTGATTTGCAAAGTTTGTATGCTTGTATACAACAACCCATGTGTGCCTTCCAATTTATATTTTCCAAGTTTTAAAGCACCATTACTTGAACTTGATGAAGGGAGGCCATTCAAGCGTTCTACAAATATTTAATTGAAAAAACAACTTAAAATTGCATGTGTCTTGCTGGAGGATAAGCACAATTCACTCAAAACGTACAAACGTTTTAAAGCATTCAAGGTAAACATTTAATTTTCTAAACTGCATGCATTAATAGAATTAATTTTTACACAATAGCATTAAACCGACATACCTTTTCTCATGGAGTTTGATTTCGCTTTTTTGCAGCTAGCAATATTCTTTCTTTTCATGCCTGCATGTTAAAAAATTTATTTAAGCCATAAACCAACATATATGCACCAATATGGAATACTTACACATGCACCTATGGCAAAAAGAAGTTAATTAAATTATAAAAAATGATCAGGTCATAGTACACGAAGAGCCACTTATGGAAATACCATTAAAGTTCAAACAAAAAAGGAAAAAAGCCAACCATGATGTCAATCAATCATTACTTCCATGATATCAACCAAAGCCAACTTATTTCCTCCAATAAAATGCAACTTATATAGAGCACACTCAATTAGTCACAGGAAAACATCAAACTAATCATCTAATATCAAATCACATCATAAGTTTTTAAAAAAAGGCAATAAAAGAAAAGGTTAAAAAAAAGGAAAAAAAGAAGCATAAAGGTGCATGCACACTTGTCAACTAAAATTCAAATGGCTAGAATTTTGTATATTCAAATACCTTAAATTATTACCTCCATAAAATCAATTCTTTTTCTATGTTTATGTACATACATATATAGCTTAAATACATAATTTATTTAATAAAAGTAATTTCTCATTCAATTCCAAAATCACTTGTTTGACACCAACAAAGGTTACAAAGTAAAACATCACATACCTATATACGAAATTCAATAATCCATATCACATAAAATTCCAAATATCATAAGGAAAATAAGCAAAATAAGGAGAAAAAACACCGATGTTAAAAAAGATATGCTTTATGATAAGCCATAAAGTAATTTCCATGTAATAGCAAAAGCATTTTTGCTACCATTGTTGATTTTTCATTGAACTCAACTCCATTTCATTTTCTCCCACAAAAGAAGTAGGATCCTAAAAATGTATGTAACTGCTCTACTATACTTAAAATAAATTGACCTTAGTATAATTAGTATATAGTAAATCATTGATTACCCTTTCATCTTCAGTGCTAACCCGATGTTAAAAAAGAATTAGATTTATGATAAGCCATAAAGTAATTTCCATTCAATAACAAAAAGCATCTTTGTTTGCCATAACAAAGATGATACAACACAAAACATCATGAAGCCACAAACATTTCAGTTACTAACGATTCGAACACTACATAATACACAATACAAAAAACTTCACTTAATTCTTTTTTCTCAACAACAATTATAGTTTCTCCATTTTGAAATTCTTTTCCACATAAGCTTCATCAATTCTTCTTTTCTTGTTAGCAGACGACTCAGCTCCAAAATATTCAGACTCAACTTCCATTCATGATCTTTTGTTTGAACTCAACTCCATTTCATTATCTCCCACAAAAGAAATAGGATCTTGAAAACGTACATAACTAGTTTACTATACTCAAAGAAAATTTAACCTCAATATTTAATTAGTATATAGTAAAGTATGGATTACCTTTTCATCTTCAGTGTTCTTCTCTTTAAAACTATTGTTTGACATGACGTCAAAATCCTATTCCATATTGAAAAAACAGCAACAATGCTAGTCAGAAACAAATGAAGCAATATACAAAGGCGTGACATACAAATAAAAATTATTAATTCAGAAATATTACCTTGTTGATGATTCCCAAATACGCTTGAACCAAATCGTCATTATCACTCAATTTAACAACCGTGTAAACATGCCAGTTTTGCTTCAAATTATACTAAGAGATTTCAATCTTGAAGAGAATTTGCTTTCCAATAAGACTGTTCAGCTCGGCCGGAAATGAATCATCATCACCATGCTGCAATAAGACAACAAATCAAACAAATAAGACATCTAAGTTCATATTATATCTTGAACAAATAATAGCAAAGAAAGATAAATATAGTTGATAAAATTAACCGTAGATAGAGACTCTTTCATATCATAGGAAGATTTATGCAAAAGAACAATAACTTCTCGATCGAACATCACAAACGATGCACTGCCACTACCATCTATTACCCGAATTTGAACCTTAAACCTACAAATCGCACAATGAAACAATAATTTAACTATCTATGAAATCAAATGGTGACATGTATACAGAAAATCCCTACAAAAAGTACATTAGCTAAATACCTTAACAAAACATTCTTAGAATTGATACGCTTATCACATTTTTTGCAGAAAAAATGATCAAAATTGTTTCCACCATGATCATCTGATACAGTTTCATTAATAGGGTTTACCTTCTTATGGCACTTTTTGCATGCCAAGTAATACCATCCATGTTCTAATTCCACCCTAACAATAGTAGCCAAGATTATACAATTCATTGGCTTGTCTATTTCTAATAGATCATCCAATGATTTCCTGTCAGTACTCTTAAGAAATTCATCTTGCAACGATAAACAACTTTGGGATGACGATGGAGTGGTCCATAACATCAAGAAACATCAACACTACTGTCAATCCTAAATAAAGCAAAAAAATCAATTCACATATAACATAATAATCTATTTAGTTAACTCTACAAAGTCAAGAAATAAAGTTACCTGTTCCTAAATGATCTAACTTCCTTCAAATCACCATTAAAAATTAACCGCGTAGAAAATAAAGAACTTGACAATGTAACTGTACCTGTCATTTGGAAATGAAAAAAAAAAGATCTAATAACAACAAACAAAAAATAAGTTTCACAAACTAATAAATAAATTAGCATTAAACTAAATTACATATAATGACCTCCCCATTCCTTTATCTTTACATTCCTAATAATAAGAATGATGGGTCTGGTATTATTTTCAGTGAAAAAGCAAAATGCTTCTTCTGCATATCCATCCCACAAAGTACACTTCAGATTTGTTGACCTGCAAGTATGTCAATAGATAACTAAGGCACATTTACTAAATATAATGTGTACAGCCACGAAAAAAAACTATAGATTCACCAAACATATGTTTGCTAAACTTACCCTCCATCCTTCAGTTCCATCACCAACTTCTTAGACTCTTTATTCTCTTTCCGACCGATTTCAAGAGAACTGTAACCAACAATCATGCAAATAACATCCGGACAAAATAAATTTAGCATATACTATAAAACCATCCAAGAATATTATGCGTAAGATATATATGACATAAAAACATACCTAGTAAGAATTTATCATCCAATGTTTTTGAAAGAATATCATCAAAAGACACAAATTTAAATCCGTACATAGGGATAGACATATCATCTTCACATGCCACAACCGATGACAAAAAATGAAGTTAATTTTGTATGGATGCTGTGATACTCGATAGTTTCCATTATTTTTTCCAACTCCAAAATTGTTGATAATCAGACACTTACCTTCCACGAGTCTTGCACTAAATCTTTTAATGAGGTTTTGTTTAATAGTGGCCTAAATACGGTTAACCTGTAAAATAGTAAAATGCATGAATTTTTGTTAACAAAATAAAAGCACTGTAAAATATCCAACAAATGGAAAATCACGACTACATCACCTTTTCATCCAAGAATAACATTTCAATATTACCATCATTTGCAGGATCTTTAAAGCTTGGTGGCCTTCATAATTGAATAATCCTTATTTTGGTGGAGATGTTCTGGTTGAAAGGAGTGATATCCTCTATAAACTTATATGCGGCATCCATATTTGTATTCCTCCTTCTATAAGTTTCTCTTTTGTCCCCTCCAAACAATTAAAATCACATCTACCCCAAACCTCTACTTTCAACGACAAAACAATGCCAGCAG
This sequence comes from Allium sativum, assembly GCA_030737875.1. Lineage (NCBI taxonomy): Eukaryota > Viridiplantae > Streptophyta > Magnoliopsida > Asparagales > Amaryllidaceae > Allium > Allium sativum. The sequence goes on along the minus strand of CM060910.1, from coordinate 993,339,858 downwards.
AGGATGCAGAAATATTTTTAAAATAAAAATATTTTTAAAATAAACATATAATATTACGAAATACACAGAGAACTGTCTAGAAGCTCAAACGAAGAGATCAAAATTTCCAAAAAAAAAATCCATTAAATCCGATTACCAATGACAATGATATATCTTTCTTCTATCTGTGTTTTTTTTAATTTTGTTATCTCATTTAAAAAGGTTTCTCCCCTTACCGAGGCAGGCATCATCATAATACTTTGATCCATCTATACGAAATTAGAAGGTTTTTATTTTTTTTATACCTATTACCTGTAACAGTAACCATTACCGAGGTGTACGTCATTACTGTTTTATTTTATGTATTATGGGGAAAAAACATATTCTGTCTTGTAGTTGTTGTCCTGTTAGTGTGTGAGGAGGGAATGTGAAGGAAATACAAAAATTAGAAAATACTTTTTGTCCACTAGCTGTCGTCCTGTTATGCGTGAGGAGTGAATGGGAAGGGAATGTTGTCTTGTACTTGTTGTCCTGTTATTATATTATAAAATTATTTAATTTAATTTAATTAGTGGTGTTGTGGAGGGAAAAAGGTGAGTTTTTGAGAGATTTTATTTTTTTATTAGTGGTGTTGTGGAGGGAAAAAGGTGAGTTTTGGAGGGAAAGTTGGCCTTGCTTTAGTATATTGTATGATTGGATTATAAACTAAAAAAAACATTTCGAATTACCCAATTTTATTTTTAAATAATTATAATATAAAAGTCTTAAAATTATCTAACCTCTCTAATGGCATATTTGAATCGATTTAAACAAGTTGTTATTTTGTTTTTAAAATCCAAAATAAATTGCTTTCTGCTTAAAAAAAACTTTATAAGTAGATCCAAACAAGACGATAATCAACTATTTAGCATTGTAAGAAGTAAAACTGAATCATCTTGTGAGCTCCAAGAATCTCCTTTAATGGCTTTCTCATTTACAGACCAGAATTTGAGGGACTCCTCTTCTCCTCCCTCTGATTCTAACCCTAATCCTTCTACATTTTCTCTCAATCCTAAAGATAAGCCATCTGATGTTGACTCAAAGGGGTTTCAATCCGTCAAATCTAGAAAAAGAAACCCCCTTTTGCCAAAATCAATAGGCAGGTGAATGTTTCTAACAACTCTCGTGTGAATTCTGGTCAAAGAGATAAAATCCAGAATGGCAAGAATCAAAATTCGCAGAATCAAATCAAAAATCCATTGTGGAATAAACCATTCAATTACGAGGGTGTGAATACTGCTGCTAATCAAAAGGTTGATAGACCATCATCAACATGGGCAAGTATGGTTAAAAATGGTGGCGTCTCTTCTAGTTTTGATACGGAGTATACTTCTCCAATGTGTATTGGAGAAAAGAGGATAGTTGTGGTGAAAGAAGAAGCAAATAACCAAATAATCATGAAATGGAGTAATTCTATTGCGGCATATGTTGTGGGATCAAGACCGTATTACCATCACTTCAGAAATTTCAAGGAAAAAACATGGTGTCGAACAGGTTATTTTGAAATCTTTACTAGGGCTAACGGGTTTTTTATTACCAGATTCGCAAATAATTCTGATTGCGAAAACGTTGTAGGGGGTGGACCTTTCTTTATTGGTGGAAAATTGATTATTTTAAAGAAATGAAATAGGAGAATGATTCTTGATAGGGATGTTATATCCACTATGCCAATCTGGATCCGCTTACCAGAATTGAATCTACAACTCTGGGATAAAGAAATCTTTAGCGCAACAGCAAGTCTAGTGGGAATTCCATTAAAATTAGATGAACCTACTGCTAAAGGGACTAGACTTAGCTATGCACGTATTTTGGTTGAAATTAAAGCAGATACAGATCTGCCGAATAAAGCCCACATAACATTACATGATGGGGAATCTATCATCCAGCCTATTACCTATGAAGGAATACCTCCAAGATGTTCGAAATACGTTTGTTTCGGGCATATTACTGAAAAATGTCCTACAAAACAGGTATGGCAAGAAAAGGCTACACAAAAAAAGAATATTACAAATAGTAGTGTAGAAAAACAATTTCCGATTAGTCTTGATCCTAAGACTAAAAATACAACAAATGTTCAAGAAGAAGAAGTGCAAATGGAAGAAGTTATTTCTGAAGAAACTATCGATTTGAATGTTGAAAATAAAAATCCTTCAAATATCAGTGAGAAAGACCAAGGAAACATTTCTGAGAAAATAGTTTTCTTTGAGAAATTCAAGAATTCTTCAGTTTCAAATAAAACGGATCTTTCTAACAAAGATTATGCTAGAAATCAGAACAATAATTTCAAAAAAATTGATTTAGCCAAAGACAAAACTCAGCAAAATCTTGTCTCGGTTGAGTCTTCATTATCTGATGGCAATGTCAATACATCACAAACAGATAATCAGAAAGCTACAGAGGATAAAATTCCACAGTTCATGAGTCAACTCCTCCTGAAAGTTGACACAAGTATTATTACAAACCAAACATTGGAAGAAAAAGAATTAAATCCTAAAACTGGTTGTCTCGAGAACATTGGGTTGATTCAGGTCTCCAATGAGAAGAAGGATAAAATCATGGAAGATGCTGCTTGTTTATTCTCCACTTCCTCATCTCCTACAAACAACAAAAAGAAAAAGAAAACAAAGCAAAAAAGTATGCGGGAAACAGTAGGCAATAACTCAGATAAAACCCTTCCAGGAAAATTCAAAGAAAATATATAGTTAAGAATCTAGACTGGGAGGATCATCTGAAATCAAAATCTAAAAAGTGCAAAAGGAAGGGTATAAATATTTCAAATCATATGGAAGTGTATGATGATGATATTGGAGATACAGAATCCGTGGAAGAAGATGTCCGTCCTGAAGATTTAGGACAAGAGCGATAAACTTTATTATATCCTTTATATATTATATATATATATATTTACAATGAATATTATTGCCTGGAATGTAAGGGGTTTTAATTCCCCTAAAAGAAAATTAGTTTTTTCTAATCTTACTGCTTCTAATAAACCAAGTATAGTCGGTATATTGGAACATAAGATGGGTAATTCTAGTATTAGTGAGTTTCACATGAGGTATATGGCTAATTGGGGTATTACTGATAATAATATTACAGATAACAAAGGTAGGATTATTGTCATTTGGGATAATTCTGTTTGGGATTTATCTAAACACTTTATCAATCCCCAATATATTCACTGTATTTTTAAAAACAAAGGTGGTTTAATTATTAATGTGACTTTTGTTTATGCTTACAATATTGAAAAAGATAGATTTATTCTTTTGAATCATCTTGAGCTGTTAAATAAAACAATCAAATCCACCTGGATTATCTTAGGTGATTTCAATTCTATTATTAGGGATTCTGAAAAGAGAGGTGGAAATAATATTCCTCTTCAAAAATTAGAGATTTTTTCTAATTTTATTTACAAAACTGGTTTAATTGAACCTATTCTTAAGGGTAACGAATTTACATGGAAATCTGGGGAATTTAGAAATATTCATTGTAAACTGGATAGAGTGCTCCTAAATCACTCTTTCACTGAATTATTTCCCAATTTTTCATGTCAGACTCTTCCTCAAGCAACAAGTGATCATACCCCTATTCAAGTGTTTTTTTATTCTAAGCCTAGTGATAAATTCAATTTTCCTTTTAAGTATAAAAATGGTTGGGCTCTTGATAATGATTATAAGTCTATTGTTCAAAGTTGTTTTAACAACAATTATGTTTATGGCACTGCACAATATAAACTGAAGCAGCTATTAACTAGTGCCAAGAACAATTTAAAAAAAATGGAACAACAGTAAAAATGTGAACTACATCTCTGCTACTAGATTGGAATGTGAAAACTTCAAAACATTATAGATTTTGGTAATTCTGATAGAGATACTATCAATAACTTCTTTCAGATGCAGAAAAATCTTAATGATGCTCTTCATATTGAAACATTTAACCTCAGACGAAAGTCAAAGGTTAATTGGCTTTCAAAGGGTGACACATGTAGTAAATTCTTTTATGCCAAAATGTCTAGCAGAAAGCATAGAAATGACATTGGTAAAATTATAAATAGTAAGGGTGAAATTGTGAATGATGTAGCTCAGCTTAAAAAGGAAGCCATTTATTACTTTACTAATTTATATAACACTAAGGATAGTCATATTAATTTCCCTAGAATTTGCCCAAAATATATATTAAATAATAATTGTACTGAAATTCTTCTTGCTCCTGTGTTAATATTATCTTTAATGCTAATGATGATAAAAGCCCTGGGCCTGATGACTTTGGTGCAAAATTCTTCAAAATGCATTGGGATGATATTAAGAACATGATTTATGATGTTGTGAATGAATTTTTTCTTTCTGGCAAAATTCTTAAAAATTTGAATCATACTTTCATCACTTTAATTCCAAAGAGTAAAGTGCCAAATTCCTTGAGTGACTATAGGCTTATTGCCTGCTGTAATTTTATTTATAAAATTGTAGCCAATATTTTAAGCAATAGGACTAAAGTTTTTTTGCAATATATTATTTTTAAAAATCAGAGTGCTTTTATACCTGGGAGACTTATTAGTGAAAACACTTTGCTTGCACATGAGATGCTTAAAAACTTTAATCATAGGTCTAAAACCAAAATGTGCATTAAAATTGATTTACATTAAGCTTTTGACAAGGTTAACAGAAAATTTATTATTCATGTTATGAAACAATTTGGATTTGATATAAAGTTCTATGCTCTGGTTGAAGAATGCATCTCTAATGTTACCTTTTCTATTCTTATTAATGGCTCTCCCAGTGGTTTTATAAATAGCAACAGGGGCATAAGGCAAGGGGATCCATAATCCCCTTATTTATTTACTGTTGCAATGGAATATTTTTCTTACCAAATCAATTTAGAGATTATATTTAATAATATTAAGCCTATCAATAGAATTATTCCTTATGTTTCTAACCTTCTATATGCTGAAGACTTGCTTATTTTTATAAATGCAGATATGGATAATGCTAGTGTTATAAAAAACATTTTCAGAAATATGGAGTTATATGTTGGGCTAAAGATAAATGAGAACAGGAGTAAAATATATTTCAGTAATCATTACAAGGATAAGGATAGAATTCTTAATTTCCTTAATTTTAAAGAGGGAAAAACTCCTAGTTAAATATTTAGGACTTCCTCTTAGTGTAATCAAATTAAAGACAAAGATTGCACAAAGCTACAAAAGATTATTCAAAGAAAAATAGATACATGGTCTAGCAAATTTCTGTCTATTGTGGAAGAATTGAGCTCACTCATACTGTTATTATTGTTTTAAGTATGTACTGGATGTAGTCACGTAATTTCCCTATCAAAACCATTGAAAAAATTAAGAGGATTTGTACTAACTTTATTTGGAATGGTAAATACCATAAGGTTGCTTGGAATGTCATTACAAAACCTTAAGAAAATGGTGGTTTAGGTCTTAGGAATCTTGCAGACATTAATGAAGTTTGTAATCTTAAATTTTTCTGAAAATTTATTGAGGGGAATTCATTATGGGCTAAATGGATGAGAGCAAAATATGTGAAAAATAAGAATTTTTGGAACATGCCTATGGAGAATCATTATTCCCATACTTGGAAAAGCATTTTAAAATCTAGGGATATTAGGAAAAAATTAATCTCTAGAAAGTTCAAGGATAGCAAGAATACCAGTCTATGGCTTGATCCTTGGATTAATGATAAATCACTTGTGGATCTTATGGGTTGGAATAATTTTAGTATACTTGGGGGAGTAGACAAAAAAGTTTCTCATATTATATTATAGATAATAATGTCTGGAAACCTGAAAATTATGAAGCTACCCATGTATATATAAGTCTGCTATCAATAAACTTGAGATTGATGGTAATATTGAGAAGGATTGTTGGATTTGGAATCTATCAATTAAGGAGAAATTCTCATTCAAGAATACTTGGAACTACATTAAAGCCAATGAAAGTGAGGTAGATTGGCATCAAATTGTTTGGAATAATTCAAATTGTCCAAAGATGGCTTACTGTACTTACTTTGCTATCATGAACAAGTTACCTACAGGGGATAGATGTTTAAAATGGAGCAAAAAGGAGATTTCTAAATGCCTTCTTTGCAAATAAGATAATGAAGATATAAACCATTTATTTTTCAGCTGTACTTATTCTATGAAGATATGGTTTATTGCAAAGAGAAAGCTCAGGATTGATCCTAAAGTTAATATTCAAAATATAAGAGATAACATTGACTATTTCTTACAGGCTTTCAGAGGCAACAAGGACATTATGAACAAGGTTTATGTGGTTTTAACTACTGTTATCTATTCATTGTGGAAAGAAAGGAATAACAGACCACACAACAACAAAGAAATAGACTGTTTCCAATTATGGAGACAACTTGAAACTGATTGCAACATTATTCTTCTCAAGGCAACCAACAATAATTATAATCAGAGTAACATTATTAATACTTGTGATATTGAAAATTATGAAAATAGAGCTGAAGCATGCTTACAAGGGGGCAAATATCCTATTGATATTTCAAAGGGTAGAATCAGTAACAACAAATTTAGCAACCTTGAAAGGCACTGGATGGTAGATCCAGATAATTCAACATCAGGCTCCCTTCTTAAGGACATGAGTTCTGCCAAGCATACCAGAGAGATTCCTATAAAGGGAAGTAAAAATATAAATTCTATTAACAATTCTATTAATAATATTAATGAGAATTATTTATCTGTCCAAATTGTACCTGATAGGTGCAGGCTTGGAAAAGGTGCCCACAATAGTGTTCCTGATGTCAGATGCACAGAAGTTAACAGCCTCGTGAATCACATATACATTGATAGGCACTGGACGACTATTGATAACTCCATTCCATCAGACTTCCTATTTGAAGATCCAAACAACAGATCTTTTTCCAAATCTGTAAAGGGAAGTACGATTAATAGCATAGACAGCGAGTTTAAATGTTTAAAGAACAAAAGGGGTAACCAAAAATTACCTATGCATTATAGGTTGGAAGAATGGACCTCCAAAAATGTTCCTGATGACAGATCTGTTGAAAAGCAGGAAGCTTGGAGCATTAAAGACATAGATGAACAAAGAGTTGGAATTAATTACTACGTTAGCAAGCTTAACAACAAAAAATATCACTTATATTGTTAGAGTAAGGGAGAGAGTAGTACATCTAATAGCAGAAACCCAGTTAGAGAAAGGATTGAAGCTGATCGAAAGCTGTTTGAAGACAATGAGATGGATGAGAAGGCCAAAGCAATCAACTGGAAACCCCATAGGTTTTCTCAACGTTGAATCTCGTCAAGTTGAAGTTCTAGCGAGAAGATTCGAGAAGAGTATGGACTTTCGCCATCGTTTGCAAGAGGTTATAACCCTAGAAAAGTATGTCGGCTAGGGTTTGTGAATGTCTTGTTATGTTGTCTGTTGTTTGGAGTGTATTATGCCACGTTTCTGTGGGCTTGGGCCATTGACCGATTTTTAACTGTTTAAAAAAAATGAGACTGTAATCTTCTTTATGTTTACTAATTACCATTAACAACAAAATTCTATACCTTTAAAAATCATCACATTAGAAAAAAATTAGATAAAAATTAAGTTCAATATTAAATTGTGGATGATTGGAGAAAAAATATAAATGGAAAGACGGTATTTAATGTATATTTTATTCATAATTCAATTGCAAACTTATGACGCTACATTCCTCGCGATTTTGACATGTTATCAAAAGATGATTTCTTCAATTATTTTGAAACCACCATTGTAGATGAATTTGAAATATTTAAGACGTATGAGAAGCTATCGGTTTGTGTTGCAAACTTATTTTTGTATTGTAGGTGTTAAAGGTGAAAATAAGTGTGGTTGAGTAATATTAAAACTAGGGTAATATTCAGTATAAAATATGTAGTTAATAACAACATTTTTTATAAATTCAAACTGAAAATGATTTTTTTAGTTTTCCCTTTCACATCTTGTAGTGTGACATTTTTTTTCCTTTTTAATTTCAAATCTCAATGGAAAAACAATTCAACATTCCATATCTTCATGTACTTCTTTTCACTAAAAACCATTTGAAGAAATTTCAGTCTAATTCAACTTATTCCAAGCAACAGTCGACTATCTTTAAAAAATCAAAATTATTCAAACTGGAAGGATTCTTTTACTAATTTTACTTTTGATTTCTTCTTTATGTTCATTTTGTGCAAAAACTTAATGGTAAAAATTATACACAAGTATTAACTTCAATTTTCATGAATTGAAAAGGAAAACAATATAGTGTTGAGAACAAGATTTTGATCGATGCCAATATATAAAGTTGCAATGAAGATCATTTCATAGAGATAAGGTTTTATATATATACACACACATTGAGTCGTGTTAGAAATATGTTAAAATCTATCCTCAAAGTATAACATGAATGCACAAAAAGTTATATCATATCTTCGTTGCTGAAATCTGTATATTTGAGAAATTGAAAAGTCACAGAAAAAGCCCAAATGGTCCAGGCTCCGACCGGGAAAGAGCGCAGAGCGATCTAGACTGTGGACCGAGGTCCTCTGGTCCACAGCCATAAACTGGTCGACCGGTCCAAAATGGGTGGTCGACCGGTCAGTGTGTTTTTACACATAACGGCTTTTTTTCTGGAAGCTTTAATTTTAATTAAATTCAATCAGTCGACCGGTGATTTTTAACATGTCGACCTTTTTTAAACAGAAACAACCTTTCGTATAGACACTTCCATTTCTTCAAGAGTTGCTTCTTTTTCTCTTCACCAACGATCATGACTATTGTTTGTAACTTTTCACAAATGGTTACAATTGTTTATTTCTTATTTAAACATCATGAAATCATCATTTCAATTCACCAAATCATTCTATATTCTCTCTAATTTCTAAATTGCAATTTCATACTCTTTGCAAAACAAAATCTCTCCAAATTTAAATACTTGTTGAATCCTTGAATCAATTTAATATCATTTGATTCAACAAGCATTCTACTTCCTTAAATCTACGCATTCAAAGTATATACTCGAGGATCAGATTATAGGAAGGTTGTACTCAAACTGTTGACTATCCGTGTTGAATCAAGAACACAAAGCAGAAGTCAAAACCATTGTATTAGTTGAAGTCCTGTGTGTGATCAGGCAAGCATTGAAGTCCTCAGTGTTGTAAGAGGCAAGTGTTGAAGTCCTCGTGTTGTTAGAGGCGTGAAATCCCGTTTGGCTGCTCGGATGTTGTATACTTGTTCCTCCGGGTGAAGTGAGGTGGTTGTTAGTGAAAATCCAGAAGGAAGTCTGGGACTGGACGTAGGACGGTGCTTCGAACCAGTATAAAAATCTCTGGTGTGATTTTTCCTTTTTACCGCATTTACTATTTTATATCTGTGATTAGCTATTACTTCATTCTTGAATATTGTTCGTCATATTACACGATCTGTGTGTACTATACTAGCACGTACACGCATTTTCATATGGAAGATGAAATGGATGAGAAAGAAATTCGAAGAAAATAGAGGATAAAATTGATAAAAGTTAGGATGAATAATGAAACTATGGGGTGTGATCTTCTTATATAGTACACTAGTGAGAATAGAAAATTGAAGGACACCAATAGATTTAGCCAAATTTTAATTTTAATTTGTTCAGTATTAAATCATTAAATTTAAGCTAGTTTTAAATACTTCAAGATTTACATTATTTAAGTGATGCTTATTTCGATCCATCCAAAGCTTAAAACATTTGAGCGTTTCACTAAAGCATGTTGTTGGAGCAGACAACTTCAACAAGGCAAATAAATGCCAATAGATTAAAAGGTTTTCCACTAATAAAATCGTTATTTAACTAGAGTAATTGTAACGGCCGCCCCGCACCATCAGACATTTCCCCGAAATGCGTTGTGTCAATGTCCGACTAGCACGGGACGATCGCCAAAAGAGGGTTGAAACGATATATATATATATATATATATATATATATATATATATATATATATATATATATATATTATATGAATCATCAAGAACCTGTAGAATATCTCCCAGCGCATGTAATAAAATATAATAATAGCATACTTGATATAAAACAGGCGAGACAGTGCATAAGCTGAAAACTAAACCATATCCATCAGAGTAGCGGAATCCCGAAATACATCTTATGATCCAAACCATTATTACAACTTCAAAATACTGTCTCTAAAAAGGAAACAAAAGAGGTACACTTCAAAATACTGTCTCTAAGGTTAAATATGGATTTTGTTATAATTTGAGAATGGATTTAAAGAAGTTTAATTTAACAAAATCCAAGATTGAACGAGATTTGGTTGAAAGCCTTTGTGTTCCGTAATTGTTTTTTTTTTGAATTGCGCTTATTATTTGGAAAGACCGGGATCGGATGTATGTCCAAAAACTATTCCAAGTAATAATACAACGTTATGAAGCAATTCAAGATCTGGAAAACGACGAATGAAGACCAGGATTCTTTGAATTGTTTGGATCGATTGCTGATGTCTCGGTTGGGCTGATCCCCTAATACGAGGTTATAAATGGCATGAGATTTGAATATATTTAGATATTTTTGGATTGGTGTTTCGTTCAGACCCAAAACGGACATATATGGATTATGTGTCTGACATTGTAATTGACCGCGTAGACTGATCTCTGTTAAATATATATCTTCTTGGTGGCGTAGAATCTATTCCCTTGCTTAACACCCTTCTCTAAGATGTATGAGCTTAGAGGTTATATATTGATGGAAATCAGTTATGCGTTGTGAATGGACAATGTAGCATACTTAAGTTATGTGATGAGCTATGGATGGTCAAAGCATGGCTTATTTAAGCGTAGCTTTTTGTATATCATGACCTCGGCAAGCCTCACACCCCGGTAAATGGCCAAAACAGGAAGAAATGCAACAGGGTTATGGGGTGCTGTCTCCTTCTAGATAAAAGGTGTACTATCGTATGAATTCCAGGTATTAACATATATGGTAAAAGCATCTACTTTTGTGTTTGTTGTTGGCATGTGCTTGGAAAAGTCAGTAACGATCGGGAGATGGCATACTCAGGCGTACTCTAAGTTACCCGGTTAAGGGGTAACCTGGCCTTGTGTTGGCATGAGAACCATTAGTTGATCCTCGGACATCCCTCTAGAGGTGTTCAAAATTCGGTTCGGAAGGAAGCTCCTTTGCCTGGTCATTGTTGGAAACCCAATCTCTGCTATGAGCCTATACGATTTTAGTTGTATACCATACGTCAGTATAGTATATGGTACCTATGCTGGCTAAGATTGATACGTTTACTTTCGAAAGGATTTTTCACACTATATTATAGTATTGAAAGAGGATTTTCACATATTAAGCATTTTTTTACTATCATAAGGAGAAACCTCGCCCATGTGTGCGTTTGCATTGTGTGTGTGCCGTGAGGCCTTATAGTAGTTTCATTTTTCAAAAGTCATAGTGAATTTCTATGCACGAGAATTCATATGGAGTAAACCCGTTTCGCGTTAACGGCGTGGTCCATTGAATTACCCAAACTTAAAATGAATCCTAAAATAACTACTATTTTGAGCTCTCACACCAGTCCTTGTTTGGCATGAGGCAGCGTGATAGGGGGTTCTCGCTCTTAGTTTGGTGACGAGCGGAAGACTATTACCTCTACACGTCCCAAGAGGGGTTGGTTAGGCAGGAGGTCGCGACAGTCGAGAGGCTGGCTGTAAAACTATGTGTTGGGCTACCATTGTAATGCCACGGCGGAGTATTAGCCGCTGTGACCTGGAGCTTATTGTTCCCACACTTAAACTCTGGGTGCCCATAATTTTGCATGGGCAGCCAGTAGCATAGCTTGTAGGTTTATCTTTCAGAGCTGGATTCAAGATTGGAGCTAGAGATATATTTTGGGTCTTCTTAGTCCGCTGAAGAATTTATTTCCGTTCAGCTTATGTTGCACTCTGGTGTATTCCCTATAACTCTATTGTTATATTATGGAAATGAAATGAAAAGTTCTGTTGTTTTTTGTGCAAATGTATTAGTACCAATAACCATCCATCTCTATGAACATTTTAAGTTAGTTTAATTATCGGTGAGAACCGGGCAAAAAGCCGGGTCGTTACAAATGTCCAAGCAGTGACCAACAACAACACAAGGAGAATACATATATAGTGCGTGGAAGCCTCCTGCTTGTCTCCAGACAGCTACTAGTGCATAACCACCTAATCTATCTCTAGTCTGCTCGTTTAGGAGCAACCAGAGTAATGGGAAGAGACATAAAACTCTGGGTCAGACGAAAGTCTGGTATGAGCGATAGCAAATCTATACCACTAAATAGAGCAATAACAGGTATAAGAAATCATGCCTGACCTGGACCTGCAACCAAAGAGTTAGCACAACAAGATGTACATTACTCTAAGGTAACACTAATATATAGTGTAAAAATGGGAGTGTGCGTGTCATGGTGATGGCAAACATCAAACACAGCAATTATCCTCACATCTCTCACTAGGTGCGTAAAGCATACACTATCCACCGCTTTGATCACTAGATCCAATGGGGCCATGACGGAGTCCAACTCCGTACAACTATCGCTACGACCACTTTGCCCTTTGGGGCCCTGATGGAGTCCCACTCCATACAACCTTTGGCCCCACTACATTGGTCCGTAGTCAATAACCCTACCGGGTCAACCAGTCCACATAGCCCTGGTCCTAATTCGTCTACATACCCCCTCTCTCAATGGTGAACCAAAGTTATGGATATCGATAACTCCTTTGCACACGTCTTGCAGCAAAGCCCAACTCTAGAAGTTAACTCGTTGGCTCCCATCTGGATCTTGAGTAATAAATTCTCACTAGGACCTCCTTTGCATCTCGGGTTTTAGTAAAATTGAAGTTGATCTTCAGAAGAGTTCACTATTGTCGTCGCGTGGGAGAAATTCAAATCCAGTTCGGTCCGTGGTGCTCCATCTGGTTGGTTTGTGACCCTCTCCTGGTAGTGGTTCGTGACCCCGGTTCGTGACCCTCTCCCGGTGGCGGTTCGTGACCCTCTCCTGGGGTCGGTTCGTGAGACATACCCCCTTCAGGAACCGAAATCCTGTAGTTTTTCCAGCAAGCTAATTTCGCTGAACGACGGCGTTTTCAACCATTCTAACTTTCCTATAACATTAAAAAAATACCAAATAGTAGTAGCAACATGTAAAATCAATCAAAAACATTATAACATCAACTACCTAGGCTATTGTAGATCAAACATATCCCAAATCTAGGATTTTCCCTTTAACCATGTTTAACCATATCTGACTATAGGTTTAACCATGTTTAACCATATCTGACTATAAGATCAGCAAAATTAATCCAAATTAACCCAAATTCGTACCAGCGACATAAAATAATATTTTAGAATTTCTACATATTTTTCCAGAATTTTTAGATGTATAATTTCGCTAATTATCACTAATCACCCCTAATTAGCTATAATTAGTGTATAAACATGCAAATCACTCACCTTAGCCACAAATGAATGTTAGATCTGAAACTTATATTGATTGGGAATGGATTCCTATGTAGTGCAGCAGTTCCAACTCTGATTTGGTGTTAATCTAACTTGATTTGACGTAGATTTGATTAATTAGTGATTAGAAACCAATTAGAGAGAGATCTGGAAGATGGAGGCCATGATTAGGGTTAGAGGAATGTTTGTGGCGGCTGGAAAAAATGAAAGGGAATGTTTCTCCAAACCCTTTCAGCCTTCCCATAACCCTAATCTCGAATTGGGTTATGGGCCTAGCTGCTAATCACACTATTAAGCCCAATTAAGCTATTTTCCATCTTCCAAACCTTATTTCAGCCATATCTCCCAAGCGATAAGTCCGTTTGATTAATGCTGACCACTATGTGGAATTGGAAACCATCATCTGAATCCAATGGAAGTGGTTTCAGGTCAAAACTCCTTACCGAGCAAAAGTTATAGGCGAAACAAGATTCTCTAGGGGGAAAACGGTCATTTAAGATTCAGCAAAAATGTGAATGTGGGAAATGACCCCAATAGTCGTTTCCCAAAGTTACACGACCATATGACTTCGTATGAGAATAAAATAAATATTCTACGATCCTCCAATACGTAGAATGCGGGTTGTTACACTCTCCCCCGCCCCCCCTTAAGAAATTTTGCCCCCGAAGTTCCTTAACCAAGAAAATATACAATAGTGGCCCGCATGCCTATCAGCCATTTACAAACAATCATACATACATAATAACACAACAAGCCTATCCTAGCATGTAGTTTACTAATAAGGGAGTAACTATATCGCGATTCAAATCTTACCAAGTAAAGAGCTCTGGATATGACACCTTTATGCTCTCCTCGGTTTCCCAAGTACAGTCATCCTCATTATCACCCCACTGGACCTTAACCAGTTTCACCGTCTTCCTCCGGAGTTGCTTCTTATCATGTCCGATAAGACGATCTGGTCTGCAGTTTCCAACTACCGCGGGTTCTATCTCGATATCGTCCAACTGATCTGGTGAAATAGTCATATCAGAATCATGTATGAACTTCCTTAACTGAGAAACATGAAATACGTTGTGCACTCCCGCCATCTTGTCAGGTAATCCAACTTTATATGTAAATTCCCAACATGTTCGAGAGCTGGAAATGGACCAACAAACCTTGGTGCTAATTTACCCCTTTTACCAAACCGAATTACACTCTTTAATGGAGAAATCTTGATGAATACCAAGTCACCAATGAAGAATTTCAAATCTCTTCGTCTTTTGTCAGCATAACTCTTCTTCCTATCTTGGGCAGCCTTCGTTCGCTTTTAAATAACCTTGATCTTTCCTGAAGTTTCTCTTATACATCTGGCCCGAGCACAAATTTCTCACCGGTTTCTAACCAACATGATGGTGAGTTGCATGGTCTTCCATACAAAGCTTCAAATGGAGTCATACCAATACTGGACTGATAACTATTATTATATGCAAACGTAAGTTTGACGGCAGCCCCGCACCATCAGACATTTCCCGAAATGCATTGTGTCAATGTCCGACTAGCACGGGACGATCACCAAAAGAGTTTTGAAAAAATGAATCATAAAGAACCTGTAGTGTATCTCACAACGCACGAAATAAAATAAAATAATAACATACTTGATATAAAATAGGAGAGATGGTGCATAAGCTGGAAACTAAACCATATCCATCAGAGTAGCGGAATCCCAAAATACAGCTTATGATCTAAACCATTATTACAACTTCAAAATATTGTCTCTTAAAAGGAAATAAAAGAGATACACTACTAATGTCCAAGCAGTGACCAGAAATAACACAGGGAGAATATATGTAAATAGTACATGGAAGCCTCCTGCTCGTCTCCGGACAGCTACTCGTGCATAACCACCTAACCTGTCTCTAGTCTGCTCGTTTAGGAGCACTCAGAGTAATAAGAAGAGACATAAAACTCTGAGTCAGACGAAAGTCTGGTATGAGCGATAACAAATCTATACCACTAAACAGTGCAATAATAGGTGTAAGAAATCATACCTGACCTGGACCTACAACCAAAGAGTTAGCACAACAAGATGTACAATATTCTAAGGTAACACTAACATGTAGTATAAAAATGGGAGTGTGTGTGTCATGGTGATAACAAACATCAAACATATCAATCATCCTCACATCTCTCACTCAGTGCGTAAAGCATACGATATCCACCATTTTGATCACTAGATCCATTGGGGCTATGATGGAGTCCAATCTGTACAACTATCGCTATGACCACTTTGCCCTTTGGGGCCCTGACGGAGTCCCACTCAATACAACCTCTGACCCTATTGCATTGGTCAATAGTAACCCTATCGGGTCAACCAGTCCATATAGCCCTGGTCGTGGTTCGTCTACATACCCCTCTCTCAATGGTGAACCAAAGTTATGGATATCGATAACCCCTTTGCACATGTCTCGCAGCGAAGCCCAACTCTAGAAGTTAACTCGTTGGTTCCCATCTGGATCATGAGTAATAACTTCTCACTTAGACCTCCTTTGCATCTCGGGCTTTAGTAAAATTGGAGTTGATCTTCAGAAGAATTCACAATCGTCTTCGCGTGGAAGAAATTCAAATCCAGTTCGGTCTGTGGTGCTCTATCTGGTCGGTTCGTGACCCTCTCCTGGTGGCCGTTCGTGACCCTCCTCGGGTGGCGGTTCGTGACCCTCTCCTGGTCGCGTTTCGTGACCCTCTCCTGGTGGCAGTTCGTGACCCCGGTTCGTGACCCTCTCCTGGGGCCGGTTCGTGAGACATACCCCCTTCAGGAACCGAAATCCTACAGTTTTTCCGGCAAGCTAATTTTGGCAAACGACAGCGTTTTCAACCATTCTAACTTTCCTATAACATCAAAAAACATACCAAACAGTAGTAGCAACATATAGAATCAATCAAAAACATTATAACATCAATTACCTAGGCTATTGTAGACCAAACATACCCCAAATCTAGGATTTTCCCCTTAACCATGTTTAACCATACCTAACTATAGGATTAGCAAACTTAATACAAACTAACTAAAATTCATACCAGCGACATAAAATTATATTTTAGAATTTCTAAATATTTTTCCAGAATTTTTAGACGTATAATTTCGCTAATTATCACTAATCACCCCCAATTAGCCATAATTAGTATATAAGATATGAAACTCATATTGATTTGGCACGGATTCCTAAGTAGTGCAGCAGCTCCAACTCTGATTTGGTATTAATCCAACTTAATTTGACGTAGATTTGATCAATTAGTGATTAGAAAGCAATTAAAGAGAGATTTGGAAGATGGAGGCCATGATTAGGGTTAGAGGAATGTTTGTGGCGGCTGGAAAAATGAAAGAGAATGTTTCTTCAAACCCTTTCAGCCCTCCCATAACCCTAATCCCGAAATGAGTTATGGGCCTAGCTGCTAATCACCCGATTAAGCCAGATTAAGCTGTTTTCCATCTTCCAAACCTTATTTCAGCCGTATCTCCCAAACGGTAAGTCTGTTTGATTAATGTGACCACTCTACGGAATGGGAAACCATCATCTGAATCCAAAGGAAGTGGTTTCAGGTCAAAATTCATTACCAATCAAAAGTTATAGGAGAAACAAGATTCTCCAGGGGCAAAACGATCATTTAAAATTCGGTAAAAATCGTGAATGTGGGAAATAACGCCAATAGTCATTTCCCAAAGTTACATGATCATATGACTTCGTATGAGAATAAAATAAATATTCTACAATCCTCGGATATGTAGAATGCGGGTCGTTACAGTAATATTCTCTTTAATTAAGCAATTTTTCCTCAGGCATCCATTTACTTGGTTTGTCTAAATGATTGTCTTACGTGTTAGCTAATTATTCATGTCAACGTAATGTAGGCACTGATATATTGTTGAATTGGGTGCATTAGCGATTGAGCAAAATGGAGAAATTTTCAAAAGAAAATCTTTTTGTTACTTTGTATTGGACAATATTTTATGTCTACGTAAATAATGTTTTGTACGAAACCATATTTATCAGTGACTAATAAAGTTGTTTGGTATTCTAATTTATATTTAATTAATATGTATTGGGATGGTTATGTTATACATTATTGTTTTATTGTATTATATGTTACATTTCACAGCAGTTTAAACTGCCCACGGTCACAAAATAAATCCAATCAACGCAAAACTTGAAATCTTACAATAATTAATCACAATGGACTTTATAAAATTAATTTCGCTAAAAATGAAAATTGTTTGAAAATTAGCTATTCTATAATCCCATATTTAATCGACATAATATAAATCGATTATATATAAATTAAATTATAAACAATTCAATTTAATAATAATAAATTATTATTATCGTGTATGCATCTAAACAGAATATATACAGTTTCAGAAATAAACGAAATAAGGTTTTATAATTGACATTCCAAATTTAAGTTAAAACGACATTCAATTTATATTAAAACCCTCTTTTATTACATAAATAATATGTTATAATTTATAAACCATTCCATAGCGACTTTCTGAAAATTTGATTTGGACATAACTTACAATCTATCAGACAAAATCTCAATTTTTCACTTTCATAAAAAAATCAATAGATTCCAGCGTTTCTTGTCTTAGAGAAATCCGGCTAATATTGAATCATGTACATTCATTTGAAATTGAAAACGTAATATTACGAACTACCACGATGTCACAAGCTCGTTTATAATTTAATTATAATTTATACGTTAAAATGTCGTTTATAAATAAAACCGTTATAGTAATTCAATTCTAAACTGAATTAAATCTACTGAATTATCCAATTCATACAATACTGCAAATTCAACAATTTCCGACTATTTCGAAAATTAAATATATTATTCCACTGTTTATATCAATTAAAGATTCAAAATATTTGAATTCAAGTCATTTAACTTACCAAATCATTATTTAAATAATTAAATTAATTAATTATTCTAATGTTAAAAATCCGGGACATTACATTCCTTCCACTTTAAAAGTAATTTCGTCCCCGAAATTACTAAGATAGGAAAAATGCTACAAACCCTATTAACTAGGTTAAAAAAAACGTTTTAGTTTACTTCTTAACTTCAGTTTTAATTGAACCAATTAATTTAAATTAAAATATTAATTCATTTTTACTAACGAGAATTTTCGAGAATTCTGAAAATTTCCAAATATCTTAAACTTTTGAAAATTTTGCCAGCGTCTCCTTTGTACGGCTCATTCGGTGCAACTACAACTCGCCTTTTTAGGGCTTCCCCAATCCAAAAGAAAATTAAACACCCAAGAGGCTTACCAAATAGGTTCATAAATCTCATACTCATATAAAATGTAAACTTGTTCCATTGTCAGGCATTCAATTTTATCTCTTCCATTTGCTATCCAGTCAGCATATAGATGCATTTCCAATTGATCTCCAATCAACTTATCCTCAAATCCAATCATTCTCTTATAACCAGGCCAAATTCCGTTTCAAACTCAAGTTCCGATCTCATTTCCAAATTCTTACTCAACAATCTAATTCCATTCCAGATTATCTCTAATCCAATCCAATTTTATTTAACTTAGTTTAAGTTAAATTCTAATTTATTTATTCACTTTTACCATTTCAATCTATTTAACTTCAAAAGTTAAATTTAAATTTCAGAATCCAAATTCCTGGGTTTTTATTTCAAAAATCAATTCAATTTAACTTACATGAGTTCAATTATATTTCAAAATCCAAATTTTACTCGATATCATTCTGTTACCATTCAATTTCCGCTAAACTGACTTTAATTCAAATTTCTATTTTCTTTCACAAATTTCAATTTGATTTGCTTTTAATTCAACCAATCTCTTCTTAGGAGTTTTGAACAGCATAGCTCTTTGACAAAATCAAATATTCCCTTTTGGAATTTCAAAACAACTTATTTTCTCAAACAATTCAAAAACAAAATCTTTGGTAGTAATCTATCACTTAAAAACTCGAAAATGAACACCGACGATGGCGCACACTTCATCAGAATTATTTTCCCGTGGTCGAAGCGAGTACAATACTGTATCACTTTTTAAAACTCGTTCTTAACACTTCCATTTTGAAATTATTTCAAAATATCCTTCAGAATATTTGAAAAACATTTTCAAATTCACCCAACATCTTAGAATTTTCATATTTTAAATCCACAATTCCTTTACAAACAACTTTCCACATTTCAGGAATTTTAGTTCCAAATCTGTTTTAAATTTTAATCCATCTGATTTTATATATTATATCTATATGAATTTTGATTGCTTATTTATACCCATTAAATTATAATCTCATTCGCTTGTAACTACAACCAACACATCTAATATACTATAGTAATCTCAAAATATATACTTCTTTTATACAAAAATATATTTTGGGCAAATTTATTTTTTTACCCTTTTTTCAAAACGTACTGTGTCGGCTCATCGTATTCAAGTGTTTAGAAACCCCTATCGACGTTGTGGTGCCCCACCGTCGACCAAAATCCATAAGTCACTCAATCAATCGCCACAATATAAAATCATTTTTTTTCCAGTCTACAAATACGCTCTCTCGTATATATACACTCAACTCAATCTAAGGTATTTCTAACCTCATCTCTACTGAGTTACGCCACAGAGCCAAGGTAATCACTTAACCTTTAGCTCTGATACCACTGTAATGAACCAGTCGACCCCGAAAATCAACACAAAACACCATGTCAACTATTCAAGTATCGAAAATGCCGGATCATTATTAGAAAGAAGTTGAAGGGTGAGAAATAGAAAGAAAGAAAGTTAGAATAGGAGAAGAAGAACGCAAATACAACAAAATCAGAGTGAACACGAATCTCACAGCGGAACGAATAAAATATATTATATAACAACTTTTGAAATGCAAAACTATATTTGTACTTACATACATCATCAGAGTACATCACGTATATACCATAGCGGAATTAAACTCTCTCTATATATATATCTAACATTGAAGCCTCCTGATCTAAGCTTTTCCAAGTATATATGTAAAATTCCAACTACTTGACTACCCATCCAAATTTGGGCACCCAAGTGTTTAGGTCAAAACAAAACAAAATAAACTCTGGGTCAGTCATAGGATTGGTGTGAGTAAACTCCAACCACTTGGTTTAACTTTTAAAAATCCTTTTGAAAAGAAAGGATAATCATAAGACTGATCCACACATAATCACAGATGGTTTTTACCCTACGATAACCCAAAACATTTTCATAATCAATACTTTTTTGATATTATAATAGTGTCTAAAACAAGTAAATAGCAATCTAGTAGAACGTTTGCATCTCACGCTCTACGTACATAGTATACAACCAAAACCTTGGGCGCTTATTGGAGAATGGACTTCCAACCATGGCAAGGTATGGGACCACCTTCCGGCAGTGTACCTCTAGAGCTGTGCAGTTAAAGCGTTAGCGGTTTTATAGCGGTGGAGGTGCAAAAAGGTGCAGGGGGGTAAAGCGGAGACATAGCGGAAGTGCAAAAAGGTTTATTTGATGCAAAATAAAAAATTTAAAAATACTTAATTATCATTCTCACATTATTTGTGTGTAATAAACGAATATTAATTAATATTATATGGCAATACCAAATAATATCATGGTTATGCACACTAGATTTGATCATTATTGCTTATTTCTACCCTATATTGGACACTTACTACTTAAAATTAGCTATTTCCACTAATTTATTTGATTTTTAAAAAAAAGAGAATTGGTCAAATCATCATTTATATGCTAATATTGCAAAAGCGGATGCTATATAGCCTTGATTTAGTGGACGTAGCAGAAAATAGAAGGGCTTAAAGCGGATATACTGTTCATCAGCGTTAAATTAAAATAGCGTAGGGTCGAAGAGTGTTACGGGCTATAGTGGGGATATTGCGGGGCTTTAGCGGGGCTTTAACTACATAACTCTAGAGAAAATACACTAGGATTCAACAAGAACATCATACAACCTTAGCTAAACATGACTGGCCATTCATTTCGCTTGAATGTTCTAAATATATTGTCACCCTATAGTTTGGGCCCACCGTATTCCCGAGAGATACAAAATCAAAAGAAGAACAAATAGAAATTTCTCAATATGGTGACAATATACCCTAATTGGGAGTGACCCACTTAGCCATGCGGCCTACCCGATTTTATACCATTTCCCAGTTGAAGAAGCCTGAGGTCATAATTTTCTCTTTGAACATATGTCCACCATACCATTCACTTTGAATGCAACATCGTCATACCTACCAAATCACAAATTGATTTCTACAAAAATGTCACGGGAACAAAGCTAAGAGAAACGAATTTCTCCGCCATCAGCAAATACGTTTAAAGAGATCAACTTACCCGATCTATTAGGTATACTCTGCCGGACATTCGTCTATACAAGTTGTCCTGAGACTGGACAAACCGAAGACTCTATTATTTAAATCCATCTTAGGCAATTTCAATCTAGGATCGCCAGAACAACCTTTGCATAAACTTCATCTTCAATTATCTTCAACATATTTGATTTGCAATGTTAATTCCCATATAGAGTAGTTTTCAGATAATAAACCTAATATCTGTCTCTCCATATTGTCAACCGAAAAATGGTCAAAAACTTTGATAGTTGGTTATCTAACTATCAAAGGAAAACATCCATACAAATAATGATCTAATTTCCAAATGGAAATTATATCGATCAACCATCAATTAACATTGAGCCCCTTTTAAATAGATTTATCAATAATTTATTCATTTCCCAATTCTCTTTCAATATTTCTACCGGGTATTTCTCAAAACCAGTTTAGCTCATCACGATTCTTGAAAAACTTTTCCATCTATCTACATTTCTTATTTCTTATATTTAGAAAATATACGTTATCAATATTGAAAACATTCCCATTTCTATTCACGCATCACTATTCTTCCACATCCATCAGTCCTTAACCGTAAACTAGTAAGAGAACAACTCCCCAAGTATTAACCTCGAAGGCCGAAACCAACATCTGATCGACAAATAAAAAGTCGTTCAACTTGACTAGTCTTCAGTCAGTTTCTAATTTCCTTAACTCCATTCTTAACTTCTTATTAACAAAAATCATTTCCTTTTCTATACTCAGAAAAACATCCCTGGTTATATCTGGAATTTTTTTTCCAAAATCCATTTATATAGATTTAAATGAACATTGTATAAAACATTGATTATAACGACAACGTTATAAAACCTGCTTCCAAATATTTAAATTTAAAATATAACTTTGATTCTTTAGTTAGAATAAATAAATAAATCTTAATTAAAAAGGAAAGTAAATAATACCTTCCTGAATTCGATATAATCGAATTTCAGTGCCTTTCGAATAATCTCTCTTCGATTAACGTTTCGAATGTCAGAATAAATTCACTATTTCAAGTCAACTCAATTTCTAAATTCACTTTTGGATTTATCACTTCAAATATTTACTAGTTTCCTTTTATAACCAATTAAATCTGCAAAACAATTGCTTTTGAATCATTATTCACTTTAAAGCTTGAATATTATTCCTTAACACAAAACTGGACTCGTTATATCAATCTAATCTTGATTTTTATTTATAAATACCATTATAGGTTCAATTCCTGTTTATCAAGTTCTTTTATAATTTTTCATTCATAATAAATTCGGTACCAAATCTCTTTTACAAATTAACCTTCTAGTTTATTTTAGGGGATTTTCACTTAAAGGGCTTATTTGTTCAGGTTAATAAGTTTTAAGGACAAACATTCTGAAAAAATAGTTTTAAAGACAATTCTGTATAAAAAAGATAAAAGTGGTTATCTTTTTATGTTATACATAAATAAAGATAAACGCTTTTATCTTTTTCCTGTATAACTTGAAAAGATAACCGCTTTTATCGTTTTCGTGCAGAATTGTCCTTAAAACTTATTATAAAGAATTGATGTCCTTAAAACTTATTATCCTACAAAAAGAAGCCCTTTAACCTAATTTCCACTTTATTTTATTTAGTAAGTTTATAGTTCTAATTTGATTTTACATTCAATTATAAAATATCGTTTTCAAACCGAATATTAATTGTCTTGTCAAATCCTACATTATATAATATATAATTTCTAAAAGTAAATTATTTTTATAACTTTCAACATAGTCGAATTCAGATTATAAATCCTTATGGATTTATTTCAGTTCTATTTACATTTCAAGCATCGAAATAATTTCATCGCTCTTTTTTTACGATTCCTAGTTTTCCCCTTTGAATTCATCCTTGAATTTACATTCCCAATTTCTTTAAAAATAATTATTTCATCCCATTTACAAACATCGTTTATAAATCAACTGCTTGTTTTTTCTATAACAAGTTGTTATATTCTATCCCAATCAAAAATTCAATTTCTATTTTTAAAAGTAGATTTTTTTTCCTTTTCAAAACCCAAATCCTTTCCCAATATATTTACGGTATTTTGTATACCAATTATTTCAAGGTCAACATTATTCAAACATCCTAAACACACAATAATCAACCATAGATTATTTGACACATCATATAATGCAATATATAAAAACAATAATATAATTCTTGAAGGATCCAGTTGGATTCCTCCAACTTGTTTCCATGCATCCACATATGTTAATCAACATGCATAATACCAGTTTCAGATCAATATGAAATATAATAATAAATATAATCAATATTAAACTAACGAGTTATATATAACTATATATATTATTTCAACCAATTAATAGCAATTCATCCAAACAACCATCACACATCATCCAATCATCATTTAACAATATTAGAATACTTTTATAAAATTTGAAAACTGGACAGAGATGGTGATTTTACTCACCTTGTTCATTAACGTTAAATAATGATTAACGTCGGTTGATTAAATCAAGCATTTTATTTTACCTTAAATTGTAACGACCTCCAAATTGCTCCAGACTGGTTCCATTGTGTAGCCTGCGAACATACGATCCTAACAAATCTTATTTCATTGAATTTCGATATTGTATGAGCAACATATAGCATTTACAAGTTTATATGTTATTTAATTAACTTAAACTATTTATATATAAATTGGACCTACCCATTTCAAAACAGGCCTGCACATTTCTTCACCGACCCAAATAAATAGTGCCTCCTTCCACCTTTTAAACAACCCGACTCCAAAACAGTTCCTTCTTCCACGTTTAACAAAACACTTCTCTTCATCTTCTTTTTTTCCTTTTTTTTTAAATAATTGGGATTTTACCACATCTCAACCCATCACCGCATTTTAAAAACCCATGCCCACTTCACTGTAGCGCCTTCCTTCTTCTCCGTTAAAACCCGCGAGCTCTTCCATGTTGAATACACTATTTTTGAAACTCTTCAGGCTTCGTACCTCACCATTTCTTCACTAAAATAGAAACCACGACCACTATTATACTTCCCTTCCTTCTTCTTTCACTCTATATGAACGCGATAAAACTCGCACCTGCTATTCAAAACCAACCTCACGAAAGATTGCTGCTTCCTACAGTAACTCACAACAAAAAATTATCCAAAATCACACCCAAAAATGCACATAGGTGTTATTCCTTTTTGTAAATCCAAATATATACTCCGATTTGCAAACAAATGGCTACCCTTCCAACGAACTCAAGCCCTACTCATTGTTGTACATAATTCGATAGCTAAAAGAGGATGCACACCCAAAAAAAATAGTGTAGGATTGAAGAGAATCAAAAATCTAACTCGAAGATTTAAGTTTGGAATTTATGGAATTTTGTATGGATTTACGAGGATTTTAGAAACTCATGATTTTATTTTAAAGTGGCATCCATCATTTTTTTCCATGATTTATGGTGTTTCCTGAAACAGAAGAGGAAAAGTGAAGCTGTGTATATTTATAAAAGTATAAGCTTGGGGGTTAAGGAATAGGTATGGTAGGATATAACATAGGTCAGCTAAATGAATAAGGGTAGGGAAAAGAAAACACGTAGCCTGCGTTTTTGAAGGGACGTGGTCTATACGAGACTTAGCCTCTAAGTAATGCAATTAATATATATTTGTTTGATTTTATTTTATTTATATATATATAACTTACACACGAAGTAACACTCAAAAACTATTCCATATGAGCTCCATCCTGGTGAAACTTGAAATCTTGCAACAATTAAATATTTCGGACACGGTGGAACTAGTTTAGTGGAATTCCGAGTCCATTTGTAAAAACTCCTTTCTGATTGCAAATGGTTCAATAGTACACATTTAAACTGCGCACGGTCACAAAATAAATACAATTAATGAAAAACTGAAAATATTACAATAAGATCACAACGGATTTTATAAATTTAGTTTCGCTGAAACGAAGGTCGCTTGAAAATATTCCATTTTATAATCCCATATTTAATCGATATAATATAAATCAATTATATATAAATTAAATTGTAAACAATTCAATTTAATAATAATAAATTATTATTATCGTACATACACCTGGACAAAATATATACATTTTCAGAAATAAACAAAATACAGGTTTATACTTGACATTTCAAATTTAAGTTAAAAGGACATTCAGTTTATATTAAAACCTCTTTTATTATATAAATAATTCATTATAATTTATAAACCATTCCATAGCGACTTTCTGAAAATTTGATTTGGACATAACTTACAATCTATTAGACAAAATCTAGATTTTTCACTTCCATCAAAAAAAGTTCAATAGAATCCAACATTTCTTATTTCAAAGAAATCTGACTTATAACGGATCACGTATATTCATTTAAAGTTGAAAACGTAATATTAACTACCACGACGTTACGAGCTCATTTATAATTTTAAAACGTCGTTTATAAATACGCCCGTTATAATAATTCAATTCTAAACTAAATTAAATCTATTGAATTATCCAATTCACACACTACGGCAAACTCAGCAATTTCCGACTATTTCGAAAATTAAATATATTATTCCACTGTTTATATTAATTAAATATTCAAAATATTTGAATTCAAGTCATTTCCATTACCAAATCATTATTTAAATAATTAAATAAATTAATTATTCGAACGTTAAAAATCCAGGACATTACAATTGGATAAAATTTTTGAAGTTATGGTTTCCAATTGACAATTAAAGTCTAAAGCATTTGAAATAATTTTATCAATGCAGCAGTCTAGACTAATTTGTTAAATATAACAAAAGAAATTTGATATGATATAAATGTTCGAAACATATATTTATGAAGTTATATTATCTAGCAACTAGTTTATAAACATGATTTTTGGAATATTATTTAGATAATGTAATCTTATTGAATTTGATATAATTTTCAATGGTTTTGGAAAATAAATGATGTTAAGACTTATCAAGTGCTTACAAACAATTTCTAAATGTTGCAACTTTGGATAACAATTGACTTTACATGTTACCAATCATACGATCTCTATAATTTGAGATTGTATTTAATTCAAGATTCTTATAGAACCTAAGTACAGTCTATAGAGGATGTACTTCGATTGATTTATATATTTCACTGGCCTTGTTACAGGAAGAAATCCCAATAAGAGTTCATATCTCTTGATATAATTATTCATAATATTCAAAATTGAAATAACCATAATTTCATAAACAATTTGTTTACTTTTTTTTTTACTTTAAATGTGATTTACTATGAAATTTAATATATACTATTATTTCAAGGATTTGAAGAAAAAAACTAAGAATTTAATTGAAAAACCTTTTCCTTGAAATGACTATTAATATAATCAAGTAATTAAACGTTATCTTGTAATGACCTTGTAATTACTATACCTTTCTTTTCCTGATTTAAATTTACTCACATAAGAATATATAGTCCTTACTCTAATGTCTTGTTTTTCATTATGCTCTAGTCAGCCTGAGTTGTTTTTAGTTATCAAAGACGTTCGTTACTTGTGGATGAAGATGTAGTTTAAAGACCATAATTATTACTATCAATTCCGATCCATTATTGATATGTCACGATTGTGTAGCTTTAACATTATTGCAATTGAAATCAAATGTAAATTATTTACCAACATCTTGAAACATTTATGTTATTTTTATATTTTGTCATTCCATTGTGAATTCTACGTATTATTAAAATCCTTCTCTTCTTATTTTCTCTTATTGTACTATACATAATAATAATTCGTTATTTTGGAATGGTTTGAGTTGGACTGCTTAGTTTATTATCAACTTGAATTGTCCTAAAAAGACGGTTTGTTAAATTTGGTATCAGAGCTTTGGTTGAACGAATATCGACGCCCATTGGGCTAAAACTCATTAGAGATGGGGATGCTAATATCCTAGAATGAGTCGAGAGTAATATATATGAGAACATACTTATTATATTCTTATATGGTAGCTTTAAAGGTTAAACAAGTTTTAAATGATTTATGTATAAGATTTATAAATATTCTAAATTATGGATAAAAGTTTTTAATATAAACATCTAAAGAGAAAAATACGATTGGTTTTATACGAATATAAGTTAAGTTATGAACTTTACATATCTAAGTTAAGAAAAACTAAAATGTATAAGAAGTATGAGGCTTGAAAATTTTAAAATCTTAAGTGGAAGAAAATTATTTGAAAATTTTATTGTATACTTTGTTAAGTAAATGAACACGAACCTGAACTTCAAATGTTTTGGAATTGTATCTAAATTAAATTTATCATTTTGGTAATATGTGATGAATAATTTAAGTAATACTGATTTGACAAATATTTATGAATTTAACATGATGAATTGCTTATGATTTTTGAGATAAATGATTTGAAGAAATGATTCCATAATGATTTTAATTTAAATGGAAAATGTTATGTAAGTAAATGAACGTATATTAATATGAATGATCGTTGTAAATGAAAATAAGGAAATATCGAATAGAATGCAGTATATTTGAGAAACCAATACAACAAACATATAAGTTGTATGTATATCATTTGTTTGCATGATAGTTTTATCCAAGATTTGAGTACATAGTTTCAAGGTGATTCGTATCGATCTGAATAATATTTTTTTCCACTCGATTCTTAAAAGCGAATATTGATACAAAATTTTAATATGATTTTAAAGTTTTCCATTCTAATATACGGTTACGTGAGGAAAAAGAGGTTTCTAATCAAAGAACTGGATTAGAGTTCGCACTAGAGTAATCGTGTTATCAATATTAGTTTGAAAGAGAAATTATATGATCCACCGCACGATCAGATTTGTTATTGCATACAAATGATATATGCACATTGTATGGGCTTTGATAAATATCTAGTTAATTTGTTATTGGCGTATTGGAAGTTTGGGCAATGACACTCCAAATTATTCATGTTAGTATGAATAATCGACTAAGCAATTATTTGAGGCTATTCAGCATAGGATACGCTTAGTAGATTATTTAACATCCTTGTGCAGTGTGAAGATCTTTAAACCTGGACTAATCAATTTGCTTTGATTTCTAATAATGATGGATTCTACTAAGATTGAGTGTGTAATGATTTTTGAAAATGTAAAAAAGATAAATCAAACAATGGTAAATTATGGAACTTCAATTTATTAATTCTGAAATACACTTTGAAGTGATTATAAATAAGTGATAGCCCGTAATTGAGACAATGATAACATTAAATTAAGCTTGATATTATTTTGAATATTAAGTAATGATACTATTGATAATAAAGTAAATATATTGATTTTAATATAAGTGCTTAAATATATGTGTGAAATATATATTGAGATGAATATTAAAATAATATTTATAAATGAGAATTAATTTACGTAATTTGAGAAATCTTAGGATTAAACTTTGTACGTAATGAAACTCGAAATTGTTGACTTGATATAAAGAAAATTCATACAAATTGTTTTGAAAATATCCTTGTTGATTTAATTGAAGAAATGCTATTTGAAAGGTATTGAAAGTAGAGAAATTTATGTTATATGAACATGAAACGAATCCAAAATATCACTTATGAAATATTCAAAATTGAAAATTTATGATCTTACATTTATATAAGCGTAAAACTGAAATACTTTTGGAATTCATTGATTAAGGAAGAATATTTGAATTCGACAACGATGCAACTTTGAAATATGATTCTTATATAAAAAGGAAATTATGTAAGTATGTAGTGAACTTGAAACTATAGATTTAGAAGTGTTCAATTTGAAGAAAAATCTTATGTAATGGAATTTTATATAACTACGATATATGCGAAATTATGAAATGAAAACTACAATATACAGTATTATATGTTTTAAAATCAAAGATATAGGAAGTGCCTACCATTGGAAATTGTTATCTTACTTGATAGGATTGCATTAGAACTCTACTCGGTAGTTCCATTAGAAGTTAGAGTCCTACTCATTAGGATTGCATCGGACTTTCACTTGGTGACGTCACGTGGAAATCTCAGTTGGCGTGATCACTTTGAAATCACGCTCAATGAGGTCACATCGGAGTCCACTTGGTGGGTTCTACTAGAATTGATTGTACTCATTTGATATTGATTGGTAGCGTAATTCAGGAATAAGGATTGCGTACGATACTATGGGATTTTACTGGGATAACAGATGAAACCCTTTGCGTACTGTGATCTATCAAGGTTTTGTTTTATAGCGTAAATCGAGGGTGGAGATTCTTTACTGTACTACTGGTTTCTGCTAGGACAGCAGACATAACCACTTGCGTGTTGTGATTTATGAGACGATCTTAATTCGAGAAGCGTTGATACCTACAGTTACAAGTGATTCCGCTAGGTTAGCAATGTAGCCATTTCTTAACTGCGATCCACGAGGGTGATATTTTCCATATCTATTTTTAACTTTTGAAGTATTTACACTAGATGTTTAAATAGGTCTATTGACTAAATAGAGATTTTTAGACATGCGTCGATCAACGTATGCCTACATTCTGTAAAAACGAAAATAAACTTATTCAAACATCGAGCTATAAAAGTATTTTTGCTCTAAATAACAAATCAATAACATGGAAATTAAATTTACATAACTTCAACGTAGTAAACTAAGAAAACGTCTTTTTTTTTTTGAAAATTAACTGTTTTGAAATATATCAAATAATAGTATCATTTACATTACTTTTCTGGGACGAAATGTTTTGAGTAGGGGGAGATAATAATAAGCCATAATTTGACCATTTTTAGGATATTAAATTATATCGAAATATAAATAAAATTGTTTCAAAATGTAAATTTATGATATTTCAAATGAAAATTATAAGCTATGATTTTAATAAAATTAAAATTGAATTACCTATAGTGTTTTAATTAAGAGAAACCAAGAATTAATTAATAACTTATATTTTGCATTAAATTGAATTAGCATTTTAATAAAATTTAAAGAATATTTCGAGAAAATTTAAATATACGTTTTCATTTCAAAATTAAGTATAATTTAAGAAAAAGAGTAAACTTGAATTTCGAAACAATATTTTACAATCATCAAATAACAGTCATAAAAGATACAGAAACAATATTGGTACTTATCTAGAAACTATAAATTTGAATTTGGTTTGGGTGTTTGTAGTTTAATCGAAAGGAATTGAATCAATCATTAATAACAGATATTTAATTTAATTTTAACTCGTTGTAGAAAAATAAAGTAATAAAAAAATTGTAAAACACTAGTTTTTGAAATATAAATATTTTACACGAAACTTTTTAGAAATTTTATAATTAAAGTGTCGATGTTCATTTCATCAAGTATTGATTTCGCTAGCTCCATTTAAATTATTTTATATAAATTGTAGTTAAATATTGAGGTAATGTATGTAGTGGAAACGATAATTTATTTCATGTGTGGACTTTCAATTTGAGCATATGGCAACTTGAATTTTTATATGTGGTGTATACGGTTATTTGGACTAAATCATATATAAACATATATATTTAAAATTTAAATTGAGCATTGTTAAATTGTATACACGTTTAATTAATTCTCATGTTTTCCAAGTCTTAACTGTCCACTTTTTATTTATTTTTGCTTGAATTCGAACAACCAGCATTTCTTCATCTCTTCGTTATCACCTTCTTCTCTTCAAAATCCCTACTCCTCCCTTCTTAAATCTAAATGCTACCCTTTTATATAAAAAAATTCTAAAGCTTCAAAACCTCTGAAACCAATTATTACCGACCGAGCAAACTTTCACTTGGCCACTTCTGCTGCTGCTACGCTCTTCCCTCCTTCTCCACATCTCTATTTTCGTACACAAGCCGTGACCATCCTCTTGCCATTGCAATAGCAAGCCAAATGTTCTCCTTCTCGAACTCCTCTCACCAACCAGAGTGACCTCACTATTTCACCTCCTTCACTCAGCTCGCAACCACACCATGGCTCGTCCCTTCCAGCAACTATCATCAAGCCAGCGCGCTCTAGTTAGGGCTGTCAACGAATATTTTCGGATGCGGACAGTGCCATATCCGCATCCGCATCTGAATTCATTTTCGGATATCGGATATCCGCATCCGTGGATATGGACGGATATCAGATAATTATCAGCTCCGCCAACGGTCGATAAGTCAATGAACATAATTGGATTTTTTTAGCATAATATTAAGCTTTTTCAACCCAACCGATTACTAAAGTGCTAAAAATAAATAAATATGATGATACTAAATAATTTTGTGTAATTAGCATGCGTTTAATAGACTTTCAAATTTACAAAATTATAAATTAGTTTATTTAAGTATGTGAAAATATACATAATTTAAGCCATAATCCTAAAAAAAAGCGGATGGATAATTTTTGGATGCGGATGTCTATATCCGCATCCGTATCCATTTTTTCGGATATCGGATATTTATCTGCTTTTCGGATGCGGATGCAAATGGATTTCGTATTTTTTTGGTATCCATTGACAGCCCTAGCTCTAGTCCTTCCACCTCGACAACATCCTAAAACCAACAAACCCGTCTCTTTGTCGGCACGGTCGCATCCACCTCCGCACTTAGTTTGGATCTACCCAGTTTTCTCTATCTTATATTATCATTTTTCTCAGAATTACTATTTTACATGGTGCATACAAATGGGGTGATCTTCTTCAGAAATGGACTCAGAAGTATTACCTCTTTAACTTGGTGCATATGACGTGGGGTGATCTACTTCATAAATTGATGGATTCTTTTTGATTTGGGCCACTTCCCAAAACTTATAAAAATAGTAGGCTGCTTTACAAATCATTTACGAAAATAGGTCAGTTTTGGCCATAACTGACGGCATGCCACTAGGATTTTTTTTTACGAAGGCGACATTCCAGATGCCGCTAATAAAAAGTGGTACTTTGTGGCATCCGAAATAGCGCCAATTGTCGCTATTTAGGATCCCAGATCTATTCATTAACATAGCCAGCAACCTTCATCCTCTTTGACAGTAAACTTCCAAAAAAATTACCCACTTCACAAAATTTTAGAACTCTTACTAAATTTGCATCACCTTTGTTATGGATCCACTCAATAATCAACAAGTTATTGATTTCATCTATTTTCGAAGGTATGACTTTTTAAATAATAATTTACTAGTGTTTGATTTTGGGTTTTGTAACATCCCGTAATTTTATAACGGGACACAAGAGATAATTACAAAATAATTAATCTCTAAAAGAAGAATTGGAGGAAACGGGTTACGGCATTCCGTTTGTCTTGGAATTCTGCTTGAGATAGAGTCCGAGTTTGCGTAAAACGGACGCCGTATGAAGGAGATATGGATGAACGAATTTGGGCAGAAAAACCGGAAATAGGCAGAATACACTGGCGCACTTGTGAAGTGTGCCAGTACAAAAATGCACTGGCGCACCTGCCAAGTGCGCCCATACCGAGGGAAGTCCAACACATCATTCTGGAGTGTTCTGTGATGACGTGTCTTTTTCTGATTTGTTGGATGAACTGTCTTCGAGCTGTGTGACTCTGATGATTCCTAGACTAATCTAAAGGTTAGAATTAATCCTAAACATCTATATATATGTAGCTAAACCTAAACCCTAACCTCATAACCCTAAAACTATGGTGCCGTCATGCTATACGCTAGCCTGGCCTCCTTCATCTTCTCCAAACTAGAAAATCAAATCCAAACTAGTAATCGATTAGAAGAACTTCAAATCAAACGTCTACATCAAAGGATAGCTTAACAAATTCAGAAATCAGATCCCATAATACAAGATTCGTCCTTTTTCTGTAAGTTCAGTTATTATTTAGATTTAAACATCTAATAGAAATCATGACTGTAATAATTGGATCTATAACAATGCCTAATTCTGATTTGTGCCTATCCTTTTGTCAAATCTAAATTGCTTATGTCTATGAGACTATTGTGATTGATGTAATTACACCTATCATGCCTATGAGACTGTTGTGACTGACAATAAAACCTATCATACCTATGAGACTGTTGGATTGACATAATGGAACCTATCATGCCTATGAAATTGTTGTGATTGATGTAATGACACATATCATGCCTATGAGACTGTTGTGTCTGACATAGTGAAACCTGTCATGCCTATGAGACTATTGTGATTGACATAATGGAACTTATCATGCCTATGAGACTGTTGTGGTTTATATGATGGAACATATCATGTTGTACATCCTATGCCTATGAGACTATTGTGATTAAAATAATGGGACTTATCATGTTGTACATAAAAATTAGTGATTCTCTTAAGTCCAATTCTATCCAATCTTTATACCTATGGTGTAAATTGCTTTGCTTGTCTACCCATATTGTTAATGTACAACATTGAAACATGATTCTTGAATTGGGTACATCTTTACATACCTATTTTTCCTTATGTCAATTCTTACGCCCCTTCTCTATTTTTCCTCTTTATACTTGCTTTTGTGAATACTAAGTTCATTCGAAACTTAGATTGAATCTCGATTTATATGCGATTATAACGCAGGGAAAATTGGGTATAATTTAATTGAGTAAATTTTGGGCATAGCATGGGAATGTGGCATAAACTTGTATTGGCTAGACTTGTGGAAAATTTGACACATGGATTTGGACACATATGACAAATATATAAATTGGCTAAAGATGAACATGCCTAACCTGAGGTTAGATTGAGTTGCGGTGTAAGACTGCCCGGAACCGCCTGGCACATCCAGCGACCGCAACAATATAGATCTAATGTGAGAGGTTAGCGCATTTAAGCACAAAAACCCGAGGTGAGATTGAGTTGCGGTGTAAGGCTGCCGGGAACCGCCCGACACATCCAGCGACCGCAACAATATAGATCAAATGTGAGGGGTCGGTGCTTTAATGAATAAATTAAAGCTAAAAAACAGATAGGCTAAGAATGGTAGGGTTAAGTTAATCGAAGGAACACTTAACCAATATAACATGATGTGTGATAGGGTTAAGTAACACAAGAGGGCAACACTTAACCAATGTAACATGACCAGTGGTAGGGTTAAGTTAACACTTAACCAATGAACGAGTGGGGTTAAGTTAATGGGAAACACTTAACCAATATAATATGATGAATGAATAGGGTTAAGTTAATAGAAAACACTTAACTAATTACAACAAGATGAATGATAAGGGTTAAGTTAATAAGAAATACTTAACCAACATGACATGGCATGTGGATGGGTTAAGTTAACTTGAATGGATGGATAACACTTAGCCAATTTGGGAGGTATGCGAATAGACCCTAGAAAACCCTAGTAACGAGGACCCATTTCAACAGTAACCCACATAGATGTATCATAGTACCCTGAAACTAAGTAGGGTGGGGCACGATTACTGGGCTGATTATAAGCGGTCAAAATAGCGACAGGGGTGCAACAGTGTAGTTCCGACGGAGTATGGGCGTGCACATGCTCCGGAGTGGAAAAGTAGGCACTAGGCATTAGTAGTATACACTGTGCATCTAGAATTTGTGTCGGGTTGCTATCATAGGGATTGATACACCTTATGGTGGGACCAGCATAGGGTATCTACACGCAAGAGAGGGCCAGTTGACACATACACAAGGAAAATTAATACAAGTAGGGAGCCGATCGATAGGGTAGTAAGGGTACATCTAACATCTTCATGGCAATTAGACTGGTTGAGGTAAGATCCTCATGCTAGATGTACACCTGAAGGCTACCACAATTGCGGGGTTGAGATCACCTTATTTTATATCACATGATACTAATTGGGACACTAGTAGGGGATACAGATCCTTTTTCACAGGATACTAGTTGGGACACTAGTAGGGAATACAAATCGTTCTATAAAAGACACTAGTTAGGATGCTAGTTGGGTGGTGTAGAGAAAATAGGAAATCAGAGAAAGAACCGAAGCGCATTCAGTGTATCTTACCTTATCATATCTAACGATCATCATTTGTTGTCTTGGTATGCTTATTGTCATGGTTATGGTCTGGTATCCAGTTTATTCATGTCATGATCCTTTTACCTATTTACATGCTGAATAATCACTGGACTTACCAGGCTTTATGTCTGTCGCTGTTTTGTTTCGCTCTCTTTTCTTCCGTTTCCCCCTCCCCCTCACTCCCAGGTTCGCAGGGAGGGAATATTACCAATTAGCTCAGTTTTCTTTCCAAGCTCGAAGATAGATGATGTATTGCTTTGGACTCTCTTTTCCACTGCTATGGCTGGCTCATGCTTTATTAGGAAATATCATTGTCATTTCATGCTTCTTTATTTTATTAAATAAGACAGATGCTTTTTTGTAATGGGTATTGGTGTTTTGGTGCTAGAAAACAATCTTTGTACAAGCTATTTTACCAAGCTTCTGTTTTATCAAAGTAAAGTTTTATTTATTTTCCGCTGTTTAAATTTTTTTCTGTTTTGTAATTTATCTGTTCTATACACTTATGACGATCCACTGAAGTTAATGCATTCCCTTTGTGAGTGACCTTAATGGGGGTGGGGTGTTACACGTGGTATCAGAGCTGAAGGTTACCAGAGCAGATAAAGAATTTTGAAACCCGTTTTCAAAAGCATTTTTATAAAGAAGTATTTTCAAAAACATGTTTTAAAGAAGCGTTTTTCAAGAGAAAAGTATTGTTTTTAAAAGGCATATTCCCCAAAGCCATGAGCACTATCTTTCAATTCTCTATTTGAATCTCTTCTTCCTTTCTTTCCGCCATAGTTTCGAAGGCATACGACACATGTCGAGGTCAAAGTAGTGCCCAACCTCCTTTTGTAGCCATACTAGTTTCACCTGCGGCTAATCTTCTTTCAAGCTTTATAGGTTACCGTGTGATGGAGGTAGTTATGAGGAACTTGTCAATAAGCTACACAAGGATAGTAAGGATGAGAATAAGAGAGTTTGGGCTAAGGAGAACAAGCCCAAGGATAGGAAGCTTGTTCATATGGCTTAATCCACGCAGAAGGAGAAAGGTGAAAAGAAAAAGGCTAAAGTGGAGGAATCACAAACAAGGGATTAGAATATAAGAAGGTGGAAGAAATAATAGATCTCAACAAGAGGAAGTGTTTTATGTGGTATAGCGGGTCATTTAATTGTAGGAAGAAGAAGATAGGTGGTTGTTTTCGGTATAGTGAAGCAGGGCATCTTATCAAGGATTATCGAAGGACAAGGACAAGGGCAAAGGACATAATCTTCTAGCGGGCAATTGCATGCTCTCACTGCTAGTGTACCTAAGAGAGGTAGGAACGTTTCTGTTGAAAGTTTAGTTTTTCTTTTCAATCATCCTGTCAGAACTTTGTTCGATTATGGCGTTTCACCTTCTTTTCTATCCGCTTCCATAGTTGAGTCTCTGCACCTTAGTACTTATATAGTAGAAGATCCCATTATTGTCTCAAATCCATTTGGTGGTTCGGCTCATTTATCTATGATTTGTTTGGATTTGGGAATATCTATACTAAGCGTTAAGTTTAGATGTAATGCTTACGTTTTTGGTTCATGGGCTTTGGGTTGACTCTGGGGACGGATTTGTTATCCAGTAATGGTGCCATTCTCAATTGTGAAAGGAGGGTAGTTAGACTTTTGGCTCGCCTCGGTAATACCCTCGAAATCTCGTGTAACCCTAAGGGTTCTATCATGCTTAGTTACCTAGGATCTCTTGATACATCTGTTGATAATTTGCAATCTGTTTAAGTAGTCCATGAGTATCCCGATGTCTTTGATGAAGTGAAGGGTTTACCCCCAAAACATGAAATAGATTTCCGCATATACTTGGTTGATAACGCCAACCCAGTTGCATTACCCGTACAACACATGGCTCCTAGGGAGAGGAAGGAGCTCAGCAAGCAAGTTAAAGAGTTGCTTGAGAAGGGGTTTATTTGACGAAGTATTTTTGAATGGAGTGCTCCAGTAATGTTCGCTACTAAGGCAAATGGTCCACTTAGCTTATGCGTGGATTACAGAGAATTAAACAAGCGGACTAAGAAAAATAGGCACCCACTTCCAAGAATAGATGATTTGTTTGACCAGCTTGTAGGTGCGTCTGTTTTCTCCCAACTAGATTTGGCTACAGGGTTTCATTATCTAAGAGAAGCTGAGAACAGTATAGACAAGACTGCTTTTAGGACCCCTGACGGTTTTTTTGAGTAGCTCGTCATGCCTTTTGGTTTGATGAATGCACCCGATTATTTTGTTGACTTGATGAGTAGGGTGTTTAGGGAGTTCCTTAATAAGTTTATAGTAGTCTTCGTGGACGATATCTTGATTTTCTCAAAGAACGAGGGAGAACATGCTTTGCATTTAAGAGAAGTCATGGATACACTTGGAGCACATCAACTTAAGGCGAAGTTCTCCAAAATGTCATTTTTGGAAAGAAGAAGTAAGGTTTCTAGGACATGTGGCGTCCAAAGAAGGGATAGCAGTAGATCCCGCAAAAGTAGTTGCGGTGCAAGATTGAAAGGTCCCAAGGAATGCAACAGAAGTAAGAAGCTTTCTTGGACTAGCGGGTTAATATAGGAAGTTCATTAAGAACGTTGCGAATGTATTAGCCCCACTTACTAGATTAACGAAGAAGAATCTAACCTTTGCTTGGTATATTGATTGTGATGTCACTTTCCAATGATCGAAGAGGTCTCTTACAACGGCTCCAGTTTTGACTTTTACCTTACGGTAGTAAACGGTTTACGGTATATATGTATGCATGCGGCACGGGACTAGCGCCATTTTTATGTGAAAAGGAAGGGTAAGGTCGTAGTGGATTCCTTAAGAAAAAAAAAGGTTGACTGCAAGTCCTCTTTATGTGAAAAGGAAAAGTTCAGAATACACATCAACCTTTGATTTTAAAACCTTTGGTTAAGTTAGTAGTTGGCATCGCTAGGAGTAAGACCTACGCTTTTGGATCAAATAGAGACTTCACAAAGAAAAGACTCTCAAATAGTTGGCGCAATGGATAAGTTAAGTAGAGAAGAGGCCTCTAATCACCTTAAAACTACAGTTGGTAACATGGTTAGCATCTGTTTATTTTCAAGAGATAGTTCTTCCACATGGAATACCCTCTAGTGAATTTTGAAGACCCTTTGAGGAAATTTTAGCATGACACATTAGAAGTTGTAGTCCCGAGTATACTAGAAGGAGAAGAGGTGGAACGAGAGGCGACAGTGTAATGGATTCCAACTCATATTTTGGAAACAGAAATTAAGAAGCTACGCAATCGTGAAGTTAAGACAGTCAGAGCACAATAGGGGTGAAGCTCAAGAAGATGCGACTTAGAAGGCTGGAGACTAGATACGCGCATCATACCCTTTTGTGGGTATATCCTTGATCTCTCTTTTTCTATAAAGTTTGTTTGCATGCCAGTCTTTATCTTTTAAGTATATCCTCTCGGTCCTATCCTCGATCTTAGGTAGAAGCCAATGGATGTCAACATGTGTTCGAGACATGTTATGTTTGATAGATGCAAGTGGAATGCATGTGTTTGTTAGTGGTTGCTCGTGGATGCATATACACACACATTAGGCACTAGATCGGCTCCGTCACTTCCATATTGCATATGCATGAGTGAATATATATATATATATATATATATATATGGATTGAAAATTGATGTGTTATCATATGGATGTTGCATTTGAATGTATGGTTGTGCACTCATATAGAAATGATATGTATCAATAGGGTTCTTTTGTATACATAATGGACGCATGGCACTATCATGAATTGCATTAAGGAGGTCAACTGAATCAGTAGACCGCCTGATTTTGCATTAGATAAGGACATATATACACACTATGCGTATGATCATGAAAGCATTAGAAACAACTTTAAGGACAATGGATGCATGTGATTGAATGGTTGAGTAGATGGCTGTTGGATGGTAGGATACACATTCTTCTTGACTTGAAGATTTCGGGGACGAAATCCTCTAAGTAAGGGGCAATGTAACACCCCGTAATTTTATAACGGGACATAAAAGATAACTACAAAATAATTAATCTTTAAAATAAGAATTGGGTGAAATGGGTTACGCCAATGCGTTCATCTCGGAATTCTTCTTGAGATAGAGTCCAAGTTTCGTAAAACGGATGCTGTATGAAGGAGATATGGACGAACGAAGTTAGGTAGAAAAACCGGAAACAGGCCAGAATAACTGGCGCACTTGTGAAGTGCGCCAGTACAAAAATGCACTGGCGCACCTGCCAAGTGCGCCCATACCAAGGGCAGTCCGGCACAACATTCTGGAGTGTTCTGTGATGACGTGTCTTTTTCTCATTTGCTGGATGACCTGTCTTCGAGCTTTGTGACTCTGATGACTCCTAGACTAATCTAAAGGCTAGAATTAATCCTAGACATATATATATATATACGTAGCTAAACCTAAACCCTAACCTCATAACCGTAAAACTATGGTGTCGTCATGCTGTTCTCTAGTCTAGCCTCCTTTTTCTGTAAGTTCAGTTATTATTTAGATTTAAACATCTAATAGAAATCATGACTGTAATAATAGGATCTAGAATAATGCCTAATTCTGATTCGTGCCTATCTTTTTGTCAAATCTAAATTGCTTATGCCTATGAGACTATTGTGATTGATGTAATGACACCTATCATGCCTATGAGACTGCTGTGACTGACATAATAAAACTTATCATACCTATGAGACTGTTGGATTGACATAATGGAACCTATCATGCCTATTGTGACGGTCCGCCCTGCACCAGCCGACATTTCCTCCGAAAGTGCGCTGTACACATGCCCGACTAGCACGGAACGGTCGCCAAAGAAAGGAAAGAAGAGAATGAACTAACGAAAACCTGTAGAATGTATCACAGCGCATGGAACAAAATATAATAATATACTTGACATAAAACAGGCGAGACAGTGCATAAGCTGATAACTAAAACCAACATCATCATTAGAGTAGCGGAAATCCAAATACAGCTTATTACAACTTTCCAAATTACTGTCTTTATACGAAAGAAAGAAAGGTACACCACTAATGCCCCAAAGTAGTGACCGCAGCAACATAGGGAGAATATCTATATATATATATCATACGTGGGAGCCTCATGCTCGTCTTCGGTACAACTACCCGTGTATACCACCTAACCTGTCTCTAGTTTGCTCGTGAGAGCACCCAGAGTAATAAGAAGAGACATAAAACTCTAGGTCGGACAAAAAGTCTGCTATGAGCGATAAGCAGCTAAACAGAACAATAACAGGTATACTAAACCATACCTGAACCTGGATTTGCAACCAAAGAGTTAGCACTACATACCGTACAATACTCTAAGTGCCACTAACATATGGTGTAAAGATAACGGGGGTGGGGGTGTGCATGTCATAATGATGGCAAACAAATCAAACATAACAACCATCCTCACATCTCACACTCAGTGCATAAGCATACGATATCTACCGCTTCGATCACTAGACCCGTCGAAGTAGTGATGGAGTTCGACTTGTACGACTACTGCTACTACTAAGCTTACCCCATGGAGTCATGACCAAATCTTTACAAATGACCCCCACTTCATTGGTCTATAGCTCTTTAGTCGTACCTAGGCCACTGTGGCCCTGAATCCGTTCACTTACCCCCTACGTATAGTGATCTAAAGTCATAGACATCAACAACCCCTTAGCACACGTCCCGCAACAAAGCCCAATCACGAAGTTCACTCATTGGTTCCCATCTGGATCCTGAGTCAAAACTACTCATTTGGACTTCCTTTGCATCTCGGGTTTTTGGTCTTCTTCCCCGGATCGGTTCGGTTCTTCACTTCTTTTCACTTCAGATCGCACTCGCAGTTCGGTTCATGATTCATGTCTCAAGCCCAATCTCCTCGGTTTGGATAGGAATACCCCATACAGGTCGGGTCGTGCTCCTCCAGCTCGTGATTCATCGTTAGGTCCTGCTCGTGATGCAACACCATTGGTTCGGAGTCCACTAAGCGGCTCGGATCGCGCCCCCTAGAGTGGTTCGGATCGTGCTCCAGACTTCACAGCTGCACCATCAGTTCGGGGATGAGCATCGGGTCGGGTCATGGTCTTCAAGTGAAAACGGATTGGTTCGAGTAGCTCTCTACGATCGGGTCGGTTCGGGTAAGGGCGATCTGATCCGGTTTCCTGCATATTTTCCTGCAACTTCCAGCGACTGTTTATACGTCACTCAACGGCGTTTTCGGCCATTCTAACTATTCTAAACAATCACAATTCATACCAAACAGTCATAGCAACATATAACATCAACCACAAACACCAAAGTGACAACTTGATAGGTTAAAATGGATCAAACATAGCCAAAATCCCATATTTTCCCTTAAGCATGTTTAAGTAAATCTAATCTCATTAGCAAAACTTAACCGAATCAACCCAAATTTCTAACAGAGGTATAAAACATCATTTTGAATTTTATAAATATTTTTCCAGAATTTATTAAATTATAAATTCGCTAATCAACACTAATTACTCCTAATTAACCGTAATTAGTGAGAAACCTTGCAAACCACTCATCTTTGGCACAAATAAACTTTAGATCTGAAATGATTCTCTGTTTTGGCATTGTTCCCAAGGCAACACAGCAGCTCTATCTCAATCTCTTTGCTAATCCGCCTCAATTTGATGTAGATTAGGCCAATACTTGATTAAATGGTGATTAGAAGGTGTTTTAGATGTTGGAGGCCATGGCTAGGTTGAGAGGAATGAATAGTGACGGCTGAAAAATGAGAAAAAGGTATTCTCCAAACTCTAATAGCCCTTTTAAACTCCTAATCCCGAAATTCCCCTTTAGGCCTAGCTGTTAATCACTCGGTTAAGCCCAATTAAGCTGTTTTTCACCATCTGAAACTTGTTTCAACCATATCTCCCAAACAGTGATTCCGTTGGCTAATGTGACCATTCTACGGAAAGATAAACCATCATCCGGAGCCATTGGAAGTGGTTTCAGTCAAAATTCCTTTCCAGTCAAAAGTTATGGTCAAAACAAGATTAGATAGGGGCAAAACGGTCATTTAAAAATCGATAAAAATTATGAACATGGGAAATGACCCCACTAGTCGCCTCCCAAAGTTACATGACCATACGACTTCGTATGTGAAATAAATAAATATTCTACGATCCTATGATACGTAGAATGAGGGTCGTTACACTCTTCCCCACTTAAGAAATTTCGTCCCCAAAATTCCTTAACCCAAAACATACAAAGGATTCCGCATGCCTACCAGCCATATAAAACAATCAAACATGCAAAACAAACCTATCCTAGCATGCAGAAAGACTAAATTGAAACTGTAATCTTACCAGACGAAGAGTTCTGGATACGTCTTCCTAATGCTCTCCTCCGTCTCCCAAGTACAATCATTTTCATTCTCGCCCCACTAAACTTTGACTAATTTCACCGCCTTCTTTCGAAGCTTCTTCATATCGTTCCTAACAATACGCATAGGCATGCGGTTTCCAACCACCTCGGGTTCAACTTCGATATCATCCAACTGATCAGGTGGAATAGTCACATCTGGGTCGTGTACGAATTTCCTAAACTGGGAAACATGAAATACGTTATGAACTCCTGCTATCTTCTCTGGTAATTCAACTTTATATGCCAAATTCCCAATTTGCTCAAGAACTGGGAATGGACCAACAAATCTTGGTGCTAACTTGCCTCTCCTGCCAAATCGTATGACGCTCTTCAACGGAGAAATCTTGACAAACACCAAGTCGCCAATGGAGAAATTTAATTCTCTTCTCTTCTTATCAGCATAACTCTTCTGCCTATCTTGGGCGGCCTTTATTCGCTATTGGATAACCTTAATCTTGTCTGACGTTTCTCTTATTACTTTTGGTCCAAGCACATATTTCTCACCGGTTTCCAACCAACTTGATGGTGAGTTGCACGGTCTTCCGTACAAAGCTTCAAATGGAGCCATACCAACTGGATTGGTAACTATTATTATATGCAAACTCTACTAGATGCAAATGGTCATCCCATGATCCACCAAAATCCAATACACAGGCTCTCAACATGTCTTCTAATATACGATTCACCCTCTCTATTTGACCGTCGGTTTGAGGGTGATACGCGGTACTAAGATGTAACTCTGATCCTAACGCCTCTTGTAAGCTTATCCAAAATCCACTAGTGAACAGCGGATCTCGGTCACTTACAATGCCTTTGGGTATTCCATGAAATCTCACTACCCAATTTATATACAGTTCCGCTAACTTAGCTGCCGTCCTATTTGA
This sequence comes from Allium sativum, assembly GCA_030737875.1. Classification (NCBI taxonomy): domain Eukaryota; kingdom Viridiplantae; phylum Streptophyta; class Magnoliopsida; order Asparagales; family Amaryllidaceae; genus Allium; species Allium sativum. Next base: position 993,295,684 of record CM060910.1, on the reverse strand, counting down.
CTTGACGGGTATAAACCTTGCACTCTTAGTCAATCGGTCCACAATCACCCAAATGATATCATGGCCCGATCTAGTCCTTGGTAACCCATCAATGAAATCCATTGACACTTGTTCCCATTTCCATTCTGGAATTTCTAATGGTTGTAACAAACCACTAGGCTTCTTTTGCTTAGCTTTAACTAGCTGGCAATTCATGCATTTGGATATAAACGTCCCAACGTCTCTTTTCATCCCTTCCCAGTAGTAGGTCTGCTTCATGTCTCGATACTTCTTGTTACCACCAGGATGTATGGTCAGTTTTGAGTGATGACATTCTCTAAGCACTTCATCTCTCAATCCATTGACATTGGGTACAACTAGTCTTCCATTCTTTCTAAGCCATCCATCTCGATCAAGCCCACACTTGTTCATCTCCTCGTCGATACCCATCTCAAACTTGGAGATAATTTCCAATAGGTTAGGATCGTTCCTCTGACTGGAGCCAATCCGCGCAATCAAAGTGGGTCTGATCATCAAACTTGCTAACATTTATGGATCCAATTTGCACTTTGGTCTGAAATCATACCCAGCGATGTACTCCAGTTGCTTCCATTCTAAAAACATAGCCCCTAAACTGGCATGTCTTCTACTCAATGCATCAGCTACCGCATTGCCCTTTCCTGGTGTGTATACGATACCGAAATCATAGGAAGGCAAGAATTCTAACTATCTTTGCTGTCGGAGATTTAGATCCTTTTGGGAGAAGAGATATTTCAATGATTTATGATCGGTAAACAGCTCAAATCTTTCTCCCAAGAGATAATGTCTCCACATCTTCAATGCGAATACGATCGCTGCTAATTCCAAGTCATGGGTAGGGTATCTTCTCTCATGCGGTTTCAATTGCCGACTTGCATAAGCTACAACCCTACCTCCTTGCATCAATACAGCACCTAGTCCGGTACCACATGCATCTGTATATACTGTCATCTCTTCATTCCCCTTAGGAATGACTAACACTGGTGCACATGTCAACTTTTCCTTTAGACTCTTGAATGCATTTTCACACTTTTCTTCCCAGACGAAAGCTTGATTCTTCTTGGTCAACTGAGTCAACGGTGCTGCTATCTTGGAAAAGTCTTGGATAAACTTACGATAATATCCGGCTAATCCCAAGAAACTTCTTATGTCCGTTGCATTCTTGGGCGTAGACCAATCTTGTACCGTAGCCACCTTCGCAGAATCCACGGCAATACCATTCTCTGAAACAACATGGCCTAAGAATCTCACTTCCCTCCTCCAGAAGTGACACTTAGAAAACTTCGCTTTCAGTTGGTGTTTTCTCAACACCTCCATCACTATCCTTAAATGTTCATTGTGTTCTTCCTCTGTCCTTGAATAAACAAGGATATCGTCCACGAACACAAGAACAAACTTATTCAACTGATCTCTGAATACCCTATTCATAAGATCTACAAAATATGCTGGCGCATTGGTCAACCCGAATGGCATGACCAACCACTCATAAAATCCAGACGGCGTCCGAAATGCCGTTTTAGCTATACTCTCAGCTTCCACTCTAAGCTGATGAAAACCTGTCGCGAGATCCATTGAGAGAATACTCTCGCGCCTCTCAACTGATCAAACAAATCATCTATCCGTGGTAGAGGATACATGTTCTTCCTCGTCACCTTATTCAACTCGCGGTAGTCTACACATAACTGAAGGGAACCATCCGCCTTGGTAGCAAACACAACTGGTGCTCCCCATTCAGAAACACTCCTTCTGATAAATCCCTTCTTCAAAAGATCGATGACTTGCACCCCGAGCTCTCGCTGCTCCCTTGGTGCCATACGACGAAGTGACATCACTATAGGTCTGGCATCTTTCACTAAATCAATACGGAACTCAATCTCTTGGTGTGGTGGAAGCCCGGTCACTTCCTCGAAGACGTCCGGATACTGGCCAACCACGGGCAAACCTGACAGCTCACTATGCGGGATGTCGAGGGAATTTAGAAAACTAGCCATTACCCTATCACTAGGTAGACCACCAAACACTACCCTCCGCCCATCATCCGTTCTAGCTGTCACGAAAAAGCCCTCACAGTCTACCACCACCCCGTATCTTTGGAGCCAATCGACTCCCAAAATAATGCCAAACCCAGTAAAGCCCAGAACAAAGCAATCACAAACAAACATGCATCCATGACTCGATAAGACCACATTATGACAAATCATGCTAAGGTTAGTCGGACCACCAATCGGGTTCGTCACTACTAAAGGTGTATCGACAATCTCGGGCTCTAATCCCAACTTATCTACTAGGTCACTAGATATGAAGGAACTGGAAGCTCCGGTATCAAACAATACTCGAACAGGAACATCATAACATACCTTGAATAACGACATTCTTTCCCTTCTTCGCCGCAGTCGGGCATTCGACGAAGAAGGAATAGCATTAAGGGCATATGATTTCACCATCTGCTTTTCTTTAGGGGGTTGCGGACACTTGTCCTTGTGATGTCCCACTTGGCCACAGTTGAAGCACTTCCTATCCGCCGGCTTGGCCCGACAATTACTAGCATAATGGCCCTTCTTGCCACAGCTAAAGCACTCAACATCTTTCTTCTTCTTCTGGCCATCCTTATTCTGGTTCTGCTTCCTCTTGTTCTGAGAACCATTCTTGCCTCCACCGCTTGCTTGCGGTTTTGGCTCCTCTGCAGATGCGACCTCAATCTTTGACTTAGGGTAAAGACTTTTCAATCTTAAAGCTTTCCCCATAATCGATTCAAACATCTCATCGATGCGGTTAATAAGCCTTTCCCCCAAGTATCCATCCAAACCAGTTATGAACTTCTCATTCTTCTTCTCGGCAGTATCAATAAGAGATGACCCATATTTCGACAAAGTGTTGAATTTGACAATATACTCCGAGACAGCTCTGCCATTCTGCTTGAGTTCCAAGAATCTCTTAAACAACACTGACTTCTGAGCAGTTGGTATGAACTTATCGCTAAAGCGAAACTTAAACTGGTCCTAACTAATCTGATCCTCGGGAGTAGCTGTCTTTATAGCATTCCACCAATTCATTGCCCGTCCTTGCAGCTGACGGGATGCTAGACTTCTCTTCATCGCGTCCTCGATACCCAAGTCTTCGAAGATACGCTCGTAGCTATCCAACCAATCCTGAACATCCGTAGCCGATTCCGTTCCGTGGAACGGCTTCCCACCAAGACTAGTATAGTCCTTGTTCAGCTTGGCGAAATTGGCCCTAGGCGCCTGCACTATTGGACCACCCCCATTACCAGCATTGGGAGCTGCCCTCTGCACGTCCCTAAACATCTCCCTCATGAGGTCAGTAAACATTATCCTCATCTCAGCAGCATTCCCATTATTGGCTCCTCTGCCAGTACCCCTTGCATATCGGCCCATCGTTTAATCTGCACAGAGAAAACGATTAACCATCTCTATAGTGGTGCCAGTGCAGTGCGGCTTCATCCTCAACTACACTAATAATATACATATATATATATATATAGTTTTTTTAAAACCAAATAATCACAAGTACGCGCTCTCATATACGTGTACTATCTCTCCCTGATAACTTCCCTAGGTTACCACGCAACCTAGAGCTCTGACACCAAGTGTGACGGCCCGCCCCGCACCAGCCAGCATTTCCTCCGAAAGTGCGCGGTACACATGCCCGACTAGCACGGAACGGTCGCCAAAGAAAGGAAAGAAGAGAATGAACTAATCGGAAACCTGTTGAATGTCTCACAGCGCATGAAACAAAATATAATAATAATATACTTGACATAAAACAGGGGAGACAGTGCATAAGCTGATAACTAAAACCAACATCAACATCATCATCAGAGTAGCAGAAATCCAAATACAACTTATTACAACTTTCCAAATTACTGTCTCTAAACAAAAGAAAGAAAGGTACACCACTAATGCCCTAAATTAGTGACCGCAGCAACATAGGGAGAATATCTATATATATCATACGTGGGAGCCTCCTGCTCGTCTCCGGTACAACTACCCGTGCATACCACCTAACCTGTCTCTAGTCTGCTCGTAAGAGCACCCAGAGTAATAAGAAGAGACATAAAACTCTAGGTCAGAAAAAAAGTCTGCTATGAGCGATAAGCAGCTAAACAGAACAATAACAGGTATACTAAACCATACATGAACCTGGACTTGCAACCAAAGAGTTAGCACTACATACCGTACAATACTCTAAGGTGGCACTAACATATGGTGTAAAGATAACGGGGGTGGGGGTGTGCATGTCATAATGATGGCAAACAAATCAAACATAGCAACCATCCTCACATCTCTCACTCAGTGCATAAGCATACGATATCTACCGCTTCGATCACTAGACCCGTCGAAGTAGTGACGGAGTTCGACATGTACAACTACAGCTACTACTAAGCTCACCCCATGGAGTCATGACCAAATGTTTACAAATGACCCCGCTTCATTGGTCTATAGCTCTTTAGTCGTACCTAGGCCACTGTGGCCCTGAATCCGTTCACGTACCCCCTGCACATAGAGGTCTAAAGTCATAGACATCGACAACCCCTTATCACACGTCCCGCAGCAAAGCCCAATCATGAAGTTCACTCATTGGTTCCCATCTGGATCTTGAGTCAAAACTACTCATTTGTACTCGGGTTTTTGGTTTTCTTCCCTGGATCGGTTCGGTTCTTCACTTCTTTTCACTTCAGATCGCACTCGCAGTTCGGTTCGTGGTTCATGTCTCAAGCCCAATCTCCTCGGTTCGGATCGGAAAACCCCCACATGGGTCGGGTCGTGCTCCTCCAGCTCGTGATTCATCGTCAGGTCCTGTTCGTGATGCAACACCATTGGTTCGGAGTCCACTAAGCAGCTCAGATCACGCCCCCTAGAGTGGTTCGGGTCGTGCTCCAGACTTCATAGCTGCACCATCAGTTCGGGGAGGAGCATCCGGGTCGGGTTGTGGTCTTGAAGTGAGAGCGGATCGGTTCGGGTAGCTCTCCACGATCGGGTTGGTTCGGGTAAGGGCGATCTGATCTGGTTTCCTGCATATTTTTTTGCAACTTCCAGCGACTGTTTATACGCCACTCGACGGCGTTTTTGACCATTCTAACTATTCTAAACAATCACAATTTATACCAAACAGTCATAGCAACATATAACATCAACCACAAACACCAAAGTGACAACTTGGTAGGTTAAAATGGATCAAACATAGCCAAAATCCCATAATTTCCCTTAAGCATGTTTAAGTGAATCTAATGATATGATTAGCAAAACCTGACCAAATCAACCCAAATTTCTAACAGAGGTATAAAACATCATTTCGAATTTTATAAATATTTTTCTAGAATTTATTAATGTATAAATTCGCTAATCAACACTAATTACCCCTAATTAACCGTAATTAGTGAGAAACCTTGCAAACCACTCACCTTTGCCAGAAATAAACTTTAGATCTGAAATGATTCTCTGTTTTGACATTGTTCCCAAGGCAACACAGCAACTCTATCTCAATCTCTTTGCTAATCAGCCTCAATTTGATGTAGAGTAGGCCAATACTTGATTAAACGATGATTAGAAGGTGTTTTAGATGTTGGAGGCCATGGCTAGGTTGAGAGGAATGAATAGTGACGGCTGAAAAATGAGAAAAATGTATTCTCCAAACCCTAACAGCCTTTTTAAACTCCTAATCCCGAAATTCCCCTTTGGGCCTAGCTGTTAATCACCCGGTTAAGCCCAATTAAGCTGTTTTCACCATCTGAAACTTGTTTCAGCCATATCTCTCAAAAGTGAGTCCGTTTGGCTAATGTGGCCGTTCTACGGAAAGGTAAACCATTACCCGGAGCCAATGGAAGTGGTTTCAGGTCAAAATTCCTTTCCAGTCAAAAGTTATGGTCAAAACAAGATCAGCTAGGGGCAAAACGGTCATTTAAAAATCGACAAAAATTATGAACATGGGAAATGACCCCACTAGTCGTCTCCTAAAGTTGCATGACCATACGACTTCGTATGTGAAAGAAATAAATATTCTACGATCCTATGATACGTAGAATGCGGGTCGTTACACCTATGAGACTATTGTGGTTTATATGGTGGAACCTATCATGTTGTACATCCTATGCCTATGAGATTATTGCGATTAAAATAATGGGACTTATCATGTTGTACATAAAAATTAGTGATTCGCTTAAGTTCAATTCTATCCAATCTTTATACCTATGGTGTAAATTGCTTAGCTTGCCTATCCATATTGTTAATGTATAACATTGAAACATGATTTTTGAATTGGGTACATCTTTACATGCCTATTTTTTCTTATGTCAATTCTTATGCCTCTTCTCTATTTTCCCCCTTTTTACTTGCTTTTATGAATACTAAGTTCATTCGGAACTTAGATTGAATCTCGTTTCACGTGCGATTATAACGCGGGGAAAATTGGGTATAATTTAATTGAGTAAATTTTGGGCATAACATGGGAATGTGGCATAAACTTGTATTGGCTAGACTTTTGGAAAATTTGACACATAGATTAGTATAGATCTAATGTGAGAGGTCGGTGCTTTAATGAATAAATTAAAGCTAAGAAATAGACATGCTAAGAATGGTAGGGTTAAGTTAATCAAAGCAACACTTAACCAATATAACATGATGAGTGATAGGGTTAAGTAACACAAGAGGGCAACACTTAACCAATGTAACATGACCCGTGGTAGGTTAAGTTAACACTTAACCAATGAATGAGTGAGGCTAAGTTAATGGGAAACACTTAACCAATATAATATGATGAATGAACTGGGTTAAGTTAATAGAAAACACTTAACCAATTACAACATGATAAATGAGAAGGGTTAAGTTAATAAGAAACACTTAACCAACATGACATGGCGTATGGATGAGTTAAGTTAACTTGAATGGATTGATAACACTTAGCCAATTTGGGGGGGGGGGGTATACGAATAGATCCTAGGAAACCCTAGTAACGGGGACCCATTTCAGCAGTAACCCACATAGATGTATCACGGTACCTTGAAACTAGGCATGGTGGGGCATGATTACTGGGCCGATTATAAGCGGTCAAAATAGCGGCAGGGGGTGCAGCAGTGTAGTTCCGACGGAATATGGGCGTGCACATGCTACGGAGTGGAAAAGCAGACATTGGGCATCAGTAGTAAACACTGTGCATCTAGAATTTGTGTCGGGTTGCTATCATAGGGATTGATACACCTTATGGTGGGACCAGCACAGGGTATCTACACGCAAGAGAGGGCCGATTGACACAGACACAAGGAAAGTTAGTACAAGTAGGGAGCTGATCGATAGGGTAGTAATGGTACATATAACATCTTCATGGAAGCTAGGCTGGTTGAGGTAAGATCCTCAGACTAGATGTACACCTGAAGGCTACCACAACTGTGGGGTTGGGATCACCTTATTTTATAACACAGGATACTAGTTGGGACACTAGTAGGGGATACAGATCCTTTTTCATAGGATACTAGTTGGGACACTCATAGGGAATACGAATCGTTCTATAAATGACACTAGTTAGGATGCTAGTTGGGTGGTGTAGAGAAAATAGGAAATCAGAGAAAGAACCGAAGCGCATTCAGTGTATCTTGCCTTGTCATATTTAACGATCATCATTTGTTGTCTTGCTATGCTTATTATTATGGTTATGGTCTGGTATCCAGTTTATTCATGTCATGATCCGTTTACCTATTTACATGCTGAATAGTCACTGGACTTACCAGGCTTTATGTCTGATGCTGTTTTGTTTCGCTCTCTTTTCTTCCGTTTCCCCCTCACTTCCAGGTTCGCAGGGAGGGAATATTACCACTTAGCTCAGTTTTCTTTCGAAGCTCGAAGATAGACGATGTATTGCTTTGGACTCTCTTTGCCACTGCTATGGCTGGCTCATGCTTTATTGGGGAATATCATTGTCATTTCATGCTTCTTTATTTTGTTAAACATGACAGATGCTTTGTTGTAATAGGTATTGGTGTTTTGGTGCTGGAAAACAATCTTTGTACAAGCTGTTTTACCAAGCTGTTGTTTATCAATAAAGTAAAGTTTTATTTATTTTACGTTGTTTAAATTTTGTCTTTTTTGTAATTTATCTATTCTATACACTTATGACACTCCACTGAAGTTAATGCATTCCCTTTGTGAGTGACCTTAATGGAGGTGAGGTGTTACAGGTTTGGTTTGACGGATGGTTCGTTATTGGAATAGTGAAATTGTTGTTATCTTGTATGTAGAACGACTCCTAAATGTAGTCCTACCATATGTTATTATGATGGTGAGTGTGTGGTAGACGAAAATAATTTCTGCAAATATATAGGAGGGTTGTATAAACTGGCAAAAGTTGTTCAAGGTTGTAATTTGGTTTAGTTGAAAGAGTCGGTATATAAATCGAATAAGATTAAATCTGAAGAATTTGATACTGACTTAGTATATACCCGGCCTACCGATTCTGGATTGAAAGCCATTAAAATAGCTGATGATGATGTAGCTATAATGTTTTCAACGACATCGAAATCCATTGAGTTTTTATTAAAGAGCAAACAGATTCAAGTAGTAGAACCAATAGCACTAGTAGTAGTTAACCATGAATGTCAACATAATGGTGAAAGAAATGGTTGTTAAAATGTAACATCGAGATTTAATACTTTATCTATTACCGCGACATACGATCGGGAAGAAAGAATTTTCGATTTTCCACTATACACGGGTTATTAACATAATATTCAATACAATTATTTGTATTCTACTTAAGAAAGCTTCACACAGATGATAGAAATGTGAATGCTATTTTTGTTATTTGCTGGATTTACAAACATATGTTATTTTTCAGTTCTTATGTTTTGTATGCAGTCATGTTTCACAACAAGCGACTCCATTTTGCATTATCGGACCTTTAAATACTTACATGCCTTTTTCATGCATCCTACATAAACCGAGTAACAACATATAAGTCATAGGTATGTGAAAGTTATACAGTTAACTCGTTGGTTTTGTATGTGAAAATCATTTATACAGTTTACAGGTTCCACAGTTGGTAAATTTTCAGCGCTCCCGTCCATGACATTACTAATCATATATCGAAGTACCAAGCGAGGACATTATAGCAAATGACACATCAGCCAATATCGAAAGGGACATGGTTGTAGATGAAGAGGAATACATGGATCCCCCTGTTAGTAGTATGGATGTAGTGAGCATGACAGGGAATGACATTTCTTGGATCGACAACATGCAGGTAAATAACGAAGCATTAAACTATGATTTTATGGTTGTGGAAGATAGATTGGCTGAAGATAGTGATGAAATGGAAATGGCAGTACCCCTTGATGATGACTTGTGTACCGCAACGTTAATGGCTAAGTCAAATGTTGCAAATATTCAATTAAAAATGAGATATTTTCGACATTAAGTGTCCAAAATAGTTTCAAAGTTGGTTTGGTTTTTGAAACGATAGAAAAATTCAAATAATAATTAAGTGAATGGCCTTCATGTTGTCGTCTTTAAACCAATAAAATCAAGTATACTACTATTGCAAGATACTAATTGTCCATGGAGAGTTCTTGCTATTGTGTCAAAAAAATCCGAGCAAAGTTGGTGGATTGTCAGAAAATTTCCAAGTGAACACAAGTGTGTGAATCCAACGATCAAATCAAATCACAAGCAAGCAATGTCCGCATTTCTGGTTTCAAAGATTTTACCATTTGTAAAATCTGATTTGAATATAACCGCTGACACTGTACAGGCTTTTATGGAAGAACAATTCTTTGTTAAGATAAGTTATATGAAGGCATAGATAGCATTGAGTGAGGCAGTCGAATAAATTAATGGTGATTGGGTGGAATCCTATAACACCTTTAGGTAGTATTTCACTGAAATTGCAAGAACAAACCCAAGAAGCATTGGGCATGTTATTAAGAAGGTACTTGGAGTGTTTGAACGTGTTTTTTGGGCTTTTGGACCATGTATTGAAGAATTTGTATATTATTGTCTTTTACTTTGTATTGACGATACACATTTACATGGAAAATACAAAAGAACATTACTAGTAGTTACTGTTGTTGACATAGATGACCATCTTTATCCATCAAATTATTCAATCTTTGAGTCTGAGTCTGCCGATAGTTGGGGTTGGTTGTTTGTTTGCATGCACCACTTCATCCATACTGTCAAAAATTTCCAAATTACTTTTATTTCCGATAGAATGAAGAGCATATCGAATGCATTGGAAACAAAGTTGCATTTACACCATAAGCATCGTTTCTATGCTAGACATCTTGAGGCTAATTTTCATATAGCTGGTTTTAAAGACAAAAGATTAACCGGACTTTTTTATGTTGCGACATGTGCTCCAAAGGAAGTCAAATACCATAAACTTCGTGAAGAAATAATTAACACTAGCATAAGGGCGTCCAACTGGATTGAAAAAAGTCTACATGAAAAAGAGGAAAATTGGGCTCTATGCAAAGATGATGGTGGTCGATTCCATGTAATGATCACACCGCTTAACAGCATATTAAAAGGTGATCGATCGTTACCTGTGAAAGCTTTGTTGTATGGGATTTTTCTCGATCCTTGGATTATTTTTGTCAAAGAAGAGAAACGACAAGAAGTCTTAAAACTTGATTTACCTATAAGTGGGAAGCAAAGATTGCTGAACGAGCCAACGAAGCAAGGCGTATAAGGATTATTCGATTTAGTCTAGTAGAATGGCTAGTTGTTCATTATTTTGGCAATGAATTCAAAGTGTTAATCAACGATGACATTGTTCATGTACGTGCAATATACCACTGTTACAACATTTACCTTGTACGCATGCAATAGCCGCTTGTTCGTCAGTTTCAAAAGAAGCTAAAAGAGCTCATCATGATTTTTCTTTATCATACTATACAAACAGGAAATACCTGGTACTACCTCCTATAGTGAAAAGGCTGCCTGGACGATCAAAGTCTACTAGATTCAAAAATACTATGGACGAGATTCAAATACCAAAAGGAAAAAATAAGTAGCATCCCGGATGTCGCCAACAGGCAGCATCCGGGATACCGCTCTGTTGCTTCCTCTCTGCTCCCCAAATGTGGCAGAGAGGGAAAAAAAAAATAAGCGATATTCCGAAAGCCGCCCTGTTGTTTCCGCTCCGCCACAAATATGATAGAGAGGAAAAAAATAAGCGGCATTCGGGATGCCGCCCTGTTGTTTCTTCTTTGCCATAAATATGGCAAAGAGGAAAAAAAATAAGCGGCATCCCGAATGCTGCTCTGTCGTTTCCTTTCTGCCCCCTAAATATAGAAGAGAGGAGAACGTTCATACTCTTCAATTCCTAAATTTAAAAGAGAACCATCAACATGAAATACCATATAAATCCGAATGAAAAGGTAACCATAAACATAAAAATAACATACAATACAAGTAACATTAACATCAACATTCATATTCTTCAATTATAAACCATCATAACAACTTAAAAACCTAAATACATAACAATCAACAAATCTAAAAAATCCATATACATAACCAACATCACAATTTCAATCACAAAATCTTCAACTTCACAAGTTCCACTTGCAAAACGATCAACACAAATTCAAAATTCAACATTCCAATTACTCAACAATCAACATTTAAACAAAAACACTCCAATCACACAACATATCAACAAACTAATAGTTCAAACGCTAGCACCCCAAACATATGACCATCACAATTTGTTCATTGAAATTTAAATACCAAACCTTAGTCTTTCAAGTACCTTAAAATCGAGGTGTTTTCCTTTTTGGTCGTGGCTTCATACCTTCTGGTGTCAACTCTTCCTCTTCCTCAATATACTCTTCAACATGTTCAGTGGGAGGTTGGAAACTTCCGTCCGCTACCGTATGCTACGAAGAAAACTCACCGGATGCTTGACCTTTACCTTTCATGCGACTTTGGTACTTCTTCCGTGGGATAGGAGCTGATGGTATTTGTGAAAACTCTAATTGAGTAGAAAGAGTGGGGGTGGAGGAGTAGTAAGTGAATGATGTGGTCTATCCATTTTATTCTTTGACCAACAAGAACGTAAGATATGTTTGATAGACATCCACTTCACTTTGCATTTTTTTGGAACTTTTTTCTCAAGCTCATTCACCAGTTGAAGTGCCAGGTAAACTCCATCCACATATAAACAACATATGATATTAAATCATTTAGAAGTCTTATACAACACCAAAATTTAATACGTATCGCATTTCTTTCTAAAGGAGCCCTAGGAGTGTAGGACGGAGGATATGTAGCAGGGGTTGGCAGTGGTGTTGGCAGCACATACTGATGCATAATGTCCCAATACCATTCCATGTACTGTTGATTGGTAAGTGTGACCTCATGTTCCGGTTTCTCTCAAGCAAAATGATTATTCCATAATATTACCATTTCCTCGTACAAAGCTTCGTTAGTTGCAACATGACAATAGGGAGCATGATAAGGAAGATGTTTATGTAACCCTAACTGCCTCATCACCCTATTTGGAAGATGAAATGCATAATCTGTCAAAGAAAACAGAAGCAGTCTGGCTCTCCACAGCGGTCTAGACCGTTTCATAGTAGGGGAAGCACCACCTGGTCTTCTTCACTATAAGGGTCCCATGCCATTGTATCATAGGCAGGAACATCGAATTCATTCCTATAAAACAACAAATTGATGCTCGACGCCAGTTTTATGTTCCTTAATCCAATCCACCTGCACATACACAAATTTGTTGGCAATTTCCCTTAAATGTATTTATTTATCATATCAAACAATCGTTAATATTTTATAGCTCCATAAGATTTTGTGTTGTCTACTACCGGTCTCTTCGTTAAAGTACAACCAACGGAAGGTAACAGCTGCAAAAGTAGTATGTGTTGTATTTAGATTTTGTCCAGTACGTAAAAAGACATAATAATTTACTTAAATACTTAAATCGTACATGTATGAGGCTCAAACAACCACCCATGGTGAACTTTGTTGTACCAAAACTTAAATCGTGTTTAGACCTTTGTTGTACCAAAACTGCCTTGGTGAACTTTGTGTATGTGAAAGCTAGCACCGCAACTCCCCATGCATATCGTCATCTCACCTACTCGAAGGTGAAATGTGGATGTCTCAGGCCTCCATATAGCTAGCAAGTTGTGATCAAGCTGTGCATACTCTAACTTATACACCAAGCCAAATCCTACTCTATCTAGTAGTTCCAATACATCTGGATGCTTCTACGTAACCTTCTTAAGTGTAGAAGTATGATCGGTAGTCCCTTCTGGATCGCAAGCCTCCATCTAGAAATAATATAATCTTGTATAAGTAAACAAATAAACTCCAACATGATCAAAATTCTTGATAAGTTAGTGAAATAATGCTACTGCCATCGGAATTGGATAATTAGCTTGATGTTGTGCCTACAAGTTTAGGATGACTGGATCAACCGGTCCGGCTCCATTTCTTAATATTCTATCAACAATTAAGAAACACACATCAGTCCAATAATCAATCAACAAACCCTCAACCAATTTATGAAAATCTATTCAAATGATGTCAACAATCCGCACATTTATACACATATCAAATGTCATAACTCTTTCTCACTATCAACTTCGCAAATTCTTCACAAGTAACAACATTTACATGCATACTAGTTTTGCCTAAAAGACAAGTTTTCAATGAACAAACAAAATTTAATGAAACTAAATAATACCAAGTCATCATACTTTCATATTTTAACATACTATTTGCCATATTCCCCTTCCACACATACTCAGCATACACATACAATCAATACATTCACTTCTATCAAAATTTCTATCCAATTGGCATACAAAATCGTACAAACTAAACCCAAACTCATAAATTTGCTAATGTAAACATCAAATGGTACACTATAGGAACTATGCAATAAATCAATTAAACATATACAACATTATTTTTCAAAACCATAGAATATGAAAAATCGTAACTTAAATCACAAAAAGTAAAGATTAGTCAATAGGAGGAACTTGATAAGATGAGAAAGTCATTCAAGTGAATTTAAAAGAAATAATGTGTTCTTTGGACTAAATTTAAAGTGGAAGAGTCTATTTTCGCTTTAGTTGAAAATATGTTTGAGAGAAAGTGAAAGGAAAAAGAGGAGGGGCTGGTTTTAGCCTACAAAATAAGGCGATATACGAAATAGTGCCCAGAGGCACTATTTCAGATGTCGTCAGTTTGAAACAAAAAGGAGACATCTGTGACGCCGTCTTCATAAAAAAATAAAATGGCGGTATCTGAAATGCTGCCAGTTATGGCCAAAACTGGCCTATTTTTGTAAATAGTTTGTAAATTAGACTATTGTTCTTATAGGTTATGGAAAGCGGCCTATATAAATAAATAAAAAATCCTAGAAGGACTTGAAAGATTACTTCTTTTACGTGGTGCATACGTATGTTTTGGAACCAATGGCTTAGTGCCAACCTTTTAAAACAACGCATGCATAAATATATGCCGGATTTTTATGTGCTTATCATGAATCTGACTGAATTAGATCAACTGGGCTGAGTTATGTTCATATGTCGTGTTAGCATGGCTTGTGTTCGCATTGATGTTTGTTCATAGTCGCATGCTTGTGTCGAGAAGATTCTACATCCACTCATGTGCAAAAGTAAGTGTTATGAGTTAATTGATTAAGTTTATAAATTGTGACTTAAGTTAATACCGACATTTGATATGGTTGTTAAATGGCACATGATTTTGAAATGGTCTGAATTGTATGTTTACTAAATTGATTGTTTGCATACTTGATGATTAGATTAAATTATAATTGAACTTTATCGTATTAATTTAAATGAACTAAATGGAATATTATTTTCATTTTTATCAAAGTTAAATTTTGAATTTGGATTGGATGTATTGACATTTAATACGGAATTGGAATAAATTAAATTAAATAGATTTAAGGTTTATTGATTCAAATTAATGTTTTTTTATTGACCCTACTTTTGGCAAGGCATTCACACATTGGATGTTTGATTATTAGAGTACTCATGACTTGAGTACGGACGTAGACGAACTCAGAATAAACTGGTCGAAGTCATAGAGTTAACAAACATTTGGATTTTTTAGGGTAAGGTCTTGGTTCGGCCTCTACACCGACCTGTGGGTCGGTATAGATTCATCACTATTGATCGATGTACTCTCTTGTTCACTCTCAAGCAGCTCAGTATGACTCCGTAAGCCGCGAAGCTTGGATCCCCAGCTGCATGGTATGACATCAGATTGGTGTGCCTCCCCAGTAGTCAATTTGGTATAGAGCAGTGGCCATCAGGTCGGCCTTCTACCTGGCTTAGGTTGGTGCGACATTGTGGGCGCAAAGACACAAAGTTTGGACTGAGGAATTGGCATAGGGAAAATCATTCTTCGTGTCGTTACAGATCCAAGAGGTTGCCGACCCGAATATTCCTTTTTAACTCCACTACTAAATGTGGCATGTACCACTACCCCGAATTTCCAACAACTGCTGTGTGCTGCCCCGATTGCTTCTCCACCTATAAATATGCCAGGACTTGGTCATTTCAAGAGATCATATTATGAATTTTTGTAACACATGAGGATTTTGCTACTTCCATTAAAACACTTTCTTTTCTCTACTTTTCTTATAAGGACATTGAACTATATTTGTAATCGTATAGTATAATAGATAAAGATAACATCAAAGTAAACGTAGGCAAGGTTTGTAGAATCATTACAAATTTTTATATGTCTGTACTCTTTCTGTATTTCTATGATTATTGTTTGGATTTGGATGTTGAACTTGAAAGAACCAATTTTCAAGTCAACATTTCAGCACCACGGAAAGGGGTACGATAACTATCTTTCTAGCTTTGAGGAATTGGATTGCTCGAGGAATTGGCCATGGTTAAGCAGAAGAAAGCAAGCACTAGAGTAAAAGGAAGTCAGAAAGCTTCTTCTGCTGGAGATCCCTGCAACTACTTGATTGGGAAAAGATAGAGGGGGCCATCAAGGAACTACAATCCTGAATAGAAGGACAGGATGAACTCCTCAAATGACGGAGGAGATGATGACTAACTTCTTCTCAAGGATGGAAGTGTTCGAAAGGCCAAGAGGTGAAGGAACGTTGCTGAAGCAATCACAAAAGTTGGACCGAATGATGTAGCACCATGCTATGGACATTTTCCCTAGTTTAACCCCGTATCGGTACGATCCAACTTAGGTCAGTACCGGGTCGGTTCAACCGAGGGGTAACTCCTCGGATAATATTGATGTAGCTCACGACACTTAATATCGTCGCACTTTGGATATTCGCACTAACAGATTGGCTAGTGTGCACCCATGCGTAAGCTTGGATGGAAATGGAGTTAGCTTGGAGTAGGGGACTCAGTTTGTAACGAACCCGAGGAAGGGCCAATCCATGTTAACCTACCATGGAAAGGCATACCACTTCTTTTGGTCTCGACATTGAGGGCTCCAACGTTGGTTTGGATGACTGGAGACAAATCTTTAGGAATGGGAATCGAATTTCGAATGTGATTCAAACATTTAACTCAAGATGAAGTGTCTCAACCGAAATTGGATTGCGTCAATCGCAGCCCCTTCACTCATATCATCAGGAATTCCTAGAACCCCCCGATTTTAAGATGTCATTCTAGAAGATTATGACCGTATGAAGGATCATATTATTCATCTGGTGCATTACATGCGCCATATGGAAGTATAATTGACATCGGATAACGTTTTGGCTAAGTGCTCCCCGCTCTACCTCACGGATATTGCTGCCATGTGGTTTAGGCAGCTGAAGTCGAAATGGATCAGCAGCTGGAGTCGAAATCGATTAGCAGCCGAAATTCTTTGGTTACAAGATTTATTTAACAGTTGGGGTTCCACATTTATCGATACAAAAATGTCATGAACTTTACAATGATCAAGTAGAGGAACGGAGAAACTTTACGTTCTTTACGGAAAAGTTCAATGCGGTGGTAGCATCAGCTGATCGACCAGAACCATCTATGATGCTGATGGCGGCTGTCTCTGGAATTTTGAATGGAACGGACTTTAATATGTCACTATAGAGGGATCCATAAGAGGATTTTGGCGAGTTTTATTTCGAAGCAGATAGATTTCTACAGGAGGTGGATGCGAGAATCGACAAAGTAACTCTTGAGATAAATGGCGCTGTTAAGGAGGGAGGACCGTTCGGAGCTATAAAAGGGAAGGATAAGGCAAAATAAAGCGCCCAATGGAAATGTTCGGAATGCTCAACAGCAGAGAGAACCCAAATTCTCTTCGTATACATAACTCAATTCTTCCTTGGAAAATATTTTCGTGGATATTCACGAGATTTCTCCTTTCAAAAAGCCTCCCGGGAGGGAGCTAATGTAGAAAGAATGGGAATATGGAAAGCAATGTTTATTTCATGAGTTGGATGGCCATAGTTTAAATAAATGTTGATATATGTGTCATACATGGGGGAAGACACAATATGTTAGGAATCAAATAGCAGTGGCGGAACAGGTGCAGCCGCCTACTGTCCCCCAGAACAGGAGCGGGATAGGACCTAGCTCGTGTGGACTGGTTATCAACTAGCCGAATTTTCTCCCTGGATAATGGATTTTGTAAATTCTTAGCTTTTGGATTTTTTTTTAAAAAAATTTTAGATGGCTACGTCGACTTACCCATGTACAAAATTTGGCCCTAATCCTTAAGCATGCTCTGTGCCCGACAACAAACCATCCACCTACTCAAATAATTAATTTGTAATTAAATATGCCTGAGTTGGTTCACCCATGTATGAGATTAGGAATTAACCCTTAAGGTGCTCTGTACCCAGTGTTGAACCTCGGATTTGGTTTTGTAGTGGTTTAGAACTTTTGGGACTTTAATACCTTGGAAGCCAAGTATGGACTATAGTTAAGAGGAACTGGGCTATCACGCGAGGACTTGGCAAGATCACCCTATCAAGGCTCAAATATGGACTATACTCGATGGAATTTAGGTCATCTTGTCAGGATTTAGCAAGATCACCTGGTCAGGGCTCTAGTATGTATTATACTCGGTTAGACATGGATTGTATTATCCGAATTGGGCAAAATTGTTCAGTCATAGCTTGAGTATAGACTATACTCGACTGGATTTGGATTGTTTTGCCATGAATTGGCAAAGAAGTTCATTTGGTTTTTCGCAGATTTAGATTATATTCCCAATGGTTAGGACTAGGGAGGCTACATATTTCAGATTTCTTGGGTTCGTCAGATGTTTATGGTTTTCTAGATATTCCAATTTCTTGAATTTGGTCTTCTCTTATAATACGATTCGGAAAGATCATGAGATCCTATTGGATTTTGAATTTTGATTTCCATTTAATAAGATCCAGCGCAATCGTGGTTTTTGGATTTTTGGTCCTCGATTACTAGAATTAAGTCTGAATTTCTTCAGATTATGGCTTTTGGATTCCGGATTACTCAAGACACGTCTTCCATCAAAAGACATGTTTTGGACGCCGAGCTGTTGACTTTCCTGTTGGCAAGGCAATCACACATTGGATTTCTTATTACTAAAGTACTCAGGATTTGAGTATGGACTTAGACGTACTCGGAATAAATTGATCGAAGTCACAAAGTTTACAAACATTTCGATTTTTGAGAGCAATGACTCAGCTCGGCCTCTATACCGACCTGTGGGTCGGTATAGCTTCGTCACTGCAGATCAGTGTACTCTCTTTTTCACTCTCAGGAAACTCAATACAACTCCGTAAGTCATAAAGCTTGGATCCCTAATTGCAAAGCATGATATTGGATCGGTATGCCTTCCTAGAAGTCAATTCGATATGAAGCGTGTGGACTTCGGGTTGGCATTCTACCAGGCTCAGGTTAATGCGACTTCGTCGAAGCGAAGACATAAAGATTGGACTTGAGGGATCGACATAGGGAAAATCATTTTTTGGGTGGGTACTGATCCGAGATGATGTTGATCGCAATATTCCCCACTACTCCACTGCTAAACGTGGCTTGCACCACTACTCCAGATTTTTAGCAATTGTTATGTGCCAACCGTATAGCTTCTTTACCTATAAATAGACTAGGACTTATTCATTTCAAGAGATTTGATTCTGGATTTTGGCAATCTTACGTAAGGACTTCGCTACTACTATCAAAACACTTTCTTTTCTCTTCTTTTCTTACAAGGAAATTGAACTATGCTTATAATCATACAGTATAATAAATAAAGATTACATCGGAGTGGATGTAAGCAAGATTTACCGAACCACTATGAATTTGTGTATTGCTTTACTCTTTCTGCATTTCTATGATTATTGTTTGGATTTTGGTGTTAAACTTAAAAGAACCAATTTTCAAGTCAATATTATCGATAACTGATCACACTGATATATGATTGTTGTGTTGTATGTTGATTTGTATCATAATTATATGCGCAAATCTATTGATTGCTATGATGGATGATATTGTATTGTTTATTGTGTTACAATCCCATCACCATATTGTTGACTATTGAATTGTTATTGTTAATGAATGTTTATACACCATGATTGGATTTGGAAACCACGAATAGGATAAAATGATATATAATTATGACATTTGATTATGAGTTGAAAAGATAAACACTCATGAAAGTAAAATTTTATTTGAATTATTTAAATCAAATTATTTATAGAAATTTGAATTTGTTAATGGAATTTGTTGAAACTTAATTTGAAATGTTATTTGAAAATTTACATCCTATTTAACGAATTCTTTTGGGCATTTAAACTAATTTTAAATAAATTGGAATTTAAATCGGTTTTAACTTAATTTTAAATTAGATTTGAATTACTTTAGTTTAAATTACTTTGAATTTAGTATTTGAATTATTTAAATTTAATTTCATCGAGTTTTGAAATATTTAAAGTTGGATTTTAATTACTTTTAAATGATTTAAATTATTAATCTATTTTAAAATATACATAGGTTATAAATATTCTTTAAATGAAATTGAATTACGAATTTCTTTAACTTGAAGTCTATATGGTTTTAAATTGATTTAAATTTATCACTGGATAAATTTCCCAAAGTTAATAGTTTTCAATCGACGATTGAAGTCTAAAATGTTTGAAATAATTATATCAACACAACTATTTAAACCACTAAATTATTATATATAACGATGATATTTGATACGATAAAAATGGTTGATTATAAATATTTATAAAGTTATATTATATAAAACTAGTTTATAAAGATATTTATATACAGACGAGATTTTTGGAATATTATTTAGATAATTTGAACCTTATTGAATGTGAAATAATGATTTTGGAAATCAAACGATGTTAGGACTTATAAAGTGCTTACGAATATTTTCTAAATGTTGCAACATTGGGTAACAATTGACTTTATATGTCACCAACGATACGATTTACCATTATTTGAGATGGTTTTTGATTCAAGGTTCATTCAAAACTTGAGTACAGTTTATAGAGGATGGACATCGATGCTTAATTATTTAATTATATTCGTTATAATTCACTGACCCTGTTATTTGATGAAATCCCAATCTAAGTTCATATCCCTTTATATGATTGTTTGTGATATTCTAATTTGAAATAACCACATTTTTGATTTGTTAAATTTCTGTTTTAAATATGATTTATTATGAAATAGAGAACATATACTATTATTTCAAAGATTTGTAATAGAACTTTGAATTTAATTCGAATAACCTTTTCCTGGAAAGGTCTATTAATTGAAAATAATTAAGTAATTAAATTTATTTTCTAATGACCTTGTAATAATTGTACTTTCATTTTTTTGATTTAAATTTACTCTCATAATAATATATAGTCCTAGCACTAATGTTTTGTTTTTCTGAGACGACCCGAATTCCCGTTCAGACGGAAGCAGGGCTATCTTTGGAATATAACACAGAAACAGATAATAACAGAACAGAATTAAATAAATACACCAGATAATGAACAACAAAATATACTGGATAAAAGTAATCATCAGAGTTACACAGTATACAGGATCTTACTTAGTACAAATACAGTTCAGCTATACATAAATGTCTACAGCGGAAATAAACAAAATATGTACAATAGGAGCTGAACAGCATAAAAGGAAATAAATGATAGAATCCATCTTCAGCTCCAGCTATCCAGAAAGAACCAGCTAAACCTGAATATAAGGCTGCCCGTGTAGAAAAAGGGGCACCCGAGTTTGAAAGTGAAACAAACTACGAGTCAGTCATGGGACTGGTATGAGAAATCCACTCAACACATATATAATAGGCTAATCACAGGACCACGCCACTTTCGTGGAACGGGTTTACTCCATTGGATTGCCAGTGCTTTAAAACAAATCTTTCTTTTAAACATCGCTATGCTTTTTATAAAAATGAAGCCGTTATAAGACTCAGTTCCCATCACACAATGCAACGCAAACCGGAGGATAGAGTTTTTACCTTATAACAGCCAAAATATGCTTGATACGAATAAAACAAAGGCATTTGATATTATTGCTAGTGTTTATATGTTTTGAAAGCAATTTCAAATCATAACTATCAATCATAGACGACATGAGCGTCCCATGCCACTATGTCGCCAAATATATATATACAATTGAAACCGCTCGATGTCGTATTTGGAAATTGGTTTTCCGTCATGAACCAAGGCAAAAGATAGTCCTTACCGAATTCGAGACTGCCTAGCCCGAGCCTCAGGGTCAGAGCGCATCGACCCTTGGATCGTCAGGGCCGGTCCACCGATGTGGATTAAAATGCCTGAACACTGCGTTTCCCCGCCCTTTGGGGCGTAAATGAGCCAACGAATGACTCCATCGGACCCGGATCGTCCGATCAAACCGAGGCGCCTCGCAACAGCAACAACCACATAGGTGAAAAGTATATAAATGTCAGGGCTGGTAGGTCACTGACACCACCCTAGCTAGGAAGAAACACAGGCCCTCCCCGATGTCCTCTCCCGTTTTAGGTTCATACCGGGGTGTGAGGCTCGCGAATTCACGTTATACACAAAGCTACGCCACACAGGCGGTGCTTTGATCATCACCACCAGACTTTGCTTTTCAACAGAAGTCCTGATCACTGCATCTTAGCATGCCACACAGGCAATTCACACCGTGCAACTGATGGCTATCAATCACACAGAACAAATTCCAATGTCGGACACACAGTCCATTTACAAGTCCGTTCTGGGTCTGAACGAAACCGGAGGCACTAAATACCTCGCAAACCCATCGATCACCACGTACGTCTGGACGATCACCACTCATTATCCATATTTCGGGATGCCTCTCAATCAGGACCTCGGTTACCATCCAAACGAGGTGAAGATCTCCGGTCTTTGACCACCGTCTTTATCTTCGACTTTCAATCGTCGGTCAATTATTTGAAATGAGAATTAACTCGGCCTTCTTAAATAATTCACGTATATTTAGAATTTCAATTCAATTTATTTCAATGGTTAAATTATTCGACAACACCAATTTTGTCCTTTAATGTAATTTTCACACCAAACACATTCAACCATCAAACATCACATAAATCAAGCAAATTCAGTTTATTTCCATTCCATATCGCTTATGATATTTTATAACTATTTATCGCTATTTTTATTTATTTTAAAATAGCCATTTTATTCAAAACGACGCTTCGGGCCATAAGGCGGCCGTGGCGCTGTATTTCTCCAGATTTGATTTACACATATCTGAAAATCTAACCGTTGGATCTTTACAAAATTTACCTCATTAGAAAGGTCTTTTCAAAACGAATCCAACGGTTCCAGTTTCGGGAAAATCCGACGGTCGGATCTCCCGGTACAATCGTTTGAATTTTCGATTTCAAAATACGAACTGCAGCGTCGTTATTCGATTATATATAATTATATATATATATATATATATATATATATATATATATAATCGTTTCTGGCGCTGTTTTTCTTCAGATTTGAATTAAACATTCCAGACAATCCAACCGTTGGATTTTTACAAGGTTGGTGCCGTTGGAAAGATTATTCCAAGGCGAACCCGACGGTTGAGGTTTCGGGAAAATCCAATGGTCGGATTCCCCGCATTAGTTGTTTGAAATCACGGTTTCAAAATACGAACTGCACGGCTTCGTTTCGTTTTAATTTTATTTATATTTATATATTTATATAAATATAGTTCTTTCAGTAATTTCCATATCGTTTTCACTTTAAAAAATTTTCTAACACCTTAAAATTTTGGAAAATTTCGCCATAACCTCCCCTGCACCGGGAGCATCGGGAAATCGCAAATAGCGTTCCCGGTCCTTCTAATCTCAAAAAGAAAAAGAAAAAGAAAAAGAAAAAGCCAAGCGGCTAGCCAACAGGCTCATAAAATCATCACCCAAACAAAGCAGTAAATGTGTACCTATTTGTCGGGCACAAAATTTTATTCCTCTTCTCTAGCCCCTTTGCTATAACCTGTTCAATGAATATGCATGTACATATATATACAGTTCTTATCATTTATCATTTTCTATTCAACTTCATATTTGATTTCTGTTTGGTTTAAAAACACCATTCATTCTAATGTTACATAAATAGGTGCAAATCATTTCCTTAGCTAATTAATGAATATTTCAACTCATATATGTTTATTTTGAACAAGTGGCTATTCTTAACACTTCACATTTCAACGATTTATGCATACAATAAAAATGTGATTTTTATTGTAAAACAATTCATTTCAAAACACTATTTTTCTATATAGTTCAAGTTGGTGATAAAAATGGGATTTTTATCATAAAACAATTTCTTTTAAAACGAGACTATTTTATACAGTTCATATAGTCGATAAAAGGTGATTTTTATTATCAAACAATTTATTTCAAAATATGAATACCATTCAACACATGAATTTCTAATCAACGAATGAATATCAATTCAACACATGAATGTTTTCTATAGTTTCTATATATAGATAAAAATGTGATTTTTATTATCAAACAATTTATTTCAAAATATGAATACCATTCAACACATGAATTTCTAATCAACAAATGAATATCAATTCAACACATGAATGTTTTCTATAGTTTCTATATATAGATAAAAATGTGATTTTTATTATCAAACAATTTATTTCAAAATATGAATACCATTCAACACATGAATTTCTAATCAACGAATGAATATCAATTCAACACATGAATGTTTTCTATAGTTTCTATATATAGATAAAAATGTGATTTTTATTATCGAACAATTTATTTCAAAATATGAATACCATTCAACACATGAATTTCTAAACAACGAATGAATATCAATTCAACACATGAATGTTTTCTATGGTTTTTATATATAGATAAAAATGTGATTTTTGTTATCGAACAATTTATTTCAAAATATGAACACCATTCAACACATGAATTTCTAAACAACGAATGAATATCAATTCAACACATGAATGTTTTCTATACAATGAATAAATATAGTTTAAGCATATGAAAATAATTCAAACACACAAATATTATTCAAAATTTCGGCAGCATAACGGCAGGGTAGTTAAACCGGGACCGTCCCTAGTACGGCTCCTCGCTCTACCTTAAAACCTCGCGGTTTTTGACAATGGGGATCATGCATCTAGTTCGCACGCAGGCGGCATGTATATATTTATTTCATTTCCACAAACTAATCCTATGTGGTTTCAACCAAATATTTCTCAACCACAAATGGGTATTTTTCAACCACAATCAACCAATATCAATCACAAACAATCCCAAACAATCAATCGCTATCAATCAATTTTCACAACGATTTCAATCAATAAATATCGTCCATGGTTTGTGGACGAGGGGCGTATATATATATATATATATTTATATATAGCAATTCACTTTTATTTTCAACACATATATATAATTTTTAAATCAGAAATCTCACCAATAGCTATCCAACTGCACGACACTTCCTTGCATAAAATCTTCGCCTTATGTCGCTTTCGCCCGTATTCTCTACATATGTAAAAAAATCGAATTTTTACTATGTTATTCAATATATAAAGATTGCATTTTGACTTCGCTATTAAATATATAAAGATTATATTTTTATTATTCTTATGATGTAAAAATTATATTTTTATTGCTTTAAAAATACAAAAATCATGTCTTGCTCCTTCTACCTAATAAAAATCCCGTCTTTTCTCTTTTTAAAAATATGATCTTTATTTTTGCAAGTTCAAATCTTTTTCTACTAAAAGATTAAACCTTTTTCTATTTCAAAGTTTAAACCTTTTTTCTATTTCAAAGTTTAAACCCTTTTTCTATTTTAAACCTTAAAATAAAATCAGTTTTTATTTTCTTTAAAAATTAGTTTTTACTTTTAAAACAAAATCAGTTTTTATTTTTAAAACAAAATCAGTTTTTACTTTTAAAACAAAATCAGTTTTTACTTTTAAAACAAAATCAGTTTTTATTTTTAAAACAAAATCAGTTTTTATTTTTAACCAAAATCAGTTTTTATTTTTCTTTATAAAATTCAGTTTTAAAATTCTTTATAAAATTCAGTTTTAAAATTCATAAAAATAAATTAAACAAACAAGAAAAAAAAACTTACGGGGGGGGGGGGGGGGGTTTCGTAGATCGACGGAGCTGGAGGTGGCGCTCGGGGTTTCGAACGGTGGTGGCAGCTTCTGGCTTCGAGGTGGCGGCTCGGGTTTCGAACGGTGGTGGCAGCTTCTGGCTTCGAGGTGGCGGCTCGGGTTTCGCTCGCGATGGAGGGAGGAGCGGGGTCTTCGATCGATGGAGGGGGGCGAGGTCTTCGTCGGCGGCGTTTGCTCGAGGGGGGGGGCTGGCGATAGCGCTAGTTTTTTTTTTCTCGTTTTGAAACTGAAATGAACGGGGGGGGGGGGCAGAGGAGATGAAGGGGGGGGGGGAATTATATTATTTTATTTTTTTATTTAATTATTTATATTTTTGCAAAAAGGTTGACTTTTACATACGACCTCGAAACGAGGCCCACCGCCTGTCGTCCATAGCGTTTTACCCCCATTCCGAACACAATGGGATATGTATCGCAAGCTGATTTGATCGTTACAATCAGTTTCCGTTGAATTTACATTTATATCACTATATTGAATTTTAAACGTACATTTCAAATTACCGGGGCCACATACTGACTAGAAAAATTCCAGAAAAATATTTTCTAGCTTCGTATTGACGATACGGTCCTAACAAAACTAGTTTCGTCGAATTCTGAGACCGTTTGAAAAATGGCCAATTTCCAGTCGATTAAAATCAACGGAAACTGGTCAAACGCGTTTTCTTTTGCCACGCTCACATATTGATTCGAAAAATTATGAAATTTGAAACCTAGCAATAACTTGACACTGCGGATCCAACAAAAGTGGTTTCGTCGAAATCCGAGGTCATTTGCAAAATGTCCATTTTTAAGGGCCTGAATTCCATAGCGACTATTCAGAATTTTCAACTGGACATATCTTTTGATTCCCGCTATCAAATTTCGATTGGTCGGATTCGTTAGAAAGATATTCACTAACAGATTTAAATATTTTTGGTTTCACTAAAATCCGGATTGTTTTGCACTCGGTACAGTCCGACAAAGTTTGAATTCAATTTTTGAAACTGCCACGCCATTTCAGGCCTTGTTTATAATTATAATTAATTATATTCGTTTTCAATTGTCGATTCAAACTTAGTTTTCATCGCCATTATCTAAAATATTTATTTTAAATATTTAAAATCCATTATTTTAGCCAATTTAAAAATTTTAAATTGGTTCAGATTTTCTGGGTCGTTACAATCTCCCCCACTTAAAACTTTTCGCCCCGAAAAGGAACAAAGTCGAAAGTGGTTTGATAAATCTACAATCACACAATACAACAACCAATTTGTTTCTAACCTTCCAAAAATATACTAATTAATCTCTATACACTTTTCAAAATCATTCAGAGTATAGAATAAATAGTGCACATCCATAGGAAGAAAATTGCAATAGAATAGAGAATTAAATGGTAATGCAAAGTAGGGTAAATGTACCTTGCACCAGAGTCAATCAGAGATATCTACTCGGCATCTAGGATAAGCTTTCTGAATGCTCTCCTCAGTTTCCCAAGTACAATCTCGCGGATCTCCACTCCATTGCACTTTGACTAAGTGAACCTTCTTGTTCCTCAGCTCTTTGGTTTCTTTGCCGATAATCTTTAGCGGCTCTCGCCTCACAGCTAATTCTGGAGTAATTTCAATATCCTGCTGAGCTGCTTCTTCCACGATCAAGTCTGGATCATGAACGTGCTTTCGAAGTTGAGATATATGAAATACATCATGCACTCCAGGCAACCAATCAGGCAATTTGACCCTATAAGCGAGAGTCCCAATCTGTTCCAGAATAGGAAACGGACCAATGAATTTGGGTGCCAACTTTCCAGTTTTACCGAACCGGATAACTCCTCTCATCGGCGATACTTTCAAATATACATAGTCGCCAACTTCAAAGGATATATCTCTTCTTCTTCTATCGGCATAGCTCTTTTGTCGGCTTTGAGCGGCGAGTAATCGCTTCTTAATAAAATCGACTTTGTCGGCAGCTTCTCGAATCAGATCGGGACCCAACACAAGTCTATTCCCAGGCTCGACCCAACAAGCAGGAGATCGGCACGGTCTACCGTACAATGCTTCGAATGGCGACATTGTCAGACTCGCCTGGTAGCTGTTGTTATAAGAGAATTCAGCCAAATGCAGATGGTCTTCCCATGATCCACCGAAATCTAGAACACAAGCCCGCAATAGATCTTCTAAAATGCGGTTTACCCTCTCAGTCTGACCGTCTGTCTGAGGATGATAAGAGGTGCTCAAGTTTAACTTCGATCCCAGCTCGACTTGAAAGGCTTCCCAGAATTTGCTAGTGAATATTGTATCTCTATCACTGACTATACTGAGCGGCACTCCATGTAGTCTAACTATTTCCCTGAAGTATATCTGCGCCAGACTCTGAGCAGTTCTGTTTGATCTGACAGGTATAAAATGGGCGGTCTTCGTGAAACGATCTACGATCACCCAAATACTGTCATTCCCTTTTCTGGTTCTGGGCAGACCATCAATGAAATCCATCGAAATATGTTCCCACTTCCAACCAGGAACTTC
The DNA here is from genome assembly GCA_030737875.1 of Allium sativum. Lineage (NCBI taxonomy): Eukaryota > Viridiplantae > Streptophyta > Magnoliopsida > Asparagales > Amaryllidaceae > Allium > Allium sativum. The sequence goes on along the minus strand of CM060910.1, from coordinate 993,267,524 downwards.
TAGTGGTTGTAACAATCCAGCTAGTTTCTGTTGGTCGCTTTTGACTAGCTGACAAGTAGGGCATCGGCTAACATATATTGAGATGTCTCTTTTTAACGACTTCCACCAGAATGTGCGTTTGATATCGTTATACATTTTATTCACACCCGGATGGATACTGAGCTTAGATTTGTGACATTCATCAAGCACCTCTCTTCTGAGTTCAGGAATTTCTGGAACGCAAATTCGTCCTTCTAACCTCAGAATCCCTTCGCTGTCTAACTGGAAATCCGAAGCATTGCCTTCACGAATTCGCTGACTTATTCCTTTGATAAATTGGTCGTCTTCTTGGAGAGCCGATATCTTATCAATCAACGAAGTCACAATGATGAAACTGGCTATCATCTCATTCTTTCTACTTAACGCATCAGCCACGACATTGGCTTTTCCTGGAGTATATATAATTTCAAAGTCATATGCTGCCAGAAACTCTAGCCAACGTTGCTGCCTCAAATTCAGGTCTTTTTGGGTGAACAGGTACTTTAACGACTGGTGATCTGTAAACAGTTCAAATCTCTCGCCTAGGAGATAGTGTCTCCAGATTTTCAAAGAGAATATGATAGCCAATAACTCAAGATCATGAGTTACATAGTTTTGCTCGTGCGGTTTCAGTTGACGGCTAGCATAAGCAATCACTTGGCCCCTTTGCATCAACACTGCACCAAGGCCTTCTCTAGATGCATCAGTCCAGACTTTTAAATCTTGGTTGCCATCGATGATGGTTAACACTGGAGCTGTCGTTAATCTCAACTTTAGCTCTTCGAAAGCCTCCTCACTCTCTTGAGTCCATTTGAATTTAGAATGCTTCTTTGTAAGCTTCGTTAAGTGGCCAGATATCTTAGAAAAGTCTTTAACAAACTTCCGATAATAGCTAGCCAATCCGAGAAAGCTGCGGACTTTAGTGGGAGTACTGGGCTGTTTCCAATTCTGAATAGCTGTGATTTTGCTTGGATCCACAGCGATTCCATCTTTCGATACGACATGGCCCAGAAATTTCACTTCATCTTGCCAGAATATACATTTGGAAAACTTGGCTTTTAATACATTCCGTCTGAGAATTTCTAACACTTGTTCCAGATGCTTTTCATGTTCGGCCTTTGATTTAGAGAAGATTAGAATATCATCAATAAAAACCAGAACAAATTTATTCAATACTCCTCTGAATACTCGGTTCATCAGATCGACGAAATAAGCTGGAGCATTACATAAGCCGAATGGCATTACTAACCACTCGTAGAATAAGTCGGGGCCTCTGAACGCTGTCATTGGAACACACTCTTCGGCAATTCGAAGTTGATGGAAACCTGTAGCTAGGTCCATCCTTGAGAATACTTGTGCACCATTTAAGCGATCCAACAGATCATCAATCCGCGGCAATGGATATTTGTTCTTTATGGTCTGCTTGTCCAGATCACGATAATCCACACATAGACGTAGAGTACCGTCAGATTTTGGGACAAACACCACTACTGCACCCCAATCAGAGAAACTAGGCCTTATCAGACCTTTCCATACTAGCTGTCGTGTTTGATTGTCTAATTCCTCCTTCTCTTTCAAGTACATTCTTCGAATAGCGTGAACTACCGGCCTTGCATTGGGAATTAAAGCAATTTTGAAATCTATTTCTCTCTGCGGAGGTAAGCGAACAACTTCTTCGAACACATCCGCATAGTTTTTGACGATGGGAATGTCTTTGATGAGGTCAGGAATGTTCTCTCTGATTTCAGGGACATTTTCTATTTGGGCTGGAGAAACATTCAAAGCTGCCCAGAAGTCTTTTCTATTAGCATTCTGACCTTCACAGGGAATGGTTATATAACTCCCGGATTTAATCTTAGCTCTAACAACTCTCTCGGCGCATCTAACCTCTGCTTCATATTTGGTTAACCAATCCAATCCCAAAATAAGATCGAATTCATCAAAGTTCATGACGACAGAGATAATAGGGAATTTATAGCAAGAAAAAGAGACGGGTACTGCACAAACCCAACTGAGATTGATGGAACCTCCTACTGGATTTCGGACAGTCATTGGCTCTTTGAGCTTCTTCAAATTCAAATCCAACTTCTTGACTGCACTCTTTGCAATAAAGCTTCGTGATGCGCCAGTATCAAACAGTACTTTAACTGGAATGTTCTTGACATTGAGTGTGCCTTCTAAGACATCTGCCCTTTCTTGACTAGCTGAGGGCTCAGAAGTTTCTGCCAATTCATTTACATGTACTGCTTCGGCCTTGTTTAAGAGCGGGCAATCCTTTGCAAGATGACCGGCCTCGCGGCACTGTTTACAATGCCTATTCTCTTAAAACTCCCCATCTTTTCCCAACCCTTTCTTCTTTTGCTTTCGATTGGCTCTATATCCATCCTTTATTGGTTTCTTTAAAGATTTACATTTCCTGGACAAATGCCCCCTCTGATTGCAATTCTTGCATATGGCAGTCGTGCCAGGTTCTTTTTCAGATCTAGCCCTTTTTCTCTTGGCACTGGGCTTCTTACTGGCTTCCGGAATATCTGTTTCCGACTTTTCTTTGCCACTAGAACAGACTTCCTCTTCGTCGCGTAACATTCCTTTCTTATGAAGATCTTCATATTGATAAGCCATATAAATCATTTCTGAAAAAGGAAGCTTTACATGCCCCAATACTTTATTCTGGTATTTCCTTTGAAGCCCATTGATAAATCTCAAATTCTTCCTCTTCAGATTTTGAATTAGATGAGGAGCAAAGTGAGAAAGTTCATTGAATTTCTTATGATATTCGGGAATTGTCATGTCACCTTGTATTAGATAAGAAAATTCATCACATAGTCGCTCGGTCGCATCGGGAGGAGTAAATCTTTCTAAGAAAATCACCTTGAATCTATCCCAGGTGATATCACCTTCTGGATTATCTTTAATAACAGAATCCCACCAGAATAAAGCTTCATCTTTGAGTGCCCAGGAGGCCAGTAATCTTTTCTGGTCATCCCTCAGTTTTAAGGCTTCGAAGATTTTCTCAGTCGAACGAATCCAAGCTTGTGTTCTCATAATAGATTCTTCACCCGAGAAAGGTTTTCCACCCAGATTTCTATATTTCATGAATAGAGCTTCTATATCCAGGTCAATATTACTTCTTCTGTTTCTGGCACTCATTTTCTAGTTCTTCTGCAAATAGCAGATCAAGTGTCAGGTCAACAGAAAAGATATTTCAAAATATAGAGACAAATACTTGAATGTAAATGTGTCTATCGAGGTGTAATTTCATTCTGCTACACATACTAGGATATTACTGATCCTATCTGTATAGAGTTACCCGTCCTAGAACACTACTGGCTCTATTTCTGACGAGTTCGTTCAAATGTTATATTCCAGAACTAAGCTTAACCAAAGCTCTGATACCACGTTGAGACGACCTGAATTCCCGTTCAGACGGAAACAGGGCTATCTTTGGAATATAACACAGAAACAGATAATAACAGAACAGAATTAAATAAATACACCAGATAATGAACAACAAAATATACTGGATAAAAGTAATCATCAGAGTTACACAGTATACAGGATCTTACTTAGTACAAATACAGTTCAGCTATACATAAATGTCTACAGCGGAAATAAACAAAATATGTACAATAGGAGCTGAACAGCATAAAAGGAAATAAATGATAGAATCCATCTTCAGCTCCAGCTATCCAGAAAGAACCAGCTAAACCTGAATATAAGGCTGCCCGTGTAGAAAAAGGGGCACCCGAGTTTGAAAGTGAAACAAACTACGAGTCAGTCATGGGACTGGTATGAGAAATCCACTCAACACATATATAATAGGCTAATCACAGGACCACGCCACTTTCGTGGAACGGGTTTACTCCATTGGATTGCCAGTGCTTTAAAACAAATCTTTCTTTTAAACATCGCTATGCTTTTTATAAAAATGAAGCCGTTATAAGACTCAGTTCCCATCACACAATGCAACGCAAACCGGAGGATAGAGTTTTTACCTTATAACAGCCAAAATATGCTTGATACGAATAAAACAAAGGCATTTGATATTATTGCTAGTGTTTATATGTTTTGAAAGCAATTTCAAATCATAACTATCAATCATAGACGACATGAGCGTCCCATGCCACTATGTCGCCAAATATATATATACAATTGAAACCGCTCGATGTCGTATTTGGAAATTGGTTTTCCGTCATGAACCAAGGCAAAAGATAGTCCTTACCGAATTCGAGACTGCCTAGCCCGAGCCTCAGGGTCAGAGCGCATCGACCCTTGGATCGTCAGGGCCGGTCCACCGATGTGGATTAAAATGCCTGAACACTGCGTTTCCCCGCCCTTTGGGGCGTAAATGAGCCAACGAATGACTCCATCGGACCCGGATCGTCCGATCAAACCGAGGCGCCTCGCAACAGCAACAACCACATAGGTGAAAAGTATATAAATGTCAGGGCTGGTAAGTCACTGACACCACCCTAGCTAGGAAGAAACGCAGGCCCTCCCTGATGTCCTCTCCCGTTTTAGGTTCATACCGGGGTGTGAGGCTCGCGAATTCACGTTATACACAAAGCTACGCCACACAGGCGGTGCTTTGATCATCACCACCAGACTTTGCTTTTCAACAGAAGTCCTGATCACTGCATCTTAGCATGCCACACAGGCAATTCACACCGTGCAACTGATGGCTATCAATCACACAGAACAAATTCCAATGTCGGACACACAGTCCATTTACAAGTCCGTTCTGGGTCTGAACGAAACCGGAGGCACTAAATACCTCGCAAACCCATCGATCACCACGTACGTCTGGACGATCACCACTCATTATCCATATTTCGGGATGCCTCCCAATCAGGACCTCGGTTACCATCCAAACGAGGTGAAGATCTCCGGTCTTTGACCACCGTCTTTATCTTCGACTTTCAATCGTTGGTCAATTATTTGAAATGAGAATTAACTCGGCCTTCTCAAATAATTCACGTATATTTAGAATTTCAATTCAATTTATTTCAATGGTTAAATTATTCGACAACACCAACACATTCAACCATCAAACATCACATAAATCAAGCAAATTCAGTTTATTTCCATTCCATATCGCTTATGATATTTTATAACTATTTATCGCTATTTTTATTTATTTTAAAATAGCCATTTTATTCAAAACGACGCTTCGGGCCATAAGGCGGCCGTGGCGCTGTTTTTCTTCAGATTTGATTTACACATATCTGAAAATCTAACCGTTGGATCTTTACAAAATTTACCTCATTAGAAAGGTCTTTTCAAAACGAATCCAACGGTTCCAGTTTCAGGAAAATCCGACGGTCGGATCTCCCGGTACAATCGTTTGAATTTTCGATTTCAAAATACGAACTGCAGCGTCGTTATTCGATTAAATATAATTATATTTATATATATATATAAATATAATCGTTTCTGGCGCTGTTTTTCTTCAGATTTGAATTAAACATTTCAGACAATCCAACCGTTGGATTTTTACAAGGTTGGTGCCGTTGGAAAGATTATTCCAAGGCGAACCCGACGGTTGAGGTTTCGGGAAAATCCAATGGTCGGATTCCCCGCATTAGTTGTTTGAAATCACGGTTTCAAAATACGAACTGCACGGCTTCGTTTCGTTTTAATTTTATTTATATTTATATATTTATATAAATATAGTTCTTTCAGTAATTTCCATATCGTTTTCACTTTAAAAAATTTTCTAACACCTTAAAATTTTGGAAAATTTCGCCATAACCTCCCCTGCACCGGGAGCATCGGGAAATCGCAAATAGCGTTCCTGGTCCTTCTAATCTCAAAAAGAAAAAGAAAAAGAAAAAGCCAAGCGGCTAGCCAACAAGCTCATAAAATCATCACCCAAACAAAGCAGTAAATGTGTACCTATTTGTCGGGCACAAAATTTTATTCCTCTTCTCTATCCCCTTTGCTATAACCTGTTCGATGAATATGCATGTACATATATATACAGTTCTTATCATTTTCTATTCAACTTCATATTTGATTTCTGTTTGGTTTAAAAACACCATTCATTCTAATGTTACATAAATAGGTGCAAATCATTTCATTAGCTAATTAATGAATATTTCAACTCATATATGTTTATTTTGAACAAGTGACTATTCTTAACACTTCACATTTCAACGATTTATGCATACAATAAAAATGTGATTTTTATTGTAAAACAATTCATTTCAAAACACTATTTTTCTATATAGTTCAAGTTGGTGATAAAAATGGGATTTTTATCATAAAACAATTTCTTTTAAAACGAGACTATTTTATACAGTTCATATAGTCGATAAAAGGTGATTTTTATTATCAAACAATTTATTTCAAAATATGAATACCATTCAACACATGAATTTCTAATCAACGAATGAATATCAATTCAACACATGAATGTTTTCTATAGTTTCTATATATAGATAAAAATGTGATTTTTATTATCAAACAATTTATTTCAAAATATGAATACCATTCAACACATGAATTTCTAATCAACGAATGAATATCAATTCAACACATGAATGTTTTCTATAGTTTCTATATATAGATAAAAATGTGATTTTTATTATCAAACAATTTATTTCAAAATATGAATACCATTCAACACATGAATTTCTAATCAACGAATGAATATCAATTCAACACATGAATGTTTTCTATAGTTTCTATATATAGATAAAAATGTGATTTTTATTATCGAACAATTTATTTCAAAATATGAATACCATTCAACACATGAATTTCTAAACAACGAATGAATATCAATTCAACACATGAATGTATTCTATAGTTTTTATATATAGATAAAAATGGGATTTTTATTATCGAACAATTTATTTCAAAATATGAATACCATTCAACACATGAATTTCTAAACAACGAATGAATATCAATTCAACACATGAATGTTTTCTATACAATGAATAAATATAGTTTAAGCATATGAAAATAATTCAAACACACAAATATTATTCAAAATTTCGGCAGCATAACGGCAGGGTAGTTAAACCGGGACCGTCCCTAGTACGGCTCCTCGCTCTACCTTAAAACCTCGCGGTTTTTGACAATGGGGATCATGCATCTAGTTCGCACGCAGGCGGCATGTATATATTTATTTCATTTCCACAAACTAATCCTATGTGGTTTCAACCAAATATTTCTCAACCACAAATGGGTATTTTTCAACCACAATCAACCAATATCAATCACAAACAATCCCAAACAATCAATCGCTATCAATCAATTTTCACAACGATTTCAATCAATAAATATCGTCCATGGTTTGTGGACGAGGGGCGTATATATATATATATATATTTATTTATATATAGCAATTCACTTTTATTTTCAACACATATATATAATTTTTAAATCAGAAATCTCACCAATAGCTATCCAACTGCACGACACTTCCTTGCATAAAATCTTCGCCTTTTGTCGCTTTCGCCCGTATTCTCTACATATGTAAAAAAATCGAATTTTTACTATGTTATTCAATATATAAAGATTGCATTTTGACTTCGCTATTAAATATATAAAGATTATATTTTTATTATTCTTATGATGTAAAAATTATATTTTTATTGCTTTAAAAATACAAAAATCATGTCTTGCTCCTTCTACCTAATAAAAATCCCGTCTTTTCTCTTTTTAAAAATATGATCTTTATTTTTGCAAGTTCAAATCTTTTTCTACTAAAAGATTAAACCTTTTTCTATTTCAAAGTTTAAACCTTTTTTCTATTTCAAAGTTTAAACCCTTTTTCTATTTTAAACCTTAAAATAAAATCAGTTTTTATTTTCTTTAAAAATCAGTTTTTACTTTTAAAACAAAATCAGTTTTTATTTTTAAAACAAAATCAGTTTTTATTTTTAAAACAAAATCAGTTTTTACTTTTAAAACAAAATCAGTTTTTACTTTTAAAACAAAATCAGTTTTTATTTTTAAAACAAAATCAGTTTTTATTTTTAACCAAAATCAGTTTTTATTTTTCTTTATAAAATTCAGTTTTAAAATTCTTTATAAAATTCAGTTTTAAAATTCTTTATAAAATTCAGTTTTAAAATTCATAAAAATAAATTAAACAAACAAGAAAAAAAAACTTACAGGTTGCGGGGGGGGGGGGGGGGGGGGTTTCGCAGATCGACGGAGCTGGAGGTGGCGCTCGGGGTTTCGAACAGTGGTGGCAGCTTCTGGCTTCGAGGTGGCGGCTCGGGTTTCGAACGGTGGTGGCAGCTTCTGGCTTCGAGGTGGCGGCTCGGGTTTCGCTCGCGATGGAGGGAGGAGCGGGGTCTTCGATTGATGGAGGGGGGCGAGGTCTTCGTCGGCGGCGTTCGCTCGAGGGGGGGGCTGGCGATAGCGCTAGGTTTTTTTTTCTTCTCGTTTTGAAACTGAAATGAACGGGGGGGGGGGGGGGCAGAGGAGATGAAGGGGGGGAATTATATTATTTTATTTTTTTATTTAATTATTTATATTTTTGCAAAAAGGTTGACTTTTACATACGACCTCGAAACGAGGCCCACCGCCTGTCGTCCATAGCGTTTTACCCCCATTCCGAACACAATGGGATATGTATCGCAAGCTGATTTGATCGTTACAATCAGTTTCCGTTGAATTTACATTTATATCACTATATTGAATTTTAAACGTACATTTCAAATTACCGGGGCCACATACTGACTAGAAAAATTCCAGAAAAATATTTTCTTGCTTCGTATTGACAATACGGTCCTAACAAAACTAGTTTCGTCGAATTCTGAGACCGTTTGAAAAATGGCCAATTTCCAGTCGATTAAAATCAACGGAAACTGGTCAAACGCGTTTTCTTTTGCCACGCTCACATATTGATTCGAAAAATTATGAAATTTGAAACCTAGCAATAACTTGACACTGCGGATCCAACAAAAGTGGTTTCGTCGAAATCCGAGGTCATTTGCAAAATGTCCATTTTTAAGGGCCTGAATTCCATAGCGACTATTCAGAATTTTCAACTGGACATATCTTTTGATTCCCGCTATCAAATTTCGATTGGTCGGATTCGTTAGAAAGATATTCACTAATAGATTTAAATATTTTTGGTTTCACTAAAATCCGGATTGTTTTGCACCTGGTACAGTCCGACAAAGTTTGAATTCAATTTTTGAAACTGCCACGCCATTTCAGGCCTTGTTTATAATTATAATTAATTATATTCGTTTTCAATTGTCGATTCAAACTTAGTTTTCATCGCCATTATCTAAAATATTTATTTTAAATATTTAAAATCCATTATTTTAGCCAATTTAAAAATTTTAAATTGGTTCAGATTTTCTGGGTCGTTACATTTTCATTGCGCTCGGGTCAGAATGAGTTATCTTCGATTATTGTAGACATTTGTTACCTGAAGATGAAGAAGAAGTCAGAAGACCGTACTTATTACTATAATTTCCGCATCATTATTGGCATTGTAGTTCCTAGGATAATGGTTTTGATGACGACAACCTTAGGACTTGTTACAATATATATATTAATATTCTTGTTTAGATATATATGTATATGCAGGATACATATATATGCAGGTACTAAAAATTGAAGATTGTACAATATAAAGAATCAAAACTGATGAATTCTAGATGAAAGAAACCAAGACTGAAGACTTATGAGTTTCAAGATTTCAAGAGATCAGGAATTCGAGGCATCAATATAAGTAATAGAGTATAGACTTATGTTAAAACTTCATAATAGAACGGAAATCTTTATTTTGATTTTAATTGTGGAATGGAATCCATGAATTTTTTTAAAAGAAAAAACCTATTAGATTTCAAACTATTTATTTAAAACTATCTTTAAAAACATCTCACATGGTTTAAAAATTTTAGCCTCAAATTTAAAACTATTTCTCAAAATAATTTTACCTTGATTTCAGAACACTTCTTAATTTAAATGTATTACTTTAAATTTCAAAATCTGTCTTCAAATCATCATCTTGCGATTTTAATATTTTAGCCTCAATCTAAAAAATTAAGTTTTAATTTTTTATATATAATCGCTTATATTCTAATTTATAATTCTTTATATTATATATATTTAATATTTCAAAGTTTATTCTCTAAAGACTTTTTAAAATATATCCAAAATTATTTACATGCCTCAGAATTATTTAAAAAAGTTTTAGAATAGAAATCATTTTAAAAATAAAATTAATTTTCAAAATATACATAGGCATGTCGACAAAAATCTTTACTGGTTCTCCAAGAAAATATGTTGGTCTCGCCGAAACAATTAGGGGGTTTCTATTGATCCTTTCTGGGGAATTATACATTCTTCCCAAATTGGCCTTTTAGTTGGTAGGTAACATCAATGAAGCTACCACAAAAGCTTTGAACATACTCCATCTCCCCACTTCGACATGATGGCAGTTGATTTCAAAAATAAAATTTCAAAATAAGTGTTTTTCGTCTTATCTCTTCGCGAATGGATATAGTTGTTTATTTCCTATAATTACTATATGTTTTTAATGAATCTTTATTCAGTTTTCTATCATTTCTTCACTCCTTCTCCACTCTCATTTTCTAAATGTTCTTAACAAAACTCTGCTAAAATCCTAAGTGAATCGAACTCGATTATCTTTAGTTTGATTCTCTATCACTCTCTCTCTCCCTCACGGATCTCAGTTCTATTCAGAGTTATAGGATCATTTGTAATCAATAGGTTTATATGAAATCTCATTATCCATCAAAAGCAACTCAAAATGGTGCGATTGTGGTCGATAAATTAGTTGACTGTGATTGTAGACCGATGAAATCATTTGGGTGTGACTGTAGTATGTAAATCTATCAAGTCTCGGTGTACTTCGGAAACACGAGGGGTGTACCTTGTGGCCTTGAAGTAGGGGATTGTAATCTTGACATTATATTTGAGAAGAAACCTGCACAATAAATTGTGTGGGACTAAATGTAGGGAAACTCCAAACCAGTATATAATTACGATGTATTATTTCCTTTACAGCTTTTTATTTCTATTTGCATTTGTATCTGAATCTGTGACTATTATGTGTTTGTTAATTGCATGTGTTTAGTTTCAAAAAATTTCAGAAAGATTCATATAATTCATTAAACACTATCCAGCATCCCCCATATAATGTTAATCCAGCCTTAAGATTCATAATGCTCATTTCTCGCATTTATTATCAGAACATTGGTTTTCAAAGTTTCATAATTTGAATTTTGAAAAAAAGGGCAGTTTTTGGAAATTTTGTTAACACTAGTTCTCATCCAAATCATCATCGCTTCATAAGTCTGTATATTGTTATTATAAAGAATCATGTTATCTACCGAACTGATGTGTTGTATAGAAAGAGATGTGTTATATGGATTTTGAAGAATCAACACTCAATGGAAAATAGTACAAATAAAGAAAAACAAATCGATACTTGACAGTGGATGTTCAAGGCACATGATTCGAAACCTGAAGGTACTGAATGACATAGTTTATAAAGATGAAATAATGATCAACATTGGAGCCAACTAAAAATGATTTGTGATTGGCTCCAGTAATGTCGATAACTCTAAAACCCCTACTATTTCTGATGTTATGTTAGTTAGAAATTTAAAACACAATTTGCTTAGCATAAGTCAACTATGTGATAAAGGCTACAAAATTGTTTTTAAAAAAGATAAGTGTCATGTCGAAGATAATAAATAAAATATTATACTTGAAGAAATTAGGAAGAAAAAAAATCTCAGTATAAAAACGTCAAATGATAATATATGTCTTTTGGCTAATACAAGTTACCTTTGGATTTGGCATAAAAGATTTAGGCATTCAAATTTCAAACTTTTATCTAGATTGTCCAAATTTCATTTAGTAAGAGGTCTCCCTAAAATGGATTTGAAAATAAACGTATGTTTGATGCTTCTCAATTAGGAAAACTTAAAAAAAATTCATTCAAATTAAAGATATGATTTCAACTTCAAAACCTCTCGAGTTACTTCACTTAGATCTATTTGGTCCATCTCAAATTCAGTCAATAAATCATAATAAATATGTTATTGTAATTCTAGGTAATTATTCTACATTTACATGGACAATTTTCCTGAAGCATAAAAGTGATGTTTTGATTTATTTAGAACTTTTGCAAAAAGAATTCAAAATCAATTTTCTTTAAAAATTAAAACTTTTCGTGGTGATAACGACGAAGAATTTAAAAATGAAAGTTTTGAGGATTTCTGTAATAAAAAAGGAATAAGTCATAATTTTTCCATTCCAAGAACTCCAACACAAAATGAAGTAGAAGAATGTAAAATAAAAAATTCAAGAGTGCGCAAGAACTATGCTTTCATATAGTAAACTACCAAGAAATTTTTGGATTGAAGCAGTCGCTACAGCTTGTTACATTTTGAATAGAGTTTTAAATAGATCTCTAACCAATTAAGCATCATATGAACTATTTTAAAATAAGAAACCAAAGGTATCATATATTATAGTTTTTGGAAGTAAATGTTTCGTTTTTTAATAACAAGGGACATTTTGGATGTATTTGATCCCAAGTCCGACAAAGGAATCTTTACCAGATATTCTAATAGATGTAAAGCACATAGTATTTTCAATTTAAGAACTAATACCATTGAAGAAACACTACCTATATCTTTCAATGAAAATTTTCAAGATTTTGTTTAAATTAATGATGAAGATGATTTTGGTATCGTAGATAATGAATCAAAAGAAACAAATTGTGAAAATGTTCATCCTAATAAAAGGATCGACGTATAAAAGATCACCGCATAGAAAATATTCTATGAGTCTTTAGTTAGAACTAGAAATCAATTAAACAACATGAATAATGTAGTTTTTATATCAACGGTTAAACCTAAGAATCCAAAGAAAGCATCATTTGATGATTCATGGATTCTTGCCATGCAAGAAGAACTAAATCAATTCACCAGAAATGACGTATGAGAACTTGTTTCTAGACCCATGGATAAAACTATAATTGGAACTAGGTGTGTTTATAAAAATAAAATGAATGAACAAGGTGAGTTCTTTAGAAATAAAACTCGGTTAGTTGTACAAAGTTATTGCCAAGAAGAATAAATAGACTATGATGAGACCTTTGCACCCGTAGCAAGATTAGAAGCCATTAGAATTCTAGTTGCTTTCGCAAACCATAACTGTTTCAAATGGATGTCAAAAGTGCATTTTAAAATGGTTTTGTTAAAAAAGATGTCTATGTTGTTCAACAATCCCCACTTTTTGAAAATGAAAAGTTTTCAAATCATGTTTACAAATTTAGGAAAAGATTATATGGTCTAAAAGACGCTCCTGGAGCTTGGTATGACAGACTAAGATCATACTTATTACAATCAAAATTTGAAATTGCTAATACTCTTTTTTCTAAAAGAAATAAAAATAATATTTAATTAATACAAATTAATGTAAATTATATAATTTTTGGATCGATAAACAATGAAATTAACTAAGAATTTTCTGAAAAAGTGACAAAATAGTTTGAAATGAATCATATAGGCGAACTTACTTTCTTTTTGGGATCGCAAATAAAAAAATTTGGTAGTGGCAAGAAAAATATACTAGGGATCTAATTAATAAGTTTGGTATGACTACCATGAGTGAACAACCCACTCACATGGTAACCAATAAAGCCTTAAATAAAGAAGATAAGTCAAAAGATACTGATAAAAAACAATATAGGGGAATGATTGGATCGCTATTTATATGACAATGAGTCGACCTGATATCATGCATAGTATCTATCCCTATGCAAGGTACCAATCTTAACCCAAAGGAACTCATTTAAAAGTTGTTAAGTGTATTCTAAGATATGTTAAACAGACTTTATACTATGGCCTATTTATCCTAAAAAGGATACATTAGATTTAATCTCAAATTGTGATGCTGACTATGCTGGTTGAAATTAGACCGAAAAAGCACAAGTGTAACTTGTCACTTTTTAGGCCACTCTTTTATTTTCTAGTTCATTAAAAAGCAAATTATGGTTTCTCTGTCAACCACCGAAGCAGAGTATATCTCTGTTGCTTTAGCTTGTTCTCAAGTTATTTATATGCAACAAATTCTAAAGAACTTTGGAATAAATATATCAAAATCACTAGTTTATTGTGAAAATACAAATGCAATAAATTTATCTCGAATCTTACTCACCATGCTAGTGTTAGGGAACTGGGGTGTCTATAACCCAGTGTTAATGGTTTTAGGGCTATTCAGACACTATAGAGATAAAGTGTACTTACTATATCGATTCAAATTCAAACAGAAAGAAATAAGTAATAAAATAAAATGTAGTATGTAAATAACACTAGGATTTTTATACTGGTTCGTATTAACCAATCCTACATCTAGTCCTGCACTTCACCGTGCAGAATTTCACCATAATCGGTTGCTTTCCACAGGTGGCAAGAACACCTTACAATTTTGATTTCACGGGATACAAAATACACCTTCTCCTTATCAACAACAACAAACAATGGCAAGTAGTCGTATCTTCAATACATATTCTTGCAGTTTTGGTACAATGATCCTATAGACCTCCAATGGCAATATATCTTTGAATTCTTTGAACAAATAGGATAAAATCAGAGAGAGAATGATATGAATTCAAGTACAACTCTCTGCTATTGTGTGGCTTGCAAATCAATGAAGAATAGAGTGAAAGAGTGTGGATTTGCAAGAATAATAAGATAGTATTCAATGGATTTTCGTAGAGAATAAATGGAGGAGTAGAAGAAAATGTGGAAAAAATATGTGAAAAGTTGTTTCCAGAAGCTTTAAATAGTGTATGAAAGGATGTTGTCTTTTGGTGAAGGGATGGTGGGAAATAACTTCTCAATTTAAATTTGAAAATCTGAAATAGTCGTTATATGTCGACATATGATAAAATGTATGTCAACATATCTCTATATATGTCAACATGCATAAAAATTGTATGTCAACATATCTTTGGTATCAATTTTCCTAAACATGGATTTTGGTGATACGACCGAGGCCAATGATTGATGACCTTCAAGTATAACTGTCGTGGGATCTTTAACAAGATATTCTAATGTTCAACCAATTCCTCATCACTTCAAACACCAATGTTCTTCAGCATTTATCTTTAGTAGGCTTTGGTCTTCAATTTCTTTGATTATCTTTCCTTTGTAATTCTTCTTTTGTATTCTTGTTTATCTTTATAAATATCTTCGTAATATATCTTTTGTAACTGCACAACTTGAAAGATATGTTAGTAATAATGTTTATATGATTGTTGCCATCAAAATCAACACCTGGGGTATTAACAAACTCCCCCCTTTTGTTGATGATAACCATATAAATATTTAAGAGATAAAATATAATACCTTTTATATTTGGCCATCCTAACTCTGTGCACTCCCCATATCATTTTGTCTAGTATATTTATACATTTTCTCCCCTTTGTCATCAACAAAAAGGGTAAAAAGAATTATTTTGTTTACTACTATACAATATGTAGAGTTTCTATATGCATATAAATAAAACACAAGTAGGGAAATCAGAACATGAAATAAACTAAATAATTAGATGATTTTTAGAGTTACTGACTTTGCTGATGCCAATAACAAATCCTTTTCATATTTATACAAGGTTTAATAGATTTCTTGTCATTTGCTTTGCGCATCGACTATCGGGGTATGTGGGGTTATGTTTTGGGATGCCAAAACCATGAAGAGTTTGAATGCCCTTTCAAAATATAATCATTAGATAAATGAACCTTATTAATAAAATTATCAATATATTTTTCTTTTTCAGTATTATCCAAACATTTTAGAACCCATGAGTCAATAAACCTATTTGGAGGATTTAACTTTAATTTCCTAGGTTTTGGTTTGAACTTGGTGGCTTTAACAAACTTAGTACATTGAGTAGTAATTTTTTCTTTGATTTAGCCTTAGGGGTATATCCAAGTCCATATTTATTCCTATTATGTTTAGATGCAAATAATAATTTCTCAAGATTATCCTTTCCTTTGTTAAATTTATCAGTATCAGTTTTCATTTCATCAAACTCCTTACTATGATTAAGAGTAACATTGCCTAGAGATGTTATTTTTTCATTCAAATTAGTGATCTTGACTTCATTAAAAGATTTTGTAATTTTAAGGACTTGTTTTCACTTTTCAGTTTTTCAAAACTTCGAAGTGTTGAATCCTTTCCATTTTTATGAGTATTACATCTTTCAATTTCATCTTCTAGACGTTGTTTTTCTTTACTCAACTTTTCATTCGATATTTTTAATCTATCTATTTCTGCCAAACTATCATTGTACTTTTTCCTAAGAATTTCATAATCCCGATGCATATCATTTAAAACTTTAGTAATTTATTTATTAACATTCCGTACATGTTCATCCATTGCCATGAAGCATACATTGGCATTTTCTATATTTGAATCACTATCGCTTGATGATGAATCATCCTATGTTGCATTGAATGCCTGTTTCCTCTCCTTATTGAAAATACTTGAAATGTGCTTTGGTTTTCTCAAGTTGGGACAATCTCTTTTCTAATTGTCGGGTTTATCACATCTGAAACATTTAACAACCTTTCCATTTTTAGAATTATTGTTGTTGATTTTCGAAGTTTCTTTGTTATCCAGTACTTCAAGAATTTCTTGATCTTCTTGGTAATAAACCCGAGATCATCATCAATAGCATCATCGTCTGATTCATCATTGTCCATTATAGCATTAAGTGCCAGTGATTTCTTCTCATTTCCCCGATTCTCTTTTCTAACCTGCAACTTTACTTCATGGGACATTAGATTACTAATTAATTCTTCTATTGACATAGTACTAATATCATTGGCTTCTTTGATTGCCAGAGACTTCTGATCCCATTCACTAGGAAGTGAATTTAAGATCTTTATGACTTGGTCCTTATTAGTAATTTTCTTTCCTAATGATATTAAGGTATGTACAATATCTTGAAATCTAGAATACATATCAGAAATAGATTCACTTGGTTTCATTTGATAAAATTGAAACTGGTGAGTCAGCATAAATATCCTTGTCTGTTTTACTTTATTAGTGCCTTCAAGTGTGACTTTCAGTATTTTCCAAATTTCATATGAAGAATTACATATAGAAACTCGATTAAATTCATTTCTATCTAAAGAGCAAAATAAAATGTTCATGGTCTTAGAATTATTAAGTGCTTGTGTCTTTTGGTCTAGTGTCCATTTTGAATAATCAGTTTGGGGATCTATGTATTCTTTTTGGGTAATGTTCAAAATATCTAAACCATTAGACTGCAAATAAAATTTTATCCTATAAGCCCAATAAGCATAATTACTGCCATCAAATAGAGGAGGTCTAGTGGTAGGTTGTCCTTCTATAAAAGAATTAATAAAGGTGTTACTAGTGTCACTAGCCATTTATTATTTTCAAAAAAAAAAGATTATGATACCTTTTGAAAACCTTGTTATGATACCAATTGTTAGGGAACTAGGGTGTCTATAGCCCAGTGTTAATGGATCCGGAGGCTGTTTAGACACTAGAGAGATGAAGTGTATTTATTATATTGATTCAAATTCAAACAGAAAGAAATAAGTAAAAAAATAAAATGCAGTAAGTAAATAGCACCAGGATTTTTATACTGGTTTGGATTAACTAATCCTACATTCAGTCTTGCACTTCACCGTGCATAATTTCACTATAATCGCTTGCTTTCCATGGGTGGCAATACAATCTTGATTTCACAGGCTACAAGATACACCTTCTACTTATCAACGACAACAAACAATGACAAGTAGTCGTATCTTTAATACAGATTCTTGCAGATTTGGCACAATGATCCTATAGACCTCCAATGGAAATATATCTTGAATTCTTTAAGGAAATAGGATAAATCAGAGAAAGAATGATATGAATTCAAGTACAACTTGTTGAATAACAAGATTTTGATCGATGTCAACGAATGAAGCTACTATGGGAATCGAATCATAAAGAATAAGGTTTTATATATATACACACATACACACACATACACACATTGAGTAATGTTATATATACACACACACACACACATTGAGTCATGTTGGAATTATCTTAAAATCTATCCTCAAGTATACACGAATGTGCTAATCAAAGTTATATATATTCATAAACCTTTATAAAAAGCCAGATATATGCAAAAATTGGCCTACCAGTCGACTGGTAGGAAATGGACCAGTCGACTGGTAGAAAATGGACCAGTCGACTGGTCAAGCTGTTTTTGCATATAACGTCTAGTTTTGATAAAAAATTATTTATATGATTTAATTCTACCAGTCAACAGGTGATTTTAAACCAGCTGACTGATTCGACCTAGAAACTATTTTGTGAAGAGTCACCATCCTTCATGAAGAGATTCATCTTCATTAATCAAAGGAAATGGACATAACTTTTTATAGAAACTATTCATGAAGGATTTCTACTCTTATACCATTATGTAAACAAGTTTAATCATGTTTTACAATCACCAAAAATTAAACGAAGTTTACTAATTTTTCTGATCATCATTCTATTCTCTCCATTTACATTCTTTACAATTAAAAGCTCTCCAATTCAAATACTTTTTGAATCCTTGAATCAATTTGAAATCATTTGATTCAATAAGCAATCTTATTTCCTTAAATCTTCGCATTCAAATCATATACTCGAGGATCAGGTTATAGGAAGGTTGTACTTAAACTATTGGCTATCCGTCAAGAACACAAATCAGAAGTCAAATACTTTTAATTGTTGAAGACTTGTGTAATTGCTTAGGCGAGAGGATTCCTTGCTGGGGCTCGGGTGTACTGACTTATTCCTCCGGGTTAAGAGAGGGCGTTGTTAGTGAATTCCGAAGAGGAGCTTCGGGACTGGACGTAGGGCGGGAAGTCCGAACCAGTATAAAAATTCCTGGTGTCACTTTACTATTTTTATTGCATTTACTTTTATTGTGATATATTTCTATAACTTAGGCTTTACCTGCGTAACTATTGCATTAGTTAGTATATCACATATATTCCCGCTATATCCATATAAGATCCTTTTAAGTCGTACACATCGAATTTTCATTTGGTATCGAAGCAAGGCCATCATATAACCGTAAAACCGTTATTTGATACTTAGATAATATAGATAATAATACTAGTACTAGCATTAACACCGAATATTCTAAAGGCCAATCAACTGCTAGACCACCTTTCTTTAATGACATGAATTATAGTTACTAAGCCACTCGGATGAGAATATACATGCAAGCAAATAGTTATGATGCATGTAATATTACTCAAAAAAATATGCATCACCTACTACTGCATACACTGAATGGTCAAATATTGAGAAAAATGAAGCTACTGCAAATGCTAAAGCCAAGAACATGCTACATTGTGCTCTAGATAGAAAAGAGTTCAATCAGATTTGTATGTGCAACACTGCATATGAAATATGGAGAACACTTAAGATTGCTCATGAAGCCACTAACAAAGTTAAACAAAGTAAAATATCTATTCTCAAGAATCAGTTTCAAAATTTTAAGATAAATGGAAATGAATTCATAAATGATATGTATTCACATTTTCAAAATATCTATCATTCTTTATTAGGACTAGGAGAAAATTATTCCGACTTTGACATAGTTTCAAAAAATTTGAATTCTTTAACGGATGAATGGGAGAGAAAAGTATTTAGCAATCGAAGAAGCTAATGATCTCTCTGCCATGAAACCAGAAGAATTGATTGATAATCTAATGTCTTATGAAGTGAATTTGCAGGCAAAGAAATCATAGGTGCAAGATAAGAAAAATTTACCTTTCCATGCAGAAAAAGAAGATTCCAATTCACATGAAGAAGATATAGCATTTATTGCTACGAATTTTAGAAAATTTCTAAAATACAGAAAAGTCAAAGCAAAAATATAAAGAAGAAGTCATCAAAAGAACCTAATCCTGCTCTAGTAGAATGCTTCAACTGTCACAAGACCTGACACTATCAAAAGAATTGTCCAAAGCTAAAGAGAAATCGTAAAAATGAAAAATCAAAGAAACAAGCTTTTTCAGTCACTTGGGACAACTCAGACTCATCTTCTGAAAGTGATAGCGACAGTGATAGTGAGCAAGAAAACGTGTGCTTCATGGCTAAGGATAATGATGTAAGTGATTTTACTTTTGATGATTTAGTAGAAATTAATGCTGAAATTTTAGAATCTAGGATAATGTTCAAAAGAAAATTTAAACAAGCTAATGAAGATAAAAATAAAGCCGAATTTAAGAGAGACCTTTTGAAAGATGAAAAAGAAATCTTAGAAGAAGAAATTAGAAAATTACAAGATTCTCTTTCAAATTCTTAGATTTCTTTGTTGAGTCAAGAAATCGAGACTCAAAAGAATAAAAATGATTTGTTAAATTTTGAAAATCATGATTTAAATACTAAAATTAAAATTATAGAGTTAGAAATTACTAGTTAAAAAACTAAGTTAGAAAGCATTTCTAAAAATGTAAATAATTTTAACAAAGGTAGAGAGATTTTATCTAAAATTTTAGAAAATTCTCTGTTGGTTTTTAATAAAAAAGGACTTGGATATGATAATAAGATAAATCCAAATATAAAATCCAAATTAAAAATTCTAATATTAACCCGAAATTTCTTGTATTAAAATAAATACTTCTATTAAGAAAAAATATTCGGAAAATATTAGTATATGGATTCCTAAGACAAACAATATTCTTATTAAGAAAAAATATATTAATTTTTTTAGATTCTGTTCATTATAATAGTAATTATTTTTTCAAAAAGGAACCTAAGCCCTCTTGGGTTTGGCTTCCTAATATTTAACCCTTAGGACCCTAACGGAGAAAGTAGGTACCATTTTTATTTTTATTTTTGCAGGTACCATAAATAATTATGTTCGTAGCTCGACTAAAAAGGTGTTTTTCAACTAAGTGGCTCATTTCTAAATTTAGAGGGAGCTGTACATTGCGGGGGATAAAATCCAAAGTGTTGTCATCAATCAAAAAGGGGGAGAATGTTGAATAACAAGATTTTGATCAATGTCAACGAATGATGCTACTATGAGAATCGAATCATAAAGAATAAGGTTATATATATACATTGAGTTGTGTTAGAATTATGTTAAAATCTATCCTCAAGTATACATGAATGTGCTAATCAAAGTTATATATATATATATTTATAAACCTTTATAAAAAGCCAGATATATGCAAAAACTGGCCTACCGGTCGACTGGTAGGAAATGGACCAATCAAGTGGTCAAGCTGTTCTTGCATATAACGGATAGTTTTGATAAAAAAATATTTATACGATTTAATTCTACCAGTCAACTGGTGATTTTTAATCAGTCGACTAATTCGACCCAAAAACTATTTTGTGAAGAGTCACCATCCTTCATGAAGAGATTCCTCTTCATTAATCAAAGGAAATGGACATAACTTTTTATAGAAACTATTCATGAAGGATTGCTACTCTTATACCATTATATAAACAAGTTTAATCATATTTTACAATCACCAAAAAATAATTGAATTTTACTAATTTTTCTGATCATCATTTTATTCTCTCCATTTACATTCTTTGCAATTAAAAGCTCTCCAATTCAAATACTTGTTGAATCCTTGAATCAATTCAATATCATTTGATTCAACAAGCAGTCTTCTTCCTTAAATCTTTGCATTCAAATCATATACTCGAGGATCAGATTATAGGAAGGTTGTACTTAAACTATTGGATATCCGTGATGATTCAAGAACACAAATCTGAAGTGAAATACTTGTAATTGTTGACGACTTGTGTAGGCATCCTTGTTGGGGCTCGAGTGTACTGACCTATTCCTCCGGGTTAAGACAGGGCGTTGTTAGTGAATTCCGAAGAGGAGCTTCGGGACTGGACGTAGGGAAGGAAGTCCGAACCAGTATAAAAATTCCTGGTGTCACTTTACTATTTTTTATCGCATTTACTTTGATTGTGATATATCTCTGTAACTTAGGTTTTACCTGCGTAACGATTGCATTAGTTAGCATATCACATATATTTCCGTTATATCCATATAAGATCCTTTTAAGTCGTACACATTGACTTTTCATAACTCTCTTCTATTGTGTGGCTTACAAATCAATGAAGAATAGGAGTGAAAGAGAGTTGATTTGCAAGAATAATAAGATAGTATTCAATGGATTTTTGTAGAGAATAAATGGAGAAGGAGTAGAACAAAATGTGAAAAAATTGTATGAAAATCCATTTCCAGGAGCCTTTAAATAGTGTATGAAAGGATGTGTCTTTTGGTGAAGGGATGGTGGGAAATAACTTCTAAATTTAAATTTGAAAATCTGAAATAGTCGCTATATGTCGACATATGCAAAAACGTATGTCAACATATCTCTATATATGTCAATATACATAAAAATGTATGTCAACATATATTTGGTATCAATTTTCCTAAATGTGGATTTTGGTGATACGATTGAGGTCAATGATTGATGAGCTTCAAGGATAATTGGCGTGAGATCTTTAACAAGATATTCTAAGGTTCAACCAATTCCTCATCACTTCAAACACCGCTGTTCTTCAACATTCATCTTTAGTAGTCTTTGGTCTTCAATTTCTTTGATTATCTTTCCTTTGTAATTCTTCTTTTGTATTCTTGTTTATCTTTATTAATATCTTCTTAATATATCTTATGTAATTGGACAACCTGAAAGATATGTAGTAATAATGTTTATATGGTTGTTGTCATCAAAATCAATACGTAGGGTACCTAGAGTATTGACAACTAGAACCAAAAACATATTTATATATGACAACACTTTTTCAAAGATAATATAAGTAAAGAAATTGTTTTTCTTTAATTTATTAACATTGAAAATCAAATAGCTAATTTTCTCTACAATTGAAATATAGAATATATATATATATAGTAATATAAATATTTAAATAAAGAAAGAAAAACAATATATCAAAATTTTCATAAGGGATGTCGACATTCCCTTACCCCTCATGTCGACATACAACAACAAAAATTAAAATTTTAATTTTCCCTCTAAAAATTTAGAATGGTAATTATATATACTTATATTTCAAATTTTCCTGTTTTCCAATTCATTTCTCTCTTGATAAACTTCTGAAAACATTAATTAATGGCCACTTATTCAAAATGCAACATTTTCCTTCCCTTCTTCTACTTCGGGTCCATTCCAGCGAACTACACTGGCCTATGTCGTGAAAATAGAAGAAACTTTAAAGGATTCTTTGCAAATGATGATTGAAATACAAATCAAGCTAATAAGCATGGCTTAGGAACAAGAAAAATAATGCAAGATTCTTAGAAATTTGCAAAATTTTCTAACGGGTAATCATTTGAACCAGATCATGATTGAAGTTGATTTCTCTAATATTCATGTTCATAATCCATTAGAAGAAGAAGTCCATATGGACGAAGACTATGAAGTTATATGTGTTGTAGAAGTCTATTTTGACAACAATAATAGTTTGGTCGAACAACGTAGAAACTTTTGTCTTCATTACCCAAATTGTTTAGTTCACAAGTCACCAATTGTCAAAGACTCTCATTAGTTCATCTTTTTGTTAATTGTTCTTATATATATTGCATGTAAATGTACATATTTGTATATATATGTAATATAACTCTATATAAATTATATTTACGTTTAGTTATTAGCATATAGTTTCGTAGTATTAATTTAAGCGGAATTATGTAATTTAGGTTAGTTTTTGTTGATGACAAAGGGAAGAATTATAAAATAGGTTATATAGGCTAAGATTAAGGATGGGATTAGTAGCTTAAGGGGAAGTTATGGAGTAAGGAGAGTCAGAGTAGACTCATAATTTGGTAAGTATATTTTATAAATATAGGTTGTCATCACAAAAAAGAGGAGAGATTGTTAGTTCTTAAGATGATGGTTTTGACAACAACAATTTTAGGACTTGTTATAAAATTTGAATACAAATATTCTTGTCCATACATTAATGTATATGAAGGACACACACACACACACGAATTAAAAAATGAAGACTATACAGTACGAAGAATCAAGATTGATGAATTCAAGATTAAAGAAACCAAGACTGAAGACTCACGAGTTTCAAGATTTCAAGAGATATAGAATTCAAGACATCAGGATAATTAATAGAGTCTAGATCTATTTTAAAACTTCGTAATAAAACTTAAATCTTTATTTTGATTTTAATTGTGGAATGTAATCAATGAACTTTAAAAAAACTATTTTAGATTTTGAACTATTTTTCCAAAATTATCTTTAAAATCATCTCTCTTGGTTTAAAATTTTAACCCCAAATTTAAAACTATTTTTTAAAATTACTTAGCCTTGATTTTAAAACAATTCTTGATTTAAATATATTACTCTCAATTTCAAAATCTATCTTCAAATCATCATCTTGTGATTCTACTGTTTTAGCCAGACTCTGAAAAATTACATTTCAAGATTTTTTTTATATAATCTCTTATATTCTGATTTATTGTTCTTTATATATATATTATAATAATGTATATATTTCAAAGTTTATTCTCTAAAGATTATTTAAATATATCCAAAATGATTTACGAGCCTTGAATTGTTTAGACAAGTTTTAGAATATAAATCATTTTAAAAACAAAATAAATCTTCGAAATATACATAGGCATTTCGACGTCCTGCATCCCCCAATGTCGACATAATGATAGTTGATTTCAAAAATAAAACTTCTAAATAAGTGATTTTTCATCATATCTCTTCGCAAAAGGACATGGCTGTTAATTTCTTGTAAACACCAGATTTGATCAACAAATTTTTATTTAATTTTCTATCATTTCTTTACTCCCTCTCCACTTTTATTTTCTAAACATTCTTAACAAAACTCTACCAAAAATCTTAAGTAGATCAAACTTGATTATCTCTGATTTGACTCTCTATCACTCTCTCTAGTTCTCTCAAAGATCTCAATGTTATTCAGAGTTATAGGATCATCTGTAATCAACATGTTTATATCAAACCTCTCTATCCATCAGAAGCAACTTGAAACGTTATGACCATGACCAATAAATTAGTTGGGTGTGATTATAGGCCGGCGAAATCAATTGGATGTGATTGTAGCTCAATAAATCAATTGAGTCTCCCTGTGCTTCATAAACAGGAGGGGTATATACCTCATGGCCTTGAAATCCAGGGTTGTAATCTCGATGTTATATTTGAAAAGAAATCAGCACAAGAAATTGTGTGAGACTGGATGTAGGCAGGGTAACTCCGAACCAGTATAAAATTTCAGTATTTTTTTTCTTTTGTACTACATTTTATTTACTACCTGCGTCTGTGTCTATGAATTGCATTTATTTGTGTTTAATTTAAAAAGATTCATATACTTCATTAAATATCATTCACCCCCATCTAATGTTAATCCAGCATTAAGATCTGTAATCCTCATTCCTCACGGGTATGTCATGATTGTATAATTCTGATATTACTGTAACTGAAATTAAATGTATATTATTTAATAGCCTCTTGAAATGTTTATGTTATTATTATATTTTATCGTTCAACTATGAGATTCTTTATATTGTTTAATTTCTTTTATTCTTATTTTTTCTTGTACTAAACCCCATTAATAATTCGTCATTTTAAAATGTGTGGCTTATTATCAATTCGAATTATCTCATAAAAGGCAGGCTGTTACATAAATCCAGAATCTGTAGGTCAACAACAAACTAAATCGACATCAAACTCATTCGACTTTATCTTAGTTACTCTCCGAAGATGCTAATTCTTGCAAGTTCGACCACCAATATGTTTTCCATACAAGTTTTCATCGATAATCAATTCACCATCATAATAACAAATAGTTGGTACAAAATTAGAAGTCGTTCTATGAAAATAATAAATTCTACATTAACCAATATTAATTTACAAATTTACCTAGATATAGGGGTTTACAAATTTCTTACATTGATTAATCCAGAGCAATGAAATATTGATTCTCTTTAAGTAGATCTAGTATTTTTTTTCCTAATGCTAAAACTTAAACTTTTTGAGCTACTTTTAAATAGTATACCAATACATTGCACTAATATTAATACAACTATGTTTCACAATCAATGAAGGACAAAAACATCCACATGCTATAGTCCGATTTTCCAATCATCACGTGAGAACAGAATGGGCAGAGAAATTTGCAAGCAACTCAAGCAGTGGAGCATTTATATAAGTCATGGGCTTAGACTGCTGAAAAAGGGTCGAACATAAGGAAACAAATACGATATGTTGGAAGGCCCAGCCACAACCGCACCAGTCATGAACGGACGACAAAGAACTTCCTCTGCGATGGACGCGGCGCGGGTACTGTTGCCCATACCCGACCATGTAAGACATTCTAAGCGGATTGTCCCCTAGAATGTAGTCCACTTGTCCTTTGGAAACATGCTTAAGCTAAGCTGGCTGGTCAGTGGACCCACCACAAGCCACGTGAGCATCAGCGTGGCTAAGGTAATTGGAGTAGGCGAGAACAAAAAACGAGAGTGAAGTCACGTGCTGTATGTTACTTCCTCCTACCTTAAACAGAAGTCCTTCTGGTGAATACTGGATTTGTGGGTGTCTAGATATTCCGGGTAACTTGGAACATATAAAATTATCTCCCCTTGCTTTGAATGATTGCAAGTAGTCATTCTTTCCCATTAGCACTTCCTTGGAGATAAGGACATTAATCTCAGCGTGTTTATTATCCCATCTGAATTCATAAATGTTATCTCCAGCTCCCAATATCTCCTCATTTACTTTTATGCATTCTCTGTATTTCCTCTCTCTTGTTGCTTTGTGCAGCATGGCTGCTCCCCACAACAGCACATCTTGGTACCCATCGAAGTCGCAGTAGAACGGACACATTGCTGACCGTAAGCTGTTACTATATGCTCCTCTGTATTTACCCATAAATTCAAATACCTCAATAGATCGATCAAACAAAACCCTAGAATACCCATGATCTCGGACTCTAAACACGAAGGATGCTGCAAGCGCAGCTGTGGTTTCCCCAGCAGCATCTGAACCTGGATTTCTCCGATCTACTTTGTAAACTGTTCTAGGCGTGTCCATGTCTTCTGGCCTCTCCTAACATGAATGATCTCTAAACAAGACCTGGACATAAACCATGCCATTAACAGCGGTAGCCCTAAGCAAATAGTCAGTAGCCCATCGTAAAGTAGTTAAGGTTTCATCGAGATGGGAACTGAAATTCTTCCCAAAATCGATGATTCTCCAGGCCATGATAGTGGCGGAGAACGCCATTGGAAAACCGAACTTCACATTGTCACATGCGTCATGGTATCGCCCGCTCAAATCCATACCATCGACGGACCCGTCATGCAGGGCAGAGTCGCGACGCCAGTGGAGGCGTTGGTTTTGGGGAAGTTTACCGGAGCGCTGGCCTTCAAAGAAGAGAATGCTTTTGCGGAGGGTGTAACACCCCACATCCGTTAGTGCCACTCACAAAGGGAATGCACTAAGTTCTATGAAGTATTATAGGTAAAAGATGCAGATAAATTACAAGACAGATAAATAAAGCAGCGGAAAAGTGAATAAAACTTTATTTCATTTATAACAGCTTGTACAAGGATTGTTTTCCAACAACAAAGTATCTATCTTGTTTAACAAAATAAAGAAGCGTAAATATACAATGATATTCCCCAATAAAACATTAGCCAGCCATAGCGGTGGAAAAGAGAGTCCAAAGCAGCACATCAAAGAGTCTTCGAGCTTGGAAAGAGTAACAGGTCCATACAAATCTGAGCTATTCCCTCCCTGACTACCTTGGGGGGGGGGGGAACGGAAGAAAAGAAGACGAAAGAAAACATAAAGTCAGACATAAAGCCTGGTAAGTCTAGTGGTGTTTCGGTATATGAATAAGGAAAAGGACATGACAGGAATAAACTGAAAATGGGAAAATACCATAAACTAAGGCAAAGCAGTTTAGAATCGAAATTACTATCGCACCCCATACTAATCTCTGCACCACCTAACTAGTATCCCAACTAGTAATCTGTATAAAGATGATAACGTGATCCCTATCCTGTAATTGCGGTTGCCTTTAGGTGTATATCTATTATTTATTACCTAGAACTAATCTAAGGTTTTCTTATCTAGCGTTCCCTAGATTCAACTAGGGTTTATGCGACTTGTCTAATGCTTCTCGGATTCAGGATTTATGCCACCTAGGTCCACTAGGGATTATGCTACCTGTCGAACGATGCCCCTAGTCTAGGACACACTATCTAGAGTGGTATATGTTCCTAGACTTCCCCATGTATGTGTCGCGAATCGTTTATCGTTGTCTAGATGCACATATCCTGAAATGTGCGACCGAGTCCCGTGGCAGGGCTATTCTAGAAACACGGAACTCGGTCGGGAGTTTTCAGATATCTGCCGATGCAGATGCTAAGGTCTGTTTTTCTACTAGGGGTTATGGTCCCACGTGACCCCTCCCTCAACTAATGAAAGGCAATCCAAGAAAATCAAGCACGAGAACTATACTCTTGCCACCTATGCCCCACTTTCCTATTGGCCAGCCTCACCCATAACTAGATAGCAAGTATATGGTATGTTAGGAGTTCTATGCCTTTCCGCATGCGTACTACGATTGACTCAAGATGGTAGGTAGACGACGAGTCGCTATCACAGGGCTACTGGTCTCGTCGAATCACGCTGGTCCATCCTGGTCTTTAGGTTGCCTTAAATTGCAACCAAGGCATACCCTTGGTTCTTCTGACGCAGACCTTAACCTCTGTGAGCCCAAGCGGATCATCTGCAGCCTCACAGAGGGATACCAAGAGTACCCTCACATCCCCCGAAGCTACGTGCTTCTAAACCCAGTCCGCTGGAGCCTTTTTCGAAATCAGATAAACGTTTGCTCCTTCTCATGTACTTGTTAAGCGATGATCTACCATATCGGGTTATTCATCTATTATGGACCAGCTCTGTTTTCTTGACTAAGAATTATTACTTAGTTGTTCTCAACTAAGGTTTACCACTTAGTTTCTTTTCCCCTAAATCTTGTTAACTAAGGTTTATCACTTAGTTTCTTTAACTGGGGATTTCAACTTAGCTCCCGTTCTTGATTGTTTCTTAACTAGGGTTTACTACTTAGCCCTCTTTCTCGTCAAGTTGGATTGCTTAAGTGTCATTAGTCAATTCAAGTTAGCTTAACCCATTCCTTTGTCATATTAAACTGGCTAAGTGTTATCAGTTGTAACAACCCGTATTTCGATAACATGTTAAAACGAGAATCAAGGCAGAATTTAATTTTAAATTCTGAATCAAGTAAAACGGGCTATGACATTGCGTTCGTCTCGGAAAAATACGCGAAATAGAGTCTGAGTTTTCGAGAATCGGAGTCCGTATGACCAAGTTATGGTCTGACGAAGTTTTCAGAAAATTCAAGTTCAAAAACGAGTTCTAATTTCGAAAATAAGGGCTGGAAGGCTAGGCGGGAAAAATTCCCGCCAGGCACCCCAAGTCGACAGCCCTGTCGACTTGGGAGTCGACATTGCTTGACCCAAGTCGACAGCACTGTCGACTTGGGGGTCGACTTATGGTGGCCGGGCAGTTTTGCCTGGTGCACCTATTTTCTGTCTTGGCTAGGTTTTTGGGCCTGGTTCGAAATCTGATGGTTCAGGTTGATCCTAGGGTTAATCCTAAGGTCCTAATCACTCCTAATCTCTATAAATAAGCCTCTAACCTACCCCTAAACCCTCATTATTCATTCATGCAACTAAACTATGGCAAAATTTTTACTCTCATGGCCTCCACTCTCATTCTAAAATTCCTAAGTAAATTTCTATGAGAGGTTTCATGATCATGTGAGTGTTAGAGAGTATCTATGTTAGTATGAGAGCTTCTCAAGTTGATTTCAAGGCTAAAGCTTTGATCTTGGTTCATCAAGATGGGGTTTTTATTGATTTGGAGCTTTCATCTTTGGGTTTTTGGATAATGGCATGCATAGGCTTTGTCTCAATCTTTAATTTAATCGATTTGTGCCTTCATAGCAATGTAAGCCCTTTCCCTACTCTTAGATATTAACTATGAAGTTAAATGTTCATGTTGCAAGTTTGGGTTTGATCATTGAGTATGATACATGCTATCATGTCATGCAAGTTTATGAAGTCATTATCTTGATCTTGTGGGCTAAAAGCTACAACCTTTATGTTGAAATGTTGCATTATGCAACATGAGAACCCTCATAACCTTTATGTCAACTTGCATATGAAGTCATAACCCTTATATGATGATATATGCGAGTTACTAGTCATCATTCCATGTCTTTTGTCACCATGATTCGCTTATGTGCCAAGTTTGGGTTTATGCATGTTTTTGAGGCTTAAGAAAGTAACATGCAAGTTAATGAACACATTTGTGCCTCATTTGCCACCATGATTAACTTGTGGCTTAATATCCATTTTTGTCATGCCTTTGCCAAGTCTCTTCTTTCAATCCATTACGTTGTTGCGAACGTATATGCGAGTTTAAAAGCGTTGGGTTATGTTATGGGTAATTTCTAATGACATGAAAATACAACTTGAAAACATGACTTGAAATATAACATGGAAGTTGACATGTAAGTATGCTTGAAAATATGAAATTGGGAATTTACCTATTAAGTTAGGTCTACCCATGCTATGGAATTGGGAATTTACCTATTAAGTTAGGTCTACCCATATTCTTAAAAACTTGAATATGAACATGACACTAGACTAAACATGAAAGTGACCAACTCGAGGTTGGGTTGAGTTTGCAACGTAAAACTACCCGGAACCGACCGGCCTAACTAGTAGTTGCAAACAATAGGACCTAATGTGAGAAGTTGGTCATGTTGTGCTTGAACCCGAGGTTAGACCAAGTTGTGGTGTAAAGCTACCCGGAACCGACCGGCTTAACTAGTAACCACAACAAAGTCTAATGTGAGAGGTTGAGGTGCATTAAGTAATTAATGTCACATGATAGGGTTAATTTAATTTGATTAATGACTCTTAACCAAATATGACATGGACAAATGGGTTAAGTAAATTGATTAGGCTAATGATACTTAACAAAACATGACAAGGTTGGGTAGATTAAGTAACTTGATTTGCCTAATGACACTTAACCATTTTTATATGACTAGTGGACGGGGTTAAGTTAACCAACACTTAATCAATCCAACACGATAACTTGGTAAGGTTAAGTAAGTTTTCTTAATGACGCTTAACCGAAAAATACAGTTAATGGATGGGGTTAAGACTGGACTCAACTAGTCTAAATATGGGAATCAGATGGGGTTAAGTTAGCCTAGACTTAATTAATCCCACTTGGTAGTTTAATGGGGTCAAGTTAAACACTTAACTAATCTAGCATGATGATTTGATGTGGTTAAGTGACCTATACTTAACCAATCTAACTCGTAAATTTATTGAGGTTAAGTTAACCTATACTTAACCAATCTAACGTGAAAACATGATAAGACTAAGTCACAAATCGCTTAATACGCTTGACCGATTTGACTCAGTAATTTGATAGGGCCAAGTTAATATACACTTAACCAACTTGAGCATGGTTTGTAGGGTTAAGTCTTGAACTTGGATACTTAGCCAATTTTGACATGATTTGTA
Source organism: Allium sativum (assembly GCA_030737875.1). Lineage (NCBI taxonomy): Eukaryota > Viridiplantae > Streptophyta > Magnoliopsida > Asparagales > Amaryllidaceae > Allium > Allium sativum. The sequence goes on along the minus strand of CM060910.1, from coordinate 993,235,844 downwards.
GACGGGTTAAGTCATGAACTTAAGTGACACTTAATCCATTATGTAAACCCTAGTTCTGAGGATTAGGTGGATAACCGTAGTTAACAAGGATAACGGGAATAAGGCTAAGTGGTAAACCTTAGTTGAAGAATAACTAAGTAATGATTCTTAGTCAAGGAAATTTAGACCAGTTCATAGATAGATGAGTAACCTGATACGGTAGGTCATCGTTTAAGTATACGAGTAGGAGCAAGTATCTGATTTAGATAAAGGCTCCAGCGAACTGGGTAACGAAGCAGCGGCTTCGGGGAACGTGAGGATATTCTTGGTATCCCTCTGTGAGCTGCCAGGTGATCATACTAGGCTCATGAGAGGTTAAGGTCTGCGTTAGAAGAACCAAGAGTATGCCTTGGTTGCTATACGAGCGACCTAAAGACGGGGATGGATAGGGGATAGTCGACGATACACGGTCGTACCCTAGATAGCATTTCGTCAGGCTACCTACCATCTTTGGTCAAGCGTGTACGTACGGAAAGGCAGAGAACACCCAAAAGGCCATAATTGCTATCTAATTATAGTTGCGGTAAGGCTAGGATTGTGGGTTGGCCAGTAGTGTGTTCTCATACAGGATTTATCCTGTCTTGTCTTTCACTAGTTGAGGGACTGGTCTCGTGGGACCATAGCCACGTATAGAAAAACAGACCTTAGCATCTGCATCGGCAGATAAATTGAAAGCTCCTGACCGAGTCCTGTATTCCTTGATCTGCCCTGTGACAGGACTCGGATGGCACGATGTGATACATGTGCATACAGTCATGGAAAAACGATTCACGATGAATGCGTGGGAAAAAGGGCGCGGTTGACGGTTAGCGTAATTCCTAGTGGCCCTGGGTGGTTGAACCAAAACCGAGACACGAAAACGTGCAATAGGTAAGCATAATCCCTAGTAGTCCTAGGTAGCATAAGTCCTAGTTGTACGAACGATGATTCATGTTGAAAGACCCTGGTTAGATATAGGGTGACAGTTCAAAACGATCTTAAGGATCATAGAACTATGTTAAAGTAGTATAGAATCTCATGGGAAAGCCCGTATGGTCTACGGCAAGGGACTGAACAATTATGAAACATACGAGTTGAGTAACCTATATATGCGATATATTAGGTTGACATGGACCATTACACGACTTTGGAGTAAGCGTCATTCATGGTTAACACATGATACGGTGGGGATACTAGTACGGTAGGTGCAGAGCTAAAGGACAGGATAGATACCATGGGATGTTACACGTGATAGATATCTTGGGGATATTATACTTGATAGGAACCTGACGATGGGATACCTTGTTTTATCTTGACATCGTAATTTATCATGACACCTTAGTTTATCTGAGTTCAGTAGTTCATCCTGTTATTTTGATTTAGCTTATCAATCTTGTCATCATGCTTATGTTCATCCTGTTATTTTGATTTAGCTTATCTATCTTGTCATCATGCTTATGTTCATCTCAGTTTCTCATGTCAGTTAACTTTACTAGTTTTTATGCTGATAGTAGATAGGGCTTACTCAGTCTTTTTGACTGACCCGTTTTGTTTCGCCTCTTTTCTTCCGTTCCCCCCCAGGTTACAGGGAGGAAATACTGTTGTTTAGTTCGGACTTCTTCTGCTTGAAGGTCATCATGGATGGCTTGGACTTTTCTTGGCTATGGCTACTTTACTGTTTTACTTGGGGAATAATTTATGAAAAAGTCTTTATGCTTCTTTACTATTGCAAGACAGGTTTTGATGTACTCTGATGTAAAAGGCTTTAGACCTTAATTATTAATGTTTATGAAAGTTCGATTTTACTTCCGCTATTTTATATGTTCTGTCTTGTGATATTTCTGTGCATGTTTACCAATAATGCCCCGCTAAAGCTAGTGCATTCCTTTGCGAGTGACCCTAGCGGAGGCGGGGTGTTACACTTGGTATCAGAGCCGAAGGTTACCAGACTGGGCAAAAGTTTTTAAAGACCTTCTGAAAACTATTTGAAAATCGTTTACAAAGAAGCATTTTTCAAGAAAATTTTCTTTTAAAAGAAAAAGGCTATTCCCCAAAGGCCATTAGCACTATCCTTGTTTCCTTAATTGAATCTCTTTTCCTTTCTTTCCTCCATCTGTAGTCACAGTGGTTTTAACTGCGACTAGTCTTTTCTGTCTACGAAAGTGCTTTCCATACGATGGAGGTGGTTCTCGAGAGACCAGTGGCCGCGTTATAAGAAAGGATAGTGAGAAAGAGGATAAAGAATACGAGCTTAAGGATGAGCAACTTGTTGGTATGGCTTAGTCCTCAAAGGAGGGAGAAAGATGAACAATGAAAACCATGACGAGAGAGTACCTTTGGCATGGTAAAACGGGGCGGATAGTTAAGTATTATGGGACAAGGACAAGATCATCGGGAGGGCAATAGTATGCTCTCATTTCTAGGGTACCTAGGAAGGAGGGTAACGATCTTGTTAAAGGTTTGGCTCTTCTTCTCTATCATCCCGTTAGGACTTCGTCTTTCGTATCATTTAAGTCTGCTTCGATAGTTGAGTCTCTGCACCTTAAGTACTAGCGTAATAGAGAATCCCATTTTTGTCTCAAAGTCCTATTGGAGAATCAGTCCATTTATACATGACTTGTTTGGATTTGAGAATGTCTATGCCAAGTGTTGAGTTTGGAAATAATGCTTATGTCTATAAGCTATGGATGGATTCTAGGGATGAAGTGGTTATCCAGTAGGGGGTGCCACTCTCGGTTTTGATAGGAGGGTAGTTAGACCTTTTGACTAGCCTTAGTAATACCCTCGAAGTATCGTGTAACCTTTTTGAGGTTCTGTCATGACTAGTTACTTAGAATCCCTTGATGCCTTTATTGGAAATTTGAAGCCCGATCGAGTGGTGTTCGCCAATAAGACGGATGGTTTACTTCATTTATGCATGGGTTATAGAGATCACCCTAGTAAGTGCGCAGGATAACCTGGTTGACATCTGTTTACTTTCAAGAGAAAGTTCTTCTACATGGAATACCTTATAGTATATAAACGAGATCCAAGATTCACTAGTGAATTTTGGAAAGCTTGCATGAGATCATGAGTACGCAGTCATGTTTGCGCCAAGTGTGCAAGTGGAACGAGAGGCGACGAAGAAATGAGTTCCAGCTCATGTTATGGAAACAGGAAATAAGAAGCTAAGAAATCACGAAGTTAAAAGACGGTCAAGGCACAATGGAATTAAGCTCAAGGAAATACGACTTTGATGGTCAAAGACTAGATACGCGCATAATATCTCTTTTTGGGAGTATATCCTTGATCCCTGTTTTCTGTAGAGCCTACTTGTAGGCTATCTTTTGTGGACATCCTCTCGGTCCTATTTTTTGTTACAAACCCCGTAAGGAGTTTGTCTTGTTTATCTTCTCGACCCTGTTTCAGGGAATCCTAGGTAGAACCCTATGGATGTAAACATGTATTTGAAACATGTTATGATTGATATGGTTGCAAGTGGTTGCAAGTGAATGCGCGAATACACATTAGATACTAGCTCGACTCGGTCACATTTCATATTGCATATGCATGAGTGTTTACGCTTATTCATGGATGAAAATTTTTGTGTTATCACATGGTTGTTGCATATGAATGAATGATTGTGCACGCATATAGTATCTATATGACTAGGATTATTTGCATACATGTTGGATTCATGACACTATACATATTTTGCATTAGAAAGATTATTCAGGCCTGATCATTAGCATTAGCTAAGGAACATGTATACACACGTTTTGCATATATTCATACAGCATTAGAAATCATCTAAGGACAATGGTTGCTTGTGGATGATGTTTTGAGTAGATGAATGATGGATGGTAGGATATGTTCTTCCTAACTTGGAGATTTCGGGGATGAAATCCTAAAAGGTGGGGAGAATGTAACAACCCGTATTTCGATAACATGTTAAAACGAGAATCAAGGCAGAATTTAATTTTAAATTCTGAATCAAGTAAAACGGGCTATGCCATTGCGTTCGTCTCGGAAAAATACGCGAAATAGAGTCTGAGTTTTCGAGAATCGGAGTCTGTATGACCAAGTTATGGTCTGACGAAGTTTTCAGAAAATTCAAGTTCAAAAACGAGTTCTAATTTCGAAAATAAGGGCTGGAAGGCTAGGCGGGAAAAATTCCCGCCAGGCACCCCAAGTCGACATCCCTTTCGACTTGGGAGTCGACATTGCTTGACCCAAGTCGACAGCCCTGTCGACTTGGGGGTCGACTTATGGTGGCCGGGCAGTTTTGCCTGGTGTACCTATTTTCTGTCTTGGCTAGGTTTTTGGGCCTGGTTCGAAATCTGATGGTTCAGGTTGATCCTAGGGTTAATCCTAAGGTCCTAATCACTCCTAATCTCTATAAATAAGCCTCTAACCTACCCATAAACCCTCATTATTCATTCATGCAACTAAACTATGGCAAAAAATTTACTCTCATGGCCTCCACTCTCATTCTAAAATTCCTAAGTAAATTTCTATGAGAGGTTTCATGATCATGTGAGTGTTAGAGAGTCTCTATGTTAGTATGAGAGATTCTCAAGTTGATTTCAAGGCTAAAGCTTTGATCTTGGTTCATCAAGATGGGGTTTTTATTGATTTGGAGCTTTCATCTTTGGGTTTTTGGATAATGGCATGCATAGGCTTTGTCTCAATCTTTAATTTAATCGATTTGTGCCTTCATAGCAATGTAAGCCCTTTCCCTACTCTTAGATATTAACTATGAAGTTAAATGTTCATGTTGCAAGTTTGGGTTTGATCATTGAGTATGATACATGCTATCATGTCATGCAAGTTTATGAAGTCATTATCTTGATCTTGTGGGCTAAAAGCTACAACCTTTATGTTGAAATGTTGCATTATGCAACATGAGAACCCTCATAACCTTTATGTCAACTTGCATATGAAGTCATAACCCTTATATGATGATATATGCGAGTTACTAGTCATCATTCCATGTCTTTTGTCACCATGATTCGCTTATGTGCCAAGTTTGGGTTTATGCATGTTTTTTAGGCTTAAGAATGTAACATGCAAGTTAATGAACACATTTGTGCCTCATTTGCCACCATGATTAACTTGTGGCTTAATATCCATTTTTGTCATGTCTTTGCCAAGTCTCTTCTTTCAATCCATTACGTTGTTGCGAACGTATATGCGAGTTTAAAAGCGTTGGGTTATGTTATGGGTAATTTCTAATGACATGAAAATACAACTTGAAAACATGACTTGAAATATAACATGGAAGTTGACATGTAAGTATGCTTGAAAATATGAAATTGGGAATTTACCTATTAAGTTAGGTCTACCCATGCTATGGAATTGGGAATTTACCTATTAAGTTAGGTCTACCCATATTCTTAAAAACTTGAATATGAACATGACACTAGACTAAACATGAAAGTGACCAACTCGAGGTTGGGTTGAGTTTGCAACGTAAAACTACCCGGAATCGACCGGCCTAACTAGTAGTTGCAAACAATAGGACCTAATTTGAGAAGTTGGTCATGTTGTGCTTGAACCCGAGGTTAGACCAAGTTGTGGTGTAAAGCTACCCGGAACCGACCGGCTTAACTAGTAACCACAACAAAGTCTAATGTGAGAGGTTGAGGTGCATTAAGTAATTAATGCCACATGATAGGGTTAAGTTAATTTGATTAATGACTCTTAACCAAATATGACATGGACAAATGGGTTAAGTAAATTGATTAGGCTAATGATACTTAACAAAACATGACAAGGTTGGGTAGATTAAGTAACTTGATTTGCCTAATGACACTTAACCATTTTTATATGACTAGTGGACGGGGTTAAGTTAACCAACACTTAATCAATCCAACACGATAACTTGGTAAGGTTAAGTAAGTTTTCTTAATGACGCTTAACCGAAAAATACAGTTAATGGATGGGGTTAAGACTGGACTCAACTAGTCTAAACATGGGAATCAGATGGGGTTAAGTTAGCCTAGACTTAATTAATCCCACTTGGTAGTTCAATGGGGTCAAGTTAAACACTTAACTAATCTAGCATGATGATTTGATGTGGTTAAGTGACCTATACTTAACCAATCTAACTCGTGAATTTATTGAGGTTAAGTTAACCTATACTTAACCAATCTAACGTGAAAACATGATAAGACTAAGTCACAAATCGCTTAAATACGCTTGACCGATTTGACTCAGTAATTTGATAGGGCCAAGTTAATATACACTTAACCAACTTGAGCATGGTTTGTAGGGTTAAGTCTTGAACTTGGATACTTAGCCAATTTTGACATGATTTGTAGACGGGTTAAGTCATGAACTTAAGTGACACTTAATCCATTATGTAAACCCTAGTTCTGAGGATTAGGTGGATAACCATAGTTAACAAGGATAACGGGAATAAGGCTAACTTAGTTGAAGAATAACTAAGTAATGATTCTTAGTCAAGGAAATTTAGACCAGTTCATAGATAGATGAATAACCTGATACGGTAGGTCATCGTTTAAGTATACGAGTAGGAGCAAGTATCTGATTTAGATAAAGGCTCCAGCAAACTGGGTAACGAAGCAGCGGCTTCGGGGAACGTGAGGATATTCTTGGTATCCCTCTGTGAGCTACCAGGTGATCATACTAGGCTCATGAGAGGTTAAGGTCTGCGTTAGAAGAACCAAGAGTATGCCTTGGTTGCTATACGAGCGACCTAAAGACGGGGATGGATAGGGGATAGTCGACGATACACGGTCGTACCCTAGATAGCATTTCGTCAGGCTACCTACCATCTTTGGTCAAGCGTGTACGTACGGAAAGGCAGAGAACACCCAAAAGACCATAATTGCTATCTAATTATGGTTGCGGTAAGGCTAGGATTGTGGGTTGGCCAGTAGTGTGTTCTCATACAGGATTTAACCTGTCTTGTCTTTCACTAGTTGAGGGAGTGGTCTCGTGGGACCATAGCCACGTATAGAAAAACAGACCTTAGCATCTGCATCGACAGATAAATTGAAAGCTCCCGACCGAGTCCTGTATTCCTTGATCTGCCCTGTGACAGGACTCGGATGGCACGATGTGATACATGTGCATACAGTCATGGAAAAACGATTCACGATGAATGCGTGGGAAAAAGGGCGCGGTTGACGGTTAGCGTAATTCCTAGTGGCCCTGGGTGGTTGAACCAAAACCGAGACACGAAAACGTGCAATAGGTAAGCATAATCCCTAGTAGTCCTAGGTAGCATAAGTCCTAGTTGTACAAACGATGATTCATGTTGAAAGACCCTGGTTAGATATAGGGTGACAGTCCAAAACGATCTTAAGGATCATAGAACTATGTTAAAGTAGTATAGAATCTCATGGGAAAGCCCGTATGGTCTACGGCAAGGGACTGAACGATTATGAAACATACGAGTTGAGTAACCTATATATGCGATATATTAGGTTGACATGGACCATTACACGACTTTGGAGTAAGGGTCATTCATGTATAACACATGATACGGTGGGGATACTAGTACGGTAGGTGCAGAGCTAAAGGACAGGATAGATACCATGGGATGTTACACGTGATAGATATCTTGGGGATATTATACTTGATAGGAACCTGACGATGGGATACCTTGTTTTATCTTGACATCGTAATTTATCATGACACCTTAGTTTATCTAAGTTCAGTAGTTCATCCTGTTATTTTGATTTAGCTTATCTATCTTGTCATCATGCTTATGTTCATCCTGTTATTTTGATTTAGCTTATCTATCTTGTCATCATGCTTATGTTCATCTCAGTTTCTCATGTCAGTTAACTTTACTAGTTTTTATGCTGATAGTAGATAGGGCTTACTCAGTCTTTTTGACTGACCCGTTTTGTTTCGCCTCTTTTCTTCCGTTCCCCCCCCAGGTTACAGGGAGGAAATACTGTTGTTTAGTTCGGACTTCTTCTGCTTGAAGGTCATCATGGATGGCTTGGACTTTTCTTAGCTATGGCTACTTTACCGTTTTACTTGGGGAATAATTTATGAAAAAGTCTTTATGCTTCTTTACTATTGCAAGACAGGTTTTGATGTACTCTGATGTAAAAGGCTTTAGACCTTAATTATTAATGTTTATGAAAGTTCGATTTTACTTCCGCTATTTTATATGTTCTGTCTTGTGATATTTCTGTGCATGTTTACCAATAATGCCCCTCTAAAGCTAGTGCATTCCTTTGCGAGTGACCCTAGCGGAGGCGGGGTGTTACATCAGTGGTTCATGTTGACTTAACCCTATCACAAACCAAGTTATATTGGTTAAGTATTTCTTATTACTTAACCCTACCCATTCATCTTGTATTGGTTAAGTGTCTCTTTTACCTAACCTTGCCCATCTGTTTTAACTAACATGTTATAACGGTTAAGTGTTCCCTTAGTTAACTTAATTCTAACATCTGTTTAATTAACATGTCATAATGGTTAAGTATTGTCCCTTCATGTTTCAACTTAACCCTGTTCAATTTATCACACTATGGTGGTTAAGTGTTCTAAGTTTGTTTAACCCTACCCTCTAGTCCAACTAACATATTAAATTGGCTAAGTGTATTTACTTAACCTTACCCACTTATCTAGCTAACGTGTTATAATGGTTAAGTGTTCTGAATTTACTTAACCTCACCCACTTATCTATCTATCAGGTTATAATGGTTAAGTGTCCTGATTTTACTTAAGCTCACCCTCCAGTCTAGTTAATATGTTAAATTGGTTAAGTGTATTAACTTTACTTAACCTCACCTTCTAGTCTAGTTAACATGTTAAATTGGTTAAGTATTTTCTTAGTTACTTAACCCCTACAAGTCTTGTCTTGTTAACATGTTAAGCTGGTTAAGTGTTTTAGTTATCTTAACCCTACCATCTGTCCTTAGCCTCTTAGAGCACCTGACCACTCACATTAGACAGATATTGCTATGGTTACTGGATGTGACGGTCGGTTCCGGGCAGGTTTACACCGTAGCTTAGTCTAACCTCGGGTCATTATTGGGCTCAATGCTTAACCACCCACATTGGATAGGTATTGTTGTGACTACTGGACAGCCGGGCAGGTCCGGGCAGGTTTACATCACAACTCAATCCAACCTCGGGTTAAGCATACTCGTATTTTCTAGATTTACATATTTGTCACTTTTCATTTTTATATGTAAATGTTTATGGCCCAATTATCCAAATTCACTAATTTTGGGTATAACAATTTATACCGCTTTAAATGTCACTAGTCATTGGCATGTGTCAAACATGCCAATACATGTATTTTATTTTAAACCCAACGTTTGTTTTCCCGTTTGTACGTACGCAGCATTATAACATATGTTGGGCTTAACATTTCAGCCCAACTCGTAAACACAAAAAAGGGGAAGCACAGAATCATGAATTGTTCTAGAATACATAAAAGTGTGTGGCGCATGAACTTGCAACATAGCGTTTTCACTAACATAGATTGTTGGTCATGTGAACTTGCATTCAATAAGGATATAACTAAATTGGTGTCACATGAAACGACGTACTTTTAGACTCGTTTAAACATGGTTTTATACATATATAACTAGGCATCATGTCAAACACCAAACTAGCATAAAAATGTCCACTTTTTGACATAACCCAAAGGTGTAAACTAACTTTACATCAAGTAGCCTATTTCAACATGAAACTAGTATAATTTGTGTAACCAAAAGGTACTTTCATAAACCCAATTATCACTTGCAATTAAACATAATAACGTATACAAAGGTTTTGAGGCGTGTAGGCATAAAAGGTTTCAACTTGAAACATGTTTACATGAGTCTCAACTTAGGCCTAAAAAGAATGTATGCTAACCATGTTAACAACATAACATAAAGATGTCAATTCTAGTTTTACTACAAACTTGCAAGTGATATTTATTTGCATACACAAATGTCAATAGGTTCGCATCTACCAATTTATGCCACAAACACCCAATACAAAATATGACATAATCAACGCAATACACAGAATTTACATCAATGTTTTACAATAGTAAAACCCCAATTTCAATTACATCGAATCACATCGCAATTTCTATTCATATTCAGAAAACCACTATACTTACAACGGCGCTGAAACTTGTTTTCTGGTTTCTGTTATTCTGAATTTTGCAAAGCTTTCCCTTGGAGTAGGAAACGTTGCGTAGAAATTAGATTAGAGTTTTGTTTCTTGAATCGCTGTTCGTCTTTTTTCAAGCGGAGGCTCTCCTTAGTTTTCTTCTGACATCATGGCGGCTCAAGTTCTTATTTTTGTATGAATTTTAGTTGGAGACCTAGGGTGTTTTTATAGAGTTGCAAGTTAATTAGAGCTGTCGATGAAGCCAGGGTTAATCAAAGCCATCCGTTCTAAAGAGAAGCCAATCAAAAAAAGACAACTCAGCCCTAGTGACAAGGTCAGACCCAGAAATTCGAGCCAGGACCCAACCAGACAAACCAGGCCGACCAGGCAGGTCGACACCCAGGTCGACACTATGGTCGACCTGGGGGTGACCAGGTCGACACCATGGTCGACCTGGGGGTGACCAGGTCGACACCATGGTCGACCCTATGGTCGACCTGGTCGCTGGGCGGGAATTTTCCCGCCCAACCCAGTTTGAGCTTATTTTTCAAATTCTGAATTTCGTTCTGAACTGTTTTGAATTTCAAACTGAATTCTGAAGTTTCGGAAGGCCATAACTCCTTCATACGGAGTCCGATTTACGCAAACTCGGTTATCTCAAGCAGAATTCCGAGACGAATGCAACGGCGTAACCCGTTTCCCTTAATTCCCACATTTAGAATTAACTATACTTTAATTTGTGAAACTCAATGTTACAGAACTACGGGGTTTACAGAGGGCGTCGGAGTAGTCGTGGGTGGCGTAGATTGACGGAAATACCTAGAGTGATATGAGGAAAATGAGGAATATCGGCCGATATATCTGCATTTTGGGAATTTTCTTTTATATTAGGAAAATTCACAATCGTAGGCTTGTTTGGAGAAAGTATTACATGATTACCCATGTTTCAAAAATAATAACAAATGCAGGCCTATTTTGTTTGGGGAGGCAATTGGCGCGTTTTGGAAACTCGCCTGTGTGCAAGTTTTGAAAACTCGCCTGTGTATTTTGGTCCATTCCAAAACTTTATATATACCACTAGTTCTCTTATAATTCTGATTCATACTCATCCATATCTTCTCAACTCTGTATATTTTCAAAATGACTTCTCAAACAATGGTGGAGCAAGAGGTTAACTCATACCCATTTGCTGCCACTGTGGATATATGGCTGGAGTTGTATCAAATGATGGCGAAAACATTGGTTGTCGAAGTCTCCTTTGTTTCGATTATCCCCACGGATGCAATTTTTCAGAATGGATTGACGAACTTCTCTGTCCAAGGGGCATATCATATGCAAAAGAGCTAGAGCAAGAAATTAGACGTCTTAAAAAACTCCTAGAGGACTTACAATTTAACCGTAACCATTAGTGTTTTTATTATCTGTCGTCGTTGTGTGTTTCTAAAGTTTAGTGTGAGTTATTCTATTATCCGTAGTCGTTGTAAGTTGTTGAAGTTAAGTTTGAATTATTGTTTGTGTGTTTGTAGGACTTGGAATATTAATATGAAGTACTGTATGTTTATGTTTTCTAATAAATTATTTTATTTTTTGAAGTTTGAATTTAAGCTTTGTATGTTTGCTAGTTCGTACAGTACACATTATGACATAAAGATGAATTGACAACTAGCTTCCATAAATTAAAGTTGGGCCAGTCTGTTTATGTACAGTAAGATCTGCCACAAATTAAGTGATTTGACTAAATATGGATAAAGTTGGTCCAATATTTCGAAATAGTTGAGTTGACAAGCATCTGCCAAATCTAACCCAACGTTTGTCCATTGTGATAAAGCCATTGTAAGGACAAACGACAATGCTTTATTCCGAAATTGATGATATGATAAAAGCTCTCCCAATTCTGATTCAAGGCTTGTTTTTTGTGATCAGGACGAGCATAGGAAAATTGAGTCTACTTTATTTTTAAATCGATGATATGATTAAAGCACTGCCAATACTGACTTAACATCGACCGTACTGAGTTGATTAAAGTTGATTTAACAGTGATGTTGCTTAAATGGTTTCCCTATTTCAAAGCTCTTCAACACAATATTTCTCATACACTTCAATCCTATCTTCAAATAACTTCAAGAATAATATACTCACTCAACAATGGCGCCTACTTTTATTCCTACACTTTACTACTACGACGATGAATTGATCATGGATAAACATCAAAATGGAAGTTATGTGGGAAGATTCTGCAAATCAGGGAGAGTTCGAAGGGGTTGCACACTTGATGCTTTGAAAGAAACAATCTTCAAAGCAACCAAAATTAACCCTCTCGAATATGATATCGAGTTGTCAGTTAACTAGTCTACTGATTCGGGGACGAGAGCCGTAGCACTTTCAGAAGATGCAGATGTACAAGTAATGTTTTCCGCTGTTAAGAAATAGATTGAGTCGCTTGTTGGAAAAACAACAAAAGAAATCTTGGAAGATGTCGTGGAAGAAATCATCACACCTCCTATCGTGAGTAGCGGTTTAGGCTATTTCATAGAAATGTTGCAAACTCACGATCCTTCACTCATCTTTAGTTCTATGTACACCAATTTGTATTTTCCACCAAATTTGGACGAGCAGCAGCAGCAACAACAACAACAAGAACAACAAACTGATCAGTCAGAACTGTTAGATATGAGCCAAAGATATGTGTTGCACATCAACTTAGTTTTATAACTAGTCATTGAAATGTAAGATTTAACTGAAATGCATTTATGAACAGATTGATTGTAGAACCCGAAGAAGACTGGGGTGCAGGTCCCTCGCAACAGGCCGTACATATTGGCAACATGATGGTTGCCACAACAACTGTTGATGATACATGTTGGACCAAAGTCAACAACGAACCACTAAACTATGACTTTCTGAACATAGGAGATCCCGAAGAAGATGGTGATGAGGTTCACATGGAAGTACCAACGGACGATGATCTCTGCACGGCGAAAATGATGGCTAGATTCGTAGTGGTCAATCTAGAGTTTTCTGATGAAAAATTCTCAGCTGTTTGCATACAAAATGGTTTTGCTGTTGGGATGGTATTCCAAAGCAAGGAACAGTTTCTCCACCAACTTACGGAATGGTCTATTCTGCACGGTGTTTCGTTCAAGCCAATCAAGTCGAATAAAATAATATATACCGTTATATGTAATGTTGATGATACTTGTCCATGGTGAATACATGCTATACTGTCGAAGAAATCACAACTGGATGGTGGGAAATCAGAAAGCTGCCTCACGAACATAACTGTGTCAACCCTACGCTTAATTCCAACCACAAGCAAGCCACTTCTAGGTTTCTTGTATCCAAAATCATGGCTTTTATGAAGGCCAATTTGGATATCTCTGTTGGGACAGTGCAAGTGCTTGTCGACGAGCAACTCTTCATCAAAATCAGTTACATGAAAGCTTGGCGAACGTTGAATAAAGCGTTGGAAAAAATATACGGTGACTGAGCCGAATCGTACTCGTATTTGCCTCAATATTTTGCAGAAATAAAAAGACGCAATCCAGGTTCAGTAGGACATATAGTACACGATGATGTTGTGGTTTTTTAGCGTGCTTTTTGGGCATTTGGCCCTTCCATTGCAGGTTTTGTACACTGCCGTCCAGTGCTCTCTATTGATGGGACACATTTGTACGGTAGTACAAAGGAATACTGCTAGTTGCTACCACTGTAGATGCCGGCGACTGTCTTTTCCCATTAGTTTATGGGGTGGTCGAATCTGAATCATATGATAGCTGGTCCTGGTTCTTTTCATGAATGCGTGAGTTCATTTATAGTGTACGAAATCGACACATTACATTTATACTTGATAGAATGAAAGGGATACCAAGCGCTTTGCAGGATAGATGGCAAGAATCGCACAAACATAGTTTCTGTGCAAAACATCTGAAAGCAAATTTTCAAGCTGCAGGTCATCGAGACAAGCGACTTGTAGGCTTGTTTTACACTGTTGCATATGCTTCAGAAGTGGTTGAATACAATAAACTTAAAGAAGAAATCAAGGCAACCAAGCCGGAGGCGCAAAACTAGATTGAAAAAAGCCTAGGAAATTCAAAAGAAAACTGGGCCCTTTGTAGAGATGACGGTGGTCGCTTCTATATTATGACAACCAATGCATCTAAAAGTTTCAATGCTGTACAAAAAGGCGCCAGATCCTTGCCTATAAAGGCGTTGGTTGCAAGAACGTTCTTTCGATCAGTTGAGTACCTCTATAAGAGAGGGGGGAAATGGGAGGGTCTAAATACAAAACTAACTCCTAAATGGGAAGCTAAAATTAAAGCTCGTGCTATTGAAGCACGACGTTGTAGGCTTAAACGATTTGGGCGATAAAAATGGCAAGTGATTCACGATTATGGAGATGAATATGATGTTGTGATCGACGGTTCTCATCGCACCTGTACATGCAACATCCCACTTCTGCAGAAGATAACGTGTACTCATATGATGACGGCTTGTTCAACATAGGATTTTGGTAGTAATAGAGCACATCACGATTTTGCTTCTGAATGGTACTCCGTCCAAATTTATAGAGCTACATACGAGCCAGAGTTTAATCCTATACGCGATAAGAAATACTAGGACCCGTACAACGGACCACGAATATTGGCTCCACCTATAAGAAGACAATTCGGACGACCAAAATCAACGAGATTCAAAAATGTTATGGACGAGCATCAAACACCCAAAACAAACAGGTGCAGCAAATGTGGATCGCATGGCCACAAAGAAAGCGGTGTACTTCGATAGCCTAAAATGGAGACATATGTTTGTTGATGCGATGTCAGTGTGTTGCATTTCGTGTATCTGTATTTCCTATATTTCAAACTTATCTGTCCTTAATTGGATTATGTACCTCTCTTATATTTGAATATTAGAATTTGGTATTTGTTTTATGTTGTTTGGTTAAGCTATATATACTATTTAGATGTCGTGGTAGTTCATAGTTTAACGTTTTGAACTTCATTCGTGTATATAGGAATCGTTATACGTCGGATTTCATTGAAACACAAAACGTTCGAATCTATAGAACTATATTTTAGTAATGGAACAGAAAAATGGAGATTTCATATTATGAATATTGAGTTGTGTCCAAATAAAATTTCCAGAAAGTCATTATAGAGTTTAATACCCAAATGAATATAGACAAACATTGAAAACGCGTCTTTATGTGAGTTTTGAAAACGCGCCTTCATTGATTCAAAACAGGTCTATTCTTGTAATTACTTTTATAACATGGCTTTTAGTGTTATATCTTTTATAAACAGGCCTAAATGGGTTGAAAGTCATTTATATTAGGTAGCGAGTTTTAAGTAAATCTAGTACAGCATAATTTGGACAGAATTCAAAGCAATCAAGAAATTTCCAAAAAGGAAAATGGAGAAAATTTTGGATTTTTCATAGAAATTGAAACAGTGAAAACTGAAAATGGGAGGAGAGCTCTATTGAAAACCTGTAAAAGGACATTAACAGATTGACTGTAGAAATGTTGCAAACTCATGATCCTTCACTCATCTTTAGTTCTATGTACACCAATTTGTATTTTCCACCAAATTTGGACGAGCAGCAGCAGCAACAACAACAACAAGAACAACAAACTGATCAGTCAGAACTGTTAGATATGAGCCAAAGATATGTGTTGCACATCAACTTAGTTTTATAACTAGTCATTGAAATGTAAGATTTAACTGAAATGCATTTATGAACAGATTGACTGTAGAACCCGAAGAAGACTGGGGTGCAGGTCCCTCGCAACAGGCCGTACATATTGGCAACATGATGGTTGCCACAACAACTGTTGATGATACATGTTGGACCAAAGTCAACAATGAACCACTAAACTATGACTTTCTGAACATAAGAGATCCCGAAGAAGATGGTGATGAGGTTCACATGGAAGTACCAACGGACGATGATCTCTGCACGGCGAAAATGATGGCTAGATTCGTAGTGGTCAATCTAGAGTTTTCTGATGAAAAATTCTCAGCAGTTTGCATACAAAATGGTTTTGCTGTTGGGATGGTATTCCAAAGCAAGGAACAGTTTCTCCACCAACTTACGGAATGATCTATTCTGCACGGTGTTTCGTTCAAGCCAATCAAGTCGAATAAAATAATATATACCGTTATATGTAATGTTGATGATACTTGTCCATGGTGAATACATGCTATACTGTCGAAGAAATCACAACTGGATGGTGGGAAATCAGAAAGCTGCCTCACGAACATAACTGTGTCAACCCTACGCTTAATTCCAACCACAAGCAAGCCACTTCTAGGTTTCTTGTATCCAAAATCATGGCTTTTATGAAGGCCAATTTGGATATCTCTGTTGGGACAGTGCAAGTGCTTGTCGACGAGCAACTCTTCATCAAAATCAGTTACATGAAAGCTTGGCGAACGTTGAATAAAGCGTTGGAAAAAATATACGGTGACTGAGCCGAATCGTACTCGTATTTGCCTCAATATTTTGCAGAAATAAAAAGACGCAATCCAGGTTCAGTAGGACATATAGTACACGATGATGTTGTGGTTTTTTAGCGTGTTTTTTGGGCATTTGGCCCTTCCATTGCAGGTTTTGTACACTGCCGTCCAGTGCTCTCTATTGATGGGACACATTTGTACGGTAGTACAAAGGAATACTGCTAGTTGCTACCACTGTAGATGCCGGCGACTGTCTTTTTCCATTAGTTTATGGGGTGGTCGAATCTGAATCATATGATAGCTGGTCCTGGTTCTTTTCATGAATGCGTGAGTTCATTTATAGTGTACGAAATCGACACATTACATTTATACTTGATAGAATGAAAGGGATACCAAGCGCTTTGCAGGATAGATGGCAAGAATCGCACAAACATAGTTTCTGTGCAAAACATCTGAAAGCAAATTTTCAAGCTGCAGGTCATCGAGACAAGCGACTTGTAGGCTTGTTTTACACTGTTGCATATGCTTCAGAAGTGGTTGAATACAATAAACTTAAAGAAGAAATCAAGGCAACCAAGCCGGAGGCGCAAAACTAGATTGAAAAAAGCCTAGGAAATTCAAAAGAAAACTGGGCCCTTTGTAGAGATGACGGTGGTCGCTTCTATATTATGACAACCAATGCATCTAAAAGTTTCAATGCTGTACAAAAAGGCGCCAGATCCTTGCCTATAAAGGCGTTGGTTGCAAGAACGTTCTTTCGATCAGTTGAGTACCTCTATAAGAGAGGGGGGAAATGGGAGGGTCTAAATACAAAACTAACTCCTAAATGGGAAGCTAAAATTAAAGCTCGTGCTATTGAAGCACGACGTTGTAGGCTTAAACGATTTGGGCGATAAAAATGGCAAGTGATTCACGATTATGGAGATGAATATGATGTTGTGATCGACGGTTCTCATCGCACCTGTACATGCAACATCCCACTTCTGCAGAAGATAACATGTACTCATATGATGACGGCTTGTTCAACATAGGATTTTGGTAGTAATAGAGCACATCACGATTTTGCTTCTGAATGGTACTCCGTCCAAAGTTATAGAGCTACATACGAGCCAGAGTTTAATCCTATACGCGATAAGAAATACTAGGACCCATACAACGGACCACGAATATTGGCTCCACCTATAAGAAGACAATCCGGACGACCAAAATCAACGAGATTCAAAAATGTTATGGACGAGCATCAAACACCCAAAACAAACAGGTGCAGCAAATGTGGATCGCATGGCCACAAAGAAAGCGGTGTACTTCGATAGCCTAAAATGGAGACGTATGTTTGTTGATGCGATGTCAGTGTGTTGCATTTCGTGTATCTGTATTTCCTATATTTCAAACTTATCTGTCCTTAATTGGATTATGTACCTCTCTTATATTTGAATATTAGAATTTGGTATTTGTTTTATGTTGTTTGGTTAAGCTATATATACTATTTAGATGTCGTGGTAGTTCATAGTTTAACGTTTTGAACTTCATTCGTGTATATAGGAATCGTTATACGTCGGATTTCATTGAAACACAAAACGTTCGAATCTATTGAACTATATTTTAGTAATGGAACAGAAAAATGGAGATTTCATATTATGAATATTGAGTTGTGTCCAAATAAAATTTCCAGAAAGTCATTATAGAGTTTAATACCCAAATGAATATAGACAAACATTGAAAACGCGTCTTTATGCGAGTTTTGAAAACGCGCCTTCATTGATTCAAAACAGGTCTATTCTTGTAATTACTTTTATAACATGGCTTTTAGTATTATATCTTTTATAAACAGGCCTAAATGGGTTGAAAGTCATTTATATTAGGTAGCGAGTTTTAAGTAAATCTAGTACAGCATAATTTGGACAGAATTCAAAGCAATCAAGAAATTTCCAAAAAGGAAAATGGAGAAAATTTTGGATTTTTCATAGAAATTGAAACAGTGAAAACTGAAAATGGGAGGAGAGCTCTATTGAAAACCTGTAAAAGGACATTAACAACACCCCCCCCCCCCCCCCCAAAACACACACACACACAAAAAGGCTATTTAACACTAACACTAGCTCGAATTCGAATTACGGTGGTATCAAAACCAAAAAAAATGGTAACACTGATATCGTCTAAAATAACGTCGGAGTATCCCGAGAGCTTGACCAAAATATGAATATAATTAGTTTTTAAACCATGCTACCCGCGTAACAAGCACTCAAAACAGGCCAAAACTGGGAAAAAAAAAAAAAAAAATCCTAAGAACTGTTTAATTCCTCTCATTTGAAATCTAAAAATATAAAATAAAAATTCCTTGACATGACAATTTTTTTCTAGTCATATCATGTTAGGAACATTCATTTCTTATCACGCAGTTACCATTATGTATTTCATAAAAACTGATTCAATGTATTATATTACTCATATTAAAAGCCTGCATATCCAACATTCCAAAGATATGTTTAAGATCATCACAAAAGATTTGAACTCTTAAATATTTTTATCAGAAATATCATGTAAGATAAAATATTACAAGTTCTCTTTGAAAATATAACAAAGTTCACCATATTTTTCAGTATAAATCACATAGCATAAATCGAATTCCTAAACAAAATATGTTGACCCGAATCATTATTGTTCGAAAATTACCAATTAGAACATGTGGATTACACAAAAGAAAATATCAAGCGGCAAAGTAAAACTGTTGCTTCTTTTTGTTAACCAAATAAGTACAAATGCAACCTTTAACCTAATTATAACCAATAATAGGAAATATTATTAGCTTGAATATAAAATATAAAATATAAAATTGAACGAGTAACTTGCACAAATGCAACATGATATTGTCGCCCTCCACGCATCATCATCATGCTTGATATGTGCAGTTCCCGTAACCTAAAATAATATCACATTCGATAACAACAATAACAGAATGCCTCTATATAATGATGAAATAAGGAAACATACTTGGATCAATAGCAGTGATTCTTCCAGTCTGCCCAAAATCACAATCGAACAAATATCTGCCTGAAAATTGATAGAAGGCATTCATGGCATAAGCTGCATGAGCTCTGACTGTATTAGGGAGGAAACACGCACCACCAGATTGGATTGGGCCACAATCCACGCCTTGCCCACAGACATAGTCGATATTTTCCTGCAACGATTTTGCATCGCTGTTTGCTTTCGGAATGCACCATCTTTTTCCTTCTGATGCTGTAGGATTCCTTGGTGGTGCCATTGAGATTGGTGGTGCTTTTGCCTGTGAAAACTAATGATTTTCATGTAGATATAAATGCAACTATCTACCTCCCTTTTTTTTTTCTTCCTGAACCAACCACTTATCTCACCCTCTCTTTAAACTAGTGCTGCCATGAAACTACCGTTTTGCAAATACCATTATCATACAGTTTGTACTAATAAGCTAACATTGCATAGCGTAACCGATTTGTTGGTATACCGTACATCGATAAACTGGGATGCATTACATTGATGGTGGCAAATTAACATTTTGTCTAGAAAGATAAGAAAACTTGATTCATTTTAAACTGCAATGATGTTTCATTATAAACTTCATTGTGTCAGTTGACAGAAGGTATTAATAATAATATAATAAATAATGGAAATGTCTTTAGGATCATTTGAGCTGATGGCAAAAGTAAATCTAATAATTCTTCTGCTTCTAAATGAGAATGTAATACAATATATTACATGAATCAATGTATCATAAGTGGACTGGTAAATTACTGTTACTACTGATTTTGAAAATATGCTACCGATGTTTATCATAGAAATTGATAAATGTAATAATATATCAACTTGTTACTCAAAAATAATAACCGACTGACCGGTAATGATATGACAACGGAAAATTTACTATTACCATACGAGCCATAGTTTGAACTTACCCACCCCGTATTCTACTTGGAAACAGGAAACATGATTAATTCCCTAAGACATGCGGCTGTAAAATTCATAATATCGATGAAGCTTCGCTTGAAATGCTTGTCTTTGACTCTGGGGATTTATTCTCAAGTCCCAAATTTAGTTAAGCTTAAAGAAATTTGATGATCAGCTCGGTGAATTAATGGGTTTAAATCGAAGATAACTTGTACTTTTTAATTCAGTTTAAGCTTTCAAAACACAAGTACCTAGTTTACATATTTTAAATTCCCCAAATCAGTTATTATTATTATTATTATTATTATTATTATTATTTTGATAAAATGATACCAAATTTATTTATGCATAAATTTACACATATTTCTAATTCCCCAAATCAGTTATTATATGTTTTTCGATAAAATGAATACCAAATTTATTTATGCATAGGACAACCTATGGCGTAGACAAAGGCAAAACTACTGTGGTTGAAAGTGAGTTTATGAAATATAGTTTTTAAAGTTTATTTTTTGATTGGTGTAATAGATAGAGGCATTCTATTCAATTAATCGTGTAACAATCCACGGAAAAAAAAAAATACCACCATTTATTCTTTACATGCTTTTTAAATAGTTATCGCCATTCATTATTTACATGCATAGCAAAATCGAAAAGCGTGTTTACTAAATTTAATATGTTTTATTTTAAGTCATTGATAGGGAGCTTTTTTTATTGGCGTAGATAGGGCTGGTAATTGGAAATAAGAACTACAAACCCAAACTGAACCAATCCGAGAAGGCCTAAACTAAATTAGTCTCAGGCCAGACTAGGTAATGGAAATCGCCATAACGTCCCAAACAAATCCAACCATAATCTAAAAAATTCTACCCAAAAAAAAAAAAAAAAAAAAAAAAAAAAAAAATGGTGATTTTAGCATTACTATCCAACTGGATCCGAACTCTGGGTTCAGATCAGATCTGTGTTGTCAAATGTATAATTTGGATCCAGCAAAACCCAACTTGCTAAGAACCGAGACCTGGTCAGCCTGAATTTGACCCTACCTCTAAGTGTAAATAGCAACACTGTATAACAGTTAGTCGTGTGTTTGTGTGCGTATGTGTGTATGTGTGTGTGTATTCATATGCTTATCAACATCTATCCTTCTACAAAGGAACATCATATTTATACACATATGTACATATATGTATGTGTGTGTGCAGGGCCAGAGCTACTGTTGGGCCAGCAAGGACAGAAACTCCAGCTGAAATAACATTTGTTTTTGTACAAAAAGCTAGAATTTGATATTAGACCATGGATGATTTTATTTTATTTCCCTCCCTTGGCCATAGCTGAAAAGAAAGTTGCTTTGGCACATAATTTTACTTTTCCGAAGAGATTTTTGTCTAGCTTTAGGCCCAACAACCTTTGGTTAATTTTTTATTGGCTGTTTATTTATATAATAAACTATGGCCCTAGCTAAAATAATGAGCAAGCTCCACCACAGTGTGTGTATATGTGGGGTGACAATTTGATCACAAGATAAAATAAAATGTGAACACAATTTTTGTTGAATCTCATCAGGGTTGAATTCAATGGAAGATCTAATGATAGACATCTCTTAAGTCACAATTTATGTCATTTATTTGTGTCCAACACACACACACACACACAACCCGTACATGACACAGAAGTAGTAGTCTAATCAAAACCTAATACTTGACCATCTTCGAGAAACCTTAGGAAAAAATGTCAAGTTTATCGAAAAACAGAAGAAAACCAAGTATTTGTCGATAGAGGTACTCTTTATAACATTATTGAGTTTGCATTAGTTCTATAGACACTTACCCAGTTTGCCGCATTACAAACCGGTATAACAGCTCTGATCAAAAGACGACATCAAACTGGCCTACATATCTTGGTCACAGAAATGAATGTTTGTATCAATACCCAAGCTATAGAATGAGCCCCAAATATTTTGAAAAGTGGTACCACTTTTAGCCAAAGGCATTGAGATGACAATAGAATAGAGAGATCAATGCTTGAACCCTGACAATGGCAATAAATCTACTTGCTAATAGCCCAAGGTGCAGGGATTTGTGACACTCACCCAGGATATTAAAAAGAGGGAAGGGAAAGGGGGGGAGAAGGGGGGGGGGGGGGGGGGTCATGATGGATGAAGAAAACAATGTTAAACTAGAGCTGAAATCGAACAAAACTAACCCCGTATTTCAATAGTCCAATGTCATAAACAGGACTCAAATCAGGATGAAAAAGCCCAAAGTTCCTCTCAGAGACAGGTCCAGGTTTCAAATTCTCATTAAAAAGAGCGAAAATGTACGCATCAAACCTTCGATTTGGCATAAGAGGAGTACCAATTCCAGAACCCAAATGCCTAACAAGGTTCTTGTTATAATCCCTTGCATTCTCCTCACTAATACCAACTTGCCAGGCATCTCCAGCGGAAGGCCAGCCAGTTTCAGCCACAACAATTTCAACATCTTCAAACCCTAAAATCTTCATTGCAGAATAAGTTGCATCTAACTGTGCATCTAACATGTTCGTGTATAAACGATTAGTATTAACATCGACCACACCATTGTTAGGCCTAAACAATGCATAGTCTAGTGTTTCAGGACTGAATCCAAAGAATGGGTATGCATTCACCATGAAGCACGAATTTGTAGCTCTCAAAAAACTTAGGAGTGGCTTTAATACACTGGTTTGAAATTCATTTATAAACTTTCCACTTGATGGAGGACTAGAAGATGAAAGGATACCAAGTGAATGAGGAGTTGACACTTTAATCCTATGATTCAGAGATAGGCTGCTTAGAGAAGTGTGAAGATTTTGCATTGCGGGCACTAAACTAGCGATAAGCAGTTTTTTTGAGGTTGAAATAACTTCATTACCAACTAAAATTCGAGTGATGTTTGTTGATCTTGAGTATGCAAGGATGTTGTTTTGGACCCAGTGTCTTGCAAAAGCAAGGCTAGTTAGGCTCCGGATGAGTTCGTTGGGCACTGCAATGTCTATGCCAATGTTAGTGCCAGCAAAAGCTTGTAATATTATAGGATCACAGTCATAGATCTTGATATGATCGATCACGGTGTTGTGAGTTATGAATTTAGCCACTTGCGATGGAGGAGGAAGGTTGTCTGCTACCGTGCCATAGTTGACACCAATGCCGGCTTCTATAACTGAAGCCAATCAAATATTCGATAGGTCAAAATTAGTATGTTTAACTAAATGAAATTTTAGATAATATCATAACAACTATAGAGCATAAGTAATGCTTACCTGCGATAGTAGTAGCATAAATTATGAAAAAAATGTGACAAGATGTAACCATTGGAGAAACAAATGATACTGTGAATAATCAATTTAGCACATATTGTTAAAAGGATAAGAAATAAATTTAGGATAAGAAATAAACTTATCTAAGTATTTATTCTTTTCTTTGAGCTCAGTACCTTGATGCTTAAACAATCTCCACCACTTTTGGTGTCACTTTGAATCTTGTTTTATTCAGACTTCTAAACATTACAGATATCATATCTCAAACGTTAATCAACTGAATCAAAATATATATATTTATAATGGCAATAACACCATAATTTCACAAAAACAGTTCTTGTGGTGAATCCAAGTACTTTAGCCTTACAGCAGAACAGAACGGTCTCACGCAACAATACCGATGTATTCAGAAAGTAAATCACTTTTCCTTTAAAATCCTACCCAGAAACCAATTTTGGTTCTTTACAAATACTGCTATCATAAATTCTCTTGCTTTCTGGTACGCTGTAATAATCTGCAAGGTATTCTAATGCCTCAGCATTTCCACTACAGACTTTCCATAGAGAATCTACTTCTCCTGAGGCTATCGTACCCCATTGCTCACAGTCATGTATAAATTCCAGAAGTTTAGAATAGTATGAGTCATAGTTCATAAGAAGGAAAGGAACTGGGAATTTGGAGCCTATCCGTTCCAGTTGGATCAGTGCTAGAATCTCAAACATCTCATCAAGAGTGCCTATGCCACCAGGTAAAGCAATTACCGCTGTCATATCCGATGGATTGTTCCTAACAGCAGCATCGACTAACGCATGCTTTCGTGCGGAGAAAAACCTAATAATGCAATTAGAAAATTCAATAGAAGTACATGAGGAGTTTGACTTGTAAGAGAGTGTACTGAACGAATAATTTGAGTACCTGCATGTAAGATATGATTCTGAAGGGAGGTAAGGATGAAAATTTGAAGTGGTCCACTCATTTGCTTCTTTCGCTATTTTGAATCCACCAACTGCAACATTTGCTTCAAACGAACCTTCGATGGCAGCATCCATGAGACCAGGACCAGCTCCTGTCCATGTTGTACACTTCAATAGCTTACCAACCTGTTTTTTTTTTTTTTTTTTTTTTTTTTTTTTTTTTTTTTTTTGTACAATGAGAAATTATATACACAGTCATCTTCTCTGGTATTAAAATTCGTTAAAATGTCCACAAGGGCCATAAGTAATGTAACTGATAAACTTACCTCCCTGGCCAATTCCAAGGTTTGCAAGTAATGTGGTTGATCTGTTTTTACTCTTGCAGAACCTAAATAAACAACTCCCCTCCCAAGTCTGTGTATAAGTTCGAAGCATCTTTTTATTTCTTCTTTCACCTGGGATTGAGGAAGAAAGCTCTTTGAACTGATCAAAAAATTATACATACCTGGTAAAGGGAATATCTGAATTGATTCATTAAAAACCAATAAGAGTTGTTGTATCTCATAGGTTTATTGATTAGTGATATAGGCCAATTTCAATAACTTATTTAACAACCACCATCTACAGACTAACACAGTTATTCTGTCCAGCTAGACCACCTCCACCACATGCACTCTAAAGGCTTTGCGAATTAAATTATCCACAAACGTAGAGATTTGTATGAGCTCAGCTATGTTTTTGACCTAAAATTTAGGTAACCTTCCACTGAAATACTTGAAATTATATATCAAGTAGCAGCAGATAATAGAGAAGTATAACACGAGTAAGGTATACAAATTAATATGTAATACCTCATCCGGGCTACTCCGATCTGCAAAATCATTAAATGATGCAAGATAGCTTGTTGCCAATAGAGGACTCAAACAGCATGCTTTTCCAACACTCATCATCTTTCTCTTGCTATATGATAGCCCTGGTTCTGCTTTAATTGCCATTCTTTTACTTCGTTTCTCAGTACTGATTTGATGAGCATGATTCTGTAGTAGCGTGAACTGATGAGAAGCACGAGCTTCCATAATGGAGGAAATCATCTACTTAATAACATCATTAGCGTCTCAGCCAACGGTGCTATGCAACAAAATTGGAAATGATGATAGTAACTTAAACATTGTATACCTAAGTTCTAATGTATACTCTTGTTTCATCACCTGTAACTGTAAGCTTAGGGAGAATTCACAGACAAATTGGATCAAAAGTTAGAGTTTGTGGCTTTCATGGGCAACTGGATTAGATGTTTGAGATTAGAGATTGGATATGAAGTATTTATTAATTGTGTAATCTATAATGTGTATTTTTTATTTGCACTAATTATTAGTTATTAATCATTAATTAACAATTTTAATAAATAAATATTTCATTTCTAGTATTTTAAATGAATAATAGAAATTCAAGTTCAAACATTTACCGCAAAGGCAAACACAAGTTCAAATTAATGATAAAGAACATACAAATATTTAATACATCAACGTCATCCTGCAACAACAACCAAAGCACCTCTTATATGATCACGTGTTGCAACAACAAGTGATGTATTTGACGGAACCACCTGGGTTGTGTTGACGTTGTCCAACGGTGCTATGCAATAAAATTGGAAAAGATGATAGTAACTTAAACATTGTATACCTAAGTTCTAATGTATACTCTTGTTTCATCACCTGTAACTGTAAGCTTAGGGAGAATTCACAGACAAATTGGATCAAAAGTTAGAGTTTGTGGCTTTCATGGGCAACTGGATTAGAAGTTTGAGATTAGAGATTGGATTTGAAGTATTTATTAATTGTGTAATCTATAATGTGTATTTTTTATTTGCACTAATTATTAGTTATTAATCATTAATTAACAAATTTAATAAATAAATATTTCATTTCTAGTATTTTAAATGAATAATAGAAATTCAAGTTCAAACATTTACCGCAAAGGCAAACACAAGTTCAAATTAATGATAAAGAACATACAAATATTTAATACATCAACGTCATCCTGCAACAACAACCAAAGCACCTCTTATATGATCACGTGTTGCAACAACAAGCGATGTATTTGACGGAACCACCTGGGTTGTGTTGACGTTGGTCACGCTAATTTTCTGCATAATTGGCTCAATGTTTTTGCATTAATAATTTCTTCGCAATAGGAACCTGCACCGCTGTAATTTCTTATAAAATTATGAATTGTACAAATTGCAACGACAACATATGATTGTTTGATGAAACCATACACTGGTATGTCTCGTAAAACGTTTTTTTTTTCAAATACCAAATGTATTTTCCAACAACCACTTGCTAACTAAAATGATAGAATTGAAGATCTCGTTATGAGTTTTGGAACATTCTGGATTTGTTGAAATTTTGGAACATGGTGTCATAAGTTCGCAGATATCCATTTATAAGCTTGTATGTTGAATCTACAAAGTAATACTTATAGGGTGGTGGGTATGGGAAGGTTTCAACTTGTTCAACAGCATGATTCACTATCATAGACAAGGTCTTCCCAACTAGACAATATAGAACTATATGTAAAATCAAAATTAACAGCAGTAAAAATGTTTTGTATTGGAATTCTTTTTCTACCTATCAATATTGGTAACTCCTCTTTCTGGACTCACGCAGGAATGTGTTTTGTCTATGGCTTCAACTGCATTTTGAAGAAAGGGGACAATAATGTGTATCATACATAGTTTCATCAAAATCCACATTCAGGTTTAATAGTATTATTGGCCATAAGGAAGGCACTTTGAAAGACCTTAGAGCTCGAACCAATCTGTGTGATGTTTCATGGCTAATCGTGCAGTTCCAACCTTTTCAGGAATCTTTATTTGTTTGCTGAAAATTAAGTCATATCTAGCAGATACGATGTCGCATAGACGACTGAAAGTAGCATTCTTCATTCGGAAAAGATACTGATTTTTCGCTTTCATCCGTTGGAAACATCATTCGTTCACATTCAACTTGTGAAAGAAGTATGATGTGGAGTATAAATTAACCAAAATAGTTTTGCCATCGATTTAGTAATAGCTTCGAGTTTATTGTCATACTCCTTTGAATCACTGAATAGGACAAACCATCACCATCAGTTGAATCTTTTATGTTTTGCAAAACATTTGTGGATTTCTTATAGACAAGGTCGTATCTGGACATGATTACATAGAATTTGTTGAAAGAGATAACTGATAAATGAGTGTGAAGAATGAAATTGAGAATGACAACTTAAGTAGTGAAGAATTGGATGCAAAAAGTATAGTTCGATTTAACAAAATTTGTGTCCCAAGTAGACATCACATCCTACCTAGCCGCTCAAATTTGGAGTGGGTAAACGTTTTCAAAGTAAATGCTAGCGTTACCGTTGCATCCGGAGTAGTTCCGGTTGAATGCTCTGTTTCATTTGTCAATCAACTTTGTCCATGAACGGGTGCTTAGATTCTAACAGAGTTGTAACTATCTTAATCACACTCATCACTTCACATAGACACAAACTGACAACAACTTTACAATGAGAGGATAAACACGAGGAAGGCGAACAACAGTTTGATGAGCATAAACAACTAAAATATGTAATATTTTGGTTTCAGAATGGCGAAAATGTAGTTCCTGTTCAAATTACTTTCAGGAGAATGTATAACAAAACACAACAATACTGTGGATTGGACATCAATACAGTGATTGATTTAATCATCATAACTGAAAGAAAACCTTCGTTGAACTATTTCATTCAAAAAATAATACTGCAAGCTACAAAGGAAATCAAATATAAAAAAGGTGAAAATCCTAGAAAGAAAAGAAAAATTAGGGTTTTCATTTTAATCAGAAATTTGTTTTGAGAAAAAGAATTGAAATTAAAACATGTAAACAAAATCGTTTTAAAATACGATAAAAAAATGAAATACTTCAGTTCATATTTAAAAGAAATTAAAACGAAATAAACAAATTCACCTGAGAGAGGAGAAAAAAGCAGCAGTCTGCAAAGAAGGCGAAAGGTTGTGCGGGTGAATACGCTGCTCCTGATGTGCCTTATTGTGGATTTTAAAGCATTTTTTGTTTGGAAGCTACCGTTCACACCCCAATTTACACTTCTGACCAACAAAACTAAAAACACCATAAATATTTTAAATTTTCTCTACTGGCCACCGTCTAAATTAATAACCTAAAAATGGAGAGGCCACCAGCACCTTCCTCTACACGAATGCTTCTTTCCTCACTTACATCATGCATTTATGCTTTTAAGTCATTTGATCGAACATCTTGCATCATATTATCAAAACCATTATGTTTATTATCATTCAAATACTCCATCTATCAAACGACAAAAAAAGTCCAATTTATCATCATTCAAATACTCCATCTATCAAATGACAAAAAAAGTTAATGTATCAATTTGTAAAAGAAGATACGTAAGTTATAGGAATAAGAATCCTACAAATCAAAATTTACATTGTCATTCTCAATTACAACGTCGTCAAATTAAATATCCTCCAAGCTTGAAATTTTCAACAGAGCGGAACAAATATCCTAAAACGCAATGGAAACCCCGAACCGTTAAAAAAACCATAACAACATGTTCTATAACATAATAGAAAACAATAAAAATCAAGCAATTTTAACCTCTTTTTTATCTTCATCTTCCATCTCTACTAGACAAAAAAGAATATTTGCTTTTGTTAGGGTTTAGGCTATGAAATCGTAGAAAGTACCTGTTTTTCCTAGGAGAAGTACGGTGGTAATAACTAAGTGAAAGAACAATGTATGATTGCCAAAAATATATAAAAAATAATCATTTGTATTAAATTTAGAAAGGTTGCCGGAAGTGTAAACCGGGGTGTTAATAGTAGCACTGTAACGACACGGATTTTGCCCGACCTTAATCGATCGCAAAATCGACCAAGACCGTTCAAAACTCGCATACGTTAACTTTGGGAATACAAAACATTAGAACAATAACAGCAGACTTTTATTACATTACAATAATATAACATCAGAGTACAGAATATCAGAGTACAAATAAAGTAAACTACAGCGGAAGATAAATTACAACAGATTTAATACATTAAACAGCGGAAGACTTCTAAGCTCTGGACACAGCTTTAGGCTTCGATCCAGGATCCTGCTAAAGAGAGAGATATCTGCAAAAAGCTACTCGACTGCCCGTGTGGAAAAGAGGGCACCCGAGTTTGCAAAGTGAAACAAACTACGAGTCAGTCATGGGACTGGTGTGAGAATTCTAAACTAATTTAACTAATAAGACAAATCCAAGGACCACGCCACTTTCGCGGAACGGGTTTACTCCTATGGATTGCCAGTGCATAAACCAAAGTGAATCGAGAAATAACGCAATGTCTTTTGGAAAAATGAAACCATTATAAGACCCAGGTCCCATCACACAATGCAACGCACACCAGAGGATAGGGTTTTACCTTATAATGGTCAAAAGATGCTTGATACGTATAAAACGGATTTGATATTATTATTAGTGTATACATGTTTTAATAAAAAGATTTGAATCATAAGTATCAATCCTAGACGGCATGGTTACCATATAGCATGTCGCCAATACTAGTTCTACAATCAAAACCGCAAGGGCGTATTGGAAATTTGGATTCCATCATGAGTCGAGGCTAGGGGCAAGATCCTCTCCGATTCGAGACACTCTAGCAAATGCCTCAGGATTCCCCGCAGTGAACCCTTGGAAGCGGTAGGGCCGGTCCCCGCCTATGGGCGGTGGATTGGTTATGCCTGAACACACGTTTCCCGGTCCCTTTGGACCTATAGTATGACCACCAACGGCCTATAAAAATAACGAGGTACCTCAAAATCCATCATCCACAATGAGTAAAATGTCAGCGCTGGTAAGTCCCTGACAACACTCTAGCTAGAAAGAAACGTGTGCACTCCCTACGGTCCGTATCCCGTTTTTGACTCATACCGGGGTGTGAGGCTCGCGAAGTTACGCTATACACAAAGCTACGCCTAAACATACCGTGCTTTGATCATCAACCACAAGGCCTGCTTTTCAACAAAAGCCTTGATCAATGCATCTTAGCATGCCACATTGTCAGTCCATACTATACCATTGATTTCTGCCAATATATAACCTCTAAGCTCATATGTCTCAGAGAAGGGTGTTAACCACCAAGCATATATATATTAACAGAGATCAACGAATGTAGTATAAAGGACTACAACGTCAGACATACATTCCATTTATAAACTTATGCTCTGGGTCTGAGCGAAAGTCAAACCCGTACAAATCAACACTACGTCCGAATGGCCACCACTGAACCCCTTTCAAGGTAGCTACTCCTCTCATGGGTCTCGGTAGCAACACATCCATTCGATGTGAAGATCGTCGGTCTTCAATCACCGTCTTCAACTCTTCGACTTAGATCGTCGTATAATCATTTGAAATGAGATTTGAACTCGGACTTTTCAAATGATTCTCGCATATATATATAACTTGAAATCATTTCATATCGTTATTGGTATTTAATAACGACATATTTCTATTTTTATTTAAATAAAAATGGCTTAAATTGATATAACGACGCTTCGGGTCAATGGGCGACCCTGGCGCTGTTTTCAACAAAATTTGATTTATACTTATCTCGAAAACTAACCGTTGGATTTTGATGAAGTTTATATCGTTGGAAAGATCTTCCTAAAGCGGTCCTAACAGTTCCAGTTTTGGAAAAATCCGATGGTCGGATCTTTCGGTATAACTATTTAAAGTTACGATTGTCGATACGCGAACTGCCGCGCGCGTTTTGTTTAATTTATAATTTATATTTATATATATACATATAAATATAAATCGTTTGGCGATTTTAATTATAAAAATTTATTCTTTTTATCGCATCTAAAATGACGATAAAATATCACTTGTTTTATTTTACTACTTTTTTGTTTTATTTACACTAACTGTAAATAAAATTATAATTTATATATCCTTTCATTTTATTTACACTAAGTGTAAATAAATCGTATTCTTTTTCCTATTTATTTACCTAATTGTAAATAATCGTTTTCTATTCTTTTCCTTATTTATTAACCTAAGTGTAAATAAGTATTTCTCTTTTCCTTATTTATTTACCTAAATGTAGATAAATGTTTTCAATTGCTTTTTCTTATTTATTTACACCATTTGTAAATAAATGTTTTTACTATTCTTTTATCTTATTTATTTACCTAAATGTAAATAAATGTTTACTTCTACTTTTCTATATTTATTTACATTAATTGTAAATAAATATATCTAATTTCTTTTTCTTATTTGTTTACACTATTTGTAAATAAATGTTTTACTTTTACTTTTGCTATATTTATTTACATTAATTGTAAATAAATGTATCTAATTTCTTATTCATATTTATTTACGCTATTTGTAAATAAATGGTTTCAATTTCCTTGCCAAACCTATTTACATAGTGAATGTAAATAGATGTATTTCTTTAATTCTTTTCTAATAATTTTTTTCATAAAAAGAATATCCTATGTTAATTCTTTTCTAACATTTCTTTTTATTATTTTCATTTACATAAGAAAATGTAAATAATTACCACCTACATTTTGGTTCTTTTTATTTCCTTTTTTTTATTTTTATTTACATAAGAAAATGTAAATAAATTCTAATTCACATGTTTAATCTTAATTACATAGAAATGTAATTTTATTTACAATGTAAAACATGTTCTTTAATTACATAAAAGTATAATTTTATTTAATACTTTATTTATCTAATGTAAATAAATGTCTTACTTTTTCTATGTTTTATTTTATTTACACTAAATAGTTTACATATGCTTTAACCTCCCACATTGGATAGGTATTGTTGTGATTACTGGACAGCCGGGCGGGTCCGGGCAGGTTTACATCACAACTCAATCCAACCTCGGGTTAAGCATCTTTTCTTATTTAACAAAATATATTTTATCTTTTATTCTTTTTCTACTTTAACAAAATGTATATTTTATTTTCCTTTCTTTTTCATCATATTTTATTTGCAATGAAGGATGCAAATAAAAATGTGTTCTTTTTAAATCATATTTTATTCGCATTGTGAATGCGAACAAAGAAAGAAATTTTATTTTTAAAGTTTTATTCGTATTATAAAATGCAAATAAAAGTAAGTTTTATTTTCAAGTCATATTTGTGTTTTGAGAACACAAAAAAAAATTATAAGTTTTGTTCTCAAGTTATATTTGTGTTTTAAGAACACAAATAAAAAGAGTGCTTCATTTTCTATGCAAATATTCGCATAGTGAATGCAGATAAAAAGGAATGTTTTTATTTTCTTATGCAATACTTGCATTGCAAATGCAAGTATAAAGGATGATTTATTTTCTTATGCATTGAAAAGGGAATAAGGTTTTCTATTTTCTTCTCTTTACATAGAAAGATGACGTTTTCTATTTATTTTTTTCTTTACATAGAAAAATGATGTTTTCTAGTTATCTTTCTTTACATAGAAAAATGATGTTTATGTTTTATTTTGATTTACATTGAAATAAATGTTGTATTTCTATTTCTAAGTAATATTTGCATTTTAGAATGCAAATGAAAAGGTGAACTTATTTCTAATGTAAATGTCTTTTCTAGTGTCAACATTCCTAAAACAACTATATTTTCAAATGCCAATATTTGATTCATTTCAATTATATAACATGACGATGGAATTTAATGTCATTTCAACTAAATTAACACTACGATGAATTTTGTCATTACAACCAAATCAACACAATAATGCTATTTTTGTGTCATCACAACTAAATTAACACAACAATGTTATTTTGTGTCATTACACTAAATTAACACAACAATGAAATTTTGTGTCATCACAACTAAATTAACACAACGATAGGTTTTGTGTCGTAAATAAATTAACACAATGATGGGTTTTGTGTCATTACAAATAAATTAACACAATGATGGGTTTTGTGTCATTTATCCATGAATCAAAATAAAAGTTCCATCTTTATTTATTTTGTAAATCAACAAAATCTCTAAACTTTATTTATATTATAAATTAGAATAAAAGATCAAATCTTTATTATACAAATCCAACTTTCTTTTATGTTATTTAAATCAAACTTTCTTTTATGTTATTAATCAAAATAAAAGATCAAAATTTAATTTGTTTTCAAAATAAATAAAAGATTAAAACCTTATTTTGTTTTCTAAACAAAAGATTAAACCTTATTAAATCCTTTTTAATGCATGAAAATGTGCATTTTTATTTTCTATAACAAGTTTCAAATCAAAAATTGTTATTTTATACTAATCAACAATTTTAACCAATTTGGTATTGTTAATCTAAATTTGCATTTCTGATCAAGATGTTGTTTTTGTTCACACAATCTATTGTCTAACCAAAACGACTTTTAAACCTAATATAACATTTCTAAAGAAAATGTTATTTTCAATCGAATAAACATCTCTTAACTAAAAATGTTATTCTCCTAGCATAACATTTCTATAACATAATCATAATGGTATTTTTAATCGTATCCTAATCTAATTCAAACCAACATAAATAAATGATAATTTAATTTTCAACACGATCATCAATCACATTAACAGATTAGTCCAACAACAACGACAAACCAAATCAAATTGCATATACAACAATCTGAAATTTAACAGCAGAACAAAATGATTTTTAACATGATTATAATTAATAAATTTAAATTATTTTTAAAAGAAGAGAATTCTCACCTTGTTCTTATTCAGATCTGAAATTCAAAAGGTTCAGAATCAGTTCTAAACTCCATCAAAAAGTCATATTCGTTGCCACGGTCCCAACGTCTCTTGTTTTGCTGGATTTGGATCTCGTATGGAATAGTTATAATGTTACAAACATTTTCCATTAATTAAAATAATTAAATGATAATTAGATTCAATAATTACATCATTACTTCACGTTAATTCATCTTCCACATCGTTCGCTACTCCGGACATCGGTTCCTTTTCAAACCCAACTTCGGCCTTGCCATACCCAGAACGCACGCCAACCGAAGCCACTTGAACCACCATCGCCCAAATAGAAGCACCTCGTTTAGACAAAGATTCTTGCAGTTATTTGTGTTTGAAAATATTGCGTGAGGGAGAAGGAATTTAGAAGAAAGAGGAGAAAGAATAAGGGAGCATGGCTGCCATCGATTCAGATTAGTGGTAGCTGTGTATAAAGGGTGATTGGGGTTACGTATTTGGGTTGTATTTATTACCTTTAAATGTGTGTTCACATTTTAGAAATAATTATCTACCTCTAATTTTTTGACATTATTTCCATTATTTCTCTTTTGATGTCCTTAATTGACATACATTAGTAATTTAAAGGAAACATTGCCGTTTTAATATTAATTATTTCCCTTTCCTGATTTAATCCCTTTCTATCACACATATTTGTTTTCCTATTTTATTAAATGAAGTTTGCTAATATGTTAATGTTAATAATCTTCCCTTAGTTTCAAATTCAAACGCTCAAAAAAAAATTCTTTTTTTTTTTTTTATAAAAAAAAAAATTCTTAGGTAAACCAATGACATTACTTAAATGACAATTCCTATGTAAACATAACATTTCTACATATATGACATTTATGTTTTAACAACTTTATTTCCAACACTAATGATGTTTATATTTGGACAATTCTAAATCAACATTTATGACAAATTTATATTTGGACAATTCTAAATTAACATGTTTTGTTTTGTTTTGACAAATACTAACAAAATGACCTGTTTTTGTTTTTAACAAATTCTGGATTTCTCATGACAAATTAAATTTTATTTGTAGAATCAATCCTAAGTTTCTAATGACAAATAAAAGTAAATTTTATTTGTCACAACAAATTTTTACATCAGTCCAACCATAATGACAAATAAATGTTTTGACTAATTTTGAATTGATACAATAAATCAATCCCACCATAATGACAATAAATGTTCTTCAAATTTTCAAAAATGTGTTTTTAAATGTACATGACTCTTTTCCATATTTTCTAGTATCACATTAACATGTGTTTTTAACGTGATCATAATTTCTTAATTAAAACACGTAACACTAAAATATGTTTTTAATGAAAAACATGTTTTCAAAATAAAACATAAATCTTTTTCTAATGTTTACATTTTTCTATGTTACAAATATCATACGAATGAACATTTTCTATGCTAACATTTTCCCATGAATTATAGTGTCATATAAAAATGATATTTTATATGCTAACAATTTAAGGTTATATTTGACACATAGTAAATCTTGACAAATAGGATCAATGCCTTTATATGTCAACCACTTAATGTAGTTTTTTTTTTTTTTTAAATAAAATCAATGACTTAATTTGTATTTTTAACATAAAAATGTTAACTTTAATGAACTCATGTTTTTTCTCTATCCTAAAACATGAATCCTTTTCTATTTTTATCATATAACATTAAAATGTATATTTTAATTGAAAGCATGTTTTTTTTTAGATAATGACATAAAATATGTTTTTATTTCCAAACACAAGTTTGACAAGAAAATGTGTTTTTTTGTCGTTCAATGTTCAAATTTGACAAGGAAGGTGTTTTTATTTTCAATGCTCAAATTTGACAAAGCTATGTTTTCTAATTCAATAATCATGTTTGACCAAAATAAATCTTCTTTCCATGTCATACCTTTATTCAATTCAAACATGAACATTATTGTTCTTGTGTATAAAATAAAAATATAATATTTATTTTATACACCAAATTTAACACACATGAATCTAACATATTTTATATATACAATGAATTATGATTTTATCGTATACACAACATTCTAACAAACATGAATACCCAATCACAATCCATCGTTCATCACAATCACAGCACAATCAACATTGAAGTATATACAACATACAACATGAATTTCATATCAAATGAATGCAATAAAAATTAAATAATTAATTTTTAAAATTAGAAATCTCACAGTGATTTTTATTTAACCTTTTATTTACATTGAAAAATGTAACTCTTTTATTTTACATAAGAAAAAAAAAATATGTTTCTAACCTGAGTTTGTTTATTTTTGATTAAAAATTAAATTTTTAGCCATGATTATTTAAAATAAATTATCTCGAATATTAAATTTCCTTTAAAATTTCTTAAAATAAAAATTTTAAATTGGCCCCAAAATTCCGGGTTGTTACAATCTCCCCTACTTAAAATCTTTTCGTCCTCGAAAAGGAACTAAGCTATAAGTTGTTTAATTTATTAACTAAATTTCAATTTTACTATTATTAATTTCAATTGTGGACTAATTTATCAAATACATATATACTTTTATATATTTAAAAATCTTATCTTCTGAAATAGGATTATATATATAATCAAAATACTTTAATTATAAGCTTATCACTCTGAACTCATTCTAGGGCATTACTAACCCCATCTCTAATGAGTTTTCTCATTCTAGTACACTGCTGGTCCTATCTCTAATGAGTATTCTTATTGGACATTACTAATCCAATCTCTGATGAGTCTTTGTTCAGTCCTAACGAATTGTACCCCAAAGATTTGAGCTGACCAGAGCTCTGATACCACCTGTAACGACACGGATTTTGCCCGACCTTAATCGATCGCAAAATCGACCAAGACCGTTCAAAACTCGCATACGTTAACTTTGGGAATACAAAACATTAGAACAATAACAGCAGACTTTTATTACATTACAATAATATAACATCAGAGTACAGAATATCAGAGTACAAATAAAGTAAACTACAGCGGAAGATAAATTACAACAGATTTAATACATTAAACAGCGGAAGACTTCTAAGCTCTGGACACAGCTTTAGGCTTCGATCCAGGATCCTGCTAAAGAGAGAGATATCTGCAAAAAGCTACTCGACTGCCCGTGTGGAAAAGAGGGCACCCGAGTTTGCAAAGTGAAACAAACTACGAGTCAGTCATGGGACTGGTGTGAGAATTCTAAACTAATTTAACTAATAAGACAAATCCAAGGACCACGCCACTTTCGCGGAACGGGTTTACTCCTATGGATTGCCAGTGCATAAACCAAAGTGAATCGAGAAATAACGCAATGTCTTTTGGAAAAATGAAACCATTATAAGACCCAGGTCCCATCACACAATGCAACGCACACCAGAGGATAGGGTTTTACCTTATAATGGTCAAAAGATGCTTGATACGTATAAAACGGATTTGATATTATTATTAGTGTATACATGTTTTAATAAAAAGATTTGAATCATAAGTATCAATCCTAGACGGCATGGTTACCATATAGCATGTCGCCAATACTAGTTCTACAATCAAAACCGCAAGGGCGTATTGGAAATTTGGATTCCATCATGAGTCGAGGCTAGGGGCAAGATCCTCTCCGATTCGAGACACTCTAGCAAATGCCTCAGGATTCCCCGCAGTGAACCCTTGGAAGCGGTAGGGCCGGTCCCCGCCTATGGGCGGTGGATTGGTTATGCCTGAACACACGTTTCCCGGTCCCTTTGGACCTATAGTATGACCACCAACGGCCTATAAAAATAACGAGGTACCTCAAAATCCATCATCCACAATGAGTAAAATGTCAGCGCTGGTAAGTCCCTGACAACACTCTAGCTAGAAAGAAACGTGTGCACTCCCTACGGTCCGTATCCCGTTTTTGACTCATATCGGGGTGTGAGGCTCGCGAAGTTACGCTATACACAAAGCTACGCCTAAACATACCGTGCTTTGATCATCAACCACAAGGCCTGCTTTTCAACAAAAGCCTTGATCAATGCATCTTAGCATGCCACATTGTCAGTCCATACTATACCATTGATTTCTGCCAATATATAACCTCTAAGCTCATATGTCTCAGAGAAGGGTGTTAACCACCAAGCATATATATATTAACAGAGATCAACGAATGTAGTATAAAGGACTACAACGTCAGACATACATTCCATTTATAAACTTATGCTCTGGGTCTGAGCGAAAGTCAAACCCGTACAAATCAACACTACGTCCGAATGGCCACCACTGAACCCCTTTCAAGGTAGCTACTCCTCTCATGGGTCTCGGTAGCAACACATCCATTCGATGTGAAGATCGTCGGTCTTCAATCACCGTCTTCAACTCTTCGACTTAGATCGTCGTATAATCATTTG
This sequence comes from Allium sativum, assembly GCA_030737875.1. Classification (NCBI taxonomy): domain Eukaryota; kingdom Viridiplantae; phylum Streptophyta; class Magnoliopsida; order Asparagales; family Amaryllidaceae; genus Allium; species Allium sativum. The sequence goes on along the minus strand of CM060910.1, from coordinate 993,196,992 downwards.
AAATGAGATTTGAACTCGGACTTTTCAAATGATTCTCGCATATATATATAACTTGAAATCATTTCATATCGTTATTGGTATTTAATAACGACATATTTCTATTTTTATTTAAATAAAAATGGCTTAAATTGATATAACGACGCTTCGGGTCAATGGGCGACCCTGGCGCTGTTTTCAACAAAATTTGATTTATACTTATCTCGAAAACTAACCGTTGGATTTTGATGAAGTTTATATCGTTGGAAAGATCTTCCTAAAGCGGTCCAAACAATTCCAGTTTTGGAAAAATCCGATGGTCGGATCTTTCGGTATAACTATTTAAAGTTACGATTGTCGATACGCGAACTGCCGCGCGCGTTTTGTTTAATTTATAATTTATATTTATATATATACATATAAATATAAATCGTTTGGCGATTTTAATTATAAAAATTTATTCTTTTTATCGCATCTAAAATGACGATAAAATATCACTTGTTTTATTTTACTACTTTTTTGTTTTATTTACACCAACTGTAAATAAAATTATAATTTATATATCCTTTCATTTTATTTACACTAAGTGTAAATAAATCGTATTCTTTTTCCTATTTATTTACCTAATTGTAAATAATCGTTTTCTATTCTTTTCCTTATTTATTAACCTAAGTGTAAATAAGTATTTCTCTTTTCCTTATTTATTTACCTAAATGTAGATAAATGTTTTCAATTGCTTTTTCTTATTTATTTACACCATTTGTAAATAAATGTTTTTACTATTCTTTTATCTTATTTATTTACCTAAATGTAAATAAATGTTTACTTCTACTTTTCTATATTTATTTACATTAATTGTAAATAAATATATCTAATTTCTTTTTCTTATTTGTTTACACTATTTGTAAATAAATGTTTTACTTTTACTTTTGCTATATTTATTTACATTAATTGTAAATAAATGTATCTAATTTCTTATTCATATTTATTTACGCTATTTGTAAATAAATGGTTTCAATTTCCTTGCCAAACCTATTTACATAGTGAATGTAAATAGATGTATTTCTTTAATTCTTTTCTAATAATTTTTTTCATAAAAAGAATATCCTATGTTAATTCTTTTCTAACATTTCTTTTTATTATTTTCATTTACATAAGAAAATGTAAATAATTACCACCTACATTTTGGTTCTTTTTATTTCCTTTTTTTATTTTTATTTACATAAGAAAATGTAAATAAATTCTAATTCACATGTTTAATCTTAATTACATAGAAATGTAATTTTATTTACAATGTAAAACATGTTCTTTAATTACATAAAAGTATAATTTTATTTAATCCTTTATTTATCTAATGTAAATAAATGTCTTACTTTTTCTATGTTTTATTTTATTTACACTAAATAGTTTACATATGCTTTAACCTCCCACATTGGATAGGTATTGTTGTGATTACTGGACAGCCGGGCGGGTCCGGGCAGGTTTACATCACAACTCAATCCAACCTCGGGTTAAGCATCTTTTCTTATTTAACAAAATATATTTTATCTTTTATTCTTTTTCTACTTTAACAAAATGTATATTTTATTTTCCTTTCTTTTTCATCATATTTTATTTGCAATGAAGGATGCAAATAAAAATGTGTTCTTTTTAAATCATATTTTATTCGCATTGTGAATGCGAACAAAGAAAGAAATTTTATTTTTAAAGTTTTATGCGTATTATAAAATGCAAATAAAAGTAAGTTTTATTTTCAAGTCATATTTGTGTTTTGAGAACACAAAAAAAAATTATAAGTTTTGTTCTCAAGTTATATTTGTGTTTTAAGAACACAAATAAAAAGAGTGCTTCATTTTCTATGCAAATATTCGCATAGTGAATGCAGATAAAAAGGAATGTTTTTATTTTCTTATGCAATACTTGCATTGCAAATGCAAGTATAAAGGATGATTTCTTTTCTTATGCATTGAAAAGGGAATAAGGTTTTCTATTTTCTTCTCTTTACATAGAAAGATGACGTTTTCTATTTATTTTTTTCTTTACATAGAAAAATGATGTTTTCTAGTTATCTTTCTTTACATAAAAAAATGATGTTTATGTTTTATTTTGATTTACATTGAAATAAATGTTGTCTTTCTATTTCTAAGTAATATTTGCGTTTTAGAATGCAAATGAAAAGGTGAACTTATTTCTAATGTAAATGTCTTTTCTAGTGTCAACATTCCTAAAACAACTATATTTTCAAATACCAATATTTGATTCATTTCAATTATATAACATGACGATGGAATTTAATGTCATTTCAACTAAATTAACACTACGATGAATTTTGTCATTACAACCAAATCAACACAATAATGCTATTTTTGTGTCATCACAACTAAATTAACACAACAATGTTATTTTGTGTCATTACACTAAATTAACACAACAATGAAATTTTGTGTCATCACAACTAAATTAACACAATGATAGGTTTTGTGTCGTAAATAAATTAACACAATGATGGGTTTTGTGTCATTACAAATAAATTAACACAATGATGGGTTTTGTGTCATTTATCCATGAATCAAAATAAAAGTTCCATCTTTATTTATTTTGTAAATCAACAAAATCTCTAAACTTTATTTATATTATAAATTAGAATAAAAGATCAAATCTTTATTATACAAATCCAACTTTCTTTTATGTTATTTAAATCAAACTTTCTTTTATGTTATTAATCAAAATAAAAGATCAAAATTTAATTTGTTTTCAAAATAAATAAAAGATTAAAACCTTATTTTGTTTTCTAAACAAAAGATTAAACCTTATTAAATCCTTTTTAATGCATGAAAATGTGCATTTTTATTTTCTATAACAAGTTTCAAATCAAAAATTGTTATTTTATACTAATCAACAATTTTAACCAATTTGGTATTGTTAATCTAAATTTGCATTTCCGATCAAGATGTTGTTTTTGTTCACACAATCTATTGTCTAACCAAAATGACTTTTAAACCTAATATAACATTTCTAAAGAAAATGTTATTTTCAATCGAATAAACATCTCTTAACTAAAAATGTTATTCTCCTAGCATAACATTTCTATAACATAATCATAATGGTATTTTTAATCGTATCCTAATCTAATTCAAACCAACATAAATAAATGATAATTTAATTTTCAACACGATCATCAATCACATTAACAGATTAGTCCAACAACAACGACAAACCAAATCAAATTGCATATACAACAATCTGAAATTTAACAGCAGAACAAAATGATTTTTAACATGATTATAATTAATAAATTTAAATTATTTTTAAAAGAAGAGAATTCTCACCTTGTTCTTATTCAGATCTGAAATTCAAAAGGTTCAGAATCAGTTCTAAACTCCATCAAAAAGTCATATTCGTTGCCACGGTCCCAACGTCTCTTGTTTTGCTGGATTTGGATCTCGTATGGAATAGTTATAATGTTACAAACATTTTCCATTAATTAAAATAATTAAATGATAATTAGATTCAATAATTACATCATTACTTCACGTTAATTCATCTTCCACATCGTTCGCTACTCCAGACATCGGTTCCTTTTCAAACCCAACTTCGGCCTTGCCATACCCAGAACGCACGCCAACCGAAGCCACTTGAACCACCATCGCCCAAATAGAAGCACCTCATTTAGACAAAGATTCTTGCAGTTATTTGTGTTTGAAAATATTGCGTGAGGGAGAAGGAATTTAGAAGAAAGAGGAGAAAGAATAAGGAAGTATGGCTGCCATCGATTCAGATTAGTGGTAGCTGTGTATAAAGGGGGATTGGGGTTACGTATTTGGGTTGTATTTATTACCTTTAAATGTGTGTTCACATTTTAGAAATAATTATCTACCTCTAATTTTTTGACATTATTTCCATTATTTCTCTTTTGATGTCCTTAATTGACATACATTAGTAATTTAAAGGAAACATTGCCGTTTTAATATTAATTATTTCCCTTTCCTGATTTAATCCCTTTCTATCACACATATTTGTTTTCCTATTTTATTAAATGAAGTTTGCTAATATGTTAATGTTAATAATCTTCCCTTAGTTTCAAATTCAAACGCTCAAAAAAAAAATTCTTTTCTTTTTTTTTTTTATAAAAAAAAATTTCTTAGGTAAACCAATGACATTACTTAAATGACAATTCCTATGTAAACATAACATTTCTACATATATGACATTTATGTTTTAACAACTTTATTTCCAACACTAATGATGTTTATATTTGGACAATTCTAAATCAACATTTATGACAAATTTATATTTGGACAATTCTAAATTAACATGTTTTGTTTTGTTTTGACAAATACTAACAAAATGACCTGTTTTTGTTTTTAACAAATTCTAGATTTCTCATGACAAATTAAATTTTATTTGTAGAATCAATCCTAAGTTTCTAATGACAAATAAAAGTAAATTTTATTTGTCACAACAAATTTTTACATCAGTCCAACCATAATGACAAATAAATGTTTTGACTAATTTTGAATTGATACAATAAATCAATCCCACCATAATGACAACAAATGTTCTTCAAATTTTCAAAAATGTGTTTTTAAATGTACATGACTCTTTTCCATATTTTCTAGTATCACATTAACATGTGTTTTTAACGTGATCATAATTTCTTAATTAAAACACGTAACACTAAAATATGTTTTTAATGAAAAACATGTTTTCAAAATAAAACATAAATCTTTTTCTAATGTTTACATTTTTCTATGTTACAAATATCATACGAATGAACATTTTCTATGCTAACATTTTCCCATGAATTATAGTGTCATATAAAAATGATATTTTATATGCTAACAATTCAAGGTTATATTTGACACATAGTAAATCTTGACAAATAGGATCAATGCCTTTATATGTCAACCACTTAATGTAGTTTTTTTTTTTTTTAAATAAAATCAATGACTTTATTTGTATTTTTAACATAAAAATGTTAACTTTAATGAACTCATGTTTTTTCTCTATCCTAAAACATGAATCCTTTTCTATTTTTATCATATAACATTAAAATGTATATTTTAATTGAAAGCATGTTTTTTTTTTTTTAGATAATGACATAAAATATGTTTTTATTTCCAAACACAAGTTTGACAAGAAAATGTTTTTTTTTTTCGTTCAATGTTCAAATTTGACAAGGAAGGTGTTTTTATTTTCAATGCTCAAATTTGACAAAGCTATGTTTTCTAATTCAATAATCATGTTTGACCAAAATAAATCTTCTTTCCATGTCATACCTTTATTCAATTCAAACATGAACATTATTGTTCTTGTGTATAAAATAAAAATATAATATTTATTTTATACACCAAATTTAACACACATGAATCTAACATATTTTATATATACAATGAATTATGATTTTATCGTATACACAACATTCTAACAAACATGAATACCCAATCACAATCCATCGTTCATCACAATCACAGCACAATCAACATTGAAGTATATACAACATACAACATAAATTTCATATCAAATGAATGCAATAAAAATTAAATAATTAATTTTTATAATTAGAAATCTCACAGTGATTTTTATTTAATCTTTTATTTACATTGAAAAATGTAACTCTTTTATTTTACATAAGAAAAAAAAATATGTTTCTAACCTGAGTTTGTTTATTTTTGATTAAAAATTAAATTTTTAGCCATGATTATTTAAAATAAATTATCTCGAATATTAAATTTCCTTTAAAATTTCTTAAAATAAAAATTTTAAATTGGCCCCAAAATTCCGGGTTGTTACAAGCACCCTTTTTGTTTATAGTCCCTTATTTATTTATTTATTTATTTATTTCACTTTTAACTCATTTTTAGAAATATTACAAATATAGCCCGGTTTTGGCCTACTCAGCGCTTAATTGGCCAGAATACATTGGCGCAATCTGAGATTGCGCCAGTCAGCTAAAAGAAAAAGAAAAAAAATTGCTAACTCCTGGGATGCAATCCGACATTGCACCAACTCAGTTCACTTAAAAAAAAGTATGTTCTTTACTACAGTATTCCCCACATTAAATTCTTCATTGTAATCTGAGAAATATTTTATTATGCCATAACACAAGGATTTGACCCTACTACTGTAAAGCATGCATCACCCCTTCTCTCAAAACAATGTCCAACTCAACACTCCCTTCCTCCCTCCCCTTCGCGATCTTCACCAACACGCTCATCTTCATCTCCTTCCACCCATACCTAAACACAATCGGCTTTCCCCATCCAAGATCATCCCCATAACTTCCCAGCATATGTTACACAAATTTATAAACAATGAAGATGCATGGCCCGAAGCCGTCGGCATTCGAGGCTGAAACACGGGTTAAAGGCGGAGTCAGGTCGGTCAGCATTGGAAGAGGTGGGTTTATCTTTGTACTGGGCGACAGGTTTTCGTGGTGGGAGGAAGGGTAGGCACAACATTGAGTAGTCGGTGGTGTGTGTGTTGAGATGAGCAGCTCCAACGTGAGTACAATTCTGTTTTATTTCTTCTAGCAGCTTTACTTTTACTCCTAGGTTTCTCGACAACAGCCAAAAGAAGCGGGAAAGTGCGACGCTGGTGGTGTCCCTTCCTGCAAGCATTAGATTCACAGTCGTGTCCCTTAGAAACTTGTCATCGTTGATAGCGCCCTCGGCTCTGATGTAAGATGTTAGTATGTCCTCTCCGTACAGTTTGCTCCTTCTCGAGCTAGTTCTTTGACGAGTGGGATCAGTCCGTTTTCAACCTTGTCTCGACTAGATTTGACGATGAATGCACGAAAAATTGGGGTGGACATGACAGAATGAGCCATTTTCCTTTGCATTTTCCAGGGCTTGTGTCGGCGTTGCATATGTCGTCGCCGAGTATGTCGAACATTTCTATGAATTTGTCGCCTTTAGGGTTGTTTGCATGGTTTACATTGAATATGTGGTTGACATTGACTGGGTCGGAGGTGGCTATAAAGCCCATGCCAAGAAACCAGGGACCGTAAAACTTGAAAGTTCCGTTTTGGAGAAGGATGCCAGTAGCCCATTCATTTAGATGATGAATGTGAACGACGAGAGCTGGAACCATGCCTATGAGTGGGTATTGGATTGAGATTAATGTTTTCCTGCAATGTTTTTTGTAGTATATGAATATGGCTAGGGTGAAAACAATTGAAAGGAGGATCTCTGGGTACTGAAGTCCTGAAATGAAGTAATTTGTTACCATTTTAGTAGAGGCAGGGAAAACTGTGGTTTCTGTGTCCATATCCATCAAACTGGAATGGGCAAAAAAAAGTTCTTCCATTTTAAGTGCACTGGCGCATTTTGGGATTGCGTCAATGTACACGTGTACCGACGCTTTCCAGATTGAGCCAGTACATTCTAGCAACTCAACGCTGAGTTGGCAAAACCGGGCTATATTTGTAATATTTCGAAAAATGGGGCTAAAAGTGAAAAAAAAACCGGGCTACAAATGAAAAATGCTCTAGAGTTTAACGATCCAAAAAAAGGAAGAAAAAAGAATATCCACATAATTATGAAATAATTTGGAATGTTTCTTTGAGAGAGGGAGGCGACAGTGCTAAATTTGAAAAAACAGGGCTTTGCTTATGTTAACTAGGTTTTTAACTGAGCAAAAATTAACGAAAATTATAACTTCAAAAGAAAACGAAACAAATAAAACCGTCAAGCACACTTAAAAGAGCTATAGAAACGAGGTAGGAAATTTTTACTTAAAATTGACCTAAGAAAACAACTTGATACTGGTTTAGTATCTCCTCCAAGTCACCTTTCCAACTTCAAACAAGTTTTTTCTACTTCGTCAACTCGTGGCCAAGTGGTTTCCTAGAGTTTGACGACAACTGCCAAAGGTTGAGGAGAAGAAAACTAAGTTAGTATGATAATACGAGCTATGACGGAATGGTCAATAGAATCAACCAAGCGTTAATGAAAAGAGCATGGAACATATGAATTCGAAGTTAAAGGTGCAGAGCAAAAGAATTGGAGGCAATTCTACTCTAGGAAATAATTGGATGTGGAGTCAAATGATCAGCACCAAGTTATTAATTTGACTCGGTTGCATTGAGTTTCTTGGTTTAACTTTGGGTCGATGATTAGATTCCAATGTAGACGACCTTTTGATCCATCATCTCATTTCTCTATAAATACAAGCCTAGGTGTAAGCAAAAGAGGATCCTCTTCATTTTCTTATAGTCGAAGCTTTGCTTCTGCAACCTCTGCCTGTATACAATACACTACAACAAAAACACCATATTACAACTTTAATTTTACAACGGTGGTAAAAGCACCGTTGTAATAAATGTTTTTTACAACTTTTTTCCAGAAAAGTTGTAATAAACTTATTTCTAACAATGTGTTATTTTGACAGTTGTAATAAAAGTCAATCACAACTTTTATTTTTTGACTGTTGCAATATATGACTATATTTTAATATAATTAAAAACTAATAATTAATATTTAATACATTTATATTGATTATTTATAATTAATAATTAATAATTACTATTAATAATCAATTAGGAAGTAATAATTAAAAATCAATCTGTAATATTTAATACTTAGCAATTAAGAAGAATAAAATAAAAATATAGTTAATATTACATAATTATATACTATTAAATAGTTAATAATTAAAATATAATAATTAATGCTAATCATGAATAATCAATGATTGCCATTAATAATTAAGAAGTAGAGATTAATAATTAAGAAGAAGAGATTAATAACTAAGATTATATTTAATAATTAATTTATAATAACGAACGATTAATAAGAAATCTTTAATAATTAAAAAGTAATACTTATTATTAGTATTTAATATTTAATAGTTATGGGTAATAATTATATTTAACATCTAATATTTCAAAAAAAGTTTAAATTTTTATAGACAAAACTTATAAAATATTGAAATTTTCACAAATTAATTTAAAAAAAATCAATGAACTAGAACTTTTATAAAATATCCAAAATTTTGAAAAACTAGCTAGTTTTTTTTTTCCTTTTTTTTCTTATGATAATTGAACCTTAAAATCGAAATGAATATTTAGATGACTTAACCAACGTGATTTATTGATTATTGAAATTGGTTAAATGATTCCTATAAGAAATAATATTATGTATAGTGCTGAAAACAATTGAAATATAAGATGTAATCACATTAGTAAGTACCAATCGGATAACATGAAAAAATTAATCGTTTGGCGCGCCAGCTTGAAAATTTTGGCGGCCATCCCTTATATTTCACGAAGCTTTCCTGAACCCTAAATATGGCCGCCGCAATTTCGTACCCAAATTTCACTAGGGTTCCGTCCTCCTTCCCCTATCTCCCTTCAGTCCTTTCGCCTGCCCTATTTTCGTCCCTCCTCAGTCATGCTCGTCCTTTGCTATCTCCTATACCCCCATCGTTCCCTAGCTTTCTCCTCTGTAGTACAGTTGCTCCACTTTCCAGATCTAGATCCAAGCCTTCATCTGCGTCCGCTGTCAGCTGTAGTAGATGCTAGAGTCTCACCAGTGTAGATGCTAGAGTCTCACCAGTGTAGATGCCACAGACGCAAGTGAGAATAAGGGAAGCCGACATGGCAGTGCCATAGACGCAAGCAGCTGCCGCCGTATGTATACCCTTTCTCAAGTTATTATGGTCCTCCCCCTTTTTTGTATTTATTTTTACTGGAAGAATCTGAGAAGCCGACACGCTAAATTATGTATGTTGGAATGTTAATTCATTTCCAGTATGGTAACATGGAAAGAGCAATCCAAGATTCAGTTGGGTTTATGCTGCTTTTTGCCTTTGAAATCGTTTCTCTTTAGATTTTCCGATAATCAATCCATGGGCGTTTAAACAAATTTGACTTTTCAACACAGCGATGACGAGCTCATAACATGTAAGAAAATCCAACTACGGATCTTTCGTGAAATATTTTTGTTACGCTTTGCTTTTGAGCTGTAGATTTTCATATTTTGATCAGGTTGCGTCTTATGCTATGTTCCTCTTTTTGTATGTTGTTTTCCTGGTAGAACTGTATTCATTTCTTACTCCATCCGTGGAAAAAAAATCGATCTAAAAGGAACCTATCTTGCAGATCTACTTAAGTAGAATGAAATCTATAGTCTGGAAGTTTATTTGCGTAAAAAAAAAAGAATAAGGGATATTTTCTGCTTTTGTTAGAAATCAGGAATTTTATTTTGTTTACAGTCAGATCTTGCAACATTTTTGTTGAATGTGGTCAGTTTTTCACAGTTAGCACTAATCTGCCCATCTGAACTGAAGTGGTTGATCCTGTATTGATGTTTGAATTGCGGCGTGCATGATAATTAGTGTTAGGTGACTGTTGACTACAAACTGAAATTCTTGATGTTTGATTTGTGAATGTGCGGTAAATTTGCTGAGCTATAGATCAACTATTAGAACAACCTGAAGGCTTGCACTTTTGTCCTCTATATACTGTCATTTCTCCCATATTACAATAAATGAATTAAACTAGTGTTGCACAAATACAATACTTACAGAAAAATAAAAATACCAAAAAGATGGGTGCCAGAAAATAGAACAAAAATTCTACTCGATAAGGTAACAATGCCTATGCACAGAAATGTGCACTCAAACAGTCAGTAAATTTAGATCTAACTATTGTGACGGTTTGGTTATCGCATTCTCTGCTTTGGTTGGCTTTTGTTTCTGCTTGGTATAGGTATATGGTTTGTGTCTGTGGGTATTCATCTTTTTTTTACTCTGTGATCTGCGAGATCTAGTGTGTCGCCTTAGTGCTAATAGGGTGTATTGTATGGTTTCTTTGGTTATTAGTTAGTCTTGGTTGTTGTTTATATGTGGTTTTTTTTTCTGGATCTGGCATTGATGCATAAACCGTGATGACAACAAGATCCAAAATGGCAAAAAGGTGTTCTTAATATGCGATTTACAGTTCTATTTACAGTAGGATGAACTCAAGGAAATTTAGCATTGAGATTCTAATGCGTAAAAATATGTGCATAATTCAGGAACTGATATTTATTTCCAATTTGTCCATCCTTGTTTGGTATTTGAATTGCAAACCATTGAAAAGCTTAAAATGTGTGTATTATTCATGTCCCTTTTATATTGTGCAGGTGGTGTGTCTTGTGGTGGTGGGGATGTTGAGGAAGTGCAAAGATGAAGCAAGCTGATAGTTGAAGCAGATTTTTTGGATGGTAATGATTTGTAATCATTATTTGTAATAAAGAATTGATATATTACTGTGATGATGTATGATTCATTAGTTTTGTATTTCGAATATAAAGTTGTAATGTTTTTTGTATGAATTGATCCGTTGCCTTGAATTTATATCAATTTGTTTTCTGTTTATTCAGCTTTTGTTGCATTTGCAAAATTTATTTATTTTTAAAACCCAAATTTCAATCACAACAGTGCATAACAGTTGTAGTAGAATTTATTACAACGATGCATAACTGTTGTAATAAAGTTTATTACAACGGTGGAAAAAAGTTGTAAAATATACATATTACAACGGTGTTGCAACAGTACAAAAAAGTTGTAAAAGATATTAGTCTATTACAACTTCTTAATACACGACGGTTTGCCCACCGTTGTAAAATGTATATTACAACGGTGGAACACCGTTGTAATAGGGTCATTTTGTTGTAGTGATAGTCACCTAGGCAGAAACTATTGACATCATTTGTCAATCCTTAGAACTAGTGATTGATCTCCTTTTCTTCTTCAATCCTTGTAATCTCTACAAATAATCATTAGTAAAGACCGTAATGAGGACGTAGAGCAGACGTTGTTGGATCACTATAAAGTAATTCATGTCTCTCTATTCATTTTTTTATTTTCATTATTACCAGCTAAATCCAAGTCTCACAACTCCTAGTACATATAGCTATCAATATTGGGTAGGGTAAATCCGGAAGTTAGATCTCCAAAGAATTGCCTAAATATTTGACAGACTTGCTTATTGGAATCAACGGTTCAAAGGAAACTTGGAAGGTCAGGAAGATCTTTGGAGTTGTTGCTAGAAGTGACATGGAAATGCTTACTGTTATTCGAACTTTTGACTCTGCTACATTCAGACTGAATGGACAAGTTAGGCTCGGTGATACCAAGGTAAGCAGTATAAAGAGATGATCATATGGTCCAAATACCAAGTACAAAAAATATCACAAGACAACAGTTGAATTAACTCGATGGACTGGCAACCTAGAAGTGGCTAAGTGTGAGATAGTGCCTTCCCTATGCGATGTTGATCTCAATAACCATGGGCAATCAACCTAGTACTCCTCCAACCCACTATATTAGCTATGTAAAGCCTGATTCAAGTGTCGATCCAAGATTTCCATATACTATGTTGAAATTCTCTATGCGCAAGTGAGACTAGCAGTTTAGCTCGTTACAGATCCATCGATACATCTAAAAAAGCATATTGGCGACTATGCAAAATGAACTTGGAAACATGAATCCAACATCAAGATTAACCTGCACAAGAAGTCGATGGACCAACACCTACGTCTATGCGAGTCGACATCGATCCCAATTCCTTACGAGTTGGACCTCAAGATTTTTTGCGTGACTTCATCCATGCCGCTAGACTTTCTTGGAGAAATGACAAGAAGATATTTGATCGTCTATACCTACAAATATAGGAAGAAGTGTTTCACTTGAGGGATTGTTACGCTAATGTTTACATTAGAATGGGTCCATACCGAACTGACCCCATGTACTCATAAAAACAAGTGAATAATCAATAAAATCTTTCAGGTAGACGTAGGCTACAAATGACGAACTACTATAAACTTACGTGTGATTGTTCTAAATTTATTTTCAGTTTATTTCTTCGCTTTCTATTTTTTGGTGTTTGTTTCAACCCTTAGTGAAAACATTTTGGTGCCTTTCATTGTGAATTTCTCAGACCCTTTAAATACATTATCTACTTGTGAATTGCTTAGAAACTTCATATTGATCCATTCTATTCCAATCCAGTTCCATTCTACTAAGATTTTAATGGAAGCTAATAATAGTAACCCCCTAGAAACAAAGCTATCACCTCTCGTGCTACTGAAGAACCAAATAACGCTAGTTTTCAATTAGTTGACCAAAGTGGCAGCCTACCGTTGTGGACATCCATAATCTTGTTAATGTCGTCACCAAAGCTGGTTTTGGACTTCTGATGAAGGAGTTGTTAGATAGCCATGAATAACTAACCAGCGGATTCATACTAACATAAATGTGATAAACCAATTGAATGCTCAACGCAGAAAGACCATGGGAGAGACGACTTCTACAAACTTTGAATCTGAAACCCCTTCATTATCCAACTACGAACATAGAAGCAGGAGACAAAGGATAGATATGTGTGAGGCAGGACCATCAAGGTAGAAGCTTAGGACCAACCCCAGGCAAGGCAAAGGGATCGGTGTTGATTCTTATAAGGGATCGGTGTTGACCCCTTTAATGGATCGGTAGTGAACCCACACGCGTAAAGTTAACATCAAGAACTATTGATGGCATAATTCCCTTATGCTATGTGATCGACCATGGCACCAAGAATAAGGCGAATGCTACTGAAGTTCCATAGAGAAATGATCACAGAACTGTAGCTCAAATGGTCCTCCCAAAGCATAGGGAACCAAGTAAACGCGGTCTGATCCACAAGCGTGAACTAGGCCGAGCACTTGGGGTGGATTATGACCACCATCATACATCAAATATTCAAACACCAAACTTAACAACTATGGTGAGACGGTTTATAAGAGAAAGCCAAGGCCAAACTAATGATGATTTGGGAATCGTTGAAGGTCATATTCCTTTTACTAACGCCATTCTGAGTGCGTAGTACATAAGGAAATTCTACGTTTTAACTATGTCGTCGAACACGGGGAAACCGACCTTATGCAACATCCCATAAAGTATGAGTGGCACATGGATTCCTCTGAAGCAACGGATGCAGTCAAGTGGAGGTGCTTTCCTATCTTCTTATAAGGGGCAATGACTATGTGGTTTACCTGGCTACAAATGAGGTCCATCATTTCGTTTGAACAACCCGACGAGAAAATTCATTGACCTACTCATAATGCACATGACTTGCCCTAATGATATTATATCCTTATCTAATATCTTCCAAGGATCAGGGAATCATTAAAAGGTTTCCTAAAAGATTCAACATGGTAATAACTTAAGCGAGCAATCCTAAAGGGGAAATAATCTTAATGATGTTGATCAAGGGAATACAGTTGGACATAGATTTTGATCAATCTGTAGAAGGGAAGCCTCCCTCCACTTTTAATCGTTTTTACAACTAGGCATCCTAGTACGTGTACAGGGAGGAGGCTAGAATGACGAGAAGGAATGACTCAAGCCAGCAAGCCGAAATAGTACAAAGAGCTATAAAATAATTCGAAGCGAGTTTCGGAAACATTGTTGTGAATCCAGAACATGGACATTAAATAAAAAATGCGGCAACAGAAGTCTCGATTAGAGAAGGGATTCCATAAACGACCAAGAATCTCGACATATGATAGTTACATACCTCTCAATGATATAACCAAGAACATTTATTTGGCAACTCGGGACTCCGAACCATACAAAAAGCCACCCCCGAGAGAGTTAATTGAGAACCAAAAGAGGATAGGGAAGTTTTCTATATTTTACGAGGTCCATGGTCATGACACAAATGAATGCAAGCACCTTCGTGATGTGGTAGAAGATCTTATTTGAAAGAACAAACTGCAACAAATTTTGCAAGCCTCATTGGATGGTAGGCAAGGTTCATTCAATTCTTATTCAGGACAGATTCTGCGTAGGGTTGAAGAGACTACTTTATTCATAAACTAGACTACGATGATCTACTTACGACTGTGAAGGGCTAAAACAAAGTGGAAATGTGAAGACTTACGATGCTATTTCATTTGATAATAAAAATTATGTTTGCTTGCTTAGAACTATTCAATTAATCACGCTTTTCTATTTTTTACCTTCAACAAAGTTTCTTTCCAATCATGCAACCATGTTTTTATATGCTTTATGAGCCTAAACATGGTTGACTTAAATGAAACTATATGTGAACAACACAAGTGTGCAGTTACCTAAGTTAGATGCCAACCAAATCTCCACGGCCATGGACATATGTGTGGAGCCTTACATTAACGAGCATGATTTGGTAATTTTCCAATTGATTCTTGCTCCAAGCTGGAAGCAAAGAGAGAATAACCTAAAGTGGATGTGATCCGACTATCCACTCTTTAACTCGCACTAAGAACTTAGAAAAACACTTGTGCCTCTCCTGGATCTCATGAGGTGTGCAATCCGATCTAATGTTGATGCAACATAGCCACTTATGCTCTTATTCGTACCATTAATAAGGGGCTCGAAGCATAATTCGACATGGATGTGACACTAACATCCATTAATTAACCTTATTTCACACTTTAATTGAAAGAATGTAAAATATGGATGAAGGAGGTTTGATCATTCTTCCACCAATCCTCGCCTTGGATGCGATAGGCGGGAGTACTAAAAGACGTGTGTAGTTTGACCATCCGAATCTATGACTCTTACCCTTGATTCAACTATAGGAGTATAAACACAAAAAGGTATGATACGACCACTTAATCAACCATTCCATCCCTCGATCTGATGAAAGGAGCGTTAAATTTAGATGGATGCAACCGGACTGTAACACCCCATGCTTTTCTGTGCCTAAATTTAGACAAAAATCGAGACTCAAACACATCCAAGCATGGAGCGTGTAAATCTGCAAATAAATGAGCATGAGCATAATCAGAGTACGATAAGATAACTCACAGTAGAAACAAAATAGAATAGACTAGTATTAACTCAAGTAATTTCCTTTTTAAAGTAAGTCACTTTGCCAATACCGAGCATGAGAGAACGAGAACCGAAAGCAAAACTAAAACACCTATGAGAACCCGATCTTCTCTAGAAAACCTGGGTGGTTGTAATGAGGAGGGGATCAGAACAACAAGATTTTGGTGAACAGGAAATGTACAACACAGATTATAATACACAGATGTATCCCGTTTGGTTCAACCCAAGATGTATGCCTACCAAGGTTAGAGATTATAGCCTAACCTTGTAGATATTTACGCACGACTCTACTTCCCTCCCCAAGGTAGTATTTCCAAAATATAATACCGAGATAGAATATTTACGCACGTTTTTAGGAAGCCTTTATACTAGATCATGGCTGGTTATTTAATCGAGAGTGGACCCCTAATTGCGAAGTTTCTATATATATATCCTCATTCACTATCCTTTATTATTTAATGCCTCACTATCAATGATTGATAAGGTGGATTCTCACTGATCACTTAAGACCCTAGGCGGACCTATTGGTCACTTATTATTCCTCGATAATACATCCCTCATTAACATAAACTAAAGGGCACTAGCTACGCGCCCTACTAGTTAAGACTTCCATCATTCACGCATATACCCTTGCCCCGTGTAAGGAGAGAGGTTGTATTTTATCGTTTGCTATACCATCTAGCTGACCTTATTTGATGACCTCCTTAGTTGCTTATTACTTCCCGTAGGGTAGGTAGTCATATCTGGCATTTTAAATTTCCAGGTTTGGGAAGGAAATACACACACATGATGTTTAATACCCCTAAACTGAAAGACCTACTCCTAGGTGGACTCTTCAACCCCAAGCCACTTAAGACCCAGAAAGCGGACTATACGTGAAGGTTATTAAGTTCGTGCCGCATTAGCCTTGAATACCTTTCCCTATTGGGATAAAGTGGGCTACATCATTAGTCCTTTCCGTTTAGTTTCTCTTCATAGAAATACTATACGTGTACGATTTATTATCGTCACAGATTCATGTGGTTAATAATATTTTCATCATTAATCTACTAAGTCCAACTCTAACTTTTAATTATGAGTTCGATATTAATCACTATGAATAAGGAAAGTTATATCCTCTTTACCCTAGGATATTTATTGGATTACTTCCCTAATTAGACTTACTATTTAAATAACAATCAATATCCATTAATTCGCTTTTTACATCAATTTACTTCTATTTCTTAGTTTATTGCCATTTATGACCATAACAGTCATATTTTCCTAAGGTAACCATTTATCAGTCCCAAGGTATCTATTTTTTGTACCCCAATAGTCAATCATTATTCTTATCTAGTCATTTATTTATTGCTTGTTATATATATATATATATATATATATATATATATTTGTGCACCAGACCTCTCACATTAAGTTGACCACTTGTGGATGTTGGATTTGTAGGTCGGTGCCGTGAAGACTTCTACCACAAGTTGAACTTAACCTCGTGCCTTGGTCCATTTATATTTACGCATTTGACCCCTCACATTAAGCTGGCTACCTGTGGATGTTGGATTTGATGTGCGGTTCCAGGCAAAATTCTACCATGAGTTGAACTTAACCTTGTATCTAAATGCGACTATAATTCAAATTTCCAAATTGATGTATATAACATTAATCCTAATTAATTTAGGAATTGTAACCATTATCCTATTATATTCACTTTCCCCAATCAACATTGGTTACAATTGTTATTTATTGATTTGTGGCCCTATTTATAGCAATAAATTATATTAATTGCTGCAATGGCCATCACAAATATATTAATTCAATATGGATTTCATTTTCATATATCGTTCCATAATTGAATATCATTCAAACATTCAACATTCAATACAATGTATATTTTACCGTTTTACGTAGATTTGGATGGATAATATGTATATTTATATTTATGTTTTTGCACGGTCAACGTAGTAATATTATTATTAAATTTAATGATTTGGTTCAATCAATATCCAAACATTTCTTTTTGCATTCAATCTTGCTATAAGGTTCCAAATCTTACAAAAAGACCGTTAGCAGTAATTATTGAAAATTACGCCTGATTTGTGGAATAGACATATTTCAAATTCACAAGAAATATGTATATGCATGTATATATTTTTGGAATAGTTGATGCAAAATACGCACAAATATGTATATTTATATGTACATTTGCACCATTTTTCCCTTTTTCCATCTTTATGTCATATCTCTTGTGAAATCAAAATAATATCTTTTGTCCAAAAGAGGTAAAACGACATATTTACAACAATTTAGCCAAACCTCAACAATATAAAATGAAAATAGGTATAATTCTTTTAAATTAAAATCACATAATTCACCAACTTACACTGAAACTAGGGGTTTGGAATAAAATTACATCTAAACAGTGTTATTGGGACTGATCTCCAAATCCTCAGTGTTTTACAACAAGCCACAATACACTTTACAACATAATTATAGGTAATATGTATAAACACATTTAAGAAACCTACAATTAATATTATTCCTAACCACAATCCACAATTTACAAGTTTTAACAATATTTACTATCAAACTTGGTGGGTGTCAATTCAATTATAACAATATTATGAGCAGATCTAATGAAAATTGGCATATAATTTGAGATCTAATTCAAATGAAATGAACAGGCTATTATAACTGTATATATAATTACCGACTCACCTTAAAACATCCAAATCTGAAGTTTGAATAATTTTTAAGGCCTGCAATTCCCAAATTCTTATAAATCTACAATTTATCTGAAAATGGGATAATTTCAGATCTGTAGATATGTAAGAAAGTAGGAAAAGAGGGGGGAATCTGCTACTGAACGCCAATTCACATTCTTTTCCATTAAAAATGATAATCCTCTCAATTCTATGTGATTTGTATTTGATTTTTTATATATGAATATATTTTTAATTTAAGAAATTATGTTTGAAGAGGGAGGAAAATGGCAGAGCTTCGCTGCAGCCCATAGATTTGTGTGGAAAAGAATGAGGCCTTACCCCTTTAATTATAGAAGTGGAATTGGTCATGAATCGTTAGATTTATTTTGATTAACATTCGTCCATTCGTTTAATAATTTATTATAAACTAACCCCCTTAACCCTAGCCGTCACTGGGCGTTCTGGCGCCCAGTGGGTCGACCGCCGGTCGACCACTATGGCGGACCACCGGGGTCGCCAGCTGCCCAGTGAGGCTGGTTAAATATGGTATATAATATATGATTTATCATGAATATTTATTTTCCGTCCATTATCGTATTTTCTTCGTAACTTTTTCATACAAACTCCATTCACGAAACTCCAAACATGAAAGTTGACCAGAATTCCGAGATGAACGCATTGGTTAAATTTCAGGGTCAAATTCCATCATTTATAGAAATTCCTATTTTTGAAATTCAAATAATTAGTTCCTATTGCCAAAATTTTCGAGTTATTACATTCTTCCCTCCTTAAAGGAATTTTGTCCCGAAACTCTGACACCTATTGTCCTATTCTACACAACCAATTTGTGTACATTCACTTTGCAACCATGTGTATTTGTGCATGGTGTACGTAATGTAATTTGAACCATAATCTATATCGGATCAAACTATATATATGCATTAAATTTGTTAAACATTTTTGAAAGCATGATGCACAACATCTTAAATATACTTGCATTTTCTATATGAATGCAAAATTTTGAAAACACTCTTTCATCCATTACCTTCACACAATTATGAATAAAAGTGTGAAGCAACCAATTTTGCATCCAAACCCTACATCCAAAATGTCACGCAATCTAATCATTTCCTAATTAATTTCTCCTAAACTGTAAAAAGGAAATCGAAGCGAAGAATTTTAATATTTTCCCTCTTACAAATATTCCATTTCCCGCCCTACAGTGGAATTTTCACCTCAATTACCCAAAATACTCCAAAAATTTTCATATGTAGACTGTAAAGGAGGCTTAAAACAAACTCTAAAACGTAAAACGAGTTCATTAATAACTCTTGCGCATCGTTGACAAGGTATTGAAATAGCGTTTCCAAGGCTAAAACAACCTTTTCCTTATTGTCATTAACGTTTTTATCGTATCATCGGTCCTACTGCACCGCTAAATCGCGCACACAAACCATCCCAACATCTTCCTTATGCTATTCATGTGACCAAAAACCGAATTTTTTCATAAAAATAAATTTCCGCTTAAAAACTTCTTGTGTCTATTTTAAAAATTCTTTTCAATACCTTTTTACTTTCCATATGAGATTCGTATGAAAAATCAAGATTTGGTAGCGTGCACTTTGCGCCACTCAAATCATCTATTTTAATGTAAAATAGACGTTTAAATATGCACAAATTGCCATATCAAAATTTTGCGTTTTCGCATAAACCGATATAAAAGAAAGTTAATCTTTTAAAAATTAAAAAAATGATAAAAAGTTTTTTTTTCAAACAACATTTTCCAAAAGCTTTAAAAATGTAATTTGCGAAAACTTAAACAATTCAAGTCGCATGTTGGCAAAAAAGGAAGCCAATCACACAAAAATGCAAAAACTAAAATTACACAAAAGACCCAAATAAATTTTAGTTTTAATAAGGAGAGGTTATTTATTTATTTATATACCTATGATGTGGGACCGGTCATTTACTAAAATTTATCCAACACAGAATTTTATTCTTTCCAGCCCTAGGACAAATGCTAGTTTATGAATGGGATTTCATTAAAATAAATATGCATGAATGACAAAACAATTTCAAACATAGAAATCTCTTTAACCAAAGTCCTGCGATTTTCAATACTAGCAGTTAAGCACTACAACAAAGATAAAGAAAATGCTGGAAAGGGAAACACATCATACAAGATTCGATATGCGCAAGCCATATACTAACCACGACTACGACTACCCACTGTACGTTGGTCGACCTCCGTGGGTGTAGCTTGATCCGTTACCACGCCCGCGTTAGGAGCGAGTATGGTGGAGATGCAGCCAATCTAATGCACCTGTCGGCGTTGCTCCTTGCGAACCTGTAACACCCCACCTACGCTAGGGTCACTCACAAAGGGAATGCACTAGTTTTGGAGAAGAGTTTTCGAGGTAAACAAACACAGAAATATTACAAGACAGAACATAAATAAAACAGCGGAAGAATCAGAAGATAAATTTCATTACTTTCAAGAAGAGTCAAAACCTTTTACATCCAAAGTACCAAATAGCCAAAGTCATTATTTTCCATTACAACAAATTCTGTCTTGCATAAATAAAGAAGCATAAACTTAAAACAACTGTGACAACCCCAAACTTCCACGAATGAAAGTAGGAGTAATCATTTTTGGAATACAACATAAATACAATAAAACAGAACACAGATACAATATAGCAAAGGAAATTCATAGAGTAATAACATTATAGCAGCGGAAAATTATAATGTCATCAATCACAGAAAATCCCCAGTCCCCCCATCATGCTGCATCCTATTCCCGGCATGCTAAACAAGGACTGGTGTGAGAATTCTTAAGTAAAATAACTATTAGATATAAGGCAAATCCAAAGACCACGCCGCTAACGCGGAACGGGTTTACTCTAATGGATTGCCGTGCATAATTTAAAGTGTCATAACAAATAAATAAGTACATCGTAAACAACGCAATGCTTTTTGAAAAAAAATGGAATCACCATAAGACCCAAGTCCCATCACACAATGCAACACACACCAGAGGATAGGGTTTTACCTTATGGTGATTAAACATGCTAAATACGGCAAATACGCATCTAATATTATTATTAGTATATATGAAAGCATTTCAAAGTAAATGTATTAATCCTAGGAAGCATAGGTACCATATACTATGCCTCCGTACTAGTAATACAATCAAATTCGTCGGTTCGTATTTGGATTTTGGTTTCCATCATGAGTCAAGGCTAGAGCGGAGCTCCTTACCGATTCGAGACACTTAGCTAATGTCTCAGGATCCCCCGCAGTGAACCCTTGGAAATGGCAAGGCCGGTCCTCTCATACAGCTTTGAGGATTAGTTATTCCTAAGCACACGTTTCCCGATCCTATAGGACCTAATATCTGAGGCGCCTCATTCCATCATCCACATAAGTAAAATGTCAGGGCTGGTAGGTCACTGACACCACTCTAGCTAGAAAGAAACGTGCTACTTTCCCTGCGTTCCCTTCGCCCGTTTTAGACTCTACCGGTTTGTGAGGCTCGTGAGGTTACGTAATACACAAAGCTCTGCTTATTCAAGCAGTGCTTTGATCGTCTCCACAAGGTTCTGCTTTTCAACAAGAAACCTTGATCATTGCATCTTAGTATGCCACACTGTCACTCCATGCCATACCATTGCTTCTCCATCAATACATAAATGGGTGTTAAGTAGAGAATAAATTCCCACCACCAAACATTTATATATTAACAGAAAATCAACGACATGATATTTAACTGGGTACGATATCAGACACACCATCCATTTAAACTTATGCTCTGGGTCTGAACGAAAGTCAAATCCGTGAAACCAACACATACGTCTGGGCAATGACCTTGACCCATGAATTGGTAGCAAGTCAATTCAGGGTCTCGATCGCTGTCCATTCGAGGGAAGATTTACGGTCTTCATACGTCGTCTTCTTACTTCAATTTTTAACGCCGCTGGATCATTTGGAATGAGAATATCTCGGACTTCCCAAACAATCCTCGTATATATATACATATATATATATTTTGAAAATCCTTCTTATTCGTTAATAATATTTTTATTAACAATTCATTCTTATTTTAATTATTATATATAAATAAATAACTAAATCGTTAATTCTTATTCTTATGTACATTTTCATTCTCTTATCTTTTCTCTTCTTTACTTACATGAAAATGCAACTTATAATTAGGCGATGAATCATTCCTCTTACTTTATTTTTATTATATTATTATAATTTACATTAAAATGTAAACTATAATACATAGTTCAATTGATTTATTTTCATCTTTCCACCATATTATAATTCTGTTCATATTAAATATTCATTTTCTCTTTTAAGTGCATCCTTAATTGCAATCACATCAAAAATGTAATTTTATTTACGATGTAATTTTCATTCCTAATTACATATAAAATGTAATCTTTATTTATTTGCCACATTCCTATTTTTATTTATATAAAATAAATGTGAACTTTCATTCTTATCACCACTCTTATTTAATGTAAATTTTTTACTCTAGACGCATTCTTACTTGATTTACATTTAATAAAATGTAAATTGCACCTACGACGTAAATTCTTACGTATATTACATAAATTAAAATGTAATCCTTTTCCTATGGTGTATATTCATTTTAAATCACATTATAAAATAATGTAAACTATCATACAGTGAAATTCCCTTTTTATTAATATATTAAGACTAATATACTTGAATCCTACGGTTAAATCCCTTTTTACTTACATTACAAAAGAATGTAGACTAATCCTATAGTTAATCCTCTTTATATTAACATTATAAATAATGATAACTTAACATGCAGTGTATTTTCTTTTTATTTCATTAACAAAAATGCAATTTCTCCTACTTTGAAAATCCCAATTATATTTACATTAAAGATAATGTAAACTTTTCCTACTCTTACATTACATATGAAAAATGTACAATTTTAATACACCGTAAATTCCTACTTTTTATTAATAAATAAAAAGTGTAAATCTTGTCATGCAGTGAATTCCTACTTTATATTTACAAATAAAAATGTAAATTTTGACATACGGTGAAATTCACCTTTTAATTACAAAGAAAAATGTAATTTTTAACATACCATATCATTTCACTTTATAATTTACATATAAAAATGTAAATTTAAGGTCCTCGCAAATTCCTATTTTAATCTTACATAATAAAATGTAAATTTCATTTCATGTCCAATTTCTACTGACATGTAAAATAAAATAGTGTAAATCATCATATGGTTGGTTTTCTCTTTTTATTACATTATAAAATAATGTAAATTATCATACGGTAAATTTCCTTTTACTTCACATAAATAAAAATGTGAAATATACATACGGTTAAAATTACTCTAGTATTAACATTAAAATAATGTTAAATGAACATACGGTGGATTTCTTTTATTTTAACATCAAAAATAATGTTACTTTTTCCATGGTGAGATTCTCATTTATTTACACTAAAAATGATGTAAATTTCCCTATGGTGAAAATTACTATTTTTATCGCATTAAATAAAAATATCCTATGGTGAAAATCCCCATTTTTGTTTACATCAAAAATAAGGTGAATTTTCCTATCTTTACATTACACATGAAAAAGGTATATTTTGATACATTGCAAAATCCTACTTTCTATTTACCAATAAAAAGGTAAACTTTGTCATGCGGTGAAGTTACTCATTATTAACATTAAATAGAATGTTAATCTTATCCTACGGTAAAATTCCTTTTTAATATTAACTTTTTTAAAAAAAAAAAATGTTAATTACATCATACATTATAATTTTTATAATATTAACATTAAAAATGTTAATTACATCCTACGATGAAATAACTATTTAATTAACATTGAAAATGTTAATTTTTCATGCATTGCAAATACTTATTATTAACCCCAAGAATAATGTTAATTTCTCATACCATGCAACTTCTTATTTTTAACATTAACAAAAAAAATGTTAAATTTGTCATACGATGAAATTCTTATTTTTAACATTAACAAAAATGTTAAATTTGTCATACGATGAATTTATGTTTTAATTTCATATAAAAAGGTAAATTTTTATCATCCCATTCTAATTCATATGTAAATTACATAGAAAAATGTAATTTAATTCATACGGTGTAAATTCTTATCTAAATAACATATAAAAATGTTATTTTACTTTGAATCGCAAAATTCATTCTTTTACTTACAATGCAAAAATATTCACTTTTATGTTTACAATGTAAAGATATCAACTTTTTATTTTGATAATGTAAAAATATCAACTTCTCTACTTTACAACGTAAAGATATTAATCTTTCTATTTTACAATGTAAAATATTATCTCTTCTATTATACAATACAAAAAGATTGTCTTTTTTTTTTTTACATCGTCGGATTTTCATCTTTTTGTTTTCAATATAAAAAGATTTGTCTTTTTATTTTAAGTACAAAAAGATCGTCTTTTTATTTTGACAAATAAAAATGTACATGTTATCATACAGTGAATATGCTATTTTATTTTGACAAATAAAAATGTACATGTTATCATACAGTGAATATGCTATTTTATTTTGACAAATAAAAATGTAAAATTTCATACGGTGACAGTTTTCTATATTAACATAAAAAAAAAATGTCAGTTAGTCATATGGTGACATTTTCTATATTAACATTTGACAAAAAATGTCAATTTTTCCCTATTTCAATTTTACATAAGAAGAGAATATAAATCTCATCACAAGTAGCATTCTTAATTTATTTGCCTCAAATAAATTGTAAATTTTCATCACATCGCATGACCACACATCCAAACATAACCACAAATCCAAATCCAATAACTAGCATCCAGGTGATTACAAGGTGATGTTATAACTGGGCATTAGTAAAATCAACACGGTGTAATTAAATAAAGAACATATAAATAATTTTAATTAATTTATAATTCAGATTTAAACCTGAAATTTCAGGTCTAATCACATAGCATTATAGACAATTCCGATTTCACGTCATATGTTATGATCGGTTTAGATCTATGTTAAAATATCATGTCGTATCGGTTCCACTGTTAATAATCATAAAAATAATAATAAAATAAATTAAATTAAATAAAAATAAAATTCTCACAGTGGTCTAGTCTGAAAAGATGGCTCGGGTTCAATCAGATCCGGTGTTCGTATTCAATTTGATTTCAGATCTGGAATGATTCGAATAGAAATTCATATGAAAAATCAAATTCAGGCTTTTAACAACTGGCTGTGTAACACTTAAAAGCGTGGGGAAATCTGAAGCGAAAATTTCAAAACTTTGATTTTGATTTTCTGGAGTTGTAGTTGACGGAACGACGAGCCGTTTGTTGGAGAAGGACCGGCTACGAGAGGTGCATCCACGCCGGGAAGGGGGGAGGCCGCGCGCTGACGTGGTGGGCCCAGGGGGGGTGCGTTCGGCGCTGGTTCGGGGGCCTGGTGGCGGAGCTACGGGCGACGAAATTGAATGAAACTTGTTTAGGATCGAAGAGCTCGAAAAATCCTTCGAAAAGTTGTACTACGGCGATGGATTTCATTGAGAAATGAGAGAGTTATGGAAGAGAGAAGTTTCGGAGCTGATGGGTTTGGTGCGGCCAGAAATGAACGGGGAAGAAGATGATTAACGTGGCGGCTTATATAATATAATATTAGGTTTAATTAATGATTATTTAATTGGCCCGCTTAAGCCCGTTTTGGTCCGAACCCCGATTCAAGCCTGCTTACTGTCGTTCATACCATTTAGCCCCCGTTCCGAACTCATCTAGATATGTCTCATCAGCCCACGAGATCGTCTTGGCCTTCGTTTTTCAGTTTTAAATATAAATCATTATTTTAAATTCAAACGTACGCAGAAATTCACCGAGGTCACAAATTTACTTCAAAAATCCTCGAAAAATATATTTAGCTATGTTTTGATGCTGTGGCCTTATGAAAATTAATTTCGTTCAATTCTGAGCCCGTATGAATTTTTAATGAATTTTTAAAGTCAAAAATTTGCCCGTTTACACTGAAAAATCAATTATAATTATATATTAATTCCAAAAATTACCAAAAAATCATTTTTAGCTTTGTTTTGATGATACGAATCCAACAATATTTATTTCGTTCGATTCTGAGACTTTTTGAAAAATGGCTATTTTCAAGGCGAATATATTTAATATTAAAAATACATTTTTAAACAAATAATTTCTGAAACTCGAAACATATAAGTGTTTACTGTTTTTCAATGCAGAAACGTCATTCTGAAACCAATGGAAGTGGTTTCGAGTTCAAATTCCTACATATGTGAAAAGTAGCATTTTTGTCCTATGCAAATTACCCACCGACCTTTCTAAAAATTGAATTGGCCATAACTTTTGATTTCCGCTATGAAATTTCGATTTTTCGGATTCGTTAGAAAGATATTTTTAAATAGATTCTAATATTTTTGGTTTTACTAAAATCCGTTAAATTTTGCATCCTGTATGGTTAGTCAAAGTTCAAGTTTGACTTTTCAAACTACCGCGCCATTTCTAGCTCTTTTTATATTTAAAATTAATTTATTCAGTCTAACTTCGATTTGAACCAAATTTGTGATCCTTATTATTTAAAATAGATTATTTTAAATATCAAAACTCATTTAAAATCACTTAAAATAAATTTTAACTTGGCCCCAAAATTCAGGGTCGTTACAGTCTCCCCCACTTAAAAACTTTTCGTCCCCGAAAAGGAAAAAGAAAAATAGAAGAGGAAGAATAAACACAGAGAATGTTTTTAACAGAGATGGTACCGTCTATAACATCAGGCTTTCCACCGAAGAAGTTGGTCCTTTCGTTCCTTCGTAAACATGTGCCAATTGAGCATCGCCACTTCACTTAGTCTTCTTCGAATGCACGATCAAGGGAAGAGTCAAAACAACTGAAATGGTGATTCTAAGAGGTAGAAAAGATCGAAGGATGAATGAAAAGATGACGATAAAGTGACTGGCTATTATGTATCTCATGAACTGTTCACCATAGAATATAGTAATTCTACGTAAACGAATTATTATAAATATGTTATATTCCGCTTTGTAAACCAAAGCTCTGATACCAACTGTGACAACCCCAAACTTCCACGAATGAAAGTAGGAGTAATCATTTTTTGAATACAACATAAATACAATAAAACAGAACACAGATACAATATAGCAAAGGAAATTCATAGAGTAATAACATTATAGCAGCGGAAAATTATAATGTCATCAATCACAGAAAATCCCCAGTCCCCCCATCATGCTGCATCCTATTCCCGGCATGCTAAACAAGGACTGGTGTGAGAATTCTTAAGTAAAATAACTATTAGATATAAGGCAAATCCAAAGACCACGCCGCTAACGCGGAACGGGTTTACTCTAATGGATTGCCGTGCATAATTTAAAGTGTCATAACAAATAAATAAGTACATCGTAAACAACGCAATGCTTTTTGAAAAAAAATGGAATCACCATAAGACCCAAGTCCCATCACACAATGCAACACACACCAGAGGATAGGGTTTTACCTTATGGTGATTAAACATGCTAAATACGGCAAATACGCATCTAATATTATTATTAGTATATATGAAAGCATTTCAAAGTAAATGTATTAATCCTAGGAAGCATAGGTACCATATACTATGCCTCCGTACTAGTAATACAATCAAATTCGTCGGTTCGTATTTGGATTTTGGTTTCCATCATGAGTCAAGGCTAGAGCGGAGCTCCTTACCGATTCGAGACACTTAGCTAATGTCTCAGGATCCCCCGTAGTGAACCCTTGGAAATGGCAGGGCCGGTCCTCTCATACAGCTTTGAGGATTAGTTATTCCTAAGCACACATTTCCCGATCCTATAGGACCTAATATCTGAGGCGCCTCATTCCATCATCCACATAAGTAAAATGTCAGGGCTGGTAGGTCACTAACACCACTCTAGCTAGAAAGAAACGTGCTGCTTTCCCTGCTTTCCCTTCGCCCGTTTTAGACTCTACCGGTTTGTGAGGCTCGTGAGGTTACGTAATACACAAAGCTCTGCTTATTCAAGCAGTGCTTTGATCGTCTCCACAAGGTTCTGCTTTTCAACAAGAAACCTTGATCATTGCATCTTAGTATGCCACACTGTCACTCCATGCCATACCATTGCTTCTCCATCAATACATAAATGGGTGTTAAGTAGAGAATAAATTCCCACCACCAAACATTTATATATTAACAGAAAATCAACGACATGATATTTAACTGGGTACGATATCAGACACACCATCCATTTAAACTTATGCTCTGGGTCTGAACGAAAGTCAAATCCGTGAAACCAACACATACGTCTGGGCAATGACCTTGACCCATGAATTGGTAGCAAGTCAATTCAGGGTCTCGATCGCTGTCCATTCGAGGGAAGATTTACGGTCTTCATACGTCGTCTTCTTACTTCAATTTTTAACGCCACTGGATCATTTGGAATGAGAATATCTCGGACTTCCCAAACAATCCTCGTATATATATACATATATATATTTTGAAAATCCTTCTTATTCGTTAATAATATTTTTATTAACAATTCATTCTTATTTTAATTATTATATATAAATAAATAACTAAATCGTTAATTCTTATTCTTATGTACATTTTCATTCTCTTATCTTTTCTCTTCTTTACTTACATGAAAATGCAACTTATAATTAGGCGATGAATCATTCCTCTTACTTTATTTTTATTATATTATTATAATTTACATTAAAATGTAAACTATAATACATCGTTCAATTGATTTATTTTCATCTTTCCACCATATTATAATTCTGTTCATATTAAATATTCATTTTCTCTTTTAAGTGCATCCTTAATTGCAATCACATCAAAAATGTAATTTTATTTACGATGTAATTTTCATTCCTAATTACATATAAAATGTAATCTTTATTTATTTGCCACATTCCTATTTTTATTTATATAAAATAAATGTGAACTTTCATTCTTATCACCACTCTTATTTAATGTAAATTTTTTACTCTAGACGCATTCTTACTTGATTTACATTTAATAAAATGTAAATTGCACCTACGACGTAAATTCTTACGTATATTACATAAATTAAAATGTAATCCTTTTCCTATGGTGTATATTCATTTTAAATCACATTATAAAATAATGTAAACTATCATATAGTGAAATTCCCTTTTTATTAATATATTAAGACTAATATACTTGAATCCTACGGTTAAATCCCTTTTTACTTACATTACAAAAGAATGTAGACTAATCCTATAGTTAATCCTCTTTATATTAACATTATAAATAATGATAACTTAACATGCAGTGTATTTTCTTTTTATTTCATTAACAAAAATGCAATTTCTCCTACTTTGAAAATCCCAATTATATTTACATTAAAGATAATGTAAACTTTTCCTACTCTTACATTACATATGAAAAATGTACAATTTTAATACACCGTAAATTCCTACTTTTTATTAATAAATAAAAAGTGTAAATCTTGTCATGCAGTGAATTCCTACTTTATATTTACAAATAAAAATGTAAATTTTGACATACGGTGAAATTCACCTTTTAATTACAAAGAAAAATGTAATTTTTAACATACCATATCATTTCACTTTATAATTTACATATAAAAATGTAAATTTAAGGTCATCGCAAATTCCTATTTTAATCTTACATAATAAAATGTAAATTTCATTTCATGTCCAATTTCTACTTACATGTAAAATAAAATAGTGTAAATCATCATATGGTTGGTTTTCTCTTTTTATTACATTATAAAATAATGTAAATTATCATACGGTAAATTTCCTTTTACTTCACATAAATAAAAATGTGAAATATACATACGGTTAAAATTACTCTAGTATTAACATTAGAAATAATGTTAAATGAACATACGGTGGATTTCTTTTATTTTAACATCAAAAATAATGTTACTTTTTCCATGGTGAGATTCTCATTTATTTACACTAAAAATGATGTAAATTTCCCTATGGTGAAAATTACTATTTTTATCGCATTAAATAAAAATATCCTATGGTGAAAATCCCCATTTTTGTTTACATCAAAAATAAGGTGAATTTTCCTATCTTTACATTACACATGAAAAAGGTATATTTTGATACATTGCAAAATCCTACTTTCTATTTACCAATAAAAAGGTAAACTTTGTCATGCGGTGAAGTTACTCATTATTAACATTAAATAGAATGTTAATCTTATCCTACGGTAAAATTCCTTTTTAATATTAACTTTTTTTTTAAAAAAAAATGTTAATTACATCATACATTATAATTTTTATAATATTAACATTAAAAATGTTAATTACATCCTACGATGAAATAACTATTTAATTAACATTGAAAATGTTAATTTTTCATGCATTGCAAATACTTATTATTAACCCCAAGAATAATGTTAATTTCTCATACCATGCAACTTCTTATTTTTAACATTAACAAAAAAAATGTTAAATTTGTCATACGATGAAATTCTTATTTTTAACATTAACAAAAATGTTAAATTTGTCATACGATGAATTTATGTTTTAATTTCATATAAAAAGGTAAATTTTTATCATCCCATTCTAATTCATATGTAAATTACATAGAAAAATGTAATTTAATTCATACGGTGTAAATTCTTATCTAAATAACATATAAAAATGTTATTTTACTTTGAATCGCAAAATTCATTCTTTTACTTACAATGCAAAAATATTCACTTTTATGTTTACAATGTAAAGATATCAACTTTTTATTTTGATAATGTAAAAATATCAACTTCTCTACTTTACAACGTAAAGATATTAATCTTTCTATTTTACAATGTAAAATATTATCTCTTCTATTATACAATACAAAAAGATTGTCTTTTTTTTTTTTTTTTTTACATCGTCGGATTTTCATCTTTTTGTTTTCAATATAAAAAGATTTGTCTTTTTATTTTAAGTACAAAAAGATCGTCTTTTTATTTTGACAAATAAAAATGTACACGTTATCATACAGTGAATATGCTATTTTATTTTGACAAATAAAAATGTACATGTTATCATACAGTGAATATGCTATTTTATTTTGACAAATAAAAATGTAAAATTTCATACGGTGACAGTTTTCTATATTAACATAAAAAAAAAAATGTCAGTTAGTCATATGGTGACATTTTCTATATTAACATTTGACAAAAAATGTCAATTTTTCCCTATTTCAATTTTACATAAGAAGAGAATATAAATCTCATCACAAGTAGCATTCATCACAAGTAGCATTCTTAATTTATTTGGCTCAAATAAATTGTAAATTTTCATCACATCGCATGACCACACATCCAAACATAACCACAAATCCAAATCCAATAACTAGCATCCAGGTGATTACAAGGTGATGTTATAACTGGGCATTAGTAAAATCAACACGGTGTAATTAAATAAAGAACATATAAATAATTTTAATTAATTTATAATTCAGATTTAAACCTGAAATTTCAGGTCTAATCACATAGCATTATAGACAATTCCGATTTCACGTCATATGTTATGATCGGTTTAGATCTATGTTTAAATATCATGTCGTATCGGTTCCACTGTTAATAATCATAAAAATAATAATAAAATAAATTAAATTAAATAAAAATAAAATTCTCACAGTGGTCTAGTCTGAAAAGATGGCTCGGGTTCAATCAGATCCGGTGTTCGTATTCAATTTGATTTCAGATCTGGAATGATTCGAATAGAAATTCATATGAAAAATCAAATTCAGGCTTTTAACAACTGGCTGTGTAACACTTAAAAGCGTGGGGAAATCTGAAGCGAAAATTACCTTAGAACGTTCAAAACTTTGATTTCGATTTTCTGGAGTTGTAGTTGACGAAACGACGAGCCGTTTGTTGGAGAAGGACCGGCTACGAGAGGTGCATCCACGCCGGGAAGGGGGGAGGCCGCGCGCTGACGTGGTGGGCCCAGGGGGGTGCGTTCGGCGCTGGTTCGGGGGCCTGGTGGCGGAGCTACGGGCGACGAAATTGAATGAAACTTGTTTAGGATCGAAGAGCTCGAAAAATCCTTCGAAAAGTTGTACTACGGCGATGGATTTCATTGAGAAATGAGAGAGTTATGGAAGAGAGAAGTTTCGGAGCTGATGGGTTTGGTGCGGCCAGAAATGAACGGGGAAGAAGATGATTAACGTGGCGGCTTATATAATATAATATTAGGTTTAATTAATGATTATTTAATTGGCCCGCTTAAGCCCGTTTTGGTCCGAACCCCGATTCAAGCCTGCTTACTGTCGTTCATACCATTTAGCCCCCGTTCCGAACTCATATGGATATGTCTCATCAGCCCACGAGATCGTCTTGGCCTTCGTTTTTCAGTTTTAAATATAAATCATTATTTTAAACTCAAACGTACGCAGAAATTCACCGAGGTCACAAATTTACTTCAAAAATCCTCGAAAAATATATTTAGCTATGTTTTGATGCTGTGGCCTTATGAAAATTAATTTCGTTCAATTCTGAGCCCGTATGAATTTTTAATGAATTTTTAAAGTCAAAAATTTGCCCGTTTACACTGAAAAATCAATTATAATTATATATTAATTCCAAAAATTACCAAAAAATCATTTTTAGCTTTGTTTTGATGATACGAATCCAACAATATTTATTTCGTTCGATTCTGAGACTTTTTGAAAAATGGCTATTTTCAAGGCGAATATATTTAATATTAAAAATACATTTTTAAACAAATAATTTCTGAAACTCGAAACATATAAGTGTTTACTGTTTTTCAATGCAGAAACGTCATTCTGAAACCAATGGAAGTGGTTTCGTGTTCAAATTCCTACATATGTGAAAAGTAGCATTTTTGTCCTATGCAAATTACCCACCGACCTTTCTAAAAATTGAATTGGCCATAACTTTTGATTTCCGCTATGAAATTTTGATTTTTCGGATTCGTTAGAAAGATATTTTTAAATAGATTCTAATATTTTTGGTTTTACTAAAATCCGTTAAATTTTGCATCCTGTATGGTTAGTCAAAGTTCAAGTTTGACTTTTCAAACTACCGCGCCATTTCTAGCTCTTTTTATATTTAAAATTAATTTATTCAGTCTAACTTCGATTTGAACCAAATTTGTGATCCTTATTATTTAAAATAGATTATTTTAAATATCAAAACTCATTTAAAATCACTTAAAATAAATTTTAACTTGGGCCCAAAATTCAGGGTCGTTACAACAACAAAAGTAGCTTAATTCCCTAAAGGTAGCAGAAATGCAGCCATAACATAGCTCAAGATCAAACCGTACATGAGCTGAACCGAAAGAAAGCGAAATCCAAGCTAAGTGCTAGAGTTTCCTCCCTGAGAACCTGGGGGGGGGGGGGGGATGAAAGAAAAAGAGGCGAAAGAAAACGGGTCAGTCATAAAGACTGGTAAGTCCTAGTGACTTTCAGCATAAAAACAGGTAAAGGTAACATGACATGTATAAACTGAAAGTAAACATAAGGATGATGGCAAGATGGGCAGGATAGACTAAGATAGCATGATAATTCAAGTATAAATCAAGTATAGCATCGCATGTTCAAGATTCGCTGCACCAACTGTACTAGTATCCCAAACCCATGTCATATATTAACCATGAAATGATCCCTTGGCCCAATATCATGAAATGACCCATTACTAGGTCCAACGGAACGATCCACTAGTCGATCGGCTCCCTACAAGTTCTAACTCATCATGTGTCTGTGTCGTACGGCCCTATCACGAATGTAGTCACCTGTGCTAGGTCCACCATAGGGTGTATCAAGCCCTATGGTGCCAACCACCGACACGAATCAAGCATTCACGGTGTAAACCTACTGATGCCCAATGCCTGCTTTTTCAACTCCGGACTACGTGAACGACCATAGTCCGCCTGAACCTACACTGGCGCACCAACTCAGCCGTCGTTCTGGTCGCTTACATTCAGCCCAGTAATCGTGCCCCACCCCTGCCTAGTTCCAGGGTACCATGATACATCTAAGTGGGTTACTACTGAAATGGACCGCGTAACTAGGGTTTCCGTCCAGCAGGTTAAGTGTTGTCATTTAAATTCGTGACTTAAACCTTATCAGTCTAGCATGTCAAGTTGGTTAAGTGTTGTCTTTCAATTTCATGACTTAACCCCACTAATCATGTGTCAAGTTGGTTAAGTGTTGTCTTTCATATTCATGACTTAACCCTATCATGTGGCATTAATTTATTAATCCACCATAACCTCTCACATCAGACCTGTTGTTGTGGTCACTGGATATGCCGGGTGGTTTCGGGCAGAATTACACCACAACTCAGTCTGACCTCGGGTTTTCAAGCGCGATATGACCAACTACCGACATTGGATCCTACTGTTTGCAGCCACTGGATTGCCGGGCAGTTCCGGGCAGAATTACACTGCAAACTCAACCCAATCTTAAGTTGGCTATTTTCAAGTTCATTCTAGTGTCATGTCCATGTTCAAGTTTCATGTCAAGTTCGTGTCAAGTTTCATGGCAAGTTTCATGTCAAATTTCAACTTATGCCTATTATCAAGTTCATGATTCATGTTCATAACCAATTCATGTTTTGCCTAACCTACCCAAATCGTATTCCCATTGCACGTA
Source organism: Allium sativum (assembly GCA_030737875.1). Taxonomy (NCBI): domain Eukaryota; kingdom Viridiplantae; phylum Streptophyta; class Magnoliopsida; order Asparagales; family Amaryllidaceae; genus Allium; species Allium sativum. The sequence continues at coordinate 993,161,791 of CM060910.1, read as the reverse complement.
AACGCGAATCGATCTAAATTACAAGTAAATCCAAATCCAGAAATAAAGGCAATAACATCAAAACTATGATAGGCAAAAAGGACGAGCTTAAAGTGATGAAAGGGATTACAAGTATAGCATGACATAACTTGAGATGATTGGTTACAACATCACTAGCATATAGAAAATAATAGGATTTCAAATCTAGCATAATAAGGTGATAGTCATGGCATAAGGTGATAGTCCCAAACTTGTAAATAATAGACAGATTCAACATCACAGGCATGATAATGATATTGACATGAAAGAGTTTGATTTATACATGAATAGGTCCAAACTGATGTCATAGCAATATTCCCAAATGTCAAGATCCAAGATGGAAACTAGAATAGATGTGAATCGATTATCGTACTTAAGTCCAATTTCACTTTATCTCATGTCCAAATTACAATTAACAAGTTTAAATCTCAAAGTAACTAGAACTTACAGATCATGGAATAAGAAATTGAGATGAAGAAGTCAAGTCTAGAAACTAGTCGTTGAATTGTTAAATCGTTGAATCTTGATTTGATTGTAGCAGAAAATCCACAATATGCAATTCCGAGCTGTAGTCTTCAAGAAATAGTCGTCGTGTTTTATTTTAATTTAATTTAAAAGAAGCCGTGTCCATCAGGAATTTGTGCAGCATAAGGTTAGAGAAGAATGGTGTAAAGAGAATGAGGCTAGGAGGCTGTTTATATAGGATTAGGCGGACGAATCTAGACTGAAAACGAGACCAGATACATCAGAATGAACCCAGGCTCAAAACTGGGTTCTGGCACCAGGTCGACCCCCAGGTCGACTATAGGGTCAACCTGGTCCCTGGGAGGTCGACCATAGTGTCGACCCCCAGGCCGACCTGGTCCTGGGCGGGAAAATTCCCGCCCAGTCTGCGCTGGGGTTTGAATTCAAATTTCGAATTCGAATTTTGAGCTGTTTTCGATTCTGAAAATTCTTGAAACTTCGGAGGGTCATATCTCCCTCATACGGACTCCATTTCTCGAAAACTCGAACTCGTTTCCAAGCAGAATGTTGGGACGAGGCCTGGATGTTGCATGGGCAACTACACTCTAATTTCTGTTGTCTCTTGGATAGTACAGCGATCATGACTAGAAGACATTCGACTAGGTTAGCAGAGAGGGAAGACACCACAAGGTCATCTGAAAATCCCATCATTGAGGACGTATCATCTACTTCGGACCCAGATTGGGATAGTGCGGGTTCGGACTACAAAACAAAAATACATGAAATCACAACATCATCCGGAGGTGAAGTCTCTATGGATGAAGAAGAGGAGAGAGGAGTAGGAGATAGTCGCGCTCCTAATGAATTCGAGAATGCCATTGTCTTAGAATCACCTGGCAACTATGTTGAATCGACAATGACGATGCCAAACTTACGCGAATATGTTTAAAGCATGGAATTATTCGAAAGGACACTGAGTTGCCGCTAAAATAGACCGACCTTATAATCCACCCGAAGGGTATATGGTGATTAGTAGGTTAATGTGCCTTGTCAGGGCGATACCTTCGTTTCCGCCATTCGTCGTTGATTTTCTGATACGAATGCAAATCGCTCCTATTCAACTCCTCCCCAATGCCTATGCTTATTTGTACACTTTATACATCTCTTATAGGGAAATTCTTGGGATGGAGCTCACCTTTGAAGATGTATGCTTCTTCTACAATTTCAAACACCAAACCCAAGATACCCCGTCCTTTGTATATTTTGAATCAGTGCCAAAGAGGAAGATAATTAGTGTACCTTTCAGCAGCAAAGTAAGAGATGTGAACCTGAACGGTTTTATATTAAGCATCAACCGGGATGTGCCAGAAGATGACTTAAATCAAGTAAATTTCAGATTTCGATTTCTAACTTCAATCACTACTGTAAATGTGTTGACTGTCATTCATTTTTACTTGCAGATCCTAATCCGAAACAGGAAGTACACCAGGTGTATTTAGATCGCCCGAACCAATTGCTTAACGGTGATAAAAAAATTCTGACTATCAGAGACTGTCTAATAGATGAGTATCTTCACCGCCATTGCTTACTTGCTATGACTCGTAGCATAGGCCACGAAGAAGGTCCTTACGTATACGTGCCCCTAGCTGAAGGGATACTTAAAACCTTAGCTGAAAAGGGGAAAGTTCGAGAGATCCAGCTGTGCTTCAAAAGAGTCCTTCTCCCACTTCAACCTAGGATGATATATTGGCAAATATAGCTGCCAGATATAGGCACAAATACATTACCCCTTAAGATGCAGCCACTCTCGAAAAACTGACTTCTCCAGAACAACAACCATTGACTAAATCTCAAGGTGATGATTTTATCATGGATGATTCCATATATCAAGGTTTGGGGAAGCTACCCTTGCCCGATGCAATTTACAATTCACAAGATTTTGGAACGAGCTCCTTTTTTCCCTTCTGAAGAGGGTGTCACTCCCGTGAAAGCCGGGGAAACAATACAAACAGGCCTAGCTCCAGGCTCGTGTCTGTTGGCGAGATCATTTAGGATAGACACAACACACTTGCACTGCACGTCACAACACTTGCATACCATATTGATCCCGATTCTAATATTTATTTGTGTAATTTTTGCAGAAAAAATGACACGTCAACGCTACGATATCAGAAAAGTCTGCTCAAGCATGCCCAGGTTTGACCCGATACCGAACATGATCGGTATGAAAACCATGGTAGAGATGACTGGAGCAATCGTCCTCCTCAGCCTTACCGAACTTCCTGCTCCTGGTCTCTGCATCGTCTTGAATCGGAGAAACACATGAGTCAATCTACACATCGTGAAGGATACAAATACCCTCCCAAGGGTTCGACTCTATCCAAAGATAAAACTCAGGAAAAATCATCAAAGAAGGGTTCTGATCCAAAAGAGAAGCAAAAAGAGCCAAATAAAGAAGCAAAGAAGGGTAAAACGTCTATTGTGACATCTAAGCGCCGCAACATTGACATTACTGCAACAAGGCCAATCATACTTGACGATGAGAACAAGGCCAAAGTGGTGATTTTGAAGAAACGATTTCCTGATCATCATTTTAGGAACATGCTTTTTGTTTCATCCCTTAAAACAGTAGACTCCGATTGGGCAAAAAGGTTAAAGCCAAGATTGATTTTGTAGACACTCAATACAGAGAGATGAAGAGATATTCGCGGACTCTTTCCAGGATTATTCAGGACTTGTTGGCCGATGTTAAAATCAAGACGGATAATGCTAAATATGACGCAAAGGCCATTGAGAATACTGAGAAGGAACTTGAGGAGGCTCAAGCCAAGCTTGCTCTTGCGCAGCATGACATTGGCAACTACAAGGAACAATTTGAAGAGTTGCAAAAACGCTACCATGCTGAACTTGAGTCTCATAGCCAGGAGTGTATAGATTTGAAGAAACAGACTGACGATGCTAAGTCCGAGAAAATCAAGGCAAAATCGGCTTGCGCTCATCTTGAGAAGGAGAAGGCTGAATTGGCAAAGAGGAACGCTAAGTTGGAGGCCAAACTAGTAGAGGCCGGATCAAGGGCAGCTCTAGCTGAGGGAAATACAGACGTCGCTCTTAAGTCTGCTGAGGATGCTAACACACAACTTGTTGAGGCTCAAAAGGAATTGGATGATGTTGGTGAGACCATGATAGAGTTCTTCGCTCAGGTGATCTGCTATCAAGATATTTTATGGATTAAAGATTACCTGACAACTTTGGTATATGCATGGGATCAAGTTGTTGAATGGGAGAAAAAACAACTTAAAGTAGAGACCATCGATGAGGAAAAGCTCATGGAAAAATATCTACAGGGCGAGGAAGTGGAACGTTTAGCCAAAGGGCGCAAACTTATTATTGATGCTATGGAGGAGGATAAGAGCTAGCTTAAGGGAAGATAAGTTACTAATGTTGGCTCCTCATCTTTTGTTTCCAAGGCTGCGGAAACGGAGGGATACGATCCATACAAGCCAGAACTCCCAAAGGCATTGCTCCTATCTCCCATTGTCGAAACAACTTCGAAAACTCCTGCTGTCTGTAATGAAAAGTCATTTGAAGGTATCTCTACATTTTCACCTCAATTTGTTAAGGTTATTTCAACTTTCCGCCATATCGTTGGAGCGCCTATTAAAGAACCCAAGTTTTTTCCTGAGCTAATAATTGTTGCCTCTCATTCTTTAGATGCCAAGTCGGCCGAGAAGGCTGATGAACAACAAATAGAAGTCAATGATACAAAGTTTGCTGAGAAGACTCAAGAGAGTAAAAAAGAATCAACTGATTCCAAGCCCGTGGAGAAGACCGAAGATAAAAAAGGATAAAGTTATGACAAATCTCTTGTTCCGTCTAGCACTGAGACTCCCAAAGACGGGGATATGATAGACGTTTTGAAGAACGATGGCAGCAATGATGGGAACAAGGAAGATGACGATGTTGTAGTGACTGGGGGTTCGGAGAAGGCTGATGATATTACTTTGGTTGAGATGAAGGCGAAAAAAGATGCAGTTTTAAAAGCCAAGGTTGAGAGGGATGAACCCCTTAATGTTGATCCGCTTCAAGCCATTGCTCCACAGTCAGGATTAATTATCAAGCCCTCTACCAGATCAATAACTGGGAGCTTAAGGCAACAAACTCCAACTGATCCAAACGTGCTTCCAGCTGACAAAGGTAGAAAGAAGTGCATTCTCATCGAAGCTAAGCGAGAGTAGAAAGCCAGACTCAAAGCTTCTAAGGAGCCCAAAATTTCCCTAAAGCCTAAGTAAACGTAGCTTGGTCTTTATCTATTTTGTGTTCCACTGGCCTGTAGTTGTTGTAGCGAGTGTGGTCCTCACATCTTATTGTTTGGTCCTTTTGTGCAAACCTGTAGTCGTGTAAATAAAGTAGCTTGTTTCCTGTGATGTCAAAAACTTGCAAGTTTGTCATTCATTTTAATTAAATGCGGTAGTATTCAAAGCATTATCAACACAAATAATTAAACAATAAATCACATCGCAAATGAGCTTCCCTACAAACATGCAAACAACAATATGTATAGTCACTTCTGAGCTAACAACCAATAATCAGGGGATGTGGATGTGATGTGTATGCCCCCAATCAATCTTGAATAAAATGCCTGGCTAAGGCTTGTTCAGGATTGATTAGGTTCGACATCAGATTTCCCCCAGTCCTCTAGTAGGGTTAAGATTCTTTTTCACTGGCGCTTGTTCGTAGCACCTTTATACTCTCCTGTCGTATGACCAGGTTAGAGTGCGGCCAAGGCGGTCTCTTATCGAGGTGCGCCTTCATGCCTTGGGGACGTCGTCTTCCCATCCCTTATACTCCCTCTCAAATCATGAGAGATAGAGTTTGGGACGTCATCTTCTTGTCCTTTTCACTTCATTACGCAAACAGTCGTTTTGTTTGCTCCGGTTTTGTTTACACACATGATTTTCTTCAGGTAGAGTCTCACCGGTTTGAATGTACATTCATTCTTTAAATTCGATTCGAATTTAATGATTTGTATCCAAAACAAAACAATCAAAAAATATGAAGGTATTAATGCAGGAAAAGTAAATGACACTCGATATTTTTATAGCGGTTCGGCCAAGTCATAGCCTACTTCCACTTCATAATCTTTTGCTTATATCAACCAGACTTTTCTTGGCAAGTTGTTCCTTTTTACATGGTTCATAAAACAAAAGAAAACAATAAAGATTTAAGTCAAGTACTGCCGCAAGTGTTGGGCATTCCATGCTTTGGGTACCTCTTCTCCATCCACAGTCGTTAACTTGAAAGCTCATGTACCAAGTTTCCACTGAATGGTATATAGTGCCACTTGGCGTAATATTGTGCCACTTGGCGTTTATGCCTCGAAGCATGCAAACCCGCTTCATATTTTTTCTCTTCAACCTTGTCTAGGGATTCAAGGAGAAGCGCCTTGTTTTTCATCGGATCGTAATACGTTGTCCTGTGAGAGGGAACTTTAACTCCACTGGAATGACTGCTTCTGATCCGAAAGAAAGTGAAAAGGGGTATGACCCATTGTTGTCTTGTAAGTCATTCGGTAGGCCCATAATGCCAATGGTAATTCGTCGACCCACATGACTTTTTCCCGTTCCAATCGCTTTTTAAGGATGGACTTAATGATTTTGTTTATCGCCTCAACTTATCCATTTGATTGCGGGTGAGCTACTGTAGTGTATCTTTTGTCAATCCTGTATTTCTGGCAAAAATTCCTGAATTTTGTGCTATCGAATTGGGTTCCATTATCAGTTATGATGGTTTTTGGTATTCCAAATCGATAAATGATATTCCTGACTACAAAGTTTATCACCCGCTTTGTCGTAATCGTAGTTAAGGGTTCGGATTCCGGCCATTTTGTGAAGTAATCTACGACCACGATTGCATATTTGGTTCCTCCTTTAGCGATTGGCAGGCTTCCAATGATGTCTATCCCCCATACGACAAATGACCATGGGCTTACCATTGACTTAAGTTGACTCAGAGGTGCCGTAGGAATTTTTGCAAATTTCTGGCATTTATCGCAGCGTCATGAGTAATCAGCTGCGTCCTTATTTATGGTAGGCCAGAAATAGCCATAGTGTACTATTTTCTTTGCAAGTGTTTGACCCCCGGTATGGTCTCCACATTTACCTTCATGTACTTCTTTTAGGACACGCTTGATGTCGTCATGCGCTATACACCGGAGCAGGGGCATAGAAAATCCTTGGCGGTAAAGAATTTCATCCTGCATAACATATCTTACGGATTTACGAACAGCCGCTCCTCTTTCATTCTTCTTTGCAGGAAGTGTCCCGTTTTGCAGGAAGTTCTTTATCGGCGTCATCCACGGTTCTCTTTCTGGTTCATTTTCCAGTACCAAATTGACTTCCATCTGGTCGATGCTTGGGGACTCTAGTATCTCGATCAGAACCATTTCTGTCTCTTCCGGATTGTCAGAACTTGCCAACATAGCTAGTTGGTTTGCTTTTTGATTTTCTATCCGCGGAATGTGTGTTATGATATAATGTTCTAAGTTGTCCAATGACCTTTCCACCATTTCCAGGTATTCAATGAGTCGAGGTCCTTTAGCCTGGAATTCCTTTCTAACCTGGCAAACAACAATTCTTGATCACATAAAATGTCCAATTTTGTTACACCTAACTCCTTAACGAGCTTTAGTCCGACAATCAGGGCCTCGTATTCAGAATCATTGTTGGTCGCGGAAAATACCAACCACAAAGTATAATAAATCGATCACCATTCAGGAGTTACTAAAACAACTTCGGCGCCGGATCGTCGATCATTCTTAGCTGCATCTGTATATAGCTTCCAGGGGCTAAGTTCTAAAATCTTCTCTGAGGGGTTAGCCTTATTATCTAACACATCCCCCTCGGGGATTATGAATTTTGTGATGAAGTCAACTAATTCTTGTCCCCTTATTGATCTCCTCGATTGGAAGTTGAAGTCGAACTGGCTCAACTCAATGTTCCATTTAAGCAATCATCCGGAGGCTTCAAGTTGTTGTAGTACCTGTAGGAGTGGTTGATCAGTGTACACAACAATTGGATGAGCCTGGAAATAATGATGGAGTTTTCGGGATGCAATCAGGAGGCTATAAGCAAGCTTCTCTATCCTTGGTTAATTGTGCTCTGCTACCTACCAGCCTCTGAACTTTGTCTTCCTCACGTACTAGAGCTGAGCTGATGGCATGAGATAACAATGCCAAATATATAAACAGATCCTCATGATCCATTGGCTTAGATAATATTGGGGGCTTCTCCAGCAAATCCAACAAGTTTTGAAAGGCCTCTACACAGTTTGAGGCCCACTCGAAGTTGTGTCTCCGTCGTTTGATTAAATCAAAGAAAGGAACGCATTTGTCTATGGCTTCGGAAATGAGTTTGCTTAATGCCGAAACTTTCCCCGCGAAACTTTGAACATCTTTGATCTTTTGTGGTTCTTCTATGTTTCTGATTGCTGCAATCTAATCAGGATCAATCTCGATTCCACGCGAACTAAGTATGAAACCGAGGAATTTTCCTGATGCGACCCCGAATGAACACTTCAAAAGGTTCAACTTCATCTCGGATCGTTGTAGGATTTCGAACATCTCCGCCAAGTCCTTCGTATGATCATATGACTACCTGAACTTCACAAGCATATCATCCACGTAAACTTCCATAGTTCTCCCGATCTTGTTGTAGAACATTCGGTTCACTAAGCGTTGATTGGTGGCTCCAGCATTATTTAATCCAAAAGGCATCACCACATAACAGTATAATCCCAAATCGATGATAAAACTAGTATGTTCTTCGTTTGGCACATTCATAGGTATCTGATTGTACCCTGAATATGCATCCATGAAGGAAATAAGTTCGTGTCCTAACGTGGAATCTACCAATTGGTTAATTCTGGGAAGTGGAAAGTTATCCATTGGACAATCTTTGTTGAGATCAGAAAAGTCGATACAGGTTCTCCACTTCCCATTTGATTTCTTAACTAGGACAGGATTTGATATCCAGTCAGGATATGTTGAGTCTCTGATGAACCCATTATTCCTTAACTTCTCTACTTCCTCTTTCAAGGCTGCTAACCTCTCTGGGCCCAATATATGCCTTTTTTGTTTCACCGGAGGATGCATTGGGTTTAAGCTTAGCGAATGGCTCATGATCGAGGGAGAAATCCCACACATGTCCGCATGGGTCCAAGCAAACACGTCAAGGTTTGCCTTCAAAAAGTTAGTCAATTCTTTCATCCGAAAAGAACAAAAATGAGGTACAATCTTCAAGACCTTTGTCGGGTCATCGTTATCGATTGGAATATCTACGGTAGCTTCATTAGGTGTCGCCTTCTTGCTTCCTGGTTCTTTATCCTCTCTGGAATCGATGTCTTCAGGAAGGTCATCAGATGACTCTCTTGGCGATATTGCCTTTAATTTCTATGCTGAGTTCTCCTTAGCAGAAGGAGAAGCATCTTTAGATTATGTATCTTTTCCGTTGCACATCATCTTTAGTTCTGCCATATAGCAGGCTCATCCAGTGACCTAGTCGCCACGGATCATTCCCACTCCAGCTTTAGTCGGGAATTTCATTAGCAGGCACCAGGATGCAATGCAAGCCCTGAATTTTGCAAGGGTCGGTGGACCTAAGAAAGCATTGTAGGGTGAATCTATATCCATGATTACAAATTGGAGGATCCTCACTTTCCTACGTTCTCCTTCCCCCAGCTCTACAGGCAAATCTACCATTTCGATAGAGGCTGATGATGATCCGTTGAAACCATGGATCCAACCTACGCATAGTTTCAAGTCTTTCATCTCTAATTTCATATGGTCAAAAGCCTTTTTAAATAAGATATTGATGGAACTTCCATTATCCATGAGGACCGTTTTGACAACCGCAAGTCCGATGACGGTAGCTATCACTAATGGATTGGTACTAGGGGCTTCGACACCAATGCTTTCTCTGTCTCAAAAGACGACATCTTCTGTAGCCGTTTTTTTGCTTTTCTGGTACAGTTTCTTCAAGGCTAGTACATTCTCCAAATTTTGGGTGTTTGGTTGCTTTAACGTATTGCTCCATCATTCTGCTGCTTAACCCAGCCAGATAGGGTCCCCCAATTATGGTATTGATGACAATATTCTTTCCCTTCTGTTGGGCAGTGGGCTTGGAGGTAGGTTGGTTCTGATTCATAGCTTGTCCTCCTTTCCCCTATCTCTTGGGGCGACCTTGTATTCATCCAACTTTCCTTCGTAAAGCAATTTTTCAATAACATCTCTTAGATGACGACATTCATTTGTAGAGTGGCCATGAGTTCCATGAAACAAACATAATTTCCCAGTTGCGTGCTCCTTCTCAGTGAAGTCCCTGGGTGGAGGTTTCTCGTATTGTAAAATGTTATAAGTGTCTAGATAGATGTTTACCAGAGTGTCGCTTAACGGCGTGCAATTCTCAAAGTTTTGAAATTGATGCCTCTTTTTGGAATTATTCCCCCGATTCCTATTTCTTCTACCATTATTTCCACCTCGTTTACTATTTCCTTCATTTTTATTACCAACATTCACTTCAACCTTTCCTGTGCTAACTTCGGATTGCTAGATGACAACATTACTCTGAATGTCTTCCCTAGGAGCCCCATCAGTCTTTCTCTTGCGGTTAGCATACACTTCCTCTTATCGTAGGAGAATATTCTCCTTATCATAAAATAGTTCTCCAGTAAAGGGCGGTTTTCCAGCTAAATATACTCCAAATTCCGTATCCTTATCAACTCCATCTATTAAGGCCATCAAGATGGTCTGCTCATGCAGATCGCTCACTTCAGTAACTGCTAGATTAAAGCGGTCCAAATACGACTTCAAAGACTCCCCAGGAGCTTGCTTGATTCCGGACAACTCAATGACACTCTTAGACTTTCGTGCATGGAGCCGAAATTGGTTCATGAAACTTTCACCTAGCTCTTTGAAGTTAGAAATTGATCGCGGGGGGGGGGGGGGGGGGGGTGAACTACATCAACGCAACATCTTCTAGATAAATGGGAAAAGCTTTGCATTTCACAGCATCAGGGGCTGCTGCGGCATTCATATACCATTAATATCTCATCAAATGCTGTCTTGGATCGGTTCTCCCTGTATATCGATCCATTGTGGGCAGGTTAAAACGCCAAGGGAATTGGAAATCCAGGATGTTAATAGTGAAAGGAGTATGAATGCGCTCGATGGCCCAATCTTCGTTGGTGTAATGTCTGCTGTCAGCCATAATCTGATGCACCATTACTTCCACCTCAGCATTAGTCAATGCTGGATCTAGATCTGCACTTCTAGCTCTCCTGATATGTTCAGTTCCTACACCAGGCATCGATATTCGGTTTCTAACGGCAGCTGAGCTTCCTTGTCCTCTACGATCCCGGTCATTCACGGGACGAAGGGGTTGAAGGAGTTGTCCCTGAGTGGGATTTGTGATGTTAGGATCTCTGGGAAGGACACGAGATCCTCGCATTGACAATAGCATTGGTTCTCTCAAGCTCGGGTCATCGTGTCCTAGCACACGAGCAGCGTCTTCACGAGATCCCAACGATCCAAAAGCTAGTTGTTCAAGATTCTAGGGCCTTTCATATGGCCTCCTTTGACGTGGACGCCCTTCATTCGAAGAGGATGAATGGTTTGCATCAAGACGATGGTTCGGGGATGGTGTTCTCTGCCATCTTAGATCATCTATTTGTCGACTCATGTCTTTTATGTTCTCTCGCATAGTGACACTCTCACGTCTCTGGGCTTCCAGGGCATCGTTAGTTCTACAACATGTCAAGCAATCATGAAAAATCCATATGTGAGACGGGTCTAGAGGCAGTAGGATGATCACTGGTTGTCGCGACTGGCATTGGAGCATCTGTAGCGGCTCGAGTAGAAGTACCAGACTCAGTCATAACTGGTTCGGATCAGGGGAGTGCTACCAGAAACATTCAAGCTTCTGGTTCGGTTTGGGTTTGTACGTTCGGTTCGGATTGGGTCGTCGACGTCGGGTCCAATCGGTGACCCTCTTCCGGACCGGTTCGGTCCAGAACCATGCCCCCTCGTTCTGGTGACAACCATCTCTTGCTGATCTTCACCCGCTTCATTTTCCCGAGGAACTTGCGGTTCCTTGCTTTTTCCTTTAGTCATGAAGTTTGATTCTCTTAAAATTAAGCAAAGAAAACTTCAAATGCTGAGAAAGCGGACTAGCTTCTTCGGACTTGAGAATCCGAATAGTAGAACGATAGTCCAAATTGTTGAGAATTCAAATTTCTTAGTGAAAGCACCAAAATGTTAGATCAAAAAGTGGTTCTAACACCCAACTAAATGATAATTCTAAATAAAATAGATAGAAAAACAGTGAGAACGCAAGATTTATAGTGGTTCGACGTTAAAGAGCCTACGTCCACTTTATACTTTTTTGATTGATGACTTAAATAAAAATACAATGCTGATTCTCACTAGGTCTCACTTGTACAATTGATAATCTTTCTTAATTTTGTAGAATTACACTCCAAAAGTTTGAGTATAATATGAATAGAATAAGGAAAATCGGTGGTTAGGGAGTTCAGTTCAGCAATTTGCCAAAAAGATCCCTCAAAATGGTGCTTTATGGGGGTATTTATAGGCTGGAAATTGGTTCGGTTCGTGGGCCACGTGGGGTCCATCTCGCGCATTTCACGTTCGAAGATCCTAGGATGATGACAGTGCATCAGAGATGAGGGGAGCACGGATGGTAACCGCTCCATGTTCAGAGGAATGTGGGATGTAACTACCGCAGACTCATAACACAATTCAGATCGGATGATGAAATAGTGATTCAGATCGAATGCTGGGGATCGAACCAATCCGAGGATATCATTTGGTGCTGACCATTTGGCTTGTGTGCATAGAAGAGACGGGACTTGGTTCGAAGGCACCGAATCGATCCGGGGACTTGCTTGTTACCCTTTTTATTTTTGAATAGATCCGTCAACTAATTTATATTCGAGCTTTGTATATAGCTTGATCACAAAGCGGGTTAACAACTATATTTAATAATTAATACTAATTATTCAAAATTATTAATAACTGCTATTAATATCTAATTAAGTAGTAACAATTAATATTAATAATCAAAAGATATTATTTAATTTTTGTTATTAAGAAAAATAATTAAAATATATAATAAATATTTAATATGAAACAATTACTATTATACAATTAGTTATTACACATAATAATTAGTATTTAGTAATCAACATTAAATAATCATAATTGAAAAATAACACATGACACATTGACAACTAACATACTCCTTTTTATTTTGCTGCCACTTAGTTTCATTCCGCCTCTTATTTTAATTTCCCGCACCATGATTTTCATTTCCCGCGGACACCCTCTTTCCATGAACCTAATTTCAGATCCAACCTCTTATATGTCCTTTCCATTTTCATTTGTCCCCTTTTCACGGTTATCTTATTCTTTCTAAGCTTCAAAAAATAAAATCGCTTCGAAGCTCTAAAACACTGCCTCCTTTCCCCTTTGTTTCAAAGTCTCCAACTAGATCCTTCCCGTGTGCGACCCTATTTTTTGAGATCGATTGGTGAATTTTAAGCTTGGATCTGGAGGGGATCTCTGGTAGGCTATTTCCATGGCAATGGGGTTGCATTTGAAATTCACATCTACTGCCTGTTGTTGTTTTCACTTCCCGATTTTTGAAATTTGGGTTGCCCATTAAGTCTCTTAGCCTTGCTATTTTTTGTCACCTAATCTACTTAATTCGACAACATGGTTCAGTTGGATATGGTAGAGCTACCTATGGCATCAGCATATAAAAGTGAACAATATAAAATAGGAAATGTCTGCACCTACTTTCATTGTAAGTTTATAATTTTTTTCCTTGTAACGGTGTTTAAGACCGTCCTTGTTCACAAGACCTAGTTGTACTCATCAATCCCAGTCCGTGAACGAAATATTATCTGGCTTTTAAACACCTGATGAGTTCCTGTTATATGCGGTATGTTGACATCATATGTTCATGCATTTAAGTATTTTCCTTTTTGGTGTTCTTGTTTTCTTCGTTTTGGCATTTAAAACGAAGTCATGAAGTAGATTGGGTTCATAGCTTTGGCAAGATAAGGAACTTTAATGTTAAAGTTTTTATTTTTCCTATTAATGATTGAATGATGCTTTCTGCAATTTTATGTATTATCAAATGTTTGGTCTTCTTAAAGTATCCATTAAGTCCTATAACATCCTATACAAAAATATCAATAGGTTAAACTGACAGTGTACTATTCTATGTATCTAGGTTGGCAGAGTAGGCCTAAGTCTTTAGTCTTCTAACCTTCGTTCATTCTGCTTTTATTTATAAAACTAGATTAGTCTAGTCTTGATGCTCAACTAATTTCCAAGGAGAAACTTTGCAGACAAAAGGAAGATCTTGCGTCCTTGTAATGACTATGACATTGAGATGTTGGGTTAGATACTGTTGTAATTTTTAACATATATAGCAGAATTTGGTCAGTCGCTATGTTTTGACTTAGAATTTTCCTTTTCGATATCAATGTTTAGTTATTAACTTTCATTGTTAATTATATTCACCTTAAAAGGTGGTCGAGTTGATTGGCCTTTGAGAAATGCAAAGTAAGTTTTTACATATTGTTGTGGTATATTTACGTATATTCTTTCTCATATATTTTTCCTTTTATTTATAGGAGCATGGAGCTTGTAGTGTGACCCCACTTTTGGCTAACCGGGTCTTGTATCATTATAGACAATTGTATGGATCAGTTTGAAAGTGTGATATTAGCAGCAACCAAACAAAGCAATGAACCTTGACTTTTGCTTCTTCTTCTTTTTAATTAGATTTCTAAACAAACATACTTGCGTGTATCTTTTGTTTAGTTTTGAAAATGATTTTGTAATTTTGATACGGTTGGGTTAGATACTTTCGTAAGTCATACTACATTGGGTTAGATACTATTGTAATTTTGATGTAATTTTTATTTATTTCACGAAAGTACATTCTTTTTCTCGACTTTCTTTTCTTCAAATAATATATAGTTGCAAAAAAATACACAATAGCAAGTCTTCGATTATTTTAGCAAAAATGAAATCATTGTGTCAACACAATTTATCCACAAAAACTGTAAAGTGCATTTATACTTGGCTACTTTTCCTTTCACAATTTTTATACACAATTTATGTGTTAGCCTACTTTGTAATCCGGCTATACAAAGCTAAAAAGACTAATGGGTGGATATATTCAAGGATAAGAAGTGTAGCAAATTGGCTTCCGGATTGGTTCAGAGCTCACTAGTCAGACCCATGCTTTTCCACACGTAAACTTGAGAACCAATCTTAGGTGACTCATATCAGATCAATTCGGTCCTGAAGCCCCGATCTGAACGGAGTCCCAATACACTGATCCAAACCACATGCAAATCTGCAGCAGTTACATCCCATTTTCCTGCAAATTTGGGGTAGTTAACACCCATGTTTCCTACGTTCTTGGTGCGCTGTCATCATCCTGGAGCTACCAAATCCAAAACCACGAGATGAGCCCCACATGGCATTCGAACCGAATGGGATTACTGCCTATATATATACCGTTAAGCATCATTTTAAGGGATCTTTTGGCAAATTATCAATTCCAACCCCTTCATTAGTGAATTTCCTTAGTTTATTCAGATCTCATCTCAATTCTTGGAGAGTAATCATACGAAATTGAAGAAGATTATCAATTGCGTAAGTGAGATTGAGTGAAAACCATCATTGTATTTGTATTCAAATCCTCAATAAAAGAAGTATAAAAATGGACATAGGCTCGTTAACACCGAACCACTCTAAATCTTGTGTTTTCGTTGTTTTTCTGTTTAATTTATTTATAATTATCATTCAGTTGGGTGTTAGAACCACATTTTGGTCTAACATTTTGGTGCTTCCACTGAGAAATTTGAATCCTCAGCATTTTGGATTATCGTTCTACTATTTGGATCCTTAAGTCCAAAGAAGTTAGTCCACTTTCTTAAGTGTTTTTGGAGGTTTTCTGATTAATCTCAAGAGAATCAAGATTTATGGCTAAAGGAAAAGGAAAAGAACCGCAAGTTTCTTGGGAGAACGAGACGAACGAAGATCAAGCAATAAGTGTCACCAGATCGATGGGGCATGGTTCAGGATCGAACCGATCCAGAGGAAGATCACCGATCCGACCCGAGCTTGACGATCCGAGCCGAGCTGAGGGTGAAAATATGAACCGAATCGGAAGCTTGAACATCTATGGTGGCACCCCTCCGATCCGAACCGATGGTGTAACACAACCCGAACCGATTACAGTTGAGGCAGGTACCTCTACTCGAGCCCCTGCAAATGCTTCAATGCCAGCCGCGACAACTAGTAATCAGCCCACTCCCTCTGCAACCATCACACATAAGGATTTCTCACGTCTACTTGATATGTTAAACAGAACCAGTGACGCTTTAGAGGCCCAAAGACGCGATAGCGTTCTTATGCGAGAAAACATGAAAGCTATTAGTAGAGAAATAAATGAACTTCGTAGACAAAGAACACCCTCTCCAACTTATCATCTCGCTGTAGATCATTTATCTTCTTCAGACGAAGAGCGTCCACGATAGAGGAGGCTATATGTGTAATAACCCACATATTTAACGATAATATATTTAAATATAACGTCGTTAATCGATAATCGAATGTGTGTCCAAAAAATCACATTTTGCAGACGGATGAATTTGGAAACAAAACCGCTTCCTTTAAGTCCAGATCGTCGTTTACAACCTTTTTGACTATAAGCATTGATATATTTCGAGCTTGTGAAAATTGGGCCTATGGTTAGGTCTTGGTTTAGCTAACCGAGCCTACCTTATAACCCCACCCAGCTCTCTCCTCCTTCATTCATTCTCACTTCAACAAAGAAATAGAAGATGGGAGAGGGAAATTAAAATTACCTAAGCTCTAGCTTAATTTTAGAGCTACAATTCTTGTTCAAATTTAGTGCAAATCCAAGGAGAAGCTTAGGTAAGCCTCCTCTTCATCTTCCCCAACTCTACTCCTCTTTAATTTCTAAAATTTCCTAAACCTAATTCCTAGGAAATCCATTTATATGAGTTTAGGTTGGAGATTAGCAAGCTATATTGGAGGAGAGGTTGATTTTTCTTAGCTTTGGATTGATTTCTTATTTCTAGCTAGCAAAGGTGAGTTCTTTAGTGAACTCACATCTGTGCCACAAGCCTAGAGGCTTGTAAAGTGTAATTTAGCTTCATTATGATTTGTGTATATGCATATGAATTGGTTAGATAAGTATACACTTTCCTATTCATGAGTTTTAGTTTCATTAAATTGGAATTTCTCGTTTAGATTGTGCACACAATCGAATTCATATGCAACGAGCTGAATTGGTGATCTTGTGAAGCCCCATTGTCGCCACGACATATCCTAAGTCTTCACAAGTCACTAGAATCACTTTTGCATGCTTTGGTTTGGAATTTAGTTCACTTTTGAACTTATAATCAAAATCATTGCAATCTCATGCATATAAGTTTATGCATGTTTGTGTTCTTGAATTTTTTTCGACAAGCTTATGAGGCCTTATTATCATCTACATCATGTGCATAGCCTCCACAGTTCACCGGAAATGATTCATATATGATTTAGCTAAAAAAATAACCAAATTGGGCTGTTTGACAGTCACTAGTCGACTAGTACCCTATACGAAAATTTATGTCTGCTGGAAAAATAACCAGTCGACTAGTGAAAAAAGGACCAGTCGACTAGTCCTGCTGTTTTTCTGTAGTAGACCGATAGAGACCCCGGTTTGCTGTTTAGGGCCATTTGAGCTCATTCTCGGCCGAGTTTCGGCCCATTTTGACCTTTTTGTGACTTTTCAGTTTCCCTACAGCATAGATTTCTACAGCTCGATTTTTATGGACTTTCTATTGATTCGTGGTGAACGAATTTATAATCGATAGTCATGAGATTTAATTTACGCTATTAAAACGTGAATTCTTTGTTTGATCGCCATTTCGATCGCTATTCCACGAGATTTACCCCTTTCGAAACCGTATAAAAGGGTTTCTAAATTATTAGTAGATACCAAATTTTTTACTAAATGGTTTTTAATTCTACTTCATTATATGAGATTATTTTCAAAAATGTTTTACTATCTACTAGTATATGATTTCATAAACCTTTTCTTGTTCGTATGAGAAATCTTATTAAACGCCTTAGTAAAAACAAGGACTATGACCCCTTGTTTTTGCTTTGACGGTTAATTCTGGGACTCGTCCGATTGAACACTGTGGCAATGATCGTCTTGTGTTTCAAGTGGAATATACAACTTGTTCGTAAATATTCGAGTAGAGCAAGTGGTTATGGGACATGAGCTTAACTCTTATATTTACTAGCTTGGTGTAGTTGCACTATATTTGATCTTCGGATCAATCCAACCTTCGGGTCACTTTGATGATTTTCTGATCATCTTGAGTAGCTTCGGCTCATGCGATCTTCGGATTCGCGATGATCTTCGGATCATCCTAAGTAACTTCGGTTCATTCGATTATATCGATGGTCTACGAGCCATTTCGTATTGGCGAGGTACGCGATATAATATTTTGTATTTTCATGTAGACTTGATGGGAGACATCATTTCTCATGAATATCTCTGTGTTGCTATCACATTTCCTATTTTCATGTAGATTTGATGGGAGACATCATCTCTCATGAATATTCACTTGTTGTTCCCCTTCTTTGGGATATTCTAGATTTCTAATTTATTGATTTCTTGAATCTTAATTTTATTGACATAAGTGTTGTTAGTCTGGTATTGATATTAATTTATCAATCTTAGTTTCCTTGTTATTGGGGTATCCTTATATAGTGTCGAGATTTCTTTGGCATATTTTCTGGACATATCGAGTCTTCACATTTTACATGTGATCATTATAGTTATTTTATATATGTCATTTTCTGTTCATATCTCTGATTCTATTTCAGTTTATTATGATGAGTACAGCTTGAATGATCCATTTATTGTTTATTCTTATAAATAATACTTGGGTCAGACCGAGTATTACAGGTTCCTCTCCTTGTCTGTAGCATGGGCTAGTCTTCTTTGTGGTTAACCGCACTTGTTTTAGTAATTTTATCTTTCATGTATTTGAGATTGTGACTTTTATGTGTACATATTCTTTTATGTTGTACATGTATCTATTATTTTATGATATAGTGGATCTTGCATGACCACTTATATTATGTCCACCACTTCTGTAGTATTATCATATCTATTTCTGCCTTATTGATATGGATATCTGTGTTTGACTCTGATTTTATTGTTATGTGTTTTATATTGCTTTCCGAATTATATACAGCGACTGTGTAGTAGATTTAAACTTAATTTAGATGTGTCAGATTTCCTCCTGAGATTCAAAAAGTTAGACCACATTATCTGACATATTGAACACTCGTTCAAAGCTAATATACAGATGGTCGCTCCTCAACAGCCTTACGGGTTAGTTAACACCATTGCTTGCAATGGACTAGGCTAATGTGAGTATAGATGTGGGGCGTTACACTTGGTATCAGAGCCGAGTTCGGAACAATATAAGATAATATGGCGAGGATCATTGTCCTAAGTTTCTTAGGAAATCGTGTTTAGGATTTTATTCGAGTCTTAGGACCCGTCATATCCTATCTTATATCTTGATCCTTTGTTTGACCAATAAACTTTATTTGAATCTAACCTTTTTCCTCTTCTCTCTTTTACAGCAGAAGAATGGTTAGGAATTCTCGTCCTGGTGTTGGCTCTTCAAGCAATCCCCCACAAGAAGGAGCCTTATGTCCTCTCAACAACTCCTGGATCTTGTGACTAATGCTCATGATGCCGGAGCTGGTACCGTGCCTACCCATCCTAGACCCGGATTTGCACGATTATGTGGTGATTTTACCAAGCTTGGTGCAAATCCATTAAAAGGCTTTGGAGATGTTATTGAGGTCCAATCATGGTTGAGGACATGCGACCGCATTTTTCCCGCATGAATCTTTCGGACTTGCATCGGGTTCAAGTTGCTTCTAGTATGCTCGAAGATCGAGCTCTCGATTGGTATGAGCTTATGACTTCTGAAATTCAAGAAGCAGACCTAACTTGGAAACAATTCCGAGAAAAGTTTGAAGCCAAGTTCGTGCCCAAGAGTGGGAAAGAGGCATTAGCCCGACGTTTTATAGACGTTATTCAGAGCGACACTTCTATGGCCGAGTATGCCGCATCTTTCGACTCTCTCTAAAAATATTGGCTTGAGTATATTGATACTGCAAAGAAGAAGAATCAGAAATTTGTTCGTGGGCTCAACAAGAATCTCAAAAAGTCTTTGCTTCTTAAATTGTACGAGCCTTTTGACAAGTTAGTGGATATCGCACTTAGTCTTGAGGAGGCCGATAAGGATGGCGATGATGATGTTGTAGTGGCTGAGAAGAAAAGGAGGCAGCCAACTTCAACATCAAAATCTTCTCACCCGAGTCGTGGGGCATGTTTCAATTGTGGTGCTAAAGACCACTTCGTGAGTGATTGTTCGGATCCCCTCTTTTGTCGCTATTGCAAAAGCTTGGACCATCATACTTCGACATGCCTTGAACTCCAAAATAAGAGAAAGAAATGATCCTCCTTGACTCCGGTACATTTCTTTCTATTATTCTGTTTTTGTCATTTTTGTTGTTGTTTCCTTTTCGAGATTTCTTTGATATGTGCCAAGAGGGCTCATGGATGCATTGGTGATTAGATATCACGAATTAAGGTTTTGCATATTTTCCTTGAGCTTTCGTTACCTATTTATTTTGCTATCGAGACGTCTTTAGCTTTCTTTAGGTAATGATTGAGTATTCTCTATTTACTTTTGAGTGTTACTTGTTTCAAACAAGTAATTTTGTCTTTTCGATTGAGTAAGGAATTTAATTAAACGTCTTGGTAAAAACGGGTGGGTCGACACACTCGCGTTTACTTCGTCGGTTAATTTCTAGACTTATTCAGTTGGGATTTGGCTTTATTATTGGGTTAAAATCTTTGGATGTGATGACCATTTTGTGGAGTTCTCAAGCTCTCACTTTGTGGAGTTTAGGTCCCCATTTTATGGAGCTAGGACCCCACTCGGTGGAGTCTTAAGGCTCTCACTTTATAATTCTTTACTTTCCTTTGATTTATCATCTTCGTATTCTCATGTGTTGTGTATCTTTATATGCATCCCTGAGAGATCCCGTCTGTTGTATATCTTTATATACATCCTCGGTTATCATCTTTGTTTATTCTCTGTGTTGTGTATCTTTATGTGCATCCCTGAGAGATCTCATCAGTTGTATATCTTTATATACATCCTCGATTATCATCTTTGTTTATTCTCATGTGTTGTGTATCTTTATATGCGTCCCTGAGAGATCTCGTGTGTTGTATATCTTTATATACATCCTCGTTGACCATCTTTGTAGTCTCATGTGTTGTGTATCTTTATATGCATCCCTGAAAGATCTCGTGTGTTATATATCTTTATATACATCTTCGTTGATTATCTTTGTAGTCTCATGTGTCGTGTATCTTTATATACATCCTTGAGAGATCTCGTGTGTTGTATATCTTTATATACATCCTCGTTGACCATCTTTGTAGTCTCATGGTTGTGTATCTTTATATGCATCCCTGAGAGATCTCGTTTGTTGTATATCTTTATATACATCCTCGTTGATCATCTTTGTAGTCTCATGTGTTGTGTATCTTTATATGCATCCCTTAGAGATCTCGTGTGTTGTATATCTTTATATACATCCTCGTTGATCATCTTTGTAGTCTCATGTGTTTTGTATCTTTATATGCATCCATGAGAGATCTCGTGTGTTGTATATCTTTATATACATCCTCGTTGATCATCTTTGTAGTCTCATGTTGTGTATCTTTATATGCATCCCTGATAGATCTTGTGTGTTGTATATCTTTATATACATTCTCGTTGATCATCTTTGTAGTCCCATGTGTTGTGTATCTTTATATGCATCCCTAAAAGATCTCGTGTGTTGTATATCTTTATATACATCCTCATTGATCATCTTTGTTGATTCTCATGTGTTGTGTATTTTTGTATGCATCCCTGAGAGATCTCGTGTGTTGTATATCTTTATATACATCCTTGTTGATCATTTTTGATTGATCACAGGTGTTGTATATTTTATATACATTGTTGTTGATCACTTTTGTTGGAGCTCGAATGTGGTTCTTTATGTACATTGACGAGAACCTTATGTATTCTATAGTAATTCAATGGCTGAAAAACTGCTTTTGGGAGGTGTTAGCAACCTGGCCATTGTAGACAAAACTACTTTTGGTAGGTGTCAACGACCTTGTCGTTATGGTCAAATTGCTTTTGAGGGGTGTCAGCGACCTTGTCGAATGCCGTGGGTGTCGGACCACCTTATCGGATGATAAAAAGAATCCATGTGATGATCAATAGTGGATTTTGCAATTTGTTTGTAAATGCTTGAGTTAAGCCAGTGGTTATAGGACATTTGGCTAAACTCGCCTATTTACCAACTTAGTGTAAAATTTCACTTTTCTTGTTGATCGTTTATGATCATTTTACTATTTATGGAATTTGTATGCTCTCACCTATTATTGTTCGAGCATCTTTCCATTTTTAGATCATTCTAGATCTCTTTGTGTGATTTCTAGAATTTGAGTGATTCGAGTTTTCATTTGAAAAATTATCTCGAATCCTCTTTCGAGAAACGATAAGCTATATTTTGCTTATCTATTTTAGTCTCTGGTTTCCAGATTTTGAATTCGTTATTTCTGGGCTCTCGTGATGGGTTAATAATTATTCCAATTTGTTTTGTTAACCTCATTGAACCAAGTTTTCGAGATCATAACCCGATTGGTTTGACCTCATTCTTCTTGGTAACGTCTTTGTGAATTTGAAAACCAAAAGTTTTTGAATTTTATGAAATTCTTCCAATTTCTACTATTTTATCATGTTTACATGATTTAGAAGTTGTTCGTGAAATATTAGAGGACAAGCTAATATTTCAAATTTGAGATTTTTGGGGTTTACTGGAAACTTAAAAGTTCCAATTTATTTGTTTTCGAAATATTAGAGAACGTGCTAATATTTCCAATTTAGGGTGTATAATCCGGATTTTATTTCATGATCTTGTTTCCCCTAGTGAGGCCGCTTATCCTTTTCAATTTAAGGATATTTTGTAAGCTAGAATAGTTTAGGAAAATTTTATAAGAGATAAAAAAAATTCTAGCTAAAATGTGATAAGGAATGTTCGACAATTTTGGACAGTCGATATTTCCAACTTTTAATTTAATTGATTAATTAGTTTGTGTTGAAAACGTAAGAGTATGTGTTTATAATTTATAAACTTATTGAACGTTAAACGAATTAATCAAATTTAATTAAAAAGAGCTTGTCTCATAGCGATGGTTCGTAATTTTGAGAAATGAACTTCAAGTGAGTATGTAGAATCCAATATAAGTCGGAATTCTTCGAAATAAGAATTATCCGGACCTATTGGATTATAATTTTCTAATGAAAGAAAAATGTTTGAATTTCATCTTGTAGATTTTGATATATGACTAAATCAAGTTTTCAGAAAAATCGCGTTAAGGTAGTTCGCGATTAAAATTTAAATAATTATTGAAATTGAGGTTTAGATTATATAGAATTTGAGTAAGAAAAGTCTAATTTCTTGAAACCACTTGTGATTAAAATAATTTGTTGTTCGTATGTGTTCATGAAGTCTATTTGAACATTATACGTACATAAACTTAAGTTATATAGTGATTTATAACTCAAAGTTAAAACTTTATTTGAAAGTAAATTTTTAGTTAATCTATCTTCAAATAGATCTTGTTGATGCTTGGTTTTCACTATATAGATTTTCCTTAAGTAATTGCGGGGACTCAATTTTCTCTAATGCAGGAAGTCTGTAACAACCCGCATATTTAACAATAATATATTTAAATATTTTGTTTAAATATAACGTCGTTAATCGATAATCGAATATGTATCCAAAAAGTCATATTTTGTATACGGATGTATTTGGACTCAAAACCACTTCCGTTGAGTCTGGATCATCGTTTACAACCTTTTTGACTATAAGCATCGATATATTTCGAGCTTGTGAAAATTAGGCCTTTGGTTAGGTCTTGGTTTAGCTAACCTAGCCTACCTTATAAACCCCACGTAGCTCTTTCCTCCTTCATTCATTCTCACTTCAACAAAGAAATAGAAAATGGGAGAGGGAAAGGGAAATTAAAATTCCCTAAGCTTTAGCTTAATTTTAGAGCTCCAATTCTTGTTGAGATCAAGTGCAAATCCAAGGAGAAGCTTAGGTAAGCCTCCTCTTCATCTTCTCCAACTCTGCTCCTCTTTAATTTCTGAAATTTCCTAAACCTAATTCC
This sequence comes from Allium sativum, assembly GCA_030737875.1. Classification (NCBI taxonomy): domain Eukaryota; kingdom Viridiplantae; phylum Streptophyta; class Magnoliopsida; order Asparagales; family Amaryllidaceae; genus Allium; species Allium sativum. The sequence continues at coordinate 993,137,855 of CM060910.1, read as the reverse complement.
TAGGAAATCCATTTATATGAGTTTAGGTTGGAGATTAGCAAGCTATATTAGAGGAGAGGTTGATTTTGCTTAGCTTTAGATTGATTTCTTACTTCTAGCAAGCAAAGGTGAGTTCTTTAGTGAACTCACATCTATGCCACAAGACTAGAGTCTTGTAAAGTGTAATTTAGCTTCATTTTGATTTGTCTATATGCATATGAACTGGTTGGACAAGTATACACTTTCTGGTTCATGAGTTTTAGTTTCATTAAATTGGAATTTCTCGTTTAGATTGTGCACACAATCGAATTCATATGCAACGAGTTAAATTGGTGATCTTGTGAAGCCCCATTGTCGCCACGACATAGTCCTAAGTCTTCATAAGTCGCTAGAATCACTGTTGCATGCTTTGGTTTATAATTTAGTTCACCTTTGAACTTATAATCAAAATCATTGCAATCTCAGGTATATAAGTTTATGCATGTTTGTTTGTGTTCTTGAGTTGTTTCGACGAGCTTATGAGGCCTTATTATCATCTAGATCATGTGCATAGCCTCCATAGTTCACCGGAAATGATTCATATACGATTTGGCTAAAAAAATAACCAAATTGGGATGTTTGACAGTCACTAGTCGACTGGTCAAAATGGACCAGTCGATTGGTACCCTGTACTAAAATTTATGTCCGCTGGAAAAATAACCAGTCGACTGGTAAAAAAGGACCAGTCGACTGGTCCTACTGTTTTTCTGTAATAGACCGGTGGAGACCACGGTCTATTGTTTAGGGCCATTTGAGCTCATTCCCGACCGAGTTTCGGCTCATTTCGACTTTTTGTGACTTTTCAGTTTCCCTGTAGCATAAATTTCTACAACTCGATTTTTATGGACTTTCTATTGATTCGTGGTGAATGAATTTATAATCGATAGTCATGAGATTTAATTTACGTTATTCAAACGTGAATTCTTTGTTCGATCGTTATTTTAATTGCTATTCCACGAGATTTGCCACTTTCGAAACTATATAAAATGGTTTCTAAATTATTAGTAGATACCAAATATTTTACTAAATGGTTTTTAATTCTACTTCATTATATGAGGTTATTTTCCAAATTGTTTTACTATCTACTAGTATATGATTTCATAAACCTTTTCTCATTCATATGAGAAATCTAATTAAACGCCTTAGTAAAAATAAGGACTATGACCCCTTGCATTTGCTTTGACGTTAATTCTTGGACTCGTCCGATTAAACACCGTGGCAATGATCATCTCGTATTTCTAGTAGAATATACAACTTGTTCGTAAATATTCGAGTAAAGCGAGTGGTTATGGGACATGAGCTTAACTCTTATATTTACTAGCTTGGCGTAGTTACACTATATTTGATCTTCGGATCAATCCGACCTTCGGGTCACTTTAATGATCTTATGATCATCTTGAGGAGCTTTGGCTCATGCGATCTTCGTATTCGCGATGATCTTCGGATCATCCTAAGGAATTTCGGTTCATTCGATTATATCGATGGTCTTCGGACCATTTCGTATCGGCGAGATACGCGATATAATATTTCGTATTTTCATGTAGACTTGATGGGAGACATCATTTGTCATGAATATCTCTTTGTTGCTATCACATTTCCTATTTTCATGTAGACTTGATGGGAGACATCATTTCTCATGAATATTCACTTGTTGTTCCCCTTTTTTAGGATATTCTAGATTTCTAATTTATTTATTTTTTGAATCTTAGTTTTATTAACATAAGTGCTGTCAATCTCGTATTGATATTAATCTATCAATCTTAGTTTCTTTGTTATTGAGGTAGCCTTATATAGATTCGAGATTTCTTTGGCATATTTTCTGGACATATCGATTCTTTACATTTTACTTGTGAACATAGTAGTTATTTTATATATGTCTTTTTCTGTTCATATCTCTGATTCTATTTCAGTTTATGATGATGAGTACAGCTAGACTGATCCGTTTATTGTTTATTCTTATAAATAATACTCCGGTCAGACCGAGTATTACAGGTGCCTCTCCTTGTCTGTAGCATGGGCTGGTCTTCCTTGTAGTTAACTGCACTTGTTTTAGTAGTTTTATATTTCATGTATTTGAGATTGTGACTTTTATGTGTACATATTCTTTTGTTTTGTACATGTATCTATTATTTTATGATATAGTGGATCTTGCATGACCACTTATATTATGTCCACCAATCCTGTAGTATTGTTCATATCTATTTCCACCTTAGTGATATGGATATCTGTGTCTGACTCTGATTTTATTGTTATGCATTTTATATTGCTTTCCGAATTATATATAGCCACTATATTGTATATTTGAACTTAATTTATATGTGTCGGATTTCCTCATGAGATTCAAAAAGTTAGACCACATTACCCGACATATTTAACACTCGTTCAAAGCTAATATAAAGATGGTCGCTCCTCAGCAGCCTTATTCTTCGGGTTAGTTGACACCATTGCTTGCAATGGACTTGGCTAACGTGAGTATAGAGGTGGGGTGTTACTATATGAATGGCCCGAGAATCTTGATCAATTAGCTTTCGGATCGTTGGGATCTCACAAAGACGCAACTCATGTGTTAGGACCTGATGACCCGAGTTTGAGAGAACCAATACTGTTGCCAGTGCGGGATCTCACGTCCTTCCCAGAGATCCCAACATCACTAATCCTACTCAAGGACAACTTCTCCATCCCACTCATCCTGTGAATGATCGGGATCGTAAAGGGCAAGGAAGTTCAGCTGCAGCCCAGAACCAAAGAACGTCACCTGATGTAGGGACTGGGCATGTTAGAAGAAATAGAAATGTCGATCCTGAACCAACATTGACCAATGTCGAAGTAGAGGCAATGGTACGCCAAATCATGGCTGATAGTCAACATTACACCAACGAGGATTAGGGTATTGAGCGTAGTCACACCCCATTCATCGATGATATCTAGGATTTTCAATTTCCCCGATGATTTAATCTGCCGCAAATGGATTGATATGGAGGAAGAACCGATCCAAGGCAACATATGGAGAGGTATTAATGGTATATGAATGTCGCAGCAGCACCTGATGCTGTGAAATGCAAGGCTTTCGCGATATATCTAGAAAATGTTTCATTGATGTGGTTCACTCGACTCCCTCCCCGATCAGTATCAAGCTTTAAAGAGCTAAGCGAACGCTTTATGAACCAGTTTCGACTCCATGCTCGGAAGTCTAAAAGTGTCATTCAGTTGTCTGCGATCAAGCAAGCTCCCGGAGAAACATTAAAATCGTATTTGGATCACTTTAATCTAGCAGTTACGGAGGTAAGTGATCCACATGAGCAAACTATTCTGATGGTGTTAAGAGATGGAGTGGATAAGAATATTGAATTCGAGGGATACTTTGCTGGAAAGCCATCGTTAACTAGAGAGCTATTCTATGAAAAGGATAATATTCGGTTGCAACGAGAAGAGATCTATGCCAACAGGAAGAGAAAGTACGAGGGAGCTCCCTGGGAAGACATTCAGAGCAATGTTGCTATCAAGCAATCTCGGGACAGTGCAGGGAGAGTAGAGGTAAATGTCGACAAAAAAAATGGAGTATATGGCAGTTGGACGGAAACGGTGGTAAAAGAAACAGGAATCAAGGGAACAATTCCAGAAAAAGGCCTCGATTTCAAACTTTAGAAAATTATACGCTGTTGAGTGACACTCTGGAGAACATTTATCTGGATACTTACAACATTGTACAGTACAAGAAAGCTCCACCCAGGGACTCTACCGAGAAGGAACGCGCAACTAGGAAATTTTGTTTGTTTCATGAAACCCATGGTCGCTCTACGAACGAATGTCGTCACCTGAGGGATGTTGTTGAAAAACTGCTCCGTGCACGAAAACTGGACTAATACATAGCCGTCCTGAAGGACAAGGGGCAAGGAGAACAAGCCTCGAATCAAAACCAGCCCGCTTCTAAGCCCACAAAACAGCAGAAGGGAAAGAATATTGTCATAATTAAATACCCTAGTTGGGGGATCACATCCATCTTGGGCCAATAACAGGACAATAGAGAAGTATGTTAAAGCAATCAAACATCCAGAAATAGGGGAATGTAGTAACATTGAAGAAACCGCACCAGAGAAAAAGCAAAAGATAACGACTGATGACGTTGTCTTTTGAGACAGAGAGAGTATTGGAGTCGAAGCGCCGAGCACTGATCCATTAGTAATAACTACCGTTATCGGACCGGCGGTAGTCAAGAAAGTCCTAGTAGATAATGGGAGTTCTGTTAACATCTTGTTTAAAAAGGCTTTTGATAAAATGAAATTAGAAATGAAGGATTTAAAGCCGTGTGATGGATGGATTCGCGGCTTTAATGGAGCTTCAACTGCCCCAATTGGAGTGATATACTTACCCGTAGAGTTAGGTGAGGGAAAGCGCAGAAGAGTAAGGATCCTCCAATTCATCATCATGGACATTGATTCACCTTATAATGCTTTCCAAGGCCGACCAACACTTTCGGAATTTAGAGCTTGCATCGCTCCCTAGTGCCTGCTAATAAAATTCCCAACTGACGCTGGAGTGGGAATGATTCGTGGCAAGATAGTCACTGGAAGTGCCTGTTATATGGCAGAATTAAAGATGTTGCATAACAGAAAAAGTTCAGAGTCTAAGAATGCTTCCTGTCCTGCTAAGGAGAACTCATCATAGCAGCTAAAGACGATACTGCTAAGGGAGTCGCTTGACGACCAACTTGAAGATATCGATCCTAGAAGGGACGAGGAACTAGGAACTAGGAAGGAGACACCTAATGAGGCAACTGTCGACATCCCGGTCGATAACGACGACCTGACGAAGGTCTTGAAGATCAAATCTCACTTAGATCCCCTCCGAACAAGGGAATTTATAGACTTTTCGAAAGCAAACCTTGACGTGTTTGCTTGGACCCACGTAGACATGTGTGGAATTTCTCCCTCGGTCATGAGCCATTCACTAAGCATAAACCCGAAGCATCCTCCAGTAAAGCAAAAAAGGCATATGTTGGGCCCAGAAAGCAACCTTGAAAGAAGAAGTGGAAAACTAAGAGACAACGGGTTCATAAGAGATTCAACGTATCCTGAATGGATATCAAATCCCGTACTGGTTAAAAAATCCCATGGGAAGTGGCGAACATGTATCGACTTTTCTGATTTAAACAAAGCCTTCCCAAAGGACAACTTTCCACCCCCCAGGATTGATCAACTAGTAGATTCAACGGCGGGGCATGAGCTTCTCTCCTTCATGGAAACATATTCAGGGTACAACCAGATCCCCATGCATGTAACGGATCAAGAGCATACTAGTTTCATTACAGACTTAGGGTTGTACTGTTATGTGGTGATGTCATTTGGACTGAAGAATGCCGGAGCCACAAATCAATGCTTGGTGAACCGAACGTTTTACAATCAAATCGGGAAAACAATGGACGTTTATGTAGACGACATGCTTGTGAATTCTAGGCAATCGTCTGATCACACAAAAGACTTGGCAGAGATGTTCGAAATTCTACAGCGGTAAACCCTTTGAAATGTTCGTTTGGGGTTGCATCAGGAAAGTTCCTCGGATTCATAGTCAGTTCTCGCGAGGTCGAGATTAATCCTGATCAGATTGCAGCAATCAGGAACATAGAAGAGCCACAGAAAATACGATATGTTCAAAGCCTGGCAGGGAAAGTGGCAGCATTGAGCATATTTATCTCTAAAGCAACAGACAAGTGCGTTCCTTTCTTTGATCTAATCAAACGAGGGAAATACAATTTTGAGTGGATGCCAGATTGTACAGAAGCTTTCCAAAACTTGTTGAATTTGCTAGAGAAACCCCCAATATTATCCAAGCCAGTGTACCATGAGGATTTGTTTGTATATGTAGCAGTATCATCTCATGCCATCAGTTTAGCTTTGGTAAGCGAGGAAGACAAAGTTCAGAGACCAGTGTATTACGTAAGTAAGAAGTTGTCCATAGCGGAATGCAATTACCCAAATATAGAAAAAACTTGCTTTTAGCCTCCTAATTGCATCCCGAAATCTCCATCATTATTTTCCGGCTCATTCGATTATTATGTATACGGATCAACTACTTCGATAGGTTCTATAGCAACCTGAGGCATCCGGACGTTTGCTTAAGTGGAATATTGAGCTAAGCCAGTTCGATTTAAACTACCGACCTAGAAGATCAATAAGGGGCCAGGCTTTAGTCGAGTTCATCGCTGAATTCACAATCCCTGAGGAGGATGTGCTAGATGACGAGGCTGGCCCCTCAGAATGGAAGCATGAACTTAGTTCTTGGAAACTGAATACAGATGGGGCCAAGAATGACTGACGATCTGACGCCAGAGTTGTTTTAATAACTCCTGAAGGATGATCAATTTATTATGCTTTGCAATTATAATTTTCCGTGACAAACAGTGATTTCGAATACGGGACCCTAATTGCAGTGCTAAAAATCGCTAGGGAGTTGGGTGTAATGATGTTAGACATTTTCTGTGATTCAATGATCGTCATTTGCCAGGTTTGAAAGTCCAGGCTAGGGGACCACGACTCATCACTTACCTAGAAAGGGTGGAAGAGTTGTTAGATAACTTATGGCATTATAACTTTACTCATATTCCACGGACGGAAAATCAGAAAGCGGATGGACTAGCTAAGTTAGCAAGCTCTGACAATCCAGGAGAGAGGGAGATGGTCCTGATTAAAGTATTAAAGTTCCCAAGCTTTGAACAGATGGAAGTCGACCCAGTGCTGGAAGCCGAACCGGAAAGAGAATCATGGATGACACTATTAAAGAACTTCCTACAAAACGGAATGATTCCAGCAAAGAAGAATGAAAGACGGGCTGTAATTCGCAAAGCTGCAAGATATGTTATGCAGGATGAAATTCTTTACCGCCAAGGATTTTCTATGCCCTTGCTCCGGTGTATAGCACATGACGACATCAAGCGTGTACTAAAAGAAGCACATGAAGGTGAATGTGGAGACCACACCAAGGGTCAAACACTAGCAAAGAAAATATTACGGTATGGCTATTTCTGGCATACCATAAATAAAGACGCAGCTGACTATTCATGACACTGCGATAAATGCTAGATATTTGCAAAAATTCCTAGGGCACCTCTGAGTAAACTTAAGTCAATGGTGAGCCCATGGACGTTTGCCATATGGGGGATAGACATCATCGTAAGTCTACCGATCACTAAGGGTGGAGCTAAATACGCAATTGTGGTTGTGGATTATTTTACTAAACGGGCAGAAGCCGAGCCTTTGAATATGATCACAACGAAGCGGTTGATCAATTTTGTAGTCAGAAACATAATTTGCCGATTCGGGATTCCCAAATCTATCATAACTGATAATGGAACCCAATTCAACAGTACCGAATTCAAATTTTTTTTAGATTTACAAGATTGATAAGAGATACACTATAGTAGCTCACCCACAACCAAATGGACAAGTTAAAGCAATAAACAAAATCATTAAGTCCATCCCAAAGAAGCGATTGGAGCAGGCAAAAGTAATGTGGGTCGAGAACTACCACAAGCATTATGGGCCTACTGAACGACTTATAAGACGGCAATGGGTCATACCCCTTTTTCACTTTCTTTCGGGTCATAACCGGTCATTCCAGTGGAATTGAAAGTTCTCTCTCATAGGATAACGTATTACGATCCAATGACAAACAAAGGGCTTCTCCTTGAATCCCTGGACATGGTTGAGGAGAAAAGAGATGAAGCGGATTTGCATGCCTCGAGGCACAGGCGCCAAGTGGCACGATACTATGACAGGAAGGTTCGACCTCGGACCTTTGAACCTGGAGACTTAGTATTGAAGCGTGTCTTCCCAATCCCTGTCCACCTGGGTCTGAAATGGGAGGGACCGTACACCATTCAACGGAAACTTGACACAGGAGCTTTCATGTTAACGACCATGGATGGTGAAGAAGTACCTAGAGCATGAAATGCCCAACACTTGCGGCAGTACTTGACCTAAATTTGTACTGATTTTCTCTTGTTTTATGGACTATGTAAAAAGGCACGACTTGCCTAGAAAAGTTTAGTTGACATAAATAAAAGATTATAAAGTGGACGTAGGCTATAAATTGGTCAAACCACTATAAAAATATCATGTGTGATTTACTTTTCCTGCATAAATCTCTTTATGTTCTGTGATTACCATGCTCTGAGCATGAGACATTAAATTTGAATAGAATTTCCAACATGTCTAACCGGTAAAACTCTACCTTAGGAAATAATGCGTGGAAAGAAAACCGGAGCAAACGAGACAACCGTTTGCGTAATAAGATGAAAAGGACGGGAAGACAACATCCCAAACTCTAACTCTCATGATTCGAGAAAGAGTATAAAGGATGGGAAGATGACGTCCCTAAGGCATGAAGGTGCACCACGATAAGAAACCGCCTTGAATACACTCTAACCTGACCATACTACAGGAGAGTATTAAAGTGCTAAGAACAAGTGCCAATGAAAAATAATCTTAAACCCACTAAAAGGCTGGGGCAGTCCAGTGTCAAACCTAATCAATCTCGAACAAGCCCTGGCCAGGCACTCTATTCAAGACAGAATGAGGGCACACACATACACATCACATTTCCCAGTTGTTGATCGTCTAGCTTAACAATGCCTTGACATTACATGTATTATTATTTGCACGGAGCCTGTGCAGGACTGTTTTTTTGTTTTATGTTGCAACTTATTAGTAGTTGCTTGTGTTTGCATTTGGTTAAAATGAATTAAAAAAACATGCAAAATGTACCACATCGCATAAAATGAGCTACTAAAAGTAAACTACTGTATTGACGTAAGTGTAGGCTTGTACAAGGAAACTAATCAAAAGATGCGAGGGTTGCACTCACTACAACAACTGCAGGCCATTGGAACACAAAATAGATAAAGACCAAGCTACATTTACTTAGGCTTTAGGGAAATTTTGGAGTTCTTAGCGGCTTTGAGCCTGGCTTTCTCCTCTCGCTCAGCTTCGGTGAGAATGCGCTTCTTTCTACCTTTGTCAGCTGGAAGCACATTTGGATCGGTTGGAATTTGTTGACTTAAGCTCCCAGTTATTGATCTGGTAGAGAGCTTGACAATTAATCACGACTAAGGAGCAATGGCTTGAAGAGGATCAACATTAAGAGGCTCTTCTTTTTCGGCCTTGGCTTTTAAAAGAGCATATTTCTTTGCCTTCATTTCAGCCAAAGTCATGTCATCAACCTTCTCCGAGCCTCCAGTCACTACAACGTTGTCATCTTCTTCGTCTCCATCATTGTCGCCATCATCCTTCAAAGCATCTATCAGATACCCATCCTTGGAAGTCTCAATGCTAGATGACACGAGAGCTTTGCCAGTGACTTCATTTTTTATCCTCTGTCTTCTCCGTAGATTTTGAGCCAGTAGCTTCTTCCTTTTTCTCCTGAGTCTTCTCAGCAGACTTTGCACCAATGATTTCTTCTTGCCATTCGTTGGACTTTCCAGTTGGTTTTGCACCTATAGAATGAGAAGCGACAGTTATTAACTCAGGAGAAAACTTGGGTTCTTCAATCGTTTGTCCAATAGTATGACGAAAAGTTGAAATAGCCCTAACAAACTGAGGTGAAAAGGTGGAGATACCTTCAGATGATTTCTCAACATGAGTTGCAAGAGTCTCTGGAGTCGTTTCAGCAATATGAGACAAGAAAGATGCCTTGGGAATTCCTGGATTCTCTAGGTCATATCCCTCCGCTTTAGTAGCCCCAGGGGGGAGCGGAAGATGAACCAACTTCGATGGTTTCTTTTCCTTTGGCCTGACGCCTCTCCTCCTCTAAGTAGCAGCTATAAGTTTATGCTCTTCAGCTAAGCGTACCAGCTCTTCACCTTTCAAATATTTCTCCATGAGCTTGTCCTCATCAGTAGAGTCCACCTTGAGCTCTTTTTTCTTCCATTCAACTTCCTGATCCCATACATATACCAAAGTGCTTGGGTAGTCTTTGATCCACGAAATATCACGGTATCAGATCACCTGAGCAAAGAATTCTATCATGGTCTCGGCACACTCGTTCAATTCTTTTTGAGCTTCTACAAGTCGTGCATTAGCACTCTCAACAAACTTTAAAGTAATATCTGCATTTCCCTCGGCTATGGTCTCCTTTGTCTCAGCCTCTATCAGCTTGGCCTTCAATTCGGCATTCTTCCTCGCCAACTCCGCTTTCTCCTGTTCAAGACGAGTACAAGCCAGCTTCGCCGTGGTGCTTTCAGACTTAGCATCCTTGGCTTGTTTCTTTAGGTCTATGCTCTCAGCTATAGGACTCAAGCTTGGTGTGGTAACGTTGTTGTAATTCTTCATATTGCTTCTTATAAGCATCCACGTCACGTTGCAATTTCAAGTTTGGCTTGAGCGTCCTCGAGATCTTTCTCGGAATTTTCAATGTCCTTTGCATCAAATTCAGCATTATCCCTCATGTATTTAATATCGGCCAGCAAATCCTGAATGATCTTGGATAGAGTTTGCGAATATTTCTTCATCTCTTTGTATTGAGTATCCGAAAAATTAATCTTGGCCTTAACCACTTTTGCCCAGTCGGAATCTAATGGCTTAAGAGCTGGAACAAGATGCATGTTCCCAAAATGATGATCAGGAAATTTCTTCTTCAAAAGCTCCAATTTGGCCTTGTTCTCATCATCAAGTATGACCGAACTTGTTGTAGTAATGCCAATGTTGCAACGTTTGAATGCCACAATAGATGTTTTACCTTTCTCAGCTTCCTTGCTTGGTTCTTTTTGTTTCTCTTTTGGATCAGGACCTTTCTTCGACAGTTTGTCCTGATGATTTTTATCCTTGGAGGAAGCTGTAGTTTTAGGAGTGTATTTGTCCCTTTCATGATAAGTAGAGTGGCTTTTATGCTTTTCTAAGTTTGCACAATGTGGAGATCGAGAACGAGAAGATCAGTAAGGTGGAGGGGGATGATTCCTCCTGTCGTCTCTGCCCTGGCTTTCTTGCTAGTCATGCCCTGCACCAGAATCAATCGGAGGCATGCTCGAGCGGACATCTCTCACGTAATAGCGGTGACGTGCCATTTGTCCTGCAAAGCGATACAAGCAAACATTAGAATCAAAATCAGTATGGATTACAAGTGTTGTGACGTGCAATACAAGTGTAGTGCATGTATCCTAGGTGATTCCAACCTAATAGACCAGAACCCGGAGTTAGGCCTGTGTGAGCAGTTTCCCCGGCTTTCACGGGGGTAACGTCTTCCATAAAGGTAAGAAAGAGGGGTCCGTCCCAAAATCTTGTGAAATTTAAATGGCGTCAGGCAAGGGAAGCTTCCCCAAACCCTGATATATAGAGTCGTCCATGAAAGAATCATCGCCTTATGACTTGGTTAATGGTAGCTCTCTTGGAGAAGTCGGCTTTTCGGGAGTGGCTGCATCTTCATTAGTAATGTATTTGTGCCTATCTCCCGCAACTATGTTTGCTAATATATCGTCCTGAGTTGGAGAAGAACTTTTTTGAGGCATAATTGGATCTTTCGAAATTTCTCCCTTCTCGATTAAGGTTTCAACTAGCCCCTCGACTGGGGGCACGTATACGTAAGGACCTTCTCCATGGCCTATTCTATGAGCCATAACACGTAAGCGATGTTGGTGAAGATACTCATCTATTGGATAGTCTCTGATAGTCAGAATTTTTTTTATCATCATTAAGTAATTGGTTCAGGCGATCTAAATACACCTGGTGTACTTCCTGTTACGGATTAGGAACTGCAAGTAAAAATGAATAACAGTCAATATATTTACAGTAGTGACTGAAGTTAGAAATCATAATATGGAAATTTACTGGATTTAAGCCATCTCTTGGTACATCCTGGTTGTTGCTTAATATAAAACCATTCAGGTTTCACATCGCCTACTTTATTGCTGAACGGTACACTAATTATCATCCTCTTTGGCATCGATTCAAAATATACAAAGGATGGGGTATCTTGGATTCGGTATTTGAAATTGTAAAAGAAGCATACATCTTCAAAGGTGAGCTCCATCCCAAGAATTTCCCTATAAGCGATGTATAAAGCATATAGATAAGCAAAGGCATTGGGGAGGAGTTGCATAGGAGCGATTTGCATTCGTCTCAGAAAATAGACGACGAATGGCGGAAACTGTAACAGCCTGCATTTTACATATCGGAAGATCGTAAAATATTTTTAGTTTATTCCCTGAGGGTCGGATCATTCTCATCTTTTAATATGTTGCTTATGGGGATGTGAGACATGTCCATAACTTTTACCGATTTTGTTTGTGACCATTTTGCCCCGGTTAGTCTTGTACATGGGATAACTTTTGACTCAGACCTTTCCGTAGATTGCTTACATTAAGGATTTGGCTCAGTGGTTAGGGAGAAATCGCTGTTTTAAGGTTTTTCAGTTGGCTGTTCAGATTTGGAGAGCCTAATGAGCTGAATTAGGGAGGCCCATTAGTGGGATGGTGGAATCCTATAAATAGGGGGTGAGAGTGCAGGGAAAAGGTTATTTTCCCATTCTCTCATTTGGAAGCGTTGATCTCCTTCTTCTTTTAACACCTTTCCACCATTAAAAAACCAAATCCAAGGAGGGAAATTGAAGATCTACACCATTCGATGCTAGATCTACATCGTTCCAAGAGAAAATTCATCGAATCAAGGAGCTTGGTTCGGACTATTCACTGTTCGGATTCATAACTCTATCATTTTAGCTTTTTTTGGAGAATCAGTGAGTGATTTACATCTCTCACATGAATGCAATGAAGTATATGAGTGTTTGTGCATGTTTCTCATCAAATTGGAATTTTTACCATAGATTTACACCATTACATGTTCATTTTCATATGCGTCACCCTATGATTTTATCTAGAAGGTTTTACTCGATAATTTCATGTCATTTAACATGTTTATGTTAGTTAGATCTCTCATTTTGATCATAGGTTCATTTTAATGGTTTTTGGTGAGATTTACATCATTTTTATGGTAATCGTCATATTCATGTGGTTAGTAATGTTATGATATGTTTATGATTTTGTTTGATGAGTTTGGTTGAGTTGGTTTTGCTGGATTCGTCGTTTGGCAAAGTTTTGATCGAAATCGGAGTAGAATTGAAGATGTGCAGAAAGTGGCTCAGGTCGGACCAAAGTGGCTCGGGTCGGACCAAAGTGGCTCGGGTCGGGATCAAATTCTGTCGTGGAGGACAAGTCAAAGTTGGCTCGGGTCGGACTAAAGGGGGTCAGGTCGGACCACTCTGGATTGGGTTAAAGTGAATCAGACCATGTTGGATCGGGCTAATATTGGATTGGACCATTCTGGATCAGACGAAGGTTGGTCGGATAGAACAAAAGGGGGTGGATTCGGGCCAAAAGGAGGGGTCGGGTCGGACCAAAGTGGCTCGGGTTGGGCTGTTCTGGACAGCCATTTCTGGTCAGCCATTTTTGCTAATCTGGTCAGCTATTTCTGGTTGGACACTTCCGGTGATGATGTGACTTCAAAGTGACTTCAATTGGGAAGTTAGGAAGTGTTGAAATAATGCTATGGATTGCTTTGAACCTTACAAAGATGTTGGTTGGTTCAACGATGGTGGTGGCTTCGACAAGAGTCCAGAAGGGGATGTTCGAAGTGATGTGATATATTCATTGATAGGTGAAAAGCAACGAATAAGCAGACAACCCAAAGGTCGTGGTTGGTGGATAATGGTTGCTCGAGAAGGTCGCTTGAGCAGTAAATAGCCCTCAAGGTTGGACGAGTAGAGATGCGAAGGCAGAGAAGTCATCGTTGTCGTAAGTTCTAGCAGGCTCAAAGCAGGGGTACGATGGGGGCACCCAATAGACCGGAAGGTTGCTGGTCGAATACCTTAGGTATCGTTGAAAGGCCTAGTTGTCAAGGTTGGACATTGTCAAGGTTGGACATATGGAGTTTATGCTAGAAATGGGGTTACCATTAGCCCTTGACATATGGCAAGGTTGGTCGTCATACGATTAATGATGGTTTCAAAGCAGGATTGGCAGTGATAGCCAGAGTCAGTCATGGATGATTGGTTGTTCTATGTGAGACTTATATAATCTGGATGCTATGTGTGTTTTCCATGATTGAATGGTTGCTCTGGTTTCCATGTATGAGTTGTTATTCCTTTGGTTGAATGGATAGTAAAGGCTATCACTGTCCGATGTGGGGAAGATAAGGTTGAGTTCTTCTCTGGTGTCATGGGTAGATTAGTATGTTTATCTATCCCCTCTCATACACTTCATTGTTTAAGTTTATTAGCTGTTTTATCGCTCACTAAGACTATTGTCCGACTCAAGGTTTTATGTATCCTCTTATTACCTTGGGTTGTTCATCCGATTTTAGATGGGCAGAATAAGTAACAGGTGACAGGTAATGCTTTAGTGAGGACAACGATGCTGATCGATGGCGAGCAGGAGGCTCACGTACCAGTTTTACTACTAGCTAATAATGGATTTCCGCTGTTTTCTTTTCTGAGTGATGTAGTGAGGCAACTTTGTATAAACACTATTTCCAAGTTTGTGGATCTTACCTTCTAGTTGTATGGAAGTCCAGTGTTTCTGCTTCACTTTTACTACCTGTTATATAAGTTCTATTATATTTTATCCTTGCGCTGTGAGTTTTTCGATAGGTTCCGCTTGTGTTTACCTACTCTGATGATCGTCCATGACAGCCTTGCACATCTTTCAACGCATTATTTCCCTTGTATAGTGTGGGGGTTATAGGCGGTCGTTACATTTGGTATCAGAGCTTTGGTTATCGATTTTATCCAAAGTTCTAAGACATAATTAAGTATGAGAGACTTACTTGTAGATTTCAATTGGATGTTTACTATATATATAAGCATATATGGTAGTAGCGTTTGTTTTCCTTTAGCAGTTTATCTTGTAAGTGGACTAATCATTCTATTTTAGATTTAGAATGAGTTGTCAAACCTCTAGGAGTGAGCCTGAGATAGGAAGAGTAGTTGATGGAAGAAGCCGATTGGAAGCATTAGATGTTGCACCGGAATATCTAGTTATGTTTGGGGCGGCCATGATTGCAGTAGCCATGTTAAGGATGCCCATTCCAGGAGTGTCGGTAGAGCGTGGTGTTCTTGCGCAAGTACCCAAAAGGGATTCTGTTAAGGGACAGAGGGAATATTCTCCTACAGATGAAGAAACCTTTATTGGCCCCAGTGCTAATAAGAAGAAAAGCAAGAAGAAGAAGAAATCTAGGAAGAATGGGCTTTGCTTCAATTGTCAATTGGAGGGTCATTATGCCAACGATTGTGAGAAACCGAAAATCGAAAGGAAGTGCTTTCAATGCGGCAAGCCTGGACATAAGAATAAAGACTGTCCAGACCTTCCAAAGAATAGGAAACCGAAGGAACCATGTGTTGTGGAAGCTATTCCAATTTCCTATTATATTCCTGAAGAGAACTAGGAGAAGTTGTTGTCTGGATGTGCTTCCAACCAGTGAAGTTGTTTGAGTTCTATTTGGTACTAGAGAATCGTCATCTTTTACCTATAACAGGATTGTATGTTGAATGGGTTCGAAACTTGAAGTTGAAATAGACCATTGATCATGACTAATCCAGTTGTGGATTCGTTCAGTTTGTGCATATTGTGCCGTGGTTTAGTGTTGTCGAGTCATGGTTGCTCTTTTGTATGTGATTGCTTTGTTCTTAACTTTGCTGGGTATGGGATCATCTTGGGCATAGATTGGCTCAAGAGGTATGCGGCAAGGGTGAATTGCGAGAAGCTATAGGTGAGGGTCGGGGATGTGGAAGGGCGAAAGGTGTTGATTCGAGGTAACCCGAAGACAATGTTCTAATAAGTTGTTATATTCGCTTGTGATTCCACAAGAAGACTTTTCATCTGTGCTGATCGCTAAGGAGTATAAAGATGTCTTTGACGAGGTTAAAGGGTTGCCGCCGCATCATGAGATCGAGTTTAGAATCGATTTGGTCAAGGGTGTTACACCAATCGTTATGCCTCTTAGTCGGATGACACCTAAGGAACAGTGAGAGTTAGAGGTGCAAGTTCGAGACCTTTTGGGAAAAGGATTCATTTGGAGGAGTGTATCCGAATGGGGTGCAAGGGTCTTATTTGCAACCAAGGCAGATGGGTCGTTAAGATTGTGTGTGAACTATCGTGAGCTGAACAAGGTGACAAAGAAGAACAAGTATCCGTTGCCAAGGATAGATGACTTATTCGATCATCTTTACGAAGCCAAAGTGTTTTCTCAGATGGATTTGGCAACGGTGTTTCACTAGTTGAGGGTGGCTGAGGATAGTGTGCCAAAGACTGCTTTTAGGACACCATATGGATTCTTCGAATGCTTGGTGATGCCATTCGGGTTGACTAACGCGCCAGCGTATTTTGTGGATCGTATGAATAGAGTGTTCAGAGATCAGCTGAACAAGTTCGTGATTATATTCGTGGATGATATTCTGGTTTACTCCAGAAATGAGAAAGAACATAAGACGCACTTTAGAGTTGTGTTAGAGATATTGCGGAAGCATCAGCTTAAGGCTAAGTTCTCAAAGTGTCACTTCTGGAAGGATGAAGTGAGGTTCTTAGGTCATGTAGTTTCTGGAAAAGGGTTAGTGGTTGACCCCGCTAAAGTTGCATCAATCCAGGACTGGAATCGACCTAAGAATGCGACAGATGTTCGGAGTTTCCTTAGGTTAGTAGGATATTACCGACGGTTTATCAAGGATTTCTCCAAAGTAGTTGCACCGTTGACAAGATTAACGAAGAAGAACCAAGTGTTCACATGGGATGCAAAGTGTGAACAAGCGTTCGGAATCCTGAAGGAGAGATTGACGAGTGCTCCAGTGTCGACCATTCCAAGTGGGAATGAAAAGATGGTGGTATATACCGATGCATGTGGTACTGGACTTGGAGCAGTACTAATGCAGAAGGATAAGGTTGTGGCCTACGCGAGTCGACAGCTCAAGCCGCATGAGAAGAATTACCCAACTCATGATTTGGAGTTGGCGGCGATTATGTTTGCTTTGAAGATGTGGAGAAATTATCTATTGGGAGTTCGATTTAAGATGTTTACGGATCACAAGTCATTGAAGTATCTTTTCTCCCAAAAGGATTTGAATCTTCGGCAGCAAAGATGGTTAGAGTTTCTGGCGTCATATGATTTTGGCATAGCCTATACTCCGGGCAAGGGTAACACAGTTGCAGATGCGTTAAGTCGCAGAAACGCAAGTTTGGGAGCGATGTTTTCGGAATGGAAGAGCCGCGAGTACTTGGCAAGGTTTGATTTCAGGCCAAGGTGTGAGTTGGAATCTGAAATGTTGGCAAGCATATCAATAAGACCAACTCTTATCGAAAGGATTAGCGAGAGCCAAAAGAAAGATGCGAAGCTTGTCAAGTTCATTCAGAAACTGGAACCGAAGATAAAGAGTACGAGGTCGATCGAGAAGGTTGGCTTCGAAAGCAAGGGCGATTAGTTGTTCCTGATATCGATGGATTGAGGGATGAGGTTCTGAGGTAATGTCATCACTCGAAGTTGACGGTTCATCCCGGTGACAATAAGATGAATCAGGACATGAAGAGAGTCTACTACTGGGAAGGGATGAACAGAGATATTGGAAAGTTCATTTCCAAGTGTATGAACTGTCAGTTGGTGAAAGATGAACAGAAGAAGCCGAGTGGTTTGCTTCAGCCATTGGAAGTTCCTACGTGGAAGTGGGAGCAAGTATCGATGGATTTTATTGATGGACTACCTAGAACCAGGGCAGGAAACGAAGGGATTTGGGTCATTGTGGATCATTTGGCCAAAAGTGTGAGATTCATTCCTGTCAAGTCGACTAGGACGACATCGAAATTGGCTGAACTTTATGTGAAATGGATAGTTCGATTCCCCCAAAGAGTATAGTAAGTAATCGAGATCCATTATTTACGAGTGGATTTTGGTAAAGTTTGTAAAAAGCTTTGGGAACCAAGTTGTGCTTAAGTACGGCATATCATCCCCAAACTGATGGTCAGACCGAAAGAGTCAATAGAGTTTTGGAAGATCTCCTGAGGGCTTGTGTGTTAGACTTCGGAGGATCATGGGAAGATCATCTACATCTAGTTGAGTTTGCGTATAATAGTAGTTACCAGTCTAGCATTGGGATGGCACCATACGAAGCATTGTATGGAAGGTCGTGCAATTCTCCAGTATGTTGGTTAGAAATTGGAGATAAGTTGGTACTTGGGCTTGAGATAATTAGAGAAACCTCGGATTGTATCGAGATAGTTTGGCAACGAATGAAGGCAGCCCAGGACCATCAGAAGAGTTACGCTGACAAGCGTCGTAAGGACTTGGAATCGACGTGGGCGATATGATTTTTGTGAAGGTTTCACCGTTGAAGCATATAGTGAGATTTGGAAGTAAAGAAAAGTTGGGTCCTAGGTTCGTTGGAACATTTCCGGTAGTTGAGCGAATTGGAAGGCTCGCATATCGATTGGAGTTCCCGAGAAGATGTCGAGTATGCATAATGTTTTCCATGAGTCGCTTCTACGAAAATATGCGCATGGTCCGGATGTGGTAGTACCTCCGAAGTTATACGTTGACCTTGTAGTTGAGTCTGTAGTTACAAAACCCTATAAGCCGCTTCATGTTATGATGAATGACACGAAACAGCTTAGGGAAAGGACGTTTTATTTAGTTAAGTTATAATGGAGTAGAGATGGCGACGATGGTACGTGGGGGACGAAGGAGAGTATAAGGAAGACCCATCCAAAATTCTTCGTCCATAAGACCCATTGATATCGCACCATCATTATTACTTGTGGTCATTATTGTTACTTTCTGATATTGTTGTTATCTTGTTGTTGTTGTTTGATAGAATTTCGCATGCTAGGATAAGGCTATGGATGCATGGCTTGATGATTGCTAGTTTGGATGATAGAATTGGCTTCTCACGGATGATAGGCATGCGAAATTGTTGTGGTTGCTTGGAATTTCGGGGGCGAAATTCTTAAGGGGGGGAGGGAGAATGTAACAGCCTGCATTTTACGTATCGGAAGATCGTAAAATATTTTTAATTTATTCCCTGAGGGTCGGATCATTCTCATCTTTTAATATGTTGCTTATGGGGATGTGAGACATGTCCATAATTTTTGCCGATTTTGTTTGTGACCATTTTGCCCCTGTCAGTCTTGTACAGGGGATGGCTTTTGACTCAGGTCAAATCAGAAGGTGAGACCTGTGCCATTAGAAAGGAATTGGCGCTTGCCTTTCCGTAGAGTGGTTACATTAAGGATTTGGCTCAGCGGTTAGGGAGAAATTGTTGTTTTAAGGTTTTTCAGTTGGTTGTTCAGATTTGGAGAGCCTAATGGGCTGAATTGGAGAGGCCCATTAGTGGGATGGTGGAATCCTATAAATAGGGGGTGAGAGCGGAGGGAAAAGGTTTATTTTCCCATTCTCTCATTTGGAGGCGTTGATCTCCTTCTTCTAACACCTTTCCACCATTAAAAATCCAAATCCAAGGAGGAAAATTGAAGATCTACACCATTCGAGGCAAGATCTACATCGTTCCAAGAGCAAATTCATCGGATCAAGGAGCTTCGTTCGGAGTATTCGCTGTTCGGATTCATAATTCTATCATTTTAGCTTATTTTGGAGAATTGGTGAGTGATTTACATCTCTCACATGAATGCAATGAAGTATATGAGTGTTTGTGCATGTTTCTCATCAAATTGGGATGTTTTACCATAGATTTACACCATTACATGTTCATTTCATATGCATCACTCTATGATCTTATCTAGCAAGCTTTACTCGATAATTTCATGTCATTTAACATGTTTATGTTAGTTAGATCTCTCATTTTGGTCATAGGTTCATTTTAATGGTTTTTGGTGATATTTACATCATTTTTATGGTAATCGTTATATTCATGTGGTTAGTATGATTGTGTTTGATGAGTTTGGTTGAGTTGGTTTCGTCAGATTCGCCGTTTGGCGAAGTTTTGATCGAAATCGGAGTAGAATTGAAGATGTGCAGAAAGTGGCTCGGGTCGGACCAAAGTGGCTTGGGTCCGGATCAAATTCTGTCGTGGAGGACAAGTCAAAGTTGGCTCGGGTCGGACTAAAGTTGGCTCGGGTCGGACTAAAGGAGGTCGGGTCGGACCACTCTAGATAGGGTTAAAGTGAATCAGACGAATTTGGATCGAGCTAAAGTGGACTGGACCATTCTGGATTGGACGAAGGTGGGTCGGGTCGGACAAAAGGGGGTCGGGTCGGGTCAAAAGGAGGGGTCGGGTCGGACCAAAGTGGCTCGGGTCGGGCTGTTCTGGACAGCCATTTCTGGTCAGCCATTTTTGCCATTTCTGGTAAGATATTTCTGGTCGGACACTTCTAGTGATGAAGTGACTTCAAAGTGAGTTCAATTGGGAAATTAGGAAGTGTTGAAAAAATGCTATGGATTGCTTTGAACTTTACAAAGATGTTGGTTGGTTCAATGATGGTGGTGGCTTCGACAAGAATCCAGAAGGGGATGTTCGAAGTGTTGTGATATGTTCATTGATTGGTGAAAAGCAACGAATAGGCAGACAACTCAAAGGTCGTGAGTTGGTGGATAATGGTTGCTCGAGAAGGTTGCTTGAGCAGTAAATAGCCGTCAAGGTTGGACGACTAGAGATGTGAAGGCCGAGAAGTCATCGTTATCGTAAGCTCTAGCAGGCTCAACGCAGGGGTACGGTAGGGGTATCCAATAGACCGGAAGGTTGCTGGTCGAGTACCTTAGGTATCGTTGAAAGGCCTAGTTTTTAAGGTTGGACATTGTCAAGGTTGGACATATGGAGTTTATGGTAGAACTAGGGTTACCATTAGCCCTTGACATATGGCAAGGTTGGCCGTCATACGATTAACGATGGTTTCAAAGCAGGATTGGCGGTGATAGCCAGAGTCAGTCATGGATGATTGGTTGTTCTGTGTAAAACTTATATAATCTGGATGCTATGTGCGTTTTCCATGATTGAATGATTTCTCTGGTTTCCATGTATGAATTGTTATTCCTTTCGTTGAATGGATTGTAAAGGCTTCCACTGTCCGATGTGGGGAAGATAAGGTTGAGTTCTTCTCTGGTGTCGTGGGTAGATTAGTATGTTTATATATCCCCTCTCATACACTTCATTGTTGAAGTTTGTTAGCTATTGTATCGCACACTAAGACTGTTGTCTGACTCAAGGTTTTATGTATCCTCTTATTACCTTGGGTTGTTCATCCGATTTTGGATGGGCAGACTAAGTAACAGGTGACAGGTAATGCTTTAGTTAGGACGACGATGCTGATCGACGGCGAGCAGGAGGCTCACATACCAGTTTTACTACTAGCTAATAATTGGATTTACGTTGTTTGCTTTTCTGAGTGATGTAGTGTGGTAACTTTGCATAAACACTGTTTCCAAGTTTGTAGATCTTACCTTCTAGTTGTATGGAAGTCCAGTGTTTCTGCTTCACTTTTACTACCTGTTGTATAAGTTCTATTATATTTTATCCTTGCGTTGTGAGCTTTACTGTAACACCACACGTCCATTAATGTCACTCTCAAAGGTAATGCATTAACTTTCATGGAGTATAATTAGTGTATAGAACATAATATAACAAGACAGATACATATATTGGTACTTGAAAATTTTAAACAACTTTTATTGCAGCAGAGAAATAGTTTGATTACAACAACTTCATAAACCAAGTACACTTAATATCCATCTTGACAAATTGTTTTCAGAGTACATAAAGTAAAAAGCATAACCCCAACATAAGTGGCCACAAAAGAGATGAGCTGAACTTTACTTTTAGCAATCCAAGCGCTTCCAAAAGAGAGAGAAAGAGATCTAAATCAAGCTCTGCTAGTACTAGTCCCACCATGAGAACCTCCGGGGGGGGGGGGGGGGGAGGAAGAGAGGCGAAAACAAAGGGGGTCAGACATGAAGTTTGGCGAGTACCATAACTTTAACAAAACAATTATTAAAGTAATTAGGATAAGGCATAAACTGGCAGAATAAGGAATGACTGTGAAGCAAGTGGGCAAGCCAAAGAAAACAAGTGGAATATTCTGGGGTTAATCTCGTTCCTAATCACTATAGGATAATTACTATACTGCACCAATGCTAATTACACCACACCATTACTAGTCACCCTAAAAGATGATCCCACCCACTGAACAAAATAATAATAATGGTAGTTTCGTGTACCCCTAGCTGTCTTCATAGGTGTCGTCCGCCCCAATCTCCACTAGTTTTACTCACTACCCCCTATTCTAATTACAATGTTTATTCATAATATGGTAGTTATAATCCTAGCTATCTTCATAGGCGCTGTCTGCTTCTATCTCCACTAGTCGTACCCACTACCTTCCCCGTTCGATCGCCTCCCTAACTCGTAGATACCCGTGCTGGTCCCACAATGGGGTGTATCACTCCCAAAAGTGGAAACCCGATACCACTAGAGATGCACGGTTTATATCCACACGATGCAACAACGTCTTACCTACCAGCCCGGGCCCACACACGCACATGACCCCGTTGGACCTATGTTGCCACCGCTAACCCGTTTTGACCTCTTACAATCAAACCCAGTAAGCGTGTCCCGTCCTCGATCTAACTCGAGCTCACAAAGATACTTAATGGGTTACTGGTTTGAAAAGGGTCCCCATGTTTGACACAAGCTTTCCACATACGCTTGGCCCCCACTAAGATTTCCCACTTAACCCCTTGTTATTCATGTCTTCTTACATGTTTCAATTTGGTTAAGTGTTTCTAATTATATCCCACATGTCCCATGTTACCTACTTAACATATCAACATGGGTTATTGGTTAAGTTTGTCTTAACCCTATCCACCTATCAGATCAATATATTATTGGTTAAGCTAGTCTTAACCCCATCCACTTATATCTTATTGGTTAAGTTGGTCTTAACCCTATCCACTTATCAGATCAATATATATTATTGGTTAAGTTTGTCTTAACCCTACCAGATCAATGTATATTATTGGTTAAGTTTGTCTTAACCCTATCCACTTATCAGATCAATATATTATTGGTTAAGTTTGACTTAACCCTATCAGATCAATATATATTATTGGTTAAGTTTATCTTAACCCTACCCACTTACCAAATTATTGGTTAAGTTGGTCTTAACCCTATCCACTTATATATTATTGGTTAAGCTTGTCTTAACCCTATCCACTTACCATGTTTTACTTAATTTATGATTAAGTACATCTTAGTTCATAGATACATTAGTTAAGAGAATAACCCCCTAAGTATCAACCCCGAAGACTGAAATCAACATTAGATTGGTACCCAGAGAACTATTCACTCAACCAAACTTCTGTTTGTCATTCATATTCGTCTTTGATCAGCATTAATTAATTATTAATGCACAAACCTCTCACATTAAGTCAATTGCTTGTGGCCACTGGATATGCCGGACGGTTCCGGGCAGATTTCCACCACAAGCAAGACTTAACCTCGTGTTTAAGCATCTTTTAATTTATGCCTTTGACCTCTCACATTAGACTACCGTTTGTGGTTGCTGGATTTGCCGGGCGGGTCCGGGCAGTCTTACACCACAAACGAGTCTAACCTCGTGTCTTAGGCCTTTATTACCCATTTAATTTGTGCCTCTGACCTCTCACATTAGGCTACTGTTTGTGGTTGCTGGATTTACCGGGTGGGTCCGGGCAGTCTTACACCAAAAACGAGTCTAACCTCGTGTCTTAGACAGTTATTATTATTCAACCCCAATTTGAATTAATATCCATATTTCAAATTGCCAATAACTTCCATTTTTAATCCATGTCCATAATTGTCACTTAAATTATGTCCATAATTACTATGCATATAAATTAGGCTAATTAATGTCTCAAATTAATTATATGCCTTTTAAGGCCATTATATGTCAATTCACAATATTAATATTTAATATTTTCCCATTGTCCCTACGCTATTCGCACGTTTTAATATGACATTTGTTAGACTCGCAAAATAGTCTAACTTTTAAAAAGAAAAGCAACATCACAACTTGCATAACACACAAAATAGATCTAAGAATCATGACACAAGTTTGCATAGCCAATAACTTGCATAGGCAATACATAAATTTGCATAACTATCATGGATCTAAATATAGATCTAAACATGTAATCGTGAACTTGCATATATGGATATGGTTTGCCTATAACTTGCATATGAATTTCATTCAAACTAGCATATGATTCACATACAAAACTAGCATGGGCAATGGGCATATAGAACATAAATTTTCATAACTATGTACTGTCATGGATCTAAATATAGATCTAAAAATAAAGATGTGAACTTGCATATGGATCTAAACATAAAGATGTTAACTTGCATATGGATCTAAGCATAAAAATGTGAACTTGCATATGGATCTAAACATGTAAATCAATGTCACATAAACTAGCATATGTATCTACATGATTCACTATGAACTTGTGTATAATCCACCTACAGACCTGCATAGGATTCACATATGTTTTAACATCCCAAACTTGCATAAAATTCATAAACTAGCATATGATTTAACATCCCAAACTTGTATAAGATTCATATACATATTTTTTGACATCCCAAAATTGCATACATATGAATCAAGTTAAACGTATATAATTGTACATATAAATAGATCTCATAACATCACATGATTCAACAGACACGTTCTCATAATCCAATTACAACCCATCATAACTAATTTATTAATTATATTGTGAAAGAAATAGTACTGACAACAAAAGAATAGTCTTGTTTTTCTGGGATCTGTATTTTGAAACTGAATTTCTCGCCTTTGATGCAGACTAATCGTTATTCTAATTTAGATTTAGATTTCATTTTGATTCTTGCTTCTATCTTACTTTTGAATTGAAAGAGAACGGTGGCTATTCTAGGTTCTCCATTGATGGCATGGCGGCTCTTGGTACGAATTAGTATGATTTAGGGTTGAGAGTTAGGTTTCTTATATAGAATTTTAATTAATTAAGAGCCGTCAGATCAACCTAGGATCAATCAAGACCATCCAGTCAAGATAGAATAACACCTCAGCCCTAATGACTCAGCACTGAGTCAAAACAACGTCATCTTTCGGATCTGCCCGGGGGGCGGGAGAGGGAGGGAGGGGCTGGTCGACCCCCAGGTCGACCTGTATGGGTAAGTCGACCCAGTGGTCGACCTGGCCTTTGGGCGGGAATTTTCCTGCCCAGCCGGCTTCCCTGTTTTGAATTTGAATTTTGATTCGAGTTGTTTTTAATTTATATAAATTCTGAAACTTCGGAAGGCCATAATTTCTTCATACGAAGTCCAATTCACGCAAACTCAGACTCTATTTCAAGCAGAATTCCGAGACGAACGCAATGGCGTAACCGTTTCCCTTCATTCTCACATTTGTAATTAAGTATTTGTAAATTTTAATATTTAAAATCATGGGGTGTTATATTCTCCCCTCCTTAAAGGAATTTCGCCCCCGAAATCTCCAAGTTAAGGAGAATGTATATCCTAACATCCAATCATCCATCTACTCAACTGTAACGACCCGTATTCTACACATCATAGGATTGTAGAATATTTATTTCTTTCCCGTATGAAGTTGTATGGTCATGTAACTTTGGGAAACATCTATTAGAGTCATTTCCCATGTTCATGATTTTTGTCGATTTTTAAATGACCATTTTGCCCTTAGTTGGTACTGTTTTGGCCATAAATTTTGATTGAAAAGGAATTTTGACCTGAAACCACTTCCATTGGCTTCGTTTGATGGTTTACCTTTCCGTAGAGTGGTCATAATAGCCAAACGGACTTACCGTTTGGGAGATATGGCTGAAATAAGGTTTGGAGGGTGAAAAACTGCTTAACCGGGCCAAATCGGGTGATTAGTGAGTAGGCCCATAACCCATTTCGGGATTAGGGTTATGGGAAGGCTGAAATGAGATGGAGAATCATTCCATTTCAGTTTTCTAGCCTCCACTTATCACCAAGGAACCCTAAAAATGGCCTCCAACCTCTAAATCACCTCCAAATCATCTTTTGGTCAAGGATTTGGCTTAGCAACCCCTAATCAAGGAAGGTCTTCACCAAAGCAACATAGGAGCTGCTGTTTGGCATTGAGATTCACATCAAATCAGAGAATTATTTCAGATCTTAGTTTATTTGTGGCTAAGGTGAGTGATTTGCATAGTTTTACACTAATTATGGCTAGTTAAGGGTGATTAGTGTTAATTAGCGAATCTAAACATGATAAAATTCGGGAAAAATGTTCATAAATTACTAAATGATGTTTTAGACCTCCGATATGAATTTGGGTTAATTTGGTTAAGTTTTGCTAATCCTATCATTAGTTTCACCTAAACATGCTTAGGGGGAAATATGGGGTTTTGGGTATGTTTGATCCATTTTAACCTATCATGTTGATGTTTTGATGTTGGTGGTTGATTACGTATGTTGCTATGACTGTATGAAATGCTTTGTGATTGATTTCAATAGTTAGAATGGTCGAAAATGTCGTCGAATGGCGTAAACACTTGCTGGAACAGTTTCAGAAAACAGTGCAGGGTTCAGATCGGATATGGGGCTCGGATCGGATATGTTGAACTGGGCAAGGGATTCGATCGGATCAGAACCTGACACTTGGGAAAAAGTGGCAAAAAGGAAGGCCACGCTAACTGAACTGGGATCGGATCGGATTAAGGAGGATGGATCGGAGCGGAAGCATGAAGGCGGATCGGAGCGGAGGCATAAAGACGAATCAGATAGGAGCATGTGAAGGAAGCATGGAGACGGATCGGAGCGGAAGCACGAACTGGAGGGGAATGGCACCCGACCCGAACCGAGGAGAAACACCCGACCCGAACCAATGGAGGACACCCGACCCGAACCGCACCAGAAGAAGACCCGACCCGAATAGATGGAGGATACCCGACCCGAACCGATGGTTTGAAGAGGACCCGATCCGACCCAGTATTGATCAATAACCCGAGATGCAAAGGTAGTTCAATATGGGAAGTTAGAGCTCAGGATCCAGTTGGGAACCGATGAGTTCACTTCATGGTTGGACTTTGCTGCGGGACGTGTGCTAAGGAGTTGTCGACGTTCATAACTTCGATTCACCACTGGAAATGGATGAAGGATGGCTACTTATCAGTGCAGTAGGGTCATTATGACCTGAGGGACAAGGTGATGGTAGCAAGACTACGTTATCAGTGCAGTAGGGTCATTATGACCTGAGGGGCAAGGTGATGCGTAGTAAGACTATGAGCCAGCGCAGATGGGGTGAACAACTCCATAGGGCAAGTGGACATAGTAAGGATTGGTAAGGCTATGAGCCAGCGCAGATGGGGTGAATAACTCCATGGGGCAAGTGGACATAGCAAGGAATTAGTGGCTACGTTATCAGTGCAGTGAAGCCATTTATGACTTCATGGGGCAGAGTGATCGTAGCAAGGTATGTTGGGTGATCGAAGTGGTGAATATCGTACGCTTTACGCACTGAGTGAGAGATGTGAGGATGGATGCTATGTTCGATTGTTTGCCATCCCTATGACATGCACACCTCCCCCACCTCCGTATCTTTACACTGTTTGATATGGTACCTTAGAGTGTTGTACAGTATGTAGTGCTAACTCTTTGGTTGCAGGTCCAGGTTCAGGTATGTTTTAGTCTACCTGTTATTGTTCACTTTAGATGCTTATCGCTCATACCAGGCTTTATGTCTGACCCAGAGTTTTATGTCTCCTCTTATTACTCTGGGTGCTCACACGAGCAGACTAGAGACAGGTTAGCTGGTGATGCGCGAATAGCTGATTCGGAGGCGGGCGGGAGGCTTCCACGTATGATATATATATATACACATTCTCCCTGTGTCGTTGGTGGTCGCTACTTGGGCATTAGTAGTGTACCTCCTTTATCTTACTTTTGCTTTGAGACAGTTTGAAAGTTGTAATAAGCTGTATTTTGGATTTCAGCTGCTATGATGTTTAGTTCTGATTTTCAGCTTATGCACTGTCTCTCCTGTTTTATGTCAAGTATGTTATTATTATATTTTGTTCTATGCACTGTGAGACATTCTACAGGTTCTTTGTATGTTCATTTCCTTCTCACGACCCGTTCCGTGATAACTGGACATGTGTACAACGCACTTTTGGAGTAAATGTCGGTTGGTACGGGGCGGGCCGTCGCATCAACCATCAAACACAGGCATCTATTGTCCTTACAAGCTTTCTAATGCCGTATGAACATATGCAAGAAGTGTGTGTGTGTGTATATATTCCTTATCTATTGCAAAATCAGGAGGTCCACTGATTCAGTTGACCCCCTTAATGCAAATCACATGCGTCCATTTTGCATGCAAAAGAATCCTAATGATACACATTACTTCTACATGTGTGCACAACCATTCATCAGAATGCAACATCCATATGATAACACAACCATTTTACATCCATTAATTTAAATATGCACACACATTTATATGCAATATGAAAGTGACTGAGCCAATCTAGTGCCTAAGGTGTGTGTGTGTACATGCATCCACGAGCAACCACTAGCAACCACTTGCATCCATCAAACATAATATGTCTCAAACACATGTTTTCAACCACAGGATTTTTCCTATCTAAAGATCGAAGATATCATCGCAAAGACATATTAAACGATAGGACAAGTATCAACAAAGCGGTAGAGAAAGGAGAAGTTAAAAACATATCCTCAAAAAGGAAAGGGTACGACGTATGCATCTTGTCTTCCGCCTCCCAAGTCACGTCTCCTTGATTATCTCCCTATTGTACTTTGACCAACTTGACCTCTTTGTTGCGTAGCTCTTATACCTCCGACCCAAGGATGCATGCAGGAGCTCGTCTAATCGTGGCGTCTTACTCCACTTCCACTTATCTAAGCATGCTCGACTCCACTACTTCCGCGGTATCTTGTAACACTTCTGTAAATGTGATACGTGAAACACATCGTGAACACCACTAAGCTCATTGCCTCTTCTCATGTCCCTCAAAATCCTAATCTCAAAAGATCTTCAAGGACTCTATTCACCCCTTTCTGTCTGTCCATCCGTCTGTGGATGATAAGCGATGTTCGTACTTGCCGCCTTTTGCATATCACCTTTTTCCCTTGCTTCGAAAACTGCTCCAAGCCCTGTCCCGCAAGCACTGGTATACACTGGGAATATCTTACTTCCACCTGGCAAAACTAAAACTGGAGTTGTCGTCAACGTCCTCTTCAAATGTTGGAAAGCATCGTCACAGTCAACATCCCCAAGCAAAAGCCAAGTTCTTCTTCGTTAACTGAATAAGTGGGGCTGATATTTTTGCGAAGTCCTTAATGAACTTCCTAAAAAGCTTCTTACTTCTGTTGCATTCTTAGGAATCTTCCAATCTTGGATTGCCACCACCTTTTGCGGGATCCATACCTATCCCTTCCTTAGAGACCACGTGTCCTAAGAACCTCACTTCTTTTCTCCAAGAATGGCATTTGGAGAACTTAGCTTTGAGTTGATGCACTCGTAGGGTCTCTAAGACTTCCCTAAGATGTAGGGCGTATTCTTCTTCCCTTCTAGAGAAAATCAAGATGTAGTTAAGAATACCACGAACTTGTTTAGAAATTCCCTAAACACCCTACTCATTAAGTAAACGAAGTATGTGGGTGCATTCATCAAACCAAAAGGCATGACGAGCCACTCGAAGAAACCGTCAGGAGTTCTAAATGCAGTCTTATCTATGCTGTCTTCAGCCACCCTTAGCTAATGAAATCCTGTAGCCAAATCCAGTTGCAAGAAAACCGAAGTACTGACCAACTGATCGAATAAATCGTCTATCCTCGGCAATGGGTGTCTGTTCTTGTTAGCTTATTCAACTCTCTATAGTCCACGCACAATCTAAGTGAACCATTAGCTTTCGTTGCAAAAACGACTGGAGCACCCCACTCCGAAATACTCCTTCTTATGAACCCCTTCTCAAGCAATTCTTTCACTTGCTTACTGAGTTCTCTTCTCTCTCTCGGAGCCATGTGGCGCACTGGTAATGCAACTGGCTTTGCATTATCTACTAGGTATATTCGAAAGTCTATCTTGTGCCTCGGGAGTAAACCTCGAACCTCATCGAAGACGTCACTATATTCATGGACCACACGAACAGATTCCAAATCATCATTGGATGCGTCAAGGGATTCTTGGTAGCTAAGCATTACCGGACTCTAGGGTCACAGGAAATATCGAGGGTCTTTCCACAACGAGTCAACAATCTAACTACCCTTCTTTCACAGTCTAGGATGGCACCGTATTAGCTAGTCAATCCATGCCTAGAATTAAGCCGTAGCTCATGAAGCCAAGAACGAAGGCGTTGCATTCAAACCCATCGCCCAAGGTAGACATTCTCAAATCCCGACAAATCATTGAAAGATGAGCCGAACCACCAATAGGATTTGAGACTACTATGGGATCCATAACTAGACTAGTATTTAGGTGCGGTGTTTCAACTAACAAAGCAGATACAAACGAGTGTGAAGCGCCAGAATTCAAACAAAGTTCGAACAGGATGATCAAAAAGAAAAACAAAACTTCCAACCAAGGTATTTCTACCTCTATCGGGTATGCCAGCTGTGAGGGAATGCGTCTGCCCTCCAGAAGATCCTATACTTTGTCCTTTTGCCCTTTGCTTCTTTGGACGATCCTAATAAGATGTCATGTTTCTCCGTAACGATAACAACTAGTCTTCTTCATCTTTCTAATGTCTTTATTTAAGTAGTCAGGTATTTCATAAGTGTGGCCCTTCCTTTCCTGTTGGCCCCTTGTTATCCTTATCGCCTTTCTTTGGATCTACTTTATCGTGTGTCCTTTCCATGTCTCTCCTGCACATTCTCTGTTCGTGACCTCCCACCAAATGAGGCTTCGTTCTTCATTCACCAGCAGCTAATTGAACCTTCCTTCCATCGTCTATCTTAACGGTACCAACAAGCTTCCGCTTCCTTATAGCTTTGACAAATGTCCCAGTCCCATGAAGTTGTTTTCCGCCCATCGTACGGAAGTTCTTACATATCTTAGAAAAAGCGTTTATACATAGAGGAAGAAATTCAAAAAGGAAAGAGGAAGAGATTTAAAACGGAGATTCGAAGGAAAGATATATGACTCTTGGGGGTTATGTTTTTAAAACAAACTTTTTCCCTTAAAAATACTCTCCTCAAAACATATTTTCGAAAGTATTTCTTTATAAAATGCTTTTGAAAAACAGTTTTTCAAAATCTCATATCTGTTCTGGTAACCTTCAGCTCTGATACCACGTGTAACACCCCACGTCCATTAATGTCACTCTCAAAAGGGAATGCATTAACTTTCATGGAGTATTATTAGTGTATAGAATAGAATATAACAAAATTGATACATATATTGGTACTTGAAAATTTTAAAACAACTTTTATTGCAGTAGAGAAATAGTTTGCTTACAACAACTTCATAAACCAAGTACACTTAATATTCATCTTGACAAATTGTTTTCAGAGTACATAAAGTAAAAAGCATAACCCCAACATAAGTGGCCATAAAAGAGATGAGCTGAACTTTACTTTCAGCAATCCAAGCGCTTCCAAAAGAGAGAGAAAGAGATCCAAATGAAGCTCCGCTAGTACTAGTCCCACCCTGAGAACCTGGGGAGGGGGGAGGGGTGAAGGAAGAAGAGAGGCGAAAACAAAGGGGGTCAGACATGAAGTCTGGCGAGTACCATAACTTTAACAATACAATTATTAAAGTAACTAGGATAAGGCATAAATTGGCAGAATAAGGAGTGATTGTGAAGCAAGTGGGCAAGCCAAAGCAAACAAGAGGAATATTCTGGAGTTAATCTCGTTCCTGATCACTATAGGATAATTACTATACTGCACCAATGCTAATTACACCGCACCAATGCTAATTACACTGCACCATTACTAGTCACCCTAAAAGTTGATCCCTCCCACTGAACAAAATAATAATAATGGTAGTTTCATGTACCCCTAGCTGTCTTCAAAGGTGTCGTCTGCCCCTATCTCCAACAGTTGTGCATACTACCCTCCCCGTTCTAATTACAATGTTTATTCATAATATGGTAGTTATACTCCTAGCTGTCTTCATAGGTGTCGTCTGCTCCTATCTCCGCTAGTCGTACCCACTACCTTCCCCATTCGATCGGCTCCCTAACTCGTAGATACCCGTGTTGGTCCCACAATGGGGTGTATCACACCCCAAAGTGGCAACCCAATACCACTAGAGATGCACGGCTTATATCTACACGATGCAACAACGTCTTACCTACCAGCCCGGGCCCACGCACGCACATGACCCCGTTGGACTTGCGTTTCCACCGCTAACTCATTTTGACCTCTTACAATCAAACCCAGTAAGCGTGTCCCGTCCTCGATCTAACTCGAGCTCACAAAGATACTTAATGGGTTACTGATTTGAAAAGGGTCCCTATATTTGACATAAGCTTTCCACCTATGCTTGGTCCCCACTAATATTTCCCACTTAACCCCTTCTTATTCATGTCTTCTTACATGTTTCAACTTGGTTAAGTGTTTATAATTATATTCCACATGTCACCTATGTTACCTACTTAACATATCAACATGTGTTATTGGTTAAGTTTGTCTTAACCCTATCCGCTTATCAGATCAATATATTATTGGTTAAGCTAGTCTTAACCCCATCCACTTATTCTTATTGGTTAAGTTGGTCTTAACCCTATCCACTTATCAGATCAATATATATTATTGGTTAAGTTTGTCTTAACCCTATCCACTTATCAGGTCAATATATTATTGGTTAAGTTTGTCTTAACCCTATCAGATCAATATATATTATTGGTTAAGTTTGTCTTAACCCTACCCACTTACCAAATTATTGGTTAAGCTGGTCTTAACCCTATCCACTTATATATTATTGGTTAAGCTGGTCTTAACCCTATCCACTTACCATATTTTACTTAATTTATGATTAAGTACATCTTAGTTCACAAATACATTAGTTAAGAGAATACCCCCCTAAGTATCAACCCCGAAGACCGAAATCAACATTAGATTGGTACTCAGAGAATTATTCACTATATCAAACCTCTGTTTGTCATTCATATTCATCTTTGATCGGCATTAATTAATTATTAATGCACAGACCTCTCACATTAAGTCAATTGCTTGTGGCCGCTGGATATGCCGGACGGTTCCGGGCAGACTTCAACCACAAGCAAGACTTAACCTCGTGTTTAAGCATCTTTTAATTTATGCCTTTGACCTCTCACATTAGACTACCATTTGTGGTTGCTGGATTTGTCGGGAGGGTCCGGGCAGTCTTACACCACAAACGAGTCTAACCTCGTGTCTTAGACCTTTATTACCCATTTAATTTGTGCCTTTGACCTCTCACATTAGACTACTGTTTGTGGTTGTTGGATTTTTCGGGCGGGTCCAGGCAGTCTTACACCACAAACGAGTCTAACCTCGTGTTTTAGGCAGTTATTATTATTCAATCCCAATTTGAATTAATATCCCTATTTCAAATTGCTAATAACTTCCAATTTTAATCCATGTCCATAATTGTTACTTAAATTATGTCCATAATTACTATGCCTATAAATTAGGCCAATTAGTGTCTCAAATTAATTATATGCCTTTTAAGGCCATTATATGCCAATTCACAATATTAATATTTAATATTTTTCCATTGTCTCCACGCTATTCGTATGTTTTAATATGAAATTTGTTAGACTCGCAAAATAGTCTAACTTATAAAAAGAAAAGCAACATCACAACTTGCATAACACACAAAATAGATCTAAGAATCATGACACAAGTTTGCATAGCCAATAACTTGCATAGACAATACATAAATTTGCATAACTATCACAGATCTAAATATAGGTCTAAACATGTAATCGTGAACTTGCATATATGGATATGGTTTGCCTATAACTTGCATATGAATTTCATTCAAACTAGCATATGATTCACATACAAAACTAGCATGGGCAATGTGCATATAGAACATAAATTTTCATAACTATGTACTGCCATGGATCTAAATATAGATCTAAACATAAAGATGTGAACTTGCATATGGATTGAAGCATAAAGATGTGAACTTGCATATGGATCTAAGCATAAAGACATGAACTTGCATATGGATATATACATGTAAATCAATGTCACATAAACTAGCATATGTATCTACATGATTCACATATGAACTTGTGTATAATCCACCTACAGACTTGCATAGGATTCACATGTGATTTAACATCCCAAACTTGCATAAAATTCATAAACTAGCATATGATTTAACATCCCAAACTTGCATAAGATTCATATACATATGTTTTGACATCCCAAACTTGCATATATATGAATCAAGTTAAACATATATAATTGTCCATATAAATAGATCTCATAACATCACATGATTCAACAGACATGTTCTCATAATCAAATTACAACCCATCATAACTAATTTATTAATTATATTGTGAAAGAAATAGTACTCACAACAAACGAATAGTCTTGGTTTTCTGGGATCTGTATTCTGAAACTGAATTGCTCGCCTATGATGTAGACTAATCGTTATTCTAATTTAGATTTCGATTTGATTTTGATTCTTGCTTCTATCTTGCTTTTAAATTGAAAGAGAACGGTGGCTACTCTAGGTTCTCCATTGATGACATGGCGGCTCTTGGTATGAATAGTATGATTTAGGGTTGAGAGTTAGGTTGCTTATATAGAATTTTAATTAATTAAGAGCCGTCAGATCAACCTAGGATCAATCAAGACCATCCAGTCAAGATAGAATAACACCTCAACCCTAATGACTCAACATTGAGTCAAAACAGAGTCATCTTTCAGATCTGCCCGGGGGAGGGAGGAGGGTAGGTCGACCCCCTGGTCGACCTGTATGGGTAGGTCAACCCCCAAGTCGACACCTTGGTCGACCTGGCCTTTGGGCGGGAATTTTCCCGCCTAGCCCGCTTCCCTGTTTTGAATTTTGAATTCCGATTCGAGCTGTTTTTAATTTATATAAAATCTGAAACTTCGTAAGGCCATAACTTCTTCATACGAAGTCCAATTCATGCAAACTCGGACTCTATTTCAAGCAGAATTCCGAGATGAACGCAATGGTTTAACCATTTCCCTTCATTTTCACATTTGTAATTAATTATTTGTAAAATTTTAATATTTAAAATCACAGGGTGTTACATTTACGACAGGTTCCGCTTGTGTTTACCTACTCTGATGATCGTCCATGACAACCTTGCACATCTTTCAGCGTATTATTTCCCTTGTATAGTGCAGGGCTTATGGGTGGTCGTCAATGGGCGGTCGTCACAGAAACGGAGGTATAGCCCTGACAAGGCACATTTACCTACTAATCACCATATACCCTTCGGGTGGATTATTAGGTCGGTCTGTTTCAGCGGGCAACTCAGTGCCATTTCGAAGAATTCCATGCTTTAACGTATTCACATAAGTTTAGCATCGTCATTGTCGATTCAACAGAGTTGCCAGGTGATTCTAAGACATTGGCATTCTCGAATTCATCCGGAGCACGTTTGTCTCCTACTCCTCCCTCCTCTTCTTCATCCATAGAGACTTCACATATGGATGATGTTGCACTTTCATGTATTTTTATTTCGTAGTCCGAACCCGCACTATCCCAATCTAGGTCCGAAGTAGATGATACATCGTCAATGATGGGATTTTTAGATGACCCTGTGGTGTCTTTCCTCTCTACTAACCTAATTGAATGTATTCTAGTCATGATCACTTTACTATCCAAGAGATAACAGAAATTAGAGTGCAGTTGCCCGTGCTTCCCATGTGTGTATGTATGCTAAACTGTGCAAATGTGTACAAAGTTGAAATTAAAGAATATAAGATTAGCAGAAGGTAAAGCGACATGAAAAGGAGTCATGTGTTCATTAAGTCCACGCAATTCAGTTTAGAAGGCTCTGTCCTAACTATCCGCAAGTTTGTTAGCCGTGATTGATTTTAGATGAGTTATGTACGAGATTATGTTGTAGATTCACATCCTTAAGGTTTTGATTTTATCTAAGTTCATGGACATTTAAGTTGTAATCTTGCTCTATCATGGATGTATCGGTTCAGATCGAGGGTCCTTTAGGTTAGTACATCGAGTCGATTCGGTAATCTGGACAAAAGATTAGGAATGAATTGAATATATGTATACTGAAGTATCGGCTCAGTTCAAAGACTCAGGTGTTAGAGCCTAGGACTGGTTCGAAACTGAATGACAAATGGGACCGTCTCGGGAAGAACTTTCATAAGGAAAATTTCGTTCGGATCGGTCGACATCGTTGAACAGCACCAACATCTTGAAGCCCAGTTTCTTCACTTAAGTAGTTTTAAGACTTCAACCAACTTCAGCTCCTTCGATCCGAACCAAGGTCACATGCCTTATCCCAATCACTCTGACCTCATCCGTTCTGTACTGGATCGATCCCACTCTCCCAAGCATATCTCCTTCTTCCTCTTTCCTACTCATCCAAGAACAACAAACCCGATATTCTCATACGTTCATTTTTGATGAAGTGTTTTTGAATCAATGACCTCGGCACCAGCTCAGATCGCCTCCACCACTTCCTCGAGGTGGCGACGAGGCCGTCAACGACGATGGTAGTAGGATGGAAGGCACCAACATCGAATTTGGTGTCAAAT
The DNA here is from genome assembly GCA_030737875.1 of Allium sativum. NCBI lineage: Eukaryota > Viridiplantae > Streptophyta > Magnoliopsida > Asparagales > Amaryllidaceae > Allium > Allium sativum. The sequence goes on along the minus strand of CM060910.1, from coordinate 993,101,138 downwards.
CAAAAAAAATTACCTAAATCGACTCTCAGTTCAAGTTTATATTGATAAAAATTGAATAACACGAGATTTGAAGCCCTACTTATAAATCAATTTCGGGGATTAGAAGATTTCTTCGTGCTTTGGAAATTAGGGTTTATGATGTGTTGGGGAAATGTAAGTGAGGAAAGTGGAGGATGAAAAATGGGGTTCTGTAAATTTATATGAGAACTAGGAGGCTATTCGCGTCCCAGTGGGCCCTATAGCCCAGGCCGACCCATCCAAGAAGCAAGGTCAAAGCTTTTTAGCCCAGTGACGAACTGACAAATCGAAGGCATGATGGGTCAGATCAAGCCAATCCGAGCCAAAGCGTTATTGCCAATTCAATAACTATGGCAAGAAACAAAGAGTGAACGAATGAGATTCGAAGAAATGGTCATGATTTATGCGTATATATGTCAGAAGAGTACCTAGACAAAATGTTTGAAACCTTAGCCGAAGTCTCGAAACCGTTAAAGACAACAGTGGTGGTCCCTAGGCTCATGACGTATTTATAAACATTACGAATACTAAAAGACATGATTTTGTGAGGTGTCATAACTCAATCAAAGAACACAACTATTGGTTAGCACTGATTCAGATGTAAATGAATTGGCTATTTCGAAGCGCATTCCATCTTCCATGAAAACGCACTTCGAGGGGGCAAAATGTTAGTCTGCTTTGTAATCAAGCTATACAAAGCTAAAAAGACTAATGGATAGATACAATCGAGGATAAGAACTATAGAAAATTGGTTTCGAGATCGGTTCAGAGCTCACTAGTCAGACCCACGCTCTTCCACACGCAAACTTGTGAACCTGTCTCAGGCGCGTGATATCGGATCGGTTCGGTCTTGAAGCACCGACTCGAACAAAGTCCCAATAAACCAATCCGAACCGCATGCGAAGCTACAACAGTTATGTCCCACTTTCCTGCAAATTCGGCATAATTAATACCCAGTTTCCCACGTACTTGATGCGCTATCATCATCCTGGAGCTACCAAATCCGAAACCCACGAGATGGGCCCCACGTGGCATCCGAACCGAATGGGATTACTGCCTGTGCATACACCGTTAAGCATCATTTTAAGGGATGTTTTGGCAAATTATCAACTCCAACCCCTCCATTAGCAAATTTCCTTAGTTTATTCAAATCTCATCTCAATTCTTGGAGAGTAATCATACAAAATTGAAGGAGATTATCAATTGTTTAAGTGAGATTGAGTGAAAACCATCATTATATTTGTATTCAAATCCTCAATCAAAGAAGTACAAAAGTGGACATAGGCTCGTTAACGCCGAACCACTATAAACCTTGTGTTTTCGTTGTTTTTCTGTTTAATTTATTTAGAATTATCATTCATTTATGTGTTAGAACCACTTTTTGGTATAACATTATGCACAAAAAATATACATGACTACTTTTCCTTTCGCAAAGCACATTTATTTATTGACATGGCATTGATTTACGAATGTTAAATCCATCATATATAAAGTGCATTTGCTTTAAGTTAAAGAGAGCAAAGGCAAGTTTCTTTCATTTGAATAGGGTGAATGCTAAATAGGCTTTCCAATTAATGGAAAAAAAATCATCCATTCCAAGGTCATTTTCTCCTTCCCTATCTTTCTCATTTCAGGGTCGTTAAGGCAGAAGAAGAGCAATATGATTGGTAGAATTATTAGGGGCAGTAAATACTAAGTGAGCCCAAAAAGCACGAACAAGAGAATTCTAGGTATGACATTAAGGTATGGGACAGGAGGCACTTAGACCTCATCATCATCGACATGTTTACAACAGCAGATTGAGTTGCTAATAAGAGCCATCAAGTTTTTCAATTCTGATGATAAATTAGTCCATGATGTAAGTGCGAAGGCAATGAAGAAAGATGAAAGGTTGTTGTTGCTTAACTTCCTATATTTACTTAAGGGAATGACTATGTTTTTAGTAACAGCTTGGTTGGTGATGTGGATAACTACTTTAGATTGTTTTGTTGCGCATGTATTGTATTTTGATTGAATTCTGATGATTATTAATATATATGAATGAATCCAGTTTAGTTATATTTGTTGCATTGATATATGAAATATATTATTAATATATGAATGAATTCTATTATTAATAATGTCTAAATAATTGGTGTATATGTTACTTTTTGGAATTGAAAATGCAACCATCAATTATAGTTGTAATAAAGTGTATTACAACTGGTAGAAATAGTTGTAAAAATTACGAAGTCACAATCGTGCATAACAGTTGTAGTAGCTGTTACTATAACCATGTACATAAGTTGTAAAAGATTTGTCTATTACAACTTCTTAATATATGACGGTGTAATCACAGTTGTAAAAAGTCATTTACAACCGTTTTACATGGTTGTAATATGGTGATTCTATTGCAGTGTTGGTTTCCCGGTACTTTAGGGGACTAAACTATCTTATAGTCCACACATACCTCACTCTACTAGTACACCAAGATCTATAAATATCAATGATATCTTTATGCACGTCCTCAAAGCTCATCTTAGAATAGGTTCTACGACTTCCTTAAGTCAATGCCGCTAGATATACCGTAGAATATCCTCTGTCTCCCAATCTTTCTCTTACAGTCCCCTCAATCCGGCCGTCCATTGCCTACTCTGTCTCTCGGAGAAAAGCCATCCCTAGCAGAAGTCTCACCTTCCATCATGGAATCATTATCATCGAATGACAAAATCACTGCGTCGAAGTACTACGACCTTGCCTCATTTCAAAATCAACGGTCGAAGAGCCATCGCATCAAAATCACTATAAGACGAACCATTATATCCTGCTCCTCGAATTGGCACCATCGTCCATGCCAAAGTTAACCAACTGGCTAACACTAATAATACTCAATATCAATCACTCAATAGCAATCGGTAACGGTCACTCAGATCATATATTTAGCTAAAGTTGGTTAAATATACATCACATGAAAAATTCAGCATTCGTCTTGAAATCCAAACTCGTCACTCAGTCCATCCTCCGTCTTTAGATCCATCACCTAGATCCAATGCAGCTCTGTCTTCAAACTAGTCTATATGCTTCGATACACCTTCATAAATTTATCTCATCCGTTCATGTCTTTCATCCTTGTGCATTCAATCAATATAGATTAGCTTGTACGTTTGATCAATAAGCACAAAACTCCAGTGAACAAGATCGCCTTAATACTATGTCACCTAAAATGACGTTTTAATTAAACTAAATAAACAAGCAAGCATGTATCCAATAGTCGTATAAATACCTAAACTAACATAGAAACATCCATAATAGCATCGATAAAGCAAGTAAAACCTATCTAAATCAATAAGAGTAGAATAAATGTCGTAATAACATAAATTTATCAGTATTGTCAAATGGTGCATAAAGGTGCATGAATGGGTAAAATGCAATATTTAATTTAGAACTCTGTTTTAATATTTTGATAAAATAATGTGTAGTTAACTATTTTAGAAATTCCATTTAAAAGTTAAAAAATCATTTTAAAACATCAATTTCATACAATGCTAACAATCATAGTAAGTGAGAGACAAAATCACTCACTTAACTAAATCAGTCTAAATCTTCTCTAAGACGTAGAGCTCGCCACCACGAATCCAATGCAAAAAACGATGCCCAAAATGGATCTCTTATGAAAGAGATAAAATAATAATAACATTCATAATTATTTTAAACAATCAAATTGCTTAGTAAACAATTAAATTCCTTACTTACCTTAAATATGCCAAATACATGCTTAAACCTTTTTCGTCCCCCTATGTGCATATCTCCTCCCCCACTTTCACAATCTCTTTATTTCCTGAAATGCCGCAACACTACCTACCGCGGTCTCCTTAACTCGTATGCTTGCTCCTGATACCATGCAATTTCACTCAATCCTTCTTAGCTCATCGCAACCCTAGGCTACCCACGATTTCTCAAAAATCAAAAATTCCATGAGGTGGTCGAACTTCAATTCTATGACATCGAAGGAGCAATCCTCGAAAAAGAGATCATCGAATTTATCCACATCGCTTAAATCCGCTCCTATCAACTAGAAAATCCAACCCTAGTTCCAACCACACTAGCACAAAACAGGTTTGTTGCTTCATTTTATTTGTTTCGGTTGTAAGCACTATCGACACAGATAGAGTAATTTTTGTCGGTTGCCTCTTAACAACCGAAGCAATCGACATGTGGGAATAGCAGAAAATTATAGAAATGCACTATACATCGGTTGTTAATAACAACCGACGCAATTAAATAGAAGCAATATGTACTACTTGATTCTATTGCTTTTGCAAGTGACACAATTAATATTATTTGCGTTAGTTTTAAAGGAACTAACACACAAGCACATGCTCTTTTTTAACCATTCCGATCTAGCTGCCATTTTTTCCCGTGAACCTAATTTCGAGGGGGAACCCAAAAAACTAAAATGACAATTGCGTACCGAACCCGCTTCTTTCCTTCTTCCCAAACTAGCAAAACTCGCAACTTTTACCATTGATCCGCCACCATTTTCCATCAAGTCGCTTACTCTAGTTTGCTTTGCATCAACTTTCTACCCTAAATCTATGGAACCCTACTAATTGCTCACTCCAATTTCCATCAATTTGCTCGCTCCATTTACCACATAGATCTTTGAGAGTCTCATTCTTGTTTCCTTGTGCACATTCATAGGTACTAATTTTCATTTTCTAATGTTTTTATAAAGTCAAAATTGTATAGCCCCATTTAATTGAACATTATCCATTTCCATCATCATTGTTCTCTCCTCCAATTATCACCGATGGCCAGTTTAAGTCATAATTTGAATTTTTTGTATAATTTGAAATAGCTAATTATTTGACTTTTTTTTCATTTGTGTTCTTATTCATTTTATTTTTCCATTTTTTGGAAATTTTATACTGATCTAGAGCTAAAGGTATGTAACTTGCTATGCACTATCACATTACTTCTTGTAATAGTACACGTAAATCTATGTACACTGTCATGTTACTTGCTATACACTATCACGTTGGCTAAAGGTGGCTTGGTTATTTACCCTGTGTTTGGTTTTACTTACTACTATGTACTTGGGTTTTTGGATTTATTGATATATTGTGTATGAGGTTCGTATTCAGTAATTCGTTTTATAAAATATTAATTTTATATATTATGAAATACAAATGCGTATTGGTTTCTCCTGCCTTTATACACCTCTGATACTTGTATTTGTAGTTTTTATTTGATGGTTTAATAGGCTTTAGCTTTAATACGAACACCTGATTTTAGCTATTTTTTGATAATGCTTATTTTAATAGTTTTTATTTTGTTGATAATGCTTATTTTAATAATTTGATCATTACTGTTTAGTTTTAATACGAACACCTTATTTAGCTATTTTTTGATATTGTTTCCTTTCACATGGTATTTCCATTTATCCTTTTTTATTTTTCTAATTTACTTATAAACTGTAATGATTTTTTATCATCTTGCTTGTGGTATCATTGGTTGTTTTATGTAAATTTGGTATAAGATTACAATTTATCATTTATATCCAGTTTTCTTTTTGTGGTGGGCACTTAGAAGTATAAGGAGATTGTTGCACTGACTCCGTTGTTGATTTTCAAGGGAGATATGTTTATAGGACACTTGTGGCAAGAGGAAAGGCCATTCCACCACTTATGGAGTTGTCGCAAAGCAGGACAGCTAGGGTGAAACTAAAGGTCTAAACCAACCGATGTATGATTATATATTTATTCTAGTTTTTAAGACATATTTTCACTTGTTTAAGTTTATGAGAAAACTTGAAGAGTTGATTTGTTATTAACACAATAAATTGTCATCACAACCAAAGATTCTCGCTTACACGAGAATAATATTTCGTGTATGGAAGAAATAAGTATAGAAAGTAAGAACGTAAGGATTTATAGTGGTTCGGTTCTAATTGAACCTACATTCACTTTGAAGCGTCTATAGAGTTTTATTCACTATTGAAGGTTACAAGTGTAGAACATCATCATTACAATCGCATGCAAAATTTGGCTAAATTTTCGGGATTCATATTTTGCATGTAGGAAGTCTTGAGTGAAAATTAGTTGTTCTCATGCTTAGGCTGCTATTAATGGTGTTCAAGGACCTTCAAGAACTATCAAATCAAGAAAATGTCAACCCTTTTTAAGTATGAGGGAGGGGAAAATTATGGATAGTGGATTAGATGGGAGTCGGTGAGATCTGGGGACCACAAAAGGAGATTTCGTATTCCGAACAGGTGGCTTCCAGAAATTCGCATCCCATCATGGTTTTACAAGAAATTTCGCACCCCCTCAGGGGTATGAATTTCACATCCCGAGGGATGAAAAATTCGCATTTTGGGAGGGTGGAGGGGGATACAAAGCTGTTCCCTATAGAAGATAGGGAGGCATGCCAACCCGCACCCTAGGGATGTGAAGTCGCATCTTAGAGGATGCAAGGATCCCCAACTGGAGGGATGCGAAATCGCATTGCGGGGGATGCGAATTTTGCATTCCTGAGGGATGCAAATTCTAGCATCCGAGGATGCGAAATCGCATCCCTGGGGTGTAACACCCCGTAATTTTAAAGTACATTATTATCCAATAAACTAAAGGATACTTAATTAATGATTGGGAATTAAATAAAACCACTAAACCATTACGTTCATCTCGAAATTCTGGTTAAGATAAACTCCGAGTGTGCGTAAATCGGACACCGTATGAGGAAAATATAAAGGTTAGAAGTTTGTATACATATAAGAAGGATATATGTAAATATAAGTTGAACCAGAAGGGGTCGACCCAGGTGGGGGTGGGTCGACCAATGCCTGATCCAGTCGAATATATTTTTCTGTTTCTGGACGTATTTGTTAACCTAGTTCGTTATTTTTAGAACGGTTGGATTTAAAAGCAGAGATCAGACAGTTAAGGATTATCTTGTAAACTCTATATAAAGGCATGCATTCCTATCAAATAAATCATACTTCTTCATACTTCTTCCTCAAACTCTTGTTCTGAAAATATAAAATAAAGATGGGGAGATGCTGCCGAAACTTAGATTGAATCAAGACAATTCTTACCTACCATATACAAGAATCTCTTCTACAACATCAGTATATTATTCTCTATTCTTTAAACCTAATCTATGTGAGTTCATGTTACTTTTAGATATAAAAATTTAATAGTAACCCTGACATGTTAATAAACCTGGATCTGAGCCTATGCCTGTTAAGAAGCTGATTCATATCTAAACAATTCTGTTACAATTACATGTACACTGTTCTGTTGTTGAGTTGTTATCATATGCCTATTTATGTTCTTATATGGCTATTTCTGTTCTTCTCCCTCTTTCATTCCCTTTTTATTTTTATAATCCTAGGCTACCTTCGAGTCTAGGCCAATCTCGTAAGAGATCTACGTATGAATGAAATTGAGATAATTGGGGAATGTTTGGGAATGGAAATTTTGGGCTTACCTTGTACTATGGAATAGGACTAAAAATTTGGGGCATATCTTGTACAATGGAATATAACTGAAATTTGGGGTGTATGAACATGTAAATCTGTAGGCTTAATTCGAGGATTAAGTGGAACATGTAATGAAACTGTATATATAACCCGTGGAACCTATTTAATCTGTTAGGATTATATGAACCTATTAACCTGTTTAATCCGACAGAGTTAAGTAAACCTGTTTAGTCTTTTGGGGTTAAGTAAACCTGTTTAATCTGTTGGGGTTATATAAACCTGTCAACATATAATACTTAACTGTTTAAATATGTTGTGGTTATACAAACATGTTAACCTGTAAAACTTAACCTGTTAATATGTGGGGATTAGGCGAACCTGTTAATCTGTAAGCCTTAACATGTTAAAAATCCTAGTTAAATGGGGGACACAAGTTTAGGGGTTTAGCTTGTGACATCTGTTGTGGGAGGCCCATATTAGTTAGTAACCCATTCTAGTATGAAAAGGGGACCCCGCACTACGTAGGGGTCAGGGCATGCATACTGAACTAATAGGGAGAGGTTCATCTGAAAATGGGGAGTATATGGGTGTGTTCCAATGGAGTCATGGGCGTGCATGGGTCTGGTTTGTAAGGGAAAATAAGCCATTGTAGCACCAGTAAATAGGTCTGTGTTCTTCTGTAGGTTGCCACTTTAGGGAGTAATACACCCTACTGTGGGGCTGACACAGGGTATTTACATAGTAGGGAGCCAATCGCTTGGGGGTAGTAATTAGGGTGCATCTAGTCCTGCCTATTTTCTGTTTAGGTACCCGTTATTTCTATGGAGGTACCTTTTATTTCTGTTTGGGGTAAAACCCGTTATGCAACTAGAGTACACCTAGAACTACCATTATGTTTCTGTTGGGATCATTATGTTTCTGTTATATTAGAGAACACCTAATCCTATCACATATTTGTTATACTAGTATGGGTGCAGAGAAAAGTATTTGAGAAGCATAGTCTTGTAACGACCCAGCGGATTCGACGCCCGAATCTCGACAATGATACTTTTAAACCCGTATTACTTGTCAAATCCAAGTATCAAAAACATCAGATAGTTAATAGAAAGAAATTAAAGGGTGAGATAAGAAAGAAAGAAATTTTAGAATAGAAGAAATGAGAAGAAGCAACAAAACAGAATCAGTGTCTCACATTGCAGCAGAACAAAATATATTTTAGAAATAAATCTTTATTGAGGGCTTGAAATAATTAGTTACAATCATTTAGAGTACATTAATACATCTGAACAAATATGACAATATGTCCTTATATACAACACATAGCAGAATAAATACTAATACATCTGAACTCCTCCACCACGTTTTTTGAACTTTATAGTATCCAATAACCTGAACTTGTAAAACCCGAGCTAACCCAAGCATTACAAACATCGGATCAGTCCGGTGAACTAGAGTGAGAAACTCACTAAGTTTAAGGGTGTCAACCAGCTTGATTTTAAGCTTAAGCGAGCATCCAGTAAAGGTGATGGCGTCCGCCCCGTGGGTGGACATGACGACGAATAACGTCTTTCAGAGATGGTTAGGCATATTATGAAGGAGAGCATGGAAAGGAATGATGATGAAAGTGAATGGAACTTTACTCGCTGAGTTTCCAAAGAAATTTGATCCACCGACATTTCCTGCATATAAAGGGAACGTTGATCCTAATGTGTTTCTATATAGATATGAATGACACATGAATGCTATAAGAGCAACTGATGAGATCAGGTGTTTGCACTTTCCTCTCTACTTGGAGGGAGTCGCATCGCTATGGTTCACTAAGCTGCCACCCAGTTTTGTAAACCAATTCTCCGACTTAGCCAAAATGTTTAGAGAATGGTTCAGAATGCATGCTTCAAAGGTTAAGGATGTCATGTCGCTATCCGATTTGGAGCAAAATCTAGGAGAGCAATTGAAAGTGATTCTTACTCGTTTCAATGTTGCTGTGGCAAAAGTTGGAGATCCTGAGCCCCAGATGGTGTTAATGGCACTAGTCCGGGCCGTGGATAAGAAAACTGAGTTCAGAAAATGAGTGAAGATGAAAAAGCCCAACATATCTGATAAATTGTACAAGAAAGAAGAAGAATTTATTAGATTGGAAGAAGATCCCTTTATCACCCGGGATGTCGCTAAATGCAACATTACGGAAGACACGAAAGGCAATGATACTTAGGGCAATAAGGAAGATGCCAGAGGATACAAAAGGAGAGACGAAGGCAGAGAAAACAAAAATAGCAAGAGGCTTCATCTTTTGAAACCTGAAGAGTTGACTCCTTTAAGTGACACGCCGGAAAACATCTTCTTTAACACTAGAAATGCGGGAAATTATCCACCACCGTGATCATTGAGGATAAATGACTAGGCAACAAATTCTGGAAAATTCTGCCACTACCACAACCAGCTTGGTACAACACTAATGAATGTCGACACTTAAAGAGCCTAATCTAAGAGTTGGTCAGACAAAAGAAGTTGCAACAGTATGTCAAAGAACCATAAACAACGAATGCCTCACCAACCACTTAAGGACAAGTCCAATAATGATTGAATAGAGTTCAAACATCCAGAGCATCGAATAATGGCCACTAGTGTCAATATTTCACTTAGAGCATTGCTTGTGTCTGCTAAAAATTGTTGTAGTTTTCTTTTACAAATATAAAGCACCCACGCGTAAGGGGGTGTTGTAATTGAATATTTTCATTTCCATTGATAAGAAGTTTGCATCTGTTTTATTTCGATTATGTCAACATTTAAAATGTTGCTAAAAAATCGATATAATATTGCAGGCTATCTGGATGATGTCCACTCTGTAACAACCCACATTTTACATATTTGAGGATCGTAAAATATTTTTATCATAATCCCTAAGGGTTGAATCATTCTCATATTTTAATATGTTGCTTATGGGGATGTGAGACATGTCCATAATTTTTACCAATTTTGTTTTTAACAATTTTTCCTCTATTAGTCTTGTACAGGGTAAAAAATTTGACTGACATTGAATCAGGTGTTGAAACCTATGTCATTTGAAAGGAAATGATGTTTCCCTTTTCGTAGAGTGGTCACATTAAAGATTTAGCTAAGCGGTTTGGAAGGAATCACTGTTTTAAGGTTTCATAGTTGGTTGTTCAGGTTTTTAAGCCAAAACAGGCTGATTTGGAGAGGCCCATTAGTGGGCTGGTGGAAGGCTATAAATAGCGGGTAAGAGGCATGGAGAATAGTTTCCTTTATCCATTCTTTCAATTGGAAGAGCTAGAGATTCTCCATTACCCCATCTCCTACACCTTTCCACCATTAAAGCTTAGAAAATTGAAGATCTACATCGTTTGAAGCTAGATCTACGCCATTCCAAGAGAGAGTTCATCGAATCGAAGAGTTTAGAGCAAATTCCTCGCCGTTCAGATCTAGATCTATGTGTTTTTGGGTTGTTTTGGAGGATTGGTGAGTGATATGCATCTCTCATGCGGATTCAATCAAGTATATGAGTTCTATGATATTAATTTCATCAGTTTCAAGTCATTTTCCCCTAGATATACATCATGGTAAGTGTATTTTCATGTGAACCACCATAAGATCTAATCTAACAACTTTAAACTGGTAATTTCCATGTCATTTCATATGTTTATGTAAGTTAGAACCATTATTTTGGTTTAATTATCGAATTATCTTGACTTGGAACTTTTTCTATGATTTAATAATGACAATGGTCATTTTGATGTTATTAATGATTTGTTGAAGTGTTTATGATTGATTTGGATGTTTGGGATGAGTGGATTTCATCATCGTTGTCATTTGTCAAAAATTTGATCAAATTTGGAGTTATTTTGGTCAGATCTAGAGTCATGTCATATTTCTTCCCTTCCAAGAAATGAGGCCAAGTCACCGAAAGTCAAGGCGCCAGAAGCCATGTCGCGGGACGTCAAGCCGCAGGTCATTGGCTGATGATGTGGCACGACATGGTAGTGTGGACAAGATGGTGACGTTGCACGACATGGTGGCGCGAGCGACACGGTGGTGTGAGCGACATAGTGGTGTGGACAACATGGCATGACGACATGGAGATGTTGATGATACGATGGAATCAACGACATTGAGCTAACAAATGGGGGAACGACATGGAGCTAACGCCATGAAGAGGAATGACATGGGGGAATGACGTGGAGCAAACACCATGGATGGACATGACCTGGGATGGAGGATCTTATGCCTATGAGCTGAGTTAGGTCGTGGGTACCTAGGTCGTTAACGCCTTAAGTCAATCTGTATGGAAGCTTGGAGAGTCAAGTCGTATGGCAGCTTGAAGAGTCAAGTCGTGTGGCATCTTGGAGAGTCAAGTCGTATGGTGGTTTGGAGAGGCTGGTCGTGGAAAGGTAGGGCTAAGCCATAGGAGTCAGGTTGTGGTTGTTGAGTAGAGTTGGGTCGTGGGTCTTAGGTCTGTCACGACCTAAGGATGACTACATGACTTGGGTGAACTATTATGTAATGCTATTTTGGTTCGGTGATGACTTATGACTTCGAAGCGAATTCAATAGGGAATATCGAAGTGATGTGATGCATTCATTGATCATTGAAAAGCAACGAATGTGATGACAACTCAAAGGTCGTGAGTTGATGGATAATGGTTGCTCGAGAAGGTTGCTTGAGCTGTGAAAAGTCGTTGGGTTAGATGACTATAGATACGAAGGCCAAGAGATTATTGCTGTCATAGGTTCTAGCTGGCTCAAAGCAGGGGTGAAATAGGGGCACCTAAAAGACCGAAGGTTGTTGGTCGAGTACCCTGGGTATCGTTGAAAGGCCTAGGTACCTATCGTTGAAAGGCGCATGGAGTTTTTACTAGAACCGGGGTTACAATTAGCTCTTGACATATGGCAAGGTTGACCGTCATACGATTAATGATGGTTTCAAAGCAGGATTGGCGGTGATAGCCAGAGTGTGTCATGGATGATTGGTTTCCTTGTTTGTGCCATTTCACGTAGATTGTCCAACGTCGAAGGAGATGTTTCTTGAGTGCTTTTCTGATATTGGTTTAGGCCTCTAGGGATTGTGCTTGAGGAATGTTGAATTCGATTAGGATGGTTTTTATGAGATATATAATCTAGATGCTATGAGTGTTATTGTTGGATTGTTTCTGATTGCCATGAATGAATGGTTGTTTTGGTTTCCACGAAGGAACGGCTGAAATGTTTGATGTAAATGCTATCACTGTCCGATGTGGGGAAGACAGGGGTTGAGTTCTTCTCTGGTATTGTGGGTAGATTAGTTTGTTTATTTACCTATTCTCATATACTTTATTGATGATGGTAGTTAGCTATTTTATCGCTCACTAAGACTGTTGTCTGACTCAAGATTTTATGTTTTCCTCTTATTATCTTGGGTTATTCATCTGGTTTTTGGATGGGTAGACTAGGTGGCAGGTGACAAATGAGAGCTTAGTGAGGACGATGTTGCAGTTTGGAGGCAAGCAGGAGGCTGGCGTATTATCTTTCCTACTATATAGTACTTGGATTTCAACTGTTTGTTATTCTTCTCTGAGTGTTGTAGTGAGGCAAATTTGTACAGGCTTATGTTGTAAATCCTGGTGTTTGGATATACTTTCTAGTTTTTATAGCGTTTTCTGCTCAAATATGTTTCACTAATATTGCTTGTTGTATATGTCTATTATATTTTGTCCTTCTACTGTGAGTTTTACGATAGGTTCCGTTTGTGTTATCATACCTAGATGATCATCCACAGCTGCTAGCACATCTTTCAACGCATTATTTCCTCTTATTTAGTGTAAGGGTTATGGGAGGTTGTCACATTTGGTATTAAAGCTCTAGTTAACGATTTTAAACAAAGTTCTAAGACGTAATCACGTATGAGAAACGTATTTGTAGACTTCTGTTGGATGTATACCATATGATACTATATAGTATAGTAGCATTTGTACTTCTTTAGCAGCTTTCATTGCAAGTGGTTAATCATTCTAATTTGCAAATTTAGAATGATTCGACGTGCTTCAAGACATACTGCTAGGGAAGGGGTTGTACCTGGAGGTGGTAATGGAAGTGCACCAGATTACCCAACCATGTTTGAGGCCATGATGGAAGCATTCATGCGAAGGGTACCCGCTCTAGTGGCAACCACGATAAATGTAGGTGTACAAGTTTCTAGGATTGTGGATTTTGCAAATCTTTGTAAGGATTATACATCTCTAGGAGGAAAACCATTCAAAGGAATGGAGCTAACAGAAGAGGTCCAGAGGTGGTTAGATTCTTGTTTTCGTATTTTTGGAGACTTGGGAATGGATGATGCAACTAAGAGAAAGCTTGCGTCAAGGCAATTGCTGGGCAGGTCCATAGAGTGGTAGAATTCAGTTACACTTGAGACTCCAGAAGGGGAAATAACTTGGGAATAGTTCCAAGTTAAATTCGAGACGATTTTATCTCTACTGCTCAGAAGTCTGCTTTGTTCTAGTAGTTCATAGAGATGAAATAGAATGGTCGTTCTGTGCTTGATTATATTTCTGATTTCGAGGCCTTGTCCGGATATACTCGTTCATACATTGACACACCCTATTAGAAGAACGAGATGTTTGTTATGGGTCTGGATACCTACATAGGAAGACCATTGGTAGAACACCTTGATGATTCATTTGAGAAGCTTATGGAAAAAGCTATGAGACAAGAGAGCATGATTCCAAAGGAGGACATTGTTGTTGCATCCAAGGAAGTTCCAAATCCATAGCAGGGTAGTAACAATAAGAAGATGAAGTAGCAGCAACATAATGGAAAGGATGGCAAGAAGAAGCCTAAGAGTTAGGCGGTTTGCTATAACAACCAACATAAGGGTCATTTCTCTAATGAATGCAAGAATCCCAAAACTGAGAAGAAGTGCTTCAAGTGTGGAAAGCCTGGGCATGATAAGAAAGATTGTCTAGAATCAGCTAAGGGCAAGCAGGTTGTGAAGGTGTATGCTTTGGAAGTTGTGTCATCTTCTTCAAGAGCTCCTACTGTAGAGGAGAAGGGAAAGGGTTTCGTCATACAAGGTACTCTTTCAGTTAATGGTGTTTCAGTTTGAGTGTTGTTCGATACTGGAGCATCGCGTTCTTTCATTTGCAATGATGTGTGCCGCTTGGGTTTGGAACCCGAGATTTGTGATAGACCATTGATTGTGACTAATCCAGTTGTGGGCTCATCCAATTTGTGCATGTTGTGTCATGGTCTAGTGTTGTCGAGTCATGGTTTCTCTTTTGTGTGTGATTGCTTTGTTTTTAACTTCGCTGGGTTTAGGATCATCTTGGGCATGGATTAGCTCAAGAGGTACGTGGCTAGGGTGAATTGCGAGAAACAGGAGGTGAGAGTTCGGGATGTGGAAGGGAGAAAGGTGTTGATTAGATGTAATCCCGAAGACGGGGACTTCATAAGCTATCTATATTCACTTGTGATTCCACAAGAAGACTTGTCATCAGTGCTGATCGCAAATGAGTTTGTGGATGTCTTTGACGAGGTCAAAGGATTGTCGCTGCATCATGAGGTAGAGTTTAGAATCAATCAGGTCGAGGATGCTATACCAATCGTTATGCCTATTAGGAAATGGAGCCTAAGGAACAGTGAGAGTTAGGGGTGCAAGTTCGAGACCTTCTAGAAAAAGGATTTATTCAAAGAAGTGTTTCCAAGTGGGGTGCACTAGTCGTGTTTGCAACCAAGGCAGACGGATCGTTAAGATTGTGTGTGGACTATCGTGAACCGAACAAGGTGACCAAGAAGAACAAGTATCCGTTGCCAAGGATAGATGACTTGTTCGATCAGCTTCACGAGGCCAAAGTGTTTTCTCAGATGGATTTGTCAATGGGATTTCACCAGTTGAGAGTGGCAAAGAATAGTGTGCCGAAGACTGCTTTTAGGACACCATCCGGTTTCTTCGAATAGTTGGTGATGCCATTCGGTTGACTAACGCACCAATGTATTTTATGGATCTTATGAACAGAGTTTTTAGAGATCAATTAAACAAGTTCGTGCTTGTGTTCATAGATGATATTCTGGTTTACTCTCGGAAAGAGGAATAACATAAGACGCACTTGAGAATTGTGTTGGAAATCTTGCGAAAGCATTAGATGAGATCTAAGTTTTTGAAGTGTCACTTCTGGAAGAGCGAAGTGAGATTCTTAAACCATGTTGTTTCTGGTAACGGGATAGCGGTTGACCCAGCTAATGTGATAGCAATCCAGGACTGGGATATACCTAAGAATGCGACAGATGTGAGAAGTTTCCTTGGGTTGGCTGGTTATTACCGACGGTTTATCAAGGATTTCTTGAAAATAGCTGCACCGTTGACAGGATTAACGAAGAAGAACCAAATGTTCACATCGGATGCAAAGTGTGAGCAAGCTTTTGGAATCCTGAAGGAGAGACTGACGAGTGCTCCTGTGTTGACCATTCCAAGTGGGATTGAATAGATGATTACGTATACCGATGCATGTGGTACCAGGCATGGAGCAGTGTTGAATCAAAAGGATGAGGTTGTGGCATATGCGAGTCGGTAGTTGAAGTCGCACGAAAGGAATTATCCAACTCATCATTTGGAGTTGGCAGTGTTTGCTCTGAAGATGTGGAGACATTAACTGTTGGGCGTCCGATTCGAGTTGTTTATGGATCACAAGTCGTTGAAGTATCTTTTCTTCCAAAAGAATTTGAATCTTCAGCAGCAAAGATGGCTAGAGTTTCTGGCATCGTATTTTGGTATCTCCTATACTCCTGGCAATGGCAATGTAGTGGCAGATGCGTTAAGTCGAAGACACGCAAGTTTGGGAGCGAAGTTTTCAGAATGGAAGAGCCTCGAGTAATTGGAAAGATCTGACTTCAGGCAAGGGTATGAATTGGAACCTGAAATGTTGGCAAACTTATCGATAAGGCCTACTTTTAATGAAAGGATTGGCGAGAACCAAAAGCGAGATGCAAAGCTTGTTGAGTTTATCCAGAAACTGGATCCAGAGGATATAGAAATCGAGGTCGATCGAGAAGGTTGGCTTCGAAAGCAAGGGCGACTGGTTGTTCCTGATATCTGAGAGAAAAGGTTCTAAGGGAATTTCATCACTCGAAGATAACCATTCATCCCGGTGTTAATAAGATGTATCAGGACATGAAGCAAGTCTACTACTGGGAGGGGATGAAGCGAGATATTGGAAAGTTCATTTCCAAGTGTATGAACTGTCCGTTGGTGAATGCTGAACAGAAAAAACCGAGTGGTTTGTTTCTAGAAGTTCCTACTTGAAAGTGGGAACAGATATCGATGGATTTTATCGATGGACTACCTAGAACCAGGGCAGGAAACGAGGTAATTTAGGTCACCGTGGATCGCTTGACCAAAAGTGCAAGGTTCATTTCTGTCAGATCGACTAGGACAGCATCGATGTTGGATGAGCTTTATATAAATTGGATAGTTTGATTCCATGGTATACCAAAGATAATAGTGAGTGACCGAGATCCATTGGTCACAAGTGGATTTTGGAAGAGTTTGCAAGATACTTTGGGAACCGAGTTGTGTTTGAGTACGGCTTATCGTCCCCAAACTGATGGTCAGACCGAGAGGGTTAACCGGGTTCTGGAAGTTCACCTAAGAGCTTGTGTATTAGACTCAGAGGATCGTGGGAAGACCATTTACATCTAGTTGAGTTTGCATATAATAATAGCTACTAGTCGAGTATTGGGATGGCACCATATGAGCCGTTGTATGGTAGACCATGTAATTCTCCGGCATGTTGGTTGCAAACTGGAGATACGTTAATAATTCAGCCAGAGATGATTAGAGAGACATCAGAATGTATAGAGATCGTTCAACAACGAATGAAGGCAACCCAAGGTCATCAGAAGAGTTATGCTAATAAGCATCGGAAAGATTTAGAATTCGACATTGACGATATGGTTTTCGTGAAGATTTCACAATTGAGGCATGTGGTTCGATTTGAAAACAGAGGAAAGTTAGCTCCTAGGTTTGTTGGATCGTTTCCTATAGTCGAGCGAATTGGAAAGCTCGCATTTAGATTGGAGTTACCCGAGAAGATGTCGAGTGTGCATAATGTTTTCCATGTGTCATTTCTACGGAAGTTCGTGCATGATTCGAATGTGGTGGTATCTACAGAGCAGTATGAAGACCTAGAAGTAGAGAGTGTAGTTACGAGACCTCGTAAGCCGCTTTGTGTTGTGGGGAATGACACGAAACAACTTAGGAGGAAGATGGTTAAGCTAGTCAAGGTATAATGGAGTAAGGATGATGACGATTGTACATGGGAGATGGAAGAGATTATGAAGGCCACCCATCCGGAACTCTTCGTTAGTATGACCCATTAATCGTATCACCTTACATCATCATAACTTGTGTTATTGTTGTTGTTGGAATTATGCATGCTAAGGTTAGGGCTATGGATGCATGGTTTGATGGTTGCTAGTTTGGATGATAGAATTGGCTGCTCATGGTTGGTAGGCATGCAGAATTGTTTTGGTTGCTTATGTTTGTTGGGATTTCAAGGGAAAAATTCCTAAAGAGGGGAGAATGTAACAGCCCCGATTTTACGTATCGGAGGATCATAAAATATTTGTATTTTATTCCTTAAGGGTTGGATCATTCTCATATTTTAGTATATTGCTTATGGGGATGTGAGACATGTCCATTATTTTTACCAATTTTGTTTGTGATCATTTTGCCTCTGTCAGTCTTGTATAGGGGATAACTTTTGATTGAGATCGAATCAAGTGTAGAAACCTGTGCCATTGGAAAGGAAATGAAGTTTCCCTTTCCGTAGAGTGGCTATATTAAAGATTTGGCTCAGCAGTTTGGGAGGAATCGCTGTTTTAGGGTTTCACGGTTGGTTGTTCGGGTTTTTAAGCCATAATGGGCTAATTTGGAGAGGCCCATTAGTGGGCCGTGGAAGGCTATAAATAGAGGGTGAGAGACATGGAGAATAGTTTACTTTTTCCATTCTCTCATTTGGAAGAGCTAGAGGTCCTCCATTACTCCATCTCCTACACCTTTCCACCATTAGAGCTTAGAGAATTAAAGATCTACATCATTTGAAGCTAGATCTACGTCATTCCAAGAGAGGGTTCATTGAATCAAATAGTTTAAAGCACATTCTTCATTGTCCGGATCTAAATCTAAGTGTTTTAGGGTTGTTTTGGAGGACTAGTGAGTGTTATGCATCTTTCACGTGAATTCAATCAAGTATATGAATTCTATGATCTTAATTTCATCATTTTCAAGTCATCTTCCCCTAGATCTACATAATGGTAAGTATATTTTCATGTGAACCGCCATATAATCTAATCTAGCAACTTTAAACCTGTAATTTCCAAGTCATTTCATATGTTTATGTAAGTTAGATCCATCATTTTTGTTTAATTATCGAATTATCATGATTTGGAACATTTTCTATGATTTAATAATGATAATGGTCATTTTGATGTTGTTAATGATTTGTTGAAATGTTTATGATTGATTTGGATGTTTGGGATGAGCGGATTTCATTATCGTTGTTGTTTGTCGAAGATTTGGTCAAATTTGGAGTTATTTTGGTCAGATCTAGAATCATGTTGTTTTTGGTTTGAGTTAGGTCATATTTTTTCCTTTACAAGAAATGGGGCCAAGTCGCCGAAAGTCAAGGCGCCGAAAGTCAAGACGCCGGAAGCCATGTTGCAGGAAGTCAAGTCGCAGGTCGTTGGCTGATGACGTGGCACGACATGGTAGTGTGGACGAGATGGTGACGTAACACGACATGGTGGTGCGAGCGACATGGTGGTGTGAGCGACATGGTGGTGTGAGCGACTTGGTGTGACGACATGGAGTTAATGAGATGATGGAGTCAAAGGCATAGAGCTAACGACATGGGGGAACATCATGGAGCTAACGACATGGAGCTAACGCCATGTAGGGACATGACTTGGGATGGAGGATCTTATACCGATGGGCTGAGTCAGACCATGGGTACCCAGGTCATTAACGCCTTAAGTCAAGTCGTATGGCGGCTTGGAGAGTCAAGTCGTATGGCAGCTTGGAGAGTCAAGTCGTATGGCCTCTTGGAGAGTCAAGTTGTATGGCGACTAGGTGAGTCAAGTCGTGTTGCGGCTTGGAGAGCTAGGTCGTGGAAAGGTAGGGCTGATCCTGAGGAGTCTGGTCGTGGTTGTTGAGTAGAGTTGGGTTGTGGGTCTTAGGTCTATCACGACCTACGGATGACGACATGCCTTGGGTGAACTATTATGTGATGCTATTTTGGTTCGGTGATGACTTATGACTTCGAAGTGAATTCAATAGGGAATGTCGAAGTGATGTGATGCATTCGTTGATCATTGAAAAGCAATGGATGTGATGACAACTAAAAGGTCATGACTTGGTGGATAATGGTTGCTCGAGAAGGTTGCATGAGCTATGAAAAGTCGTCGGGTTGGATGACTAGAGATACGAAGGTCGGGAGATTATTATTGTCATAGGTTCTAGCAGGCTCAAAGCTGGGGTAAAATAGGAGCACCTAAAAGACCAGAAGGTTGCTGGTCAAGTACCTTGGGTATCGTTGAAAGGCATATGGAGTTTTTGCTAGAACCGGGGTTACCATTAACCCTTGACATATGGAAAGGTTGGCCATCGTTGAATTAACGATAGTTTCAAAACAGGATTGGCAGTGATAGCCAGAGTGTGTCATGGATGATTGGTTGCCTTGTTTGTGCCATTTCACGTAGATTGTCCAACGTCGAAGGAGATGTTTCTTGAGTGATTGTCTGATATTAGTTTAGGCCTCTGGGGTTTATGCTTGAGGAATGTTGAATTCAATTAGGATGATTTATGTCAGATATATAATCTGGATGCTATGAGCATTATTATTGGATTGTTTCTGATTTCCATGAATGAATGGTTATTTTGGTTTCCACGGAGGAATGGTTGAAAAGTTTGATATAAAGGCTATCACTGTCCGATGCGGGGAAGACATGGGTTGAGTTCTTCTCTAGTGTTGTGGGTAGATTAGTTCGTTTATTTACCCATTCTCATATACTTTATCGATGATGGTAGTTGGCTATTTTATCTCTCACTAAGACTGTTGTCTGACTCAAGGTTTTATGTTTTCCTCTTATTACCTTGGGCTGTTCATCCGGTTTTTGGATGGTCAAGCTAGGTGGTAGGTGATAGCTTAATGAGGACGATGTTGCAGTTCGGAGGCAAGCAAGAGGTTGGCGTATTATCTTTCCTACTATATAGTACTTGGATTTCAGCCGTTTCTTATTCTTCTCTGAGTGTTGTAGTGATGCAAATTTGTACAGAATTATGTTGTAAAACCCGGTGTTTGGGTATACTTTCTAGTTGATATGAAAGTTTGGCATTTTCTGCTCAAATATGCTTCACTAATATTACATGTTGTATATGTTCTATTATATTCTATCATTGCGCGTTTGTGTTATCATACGTAAATGATCGTCCATCGCTGCTTAGCACATCTTTTGGTGCATTATTTCCTTTTATTTAGTGTAAAAGTTGTGGGCGGTCGTCATACACTCACTCGTAATCCGAGAAAACTTGGTGACCCTTACAACACATCCTGAGAGAGACGACTCCAGTATTGAGTGTCATAAACATCATTCTGCGCAAATGTGAGGATGGAAGGCACCACCTTGTAAACTAAAAGGGGGAGTTACTAGGAGTCAACCAACAAGAGATGAGGCAAGCAAGCACAATAAAGGAAAAGACCTGTTTGGGGGCACCCAACTCAGTCTCCGATGCTTGATTTACTCGGCTGGAAGAGGCGAGCATTGGGTAATAAGACCTATCCGAGGAAGCCAATCTAGTTTCTCCAATGCCTGATTTACTTAGCGGGAAGTGAGACGAACGTTGGATAATTAAAAGTGCTCCTATAGCAGAGGTGAGATAAGTCCCCCAAAGCAAAGGCAAATTTAAAAAGTCCCATAGCAAAGGCGAGATAAGTCCCCCCCGTAGCAGGGGCAAATTAAAAAAAGCCTCCCATAGCAGAGGCGAGATAAGTCCCCCCCACAGCAGGGAAAAAAAGTCCTCCCATAACAAAGGCGAGAGAAGTCCCCCCTCCCCTATAGCAGGGGAAAATTAAAAAATTCTTCTCATAGCAGAGGCGAAATAAGTCCTCTCATAGCATAGGCGAGATAAGTATCCCCATAGCAGGGGCAAATTTAAAAAAGTCCTCCCATAGCAGAGGCGAGATAAGTCTCTCCATAGAATGGGTAAATAAAAATTCCTCCCATAGTAGAGGTGAGATAAAAGTCCTCCCAAAGCAGAGGCAAAACAGAGTCTTCCTTACGTAAAGGCACTCAATGAAGTCTTCGATGCTTGAATTATTCAATTTAATTGTAGACGAAAGTCTTCAATGCCTGAATTAATTAGCTGGATTGAGACGAAGTTGGGCTTCAGCCCAAGTCCTCTACGGAGGCACCCTCCTTAAGTCTACGATTGCTTGAATTAATCGGTTGGCAGTAGATGAAATTCTTCGACGCTTGAGTTAATTAAGTTGGATAGTAGATGAACATTGGGCCAAAACATAAAACCTCTCACGTGGGGGCACAGGTACTAAAGGTTTATCGCAAAAGAAACACTGAACCGGCCAATAATGTAGAGATTCCTGTTGTATTGACAAGCTCAGAAGCTTCACATATATTGGCAAGATCAAAGAGCTCTCGCCAACAAATTTGATGCTTCTAGCGTGTGAACCACATTCAAGGAGACTCGGCAAGTTGATCACATCTAGCTTTTGCAGCTTGTGATGACCCATGGTATGGGGTTAACACAACCAAATCAGGATTGGACCATGCTTGGAAAACATACCACGGGTTCATCACGACATCGCAATAAGCAAAATATTAATTCCCACTTGGAAAAGAGACGAGTGCACTTGGAAATAACTGAGCTAAAGTGGAGCAAAAAAGAGATCTCACCTTAAAAAGCTTGGCAAAAATAATCTCTCCTTTGAGAATAGGGAATCTGAAAATTTGACAAAGTCAATACGCTTGATATTTCGATAAGACTCACTACACCGATGAAGATCAACCTTGGAAATCCAACTAGAATTTTTCAACGCAAAGGCTTCCTTGTCTGCAAAGCTCCAATCATAAATAACTCAAAGAACCCAATGGTATTCAGCTTCAAACCTGAGGATAAGTGATGCTTAAAAGTTGATTCTGTGAATATGATATAGTTCGAATCCAGTAGAGCAGTAATGCTTCCCAAGGAATTGAAGCTAATACCCATCAATGGTGTCAGTATGATATACAAAAAGAAGAATAAGCAATAGTTAAGCACTAGGGAAATCCGTTGTGCAGTTGAGATTCAAAGTTTTATACAGCCCAAGATGACCCACAATATCAAACACTGTTAGAAGAGACAACAATACTGCGAAAAGGGCATCCTAGAATATGGAGAAAGTCAATACATGCGAAGACAGGAATAATGCAAGGAGCAATTCATTTCTACATAGCAATCAAATTCCAAGACCTAGCTCCAAGGTTCACGGTCCTCAGGATAGATGCTGCAAAACCAAAATATAAAATGTCAACTTAGTACAACTTATTAAGGGATTCACATAAGCCATTCAGTATTCCAAGAATCCTACGGTCATTGCCACCCAAAAGGATTGGTGGAGAACATGTGTCATGCTGTCTGTGGAATCACTAATAATTATATGAGTCAGGCTAGACTCAAAATTTCATCGAACAAATTGTCAGGTGCACACCTTTCGTAAATGTTGAATCTGGTGCAGTAACTGCTTAAAAAGACGAAACTCAGAAGTCGCAGTCCAAAATGTAGGTTGACGAATCTTAAGTATCGTCGACAAGCAAACGAAGTGTTTTACCAATGTAAACTGCATCTAGTGAGTCACAAACTCTCAGATGAAACAGTCTTACATTGATAACACACTTGATTTTTTTAAATGATTCTTATGATCTGTTTCCTTTTATTGGACAAACCCGTTGTCATCTTGAGCAATTGACAATGAATTCGTTGCCAAATGCACGCAAAATCTCTTCATTACAGGTTTTCTGAATGAGCATACATGTCAAGAGAAACTGTCCAATAAAATTTGAACAATGTTGCATAACTGTTTATCGAAATAAGGCAAAGGTCCGAACAAGTCCAATGTGCATCGACGACTGGTTCAAAAGCCATGTACAAATTCAAATTTCCAAGTCCAACAGATACTAGAAGGTACCAACTAAGTACTACAACAAGCTTAAAGATGAACAGTTAGCAAATTCCTCTTTCATTGGAAATTTCGCGTCAGAATCGGGAATGCCAAACTGAGTGCACGCTTGATTAAAACCATATTGAGTTAGCATAGAATGGCATCTCTCCAGCAAATTGTCAGAAGGACGAGGTATAACCAAAGGCTGATTCGTTTACAATCCAGAAGCTGCAGTCGCCTTAGCCTCAAAAACTCAAATTGAAGCTCCAATTTAAGCAGAAATGATTTCTGTTCCAGAATGATAATTAGTCTTTCGTTTGGTATTCACTCTACACATGGAACCTTATTTTTAAACAA
This sequence comes from Allium sativum, assembly GCA_030737875.1. Classification (NCBI taxonomy): domain Eukaryota; kingdom Viridiplantae; phylum Streptophyta; class Magnoliopsida; order Asparagales; family Amaryllidaceae; genus Allium; species Allium sativum. The sequence goes on along the minus strand of CM060910.1, from coordinate 993,077,103 downwards.
ATTACAAGTACGCGTTTCACATGACATATGAACTGTCGTACAAGATTATATAAGTCATTAAAAACAAAGCTTGGGATCTACAGTTGTCATGTGCTAGTTTGTCGATTTCGAGTGTCGCTGCGAATTCGGAATACAATGTTGTATCTATGCACGCAATGTTTGACAAGTTATAAACGATCAGATGAAAAGATTCTGTGTAGATACGCCGTTCAGTTCAAGTCATCAAATTCGCCATAATTAAATTTTTAATGATTAACTAATCTGTTATCGATGTGGGCAGTCGATGACAAAATATTGACCCAGAAACATGCATTGTTTTTTTTGTTACAACACAGGTTGTAGCAATGAAAAAAAAACCATGTCTGACTTATCAATTACAAGTTCGAGTTGTTGTCAATTATTTTGAAAAAGTTTATATTGCTTCAAAAATGGTTCAGTGGCCAGGGAAATCGCTAAAACAAACAATCCAACATGGATCGGCCATGATCGATCCATCGTGGATCGTGCATGACCGATCAATCGTGGATCTTACTTGTTTCATCCATTCAAGGCATGGCAAAACTCTGGAATGCAATCCAAACAGATTGAGTGTCAGCATAAACAATTCAAATAGCAAGTTCGTGCATCAACAACAAAATGCGAGTGATCAATATGCTAATCAACGTTGGAAGTGTTTATCACCATACAAGCAAACTATCGAAGCAACATCAAGTTCAACCCAAAAGCATAGTGTATTTTGTGGAATTCCAGAACATGATTTTATAAAACACGCGGAAGAGTTGGTTAAATCTTAATGCCTCGAACAGCTAATAACAGTCTATACATTAAAGATTGGAATGTTGATCATCTCCAAACATCAAGACTGGTAAATCAAAAGGCATAAATTCTGACTTTTAAAACTCAAGATCAACAACTGGCGAATTATAATTAAAATGCAAATGGCCAAGAACATAGAGTTATTCAAAGGCATTCCCACGATATTGCAATATCATCAAAGCTGGTCGAACAATCAAGGTCGATTGCCACATTCAACAACTTGCCAAATCCATGTTCGACAACAAATAGTTCTACCTTTAACGAGCAGTTGAAAAAAAAAACTGCAGTTCGATCAAACTCAAATTTGCAAACAGATCATTCAATCTGGCATACATACAACCGATCCAGAAAATCTAATCCAATTCATAAGCCTTAAAAACCGAATCTAAGTACAGATTCATCATCCCAACACAAATCATATATTGACAAAATTAGTTCAAAATCGCTGATTACAAATCAAAATGTAAATTTCTCAGATCCAAAATAGTTGATAAAACCCAACTTAGACCTAAAAACAATCACAAATAGTTTCGGGTTGCATGGAACTATTCTGATGGATGAATTCGAGCAAAATCGATGACGCTCCGATCATTAGAGGCACTCAAGTCAACGTCTATATTGATTGTTCAACAATGAAACTGTCATCGAAATCTAGATGTGAAAGAACTCACAGATTGAATTCGAGTGTAATCGACTATTGACGGGGCTTGATTTGGAGCAGCAAGGCTTGCGTGAAGATGAACGGTGGTGGCTTGATCAACGATGGCACGAGGCAAGCGATGGCGAGGTTTGAAATTCAAATAAAAGAAATTTCTTTACAAGAAAAATCATCCATTAAAGCTGCTTTTAGAGAACCAAAAATAAAATGAAGGAGTAGAGCTGAAAAAATAAATATAAAGTGGCATAGAAGGGTTTGTTCGATCCATCAGTAAAAGCCCATCCAACCACGAAAATAGGTTGTCTTTGATCCATCAGTACTAGCGATCCACCAAAATACGTTGAAACAAGTTTTCTTTTGGCTGAATAAAGTAAAGAGAGAAAAAATACGGATCCAAAGAGAAAATATATAAGGCAATTTGTAGATGGGCCTCTCCGATCGATCGTGCGAACCGCACTCGACCCACTGTTGAATGTATACACGGTTCATTAATTTCTAAACATTATAATTCATTAAAACCATAAAAGAATGATCCATCAAAATAACATCATCACCGTCGAAGTTTCGAAGCTCATGTTTTATGCAAAAATACAAGCTTCAAAGGGAAATTGTTAACCCCGTTATTGAAACGCGATTATAAAATCAGTGTGTTATTTGATATATCATTCGTATATTATGCGATGGATCGGGTCGCTGCTAGCCCAGTGGATCGGTCACTATGTATAAGTTATGGATTGAGTGAACGACCCAACTATGGGTCGGCGATGCTTTACTAAACATGGATAGGTACAATTGTGAACACTGCTACAAGATGGATCGTGGCTTTAGCATGAATGGACTGTGCATATCATATATGCATGGATCGAGGCTAGGCAATAACGTGGATCGTGCAGAAAGTATAGTGACACTCTGTTCATGATGCAAAGGTTTTACATAGTGCATGCGTAATGAAACGTGGACCATATATATGTCTGAAGCCATGAAGTGTAACAGAAAATAGTATGGATCGGTTCTTCTCTGTACAAGCCTCCGAACGTGGGCATATCTGGGTCACTTAAATATAAGCAGTAACATATGAATAAGCATGAAGTGATAAACACAAACGCAAAGGACCAGTCACTCTTAAATGCATGGATCAGTGACACTTAAATGCATGGATCAATTGCAATATTGTTGCGGTGGAAATTGTGTAATATGATGGATTGGGCACAAATATATAATATGGATCGTTTCCATAAGTCATACTGTAGCCAAATATGGATCGACAGAATTAAAGCACTCTGGATTGGTTAAATCTTAGCTGAAGTCACGTGCATAGTGTAGTCATGGATCGGTTAAATATTACCTGATGGATCGTGCATTATTATTGAGGCCACGTTAGCATGGATCAGGCATATATATTTATACAGGGATCGGTTGTAATTTTAGCATTCGGTGGCAATTATGAAAATATATGGATCGGGCATAGTTATAGTATGGATCGACCATACTTTGTAAAAGCTAGCTCGGTCATATACACTAGTAGACGGATCGGCTGAAATCTGGGTTCAGTGGCAATTTCGTAATTATGATGGATCGGGCATCTGATCCATAGCCTGCACAGATGAAATTTCAGCTTTGCCACTCCACTCCAAATCACACCTATAAATACCTCGTCACTTCCTTTATTTAAGGGACTGAATTTTTCTACCCCGGAGGGCTGTCATTTTGATTTCTCACCAAGTAATCATCTCAAACTCCATTAGAGCTCCATCAAGCTTCATTCAATCGTTTCCATCATCGTGGAATCATCGAAGATCGTCAAAGTTCTAGATTATCAAAGATATACTTCAATAATCTCCGTAAATCAAGAGATCTAACAATTTCTACGATGAATTCAGGAGATTGAAGAGAATAGATAGAGATTTGTAGAGAAGAGAAATTCGTCGTAAAAGAAAATAGAAAAGATGTATAAAGTGAAAATGATCATATACCTTGTAAAGGTGAGAATCATAATGGAATCCCTGATTAAAGTGGACGTAGGCTAGATCTGAGGCCGAACCACTATAAACACTCTTTCCTTTACCTTTTTCCGCACTTATTTTGCTCTTAACCTTGTTTAGATCATTTGAAGTTTTGAAACACACCTTGAGGTCTTAGTGAATTTTTTTGCATTAACAGCGTGATCTTATGAGTTACCTTATTTTAAAGAATAAGTATTTTAAGTCCTCACACTAGTCCCATGACTGACTTGAAGTTTATTGTTCTTTTCCTAAACTTTGGGTGCCCATAATTTTTCCACACGGGCAGCCTAGTAGTTAAGGTTTACAGATAGTATTAGAGCTATTAGATTGGAGCACTTTTATATTTTGAACTTGGAATGAGATCAGGGCATTTTTATTCTTCTGTTGAACTTTAGTATTTTCCATTGCGTAATTGATGTAAAATATTTTTGTATCAATAAAAGTTCATTTGGTTTCCATTCTAATGTGTTACTACCCCTAACATTCTGTCTTTATGAATGTTTCGAGTTGGTTTAGTTACCGACTTGAAGCAATCAAAAAGGCAGGTCGTTACAGAAGTGGTATCAGAGCTTTGCTTTATACAAAGCTTATGGGGTATGACTCATTAGAACGAAAGGAAAAGACTCGTCAGAGATAGAATTAGTAATATCCTAGAATGAGTAAATCATCAGAGATAGGATTAGTAATATCCTAGAAAGTGTTTGAGAATAATAAATGTGAGAAAACATATTTGCAATATGAAATTGGTTTTGAAAAATTATATTTTTAATATAAAAGGAAAGGTTTTGAAAGTATATATGGTTAGTTATAACTTAGATGTGTTGGTTATTATTATGATTAAATGAAATTATAAAAAAATTGAATGGTTAAATATATAACCAAATATAATTTGAATAAGGATAATATACACAAATGAGATGAATTAAAATTAGCTTCAAATCAGGATTTGGAGTTTAAATCCTGAAAAAATGGAAAATGTTTCCTAAAGTACTGTGAAAAAAATATAGAAGTATTTTTGAAGATTTTAAATAAAAGTCATTTTATATGGATTTTTAAAATGATAAAGCACTGAAATAACTTTAGTCGCTGGAAAATAATTTTGAAAATGACTACAGCATCATCGATATTCATTTTCAAGTTTCTAAGTGAGGATTTCTGTCATAATAAAACTTCTAATGGAAATTGGTTTGAGAAAGCAAGTTGTTTTAAAAAATCAAATGTTTTTAATTTCATGGTTATAAATATATGTGTATAATATGATTCCAAACTGATTTGAAAAAAAACCATCAATTTGAATTTTGAAATTTAACTTGTGTAAGTTAAACAGATTGAAATGGTAAAAACGAATCAAACGAATTAAAATTTAGCTTAAGTGAAGTTAAATAAAATTGGATTTGAAATAATATCGAGTGGAATTGAATATAGGAAAAATTGAGCAGTAAATATTTTATAACTTGGTTTTGAATTTTAATGGAATTCGACGAATTTGGAAAGTCAAAATTTTCGAGTTAAATTTGAAAACCAAGCTAAATTTTTATTAAAAACTTAAGTGAGTATGGTTATTATTTATTAATTAAACAAGGTTGTAACATAATTTAAAATTTAATTAAAAACAATCTCGTCATGCAGTGGTAGTTCGTAATTTGACGATTTGAATTCAATTGAGTATATATGATTCAATTTAAGTCGGAAGTCTCTTAACAAGAATCTTCCGAATCTATTTAATTATAGTTTCAGAGTGGAAAAGAAAAATCGGAATTTCATCTGATAAATTTTGAGCTATGTCAAAATCAAATTTCTAGAAAAATCATAGTGAGGTAATTTACAAATATAAGAGTGGTTCGATATTTTGGTGAAGAATGGAAAAATAAATAGGGCTAAGTCGAATTGAATTAAAGTTAGTTTAAAACTTCGACTTAAAATCCAAACTTAAATTATTAAATAAATATGAACTCATGTGAAGTGTCGGGTTTCAAGCATGTGAATTTTTGAAATATTAATAAGATCGAAGCATTTTTCCTACCTTAGGAATTTCAGGAACGAAATTCTTTTACGGGGGGGAATGTAACGACCCTGATTTTTATATAGGAATATTTAATTTATTTAAATATTTAAAAGATTAATTTAATATTTAATGACTTGAAATTTATTTAAGTAAGAATTGGAACTTTAAATTTACTTGAAAATGGAAATGTTCAATTAAAAATCTAAATTAGTTTATTCTGAAGCTATATAAAATTCTATTTGAATATATGCGATGATAATAATTTGTTTTCAGTGGATATGATTGTTTGAAATCGATTTATATTTTATCGATTTAATTTAACACTTGAAAATTGCCATTTTTCAAACGATCTTGGATTTCAATGAAATTAGTTTTATCGATCCGTAATATTAAATTTTTGTAAGATTTCAATTTACGTATCAATCAGAGTTATTATGTGAGCGTGCGTGACATAAAAGCGTATCGATAATCGATTTGAAATTAATAATAAATTATAATTTAATTTTGAGAACAACTGCCAAATTTATCTGAATTGGCTTCCGAAATAAGTTCCATTATGTTTGGAATATGGGTATTTAGCTAGGAGCGATAGTCATTGCACTTCATTTGGAGTTTGTGATATTATGACGTGGATGAGGAGCGGTGGAGCTGTGAAGGTTGCGAGGTGGATTCTGTCTGAACGATTGATGAGGAAGATGATTAGCGTACGTTAGTCACGAAATTAGGAGCTTAATCAAGGTAATTAACCCTTGATAATAGTGATTAAATTTAAATTAATTATATATATATATATAATAGTCGTGACAACCCAGAATTTTGACAATAGATTAGTTATTTAATTAGATTATCAAAAATAGGAATTTCTACAACAAAGGAATTTGACCACGAAACCTTATTCGTTGCATTCATCTCGGAATTCTGGTCAACTTTCATGTTGGAGTTTTGTGAACGGAGTCCATATGAAAATTTACGGACAAAATACGATAAACGGATGGAAATAAATAAACATAATATATCTTACCATTTAAAACCAACCCTCACTGGGCAAAACAACCAAAGGGTGGTCAACATGCCTAGGGGAGCGATCGATCACTTCGGGCCTGTAGTGCCCAATGGCAGTTGGGTTTTGAAGGGTATATTCGTTATATTTTATAATATAAACGGAAGGATGTTTTTTTAATCAAATCTAAACGGTTCATGGCCAATTCCACTCCTATAAATAAAGGGGTAAGGCCTCATTATTTTCAACACAAATCTGTCGGCAGCAGCGAAGCTCTGCCATTTCCCTTTCTCTTCCAATCAATTTCTTAATTAAAAATGTATGTACATACAATCAATCTAACATAAATAATTATATTTGAAAGGGATTATAAGATTCAAATGAAGAAAAGTATGAGTTGACAGCTAAGCTATTCCATATTAGATTCTCCCCTCTTTTCCTACTTTCTTGCAAATCTACAGATCTGAGAGTATCCCCTTTTCAGAACAATTGTAAAACTGTAAGAATTTGGGAGTTGTAAGCCTAAAAGTTTATTCGGATTTTAGATTTGGATGTTTTCACTGGAAATTTACATACAAAGTTATAATATCCTATTCATCTCATTTGAATAAAATCTCAAAGTATATGCCTAATATCATCAAATCTGTTTATAATATTATTGTAATTGAAATGACACCTATCAGATCTGCTCATGAATATTGATAAAAACCTGAAAGTTTAGATTTATGGTTATGAATAATATTATTTGTAGGCTTACTTAATTGTTTATACATACTGCCTACAATTGTGTTTGAAAATATATTGTAGTAGTTGCATAAGACTGTAGATCTGAAAATCAGTCTCATTAAACACTGTTTAGATGTATTTACATTCCAGATCTCTAATTTCAGTGTTAATTTATGAATTATGTGATTTTGACTTAAAAGACATAAACCTGTTTATGTTCAATGCTGTTGGGGTTTTGGCTTAGTTGTTGTAAATAAGCCTTTTTCGTCTTTTTTAACAAAAAGACATTATTTTGAAACCCATAAGAAGTATGGTAAAAAATTGAAAAGGGAAAAGTTGCGTAAATATATGTATAAACATAAATATACATATTTGTGCATATTTTGCATCAACTATTCCAAAATACACATAAATAAATATTTCTTGTGGTTTGAAATATGTCTATTCCAATAATCAGGCATAATTTACGATAACCATAGCTAACAGTCTTGTTGTAAGATTTGGAACCTTATGGCAAGATTGAATGCAAAAAAAGGAATATTTGGTTATCGGTTAAACCAAATAATTAAACTTAACGATAAATAAGGACAGAAGAAATTTACTTCATTGACTGTGCAAATATAAATATAAATATAAAATACACTATCTGTTCGAATCAACAATAACGATAAAATATACATTTTAATGGATGTTTGAATGTTTGAATGGTGATTATACATGTAAATGTACCTTATATTAAATGAATACATTTGTGGTGACCATTGTAACAATTAATATAATTGGTTGCTATAAATGGGTTGTAACCGACATTAATTTGGGGGAAAATAAATTTAATTTGGTAATTAAACCTAATGGTTACAATATCTAAAAATTGGTTTGGATTAATGTTGTAAATCCAAATAAGGAAATTTAACTTATAGACACATTAAGACACGAGGTTAAGCTCAACTTGTGGTTGAACTCTGTCCGGAACCGACCATCAAATCCAGCATCCACAAGTGGTCAGCTTAATGTGAGAGGTCTAACGCACAAATACATAGGTATATATAACAGGAAATAAATAAATAAATAAGATTAGTAATGTCTGTTGGGGTAAAACAGGTAGATATTTCAGGACTGATAAGATAAGGATAATCCATTATTAATTAATGTCTTTGGAAGATTATGGTCGTTAGGCTCATAAGTGGTATTAATTATAGTTAATGGAAATAAAAGAAAATTAAAGATTTAATGGTTGTCCCAGGAAAATATGTTTGTTATGATTATAAAGGGCAATAAACATATGAACAGAAGTAAATGAAATGAAATGGGGATTTATGGTTATTGATTGTCATTTAAAATACTAAGTCCAATAAGGAAAAATGATAAATCAAATATCCTAGGATATGGGCGATATAACTTTCCTTATTTATAAAAGTGAATATAGAACCTATAATTGAAAGTTAGAATTGAACTTGGTAGGTTAATAGTGTGAAACATTATTAACCATAGGAACACGTGACGATAATTAATCATGTGCATATAGTACTTCCGTAAAGAGAAACTAAATGGCAATAACTCAATAGCGTAGCCCGCTTTTTCCCGATAAAGAAGAGCATTAAAGGATAATTGGGTATGAACTTAATAATCTTCGCATATAGTCCACTTCTTTGGGTCTTAAGTGGCTTGGGTCGAGGAGTCCACCTGGGAGTAGGTCTTCCAATTTAGGGGTCTTAAATGGTGTGTGTGAGGCCTACCCAAACCTAGAAATTTAAAAATGTCCGAAATGACTACCTATCCTACGAGAAGTAGTAAGCCACTAAGGAGATTATCACATGAGGTCATCCAGATGGTAAAGAGAAACACCCTCTCTCACCTTACACGAGGTATGGGTTTATATGCGTGAATGGCGGAGGCCTTAACTAGTAGGGCCCCGTAGCTAGTGCCCTTTCGTTTATGTTAACGTTGAATAAATCGTCGAGGAGTATTAATTGACCAACAGGTCCGCCTAGGGTCTTATCTGATCGAGACAATCCACCCTTTCTATCATTTGATAGTGAGGCGTTAAATAATTATGGATGTGTGTGTGAATATATAAAAAAACTCCGTGATTAGGGTTCTACTCTGATTAAATAACCAGCCATGTTCTGGTATAAAGGCTTCATAAATATATGCGTAAACGTTCTATCTCAGTATCATATTTTGGGCGTACTACCTTGGGAAGGGTAGTTAGATACATGCGTAAATATTTACAAGGTTAGGCTAGAATCACCTTGGTAGGCATACATCTTAGGTTGAACCAAACATGATACATTTGTGTGTTATAATCTGTGTTGTGCATTTCTTGTTCACCGGAATCTGTTTTTCTGGCCCCCTCCTCAACACAACCTCCCAGGTTTCTTTAGAGAAGGTCGGGTTCTCACATGTGTCTAAGTTTGGCTTTCGGTTCTCGTTCTCTCATGATATTGATTGGGCGACTCGCTTTTATAAGGTCATTATTTGGGTCAATACTAGTATATCCAATATTTTATTTCCGTTGTGAGTTATTTTATCATACTTTGATTATGCTCATGCTCATTTATTTGCAGGTACCAGATCTACACGCTCCATACTTGGATGTCGAAATTTGGGCTCAGAAAAGTGTGGGATGTTACATTTGGTATCAGAGTGTAGGTTAGACGATCATAGGAATTAGTTAAATTAAGACCCATGAGATAACATAATTCAATTTCTTTTCTGTTTTTCTTCGTCTTTCTTACTCGACTTCAATTTATTTCGACGATGAATTAGTTGTGGACTTAATTATATAAGATGGGCTTTAAGCAACTAAGAGTTGAAATATGTTGAGTTCGGTATTCTAGCCAATTCTGTCTTACCCCCATAGTATGTTAGTGATCTCATCATGAAGAGCATAAGGATGATATATGGTGGAGTCTGTTGATTCAAGTTTGGAGACTAGACAAAAATCTAGCTACATCCGAGATAGTCAAAAATTTTGATTTCTGGTTTCGTCGATGGTTCCAGTCAAAGGTCTTTTCTTGGTCTTGAAATGGGAAATCCATATTAATATGTCGTATCCATTCGGAAGTAATTATGAGGTATATCCATTCATTACTTCATTGAATTTCCGTATATTCCTTTATTGAAAGAGTTCATTTAAGTTCTTGGCCTTGCATTTGGGGAAATTTTATTTTTAAAATTATTTGGAATAATAAAATGGATTTCGAAAGTTTTCAAATGTCGAATTTGGAAAATGGTTTTAAAAGTCCTAGTTTTATGAAGATATGGTTTTAAAATTCTAATCTATTCATTTCTCAGAATTTTCTGGATTTGTGTATGATTTTAATAAATATAATCCGATTAGTAGAAAGAAGGAAATTGGAGATCACAAGGAATTTGCCACTAAACTTAAAAATAATTAATACCTATTCCTTGTGATTATTAGTATTCTTTCTTTCTATATATATTAGATGGTTTATTTAAATCGTTACAAATAATCCTTGAGTTTTTAAGGTTCCAACATTTTTGAAATGCGAAAAGGTTCTTCAGTTTGCAATACAAACCAGAATATAAATAATAATGGTAGTAATAATAAATTAGGTATATAAATACAAAATCGTTAGCTTCTAATAAATTCTAGTTTTGAAAAGTTTTAAATCTTCCTTTAAAAAGGCTAAAGAAAAATCCTTCATCCGAATTTTTGGGGTATTTGATTTCGAATCATTTATTTGAGGACAGCTAGGTAAAGGGAAAGTCTGTTTTATTTTAATTACGGATTTCTAGCTGAAATATTTTGGAAATTCGTTCGTTTTGTGGTCGCAACATCGTTGTTTAGACTACTTCAAATCCTTGGAGTTGATTCGAAGTTTTAACTATGGTATCGCCGTGGTGAGGCTAATTATTTTCATGCTGCATCAAATCTTAAAAGATGACGTGGGACGATTAATATTTTAATTCGGCCTAATAAGGTCAAGGTTTAATCTTTGCCCAAAACCCATTTGACATTTGACCATTTAGCGTTATACCTAAAGTGGTCAACTTGTTGATGAGTTTTGGTATAACTTGGACCTAGGATTCAACCATAAAAGTTGCATCCAAATAACCCCCTTAGCTTTTTTCCTTCATCCTTCCTCATCTAACCAAATCATATTCTTATCCTTCTTCTCTTTCTTTGTCGTCGCCTCACCTCCTCCTTTCCTGCGCTTGTTTGCACATTAGATCTTACCCCAATAGTATTCTAAGATCTAATTTCATCTCTCCGATCATTTCTTAGTCCATAATACCTAATTGCGCTATCTGATCTTACTCATACCATTTAAGTCTCATCCTTAGTGAAAGACCATTTGGTTGAATTGGAATGAGTAAAAAGGTCTCACCACTTTAGTGCTAAGAAAATTAATCGAGGCAGTTGGACTTGCAATAGTCCTTTGCTTTGAGATCTTAGAATAGGTTTTTGTTTGTGCTGCATCCGCCTTTGTTATATCTTGTTAGGATAGATTCTGACAGATATCGTCATTTCAGAGATGAAGAATTAGCTATCTTTGATGGTTTTTCTGAGGAGAGTCTTGATGAGATTTTAGAGGCATCCATGTTGTACGCAGGCTTGAATGGTCATTTGTTTGACCAACTTTGGAGATTTTGCAGCAAATCTCTTTTTCTTAATATCGGCTTTTGAGTTTGGGAATCTATGTTCGAACTTCCCATGTAGATGTGTGACTCATTTAGTACGTCTATTATAGATTGGAAGTTATGACTAGATTTGTCTCATGATGCGGAAATCTATATTTTGCTTAATTGATTGAGTGACCATCATTTAATGGCACATGATACTTGATTCAGCTTGTTGTTCTTGTGTGTTGTCCCATGGAGTTATTTTCTGTAATTTCACCTATCCATTTTTTTCTTTAGACAATATTAGGTGGATTTCCATGTGAAGCAGTTCTGTGGTAGGTTTCTTTTCTCACCGCAAATCCTCTCTTAGGAGGGATGGTGATGCGGGAACCTTTAACAAAACCAGCAGTGTTAAACACAAGATTGAGCATTTTGTTATCATGTTATGATTAGTCAAAGGTCATAAAAATGGTTTGAGCTCCAGCCACAGAGCAAGACATCTCGTTGAGTATAACCACTGTTTTGGGAGTTTTGGAGCCGTTGTTCATTTGTCGTCCTTGTTGTTTTCCCTTTTCAGCATTTGGTTCTTGGCTTGGAGGTAATTCGTGCTTGTAACTCTTAGTGTTTGTTGCCTTTGAAATTGCATGACTTATGTTAATGATATTTCTGTGTTTGAAAATATTTGTGCCATTCACGCACATTCGTTTGAATGAAATCTCATTTTTCTTATCTAACTAACAGTTGTCCTAGAGCTGGAAAGAATGATATTTTGTATTGGATAAATATTAGCAGAGGACGGTTTTGTGTTGTTTTTCATCACAGGTATAATTAAATCACCAGTCCTTGTTAAGCTAAAATTTATTGTGTTCTTTTGTGTGTGATTTCAGTTTTTTGCATTTTTACATGGCTGACTTCCTTTTTCGCCAACACGTGACTTTAATCATTTAAGTTTCCGCAAAATACATTTTTTAAACTTTTGGAAAACGTTGATTGAAAAAAAAAACTTCTATTGTTTTTAATTTTTTCACTGAATTACTTTCTTTTATTTAGGTTTGCATGAGAACGCAGAATTTGGTCATGGAAATTTGTGCAAATTTAAACATATGTTTTACATTAAAATAGACGGTTTGAATGGCGGAAAGCACACGCTACATAAATTTTGATTTTCATACGATTTTCATATGGAAAGTGAAGTGTTATTGAAAAGAAATTTTCAATATAAATATAAGAAGTTTAAAAAGAAAAATTATTTTTATGGAATTTTTTTATTTTTAGTCACATGAACAGCATAAGGAAGATGTTTGGATGATTTTTTTTGCGTGTATTAGCGGTGCAATAGGACCGACGATGCGATAAAAACGTTAACGACAACAAGGAAAAGACTATTTTAGCCTTCGGAATGTTGTTTCCATACTCTCCAACGATGTGCGCGAGTTATTAATTACCTCGTTTTATGTTCTAAAGATTGTTTTAAGCCTCCTTTATAGTCTACAGATGAATTTTTTTGGAGTATTTTGGGTAACTGAGATGAAAATTCCATTATAGGGCGGGAAATGTAATATGTAACACCCTGTATTTTCTATAAACATTAAAGTTACGAATTAAAGAATAATTAATTACAAATGTAAGAATTAAGGGAAACGGGTTACGCCATTGCTGTTCGTCTCAGAATTTTGCTTGAGATAGAGTCTGAGATTGCGTAAATCGGAATCCGTATGAAGGAGTTATGGCCTTCGGAAGTTTCAGTAATTTAATTAAAATTCAAACTGCTCAGGATTAAAGTTCAAATTCAAATTCAGAAGCAGAAGCGGGATAGGTAAAATTTCCCGCTCAAGGCCAGGTCGACCAGGAAGTCGACCAGGGGGTCGACCTCCCCCCATACAGGTCGACCAGGGGGTCGACCTCCCCCTAGGGTCAGATCTGAAGTCTGACCTATTTTCTCCTGTGACGAATTGCTGTGTCATTAGGGCTTGCGTGGCACGTTCTGGTTGATTCTCTTAAGATTGAATGGCTTTGATTTGCTTTAGATTGATCCGACGGCTCCTATTAAATCAAACTTCTATATAAGCAACCTAAATCTAAACCCTAAAGCTACACAAAAATATTCCTAAGATCGTCATGCTGTCAGTACTTAGCCTAGAGTAGCCGCCATCTTCTTTCAACTAGAAAGCAAGTAGGAATTGCAAATCAAATCTAATTCAACTAAGAGAATTCAATGCCTACAACAAAGGAGAGCTATTCAATTCTAGAATACAGATCCCAGAACTCAAGACTAGCCTCCTTTTTGTAAGCCCAATTATCATTTAGACCTAAACGATGTTAGAATTGTGGCTAAATAACTGGATATAGAACATCGCCTAATGCAAATCTATGCCTATCCTTTTTGTTAAAACTGAATTGATTGAGACTATGATTCTTATCATGCTAAGTTGTGATCTTGTTGTATGTAATTTGATGATAAAAGTTAGATGCTTTGGATCTATATGTTGTATAATTTGCCGGTGACATATATGTTGTGTAATTTAGCGATGACATATTATACTTTGGCAATGACATATCATGTCGAATAAATTGAAGATGACATATTATGTTGTATACTTGGTGATGACATAAATTGGCGATGACATATTATAATTTGGCGATGGAATATCATATTGTATAAATTGGCGATGGATATCATATTGTGTATAATTTGGCGATGACATTTCATGTCACATGATTTTGGTAATAACACCTATATATTATATGACAATTTGGGAGTTATGCTATGTTTATGCAAGTTCAACCATGTTCACATGTATGATCCAAAACTACATGTTAATATGATTAGGTTCATGTTAGATTTGATCCAACCAATTTGCAAAGTTCACAACTACATGCCTAATTTTAAGTTTATGTAGTTCTATGTAAAACCCCTATTTCATCATTCATGTTGTGTAGATCTAAATTTGCAAATTCATAATTACATGTATATTGTTCTATGCCAAATTCATATGTCACATGTGTAGTTAGATCCTTATTTTTGTGATGTTGGAGTTATTACATGTTCCTCTTCTTCCCCTTTTGTGTATAAGTTAGGCTATAAATCGAGCCTAACATTTTATGTGATTTATGCGAACGTTTAACGAGGGTAACGTTGGGGAAAACATGAAATAACATATAATTGGCATAATTGGCTCATAAACATGAAAATGGTTTATGGAGTAAGTTGGTATAAATTTTTATACCTAAAATTATGAACTTGATTTAAAAGGAAAGTGGGGCTTGACTTGAATGACAATAATTTACATATAAATATAAAGAGGTAAATATGTAAATTTAGAAAAGACGAATATGCCTAACCCGAGGTTAGATTGAGTTACGGTGTAAGACTGCCCAGAACCGCCCAGCATATCCAGCAACCGTAATAATACATATCTAATGTGGGAGGTTAGTGCATCAAGCCTAAAAGAACTCGAGGTTAGATTGAGTTACATTGTATAACTGCCCGGAACCGACCGGCACTTCCAGTAACCACAACAATACCTGTCTAATGTGAGTGGTTGGTGCTTTAATAAATAAATTAAAGCTAAGTCAGGAATGGTAGGGTTAAGTTAATTAAGGCAACACTTAACCAATGCAACATGTTAACTAAACTGATGGGTGGGGTTAGGTTAACTTGAACACTTAACCAATTTAACATGTTGAACTAGAAAACCCTAGTAACAGGGACCCATTTCAACAGTAACCCACATAGATGTATCATGGTACCCTGAACTAGGCAGGGTGGGGCACAATTACTGGGTTGATTATAAACGGTCAAAACAACGACGGTTGGTATGTCAGTGTAGGTTCCGACGGAGTACGGGCGTGCACGTACTCCGGAGTGAAAAAAGCAGGCACTGGGCATCAGTAGTTATACACTGTGCATCTTGAATCGTGTCGGGCTGCCACTATAGGATTTGATACACCCCATAGTGGGACCAGCACAGGTATCTACAATCGATTGGGGCCGTAGGACACAAATAGTAAATGCGTGCGAGTAGGAGCCGATCAATGAAAAGGGATCACTGGGTTTGAACTCGTGATAATGGTTGAAATATCTAATAGGTGCAGAGAATATGTATACGAGTGCGATGGTATGAATAGTTTATCTTGCCTTGTTTGTCTT
Source organism: Allium sativum (assembly GCA_030737875.1). Classification (NCBI taxonomy): domain Eukaryota; kingdom Viridiplantae; phylum Streptophyta; class Magnoliopsida; order Asparagales; family Amaryllidaceae; genus Allium; species Allium sativum. The sequence goes on along the minus strand of CM060910.1, from coordinate 993,061,155 downwards.
GCCCTGTTTACCTTACCTTACCCTATGTTACCTTATTTTCCTAGTTATTGTCCTATGTTCAGCTTACTCAAGTCGTGGTTCTCTTATCAATTTACATGCTGAATAATTCTTACCAGACTTATGTCTGACCCATTTTCTTTCGCCGTCTTTTCTTCCGTTTCCCCCCCCCCCTCAGGTACTCAAGGAGGGAATAGCTCAGCCTGATTTGGACCGTTCATCTTTCCAAGATTGAAGATTCTGTGATGTATAGCTTGGAACCTCTTACCTTTGGCTATGGCTCTGGACACACTTCTACTTGGGGATTTATGCAGTTTTATTTTGTTTTATGCTTCTTTATGTAATAATCAAGATAGAGATTTTGATGTAATGATTTGGAAGTTGGTTTGAAACAGTATGCTGTAATGTTTAGTTATGAACCACGTTTGAAATAAGTTAGTTTTTCCACTGCTTACATATATCTGTCTTGTAAATTATCTGTGTCTTTTACCTATAATGCTCCACCAAAGTTAAGATATTCCCTTTGTGAGTGACCTTAACAGAGGTGGGGTGTTTCACTTGGTATCAGAGCAAAGGTTTACTAGATCAGATAAAATTTTTGAAAACTATTTTCAAAAAGAAGTTTAAAAAAGTAATTTTCAAGAAAAAGTGTTTTATTTTAAAAAGGCATAATCCCCCAAAGCCATATGCACAATCTTTCTATCCTTTGGTTTGAATCTTTCCTTTTTCATTTCAGCATGTCTGGGGATCTTAACCTTCCAGAGGGCGTGCTGGTACCTGGCTGATTCAGAAGGTACCTAGAGGCTAGGGCTATTGTCGCAGGCCCAGCAGACATTCCTCCTCCCCTACTTGCAGCGGTTCCTCCTCCTCCTCCACGTGCAAATGCTTTCTCAAAAATATGTAGGGACTTTCGAGCCATGGGTGGAAAGAACTTCAATGGAAATATGAATCCTTCGTCAAAGCAAGAAACTGGCTTAAAGAAACTGAGGATTTGTTCGATATCTTCGAAGTGGATGATAGACAGAAGATACAGTTAGAGGTATGGTTGCTCAAAGACGAAGCTTCCTATTGGTAGGAAGTCACTAACACTGAAAGACCAGTTAAAACATGGATGGATTTTAGAATGAGATTTGAAATGAAATTCCTCTCACAAGCTGAACGAAGCCTTCAGATGGAGAAATTCTTAGCTTTTAAACAGGGAAGTATGTCGGTCAAGGAATACGTTAACCAATTCAATCAGCTGGCTAGGTTCGGATTGGAGTTAGTGAACACTCCACATAAGAAGGCTCTCCGTTTTGTTAAAGGATTGAATGAGCCACTGCACAGCATAACTATGTCCCATATACCTATGGGTGCAACCTATGAGAGACTGGTGGACATGGCACTGTTACAAGAAGAAGATAAGGCTGGCAAGAAGGAGACAAAGGTGGAAGCATCTCAAGATAAGAAAGGGGAAGGATCACAAAGCAAAAAGACAGATTCCATGAAAGGCGGGAAGAACAACAAACCTCGTGACAAGAGAAAGTGTAATTTTTGTGGCATTCCTGGACATCTGGTTAAGGACTGCAGAAAGAAGAAGAGGAAGATAGGTGGCTATTTCCATTGCGGCGAGACAGGACACATGGCTAGGGACTGCCCAAGAAAGCAAGGGTGTAACACCACGGATTTTTGAATAATCGAATTAACGAAATTAAAGAATAAATGTTTAGCATTGTTCTAAGGTTTGTAAGCAAAAGACTTAGTAGCTCATTTGGTTGGAACATGTGACTTGCATACAAGAGGTACAGAGTTTGATCCCCGCCAACGCCATATTTTTGTTTTAGGGGAATGGCTAAAAAGTGGCTAGTGTGAACGCGGTTCAAAAAGTAGTTTAGTGTGAAAATGGTTAATTAGGAAGATAGAAATATATATAGATATATTTATAAAAATAAAATAAAATTCAACCTAAAATTTAAGAAAAAAATTCAAAACAGCAGAAGCGGGAAGGCAAAACACCAAACCGACCTATTTTATGGGTCAGGTCGACCCCAGGGTCGACTCAGGAGGTTTGGAATTGGTCCCGTCGGCCCTAAATGGTCTATGACGAAATTTTATGTTTTAGGGCTTAAGTGGCGATTTCTGGTTGGTCTGTTGACATCATTACTTGGTTTCTAAGGCCTAGATGGATTTTAGAGTGATCTGACGACTGTAAATAAATTCAAAAATCTATAAAAAGACCCATAGACTCAAACCCTAAATCAAAATTAAAACTAAAACTATGGCCGTCATGCTGTCGTCTTGAACCCTAGAGCAGCCGCCACCAATTAGAAGAAGATTAAAGCAACTCAATTCAATCCAACAGCAAATTCAACTACAACAAAGAGACGCTAATAAATTCCAGAACTTCATTGAATTGTGAGTTTGATCACTTTAACAAAATAATTGCTAAATTAATTATGATGTGATATACGTTGGATTATAAGTTGTGGTTGTGAATCTAATTCATATGTTTAATCATGTATGTTAACTTGATTCATATTATATGATGTTATGCAAGTTTTATATATGATGTTATGCAAGTTTCATGTATGATGTTATGCAAGATTAATATGATTATGCAAGTTTCATATATGATGTTATGCAAGTTAATATGATTATGCAAGTTTCATATATGATGTTATACAGGTTAATATGATTATGCAAATTTCATATACGATGTTATGCAAGTTAATATGATTATGCAAGTTTCATATGTGATGTTATGCAAGTTAATAGGATCACGCAAATTGTATGCGAGTTATATGATGTTATGTAAGTTTGGATCTAAAATATATGCTAGTAGTTCATGATGTTAACTTGTGTCAATGAATCCCTTTTTATAATCCAATCACCTAGGTTTATAACGTCAGTTTTTATGCGAATATGGATGTGGAACATATGCTAGTTCGTATAAGTATTATGTTCATATGCAAGTTTAAGTGATAATTGGATTCACATATATACAAGTTCACACCTTTAAAGTTTAGATCCATATTCAAGTTGACATTTTTATGTTGAAACTATGACATGCATAGTTATGCAAGTTTACACCTTTATGTAGATCCATAGTTTACTCAGGTTAACACCTTTTATTGGATCCATAGTTATGCAAGATGACACCTTTATGTTTAGGTTGACGATATACATAGTTTATGTAAGTTTGTGATAATTACCTAGGCTAGTTGGGTGTAAAACTATGTTCATACATGCAAGTTCACACCTTTTAGATCTATGATTTTTGGATCCTTGATAATACAAAGACTATGCAAGTATGTTGTAATTCTTAATTGCAAGTTAGATGCAAATTAGATCTATTATTGTGTGTATGTGACTTTGTGACGTTTATTCCCTTTTTTAAGTATTAGACTATTTGCTAGTCTAATATGTATATGTCATATTAAGCGAACGAATGACGGGGGTACGATGGGGATAATAGTGGATACACACATATTGTGAATTTGGCATGTAATGGCCTAAAAAGACATGTAATAAATTTTAAGGAATAAAATTAATTAGTGATGAAATTGGTATAATTTACATACCATAAATAGATGAGCATAATTTAGGTGATAAATTATGGACATAAATAAATATGGAAATTTGAATAGGGAAAGTAATTCAAATTTGGGGAAAATTAATAATGTATAATTAATTGCCTAAGACACGAGTTTGGACTCATTTGTGGTGTAAGACTGCCCGGACCCGCCCCGCAAATCCAGCAGCCACAAATGGTAGCCCAATGTGAGAGGTCAAAGGCCCAAAGTAAATGCGTAACAATTGTATGAACACGAGGTTAGGCTCGTTTGTAGTGTAAGACTGCCCGGACCCGCTAGGCAAATCTAGCAGCCACAAATGCCAGTCTAATGTGAGAGGTCATACAGGGGTTAAGTAGTAATAAATTAAGAAATACTTAACCAAAGTAAAACATGTGGTGGGACATGGGGGTTAAGTGGGTGCCTTGGGTGGCATGAGGAAATACGATTAGTAACCCTTAACCAAGGTAAAAACATGTAAGTGAGACATAGGGGTTAAGTGGGTGCCTTGGGTGGCATGTGGAATTACTAATAGAAACCCTTAACCAAAGTTAAAACATGTAAGTGGACATGAAGGGGGTTAAGTGGGATGTACTAGAGGGGACCAAGCCTAGGTGGAAAGCTTGTGTCAAGCATGGGGGGGCCTTTTCAGTCCAGTAGCCCATTAAGTATCTTTGTGAGCTCGACCCAAGTCGAGGACGGGACACGTCTACTGGATCTGATTGTTAGAGGCCAAACGGGTTAGCGGTGGCAACGCAAGTCCAACGGGGTCACGTGTGTATGTGGGTCCGGGCTGGTAGGTAAGATATTGTTGCATCGTGTAGTTATAAGCCGTGCATTCCTTGCGTGGTATAAGGTTGCCATATTGGGGAGTGATACACCCCACTGTGGGACCTGCACGGGTATCTACGAGTTAGGGAGCCGATCGAATGGGGCAGGGTAGTGGGTACACTTAGTGGAGATAGGAGCATACGACACCTATGTAGTCAGCTAGGGGTACACGAAGCTACCACTATTATTAATAATTATTAAGGGGGTACACCTAGTGGAGATAGGAGCAGGCGGCACCTATGACGTCAGCTAGGAGTACATGGAATTACCATTATTACTTATTGAAGGGGTACATCTAGTGGGGATAGGTACACGCTGGGTACCTATGATAGCAACTAGAGATATACAGTCAAACATGGAGGATAGTGAGTACATCTAGTAGTACACGAAGCTATCATCGTTTTATTTAGCCAAGAGGGATCAAATTTCTAGAGTAACTAGTAGGGGTGCAGTTAGTGTTAGTACAGTACGGTACCGTACGGTAGAGTATAGTAATTATCCTATATTGATTAGGAAGCGCCATTAACGTTATCTATGTTTCTCTTGATTGCCTTGCCATACCCATGTGGTTCACACAGTCATTACCTTATTCTGCAGCTTATATCTTATCATATTTCTTTAATAATTATGTTGTTAGAGTTATCGGACTTGTCAGACTTTATGTCTGACCCCTTTGTTTCCACCTCTTTTCTTCCTTCCCCCCCCCCTCCCCCGGTTCTAAGGGTGGGACTAGTACTAGTGGAACTTGATTGGGATCTCTTTGGGAGCACTTGGATTTGGATTGCTGAAGTAAAGTTCAGCCTATCATTTTCTTTATGGCTATTTGTAGTAGTGGGATTATGTACTTTGTTTTATCAAGATGGATATTATGTACTTGACTTTGGTTTATGGTTTTTGATGATGTAACCAAACATATTTACCTTCTGCTGCAATAAATAAAGTTTTAAATTTTCAAGTACTGCTTTATATCTGTCTTGTTGTGATTTTCTGTTCTATATTCACTTAAAATGCTCCATGGAAGTTAATGCATTCCCTTTGCGAGTGACATTAATGGACATGGGGTGTTACAAAGGGCAAGGGCAGAGAGCTGGGCCTTCTTCTGGAGGACAAGTTCACACTCTCACAGCACCTCCGCAAGAACGAGGTAGAAATATTTCTGTTGAAAGTTTAGTCTATCTTTTTGATCATCCTATTCTTTGATTCTGGCGCATCGCACTCATTTATATCTACTGCATTATTTGAATCTCTGCGCCTAGACACCATTTTAGTAGAGGATCCCTTGGTTGTTTCAAATCCAATTTGGGGCTCAACTTATTTGTCAATGATTTGTATGGATTTGGAAATTTCTATACTAAGTGTTGGGTTTAGATGTAATGCCTATGTTTTGGGCTTCACGGGCTATGAGTTGATTATAGGCATGGATTGGATATCCAGTAATGGTGCCATCCTCGATTGTGAAAAGAGAGTGGTTAGACTCATGACTTGCCTCGGTAACACTCTCGAAATCTCTTGTAATCCCATGAACTCTGTTATGCTTAGCTATCTAGAATCTCTTGATACGTCTATTGAGGATTTGCAGTTTGTTGGAGTAGTCCGTGAATAATCGGATGTCTTTGAAGAGGTGAAGGGGTTACCTCCAAAGCAGGAGATAGACTTCCGCATATATCTCGTTGATAATGCAAAACCCGTTGCTTTACCCGTTAGACACATGGCTCCAAGGGAGAGGAAAGAACTCAGCAAGCAAGTTAAAGAGTTGCTGGAGAAGGGGTTTATAAGGAGGAGTATTTCCGAATGGGGTGCTCCAGTAGTATTCGCAACCAAAGCGAATGGTTCACTTCGCTTATGCGTTGATTATAGGGAGCTAAACAAGATGACTAAGAAGAATAGACACCCACTCCCAAGAATAGATGACTTGTTTGATCAGCTTGTAGGTGCCTCGGTTTCTCCCAACTAGATCTAGCTACCGGGTTTCATCAGCTAAGAGTGGCTGAAGACAGCATCGATAAGACCGTGTTCAGAACTCCGGATGGTTTCTTTGAATGGCTTGTCATGCCTTTCGGCTTGACAAACGCACCCGCTTATTTCATTGACTTGATGAGCAGGGTGTTCCGAGAGTTCCTCAATAAGTTTGTGGTGGTCTTCGTAGATGACATTTTGATTTTCTCAAAGAGTGAGGAAGAGCATGCTCAACATTTAAAAGAAGTCATGGATACCCTTCGAGCACATCAGCTAAAAGCCAAATTCTCCAAATACCACTTCTGGAGAGAGGAAGTAAGATTTCTCGGACATGTGGTATCCAAGGAAGGGTTAGCTGTGGACCCTGCAAAAGTAGTTGCGGTGCAAGACTAGAAGGTTCCACAGAATGCGACCGAAGTCCGAAGCTTCCTCGGGCTAGCGGGCTTTTACCGAAAGTTCATCAAAGACTTGCAAAAATCTCAGCTCTGCTTACATGGTTGACAAAGAAGAACCTAACTTTCAATTGGGATTTGGATTGCGATATTGCTTTCCAACGATTAAAGAGGGCTCTAACAACAGCCCCAGTTCTGACATTGCCAGATGGGAGCAAGATGTTTACCATGTACACGGATGCATGTGATACGGGGCTAGGTGTTGTCTTAATGCAAGAAGGGAAGGTAACAGCTTATGGAGGCAGGCAGTTGAAAGCACATGAGAAAAACTACCTAACCCACGATCTAGAGTTGGCTGCCATCGTCTTTGCGCTCAAGTCTTGGCGCCGTTATCTCCTAGGTGAGAAATTTGAATTGTATATTGACCATAAATCATTGAAGTACCTTTTCTCGTAGAAAGATCTTAACTTGAGGCAACAAAGGTGGATGAAATTCTTGGCATCCTATGATTTCGAGATTTCCAATACCCCTAGCAAGGGCAATGTAGTAGCAGACGCCTTGAGTAGAAAGAAGCTGACCTTAAGCCCTCTCTTTGTATAAAGGCAAAGCTTGGAGTACATAGCAAATTTCGACTTTAAACCCTCTGTTGATCATGTGACTGATTTGTTAGCATTACTAGAGATTCGACCTACTCTTTTGGACTCAATAGGAACCGCGCAACGTGAAGACCCTCATCTAATTGATGTGATGGACAAGCTAATTAGGGGTGAGACTGCTAGTAACCTCAATAGATACTCCATTGATGATAAGGGCTGGTTGAGGCGGGATGGAAGGCTATGCGTCCCACAAGCAAGGAATTTGGTGAAGAAGGTTCTCGAAGAGGCACACCATTCCAAGTTAACCATACACCCAGGTGGAGACAAGATGTATAAAGACATAAAAAGAGTTTTCTTTTGGGATGGCATGAAGAGGGATGTAGCTGAATTCGTCTCTAAGTGCTTAATATGTCAGTAAGTCAAGGCGGAGCAAAAGAAGCCTGGTGGATTGCTTCATCCTCTAGAGATCCCACAGTGGAAATGAGATAGCATTTCAATGGACTTTATCGATGGGCTGTCTAGGTCAAGAAGGGGCAATACCAGTATTTGGGTAATAGTGGACATGCTCACAAAAAGCGCTCACTTTATACTCGTTAAAAGTTGAAGGACTGCCTCATATTTAGCATCCATTTATCTTAAAGAGATAGTTCGACTCCATGGGATATCCTCCAGCATTGTAAGTGACCGAGATCCTATTTTTACGAGCGAGTTTTGGAAGAGCTTGCAAGAGGCTGTAGGAACACAGTTATGCTTAAGCACGACCTATCACCCCCAAATCGATGGTCAGACGGAAAGGATGAACAGAGTATTAGAAGACCTTTTGAGATTGTGCATTCTTGACTTCGGAGGAACATGGGAGGATCATCTTCCTTTGGTGGAGTTTGCCTACAACAATAGCTACCAAGCCACAATAAGCATGGCACCCTTCGAAGCCTTATATGGAAGACCATGTCGATCATTAACTTGTTGGTGGGAGTCTACAGACAAGCTCATACTTGGACCAGATATGATCAGAGGAACATCAGAGAAAGTGGACTTGATACGAAGAAGAATGAAGACTGACCAAGATAGACAGAAGTCCTACGCAGATAAAAGAAGGACCGACCTGGAGCTTGAGGTTGGAGACAGGGTTTTCCTTAAAGTATCTCCTTTGAGGAGCATCGTTCGCTTTGTATCCGCAGGAAAGTTAGCACCAAGATTTGTAGGGTTGTTTCCTATCATTAAAAGGATTGGAAAGATGGCTTACAGAGTAGAGGTGCCTGAAAAATTGGCTGGAGTACATAACGTCTTTCATGTTTCTCACCTACGAAAGTGTTTACATGAGTCTGCGGAAGTGGTGGAACCAAGCATATTAGAGGAAGTAGAAGTAGAACAATAGGCGACTGTGAGGAGAGTTTCAAATCATATCTTGGGTACAGAAGTCAAAAAGCTACGCAACTGCGAAGTCAAACTTGTAAAAGTTCAATGAAGTGACGCTGAGGAAGACGCGATTGGGAGACTGAGGCCAAGATACGTGCAGCCTACCCTTTTCTTTTTGAGGGTACATCTTTGATCTCTTTTTCCCTAAGTTTGTTCATGCTCGTATCTATCTGGTTAGTATTTTCCACAGTGCAGTTCTCGATCCTTAGGTAGAAACCAATGGATGTAAACATGCATTTGAAACATGTTATGATTCATGGTTGCAAGTGGTTGCAAGTGATTGCTAGTGGTTGCTCGTGGATGCATATACACACACATTGTTGGATCTAGATTAACCCTAGAGGGGGGGTGAATAGGGTTTATCACAGTTTTTAAACTGAATTAAAAAAACTGACAGGATATTAAAATAATAAACAGATCACAGAATGCAGCAGAAATAAAAGTGCAGAAAATAAATCACACACAAATATACCCAGCTTCGGCAAAACCCTGCCTACTGCTGCATTCCTAAGGTTTCTATTAGATGATAGAATAGATCCCGCATACAAGACCATGTACACTTGCGACTCACGCTTCTATTCTAACTCTACGCTCAAAACCCTAGACTGATTCAAACCCCGGAATCAGATTTTCCCCAGTTTACAAACCTGTAACCTGTATTTCTAGATTTTACAGATTCTAGTACTGTTCGGACGGTTTACAGAACAAATTAAAATACAACAAAATTTAAACCAAAACAAAACAAATTGAATAAACAAACAAAAACCCTAGGAGATTAAATAAAAGGGGTCATCCCCTTTCCACTCTTCAAAGAATTAGACCGGCCCTTTTTCATTTGATAAGCCCGATCCTTTTGTCTCTAAAAATGGCGGCTAGGGTTTCTTCTAATCCCAAACCGAAGTCAATTGCTTGAATGATGGAATCCAATTTTCTGATTCGCAAGTTCTTGTCGATGGTCTTGATCGACTACTGGTGCTCCTTTCTTCACCGATTTGGGGTTTTGCTTCTGCGATCGAAAACAGTGAGTTTTCTCAATTTTCTGGCTTTTAATTTCTTGCGAGTTGTTGTGTGGTTTCGATGCATATACTGCCTGTGATGATGTGGTGTCATATAGGATTTCATATCCTTAACTTGCGCTCTGATTTCTTGAATGATTCGATCTGATTTTGTGGGATTCGATCTTCTATATTTGCCGATGATGAAATGGTGTGATAAGATAGGATTTGAAATCCTCAATCAACTCTGATTTCGCTGTATGACTTGGACTGATTTGCGTTGATTGCGTAGCTTTCCCTTTCTGATTTGGTTCGATTTATATGGGTACGGATAACTATTCAAATCGATTTAATGTCTCTGTTTCAATTCGATTTCCTGTCTCTTGAATAAATGGAATCATTTCTGAAAAAGATTTGATTTCTTGCTTAGTTTTCTGCCATGATTTCCTCTTTTGAATTTCTTGATAGCATCGGCTGAAAATGAGTTTGTTGCCTTTAAAATCTCCTTGCGAGGTTTCCTCTTTTGTTCATGCGTGATTTCTGGAATTAATTGTTGCCCTATAAATGAACTTCATGTTTATTCCTTGTATTGATTTGCTGAACATACGCCATGTATGTAAAGCTGGAAATAACTTTTGTGCCAAACTGATGCTTCACTGATTACTCAAAAAGAAATAAACACTCGCCTAAAAATTTGAATTTCCTGAATTGCTTTAAAATGTTTTCATTCACTGTTTTGCACCATTTAAAAATTGTTGACTTGTCGTGACATTTTGAAATGCCTCTGTTCTTATCACCTGAAGTTTTGCACCATGTCTTAGATGCACTTGAACTTGAATCACATTGCTTGACCATGCAAGTGCATTGTATGTTCCACATACACTTGTGTGTAGTCTACATTGCTGTGATGCTTGTGTTTAGTTAAGTCTTGATGCAGCTGCTTATGTGTACATCACCCCTGCTTCACCATACTGACATGCATATGCCAGTGCATATATTTGCATTTCCATAGCTGCTTGACAATTTTTTGATGCTGCACTTTTCACCTGTGTTTGTTTATTCCTTATGAACTTGGCATGCATGTATATGCTGTTGCACTTCTTTGCAACTGAAACTCCACCTCTTGCTCCATGCTTGTCCTTACTGTCTTCATGTATGCTTGTCAACATCTAAAAACATTCACCATCCATGTTGTGTGTACTTAATTGTTCCCACTGGCTCGAGTTTGCTAATTCCACTTGCTGCGCTGAACCACTTCACCCATACATGTTGTTTCACCTTTGATTTTTTTTTTTTTTTTTTTTTAAGGCACCAGACTGTTATTTGTTAGTCATTTATTTTACACAAACTTGAACTGTTTTGAACATGCTGCATGTATACTCTCTTGTATCTTTGAATAGGCTCGACTATGTAGCTTGTCGTATACATTTTTTGAACACCTTTGCTTTGTCATTTGAGAACTTGGAAAAATGCTTGCACTTGAAAACTTGCTATAGTCTTGTTAAACCTGAAATACTGGGCTGCTTCACTATTGTTGTGTCCTGTGTCGTGCATGGCTCGACCACATTGAAACTGCTTTTGTATTGGCTTGTGTTGACTTTGACTATGATGATTGACATTTGTTTTGCTTGATTCATGATCTTGCTGGTTTGACTTTTTGTATTTTTGGCTCCATGTCCGTGTTGCACTGTCCCTTGCTTGTGCACTGAGTCGAGCAGGTCCACATGGCTACTCCTCAGTTGCACACTGATTGGCGAGGCAGTGCACACGTGTATATATATATATATGCACGTGTGTACATGCAGCCATCAGACAAATTTTTCTGTCCCTGCACTTCATATACATACTGTCTACCTTGTGGTATTTACAGTGTATCACTGTGAATATCACAAGCTGTCTAGACACAGATTGATGGTTTTATAATTCAGATCAAGTCAAGAAAAAAATGATGAGAAACACACCAGAAATCTGAGGCAAATAAAATTCTAAAAACAAAATTTATATTTGCATATATTCAGTATTATTTCTATTGCAGTATACTGTGTGTTTCTGTTTCATGTGTGACAGGTAAGCTGGGATGACTGGACTGAAAGCTGAAGATAAGAAGACAGTGTGTGGGTCAATGAATGTATGAGTCTGTATATACAAGTGAAAATGGATATATATGAAATGTAACTGTGTATATGTTGTGTGTATGTATGACTGAGTGACAATGAATGAACTGTACTGAGGAGCTGTGAGAGAATTGTATAAATATATGTAATAAACAAATTTGATTGAAATAAAATATCATTTTATTGTTGTCAAACGAACTTGTCTATTATATTCTGTTTATATACAAGTACAATATACAGTGAATGTTTAAATAGTGGAGTTATACAGAGTTGTACTGTTTGAATGTTAGAGATATAATATTCAATTCAAATATTATATTCCTATCTGTGTTGTATATATAAAACATTACAATAACAAATACATTTATAATAATATATATTTGTTTGTTATCATCAAACAAAAATCATATAATTGTGTATACAACTGCGTTATATACAACAATCTCCCCCTTTTGATGATGACAAACAAATAAAAGATTTTGATTACAATAAATGTGTTTGACAGTGAATTCTGAACTCCCCCTATTTATTAGCTCCCCCTACAACAGAAACTCCCCCTATAACTGTGCATGAGTGAAAAGAATGTAAAAGGATTCAGAATTCAAAATAAAAATATTTATAAAATATTCATTCATAAATCAAAATCTAATCCATTCTCCCCCTTTTGTTATCATCAAAAGGATACAGAATTCAAAATATAGATGAAAAATGAATAACAAATAATATATCAGCTCAAGAGGAAGAACAGTCATCATAAATCTCAGTCAATCAAACAAAAATCATAATAAACTAAGAACTGGTGGCATATCTCACATTGTAGAGAATGACGGATTAACGATGAATTTTATATAAAATGGTAAGAGTTAAAAAATGAGTTCCAATTATTTTCCAAAGAATTTCAAAAAATAAAGCACAAAAACAGTGATGGATTTGGACTATAGTTAATAATTCAATTTAAGTGACAAAAACGAATAATCTCAAATCCCAATCGCTATCAATCAACAAAACATAATACTTCATAAGATATTAACACACTTCACAGATTAGAAAGTGGATTGATAGGCTGGTTATTATACACCAAGGAGAATTTCACATAAAAATTTATTTATTGCAAATTATTTTCTTTTTCTTTTGATTTAAGAGCACCCTGACCACGCATAACCAGAGCTTGGATTTTTAAATGAGGTCAGTCGCAGCTTAAATTATAAGTTGTCTCATAACCATGCATGACCAGAGCTTGGATTTTTAAATGAGGTTAGAGACACACTTATGTATTAATTAAATATTTATCGTTTTCAGCTTTAAATAGAAAAACTCCTCGGTATATGAAACCAATATGGATGATAGAAATGTGGTAGGCACAGAAAAGGACTGTGAAATAAATTTCTAAATTAATTATATTATGAAATAAGCTCGACTGTACCGGGATTATTGAAAATTTTCAATTGACACTAATTCTGAAAAAAATAACATAACCACAATTCCATCACAAATATTTTCACTGTTTATTCAATATGATTTTTTTTAAAAAAAATTAAACTCTCCACATTTTAAAAAAAATTTATCATGGATGGCAGAATGATGATAGATAATGAGGATGGTTGTGAAATAATTGCCAGTTCAAAGATATTATAATAAATATTCAACCATCATGAAAATCCAGATAAAATCTCCTCTTGTTGTGAAATATATTGCAGTCATAATTCATCACAATTTCAAATTCTGATATATTTTGATGAATTATAAATACAGAACAATTTGGATATTGATTTCAATTTCTGAATAAAAAATAAATAATTTTAAAATTGAAAATCAATTACAAGAGGAATATGAAGAGCTATAGAGGACAAGAGGGATAAGAACAATATATACATGATGAGAATAAAAAAAATTCAGCACTTCCTAATCTGATACCACTTGTAGTCTCTATTTATGAGGATGGTAACAAGACATTGGAGACAAACAAGTATATCACAGACAACAGAAATTTAAAGCCCAAGCAGACAAATCAAACAATAAGCAATTATCTAAGGACAGTATCAGAGCAGTGCAGAACACAATATCACATCAGACTTGTCTGGGGATGGTCACATAAGAACTTTCATGATCCAAGATTAGAACTACCGTTTATTTGAAATCATTTGAGGAATATGAAAAATCTCTAGATTCAATGAATCGATCACACCAAATTATTATTTTCACATTCAGAATATGTGTGTGATTCAATAAATCAATAATTTCAGATGATTTTAAACAAACAAATATTTAAATCATATAACCATGAAATAACAGTGGAATTCAAGACCGGATTTTCAAAGAATTTTCACAAGAATTTTCTGACAAGTCCTCAAGAAATTTCAGATCATCTACATCAATTTTGTGAGGTATTCATGATCCAAAGAAAATAATTTATTTGAAATCATTTGAATCAATGTCAAGTTTTGAAATATAATGAATCAGTCACACAAGGTTGATAATTTCAAATTTAAGAGGTGTGTGATTATTCAAAATATCAATAATTTCAGATGATTTCAAACAAACTAATTTCAATCATAATAATCATGAGTAAAGATGAAATTCTAGATGTATCACTGATTCAAACCAAATATTTTTCAAGTCAGAAATAATCAAGCCAATCTAAAAATTAATGAGATTATCACAACTGAGAAGTAACAGTGCTGTAATGAGTATAATACTTTAAGTGTTTCCAAAATGAATTGGAAGGGACTCAAAACAGTATAAGTGTGTGAAGTTTCATTAATTATTCAGATCTTCAAAATTTTGAATTTATACTAACAGTGTTCAAGATATGATATGAATGCTTCAGCACTATTAGAATTTCAAAAAAAACTCCAAAACAATTGCAGATATATACAAGTTTAAATTCAGATTCTGGAAGAATTAAAACATGACAGTTTTATACAGATTAAACGAATTTCTAGAAAATCATAAGTACTGCAATCGGAAGTTAATGAAGCGTAAAAAGAGAAGAATATGGCAGTGTCAAATCAACTCAGGACAAACAAAAAGAAAGAGAAAAAAAAAGGAAAGGGGTAGAAGAAGAAATAAACAAAAAATATTTACAAAGACAAGTTCAGAGATCATACCTGAAATCAGTGTAAACCAGAATCTCTGACTCAGTCTTGGCCGAAGGAACTGTAAATGACACAGAGTTATAGACAATCTTGATTTCAAATTTCTTTTCAGCACAGCAGTTCCTCAGCCACCTTCGATACCTAACAGTTTATAGAATCGAGTGGTCTAACAAAGTTTGTAAAACCACTCACAGTTGTATTCATAGCTTTAGGTACCCAAACCTGCTTATATAACAATCCGTTAGAATCAACTAGAGTTCCCTTTGTAACCCAAATTTGTTTAGGTTTTCCAAAAATCATTTTATTTCTTTTCGGGATCCAAAATGAATTGTTATCAAACCAATTCTTATCTCGATTGTGATTCAAAAAACTTTTGGAATTTTTAAAATTCAAATTTTTAGAATGACTCTTCTTGAAGCAGTTTAAAGAGTTTTTGAAATCACAAGAGTTCAAACTTTCAAATTCATTTCTTTTCCCAAAACCAAGGCCATTTTTATGACCAGAAGAAAATTGATTTTTCAACAACATATTCAAAGATTTTTCACCAATTGAAAAGCGTTTCAAACTCAATTCAAGATTGTTGATTTTGGATTTAAGATCAGAATTCTCTTTCATTAGATTCGAACAACGATTAATGCTGATCTTTCTCTTTTCAGTATCATTCTGTTTCAAAATAAAATTTTTGTTTTCAAGCATTTTAACTTTGGTCTTGGATTCAAAGATCTCTGATTCAAATTTAATTTGTTTTTCAGATCCAAGTTTCTTGAGATTTTCAATCTCTTTTTCAAGCTCACTCAAAATCAGATCTGTTTTCAACAAACTATCACTTTCAGCAATTTCAAGTTTGGAATTTTCGATAGCCTTAAAATTGTTAAATTCCTTTTGAAAAAAATTGTTTGCATTTTTCAACTCAATCTCGTTACCTTTTAAAACTAGAATTTCTTCTTCAAGCCTTTGAATGTTATTGTTGAGATGAACGAGATCTGTTTTTAATTTCAAACAATTTTCACAATTAGAATTTTCAAATTTCACAACATTTTCAAGTTTTAATTCCAAACAATGAATTTTGCTGGTCAACTCATGATTTTCAGTTTTCAAAGATTTGTTTTTAGATTGGAGTTTATCAACAGATTTCGTTAAATCAAGACACATGTAAACCAAATCTTCATATGAGAAATTTTCTGTTTCAGCATTTGTTGATTCTCCATCATCTGATTCATCTGAAGTTTCATTTACATGACTTGTTAAGCATAGATCTGAATCAAAGTTGACATTATGGGGTTTTGAGCTGTTGTCAGATTTTCCATACAACTTGTTGAGAGTTCTCCAAACTTCCTGTGCAGATAAACAATGACAGATAAGATTAAACTGTTCAGTGCTAAGATAGTCAAATATAATTTTCATAGCACGAGCATTGAAATTAATATCTACACTATCAAATCCATTGATAATGACATCCCAACATTTAATATTAACAGATTTTAAATAAAATTCCATTTTGGATTTCCAGTTTGAAAAATCTGTTCCATTGAAAATAGTTGGAATGTGACTGGACTGACTCTCTATGGACTGATAACTAGGAATCACCATTGCTCTAGAGTTAACCGAATACCTGGCTCTGATACCAAATGTTGGATCTAGATTAACCCTAGAGGGGGGGTGAATAGGGTTTATCACAGTTTTTAAACTGAATTAAAAAAACTGACAGGATATTAAAATAATAAACAGATCACAGAATGCAGCAGAAATAAAAGTGCAGAAAATAAATCACACACAAATATACCCAGCTTCGGCAAAACCCTGCCTACTGCTGCATTCCTAAGGTTTCTATTAGATGATAGAACAGATCCCGCATACAAGACCATGTACACTTGCGACTCACGCTTCTATTCTAACTCTACGCTCAAAACCCTAGACTGATTCAAACCGCTGAATCAGATTTTCCCCAGTTTACAAACCTGTAACCTGTATTTCTAGATTTTACAGATTCTAGTACTGTTCGGACGGTTTACAGAACAAATTAAAATACAACAAAATTTAAACCAAAACAAAACAAATTGAATAAACAAACAAAAACCCTAGGAGATTAAATAAAAGGGGTCATCCCCTTTCCACTCTTCAAAGAATTAGACCGGCCCTTTTTCATTTGATAAGCCCGATCCTTTTGTCTCTAAAAATGGCGGCTAGGGTTTCTTCTAATCCCAAACCGAAGTCAATTGCTTGAATGATGGAATCCAATTTTCTGATTCGCAAGTTCTTGTCGATGGTCTTGATCGACTACTGGTGCTCCTTTCTTCACCGATTTGGGGTTTTGCTTCTGCGATCGAAAACAGTGAGTTTTCTCAATTTTCTGGCTTTTAATTTCTTGCGAGTTGTTGTGTGGTTTCGATGCATATACTGCCTGTGATGATGTGGTGTCATATAGGATTTCATATCCTTAACTTGCGCTCTGATTTCTTGAATGATTCGATCTGATTTTGTGGGATTCGATCTTCTATATTTGCCGATGATGAAATGGTGTGATAAGATAGGATTTGAAATCCTCAATCAACTCTGATTTCGCTGTATGACTTGGACTGATTTGCGTTGATTGCGTAGCTTTCCCTTTCTGATTTGGTTCGATTTATATGGGTATGGAAAACTATTCAAACCGATTTAATGTCTCTGTTTCAATTCGATTTCCTGTCTCTTGAATAAATGGAATCATTTCTGAAAAAGATTTGATTTCTTGCTTAGTTTTCTGCCATGATTTCCTCTTTTGAATTTCTTGATAGCATCGGCTGAAAATGAGTTTGTTGCCTTTAAAATCTCCTTGCGAGGTTTCCTCTTTTGTTCATGCGTGATTTCTGGAATTAATTGTTGCCCTATAAATGAACTTCATGTTTATTCCTTGTATTGATTTGCTGGACATACGCCATGTATGTAAAGCTGGAAATAACTTTTGTGCCAAACTGATGCTTCACTGATTACTCAAAAAGAAATAAACACTCGCCTAAAAATTTGAATTTCCTGAATTGCTTTAAAATGTTTTCATTCACTGTTTTGCACCATTTAAAAATTGTTGACTTGTCGTGACATTTTGAAATGCCTCTGTTCTTATCACCTGAAGTTTTGCACCATGTCTTAGATGCACTTGAACTTGAATCACATTGCTTGACCATGCAAGTGCATTGTATGTTCCACATACACTTGTGTGTAGTCTTCATTGCTGTGATGCTTGTGTTTAGTTAAGTCTTGATGCAGCTGCTTATGTGTACATCACCTCTGCTTCACCATACTGACATGCATATGCCAGTGCATATATTTGCATTTCCATAGCTGCTTGACAATTTTTTGATGCTGCACTTTTCACCTGTGTTTGTTTATTCCTTATGAACTTGGCATGCATGTATATGCTGTTGCACTTCTTTGCAACTGAAACTCCACCTCTTGCTCCATGCTTGTCCTTACTGTCTTCATGTATGCTTGTCAACATCTAAAAACATTCACCATCCATGCTGTGTGTACTTAATTGTTCCCACTGGCTCGAGTTTGCTAATTCCACTTGCTGCGCTGAACCACTTCACCCATACATGTTGTTTCACCTTTGATTTTTTTTTTTTTTTTAAGGCACCAGACTGTTATTTGTTAGTCATTTATTTTACACAAACTTGAACTGTTTTGAACATGCTGCATGTATACTCTCTTGTATCTTTGAATAGGCTCGACTATGTAGCTTGTCGTATACATTTTTTGAACACCTTTGCTTTGTCATTTGAGAACTTGGAAAAATGCTTGCACTTGAAAACTTGCTATAGTCTTGTTAAACCTGAAATACTGGGCTGCTTCACTATTGTTGTGTCCTGTGTCGTGCATGGCTCGACCACATTGAAACTGCTTTTGTATTGGCTTGTGTTGACTTTGACTATGATGATTGACATTTGTTTTGCTTGATTCATGATCTTGCTGGTTTGACTTTTTGTATTTTTGGCTCCATGTCCGTGTTGCACTGTCCCTTGCTTGTGCACTGAGTCGAGCAGGTCCACATGGCTACTCCTCAGTTGCACACTGATTGGCGAGGCAGTGCACACGTGTATATATATATATGCACGTGTGTACATGCAGCCATCAGACAAATTTTTCTGTCCCTGCACTTTATATACATACTGTCTACCTTGTGGTATTTACAGTGTATCACTGTGAATATCACAAGCTGTCTAGACACAGATTGATGGTTTTATAATTCAGATCAAGTCAAGAAAAAATGATGAGAAACACACCAGAAATCTGAGGCAAATAAAATTCTAAAAACAAAATTTATATTTGCATATATTCAGTATTATTTCTATTGCAGTATACTGTGTGTTTCTGTTTCATGTGTGACAGGTAAGCTGGGATGACTGGACTGAAAGCTGAAGATAAGAAGACAGTGTGTGGGTCAATGAATGTATGAGTCTGTATATACAAGTGAAAATGGATATATATGAAATGTAACTGTGTATATGTTGTGTGTATGTATGACTGAGTGACAATGAATGAACTGTACTGAGGAGCTGTGAGAGAATTGTACAAATATATGTAATAAACAAATTTGATTGAAATAAAATATCATTTTATTGTTGTCAAACGAACTTGTCTATTATATTCTGTTTATATACAAGTACAATATACAGTGAATGTTTAAATAGTGGAGTTATACAGAGTTGTACTGTTTGAATGTTAGAGATATAATATTCAATTCAAATATTATATTCCTATCTGTGTTGTATATATAAAACATTACAATAACAAATACATTTATAATAATATATATTTGTTTGTTATCATCAAACAAAAATCATATAATTGTGTATACAACTGCGTTATATACAACACACATTAGGTGTTAGATCGGCTCAGTCACTTTCACATTGCATATGCATATATGTACTTGTATATGATTGAAACTTGATGTGTTATCATGTGGATGTTGCATTTGTATGAATGATTGTGCACTCATGTAGAAAGAATGATTAGGGATGATTGCATACATAATGGACTCATGGCACCGACATGAAATGCATTAAGGAGGTCAACTGAATCAGTAGGCCGCCTGATTTTGCATTAGATAAGGACATGTACACACACTATGCATATGATCATGGAGCATTAGAAGTCTTTTAAGGACAATGGACGCCTGTGTTAGATGGTTGAGTAGATGGACGATTGGATGGTAGGATATACGTTCTTCTTGACTTGAAGATTTCGGGGACAAAATCCTTTAAGGAGTGGGGAATGTAACACCCCGTATTTTCTGTAAACATTAAAGTTACAAATTAAATAATAATTAATTACAAATGTAAGAATTAAGGGAAATGGGTTACACCATTGCGTTCATCTTGGAATTCTGCTTGAGATAGAGTCCGAGTTTACGTAAATCAGAACCCGTATGAAGGAGCTATGGCCTTCAGAAGTTTCAGTAATTTAATTAAAATTCAAACAGCTCAGGATTAAAGTTCAAATTCAAATTCAGAAGCGGGCTGGGCGGGAAATTTCCCGCTCAAGGCCAGGTCGACCAGGGGGTCGACCTCCCCCCATACAGGTCGACCAGGGGGTCGACCTCCCCCTCGGGTCAGATCTTAAATCTGACCTGTTTTCTCCTGTGACGAATTGCTGTGTCATTGGGGCTTGCATAGCACGTTCTGGTTGGTACTCTTAGGATTGAATGGCTTTGATTTTCTCTAGATTGATTTGGCGGCTTCTATTAAATCAAACTTCTATATAAGCAACCTAAATCTAAACCCTAAAGCTACACAAAAATATTCTTAAGACCGTCATGTTGTCAGTACTTAGCCTAGAGTAGCCGCCATCTTCTTTCAACTAGAAAGCAAGTAGGAATTGCAAATCAAATCTAATTCAACTAAGAGAATTCAACGCCTACAACAAAGGAGAGCCATTAAATTCCAGAATACAGATCCCAGAACTCAAGATTAGCCTCCTTTTGGTAAGTCCAGTTATCATTTAGACCTAAACAATGTTAGAATTGTGACTAAATAGTTAGATATAGAACATTGCCTAATGTAAACCTATGCCTATCCTTTTTGTTAAAACTGAATTGATTGAGACTATGATTCTTATCATGCTAAGTTGTGATCTTGTTGTATGTAATTTGATGATAAAAGTTAATTGCTTTGGATCTATATGTTGTATAATTCACCAATCACATATATGTTGTGTAATTTAGCGATGACATATTGTACTTTGGCAATGACATATCATGTTGAATAAATTGATGATGACATATTATGTTGTATACTTGGTGATGACATAAATTGGCGATGACATATTATAATTTGGTGATGCATATCATATTGTATAAATTGGCGATGGATATCATATTGTGTATAATTTGGCGATGACATTTCATATCACATGATTTTGGTAATAACACCTATATATTATATGACAGTTTGGGAGTTATGTTATGTTTATGCAAGTTCAACCATGTTCACATATATGATCCAAAACTACATGTTAATATGATTAGGTTCATGTTAGATTTGATCCAACCAATTTGCAAAGTTCACAGCTACATGCCTAATTTTAAGTTTATGTAGTTCTATGTAAAACCCCTATTTCATGATTCATGTTGTGTAGATCTAAATTTGCAAGTTCATAATTACATGTATATTGTTCTATGCCAAATTCATATGTCACATGTGTAGTTAGATCCTTATTTTTGTGATGTCGGAATTATTACGTGTTCCTCTTTTTCCCCTTTTGTGTATAAGTTAGGCTATGAATCGAGCCTAACATTTTATGTGATTTATGCGAACGTTTAACGGGGGTAACGTTGGGAAAAACATGAAATAACATATAATTGGCATAATTGGCTCATAAACATGAAAATGTTTTATGGCATAAGTCGGTATAAATCTTTATACCTAAAATTATGAACTTGATTTAAAAGGAAAGTGGGGCTTGACTTGAATGACAATAATTTGCATATAAATATAAAGAGGTAAATATGTAAATTTAGAAAAGACGAATATGCCTAACCCGAGGTTAGATTGAGTTACGGTGTAAGACTGCCCGGAACCGCCCAGCACATCCAACAACCGTAACAATACATACCTAATGGGGAAGGTTAGTTGATCAAGCCTAAAAGAACCCGAGGTTAGACTGAGTTGCGGTGTAAAACTGCCCGGAACCGACTGGCACATCCAGTAACCGCAACAATACCTGTCTAATGTGAGTGGTTGGTGCTTTAATAAATAAATTAAAGCTAAGTCAGGAATGGTAGGGTTAAGTTAATTAAGGCAACACTTAACCAATGCAACATGTTAACTAAACTGATGGGTGGGGTTAGGTTAACTTGGACACTTAACCAATTTAACATGTTGAACTAGAAAACCCTAGTAACAGGGACCCATTTCAGCAGTAACCCACATAGATGTATCATGGTACCCTGAACTAGGCAAGGTTGGGCACGGTTACTGGGCTGATTATAAGCGGTCAAAACAACGGCTGTTGGTGCATCAGTGTAGGTTCCGACGGAGTACGGGCGTGCATGTACTCTGGAGTGGAAAAAGAAGGCACTGGGCGTCAGTAATTATACACTGTGCATCTTGAATCGTGTCGGGTTTCCACTATAGGATTTGATATACCCCATAGTGGGACCAGCACTGGTATCTACAATCGCGCGGGGCCGTAGGACACAAGTAGTAAATGCGTGCGAGTAGGAGCCGATCAGTGAAAAGGGATCACTGGGTTTGAACTCATATAATGGTTGAAATATCTAGTAGGTGCAGAGAATATGTATACGAGTGCGATGGTATGATTAGTTTATCTTTCCTTGTTTGTCTTGCCCTGTTTACCTTACCTTACCCTATGTTACCTTATTTTCCTAGTTATTGTCCTGTGTGCAGCTTATTCAAGCCATGGTTCTCTTATCAGTTTACATGATGAATAATCATTGGACTTACCAGACTTATGTCTGACCCATTTTCTTTCGTCCTCTTTTCTTCCGTTCCCCCCTCCTCAGGTACTCAGGAAGGGAATAGGTCAGCCTGATTTGGACCGTTCATCTTTCCAAGCTTGAAGATTCTGTGATGTATAGCTTGGAACCTCTTACCTTTAGCTATGGATTTGGACACACTACTACTTGGGGATTTATGCAGTTCTATTTTTGTTTTATGCTTCTTTATGTAATAATCAAGACAGAGATTTTGATGTAATGATTTGGAAGTTGGTTTGAAACAGTTTGCTGTAATGTTTTGTTATGAACCACGTTTGAAATAAAGTTAGTTTTTCCGCTGCTTATATATATCTGTCTTGTAAATTATCTGTGTCTTTTAAATATAATGCTCCACCAAAGTTAAGACATTCCCTTTTTGAGTGACCTTAACGGAGGTGGGGTGTTTCAGAATATTTATAAGAGGAGGAAACGTTAAAATTCTTCGCTTTGGTTTTCCTATTTCCGTTTTAGGAGAAATTAAATAGGAAAGGATTAGATGTGTTGAGTTTTGGATGGTAGGGTTTGGATGCAAAATTGGCCGCTTCACACTTCTATTCATAGTTATGTGCGGGTTATGGATGAAAAAGAATTTTTAAAATTTGCACGCATATAGAACTGCCAGTATATTTAGGATGTTTTGCATCATGTTTTCAAAGGTGTTCTAAAAAAATTCAATGGATACATATATGAGGATGCGATTTAGAATCATTATGCATACATGTTTTATGGTTGAAATGCATAATGTACATTGTGTATATGAGCACATGGTTGCAAAGTGAATGTACGCAAATTGGTTGTGTAGAATAGGATAAGTAGGTATCAGAATTTGGGACGAAATTTCTTTTAAGGGGGAAGAATGTAACAACCCGGAATTTCAAAAATGGATTAGTTATTTAATTAGATTCTTGAAAATAGGAATTTCTATAATAATGTAATTTGATCACAAAATTTTAACTGTTGCGTTCGTCTCGAAATTCTGGTCAACTTTCATGTTTGGAGTTTCACGAACGGAGTCTGTATGAAAAAGTTATGGAAAAAATACAATAAACGAACAGAAATAAATAAACGTAATAAATATAATATATCTTACCATTTAAAACCAGCCCTTAATGGGCAAAACAGCCGAAGGGCGGTCGACACCCCTTGAGCAGCGGTCGACCACTTCGGGCCTGGAGTGCCCAGTGGTGGCTAGGTTTTGAAGGGTATTTTCGTTATTTTTTATAATTTAAATGGACGGATGTTTATTTAATCAAATCTAATGATTTATGGTCAATTCCACTCCTATAAATAAAGGGGTAAGGCCTCATTCTTTTCCACACAAATCTGTAGGCAGAAGCGAAGCTCTGTCATTTCCCTTTCTCTTTCAATCAATTTATTAATTAAAAATGTATTTATATGCAATCAATCAAACATAAATCATTCAGATTTGAAAGGGATTATTAGATTCAAATGGAAAAGGGTATGAATTTACGGCTAATCTATTCAACATTAGATTCCCCCTTCTTTTCCTATTTTCTTGCAAATCTACAGATTCAAAAGTATCCCCTTTTCAGAACAATTATAGATCTGTAAGAATTTGGAAATTGTAGGCCTAAAATATTATTCAGATTTTAGATTTGGATGCTTTCAGGTGAGTGGGAAATTTACATACAAAGTTATAATAGCCTATTTATCTCGTTTGAATAAAATCTCAAAGTATATGCCTAATATCATCATACCTGTTTATAATATTATAAGAATTGAAATGACACCTATCAGATCTTCTCATGAATATTGATAAAAAACTAAAAGTATAGATTTGTGGTTACAAATAATATTATTTGTAGGCTTATTTAATTGTTTATACATACTGCCTGCAATGATTAAAGATGGCCTCTCTTTTTCTGACCAAAATGTCATCCTCTCTCTCTTTTCTGATTACTTCCGATCCCAGCTTGGTCGCTCTCATACAAATGCACCTGAAGTAGATTGGCATCTTCTTTATCCAAACCCCGCGCCTATTCATATCGATCATCCTTTCTCTGAATCAGAAATTTGAGCTGCATTGAAGGACATGTCGGATGATAAGGCCCCTGGACCTGATGGGTTTGGCCCAGTTTTCTTTAAGCATTTTTGGGCCTTGGTCAAATATGATATAATTGACATGTGCAACGAATTTTACAACGATCCTACCTCAATTTCCAGACTAAACTATGCCAACATTATCCTCATACCTAAGCATTCGGGGGCCAACACTTTATCTTCCTTCCGCCCTATCAGCCTGCTAAACACTACTTTTAAAATCATTACAAAGGTATTAGCAAATCGTCTTCAGTCTGTTATTGCCACTCTTGTTGGACCAGAACAGTCTGCTTTCATTCTGGGGAGGAACATTCATGACTGTATCGCCGCAACTCAAGAAATCATCTCCTTCTGTCATCATTCATCTACCCCTGGTGTTTTACTAAAACTAGATTTTTCCAAAGCATTTGACTCAGTAAGTTGGCCCTTTGTCATGGATGTTTTTAAACACAGGGGCTTTTCAGATAAATGGTGTTCATGGATTGATAATATACTTAACTCTAGCTGCTCAAAAGTTTCAGTAAATGGTGCTTCTGGAAACCTTTTCAAATCTAAATGTGGGCTTAGACAAGGCGACCCTCTTTCCCCTTTGATTTTTGTGCTTGTCGCTGATGTATTCAACCAAATGGTTAAACAAGCTTCTTATCATGGTTACTTGGATGGTATATCTCTTCCAAATTCTCCCCTATGCATCAACAATTTACAATTTGCAGATGACACAATTATTTTCTCTTCACCTAATCCTTTCCATATCCAATGTCTCAAAATCCTGTTATATGTATTCGAGTCGATATCCGGTCTTTCCATTAATTTTAATAAAAGTGTTATCTACATGCTTGGTAGGTCTGATCATCTTGGTGACTCAATTTCTTCTACTCTCAACTGCAAAGTAGCAAAATTCCCATTGACCTACCTCGGTTTACCTCTCAGACCCTCTAAGCTTCACAAAAATGATTGGTTCCCCCTTATCAATAAGATTGAATCTAGATTAGCATCTTGGAAGGCAAATTCATTATCATCTATGGGCCGTTTAACTCTAGTTAAATCTGTGCTTTCCGCTATCCCTACACATTGGATGTCTTTTCACAAACTCCCCAAGTGGGTAATTTGCAAGATTGATTCAATTCGTAGTTCATTTCTTTGGAATGGTCAAAAAATCAAGAAATTAATTAACTGGAGGACTGTATGTCTTCACCCTGACCAAGGGGGGCTTGGTGTACTTGACCTTCACCATTTCAATACTGCTTTATTGGCCAAATGGGTCTGGAGACTCCTAAACACTGGGAACTTCATTTGGAAAGATTGGATTTTAGCTCGCTACTTTTCTTCTAACCCCCATTTTGTTTTGCATCATCGTCCTTCCTCTTTAATCTCTCCCTTCTTGCATGGGATTCTATCCTGTCTTCCTCGTATTAAATTCTTGTTTCATGTCTCTTTGGGGTGTGGTTCATCCTGTTTATTTTGGCACGATATTTGGGCTGGTCAGTTACCTCTCTCTCTTTCCTTTTCTTCACTCTTTTCTCTTCAAACTAATCCTTCGCTTTCTGTTGCTGATGGTTTTAATGATGATTATGTAAGCTTAGTTCCAGGTTCACTTTTTGATAGGAGTATTCTTTTGCAGTTGCTTAATATCTTTGCTCTCATTAGCAACACTCAGTTAAATAACTTGGATGATCATTATGTTTGGGTGCTCTCTCCTTCTAGAGGTTTTTCTGTTTCCTCATGTTACAATTACCTGAATTTTTCGGGTAGACGGTTTAAATTCTCAAGATTATGGAAATGCAAGCTGGCTCCGAGAATTCTCTTCTTCCAATGGTGTTTGATTCATGAAAAGGTCAATACAAGAGAAAAACTCTTCAAATGCAACGTCGCTCCCGATCCCAATTGCCCTTTCTGTAATTCTCATTCTGAATCCATTCACCATCTCTTCTTCTCCTGCGAATTTTCCTTCCCAATCTGGGCTGCAGTGAGTTCACATTTAATTGGTTGCATCCCCATCATAACTTCTTTTTTTGCCTATTGGGAATCTGATTCTAGTCCTTCTCTTGATATCTTACTGGCTGCTTATAGTTGGTGTATTTGGAAAGAAAGAAACGCAAGAATTTTTAACAACAAGGCTAATTCGATCATATCTATCTGTCACCGTATCATTCATATTTATTCATCCTCATCAGGTTCTGGTGCCAATCATGCTGATACATTCCGGTTTGCTCTGCCGGCGGCCTCTTCACCAGCTTCTTCGGTTGACAGCAATGATACAGAGACTAGTATGGAACTCGTGTGATGACTGATGATGCCGCCTTACCTCTTAGCATAATACTTGTATAATTATGATGGTTTACAGTTTGCTCTGATCGCTTTTGTACTTGTATCCTCATTACTCTCTATGTGTGTTGTATGATGCATCTTAAACTCTGTGTTGTTTGTATTTTGGACCACCAACTGGGTATGTCAGTTGGATATATACTGTTATCTATTAATTAACCGGCTGTGTAGCCACGCGCTACATATCCGTTTGCTCTAAAAAAAAAATTGTGTTTGAAAATATATTGTGGTAGTTGAAAAACACTGTAGATCTGGAAATCAGTCACATTAAACACTGTTCAGATGTATTTATATTCCGGATCTGAATTATATGATTTTGATTTAAAAGACATAAACCTGTTTGTGTTCAACATTGTTGGGGTTTTGGCTTAGTTGTTGTAAATATGCCTTTTTCGTCTTTTTAAACAAAAAGACATTATTTTGAATCCCACAAGAAGTGTGATAAAAAATTGAAAAAGTGAAAAGTTTTGTAAATGTACGTACAAATATAAATATACATATTTGTGCGTATTTTGCATCAACTATTCCAAAATACACATAAATAAATATTTCTTATGGTTTGAAATATGTATATTCCAATAATTAGGCATAATTTACAATAACCATAGCTAATAGTCTTTTTGTAAGATTTGGAACCTTATGGCAAGACTGAATGCAAAAAAGGAATATTTGGCTATTGGTTTAACCAAATAATTAAACTTAACAATAAATAAGAACAAAAGAAATTTACTTCGTTGATCATGCAAATATATATATATATATATACACACACACACACACTATCCATCTGAATCAACAAAAATGACAAAATATACATTTTAATGGATGTTTGAATGTTTGAACGGTGATTATACATGTAAATGTACCCCATATTTAACGAATATATTTGTGGCGGCCATTGTAGCAAATAAAATAATTGGTTTTTATAAATGGAGCCACAAATAAATAAATAACCATTGTAACCGACATTGATTTGGGGGAAAATAAATTCAATTAGGTAATTAAGCCTAATGGTTACAATCTCTGAAAATGGGTCAGGATTAATGTAAATAAATTTAATTAGGTAGTTAAGCCTAATGGTTACAATCTCTAAAAATTGGTTAGGATTAATGTTGCAAATCCCAATTAGGAAATTTAATTTATAATCGCAATAAGACACGAGATTAAGCTCAACTCGTGGTAGAAGTCTGTCCGGATGCGACCAGCAATTCCAACATCCACAAGTGGTCAGCTTAGTGTGGGAGGTCTGGCGCACAAACACATATGTATATATAACAGACAATAAATAAATAAGATTAGTAATGTCTATTGGGGTACAACAGGTAGATATTTCAGGACTGATATGATAAGGATAATCCATTTTTAGTTAATGTCTTAGGAATATTATGGCCGTTAGGCTCATAAGTGGCATTAATTATAGTTAATGGAAATAAAAGAAAAATAAATATTTAATGGTTGCCTTAGGAAAATATGACCGTTATGGTTATAAAGGGAAATAAACATATAAACAGAAGTAAATGAAATAAAATAGGGATCTATGGGTATTGATTGTCATTTAAATTACTAAGTCCAATAAAGAAAAATAATTAATCAAATATCCTAGGATAAGGGGGGTATAACTTTCCTTGTTTATGAAAGTGAATATTAAACATATAATTAAAAGTTAGAATTGAACTTGGTAGGTTAATAGTGTGAAACATTATTAACCATAGGAACCCGTGACGATAATTAATCGTGTGCGTATAGTATTTCCTAAATAGAAACCAAACGGGAATAACTCAATAACGTATCCCGCTTTATCCCAATAAGGAAAATCATTAAAGGCTAATTGGGTGTGAACTTAATAATCTTCGCGTATAGCTCGCTTCTCTAGGTTTTAAGTGACTTGGGTCGAGGAGTCCACCTGGGAGTAGGTCTTCCAATTTATGGGTCTTAAATGGTGTGTGTGAGGCCTACCCAAACCTGGAAATTTAAAAATGTTTGATATGACTACCTATCCTATGGGAAGTTGTAAGCGACTAAGGAGATTATCAAATGAGGTCAGCTAGATGGTAAAGCGAAACACCCTCCCTCACCTTACATGAGGTATGGGTTTATATGCGTGAATGACGGAAACGTTAACTAGTAGGGCCCCGTAGCTAGTTCCCTCTAGTTTATGTTAATGTTGAATAAATCATCAAGGAGTATCGAGTGACCAACAGGTCCGCCTAGGGTCTTAATTGATCGAGACAATCCACCCTATTTATCATTTGACAGTAAGGCGTTAAATAATTATGGATGTGCGTGTGAATATATAAAGAAACTCCATAATTAGGGTTCCACTCTCAATTAAATAACCATCCATGTTCTGGTATAAAGGCTTCATAAATATATGCGTAATCGTTCTATCTCAGTATCATATTTTGGGTATACTACCTTGGGAAGGGTAGTTAGTGTCGTGTGTATATATTTACAAGGTTAGACCAGAATTACTAACCTTGGAAGGCATTCATCTTGGGTTGAACTAAACGGGATACATCTGTGTATTATAATCTATATTGTGCATTTCCTATTCACCAGAATCTTGTTGTTCTGACCCCCTTCGCATTACAACCTCCCAGGTTTCTTTAGAGAAGTTCGGGTTCTCACAGGTGTCTAAGTTTGGCTTTCGGTTCTCGTTCTCTCTCGTGCTCATTATTGACTGGGTGACTCACTTTTATAAGGTAGTTATTTAGGTCAATTCTAGTCTATACTTTGTTTTGTTTCCGCTATGAGTTATTTTATCATACTCTGATTATGCTCATGTTCATTTATTTGCTGGTAACAGATCTACACGCTCTATGCTTGGATGTGTTCGAGTTTCGATTTTTGTCGAAATTTGGGCTCAGAAAAGTGTAGGTGTTACAATAGATAACTTAGAAAATGTATAACTTGTTTAAATGTTATCAGAATTGAACGAAGCAAAGTGCATGGAAATTTTAGTGACCAATTCTATGTGATGGAACTAGAATTGGAGTGTTTGGAGCTAACTGGAAGTTTTTGTTTAAATTAAACATTTCTTTAATTTTAATCGAAACTAATCCTTATTTCGACGATTCAAATCAAGGTTGGAACATCTTTTTGGAATATTTATCATAATCATAATCAGAATATATATTGGTATCTTTGTGGTTGTTATGGTTGCTTTTTATGGATGTTATTTCAGTTATTATTATTCATATGCGAATAAGTGTTAATTGTTGTAACACTTATATTATAAATATTGTGATATGGATGAATGTTTGTTGTGAATGTTATTATATTTGTTCACGCATTGCACCCACATATATGGAATTATATGGGTATTGATTAAGCCTAGTTCCATCTGGATTATATAAATGAATATTTTATTCATTTAAGTGAAACAAGACATAAAAATGAAAGTTGGAATTTTATATCCGAAATTGGATAGAAATGAAATTAAACCGAATACAAGAAACTTTTGTGAAGGTGAAAACGAATTTGAAAGAGTTTTGATTATAAAATGGCTTGTTCAAATTTAAAATCGAATTTTGAATATTAAATTCAAAATTGAATTTGAGTTAGGTATGTAAATGATGGTTTAAACTCAAATTTATTTTTCCTATGAGCTTATCTAAATTTAAATTTGATTTTTGCAAAATTTAGATTTCAAATGATTAAATTTTGAAAATAATAATAATATTATATTAATATTAAAATATTCAATTATGATAAATAATTGATTTTGAAGTTGAAACTTAAAAATAATGTTTTGAAATAAGGTAATATATGTTTTGAAAAGGGTAATAAATATATTTGAAGTAAATTAGACGAATTTTAGTTCAAAGTTATAATATGGTCCGAATAGGGCTTGTCACGCTATGGTAGTTTGCAAATTTCGACCATAAACTTCAAACGGTTATACCAGATGTAATTTAAATTGGATTTTCATGAAAAAAATGTTTTCTTTCTAATAATAATAGATTTCAAATAAAAAAGAAATTTTCTAATTCCAGTGTATAGATTTTGAGTTATGTCTAAATCAAGTTTCAAATAAAATTGCAGTTTTGTAGTTCACTGACTGAATTTGGAAACCACTGAAAACGACTTTATAAAAATCATTAAAAATATGGAAAAATTATGATAAATCATAATAAATTATTCTAAAGTGATTAGGATAAGAAATATAAAGTTTTGAACAGTAATTTGATTTTGTGATTTTTCATCCTAACTAACCGGATACTATAAAAACGATGTTTTGGAAATCTAATTCTTAAATGGACTAAAGCTTTCCAATTTAAGTACACTTGGTTAGGATGGAAATAATCTTCGAATGCTTAATATTAATTTCGTAGATAAAACTCATATATTCGAGGAATTTAAAAGGTGAATACACTGGTATTTCGCTTATAGTATCTGTTAAATATGAGAGTTGATATTGAATGTGAGTTGATATGATTTCTATCCAAATATTATTGAAGCGACCCGAACTTCCCCGGTCTCCGAAGAGATGAGAAAGAACGAATTACTGTGAGGACAAGACAAATCAGAACACAAACAGAAGAACATTTCATTGCTATTACAACAATTCCATCAGATACAAGAATATACAGAGTATAAATGAATAAATTACATTCGATAAATATCAGAGATTACAATAAATTACATAGCAGCGGAAAAACAATATAAAACACAACTGAAAGTAATGCACGGATACAGAGCTTTCCGAGCATCGTTCCAGCTGTAAATCAGGATCCTGTGAATATAAATCTGCAAAACCAAAACTACTAGTTGCCTGTGCGGAATATAGGGGCACCCAGAGTTTAGGTTAAAACAATAAACTCCAGGTCAGTCATGTGACTGGTGTGAGAACTAAAACAGTTATTAATATTGGTTTTAAAGTTAGGTAAATCAAGGGACCACGCCGTATAACACGGAACGGGTTTCCTCCCAAGAATACCAGTGCATAGAACAAACAGCGCAATGCTAAATAAAGAAAAATGAAGCTGTTATAAGACCCAGGTCCCATCACACAATGCAACGCAAGCCGGAGGATAGGGGTTTCCCTTATAACAGCCAAAGCATGCTTGATATGTTTAAAACACATTATTTGATACTATTATAGGTGTATAGTGTCAAAACAATTTCAATCATAAATATCAATCATAGGCGGCATAACTACCATCTACTATGTCGCCATACTAGTTCTACAATTAAAACCGAAATATCTCGTATTGGAAATTGGATTCCATTATGAGTCGAGGCAAGGGGCAAGCTCCTCTCCGCGTTCGAGACACTCTAGCAAATGTCCCAGGGCTATGCACTCTGGGCAACCCTTGGATCTTCAGGGCCGGTCCTCTCTTACGTTTGAGGATTAATTATTCCTGAACACACGTTTCCCGGTCCTTACAGACCTAAAATCGAGGCGCCTCACATTCCAACAACCACATAGGTGAAAAGTATATAAATGTCAGGGCTGGTAAGTCACTGACACCACCATAGCTAGAAAGAAACGTCGTGCTCTCCCTGCAGTCCGTATCCCGTTTTTAACTCATACCGAGGTGTGAGGCTCGCGAGTTCACATTACACGAAGCTGTGCCACAC
The DNA here is from genome assembly GCA_030737875.1 of Allium sativum. Taxonomy (NCBI): domain Eukaryota; kingdom Viridiplantae; phylum Streptophyta; class Magnoliopsida; order Asparagales; family Amaryllidaceae; genus Allium; species Allium sativum. The sequence continues at coordinate 993,028,265 of CM060910.1, read as the reverse complement.
AAATTGTGCTTTGATCATCACCACAAGACTTTGCTTTTCAACAGAAGCCTCGATCAATTGCCACTTAGGCATGCCACACAGGCAATTCACTCCATGCGTTTGATATCCATCAATATATAACCCCTGAGCTCGTACGTCTCAGAAAAGGGCGTTAAGCAAGAGAATAAATTCTCTGCCGCCAAACAGATATATATTTAATAGAGATCAATCACACGGACTAAAATCCAATGTCAGACACACAGTCCATTTACAAGTTCGTTCTGGGTCTGAACGAAACCGGAGGCACTTTCCTCGCATATCCATCCATCTCCAAGTACGTCTGGACGACCACCAACTATTTCCATCCTCTTGGGTGTACAGCCCAATCAGGATCGTCAGTAATTACCCAAACGATGTGAAGACTTCCGGTCTTCGACCACCGTCTTCATCTTCGACATATCGTCGAATCGGTTATTCAGAATGGGTATAAACCCGGTCTTTCCGAACAACCCGTGTATATTAAAAACAATTGTTGCACATACACAACAAACGCCTCATTCCAATCCAGAATATTCTTTTATTCCCAAAATCACTTTCCTAGGGGAAAGGTTCCCATTAATTTTATCCAAGATAAATTCTTTAAAATTTATCCTTTAATCTTCCTTTGGATGTCATTTCAAACCAAATTATGGTTTTCTAAACTAGTCGAGATTAGCGAACCACACCGAAGTAATTATTTATTTTATTTCCCAATCCCAACCTAATCATCCCATGAAGCAAAACTGGTAATACTCCATATCTAACACCGTGGTGTTATTGGTAAAATTAATTACCATTTCACGTTCAAATCTAATTAAAGATTTAACTATCGCTTTGGAGCAAAACTGGTAGTACTCCATTCTCGCTCATTTGCCAAATTTGATAATTTGAATTATCAATTCACATTTCAATCTAATTGCAGATTCAATAAAACTCCTTTTACTGGGTTAAAGAACTAGTGTCATTTAAAACACAGTTCATGACAAACCCAAATCACATTCTAATTATTATCGGGTTAAAGAACTAGTGTTATTTAAAACACCGTTCACGATAAACCCATGAATCAATTCAAATTAAACCCATTTCAAATCCAATTTATTTATTTAAAAATAAATGGGTTTTAATTTCAGTTCAAAACTAGTTCATTTTGATAAAAATCTATTTTTATCTTTTCAAATGTGGAGTTTTTAATCCCAATTTTTCCCAAATCACTTCTTATGATTTTACACAAATTATTGATATTTTTAATAATTTTATCAAGGCCCGTACAGTCGATTTCCATCAACAGCCATCGAACTGCACTTACAGCAACCTTTTTCAAATTTGATTTGGACGTATCTCCAAATCCAACCGTTAGATTTCAAATTTCTAATATTCGTTGGAAAGCTCTTTTCGATACGAACCCAACGGTTTCGGTTTTAGGAGAATCCGACGGTCGGATCTCCCGTAATGTTCGTTCGAAGTTAATGGTCGAAATTCGCGAACTGCCGCGGCCCGGCGCTTTCTATTCAGGCCATTATATTATATATATAATTTATATAATATATATTTCGTCGAATTCTATTTAAAAAAAATTTTATAAATCGTTTTAAATTCGTTTCAAAAACAATCTCAACTTCCATTTCAATTCAAATCAAAATTGAATTCTTCCTTATAAATTCGTTTTAAAATTCATTTCTATTCAATTCAAATTTCAATTCAATTTGAATTCATTTCAATTCGGTTTCAATTCAATTCGAATTCGTTTTATATTCAATTCGAATTCGTTTTATATTCAATTCATTTTCTATTCAAATCAAATCAAATTTGTTTTCTATTCAATTCAAATTCAATTGGTTTTCTATTCGATTCAATTCAAACTGGTTTTTTTATTCGATTCAATTCAAATTGGTTTTCTATTCGATTCAATTCAAATTGGTTTTCTATTCGATTCAATTCAAATTGGTTTTCTATTCGATTCAATTCAAACTGGTTTTTCTATTCGATTCAATTCAAACTGGTTTTCTATTCGATTCAATTCAAATTGGTTTTCTATTCGATTCAATTCAAACTGGTTTTTTTTATTCGATTCAATTCAAATTGGTTTTCTATTCGATTCAATTCAAATTGGTTTTCTATTCGATTCAATTCAAATTGGTTTTCTATTCGATTCAATTCAAACTGGTTTTTTTATTCGATTCAATTCAAATTGGTTTTCTATTCGATTCAATTCAAATTGGTTTTCTATTCGATTCAATTCAAATTGGTTTTCTTTTCTATTTGAATCAAATTCATTTTCTATTCAAATCAAATTCGCTTTGTTTTCTATTTGAATCAAATTCATTTTCTATTCAAATCAAATTCGCTTTGTTTTCTATTTGAATCAAATTCATTTTCTATTCAAATCAAATTCGCTTTGTTTTCTATTTTAATCAAATTCATTTCGTTTTCTATTTGAATCAAATTCATTATATATTCAATTGAAATCAAATCCGTTATATATTCAATTCGAATTCAATTCGTTATATATTCAAATCGAATTCAATTCGTTATATATTCAATTCGAATTTGTTTTAAATTCAAAAACGAATATAATCGATATAAATATCGTTCACGTCAAAATAGCGCATCACTAATCAACACGGCTTTATATTCAACAAATGGATCTATATTTCTTTCAATACACGACTCTATATCTTTGTCAACACATGACTAATCTCAGCGAATGAGTACTGTCCACGTGTGACTATTTTTGTTATTTAATATATTTTATGAAAATTAAGGTATCTATCGTTTGATATTGAATCAGACTCCAACCGTAAATTAGTAAGAGAACGATTTCCTGAATATTAACCCCGTAGGCCGAAACCAACATCAGATTAATATCCAGGACACCACTCATCTCATCTATTTTTCAGTTGATTTCTAATTCTATATATGATAAATATGTAAATTTTATTGTTAAAATATTTCGTTCAACTCATGACTAATCTCAACGGATGAGTACAGTCAACACATGAACCTTTACTTTATAGTATTCTTTATCTTCTAAATTGGAATGAGGCTCAATCAATTATCATATAGCGTTAACTATATGGATTTCCTTACAACACATGTATATAATAGCATTGAAAAATAATCAACCATCAACCAAAGTGCACTACACTGTATAAGCATCAAATATAGATATCTAACGCTTATAACAGCCTGTCAATCAATCGATCGACATATTTAATCAATCAAGATGAGTGAACTTCAAATCTCATCCCAACACCCGTGTGGGGTTTCAAACAATCAAACACGGATTTTATTTGTGGAGTTGGGCGATGTGTAAAATTTATCGACCCAATCAATGTCCTTCAAATAGGTGTACATAAACAAACCGTCCGGTTTGTAAATGAATATTTATTTTATTCACATTCACGTTAAAAATTATATTTTTAACGATAAAACATTTTATTCAACCTATGAAAATATTCTATTTGGTTCATTTATTAAATAAAATGCTATCTTTATTTATCTAACTTATTTTAGAAAATTTCGGCGGCATAACGGCACGATACTAGAAACGGGACAAGGCCTAGCCTTATCCCCGGTCTAGTGAAGGCCCACGCCATTCACATATCAATCAAATCCATTCCATTTCACCAAACAATTCAATTCAAACCAAATAATCTAACCAACTACACAACCAAACAATTAAACAAACAAGTCATCCATGGTCTGTGGATGACGGGTGTCGGGTGCTACTAAACACCGTCTGCATCCTAGTATATATATATAACTAGAAAAAAAATTCGAAAGGTGAGAAATTCTCACCGATAGCTATCCCAATTCCACGACTTCATTTATAGAAATCTTCATCGTTCTCGCCTTTCTGTCACCTTCGTTGCCCGTATTCTCTACATATGTAAAAATCGAATTTTTACTTTGCTATTCAATATATAAAAATTGAATTTTGACTTTGCTATTCAATATATAAAAATCGAATTTTTACTTTGTTATTTAATGTATAAAAATCTCGTCCTTTCAACTATAAAGATTTCGCCTTTTCAAATTTAAAGATTTCGCCTTTCAAATTTAAAGATTTCGCCTTTTCAAAAATATAGATTTCGCCTTTTCAAAAATATAGATTTCGCCTTTTCATTCTTTCTATAATATAAAAATCATATTTTTAATATCTATGCTATATAAAGATCATATTTTTAATCCTTTAAAAATATAAAAATCATATTTTTATTATTTTCAAAATATAATTATTGTATTTTGATTCTACTTATAACCTAATAATTATATTTTTATTTTATGCCTAAACATAAAAATCATTTCTTTTGTAAATTAAAAATCTACATACTACAAATCAGTTTTTAAACTGATTAACCTAAGCTAAACATTTAAAATGAATTAAAACAAAAATAAACAAATAAATGAAATTAAAAAAACTTACAGTGAATGTTGGGGGGGGGGGGGGGGCTGTCGCGTCAGTCGAGGCAGGGGGGTGCTCTCGTCGGTCGACTTCGAGGAGGGGGGGCTGCGGTCAGCATCAGGATGGGGGGGGGGGGGGGTTTCATCGATCGAGCGTCGATCTGGGGGGGGGGGGAAGGATCGCGCTCTGGCGCGAGAAAGGGGGGGTTCGGAGGTGGCGCGCCGCCACCTGGGGCACGGCGGTGGGTGGCGCTGCCCTAGGGGGGGCGCGATGCTCCTCTCCGCCTCTTTTTTTCTTTTGCTGATTCGTTTTGAACGGGGGGGCCTGCTTAAAGAGAGGGTTTTTTATTTTTTTATTTATTTAATTATTTTATTTATCACTAAAAAGCAACTTTTATTTTCGACCTCTAAACGAGGCCCACCGCCTGTCGTCCATAGCGTTTTACCCCCATTCTGAACACAATGGGATATGTATCGTAAGCTGATTCGATCGTTTCGATCGGTTTCCGTTAAAATCAACATAGAACTCTATATATTGAATTTGAACGCGCATTTCAATTTACTGGGGTCACATACGAACTCTTAAAATGCAGAAAAATATTTCCTAGCTTCGTATTGACGATACGGTCCTAACAAAACTAGTTTCGTCGAATTCTGAGATCGTTGGAAAAATGGCCATTTTCCAGTCGATTAAAATCAACTGAAACTGGTCAAACACGTTTTCCTTTGCCACGCTCACATATTGATTCGAAAAATTATGAAATCTGGAATCTAGTAATAATTTGACATCACGGATCCAACAAAAGTGGTTTCGTCGAAATCCGAGGTCGTTTGCAAAATTCCCATTTTTAAGGGCCTGAATTCCATAGCGACTATTCAGAATTTTCAACTGGGCATATCTTTTGATTCCCGCTATGAAATTTCGATTATTCGGATTCGTTGGAAAGATATCATCAATTAGATCCTATTATTTTTGGTTTCGCTAAAATCCGGATTATTTTGCACCCGGTACACTTAATTGAAGTTTGAAATCGAATTATCGAACTACCGCGCCATTTTCAATTCTATTTATAATTATATATAATTTATTTATACTCTAACGATGGCGTATATAATATATACGTTCGATTCTATATTCAAAATAAATTTCTCGTCGATATTATTTAAAATAATCCATTTTAAATATTCAAAATTCGCTCAAATTGCCAAAATAAAATTTTTTAAACTGGCTCGCATTTCCGGGTTTTTACAATTATATTTAATATCAACTGATTTGGGTTTTTGAAGATGATGTCTTAAATAACATCATCCTTAACCCAGCAGATTTTATGTTATTTGGTTTATCAAAGATAAAATTCTTAAGAATGTTGTTAAGATGTAATTAATTATATTTGATTTAAAGACATGTTTTGGACAAGGAATTTGTGGTTAATTAATCTTTTGATTAAGGTTTAAGTTTTCCAATTATAAATGAACTGGATTTGGATAGAGAGAATCTCTGGATATTTAATTCTATGGTTAAAACTTATACTATTTGAGAATTTGAAATGTTTCTATACCGTTATTCCGCTTATAGTATTTTTTGATTATTAGAACTGATATTGGATATAAGCATATATAATTTCTATTTAAATCTTATGTTTGATATCAATTGGTTTTGGGTTTCTTGTGAGTGGTGTCTTAAATAACATCATTCTTTAACCTAACTAAGATTAAGCTATGTTTGAAACTTAAGAAGGATTAAGATTTTTAAAATGATATTTAACGATATTGGTTTAAAAATGGGTTTTAAAAGGAAAGCTAAGGTATAAAGCATTCATGAATCTTGACAAAGATTAATGAATGATTATTCATATTTTTTTAAGACTTAATTATCTTTGATTCAAAAAGATATGTTTGAAAAAAGCATATTTTACGGAATCAATCCTTTGGAATATGAATTTTAAAAGGAACCTTGGTTAAGGTCAATAAAATCTTAGTTTAAAAGATTTAAAGGAATCGATTCTTGGCTCAATGAGCTTAACAATTAGTTTTTTGTTAAGGATCAGAAATTGAGATTTTTTTTAATGAAAGGTTTCAATTAACCAATCAAAGAGGAAAGAGACTTAGCAAATCTTGTATTTCCATATGCTTTAAAAATAACGCTAATTATATGGAAAGACCGGAATCAGATTTCTATCCAAAACCATTTCAAATAATGATACAACAAAATGGAGAAAATAAAGATAATAAAGACGATGATTGAAGACTGGGAATCTTCACATCGAAGGACTGTTTGTTGATGTCTCGGGTAGGCAGCTTTCATCTTGAGATTAATTATATTATAGTAGTGGTACAGACGTGTTTGAAGAATTTCTGGATTTGCAAAGGCTACTCTCCTTTATTGGGCGAGGAATAATGTGCCTTCGGTTTCCTTTAGTCCCTGAACGAACTTGTATGGATTGTATGTATGACGTTGTAATTTTTGACATAACAATTAATCTCTGTTAAATATATATATGTTTGGTGGCGGGAAGTTTGTTCTCTTAGTTTAACACCCTTCTTTGAGACGAATAAGCTCAAAGGTTATATATTTATAAACATCAGTTATGTGTTATGAATTTACTATGTGCATGCCAAGTGATTGAGTTGCAGATGATCAAAGCGTGGATTTAGGGTAAAGCGTAGCTTTGTGTAAGGAGACTTCGTCAAGCCTCACATCCCTGAAATGACCGAAATAGGGGAAGTACGGGAAGGTTATAGGGTTCACAACCCTAAGGGTATGACCATTTCCTTCTAGGTATTTTTAAAGTGATACCATGGTATAAATCCCAGGTATTTTACTTATGTGGCTGATAGAATTCGGGCACCCAGTTAAATGTTGGTAACGACCAGGAGGTGGCATACTCGTGATAGTTAGTTATCTAGTTATAGAGATAACCCGGCCTTGTGCTAGTAGAGGGTCGGCGTGGTTCTCGGGGAATCTCCCTAGAGGCATACCCATCAGATAATGAAGTTTCTTTTCCAGGTCATTTGTTGGAAATCCATTATCCACTACGAACCCATTCGGTTTTAGTTGTATACCAATGTCAACATAATAGGATGGGGTGTTATGCTGGCTAAGATTGATACAATTACTTTCGAAGTGATTTTCCACACTATTCATTAATAGTAATTTCTTTGCATATCAAGCATTTTTGGTTATCATGAGAAGCAACCTCGCTCATGTTTTCGATTCATTGTTTGTGTGCCGCGAGACCTTATGGTAGCTTAATTTCCAAAAACCATTATGATTTTTCTACACTGGTATTCATAAGGGGAAACCCATTCTATATTATACGGCATGGTCTTATGAGTTACCTCATTTTAAAGAATAATTAACTTTTTAAGTTCTCACACCAGTCTCATGACCGACCTGGAGTTCATTGTTCCTTTCCTAAACTTTGGGTGCTTATAATTTTTCCATTCGGGCAACCTAGTAGTTAAGCTTTACATATAGTCTTGTAGCTATTAGATTGGAGCACTTTTATATTTGGAGCTTGGAGTGAGATTGGAGCATTTTTATTCTTCCATTGAACTTTAGTATTTTCCGATGTGTAACTGATGTACTCTGATATATCTTTGTAATACTGATGTGAAATGTTGTCGTATCAATTAAAGTTAATTTTGTTTTTGTACTAGTGTGTTATTACCCCTAACGATTATTCTTTGTGAACGTTTTGAGTTGATTTAATTAACAACTTGAAGCGGTCAAAAAGGTAGGTGTTACATTAGTGGTCCGATGGTGGAGCTTCAGGTGAATGAGAATGATCGTGTTTGGGCTAGGAAGGAAAGCAAGTTCAACGAATTGAATTCGGGTTCGACAGTCACGAGCGAAAATGAGAAGGAAGAAGAAAGGAGGAGAATGGGCCGAAAACTTAAAGAGGATCATACATGTCGCTCCAAGGCACGGATCGGCCATGCCGACCCCGAGAAGAGATACATTTGATTTGGAAGATGAACCAAAAAAGGAGATGATGTAAGAGAAATTCCATGGCCTTATCAACATTATAAAGGACATGCATGCTGATTCATGTGCGAAAATCAACTTGGCTTGACAACGTGCCCGATTGACATGTAAAGTGGCGTTAGGCGGCAACAAACGCGTGTTTGTAGGCATATGTGGGAGTCGACAACTTGACATGCAAGACTGAATGAAATGGTACTCGACCTCCTGACTCGATGGGGTTTGAGTAGTTATCTTCGACCATTAAAATTCTCAATTAAAAGCGCGCTTAGCTCTTTATACATACAGAAAAGACTAAAGCAACATGACTGTTCCTCCTCATCATTTCTACAGAAACGGATATTGCTCCAGGAGTGACATTAATAAGAGTATAAAGCTCAACTGATTCAAAGAATATCATGTCTACGACGTGACATGCTTTGAAGGTCAAAATATTGAGCTGCCTTTAACAACGCTGTCATGTTCTCTAATCTTCATGGCCAGATCGTTTGAAGCTCGAACACGAGGCGATCCATATTCCAAATGGTTTAAAACAGAAGACTAATCCTTCATGCTCATGGAGTTAGGCCCTCTCAACACTCAAATCATCCAAGGCACATAGCCCTGATCGGCTTAGTCATGGGTTGGTTACATTACTTTACCCTCGGATCGATATTCCCTCAGTTCGACCCTGATTCGGCTCAACATCCTCAACTCTGCCAAGTGGCATAACACCACTTCACTTCCCCATTTGGCTTGGTATGACCCCAGATCAACATGATGTATGTTAAAACAAAACGAAAAATGTAGGTGACATGGCCCACTTCGCCCACTCACTCCACCACACCTATTTTCCCGCTTGCTCATCTAGCTGAACCGGATTCGAACCTCACCTATAAATACCACTTTGGATCATCATTTGAGGACTTCTTCTTGAACTTTTGATACTCTAAAATTACTGTTTCTTATTGTGCTCAGGATTGTATCAATTCCACCCTTCGTAAACACCAATATAGTGAAAAATTAGTGAAAATTATTAATTGTGAATAGGTAAATGCGAGACGAACCATTATAAGTTGTGTGTTGTCTTTACTTTCTTCATTTAAATTTACTTTCTTCGGATTTTTATTCTCTATTTTCATAATCTGTGGCGTTGGACCATTTTTAGTGTCAACACATATTATTTTCATTACTTTGAAAACATCTCCATATACTTATCATAATGACATAAACTTATTCACAAAACATTATATTTTTAATACTTTGAAAATATCACAGTATACTACTTATTTCAAAAGAATAAATTTGTTTGTGAATCATATATGGGTGAAATAATGTTATACAGTACATTGTATACTATATTATCCAAATCAATTGGTATTTCATATATAGAATTTATAATGATAAAGCTAATTATACTCAATTCCAGTTTTTATATTCAACTTGTATTGTTCGTTGAACAATGGTGAAATCATCATTCAAATTCACACGAATAGTACAAGTTCTGTGTGTAGAATTAAATATAGGATTTAATCTGAATATTCTATATATACTTTAATTCTATTTTAGTATTTGAAAACTTAGAATATTTTTTCAAATCTTATTTATTTATTTTCATATAGTAAATCAAATCATTATAACTTCATTTTTAATCTTAAAATATTTTATAAAATTTCATTATAAGTTCAAAATCATCTATATGCTGATTTATAAATTTATAAGGCTGCTTGTGAAACTTGGTTTATAAAGATTTGCAATGATTTGTGTAGTAAAACTTGATTCCGTTATATAACTCTTTTGATATATCGTACATAAAATCTGCTTCTAAAACTTACTTTATTATAAAACCATTTGTCTAACTTCACAAAACTTAATTCTTTTGTCTTGTGGCAAATCATCATATTTCAAAATATTTAATTTAGGCCAACAGCCACCAAACACTTACCATATGTCAATATCACTTACCAATCATGGTCCAAAATTGGATTTTATGTTAAATGGTTCATATATCAATAATACGAAGGAAATTAATCATAACAATCACATTGAGGAACCATATTGGAATCCTCCAACCTGTCCCCTATGTCATAGCTCTTAGATCAATATGTGTATATTACACACAAACACACACACACACACACGCACACACGCACACATACATACATATATACATATATATACAAGTAGTGTTGAGGAATCCTGTTGGATTCATTCAATTTTTCACCTACATCACATGCAATATATAATCATATAATATAGCTAATCCACAACTAGTCAGGTATATATAAAAGCTCATTTACTCAAAGAGTGGGGATATATTCAAACCAATTGATAAAACAGTAAAACATACAAACAATTATATTATTTATGGTATAATGTTATTCCAAAATGTGTGAGTTTTAGCTGACCATAACATTTAGTTGACATATTCACATTGTCGAATAGTCAGAATATATCAAGTTCAATTTTTAACTAAAATTTGCTCGAGCTCAGAACTTGACCGGTTCAACTCTTATACATAGATTTCACTAATACAAACCTAATATTATTGACCACATCCAAATCCAACCTCATATGAAATGGTTATTGAAATTATAAGTTTGCGCATACATTAAAATAATTTAAACACACCAATAGCTAGTTAATCATGTAATTAATTAAGCTTAATCATAATTCTAATTCATCCTTCAGAAAAACATGATTTTTAGTTTCTACCGCCACCTTCTCTCCTCCACCATGGCACCATCTAACCATCGCATATCGTGCACCACCACCGTAGGTGCTCCTGACCTTTGCGCCTCTAACACGCCAATAACGTTGGTCTCCATCTTTCCGCTGTTCCCCCAAAAATCCTCAAAAACTGCAATGAGTTCAACTCCAATCCTCACCTCAACGATGCTCCATTTGACAATCAGCTACTACCGATGGGTCACCTTGCACACACACCACTTCCATGTTGGAAGTTTCCTCCAATTCGGTTTCGATTATCACATGCGATCTCAACAGTACGATCGATGGTTAAGGAGATATTGGCTCAAAACCCTTATTTAGGGTTGTGAAATAATGAATGTATTTAGCTCCTTCTATGGCATTTCAAAACGCCATCATTTGAATTTTTCCGAGCTTCAATTGAAACGTGCTTGTTAACATTCAGGAATAATTATCCCTATTTCGAACTCAATGAAACTAGTTTCGGGACCTAATTTGATCATATATAAAAGTTAGATTTTCCAATCATATTATATTATTATAATATCAAATCTTTCAACACAACGTGCTTTTAGCACGCATGATCACACAATAAGTCTGATTGTCACAAAACTTGACATTTAACAATAATTTACTATTCTAGATCTGATGAAACTGATTTCGTCAAAATCCGAGGTAGCTTTCAAAAATGCTATTTTCTTGTGTTAACAAAGTCAAGTTACTATAAATCAATTTTGAATCACTAAAATTCTTTAATAAAAAAATATTATTATCGTTCTTACTCAAACAGAGTCTCACACAATCTTCATATCAATTTAATTTCATGTTAAATTCATGATTCACAAATCTAAGTTATTATAATATTCATGTAAATTCAATTAAATTCATTAAATTTCTAAATCATCCATTTTTGTATTTAAATTAATTAAACATTTACAAAAAAATTGGACTATTGCACCCCTTATCGGGGGTTGCCCAAGGCCATAACCTGAAGATATTGGAGGGAAGGCCTGGGCTTGCAATCGATTGGTGGACAGAGCAGTAGCATCAGCTTATTTTAAATATCTCCATATTCTCATCCTTCAATTTTTCATTCAATGTCTACATGTAAAATTAAACATTTTGGAGCTAGGAATTCAAAGTTTATTTTTTCACATGAGGAAAAAAGGGAGAAGGACGAATATTAACAAAAAATTTAGATCTAGTCCCAACTTTCCAAATTTGTATCCGAGGACAAAATCATATTCCTTCTTTTTTGTGGACCTCTTGTCTCCCTTCAGTTGTTTATGCCCCTGTTCGTCCGCTTGTACACCCTTCCCCCTCTCATTACCATTGTATTCACTATCTTCGTCATCGTCGCTGATATCCCCTCCCTCTCTCATTACCATGCCTTCTATGTTTACAACGTCAACCTGGATAGCCGCTCACCCTAAAATTCCTCCAAAACTCACTGTTCTCTCATGAATCAAAAGTTGTACCACTGTCACAGCCATCCCTAGATGTGCCATGCACCAACATCGTCAATATGAAATTAACAAAAAAACAATAACAAACTAAAATGCTAAATTAATTTAGCATTAAATCAGGGTAATGCTATATCCATTTTTCAATAGTTCGAAAATGCGAAATTATTCTATTATTAGCATACTTTAAACATGATAGTGTACTTCATAATTAAAATGCTATATTAATCTATATTTCAGATATTTAAAAGATGCAACGCTAAATTAAATTAGCATGAGATACGTACAGTGCTATGTTCATTTTTTTTTAAGTTCAAAAACTGGTAAAATAAACTAATATAAAATTAGCATAGTGCTATTCAATTTTCGAAGTTTAATAAAATAATAAATCAAATTAGCTTTATCATTCTTTTTTATAGTTTAAAAAATGCAAAATTAAATTAGCATTACATGCATGTAATGCTACGTACATTTTCACTTATAATGCTAGTTGTATATAGCATAGCTAATTGTAAAAATATGAAATTTTGTTCAACAAGGTGCCGCACCTTAACATCGATCTTCACTTTCCAATAAGTCTTGACCACCTATGTCGCCATCCTAACCCAGAGCAACTTATCGTCTTAATCAAATATTGTCGTCATCGCCTGACCCGTTGCTACCTCGCCGTCTCAACCAACCATGTAACACCCCGTATTTCAGTTAATGCTAAAATGCACTAATTGCAGAATAAATATTCTCAAATGTGAGAATTGGGGGAAACGGGCTGCGTCATTGCGTTCGTCTCGGAAAAATACGCGAAATAGAGTCCGAAATTTTGTAAATCGGAGTCCGTATGGCCCAGTTATGGCCCAATGAAGTTTGCAGAAAATTCAAAGTTCAAAACAGATTTAAAAATTCAGGTTCAAATTTCGAAACATGCAGAAATGGGGCCAGGCGGGAAAACTCCCGCCCAGCCTGGTCGACAAGGCTGTCGATGGGGCTGTCGACTTGCCTGTCGACATGCCTGTCGACTTGGCTGTCGACAGGGCTGTCGACTTGCCCTGTCGGCTGATGCTGGCCTGGTGCACCTAGTTGAGTTTGGGTTAGGCTTTGGGGCTGGTTTCTGGAAACTTCCTAAATCTGACGGACCTAATCTAACCTAGGGTTAATCCTATGGTCTAAAACACACCCTAATCCTATAAATACACCCTAATGCAAGCCTAATCCCTACTAAAAATAGAAATGATGCCATCATGCCGCCAAAATCAAACTTGAGAGGAGCCTCCACTAGTTTATGAAGAAAGTTGCAAGCTAATCAACCTCTAATCATCATTTTCTTCTTGTATAGCAACTAGTTCTACTTCATAAGTTTGCTAATCTTGGTTTTAGTGAGTTTCTATCACTTTAATAACCAATTGCTAAATTAAGTAGATGAGATATGATGAGATCATGCGGTTTTGTATGCGGATTTGTGGGTTTTAAGTCATATGATATGATGTTGGCTTGCTAATCTATGTTTAATGTTAACCCTATGTTCATGCAAGTTAAGTATGTGGGTTTATGCAAGTTAAGTATATGGGTTTATGCAAGTTAAGTGGTGGATTTTATGCATGCTAAGTATTTAATTTTATGCATGCTAAGTATTTGATTTTATGCATGCTAAGTATTTGATTTTATGCATGCTAAGTGTTTGGTCTTGTGCATGCTAAGTAATTAATTTTATGCATGCTAAGTATTTGATTTTATGCATGCTAAGTGTTTGGTCTTATGCATGCTAAGTAATTAGTTTTATGCATGCTAAGTGTTTGGTTTTATGCATACATTATGACATGCAAGTTTACCCTTTTTAAATAAGATGCATACATATGCAAGATGACACCTTTGTATGCTATGCATACATATGCATGTTTACCCTATTATGATGCAAGTCCATATGCAAGTTTGTCTCTTTTTATGATATGCATAACATATGCGAGTTTGCCACTATGTATGACATGTTATGCAAGTTCACATGCAAGTTTATGTGCAAGTTCATATGCAAGTTTATGTGCAAGTTCATATGCAAGTTTGTCTCTTTTTATGATATGCATAATGCAAGTTTGGGTTAAATGCTAGTTGGGTTTAATGTATGTTCATATATGCAAGTTGACACCTTTTGAACCCATGATAAAGCTATATGCAATGTTGGTTAAACCCATGACATTTGTGATGAATCTTCCCTTTGTATGTCATGTTATGAGAACGAATTACGTGGGGAACGATGGGGTTAAAATGCATGTTAATAAAATGATGCGAGTGGGTATGATTAAGCATACCACAAAATTAAATGGACATAATTGGGAATTTACCTATTGAGTTAGGTCTACCCATATTATGAAGTTGGGAATTTACCTATTAAGTTAGGTCTACCCATACTATGGAATTGGGAATTTACCTATTGAGTTAGGTCTACCCATATTCTTAAAAAAATGTGTAACTAATTAGGGATAATTAATACAAATTACGGGGGTGATTAATTTGGTGTAATTAATCAACTAAGACACGAGGTTGGACCCTTTTGTAGCGGAAGTCTTCCCGGAACCGACCGGCCATCCAGCAGCTACAAATGATTGGCCCAATGTGAGAGGTCTTAGTCATAAATTAAATACGTGATTAAAGTAAAGACACGAGGTTAGATCCTTTTTATGACGTAAGGCTGCCCGGACCCAACCGGCATATCCAGCAGTCATAAGAGATGGTCTAATGTGAGAGGTCTTTATGAGGTCATGATCTTAATTAATTAATTAAGAAACACTTAACCATATTAGCATGTAGAGGGACATGAAGGGTTAAGTGGGTGCCTTGGGTGGCATGAGGAGTCTAGTGGGTTGCCTTAGGTGGCAATAGAAAATACGATTAGAATACTTAACCAAAGTGGAACATGTAATTAAAACATGGTTAAAGGGTTAAGTAAGTGCTTTGAGTGGCATGTAGAAATCTAGTGGGTTCCTTGAATGGCAATTAAAATATGATTAATGACTTAACCAAAATTTATAACATGTAAGTGGACATGGTTAAAGGGTTAAGTGGGATTCACTAGAAATGACAAGCTTAGGTGGTAGCTTGTGGGTGCCCGTTTCAACCAATATCCCAAACGTATCTTAGTGGGCTCGACTCTAGTCGAGTGACGGGACACGCATATTGGGCTTGACTATAAGAGGCCAAAACGGGATAGCGGTGGCAACGCAGGACCAACGGGTTTCATATGCGTGTGTGTGCCCGGGCTGGTTGGTAAGTCGTTGTTGCATCGTGTAGGTATAAAGCCGTGCACCGTTGATATTATCAGGTTGCCACTTTGGGGAATGATACACCCCATCGTGGGACCATCACGGGTATCTACGTAAGGGAGACGATCGCTTGGGGAGTAGTGGGTACACCTATGTAGTCAGATAGGGGTGCAAGAAACTACTAAATTACTAAGTACACTTAGGGGGATCAACCTTTAAGTAGGAATGACTGGTGTGGTGCAGTGTAGTAATTATCCTTGGGTGGGTGGATGCGTCTTTACGGTTATCTTAGTTTATCCTAAGTCTACCAAGCTGCTTAGTGTAGCCATTCATCCCCAGACGTTACCGTATATCAAGCTTATGTCTTCTCTGGTTACTTTAATGATTGTATTGTTAAAGTTATAGGACTCGCTCAGACTTATGTCTGACCCCGTTGTTTTTATCTTTTTTTCCAACCCTCAGGTTATCAGAGTGGGCCCAGTACGAGTGGGCTTTGATCAGGCTGCTTTATTCTCTTTTGGAGCTTGGACCATAGGTGTAGAGCTCGGCTTACCCTTTCTTTTATGGCTATCAGTTCATGTATTGGGATTATGTACTTTTATTTATCAGGATGGATATTTTGTACTTGACTCTTATTATGGTTTTGTGATGTAACCAAACATGTTTTACTTTCCGCTGCAATGAAATGATGTTTTAAAAGTTTCAAGTATTACTTATATCTGTCTTGTTGTAATTTTTCTGTTCTATATTCACTTAAAATACTCCACCGATGTTATGGCATTCCCTTAGCGAGTGACCGTAGCGGGTGTGGGGTGTTACACGTGGTATCAGAGCAAAGGTTACCGGAACAGATAAAATTTTTGGAAAACTATTTTTCTGAAAACATTTTTGGAAGAGATATTTTCGAAAACGTGTCTTTAAAGAAAAAAGTTTTTGAAAGAAAAGCATAATCCCCGATAGCCATATCTTTATCTTTCGAATTCTCCGTTTTGAATCTTTCCTTTTTCGTCTCAGCATGGCTGAAGATCTTTATCTTCCGGACGGTGTAGCGGTACCAGTATGGTATAGGAGGTTGTTAGAGGCTAGGTCCGCCGCTGCAGGACCAGCAAATGTTCCTCCTCCACCCGTTGCACCCGTTCCTCCTCGCACGGATACTTTTGCTAAAACTTGTAAGAAGTTTAAGGCTATGGGAGGGAAACCTTTTGTGGGAGCTAGGGATTGGCTTAATGAGACGGAAGAGTTGATGGAAATCTTGGAAGTGGAAGAGGGAAAGAAAGTCAAGTTAGCCGCTTGGTTAATGGAAGGAGAGGCCTCGTTCTGGTGGGAGGTCACTAATGAAGAACGCCCTTTTGACTCTTGGGTGGATTTCAGGCAAAGGTTTGAGGCAAAGTTTCTCTCAAAAGCGGAAGAAAATATGCACGTGGAAAGGTTCTTGAACTTAAAGCAAGGGAACTTGTCGGTGAAAGAATATGTTAACAAGTTTAATCAGTTAGCGAAGTTCAATATAGACTTGGTAAACACACCGGAAGAGAAGGCTTTGAGGTTCGTTAAAGGCTTGAACGAACCCATGCATGGGTTGGCTATGACCCACATCTCTATGGGGGCCACCTTCGAGAAGTTAGTAGACATGGAATTCATGCATAAGGAAGAGAGGGGCCCCAATGCTATTATGGCACCCGAGAAGAATGGAGATCAGAAGAAACCTCAACAACAAAATAAGGGTGCGAAAGGTAAGGGTGGCAAGGGAAAGAAGAGGTGCTTCAATTGTGGGACACTAGGCCACCTAAACAAAGATTGTCGTAAGAAGACTAAGACTGGCTGCTTCCACTGTGGCGAAGCAGGGCATCTGATGAAAGACTGTCCAAAGAAGGAGCAAAGGACGGGGTCTACCTCAGGAGGACAGGTGCAAGCTCTTGTGGCACCAGGTCAGGCTAGGGGGCAAGTACAGGCTCTCGCGATTCGGGAAAGAGGTAGAACTATTTCTATTGAAAGTCTAGTTTTTCTGATCGATCATCCTGTCCGTACTTTATTTGATTTTGACGCATTGAATTCGTTTATCTCATCATTGTTAGTTGAGTCACTGCACTTAGACACCAGTTTAGTAGGTGATCCCTTAGTTGTTTCAAACCCAATTGGAGCTCCATGATGTGTTTGGGTTTGAAAGTTGTTATACTTAGCGCTGGGTTTAGATGTGATGCTTTTTGGGCTTCACGGGCTATGGGTTAGTTTTGGGCATGGACTGGTTATCCAGTAATGGTGCCGTTCTTATTGTGGAGGGAGAGTTGTTAGGCTTATGACCCGCTTGGGTAACACTCTCGAGATCTCTTGTAATCCCATGGAATTTGTTATGCTAAGTTATCTAGAATCGCTTGACACGTCGGTCGAGAGTTTGCAATCTGTAGAGTGGTCCGGGAATACTCGGATGTGTTTTGAGGAGGTGAAGGGCTTACCTCTGGAGCAGGAGATTGACTTCCGAATATATCTGGTTGACAATGCCAAACCAGTATCTTGGCCAGTGTGCCACATGGCTCCTCGTGAGAGGAGGGAACTCCATAAGCAAGTAGGCGATTTGCTTGAGAAGGGGTTCATAAGACGAAGTATATCGGAGTGGGGTGCTCCGGTAGTTTTTGCCACGAAGGCGGATGGGTCCCTCAGACTTTGTGTAGACTATAGAGAACTCAACAAGCTCACAAAGAAGAATAGACACCCATTGCCGAGGATTGATGATCATTTCGATCAGTTGGTTGGCGCTTCAGTATTTGCTCAATTGGACTTAGCCACGGGGTTTCATCAGTTGAGGGTGCCTGAGGATAGCATAGATAAGACTGCCTTTAGGACTCCAGATGGTTTCTACGAGTGGCTGGTGATGCCATTTGGATTGACGAACGCCCCTGCATACTTTGTTGATTTAATGACAAGGGTGTTCAGGGAGTACCTGAATAAGTTCGTGATGGTCTTTGTAAATGACATCTTGGTCTTTTCGAGGAGCGAAATGAGTTTTCGTATATGCTCAATAGGTTGAGCAAAGACAGTTATGGGATAAATGGTGGTTTTGGAGCGAGACTGGCGAGGACATCCAGAATTGGACAAGGGCTTGATTATTTCGCCATTTTTACTAGTATCCGCTCACGTAGGTCATCTGAATTCGAAGGAGGTATCCCTTGGGTGTTTGTCTGATATTGGTTTAGGCCTTTGGGGCTTGCATTTGGGGGATGTCGAGTTCGACTAAGGAGGTCTGCGTGAGAGATGGATAGTTATGATGATTTTGCATGGGAGAATATCCTGATTTTCTCTAGAAGTGGAGAAAGGCATGCCCTATATCTTAGGGGAGTGTTGGAAACTCTTTGAGCACAATGTCTTAAGTGGATGGAATTCTTAGCATCCTATGAGTTTGAGATAGCGTATACCCCTGGCAAGGGTAACGGGGTAGCGGACGCCTTAAGTAGAAAAAGGTTGCCCTTGAGATCATTGTTCGTTGAACGACGGAGCTAAGAGTTATTTCTATGTTTGACTTTAGACCTTCCGTTGACTTTGTACCCGGTTTGCTAGCCTCCTTGGAGGTTAGGCCTACTCTTTTGGGGTATGTTGGCGGAGCACAGCGGGGCGACCCACAGTTGGTTGAGTTAGTAGAGAAGCTCATGGGGATGGGGAGTCGTCCAGCCATTTGAGTAGGTAAACCCTAGATGGTAAGGGGTGGTAGCGTAGAGACGGTAGACTTTGTGCACCGCAAGACGAGGGTTGAGGAAGGCTATACTTGATGATGCACATCGGTCAAAGATGACCATTCATCCCGGGGGGGACAAGATGAACCAAGACATGAAACGAGTTTTCTTCTGGGCCGGTATGAAGAAAGACGTGGCCGAGTATGGCGCTAGATGCTTGGTGTACTAACAAATAAAAGCGGAGCAGAAGAAACCCGGTGGGATGCCTCACCCATTGGAGGTTCCGCTATGGAAGTGGGATAGTGTCTCGATGGATTACCGAAATCAAGGAAGGGTAATACGGGGATTTGGGTTGTGGTAGATAGACTTACTGAGTGTGCCCATTTCATACCCGTGAAGAGCAAGTGGACTGTTCCATGTCTAGCTTCAATTTATATTCGAGAAATAGTTCGGTTGCATAGGAAACATGACGTATTCCATGTGTCACATTTGAGGAAGTGCCTACATGAGACCGCAGAGGCGGTAGAGCCGAGCTTGCTTAAAGAAGTAAAGGTAGAGCGTGATGTGATTATTCGACGAGATCCTAACCGCATCCTTGGGTCAGGGATTGGGAAGTTGAGAAACAGAGAGGTTCGATTAGTCAAAATGGAAAGGGGAGAAGGTGAGAGCAATGCTACTTGGGAGACAGAAGCGAAGGTGCGTTCATTGTACCCGTTCCTTTTTGAGGGTATGTCTTTTAACTTCTCCTTTATCGTTTGTCTAGTACTTATCTTATCTTCAGTATGTCCTCTCATTTGTACCTTTGACCTTTAGATAGGGTAAACCTATGATTGAAACATGTGTTTGAGACATTTTATGTTTGATGGATGCATGTGGATGCAAGTGGTTGCTAGTGGTTGCTCGTGGATGCATATATACACACTCTAGGCACTAGATCGGCTCAATCACTTCATATTGCATATTGCATAAAATTGTGTGTTGGAAGCTATATTTATGGATGTGTAATGATTGTGTTATCATATGGATGATGCATTTTAGTGAATGATTGTGCACTCATGTAGATATTGTATGTGTCGATAGGGTTCTCTTGCATACATAATGGATGCATGGCACTATCATGGTTTGCATATGTTCATACATTAGATAGGGAACATATACACACACTCTTTGCATATGCTCATACATCATTAGAAATTGTTTTAAGGACAATGGATGCTCGTGTTTGATGGATTGAGTAGATGGTTGTTTGGATGGTAGGATATGCATTCTCCTTAGCTTAGAGATTTCGGGGACGAAATCCTTTAAGGAGGGGAGAATGTAACACCCTGTATTTCAGTTAATACTAAAATGCACTAATTGCAGAATTAATAATCTCAAATGTGAGAATTGGGGGAAACGGGCTGCGTCATTGCGTTCGTCTCGGAAAAATACGCGAAATAGAGTCCGAAATTTTGTAAATCGGAGTCCGTATGGCCCAGTTATGGCCCAATGAAGTTTGCAGAAAATTCAAAGTTCAAAACAGATTTAAAAATTCAGGTTCAAATTTCGAAACATGTAGAAATGGGGCCAGGCGGGAAAACTCCCGCCCAGCCTGGTCGACAAGGCTGTCGACAGGGCTA
Source organism: Allium sativum (assembly GCA_030737875.1). Classification (NCBI taxonomy): domain Eukaryota; kingdom Viridiplantae; phylum Streptophyta; class Magnoliopsida; order Asparagales; family Amaryllidaceae; genus Allium; species Allium sativum. The sequence goes on along the minus strand of CM060910.1, from coordinate 993,007,178 downwards.
TCGACTTGCCTGTCGACATGCCTGTCGACTTGGCTGTCGACAGGGCTGTCGACTTGCCCTGTCGGCTGATGCTGGCCTGGTGCACCTAGTTGAGTTTGGGTTAGGCTTTGGGGTTGGTTTCTGGAAACTTCCTAAATCTGACGGACCTAATCTAACCTAGGGTTAATCCTATGGTCTAAAACACACCCTAATCCTATAAATACACCCTAATGCAAGCCTAATCCCTACTAAAAATAGAAATGATGCCATCATGCCGCCAAAATCAAACTTGAGAGGAGCCTCCACTAGTTTATGAAGAAAGTTGCAAGCTAATCAACCTCTAATCATCATTTTCTTCTTGTATAGCAACTAGTTCTACTTCATAAGTTTGCTAATCTTGGTTTTGGTGAGTTTCTATCACTTTAATAACCAATTGCTAAATTAAGTAGATGAGATATGATGAGATCATGCGGTTTTGTATGCGGATTTGTGGGTTTTAAGTCATATGATATGATGTTGGCTTGCTAATCTATGTTTAATGTTAACCCTATGTTCATGCAAGTTAAGTATGTGGGTTTATGCAAGTTAAGTATATAGGTTTATGCAAGTTAAGTGGTGGATTTTATGCATGCTAAGTATTTAATTTTATGCATGCTAAGTATTTGATTTTATGCATGCTAAGTATTTGATTTTATGCATGCTAAGTGTTTGGTCTTATGCATTCTAAGTAATTAATTTTATGCATGCTAAGTATTTGATTTTATGCATGCTAAGTGTTTGGTCTTATGCATGCTAAGTAATTAGTTTTATGCATGCTAAGTGTTTGGTTTTATGCATACATTATGACATGCAAGTTTACCCTTTTTAAATCAGATGCATACATATGCAAGATGACACCTTTGTATGCTATGCATACATATGCATGTTTACCCTATTATGATGCAAGTCCATATGCAAGTTTGTCTCTTTTTATGATATGCATAACATATGCGAGTTTGCCACTATGTATGACATGTTATGCAAGTTCACATGCAAGTTTATGTGCAAGTTCATATGCAAGTTTATGTGCAAGTTCATATGCAAGTTTGTCTCTTTTTATGATATGCATAATGCAAGTTTGGGTTAAATGCTAGTTGAGTTTAATGTATGTTCATATATGCAAGTTGACACCTTTTGAACCCATGATAAAGCTATATGCAATGTTGGTTAAACCCATGACATTTGTGATGAATCTTCCCTTTGTATGTCATGTTATGAGAACGAATTACGTGGGGAACGATGGGGTTAAAATGCATGTTAATAAAATGATGCGAATGGGTATGATTAAGCATACCACAAAATTAAATGGACATAATTGGGAATTTACCTATTGAGTTAGGTCTACCCATATTATGAAGTTGGGAATTTACCTATTAAGTTAGGTCTACCCATACTATGCAATTGGGAATTTACCTATTGAGTTAGGTCTACCCATATTCTTAAAAAAATGTGTAATTAATTAGGGATAATTAATACAAATTACGGGGGTGATTAATTAGGTGCAATTAATCAACTAAGACACGAGGTTGGACCCTTTTGTAGCGGAAGTCTGCCCGGAACCGACCGGCCATCCAGCAGCTACAAATGATTGGCCCAATGTGAGAGGTCTTAGTCATAAATTAAATACGTGATTAAAGTAAAGACACGAGGTTAGATCCTTTTTATGACGTAAGGCTGCCCGGACCCAATCGGCATATCCAGCAGTCATAAGAGATGGTCTAATGTGAGAGGTCTTTATGAGGTCATGATCTTAATTAATTAATTAAGAAACACTTAACCATATTAGCATGTAGAGGGACATGAAGGGTTAAGTGGGTGCCTTGGGTGGCATGAGGAGTCTAGTGGGTTGCCTTAGGTGGCAATAGAAAATACGATTAGAATACTTAACCAAAGTGGAACATGTAATTAAAACATGGTTAAAGGGTTAAGTAAGTGATTTGAGTGGCATGTAGAAATCTAGTGGGTGCCTTGAATGGCAATTAAAATATGATTAATGACTTAACCAAAATTTATAACATGTAAGTGGACATGGTTAAAGGGTTAAGTGGGATTCACTAGAAATGACAAGCTTAGGTGGTAGCTTGTGGGGGCCCGTTTCAACCAATATCCCAAACGTATCTTAGTGGGCTCGACTCTAGTCGAGTGACGGGACACGCATATTGGGCTTGACTATAAGAGGCCAAAACGGGATAGCGGTGGCAACACAGGACCAACGGGTTTCATATGCGTGTGTGTGCCCGGGCTGGTTGGTAAGCCGTTGTTGCATCGTGTAGGTATAAAGCCGTGCACCGTTGATATTATCAGGTTGCCACTTTGGGGAATGATACACCCCATCGTGGGACCAGCACGGGTATCTATGTAAGGGAGCCGATTGCTTGGGGAGTAGTGGGTACACCTATGTAGTCAGATAGGGGTACAAGAAACTACTAAATTACTAAGTACACTTAGGGGGATCAACCTTTAAGTAGGAATGACTGGTGTGGTGCAGTGTAGTAATTATCCTTGGGTGGGTGGATGCGTCTTTACGGTTATCTTAGTTTATCCTAAGTCTACCAAGCTGCTTAGTGTAGCCATTCATCCCCAGACGTTACCGTATATCAAGCTTATGTCTTCTCTGGTTACTTTAATGATTGTATTGTTAAAGTTATAGGACTCACTCAGACTTATGTCTGACCCCGTTGTTTTTATCTTTTTTTTCCAACCCTCAGGTTATCAGAGTGGGCCCAGTACGAGTGGGCTTTGATCAGGCTGCTTTATTCTCTTTTGGAGCTTGGACCATAGGTGTAGAGCTCGGCTTACCCTTTCTTTTATGGCTATCAGTTCATGTATTAGGATTATGTACTTTTATTTATCAGGATGGATATTTTGTACTTGACTCTTATTATGGTTTTGTGATGTAACCAAACATGTTTTACTTTCCGCTGCAATGAAATGATGTTTTAAAAGTTTCAAGTATTACTTATATCTGTCTTGTTGTAATTTTTCTGCTCTATATTCACTTAAAATACTCCACCGATGTTATGGCATTCCCTTAGCGAGTGACTGTAGCGGGTGTGGGGTGTTACAAACCATCATCGCCATTACAAGTTGTTGCCATCTCGTCGACTCCCAAACAGTCATATGTCATGGCATCACTTACCAAGTCACAACCTTTTAGTCCTTTCCTAAGTTTGAACTTGCAACGCATGTTGACAGCAACTTTAGTCTTCGTATGAAAAAGAAAACTTTGTGCCTTTACATATTAATTATTACGTTCTTTTATGGAAAAGTTTATTTGGACATAAAACAATGACACAAAATTAAACACAAACAGTCTAAACCCTTAAATTTCCCTTTGAATTGCACTCACCACAAAAAGACGAATGAATCCAACGGTTCATCATTTCGTATCTCAATAGGGACTCCCTTCTCTTATTTTACTTTTCCTTCTTGTAGTTTCCTATTTTAGCATTTTCGCATTACTGCATTTCCAATTTACAGCTCACTGCGCTATAAAAAGCACTAAATCTTTTATTTATCATCGCAGTAACTTAAAAAAAAGAACAAACTTTCAAAATAACCTTGTTTTTAAAACTAATAGCGGATTTAGACTAGTTTTGAATCCATTTGCAGAAATAGGCTTGTTTTGCCCACCTCAGCGCTGAGGTGGCCAGTTGTTTAAAAAAAAACATGTGGGTGCACTTGTGAAGTGCGCCCGTTATAAAAATATAAGGGATAAATTTTCAAAATGGGCTTGGTTTCAAAACTAATAGCAGATTTAGCCTAGTTTTGATACTATTTGCAGGAATAGGCTTGTTTTTGAACAATTATTGCCAAAAAAAGCCTATTTCTGCAAATAGTTTCAAAACTACCCTAAATCTGCTAGAGTAAATTAGTTTAAAGGAAAAAGGTTATATTAATTTTTAAATTAAGGACGCAACTTTTAAATTTAAGGGAGAAAGACAAGCGCAAATTTTCCGGCCGACTCAATCATTTCCACCAACGCGTTCGCAGCCGACGTCGTCTTCATAGTTGCCGCCATCATCTTCATAGCCGCCGCCGTCCAAGCCGCCGCCGCCTCCCAAAGCCGCCGCCTTCAACTTAACCTCCCCTCCAGTTCCGTCGCCGACCTCGTGCCCTAGCCGGTCCAAGCCCTTGCTGCCATCCACAGTCTTAGCCGCCGTCCAACTCATATCTATCATCGTCATCCACGTACCCTAACCGTCGCCATTCAAGTCTTCCAACGCGCATTGCAGCTGTTGATTTCTTTTGTTTTAAAAAATGTTATGCTATATTCTCATATCATTTCGTATTCTGCTTGTGCAATGCATTCTAATATATTTAAAATTTTCAAATGCAATATTCAGATATCATTCTATGTATGCAATGCATACTATTTACGTAAAAATTCAAATAATATAATCAGTTATCATTCTTCATATGAAATTCATGCATTTGTAATTCAAAATCTAAAATGGTATATGCAATGCATATTGCAATATTTCAATAATTATAGTGCTGTATTCATCTAACGTCCTTTATATGAAACACATGCTTATGTATTTGACAAAAATACAAATACACTATTAAACAATCATTTATTAAACAAATTATTTTGCAAACTCAACACGTACTAATTCACATCAAAAATACAGATGATAAATTAAACAATCATTTATTATATTTTATACATGGTAGCTCACTTTAAAAATACAATGCTATATTCAAGTGTCATTTAGCACATTGTACATCTGTTATTTTACTTTAGAAAACATAATGCTAAATTCAACTACCATTTTATTGTATTTAAAAATACAATGCTATATTCAGCTATCATTTAGCATATTCTATACATGCTAGTTCACTTTAAAAATACGATGTTGAAATCAACTATCATTTATTATGTTCTAAACATTATAGTTTACTTTACAAATACCATGCTATATTCAACTATCATTTAGCATATTTAAATGTTCTATTTCCTTTTAAAAAATACAATGCTAAATTCAACTATCATTTATTCTATTCTATTCATGCTAGTTCATTTTACTAATAAGTACTACATTCAATTAGGGATGGCAAAAAAATCCGTACCCGCGGTTATCCGCGGGTAAAATCCGTCATGGGTATGAAACGGATAGTTAAATGGGTATCCATGGGTAAAATAAACGGGTATTTTTAATATCCGTTAATTAATGGGGCGGGTACAGATAGTAAAATATCCATGTCCGCGGGTACCCGTGCCCGTATTGAATGTGATTTATTATTAATAGTCAATACAAAAAATATTGTTGTTGGCTGTTCGGTATTTGTGTGCATGCTTTTACTCAACAGTTTATAACTGGTTGTTGATATTTTGATGGATACTTCTATTGTTGTCTCTTCTTTTTTGGATATTGGTTTAAATATGTATTGGTATTTTGATGTTAGCATTTAAGAATTGATCTAGTTTGTTTTTTTTTACCAAATGTACTTTTAAATAATTGCAATAAATAGCTAAAAAATAAATTGAATAAATATAATGGATACCCACGAATACCCGCCATTACCCGCAACCCGTTTAAAACCCGTTTAATGGATACCCGTGCGGGTATGGGGCGGGCACGGGGCAAAAAATCAACCAACGGGGCGGGTGATGGGGTGGTACTACCCGCGCCCGCCCCGCCCCATTGCCATCCCTACATTCAATCAATATTTTGCAAACTCTACACGTGCTAACTCTCTTCAAAAATACAAATGATAAGTTCAACTATCATTTATTATATTTTATACATGGTTGCTCACTTTAAAAATGTAATGTTATATTCGACTATCATTTAGCATATTGTACATATGTTATTTCATGTTAAAAAATATACTGCTAAATTCAACTATCATTTACCACTTTAAGAATGTAATGCTATATTCAGATATCATTCATTATATTATATACATGCTAGTTCAATTTGAAAACATAACGCTATATTCATATATTCCAAATAAAGCAACTCAATGAGCAAGGAAAAAAGCAACTGATGCATTATACTTTATGCACATTTTACTAATTTTTTGAAACATAAGATATTTTATCACATCAAAATCAAATGTACACATAACAAAAGAGCACAATCATCACAAAACAACATGATGGAGCAGTGACATAAATGATGCAACAACAACAGCAAAACCGAATATAACGTTCAGTTATACATTATACATATAAAATCAAAATAATAAGTTCATACAACATTTGTTTCTTAGTTAATTTCAAAACAACATAGTTAATCGTCTTCGTTACCTGTAGCACCACCACCATCGACCTTAACCTCCACTCCAGTGTCGTTGTTCATCTGAAATCAGCCATCAACATCATCGCTTGAGTAGTCGTCGTGTTCTAATGCAGTCGCCACTATCTACAGCTCATCGTCGTCTTTGCCTGAAGGAGCACCGCCGACTCATGTGGTTGCGCCGCCATCGCCTGTCCTTTTGATGCGCCGCCGCCTGTTCGAGTGAAGCCGCCACCTCTTGTACGATTGATTTGAGAAGAGATTTGAATCGCGTAATTATTTTGAAAAGAATTTCCTTCAGGCAGAAAAATGAAACTTACTTCCTTGAAATCTAAAAAAAATAGCTGTATCCTTCAATCCAAAAAAAACGTGAAGTTTTTCCTTCAACCGATTTTCTTGAATCTGCTATTAGTTTAAAAAAAAAAAAGCTAATTTTGAAAATTTGTCCTAAAAAAACAAAATTCGTTTCATACGGATCATTAATGCCACATAAACATAACCGGCCAAAATCAAACAGACAATTAATTACTGTCAAACACAACAAAACAGCTAAAACAATTTAAAAACAAATACATTCTACATTAAGCAAAATCTTAACCGCAAACTCAGAAACTCAACCAGAAATGCATATCCATTTCTCATATAAAAGACCTCTTTACATCTTCAATACCTTAAACCAATGACATCAATAACAAAAATCTTACTATTTTCACTCATTTTCATCTCGAATGTCACATTTCTCGTTTCTGGGCAAAAGACAAACGTAATCGACCGATGTTGGAGAAGGCATCGAAACTGGTCATCCAACCGCCAGAGACTGGCCAAATGTTCAGTCGGATTTGCCGGAAAAATGATTAATAACAGAGGGAGGGGCTTGAAGTATTACGTCGTGACCGACCACAGTGATGATCCTGTTAGTCCTCGAAAAGGCACATTGCGCTATGGAGCTACCATGATCAGAGGCAAAGTCTGGATTACTTTTGCTAGAAATATGAATATCAAGCTCTTAAGGCCTCTTATTGTTTCTAGCCTTACTGCCATTGATGGTCGTGGTGCTGAAGTCCATATTACAGGCGGTGCTGGAATATTAATCCAACATGTAAGTCATGTTTTTGCTAGTATCAATATATACATTGTGAAGTACTCGTTGGCCCTAGTTTTGCTTCATATACATGCATTTGTCATTGTATTTATATACAAATTCAAAAACAGCGAACATAAGAATAAGCATTGAATTTGTGCAGGCAAACAATGTAATAATCCATGGGTTACACATCCATAACATCCATGCAATGCAATCAGGGCCAACAGTTGGGCCTGGTGGAAGAATCCAGAACGTGGACTCGGCAGACGGTGACGCGATAAGGCTAGTAAGCTCAAAAAAGATATGGATCGACCACAACTCTCTGTCGCAAAGCCAAGACGGTTTAATAGACGTGACCCGTGGATCGACTCGGGTGACCATATCAAACAACTGGTTCTTCAACCACGACAAAGTGATGCTTTTAGGACACGATGATGGGTACATCCGCGATAAAAACATGCGTATCACGGTGGTCTTTAATCGATTTGGACCCAACTGTGTTCAGCGCATGCCTAGAATCAGACATGGATACGCGCATGTTGCTAACAACTTCTATGATGGATGGAGAGATTATGCTATGGGTGGTAGCATGAACCCTATTATTAAAAGCCAAGGCAATCTTTTTGTTGCTCCAAGAAACAGTAATAAAGCGGTAAGTAGCATCTTCTAAATCCTTTTCAATTACCTCTCTCTTTCGCGCGTGTCCGCGCACACACAGTGACACAAACACACACTTAAGATCACTGGAACAAATGTTGAAACCAAATTTAGCATATTCTATGGTGCAGATAGAATGGAAAGAAGCAGGAAACTCGATTAATGTGAGATCAGTTGACGATGCATTTTCGAACGGAGCACATTTCAAACAACTGGGGAGAGCAGGAAAGCCAAATTACTCGAGAGGCCAGAAGTTCAAGGCTGGAAGATCGAGTGAGGTTAAGCAACTGACGAAAAATGCAGGCGCTCTTCGCTGCACTGTTGGAAGAAAATGCTAGTCTTACAATGTGACTGAATTGTGACTCAAGCATGTTTTAAACTGTTTTAAGTTAAAGGCAAAGACCATTCATGAAAGAAAATCATATGTTGACTTTATATGTAGTAAAAGAAAAACAAGCTTATTTAAATGTTGTATAGATATCGCTGACCGAATGAAATTGGAAAATAGTTTGGGTCTGTTTAACACGGCTGCAATTGCTTTTCAACCCCTTTTATAACATTAAATATTTAATTTTAGTTTTATCATGTTGCAATTTGTTGGATATACCGCAAAGAGGAAATAAATAATCATGTTTGATTGTGGTATGCTTTATAATTTTATGTGACTACTTCTAGCGTTGGTTGTGTATAAGCCATGTTTAAGTTGGATGTTTCCCCTTATTATGAGGTAAGAGCATGGACTAAAACCTAATTTATAAAACAAGATTTTTGTTAATAAGAGAATAAAATTGAATTCAAACAAACTATAACAACTTTGATTGAGACATTAAGCAACAACATAGATATGGAGGAGTATTTCAATCAAGGTTTCCGTTTAAATAGCAAAAAGATAAATTTTAGCATTAACCATGTTTTGCAGAATAATGTCAAATTTAGATTTGTTTTGGAAATAATGACAAGAATAGATCTGTTTTGGGTTTTCCGTTGGCGAACTTTAAAAATTCGCCAATAGGCGAATTGTCAAAATTCGCCAATAAATTTTCCTACAAAATCTTATAGCGACTTTCTGAAAATTTGATTTGGACATAACTCAAAATCTATTATATGGAATCTCTATTTTTCTCTTCCACTAGAAAAATATATTTCAGAAGTTTGGAACTTTTCTTATTTTAAAGAAATCCGATTTATAACGAATTGTATAACGAATCGTATACATTCAGTTGAAGTTCAAAACGTAAAAATTATAGATACACTAAATTGAACACGCTGACATCTCATCAACTCACATACATCTTTTTAAACTATTGTAATACACAACTATCTATTATGGTCCTGCGATCCACATTTGTCTGCACCTGTTTGTTTTAGGCGTTTGATGTTCGTCCATAACATTTTTGATTCTCACAGATTTAGGTCGTCTGTATTGTCTTCTTGTAGGCGGAGACAATATATGTGGACCGTTGTAAGGTGCCCAGTATTTCTTATCACGTACATGATGAAACCCTGGTGTATAAGGAAACTTTATAACTTTGGACGAAGTACCAATCAAAAGCAAAATCGTGATGTCTTCTGTTTATACCAAAATCCTGTGTTGATCAAGCCGTCATCACACGAGCACGCGGTATCTTCCACAGAAATCGGATGTTGACATGAGCAATGATAACCTTCGATCTTAACTTTATACTCGTCTCCGTAACAATGAATCACTTGTCATTCATATCAACCAAATCGAACAAGTCTACAGCGACATGCTTCAATAGCACGAGCTTCAATTTTAACTTTCCATTTTGGAGTAATTCGTGTCTTCAGAGCCTCCCTTTTTCATGACTCTTATAGAAATATTCAACTGATCGAAAGAAAGTCCTTGCAACCAACGCCTTTATAGGCAACGATCTAACACCTTTTAATACACCATTAAAACTTTAAGATGCGTTGGTTGTCATAACACTGAAGCATCTACCATCATCTTTGCAAAGTGCCCAATTTACTTCAAAATTCCCTAGGCTTCATTCAATCCAATCATGCGCCCACTGATTAGTTGCCTTGATTTCTTCTGTGATTTTAGTGTACTCAGCTACTTCTGAAGCACATGCAACAACGTAAAACAAAACCGTTAGTCGCTTCTCACAATAACCCACATCTTGAAATTTGGCTTTACAGAACCTATGTTTGTGCAGTTCTTGCCATTTTTTCTGCAAAGCTTTTGGGATCCCTCTCGTTCTATCAGATATAAAGCTAATGCGACGATTTCATACACCATGAATGAACTCACGCATGCATGAAAAAACCAGGCCCAGCTATCATATGACTCGGATTCGATAATTGCATAAGCTAATGGAAAATGGCAGTCGTCGGTATCTACAGTAGTAGCAACAAGCAGTGTACCCTTGTATTTACCGTACAAATGTATAGCGTCAACACATAGCAAAGGATGACAATGTAGAAAACCTACAATGGAAGGACTATATGCCCAAAAAACACGATCAAATACCTCAACATCATCGTATGTTATATGTCCAATTGTACCTGAATTGCTTCTCTTTATTTCCTCAAAATATTGAGGCAAACTCGTATACGATTCGACACAGTCACCATAAACTTTTTCCATTGTTTTATTCAATGTTTGACAAGCTTTCATGTAACTGATTTTGATGAAGAGTTGGTCGTCAACAAGCACCTAGATCGTACTAGCTGAGATATCCAAATCAGCATTTACAAAAGACATGATTTTGGACATAGGAAATCCAGAAGTGGCTTGCTTGTGCTTGGAATTAATCGTAGGGTTGACATAGTTATGTTCATGAGGCAACTTTCTGATTTCCAACCATCTAGTTTGAGATTTCTCAGACACTATAGCATGTCTTCTCCATGGACTGATAGCATCAACATTACATACGATAGTATATATATTGTTTTATTCGACATGATTGGTTTATATGAAACTCCGTGCAGAATAGACCATTCCGTTAGTTGGTGTAGAAACTTTTCTTTACTTTGAAATGCCATCCCACCAACAAAACCATTCTGTACGTAACCAGTCGAGAATTTTTCATCTGAAAACTCTAGATTGGCAACTACTGACCTGACCATCATTTGTGTCGTACATAGATCAACATCCAATGGTACTTCCATTTGAACCTCTTCACCATCATCTTCATGATCTTCTGTGTTTGGAAAATCAAAGCCCAATGATTCACTGTTGACTTCCATTCGTTGCATCCAGCATGTATCATCAGGAGTTCAGGTGGCACCCACCATGTTATCAATATGGTCATTTACTTCCATATCTATGTCTACATTTGGCTCATTTGCCTTTTCAGAAGATCTATCACCTCACTGTAATTCGGATTCATTAGTCAATCAGTTAATAAATGCATTTCAGTCACATCTTACATTTCGTTGAGTACTTAGCAAACTAAAATAATATGCAACACATATCTTTGGCTCATATCGTACAGTTCTGACTGAAAAAGATTGCATGTTGCAAATGTTGCTTACAGTCGTTTGACTAAAAAGTTTGTTGTTGTTGCTCATGAACATTTGGATGAAAAGTTTGTTGTTGTTGTTGATGATGATGCTCATCCACATTCGGATGAAAATAGGGATTGGTATACATAGGAAAACTAAAGATGAGTGAAGGATCATGAATTTGCAATATTTCTATGAAATACCCTAAACTCGTACTAAGGATGGAAGGTGGGACGATTTCTTCTATAATTTCTTCCATGATTTCTTTTCTCGTTTTCCCTACAAACAACTCAATCAATTTGGTAACTGTAGAAACATTTCTTCTACGTCTTCATCGTCTGAGAGTGATACTGCTCTCGACCCCGAATCAATATGCCAGTTAACCGATAACTCAATATCATATGTGAGATAGTAATTTTTTTTGCTTTGAAGACTGATTCTTTTTCAAAGCGTCAAGTGTGCAACCCTTGTGAACTCTCCCTGCTTTGCAAAATCATCCAACGTACTTTCCATTTTGTTGCTCGTCTACGGCCAGTTCACCGTCATAGTAGCAAAATGTAGACATAAAATTTCTAGCCATTGTTGAGTGAGTAAGTTAGTTTTGAAGATATTTGAAGTAGGTAGCAAAGTATTTTGAATGGAAAATAATGCGTTGAAGAGATCTGAAATAGGCAAAACATCTCAGCTTTAATCATTTCAGAAATGTCATTGTCAAGTTAACTTTAGTCATCTCAGTAATATCCTTTGGCCATTTTTATCACATTGGACAAATTTTGGATCAGCTTTGACAGAGGGTAGTCAAGTCACCAGTTTTGAAATAAAGCATTGTAATTGTCCTTTGGCCAGGTTTATCATATTGGACAAGTTTTGGATCAGCTTTAGCAGAGTGTAGTCAAGTCATCTACTTCAAAATAATGGTTCCTTTGGCCAGCTTTATCACATTGGATAGTTTTGGATCAACTTTGTTAGAGTGTAGTCAAGTCATCTGGTTTTTTTTCTTGCAGAGTGTATTCAAATCGTACTGTTTGGATCAGCTTTTACACAACTTTACTTAGTATGGTCATTTCGAATTGTTGGTACTATTCGGCACAACTTTGGAACAACTTTAATCAATATGGTCATTTCGTACTGTTTGAAACTACTTTAATCAGTGAATGGTCATTTGATATTTCACTCATCCAAAGTGTTTATGACAGAGCATGGCCTATTCTTCACTCAACCATCTTTTCCACAGGGTGTACTATTTGACACAACTTTAATCAGTGAGTTGTCATTCCATGTTTATGACAGGGTGTACCATATGAGACAACTTTAATCAATATGGTCTAATAAACTATTCCGAACCAGCTTTATTCGGTGTACAAACAGGCCGTAGACATTGATTTTAATTAATAGTAACATGCTAATAGTTTAGTCTTTCGTCCAATTATACAACAATAGGCAGTGATATAATCATACAAATTTAGTAAGCAAACCCATGTTCTTAGACAAAAAAACATACAATATACTCATGTTCCAAGAACTACAATCATACCAACACACTAACAATAATTCAAACTAATATTCGAAATACTACTACGATAACAAATAATAGGAAGACCAGTGGTTACGTTTAAAGTGCAAGTTTTCTATGACTTGTTTGAGACATCTAATTTCTTCTTCCAGCACATTCGCATATGCTCTACCCCTTGGACACAGAGGTTCGTCAATACATTCTACAAAATTACAACCTTCAGGATAATACGGACAAAGTAGTGTTTGATGACCAATGTCTTGACCATCAGCTCTTACAACAAATTCAGCCATATATCCTAGTGCTAGCAAATTGGGTAAGAGTCAACCTCTAGTTCAGTTGAGGGTTGCAAAATTGGTACCTGGTCAACCTCTTGTTCTTGTTGTGGTTGATAAACGAGCTGTACATTCACTAGTTGGACAACAACATGTTCATTTAGTTCCGGTTGAAGTGTGAGTGCGTCAAGATCCGAGTATTCAAGAGCAATTTCCTCGTAATGTTCTTCTTGATAGTTTATATTCCAATCTACATCAGTGTGGTCGCTGGACATTGGAAGGGAGTCGTAGACGTAACCGAAATCGGAGTCCATAGATGATGGTCATGAAGGCATTGTTAAGAGAAATAGAGTTGAGAAGATACAGTTGAATATGGATCAAGGATGTGAAGGAGTAGGTGCATATTTATAAAGTTACAAATACATAGGTGAACTTTCAAAATTTGTATAAAGGCGAGCTTTCAAAATTCTCTCAGTCCTCTCCTCGAACAAAACAAGTATATATTTGTAAATATTTCCAAAACAAGGCTAAACGTATTATGATTTCTGCAAACTAGCCTAGACTGGTTCATTTTCCAAAACAAAAAGCATAAAAAGAGAGATAGAAAGGTAAAGTTAATATTAAAAATAAAAGGAAAGACTGATTTCAAAATAAACGAGGTGGTTAAAAAAAATCAATGGGATAGAATTTTTGGTAAAGATCAAGCAAAGAGAAAAAAAGAGGCATACGCTTGGCCATTCCCATCCAATTCGAGAACAAAGTCACCCCTCCATCATTTTCAATTTCATTTAGCTTCGAACCGCTATTTTCTGCAATTATTTTCTTTACATTTATGCTATTTTTTGATTCTATTCAACATATTTTTTTTTTCTAATTTTTTGAATTTCAAAACTATGGCTACTTCATCGTCTACTGCTTCATTTACCTCCATGGCTAACTAGACGGATGAACGAACAACCACATCTGTTGACATATGTGTAAGCAACATTGGTTTACGTGGCATTGCTCATTTATACCAGCTGTTGCGAGGGAATCCAACGAAAGATTTAATGATAACTGTGCAGAAACGCAAATGAAAAACAAAATGGACAACCTCAAGCGGCTACAGAGAGCATGAGATAGTTTATTGCAGATTCCGGGTGGGGAATGGAATGATTGTCTATATGAATCGGATGAGTGGTTGAATGGTATTGCGCACATGTACTGGAGATTTGGAAGGGATGCTCTTCCTAAATTTTAGGAGTTGGACGAGATGTTTGGTGGGTGCATAGGAAATGGCACCTTCCAGTATCAAATACTTCTAGATGCACCTCCAGGTTGTGCTTCCTCCTTAGCAGTTCACAGCTGCAAACGCATCTCTTTATGACGAATGTGTGACTGGCGATCACGATCCCCGTGAATACACACCATGTATATCAGGATTGCGACAGCTACAGCCCCAACCGTCTTTAGTTCTAATTGATCACTTCAACGAAACGATGAGCTGGTTTTCTACGCTATCCTCTGTTAGGGACGTTTAAAGGTGGAAACTTGTTGAGTTATTTCACACTAATCCCGTAATTTTGGATGTGGTTCAAATGTTTGGTCATCTAGATTTGATGGATTATCTTTATTATCAAGTGAGAGGTTCTCCTTTAGTCAGCAGTAATATATATGTACTTTGTTTGATTTTTTATTATTTATTTATTTAGTTTGTTTGTACTGCACTTTGTTTTGCTATTAGCAGTAAAATAAATATCCTGATTGTTGTGTTTATTTCCAATTATTATACACATATTACAATAGTAAACATATATTTAGTTAATTATAAACTAATTAAAATAAAATAAAATTAGAATAACTCGTTTAAATGCCCCACTTAAAACCACAAATGCATTCTACATTTAACTCCCAGCCTTATTTAAATGCCCGTTAAAATGTCCGATTAAAATACCTCATTTTCGTTTATCGCAAACTCACCCTAAGTAGGGATGACAATGAGGTGAGTTGGGTGGGTTTTTTATGCCCTAGACCCACCCTGAGGTTTTCGAATCTCGCGCCAGACCTTCCCCGTAGACCCGTTGCGGATCTGGAATTTTACCCATTCCCGGAGACTATATGGATCAAGGTAGACCCGACTCTCCCCACGACCCAACGAAATCATGTACCAATTTAAACAATTTAATTTATAATTTTTTTCAAGTAAATGATAAATTAATAAATCAAATAATTTCAATTTTTAAAACGAAGTAACTTTGTATAAAAATACAAAATTAACCAATTGTTTCACTATTAAATAATAAATTTTGTCATCTTTTTAATAATATAATCATAAATATACGAAAATGAAAATTACAAAACACATCTGTTTTAAATTCGAATTTAAAAAAAATGTTAATAGCAACATTTTGTCATTGTATTTGTGAAATACAACAAAAGGCTATTATATATTAGCTGCATTTACGAAAAGTAGCTAAATGATGCATTTAAATAAACCAATTTTTAACTACATTATGTAAAAAACAACATTCAAATGCAACATTTTAGTTCCATTTGTGAAATACGGTTAAAAATTTCCTTAAAACATGGCTGTTTTGTTACTACATGTCACACATGCGGCTTAAAATTGCATCAGAATGCAATAGCTTTTAGCTGGTTGTGTGCAGCTAAAAGTTGTTACATTTTAATGCAATTTTTAGTTGTATGTGTGAAATGTAGTTTTGTATTGAAATACAACAATTTTTAATTGTATTTCACATATGTAACTAAAAACTATTGCATTTCAATACAGTTTATAATTGCATTTCCAACATTCAGCCAAAAGCTTCATTAAATTACATTAATTTTTTGCTATATGTGTGAAATGCAACTAAAAATTGTTGTATTTTAATAATGCTTTTAACTGAATATATGAAATACATCAAAAACTACGTCAAAATGCAGTAACTACATTTAGATTAAATTAAATCTAAATGTAAATCTACATTTAGATTAAGTTAAAAACAACACTCAGACGCCTTGCCAAAAAAAAAAAAACTACATTTCGATGCAACAATTTTTAACTGCATGTGTGAAATGTAATTTAAAGATGCTACACTGCATTTTAGTTCCTTTTTAGCTGCATGCATGAAACGTAGCTAAAAATTGCATTATTTTTAGCTATTTTTGTGAAATGCGGCTAAAGACTGAATTCAAATACAACATCTTTATGCTGTGTGTGAATTGCAATTGAAAACTGCTTTAGTATAAAGCAATTTTTTTTTGCATTTGTGAAATACAGCTAAAAACTGTCATACAAAATTATTATTTTAAAAAAATCATTTTTATATATCAGTAATGTATATCGTTGGAAAGTTTATTGAATTTTTGATTTAATGGTAAAAAAAATTCAAAAATTTGATAAATCTACAAAATGTTACCACAATCTAAAAATTGGTAATAAATGAGTTGGAGAATGCTAATAGTTATCGAGTGTGACGTTAAGAGGCAGGGACTGCTTTATAATTTAATAATGAAATAAGAACGTAAGGCTAATATTTAGAAAAACAATTGGAAAATAGGGCGATCAGGTTCACTAAACATTCTAATTAGTTCTAGTCAATACTGGTGGAAGTATTATTTTTTTTAACAAATAAAAGTGAATCAAACATATGTTCTGTTAATTTTCGACTTGTTATGTGACAGCTACGTCTATAAGTCTAAATAGAGAGTTTGCTTGCTGCAGTAAGGATAAAAGAAATTCACATTAGTTTCTCCTTATAATTCTGACCAAACAAAATAACTAGTTTGCAAATATACTGAAATCTATAGTGTTGTTCACTTATTTTTACTCGTCTTCTTATTTCAATTAATCTTTAATTACCAACTTGAGCTTTTAAAAAATTCCAACTTCAAATTTTGCCTATTTTTGGTTATTTCTAACGTTATTTATTGCAACAATCGAAGTCAAAATTAGAAGGGAATAAAATTAAAAAGAAAGCTTATAGCTTAACATTCTAAACTAGAGGGAACATTATTTATAGCAAATTGTACCCATTCAAGTTGCTTGATTAATGCATATATCAAAATTTTAATTTATTGCTTTAATTCAAGGTATTCATATATGTAGGGTATGATTACGAACTGGATAGTCACAAGTTCGTGATTCTACAATATTAGATCTAGTATTTCCCTGTAAGCACCTTAGAGCTCTTCTGCACTTATGTGCATTAACCGACTATTGAATACCTCGAGTAGATGTCAACTTGTCGTATTATGTAACGAATCACCTTTCTTACTTCGAAAGACAACCCGTTGGGCTTAAAAGAAACGAAAGATAAGATTTGAACAATTTAGAATATCACATGCAATGGAATAATATACAATAATCATATAAGATCATACATAGTCATTACAATAATAATGATACATCAGTGTCAATATCGCACAATACCAAAATGAGGCAGATATAACTACATTCCTAATACATTACTACTACATTATTCAACATACATAGTAGAAATAAGAAATCTACAATGAAGCCACCTGCTCCAAGCTCCTTAAAATGCTTCCTCGAGAAACCTGGTTCACTTGGCTACTCATACAAATCGAATACCCAAGAGTTTTTAAGGAAAATAACAAAAACCTGGGTCAGACATTAGTCTGGTGTGAGTAAACTTTAACAACTAAATTTTCATTTGGAAAAGCTTTTGAAATCAAGGGTATCTCGTAAGACCACACCGCATATAAACACGAACGAGTTTTTACCTTATGATAACCAAAAGTTTTAATAGAAATTTAGTGATACTATCATAATGTTTAAGTTTTAAAGTAAATATATAGTATGCTGAAATGCTTAAATCTCACATCTCAACGTATTTGGCACAACTAAGTCTGTAAAGGCTCGTATTGGAAATTGGATTACCACAATGACTGGGCACTAGGGTAGCACCTGTCACAGTAAATCTCTAGATAATAGTATCGAGGTCGCAAGAACGTCTTGCACCCTGCTAAAACAGAACTGGTCTACCACTTAACTTGATAGTGTTGAATATGTTATCACCATGGTTGGGATCAGTAAACATACAAAGGTTACATAACAGGGTCAACCAATCTAGATTTAGTGATAAACATACCTTAATACCTTAATAGGTGCAGCCTACAGACCTCTACTGAATATCCCCTGTTTTAATCATTACCAATTGAAGAGGCCAGAGGCTAAGTTATACCTACATATAAAGACTAATCACTTAGAATGCTTAACATTCAACCGTATAAGTTGTTTTGGGTTCTAACGAACCGAAGAACAACTTTAAAGTCTTCTTTAAGCGATATCTTGAATTTGCCATAATCCGAATACTATGTTGGCTCAAAGCAAATTCAGATAACTAGATATTTGATTCAAATTTCTCCAAACAACCATTTGATAATTAAAAAGGGTCAAGTTATTTGATAATGGATAACTCTATTATCGAGGACGTCATATTTTACATATGGAAGTTTGTAACACCCTAAAATTTAATACACTATAACCATACTTTAAGATAATAAACTGGGTATTACTTAATTAAAATATTTAGAATCAAGTGAAACTTGCATTACCGTTGCGTTCGTCTTGGAATTCTGGTTCAGATAGACCCCAAGTTTGCGTAAAACAGATAACGTAGAAGAAGTTACGAACCTTAGAAGTTTGTATACATATAAGGGGATTATATATAAATATAATTCAAAAACATTCAAACGACATGAAGCGGGAAGTTAACTGCGAAACCATACCATTGTGAGACGACCCACAATCGACCTGGGTCGACCCAAGGTTGGTTGAGTCGACCCTATGGGTCGGTGGGTCGAACCAACAACGAACTGGACAGGTTCAGAATTACGTACTTGGACTATTTTATGGCTAGATTCGTGCTGACTCTGCGCTACATGTATGGTTAAGATTAGAACCATAGGATCTAAAGGCTAAGGTTGACTCTGTAAATCTATAAATAGGTGGCTTCTCCCATTCCAATACACACCATTTCTTCATATCTTCTGCCTCTATGAAATTATTCTAAAAATATAAACTTATAATGGGGAATGCTTTGAGGCCTAGATCTACAGAGACAACATTCAAGACTTGCATACATACAACAAAAAGGATTGGATTGTACTTTTCTATGGAATATAGTTATATATATAAGAGATTTAATCTCTTCTTCACCAAGACCCACTGTGAGTTCCCTATCATTTTCAGATCTGATTTCTTAGACTATAACATGACAG
Organism: Allium sativum; assembly: GCA_030737875.1. Lineage (NCBI taxonomy): Eukaryota > Viridiplantae > Streptophyta > Magnoliopsida > Asparagales > Amaryllidaceae > Allium > Allium sativum. The sequence goes on along the minus strand of CM060910.1, from coordinate 992,987,693 downwards.
TTAAATGAAATTAGGCTAAGATATATAGTGTTTGTAAGATAAATGCTATACATGGTTTTCGTTGTTAATCACCAATGTTGTTGTGATAAGTAAAATGTATGCCTTTATTGTTGGATAATTAATAAGTTACATGTATTTATCTTCCTTTTCCCTGTTTCTATGTTTTAGTTCATTTTCGGTCTTGCTTATATGCCTATGTGATTTGCTTCAATTCTCCTTTCTCTGTTTTTCCTTTTTATTTACACTAAGCCTAGGCCTTTGGAAGCCTAGGCTATATCCTGTTAGAGTGTGCGTTAAATTGGGGTAATAATGAATGACATAAAAAGAGGAATTTAGGCATGTTGTTAAATTGGGGACTGTTTAACTATAATTTAGGAAAGGGGTGATATGCACATGTTTAGACTTGTTCTAAATTGATAAAAAGGGATAACGTGTATATACTTGTTGTAAATTGGTAAAAATGGATAATATGCATGAACGTGTACATGCTGTAAAATGAGGGACATAATTGGATGAATAATATGCATATGTGTTAAACATGTTAGATTTGACTTAACACAAACATTAAGTAAATGACATGTTAGAATATTATAAGTGCTAGATGTAGGTTAATAAACTGAAACGCTGTAGAAATTGTATACATTTGGGCAGGTGTTTTGGGGAAGGGTTGTACACACATTATGACATGTAATATTACAACCATGCTTATTAGTAAACCTAAAACTACTCGATTAAACATGAGTATTAATAAGCTAAGAGGTCTCTAGTTCTGCTGTTGTATCGGGTTTTAGGGACTCTTAAATCCTAGTTATTTGGGGGCACAAGCTTAGGGGGTTTGGCTTGTGTCAATCTGCTGTTTGGAACCCATATTAGCCAGTATCCTTGTTGGTTATTTTGTTATAGGGTCTCGCACTAGGTAGGGGCCAGGGCACGCTTTACTGAGCTAGATAGTAAGAGGTTCACATGGGGAAGGTGAGTACAAGTGCGTTCCGACGGAGTCAGGAGCGTGCATGGGTACGATTAGGGAAACTAAGGTGCTGTAACCAGTAAATAGGTCTGTGTCATATAGTTGCTAGGTTATGGAGTAATACACACTATTGCCAAGGCTAAGACAGGGTATTTACGTAGTATGGAGCCGATTACATGGGTAGTAATTAGGGTACACTTAATCCTGCTGTTATATAATTATGGCGACACCTAGTCATTGTAACACCCCGTAAATTTAAATATTAAAGTTAATAAATTAAAAAATACATAATTTCAAATGTGATAATCAAGGGAAACGGGTTACACCATTGTGTTCGTCTCCGAATTCTGGTTGAGATGAGTCCGAGTTTGCGTAAATTGGACTTTGTATGAAGAAGTTATGGCTGTCGGAAGTTTCGAGAAATTCGAATTTAAATTCAAAAACGAATTCAGACTCAGAACTGGGCAGGGCAAGAAATTTCCCGCCCAAGGCCAGGTCGACCTGGGGGTCGACCTTAGTGTCGACCTCCCCATATACAGGTCGACCTGCTTCCCCTCCCCCCCGGGCAGATCTGAGAGATGACGATTTTGTGACTTAGTGCTGAGGTGTCACCCTATCTTGGCTGGATGGTCTTGATATGATTCTAGGTTAATCGCATAACCTAAATTAATCCTAAATTCTATATAAACACACGTAGACTCAAACCCTAAAACCAAATAAAAATTAGAACCATGGCCGTCATGCTATCACCTTGCGACCTAGAGTAGCCACCACCAACTAGAGGGAAAGTGAAGCTAATCAACTCAATTCAACTCAAATTTATAACAACAACAACAAATTTGTCTACTTCAAAGGCGAGCTAAATCAATTTCAGAACTCAGATTCTAGAACTCAAGACCTTCTTTAAGTTGTGAGTTCAATTTCTTTAATAAGATAATTAACAAGTTAATTGGGTTGAGATATAAACTGGGTTATATGGCTATGTTTGTGAAACATTGGAAATTGTGGTATTTTGTGAATATATGCTGGTTGTTCATAATGACAGTTTTTGTTGTAGATTCCTTTGTATGTGCCCAATCACCTATGTTCAACTTGATTCATGTTTAACATCATTCTATATGCAAGTTTGGGTGTGGATTATGTGCTAGTTTCTATATGAATTATACACATGTTTGGTGTAGATTATATGCTAGTTTCTATATGAATTGTACACAAGTTACATGTGAATCAAATAAGTGACTATATGCAAGTTTAGGTAGAAATTGGGTTCACATATATGTAAGTTTACATCTTTAGATTTAGATCTATGACATACATAATTTTATGTAAGTTTGTAACTATGGCCTATGCAAGTTTTGGAATGAAAACTATATTCATATATGCAAGTTTTAGGTGAGAAATTATATTACATATATGCAAGTTCACACCTTTAGGCCTATGTTTAGATTCATGACAATAACAAGTTTATGCAAGTTATGTTGTAATCCTTATTTGCAAGATTAGATCCATTTTGTGTGTTATGCAAATTTGCGATGTTTCTTCCCTTTTATGAGTTCGACTAATTGCTAGCCTAATATACATATGTGTTATGATAAACGAACGAACAACGTGGGGACGGTGGGGGTAACATTGAATATACACATATTGAGAATTGGCATAATGGCCTTGAAAAAGGCATATAATTAAATTAAGACATTAATTGAAAAAATTGGCATTTATGGACATAATTAAGACAATTATGGACATAAGTTTATTTGGAATTTATTTACAAATTTTGAATAGGGATATTAATCCACCTTGGGGTTAAATAAAGATGTGTAATAATAAACCGCCTAAGACATGAGGTTAGACTCGTTTGTGGTGTAAGACTGCCTGGACCCGCCTAGCAAATCCAGCAGCCACAAATGCTAGTCTAATGTGAGAGGTCGAAGGCATGAATTAAATGTGTAACAGTTGTAAAGACACGAGGTTAGACTCGTTTGTGGTGTAAGACTGCCCGGACCCACCCGACAAATCCAGCTGCCACAAATGTTAGTTTAATGTGGGAGGTCTTTACAAGGTTACGGTGTTAATGAATTAAGAAACACTTAACCATATAAACATGTGGTAGGACATGAGGGGTTAGGTGGGTGCCTTGGGTGGCATGTGAAAATCAAGTGGGTGCCTTGGGTGGCATGTGAAATACGATTAGATACACTTAACCAAGATTGGAACATGTAAGAAGACATGGATAAGAATGGGGTTAAGTGGGGAAAACCTTAGAGGGGACCAAGCAAAGGTGGAAGGCTTGTGTCATGCATGAGGCCCCTTTTCAAACCAGTAACCCATTAAGTATCTTTGTGGGCTCGACCCAAGTCGAGGATGGGACACGCGTACTGGATTTAATTGTAAGAGGTCAAAACGGGTTAGCGGTGGCAACGCAAGTCCAACGGGGTCATATGCGTGTGTGGGCCTGAGCTGGTAGGTAAGATGTTGTTGCATCGTGTAGGTATAAGCCGTGCCTTTTGGTGGTATCGTGTTGCCACTTTGGGGAGTGATACACCCCAATATGGGGCCAGCACAGGTATCTACGAGTTAGGGAGCAGATCGAATGGGGGTAGTGGGTGCACCTAGGGGAGATAGGGGCAGATGGCACCTATGAAGGCAGCTAAGGGTACACGAAACTACCATTATCATTATTGAGTTCTGTAGGCGGGATCAACTTTTAGGGTGTTTGGTGTGGTGCAGTGTAGTAATTATCCTATAGTGATTAGGTACGCCTTTAACGTTATCTTTGTTCATCTTATTCCCTTTGTTTGCTCTATCATACCCGTTGATTCGTAGTCATTTCCTTATTTTCCATCTTATGCCTTGTCCTAGTTACTTAATGATTATATTGTTAAAGTTATTGCACTAGCCTATTTTATGTCTGACCCCTTTGTTTACACCTCTTTTCTTCCTTTCCCCCCCACCCCCTAGGTGCTCAGGGTGGGACTAGTACTAGTGGAGCTTGATTTGGACAGCTTTATCTCTTTCTCTGGAAGTTTTGCTTGGATCGTTGAAGTAAAAGTTCAGCCTGTCTCACTTATGGCTATTTTATGTGGGGTTATGTCTTTCATTCTATGTACTCTGATTTAGACAAGATGGATATTATGTACTTGACTCTAGTCTTTGGTTTTTGATGATGTAATCAAACTTATTTGTTTACCGCTGCAATAAAAATGAAGTTTTAAATTTTTGAGTACTGTTTTATATCTGTCTTGTTGTTAAGTTTCTGTTCTATACACACTTAAAATGCTCCATGGAAGTTAATGCATTCCCTTTGAGAGTGACATTAATGGATATGGGGTGTCACACGTGGTATCAGAGCTAAAGGTTACCAGAACAGATAAGATATTTTGAAAAACTATTTTTCAAAAACGTTTTATAAAGAAATACCTTCGAAAGTATGTTTTAAGGAGAATATCTTCAAGAGAAAACTTTATTTTAAAAACATAACCCCTTGAGTCATATATCTTTCTTTCGAATTCTTCATTTTCTTTTCAGCATGTTTGGAATTCCCGAGATACCCAAGGGATACCGATAACAGGATGGTTTAGAAGGTATCTGGAAGCTAGGGCCCATGTCGCAGGACCATCAAATTCTCTTCCTCCTCCTCCCCGTGTTGACACTTTCGCAAAGATATGCAAGGACTTTCGGGCAATGGACGGAAAACCTTTTCACGGGTCGAAAGTTTGTTGAGGCTCGAAATTGGCTAAAGGAGGTGGAAGAACTATTTGGAATCTTTGAGGTAGAAGATGGAAGAAAGGTCCAGTTAGCTGCCTGGTTAATAAAGGATGAGGCCTCGTTTTGGTGGGAGGTCAGTAATGGAGAGCGTCCAGTTGATACATGGACGGATTTCAGGCGTAGGTTTGAGGCGAAGTTTCTCTCACGGGCTAAAGAGAATCTATACATAGAAAGGTTTTTGGCATTGAGGCAGGGGAATATATCAGTGAAAGAATACGTCAACAAGTTCAATCAGTTGGCAAGATTTGTCTTGAACTTGGTGAATACACCCGAAAAGAAGGCCCTGAGATTTGTTAAGGGTTTGAACGAGCCGCTACATGGGTTAGCTATGACCCACATCCCCATGGGGGCCACCTTTGAGAGATTAGTTGACATGGCGCTTATGCATGAAGAGGAGAAAGGCGCCAATGCTAATAAGGCACCTGAGAAGAAAGGGGATCAAAAGAAACAGCAACAGTAGAACAAGAAGGGTGGTAAAGACAACAATGGTATGGGAAAGAAAAGATGCTTTAACTGTGGGACACCAGGCCATCTAAGCAAAGACTATAGAAAGAAGAATAAGACTGGTTGTTTCCATTATGGCGAGGCAGGACATCTGATTAAGGACTGCCCAAAGAAAGGGCAGATGGCAGGGCCTACCTCTGGAGGGTAGGTTCAGGCTCTCATGGCACCAGGGCAGGCAAGGGGGCAGGTCCAGGCTCTCGTGGTTCCACCGCTACAAGAACAAGGTAAAGCGATTTCCGTTGAAATTTTAGTTTATCTTTTCGATCATCCTGTTCGCACACTCTTTGATTCCGGCGCATCACACTCTTTTATATCCACTGCTTTAGTTGAGACACTACACCTAAACACCGGTATAGTAGAGGATCCCTTAGTTGTTTCAAATCCAATTGGGGGCTCAGCCTATTTGTCGATGATTTGTTTGGATTTGGAAATTTCTGTACTTAGCGTTGGGTTTAGATGTGATGCTTATGTTTTGGGCTTCATGGGCTATGAGTTAATTTTGGGCATGGATTGGCTATCCAGAAATGGAGTCATCCTAGATTGTGAAAAGAGAGAGGTTAGGCTTATGACTCGTTTGGGCAACACTCTCAAAATCTCTTGTACTCCCATGAATTCTATTATGCTAAGTTATCTAGAATCGCTTGACGCGTATTTTGAGGATTTGCAGTCTGTTAGAGTGGTCCGTGAATACTCGGATGTCTTCGATGAAGTTCGAGGTTTACCCCCGAGGCATGAGATAGACTTTTGAATATACTTAGTAGATAATGCAAAGCCAGTTGCATTACCAGTGCACCACATGGCTCTGAGAGAGAGAAGAGAACTCAGTAAGCAAGTGAAAGAATTGCTTGAGAAGGGGTTCATAAAAAGAAGTATTTCGGAGTGAGGTGCTCCAGTCGTTTTTGCTACAAAAGCTGATGGTTCACTTAGATTGTGCGTGGACTATAGAGAACTGAATAAGCTAACAAAGAAGAACAGACACCCGTTACCGAGGATAGGCGATTTATTCGATCAGTTGGTGGGAGCTTCGGTTTTCTCGCAATTGGATTTGGCTACAGGGTTTCATCAACTAAGGGTTGCTGAAGATAGCATCGATAAGACTGCATTTAGAACTCCCGACGGTTTTTTCGAGTGGCTCTTCACGCCTTTTGGTTTGACGAATGCACCCGCATACTTTGTTGACTTAATGAGTACGGTGTTTAGGGAGATTCTGAACAAGTTTGTGGCAGTCTTTGTAGATGATATTCTGGTTTTCTCTAAAAATGAAGAAAAGCATGCCCTACATCTTAGGGAAGTCTTAGAGACTCTACGAGCGCATCAGCTAAAACCTAAGTTCTCCAAGTGCCATTTTTGGAGAAAAGAAGTGAGGTTCTTAGGACACGTGGTCTCTAAGGAAGGGATAACTGTGGATCCCGCTAAGATAGTGGCAATCCAAGATTGGAAAACGCGTAAGAACGCAACCGAAGTAAGAAGCTTTTTAGGGCTGGCTGACTATTATAGGAAGTTCATTAAGGACTTCGCGAAGATATCAGCCCCTCTCACTCGATTAATGAAGAAGAATTTGACTTTTACTTGGGACGTTGACTGTGACGATGCTTTCCAACATCTGAAGAGAGCTTTGATGACCGCTCCAGTTTTAGTTTTGCCAGACGGGAGTAAGACATTCACTGTATATACCGATGCTTGCAGGACAGGGCTTGGTGCAGTTTTAATGCAAGAGGGAAGGGTGATATACTATGGTGGAAGACAGTTGAAAACCCATGAGAAAAATTACCCTACCCACGACTTGGAGTTGGCGGCCATAGTTTTTGCACTTAAGTCGTGGCATCATTATTTGCTTGGTGAAAGGTTTGAGTTGTATACAGACCATAAGTCGCTAAAGTATTTATTTTCTCAGAAGGACCTAAACTTGAGGCAACAGAGATGGATGGAGTTTTTGGCATCCTACGATTTTGAGATCGCTTATACCCTTGGCAAGGGTAACGTTGTAGCTGATGCCCTAAGTAGAAAGAAGTTAAATTTAAGTCCTTTGTTTGTAGAGTGGCAGAGTTTGGAGTATATATCTTCCTTTGACTTCAGACCCTCTGTCGAATATGTACCAGGATTGTTGGCATCATTAGAGGTGCAACCAACACTTTTAGGGCGAGTTGGAGAGGCACAGCAAAACAACCCACAATTGGTTGAGATAGTAGGCAAGCTTATAGGAGGGGAGTCCTCAAGTCATCTGAATAGATATGCTATAGATGAGAGAGGTTGGCTACGTAGAGATGGAAGACTTTGCGTACCACAAGACGAAAGTTTGAAGAAGGCAATTCTTGAAGACTCACATCGCTCTAAGATGACCATACATACCGATGGTGATAAGATGTATAGGGATATGAAGCGAGTTTTCTTTTGGGTCGGAATGAAGAAGGACGTGGCCGAGTTCGTTGCTAGACGCTTAGTGTGTCAGCAAGTCAAGGCAGAGCAAAAGAAGCACGGAGGTTTGCTCCATCCCTTAGAGATTCCGCTTTGGAAATGGGAAAGCGTTTCCATGGATTTTGTAGATGGGTTATCAAGATCGAGGAAGGGTAATACGGGGATTTGGGTAATTGTAGACCGACTTACTAAAAGTGCCCATTTTATTCCCGTCAAAAGTAAAAGGACCGTTGCATGGTTAGCATCTGTTTACCTTCGAGAGATAGTCCGTTTGCACAGCATACCCTCCAGCATTGTAAGCGATAGATATCCTATTTTCACAAGCGAATTTTGGAAGAGCTTACAAGAGGCGGTTGGAACGCAATTATGCTTAAGTACCGCTTATATTCCTTAGACAGACGGCCAGACTGAGAGGGTGAATCGGATTCTAGAAGACCTTCTGAGGCTGTGCATTCTAGACTTTGGAGGAACATGGGAAGAACACCTTCCACTAGTAGAGTCCGCCTATAATAATAGTTTTCAGGCTAGCATTGACATGGCACCTTTTGAGGCTCTTTATGGACGATCATGCCGATCACCTACGTGTTGGTGGGAATCCACAGATAAGGTTTTGCTTGGACCCGACATGATTAGGGAGACTTCGGAGAAGATAGACATGATTCAACGACGAATGAAGATGGCGCAGGACCGACAGAAGTCATATGCGGATAAGAGACGAATCGATCTTGAGTTCAATGTTGGGGACATGGTTTTTATTAAGGTGTCACTGTTAAGAAACGTATTCCGCTTTGGATCAGTAGGGAAGTTGGCACCAAGGTTTGTAGGACCCTTTCCAATTACAGAGAGGATTGGGCAGATGGCGTACAAAGTAAAGTTACCAGAGAAGCTCAGTAGAGTTCATGACGTGTTTCATGTTTCACATTTGCGTAAGTGTTTGCACGATACGGCGGAAGTGGTAGAGCCGAGCACGCTTGAAGAAGTGGAAGTAGAGCGCAATGCCACGATCAGACGAGCTCCTACATGCATTCTCGGATCGGAGGTCAAAAAGCTTCACAACAAAGAGGTCAAGTTGGTCAAAGTGCAATGGGGAGATGATCAAAGAGACGCGACTTCTTGCATATGTTCATACAACATCAAAGAGACCGGTTTATTTTGCATTAGATAAGGAACATATACACACACACTTCTTACATATGTTCATACAACATTAGAAAATTTGTAAGGACAATGGATGCCTGTGTTTAATGGTTGAGTAGATGGATGATTGGATGTTAGGATATGTATTCTCCTTAACTTGGAGATTTCGGGGGTGAAATCCTTTAAGGAGGGGAGAATGTAACACCCCGTAAATTTAAATATTAAATTTAACAAATTAAAGAATACTTAATTTCAAATGTGAGAATCAAGGGAAACGGGTTACGCCATTGTGTTCTCTGAATTCTGGTTGAGATAGAGTCCGAGTTTGCGTAAATTGGATATCGTATGAAGAAGTTATGGCTGTCGGAAGTTTCCAGAAATTCGAATTTAAATTCAAAAATGAATTCAGACTCAGAACTGGGCAGGGTGGGAAATTTCCCGCCCAAGGCCAGGTCGACCTGGGAGTCGACCTTAGTGTCGACCTCCCCCTATACAGGTCGACCTTAGTGTCGACCTGGGGGTCGACCTACCCTCCCCCCCCCCCCCCCCCGGGCAGATCTGAGAGATGACGATTTTGTGACTCAATGCTGAGTCATTAGGGCTGAGGTGTCACCTTATCTTGGCTGGATGGTCTTGATTTGATTCTATGTTGATCGGATGACCTAAATTAATCCTAAATTCTATATAAACACATGTAGACTCAAATCCTAAAACCAAATAAAAATTAGAATCATGGCTGTCATGCTATCACCTTGCGAGCTAGAGTAGCCGCCACCAACTAGAGGGAAAGTGAAGCTAATCAACTCAATTCAACTCAAATTTATAACAACAACAACGAATTTGTCTACTTCAAAGGCAAGCTAAATCAATTCCAGAACTCAAGACCTTCTTTGAGTTGTGAGTTCAATTTCTTTAATAAGATAATTAACAAGTTAATTGGGTTGAGATATAAATTGGGTTATATGGCTATGTTTGTGAAACATTGGAAATTGTGGTATTTTGTGAATATATGCTGTTTGTTCATAATGACAGTTTTTGTTGTAGATTCCTTTGTATGTGCCCAATCACCTATGTTCAACTTGATTCATGTTTGACATCATTCTATATGCAAGTTTGGGTATAGATTATGTGCTAGTTTCTATATGAATTGTACACATGTTTGGTGTAGATTATATGCTAATTTCTACATGAATTGTACACAAGTTACATGTGAATCAAATAAGTGAGTATATGCAAGTTTAGGTAGAAATTGGGTTCACATATATGCAAGTTTACACCTTTAGATTTAGATCTATGACATACATAATTTTATGTAAGTTTGTAACTATAGCCTATGCAAGTTTTGGAATGAAAACTATATTCATATATGCAAGTTTTAGGTGAGAAACTATATTACATATATGCAAGTTCACACCTTTAGGCCTATGTTTAGATTCATGACAATAACAAATTTATGCAAGTTATGTTGTAATCCATATTTGCAAGATTAGATCCATTTTGTGTGTTATGCAAATTTGCGATGTTTCTTCCCTTTTATGAGTTAGACTAATTGCTAGTCTAATATACATATGTATGGGGGTAATATTAAATATACACATATTGAGAATTGGCATAATGGCCTTTAAAAAGGCATATAATTAAATTAAGACATTAATTGGAAAAATTGGCATTTATGGGCATAATTGAGACAATTATGGACATAAGTATATTTGGAATTTATTTACAAATTTTGAATATGGATATTAATCCACCTTGGGGTTAAATAAAGATGTGTAATAATAAACCGCCTAAGACACGAGGTTAGACTCGTTTGTAGTGTAAGACTGTCCGAACCCGCACGACAAATCCATCTGCCCAATTGCCAGTCTAATGTGAGAGGTCGAAGGCATGAATTAAATGCGTAACAGTTGTAAAGACACTAGGTTAGACTCGTTTGTGGTGTAAGACTGCCCGGACCAGCCCAGCAAATCCAGCTGCCACAAATGCCAGTCTAATGTGGGAGGTCTTTACATGGTTACTGTGTTAATGAATTAAGAAACACTTAACCAGATAAACATGTGGTGGGACATAAGGGGTTAGGTGGTTGCCTTGGGTGGCATGTGAAAATCAAATGGGTGCCTTGGGTGGCATGTGAAATACGGTTAGATACACTTAACCAAGATTAAAACATGTAAGAAGACATGGATAAGAATGGGGTTAAGTGGGGAAAAACCTTAGAGGGGACCAAGCATAGGTGGAAAGCTTGTATCACACATGGGGGCCCTTTTCGAACCAGTAACCCATTAAGTATCTTTGTGGGCTCGACCCAAGTCGAGGACGGGACACGCGTACTGGATTTGATTGTAAGAGGTCAAAATGGGTTAGCAGTGGCAACGCAAGTCCAACGGGGTGATATGCGTGTGTGGGCCCGGGCTGGTAGGTAAGACGTTGTTGCATCGTGTAGGTATAAGCCGTGCATTTTGGTTGTATCGGGTTGCCACTTTGGAGAGTGATACACCCCACTGTGGGGCCAGCACGGGTATCTACGAGTTAGAGAGCCGATCGAATGGGGGTAGTGGGTGCACCTAGTGGAGATAGGGGCAGGCGGCACCTATGAAGGCAGCTAGGGGTACACGAAACTACCATTATCATTATTGAGTTCTGTAGGCGGGATCAACTTTTAGGGTGCTTGGTGTGGTGCAGTGTAGTAATTACCCTATAGTGATTAGGTACGCCTTTAACGTTATCTTTGTTCATCTTATTCCCTTTGTTTGCTCTGTCATACCCATTGGTTCGTAGTCATTTCCTTATTTTCCAGCTTATGCCTTGTCCTAGTTACTTATTGATTATATTGTTAAAGTTATTGCGCTTGCCAGACTTTATGGCTGACCCCTTTGTTTCCACCTCTTTTCTTCCTTCCCCCCAAGGTGCTCAGGGTGGGACTAATACTAGTGGAGCTTGATTTGGATAGCTTTATCTCTTTCTCTGGAAGTTTTGCTTGGATCGCTGAAGTAAAAGTTCAGCCTATCTTACTTATGGCTATTTTATGTGGGGTTATGTCTTTCATTCTGTGTACTCTGATTTAGGCAGGATGGATATTATGTACTTGACTCTAGTCTTTGGTTTTTGATGATGTAATCAAATTTATTTGTTTATCGCTACAATAAAAATGAAGTTTTAAATTTTTGAGTACTGTTTTATATTTGTCTTGTTGTTAAGTTTCTGTTCTATACACACTTAAAACGCTCCATGGAAGTTAATGCATTCCCTTTGAGAGTGACATTAATGGACGTGGGGTGTCACAATCATGTTATGTAATTAGGGTATGCCCAACCTTGCTGTTTACCCTACCGATATGTAATTAGGTTAAACACCTAATCCTGTTATACTATTATTGGTGTAGACAGACCTGTTTAGGGTTATAAATGTGAAGCATTACCCGATCATAGTTTATTCATGTTATTCTTGTCTACCTTGCTGTTCTACTCAGTTTTGTTTTACCTTATATGACACTGCACCTTTCTCATCTAGTCTTATTTACCTTTCTTGGAATTCCTATTTTATGCATATTTGAAAATCACTGGAACTCGCCAGACTTTATGCCTGACCCCTTTGTTTTCGCTTCTTTCTTCCTTCTCCCCGGGTCCTCAGAGTGGAAGCACTCAACAGTGACGAGGACTTTCTCTTATAGCTTGGACTTGGATTACCAGAGATGTACCCTTTTTGACTTTCTCTCTATTTAATTATGGCTTATGGCGAAAAATATGATTTTATGTACTGTGATATTTTGTTTTATGAGACGAATTTGATGTAACTTGTTTTTATGTAACCTGTTTGAGGCAATGTTTTATTTTTAATATTAAAGTTGAAATTTTCCGCTGTTTATTTTATTTTTGTCTTGTGAATCGTACTGTTAACCTATTGCGCTTCACAAAACTTAATGCATTCTTTAATGAGTGACATTAACGGATGTGGGGTGTCACATTTGGTATCAGTGTTGAAAGTTAAAAGATCAGAGAAAAAATAATAATTAGCAAAGTATTTTCAAATAAAAATATGTTTTTGAAAAACATATCCCCTCAAGCCATATTCAATATTCTATCGATCTCTTGTTGAATCCTTTTTCTTTTCAGCATGTCCAGCACCCAATCTTCCCGAGGGCATTCCGCTACCGACATGGTTCTGTAGGTATCTTGAGGAAACTGCACCTGCCAGAGGTCAAGGAGATGCCCCACCCCCAGTTACAGCCGTTGTTGCTCCACCTCCATGGGTAGATAACTTTTCTAAGTTGTGTAAAGACTTCTGCGCTGTGGGAGGAAAACCATTCCGTGGTACCAAAAGCTTTGTTGAAGCACAGAATTGGCTACGAGAGATAGAGAACTTGTTTGGTCTTTTTGAGATTGATGACAGAAGGAAAATACACTTGGATGCATGGCAACTAAAAGAAGCTTGTTACTGGTGGGAAGTAACACAGGCAGGACAACCAATAGCTACTTGGGATGATTTCAGGCAGAGATTTGAGATGAAGTTCCAATCTCTAGCGGAAGAGGGATTACAGATGGAAAGATTCTTGGCTTTAAAACAAGGGAATATGACTTTTAAGGAGTATGTTAACAAGTTTAATCTACTGGCAAGTTTGGTCTTGACTTGGTGAATACTCTCCATAAAAAGGATCTTCGGTTTGCGAGAGGATTGAATCCACCTCTCCAAGATCTTGCTTTATCTCACATACCGATGGGGGAACGTTTGAAAGGCTGGTTGACATGGTTCTTATGCACAAAGATGGCAAGGAGGAGAAGAAAGACAGTAAGACTAAAGAGACACAGGCTAAGGGCGAGAAACAGAAATTGTGGCCCAAGAAAGGAAGCATAAGAAAGGGGGAAAGCTTGACAAGGCTCAGATCAAGAAGGATATCAAGTGTCATGGCTGTGGAGCTATGGGTCATTTTGTGAAGGACTGTAGAAAGACAAACAAGGCCTGTTTTAATTGTGGAGAAGTGAGGCATTTCAGTAAGTAATGCCCTAGCAAGCAAGGACAAAGGGCAAGAACTTCTGAATAAATCCATGCTTTAGAGGCTAGTGGACCTGATCGAGGTAGGAAAGTCACGGTTGAAGGCATGATTTCCCTTTTTGACTATCTTGTTAGAACCCTATTTGATTTTGGCACCTCACAATCATTTACATCCAATTCTGTAGTAGATAGTACACACCTTAATACTAGTATAATTTCTGATCCTGTAGGAGTCTCAAACCCCTTTGTAGGATCGGTTCATTTATCCATGATGTGTAGGGGTTTGAGAATTTCTATCTTGGTCGTCGAGTTTGAATGCGATGGATACGTGCTGGGATATATGGGCTATAGTTTGATTCTACGAATGGATTCGCTAGCCATGTATGGCGCCATTCTTGATTGTGAAAAGAGAGTAGTTAAGTTCTTACTTTTCATGGTAGAACTCTCGAAATTTCATGTAACCCACTGGGTCAATGATGCTCAATTTTCTAGAATCCCATGATTCTTCAGTTAATTATTTGCAATTTGTACCCATAGTCAGAGATTATCCGAATGTGTTTGATGAAGTTAAGGGACTACCTCCTAGGCATGAGATAGACTTCCGGATTTACTTGGTAGAGAACGTGAAGCTAGTTGCTCTACCAATGCGCCATATTGCTCCTAGAGAGAGTGAAGGGATCTTAGCAAGCAAGTAGGGGAGATATTGGAGAAAGGTTTTATTATGTGAAGCATATCAGAGAGGAGATCTCCAGTCGTCTTTGCAACTAAGGTAGACGACTCACTTGTCTATGTGTGGGTTATATGGAGCTGAATAAGCTTACCAAGAAGAATAGGCACCCGCTACCGAGATTTGACGACATGTTTGTTCAGCTAGTAGGCGCATCAGTTTTCTCACAGATGGATTTAGCTATGGGATTTCATCAGTTGAGGGTGGTAAAGGACAACAATTATAAGAGTGCATTCATAACCCTAGATGGCTTCTTTAAATGGATGGTTATGCCTTTTGGGCTAACCAATGCACCCGCCTACTTTGTGGACTTGATGATTAGGGTGTTTAGAGAGTTCTGAACATGTTTACGGTGGTCTTTATGGATGACATTCTGATCTTATAAAAGAATGAGGAGAAGCATGCCCAACACTTAGAAGAGGTTCTACGCATTTTCAGGTCACATCAGCTCAAGGAAAAATTTTCTAAGTGTCGCTTTTGGACAATAGAAATTAAGGTTCCTAGGGCATGTGGTCTCCAAGGACGGGATAACAGTGGACCCTGCTAAAGTCATCGTAGTTCAAGACTGGGGGCTCCAAAGAATACGATGGGGGTGAGAAGTTTTCCAGGATTAGCGAGCTATTATAGAAAGTTTATCAAGGACTTTGCAAGGGTATCCGACTCGCTCACCCAATTGACTAAGAAGAACTTGGTTTTTTCGTGGAGCGTTGATTGTGAGGATGCCTTTCAGAGATTGAAAAGGGCTATGACAACAGACCCAGTTTTGACTCTCCCAGATGGAAGCAAGATGTTCGCGGTCTACATAGATGCTTGTGGCACAGGGCTTGGTGTCGTTCTAATGCAAAAGGGAAGGGTAGTATGCACAAGGGTAATGCAGTGGCGGATGCACTGAGTAGGCAGAGGATGACTTTGATTCCTCTATTCGTAGAAAGGCAAAGCTTGGAGTACACCTTGACCTTTGATTTTAAGCTATCTACGGATTTCACATTGGGATTATTTGCATCGTTGGAGGTGCAACCTATTCTATTAGAGAATATTGGATATATGCAGCCGGAGTACCCACAAATTTTAGACATTTTGGATAGGTTTGGTAGAGGAGAGACTTCAAGTCACTTTTCTAGATATACCATAGACGAGAAAGGGTGGATAAGACGAGATGGAAGGCTATGCATCCCTAGGATTAGGGAATTGCTTAAGGCAGTACTTGAGGAAGCTCATCATTCTTGGATGACTATCCATTCGGGCGGCGACAAAATGTATCGGGACATGAAGAGGGTTTTCTTTTGGACTGACATAAAGAAGGATGTGGCGGAATTTGTAGCTCGATTCTTGACTTGCCAATGAGTAAAGGAAGAACAAAAGAAACCTGCGGATTGCTTCAGCCCTTGAATGTCCACAATGAAAGTGGGAGAACGTCTCTATGGATTTCATCGATGGTTACCCCGATCAAGGAAGGGAAATACGAGCATTTATGTGATAGTAGATAGACTTACGAAGAGCACTCACTTTATTCCTGTTAAGAGTAAGAGGACGGTGTCTTGTCTAGCATCAGTATATCTTCGAGAGATAGATCGATTGCATAGGGGTACCTTCCAGTATAGTAAGTGACCACGACCCCATCTTTACTAGTGATTTCTGGAAGAGCTTACAAGAGGCATTAGATTAACAACTACCCTTGAGCACGACATACCACCCTCAGATAGATGGACAGACTGAGAGGATGAACAAAGTTCTTGGGGATCTTCTAAGACTGTGTATCCTAGACTTTGGAGGGACTTGTAAGGAACATCTCCCATTGGTGGAGTTCGCCTACAACAAAAGCTACCAATCAAGCATAGGCATGACACCCTTCAAAGCGCTATATAGACGACCTTGTAGATCGTCGACTTGTTGGTAGGAGTCTACGAACAGACTTCTACTTGGACCGGAGATTATTCAAGACACTTCGGAGAAGATTGATCTTATCCTCAAAGGAATGAAAGCAGCTCAAGACAGACAAAAATCATATGCTGACAAAAGGAGGACCGAATTGGAAATCGAAATGGGAGATATGGTATTCACTAAAGTATCACCGCTACAAAATGTAGTTCGCTTTGGTTCAGTAGTGTGACGGCCCGCCCCGCACCAGCCGACATTTCCAATGAAAGTGCGCTGTGCCAATGCCCGACTAGCACGGGACGGTCGCCAAAGAAAGGAAAAAAAAGGAATTTGAACTAGCAAGGAACCAGTAGTATATCTCACAGCGCATGGAACAAAATATAATAATAATATAACTTTGACATAAAATAGGCGAGACAGTGCATAAGATGAAAACTAAACCATCCTAGCAGCGGAAAATCCAAAATACAACTTATGTTCCACATCATCATTATTACAACTTCTAAAACTGTCTCCAAAGCAAAATAAGAAAGGTACATTACTAATGCCCAAGGTAGTGACCAGCAGCGACACAAGGAGATTATATATATATATATCCTACGTTGAAGCCTCCTGCTCGGCTCCGGTACAGCCACTCGTGCATAAGCACCTGACCTATCTCTAGTCTGCCCGTTTAAGAGCACCCAGAGTAATAAGAAGAGACATAAAACTCTGAGTTAGACAAAAGTCTGGTATGAGCGATAAGCAGCAAAACAGAACAATAATGGGTATACAAAACCATACCTGAACCTGCAACCAAAGAGCTAGCACAACAAGATGTACAGTACTCTAAGGTAACACTAACATATGGTATAAAGATACGGGGGAGGGTGTGCATGTCATAGTGATATCAAACAATCAAGCATAGCAACCATCCTCACATATCTCACTCAGTGCGTAAAGCATACGGTATCCACTGCTTCGGTCACCCAAATCCTTGCTATGATCACTCTTACCCATGGAGTCATAACGACTCCACTGCACTGATCCATAGCCACTAGTCCTTGCTATGTCCACTCTGCCCTATGAAGTCATAACGACTTCACTGCACTGGCTCATAGCCATGTTACGATCACTCTGCCCTATGGAGTAATAACTACCCCACTGCACTGTTCCGTAGCTTAACATTCATTTTGATGGTGAATCAAAGTTATGGACGTCGATAACCCCATAGCACACGTCCCCCAGAAAGTCCAATCATGAAGTCAACTCGTTGGTTCCCAACTGGATCCCGAGTTCTACTTCTCATTTGGACTACCTTTGCATCTCGGGTTTGGTATTCTCCGGATCGGTTCGGTCCTTTTTCTTCACTTTGCTTCGGATCAGACTCCCTGAAGTGGTTTGGTTCGGATACTCCTCCCTAAGCACCGGGTCGGTCGTGACAGTCCACCTCGAGTCGGGTCGGCTTCCCCATCCAAGTCTGTTCGTGGTGCTATAGTGCTCGCCGGTTTGTGACACTTATCGGTTTAGGTCGGTGATCCAACAACGGTTCGTGGCAACCCCTCTAGTTCGGGTCGTGAACACCCATTGGTTTCGGGTCGTGCTCCTCGGTTCGTGGTGTCCTCTTTAATGCATCGGTTCGGGTTGAGGTCCTCTGACACGAGTGGGTTGGTTCGAAAGGGGGGCGATCCGATCCGATCCCTGCACCATTTCCTGCAACTTTTCCAATGACTGTTTATGCCATACGACGGCGTTTTCTACCATTCTAACTTTTCTAATCAATCACAAAGCATACCATACAGTCATAGCAACATATGAAATCAACCATAAACACCAAACAACGATTTAATATGGATCAAACTTACCCCAAAACCCATGTTTTTCCCTTAATCATGTTTAACCATAACTAATGATAGGATTAGCCAAAATTATCCAAATTAGCCCAAACTTTTATCAGAGGCCTAAAATAATATTTTAGAATTTTACAAATTTTTAATATTTTTCTGAGCCATAATTTCGCTAATTATCGATAATCACCTCTAATTAGCCGTAATTAGTGAAGAACAATGCAAATCACTCACCTTAGCCCTAGATAAAACTTAGATCTGAAACTATCTATGATTTGGAGCGTTTTCCTATGCAACACAGTAGCTCCAACTCTGATTTGGTGTTGATTTGTCTTGATTTGATGTTGATTTGCTTAATCCTTGATTAGAGAGTGATTTGGGATGAAATTAGAAGGTGGAGGCCATTATTAGGATGAGTCCGTTTGGCTATTCTGACCACTCTATGGAATTTTAAACCATTATCCGAATTCAATGGAAGTGGTTTCAAGTCAAAACTCCTTACCTATCAAAAGTTATGGCCGAAACAAGATCAACTAGGGTTAAAACGGTCATTTAAAAGTCGGCAAAAATAACGAACATGGGAAATGACTCCAATAGTCGTCCCCCAAAGTTACACGACTATACGACCTCATATGAAAAAGAAATAAATATTCTATGATCCTTCGATACGTAGAATGCGGGTTGTTATGCTCTCCCCCCTTAAGAAATTTCGCCCCCGAAATTCCTTAACCAAATACATACAACGGTGTTCCGCGTGTCTATCAGTCATTCACAAACAATCAAACACACACACAACAAGCACATCAAGTCTATCCTAGCATGCGGAATAACTAAATCACAATTTAAAATCTTACCAGGCAAAGCGTTTTGGATACGTCTTCCTAATGCTCTCCTCTTTCTCCCAAGAATAGTCATTCCCATCCTCGCCCCACTGAATCTTGACTATATACACCGCTTTCCTTCGAAGTTGCTTCATATCATGCTCGATAATATGAATCGGCTTGGGGTTCCCAACTGCCTCGAGTTCTACTTCGACATCATCCAAATGATCTGGTGAAATAGTCACATCAGGGTCGTGCATGAATTTCCTTAACTGGGAAACATGAAATATGTTTTGAACTCCCGGCATCTTGTATGGCAACTCAACTTTATATGCCAAATTCCCAACTTGCTCGAGAACTGGGAATGGACCAACAAATCTTGGTGTCAGCTTTCCTCTCCTACCAAATCGAATCACAATCTTTAATGGAGAAATCTTGATGAATACTAAGTCGCCAATGGAGAATTTCAAGTCTCTTCGTCTCTTATCAGTATAACTCTTCTGCCTATCCTGAGCAGCCTTCATTCGCTGTTGGATAACCTTAATCTATTTTGAAGTTTCTCTTATTACATCTGGTCCAAGTACAAATTTCTCACCGGTTTCTAACCAGCATGATGGTGAGTTGCACGGTCTTCCGTATAAAGCTTCAAATGGAGCCATACCAATACTAGACTGATAACTATTATTATATGCAAACTCTACCAGATGCAAGTGGTCATCCCATGATCCACCAAAATCAAATACACAAGCTCTTAAGAGATCTTCTAATACACGATACACCCTCTCGTCTGACCATCAGTTTGAGGATGATATGCGGTACTGAGATGTAGTTCTGATCCTAAAGCCTCTTGTAAGCTCTTCCAAAATCCACTGGTAAATAACGGATCTCGATCACTCATAATGCCTTTGGGTACTCCATGAAATCTCACTATCCACTTCATATACAGTTCTGCTAACTTAGCTGCCGTTCTATTTGACTTGACAGGTATAAACCTTGCACTCTTGTCAATCGGTCCATAATCACCCAAATTCTATCATGGCCAGATCTAGTCCTTGGTAACCCATCTATGAAATCCATTGAGACTTGTTCCCATTTCCATTCTGGAATTTCCAATGGTTGTAGCAAACCACTAGGTTTCTTTTGCTCGGCTTTAACTAGCTGGTAGTTCATGCATTTGGATATAAACTTTCCAGCGTCTCTTTTCATCCACTCCCAGTAGTAGGTCTGCTTCATGTCTCAATACATTTTATTACCACCGGGGTGTATATTTAGTTTTGAGTGATGACATTCTCTAAGCACTTCATCTCTCAATCCATTGACATTGGGTACAACTAGTCTCCCATTCTTTCTGAGCCATCCATCCCGGTCAAGCCCATAATTATTCATCTCCTCATCGGTACCCATCTCTAACTTGGAGATGATTTCCAATAGATTAGGATCGTCCCTCTGACTGGAACCAATCCGTTCAATTAAAGTGCGTCTGATCGTCAAACTTGTTAGCGTTTCTGGATCCAATTCGCACTTTGGTCTAAAATCGTACCCTGCGATATACTCCAGTTGCTTCCATTCTAGAAACACAGCCCTTAAATTGGCATGTCTCCTACTCAATGCATCAGCAACTGCATTGCCCTTTCCTAGTGTATACGCAATATCGAAATCATAGGAAGCCAAGAATTCTAACCATCTCTGTTGACGAAGATTTAAACCCTTTTTAGAGAAAAGATACTTCAACGATTTATGGTCAGTAAACAACTCGAATCTTTCTCCCAAGAGATAGTGTCTCCGCATCTTCAATGCGAATACGATCGCTGCCAATTCCAAATCATGGGTAGGATATCTTTTCTCGTGCGGTTTCAGTTGCCGACTAGCATAAGCTACAACCCTACCTCCTTGCATCAATACAACACCTATTCTGGTACCATAGGCATCCGTGTATACCGTCATCTCTTCATTCCCTTTAGGAATGACTAACATTGGCACACACGTCAACTTTTTCTTTAGGCTCTTGAATGCTTTTTCACACCTTTCATCCCAAACGAAAGCTTGATTCTACTTGGTCAACTGAGTTAACGGTGCCGCTATCTTGGTGAAGTATTGGATAAACTTACGATAATGTCTAGCTAATCCCAAGAAACTTCTTATGTATGTTGCATTCTTGGGCGTAGACCAATCTTGTACCATAGCCACCTTCGCAGGATCCACGACAATACCATTCTCTGAAACAACATGGCCCAAGAATCTCACTTTCCTCCTCCAGAAATGACACTTATAAAACTTTGCTTTCAATTGGTGTTTTCTCAACACCTCCATCACTATCCTCAAATGTTCCTTGTGTTCTTCCTCTATCCTTAAATAAACCAAGATATCGTCTACGAACACAAGAACAAACTTATTCAACTGATCTCGGAATACTCTATTCATAAGATCCACAAAATATGTTGGTGCATTGGTCAACCCGAATGGCATGACCAACCAATCATAGAATCCAGACGGCGTCCGAAATGCCGTTTTAGCTATACTCTCAGCTTCCACCCTAAGTTGATGAAAACCTGTTGCGAGATCCAACTGGGAGAACACTCTCGGGCCACTCAACTGATCAAACAAGTCATCTATCCGTGGTAGAGGATACTTATTCTTACTCGTCACCTTATTCAACTCGCGGTAGTCCACACACAATCGAAGGGAACCATCTGCCTTGGTAGCAAACACAACTGGTGCTCCCCGCTCAGAAATACTTCTTCTGATAAATCCCTTCTTCAAAAGATCTCTCACTTGCACCCCGAGCTCTCGCTGCTCCCTTGGTTCCATACGACGAAGTGGCATCACTATAGGTCTGTCATCTTTCACTAAATCAATACAAAACTCAATCTCTCAGTGTGGTGGAAGTACGACCACTTCCTCGAAGACGTTCGGGTACTGGCCAGCCACGGGCACATCTGACAACTCATCATGCGGAATGTCGAGGGAATTTAGAAAACTAGTCATTACCCCATCACTAGGTAGACCACCAAACACTACCCTCTGCCCATTATCCGCTCTAACTGTCACCAAAAAGCCCTCAGAGTCTACAACCACCCCTTACCTTTGGAGCCAATCGACTCCCAAAATAATGCCAAACCCAGTAAAGCCCAAAACAAAGCAAACACAAACAAACATACATCCATGACTCGATAAGACCAAATTTCGACAAATCATACTAAGGCTAGTCGAACCACCAATTTGGTTCGTCACCGCTAAAGGTCTATCGACTATCTCGGGTTCCAATCATAACCTATCTACCAGGTCAATAGATATGAAGGAACGAAAAGCCCCAGTATCAAACAATACTCGAACAGGAATATCATAAATAGAAAGCATACCTTCAATGACGACATTATTTCCTTTCTCTGCCGCAGTTGGGGCATTCGACGAAGAAGTAACAGCATTAATAGCATATGCTTTCACTGTCTGCTTCTCTTTAGGGGGTTGCGGACATTTATCCTTGTGATGTCCCACTTGGCCGCAGTTGAAGCACTTCCTGTCCGCTGGCTTTGCTCGGCATTCTTTAGCATAATGGCCCTTCTTGCCACAGCTAAAGCACTCAACATCTTTCTTACTCTTCTTCTGACCATCCTTAGCTTTGTTCTGCTTCCTCTTATTCTGAGAAGTATTCTTGCCTCCACCGCTTGCTTGCGGCTTTAGCCTCTCTGCAGATGCAACAGCGACTTCAGTCTTGGGCCTAGGATAAAGGCTCTCTGACCTCAATGCTTTACCAACAAATTATTCAAATGTCTCATCAATATGGTTTATAAGCCTTTCCCCCAAGTACTGATCTAAGCCTGTTATGAATTTCTCATTCTTCTTCTCGGGAGTGTCAATAAGTGATAATCCATACTTCGATAAAGTATCGAACTCAGCAATATACTCCGAGACTGCCCTACCATTCTGTTTAAGCTCCAAGAACTTCCTAAACAATTCTGATTTCTACGAAGATGGGATAAACTTATCACTGAATCGTGCCTTAAACTGATCCCAAGTAACTTGATCCTCAAGGGTACCTACCTTAATAGCATTCCACCAATTCATTGCCCGTCCTTGCAGCTGACGGGATGCTAGCTTCCACTTCATCGCATCCTCGATACCCAAGTCTTCGAAGATACGCTCACAACTATCCGACCAATCCTGAACTTCTATAGCCGACTCCGTTCTGTGGAACGGCTTTCCACCAAGACTAGTGTAATCCTTGCATAGCTTGGCGAAATCGGACCTAGGCGCCTGTACCACCACCATTTGCAGCATTAGTAGTTGCCCTCTGAACATCCCTAAGCATCTCTCCCATGAAGTCAGTGAACATCGTCCTCATATCAGGAGCATTCCCATTTTTGGCTCCTCTACTAGTATCCCTCGTATGTTGGCTCATCGTTCAATCTGTAAGGAGGAAACGATTAACCATCTCTTCAGTGATGCCAATGCAGTGCGACTTCATCCTTAAATATACTAATAGTATATATATAGCTTTTGAAAACCAAAATATTACAAATACATGCTCTCATATACATACTATCTCTCCCTGGTGTCTTCCCCTAGGTTAATTATGCAACCTAGAGCTCTGATACCAAGTGTGACGGCCCGCCCCGCACCAGCCGACATATCCAATGAAAGTCCGTTGTGTCAATGCCCGACTAGCACGGGACGGTCGCCAAAGAAAGGAAAAAAAAGGAATTTGAACTAACAAGGAACCTGTAGTATATCTCACAGCGCATGGAACAAAATATAATAATAATATAACTTTGACATAAAACAGGTAAGACAATGCATAAGCTGAAAACTAAACCATCCTAGCAGTGGAAAATCCAAAATACAGCGTATGTTCCATATCATCATTAGTACAACTTTTAAAACTATATCCAAAGCAAAATAAGAAAGGTACACCACTAAGGACCAAAGTAGTGACCAACAGCAACACAAGGAGATTATATATATATATATATGTCATACGTAGAAGTCTCCTGCTCATCTCCGGTACAGCTACTCGTGCATAATCACCTGACCTGTCTCTAGTCTACCCGTTTAAGAGCACCTAGAGTAATAAGATGAGACATAAAACTCTTTGTCAGACAAAAGTCCGGTACGAGCGATAAGAAGCAAAATAGAACAATAATAGGTATACATAACCATACCTTAACCTGGATCTGCAACCAAAGATTTAGCACAACAAGATGTACAATAGTCTAAGGTGACACTAACATATAGTATAAAGATACAGGGGAGGAGTGTGAATGTCATAGTGATATCAAACAATCAAGCATAGCAACCATTCTCACATCTCTCACTCAGTGCGTAAAGCATACGATATCCATTGCTTTGATCACCCAAATCCTTGCTATGATCACTCTGCCCCATGGAGTCATAGCGACTGCACTGATCCACAACCACTAGTCCTTGCTATGTCCAGTTTTCCCCATGAAGTCATGACGACTTCACTGCACTGGCTCATAGCCATGCTGCGATCACTTTGCCCTATGGACTAATAACTACCCCACTGCAATGATCCATAGCTTAACATTCGTCTTTGTGGTGAATCAAAGTCATGGACGTCGATAACCCCTTAGCACACGTCCCGCAGCAAAGTCCAATCATGAAGTCAAATCGTTGATTCCTATCTGGATCCTGAGTTCTACTTCCCATTTGGACTACCTTTGCATCTCGGGTTTGGTCTTCTCTGGATCGGTTTGGTCCTTTTTCTTCACTTTGCTTCGGATCGGACTCCCTAAAGTGGCTTGGTTCGGATACTCCTCCCTAAGCATTGGGTCGGTCATGACAGTCCACCTCGAGCCGGGTCGACATCCCCATCCAAGTCTGTTCGTGGTGCTATAGTGCTCGCCGGTTCGTGACACTTATCGGTCCAGGTCGGTGATCCAACAATGGTTCGTGGCAACCCCTCCAGTTCAGGTTGTGAGCACCCATTGGGTTTGGGTCATGCTCCTCGGTTCGTGGTGTCCTCTCCAGTGCATCGGTTCGTGTTGAGGTCTTCTAACACGAGCGGGTCGGTTCGAAAGGAGGGGCGATCTAATCCCTGCAGCGTTTCCTACAACTTTTCCAGCAACTGTTTACGCCATACGACGACATTTTCAACCATTCTAGATTTTCTAATCAATCACAAAGCGTACCATATAGTCATAGCAACATATGAAATTAACCATAAACACCAAAACAACGATTTAATATGTTAATATGGATCAAACTTACCCCAAAACCCATGTTTTTCCCTTAATCATGTTTAACCATAACTAATGATAGGATTAGCAAAACTTATCCAAATTAGCCCAAATTTTTATCAAAGGCCTAAAATAATATTTTAGAATTTTACAAATTTTTCCAGATTTTTCTGAGCCATAATTTCGCTAATTATCACTAATCATCCCTAATTAGTGAAAAACAATGCAAATCACTCCACTTTGCCACAAACAAAACTTAGATATGAAACTATCTCTGATTTGGGACGATTTCCTATGCAACACAGCAGCTCCAACTTTGATTTGGTGTTGATTTGTCTTGATTTGATGTTGATTAGCTTAATCCTTGATTAGAGAGCGATTTGGGATGAAATTAGAAGGTGGAGGCCATTGTTAAGGTTTCCAAGAGGTAAATGGCAGCTAGAAAACTGAAATAGAATGAAAACCTAACTCATTTCAGCCTCCCCATAACCCTAATCCCAAAATGGGTTATGGGCCCTTTTGCTAATTATCCTAATCAGCCCACTTAAGCAATTTTTCACCTTCTAAACCTTGTTTCAGCAATATCTCCCAAACGGTGAGTCCGTTTGGCTAATTTGACCACTCTACGGAATTGTAAATCGTCATCTGAATCCAATGGAACAGAATTCAGGTCAAATATCCTTGCCAATCAAAAATTATGGCCGAAACAAGATTAGTTATGGGCAAAACTATCATTTAAGAATCGGCAAAAATCATGAACATGAGAAATGACCCCAATATTCGTCCTCCAAAGTTACGTGACTATACGACCTCATATGAAAAAGAAATAAATATTCTATGATCCTTCGATACGTAGAATGCAGGTCGTTACAAGTAGGGAAGTTGACGTCGAGATTCGTAGGGTCGTTCCCTATAGTAGAGAGGATAAGTTAGATGGCTTATAGGATTAAGGTACCGGGTAGACTGGCAGGCGTACACGATATGTTTCACGTTTCCCATTTGAGGAAATGTCTACATGATACGGTAGAGGTAGTGCAGCCGAGCACATTTGAAGGCGTGGAAGTTGAGAAGGAAGCATCGGTAAGAAGAGTTCCCGCTCATATCCTTGGATCAGAAATCAAGAAGCTACGTAATAAGAAGATCAGATTGGTGAAGGTACAATGGGGAGAAGACTGCGAAGATGCAACATGGGGACTCGAAGATAGGATTCACACTTCTTATCCTTTCTTTTGAAAGTATATTCTTGACATCTTCTCCAAGTTTTTACTTTGCATTTGCTTCCAGCATTCAAGTTTTTTTACCCTATCGTTCGAACCTTTCGATCCTTAGGTAGAATCCAATTGTTGGAAACATGTGTCTGAAAACATGTTATGACTGATGGTTGCAAGTGTTTGCTAGTGGTTGCTCGTGGATGCATATACACACATTAGGCACTAAATCGGCTCAACACTTATTACATATGGATATGTGTGCATTTTAATTTTCTATAGATGGAAATGGGTGCATATGGGTGTTGCATTTTGCTGAATGATTGTGCGCACATATAGAGTTTATATGTTAGGATTAATTGTCAAGAATAATCCAAAGTTTAATGTGTCTTCCCATAATAATCCCAAGTTTTGATTATTTCTGAATAATACGAAGTTTGGGGGGTGTCTTCCTATATTGATCCCGATGACCCCCGACGTGTTATTTTGGGATCAATATGGGAAGGCACCCCTAAACTTCAGATTAATATAGGAAGAACCAAGTAAACGGGATTAATATGGGAAGACACCCCCAAACTTCGGATTATTCAGAAATAATCCAAACTTCGGATTATTATGGAAGACACGTTAAACTTTGGATTATTCTTGACAATTAATCCTATATGTTCTACTATAATTATTTTCATACATTTTGGATTTATGGAACAAACATATATTACGTTAAGGAGGTCAACTGAGTCAGTCCACCGCCTGATTTTTGCATTAGTGCAAGGACATATACACACAACACCATTGCATTTGTTCATACAAGAATTAGAAATTTTTAAGGATAATGGATGCCTATGGATGAATAGATAGTTGTAAATAATTGTTAGGATAGTAACATTCTTCTTAACTTGGAGATTTCAATGATGAAATCCTTTAAGTAGGGGAGAATGTAACACCCAAAAATTTAATACACTATAACTATATTTTAGGATAATAAATTGGGTATTATTTAATTAAAATATTGATAATTAAGTGAAATCGTCATTACCGTTGCATTCGTCTCGGAATTAGTTCAGATAGACCCCAAGTTTGCGTAAAAACGGATAACGTATGAAGAAGTTATGAACCTTAGAAGTTTGTATACATATAAGGGTCATATATATAAACATAAATCAAAAACATTCGAACGAGATGAATCAGGAAGTTAACCGCGAAACCAAACCAATGTGGGACGACCCACAATCGGCCTGGGTCGACCTATGGGTCGATCCAAGGTCGGTTGGGTCAACCCGAGAGTTGACCCCATGGGTCGGTGGGTCGACCCAGCAATGATCCGGGTATGTTCAGAATTACATACTTGGACTGTTTTATGGCTAGGTTTATGTTGACTCAATGCTACATGTACGGTTAAGATTAAAATCCTAGGATCTAAAGGCTGAGGTTGACTCTGTGAATCTATAAATGGGTAGCTTCTCCCATTCCAATACACACATATCTTCTGCCTCTATGGAATTATTCTAAAAATATAAACGTATAATGGAGGATACTATTGAGGCCTAGATCTATGGAGACAACATTCTAGACTTGCATACATACAACAACAAAAAGGATAGAATTGGACTTTTCTACGGCATATAGTTATAAATATAACAGATTTAACCTCTTCTTCACCAAGATCCACTGTGAGTTCCCTGTCATTTTCATATCTAATTTCTTAAACTATAACATGATAGTTAAATAAAACCGGGTTAGGATATACAGTGTTTGTAAGATAAATGCTATATATGTTTTCCACTATTAATTACCTATGCCGTTGCGATAAGTAAAACATATTTCTTTACTGTTGGAGAATTAATAAGTTATATGTATTTATCTTCCTTTTCCTCATTTCTATGTTTGCTTTATTTCCAGTCTTACCTATATGCCTATGTGATTTGATTCTATTCTCCTTCCTCCGTTTTCCCTTTTTATTTACTGTAAGCCTAGGCCTTTGGAAGCCTAGGCTATATCCGATTAGAATGTGTGTACAATTGGGGGTGATAACGAATGACAAAAAAAAGGAATTTAGGCATGTTGTTAAATTGGGGACTATTTAACTATAATTTAGGAAAGGGATAATATGCACATGGTTAGACTTGCCGTAAACTGATAAAAAGGGATAATGTGTATAAACTTGTTGTAAATTGGTGAAAATGGATTATATGCATAAATCTGTGCATGATGGAAATTGGGGACATAATTTGATGAATAATATGCATATGTATTAAACATGTTAGATTTGACTTAATACAGACATTAAGTAAATGACATGTTAGAGTATTATAAGTACCAAATGTAGGTTAATAAACTGAAACACTATAGAAATTGTATATATCTGAATAAGTGTTTAGAGGAAGGGTTGTATTACAACCATGCTTATTAGTAAACCTAAACCTGCTAGGTTAGACACGAGTATTAATAAGCTAAGAGGTCCCTCGTTCTGTTGTTGTATCAGGTTTTGGGGACTCTTAAATCCTAGTTATTTGGGGGCCCAAGCTTAAGGGGTTTGGCTTGTGTCAATCTGCTGTTTGGAACTCATATCAGTCAGTATCCCTGTTGGTATTTTGTTAGAGGTCCTCTCACTGGATAGTAAGAGGTTCACATGGGGAAGGTGGGTACGGGCACGTTTTTGCGGAGTCATGAGCGTGCATGGGTCCGATTAGGGAAACTAGGCCCCCGTAACACCAATAAATTGGTCTATGTCATATAGTTGCTGGGTTAAGGAGTGATACACCATACTGTCGGGGGTAACATAGAGTATTTACGTAGTTGGGAGCCGATCGCATTGGTCGTAATTAGGGTACACCTAATCTTGCTGTTATGTAATTATGATAACACCTAATCCTGTTATGTAATTAGGGCACGCCTAATCCTGCTGCTAATTCTACTGTTAATCTTGCTGATATTAATTAGGTTGAACATCTAATCTTGTAAATCCTGTTATACTAGTATTGGTGTAAACATACCTGTTTAGGGATATAAATATAAATCATTACTCGATCATAGTTTGTTATTGTTGTCTACCCTGCTATTCTGCTTAGTTTAGTTTTACTTATATGACACTGTGCCTTTCTCATCTAGTCTTATTTAACTATCTTGGAATTTCTATTTTATGCATATTTGAAAATCACTGGAACTCGCCAGACTTTATGTCATACCCCTTTGTTTTCGCTTCTTTCTTCCTTCCCCTAGGTCCTCAGAGTGGAAGCACTGAATAGTGACTAGTACTTTATCTTATATCTTGGACTTGAATTACCTGAGATATACCGTTTTCAACTTGCCTTCTATTTTATTATTGCTTATGGCGAGGGATACGAATTTATGTATTCTGATATTTTGTTTTATAAGATTTATTATGAGACAGATTTGATGTAACTGGTTTTGATGTAACCTGTTCGAGACTACGTTTTATTTTTCATAATGAGGTGAAATTTTCCGTTATTTATTTTATATCTGTCTTGTGAATTTTTGTACTAATTACCTATTGTGCTTCACGAAACTTAGTGCATTCTCTTATGAGTGAATTAACGGACGTGGGTGTCACAAAGTCCCTTCCATATGCTTGTGCTTAACGAAATTAACACTCTTGTATTTATCACTTTCCCAACATTTAGCATTGTGTTTAATACAAGATGACTTGCTTTCAATTAAAGCATATCACCGGTTTAGATTAACTACTCTTATTAGTTTGGCAACTTAATGGTATAGACAAGAGATCCTTGGTTGAAAAGAAACTTGCTTTAAGAAATAAAGTTAACTTAGGAAACATAACCAAAAAGTGGTTTAAAGTAAAACTCTAGCATACAAAATAATAATTTAATATTAAATAACTCAATTAGAAAATAATTAGTTAACAACTCATCATTAAATCAAAATCTAATCATAAATAAACATTGATTAACCTTGGCACAATCTTAATTTAAAATAGTTAACCAAACCTTGTTTTGATTATTAATTAATTAATTGTAACTTTAATAAACTAATAAATAAGTAAATAAATAAAATTTAATTTATTAAAAGTTTAATAATAAACTTAATGAAATATTTTTTATCAAAATTAACTCTTAATGGGCAATTGAAATTCTTTTAATTATAATAAATCATAATTAACCTTTTAAATAAACTTTTAAGTTATGATTACTTCTTTATTTCTATTTAACTAGTCTTGAATAATTAAATTATTAATTATCAACATAAAATTAATCAAAAATTAATTTTATAAAAAGTTAATTAGTAAATAACCATTAATTTAAACAAGTTGATAAACCT
Organism: Allium sativum; assembly: GCA_030737875.1. NCBI lineage: Eukaryota > Viridiplantae > Streptophyta > Magnoliopsida > Asparagales > Amaryllidaceae > Allium > Allium sativum. The sequence goes on along the minus strand of CM060910.1, from coordinate 992,956,963 downwards.
TAATTATTAAGTTAATTAATTATTAATTACTAAATATAATTAATTAATTATTAGTTATTAAAAACTTAATTAACTTTCCGAAATCATTATTTGTAGGTTAAAACATTATTGATAAGTTTATGAAACATTTCCCAAACCATTTAAGTTCAAAAACTTGATTCTGGAAAAAATCGCATTTTTACTACTAAAATGCATTCATAGTGACTGTCGCTATGGATACAAAAATTACTTTTTGAATAAATTTCAAATCTTTACTAAATTTATTAAGTAAAAACAAACTTGAAAATTTTAAGTGCCCAAACAAATCTCGTTTCAAAGTTCATTATAAAAATCGACTTGAAAACCAAATTCAAAACAAGATTTGATGAAAATCAACCACTCCATCGCCTAGCATCCATTCTCGGGCAAGTCTAGGATGCTCATATTTTATCAGCTATGGTCAAGTAGGCTTGTCCATGAACATGTATGGTTTGGACTTACACTTAAAACATGGAGTACAAGTTGATATTAAAGCAAGGCACTTAAAACCTTTTCAAAAACTTGAAATAAAACGAAGTCAAATCAAACCAGGATATCAAGTGAGATTCGGGTGTTCACATACATCTTTCCAAACACATACTCATCAACATAACTACAACATTCCAAAACATAATATAACTCAACTCATACATAATAAAACATAAGCTTATATCATCCAAAAACCCAAACTTGTCATGGTTTTCAAAACCAAGATTCACATCAAAACATTATATACACATGCATATAAAAATAGCAACCCAACATTATATTTTGCACCAACGTTTAACACATATAACAACATATAATTTATCATGGATAATCATTAAATTTTCCCAAAATAAAAGACGTTTTACTCACCTAAACTTATGCAAAGCAAAGATTAAAGGGTACTTGATCCTTGCTAAAACCTTCCTACCGGCACTAGCTTTGTAAAAATAAATTATTGGAAGGTCTAAAAGAAATTTGGCATGGCCTAGAGCAGGTTTGGCTCAGCCTATATTTTTTTATGTTTTGGGGGTTGAAAATGAGTAGAAGAGGTAGTAGAAAGGTTAATAAAAGTGTTAGAAGTGATTTTAAAGAGATTTGAAGTGTAAAAATCAAAATTTTAAACTTGAAAACATTTTTTTTCAAAAGGAAGCCATTGAAAACATTTTAGAACTTAAAAAGGAATAAGAAAGAAGATAAAAATGAAGTGAAAAGGTAGAAGAAGGAATTACTTTTATATAAAATGAAAAGTGAAAATTACAAAATTACCATTTAAGTACATAACCTTCTCTAAAAATTTGATGACTCGCTTAACCACTCTCTTACGGTTCTATTCCACCCTATTTTTCCACTAACTCTTTGTTTAAAAACCAAAATGACAACTTATATCCTTTATGTACCATTTGTATAAGTAATTATTGTACTCTTTGTCCTTTTCCCTCACCTGTTTTTTATTTTTAAAATAAAAAGCTTTTAAGTCACATCTTTACTTTGTTAAGTTAATTAGTACTTAATTAACATCTTTATAATTTTATATAAGAGATTAAAACTTTGTTTAAGTGTTCACAACCTTACGATGACTTTCTTAAAGAAAAATGCTTAATTGTCTAAAAATGTTTTTCAGTCTCATTTTCTGTTTCTTTTCAAACTACAACCCTATATAGACTAATTTTAAAAATGATTCCTCCATCATTAGTTATTTATTTAAAAAGGGAATTTTGCTTATAAAATCTAATATTTAATTGATTAATCATTTATTGAATATCCATTTTCTAAGTGGTATATTTCTGAGTTGTTACATTTTCCCCCCTTAAAATAATTTCATCCCAAAATTAACATAAAGGAAATAACACAACTAACACAAAAGGGATAGATTTATAACATTAAACTATACAAAAAGCCTAAATTAATCAGTCATAAAACTAAAGTGAATACATAAATCATGCAAACAACTAATCTAACAACAACTAGGATAAGCTTCCTTTATGTGAGCTTTTGTCTCCCAAGTGCGATCTCTAGGATCTTCGCTCCACTGGATCTTAATCAATCTTGCTACCTTATTACATAGCATCTTCTCATCTCGATCCGTAATTCGAATAAGATGTCTGATTATGGTTAAATCTGGTTCTACTTCCAAATTCTCTTGTTTTGAAGACTCCACAATCAATGATGGATCATGGACATACTTCCTCAAATCCAACACATAGAACACATTATGAATCCCCGACATTCTCTCTGGAAACTCCACCTTATAAGTAAACGTCCCAATTATCTCAAGATTGCGGAAAGGTCTAACATACTTTGGTGCTAGCTTTCCTGCTCTCCCAAATCAAATGGTCTCTTTAATAGGAGAAACCTTAACAAAGATAAAATCTCTAACAACAAACTCCGAATCTCTTCGCCTCTTGTCTGCATAACTCTTTTGACGATCCTGAGCTTCTTTCATCCTTTTCTTGATCACTTTAATTTTCTCCATTGCCTTTTGGATCATATCTGGCCCAAGGACTAGGCGATTCCCAGTTTCTACCCAACACATTGGCGACTTGCAAGGTTGTACATACAATGATTCATATGTGCCATATTAATGCTTTTTTGATAACTATTATTGTAGGAGAATTCTACCAAATGTAGATAATCTTCCAACGATCCTCTAAAATCGAGGATGCATGCTCTCAAAAGATCCTCTAGATTTGGTTAACTCTCTTAGTTTGACCATCCGTTTGTGAGTGATATGCAGTACTCAAACTTAAATTTGATCCCAAAGCTACCGGTTGCTGCCAAAATTCAACATCGAAACAGGATATCGGTGAAGGGGTTTCGAACCACCACCAACATAAGGGAATGATCCAAGAGCATACACGTGGCACCAAAATAAAGCCAAAAACATCAAGGAAGAAATGGTAATATCAGACAGCCGTCACTATCCTAGAAGGAGAAACATTTGAACCGACAAAGGGATACCGACAAGGTAGTTACAAAATTGGATACAAATCATGAGAAGTCAATTCCGAAGACTAGTTACCTCAAGACGAAGGCAAATAAGCAAGAAAGGACGACAACCCACGATCCGAGACCAAAGACTTGACAAGAAACAAAACAAAGGAAGAAGAAAGGGCCATCGACATTAATTTACTTAATGCCGATACAAAAAGGGAAAGACAATAAAGAAACAAAAAGTCGAAATACAAGCACCCCGAAAACTAGCTAACGAACTCGGAGCTTGCTGGCTACTTCGAAGCAACTTCAACAAGAAGTATACCGAAAGCACCCTTCCGAAAGACCAAAGATTGACCCCAGAGATTCACCGAAAGTATGCCAAAGTCTTTGAGAAGAAGAGTTATCCACACTAACATGCCTAGTGTCGATACCGAAAGAGGTGACGGCTCTAGGAATGTAAGCAACCAAAGCACGAAGGCAAAAATCGTGAAGACTTAAAGATGAAACCGAAACTTGTCTCCGACAGCCGAAGGCTATACCCGATGCTATCAATACTAACAGGCTTGGTATCGATACAGAAGCTAAGACTAGCACATTTAAGGCTATGTCATATCCCTCAACAACAACCAAGACCCGAGCAACCAGAACCGAAAGGTAAAAAGCGGCCAATACACAGCTATCGCACACGAAAGAGGCCTTTGCTGACCCAATGTTAAAAATGGTCCCGATTTGTCTATAAATAAGACCCTAGGTATCACATTTTGGAGACCAAATTCTCATTCTCTATTCTTGTACTCTTTTCTTATGGGGGTAAACCCTAATTTTTAAATTGATTTGGGGATTTCCTTTGTAAACACTTGTATACTCAAATCAATGAGCAATAAAGAGTGGATCAACACTTAGCATACTTTTTATGAGTTGTTTATCTTCTTCCTTAATATTCCACCTTATGCGTCCTACACGACAATGGGTTCTTACATAACTCCTAACCCTTCTTCAAAATTATTGAAAAAACCCTTTCTACAAGCTGTTTATTTTTCTATCTTGTGTTGAGCATAAGGAACCCTTATCGCAAGGTAACTGTTGGTCCTTGAGTCTTGCAAGTGTGATACTCACCCCTTGGGGGAAGAGTAACTAATCTTCAGGCTTAATACCTTGATATTTTGGAAACGATGAGCTAACTCAAGCTTGCAGGAACTAGATAATCCCATTTTCCCCTTAGTTCCATTTCCTTATACCTATCTCTAGTGTTGACAAAAAATATCGTTAACATATTTGCGCTAGATGGCGGGCTTGAACCTTCGACCTTGTGGTTAATAGCCCTATATCTAACTGTGTTGTTCCGTCCCAGATTGTACCAAGCTTTGAAGAAGCAGAAACCATGAATAAAAGGTCTCTACGAGTAACTACTGAGTGTCCCCTGGTTACATCAAGTGTTAATGAACCATGAACCACCAAAAGGCAGAGGATTAATCTAGAAGCCTTGCATATCCAAAATAAGGAAAAAGAAGTAGAGCCTTATGATCCTGACCTTTGGAGCATCAACACTTTCCATTTAGGATCAACCCCAATCTTTTCCCTAAGCGATTCTACGTCTAAGTAGTGCAACTCGTTTATCTTCATAAAAGAAGCCATTCAAGAACAAGCTAAGGGAATGATTTATGGGCAAAGGGTTGAGAAAGGTTTCAATCACCTCACTCCAGGAGGGTTCAAAAAGGTTACACCTCTGTCTCAAGACATGACTAAAAGGAAATTTAAAGACAAAGAAAAGGCAATGGAATTGAGTAACAAAAAAGTTAAATACTAATGTCGTAAGAAAGCCTTCGAATCAAGATTACAAAAGGATGTGAGCTTACTACATCAAATGGGAGTATCTACTTCCTTACTAAGCATGAGTTAAACTTTTAGCCATCATTAAAGAAGAAACCTAAGAATGAAGCCAAGCTAGGAGGGCCTTACTACTACTATCATATGATGAACGGGCATGAAACAAATCATTGCAGAGTCCTAAAAGGAATGTTCATCGACTTTTTTAGTCAAGGAAAACTACATAGATATTTAAAGAAGACATAGTCAACTACAACAAAGAATTCTCTGAGGAAAGAATGCCTACATAACTAAGGGTATGGAAACCCACTAAAAATTTGAAATAAACTGAAAAATGGTCAAGTTGCAAATGGATAAAACCCTTGTCATTGCCAAGTTGGCTGAGGCAAGGCACCCCTCTGAGTAGGGTGGCATGTAAGCCTTTATCCATGCCCAAATCGAAAAGGGTCAGGTTAAAGCATCAAAAGCGTGAGCCTCCGATCCATGCTAGAAATGGTCGGGATGGAGCATCTATTTAGCATGCCCCTCCTCTGCTCGTAGAATAGTACGCCCTGCCTCTACTATGAACTAAGCATGACCTACCTCTGCACGCAAAAGAGCACGTCCTACCTCTGCTTATGTTCTGATTTACCCGCCGAAGGAAACGCCAACTCTTATCATCGCCAACGATGGTCAGGATAAGGCACCCCTTGGAGGGGGTGGAGTGTAAGCCTCTATCATCGCCTACAATGGCCAGGGTAGAGCATTAAAAGAGTAAGTCTTAATTCCGCATCTATGATGGCCCAGTTTAAGCTTCTATGCCCTTATCATAGCCTACGATGGCCGGGATAAGGCTCTTCCTGGAGGGAGGTCGGGTAAGTCCTTGGGCCCTTCTTGAGGATAGGCTAGCCAAGCGCACCAGACGCACATGCCCAGAGAGTGGCCAACAAAGCACATACATCATTTTCTTTGATAATCAAAAGCCAAGGGAGTGGCTCATAGAGCACGTACATCCTCTGCATGATAAATCAAACCTAAAGGTGATACTGAAACTATTTGTCAGAAGCGGATTTCTGGTCTTCAATTCTTAATGCTCGAATCCGGGTGGGTCCGGGATTTCTATTATTGCCAGAAGAGGTTTTCTGGTTTTATGCTAAATACTCGAATCAAGGTTGATTCGAGACTTCTATTAATTGCCAAGAAATGAACTTATGTCCTTCTGTTAAGTATCCTAGTGCGGAATGGGGTTCGAAGCTTCTTGTTGTTACTAGGGGAGGTATTCTGGACTTCTTTTATTAATACCCTAATATGGGTTACGAGGGCTTCAGTTTTACTCCCGGAAAAGGGCTTACAAAACAGGATTTAGTTAGGAATCCTAAGTCTGCTATCTGAAAGCTTTCAAATGAAGACAGTAATCTTCCATTTTGCCCAGGGAGATTTCTTAAACTTATTGTATACAAATTGCTATTATACGTGTGAAATGTAAGCAAAAATCACATACCAAGTAGTGCATACACAATTTACAAATTTATTTACAAAGACTATCTCATGGATTATCCGAATACGTAATCATAAACATTATAATTAAAAATATGAACAAGTATCTTGCTCCTCTTCATCCTCAGGTACGGGGGGTTAATAGCATGACGAATAGCGATATTTAGAAGCTCGTTAAGCTTGTGTGCCTTTCTACTATTCTCATTAACATTGTCTAAGGGTTTGTTTTGAATTTTCAAAGCCCTATTGCAATCTCTACACATAACCTTTAGGGACTTATTATCTTCTCTAAATCAAAGATTCTCATATGTAAATCATGTCTTTCCTCTTGTAAATGCCCAATGTGAGAAACATAATGGTTGATGCAACGAAATGTATCCTCCTTAAGTTTTGTATCATAAGTAATTTTCATCTCAACTACCACTCTATTACACCACTCGGAAATGACAGATGCTTATAATCCTTGAGGGGGGTTCTTGAAATAAAAATACTTTCGAGAAGCTGAAGCCTTATGCCCGGTAATAGTTTCAGAAGGCTGAGGCACTTTTATGATAGGAATGTTTCTGAAAGAATATTCCCATGTCTTACGACTTTCATTTGCATTATCTAATTCGATTTCCAAGTTAGCTACCCATTGACGGAAGCCTCTTAGCTTGTCCTCAAAATCAATAGATGGTTTGGTCTTTATGTTTTTTTAATCCAAGAATAAGTTTACTCTTTTCCTCTAATTTACCTTTCAAAGTATCCACCTTTTCATGCAGATGCTTAATCGTCAAGTTCTGAAGTAAAATCGTTCTTTCCTGGGATGCGGAAGATCCCACTCTAAGACTACCACTTTTCCCTGCCTCTATTAATACTTCATCCCGGGTCGGGGAAGTTTCATGCTAAACTACCTACTAACAAAAATAAGAAGTAATTATGCATACTTTATTACTTGTAACAGAAAAAACAGTGGTATTATATTTCTCAAGAAAAGTTTTGCATGAACGTTACTGAAAACCAGCTTATAATTGTTTTGACAGGCAAATGAACCAAAAAGAGTTACATAGATCTAAACTTACTTAGCAGTACATTTATTCTTTATGTATCAGCTCAGCATGACCAATCCTAAGTTTTTTAAAAATCATCTCCCGATCTTCACCCAAAAAGTTAAAGAGGAGTTGAGCGTATTTCGTATAAATGCTCTTAAGCTCTCCTAGAAAGCATTTTCTTCTTAATATGTTTGATGATGTTGTTGAAAATTTATTTTTCAATCTAGATAATGAACACAACACATCCTAATGAAAAACAAGTTTCTGCTATAATATAAATAGAAAAATCAACAACCATGAACCACAGTAGGTGTTGACGGCAAAAAACGTTGAAAGCACCGAGGATTCCTATTACTAGGAATTGTTATTATGGTTGCAAGGCTAAGGAAAAGAAAGCAGTAAATGACACGGAGAATTTATAGTGGTTCGGCCTTGGGAGAGACCTACGTCCACTTTGGAAAGGCGTTGGAATATTATTAATCACTCAAGAATTACAAAGTAGAGGCATGCTTATGAAATTTCATTACATTCACTTTCATAATTGTCGTAGGTTAGGTATTTGGGAAAAAGGCTATTTATTCCTTCTTCCTCAAATAGGAGATGCCATTAATGAGACTCATGAAGCTCTATGAAGGTCCCAAGTGATGAAAATCCAATCCCTTTGAAGTGTGAGGCTATGGGCTATTTATGGGAGAGGAGTTAGTTAGGAGTAGGTAGGCATGGGGGACCACATGCAGAATTCCGCACCCACCACCTGTACATACACAAATTTCGAACTCGGACCCATATGCGAAACTTCGCACCTGCTGGGTGCGAAACTTCGCACCTGCAGGGTACAAAATTTTGCTCAGGGTACGAAATTTCGCTCCTGCTGGGTGCGAATTTCGCACCTTGCCAGGTGTGAAGTCCCTCTATCGAGGGGCATGAGGACCTTAGGGTTGGGCGCTTGAGGCTTGCAACTCCTTCGGTGTCCATGGCCTTAGTTCGAGAATGTTCTTTGGGCGCTGTGAGGTTCTGAGTGGTACAATCCCTCCTTGATCATGTTCCCTTTTCTCCTAAGCGTACCTCTAGGCCTTAGCTTCAAGCGATGTGTTGAGTTGATTGTGTCTGATGTACTTTTGGGAACGGACCAAAAAGCCGGTTAACATTTGCCCCCCAAAGTACGTCTTGTCTTGACATGATGTGCTTTGTATTGGTTGGGATGATAGCGGGGCTGTTGATTAATCCTGTAAATTAAAGGAAAACAAATGTTTAGCTATCGGGCTTATTCGCTCTGGATTTGCGAATGAGCCATTGTCGAGGTGTGCGTTGTACTCAAGTCACTCAGTATCCACAGTGCGTCGTCTCCGTGGGTGCATGGGAGTCGGTATGCATGCGTAGGGAGTACGTATACGACTAAGCGTGGCATAATGTCTTGAACCTGTAGTTGTGATTTTTTTTTGGATATGAACCTTCGAACCCCTGGGGGTTCGAGATTTCAGCCCAGGGGTTTCGAATCTTCGAACCCTTGGAGGTTCGAAATTCTTAAACCAGGAGGTTCGAATTTTCGAACCCCTGGAGGTTCGAAACTTCGAACCCAGGGGGTTTGAATTTTTGGACCCCTGGTGGTTCAAAATTTTGAACTCGATAGGTTTGAAATTCTCAAACCGACCCTAGATTACGAAGGGACGAACTTTCCTTTTATAAATAGGCCTCCACCACCTCACTTTCTTCCTTTTATTATTTCTTTCCCTGGCCGCCATTGTTATAAAAGCTCGAAGCGTAAAATTTCGAACCTGAAACTTTAGAACTCGAATTATGCAATGTCTGGGGTCGAGGAAACGAGAAGGAAGGGGGTCGAAGGGCTGTGGCATCGCCGGAGAGGGGCGACGCGAGAGGTGGAACTGCCAATCCTCTGGAGAAGGCATGCAAGTTCGTACCTGGCTGAGTTCGAAGTCTCGAACCTCCGTAGGTTCAAATTCTCGAACCTTTGGGTTCGAATATTTGAACCTCATGAGGTTCGAAACTTCGAACCCTGATAGGTTCGGATTTTCGAACCTCGGGAGGTTTGGATTCCCGAACCCTCAGGTTCGAGTCTTCGAATTTGGTGGGGCTCGAAATTTCAAGCTCGGAGGGTTAGATGTTTCGAACCCTCAAGGGTTTGAAGTTTTGAACCCTGAGGAGTTCGAAGTTTCTAAACCTGAGGAGTTCTAGATTTCAAACCCTGAGGGGTTCGAGATTTCGAACTCTGAGGGGTTTGAAATTTTGAACCCAGGGGTTCGAAATTTCGAACCTGAAGGAGTTCGAAAATTCGGACTTTAAGGCCCGGAGCTTTGGATTCTAAAACGGGCTGGCGCCTTTCTCTCCTGCCTAGGACGTTGACCTCCCGACTTCCCATCTTCAGATTAACATATCAATCGTACAACCACGCATTTAGCGCTAATGTATACACTAGTGGTTGCACGAGCATGGCTTTGAACTTTTCGCATAGGATAGAACATACATTCGGACCAGGACTTGAACTGTTGGACTGTTTCGGACTTTTATTTGTGTTACTCTTCTTTGCACAACACTACATACACATTTTAGTTATTACCAACACAAGGGGCACAGGTCACTTTATTGCCAGTACTAACACTGATGTGTTGAAGTATAGTTAGCAATGCAAACAAGATCGAAGACTATAAAGACATCGGAGGCCGAGGCTTCCCCGCCCGCACCACACACATTTGGCTCTACCCCTCATGGTAGCTTGTCTTGTAGCGAGCTTGTGACTACCGAAGGATCGAGTCCTTCTCACATAACCATCTCGCCCGGAGTATCTGAGCATGGGGAACAAACTGAGAGGAAGCATTCCTCGGTTGTAACTGAGGAGGTTGAGAATGTGGACGTTATGAGTGAGGATGCGCATGTGTCTCCGGTGGCCCCGGATATGCTGCGTAACGCGGTTATCTTCGAGGATCTGATAGATTTGGTACCATCGCGCATGGATGCCACAACAGTTAGAAAAATGGCGGCGTGCTTCAATATACCAGTGGGTGAAGCCCACGCCCCGGGAAGGGATGTTAGAGCTCATGCGCCGCCCGAGGGTCTCACTGCCTGGAACAGACAGGCTTGCTTTGCCGGGTGCGTGCCTCCGGGCAATGACTTCATTCAGAACATGCAATACTATTTTCGCTTTGCACCATTGCAACTGCACCCGAATGCTTATGCTTCGCTCCTGGGTACCTATGTTCTCTACCATGAGTTCTTGCAGCGGGAACCAACCGGAGAAGATATCCGATACTTTTTCCATCTAAGGAGAACAAGCAATGTCGTACCCTCTCAATAGTTTCTGGAAGCGATGCCTGCCACCAAATTTTTCATCAGGAAGTGGCCCAGGCTGTAAGTGATTAAGTACGAATGGTTCTTTGTTCGTTGCCCTCCCGGGTTTGCGAGGAGATGGATAGATGGGAGTAAGTATTCCTCTAACATTGTTCCTTGCTGTAAATTCCTGGATCTCCTATCTCTTTTTCCTTTTGATTGGATCATGGCAGGGAATCCGGAGGCGCCTACCAGTGATGAGTATCGGCAATGCCATAATGCTTTGCGAGCGATACCGGAGAATCTCCGCAATACCTACACTATGACAAGTTAGGAGCGGCTTCGCTGCACCGGGTTGCTTCCTAGGGATTGAGCTGTGATTACACCCTTAGTTGCAAGTAGTGCACCAAAGGAGATAGTGGCTACAGGTTCAGCCGCTGTTGGGTGGAAGAGGAAGATGCCTCCTACTGGAGGGGAGCCGCAAAGGACTGCTCAATCCTGAGGAGATGTGCATGAAGGCGAGGCCCATAGTCAGGAGGAGGTTGCCAAAGACGAGGGGTTATCGAGCTCTCTTGTCTTGCCTCCGTTGGGAGGGGAAGGAGCATTGGATAGACCTCGGTCTCCTGCGACCCACTCAGGGACCGTCGCCTCGCTCGAGGATATGGGCCAGTTTGATGAATTAAATAAAATCGACTTGGATTGGACTCTGTGGCTGAATAAAACAGGCATGGAAGAGCTAACCCTTACTGAGGAGGGGTTAACTTCTTCACACGGACCACAATCTGGTCTGTTGAGAGGACACTTAGGGCATACACTCATATACACTGCATAGCATAGATGTTTTCCCGTGCATGTGACTTGACTAACTTTGACCCGTTCCCTTGGCAGGTGACATGACTAGAGGACTTGGTGGACGAGGTTACATATATCGGGACCAACGACGCTCCCGGAGCTCTTCCTTCGAAAGTTTCAGGAGATCGAGCAGTTTGTATGATGTCCCACCCCCACCAGGACAGGATAGTGAACATCGAGGTTGGGATTGATCTCAGTGATCCCCGACCCCACCGCCTCCTCCTCCCATTCACGTGTCTACGGGAGATTCTCGACTTAACCTAGGCAGCCCTCGGCCTTCGCCTGCGATAACTTCTTTGCGTACTTCCCTTGTGGCCCCCATTCAGCCTGCTAAGGGGAAGGAGTTGCTGTTTGGTCAACCAGGACCGGGTAGGGAGGCTATGACGACAATGCAAGACCTGACAGAGTCCTAAATTCAAGAATTTTCTATAGTGGAGAGGAGAACATTTTTGGAGCTGTATTTTCCCTAGTACTACTTTGATGAGTTGGCGTCCCTTCCTGATCTCCGGCCAGCTCCTAGCAGGAAGTCGGGAGAGATGTGGATGCATGTTCGGGCTGCGTATCATCAAGCCAACAAGCTTACCAAGTATTCTTTTCACATTTTGGAGCTGATCAAAGAGAAGAACTTGGAGCTCTTTAACTAGAGGTCGACTATTGATGCCGTGAAGACCACTGTTGATAAATTGAACAAGAAGATAGGCATGTCCATTCCCTGTGTTGTAAGTCTTCTTTTACGCATTATTAAACCCTTGAATGCTACCCCACGTATCTTGTTGCTGCAGCTGAGATGACGCAGGCTTACAATATACTGAAGAGGGAGTCAGAGCATGCCCTTTCGAATTTTAAAGACACCATGGCTGACTTAACTACCGAGAACACGACGTTAAAAAAGTACAAGGCTGATCTTGTGCGAGTGTGGTATCTTGGAGAAGGACAATGCGAGGGTTACCGAATTCCAGAATGATAATGTTGCTCTGAGGGCAGAGAATGAAAGGTTGTGAGCCAAAAATGCTGAGGTTGCTGAGCTAAAGAGGCAACTAGAGGCTATGAGTAAAGCAAAGAAGGACGCCGAGGCTCGTAACTAGGATGTGTTGAGCATGGTTGATGGGCTGAAGGCTGAACATCTGAGAGAAGATGAGCAACTGTGGGAACAACTTGAAGACACGTAGTTCCATGTTGGACCGTCCTTTGAGGAAGGTATCCAAAATATGTATGTTAAGATTCTGAAATTCTGTGGGCTTACATGGGTCGAAGACTACTCCTGTGAGCTAGCTCGAACTTGGGGGAGGTTGGTCCCGTATGAGGCCCATTTGCGTCGAGTGGACATGAGCGCTTTGGATGAGCGGCAACTTATGATCGACCTTCTGACCGATGAGGAGCGTTAGAAGCTGGAGGAGGGAAGAAGGCTATTATTAGAGGATGCCAAGAGAGAGAGGTTGGCCAGGCTTAATGCAGAGAATGGGAAATCCTCCATCACTGAGAGCATGACCATGGCAGCTACATTTGCAGAGGGGAGTTCTTACCGGCCCCGACCCCCGAGTTTGCTATGGTGAGTGGCTCCGGAGCCTTGGCCCAAGCCTCCACTGAGTACAATCCTGATTATCTGGCTCTTCGGGACACCGAGTTTACTTTACCTACTGTTACGAGTGCCTTTCCTTCCCTCTCTACGATGTCCCTTACCGTAGGTAAATTTCCTTTATCCTGCATCCCTGAGGATGATGTGATCACCGAATTTGTGGATTAAAAGGTTGCATTTATGTTGTGCAGCTCCTTCTGGGCCGTCAATGCCTGACCCATCTCCGTGATCCCACAAGCGACCAAGTGTGGACCAGGGCCTGCGGAGATGCAGTTCAGAGAGTGTGGCGATAGGCTCGACACTTTCTCAGGGATTGAGATAACTCCAAGCATGTGTGAAATCCTTAACAAGGAAGGAGAGGTGGTAGACAGATAGAGTGCTCCTACTAGAGGCCTAGTGGAAGAAAATGCGCCTTCGATGGAAGCTCTAGTGGCGGCTCAAACAGCCAAAATGGTTGTCAAGCGTGAAGTGGTGGAGGAGAAGGAGAGGGCTGCTGATGAGGCCCAGAAGAAAAAGGAGGACGATGAATCCCAGCGGAAGGTCGTTGAGACCCTTAAGAAAACCAAGGCTGCTAATTCCACACTGCATAAGTCCCAGAAGCTTGCCGAGCGGCGGGCCGCTAGAGAGGCCAAGGAAAAGGCTGTGCGGGAAGGAAAGGAGGTCCTGAAACAAAGCGAGGCCATGATAGGCCTTGTTGGTGGGAGTGCCCCCATGTTTACGCGACTTGCCATTATTACTGACATCACTGAGATCTCTAGTGGTGACGGTGCCGGTGAACGACGCCTTTCGATTACTCACGAATCGGTTACTCCTCCGAATCCGAGGAAGCGGGAGTGGGTCGAGTAGGAAGAGATCTGGTGCTGGGGAAGAACCGTCAAGTGCTAAATCTGCGAAGAAAAAGCACAAGCACAAAAGGAAAAAGCATGATTAGTGTCAGTAACTTAAGTAAAAGTTACCATTATTTTGGTAGTGTAGGCCGATAGTTTACGCGAGTACGGCCCTCTCTTTTAGTTTTTTAAGACATGGCATGGTTCTCATGTGCACCCTATCATTAGAAAGGAATATGTTAGACACGTAGTCTATTAAATGTATATGTGTGTAAAAATTGTAATATGAAGTAGTAAAGATAGCAGTTTATGTCAAGTGTTCAGATGTTCTTTTTATGTTTTCCAGCGTCCTATACTTGCATAAGCATACTTATCATTGCACTTGTCATAAAAGCGATTGGGTACCGCGCTCTGGGTCAATTATTCCAGAGGGGTGTAATAGAGCGCTAGTTTCAGTTAGTTTCCCTCAGCTCAGGAAACCCGTAGTTTGCGAAACCAGGCAGTGCGCCTGCTGTTTTGGGTTGCCCGGGGTTAATCCCAAGTATAGCAATGGCGTAGGGCATCGTGTTATGCGGTTCGCCAGGTGAGTGGCTCTCCCATTGTTCATCGGGTTATGGCAAGCCATCGGCTTCGTTTATTCGCCGATGAGCTGATCCCAAATCATCAACTCGTAAGGTCTGATCGTGGCCACGGGTTACCCCTAAGCCTTGAGAGCATAGGGGGAAGAAACGATTTAAGATCGGCCTTGGTACTGCGCCAAGATACGACCGGCACCCACAATCGGCGAAGAGACTCTTGCATCATTCCTAGTCTACCGCTGGATAGTAGCGCCAAGTCGTCTGGACTTGGACGTGGAACGATTTATCCTCTGCACGGGGCTGAGGTTCGAGTTAGTGGTTTGTTTATACTCGGTCGCACAGCGGGGCGGCGATTCGAGTAGCATTGCCGGCTCCCGCGCTCGGGGTGCCGAATGTAGCCAAGTGTGTAAGCCTCAATGTTAGCTCGAGGTTGGGATGGCGGCACCGGTTAGCGTCCCTGGTGTGCCGACATCGCGAGTGTACGTTTGATTTATGTTGTTGTCAGAACTAACAAGACACATCACATGAGAAGTAAACAACAAGGAGATAGGAAACTGAACACCATTTCTACTAATAACTTTGGAAGTAGTAGCTTTTACAATGCCTTGAATTTATAGAAAACAAAACATTGTTGGAAATCATAAACAACCATAAACTGAGTTATGTAAAGTAGCAGCGGAGATGTTTGTTGTTCCATACCCTTGGGAGTTCAGCTCCGTCAACGGTGGCGAGTTTGAATGTTCCATCGCTAAGCTTTTGCTGCATGGAGTACGGGCCTTACCAATGAGGCGCGAGGCCTGTTGGCGGGGGAAAGACCCGCTTCAGGACGAGGTCGCCGATGTTGAGATCCTTATGGCGGACCCTAGAATTGAAGTATCGGGCTACTCGTTGTCGTTGGGCGGCGGCTCGGAGGTCGGCTTCGTTTCTCTTTTCCTCCAGTAGGTCGAGTGACTCCAGAGGTAAATCCTGGTTTGTCTTGGGATCATAGTAAGTGACCCGATGGGATTGAAGCTTTAGCTCGATGGCAATGATGGCTTCGGGTCTATATGCAAGGGCAAAAGGAGTATGACCAGTTGCTATCTTGTGGGCGGTCCGGTAGGCCCACAGGGCCAGAGGAAGCTCGTGCCCACATGCCCCTAACCCTTTCCAGACGTTTCTTGATGATGGATTTGAGGACTTTATTAACTGCCTCGACTTGCCCATTAGCTTGAGGATGAGCCACCGCAGAATTTTTTTATCGATACCAAGGCGCTAAAAGAAGGCTTTGAACTTGGTCTCTCAAACTGGGTGTTGTTGTCAGAAATGATAACTTAGGGAACCACATAGCTGGTAATGATGTTGCGGACAACAAAGTTAATAATCTTCTTCGTGGTAATAGGGGAGAGGGCTTCAGCTTCTGCCCACTTGGTGAAATAGTCCACTGCGACGATGGCGTATCGTGCCCCGCCTCTATCCATTGGAAGAGTTCCGATGATGTCGATTCCCCACATGGCGTGTGATGGCCCACCCCGCACCAGCCGAAATTTCCCAAGAAAGTGCGCTGTGCCGATGTCCAACCAGCACAGGACGGTCGCCAAAGGAAGGAAAAAGAAGAGAATTTACTGATGAACTAACAAAGAACCTGTAGAATATCTCACAGCGCATGGAATGAAATATAATAATAACATATTTGACACAAAACAGGTGGGACAGTGCATAAGCTGAAAATTAAACATCCTAGCAGCGGAAAATCCAATTACAACTTATGTTCCACATCCTCATTATTACAACTTTAAAACTATCTCCAAAGTAAAAGAAAAGAAAGGTACACTTCTAATGCCCAAAGTAGTGACCAGTAGCGACACAGGGAGAATATCTGTATATATCATATGTGGGAGCCTCCTGCTCGTGTCTGGTACAGCTACCCGTGCATACCACCTAACCTGTCTCTAGTCTGCCCGTTTAAGAGCACCCAGAGTAATAAGAAGAGACATAAAACTCTGGGTCAGACAAAAGTCTGGTATGAGCGATAAGCATCAAAACAGAAAAATAACAGGTATACTAAACCATACCTGGACATGCAACCAAAGAGTTAGCACAACACACCGCTCAATACTCTAAGGTGTCACTAACATATGGTGTAAAGGATACGGGGGTGGGGGTGTGCATGTCATAATGAAAACAAACAATCAAACATAGCAACCATCCTCACATCTCTCACTCAGTGCGTAAAGCATACGACATCCACCACCTTGATCACCCTATTCCTTGTTATGATCACTCTGCCCCATGGATTCATGATGACACCACTGCACTGATCCATAGCCACTAGTCTTTGCTATGTCCACTCTGCCCCATGTAGTCATAACAACTCCACTACACTGGCTCATAGCCTTGCTACGGTCACTCTGCCCCCATGGGGTAATAACTACCCCACTGCACTGATACGTAGCCTAACATCCGTCTTGGTTGTGAATCAATGCTATGGACATCGATAACCCCTTAGCACATGTCCCGCAGCAAAGCCCAATCATGAAGTTAACTCGTTGGTTCCCATCTAGATCCTGAGCTCTACTTCCTATTTGGACTCCCTTTGCATCTCGGGTTTTGGTCGAATTGGAGTTGGTCTTCAAAAGAGTCGTCGAGTAGAAGTAGCTTAAGTCTGGTTCGGTTATACACCATCTTCAGATTTCTTGTTCGGTTCGGTTCAAATTCTCCATCGTGGTTTGGCTCGACTCCTTCATTCGGTTCGGTTCGGGTGCCATCCTCCAACTCGGTTCGGTTCGAGTGCTTCTGCTTGGATACGGTTCGGTCCTCTAGCCCTCCAGTTAGTATGATCCGATCTCATGTCCTCCTGTCATTCCGATCCGATCCCGCTCTCTAGCTCGAATCCGATCTGATCCCCATGCCAAGCTTCAGCCCGATCCCAACTCCAACACGATCCCAATGGCCTTCCTTTTCGCCATGCTTTATCTTGTGCTAAGTTCGAGTTCGGTTCAGTGTTCCTTTGCCCAGTTCATTATCCGACCCGAGCCCCTTCAACCGATCCGATCCGAAACCTTGTACAATTTTCCTTCGACTTTTTCCAGCGACTATTTTACACCATAAGACGGTGTTTTCGACCATTCTAACCCTTCTAATCAACCATAAATCATAGCGTACAGTCATAGCAACATGTATAATCAACCGTAAACACCAAAACAATAATTTGATAGGTTAAAACGGATCAAACATAGCCAAAATCCCATATTTTCCCTTAAGCATGTTTAAACAAAACTAATGATAGGATTACTAGAACTTAACCAAATTAACCAAATTTTATAAAGAGGCCTAACACAATATTTCGAAATTTATCAATATTTTTTCAGATTTTTAACATGTATAAATTCGCTAATTATCACTAATTACCCTTAATTAACCATAATTAGTGAGGAACTATGCAAATCACTCACCTTTGCTACAAATAGAATATCAAATCCGAAATGATTCTCTATTTGGGTGCGAATACCAAGGCTATACAGCAGTTCTACCTTGATTCTTGTGCTAATCCTCTTTATTTGATGTAGATTTGGCTTAATTAGCGATTAGAAGGTGATTTGGGGTGTTTTAGCAAGTGGAGGCCATTGCTAGGGTTCTAAGAATGAAAGTGGCGGCTGTGAAAGTGAGAAAAAGGGTGTTCTCTAAACCCTAACAGCCATTAAATACTCCAAATCCCTAAATTCCCTTTTGGGCCTAGCTGTTAATCACCCGGTTAAGCCCAGTTAAGCTGTTTTTCACCACCTGAAACTTGTTTCAGCCATATCTCCCAAACGGTGAATCCGTTTGGCTAATGTGACCACTCTACGGAAAGGTAAACCATCATCCGGATCTAATGGAATTGGTTTCAAGTCAAAACTCCTTTCCAATCAAAAGTTATAGCCGAAACAAGAACAGTTATGGGTAAAATGGTCATTTAGAAATCGGTAAAAATCATGAACATGGTAAATGACCCCAATAATCGTCTCCCAAAGTTACATGACTATAGGACTTCGCATGTGAAAGAAATAAATATTCTACGATCCTCTGATGCATAGAATGCGGGTCGTTACATGGCGAATGGCCATGAGCTGACCATTTGAGACAATTCGGTAGGCGGGGCTCTTAGGATCTTGGAGAATCACTGGCATTTATCGCACTTGCGAGCGTAGTCCGCGGCGTCTTGATCAAGCGTGGGCCAATAATAACCATGTCTGGGTATTTTTCTGGCTAAGGTTTGCCCCCTAGTGTGCTCAGGAGATGTACGTGGAGATGAGTCTCACGGTCAGGAGGAGGTCGCCAGAAGCGAGAGATTGTCAAGCGCTCCCGTCCCTCTTTCGACAGGATAGGGGGAAGGAGCGTCGGATAAACCACAGTCTCATGCGACCCGTTCAGGGACCGTCGCCTCATTGGATGATGCGGGCCAGTTTGATGGCCTTAATAAACTTGACCTGCAGTTGACTCCATGGCCGAGTACAGCGAGCGTGGAAGAGCTAACTCTTGCTGCGAAGGAGTTAATTCCTTCGAGCGAACCACAATCCAGTTTATTGGGAGAACACTTAGGGCATACACTCATAAACACTGCATAGCGTAGAGGCTCGCCTGAGTGGGTGACTCGACTAACTTTGACTTGTTCCTTTAGCAGGTGATATGGCTAGAGGGCACGGAAGACGTGGTTATGGACAAGGAGACCATCGCCCTAGAAACCCTTTCTTCGAGAGCTTCAGAAGAGGGACCAGTTTGTACGATACTCTACCCCCGCTAGAAAAGGGTAGTGAACATCGAGGCAGGGATAGGTCTTGGCAATCTCCTCCTCCTCCTCCTCCAATACGTGTGTTTGAGGTAGACTCTCGATTTAACTTAGGCAGCTCCCAGCACTTATCTTCGACAGCTCCCCCGCATACTACACCTCTGGCTCCCGCTCATCCTACCAAGGGGAGGGAGCCGTCGCTTGTCCAATCAAGAACGGATAAGGATATTACAACGGGGATGCAAGACCTGACGGAGTCCATATATAACAGCTTTCCATAGAGGAGCGGAGAGCGCTCTTGAAACGGTATTTTCCCCGACATTATTTTGATGAGTTGATGTTTCTTCCTGATCTCCGTCCAGCCCCTTCTAGGGAGTCCGGGGAGGTATGGATGATGTTAAGGCCGCGTATTGTCAAGCCAATGAGCTTACCAAGTATTCTTTCCATCCTTCGGAGCTGATCAGGAGGGGAAATCTAGAGCTTACCAATCGGCAACTGACTATTGACTGCGAGAAGACTATCGTTGGTAACTTGGAAACAGAGATAGGTAGGTCTATCCATTGCGGTGCGGTCATTTACCCGTTATCTTTACGTTTTGAATTTTAACTTTTAATCGCATTACTACAGTGGGACTGAAGCACGCATATGAAATTCTAAAGAAGGAGGCCAATTACGACCATTCAACTTTTAAAGACACCGTAGCTAATCTGACCACTGAGAATACAGCCTTCAAGAGAGATAAGGCTGAGTTGGTGCAAACGTGTGGCGATCTGGAAAGGGATAATATGAGAGTTACCAAACTCTAGAATGATAACAACACTTTGAGAGCGGAGAATGAAAGGCTGCAGGTCAAGTTAAGGTCCTGAGATTTCGAGGACTTTCGTAGGTCGAAGATTACTCCTGTGAACTAGCTCGAACCTAGGAGAGGTTGGTTCCATATGAGGCCTATTTTCGCCAAGTAGATGTAAGCACTTTGAATGAACGACAGCTTATGACTGACCTCCTAACTGATGAGGAGTGTGAGAAGCTGGAGGAGGGGAGGAGACTGCTGCTAGAGGATACTGAGAGAGAGAAGATGGCAAGACTCACCACTGAAAAGGGGAAGTCTGCTTGACTGAGAGCATAGTCGTGGTAGAGACATTTGGAGAGGGAAGCTCTTACCATCCACCGGCCTTTGATCCTGCCGTAGCAAGTGATCCCGTAGTCCTGTCTCGGGCCTCTACTGAGTACAACCCTGAATATCCGGTCCTAAGAGACACCAGATTCACATTACCTACTGCGACGAGCACCCTTCCCATCCTTTCTACACCATCCTTGATCGGAAGTGAGTTCCCTTTACATTGTATCCCCGAGGATGACGTGATTACCGAATTTGCGGACTAAAAGTTTGTGTTTTTACTGTGAAGCTCCTCATGAATCTATCATGACATCAGGCTTTGCCCCCTTGATTCCGCAATTGACCGAATCTGGGATAGGTTTCGCGGGAATGCAACTTGGAGATGGCGGCGATCAGTTGGACACCTACTCGGATATATGGATAATGCCCAGTCTATATGAGGGTCTTATTGATGAAGGAGAGGTGGTTGACGGACAAAATGCTCATGCCAGAGGTCCAGTGGAAGCTAATGTGCCTTCGATGGCAGCTATGGTGGAGGCTCAAAAAGCCAAAACGGTGGCTAAGTGTGAAGAGATGGAGGAGAAGCATACGTAGGATGAGGCTACTAGACAAGAGGCCTTAATGAAGAACAGACATGATATTGAGAGGAGTAGCACCGAGACGGTGGAGAAGAGAAGGGTCGAAGAGGAGGCGGAGAAGAAGAGGGATGTTGTCGAGGCCTAGAAGAAGGATGAAGACCAACTGACGGTCACTGAAACCTCTAAGAAATCCAAGGCCGACGATGTCGTGGTGCATAAATCCCGGAAGCTGGCCAATCGTCAGGCTGCCAAGAAATTAAGGGGGAAAGTAGAGCGGGAAGCTACGAAGGCCCCGAGGAAGAGTGATGTTGTGGTAGTCCTAACCGTCGGGGATTCCCCTAGGCCTAAGTTGCATACCATTCTGATTGATATCACTGAGATTTCGAGCAGCGATGGTGCAGATGGGGGACACCTTTCGGTTTCTCATGAGTCACTACTCCTCAGAAGGGCCGAGGAAGTAGGAGCGGATCAGGAAAGAAGAGGCCTGAGGAAGAGTGCAAACACAAGAAGAAAAGACACGATTAGTGTTAAAAACTTAAGCAGAAGTTACCGTTACTTTGGTAGTGTAGGCCGATAGTTTATGCGAGTACAACCCTTGCTTTTGGTTTTCAAGACATGGTGTGGTTTTCATGTACACCCTGTCATTAGAAAGAAAAGATGTTAGACATATAGTCTGTTTAATGTGTGTGTGAAAATGGAATATGAATTAGTAAAGATCGCAGTTTATGTCAAGTGTTCGGATGTTCTTTTTATGTTTTCCAACATCCTGTACTTGCATAAGCATACTTATCGTTACACTTATCATAAAAGCGATTGGGTACCACGCTCTGGGTCTATTATTCCAGAGGGGTGAGATAGAGCACTAGTTTCAGTAAGTCTCCCTCAGCTCAGGGAACCAGTAGTTTGCGAAACCAGGCTGAGCGCCTGCTGTTTTGGGTTGCTCGCGGTTAATCCCAAGTATGGAGACGGCATGGGACGTTCTCATTTGTGGTTCGTCCGATAGGTAGCTCTACCGTCGTTCATCAGGTTGTGGCGAGTAGTAGACATTGTTTATTCGCCTGAGAAGAGAAGCCTGGATCATCAGCCCATAGGGTCGGATCGTGGTCATGGGCTACCCCTTAGCCTTGAGAGTTTCGGGGAAGAAACGATTTAAGGTCAGTCTCGGTGCTGCGCCAAGATTCGACCGGCACCCATATCCAAATGAGAAATTTGCATTACTCTTAGTTGGTTGTTGGGTAGCTCCAAGTCGCTTGGGACTTGGGTGTGGAATGATTTATTCTCGGTCTCGAAATGGGGCCGAGGTTTAAGTTAGTGGTTATTTATCCTCGGTCTCGACATGGGCGCGGAATGATTTATCCTCGGTCTCGGCTCCCGTATTCGGGGTGTCGGTCGTAGCCAGTGTAGTTTAGCCTCGAGGTTCGGATGGCGATTCCAGCTTCCGTGCACGGGGGCCGATACGGCAATCGATTTTTTGTACACAAGCTGGTTGTCAGGATTAATCAAACGTGTCATGCGTGGAGCAAACACAAAAGAGAGATAGGAAGTTGAACGTCATTTCCACTAATAACTTTGGCAGTAATAGCCTTCACAATGCCTTGAATCTCTAGAAAACAAAACATCGTTGGAAAGCATAAACATTTGTGTACTAGGTTATGTAAAGTAGCGGCGGAGATGTTCACTGTTCCATGCCCTTGGGAGTTTAACTCCGTCCACGGTTGTGAATTTGAAAGATCCATTGCTGAGATTCCGTTGTATGGAGTACGGACCTTCCCAATGAGGGTCGAGGCCTTTCGGTGCAGGAAAGACCCGTTTTAAGATGAGGTCGCCAACGTTGAGGTCGTTATAATGGAACCTTGAATTGAAGTATCGGGCTACTCATTGCCATTGGGAGGCGGCTCTAAGATCAGCTCTGTTCCTCTTTTCTACTAGCAAGTCGAGTGACCCCAAAAGTAAGTCTTGGTTTGTCTTTGGATCAAAATAAGTAACTCAATGAGATTGAAGCTTATGCTCAATGGGGATAACAGCTTCAGACCCGTCGGCAAGGGGCGAAAGGAGTGTGTTCGGTTGTTGTCTTGTGTGTGGTTCTGTAGGCCTATAGGGCTAGAGGAAGTTCGTCAGCCCATATGCCCCCAGCCTTTTCCAGACGTTTTTTGATGATGGACTTGATGACCTTGTTAACCGCCACGACTTTCCCGTTGTATTGGGGATAAGCCACTGCCAAGTATCTTTTTTCGATGTTGTGCCATTGACAGAAGGCTTTGAATTCGACGCTCTCGAACCGAGTGCTGCTGTTGGAAATGATAGTTTGAGGGACCTCATATCGAGTAATGATGTTGCGTACAAGGAAGTTAATCATCTTCTTAGTGGTGATTGTGACGAGAGCTTCGACCTCCGCCCATTTAGTAAAATAATCAACTGCAATGAAAACGTACTGTGCCCTTCCTCTAGCCATTGGTAGAGTTCCAATGATGTCGATTCCCCACATGGCGAATGGCCATGGGATGATCATTTGCGTCAAATCTAAAGGGAGGCTCTTGGAGAAGCGCTGGCACTTGTCACACTTGTGAGTGTAGTCTACGGCGTCTTGATCGAGCGTAGGCCCGTAATAACCATGTCTAAGTATTTTTCTTGCCAGGGTTTGTCCTCCAGTATGGTCGCTGCACTCACCCTCATGTACATTAGTGAGCACTCGGATAACATCGTAATGGGCCATGCATCTAAGCAATGGGACAAAGAAACCTTGGCGGTAGAGCACCCCATCCATAAGAAGGTAGCAAGCTGATTGACGGGTGAGCGCTCGTCTTTCCTTGTAGCGTCCCGGAAGGGTCTGGTGTTGCAGGTAATTCTCCATCGGTGTCATCCAGGGATTAGATTCTGATTCATCGTTCATGGCTATCTCAGTCTGTACTTGTTTGATACTTAGGGAGTTGAGCACTTCGACGGGTGAGAATCCCAAGAGTTGCAGATCCTCGGAGCTTGCCAGTTTGGCTAGTGAATCTGCCTTTTCATTTTTCTTCGAGGAATGTACGTGATGACAAAATGGTCGAGGTAGGTGCGCAATTCCTGAACCCAGGTTAAATATAGGGAGATTCGTCCACGAACAATGAGTTAAGAATTGGAGAATATTTGGATGGTCTTTAGTTTGAGCTTGATCGCTATTTTAAGTTCGGCTATTAAGGCCTCGTACTCCTCGTTGTTGTTGGTAGCAGGGTAATTTAGCTTCAACGTGTAATATAGCGGGCGTTCTTCGAGGGTGATGAGCACGACTCCGGCTCCAGAGCATATGCTATTAGAGGACCCGTCCACGCACAATTTCCATTGAGTGTCAGAAGCTTCGGTATTCTCTGTAGGTGCCTCCTCGGGAGCTGTGAATTCTACTATGAAATCAGCAAGAGCTTGTCCGAGGATTGCTCGACGAGGGATGAATGTTATCTCAAACTAGCTTAGTTCCATACTCCATTTTAATAACCGCCCAGATGCCTCGGGTCGTTGTAGGATTGGTCAAAGGGGCTGGTCAGTATAAATATTTATGGGATGAGACTGGAAGTATGGTCGAAGCTTCCAGGAGGAAATCAATAAGCAGAAGGTCAACTTTTCGAGCTTAGGATTATTCTTCTTTGTCCCCGCCAATCTTTTGCTGACGTAGTAGACAGGTCGTTGGATGCGGTTCTCGATGCGCACCAGTGCCGAGCTGATTGCCTGTAAGAAAACAGCCAAATAAACATATAAGTCCTCGTGGTCCATGGGCTTAGATAAGATAGGTGGTCTTTCTAAGTGATTCAGAAGGTCCTCGAATGCGGAAACACATTCTTCGGTCCACTTGAAGTTGTGTTTCCCCTTTCGAAGTAAATCGAAGAAAGGGATGCACTTGTCAGTGGCCTCGTGATGAATCGACTCATAGTGGAAAACTTTCCATTTAAACTTTGGACATCTTTGATGTTCTAGGGGATTTAAATATCCCGAATGGCTTGGATTTTTTTGGGATTGGTTTCGATGCCCCAGGAATTGACGATGAAACCAAGGAATTTTCCTGAAGCGACACCGAATGAACATTTCAGGGGGTTGAGTTTCATGTCGTACTGGCGAAGAACATCAAACATTTTAGAGAGGTCGTGGACTTGGTTACTTGACACTTCAGATTCTACCAACATATTATCCACGTACACCTCTAGATATTTCCCAATTTGGTTCTTGAAGAGACGATTAACCATCCGCTGATAAGCGGTGCCGGCATTCTTGAGGCCGAAGGGCATGACGCGATAGCAGTAAAGCCAAAGGTCGGTTATGAAAGAGGTATGATCCTGATCACGAAGATTCATTGGGATCTGATTGTAGCCCGAATAGGCATCCATGAAAGATAGTAGGTGGTATCCGGAGGTGGAATCAACAAGTCGATCGATCTTCGGGAGTGGGCAGATGTCCTTGGGACATGCCTTGTTTAAGTCGGAGAAGTCGATGCATGTCCTCCATTTACTGTTGGCTTTTTAACCAGGACCAGATTGGAGACCCATTCAGGGTAGTTGGCTTCACGAATAAAGTTGTTGTTGAGTAGACGGCCTACCTCTTCCTCGAGTGCTTTGGACCTTTCAGGTCCCAGGAAGCAGCACTTCTGCTTGATTGGAGGCATTGTAGGATCAATACTTAGACAATGGCAAGCGATCGAGGGGTCGATGCTTCTCATATCGGAGTGGGTCCATGCGAACGCGTCCAAATTAGCCTTTAAGAAACTTACAAGATCTTCTTTGATTGCGGGATGGAGTTGCGATCCTGTCTTCAACACCCTTAATGGATCATCCGGATTAACTGGAGTATCCACTGTAGGCTCGACTGGAGTAGTCCTCTCGTATTCTGGTTCTTCGTCCTTCCATGGGTCGAGGTCATCGGAAAGACGACAGTGGTGCCTGAGCCATGGCCCAGAAGCCGCTGATTGCTATGCTGAAATGGTCTTGGCTCGAAAAGGTGTGGGAATGGCTTTGCCTTGTCCTTGTTGCACACATTCTTCCATTCTATTGCATAATACTCTCTGGCGTTTGCTTGGTCGCCTCTAACTGTTTCAATCCCGTTTTCAGTAGGGAATTTCATTAAGAGAGACCGTGGCGACATGCAAATTCGAAACTCAGTAAGGAAAGAGCATCCAAGGAAAGAGTTGTAAGGGGAATCGATGTCTATAACCACGAAGGTGAGGTTTTGGACCCGGCTCCGATCCCCCTCGCCTAGCTCCATAGGCAAATCGATCATTCTCACTGGGCAAATAGAATCCCCATTGAAGTCGTGGATCGTGGCGTGACATGTCTTTAAGTCCTTTGTTTCCAATTTCATATGGTCATAAGCAGATTTGAAGATGATGTTGACCGAGCTTCCCGAGTCAATTAATACTTTTCGAACAGAAGCGGCACCAGTCTGGGCCGTCATAACTAGTGGATTGGTGGTTGGGATTTCGGTTCCCATAGAATCTCTTTTGCGGAAAACAATGTCGTTCCACATGGTTTTTTGGAGCTTGGATGGGACAGATTCATCGAGAGTGGAGTAAGCCTCATAAGTAGCATGTTTTATGGAACTCACATACTCTTCCATTTTCCAAAAGCTATCGTGTATGGGGTAAGGTCCACCACATATAGTGTTAATCATGATTCCTCACCTCGGGTTATATGGACCCAGAGCCGTCATGGCACGCGCTTGAGGTGCTAGCGCCGGAGGCTTTGAACTTGCTTCGGGAGGAAAGGGTTCTTGGACGTATTTCTCAAGTTGTTTCTCGTAGATAAGCTTCTCAATTATATCCTTGACCTGGAGACATTCATTAGTGTTATGTCCATACACGTCGTGGTATCGGCAGTACCTTCCATTATTTCTCTCGAGGTCGGTTGATTCCCTGGCGGTGGCTTCTTATATGGCAATGTGTTGCATGTCTCCAAGTAAATTGTTTCCATGTCCTCATTCAGAGGGGTGTACGTCTCTAAGGCTCGGTATGGACCGGGTTTCCTTTGTTCGGTCGAGGACTGACCCTTGTTCCAATGCCTTGCCTACCATTATTCAGTCATTGCCTGTAGGGACCCTACCTCCTTGTTCTGATCAGAGGGCTCTCTTACTTTTATTCCTCTGAGGTTGTTATTTGTAGTGTCTACTCGAGAGTCATTGGGGCGACTGGTTTCGGAGATCCGATTCCGTCTCGCTTCCTTTTGGCATACGTACTGCCCCGCCTTTTCATAAAAAGCGTCGAGGCTATTTGGCTGCTTTTGATCGATCCACACCCCAAATTCGGAAGTAGGAAGGACACCTTTTGCTAACTAAAAGAGTATGGTGTAAGGGTCCGGATCCTCGACCTCATCGAGGGCGATGTTAAATCGGGAGAGGTAGCTTTTGAGCGACTCGGCGGGTCCTTTTTATAGGTTGGACAAAGTAAGGGCATTCTTTGGAGTCGGGATATGCACCCTGAATTACTTGACTAGTTCTGTAGTTAGCTAGCCGAAGTTGTTGATGGAATCAAGTGAGAGGTGATAGAACCAAAGTAAAGTGGTCCTGGATAGGAAGACCGGGAAGCACTTGCATTTGACTAGATCATTGCCCCGGTTTGAATCCATTTGCCATTCATACCAGCTCAAGAAAGCACAAGGATCGGTGGAGCCATCATAGTGCGGCCTCTGTGGCATGCTGAAGCGTCGCGGCCACTCGGCCTCGTTTACTCTTCTTGTGAAGGGATTACGCCTAATGTTGGCCTCCCATGAGTCATGTACATTCCTTTTGCATTTCTCTCATGATCCTCTGGACCATGTCGGGGAGATAGGATGGACGGGGATCCACCATCGGGATTCAAGGATTTTGGCGAGGCTCCGGAGTTCTGATGCTAAGCCGTCTTCTATGATGAATGTCCAGGTCATCTTCTTCCATGTCCTCGACATCTATGATACGGTTTTAGTACAGACGTTGAAGTAGACCGGGCTAACGTGGATCCTTCTCTAGGTGAGCGCGGGTCGTTGGGATAGTAGGTCCATTATTCGGATTAGCGTCCATTGGGTCTTGTCGAGAAGGGGCTGGTTGGTCGAGTCTGGCCTATCATTGATGATCAAGCGAGAACGGTCTCGGTATTGTGCACCCTCACTATATGTGACTGTAGTTCGGTCGCCGTTACCATTTCCATTTCCATTGGTGTAGTAGCCATTGCCACTGCTATGGTCGAGGGAGTTGGTGCGGACAGCGATGTTGTTGATGAGAGTAAATCTCCTTCTTTGATGCGGGCCCCTTGACTCGGAAGAGGAAGTTTCCAAGACAGTTGGTCAAGGTCGGGCATTGTTCCAAATTTGCTGAAATCGAGCGATGTTTCGCTGACTTTCGTGAAGTTAGATCGATGTTATGCATTAATGCTTGATTGAGCTCGACCGCTATGTTCTCATATTTTTCAATAATAGCGCGGATTTGAGCTTATGTAGCGGGCGCCTCGGGGTCCACAGTAGGAAGGATGTTTTCATTTGTTGCCGGGATATCTGCCGGATGAGGCTGTTGGGATGTTCCGTCTTAGGCTACGACTGAAGAACCAATCATTGCGTTCTTTGGTCGCTTTGCCATCTTGAGCGGATTGGGCAGCAGATTTAGCAAAGGAATCTAAAGTTCGTCGAAGTCGAGATGACAAGTTGCGACAAAGGTGCAAATCTAAGTTTTATCAGTTAAAGCACCAAATGTTGACGGCAAAAAATATCGTAAACACCCAAGATTCCAATTAATAGGAATTATAAATTAGGTCGTATAGACAAGAGTGGAAAGCGGTAAATAACACGAGAGACTTATAGTGGTTCAGCCTCGAGTGAGGCCTATGTCCACTTTGAAGAGACGTTGGAATAATATTAATAGCACAAAGTAACAAGGTCAAGACCATCTCATTACTTTTATCTCTAAGGTATATGATGTCATAATTATCATATATTTAATATATTAGGAAAAAGACACTTTTGCCCATCTTCTTCCTCAAAGTGGAGATGCCATTAGAGGAGATCTCTAGAGGTCTTAAGCTCACAAATTCCAACCCCTTTAAAGTGTGAGGCCATAGGGTATTTATAGGAGAGGGGTGAGGTAGGTGCAGGTAGGAGTAGGTAGAAATGAAAGACCACACCCAGAATTTCGCACCTGGAACCTGGGCACCCGCATATTTCGCACCCGACCCTAGGGTGCGAATTTCGCACCCCACGGGGTGCGAAATTTGTGGCCGAGGGGGTGCAAAATTCGCACCCTTTAGGTACGAATTTCGCACTCTAGCCGCTACGAGACTCGTACCCTTCAAGGGTACGAAGTTCATACCCGAGGGTTATGAGATTCGTACTCCGAAGGGTACAAATTTCGTACCTCCCGGGGTGCGAAATTCATACCCTAAGGTATGAACTTCGCACACTGCTCGGCGTGAATTCCGCACCTTGCTTGGTGCGAATTCCGCACCATGCTGGGTGTGAACTTCGCACCCCGTAAGGGTGCGAAATTCGCACCTCGAGGGGTACAAAGTTCATATCTCGAGAGGCGGGAAGTCCATATGCATGGGTGCTTGGGGCCTTGAGGTTCGGGCTTGCGACTCCTAGGGATTTGAGGCCTTGGTTCAAAAATATGTTAGGGGTGCTGCGAGGCTCTGGGCGGCGCGTCCCTCTTCAATCCTGTTTCCTTCGCTCCTAAGCATCCCTCTCGGCCTTAGCTCCATGCGATTCGTTGAGTTGAGCATGTCTCGTGTACTTTTGGGAACCGGACCAAAAAGCCGGTTAACAGTTTCCTAATCGGTTTGAAAGTATGCTTTAGATTTCAAATTATAATCGAAAAAGAAATACTTACAGGATGTCGATTTTGAAATTCTAACAAGCCTGTGCAATTCTTGGAGAACAGTGATCTTGTTTAAGCAATGGATTTGCATGTAGAAAATGGGGAAGAAGAATAAAGAGTATTTATATTAAAGTAACCCTTGAATTTCAAACGTATAAGAGAGAGCAAATCAGCGGGTCAACTTGAAGGATACCAAGAGGTGGGAAGTCGAAGTACATGGGAAAGTCAGAATTTGGACTTGGAAACTCGAAAGTACCCCTTCACAAGGGGGGCAAATGTTATCACCAAAATTCAACACCTAAATAGGCTATCGGTAAAGGGGCATCGAACCACCACCAGCATAAGGGACCCAAGAACATAAACCCAACATCAAAATAAAGACAAAAACATTAAGGAAGCAATGGAACCGATAAATTAAGGGGTACAGACAAGGTAGTTCCGAAGCAGGATACAAATCATGTGAAGTCAATTTCGAAAACTAGTTACCTCAAGCAGAAGGCAAATAAGAAAGAAAGGACGTCAGCCAACGATCTGAGACCAAAGACTTGACAAGGAACAAAGCAAAGAAAATGGAGATGAAAAGGCCATCGACATTAATTAACTTAATGCCGATAAAAAAAGAGAAAGACAATAAAGAAACAAAAAGGCTGAAACATAAGCATCCCGAAAACCAGCTAACGGACTTACAGCTTGCCGGTCACTTAGAAGCAACTTCAACGAGAAGTATACCGAAAGCACCCTTCCGGAAGACCAAAGATCCACCCCTAGAGATTCAACGAAAGTAAGCCAAATTCTTTGAGAAGAAGAGCTATGCACACTAACATGCTTAGTGTCGATACCAAAAGGGGTGACGGCTCCAGGAAAGTAAGCAGTCAAAGCACAAAGGCAGACCTCGTGAATACTTAAAGACGAAACTGAAACTTATCTCTAAAGGCGAAGGCTATACCCGATGCTATCAATACCAACAGGCTTGGTATCGATACGGAAGGTAGAAACAACTCAAAAGTGAAGCTCCAAAGACCGAAAATAGATTTTCGAAGCTAAGACCGACACACTGAAAGCTATGTCATATCTGTCAACAATAGCCGAGACCCGAGCAACCAGAACCGAAAGGTGAAAAGCAGTAGACACACAGTTATTGCACCCTAAAGAGGCCTTTGC
Source organism: Allium sativum (assembly GCA_030737875.1). NCBI lineage: Eukaryota > Viridiplantae > Streptophyta > Magnoliopsida > Asparagales > Amaryllidaceae > Allium > Allium sativum. Next base: position 992,926,184 of record CM060910.1, on the reverse strand, counting down.
TGACCCAATGTCAAAAGGGGCCCCGGTTTGTCTATAAGTAAGACCCAATTGGTCACATTTTGGGGACAGAATTCTTATTCTCTACTCTTTTCTCTTTTCTTATAGAGTAAACCATAATTTCTAAATTGATTTTGGGATTTCCTTTGTAAACACTTGTGTACTCAAATCAATGAGCAATAAAGATTAGATCGACACTTAGCATAATTTTCGTGAGTTTTTTAACTTCTTCCTTAATATTCCACCTTATGCTTCCTACATGACAATGGTTTCTTACCTAAGTCCTAACCCTTCCTCAAGATTATTGAAAAACCCCTTTCTACAAGCCGTTTAGCTTTCTATCTTGTGTTGAGCTTAGGGAACCCTTATCCCAAGGTAACTATTGGTCCTTGAGTCTCGCGAGCGTGATACTCACCCCTCAAGGGAGGAGTGATTAATCTTCAAGCTTAAGACCTTGATATCTATAAAATGGTGAGCTAACTCAAGCTTGTAGGAATTAGATAATCCCATTTTCCCCTTAGGTCCATTTCCTTAAATATGTCTTCATTTCCCTTCCTGTAAAGCTTTCCAAAACTAGCTAGTAAAGATAGGATCTCTATCACTTACTATACTTACTGGAACTCCATGAAGGCAAACAATCTCCCTCATATAAACTTCCGCTAATGAAGTTGCAGTCCTTGTTGGCTTCACTGAAATATAATGAGCAAGCTTGGTTAATCGATCCACAATCACCCATACTCCTTCATTTCCCTTCCTCGATTGGGGGTAATCCATCAATAAAATCCATTGAGATATGTTCCCATTTCTACTTGGGGGTCCCTAAAGGTTGCAATAATCCAGTGGTCCTTTGATGATCCCCTTGTATCTATTGACAACATAGACATCTACTAACATGGATTGGTATATCTTTCTTTATTGTTGGCCACCAAAATACTCTCTTCATGTTTTTGTACATCTTATGAACTCGTGGACAGATACTTAACTTAGTTTGATGACATTCCCACAAAATTCTTGCCTCAAACCATCCATATTTGGAACGCACAATTTCCCATTTATTCTTAATACACCTTCTTAATCTAATCTAAAATTAGATTATTTTCCTACCATGGATCCTTTAATTAATTCTTCTAATATGTCATCTTTCCTTTGGTTAGATGCAATCATTTTCATAAGAGTTAGGGTTACTTCGAGAAGTGATAAAACTGCATTTCTACTCAAGATACCTACCACCACATTAGCTTTTCCTGGAGTACAGAGAATATCCAGATCATATGCTGCTAGAAACTCCAACACATATGTTGACTCAAGTTTAGATCCTTTTGAGAGAAAAAATGTTTTAGCGGTTTGTGGTCCGTAAAGAACTCGAACTTCTCACCTATTTAAAGAAGGAAATCATACTCACTAGGTCCTTTTAGACTCTGAAATAAACTAAAGAAGAAAAAGAAAGATAATTACCTAGCAAGTAATTCCTCCATATCATTAATGGGAAAACTACAACCAATAACTCCAAGTTATGCGTAGCATAGTTTTTCTCATGTGGCCTTAACTGCCTTCTAGCATACACAATCACTCTTCCATGCTGCATCAAAACTGCACCTAGTCCTACACCACAAGCATCCGTATATACAGTTAATTCAACACTTTCATCAGGAATAGCTAAAATGGTTGCACTAGTCAACCTCTTCTTCAGTTCTATAAATGCTCTACATTCTAGAGTCCAGGAAAATTTCACATCCTTCTTCATCAACTTAGTCAAATGTGATGAAATCTTTGAGTAATCCTGAACGAATCTCCTATAGTACCTGGCCAAGCCTAAGAAACTTCGAACCTCGATAGGAGTCATTGGTTGCTTCCATTCCTGCACTGCCTCTACCTTTGTGGGGTCTACTTAAATGCCATCTCCTGTCAAAATATGTCCTAAGAATTTTACCTCTGATCTCCAAAAATGGAACTTAGAAAATTTCGCCTTCAGAACATGCCTTCTTAATGTTTCTAATACCACCCCTAAATGTTATCTATGCTCTTCCTCACACTTGGAATAAATAAGAATGTCATCGATGAAGACCAATACAAACTTATTAAGAACCTCTCTAAAAACACGATTCATAAGGTCGACGAAATGGGCAGGTACATTAGTTATCCCAAATGACATAACCAACTACTCAAATAAAAAGTCAGGCCCTCTAAATGCAGTTAAAGGTATACTATCTTCAGCGACTCTCAATTGATAATATCCGGTAGTTGGATCCATTTCGGAAAATACTGCAGCTCAATGATGTTGGTTGAAAAGGTCATCAATACATGGTAAGGGATACGTATTCTGAATGGTCACTTTATTCAATTCCCTATAATTCACACATGATCTTAAAGATCCATCAGACTTAACCACAAACACCACAGTTGATCCCCAACTCGTATGACTAGGTATAATCAAAGTATCCTCAACAAGTCATTGGTTTGATTAACTAACTCCTCCCTCTCCCTCTGAGTCAACGTTCGATTTGGTTGAATAACAGGCCTTGCATCAGGAATAAGTCAATATAGAACTCTATTTCTCGGTACGGAGGTAGACTATCAACCTTATCAAACACATTAGAAAATACTTAATTAACAATATCTATATACCTTAAATCCTCCTTAAGTGTTTCCGATGTATATAAATAACTACACATATGAATACTAGGACTCTCACAAGAAATTTTAGCAATACCTCCTAAACTAGTTAACAACGTTACAAGTCCTTCACTACAATCTATATTAGATCCATACTTCGATAACAAATCTTTCCCAAGTATAAGTGCCACATCTTTACAGTTTGTACTCAAGTAGGTTACACCACTCATGGGATTAGATAGACAAATAGGGATTTCTACAAATCTAGGGGAAAGATTAAATTTTCAACCAATTTAACAGAGTTAAAACTATGAGAGGCACCAATATTAATTAATGCTCGAACATAAATTCCAATAATCAATAAAGTTACTTCAAGCACTCCCTTTCCCTTCACACTAGCCGAAGTTGATGGCTCATGCTTGATTGCGTAAGCCTTAGCCTTCTCCTCCTTCTCATAAGTGGGCAATCCTTCACATATGACCTGGCTGATGACAATAAAAAAAAGTTCTTATGAACCATAAGAGATATAGATCCGCCATGATGCTTAGGGGCTCCAGCTTTCGGACAGAACTTCGAAATGTGGCCCTTTGATTACACTTGTGGAAAATGTTATCTTTGAACTTGTTTCCTTGATCACCTCCCCACTTACCTCCTCCAGGCTACTTCCAATTAGAATTAGACTTCCTCTTATAAGATTTTTGGTTGCCTCCAAAGGTATTCGCTGCAATTGCTACTAGCTTCTTCTTATCCAAAGATCCACACCATAGAGCAAAATCAACTATATCCATAAAAGATAATTTGACATGAGCAGTCATCTTCTTGTGAAATTCCTTTCTCATTCTAAGTATAAACTTTCATTCTTCTTAGTGGATTTACTAATCAATTCCAAGCTAAAGCAAGACAACACATTGAACTTTGTCTCATATTCTAAAATGAACATGTCTCCTTGCTTTAAATCAAAGAACTTCTTATATAACCTAAGCTATGATACCACATGTAACGAACCACCTTTCTTACTTTGAAAGACAACCTGTTGGGGTTAAAAGAAATGAAAGATAAGAAAATATAAACAATTTAGAATCTCACATGCAATGGAATAATATACAATAATCATATAAGATCATATGTAGTCATTACAATAATAATGATACATCAGAGTCATAATAGTACAATACCAAAATGAGGCAATTATAATTACCTGTCCAATACATTACTACTACATAATTCAACATATACAGCGAAAATAAGATAGTCAGATATCTATGATGAAGCCACCTACTCCAAGCTCCCCAAAATGCTTCCTCAAGGGACCTAGTTTAACTTGCTACTCATGCAAATCGAGTACCCAAGAGTTTTTAAGGGAAAATAAAAAAATCTAGGTTAGACGTAAGTCTGGTGTAAGTAAACTTTAATAACTAAATTTTCACTTGGAAAACCTTTTGACATAAAGGGTATCTCGTAAGACCATGCTGCACATAAATACGAACGGTTTTTACCTTTCGATAACCAAAATTTTTAATAGAAATTCAGTGACATTATCATAATGTCTAAGGTTTAAAGTAAATATATAATATAATTGAAATGCTTGCATCTCACATTTCAATGTATATGGCACAACTAATTCCATAAAGGCTCGTATTAGAAATTGGATTCCCACAATGACTGGCACTAGGGTATCGTTCGTCACAGTACCTCTCTAGATAAGCATACTAAGGTCACACGAATGTCTTGCACCACTGCTAATATAGAACTGACCTACCACTTAACTTGATAGTACCAAATACGCTATCACCATGGTTGGGATCAACAACCATACAAAACTCGTATAATAGGTCAACCAGTCTTGATTTGGTGATAATCATACCCTAACGGGTGCGACCCACATACCCTTGATGCATATCACTTGTTTTAGTCATTACCGATTGATGAGGCTTAAGACTATGTTATACCATCGTATAAAGACTAATAACTTAGTTCATTCTAGGTTTGAACAAACCGAAGACTACTTCAAAGTCTTCTTTAAGTGATGCCTCAGATTTTTCATAATTCAAATGTTATGTTGGTTCGAATTAGTTAAAGATAACTGGATATTTGATTTAGGTTTCTCCAAACCAACATTCTATAATTTAAAAGGGTCAAGTTATTCGATAATGGACAACTCCATTATCAGGAGTGTCATATTTTACATATGGAAGTTCCTTCTATATGCTTAAGTTGTCATGATCTGCTTAATGAAATTAACCCTCTTGTATTTATCACTTTCTTAACATTTAACATTGTTCTAAATACAAGATGACATACTTCCAATTAAAGCATGTCACCATTTTTGATTGTCTACTCTTATTGTTTGGCTATTTAATGGTATAGACAAGATGTAACACCCCGTATTTTCAAATAAACATTTAAATATTTGTTGACAAAAAATAACATTTTAGGAATTTAGAACTTTTCCTCGAAACAAGTACCATTGGTTTCTCGACATTTTTCCAATTCGTTCACATATATAACCTGTCCAGGACGGAGATCATATGGGGAAGCTATTAACAGTTGAAATTTGGTGAAGTGTACGCGAATATATACACACAGAATTAAATTCAAAATTTAAAGCGTATAGTAAAAACGAAAAATAATAAATAGATTGGAAGAAAATTAGGCAAGATAATAACGTTAGAGCAACAATTTAATCAGAGCAGAAATCACATAAAGGGGAACCACTATACAATTGTGATCATCATATATGGGTCGACTTATACTACAAGTGGGTCGAGCCAGGGGTTGACCCCTTGGGAAATGGGTCGACCCACTTCGGGTCGAATCAACGTTGTATATTCATTTTGGATGACTGCGATTTGATTTGTTTTGATCAAATAGACGTGATTCTTCCAAGCACCTATAGATAAACCAATAGAGCCTGGCCTCTAACTTATGTTTTCTGAGATGACGCCCTAACTCTACCATTTCCTTTCTACTCCAAATTCTTCAAAAATAAAAATCTATTAGTTTATGGTTCTAATTCAAGCTGGAGACAAAGGTTTAAGATCTATGCTATAGGTGCTTAGATTTCACGTTAATGTGAGGTAAATTCTGTGAATCTGAATTATTATATATGATTCCTTTCGCTCTTTTAACATCAGATTTGTAAATCCGTGGTTACTTCAATAATAGATTCAACTAGGAGGACCACGGGTGATAGATCTGAATCAGATTCAAGAATTGGAAAGCAGTCAGGTGAGTGGATTTAGATTATACTTTTTCAGCAATGATATATCATATCGTTTGATTCATGTATTGAATATTATGGAAATTGAAATGGTTAATTTGCGGTAATTCATTTTCTGTATAATCTTGGTATGAACCTATCCTTGTTGTAAATCTCAACTGGGGATATATATCTAGGAAATCATATGTAAAGAAAACATGCATTAGAATTATAGATATGAGAATATATATATTGAATCCAATTCTTCGGGGTTAATATTAAATTAGGAAAATTTAATATAAATCCTAATTATATCCAAGTTACAGATTTTGGAATATTAAAGAAAATAAATTATGAATGTATATATTTACCTATAAATCTGAGAGGTTAGGGATAAATTAGATTAATTGGTAAGAGAAAAGTTGAATGTATTTGCATAGTTTGGTAAATAAAGAAAAATAAGAAATATGATTGCAAAATTAAAGTATTGAATAAATAAGATTAGTGCAAAATAAGGAATTAGTCGTATTGTGAACTAATTTGATAACCCCAAATATAATAAAAGAATTGTCTGCAATCATGGGTTCCTATTATAGTAATTACATGAAGCTATGGAAATAGATCGTTTCACAATTTCGGTAACCAATCAATTTGGAATGGGCCTAACTTATTATAAGGGAATAAATTGTACATATGGGAAAGGGAAGGGTAACATAACTGTGAGGGTTATGTTAAGTAATAAGAAGTTTGTGAAATATGTAATGAATGGGGAATGTAACCTATTATAATAAATGATAATACGGGAATGAAATATAATAGGTAGACTTATCTTAGTAACAAGTAGGATTATAACGTATAGGTTATAATTAAAAGATGGAACAGAGCTTAACGCTTATTATAAATGAATTTAAATTATGGGAATTAAGTTTCATAAGAAAATTGACAATTTTAGTTGAGGTAATATTATAACACGAGGTTATAATTAAATTGGGAAGAAGATTAGAGTAAGGTTGTTATTAATAAACTTATAATTAAGGAATTAAGTTTAAAAAATATAATAATAAGCAATAGGGTCCATTCTGGCAGCGAAGGATGATTAGAGAAAATAAGTTGCCAATTAAAGCTAATAAAAAAATAACTTGAATGTATAGTAAACAAGTAAATGTTTAAGTTAATTAGTAATGTGCAAAATAAAACAAGCGTGTAATTGAAGATTAGGCATAGGGTTTCATAATGTTATGATGAGATGGGTTCGAATCAGTCCGTACGTGTGGGGAGAAAAGCCGAACGGGGTAGATCATCGTAGGTGTTTGGAGACATGAGAGGACTATGTCCATCTTATTGTTTGATGGGACTGGAAGAGAGTGCGAGACTTCTACGGGATGAGAGTATACTCCAAGATGGCCCTCTGTGGTAGGCCTAACAAAGTTGTACCCACAGAGTCATGGTCTATACGGTTCCATTCGATGAGTATGCCTTGGCTGCATCTTTTGTGGTGGGCAGTCTAAAGACTGATTGGGAAGATCTAAGGATGATTCGGCAGCTGCCTCACAAGGAGGCTTCATGGTCAGGAACTAAAAAAGAATAGTAGGTTGTCGGATGCTTTTCATCATCAGTGGAAGCGTGTGTGGGATAGATTGGAGTTAAGCCAAGAGGCTAATGATCTTTTACTATTGGGTCATTGGGTGAGGGACCACATATTTGTTTAGATTGGATGGTAAGGCAATCATTTAGCCCTTTGAATTGTCTTTCATTAGTTTGGGGGTAGGCATGGTGGGGCCTTGGAGATTTACCGAAAGAGACAGACCTATCTTGGTTATTTGTAATGTAGGCCTAACAAAACTGCCTTTTACAGATATATATATATATATATATATATATATATATGTGTGTGTGTGTGTGTGTGTGTGTGTGTGTGTGTGTGTGTGTGTGTGTAAAGCCCCCGACTGAGTTCCATGGAAGAAATTAGGGATTAGGCCATTCTTGTGGCGTAGCGGTAGAGGATCATTCGCTTTCGTAGCTTAGCCTAGTACGCTTTCGTGGTGTAATGTTGGAGACTTAGTACGACTTCATGCCATAGTCTGGCATAAAGATAGAGGGATAGTACATTTTCATTGTACGATGATCGAGACCACTTGTGGAGGGTACTATAGGGAGTACCTCGGTATATTTGGCATATAACTGTATATATACATATATATAATTTATTATGTTAATTTGCTAGGGAGTAGATGGGTACAATTGGTGCGAAAGAATCGAGAGTATGGTGGAATAAACCTGAATAATGTAATAAATGTGAACCACTGATAGAACGATATATGTAGTGTTATCTATAGAATGTATAATTTTTTTCATTCATCGGAAGTTTTTTTCTGACCCCCTCCTCATAACAAACCCACAAGTTAGATATATGTTTGAGATTCCGCATCTTAAGGAAATTGTTAAAGAGTGTCGTCAAATGGGAAAATGTTTATTTATTATTATATTTTATTCCATTCCGTTGTGAGACTTCTGTTGCGAGCTCTGATATGTTTATCTCTGATTTTCTATAGGTACCAGACAAACCAACTCGGGTTTCAGTGGACTTAGATTTTTGCATATTGCGAAAAATTTGGTCCCGTTGAATATAGGCTTGTTACATCTGGTATAAGAGATCAGGTTTAGGATTCCTATACATAGTTACTGAGTAGGTGTTTTTTTATTTTTTAAAATGTTATATTTATACATATATGCCTAAATCCATGAGAGATACCCACTTTTTTAGTATACCGCACATGGAAAGTTTTGAGTAATGAGTTCGTACACCAATGTTAGGATGATGGAAGATCCTAAAACTTTATGTTTTAGCTTAAGTTTGGTATGGAGTGTATGATGGATTTGGTATCTAATAGAGAAGTCATGTGTAGGTAATTGGAAATGGATGGTACATCCAATTTGGTGGATGGTCAATAGTGCCTTGTGTTTGAAAAAATGGCTGGATTAGGAAATTATATATATGGTGTGCATAGGCAACACAGGAGTTGGACGCCACTCGTCGTTCAAAAAGTTGTTGCAAGGTTTACATGGAGGCATAAAGAGCGAAAAAGCATAAGTTAGTAAAGATAGTCGGAAATAAGAAAGATTTAAAGCTATTTGAAAAGTCGCTTTTAAGGGGTTTCGTGGACATAGATTTAAGGAATTGATTATTGGATCAAATGGAAAAGGTGGATGTGAGAATTTATAATGGATAAAAATGAAGATAACGAAAGTGCGACAATTAATTATGGGATTAGAATTTTATTCTAGTTGGGAATTTTGAAGGCTCTACTTGGATGGTGATCGAACATTGAAAATTTTATCTAAGTAGGAGCATCATCTCGGCTAACCCAGGAAATACTTTTTGGTTGCAGCATAGAAGATAGTTAGTCTGAACTCGGAGGAATGAACACATAATGCTCGAATATATATATATATAGGACAATGCTAGAACAACCGAAAATTTTGCGGTGAAATTCACCATTTTTTGAAATGTGTGGTACAAATTCAGCGCAATTCAGGGAGGGCAAGAGATCGAAGGGCTTCAGAAGCTGCTGCGTTTTCTGTATGTGGATAAAGCGGTCGATACAGCAATTGCGATATATATATACATATATATATATGTACCTATGTAAATTTGGAGAAACAATGGCGGACACGAAATCTGAAGAGGGAACAGCTCCATTAAGCGAGATTCCTCCAAAGCCTTCTGATCCACGACCTCCAAGCATCTCTATAGCGGAGATGTGGTCTAAAACTTGGGTTGACACTGTCAGGGGCTTCTCCGCACTGGCTACTACAACTAAATCTCCTGATGCCAAACTAGAATTTGTTTCTCCAACATAGGTAAATGGAGAAAAGAGGTTTGTAATTCCAGACTCAAATAATCAAACTACATTAGAAAAATGGAGGCATAGTTTGGTTGCATACATTTTGGGAAGCAGACTCTTATACAACCAATTTGTCAATTTCATACAAAAATCGTGGAAGCCGGATGGAAGAACAATATGTACTATAAAGAAAGTGGCTTCATCATTTTCCAATTCGAAATTTCACATGATTATAATTAGGTAATAATTTTGGACCTCATACATATAATTCGCAAAATGTTATCATCAAACCATAAAGATTGGGGATGAACTTTACATGGGATTACTTCACCATTATCCCAATATGGGTTAAACTACTGAACTTGGAACTTGAGTTATGGAATAAAAATACAATAAACTACAATTGGTAAACCAATTTGTATGAACAATAACATTTCAAATGAAAAGTGTCGAAATTACGCTCGAATTTTAGTGGAAATAGATGCCTCTTTTATATACCCATCAAAGATTTATGGAACAAATGCTAATGGGAAAAAATTGATATACAGGTCACGTACGAATACAAGCCTAGGCCTTGTGAGCATTGTTTGGTGTTCGGTCATAATAGAATGATTGGTAAAGATTTGAAGCGTAAATCATGGAAACCAAAAGTGAATGATGACTGTGGGGAAAAGGCAAGTCAAGCTCCAACTGATAAGTAAGACCCTTCTATTGATAAAGAGGAAAAGGGTGAGAAACAACCATAAATAAGAGACCGTGCACACAAAGAAATAGGTATAGATAGGTCGTACATACCAGTAACACAGAAGGATCCAGTAAGAAATAGACAATGCAGCTCCCACAAATAGGTGAATATGACAGAGTTAAGGATAATTATGAGTGGAATACGGTTAGAAGTAAAAACTAAGATACAACGCAAGCCAAAAGTGCAAAACAGGCAAAGGAAATTTGGATGATCAACCCATATGACTGCCTGCAATCAGAGGATACTGCAAAAGGTACACGTGTGGATCAAGAATGAACGACTGCCGAAGATCTTCATACTACCAGTGGCTCAGATGAGTGCAATGAAGACCTGTTTAGTGACTCCAACGAGAATTTTATTGATAACATTGCAAAGAAAATCGAAGAAACTTAATTCGAACAAAAAAGTATTGATGTTTCAAAACTCATTACGTCGAACCCTAAATATGATCGAAAACATGGGAAAAAAGTCGTTGCAGCCCCAATTACAAGAAGGACCAAGAGTTCTAGGAATGTTTGACTTCAGTTTACAAGTAAGAGTTTATTATTTGGTTGTTGAGTTGGATACTTGGAAACGGAAGATTAATTACTGACAATGCATATGGCTATTCTTTGTTTGATTTTGCTTTGTGTACGTAAATTCTTTGCACTTCGAAGATCAGGTAGACGATGGAGGAATATAGCTTAGCTACTCTACTTCTCCAAACTGATAATGCCTAATCTCGGATGACCATGAATGTTTTATTTGCATTCCTTGTTATAGAAAAACAGAGGTGCAAGCATTTAGATTTAAAGTTTTGTGTTTGTTTGTGTTTTTATTTGTTGTTTTTTGTACCCGGGCTGATGTAGATGGTTAGGCGGGTATGGGTGAGAGTGAAAGTATGCGTGGAGTTTGTATTTTGTTTTGCATTTTAGGTGTGTACATATGGCTTAATATATAATAAAAGTACCCATCTTCAAAAAGAAAAATACTTGGGTCAGGTCGACCCAGGATTTGGGATGGGTCGATACACCCGAAAAGTGGGTCGACCCACCCTGTGTAAAATGCACATGATATATAGGGAACAACCTGTAGGCTTCATCACTCTATCTTCCCCCACCCAGATAATTTCCTTCTTCAGCTGAACCTATTTTTTTCACTTCTGTAACACCCCGTATTTTCTGTGAACATAAAGTAACAAAACAAATTATACTTAATTTTTAAAAGAAGAATTAACGGAAACGGTTACGCTGTTGCGTTCAGCTCGGAATTCTGCTTGAGAAAGAGTCCGAGTTTGCATAAATCGGACATCGTATGAAGAAGTTATGGCACTTAGAAGTTTCAGGAATTTAAAATAAAAACCAGCCCGAATTCGAAATTTAAAAGTTCAAAATTCAAATACTGTAACGACCCAGATTTGTGATTGATTTAATTGAAATATTTAATATAGTTTTAAATATTGAGTTGATATTTTAAATCGATTTTTATATTGAGTTATTAAATTAATATCGAATATATTGAATAATCGTAATACGAAAACAAATCTAATTTAATTCAAAGATAAAGCTGAATTGAAAACCGTTTAGATGATCAATATATATATTATATTTGAATATAGACGACGATAATAATTTATTATCGAAGAATTCATTTGTTTGAATTTAAGTTATATTATATTGATTTAAAATGGTTATTTTATATATACATTTAAATTTAAATTCAGAATATATTCTGTTAAGCTCAAAACACCTTTATTACATTGGAACGATTGTCGGTACACTAAAATAGCGGTTCATGATTGTTAATTGTGAACCCGAGATATTTGATTGTGGGTAGGATCGAAATCAAATCAATATCTATTTAAAAAGAAACAAAATCTCTTTAAATCGAATCAAGTTAAATCGAGTTCGACCTTGCGTTGACCTACCTACCTTTCTTCGTTCTTAAGTAACGCAATATACCTCCTTGTTTCCTTCTAGTTTCATCGACAAAAATAGAGTTTCTGAATAAATATATAAATGGTCGACCCTTTCATCTCCAACCTAAATCGAAACTCCACAAAACAAGGGCGGCTCTGTTTCCGATTTCAAGTTCGACGTTGCGTGAGGGGCTCTGGTCATTGAAGTACATCACGACGGGAGGAAATCACGAATTTGGGGGTTCTGCTAATCGCGATTAAGGACGCGAATCCTTGAAGCTCGAAGCCTAGAAGCGCGACTCTTGAAGCCGAGAGTGATTGAAAGGAAAGCAGATGGTGCCACGAGTGTTGCTGGGAAATTGCGTTTGGTTTGGGCAACACAAAAAGGAAAGTTGCGATCTGGAAAATGGGTTGATGTTGTGAGGTGACGTTTAGGTGGATGATGATGGTCAGTAGAAGGTTGTGATGGGTTTTTCTTGTAACTAAAATAAAGTAGCGAGGTCATGGTAGTGAGGAGGAGAAGATGGAAGTTGTCTGGAGGTGAAACAAGGGAGAAAACGGGGAGACAAGTCGCGGCAGTTACTGAACAGGGAGCAGAAACAAGGCTGCGATGATGCAAGAGCGGATACTGTCGTGATTGTGTAATTTGGTGTAGTTCAAGATTTGTGAAATTATTTTGGTACTTATGACCGAACTGGGTAGTCAATTGGGGAAGGAGCGACATTAGTTTGTAGGGGAGTAGGGACAGTTTCAATCAATTTATGGTAAAATAAAAGAAGGATCAGAGACGCCCTTGATGGTGGGATGATTGTGCGCAAGGATGGACTTAAGTGATGTCAGTTTGTGATGGTATTGTTCGAAGAAGGAGAGTGGAGGGAAGGAAGATTTTCGGTGTGACTGGAAGACTCCAGGAATTTGGTTGCTGTCATGTGTGTAAGGTATATTTTTAATTGAAAATCTATATGGAAATTGAGTTATATAAATAATCACATACCAAAGTGATTTGTGTAGACCTTTGTAGTTAGCTTTTAAAAGAAATAATTTCTCAAAAATCGGTTGAGTATGAAATCAGAGGTATATGACTTTATTTTAAATAAAATAAAATAATAAAAGTCTGATTTTTGTTAAGAGAGAAAAATAATATATATAGCCCGTATAATTCACAAAATATTAAATATTATATTAATTTATACAAGGTCCAGATTGCTAATGCAAGTCGAGCTGGACACTTAGCAGGAAATGGACTTGGATTTTTCAGAGACGGATGGAATATAAATCAAACGTCTTCGATTTATTCGGCAAAATAAATCAAGTGAGTAAATCTCACTCACTTTTATTTAAAATTATTTTTATCCATTAAAAATAATTGTTGTTGCTTGTTTGGATTTTTCTGGTTGCTTTAAATATATTAGTTATTTAGGGTTGTCTATTATATATATATATTGGGTTGATGATTGGTTGGATTCCCGCAGTCTCATTAGCGGATGCCCGCAGTTTCATAGCGGATGATTTCACTATGCGCCCCACAAATATATATTATTGGATGACCTTCATACCACGATATCCTGCCACGAAGCAGGATGGGTATTACTATGTTGACTAACGTCTATGGATGCAGGAAAACAGGTTGGAGGGATCCAACTAGATTCCTCAAAAATATATTATCTGTTTGTTTATTTGTTTGCATATATACTATCATATAAGATGTGTTAGAAAACCTAAAATAAATAATTGGTTGTTTGGTGTTTAAATATCACTGAGCCGAAGTGTTAATTTATAAAAATGTCCTGAAAGGGATATTTGAGATTTGAAAAGGGAAATTCTATTTTTCTGAAATAGAATTTGAATTTGTTTTGAAAAATAAAACAAATAGTTCCTTTATAAACGAAGTTTATAAATAGTTCATTTATAAACGAAGTTTATAAATGAAGTAAAATGAATTAGCATTGGATAATTCAGGAAATTTTGAATACAAGTGTGAATTTGAAAAGGAAAATTTATCTCTCCAAAGTAGAAATATTTATTTCAAAAGAAATTGGAAGTGAGACTTGTTTAATATATGAACAAGTAAAATAATGGTGTTTATAAATAAAATGAATAAATTATCAAGAGATAATTTGAATATTTGAATTCAAATAAGAATTGAAATAGAATTTGAATATAGAAATTCAATTGGAATTCAAAGATAAAATTTGAATATAGAAAATGTAAAGGAAATTCAAATATAGGGAATTTGAATATAGAAATTCAAATGGAGTTTGAATATATCAAACTCAATAGAATTGAATATATAATTTGAATGAGAGAATTCAAATAAAATTTGAATTCAAAGGAATTGAAATAGAATTTGAATTTAAAGGAATTCAAATAGAATTTGAATTCAAAGGAATTCAAATGGATTTAAAAATAGAAGTGAAATGGAGTTTGAATATAGAAATTCAAATGGAATACAAATATAGAATTTGAATATAGGAAATATATAGGAATTCAAATATAGAATTTGAATTTCGAAAGTGAAATGGAATTTGGATAAATAAATTTTGAATATGGAATTTGAATATAGAATTCAAATAGTTTGAAATGGAATTTGAATATATTATTCAAATAGATTGAAATAGAATTTGAAAATAGAAATTTCAAAGAGAATTTGAAATAGAAAGTTGAAATCATTTTGAAATGGGAATAACAAAATATATTTCGAAATGTGGATTTTTAAATAGAATAGAAATAAATCCAAAGGATTTATAATTTATAAAAGGAATTGGAATTAAATATAGAAGATCGAAATACAATTGAATTTATTACTGAATAAGGAAAAGTCGACAATTTTAGAAGATTGGAAATATATGTTGAATTGGAAAAAATTGATTTGATATATATTAAAAATATATCAGAATGAAGTTGAATTTATTATAGAGGAAGTTTAAACGTTTATATTTATAAATATAATTAAAACGAACTCGCAGTTGGCGTTTCGAACTTCAATTGAGTATACAGAACTCAATTGAAGTCGGAATTCTTTGAAACAAGAAACGTCAGGACCGATTTGATAATAGTTTTCTAATGGAAGAGAAAATTCTGGATTTCGTCGAATAGATTTTGAGTTATATGAAAATCAAATTTTCAGAAAAACAGCGCCATAACCATTTAAAAACCATAACGGTTTATTTAATTTTATAAAAGGATTTTAACAGAATAAAATCCGAATTTCTATTTAGAAAATTTCAGATTTGAGTTGCAGATTATATGTGAACTCAGGTGGAGTAATGAATTGATTGTTGAAACAGAAATCAGAATTTTGATTATTGAATAGAATTAACTAATTTGAATAGTAATTAGTAAATGAGATTTTGAATTGATATTGGGCTTTGAATAAGTGAATTCGATTTGAAAATTTATGTTCGAAATCGCAAATGAAACTAGAATTGAAATTCAATTTGGTTATGAGTAAGTTAAATATTTTGTTTGAACATGTTATGTTCAAACAAAGAAGTGGAATAAGAAAAATAGCTAATTAAAGAATAAATGAGCGAAACTGAATTCAAACGATTGGATTGAGTTGAATTGAATTGGAAACAGGTAAACATGTGTTAGACAAGTATGGGATGGAGTATATGAAGATTTTAATTTGTGTCCGACAAAAAGGTACATGTTTAAATTCATATATGAGATTTTATGCGCCGTATCGGCAAGCCGCTTGGATTTTTCTTTTTCTTTTGGATTGGTGAGGGCCATGGGAGGCTATTTAAAATATCCCGATGCTCCCGGTACAAGGGAGGTTATGGCGAATTTTTCCAGAAATTTAATGAGTTAGAATATTTTTAAGATAATTTGATAGTTAGAAATCAATGTATCGATATATATAGAATTCGATAAGGAAACGAAATAATGAAATAGAATATTGTAAACAAAAAGGGAAATCTATAAATTAGAAATAGAAAGCGAACGATATACATGTTTTAAAAATGAATAATTGGGTTTTATAGTGTGTTTATTTGAGGTGAGTGGTTTTGTCTATTTTGAAGTTAATGATGTTTTCAGTCAAGGTCTGAGAGGTAATTTTACCCCAACTTGATTGATTTCATTTTTAATTGATAAATATCAAGATCTAGTCTCGAAGAGAAGTGTTTGAATAATATTTGGTTGAATAAAATATTTTGGGTTGTCGTAACAATGTTTTACACAACATTCGTTTTAACTCAAGTGATGGAATTTTGGAAATATAAAAGTAAATATTTCCTGAGTATAATTAAAGTAGTCGGGAAAGAGATAAGTGATTGAAATTTTTTTCAATTTCAAATAGAATATATTTTCTAAGTATAGAAAATAAAAGAAGGTGATATAGGGAAATGTATTTCCAACTAGCATAAGAGATCAATAAGATTTCTGGAAATATTTGGTTAATAAATATTTGATAGGGAAATGAAGAAGTGAATTTATTAATGAAATATTAATTAAAGGCCCAGTGATTTGTTTGATGTTATGGATGGGTGTTTGTTTTTCTTCGATGGTTAAATAACCGACTATCGAAGTGTTTGCCAATATCGTTGTCAATATGGAGAGACCGGTTGGATTATTATCCGTAAACCACTCTGTATTGGCAGTAGCGTTGCGAATCAGATTATATGAAGATAATCAAAGACGGAGTGAAGTGCAAGGGATTTTTCTATTAATAGAAATTGTGCCTTCGGTTTCGTTCAATCCCAGAACGAACGTATGTGGACGAATGTCTGACAAAGTATTTCCAATGATCTCATGAGTTGGTCTGTGTAAATATATATGGCTGCAACAGATTTATTCCCTTAGCATAACATCCAGAATATTTGTGCAAATCAATTAGTAATTAACGGATCTGACAATGTGGCATTCAAAGTGATTGTGCTATCAATGAATTGAAAGAAATCGTAGCCTCAGGCCTCAACAACCGGGAAATGACAAAAATCGGGCAGGCAGCATGGCTATGTGGGTCGCTCCCATTAGGGTGTATTATCACCTATCTAGAGATTCATTTAATTCCTTATTCTATTCGATGCTGTCCCATTCGGGAAACAGTTGCTGATCCCAACCATTGGTGATATACATTCGATACACTCAAGCTAAATGAGTGGTCGGTCATGTGTGGGTCGGGTTGCAAGATGTTCTTGTTGAACCCAGTGTATTCCTCTCTAGAGATACACTATCAGAAGGTGGTTCCATACCTTGTCATGTTGGAAATCCAATCTCCAATAAGCACCCTACGGTTTTTGATTTTATATTATATATGGAGCGTAAGATGCAAGCATTCCGCTAGATTCTATTTATTTGATTAGACATTATTATAATATCACTGGATCTTTGTATCAAAGTGTTTTGGGTTATAATAAGGTAAAAACCTTCCATGTCTATGTGTGGCTGGTCTTACCATTATCATTTCTTTAGAAAGGATTTTTAAAGTTAAACAAATGGTTGGAGTTTACTCATACCAGTCCCATGACTGACCCAAAGTTTATTTTGTTTGTTTTCCTTAAACTCTTGGGTGCCCAAATTTGTACGGGCAGTCAAGTAGTCGGGATTTTTCAGATTCACTTGGAAGAGCTGGAAGCAGGAGGCTTCACCAGTTAGCTATAGACAATCATATTTCCGCTGTGTATTGTGTTGTATCTGGAAACATGTGTTTATAACTGTTCCAGGAATAACTGTTGTGCTCTGATGATGGTATGTATATAAAGTTACTGATTTGTATTTCAAAAGTTATGTTATATAATATATTCTATTTGTTCCTCTGTGAGATTTGTCTTCTTTGTTTTCTTCTATTCTAATATTTCTTTCTTTCTATTTCTCATCCTCTAACTTCTTTCTAATAATGATTCGTATTTCTTGGAATTTGGGTTGGATGTGTGGTGTTATTAGTCAACTCAGACAGTACGGATTTGTGGGCCTTTACAAACACACACCCGGGCTGGGCGGGAAATATCCCGCCCAGGACCCAGGTCGACCTGGGTCACATAGGTCAACCAGGGGGTTGACCTGGGGGATGACCTCCCCCCTATTTCCAGATCCGTGGACAGGTTCGTTTTTATGCATTTGGACGCTTGTTCTGACCAGATTCTTTGATCCCTATGCTATATAAACACCTCTAAGGCTACAGTTTTCTCTACACAACTTCATTACGCCTACACTCTGCCCTAATTCATATTAAAATAAATCAATGGCATCGCTACTCTGCTGAAACCTAAGCTAGAACTAGTGCTCCTTCTTCTTCCAATCTGAATAGGATTAAAAGTGAACAACTACAACCCTTTTTTTTAGAATCCAACCAAGGTGAGTACAGTTATTTTTAGATATGAAATTTAATTATGTTCTTGACATGGCTATAAATCTGAATTTGGGATTATGCACATTCTTGTTTATCAGATCTGTTTTTCTGTGTAGATCTATCTTATTAATATTATAGTAACTATTCTGTATCTCTTCCTTCCTTCTGTTCTATAGCCAGGCTACCATGAGCCTGAGCCAAATCTCATAAGAGATTGATGCACAAACGCTAAATTTGGGGGAAATAGTGAATGATGCTAATTGGACATGACTGATTTGAGAAAAGAACATATGTTGTAATTTAAGATCTAGATCTGAGCATACTATATATAATAGTCTGTGATTTGAAGAAGGAGAATTATTGTGTATATGACTTAGGCGTAAAGATCTATATTATAATAGGATAACTATTAAATGTGAATACGCCTAAATGGGGATTTTTGGATTTTTGGCATACACTGAAATCAAAGGCTATAATTTGGCATAATTCGTATTGTATATCATGATTTGGGGTTTTTGGAGAATATTCTGTACTATGTAAATTTAACTAAAATTTGGGGCATATGTTATATTATGAATTATGACCATAATTTGGGCATGTAAAATTAGGCTTAATTTATGATTAAATCTGTTAAATTGCCTAATCTGCTAAAACTGTTGAAACTGAACACGGTACATTTGGGGTATGTAAATCTGTAGGCTTGATCTAAAATTGAGCAAAACTTGTTAATAGAACTTTGAATAATCTACTGTAACTTGTAAAGAAGTTAAATTTGTTGGATTGGCATAATTAGTCTAATATTGGCATAATCTGTGAATGAATACTTTAGCTAAAAATAAGAAAGCTGAGACATGAGGTTAGACTCTGTTTGCGGTAGAAGCCGGCCCGGACCCAACCAGCTTAACCAACAACCACAAATTGTCAGTCTAATGTGAGAGTTGAAGTCATAGCTAAAATATGCTTAGACACGAGGTTAGGTCTGACTTGTGGCAGAAGTCTACCCGGAACCGCCCAACACATCCAGCGGCCACAAGCTACCGACCTAATTTGAGAGGTCTGTGCATTAGTAATTAATTAATGCAAATCTAGGATAAATATGATGCCTAAAACGTGTTGGGTGGATAAGGTTTAATCAACTGGGCGGATAAATCTAATAAACCCGTTTCGTAAATATGTAGGCCCAATACAAGGTTAGGTAAAACAATCTGTAAGTCTATTAATCTGTATATCTGATCCGTTTGTCTGAAAACTTGCAAACCTGTATGTCTGATCTGAGAACTAGTTAATCTGAACTTTGTACATCTGAAATCTATAAGCAAATTAATATGAAATCTGTTAGTTTGGGGACACAAGGTTAGGAGGAGTAATTACTTGTGTCATCTGTTGTGTGGGATCCATATTAGTCAGTAACCCTTTTTCTGGTATCAAAACTATGACCCAACACTAGGAGGGGTCTGGGGCACGCTTACTGAACTAATTGTAAGTGGTTCACTCTGATAATGGCGAGAGGTGTCGACGGCGCATTCCAACCGGGTCATGTGCGTGCATGGATACGGTCTGCTCTGAGGATATAAGACACCGTGACATCTGTAAATAAGTCTATGTCTGTAGGTTGCCACTTTAGGGAATGGTACACCCTTCTGTGGGGTCGGCACAGGGTATTTATGTATTAGGGAGCCGATCGCTTGGGGTAGAATTTAGGGTACACCTAGTTATGTTTGATTCTATTTCTGTACCTTCTATCTCTGTTGGGGTGGTAAAGGCCCATTAGTTGGGGTGGTAAAGGCCCATTATTAACATTCTGCTTCTGTACTTTCTATCTCTGTTGGGGTGGTAAAGGCCCATTATTAGCATTCTGTTTCCGTACCTTCTGTCTCAGTTGGTGTGGTAAAGGCCCATTATTAGCATTCTGTTTCGATAGCTTCTGTCTTAGTTGGGGTGGTAAAGGCCCATTACTAGCATTATGTTTCTGTAGAGATTATTCTGTTTCTGTTTTAGTTTAGACAGTAGGGTAATACCTAATCTTGTTATACTAAGTATTAGTGCAGAGAAGTAAGATATAAGTAAGAAGCATATCTTGGTCTATATCATTCTGTTTCTTCTGTTTAACTTAAGCATACCCGCTACTCCTGTTGCTGTAATCTCTCATCTAGTTTTATTTACATGTCATGATACGACTTTCTATTTATATGCTGAAAGTTACTGGACTCGCCAGACTTTATGTCTGACCTCGTTTGTTTTCGCCTCTTTTTCTTTCCGTTCCCCCCTCCCCAGGTGCTCTGGGTGGAAACATAGGAGCTTGATTCATATTCTTTCTGCTTGAAGTGCTTGAAGTATTGCTTTTCTTTGACTCTACCTTCTTATGGCAGTTTATGTTGGGGATTATGGTTTTAAAATTATACATTCTGAAGGATTTTGGTATAAGACTGATACTTGTGTACTTAGGTTTTGGTATTGTGATTTTGAAGGATGTAACCAAACTTATTTCTGTTTCTGCTGTAATAAAGTTATAAATTTTTCAAGTACTACTTTATGTATCTGTCTTGTAATATTCTGTTTTGTTTACTTATAATGCTGCATGGAAGTTAATGCATTCCCTTTGTGAGTGACATTAACGGACTTGGGGTGTTACACTTGGTATCAAAGCTGAAGGTTACCAGACTTGATAAAAAGTTTTTGAAAACTATTTTCAAAAAGATTTTTTTTTTTAAAAAAGAAATATTTTCAAAAGTGAAGTTTATTTTGAAAAACATAATCCCTAAAGCCATATATATGTCTTTCGATTCCCCATTTTGAATCTCTTCCTTTTTCTTTTCGGCATGTCTGGGGTACCCGAGATACCCCAGGGAATATCGATACCAACCTGGTTCAGAAGGTATCTGGAGGCTAGGGCCACCGCCGTAGGCCAAGTAGACGTTCCTCCTCCCCTAGCTGCAGCTGCTCCCCCTCCTCCCCCTCCCCGCGTTGATACTTTTTCGAAGATATGCAAAGACTTTCGGGCAATGAGCGGGAAACCTTTTCACGGGTCAGAGACGTTTGTTGAAGTTCGAAATTGGGTTAAGGAGGTGGAAGATTTGTTTGGTATCTTTGAGATAGAAGATGGAAGGAAGGTCCAATTAGCTGCTTGGTTAATGAAGGACGAAGCCTCGTTTTGGTGGAAGGTCACGAATGGAGAGCGTCCAGTGGATACGTGGATGGATTTTAGGCATAGGTTCGAGATGAAATTTCTCTCACGAGCAAAAGAGAATTTATACATGGAGAGGTTCTTGGCGTTG
This sequence comes from Allium sativum, assembly GCA_030737875.1. Classification (NCBI taxonomy): domain Eukaryota; kingdom Viridiplantae; phylum Streptophyta; class Magnoliopsida; order Asparagales; family Amaryllidaceae; genus Allium; species Allium sativum. The sequence continues at coordinate 992,904,318 of CM060910.1, read as the reverse complement.
AAGCAGGGGAGTTTATCAGTGAAAGAGTACGTCAACAAGTTCAATCAGTTAGCGAGATTCGTCTTAGACTTGGTGAACACACCTGATAAGAAGGCCCTGAGATTTATTAAAGGTTTGAATGAGCCGCTACATGGGTTGGCTATGAACCACATTCCTATGGAGGCTACCTTCGAGAAATTGGTTAACATGGCATTGATGCATGAAGAGGAAGCCAAAAGTGAGAAAAAAGAGGAAAAGCTTGAAGGACCACAGAACAAGAAAGCGTGGCCTGAAAAGGAAACACAAAAGAAGGATGAAAAGTCTAAAATCTAAAGATAAGAAGGAGAAAAAGTGCTTTACTTGTGGAAGCTTGACTCATCTGAACAAGGATTACGGAAAGAGGAAGGGAACTTGCTTCAATTGCGGTGAGATGGGACACTTCACCAGGGACTGCCCAAAGAAACGAGGGTAAGGGCAGAGGACAGGACCTACTTCTGAAGGGTAGGTGAATGCTCATGTAGCTGGTGGATAGGATAGAGATAGGAAAATTTCTGTAGAAGGTTTAAATTTCCTTATCTGATTATTGAGTTAAAACTCTTTTTGATTCCGACATTTTGATTCTATAATTGAGAATTTACACTTTAATACTAGTCTTGTTTCTGATCCTGCTATAGTCTCAAACCCAATAAGGGTTACGACTCATCTATTTGTAATAAGTTGGGGGTATCTGTGTTGGGCGTTAAGTTGACTATGACACATACATTCTTGGTTTTGATAATCGGATCTGTACCAGTAGTCTGTAAGTATCTAAATATCTCTGAAAAGGATAAGGGTTTTTACTCGAAGCGTGAAGTAGATCTCCAGTTTTGACATTGTTTAATGGGAGTAATTCTCTGAGTGTCAATCTGATGTTGATTTCGGTCGTCGGGGTTGATACTGAGAGATTTATTCTCTTAACCGATGTCTAATGGGAACAGAAATTTTGTTTTAATTGTACTTGCTTCTATTACTCGGCCATATCCTATCGATCGAGTCTTCGACCTTTAGGTAGAAATTAATGGGTGTAAACATATGTTTGAGAGATGTTATATTTGATGGTTGCAAGTGGATGCAAGTGGTTGCTAGTGGTTGCTCGTGGAAGCATATACACACACTAGGCACTAGATCGGCTCAAAGCACTCTCATACTGCATATGGATGTGTGCGCATTTTTTTCCAATTTTTATGGATGTAAAATGATTGACTCATCACATGTATGTTGCATTTGGATGAATGGTTATGCACTCATATAGAAATGATGTGTATCAAATAGGATTTCTCGCGTACATAATTGGACTCATGGCACTAACATAATTCGCATTGAGGAGGTCAACTAAATCAGTAGACCGCCTGATCTTTTCATTAGATAAGAGACATATACAAACACTTTTGCATATGTTCATACAACATTAAAAGTTTTCTAAGGACAATGGATGCTTGTGGATGATGGTTGAGTAGATGAGTGATTGGATGGTAGGACACATTCTTCTTGACTTGAAGATTTCGGGGACGAAATCCTTTAAGGAGGGGAGAATGTAACACCCCTTATTTTCTATGAACATAAAGTAACAAAACAAAGTATATTTAATTTTAAAAGAAGAATTAAGGGAAACGGGTGCGCCATTGCGTTCGGCTCGGAATTCTGCGAGAGTCCGAGTTTGCGTAAATCGGACTTCATATGAAGAAGTTATGACACTTAGAAGTTTCAGGAATTTAAAATAAAAATCAGCCCAAATTCAAAATTTACTAGTTCGAAATTCAAAACACACACCGGGGCTAGGTAGAAAATTTCCTGCCCAGGACCCAGGTCGACCTGGGGGTTGACCTGGGTCACATAGGTCGACCAGGGGGGTCGACCCGGGGGTCGGCCTCCCTCCTATTTCCAGATCCGTGGACAGGTTCGTTTTTCTGCATTTGGACGCCTGTTCTGACCAGATTCGTTGATCCCTATGCGATTTAAACACCCCTAAGGCTACAGTTTTCTCTACACAACTTCATTACGCCTATACCCTGCCCTAATTCATATTAAAATAAATCAATGGCGTCGCTACTCTGCTGAAACCTAAGCTAGAACTAGTGCTCCTTCTTCTTCCAATCTGAATAGGATTAAAAGAGAACAACTACAACCCTTTTTTTTAGAATCCAACCAAGGTGAGTACAGTAATTTTGGAATACGAAATTTAATTATGATCTTGACATGGCTATAAATCTGAATTTGGGATTATGCATATTCTTGTTTATCATATCTGTTTTTCTGTGTAGATCTATCTTATTAATATTATAGTAACTATTCTGTATCTCTTCCTTCCTTCTGTTCTATAGCCAGGCTACCATGAGCCTGAGCCAAATCTCATAAGAGATTGATGCACAAACGCTAAATTTAGGGGAAATAGTGAATGATGCTAATTGGACATGACTGATTTGTGACTGATTTGAGAAAAGAACATATGTTGTAATTTAAGATCTAGATCTGAGCATACTATGTATAATAGTCTGTGATTTTGAAGAAGGAGAATTATTGTGTATATGACTTAGGCATAGATCTATATTATAATAGGATAACTGTTAAATGTGAATACGCCTAAATGGGGATTTTTGGATTTTTGGCATACGCTGAAATCAAAGGCTATAATTTGGCATAATACGTATTGTATATCATGATTTGGGGTTTTTGGAGAATATTCTGTATTATGTAAATTTAACTAAAATTTGGGGCATATGTTATATTATGAATTATGACCATAATTTGGGCATGTAAAATTAGGCTTAATTTTATGATTAAATCTATTAAATTGCCTAACCTGCTAAAACTGTTGAAACTGAATACGGTATATTTGGGGTATGTAAATCTGTAGGCTCGATCTAAAATTAAGCAAAACGTGTTAATAGAACTTTGAATAATCTGCTGTAACTTGTAAAGAAGTTAAATTTGTTGAATTGGCATAATTAGTCAAATATTGGCATAATTTGTAAATGAATATTTCAACTAAAAATAAGAATGCTGAGGCACGAGGTTAGACTCTGTTTGCGGTAGAAGCCTGACCGGACCCAACCGGCTTAACCAACAACTACAAACTGTCAGTCTAATGTGAGAGGTCGAAGGCATAGCTAAAAGATGCTTAGACACGAGGTTAGGTCTGGCTTGTGGCAGATGTCTGCCCGGAACCGCCCAGCACATGTAGCGGCCACAAGCTACCGACCTAATGTGAGAGGTATGTGCATTAGTAATTAATTAATGCAAATCTAGGATAAATATGATGCCTAAAATGTGTTGGGTGTTTAAGGTTTAATCAACAAGGGGGATGAATCTAATAAACCCATTTCGTAAATCTGTAGGCCCAATACAAGGTTAGGTAAAACAATCTGTAAGTCTGTTAATCTTTATATCTGATCCGTTAGTCTGAAAACTTGTTAACCTGTATGTCTGATCTGAGAACTAGTTAATCTGAACTTTGTACATCTGAAATCTATAAGCAAGTTAATATGAAATCTGTTAGTCTGGGGACACAAGGTTAGGAGGGGTAATTACTTGTGTCATCTGTTGTGTGGGACCCATATTAGTCAATTACCCTTTTTCTGGTATCAAAACTATGACCCAACACTAGGAGGGGTCCGGGGCACACTTACTGAACTAATTGTAAGAGATTCACTCTGATAATGGCGAGGGGTGTGGATGGCGCATTCCAACCGGGTCATGTGCGTGCATGGATTCGGTCTGCTCCGAGGATATAAGACACTGTGACATTTGTAAATAGGTCTGTGTCTGTAGGTTGCCACTTTAGGAAATGATACACCCTTCTGTGGGGTCGGCACAAGGTATTTGTGTATTAGGGAGCCGATCGCTTGGGGTAGAATTTAGGGTACACCTTGTTCTGTTTGATTCTGTTTCTGTACCTTCTGTCTCTGTTAGGGTGGTAAAGGCCCATTAGTTGGGGTGGTAAAGGCCCATTATTAGTATTCTACTTCTGTACCTTCTGTCTCTATTGGGGTGGTAAAGAACCATTAGTTGGGGTGGTAAAGGCCCATTATTAGCATTCTGTTTCGATAGCTTCTGTCTCAGTTGGGGTGGTAAAGGCCCATTACTAGCATTCTGTTTCTGCAGAGATTATTCTGTTTTTGTTTCTTTTTCAGTTTAGACAGTAGGGTAATACCTACTTCTGTTATACTAAGTATTAGTGCAGAGAAGTAAGATATAAGTAAGAAGCATATCTTGGTCTATATCATTCTGTTTCTTCTGTTTAACTTAAGCATACATGCTACTCCTGTTGCTGTAATCTTTCATCCAGTTTTATTTACATGTCGTGATACTACTATTTGTTTATATGCTGAAAGTTACTGGACTCGCCAGACTTTATATCTGACCTCGTTTGTTTTAGCCTCTTTTTCTTTCCGTTCCCCGCTTCCCCAGGTGCTCAGGGTGGAAACATAGGAGCTTGATTCATATCCTCTCTATCGAAGTGCTTGAAGTATTGCTTGGCTTTGACTCTACCTTCTTATGGCAGTTTATGTTAGAGATGATAGTTTTAAAATTATGCATTCTGAAGGATTTTGGTATAAGACTGATACTTGTGTACTTGGGTTTTGGTATTGTGATTTTGAAGGATGTAACCAAACTTATTTCTGTTTCTACTGTAATAAAGTTATAAAATTTTCAAGTACTACTTTACTTATCCGTCTTATAATATTCTGTTCTGTTTACTTATAATGCTTCATGTAAGTTAATGCATTCCCTTTGTGAGTGATATTAACGGACTTGGGGTGTTACAACTTCCGACCACTGCTGCCACTGAAATTACTATCAAATCGAAGCTCATTATCTTCTCTATCTGGATATGTGTTTCTTCTTCATGAATCCCAAGCTTTTTCGCCATTCCTCCTTAGCAGTCCTTATCTACACTTTTTCCCTAATTGATGCCTCAAAAGATCTGTTAGTGCAGAAACAATAAAAAGATAGCCCAGGCTTCCGTGGATTCTATGGGGTACCGGATTTTGCTGGGAAGACCAGTCAAGTTTTTAGATTTTCCTAACATCCCGTTGGAGAAGCTCTTTCAGGATACATGATTGTAACAGATCCTATGTGATACCATGATTGGACGGTTCGCTTATCCTAGTTTAGTTCGCCTCTTTGACGCTAATTTAGTTTGTGGGAATGTCGTAATGAGGCCGCTTTTGAGTCTGAAGTTAAGGGAGTAGGGATAATGTTTATTGAGATCCAGTTTGGTGGTATGTTAGGCATTAAGTCTCAGAGCCTAGAGTTGGATCAGGTCACGAAAATAGATGAGGGCATTTTGGGTCAAATTTGTGTTAGTCCGTAGCATAGGGCATGGGACACAGAGGACTTACGGCCTTTGGCTAAGTTAGTTATACGCATTTTGTAGTATAACCTTATTTCTAGGACCGACAACTATGATAGGGTCTCTAGCATTATTAGACGAGCTACTTATGATATATTAATGGGATTTCAGATTAAATGGGCATTGGAGATTATGTCAAAGTTTTTTACTACATTGAGTAGGAGACAATCGACGATTCTGTGTTGTCACTTACGGACAGTAGTATTCAGGGAGTTTGATGTGGCTTTAGGCAACGAGAACTCTATTGAGGAGGCATACCCATTGATTGATGCATTTACCCTGGCTAGGACGCACATTGAGCTAGCGCATTTAGAGGAGGCTCAGCCTATGCAGTAGGAGGATGACCATGATGATGGTGTTGATGATGATCATATTCAAGAAGATCGTCCTATAAAGCCCAAGGCAAAGTATGAGGGGGAGCATGACATCAAGCCACCTTATCAGTATTTTGAGCCACCTACCGAGTATCAATGATATCAGGGAAAGGAGCCACCATGCAGGGGTGGCGCTGAGTCTTCCCAGCCATCCCAGTAGAGTCCATGGCCTGGTAAGGAGATGCCCTCATGGTAGCCGTAGGATATGGGGGAAGAGATGAGATCCATATCCGAGAGACAGGATCAGTTGGCTAGAGAGCACCAAGAGATCTTGCTTGGAAAAAAAAGTTATAGTTCACACTTAGCTTGATTTCGCTCAAACCCAACAACAGTCCTTACATGAGTTGCTATCAGAACAGTACCGCTTTGAGCAGATACAGCTAGAGGTACGGGATAGTGCTAGACATCAGGAGGAACATCTAGGTTGATTAGACTCTTTCATATGGGATATTTTCGGACCAGGAGGACAAGGACCGAGACCTCTTTTATGAGGACAGATTAGTATGGTTATTGCTTTATGTAGGGCTCCTTTTGTTTTAGCATTCAGTTATTCTTTGCTGAAATGACGCCTGTATTAGAAATTAGTATTTTAATGCTGACTTGTACTGAAAGCGATGTTTTATCTTATCATAATAGTAATGTGCAACATTTTATTTATTAAACAAATCTTGTGATATAGGCTTAAATGGATACGGTAATTATGAAAGTGGAAAATACGAAATAAAAAGGGTGACAAACAAAATTTACAAAAAAACAACAAACGACAATATAAATTTTCCTTAGAAATTGACTTTTCCAAAATATGAAAATTAATAAGGAAATCTTCTTATGTAGACTATGCTTAGGAAACATAGGAATTTTGATAGTATAATACGAAGGATTTCCATGCGTAGACAAAAAGTTGAAAAAAAGGGATGAAAAATATAGAGTTTTCAATTACCTGTCTTTATCTAACATAAGAAATCAAGTTTAGAAAATTAGATTCTTCTGGAATTCAAAATTTTAAAGTTGGTTGGTAGGGTTTGGATGCAAAAATTGGATGAACTATGTAAGAGTGTGGGAAAAATTGGATGAAAAGGTATTTTCCGATTTTCAGAATATGGCATTCATATAGAAATTGCCTGTATATTTAGGATATATGCATCATGTTTTCAAAATGTTTTCGAAAAAATTTACATTCATATAAGAGGAACCATTTTGGCATTTATTGCGTTTATTTATTTTATGGTATGTTACACTTAGCATATGTGCAATTGAGAATTTGGATGTACATTTGATGGTTGCGAAGTACGTGGATGATCACATGATTTCACCCTTGTCAAATTTCGAGGAAGATACTTCCTAAGGATGAGAGAATGTAACACATTGTATTTTTAAATAAACATTTTAGGATTTAAAATTCGACCTCGAAATATGTATTGTTGCACTAATTGTACTTTTCTTATTCATTTACGTATATAACTTGTCCCAAACTAAGTTCATATGGGAAGTCATTAACGGTTGAAATTTTATGAAGTGTAGGCAAATATATATGCATAGATTCAAATTCAAAATTTAAAGCATATACTAAAAATGGAAAACAGTAAAATAGATTGAAAAAAAATCAGGTAAGAGAATAACATTAGAACAACATTTTAATCAGAGTAGAAATCACGTAAAGGGGACCCAATATATAGTTGTAACAATCGTATATGGGTTGACCCAGGGGTCGAGCCACCTGGGGAATGGGTCAACCCACTTAAAGTTGAAACAACGTGGTTTATTTGTTTTGGACTGCTCCGATTTTATTTGTTATGATTGAACAAAAGTGATTCTTCTGAGCACCTATAAATAAATCTGCATAGCCTGGACTCCAACTCATATTTTTTGAGATGACGCCAGGATTCTCCCATTTCCTTTCTCCTCCAAATTCTTTAGATATAAAAATATATTAGTTTAAGGGTTCTGATTCAAGATTTGGAGATAAAGGCTTTAGATTTAGGCTATAGGCGTTAATATTTCTCGTCTATGTGAAGTAAATTATGTGAATCTGAATTATTATTTATGATTCCTTCCATTCTTTTAGTGTCATATTTGTAGTTATGTAGTTATTTCAATAATAGGTTCAATTAGGAAGACCACGAGTGATAGATCTGAATTAGATTCAAGAATTGGAAAGCAGTCAGGTGAGTGGATTTAGATTATACATTTTTGATAATGATATATTATATCGTTTGATTATGTATTGAATATTATGGAAATTGGAATGGTTAATTTGAGGCTATTCATTTTCCGTATAATCTTGGTACGAATTTATCCTTGTCCAAGTTCTTGTGGAAAATTCCAACTGTGGATATACAGGAAATCGTATGTAAAGCAAACATGTGTTGGAATTATAGATCTAGGAATATCTATATTGAATCTAATTCTTTGGGGTTAATATTGAATTAGGAAAAAAATTGTATAAATTCTAATTATATACAAGTTACAGATTTGGGAATATCAAAGAGAAGAAAACAGGAAACTATATATATTTACCTATAAATATGAGAGGTTGAGGATAACCAAGATTAACTGGTTAGAGAAAAGGGGAATGTTTTTGCATAGTTTGGCAAACAAAAATAAATAGGAAACATGATTGCAAACTTGAAGTTATGAATAAATAGGATTAGTGCAAAATAAGGAATTAGTTGTATTGCGCAATAATTTGATAACCCCAAATATAAGGAAAGGAATGTCTTGGAATCATGGGTTCCTATTATAGAACTTACATGAAACAACAGAAATAGATTGTTTCACAATTTTGGTAAACAATCAATTTGGAATAGGCCTAACTTACTAAAAGGGAATAAATTGTAAAGATAGGAAAGTGAAGGGTAACTTAACTGTGAGGGTTATTTTAAGTAATAAGAAGTTTGTGAAATATGTAATGAACGGGGAATTTAACCAATTATAATAAATCATAATACGGGAGTGAAATGTAATAGGTAGACTTGACGTAGTGACAAGTAGGATTATAATGTGTAGGTTATAATGAAAAGATGGAATAGAGGTAGAAGATTATTATAAATGAACTTCAATTATGGGATTTAAGTTTAATAAGCAAACCTACAATTATAATTGTGGTAATATTATAACATGAGGTTATAATTAAAATGGAAATAAGATTAGAGTAAGCTTATTATTAATAGACTTATAATTAAGGAATTAAGTTTAAAGCATCACTATTACAAAATAGGTCAGTTGCCTCAGTTATTTACCTCCTGTTGCTTCTGTTCAGCAACCGAAGCAAATGCAGATGACGCAATAGGTCAAAATCTGTTGCTTCGGTTGTTCATCAGAAGAAAAATCTACCTTTTTGGTTCCGTTTTTGACACAATCGGAGCAAAAAGGTGCACCATGGCTAAAAAAAGATCTATTTCTTGTTTCTGTTGTAGTTACAACTGAAGCAAAAGAATTTTTGACAAAGAAAAACCACTTTACAAATCATTATCGTTCTCAAATATACAACATGCGTATACATACCAAAACAAATAATAATCAATTTCAACTGTACGATCAGTAAATAACAAAACAAATTAGACAATACATTACACAAATGAATATGCTAATTGATAGTGCTAGTAATCCATATATTTAAGAGCTACAACATAATAAAAACAATATAACTCATTATTAGTGTTAACAATGCGGTCTCAATACAGCAAAATGGAACATATAGTAGAATTGAAGTTGCACAAAATGACGCATACCAACAATTTACAATAAAAAACCAAACACGAACAAATTCTAACTTACTTATAAAATCAGAGCTTCAAGAAGACGAAGATAGCGCGGTATTTGCAAAATGCAGCTCCCATTGTAAACACAATGCAAACCGCATCAATATAGTTATAAACCTGTATATTACAGTTTACATGTTAGAATCACAAAATGCAAACATACTACAAACTAAAAGATCAATTAAACATATAATTTACGCCTTGCCAAAAAAAACCCTATAATTTACATGTCAGCTTGATAACTCAAATTTACAAGTGGGATAATGCAAACATAACATCTTCCATTATATCTTAGACGTATAAGTAATACAAAATTTATATCTTAATGAAAATTGTTAATATAAATAAAATTTATCTTTATAATAGGAACTAAACTAACAAAAATATGTTAACAAAGAAATCCATGTGGCTAAATTGTTTATATGAACAAAACAAACAAAAATACTAAAGTTTGCAGTTTTATAGTTCCACGCACCAATGCCATAACAAATAACATTAGCAAAGCAAGACTAGAAGCAACTCAACAAACTAGAAATATAAGAAGAGTACGAAGAAGAAATGACCAAACCAATACATTAAAACATATGGAGCCACATATAAAGTAGTAAGACATACATGGTTTACAAACTAGAAAAAAAAGGCTATGTAATTTTATAGATGCACAAAATAGCATGCTAACTTCAAAGAAATAAAGCCTTATGTGTTTGAAATGTCATTAAAACCTGTAAAACCATTGACTAATATGATACAAATCTAATTGGAGCAGAAAGTTAACTGGAAAGGCTTGGCCCACACTTAACATAGCAATAACTTTTTGAGCTGAGAAATGCTAGGGACAGTCGCTTTAAGGCAACTGTCCATGATACTCGCCATACAATTGGCTGTTAATGTGATAGTGGGGCCAATATATAACATGGAAAACTGCATAAAAATAATTACATAGAATCTTTGACCAATCAATGAGCAAGTAACATGGGCAGTTGCTTGAAAGCGACTGTCCCTAGCATTTCTCTTTTGAGCTGACGCAACATTTTTGCACTCACAAAAATACCCACAAATGCACGCATAGTTACACATACATGCACGCAATGATAAACAACAACCTCATGTATGTACAACCACACGTAAACAATCAAACATGTATATACAATCTCGTGTATAACATATATCAGCTACTACATGGATTGTCTTTGCACCATAAAAAGTCTCTTTTAATTTCATCATATAAAATAGTACCATAGTAAAGAGAGTTATCTTATTAAAGAGTAAAATAGCATGGGTTGTGACCTGTAACTGTTGTCAAAATATCTTAAATAGCATGTGTAGTAAATTGAGCGATATGGTGCCCAATACTATGGAGAAAGTCAGGCACTTTCTTATTTGGAATGCATCGTACTAACCTAGCTCCACATAATGAACTCAACCAATAAATGTCGAAACTCCCACATTAAATCTAAAATCCACAATGATCACAAAGCAAAAACACTGGAAATAATAAGCAACCGGTGATAAAAGTCATCTTATCTTTGGATCAATTGATCTGTATGAGGCAAATTTGTTCAACTAATTAGCAGAACAACCTGGTAGTCATTTAAACAAAAGGAATGTGTTAATTTTGGCTAGGCTATAAATTAATGTAAAATTAAAGGGATAAAACTAGATGGATTCGCACCTATTTGTTGAACGTGAAGAAAACAAAAGCTAAGCAATAAGTAACTCCATAAACCACCCCAATAATAAAGATAAAAGCAATACATAACTACTAAATAATCCATCTATTGTTGTACGATCACCGGAAGTAGATACAGCCAAACCCAAATCCGCGAATGAGTCATCCAGAAAAGAACTACGAAAAGGGAAAATTAAGGGTGTTAATATGAAATGAGACGAGAAGGGTAGAGGCTAGAAGTAAGGAAAATTGTTAGGTATAGTGCGACATTCAGGGGAGTGCTTAGGTATTGACGCGACGGAGGTGAGAAGCTTGTATAACACGAAGGTAGGAAGTGAGATCTGATAGCAAATGAGAAAAAAAAACTGCTGAGAGAATACATGAAAAAGGAGATCAAAAGAAACGTAATGAATTGAGTAAGAAGATGAGATACGAAGGGGAATACTTTGAGAGGTCAAGGCAGATGAATTACAAGATAGATCTGAGAGGTTGAATTTGGCGGCTGAGAACCCTAGACACCATCAATTTTTTATTTTCAAAGGGAAACGACAATAATGGAAAAGGGGAGACGAAATTATAGTTGTGCGGAGGAATTTCATTCGATTTGTTGTAGGCATGCTTTATCACACGCCTGGAATTTAGAGATGATGCGCGGGCTTTTTAAGTGGTTGGAATGGGCTGATTTACAAACTGAATTTTGTTCGCTCTAACTGTTTTCTAACAGTATGGTGAATTTTGATGTTGAGTTTTGTAACGCTCGCATGTTTTGTACAGCCAATGCCGTGTAGCCTTCTTTGATTTTAATAAAGTATCAATTCCCCTAACCAAAAAATGAAATAATCATAAAGGGCGAAAACACATTGAGGAGTATATAATAGGAAAAAAAGTTTATGATTATGAAGTGTTTGCTAGTAATTATCAATTAAGTAACATTAAATATTGTCAAATTATTATTAGTTATTGAATATTAAACTCAAATATATAAATAAACAGTTAAATATTAAGCACAAACATTTAAACACTAATTATTCAATTGTAATATTTGATATTAAACACTAATTATATATAATTAATCATTAATTATGAAGCACTAATTACATTTATTAATTATTGAATATAAATAAACTATTAATTTTAATTTATTAATTATTAATAGTTAACCATAGTAATCACTAAATAAAAAATATATTTACTAGTTGATTAACTCGGTATTTTCATATGGTTATCGTTTCCTTAAAGATTTTCAGACATACAACTTTTATTATAGTAAATTGATATTTGCAACATCTAAGAGAAATAAAAAAAAATACAATTACTTGACATTAGTTTTTGTGATTTGCTAATTATAAATCTTTAGTTATTAAAAATTATTAAATAATTTACTTATTATTGAATAATTATTTATTAGTCCTTTTTAAAAATTAAATATAATTATAAATTATAAATATATATATATAATGCTAAGTGTTACATCTCAATTATTAGTATTTCTTATTAATTACGAACTATTAAATAATTTTGTTAATCATTGATTATTCATTATTTATTACTATTAATTATTAATTATTTAAAATTAATTACTAGATAATATTTATCGATTTATAAGTAGTATATTTTGTTATTAATCACTATTTAATAAATTATAATTTTAATAAATTAATTATTTAAAAGTAATTATCATTTAATAATTATTAAATATTAATGCCTAATTATTAAGTATTACTTATTAATTAATTATTTACCATCATGTATTGTAAATTGATTATTAATTACATAATGTTAATTATTAATTGCTTAATATTAATTATTAATTATCTAATTAATTGATAATTAAACAATTATTAATAAATTTAATAATTAATTAGTGTAATTGACAAATATTAACTATAATTCAATAATTATTAATTGCTAACTATAATGAATTATTAAAAATAAATATTGATTATTTATAAAAAATAGTAATTATAAATTAATTATTAATAATCATTAATTATAATAAACTATGAATAATGACATATAAGTTGTTGTATATGATTTTTGATATGTGCATTTGTTCTAATTAAAATAATTTGCAGTTGCTTCTATTCCTAAGGAACCTATGCAAAAAATACTATTTGCTAAGGCACATTTGCTTCAGTTCCCAAAAAACTGAAGCAAATAACATTGTTTACTTCGGTTCTAAAGACAACTGAAGCAAATAACACTATTTGTTTCAGTGCATTTGGTTCGGCTATTAACACAACAGGAGCAAGTGATATTATTTGCTTCGGTTGTGAGCACAACCGAAGCAAATAACATTATTTGCTTTGGTGTTTTTGCTTCTGTTGTTGACATAACATAAGCAAATCATACTATTTGCTTCGGTTGTGACCACAACTGAAGCGAATGAGGCGATGCAAGAGGCATATTTTTTAATAGTGAATATAATAATAAGTAATGCGGTCCGTTCCAGTAGCGAAGGCTGATTAGGGAAAATGAGTGGCAAACTAAAGCTAATAAACAAATAACTTGAATGCAGAGTGAACAAGTAAATGTTTAAGTTAATTAGCAATGTGGTAAATAAAATAAGCGCGTAATCGAAGATTAGGCATAGGGTCTAATAACGTAATGATGTAATGTGTTTGGACTAGTTCGTACGTATGTAGGATGGAAAGCTCAACGGACCAGATCAACGTACATGTCTGGAGACACGAGAGGACCACGTCCATATTGTTATTCAACGGGAATGGAAGGGAGTGCAGGATTTTTACAGAACGAGAGAATACTTCGTGATGGCCCTAACGAAGTTGTAACTCCAAAGTCATGGTCTCTACAGTTCCATCATGCGAGTATGCCATGGCGAGGAGACTTCATGGTCAGGACCCAATAAAGGATAGTAGGCCATCGGATACCTATCATCGTTGGTTGGAGCATGTGTAGGAAAGACTGGAGCTAAGCCAAGAGGCCAATGATATTTTACTATTGGGTCATTGAATGAGGGACCACATGTTCGTTTAGATTGGATGGTAGGTTAGTCATTTAGCTCTTTGAATAGTCTTACGTTAGTTTGGGGGTATGTTGGGTGGGGCCTTGAAGAACCGCCAAAAGTGACATAGCTATCTTTGTTATCTGTAATGTAGGCCTAACGAAGTTGTCCATTACAGATATGTGTAAAGCCATTGACTGAATTCCGTGGGAGAACCCACGGGTTAAGACGCCCTTGTAGCATAACGGTAGAAGTAGAGACTCATTCGCTTTCGTAGCGTAGCCTAGTACACTTTCGTGGTGTAACGTTGGAGACTTGTTATGCCTTTGTAGCATAGTCTTATATGCTTTCATAGCATAGGGATGGAAGTATAGTACATTTTCATTATACGATGATGGGGACCATTCAAGAAGCGAACTATGGTGTGACACCCCACTCTTTTCTGAGCTTGAATTTCGACAAAGATCAAAATCCAGATTCATCCAAGAGTAGAGAATATAAATCTGGTACCTGCAAATAATGTGCACGAGCATAATAAGACTAAAATAAAACTAACTTACAACGGAAACAAAATAAGATAACGAATACCAACTAAGGCGACTACCATAAAGCATATCACCACATCGATATTGAGCATAATAGAACGAGAACCGAAAACCAAGCTGAACACTTTCTAAGACCCGTATTCCTTTAGCAAAACCTGAGAGTTGTTATGAGGAGGGGGGTTCAGAACAACAATTCCTGGTGAGTAGAAAATGTATAACACTGTATACATTATATAAATGTATCCCGTTTGCTCAAAACCAAAACGTATGTCTAACAAGGTTAGTAATTCTAACATAATCTTGTAAAAATTTACACACAATGACAAACTACCATACCCGAGGTAGTATCCGAAACACAATGATATCGCAATAGTGAGATAGAGTGTTTACATATAAATATGAATCCTTCAAACCACCATTAAACCAATTACCACAAACTAAGAGATGAACTCTCAACTACTCACTATTCCATAAGGAGGTTAATTATTACTATATTGCCACTTAAAACCTCACCATCTATATTAGCTAACGGTGGATCCTTTCGATCACTTAAGACCCCACTACCAATATAAGATAAGGGTGGATCCTTTCAATCATTTAAGACCCAAGGTAGACCTATCGATCACTTAATACCTTATTTGATGGTTAATTCTACAATAATATAAATTAGAGGAAACTAGCTACTAAGTCCAACTAATTTAAGGCTTCTGTCATTCACGCATATACCCATTCCCCACATACGGCGAGAGATAGTAAGAAGTCACTTATTACCTATAGGATAGGTAGACGACATCTCATCATTTATGACCTTTCCCCAACGAACTCCCGTGTTACTATCACTGGCTTTATTAGATGCCTCCCTAGACACTTACTACTTCCCCAAGATAGGCAGACCTATGGTACCTCCGTAGTGGTCATTTAATACCTAATCCCAAGGCGGACTCTCACCCCAGTCGCTTACTACCTAGAGGAAGCAGAATAAAGTAGGGATTACCAAGCTCGTACCCAATAACCATTTAATACTTCTTGATTATGGGGAGGTGAACTATGCGATCACTTAATACCCTTTTAAGGGTGGATCTAACTAGTTATTACTTCTATCCTGAAGTAGGCTTATACTTATAAATTATTTCCCATTTTTAAAGTTTCCACTTTTAGACAGGAGGCAGGTCCTACAACCAATGAATATCTCACACTTGGAATAAACCTCAATTCAGGAAATAATCCTCCCTACGTAATTAAATATCGTCATGAGTACCTATGGTTAATGATATCTCACATCATTTGTACATATATCCGACTGTTTGAAAGTACAGATATCTATCGACTAAGACAACTGACCACGTATCGTTAACCTACTAAGTCCAATTCTTATAATTAATGGTATTAATTCTGGATTAACTAGAATAGAATAAGGAAAAATCTATGAGTTCCTACACTAAGATGTTTATTTTTTATTTTCCTTATTGGATGTAGCATTTACTAAGCCAATCAAACACCATTAATTCCGATTTCTATTCCATTTATTTCTATTATCTCGACAATATGTCATTTTTGACACTAACGGTCATATTTTCCTATATGCCATTTATGACAGTAGCGGTCATATTTTCCTAAGGCATTCATTACCCTATTAAATACCATTTATATCAATCCCTTTTTGAATTTTAATCTAAATATTGTAACTCCCAAATATTACCACATTCTTAATTCCATTTAATTCTTTTTTTTTTTGCAAGGCACTTCCATTTAATTCTTATGTGAATATATATATATATGTATATATATATATATGTTTGTTATTTATTTCTTCCCTAGTTGGAGTTACAATCCCTATTCATAAATACCAATTTTTATTGTAACCATCTAGGCATATTTATCCTATTCAATTTATTCCCCAAAACAAATATGGTTACAATACTAATTACCTTATTTGTGACCTTTTATTACAACAATCAATCACTTGTTTATTGCTACAACTGTCACAAACGTTAATTTCCATTTATTATGGAATTTATTTCCATATGTTTTATTCCCATACAATGGAAAGAGTTCAAACTCAAACACACAATAACAACAAACATTTATTAAATATTTTGGCGTCATTTGCATAGAATCGGACGGATAAGATTAATATATATGTTTATATTAGAGTATGATGGGCGGCGGTTTTTCCAAAGCACATCTATGTACTATCCTTTATATTCTTAGAGTGACACCTTTTTGTTCTGTAATCGGATATTGTAGTCTTTTTGTTTTAATATTATATATGTGTGCTCTCTTCTTTTTAGAAGATCACACATTTTTGTTTTCAAAAAAAGATTAATGTATATGTTTATATTTATATTTAAACGCGAAGCTAACGTAGTTGCAAATTTATATTTTTCTTATTCTTTATTATTTGGTTCTGGTCCAAACTAACGACCCCACAAGCCCCTTTTGCGTTTAATCTTGTTTTAAGATTCAAAATCTCATAAAAGGGTCAATAACTATAATTATTGTAAAGTTTTCCCAAAAAATTACAAAAAGGATATAGACATATTTCAAATCATAGGAAATAGGAAATGTGTATATTTTAGAATGGTTAATGTAAACTACGTACAATATGTGAATTTTCATAACCCTTCCTATTAGGTATATATATATATATATATATATCTTGATGATTTCAAACGATGTCTTTTTAATTAAAAAGAACAAAAAGGGCACATTTACACTAATTAAGTAAAATTCTGAACAAAATCAAACACAAACGAGATTATTATTTTTAATGTAAAAAGTACACAAACTCTAATTCAATACCCAAATCTAAGAATCTGGAACAAATGCTACAATTTTAACAATGCTTTTGGGACTGATTTCCATATCCCAAGTGTTCACAATAACCACAACAAATCTAAGAACAATTGTAGGCAATATAATCAAATTAACCAAAAAGGCTTACAAACTCAATATCCAAACACTGCCTATTCTTTCAGATTTGATAAAAACAAATAAATTTGATAATTTTTTAGGCATATAATTCAGATTTATGCAAATGAACTATATAAGTTACTATAAACGATGTATATAGTTTCTTACTCACTTGAAAGCAATCCAAATCTGATCTAAACATAACTTTAAGGCCTATAATTCCCAAATCTTACAGATCTACAATTATTTCAAAAAAGGGATTTTTTAGATTTGTATATCTGCAAGAAAATAGGAAAGAGGAAGGAAATATGAATGGAAGAATGCGTATTCGTAGCACCATCTCTTTTGCAAAAGAATCTGATTTCAGTCTTCTTAATTCTATGTTTATTTAATTTGTATATGTATAGATTTGTTTTAGAAGATATTTGAGAGAAGAGAAAAAGGTAGATCCTCACTATTACTTTTAGAATTATGTTAAAAGAATGGGACTAACCTTTTATTTATAGGTGTTGAAATGACCCTTGACTGTTGGACTTAATTCTAGAAAGATCTGTCCATTTATATAAATTTTATATACAAAATAACCCTTAAAACCTATTTATCACTGAGCAGATTTCTACCAGAGGGGTCATCTCCAGGTAGACCGCTCTAGGTTAAACTCGCTTAGTGATGGAGGGTAATAAATGGTTATAAATTTATAATATATTTGTTGACACAATTTTTGGTCAAAGCTGGCACATGTCAGTAACATTGGAAGAAAACACAAAGCGTTTTGGTCGAAGTCGCGTCGGAAACATAAAAATGGCCCGAAACCTCTTTAGATTACCTTTTTGGGCCTAAAAACCTGGATTACAGTGCTATGCTTTGTAACTCTTATAGCCCTCCGAGTTACCTTCAGGTACAACTTTCGTTTGGCCTAAACTGCCTTACAGTTTGAAAGTTACCCCGTCTTCATGAACATATGTAGAAATGCCTTCGTAGTCTTTTTAGACCAGAGAGAAGTCGTGCACGCGTAGGCCTCACAACTCCTCAAAATAGTTGGCTCTGTATATTCCGAATCCCTCACATCCAAATACTTGAATCCCTCCATGAATGTCGAATCATATCCCTCCTTTTTTGGATCCCTCAGGGGATATGAAAGTTCGTATACCCCAGAGGGATACAAAAATTATACCACACGCAGAGGGATCTGAATTTCAGGGTGTTACCTTTTGAGGGATCCGAAATCTGCTATGTGGTCCCCAAAACTCACCTACTCCTACCTAACCCTCTACCTATAAATACCCCCAAGCTTCTCATTCAAAGGGGTTGGATTTTTTTCCCTCTTAAAGCTCTCAAGCCCCATTAATGGCTTCCATCTTCTTCCTCATGGCTATTGGACATAGCATGAACCAGTAAAATGTTGCACAAATGTTTTCATCAACTTTTGGACATTCACAAGGATATTTACACCACTTTTGGACATTTCTTGGATTTCTTGGACAATGAAGCTATATTTTGGACTAAGTTGACAAAGTTGACCAAGTCAACTCACTTTTCACTCAACCAAGAAGAAGGGCTTTTCAGTCAAAGTTTAGAATTAACAAATATTTTGTTATTCTATTGTAACGCTTTGTACTCGTATATTGTCTGAACTTGTACAACCATTGTAAGCGAATATTATAGGATGGATGATTACAATAAGTGGACGTAGGCGTTAGTGGTGAACCACTATAAAAAAGTTGTGTCTTCCTCGCGTTACTTTACTTCTGACTTGGATTGTTGTTTTGCTACACACTTACACTTAGGTGTTGGCGTGCATTGAGTCCACGATAATTTTCCATGTCAAAAATATTCTTTTTGATTTATTTTCCATCTGTTTTAGTATTTCATTCATAACTTTTTCATACGGACTCCGTTTGTGAAGTTCCAAACATGAAAGTTGATCAGAATTCCGCCAAAAATGCAACGATACAAATATTCATGGTCAAATTCCATCATTTGTGAAAATTCCATTTCTAGAAGATAATTAAATAACTAAACTAATTATCGCCAAAATTTCGTGTTGTTACATTTTTCATTCCTTAAACGAAATTTCATCCCGTAATTTTAACAGTGACAAAGTCACGACGCTGGCGCCTAATTATCTTAAGTTACAAAACAAATTAGTGTACATCAAATTTTTAACCAACGTGCGCATGTGCACATTGTGCATAATGAATTGTAATCACAAAAAATGCATTCATAATGATTCTAAATTAGTATGTCTTATATATATGCACTTCATTTTGAAAATACTTTTGAAAACATGATGCAAACATCCTATAATATACTGGTAGTTTTATATGAATTCAAATTTTGAAAACATTGTTCATCAATAACCCGCACACGACTACAAATAGAAGTGTGAAACAACAAATTTTGCATTCAAACCCGACCATCCAACAAGTTGACGCATCTAAACCATTTCCGATTATATTCTCCTCTGTCGGAAAAAGGAGATTAAAGCAGAGAAATTCAACGTTCTTTCCGCTTATAAATATTCCAGTTCCCGTCCTATATTAGAATTTTACCTCAAAAGCCCCAAAATATATGAAAATTTCCCTTTGTAGACTACAAAGGAGGCTTAAAACAGGCTCTAATGCATAAAATGAGTAATAACTCACACGCATTGTCTACAAGGTATGAAAACAATGTTTTCGCGACTAAAACAACATTTCCCTTGTTATCGTTAATTTCTTTTCCTGTTTTGTCCCTAATGCACTGCTAAAACGCGCGAACAGATCATCCAAAATCTTCCTTATGCTTTACATATGACTATAAAAATCAAATTTGTTCATAAAAGTAAATTTCCACTTTAAAAATTCTTATGTACAATTTTAAAATTCCTTCTTAATACCGTTCTACTTCCTTTATTAGATTTTCATAAAAACAGAATTTTGGTAACGTGCACTTTACTATTTTAACCATTTATTTTATACAAAACAGATGTTTAAACATACAAAACTATTGTACCTAAATCTATGTTTTTACACAAGTTAGATTAAAAGAAAGTAAATCATATAAATGAATAATTTAAAAGGACTCTCTTTTTTTTGCAAACAACATTTGCAAAAAGTTTCAAAAAATATATTTCGTGGAAACTTAAATGATTCAAGTCACATGTTGGCATCAAAGGAAGTTGATCACGCAAAAGTGTGAAAATCGAAACCACACTCAAAACTCAAACATAAATTTTAGCTCAAAAAGGAATAAGTGACAAATACTAAATATACCCGTGATAAAACAATGCAAAAACCTATCCTTCGCTAAAATTTACCCACTATAGAATTATATACTTTCCAACTCTAAACAACTGTTAGTTAGATAAAAAATGAGATTTCACAACGAAGCGTGAAAGACAAACACACATCAAACCCCATTACATCATCGTACGATTTACAGGAACAAAAACACTAACAGTTACAAGCACGAACTACCACAAAGCCAAGAGAAAATTGCTAGGAAGAGAAAATGAACAAAGACAACAACGAAACAACACAAAAACATTACCTATAAACAACGAGATGCATTTCTCCACAACTGGAGCTCAAACCATTTCCATGACCTTTGATTAGTCATATCATGGTAGCAAAATACTCAATCTGGTGTTGCAGGCATTGTTGTGGTCGTTGAAGTTTCCTACATCACAATCTCTTCTAAGAGAGAATCTGTAATGATAAGAGAAACCTACTACAAAGCTGGCATTCATAGAGATTCACCTAACATTATCTAAAGATAAAATGTATAGGTGAAAATACAGAAAGCAACTCTGTGAAATAGAACACAATGACAACAAGCTGAATAAAATATAATGCATACTAAATGATGGTTATGCAGTCGATCAAAGAAAAGATTGATTCCCGCATCATAAGTCAAATCTAGTTATAACTTCCCATCCTCGGGGTGATGTGCTAAATGAATCACACATCTATATGGGAAGTTCGAGCATAGATTCCTGAACTCAAAAACCGACATTTAGGAAAAAAAGGTCTACTGTAAAATCTCCAAAGCCGGTCAAACCAAAGACTATTCAATTCCGTGAAAACGCGGATGCCTCTAAAACCTCATTGAGACACTCCTCAGAAAAATCACGCAAAGATAGCTTAATCTTCACCACTGAAAGGACGATTTCCTTCATCAAAATCTATCCCAATAAGATATAGCAAAGGTGGATGCAACACAAACAATGATCCTACTCAAAAACTTCGAAGCAAAAGACCAGTGCAAGTCCAACTGCTTCGACCAATTCTCTTTGCCTTAAAGCGAAGAAACCTTGTGCTCAGTCTGATCCAACCAAATGGTCTCTCTCCCTAAGAATGAGACTTAGATGGCACAAGAAATATCAGGTAGTGCAGGCAGGTATCATGGGCTAAGAAATGATCGGAGAGAAGAAATTGGGTTAGATCTTGGAGTATTAGTGGGTCAAGATGTAATGCGCAAACTAGCAAGGAAAAGGAGGAGACGAGGCGATAACAAAGAAAGAGAATAAGAATATGGTTCAGCTAGATGAGGAAGGAAGGACGACAGAAAAAAGTTTATGGAGGGAAATTCAGAATCAACTTTTACGGTAGTCCTAGGTTCAAGCTGTACCAAAACTAATCAACTAGTTGACCACTTCAGGTGTAACACTAAACGGTCAATTATTAAATGGGATTTGGACAGAGGTTGAACCTTAACCCCACATGGATCGAATTAAAATATTATTCGTCCCAATAATCTTATGATTTGACGTGCATCCGAAAAATATTTGTCCTCATCATGGTGGTATGACAGACCATAGTCAAACTCTGAACCGTCTCCAAAATTCAAAATAGTCTCAACAAAAGGCTATGACCACTCATTTAAGAATTCCCAAAAACAAAAACTCAACTTGAAATCCAAAATAAATAAAATGGATTTTACCCTTACCTAGCTGAAAAACAATATGAATGATTTATGAAATCAAATAGCCCAAGCTGAATAGTACTCTGCTTAATCTTTTCCAAGAGAAAATTTGAAGGCTCTTCGATATTAAAATTTATATTTAACTAAGGGATTCATAATACAAATCTATATTTAAAATTTACGTTCCAGTTTATAATACAAACTGGAATAATCTTTCCATGTTCTGGACTGTTGAGATTTTAAATCTCTGAGGCAATTCGTGATAATTTCTGTAAATCATTCAAAATATTCGAAAAGAGGAATATTAAAAATCACAAGCAATGGGTAATTATAATTCCCTTATTTTGAGGCTTGCTCCTTGTCGTTTTCAACTCCTTTTTTTTACCAAAATTGATTATTAATTGAAATCGCACAAAACCCAACGATCTGAAACCTGGTAAGATTTAAATTTATTAGATTTACGCAAACCTCTTTTTATAAAATAATTTTTCGAAAACTGTACCATAAAACTTCTGAAACCCTTTCTTATTACAAAAACAGTTTCAAAAAATGAAATCTCCCCCAAATAAATTAGACTAAGGTCTCAAACGAATAACTTTATCAAAAGAATATCCGGACTTAGGAATGAATACGTTTCGTAACTATATTTCCAGACTATAACGACGCATTAACATGAATTTCCAATTTCTAGACAGAAATAAGGTCATCAACTGGAACTCCCAAATGAAACCAAAAAAAAGAAATCGTGACTATCTTAGTTGTAGCTGGATTTTAGTCAAGTCACCAAGCTCAAATCAACGGGATTCACCATGTGTCGTGTAACGACCCAGCTGATTTTCGGTCCCGAAAATCGACATAAATACAATTATTGTATCTAATGTCGACCTTCCAAGCATCGAGAACACATGACGTTATTAGAAAGAATTTAGAGGGGGAGAAAAGAAAGAAAGAATGTTAGAATAGAAAAAAGAAGAAGAACATCACATCAGAATCTCACAGCGCAACAGATAAAAAATAATATCAAATCTCTTCATACAAAAGGACTGTATATACATACCAATCGTCAGATTACAACATATAACTGTCATAGCGGAAATAACTTTTATATAACTAGCGATGAAGCCTCCTGCTTCCAGCTTCTGAAACTCCAAGCGAACGTAACCTAGAAATACACTCGGTCTGACCCGAGCACATTTGAAGCAAAGCAAATTTCACCGGGTCAGTCTAGTATACTTTCAGTGATAAATTCACAGAATAAACAACTTGTTTAACTTTGGAAAATCCTTTTGAAATAAAAGGATAATAGTAAGACTAGCCCACACATTAACATGGACGGTTTTTACCTTACTATAACCCAAAACATTTTTGAAATCATAACTAGTTATGATATTATAATAGTGTCTAAATACAAATAGATTACAATCTAGCGAAATACTAGCATCTCACGATCCACACATATAGTATACAATCAAAACCTTGGGCGCTTATTGGATATTGGATTCTGACGATGACGAGGTATGGAATCACCTCCTGGTAGTGTATATCTAGAGGTGAATACACTGGGTTCAACAAGAACGTCTTGCAACCCGGCCCACACATGACCGACCACTCATTTCGAGTGTATCAAATGTATATCATCAACAGTTGGGTCAGCAATCGTTTCCCGAAAAAGGGACAACATCGAAATAGATTAAAGAAGCAAATGAAATTTCTCTAGATAGGTGATTATACACCCTAATGGGAGTGACTCACATGGCCATGCTGCCTGCCCAATTTTTGTCATTTCCCGGTTGATGAGGCTTGAGGCTAGAATTTTCCTTTAGAACATCTGGTCATCATTCACTTTGAATGCCACATTGTTAAATCCGTCAAATCACTAATTGACGTCCACAAATATACTCTGGGTGTAAAAGAAGTGCCCCTATTTTGCATCGACACGGTATATTTGTAAAATTCAACGTACGTGGTTTTTAGGAAATATTCTGTCAAACATTCGTCTATACGAGTCATCCAGGAACAGGATGAACCGAAGGCACTCTCCTACTGCATCCAATATAGGAATCACCCCATGGATCAATAGCGAGAAGTCCTTGCAAATCTGTAGGTTTCAACCACGACAGAATCACAGTATTTCTCCACGTTGCTACACAGCGATTTTAAGCAATCCTTCCACTTATTAAGATCACGGTCTTTAATTCTCCATCTTCAATCTTCACGATTTCGTGTTTGCTGGTTCGGAATGGTTTTCGAATATAAATTCGATCCCGGTCTTTCCATACCAACAATCATATGCTCATGTTTGATAGTTGGTGATTTAATTATCAAATAATAATCGTGTAAGTAAAGTGATTTCACTGATTCAGCATTTGGCATTGCTTGGCCTATATAAAATATATTTAACAATTTGTTAATAACTTATAATTTTTCTTATATATTCAAACATTATACTTTTTCCATATTTTATTTTAGCAAAAACTATTTTATACACTTCAGAGTATGTATATATATACTTACTTAACTTTCCATTTCCCTTAATATTAGATATACCATTATATTTATCAAAACCCTTTTTCCCCCTTTTTCTAAAATGCGACATCTCGATATATTTGTATAAGTATTATACTTAGTGGTATTAAATAAATCACTGATTCTGATACGGGTAAAACAAATGTCGAATTATATAATTTAAAACCAAATACCCTTATTTACATTGAAACTAATATTGTAGTATCATTTATATTCCAAAATCTTGCACTTATGTTCAATACTTCTCGTATGGGATATCACACCAATTTCAACACCTTTTACTCATTTCAAACCAATACCGTTCCTCGATAATAATAAAGTCGTTCAAGTTGGGGTATTCTATTTACCTCTCAGACCTTGATCGGCAACGTTCTTATCTCTGAATAATATTAGTTAGTCACTTAACCACTGATATTAAAGTCTCATTTTCCACCTTGATTTCAATTTTGGTTTTATAAACCATTTCTTACTTTTGAAACCCATTCCACTATAATCTCTTTACTTAATTTGTTTGATTACGTAAATGTTCAAAAAACACTACTTTTAACTTAAATCATTATTTCACTTATAACATTTTGATTTATAATCAAAATCTCTTGTCAAATAATTTGCTTCAATCTATTGTTGTTTTTATAATAAACCTTGGTCTTGGATTTCATAACTATCGACTGCTTACCTCTTCTTTACAATAAGACCTTGTTAACTTGGATTTTATTTCCAAGAATCCATTTATCAATATCTAACACTAAACGTTTGAAAACGTTATTTCAATTACGACACTTTGCCTAATTCAATTCTTTAACCTTTAAAGTTATCATTTTGGTTTAAAACAACTTTTCAAACCTCAATTCGATTTCTTCCAAATCATTTATACCAATCCGTCAATCCATTTACCATCTCTTCACAACTTAGCTTAGATTTCATTCTAAACACATTTTATTCCATTTCTAATCTAGTAACTATTCTCCCTAATAATTCCATTCAATTGAATTTACTTCACTTTACTTTATTTAAAAATTAAGGAAAAAGCTTATTTAAACCCCTGCGTTCATCGACAAATCCCAATTACAAATCTATGGATTATAACCCGTTTTATAAACTCTTGTCACCTCTCTGATCAAACCATAATGCCACTTAATCCTTTCTTAATTGAATTCCAATTAAAAGTCATTTTTCTAATTATTATTAATTAAAACAATAATAACTTTTAACTATATAAAAATAGTTAACTTTGCTGTTTAAAAATAGGATAATTATCACTTTTAAAAGCTGATTAAATAATAATTTACTTTATTAACACTAACCAATTTGATAATTACCTTGGATTATAGTTAATCGAAGATTAACTAATATTTAACACCAAACAATTCAATAATTTTCTTAATTTATAGTTAATTGGGGATTAACTAATATTTACATTATTCGTTAAATTTAACGAATCTTTAGAAAATCCAATTAGTTCCATTATCAATTTAGTTCCATTACCAATTCTAATTAAACACGGTTGATTTTGTCAACCGTATATCTCAGTTAACCATTAACTGAATTCCATTTGTCATTCCCCGCTTTTAAGTTAATCAAATAACTTAATTAATTTAAAATCACCACTTAATTGTTTTAAAGACAATTATTATGTTTTACCAACCCGTAGGTGAATTCCTTGGTTTCCTCCTCTGCTTTTAGAACTTTTTATAAATCACAAGGTTAATATATATTTTTATAAACTCGATTAAATAATTTCTTTTATAACTCAGTTTAAATATTTAATTTTAAAGTTCTAATTTCATTATTTATATAGAATAAATTGAAAAACTCAATTCAGTTATAAAATAATTTATAACTTTAAAATTACATCAATTCACCTGACGGTAGACGATGTTTAAAACAATATATTTCAAGTCGTTTACTACCAATTACCCAATCAATACCGTCGATTGATTTCAACTAGAAAAATGATGAATATTTATTCAACCATTAATATTTAAACAAGTTTTGGAGTCCATCAGGGTAATCAATTCATATATGAATAAAATGCACCACAAATAAAAATACAGTTTATTTGAGGAATCCGGTCGGATCCCTTCAACCTGTACTTTTCTGCATCATAGATAACAGTTGATAAAAATATACGAATTTGATTTCAATAAAATAATGACAAAATATAATTAAATGCAACCAATCAAACAACAAACAATCAATTTGCATCCATAGCATCCAATCAACCAATTTATATTGTTACGATAAATTATATTTTTCTACGAATTTACCACATCACAGGATTCCAGAGGGTGTGAGAATTAACTCACCAGATTTAATTCTGGTTGATGTTTTACGCGTTTTCTTCATTAAATTTTAAACGATCATTCAAAATTATCAGAAATTCCAGTCATCTCCAATCGAATCCCAGTCAGCGCCATCGTATAAGCCTCGTCCTTGTGATCCTAAGGGATCCAGTTTCACTGAATTTCATTAACGTATGTTAAAGTTATGCCAATTACAAGATTTTATATATATACACTAATATAATTAACTAATTATTCATTAATTAATTAAATACTTAACTAATTACCTTTTATTTAGTCAACTTCCACGTCATCAGCATATGACCGGCTCCCTCGTCTCTCCTGCGTTTTCCACAATCTTAACATCAGAAACCCGATCCTTTCTTGCTTCTGAAAGTTCAGCCTCCACTATGTTCAATCCGCCGCCTCTGGTCAACCTGGGACCCACCTGACCCTTGCCTTGCCACCGCCCCACCGTAGGCCACCATCGCCAGATGCCGCCGGTCGCTAACCCCTCCAACCGCCTGACAATTGAAGACGAATGGAAATCGTTCATGCCACTCCTCGTGCCGCCACAGATCGAAGTAGACCACCGGACCTCCGCCGTTGCCACCGCCTGGTATTAGTGCTTCATTCCCCTTCAGCCACTTCACCCCTTCGCTTCCTCCTCCGATCTGAAAACACCCAAATCTGATCGCCACTTTCAGAAAACACCTCAAAAACTCCACCTCCGTTCATCTCCTCGCCCCAACCACCACAGGCGATTCGAAAACCCCAGACCAAAGCCAAATCAAAGCCTGATCTCCCCTCTTTGTCTTCCAACTGGTTTTAGCTTCTGAAATTGAACAAAACCCCTCCAAAACAGAAAAGAACGGAAGTGCTTTCTCTCGGTTTTCGTGCAATTCCGACCACCACAGTCGTTCGATCACCTTCAAATTTTACCAATAGGTATATATCATCCCGATCTGCCACTTTCTTTTGGAACCCCCCTCAAATTCGTTATAAATTTGAAGATATAACTTAAAGCGTGATTAAGGACTTTTCTACAAAATTATGAGGCTAAAAAATTGTTTGGATGGGATGAATGAATTTAGGTTGAAATGTAGTTGTATATATAAGGGAGAAATAATATTTGTTTAGGTCGATGTGACTAAGGATATTATTTTTCGTGTCTATCGAAATTTCGAACACCGTTTATTCGCTCCTGCGCTCACATACAAACTCCATCCGTAACGCGAATGGACGTCATGGTATAATTTGACGTTATGGTCTTAATGAAACTTGTTTCGTCGAATTCCGAGTCCGTTTGCTCAAATGGCGCTCGTTCACGTCCAAATGATCATTTTATTTTCATTGTATTTTGCCACTCTCATAGAATAACTCCGATTGACGCGCAAGTCGAAATCTAGCAATAATTTACTGTTGCGGTCCCAATTAAATTTGTTTCGCTGAAAACGGAGGTCGTTTGAATAAAGTCCCTTTTGAAAGGTCCAATCTACATTAAAATAAACCAATTTTAAAAAACCTCAATATAATATTAATAAAATATTGTAATCAGCTATACATGACCAGAATTTCATATAGTACCAAAATAAAATATCACGGGTCGAATTCCAAGCCAAATCGATATTCAGAAAAATAAAAATCCTTTATTTTATATAAATAAATCGCTATAATATATAAAGAAATTCCATAGCAACCATTTTAAAAATTGATTTGGACATAAAACAAAATCTACGCTATGAAAACATGATTTTTCTCTTCCATTAGAAAAATATTATCAAATAGATTCATATGTTTCTTGTTTCGAGAAAATCCGACTTATTTTGGATCCTGTACAGCTGTTTAAAGTTCAAAACACCATATTACGAGCTACCACACCGCTGCAGCTCGTTTTATAATATAATTATAAATTTAACGCTCAACCGTCGTTTTATAAACGAAATCGATACTATAATTTCAATACAAACAATATTGAACCATTTTAAACTGCCCGATCACACTATACTTCAAATTCAACACTTTTCCAAATATTTTGGAATAAAAATATTATATATTATTAATATAGATAAATATTCAAGATAAAATAATTAAATTCAACTACTTAAATTCAAATCGATATTTTAAATAATAATTCAAATAATCAGGCAGAAAATATGGGACGTTACATTCCTTCCCCCTTAAAAGAATTTCATCCCCGAAATTGCCAAGGCAGAAAGAACGCTACAATCCATTATCTTTATAATAATATTTAATTTAAACTGAGTTTTATTATTAAACCAACTCAATTGGTTATAAAACCAATTTATTTCAAATAATAGAATTTCCCAAAATCTTCAAAAAAATTCTAACACCTTAAATTTTGGAAATTTTTTGGTAGAGCCCCCCCCCCCTATATGGAGGGACATCTGCAATATTGCAGGATCAAGAAATATATATACATCGACCAACACGGTCGGGAAAATTCAAAATACAAACCCAAAATCCAAATAAAAACCAAAATTTTATATCTTGCGTAAGCGTACCTTTTTGCGAGCGTTATTATGCAATAAGCGATGAATTATATTCGAACTTGCTCGATTATCATGCTAAACTGGATTCAATTCACCCCATAATTCTCTTGAATGAATTTGAAGTTGAATTGGCACTTCTAGACCTGTCCTCAACTCAAATGAATTTCATTAGTCCCTAAAACAATGTTAATCAGGTTCAAAATATCCATACCATCCATTCTGATCAATTTCACACACCATTGAATGCACATGAGATTATAATTATTTATAACCAAGTCCTAGTGATCCATTTATTTATTTAATTATCCATTCAATTTCATTAGAGTTTGATTTATTCATTGGTCCTTAATCAAATTTCAAATCAATATCCATACAACCAACCATACAATCCAAACAATTCAATGATTTCCAAATCTTATGTTGACTTACTGTTTTCCAATCACAAGCCAAATTATGAAGTTTCCAAATATGATTACATCTTATACAGTTTACTTTAACATAGTATAAATTAGATTAATTATAACTATTATCATTTACACATCTCATATTTGAGGTTTCCTTTAAATATCCACTCAGATTCATTAAATGTGGATTGATTTATCCAACTTATTTTATTTTAGATTGGTTTTCAACCAAGTCTATCATTTTCAGATTTATATTCAAGCAATCAACAACATAATCCAAACATAACATTCAAATCAACATCAACAAATCAAATTGATTGCCCATGCAATAATTTGTGAAAATCTTTACTTTTATTGTTTTATAAAATAAATTGGGCAAAATTAAATTTTATATCAAATTACAAATATGCGCTCTTATATATATATATATATATATACACACACACACACAAACTCAATCTAGAGTATTGCTAACCCCATCTCTATTAAGTCACGCCACAGAGCCAAGGTTATCACCAAACCAATAGCTCTGATACCACTGTAACGACCCAGCTGATTTTCGGCCCCGAAAATCGACATAAATACAATTATTGTATCTAATTCCGACCTTTCAAGCACCGAGAACACATGACGTTATTAGAAAGAATTTAGAGGGTGAGAAAAGAAAGAATATTAGAATAGAAGAAAAAAGAAGTACATCACATCAGAATCTCACAGTGGAACAGATAAGATATAATATCAAATCTCTTTGTACAAAAGGACTGTATATGCATAGCAATCATCAGAGTACAACATATAACTGTCACAGCAGAAATAACTTTTACATAACTAGTGGTGAAGCCTCATGCTTCCATCTTTCGAAACTCCAAGCGAACCTAACCTGGAAATAAACTCGGTCTGACGCGAGCACATTTGAAGCAAAGCAAATTTCACCTGGTCAATCTAGAATACTTTCAGTGATAAATTCATAGAACAAACAACTTGTTTAACTTTGGAAAATCCTTTTGAAATAAAAGGATAATAGTAAGACCAGCCCACACACAAACACGGACAGTTTTTACCTTACTATAACCCAAAACATTTTTGAAATCATAACTGGTTCTGATATTATAATAGTGTCTAAATACAAATAGATTACAATCTAGCGGAACACTTGCGTCTCACGATCCGCATATACAGTATATAGTCAAAACCGCGGGCGCTTATTGGATATTGGATTCCGACTAGACAAGGTATGGAACCATCTCCTGATAGTGTATCTCTAGAGGCGAATACACTGGGTTCAACAAGAACGTCTTGCAACCAGACCAACATATGACCGACCACTCATTTCGCTTGAGTGTATCGAATGTATATCACCAACGGTTCGGATCAGCAATCGCTTCCCGAAAAAGGGACAACATCCAAATAGATTAAAGAAGCAAATGAAATTTCACTAGATAGGTGATTATACACCTTAATGGGAGCGACCCACATAGCCATGCTGCCTGCCCAATTTTTGTCATTTCCCAATTGATGAGGCTAGAGGCTAGAATTTTCCTTTAGAACATCTGGTCATCATTCACTTTGAATGCCACATTGTCAAATCCATCAAATCATTAATTGACGTCCACAAATATACTCTGGGTATAAAAGAAGTGCCCCTCTTTGCCACCGACTCGGTATATTTGTAAAAATCAATGTACGTGGTTTTTAGGAAATACTCTATCAAACATTCGTCTATAAGAGTCATCCAGGAACAGGATGAATCGAAGGCACTCTCCTACTGCATCCAATATAGGAATCACCCCATGGACCAACAGCGAGAAGTCCTGGCAAATCCGTAGATTACAACTACGACAGAATCACAGTATATTTTTGCATTGCAACACAGAGATTATAAGCAATCCTTCCACTTACGAAGATCACGGTCTTTAATGCTCCATCTTCAATCCTCATGATTTCGTGTTTGCTGGTTCGGAATGGTTTGCGAATATAAATTCAATCCCGATCTTTCTGTACCAACAATCATATGGTCAGCTTTGATAGTTGGTGATTTAGTTATCAAATAATGATCGTGTAAGTAAAACGATTTCACTGATTCAGTATTTGGCATTACTTGGCCTATTTAAAATATATTTAACAATTTGTTAATAACTTATAATTTTTCCTATATATTCAAACATTATTCTTTTTCCTTATTTTATTTTAACAAAAGCTATTTTATACACTTCAGAGTATGTATATATATATACTTACTTAACTTTCCATTTCCCTTAATATTGGATATACCATTAAATTTATCAAAACCCTTTTTCCCCCTTTTCTTAAATGCGGCATCTCGACATATTCATATATGTATTATACTTAATGGTATTAAACAAATCACCGATTCTGATACGGGTAAAACAAATGTCGAATTATATAATTTAAAACCAAATTCCCTTATTTACATTGAAACTAATATTGTAATATCATTTATATTCCAAAATCTCGCATTTATGTTCAATACTTCTCGTATGGGATTTCCCACCAATTTCAGCACCTTTTACTCGTTTCAAACAAATACCATTCCTCGATAATAATGAAGCCGTTCAAGTTGGGGTATTCTATTTACCTCTCAGATCTTGATCGACAACGTTCTTATCTCAGAATAATATTACTTTGTCACTTAACCACCGATATTAAAGTCTCATTTTCCACCTAGATTCCAAATCTGGTTTTATAAACCATTTCTTACATTTGAAACCCCTTTCGCTATAATCTCTTTACTTAATTTGTTTGATTAAGTAAATGTTCACAAAACACCACTTTTAACTTAAATCATTATTTCGCTCATAACATTTCGATTTATAATCAAAATCTCTTGTTAAATAATTTGCTTCAATCTATTGGCGTTCTTATAATAAACCTTGGTCTTGGATTTCATAACTATCGACTGCTTACCCCCTTTTTTACAATAAGACCTTGTTAACTTGGATTTTATTTCAAAGAATCCACTTATCAATATCTAACACCAAACGTTTGAAAACCTTATTTCAATTACAATGCTTTGCCTAGTTCAATTCTTTAACCTTTAAAGTTTTCATTTTGGTTTAAAACAATTTTTTAAACCTCACTTCGATTTCTTCCGAATCATTTATACCAATTCGTCAATCCGTTTACCATCTCTTCACAACTTAGCTTAGATTTCATTCTAAACGCATTTTTTAGTCCATTTCTAATCAAGTAACTATTCTCCCTAATAATTCCATTCAATTGAATTTACTTCACTTTACTTTATTTAAAAATTAAGGAAAAAGCTTATTTAAACCCCTGCGTTCAATGACAAATCCCTATTACAAATCTATTTTATAAACTTGGATTATAACCCCTTTTATAAACTCTTATCACCTCTCTGATCAAACCATAATGCCACTTAATCCTTTCTTAATTGAATTCCAATTAAAAGCCATTTCTCTAATTATTATTAATTAAAAAAAATAACTTTAACATTAACTATATAAAAATAGTTAACTTTGCTATTTAAAAATAGGATAATTATCACTTTTAAAAGCTGATTAAATAATAATTTACTTTAATAACACTAACCAATATGATAATTACCTTGGATTATAGTTAATCGAAGAGTAACTAATACTTTACACCAAACAATTCAATAATTTTCTTAATTTATAGTTAATCGGGGATTAACTAATATTTACATTATTCGTTAAATTTAATGAATCTTTAGAAAATCCAATTAATTCCATTATCAATTTAATTCAATTACCAATTCTAATTAAACACGGTTGATTTTGTCAACCGTACATCTCAGTTAACCATTAACCGAATTCCATTTGTCACTTCCCCCTTTAAAGTTAATCGAATAACTTAATTAATTTAAAATCACCATTTAATTGTTTTAAAGACAATTATTCTATTTTACCAACCCGTAGGTGAATTCCTTGGTTTCCTCCTCTGCTTTTAGAACTTTTATAAATATCAAGGTTAATATATATTTTTATGAACTCGATTAAATAATTTCTTTTATAACTCAATTTAAATATTTATTTATAAAGTTCTAATTTCATTATTTATATAGAATAAATTGAAAAACTCAACTCAGTTATAAAATAATTTATAACGTTAAAACTACGTCAATTCACCTGACGGTAGACGACGTTTAAAATAATATATTCTCAGGACATTTACTGCGAATTACCCAATCAATACTATCGATTGATTTCAACAAGAAAAATGATGAATATCTATTCAACCATTAATAATTAAACAAGTTTTGGAGTCAGTCAGGGTTATCAATTCACATATGAATAAAATGCACCACAAATAAAAATACAGTTTATTTGAGGAATCCGGTCGGATCCCTCCAACCTGTACTTCTCTGCATCACAGATAACATTTGATAAAAATATACGAATTTAATTTCAATAACGTAATGACGAATATAATTAACTACAACCAATCAAACAATAAACAACCAATTTTCATCCATAGCATCCAATCTACCAATTTATATTGTTATGGTAAATTATATTTTTCTATGAATTTAACACATTATAGGATTTCGGAGGGTGTGAGAATTAACTCACCAGATTTAATTCTGGTTGACGGTTGACTCATTTTCTTCATTAAAATTTAAACGATCATTCAAAATTATCTGAAATTCCAATCAGCTCCAATCGAATCTCAGTCAGCGCCATCGTCTAGGCCTCGTCCCTGCGACCCCAACAGATCCAATTTCACTGAATTTCGTTAACGTATGTTAAAGTTATACCAATTACAAGATTTTATATATATACACTTATATAATTAACTAATTATTAATTAATTACTTAACTAATTACCTTTTATTTAGTCAACTTCCGCGTCATCAGCGTATGACCGGCTCCCCCATCTCTCACGCGTTTTCCCCAATCCTAACATCAGAAACCCGATCCTCTCTTGCTTCCGAGAGTTCAGCCTCCACTATGCTTCAGTCCGCCGCCTCTCGTCAACCTGGGACCCACCTGACTCTTGCCTTGCCACCGCCCCACCGTAGGCCACCATCGCCAGAAGCCGCCGGTCACTAAATCCCTCCAACCGCCTGACAGTTGAAGACGAATGGAAATCGTTCATGCCACTCCTCGCGCCGCCATAGGTCGAAGTAGACCACCGGACCTCCGCCGTTGCCACCGCCTGGTACCAGTGCTTCATTCCCCTTCACCCACTTCACCCCTTCGCATCCTCCTCCAATCTAAAAACACCCAAATCCGATCGCCACTTTCAGAAAACACCCCAAAAACTCCACCTCCATTCATCTCCTTGCCCCGACCACCACAGGCGATTCCAGAACCCCAGACCAGAGCCAAATCAAAGCCTGATCTCCCCTCTTCATCCTCCGACTAGTTTTATCTTCTAAAATTGACCAAAACCCCTCCAAAATAGAAACAAACAGAAGTGCTTTCTCTCAGTTTTCGTGCAATTCTGGTCACCACAGTTGTTCGATCACCCCCAAATTTTACCAGTAGGTAGATTTAGTCCGGATCTACCACTTTGCCTTTGGACCCCCCCCCCTCAAATTCGTTATAAATTTGAAGATATAAATTAAAACGTGATTGGGGACTTTTCTGCAAAATTGTGAGGCTGAAAAATTGTTTAGACGGGATGAATGAATTTAGGCTGAAATGTAGTTGTATATATAATGGAGAAATAATATTTGTTTAGGTCGATGTGACTAAGGATATTATTTTTCGTGTCTATCGAAATTTCGAACACCATTTATTCGCTTCTGCGCTCACATACAAACTCCGTTCGTAACACAAATGGACGTCATGGTATAATTTGACGTTACGGTCCTAATAAAACTTGTTTCATCGAATTCCGAGTCCGTTTGCTCAAACGACGCTCGTTCACGTCCAAATGGTCATTTTATTTGCATTTTATTTTGCCACGCTCACATAATAACTCTGATTGACGTGCAAGTCAAAATCTAGCAATAATTTACTGTTGTGGTCCCAGTAAATTTTTTTTGCTGAAAACGGATGTCGTTTGAATAAAGTCCCTTTAAAAAGGTCCAATTTACATTAAAATAAAGTAATTTTAAAATACCTCAATATAATATTAATAAAATATTGTAATCGGCCATACATGACCAGAATTTCATATATTTCCAAAATAAAATATCATGGGTTGAATTCCAAGCCAAATCGATATTCATAAAAATAAAAACCCTTTATTTTATATAAATAAATCGCTATAATATATAAAGGAATTCCATAGCGACTATTTTAAACATTGATTTGGACATAAAAAAATCTACGCTATGAAAACTGGATTTTTCTCTTCCACTAGAAAAATATTATCAAATAGATTTATACGTTTCTTATCTCGAGAAAATCAGACTTATTTTGGATCCTGTACAGCTATTTAAAGTTCAAAACGCCATATTACGAACTACCGCGCCGCTGCAGCTCATTTTATAATATAATTATAAATTTAACCCTCAACCCTCGTTTTATAAACGAAATCGATACTATAATTTCAATACGAACAATATTGAACCATTTTGAATTGCCCGATCACACTATTCTTCAAATTCAACATTTTCCCAAATATTTTGAAATAAAAATATTATATATTATTAATATAAATAAATATTCAAGATAAAATAATTAAATTCAACTATTTAAATTCAAATCAATATTTTAAATAATAATTCAAATAATCAAGAAGAAAATACGGGGCGTTACATGTCGTCCTCATGCTCTTCAAAACGAAATCGCCATATGCATCGTGGGGTAAATCGGGGTTGTCCGAATTCTCGAACCCAAAATACTTAAAACTCTTATTTGTTTAAACCTATATTAATTTAAATAGGCCTACGACAATCTCATCGTTGAAATAATTTTAAAATTGAGTAAGAAAGATGAAAGAAAATAGAAAACAAACTCGAATGTGTTCTCTCATTAATCTTAATTTATTAATTCCTCTAATCGTCTAAACCTAAGCACAGATACCAAATGTAACACCGCACACTTTTCTGAGCCTGAATTTTGACAAAAATCAAAGCCCAAACCCATCGAATAATGGAGAGCATAAATTTGGTGCCTGCAAATAATCATCATGAGCATAATCATAGTAAAATAAAACTAACTCACATTTGAGACGAAATAAGATAACGAATAAAACTGACCAAGGAGACTATCTTAAAGCATGTCACTACATCGATAGTGAGCATAAGAGAGCGAGAACCAAAAAACCAAAAACCAAACTGAATACTTGTTGAGACCTGTCTTCCCCGAGCTAAGCCTGAGAGTTGTTATGAGGAGGGGGTCAGAACAACAAATCCTAGTGAGTAGAAAATGTATATAACTATCTATAATATACAAATGCATCCCGTTTAGTCAAAACCAAAACATATATCTAAAAAGGCTACTAATTCTAATCTAACCCTGTAAATATTTAAGCACAACGATAAACTACCATACCCGAGGTAGTATCCCAAGCACAACGATATCGCAATACTGAGATAGAATAATTAGTATAAATATGAAGCCTTTAAACCACCATTCAACCGATTACCAAAAACTAAAAGGTAGGCTCTCAACTGCTCACTATTCCATAAGGAGGTTAATTATTTTTATATAGTCAATTAAGACCTCACTATCCATATAAGATAAGGGTGGATTCTTTCCACGTAATTATTGTAAAGTTTTCCCAAAATAGTTACAAAAACGTTATAGACATATTTCAAATCACAAAAAATAGGAAACATACATATTTCTAGAATGGTTGATGTAAATTACGTACAAACATACGCGATTTTACATAACCGTTCCTATTTGGTTTTTATATATTTCTTGCTAATTTCAAAATATGACTTTTTAATTTAAAAAGAACAAAAATGGCATATTTACAATAATCAAGTAAAACCCCGAACAATATCAAACAAAAACGAGATTATTATTTTAAATCCAAAAAATACACAAACTCTAAATCAATACCAAAATCTAAGAATGTGGAACAAATGCTACAATTTTAACAATGTTTTGGGACTGATTTCTTAATCCAAGGTGTTCACAATAACCAAAACAAATCTAAGAACAATTATAGGCAATATAAATTAATTAACCAAAAAGGCCTATAAATTGAATATTCAAACCATAACCTATTCTATCAGATTTGATAAAAATAATCAAATCTGATAACTCTTTAAGCCTATAATTCAGATTAACACAAACGAACTATATAAGTTATTAGAAACGATGTATTTAATTTTCCTTTCACCTAGAAGCTATCCAAACTTGAATATGAACAAAACTTTAAGGCCTATAATTCTCAAATCTTATGGATCTGCAATTACTTCAAAAAGGGGATTCTTTTAAATTTGTAGATCTGCAAGAAAATAGAAAAGAGGAAGGAAATCTGAATGGAAGAACACATATTCATAGCACCATATCTTTTGCACAAGATTCTAATTTCAATCTTCTCAAATCTATGTTTATTTAATTTGCATATGTTTAGATTTGTTATAGAAGAGAATTGGGAGAAGAGAAAACAGCAAAGCCTCGCTGCTACTTTCAAAATTATATGCAAAAGAATGGGGATCTAACCCTTCATTTATAGTTTTTGAAATGAACCTTAACTGTTAGATTTAATTTTAGAAAGATCTTTCCATTTCAATAAATTTTATATATAAATAACCCTCAAAGCCTAACCATCACTGGGAAGGCTTTGACCAGAGGGATCGACCACCAAGTTGACCACCCCTGTCGACCTAAGGTCGACAACTCAGGTCAAACTCGCACAGTGACGGCGGGTTATAAATGGTAATAAATTTATTATATTTTTTTTGATTTATTCTTCATCTATTTTTGTATTTTGTCGATAACTTTTTCATGCGGACTTCATTCGCGTAGTTCAAAATATGAAAGTTGACCGGAATTCCGTTATGAACACGACGATGCAAGTTTCATGGTCAAATTTCATTGTTTGCGAAAATTCCATTTCTGGAACCTAATTAAATAGTTGAACTAATTATCATCAAAATTTTGGATTGTTACATATGGTGATTACCTCGGTACATTGGACGTATAGCTATATATATATATAATTTATTAGGTTGATTTATTGGGGACTAGATGAGTACAATTGGTGCGGAGGAATCGAGTGTATTGTGGAATAAACAAAATAACTTAATAAATGTTGAACAGTAATAGAACATTATATGTAGTGTTATTTGTAGAAAATATAATTTGTCCATTCACTAGAACTTTTGTTCTAACCCCTTCCAAGAATAAACCCGCAGGTTAGACAAATGTTTGAGATTCTACAGCCTAGAAAAACTGTTAAAGAGTGACATTATATGGGTAAGTATTTATTTATTATTATATTTCAACATATTATGCTGTGAGATTTCTATTGCTAGCTCTGATATATTTATCTTTGATTTTCTGCAGATACCAGAAAAAACCAACTCGATTTCAGTGGACTTGAATTTTAGCATTTTGCAAAAAATAAGGGTCCGTTGAAATTTTGAGTTGTTACACAAGAAATCCATGGGTGAAAAAAATTTGCTTTTAGAAAGAAAGTTAACTTAGAAAACATAGACAAAGAAGAGGTTTAAAGTGAAACTCTACTAATATTAAATAACTCAGTTGGAAAATAATTGGTTAACAAATCATCATTAAACAAAATCAAATCATAATTAAACCTTGATTAATCTTAATTAAAAATAGTAAACCTAACCTTGTCTGATTATTGAATAATTAATAGTAACTTTAAATAAATAAATAAAACTTAATTAAATAAAAGTTAAACAATAAACTTTATTAAATAAATTCAATTAAAATTAACCCTTAATGAGAAATTGAAACTCTTTTAATTATAATAAAACATAATCAACCTTTTAAATAACCTCATAAGTTACAAATACTTTTTTATTTCCAATTAATTAATCTTAAAATAATTAAATAATTAATTATGAAAATAAAATTAATCAAAAATTAATTTTATAAAAATTAATAAGTAAACTATAGTTAATTTAAACAACTTAATAAACCTTAATTATTGAGATAAGCAATTATTAATTACTATATATAATTAATTATTAGTTATTAAACTTAATTAACTTTCTAAAATAATCATTTTAAGGTTAAAACATTATTGATAAGTCTATAAAACATTTCCCAAACCATTTAAGTTCAAAATCATGATTCTAGTAAAAATCGCATTGTTACCGCTAAATTGCATTCATAGCAACTGTCATTATGGATGCAAAACTTGCTTTTGGAATAAATTTCAAATATTTACAAAATTTATTAAGTAAAACAAGCTTGAAAATTTTAGTACCTAGAAAATTTCATTTCAAAGTTCATTTTAAAAATCGACTTGAAAACCAAATTCAAAACAAGTTTATATGAAAATCAATTACTCTGTCACCTAACATCTATCCTCGGGAAAGCCTAGGATGCTCATTTTTTCCGGCTATGGTCAAGTAGGATTGTGCATGTAACATATATGGCTTGGCTTTACATTTAAACCATGGAGTTAAAGTTCGAAATAAAGTTAGGCACTTGAAACATTTTCAAAATAAAACAAAGTCAAATCAATCAAGGATCTCAAGTCAACTTTGAGTGTTCACATGCATCTTCCCAAACACATACTCATCAACATAGCTGCAACATTCCAAAACATAATATAAATCAAGTCATAAATAAGCAAACATAAGCTTATATCAACCAAAAACCAAAACTTGTTTTGGTTTTCAAAACCAAGATTCACGTCATAACATCATATACACATGCATATAAAAATAGCAACCCAACATGATATTTTGCACTAACATTTAGCAAATATAATAATATATATTTAGTCACATATAATCAATTACTTTTTCCAAAATAAAAGACGGTTTACTCACTTAAACTTACGCAAAACCAGGCTTAAAGGGTATTTAATCCTTGCTAACACCTTCTCACTTGCACTAGCTTTGTAAAAATAAATTTTTGGAAGGTCTAAAAGTATTTTGGAATGGCCTAGAGAAATTTTAGCTCGACCTTGATCAAATTTTATGTTCTAGGGATTGACGATGAGAAAAGGAGGTAGTAGAAAGGTTAATAAGAGTGATAGAAGTGATTTCAAAGAGGTTTGAAGTGCAAAATTCAAAATCTTAAACATGAAAACATTTTTTGTTCAAAAGGAAGTCATTGAAAACATTTTGGAACTTAAAAAGAAATGCGAAAGAAGATAGAAATGAAGTGAAACGAAAGAAGAAGAAGAAGAAGAAGAAAAGGAATCACTTTAATATAAAATGAAAAGTGAAAGTTACAAAACTACCCTTTAAGTACATAACCTACTCTAAAAATTTGATAACTCACTTAACCACTCTCTTACACTTCCATTCCACCTCATTTTTCCACTTGGTCTTTATTTAAAAACCAAAATGACACTTAATGTCCTTTATGTACCATTAGTGTGAGTAATTATGGTATTTTATTACTACTTTTTACTACACACGTGAAATACATCAAAACTATGTCAAAATATAGCTAGAAACTGCATCTAGGTGTAGAACTTTTAAGTTCCATGTGTGAAATGCAATTAAAAGCTGTTACACTGCATTTTAGTTTTTTTTAGCTGCGTCCATGAAACGTAGCTAAAATTGCATATTTTTTAGCTAGTTTTGTGAAATTCAGCTAAAGACTGAATTCACATGCAACAGTTTTATGTTGCATGTATGAATTACAGTTGAAAACTACTTTAGAGTGAAGCAATTTTTAGTTGCATTTGTGAAATGTAGCTAAAAACTTTCATGCAAAATTATTATTTTAGAAAATCGATTTTAGATATCAATAACGTATATCGTTGGGAAGTTTATTTAGTTTTTGATTTAATGGTAAAAAAAGTCCAAAAATCTGATAAATCTACAAAATGTTATCACACTATATAAATTGGTAATAAATGACTCACGAATGCTAATACTTATCAGATATGATTTAAAGAGGCAGGGGCTGACTTTATAATTTAATAATGAAATAAGAAATTAAGGCTAATATTTAGAAAAATAATTGGAAATAAAGGAGGACGATTAGGTTCATTAAACATTCTAATTAGTTCTAGTTAGTGCTGGTAAAAGTAAATTTGGTCACAATTAAAAGTGACTCAACCGTATGTTTTTGTCAATTCTCAACTTGTTACGTGACAGCTATGATTTTTTAGTCTAAATAGAGAGTTTGCTTGCTGCAGTTAGGATAAAAGAAATTCTCATTAATTTCT
The DNA here is from genome assembly GCA_030737875.1 of Allium sativum. NCBI lineage: Eukaryota > Viridiplantae > Streptophyta > Magnoliopsida > Asparagales > Amaryllidaceae > Allium > Allium sativum. The sequence goes on along the minus strand of CM060910.1, from coordinate 992,861,853 downwards.
CTTCATATTTCTGACCAAACCAAATAAATAATTTGTGAATATATTGAAATCTACAATGTTGTTCATTTATGTCAACTTCTCTTTTTATTTCAATTATTCTTTGATTACAAATTTGAGATTCAAAAAATAAAATCCAACTATAAATTTTACCTATTTATTGGTTATCATTAATGTTGTTTATTAAGACTATCAAAGTCACAATTAAGAAGGGAAAAATTAAAAAGAAAGCTTACAGGTAAATATTCTAAACTAGGGGGAATATTATTTATAGGAAGCTGTAACTATTCAAGTTGCTTCATTTAATGCGTATATCAAAATTTTATTTTTACTATTTTAATTCAAGGTTTTCGTACAAGTAGGGTAGGATTAAGAACTGGATAGTCACAAGTTCATGATTCTGCAATTTTTGATCTAATATTTCCCTATAGGCACCTTAGAACCCTTCTAGACTTATACGTATTAACCAACTACTGAATACCTTGAGTATATGTCAACTTGTCATTATATGTAAAGGACCGTCTATCTTACTTCGACAGACAACCCGTTAGGGTTAAAAGACAAGAATATCTAAACAATTTAAAATCTCACATGCGATGGAATAATATACAATAATCATATAAGATCATACATAGTCATTACAATAATAATGATACATCAGAGTCATAATAGTACAATACCAAAATGAGGCAGCCTTAACTACCTGCCCAATACATTACTACTACATAATTCAACATACACAGTAGAAATAAGATAGATAGATATCTACGATGAAGCCATCTGCTCCAAGATCCTCAAAATACTTCACCAAGAAACCTGGTTCACTTGGCTACTCATTCAAACTGATTGCCTAAGAGTTTTTACGGGAAAATAACAAAAATCTGGGTCTGACATAAGTCTGGTGTGAGTAAACTTTAACAACAACATTTTCATTTGGAAAGCCTTTTGAAATCAAGGGTATCTCTTAAAACCATACCGCACATAAACACAAACGGGTTTTTACCTTATGATAACCAGAACTTTTAATAAAATTTCAGGTATATTATCATACTATCTAGGGTTAAAGTAAATATATAATATAGCTGAAATGCTTGCATCTCACATTTCAATGTATTTGGCACAATCAAGTCCATATCGGCTGGTATTGGAAATTAGATTCCCACAATGACTGGGCATTGGGGTACCGCATTTTTACCATTCTCTAAAAATTACAAAATTACCCTTTAAGTACAAAAGCTTCTCTAAAAATTTGATAACTCACTTAACCACTCTTTTACCATTCTATGCCACCCCATTTTTCCACTAACTCTTTATTTGAAAACCAAAATGACACATAATGTCCTTTATGTACCATTCGTGTAAGTAATTGTGGTACTTTATGTCCTTTTTCCTTATCTTTTTTTTTTTATTTTTAAAATAGAAGGCTTCAAGTCAATTTCCTTAAAACAGTTTTTTCTTCAAAAGGAAGCCATTAAAAATATTTTGGAACTTAAAAAGAAATGAGAAAGAAGATAGAAATGAAGTGAAAAGGTATAAGAAGAAAAGGAATCATTTTTATATAAAATGAAAAGTGAAAATTACAAAATTACCCTCTAAGTACTTAATTATCATCTTTATAAATGTTATATAAGAGATTAAAAGTTTATTTAAGTGTTCACCACCTTCCAACGACTTACTCAAAGAAAAATGTTGAATTATCCAAAAATGTTTTTTGATCACATTTTCTGTTTTTTTCAAACTACGACCCCATGTAAACTAATTTTAAAAATTATTTCTCCATCATTAGTTATTAATTTAAAAAGGATATTTTGGTTATAAAATCTAATATTTAATTGATTAAGCATTAATTAAATATCTATTTTCTAAGTGATAAATTTTTGGGTTGTTACATAATATGTGTGGTTTCATGCTAGTTTTTGTTAATTCTTCATTTTGAAAAAACATTATACATTGAATTTGGATAGATTAACTTCTCGATCATCAAGGAAGAAAGCCTAGGGAAATGATTGATATTGAGTGTGAATTAGGTTATAAAACGACAACCAAGCGAATTCACTTGAGTAATACTTTAGAATTGACTGGATATCGATTTGGGCTTCACCTAGAGATTGGATCGGTAAACATCTGATGACATAAACAACCACTTCAATTTGTACAAAGATGAATCAAATTTTCACCTTTTCAACTGGGTAACCCCATCCTTTTTCACTAGTGACTCGACCAAAACACCATAGGGGACCATGGTATGGACGCACCATACAAATAAGTAAATTCTCAGATTGTCGATCCTTATAGGAATCAACACTAATCCGACCACTTATGTTGTGAGAACCAGTCTATTTTTTTAGAGGTGCTCAACATCATTTTTTGCACTTTGTAAATTTTTAGGTGAACTTGATGAGCTTTTCTCCTATAAATACACCACCTTCTGCACATAAAAGAAACTTTTCTTGACTTTCTTGGGGAGACTCTACCAATTTTATTCTACTTAGAGTCTCACTTTTTGAGTTTCAATGACAACAACTGTATAAGTCATATATGTGGAGATATAATTCTATAGAAACAAGAAATGAAGACCAAGTAAAAGTGATCAATATCATTTTTTGGAAAGAAGACTACTCAAATGGCTCAAAAGATGTAAGGATATAAATGTATTTTGTAGTATTAGAAATCATGTACAATTTCCATTTAAACATGAACACATAAAAATTAAAATCAGTAAAATTTGGTTTCATGCACTACAAAAAATAAGTTAGACAACTCCCTACACATAGGGGTGGCCCTAACACATTTTCCCTAGTCCAACATGGAAAAAAGAAATTTTGTTACCCCAAAATTTGATAAACAACAACACAATCATACGAAACAAAATGCAAATTCTATTATAAAAGTTAACATTGCTTACAAAATACTTGTCAAAACATTTAGATTACATATCCTAAAAAAATAAATCTAAATGTCAATTGGGTATAAAATACATAAATATATATTAACGGAAGCAACTTCTTGCATTTTTTAGAGCAATCTCATCTATTATCTGAAACATCCCACCTCCATTAAGGTCACTCACAAAGGGAATGCCTTACTTTTGGTGGAGAGTTATAGTTACAAGACACAAAAAAATTTACAAGACAGATAAATTTAAGTAGCGGAATCCAAATATTTATTTCATACGTAGTTCAATACAAAAGCATTACATCAAAATGTCTCAAAACAACTTCAAAACATTACACCATAATTTCTGTCTTGATTATTCAATAAAGAAGCATAAACCAACAAGTAAAAATGCATAAATCCCCTAAGGATCATATCCAAAGCCATAGCCAATGCAAGAGAGTCCAAGTCATACATCTACTTTCTTGAAGCTTGTAAAGAGTCTGATTAAGCTGGAGTATTTCCTCCCTACGGACCTAAAGGGGGGGAAAACGGAAGAAAAAAAGACGAAAGGAAACGGGTCAGACAATAAGTCTGGTAAGTTCAGTGGTTGCGAGTGTTTAAACAAGAAAAGGGATCATGACAGTGATAACAGAACATAGGACAATACCCTAATATAAGATAAGAGGGGCGTGTGATCGCACCCATTACTATAGTCTCTGCACCTACTTAACCATTGGTTCAACCGGCCCACATGTTTACAACAAACAATCCCCTAAATGATCGGCTTCTACTCACATGTATTCAAGTCCTATGTCCTTCGACCCTGCTTGATTGTAGTCACCAATGCTGGTCCCACCATGGGGTGTATCAGTCCCTCTGGTGGCAACCCAACACGATTCAAGATGCACATAGTACACTACTGATGCCCAGTGCCTGATTTTTTTTCCACTCCGGAGTACGTGCACGCCCATATTCCGTCGAAACCTACACTGGCCCACCAACCGCCGACGTTTTGACCACTTATAATTCAGCCCAGTAATCGTGCCCAACCTTGCCTAGTTTCAGGGTACCATGATACATCTATGTGGGTTACTGCTGAAATGAGTCCCCGTTACTAGGGTTTTCAAATCAACATGTTTATTTGGTTAAGTGTCCAAGTTTACCTAACCCAGCCCATTCGTTTTAGTTAACATGTTGAATCGGTTAAATGTTTTCCTAATTTACTTAACTCTACCAATCCTGATTTAGCTTTAATTTAAAGCACCAACCACTCACATTAAACATGTCTTGTTGTGGTCACTGGATATGCCGGTCGGTTCCGGGAAGATTTACACCATAACTTAGTCTAACCTCGGGTTCTTTTGGGCTTGATGCACTAACCACCCACATTAGACAGGTTTTGTTGTTGTTACTGGATATGCCGGTCGGTTCCGGGCAGATTTACACCACAACTCAGTCTAACCTCGGGTTAGGCATATTCATCCTTTCTAAATTCATATTTTTCTATATATGTCAAATTTCTTTATGTAAATTAATTTTAATTTACTCATGCCATAATTATCTTTTCAAATGTTGCTCAAAATAAATGGTATATCAAGTATACCATTTTACGAACGATCCTATGCCATGAATTTTTATGTTTCCCCCTTGTTATCCCCGTAGAACGTATGTATGAATTACATAAAATGTTAGGCTAACAAATTAGCCCAAACCAATAAACAAAAAGGGGTAAAAATCAAGGAACATGACATAAACATAAAATAGCATACATTAAACTTATCACATGTAACTTGGCATAGATGTATCATTATCTCAACTAAACAGGTAAAGGTGAACTTGTGACTGAGTCATGTAAACTTGATATGGGTCTAACATGGAGGTTTAACACATAAACAAGATTTAAACCGCAATTTAACATACTAAATTATGTTTGTCAAAACATAAGAAAGCTACTCTAACCATTTTTAAATTGCAACTTTGCATGATAACTTATGTGTGTTAAACATAAGAGGATTGCAATTCCAACTTTTTACAACATAAATTGATTCAACTTGACATGGTTCTAACTATTCATGAATGTTAATCTACATGTAGGCATGTGATTTAGATCCTAGACTTGCAAATAACCATCAAATTTCAACATGACATGTTTCACCATTTTGTTGGCATACTAAGTTCTTTACCCAATCGTAACAACATAAAATGTTGCACATCACCCAAGCATATAGACATGAAATATACAACATGTTCATCGCCATAAGCATATAGACATAAAATATACAACATGTTCATCACCACAAGCATATAGACATGATTAATTACAACGATATTTTAAGATAAACGAGAATCAAATCTTATACATAAGCATTGTACTATATTCCAATTACAACATGTCATGAATTCAGTCGAAAGGAATGTTTAAATCTGCGTAACTACTAAATTACAAACTAAAAAGAATTCTTGCATTCTGAAATCTAAATTCTGAAATTGGAGATGCGCTCCTTTGAAGAAGATCATTGAATTAGACTCGCTTTAATTTGATTTTTGATTCAAGTTCTTTAACTCGTCTTTGAATTGGAAATGGTGACCGCTACTCCAAGTCTTATACTAACGGCATTTCAGTTCTAGATTTATTTTTCTATGTGTTTTTAGGTTAGGCATTGAGTTGTTATATAGAATTTCAGTTTGATTATAGCCGTCAGATGAACCTAGGGTTAATCACAGCCACTCAGACCTGATCAGGACCATCCAGAAACCCTAGCGACTCAGCAGCGAGTTAGCAGTCGTTTAAATTTCAGATCTGGACGAGGGCCAGGTCGACCCCCTGGTCGACCCCCAAGTCGACCTCTAGGGGGGAGGTCGACATTAGGGTCGACCCCCTGGTCGACCTGCCAGGGCGGGAATTTTCCCGCCCAACCCGCTTCTGGCTTCTGTTTGAATTTTGAACTCGTTTTCGAACTGTTGAATTTATTTGAATTTCTGAAACTTCAAACGGCCATAACTTCTTCGTACGAAGTCCAATTTACGCAAACTCGGACTCTATCTCAACCAGAATTCTGAGACGAATACAATGGCGTAACCCGTTTCCCTTAATTCTTACATTTTAAATTAAGTTTTCTAGGATTCATTATTATAACGTAAATAGAAAATACGGGTGTTACATTCTCCCCTCCTTTTAGGATTTCGTCCCCGAAATCTCCAAGTCGAGAAGAACTTATATCCTACCATCAAATCAACCATCTACTCAACCATCAAACACAGGCGTCCAATCTCCTTAAAAGGTTTCTAATGCTTCATGATCATATGCATAGTGTGTGTATATGTCCTTGTCTAATGCAAAATCGGGCGGTCTACTGATTCAGTTGACCTCCTTAATGCAAATTATGTCAGTGCCATGAGTCCATTATGAATGCAAATCTTCCTACTCAAAATCTCTTACATGAGTGCACAACCATTCATACAAATGCAATGTCCATATGATAACACATCAAGTTTTAATCCATAAACCAATACATATATGCATATGCAATATGGAAGTGACTGAGCCGATCTAGTACTTAATGTGTGTGTATATGCATCCACTAGCAACCACTTGCAACTACTTGCAACAATCAATCATAACATGTTTCAATTACATGTTTACATCCAAATAGGTTCCTACCTAAGGATAAAGGATAGGATCGAGGAGATATAACTAAAAAGATAGATACGAGCATAAACTTGAGGAAAAAGAGATTAAAGACGTACCTGTTTGCGAACAAATTATACAATTGTAAACAACTGTAAAATTCGTTCGTCTTTCCTAAACAACAAGGATTGTTGTAGAGGGTGTCGAACTCTGGGACCAAATTATTTTATTAATAAATCCAATCAAGTTATCCCTAACTTTTGATTGGTTGAAAACAAAGAAAATAGCAGAAATTAAATAAAAGAGAGTTTTAACAATAAGTGAAAGCAATTAGGGGATAATGACATAGATCAGATTCATAATCATCAATAGCCAAAAGATTAACCAGATCTAATACATGTTTCTGTCACAAACATGAATCAACGATAATAGGTTTTTAGAAACAAATATGTAAATAACGACAAGCATAGCCTATGCAGGAGCTCAGCTCTACAACCATAGACTATCAGGACAGATTCACTAATTAATTTCTAAAACCCTAAAATTAGATCTAAATATGATAAGTGTTAGATTGAACTCGAATATACCCTGTGAAGGAGCACAGCTCTTAAACGACACAGGGTATGAAGGTTCAGATCTAACCCTTAGTTCATATCTAGATATACATACATGAAGTTCTAATCTTTTGGCTATGCGATTCATATTGAATCATATCTATTAGCGTCATCACCCCCTAATCAAAGAGGATTAGCTAGACATAGCTAAAAGAAAAGAAAATAACAGACATGAACATAAATAAAATGCAAATAAAAACTAAATAGAAGAGAGAAAGAAGAGTTTTATTCCAAGCAAAGGATTACAGAATAAAACTAAGTGTTTTTACATGAATGAGATACAAGGTATTTATAGCTGATATGACAAAGACAACTAGGCTAGTTACACAATGTGGGACTAAAGATTTAGCCCAAATAACACATAAGCCAGTGTGAACAGGGTTGTAAAGTAAGAGGTCTTGTAAGTGAGCCAGTGTGAACGCGTGCAGTGCATGAATGAGAAGCCTTGCAAAGGAGCTAATGTGAACGCTACATGAGTGAAATGGTCTGCAATTGAGCCAATGTGAACACAATATGAGTCTTTAGTGAGCCAAATCTACCCAACTAAACTCTATTTGCAACCGTTCTTCAAGCTTTAAACTCTTCAAGCTTTAGTAATTTTAACTTCACTCTTTTTCAGCAAATTCTTCATGCTTTATTCATCAAATGCTCTAAACCATGATTCTTGTCAATAATCTGAAAACACAGCTATAAATACACAATATCAATTATTTAAAAGATAAAATAAGATAAATATGCGAATAAAATATACACATTTACGTGTATATCAAATACCCCCACACCTATCTTTTTATTCATCCTCGAATAAACTAAACTAAGATATGTCACACTTTCGTAGGAAACACGATTGCATTTAGCGTATGCAACAAGCCGTTAAACCTCTGGGTGTCCCCAGTAGGACGAGTGTTGTCTCGTGAGGGTTTTCAGCGGATACTACCCACAAAATCCAAAGCGTCTTATGTACGCGGATTAATCAAACAATATATTTAAGGTCTTTCACATTCCAAGGATTTCACCTAACTTCAATAATAACGGTTTAGCCCCAAATTGTCCATCCCATAATTAGTGCAAAAATGAACAAAATTTTTCAAGCTGAATCGTAATTCCTTGATAACACTGTATTTGTCTTGAAGGTTAAGAGCGTGGTGTCAACCAAAGTTCTACACATCGACAATGTGCACCCAATCATTTCTTTATTCTTCTCTCTCTCTCTCTCTTTTTTTTGAATAATTTTGCACCAATGTAACTGTAATGTATTGGATATGAGTTATGCATAGATGAAGGAAAATTTTTGTAAGTTCTAAAAATATTCTAGATAAGAGGGCAAGTGTATTAGTTGAATTTCAAGCTACAAAAGATAAAGTAATACTAAGGCACATATGGACATTTTGTTTCCTTTCATCTCCTCAACTACAATCCTCGCTTCTAAGTCAAGTATGATGGATGTGGATGGAATGAAAATGGATGCTTCATAGTCAGGAATGATGAAGACTATTTTTTCAGAGAGACTCTCTCTTTGTTTCATTTTTTTTTCTATTCTTTTTTTTTTCTTTTTTTTTCTCTTTTTTTTCTTTTTCTTTTGCATGATGAATGGAGATGGAATGGAATGATACCGTACATTATTTCATTTGATTCCTCCTCTACTAAACCAATACTTCATGAAAGGAAAGTTTTGTGCCCTAGTTACTCTACTTCTATAACCTTAATTCAACACACAAGTCTGGATTGTTGTTATCCAAAAGGTTGAAAGGAATGATAAGCAAAGTTTCGTAAGATAGATAACCCATATAAAATAAGATGTGGTATATGGTTATCCTACCTTAAAACAAGTACGGAGTGGGTAGTGTAATATTGGTATAAAAAGTGACGTTTTTGAACCTTTGAAAATAAATCAGTACAAGGTTCTTGAGTAAAATATATATATATACCAATATAAGATAAACTTGTCGAAACATGGATGTGAATCGACTAAAACTTGGGTTTGAATAATGTGGGGTATCGAAGAAGAACGCTACAATGAGTCATTTCTCCTTAATTGGGCCAAGTGGATTTTAGAACTTACGATTTTGAAAATTTGAGTGGAAAAGAAAATATTATGCATGAAAACGAACTCAGAAAATCCAACAAATGTAGGTGCAAAATCATTTTTATTTCTTGTTTTTTTTTTGATTATTTTTACTTGCACATTCTAACATGTATAACAAGGGTTGACACGCTTACTCCAGAACACGACTAACGTCTGCACAGTCTCAAGCTAGCATCTTAAAAAGACACATTACGATTCAATGAATAAATAATGTTCATTCTCATCACCTAACAATTCAACTTATCAAACAAGAACCAAGGTGTTATTTATGAAATTTAAGTTAATCCTTGTTCAATGAATGACCTACTTCATAAAATTTGATTGCTGAAGTAATGTAAATTTCCCCCACACTTGAGTGTGACTGTGTCCTCACAGTCGTTAATCAGACATATCTTAGTGAAAGGAAAAATAAAATAAGAGACTATTTACATATGTACAAAAGAGGGTTAGTCCGTCTTACCGAATGTAATGTGGCTCATGGAGGACCATGAGCTCTTCCTCTTGGTTGGGTATTGGTTCCAAGTAAGGTTTAAGGCGTTGACCATTGACTTTAAAGGATGATCCATCAGTTGGATTCTCAATTTCTACCGCACCATATGGAAAAACAGTCCGTACAGTGTAAGGTCCTGTCCATCTAGATTTTAGCTTACCCGGAAATAGATGCAGTTTTGAGTCATACAACAGAACTTTTTGACCTGGCATGAAAGTTTTACGTAAAATTGATTTATCATGAAAAACTTTTGTTCTGTCCTTGTAAATTCGTTCATTTTCATAGGCATCATTTCGAATTTCATCAAGTTCATTAAGTTGAAGCTTCCTATGTTCACCTGCTTGCTCTAAATCAAGATTCAAAGTTTTTATTGCCCATAACGCCCTATGTTCTAGTTCAACTGGCAAGTGACATGGCTTACCAAAAATCAACCGATAAGAGGACATACCCAAGTTGGCTTTGAAAGCGGTGCGGTAAGCCCAAAGAGATTAAAAACAAAAATTATACACGTAAATGTGTATATTTTATCCGCATATTTATCTTATTTTATCTTTTAAATAATTGATATTGTGTATTTATAGCTGTGTTTTCAGATTGTTGACAAGAATCATGGTTTAGAGCATTTGATGAATAAAGCATGAAGAATTTGCTGAAAAAGAGTGAAGTTAAAATTACTAAAGCTTGATGAGTTTAAAGCTTGAAGAACGGTTGCAAATAGAGTTTAGTTGGGTAGATTTGGCTCACTAAAGACTCATATTGTGTTCACATTGGCTCAATTGCAGACAATTTCACTCATGTAGCGTTCACATTAGCTCCTTTGCAAGGCTTCTCATTCATGCACTGCACGCGTTCACACTGGCTCACTTACAAGGCCTCTTACTCTACAACCCTGTTCACACTGGCTTATGTGTTATTTGGGCTAAATCTTTAGTCCCACATTGTGTAACTAGCCTAGTTGTCTTTGTCATATCAGCTATAAATACCTTGTATCTCATTCATGTAAAAACACTTAGTTTTATTCTGTAATCCTTTGCTTGGAATAAAACTCTTCTTTCTCTCTTCTATTTAGTTTTTATTTGCATTTTATTTATGTTCATGTCTGTTATTTTCTTTTCTTTTAGCTATGTCTAGCTAATCCTCTTTGATTAGGGGGTGATGACGCTAATAGATATGATTCAATATGAATCGCATAGCCAAAAGATTAGAACTTCATGGATGTATATCTAGATATGAACTAAGGGTTAGATCTGAACCTTCATACCCTGTGTCGTTTAAGAGTTGTGCTCCTTCACAGGGTATATTCGAGTTCAATCTAACACTTATCAGATTTAGATCTAATTTTAGGGTTTTAGAAATTAATTAGTGAATCTGTCCTGATAGTCTATGGTTGTAGAGCTGAGCTCCTGCATAGGCTATGCTTGTCGTTATTTACATATTTGTTTCTAAAAACCTATTATCGTTGATTCATGTTTGTGACAGAAACATGTATTAGATCTGGTTAATCTTTTGGCTATTGATGATTATGAATCTGATCTATGTCATTATCCCCTAATTGCTTTCACTTATTGTTAAAACTCTTTTTTATTTAATTTCTGCTATTTTCTTTGTTTTCAACCAATCAAAAGTTAGGGATAACTTGATTGGATTTATTAATAAAATAATTTGGTCCCAGAGTTCGACACCCTCTACAACAATCCTTGTTGTTTAGGAAAGACGAACGAATTTTACAGTTGTTTACAATTGTATAATTTATTCGCAAACAAATTTTGGTGCCGTTGCCGGGGACCAAAATAATTTTTGTTTTTAAATCCTTCGGCGTCGCTCCATTGAACCTTGATGAGATTAAAGACGTACCCTCAAAAAGAAAAGGGTAGGTTGCGTGTATACGGTCCTCAGTTTCCCAAGTTGCGTCTTCCTCGGCGTCGCTCCATTGAACCTTGACGAGCTTAACTTCACGGTTGCGTAGCTTTCTGACATCTGTTCCCAAGATACGGGTTGGAACTCTTCTCGCAGTTGCTTCTCGTTCAACTTCTTCTAGCATACTTGGTTCTACCACTTCCGCAGACTTGTGTAAGCACTTCCGCAGGTGGGAGACATGAAAGACATTATGAATCTCGGCAAATCTTTCGGGCAGCTATACCCTGTAAGCCATCTTTCCAATCTTCTCGATGATAGGGAACGGCCCTACAAATCTTGGTGCTAACTTTCCTGCGGATCCAAAAGCGAATGACGTTCCTCAAAGGAGATACTTTAAGGAACACCTTGTCTCCAACTTCGAACTCAAGGTCAGTTCTTCTTTTGTCTGCGTAGGACTTCTGTCTATCTTGGGCAGTCTTCATTCTTCTTCGTATCAAGTCTACTTTCTCTGAAGTCTCCCTAATCATGTCTAGTCCAAGTATGAGGTTGTCTGTTGACTCCCACCAGCAAGTTGGTGACCTGCACGGTCTTCCATATAAAGCTTCGAAAGGCGCCATGTCTATGGTGGCTTAGTAGCTATTGTTGTAAGAGAATTCCACCAAAGGTAGATGATCCTCCCATGTACCTCCGAAGTCAATAATGCATAACCTCAAGAGGTCTTCTAATACTCTGTTGACTCTTTCCGTCTGGCCGTCAGTTTGAGGGTGATAGGCCGTGCTTAAGCATAGTTGTGTGCCTACAGCCTCTTGTAAACTCTTCCAAAACTCGCTCGTGAAGATAGGGTCTCGATCACTCACTATGCTGGAGGGTATCCCATGGAGTTGAACTATCTCCTTAAGATATATGAATGCTAGAGATGAGGTAGTCCTTCTACTCTTGACGGGTATAAAGTGGGCGCTTTCTGTGAGCCTGTCCACTATTACCCAAATGCTAGTATTGCCCCTTCTTGACCTAGGCAACCCATCTATAAAGTCTATTGAGATGATATCCCATTTCCACTGTGGGATCTCTAGAGGATGGAGCAGACCACCAAGCTTCTTCTGCTCCGCCTTGACTTGTTGGCACATTAAACATTTAGAAACAAATTCAGCTACGTCTTTCTTCATGCCATTCCAAAAGAAAAATCTTTTGATATCTTTATACATTTTGTCTCTACCTGGGTGTATGGTCAGCTTGGAATGGTGTGCCTCTTCTAGAACCGTCTTTACCAAGCCCCTTGCCTGTGGGACACATAGTCTTCCGTCTCGTCTCAACTAGCCCTTGGCATCCATGGAGTATCTATTGAGGTGACTAGAAGTCTCACCCCTAATTAATTTGTCCATTACTTCGGCTAGTTGAGGGTCTTCTCTTTGCGCGGCTCCGACTGAGTCTAATAGAGTTGGTCGCACTTCTAATGTTGTTAGCAAGCCGGATACAAAGTCAGTGGAGGGTCTGAAATTAAAGCTTGCTATGAACTCCAAGCTTTGCCTTTCCACAAAGAGAGGGCTTAAGGCTAGCTTCTTTCTACTTAAGGTGTCTGCTACTGCATTGCCCTTGCCAGGAGTGTAGGATATCTCAAAATCGTACGAGGCGACAAACTCCATCCACCTTTGTTGCCTCAAGTTGAGATCTTTCTGCGAGAATAGGTATTTCAACAATTTATGGTCAGTATACAGTTCAAATTTCTCACCTAGGAGATAATGGCGCCAAGACCTAAGCACAAAAACGATGGATGCTAATTCTAGGTCGTGGGTCGGGTAGTTTTTCTCATGTACTTTCAACTGTCTTCCACCATAAGCCACTACCTTCCCTTCTTGCATCAGAACACCACCTAGTCCCGTTCTGCATGCATCTGTATATACTGTAAACATCTTGCTTCCATCAGGCAATGCCAGAACTAGGGCTGTTGTTAGAGCCCTTTTCAAACGTTAGAAAACAATATCGCAATCCAAGTCCCAATTGAAATCTAGGTTCTTCTTTGTCAATCTTGTTAGTGGAGCTGAGATTTTTGCAAAATCTTTGATGAACTTTTGATAAAAGCCTGCTAGCCCGAGAAAGCTTCGAACTTCGGTTGCGTTTCGAGGAACCTTCCAATCTTGCACGGCAACCACTTTCTCGGAGTCCACAGCTATCCCCTCTTTGGATGCCACATGTCCAAGGAACCTAACTTCTTCTCTCCAGAAATGGCATTTAGAGAATTTCGCCTTCAACTGATGTGCCCAGAGGGTATCCATGACTTTCTTTAGATGCTGAGCATGTTCTTCCTCATTCTTTAAGAGGATCAAAATATCGTCTACGAAGACTACCACAAACTTATTGAGGAACTCTCGGAACACCCTGCTCATTAAATCCACAAAGTAGGCGGGTGCGTTTGTCAAGCCGAAGGGCATGACAAGCCACTCGAAGAAACCATCGGGAGTTCTGAATGCGATCTTATCAATGTTGTCTTCAGCCACCCTTATCTGACGAAACCCGGTAGCTAAATCTAACTTGGAGAAAATCGATGCACCTACAAGTTGATCAAACAAATCATCTATTCTTGGGAGTAGGTGTCTATTCTTCTTGGTCAGCTTGTTTAGCTCCCTATAATCAACGCACAGGCGGAGCGAACCATCAGCTTTGGTTGCGAACACTACCGGAGCACCCCATTCAGAAATACTTCATCTTATGAACCCCTTTTCAAGCAGCTCTTTGATTTGCTTGCTGAGCTCCTTTTTCTCCCTTGGGGCCATGTGCCTAACGGGTAAAGCAACGGGCTTTGCATTGTCAACGAGGTATATGCGGAAGTCTATCTCCCGCTTCGGGGGTAAACCCTTTACCTCTTTAAACACATCAGAATATTCACGGACTACCTTTATAGACTGCAAGTCCTCAACAGACGCATCAAGAGATTCTAGATAGCTTAGCATAACAGAGTTCAGGGGATTGCAAGAAATTTCAAGAGTGTTACCAAGGCGAGTCAGGAGTTTAACCACTCTTTTTTCACAGTCGAGTATGGCACATTTACTGGATAGCCAATCCATGCCTAGAATCAATCCATAGCCCGTGAAGCCCAAAACATAGGCATTGCACCTAAACTCAACGCTTAGAATATATATTTTCAAATCCAAACAAACGATTGACAAATAAGATGAGCCCCCGATTGGATTTGAAACAACCAAGGGATCCTCTACTAAACTAGTGTCTAGGTGCAAAGATTCGACTAAATCAGCAGATACAAATGAGTGTGATGCAACAGAATCAAACAATGTACGAACAGGATGATCAAAAAGATAGACTAAACTTTCAACAGAAATATTTCTACCTCGTTCTTGCGGAGGTGCTGTGAGCGTGAACTTGTCCTCCCGAAGAAGGTCCAACTCCCTGCCCTTGCTTCTTTGGGCAAGCCCTAGCCATGTGTCCTGTCTCACCACAGTGGAAACAACCACCCATCTTCCTTTTCATCTTCTTGCAGTCTTTGACCAGATGTCCAGGAATGCCACAGAAATTACACTTTCTCTTTTCACGGGGTTTGTTGTTCTTCCCGCCTTTCTTTGGATCATCCTTCTCGTTCTGTGACCCTTCCCCTTCTTATCTTGAGGCACTTCTATTTTTTCCTCATTCTTGCCCTTGTCTTCCTCATTTAAGAGTGCCATGTCCACTAACCTTTCGTAAGTAGCCCCCATAGGTATGTGGGTCATAGCCAAGCTGTGGAGTGGCTCATTCAATCCCTTGACAAAATGGAGAGCCTTCTTATGAGGAGTATTCACTAAGTCCAGTCCAAACCGGGACAACTGATTGAATTGATTGACGTACTCCTTGACTGTCATACTTCCTTGCTTAAGAGATAAGAACTTTTCTAGCTATAAACTTCGTTCAACTTGTGAGAGGAATTTCATTTCAAACCTTATTCTGAAATCCATCCATGTTTCAACCGGCCTCTCAGCGTTAGTGACTTCCTACCAATAGGAAGCTTCGTCTTTGAGCAACCACAATGCCAACTGTATCTTTTGTCTATCGTCTACCTCGAAGATAACGAACAGATCCTCAGTTTCTTTGAGCCAGTTCCTTACCTCTACGAATGATTCAATCCCCTTGAAATCCTTTCCACCCATGGCCCTAAAATCTCTACAGATCTTTGAGAAAGCATTTGCATGAGGAGGAGGAGGAACCGCCGCAGCTGGAGGAGGAATATCTGCGGGCCTGCATCGTTGGCCCTAGCCTCTTAGTACCTCCTGAACAAGCCAGGTATTGGCACACACTCTGGAAGGTTAAGATTCCCAGACATGCTGAAACGAAAAAGAAAAGATTCAAAACGAAGGATAGAAAGATAGTGCATATGGCTTTGGGGATTATGCCTTTTTAAATTTTAAAACAACACTTTTCCTTGAAAAATGCTTCTTTATATTTCTTTCAAAAAATAATTTTTCAAAAATTCTTATCTAATCTGGTAAACCTTTGCTCTGATATCAAGTGAAACACCCCACCTCCATTAGGGTCACTCACAAAGGAAATGCCTTAACTTTGGCGGAGAGTAATAGGTACAAGACACGGAAAAATTTACAAGACAGATAAATTTAAGCAGCGGAATCCAAATATTTATTTCATACGTAGTTCAATACAAAAGCATTACATCAAATTGTCTCAAAACAACTTCAAAACATTACATAATTTCTGTCTTGATTATTCAATAAAGAAGCATAAAACAAAAAGTAAAAATGCATAAATCCCTAAGGATCATATCTGAAACCATAGCCAATGCAAGAGAGTCCAAGTCATACATCTACTTTCTTGAAGCTTGTAAAGAGTCTGATTAAGCTGGAGTATTTCCTCCCTGTGGACCTGAGGGGGGGGGGACGGAAGAAAAAAAACGAAAGGAGACAGGTCAAACAATAAGTCTGGTAAGTTCAGTGGTTACTAGTATTTAAACAAGAAAAGGGATCATGACAGTGATAACAGAACATAGGACAATACCCTAATATAAGATAAGAGGGACGTGTGATCGCACCCATTACTATAGTCTCTGCACCTACTTAACCTTTGGTTCAACTAGCCCACGTGTTTACAACAAACGATCCCCTAAATGATCGGCTCCTACTCGCATGTATTCAAGTCCTGTGTCCTTCGGCCCCGCTTGATTGTAGTCACCTGTGCTGGTCCCACCTTGGGGTGTATCAGTCCCTCTGGTGGCAACCTGACACGATTCAAGATGCACAGAGTACACTACTGATGCCCAGTGCCTAATTTTTTCCCACTCCGGAGTACGTGCACGCCCATACTCCGTCGGAACCTACACTGACCCACCAACCGCCGACGTTTTGACCGCTTATAATTCAGCCCACTAATCGTGCCCCACCCTGCCTAGTTTCAGGGTACCATGATACATCTATGTGGGTTACTGTTGAAATGGTCCCCGTTACTAGGGTTTTCAAATCAACATGTTTATTTGGTTAAGTGTCCAAGTTTACCTAACCCAGCCCATTCCTTTTAGTTAACATGTTGAATCGGTTAAGTGTTTTCCTAATTTACTTTACCCTACCAATCCTGACTTAGCTTTAATTTAAAGCACCAACCACTCACATTAGACAGGTCTTGTTGTGGTCACTGGATATGCCAGTCGGTTCCGGGCAGATTTACACCACAACTCAGTCTAACTTCGGGTTTTTTTGGGCTTGATGCACTAACCACCCATATTAGACAGGTCTTGTTGTGGTTACTAGATATGCCGGTCGGTTCCGGGCAGATTTACACCACAGCTCAGTCTAACCTTGGGTTAGGCATATTCGTCTTTTCTAAATTCATATTTTTCTATATATGTCAAATTTCTTTATGTAAATTAATTTTAATTTACTCATGTCATAATTATTTTTTCAAATGTTGCTCACAATAAATGGTATATCAAGTATACCATTTTACGAACAATCCTATGCCATGAATTTTTATGTTTCCCCCTCGTTATCCCCGTAGAATGCATGTATGAATTACATAAAATATCGGGATAACAAATTAGCCCAAACCCATAAACAAAAAGGGGTAAAAATCAAGGAACATGACATAAACATAAAATAGCATACAATCACATGTAACTTGGCATAGATGTATCATTATCTCAACTAAACAGGTAAAGGTGAACTTGTGACTGAGTCATGTAAACTTGATATGGGTCTAACATGGAGGTATAACACATAAACAAGATTTAAACCGCAATTTAACATACTAACTTATGTATGTCAAAACTTAAGAAAGCTACTCTAACCATTTTTAAATTGCAACTTAGCATGATAACTTATGTGTGTTAAACATAAGAGGATTGCAATTCCAACTTTTAACAACATAGATAGATTCAACTTGACATGATTCTAACTATTCATGAATGTTAGTCTACACGTAGGCATGTGATTTAGATCCTAGACTTGCAAATAACCATCAAATTTCAACATGACATGTTTCACCATTTTGTTGGCATATTAAGTTCTTTACCCAATCGTAATAACATAAAATGTTGTATATCACCCAAGCATATAGACATGAAATATACGATATGTTCATCGCCATAAGCATATAGACATGAAATATACAACATGTTCATCGCCACAAGCATATAGACATGATTAATTACAACGATATTTTAAGATAAACGAGAATCAAATCTTATACATAAGCATCATACTATATTCCAATTACAACATGTCATGAATTCAGTCGATAAGAATGTTTAAATCTGCGTAACGACTAACATACAAACTAAAAAGAATTCTTGCGTTCTGAAATCTGAATTCTGAAATTAGAGATGTGCTCCTTTGAAGAAGATCGTTGAATTAGACTCGCTTTAATTTGATTCTTGATTCAAGTTCTTTAACTCGTCTTTGAATTGCAAATGGTGACGGCTATTCCAAGTCTTCTACTGACGGCATTTCAGTTCTAGGTTTATTTTTCTGTGTTTTTTAGGTTAGGCATTGAGTTGTTTATATAGAATTTCAGTTTGATTATAGCCGTCAGATGAACCTAGGGTTAATCACAGCCACTCAGACCTGATCAGGACCGTCCAGAAACCCTAGTGACTCAGCAGCGAGTCAGAAGTCGTTCTAATTTCAGATCCGGTCGGGGGCCAGGTTGACCCCCAGGTCGACCTCTAGGGGAGAGGTCGACACTAGGGTCGACCCCCTGATCGACCTGCTTGGGCGGGAGTTTTCCCGCCCAGCCTGCTTCTGGCTTTTGTTTGAATTTTGAACTTGTTTTCAAACTGTTTGAATTTATTTGATTTTCTGAAACTTCCGACGGCCATAACTTCTTCATAAGAAGTCCAATTTACGCAAACTCGGACTCTATCTCAATCAGAATTCCGAGACAAACACATGGCGTAACCCGTTTCCCTTAATTCTTACATTTTAAATTAAGTATTCTAGGATTCATTATTATAACGTGAATAGAAAATATGGGGTGTTACATTATCTCTTTGTAGTTAAGCATATCCAAGTGTTCATTTTTGATTGAAATCATAGCTAATCCTCTTAATCTCTCTTGCAACATAGTAGTTCGTAGATACGTTTTAATTAGTTTCAATTTCAAAAAACTTCTTTCTGCCGAAGCAACTGTAACAGGAATAGTCAGTAGAATTCGATAAGCAACCTAAACGTTGAGAAATCCACTTACATCTCAATAACAATTCAAGAAATTAAGAATACCAATTGATGTAGTAACTTTCGACGATAGAATTCCTTTTAATTGTTGAAGCTCATAAAACAATTCCTTACCACAAATATCTTTTTCTTCCTCATTTGTCAAATTTTATTCCAAATTCATGCAACTATCCTTCAACTTATCATCATCAATATTCTTGAACTTCAAATTTAGCAAAAACCCAAAAATTCCTTAATAATGTTTAAATTGCTCAAACCGATCTTTAAGCAAAGTTAAAGCCTGATCCATTATATGTAGAAAATAAGCAACTCTAAAATTTTCCTCTGGAGATTGTCTATCATAGTTCTCTATGATGTCTTCATCAAATTGTTTTTTCCTATGTAGAATTCTCTTTTCAGAAAATTTAGGATCAATGCCAACGTCATTTGCAATTTCTTTAGCCTCTTCGATCATGGATTCAAATCCATCTTCTCTAAGTTTTTCAAAAAAAGTTACAAGCTCTTTAATTTTAGAGATTGCATCTTCAATATCTATTTCCTCTTCTTGAAGCATTTTACTAGCTCGGTTAATGTTGTCTAATATCCTATACCAAATACACAAGCTAATTAGAAACTTGAAATTTTCCAAAGCATTTTGGCATAATCCTTTAGCCTCCATCATTACAACGTCCTCTTTAGAATTATTTGCAATATCAATCAAAGCATCTCTTAGCTCTGATGGTTGAAATCTTATTGCTTTAACACTTTCAATGTGACTATCCCAACGAGTTGTCGATAATGGTTTTGGAGTCAAACCTTTTACATGATTTCGGAGTATTTCCCATTGATGCGTTGAGACAGAAAATAGAGTATAAATCTTTTGAACATACATAAAAAAATCCAGCTTTCATACACGATTTCTCCATATCACATAAAGTAAGATTTAGACTATGACATCTGCATGAAGTGTAGAAAGCTCTAGGATTTACATCAAGTAGTCTTTTTTGCACCCCTTGATGTTTCCCTATTATAGATTCAATAAAAAAAATACAATAGTCAATAGTTTAAAATTATGTTTAGAATTATAATATATAACTTAAAATTTTACCTTTCATATTTGAACCATTATCATACCCTTGTCCTCTCACATCATTAATATCGAGTTTAATAGTATCCAGAACAAGTTCAAGTTCTTTAAAAAGACCAAGTCCGGATGTATCGTCGATGGATATGAATCCAAGAAAGTATTCTTCTACATTTATATCACTTACATCGTCAACACTCACACATCTTATAATAATGGACATCTGCTCTTTATGACTCAAATCCGCAGTGCAATCAAGGATGATGGAGAAATTCTTTATCTTTGCAAGCATTGTTACTTTTATCTTGTTAGCTAACAAACTTATCAATTCATTTTGGATTTTATGGCTAAGGCAATGATGATTTATTTCATTATTTACCACATGTCTAAGATGTTCTTCCATAATGGGATCAAATTCGGCCACGAATTCTATAAGTTGACAAAAAAGCCCATTATTTTTCTCATAAATCTTTTCGTTTGATCCACGAAATGGTAAGTTATTTCTTGAAAGTGTTTTGATAACTTCAATTATACACACAAGTACTTTTTTCCAACGTTGTCTCTCTTGGTCAATTTGAGCTTCCATTGCTTTATCAATTATTTTCTTTTGTTGAAGCCCCTTATGCAAATCAACCCATTTTATAAGATTCACATTGTGTGAAGGATTACTTACATGCTCTCTCAGATTCTTGGATAGATTATGCCAGTCATTGAATCCTTCACCAACCAATTGAGATACCTTCTGTGTATTTTTAAAAAGTTTGCAACAAAAACAATATACTTTATCACATTCATTTGAGTATATAAGCCATTTTCTTTCATGCTCTTCTCTACGTGGATAGCAACCAATGTAATGTTTAGAAGAAAAATGTCTACCATCAATCTTGCTTCTCGGAAATGCACCGATTTCCTTTAAAATCTTAATCGGACCACGATGAATTAACATGATTCTTTTGATGTCACTAATTTCCCCCATAATCCCGGATCATGATTAATATCAACATCCTTTTCAAGACCAATCGTGGCTGCATCATTGACATCTTCATCAAAAGAATTGTGTATCATCATCCTTTTCAAGATCGATTATGGCTGCATCTTTAACATTTTAATCAAAAGAATTGCCAACATCTTCATTATTCTCATCTTCCGTAACTTCTACAATATGTTGATTATCAATTTCTACATCAACATTTTCACTTATAGTCCTTTCATCATTAGCACTATCAATATTTATATTTTGATCCTCCCAATTGATTTCATCAATTTGACTCAAAGTCTGAACTTTTTTATTTATTGCTTGAAATAAATTTGAAATTGAACCAACTAATGATTTTGTTTCTTCATCTCCCCGTTGCTTTTTCTTCCTATTTTGATATCCGAAATTTTGTCTTCGATTCTTATCCCAAATCGTGATATAATACACTCAATTATCTTCAAAAAACAATTTTTAATAATCAATTGTCAACGAGCAAATAAGTATTGGCATGATATTAAAAAAAAGTAGCTAACATGATTTCATAAACTTTTAGCAATTTTTTATTCTGTAGTTACACACAAATTAGTGAAATGACAAATCAGAAAACTAATTTACGAATCAGGTCATTTATTTTCTCTTATTCTAGCTAACAAAGTCTAGGATTATAAAAACAGTATAGATGAATTCAAAACATAAAGTATAGATGCTAAGCGTAGGAATTTTTTTTTAAAAAAAAGACATGCAATCATTCAATTTCTTATTGTTGAGGTTGGCAGGTGGTTCATAATTCATCATTCATCTAACAGGCAAAGGCAATTAGCTTTCAGGTGATAACGGGTAATTTGCAAGCAGATTGGAGAAAAGAGGGACAA
Source organism: Allium sativum (assembly GCA_030737875.1). NCBI lineage: Eukaryota > Viridiplantae > Streptophyta > Magnoliopsida > Asparagales > Amaryllidaceae > Allium > Allium sativum. The sequence continues at coordinate 992,839,735 of CM060910.1, read as the reverse complement.
ACAAATTCAAAGTCTGCAACTTCAAGCCAAACATGTATGCATAATTGAAATCAGCAAATAATTTGACATACAATCTCAAATTTGCAATCAGCAAGAACAATTGAACACAATTATGAAGATTGAAGAACAGACAAAGGCATAAACTCACAAAAATGAAAATTAACTCACATCGTCTACGAACTAGAAATTAGGGCTATCAATCTATGGTTGGTCTGAACTCTGACAAACACCAGAAAGAGGCGATGGCTGAGGCTGAGATGCGGCTAAGACCTGAGATGAGCGGCGACGAAGAGCGGTGACGGCGAACGAGGCGACTGTAGTCGCTGGTTGCTGAGCAATGCGAGAAAAACTACGTATTTTTTCTCTCTGTTTTTTTACCCTTATGTGAAGCGATGCTCTAGGCAAATGGATTTGTTGCCTACATGAAGGGATGGGCCTGCCTACAGACTAGACATCTAGTCATACCTATCAAATGTTCGATCAAACGATCAACTTTCAACATAACTAATAGTTATACGATTGACAATATGTATCGCACGTTTGACATATGTCTCGAGTTTTAACCTCTGATACTAGCTAAACGTTTGAAATATAATCTAGACATAAATTCTATATTAAGCTAGATGTATGACTTATGCATTCGAACGTCTAACCTTTACTATAACAGTTTTTTCTCCTAAAAAGACATATTTTTCTCCTCACCACTTGCATCTTATCCTAAACCATTGCAACTCCTAACCTAAGAGGCATGCCTATGAGTTGTAACTACTGAACTAAACCTTTAGTGTCATACATATGCATATGTATAAGGTTCATTTCTTGATTGAGGCAATCTAATCTAATTTATCCAGTCCATTTTTCATTATGCTCCCATATTCTATTGCATCTAAACGTTCAAACATTCTCAATCATTATTTGTCAAAAATCACATTTGGTAAATATTACTTCTTATAAATCATTACACTCTCATGTACTAAACTCAAGAGAGATTATAGAAAGAATTATATTGGCCGTCAATATCTATGTTATATAGAACGCGAGCTTGCCAAGATATACTTTTCTATAAACCTATTCCTTTGGGGGAAACAAGGAGTTTTTGGTTAGTGAAAAAACAAATAGGAACTTTGGGGCTGGATGTAGAACAGATAATCGAACCCAACATAAAAACTCTAGTGTGATCATTTTTACTTTATTGCTCTTATTTCGATATTCAGAACTTTATGCTTATTATATATATGTGTATGTATGTATGTATGTATGTATATCTGTGTGTGTATGTATATATGTATGCATGTATCATATACAAGCTATATCATGATCATAGCGTACTTTCACTTAGCATCGGAGCAGGGTTGTGTCAATTATATAGTAAAAAAAACATTTTGTATATCATTAATTTTCTAGCACATTTCAAGGAGGACAATCAACCAAACGTCCTCCGCATCCACAGGCTCTAAGTACATTTATTGTCTATACGAATGTGATTTTTTTTGGAGGCAAATAGACTAGAAATTCGGCAAGCTACATAAAATAAATTAGAAGCACCTACCACTAACATAAGCAATTCGACTAATACAAAAGAGGCAACCAACAATATCAAAGCTATGAATGTTGTATTTTGTTCACATATAAAAATTAATCTGCATGAGTCATGTTGTGTCAAACTGCTTACGATATTTGGCGAACACTTCAAGTTAGACATGAAGACATAACCAAGGTTAAGAAAACTAAAACGTCAACTTTATAAAACAATTTTTCATCATTTAAAATGAAAGCAAATGAATCTATCACTAATAAGTATGCTTGATTTCAGATTATACAATACGAGCTCATGGTACTAATTGTAAAATTTATTGAATTTGATTTAGTTATGCACATTTTAAATTCTTTGAAAAACAGTTGGGAAAGAAAGGTTTTACAAATCGAAGAAACTGGCAACCTTTCTCAAATTATTATCGAAGAACTACTAGAAAAGTTGATGTCGTATAACGCTAACTTGCAAGCCAAAAATGATCGAAATCAAGAGAAAAATATTATCGCCTTGAGGTAATGATGATGACTCAAATTTGGATGAACAAGAAATTGTATTTATTGCCAAGTACTACAATTAATTCAAGGAGTTCAAGAGATGACTAAATCTCAAAATGGTAGAAATACAAGCTCAAGTTAATCATCAATCGAATGTTATTGCTATGGCAAATTTGGTCATGTGAAAGGGAATGTTTTCAATTCAATAATAATAAAAAGAAAGAGAAATTTGAAAATTCAAGAATAAAATCGAGCATTTCAAGCAACCTGGGATCACCTGAATCCTTTATGGTCATCTAATAGTGATAGCGATAGTGATTCAGAGCAAGCAATCATATATTTGATGTCAAGCACCAATGAGGTATGTCCATAACTTACTTATGATGAAATTTTAGAAATTAGTATGAAATTAGATAATATATGGAGAGAATCAAAAATGTGAAATAAAGAATATGTAGGAAAGTTCAGTAGAGATAAACTTGAAACAGGAATGTTAAAATATGAGAAAACAACTCTTGAACAAGAATTGGTGATGGTTCAAAAAGATTGTAAAAATTGTCATATTATAATGCTATTCTAATAAGTAATTTAGAAGATGGCCAATTAGATAATTAAAACTAAAATTTGAAAAACTAAAATAAAATGTCATTCAAAATCAGCTGATATTAAAATTTCCATCTTAAAACCCTGTTGGAATGAGTTATCACTAATATTTCAAATTTAACAAAGAAAAAAGAACTTAGAAAATTTGATAAAAATTTCTAAACCATCCAAAAATAAAAATGGGTTTGGTTTTGTGAAAAAAATCAAAGAACAGGAAATATAGTATGTTATAACGATGATTATTTTTACAAATTTCCCATATCCTCTTAGGTATGGCTACCATCTCCCACTAACACATAGAACCCTAACGTAGGAAGTGAGCACTGATTAAACTTCCTTTATCTTGTGGATAACTAAAATAAAAAATTAAAGGAACGGAGAAATGGATACTTGACAGTGGATGCCTGAGCATATGATGGTAATGCACATATGTTATCAAGCATAACATATATCGATGCCAGAACGCTAACTTTCGAGGATAATTCAAAAGAGGTCGTTACCGATATAGGAATCTCATCAACATTGGATATTCTTCCCTTCCGTCTCCTGCTCTACCTCTAACATAAATTACAACACCTTCAATTTCTTTATCGCATAGTGTGGAAGGATCTCAGGATAGAGCCAAATCCACTGTCACGGAATACCCTAAGGAAAACAAAGAAAAGATTCATTAAATAACTCATGAAGTATCATGGTCCAAGCCACCAGCAGGTCAAAAATATTTTATGCATCATTTGAAGGATTAACTGTTAACAAAGACGCGGAGTACAACATTTCAAAGCAATGACTATTTTTAGCCTATGAAATTGTCTAGCACCCTAAATGGTCACAATGAAGCTAAGTGAGTGAGGTCTCATGTGTGGCTCGAAGAAAATGAGTAAGCTCAAAATTATAAGTTTGTTACAAAGTTCAAAATGTATGTTTAAATCTAAAGATTTGCAGCAGGTTTCGAAGCTAAAACATATGCTTCGGAGGAGCATGTTTAAAGCCAATATGCAAGCTTAAAGCCTTAAGTTCATTTAGATTTGAATAGATCAGTCCAATAGTTCAGAAAAAGGCTTTATTTGAGTGCTTCAAATTGAATCTAGTAGCAAAGGATATGTAATTCTTGAAACACAATCAAGGTAAGACAAAACAAACTAGCTTTCTTCAAAAGGCTATAAAGCAATGTAGTATGCAAAAGAGGTATTTCAGTCTATGAGTCATATTGTCTAATTGTGTAATTGATACGGACAGTTCAAGATTCATGGAAGTTCATGTCCATTCATAGGTAAGGTTAATACAATTATTACAACAAAGTTTAATATGATATGCTAATTCTAAAGTACATGCACAAATTTGTATGCAAACCCTACATTGATTCTTATAAAGTATACCTGAAACAATTCATGGTCTTTGAATGAAGAAACATGGGGAGCCTAGAGAATGAATTATCTTGCCTCGATCTTAGTGTCAACATTCCTATTTTTATGGGTGGAGGCTTGGTGTTGCTTCAAGTTGGCAGGTGCTACTTTGAATCTCTTTGATTAAATGACCCTAGCTTCGAAGACAATTGCTTTAAAGGATTTATCACTGATGGCTTTAGCTTTGTAGCACCATCCTAAATGAGACTCTAACCTACTTTGGAACCTTTTCCTTCGAATACCCTAGTTTCAAACGCTTTGGCTTTGAAACACTATCCTTTAAACAACATTGTTTTGCTTTGAAACAAAAAGTGATTGCTTCAAATATAAGATGATCAGAGCGGGAAGATTTTGTTTTCTAAGTGATTTGAAACTGTTAGAACATGTGCTAGAAGATATGTCACCTTTATTTAATGTTAGAGAATATGCTGGAAGATATGTTGTCTTTATTTAATTGAATTGATTTTGGTTTATATTTGGTACAGAATTATTTACTATAATAGACCCAAATATACTCTAGAATACTTTTATCTAGAATGTTCTCTTAGATAAGGGCAAACTATGTATAAATAGAGGCAAGGATTGACAATGTAAGAAAATATCTTTTGTAAAATCAATCAATAAAAGACAATAATGTAGTTTTTATGTTTTACCGTTTAATCTCTCTCCCTCCTCTCTATATCAAATTCTAACATGGTACCAGAGCGGGTTGCTGTCGTGGTTCTGTTATTTTCTTCTTCTTCTTACTTCTGTCGTTTCTTCTTTGTTAGTTTTGAGATCTGTTATTTGTTGGTGGTGATTATAGTAGACAAGCATTGTTGGTAATTTTGAGATCTGTTATTTGTTGTTACTAAAAAAATTAAAATTGGTAGTGGTTGGAGATCGTAGGAGATTGAAGTTGTTAAGTTGAATTAGTTCAGATTGAGTGCGGGATTAGATTGAAGTGCAGTTTAGGACAGGAGATGGTGATCGCGTTTAGGAAGAATTTAAAGAGTTGGTTCTGATGATGCTGAGGTAAAGGTGATGGGCTGATTGAGTAGTTAGAGAGTAACTTTAGTTTGAAGATGTTTGTTGTTCGTTTGATGTCTGTATCAGTAACCCTATTTATTAGAAAGGCAATTGACGTTGATTGAACGTGGTAGATAGTATTGTAAGGTATGTTTGGAGGATGCAAACATATGCTAACTCATTTCTATTGATTTAGTTTTGTTTTTATTTGATATGTTTGGGGGATGCAAACATATGCAAACTCATCTCATTTTAGTTTATTTTGTTTTCTTTGTATGTTTGGGAGATGCAAACATACAAGTACATCCGGGACGAGTTTTGTTATTTAGCATTCTAGATCTTTTGGTTACCGATCAGATTGAAGATAGTTGAGTTGTTTTGGAGTTTCAGATTGGTTTTGTTGAGTTGTTTGGAGTTGTAGTTGAATTTTTGATGCTTGGTGTTACTATCTAACCATATTGAAATGGTTGCTTGATCTTGGTACTCTTCAATTTGCAGATTCTATTTGGCAAACTCACGATTTTTCGCTTCGTGAGTTTGAGGGAGGATGTTAGAGAATATGCTAGAAGATATGTTGCCTTTATTTAATGTTAGAGAATATGCTAGAAGATATGTTGCCTTTATTTAATTTTTTTGATTTGAGATTATATTTCGTATATAATTATTTGTTATAATAGACCCAAATATACTCTAAAATATTCTTATCTAGAATGTTCTCTTAGATAAGGACAAACTATGAATAAATAGAGACAACGATTGTCAATGTAAGAAAACATCTTTTGCAAAATCAATCAGTAAAGAAATAACGATGTAGTCTTTTATGCTTTACCATTTAATCTCTCTCTCTCTCTCCCCTTTCTATATCAAATTCTAACAAAAACAACCATTTTGCATGGACTAATGTTATGATGTGATGCAAAACCATCAGTGATGTAGTGCCAACTATGATACAGATTCATCTTTGATGCAGAGCCATCCGTGATACAAAGTGGCTTGGTTTAAACTTTAATTTCTCAGTGTGACGCATCCTGACTGCCTTGTTCTAGGACTAATCCTTCCTTCAAGCTACTCAAATAAAAATAAACTTTCCTTGACTTCAAGTGAATCTACATCTTGTTTTAAAGGAATGATACACTTAGTTGCTTCGAGTACTTCTTAAATGCGAAACAAATATGATGCAGATGCTTGGAAACTCGTAACAGAATGCTACCAAGATTGAAGTAGAATGCTTAGACATTCCTTTGAACTGCTTGAAGTAGATTTCAAAACAAAACGAAGCCACTTATCTGAACTGCGAAGCCTTTTGACTACAAGAAATCTTGTTTTTTATCGCATTTATTCTCAGCGTCACCAACAAAATGCAGTAAACATCATGTGGCAAGGAAATATTATAAGGATTAAACGCCGTCACTAACGAAGGGTCCAAATTTTCACCACTATAACTTTTGTCGCTGCTTTCATTCGACATTTTCATAGAAAGTTTTCATTTTCCCTCTTTCTCAAAAAACTCCTCCCTCTCCTCTCTTAATTTTATATCCCTCATTTTAATTTCCCTTAGATTTTGCTAACTATTCTATTTTCGTGATCGTTACTTCCCTGATTCACGAATAATAACCCAGGTATTCTTTTATTAATGAATCCTCATATTTCATCTTGTTTAGATTTATCAGATTAGTCGATTTTTGGTTTATTTCTGTCATTAGATATGAATTATTCTTTGTGAAAGCATTTAAATTTTTTAATCACATTGGGAAGTTTAAAGCAATATTGTGTTCAGCCGATTCAAAAATATTAAGGTATTACATGAAAAAGGTGGTGCCTGGCGCAAACGTTAAGGTTACCCGGCTGGTAATCTGGAGCACATAGGTTTGACCCCCAGCCTCTTCACATAATGTGAGGGAAAGGCTGCGCGCGCTAATTGATTACCCCCAGAGCCCGGAAAGCCGTGAGAATAGTACCAGATGGGAGACTGTCTAGGAAGTCCTCACGTTTGAGTATGGGAGCCTTCGGCACTGGGTATCCGCTTTTATTACATGAAAACATGTTCTCTTTAGTTGTCAGTTTTGTAAACATTGTCCGACAACCAAGATTCATAAATTGGAAATATAATATTTCGCATTTAAGATATTACCAAACAATTATGGTTTATACTCGAAGTAGGTTGTTTTGAAAGTGTATCCTATTCGCTAAAAATTTCAGGATTGTGTTTTTCTTTTCTTCTATTTCGCCAGTTCTCTCTTTTCATTCCTAAATTCTTGTAACAATTCATTCTTTTGAATATGTTGGTATACTTTAGAATAAGATAGTGATGGTTCCCTCAATGTAATATCTCACTCACATCTTTGTAGTCTAGGCCTTGGTAGTTCCAACTTCTATTTTTAATCGCTATGTTTAACATCTCTTTGTTTACCTGTAATAGTAATTAGTCCAAAAGTTTGTTGAGTAAAACTTTATATTTCTTCTGTGTAGATAAGCTTAGAAGTGAAGTGCAGTAAAACAATAAACAGATAAAAATAACAAATAGCAACACAAGAGATTTTTGTTTACGCGGAAAACCCAATGAGGGAAAAAACCGCGGGACTAGAAGTCCAAATCTTCCACTATAAGATGATAGTAGGATTACAAGAACTTGTATATATCTCACACTCAGTGGCTCACTCAAGCATGAGGATAAAGACTTCTCAAGCTATCTCTCTTATTGTGTATTTCTTTCTTTCTTATATTTTTACACACTCTCTCGCACTCATATATATAGGTGTGGAATACAAAAGGTTCTCTCACAATGTGGCTTTCAAACTTCTTCCTTGGAAAAATAATGTTTCCATTGGGTTTACATAAATATGCATAGAAAATTGATGTGTCTACACATCTTTCAATAATAATTGTTGAGCTTTCCAATAAATTATGAGGGAAAAACCCAACAAATCTCCCCCTTCCCGACTTAATCAGGAAGCATTTCCATACCAGCACCATCGCAACAGTCATCAAATTCTTAGTTGGTATGACCTTCGTCAACATGTCTGACCAATTATCATCAGTATGAAATTTGTTGAGTTACAACAGCTTTTCTTCCAACGCATCTCTAATCCAGTGATATCGAACACCGATGTGTTTCGATCGGGAATGATAGGCTGAATTTTTAGCAAGTTGAATTGTACTTTGATTGTCACAATATAGATCATAACTTTCTTGTTTTTGGCCCAATTCTAACAAGAAGTTTTTTAGCCATATCATCTCTTTGCATGATTCTGTAGCTGCAATGAATTCGGCTTCGGTTGTAGATAAGGCAACACATTTTTGGAGCTTTGATTGCCAAGATACAGCTCCCCCCGAAAAAGTAATCAAATATCCTGATGTTGATTTTCTAGAGTCAACGTCTCCTGCCATATCTGCGTCTGTGTATCCTTTTAACACAGGTTTTCCTTTTTCGAAGCTCAAACATCTTCTGGTTGTACCTCGGAGATAGAGAAATATCCATTTAACAGCAGCCCAATGTTGCTTTTCAGGATTTGATAAATATCGACTCACGGCTCCAACAGCGTATGCAATGTCCGGTCGTGTACATATCATGGCGTACATTAAACTGCCAACAGCGGAAGAATACAGGACATTCTCCATTTCAGCCATTTCATTTTCAGTTTTTGGACTGTGTTCCTTGCTTAATTTAAAGTGGTTGGCAAGTGGTAAATCTTTCAAGAATTTTCTCTATATATCTTTCTTGCAATAACCATAATAGTCCTTTGGATCTATCACGAGTGACTTTCATTCCAAGAATCTGCTGTGCTGCTCCCAGATCTTTCATTGCAAAAGATTCACTTAAAGCCTTCTTGAGAGCTGCAATTTTCTTTTTGTCATGTCCAACAATCAACATATCGTCAACGTATAATAAAAGTATGATGAAATCACCACCAGCATACTTCTTTATATAGACACAGTAATCGCATAAAGTCTTCTTGAACTCATGTTGAGTCATGAATGAGTCGAACTTCTTATACCATTGGCGCGATGCTTGTTTTAAACCGTATAGACTCTTCTCGAGACGACACACAAGATGTTCTTTTCCCGCAATTTTGAACCCCTCGGGTTGCTCCATATAGATCTCTTCCTCTAGATCTCCGTGTAAAAATGTTGTTTTAACATCGAGTTGTTCAACTTCTAAGTCTAAGCAAGCTGATAAACCCATTACAACTCTAATAGATGACATTTTTACCATGGGAGAAAATATTTCATCAAAATCAATACCTTTCTTTTGATTGCAACCCTTAACAACAATTCGAGTTTTGTATCTGGGTAGACTATTCTTCTCTTCTGTTTTTAACTTGTACACCCATTTGCATTTTAAGGCTTGTTTTCCCTTGGGTAGCTCCACCAGGTCATATGTATAATTGTCATGCAAGGATTGCATTTCTTCCTGCATAGCTTTCTCCCATTCTCCTTTGTGTTCACTGGTTATAGCTTGTTCGTAACTTCGAGGCTCCCCCTCATCAGCGATTACCACATACTCATCTTTAGGATATCTAACAGAGGCATGTCTTTCTCTTATAGAGCGTCGTAATTGAGGTTGTGTTGTGGCATTTGTTTCATCTGTCATCTCTTCATTTGACTAAGATTGTTCATGTAATGATGGCTCTTCAATTGATTATTCAGTAACTTCATGTTTTCTTTGCAACCCATTATGATTAGGCTCCTCCTCTTGCCTTCCACCTGCATCTTGCATCACAAAGGATGGTGCAGGATCTGAATATATTATTTGCTTAGGTCTGGACTTCTCTGCTTGCTTAAGATCTTCTATTGTCTTGTCTTCAAAGAAGATAACATCCTGGCTTCTAATAATCTTTCTTTTAACTGGGTCCCATAACCGATATCCAAACTCATTTTTAGGAGAACTAAAGTAAATACACTTCTTGGTTTTTGAGTCAAGTTTAGCTCGCTTGTAACGACCCGAATTTCTCCCGACCCCAATCGATCGCAAGATCGATCAAGACCGTTCAAAACCCGCGTACGTTAACTTTGGGCATACAACACATCAGAACAACAACACAGACTTTTATAACATCAATAATAAATGTTACATCAGAGTACAGAATATATCAGAGTACATCGATAAATAATACAGCGGAAGAAACATTTAAAATAAATTAAATACATTGCAGCGGAACTAATCTCAGCGGAAGGCCATCAGTAACTGGACCCAGCTTCAGTCTTTAATCCAGGATCCTGCTTAACTATATCTGCAAGAAGCTACTTAACTGCCCGTGTGGAAAGAGGGCACCCGAGTTTGCAAAGTGAAACAAACTACAGGTCAGTCGTGGGACTGGTGTGAGAATTCTATACTTAACTTAACTTATCTAATAAGTAAGCTGATCACAGGACCACGCCGCTAACGCGGAACGGGTTTACTCCATTTGATTGCCAGTGCATAAATAAAGTAAATCGTCAAATATCGCAATGCTTTTTTTTTAGAAAAAATGAAACCATTATAAGACCCAGGTCCCATCACACAATGCAACGCACACCAGAGGATAGGGTTTTACCTTATAATGGTCAAAAGATGCTTGATACGTAAAGACGATATTATTATTAGTGTGTATATAATTTAAAAACAATTTCAATCATAAATATCAATCATAGACGGCATAGTACCCCATCCTACTATGTCGCCATACTAGTTCTACAATCAAAACCGCAAGGTCGTATTGGGAATTGGGTTTCCATCATGAGTCGAGGCTAGAGGCAAGCTCCTCTCCGATTCGAGACACTCTAGCAAATGCCTCAGGATCCCCCGCAGTGAACCCTTGGATGCGGTAGGGCCGGTCCCCGCCTATTGGCAGTGGATTGGTTATGCCTGAACACACGCTTCCCGGTTCCTTTGAACCTATAATATGACCACTATCGGCCTATAAAAATCCGAGGCGCCTCAAAATCCATCATCCACATAAGTAAAATGTCAGGGCTGGTAGGTCACTGACACCACTCTAGCTAGAAAGAAACATGTGCACTCCCTACGGTCCATATCCCGTTTTTGACTCATACCGGGGTGTAAGGCTCGCGAAGTCACGATATACACAAAGCTATGCCGTAATAGGCTATGCTTTGATCATCCCACAAGGCCCTGCTTTTCAACAAAAGCCTTGATCAATTTGCATCTTGGCGTGCCACATTGTCAGACCCTACCATATTATTAATCATCTACCAATATATATATAACCTCTAAGCTCATACGACTTAGAGAAGGGTGATAAGTAAAGAATAAATTCTTCACCACCAAACAGAAATATATAATCAGTAGCGTTCAACAAATACAGTAGAAAGGAATACAATGTTAGACACGCAATCCATTTACAAGTCCGCTCTGGGTCTGAGCGAAACATCGTGTCCGTCGATCTCCAAATGCGTTTGGACGGTCATTACCAAATACCTTGCCTTGGAAGGCCAATCCCAATTCAAGATACCAGTCATCATCATCCCAACGATGTGAAAACCTTCGGTCTTCAATCACCGTCTTCGTCTTCGACTCTTGATCGTCGTGATGATTATTCAGAATGGGTTAAACCCGGCCTTTTTGAATATCCCGCGTAATTTGGGATTAAAAAGCGAATATTGGAAAATCACACATTACGCCACATTCCAACTCCGAGTATTCTTTCAATAAGATATTCGTTTTAGAAGATTCTCATTAATTTTATCAAAGATAAATATTTAAAATAAAATCTATAAATCAATTTCTAAAAATATGGAATTCCACAGAAATCCAATCAATACATAATCGATATAAATTTCTGTATCAGACTAATAGTATAAATGAAATAACGACAAAGCCTCTTAAATTCCATATATAATATCGGTCTTCTTTTACAGAAGCCCATCTCAATTATTACCAATAGAATTTCCACTTAATTCCTATTTAATATCTTAAATTGGAAGACTGTGATTTTAGAAAATGCCTTTTTCAAATCTATAAAATAGATTCATAAGTTCCAAATAACAATTTCAATGTAAATTGGATTAAAGGACAAATGTCGTTTAAAACATCGTCCACGGTAAATCCACTTCACATCTTAATTTATTACATATCACAAAATATAATTGCAAATGCTAGTAATTTTTTAAAAACATATTTTAAAATAATCATAAAAATATTCTTTATATAAAAGATTCTAAATGAGAAGTATTCTTTATTTTACAAATCTTTATCTTTTACAAATATTCTTTGTTTAACATATAGTTGATTAAAAATATATTACGAAAAATATATGCACTTTATATAAAAAGGATTTCTAATGTAAAAATAGTCTTATTTAAAAGAACACTTGAATCGAAATGCGACTCAAACATTTACCATATAATTTGGATTATATGGATTTCACACACATCATATATATGACAATAACGGTATAATCATCAAGTCATCCATTACATCCAAAGTGTAATTTCCACTGTGTAAGCGTTAAATTTAAATAATAACGCTCATCATAGCCTGTCGATCTAACGATCAACATACAGCTAAATATTAGGATTAGTGTATGTGAATTTTCATCCCAACACCCGTGTGGGGTTTTCAACCAATCAAGCAAATGATAAACTAATTTGTGCACTTGGGCGATGTGTGAAAATTACCGTCCCAATCACATACACAAGTCGGGTAACTTGTCTATGGAAGTGTATTACACAATATATAACACGACGATAAAAATGTCTCTTTTATTTATATTCCTTTTATTGCCTATAAACGGTCAATAAAAATGTGATCTTTATTTCTATACTTTTTATTGTAATTTACATTTTTTTTTAACAAAATGTCCTTTTTATTCTAACTTACATTTTGAATGTTATTTTTCTTTTTATTGTTTATTTACATCAAAATGTAAATGTTCCCTTTTTCATTGTTTATTATTAACAACAAAAATCTCGTCTTCTATATTTATTCTTTTCAATGAAAGCAATTTCACATAAAATTGTAATTCTTTAATTTTATTCTTTTTATTGTCTCTAGAAAGACAATAAAATGTAACACAAAAATATATTCTTTTCATCGCATCTAAAATGATGATAAAAATGTAACATTAACATTGTTATTTTTATCGCATCAAAAATGTCGATAAAAATGAATCACTAACATTGTCTATTTTTATCGCACCAAAAATGAATCACTAACATTGTCTATTTTTATCGCACCAAAAATGTCGATAAAAATGACAACATTAACCATTCTATTTTCACCGCATTCAAAATGACGATAAAATATTCAACATTAACAATTCTATTTTTCCCGCATTCAAAATGACGATAAAATATTATCATAAGAAATGAAAGCAAAATGTTCTTTTTATTACTAAAAGGAAAAACAACAAAAATGCTTCTTTTAATGCTTAAAAGAAACATGACATAAAAATGTTCTTTTAATGTTAAAAAGAAGAAGCGACAAAAACGACCCTTTTCATGTTAAAAAGAAAAGGTGACAAAATATGTTTTTAATTCTAAAAAGAAAAAGCGACAAAAATTATCTTTTTATTCTAATGCAATATCTTTACAAAAGTGGTATTTTAATATCAATGCGAATTTTCAATTTCTTACTACATATAAAAATGTAAACTTTATTTTACATTGTATATATCATCCTAAATTACATATAAAAATGTAAGTTTTAATTTTATTTGCAAATCCCATTTCTAATTACATATAAAAATGTAATTTTTATTTCACATTGTAAATCCATGTCCCAACTACATAAAGAAATGTAATTGTTATAATGCAATACCAATTCATATTCTAATTACATTGAAAAATGTAATTTTTATCTTACCAATATATCTCATATGTAAATTACATAGAAAAAAAAAGTCATTTTTATTTTACCGTTCTAATTCACATCTAAATTACATAGGAAAATGTAATTCTTATCATGCGGTACAAATTCAATTTTAAGTTACATAGAAAAATGTAATTTTCATCATGCGATGGAAATTCATATTTTAATTACATAGAAAAATGTAATTTCTAACATACGACATAAATTCATATCTAAATTACATCTAAAAATGTAATTTTTATCATACAGTGTAAATTCACATTTTAATTACCTATAAAAATGTAATTTTTAATTTACAAAGCAAGTTCATACATTCATTTCATATACATTACAAAATAAATGAAATTTCATTCATGCGGAGTAAATTCATTCATAAATTACATAATAAAATGTAATTTATTTCATACGGTGTAAATTCATTCATAAATTACATAATAAAAATGTAATTTATTTTACATCATAAAATTTCATTCTTTTACTTACAATGTAAAAATATTCACTTTTATGTTTACAATGTAAAGCTATCAACTTTTTATTTTTATAATGTAAAAATATCAACCTTTATATTTTACGGTGTAAAAATATCAACTTTTATATTTTAATGTAAAAACATCATCTTTTAATATTTAATCGTAAAATATCACCTTTTAATATTTTACAATGTAAAAATTTATCACCTTTCTATTTACACCGTAAAAATTTATCTTTTTATTTCCATTTAAAAATATGATCTTTTTCTTCTTCTTTTTTCAATATAAAAAAATATTATCTTTTTTATTTACATCGTAAAATTTTCATCTTTTTATTTTCAATACAAATATATGATTTAAATCTAAATTTAATTTTCTAATCCCAAATAGAATTCAATAATATAGCAATTTCAATGCGGATCTAACATGTCACAAACAACAAATCATACCACAAGCAACAATCAATCATCTATCCAACCAAAACATTTCAGATCTGAATCAACACAATAATACAATAATTTTTAACACGAGAAAATTAATTAATAATTAATTAAATAATAGAATTTGAATTCTCACATTGAATTTTGGCCGAAATTTGACTGTCTCTGTTTCAGCTGCGGTCTGCGCCATCGTGAAGCTCTCGGAAAGACGAGTCCAACGCAACTGACGGTTCGTCAATCGGACCTCGTATGAGAGAGATATCGATTTTTAAACATTGGATAAATTAAATATTATTAAATAAAATAATAATAAAATATTACCCTCTCCTTCCTCACGCTACATGATAAACGGCCAAACCCATAGCCGACTTCTCCAATTTCTGGTCGCACCCCCCCACGGACCACCATTCACCGATCAGACACCACCACACGAACCGCCATGCCGAGAGCCATCTACACCACCAACCCCTTGAAGCTCGGCCTCCCCTAGGACCCGCAAACCAATAAAAACCGCAGCCCCTTCTCGGACGAAATTCGCGAAATCTGTGCACCAAAATCCGATCTTAAATGTATAGATTTGTAGCTCTCTGAATTCTCTTCGATTTGGTAGGTCATACGTCAATTTTCGTCGAGCGGATTGAGAGATCTTAGCATTTGAAATTCAGACAATTTCAGCCATAGAAAACTGCAGTGGCGGCTGGCCTCCATTAGGGTTTTCGGATTTTTAATATTATTTTAATGTTTAATTCCGAATTTCGTGAAATAAAGTAGATTTTTGGACTTTCTCGGATTTGGGCCTGCATACTGTCGATCTTAACGTTTTAAGGCCTTCTGAACGCGATGGGCTATGTCCCGGGCTTCAATTATGATGTCTATATGTTTTTTTTTCGGTTTTAATTTAAAAATACAATATTAAATAAATAATTTAGTTTCTACCGTACATTCAAATATGCCGGGGCCACATACGACCTCAGAAAATTCTAATTTTTTTTTTAGCTTTCTTATGATGATACGAATCCAACAAAATTATTTTCGTCGAATTCTGAGACTGTTTGAAAAATGGCTATTTTTAAGGCGTTTAAATTTAACTAAAATAGTCAAAACACATTTTATTTTGCCACGCTCACATATTAATTCAAAAATTCTGAAAATTGAAACCTAGATATAATTTGACATTCCGGTTCCAACAAAAGTGGTTTCGTCGAAAACGGAGGTCGTTTGAAAAATGACTATTTTCAAGGCTAATATATTTAATATTAAAAATACATTTTTAAACAAATAAATTTCCGAAACTCAAAATGTATAAGTGTTTTACTGTTTTTCAATGCAGAAACGTCATTCCAAACTCAAAGGAAGTGGTTTCGAGTCGAAATTCCTTCATATGTGAAAAGTAGCCTTTCGGACCATATATATTATATAAATTCTACAACGACCTTTCTAAAAATTGAATTGGCCATAACTTTTGATTTCCGCTATGAAATTTCAATTTTTCAGATTCGTTAGAAAGATATTTTTAAATAGATTCTAATATTTTTGGTTTCACTAAAATCCTTTAAATTTTGCATTCTGTACGGTCAGTCAAAGTTCAAGTTTGACTTTTCAAACTACCGCGTTATTTCTAATTCCATTTATATTTAAATTAAATTTATTCGTTTTAACTTCGATAAAAATAAATTCTAGGCATTATTATTTAAAATAAGCCACTTTATATTTTCAAAATTCATTAAAATTTTCTAAAATAAAAATTTTAAATTGGTTCAGAATTTGCGGGTTGTTACAATCTCCCCCACTTAAAATCTTTTCGTCCTCGAAAAGGGAGTGAGCTAAAAGTTGTTTATTTAACTAATTTAATTTTCATTCTTTTACTGTTTTTAAATAATTTTATTAGTTGAACTGATATTCACACAACTCAATCATCAATCAATTTGTTGATTAAAATTCAAATATATATAGCTTTTATATACCAAAAATTATATTTTCTAAAATCAAATTATATATATAATTACAAGTATGTTAATTATAGATTTCTCACTCTGAACTCATTCTAGGGCATTACTAACCCCATCTCTAATGAGTTTACTCATTCTAGGATATTGCTGATCCTATCTCTAATGAGTATTCTTATTGGATATTACTAATCCAATCTCTGATGAGTCTGCTGTTATGTTCTAACGAGTTGTATCCCAAAGATTTGAGCTAACCAGAGCTCTGATACCAGCTGTAACGACCCGAATTTCTCCCGACCCCAATCGATCGCAAGATCGATCAAGACCGTTCAAAACCCGCGTACGTTAACTTTGGGCATACAACAAATCAGAACAACAACACAGACTTTTATAACATCAATAATAAATGTTACATCAGAGTACAGAATATATCAGAGTACATCGATAAATAATACAGCGGAAGATACATTTAAAATAAATTAAATACATTGCAGCGGAACTAATTTCAGCGGAAGACCATCAGTAACTGGACCCAGCTTCAGTCTTCAATCCAGGATCCTGCTTAACTATATCTGCAAAAAGCTACTCAACTGCCCGTGTGGAAAGAGGGCACCCGAGTTTGCAAAGTGAAACAAACTACAGGTCAGTCGTGGGACTGGTGTGAGAATTCTATACTTAACTTATCTAATAAGTAAGCTAATCACAGGACCACGCCGCTAACGCGGAACGGGTTTACTCCATTTGATTGCCAGTGCATAAATAAAGTAAATCGTCAAATATCGCACTGCTTTTTTTTAGAAAAAATGAAACCATTATAAGACCCTGGTCCCATCACACAATGCAACGCACACCAGAGGATAGGGTTTTACCTTATAATGGTCAAAAGATGCTTGATACGTAAAGACGATATTATTATTAGTGTGTATATAATTTAAAAACAATTTCAATCATAAATATCAATCATAGACGGCATAGTACCCCATCCTACTATGTCGCCATACTAGTTCTACAATCAAAACCGCAAGGTCGTATTGGGAATTGGGTTTCCATCATGAGTCGAGGCTAGGGGAAAGCTCCTCTCCGATTCGAGACACTCTAGCAAATGCCTTAGGATCCCCCGTAGTGAACCCTTGGATGCGGTAGGGCCAGTCCCCGCCTATTTGCAGTGGATTGGTTATGCCTGAACACACGCTTCCCGGTTCCTTTGAACCTATAATATGACCACTATCGGCCTATAAAAATCCGAGGCACCTCAAAATTCATCATCCACATAAGTAAAACGTCAGGGCTGGTAGGTCACTGATAACACTCTAGCTAGAAAGAAACATGTGCACTCCCTACGGTCCATATCCCGTTTTTGACTCATACCGGGGTGTGAGGCTCGCGAAGTCACGATATACACAAAGCTATGCCGTAATAGGCTATGCTTTGATCATCCCACAAGGCCCTGCTTTTCAACAAAAGCCTTGATCAATTTGCATCTTGGCGTGCCACATTGTCAGACCCTACCATATTATTGATCATCTACCAATATATATATAACCTCTAAGCTCATACGACTTAGAGAAGGGTGATAAGTAAAGAATAAATTCTTCACCACCAAACAGAAATATATAATCAGTAGCGTTCAACAAATACAGTAGAAAGGAATACAATGTTAGACACGCAATCCATTTACAAGTCCGCTCTGGGTCTGAGCGAAACATCGTGTCCGTCGATCTCCAAATGCGTTTGGACGGTCATTACCAAATACCTTGCCTTGGAAGGCCAATCCCAATTCAAGATACCAGTCATCATCATCCCAACGATGTGAAAACCTTCGGTCTTCAATCACCGTCTTCGTCTTCGACTCTTGATCGTCGTGATGATTATTCAGAATGGGTTAAACCCGGCCTTTCTGAATATCTCGCATAATTTGGGATTAAAAAGCGAATATTGGAAAATCACACATTACGCCACATTCCAACTCCGAGTATTCTTTCAATAAGATATTCGTTTTAGAAGATTCTCATTAATTTTATCAAAGATAAATATTTAAAATAAAATCTATAAATCAATTTCTAAAAATATGGAATTCCACAGAAATCCAATCAATACATAATCGATATAAATTTCTGTATCAGACTAATAGTATAAATGAAATAACGGCAAAGCCTCTTAAATTCCATATATAATATCGGTCTTCTTTTACAGAAGCCCATCTCAATTATTACCAATAGAATTTCCACTTAATTCCTATTTAATATATTAAATTGGAAGACTTTGATTTTAGAAAATGCCTTTTTCAAATCTATAAAATAGATTCATAAGTACCAAATAACAATTTCAATGTAAATTGGATTAAAGGACAAATGTCGTTTAAAACATCGTCCACGGTAAATCCACTTCACATCTTAATTTATTACATATCACAAAATATAATTGCAAATGCTAGTAATTTTTTAAAAACATATTTTAAAATAATCATAAAAATATTCTTTATATAAAAGATTCTAAATGAGAAGTGTTCTTTATTTTACAAATCTTTATCTTTTACAAATATTATTTGTTTAACATATAGTTGATTAAAAATATATTACGAAAAATATATGCACTTTATATAAAAAGGATTTCTAATGTAAAAATAGTCTTATTTAAAAGAACACTTGAATCGAAATGCGACTCAAACATTTACCATATAATTTGGATTATATGAATTTCACACACATCATATATATGACAATAACGGTATAATCATCAAGTCATCCATTACATCCAAAGTGTAATTTCCACTATGTAAGCGTTAAATTTAAATAATAACGCTCATCACAGCCTGTCGATCTAACGATCAACATACAACTAAATATTGGGATTAGTGTATGTGAATTTTCATCCCAACACCTGTGTGGGGTTTTCAACCAATCAAGCAAATGATAAACTAATTTGTGCACTTGGGCGATATGTGAAAATTACCGTCCCAATCACATACACAAGTCGGGTAACTTGTCTATGGAAGTGTATTACACAATATATAACACGACGATAAAAATGTCTCTTTTATTTATATTCCTTTTATTGCCTATAAACGGTCAATAAAAATGTGATCTTTATTTCTATACTTTTTATTGTAATTTAAATTTTTTTTTTTTAACAAAATGTCCTTTTTATTCTAACTTACATTTTGAATGTAATTTTTCTTTTTATTGTTTATTTACATCAAAATGTAAATGTTCCCTTTTCATTGTTTATTATTAACAACAAAAATCTCGTCTTCTATGTTTATTCTTTTCAATGAAAGCAATTTTACATAAAATTGTAATTCTTTAATTTTATTCTTTTTATTGTCTCTAGAAAAACAATAAAATGTAACACAAAAATATATTCTTTTTATCGCATCTAAAATGATGATAAAAATGTAACATTAACATTGTTATTTTTATCGCATCAAAAATGTCGATAAAAATGAATCACTAACATTGTCTATTTTTATCGCACCAAAAATGTCGATAAAAATGAATCACTAACATTGTCTATTTTTATCGCACCAAAAATATCGATAAAAATGACAACATTAACCATTCTATTTTCACCGCATTCAAAATGACGATAAAATATTCAACATTAACAATTCTATTTTTACCGCATTCAAAATGACGATAAAATATTATCATAAGAAATGAAAGCAAAATGTTCTTTTTATTACTAAAAGGAAAAACAACAAAAATGCTTCTTTTAATGCTAAAAAGAAACATGACATAAAAATGTTGTTTTAATGTTAAAAAGAAGAAGCGACAAAAACGACCCTTTTCATGTTAAAAAGAAAAGGTGACAAAATATGTTTTTAATTCTAAAAAGAAAAAGCGACAAAAATTATCTTTTTATTCTAATGCAATATCTTTACAAAAGTGATATTTTAATATCAATGCGAATTTTCAATTTCTTACTACATATAAAAATGTAAACTTTATTTTACATTGTATATATCATCCTAAATTACATATAAAAATGTAAGTTTTAATTTTATTTGCAAATCCCATTTCTAATTACATATAAAAATGTAATTTTTATTTCACATTGTAAATCCATGTCCCAACTACATAAAGAAATGTAATTGTTATATTGCAATACCAATTCATATTCTAATTACATTGAAAAATGTAATTTTTATCTTACCAATATAACTCATATATAAATTACATAGAAAAAAAAAGTCATTTTTATTTTACCGTTCTAATTCACATCTAAATTACATAGGAAAATGTAATTCTTATCATGCGGTACAAATTCAATTTTAAGTTACATAGAAAAATGTAATTTTCATCATGCGATGAAAATTCATATTTTAATTACATAGAAAAATGTAATTTCTAACATACGACATAAATTCATATCTAAATTACATCTTAAAATGTAATTTTTATCATACAGTGTAAACTCACATTTTAATTACCTATAAAAATGTAATTTTTAATTTACAAAGCAAGTTCATACATTCATTTCATATACATTACAAAATAAATGAAATTTCATTCATGCGGAGTAAATTCATTCATAAATTACATAATAAAATGTAATTTATTTCATACGGTGTAAATTCATTCATAAATTACATAATAAAAATGTAATTTATTTTACATCATAAAATTTCATTCTTTTACTTACAATATAAAAATATTCACTTTTATGTTTACAATGTAAAGCTATCAACTTTTTATTTTTATAATGTAAAAAATCAACCTTTATATTTTACGGTATAAAAATATCAACTTTTACATTTTAATGTAAAAACATCGTCTTTTAATATTTAATCGTAAAATATCACCTTTTAATATTTTACAATGTAAAAATTTATCACCTTTCTATTTACACCGTAAAAATTTATCTTTTTATTTCCATTTAAAAATATGATCTTTTTCTTCTTCTTTTTTCAATACAAAAAATATTATCTTTTTATTTACATCGTAAAATTTTCATCTTTTTATTTTCAATACAAATATATGATTTAAATCTAAATTTAGATTTAATTTTCTAATCCCAAATAGAATTCAATAATATAACAATTTCAATGCGGATCTAACATGTCACAAACAACAAATCATACCACAAGCAACAATCAATCATCTATCCAACCCAAACATTTCAGATCTGAATCAACACAATAATACAATAATTTTTAACACGAGAAAATTAATTAATAATTAATTAAATAATATAATTTGAATTCTCACATTGAATTTTGGCCGAAATTTGACTGTCTCTGTTTCAGCTGCGGTCTGCGCCATCGCGAAGCTCTCGGAAAGACGAGTCCAACGCAATTGACGGTTCGTCAATCGGACCTCGTATGAGAGAGATATCGATTTTTAAACATTGGATAAATTAAATATTATTAAATAAAATAATAATAAAATATTACTCTCCTTCCTCACGCTACATGATAAACGGCCGAACCCGACTTCTCCAATTTCTGGTCGCACCCCCCCACGGACCACCATTCACCGATCAGACACCACCACACGAACCGCCACGCCGAGAGCCATCTACACCACCAACCTCTTGAAGCTCGGCCTCCCCTAGGACCCGCAAACCAATAAAAACCGCAGCCCTTCTCGGACGAAATTCGCGAAATCCGTGCACCAAAATCCGATCTTAACCGTATAGATTTGTAGCTCTCTGAATTCTCTTCGATTTGGTAGGTCATACGTCAATTTTCGTCGAGCGGATTGAGAGATCTTAGCATTTGAAATTCAGACAATTTCAGCCATAGAAAACTGCAGTGGCGGCTGGCCTCCATTAGGTTTTTCGGATTTTTAATATTATTTTAATGTTTAAGTCCGAATTTCGTAAAATAAAGTGGATTTTTGGACTTTCTCGGATTTGGGCCTGCTTACTGTCGATCTTAACGTTTTGAGGCCTTCTGAACGCGATGGGCTATGTCCCGGGCTCCAAATCTGATGTCTATATGTTTTTTTTTCGGTTTTAATTTAAAAATACAATATTAAATAAATAATTTAATTTCTACCGTACATTTAAATATGCCGGGGCCACATACGACCTCAGAAAATTCTAAAAAAAATATTTTTAGCTTTCTTATGACGATACGAATCCAACAAAATTATTTTCGTCGAATTCTGAGACTATTTAAAAAATGGTTGTTTTTAAGGCGTTTAAATTTAACTAAAATAGTCAAAACACATTTTATTTCGCCACGCTCACATATTAATTCGAAAAATTCTGAAAATTGAAACCTAGCTATAATTTGACATTCCGGTTCTAACAAAAGTGGTTTCGTCGAAAACGGAGGTCGTTTGAAAAATGACTATTTTCAAGGCTAATATATTTAATATTAAAAATACATTTTTAAACAAATAAATTTCCGAAACTCAAAATATATAAGTTTTTTACTGTTTTTCAATGCAGAAACGTCATTCCAAACTCAAAGGAAGTGGTTTCGAGTCGAAATTCCTTCATATGTGAAAAGTAGCCTTTCGGGCCATATATATTATATAAATTCTACAACGACCTTTCTAAAAATTGAATTGGCCATAACTTTTGATTTCCGCTATGAAATTTCAATTTTTCAGATTCGTTAGAAAGATATTTTTAAATAGATTCTAATATTTTTGGTTTCACTAAAATCCGTTAAATTTTGCATCCTGTACGGTCAGTCAAAGTTCAAGTTTGACTTTTCAAACTACCGCGTTATTTCTAATTCCATTTGTATTTAAATTAAATTTATTCGTTTTAACTTCGATAAAAATAAATTCTAGCCATTATTATTTAAAATAAGTCACTTTATATTTTCAAAATTCATTAAAATTTTCTAAAATAAAAATTTTAAATTGGTTCAGAATTTGCGGGTTGTTACATCGCTCGTCTTTAGAAATATGAACGAATGCAAGACAACCAAACACCTTCAAGTGGTCATAAGAGATCTTCTTGCCTGAACAAACTTCATCTGGAATGCCTTTGTTTAGTGGACCGGATGGTGAGAGATTAATTATATCAGCAGCAGTCTTCACGGCTTCTCCTCGGAATGATTTAGAGAGTTTAGCATGAGATATCATACATCGAACTCTTTCTGCGATAGTTCGATTCATTCTCTCAGCAACACCGTTTAGTTGAGGTGTCTTTGGAGGTGTTTTCTCAAGACGGATGCCAAATGTCTTGCAGTACTCTTCAAATGGACCACAATATTCACCACCATTATCATCTCGGACACACTTCAACTTCTTGTTTGTTTGGCGTTCCACCATGGCATGAAACTCCTTAAAAGACGCAAGTACATTGTCTTTTGTTTTCAACAAATACACCCAAACCTTTCTTGAGTGATCATCAATGAATGTTACAAAATATAATGCACCTCTAAGAGATTTTTCAGTCATAAAGCAGACATCAGTATGTACTAAATCAAGGATATGCTTTTTTCTTGATGGTCTATTTGATCTATAAAAGGAAACTCTATGTTGTTTCCCAGCCAAACAATCAATACAAGGTTCAAGTGTTTTACCTTTCGCTTCAGGGATCAGCTCCTTTTGGGCAAGTATTTGCAATCCCTTTTCACTTATGTGTCCTAATCTCTTATGCCATAGTTCCAATACTGAATCATCATGGACAACATTGGCTTCATCGCGTAAGCAACCACGTATTAAATACAAAGAGCCTTCCTTTTTGCCTCGAGCAATGACCATGTTTCCATTTGTGAGTTTCCATTTTCCAGAGCCAAATTGATTAACTAAACTAGCGTCATCAAGCTTACCTGCAGATATTAGATTGAGGCGCATATCTGGAACATGTCTTGCGTCCTTCAATATGAGCTTGCAATCAGTATTAGTTTTCAAATGAACATCTCCTATGCCAACAATTTTGCTAGTAACTTGATTACCCATTTTAACAGTACCAAAATTACCTTTTTGATAAGAAGAAAATAACCATTCATGTGGAGTAATGTGAAAGGAAGCACCTGAGTCGACAATCCATATATTGTCATCATAAGTCAAATTGAGATAATTGTCATCTCCAATAAAGAATACATCTGATTCTTCTTTGACTGCAACTGCTGTAGTGTTTTATTTTTCCTTCTTTCTCGAGTCAACTTGATTTGGCTTCACAGTTCCATTTTTTTGATCTCTTTTAAAATTACGACATTCAGATTTTTTATGATCTGGTTTGCCACAATAATAACAAGTGATTCTGGAGCGGGATTTGGAGCGTCCTCTTGACTTATCACGTCCCTTATTTTTATTTCTTCCATGAAATTCACTTCTGCCACGATTCTCTGCTATATGAGCCTCGTTTTGTATTGTTCCACGCTCTTTTCTTTTTGCCTCTTCATTTAGAAGGCTATCAGCAACCGCATCCATGGTGAGTTTTCCTTCTGAAGCTGAGTTACTTAGAGTAACAACCAAAGTATCCCAACTCTCAAGTAAAGAGCTTAAAAGAAGACAGGCTTGCAGTTCATCATCTATCTTCATTTCAATCTTGGTTAACTTGTTTACTAAGCCCTTAAAGCTGTCCAGGTGCTCAATCATGCTTTGACCATCTTTGTACTCCGATTTAACCAATCGTCTTACTAGACGAGCTTTGTTCTGAGGTGTCTTCTTTTGAATCATAGACTCAAGTTTCTCCCACAACTGATAGGCATTAGTATAAGTAGATACATGCTCGAATAAACTTTGATCTATATATTTTCAGATCATGGCAACTACTTTCCGATTCAAAAGTTCCCAATCTTTTTTGGGTTTTCCTTCCGGCTTATCTGCTTTTGTGATTGGCTCGTACAAATCCTTGCAGTACAAATGATCTTCCATCATTGGCTTCCAGTAAGAAAAATTCTCTGCAATGAGCTTAAACATTTCACCATCATGTGTAATGGTGGTCTCCATTTTGGCTTACACAAGAAGGAAATACATATTGCTGAACCAAGCTCTGATACCACTGTTGAGTAAAACTTTATATTTCCTCTGTGTAAATAAGCTTAGAAGTGAAGTGCAATAAAACAATTAACAGATAAAAATAACAAACAGCAACATAAGAGATTTTTGTTTACGTGGAAAACCCAATGAGGGAAAAAACCGCGGGACTAGAAGTCTAATTCTTCCACTATAAGATGATAGTAGGATTACAAGAACTTGTATATATCTCACACTCAGTGGCTCACTCAAGCTTGAGGATAAAGACTTCTCAAGCTATCTCTCTTATTGTGTATTTCTCTATTTCTTTCTTATATTTTTACACACTCTCTCACACTCATATATATAGGTGTGGAATACAAAAGGTTCTCTCACAATGTGGCTTTCAAACTTCTCCCTTGGAAAAATAATGTCTGTCTACACCTTTGGGAATTATAAGCATAGACTATGAAACAGAGGATGTGGAGATCGTTTGAAACATGTAAGACATAAGTGTGAACAAGCTGATCCATATTGAGAGCAGCGGTTAATAAAAGGAGAACAAGATTCCATAAAACAGCTATTCTACCATGAGGAGCTTCAGAAAGATTGTGCATGTAATTCCGGTTTGGTTAAATGAGTTGATAGGCTTATGTTTTGATCTTATTTCTACAATTAATCAGATTTTCTGATTTTTAATGAGTCTCTTAATTTCTTTCATTTTGAAGATGTCATTCTTTCCTCTTATATTCCATTTGCTAGCGTGTCTTTTATTGGAAGTTGGATGGATATTTTGAGGACATGAAAGGATCTTACAAGGGGAGGTGCTGTGGGGGAAACTGTGTGCTTTGGATCTTATTGTAAAGGAAGAGCATGTTAATGGGAAAATGACTTATGGAGGGAAAGTTATGCTTTTGTCTCGACTTTTTTAAGGCCTAAAGTGAAATTTGTCCCTTTTCTAAACTAATTTGGCAGCGAATATTGATCTAAAATGTGAAAATGAATTATCTAAAGCCTGTTTCATTTTTAAGTTTTCAGTTATAGAAGATGTAAGAGGAAGAAGTCTACTACTTGGAGTTGAGCTAGTTACAGGCCGTCTTAGGAAAACTCTAGCTGGCTCAGAAGTAGTGTTCGTTATGAAACAAGTGAAAGGTAACCCAAAAATCTAAATGGTTGTTCATGAAAAATCAAAGCATAAAGTAGAACATAATGCACAAAGATGAAATTATCATGACGCAACCCTAAGCTCTTATTTAGTGGTTGCTTTTTTTTTGGGGCCTCTATTGAAATTATTTATGTTTTTTATCTTGGATATTATGTATTGATAGGAATGGGAGTACTAATTGTAAAATGATGTCGTTTCAGAAATGATTTTAAGATAACTTCTCTTTTCTTCTTCACAAAGGAAGATGTTTAGTATGTGTCTAATTCTCTCATTTTGTTTTCTATTCTATATCCTTCTTCTATAGATCTTTTATATCCCTGTTTTGAATTTTGCTATGGTACACGCATAAGAATTGAATATAGAAACATTTATTATCACTGTTACCAGAGACTATCGGTTGCTTCTATTGCAGAACACACGTTTATATCAAAAATTATTTTTGGCATATTATCCGGTTGATGTAATGGACACTGCTATTTCAAAGATGCGGACTTGAAAATATGCCAGTTAGTGTGTGTGTACCATGGTTTGCTCTCACTTACCTTTCTTCATTAGTCCCCGGCTCTGACCAAGTGACCATACCTCCATGTGGATTGGTTTCATCACAGTTCTGGACAGCAACGAAAAATCAACTAAATTGGGCATACGGACTTTATCATCTCCCACTATGACATGTTGAACTGATGAACTAAGAATGTTTAAAAACGTGTTGCCCATTTTCAAGATTATATTTCAAAGTCATATTGGAAAAAAACACGGAATTTCTTTTTAACTTTTTCATGTAGTGGTTATGGTAATTATATGTTCATTTCCTTATATCATGTCCTATGTTTTGCAGATAATCTACTTAACGATCATGAAAAAGTTGTAGGAGTTTAATGATTATATGTGTAGCACTGTAAGTTTATGTGAACCAAATTTTATTAATTGTCTTTTATCACCACCAGTATGAATTCACTGTGTTCTTAAGGTTGTAGGAATGTAAATAAGCATGCAGGAACTTCTGGTAAAGAAAATAGTAGTTGATGAACCAAATGATAAAAATAATTACATTAAAATGTAAACTACATTTTCATTCATGTAATATTTTATTTTACGAAAACTAGGTGAACATGCAATAGCTTGCTCTTACTGTTGCTCTTGTGCCAATCAAGTGGATTTCCCACCACATGAAACTGGAGAAACTTGCTATAAATTTCTTTTTATAAGGTACTATTTCCATTTCATGATTTGAGTACACGCTAGCTAGTGATATATGATATTTTTATGCTTATAGTTCTTCTTATTCAGCATGGCTGAAAAGTCAAAGATCTAACCATGATAAATCAGTTCTAAAGTGAAAACAAAGCATGTCCTAAAAATATGCAAATGTTTGGTTCCATAAAATATATAGGAGAAATTGCAGGTCTTAGAGCATCTTCAATGCATATAAAATGTAATGTCTATTTAATCCTATGTGTTCACAATGTGATATCAATGTTATACAAAATATTTGAAAATTACAACAAAAGTGAAAAATCAACTCCAATGCTAATGTGCTCCTAAAAAATAATTAGCTTATGTGTCCTAATCAAATTATAAATAAATACAATTACTATATTAAAATAATTAATAACATATATATTTATTTACTTTACATTGTGAAGTACAATGTCTAGAACAAGACATTACACTTGACAATGTCTAGTAAAGTTTGTGTCATGTCATCTTCACAATTCATATAACATTACCATTGGAGATTGGTTTTCTAATGTAATACAAAATTGATGATGTGTAAAAGACTTTACATTAAAACTTTAGGAGGGTTGGAGATGCTCTTACACATAGGTAGTAAAAGAACCATTAAGGTACAATCTTTTTCTTCAACCCGCACTAGCTATTCTGAACAGCAAGCTCTCAGGATCATGTAATGTGGAGCTTGTTTGTTTTTTCAGGTTTAATTCCAAAAAACATAATTGATCATGTTTTATTCAGTCGGCTTCAGGTTATTTATATGTTTATCTTTAATTACTAGAATCGAATTGTTAATAGCTAGGTAGAAAATTGTGAATGTTGTTGCAGTTCCTACAAGTAGTATGAGCAAGGAAGGAACTAGCTTCTTCAAACTGGAAGGAACTAGGAATGGTATTTTACCGTGTTATATTTTATGTGTTATACAACTACAACTTTCTAAATAAATAGAAATCAGTGACATTTAACTTGAAGGAATGTGGTATTTTATATTTGTATCTTTTATCTAGATGGACCAATAAGAGTGAAGGGTAAATTTTCCAGTCTTGTTGATGAGCATCATGGCTTCCATGCTCATCACCAAGAGTGAATGATAATTTTTTTGGTATTTTATCTTTGTATATTTTGTCCATGTAGGGAGACAAGAATTGTCCTCTACTCACGTGAAATTTTTCAATGGTCTATCAGAGAAAACTCGTGTGCAAAATTTGACTCAAACTCTCTCAGTTTTGTATCAAGGCTGAGCATAGCTCAGTGTAAACTGAGTTGATGCTCAAACTGAGAGAGTTTTGAGTCAAGAGATGTTTATCTCATACAGTTTTTTAATTATTGTAGGTAATTGAAGGCTTTTGGACAAGACGATAAGCATGTGTTTGCATTTTCAAGTGTTTGAAGTTTTGTTATAGTAAGCAAATGATTTTCTTTTGGTTTGGTAAACTTTGGTTGTAATAGATATGTGAAAAAATGGCATATGAATATTTTGCAAATTTGAATGTTTATTATAATGTTGAATTATCATAGTTTGTTTAGATGAATATTTTCTTATATATTCATATTTCTATGATATTGTCATATAATATTATTTACTATTTAATAAAATCGGATAATAATGAAAACCATGGGTAAATGTAGAGAAAACAGTGTAGTATATGCACAACATTTAAGAAATGTTGATAAAAACAAATGGAGATGTATACATAGCATTTCATAAATGTTGAAAATTTTATTTATAACAACACAGTATAAATGCTGTGGACAATGGTGTTTTTACAGCGTTTCTAAAAGTGCAGCTAAAAGTTGAGGATCTTTTACCATATGTCAATATACATCGTTCTTAATTCCGCTATTAAAACTTTTACAGCGTTTTTCCACTGTTGTAAAAAGTGTTTTTTGTGATGAAGCAAGTTTTTTGGAACAAAACGGATTCGGATGTAACACTAGCCCCCCTTTAGCATGATGAAAGGTCCGGTTTTTAAGTTGGTTCCAACTACCTTTTCATCACATTTGTACATTTTGATACCGATACATTTGAGAAATCCATTGATCTTCATTTGCATATAAATTTTCTTACAAGCTTATTCCTCCTCTTCTGCGAACATTTTCGAGCTTTCTCAAGCCTATTTTTCTTCATATAATCGAACTCAATATTTAGATTTGAAACCTTCCTTTTAGTCATTAACCCAATTTAGCTGCTATTTTCCAAGGATTTGGATATAGTTTTTCTTGGGACCTAATCTACGATGATTGAGTCACTTGCAGTTTTCTTTTTGTTATCTTAAAAATCCCTTTCTGATTTAAGCTAATTGAAATTAATAATTGTTTGCGAGAAATAAGGGATCCAATCAGTTGTTTTTAGTAGGAAAATTATTAAGAAAATAAATAATAATTTTAAAAGGGATTTTTTTTAAAAATAAAATTAATGTTTACTCCTTGTCAATTCTTTAGCAGATTGAAGTAAGCACTAGCTTCAAAAAAATTATGAATCAAGGGTTCGTACTTTGAAAATTAGGGTTTCTAGTGATTCCAAGAACACAAGGAACAACTCAAAGTATTGGCTTCAAAAGTTTTGTGCTTCAAACTTTGGACGATTTCGAATTACTAAAAGAATAGTATGAAGCATAGAAAGAGTAACTCAAAGCATCGTCTTTGAAATTTTCCATTCTTCGAATTTTGGAGGGTCTCAAAGCACAAAGAAAACAATTCAAAACCTTGACTTCAAAAAATTTGTGTTCGACTTTAAGACGGATCTGAAGCACAAAGAAAGATTATTCGAAGCATAAAGGGAATCATTCGAAGCGTTATCTTAGAAAGTTTCATGCTTTGAATTATGTATGGTTTCGAAGCACAGAGAAGAACAACCTAAGGCTTAGGTTTCATATCTAAGACGGTCTTGAAGTACAAAAAATAACAATTTAAAGCTTTGGCTTTAAGGAATTTTTGCTTTGCATTCATAACGACTTCGAAGCATAACAAATAGTAATTTGAAGCCTTAGCTTTGAAGTTATGACTTGAATCCCTATAGGATCGAAGCATAAACAACCTTAAGGTGAAACACTGACTTCGAATGTTTTAGACCTAAGCCTTATGCTTCAAATCCTAAATTTGAAATATTACTTTTATCATAGCCATTACGTTATTTCACTTTCTTTTGTATTTAGCATATGTGTATGGCTTCGATAAACCAGTTTAGTAATTTGTAACTAATGAACTTTGTTCCCTTTGAATGAATCACATTGCTTTGGAGCTTTCTTTCAAAGTATACATGTGCTTTGCTTCATTAGACCGGTCTTATATAAGTTTATATTTGAGTTGACATAATAGCTTATGTGTATGTAACATTAAACATAGCATTTACTCTTTAATAAAGTTATCTCTAATCCACTCAATTAATTTTGAGATTTTACCATTACTTTGGAACGCCTAAACTTTAAGGATTTGGCAAGAAAAGTGAATCTCCAATGCAGCTAATAAGAAAGTCAAGAAAATTAGCTCGGGTTCGCAAGGATCAAAAGATAGCAAGAAAGATCAGCCTGCACGTCTGATATTATCTCCCAGGATGAAGTGAACTTCATTCTCAATCAATTCGAAATATCTGGAGTTGCGGCTATTCATGTCGGCACTAATGTCATGATTTTATCATTACTAGAGGGTTACTTTGCTTTTACACCAATCTATATATGGCATGGTGGATATCTTCCTTTCCCTAGATTCATTCAAATATAATTGGAATATATGGGAATCACCTTCATTCAGTTATTTCCAACACTTATACATATTGGGTTGTTTAGAAGTGCTTGCTCAGGAAGCATGCTTTGAATCTCTTAGTGTTGAAGTGCTTCATTACATGGCATGTCCTAACAAGAATAGGGGAATCCAGGATTATCACCCCTATCAATTTAATTCATATCCTAGCAACATAAATTTTGAACCTATTAACAGATTAAGATATAGGATAACCATTTTTTATTTATCAAATGTTACTCCAAACATTCTAGAATATTTGTTGTTGCTCATAAGTATCACCATCAGTTTGTTTTGTTAACCTTATTGCTTCTTATATTAATATCTTGTTTGTTAATTTCAGCTTCTTCTTTGAAACCTTTGAATTTTCGCAATAGAAAAAACTATTAAGGGTGTGTTCGAGGGAGGAAACGGAGAGAGAAATGGTTCGTTTCCTCTTTGACGTATCCGACGCGTCGGACGCGTCAAAGCGGAAACGGACCATTCTATGGCTTGATTTTGGTTCGTTTTGATTTAAGCGGATCCATTTTGATTAATTAACGTTTAATTATTTAATGCTGGTGTTTTATAGATTTTAAAATTTTATAATTGTGCAAACAAATGCGTTTGAGATGCAGTTTTTTGCGTTGTGATCGTGTTCAAGTGCTCTACGTTGGAGCTGGCTAGAACCGAATTAGAGTAATTTATAATTTTTCTATTCTACTAACACATTGTTAACATTCTCCACTCAAATGGTCCGCTTAATGCGCCAAACGCATTCTCCGCTATAATACTTCACTGAAATACTCCGTTGTCTGCTTGCAAAGGACACACCCTAAAGCTTTAGTCAAAAGATCCACCTCAGTGGTTCCCAAGACCTCCCTTTTAACACATGCCAAGATTCATCAATATGACATCATTTCCACTAAGAATAAAGTATTGGCAGAGCCTTCTTCACCAAAGATGTCCAAATGCAAACTTATCCTAATCCTTGACAAAGAGCTGCCATTCACACAAAATTTTCCAATCTAGGGTGGTCCTTCACATAATTAAATACATTGATTGTTATTTGTTCTCGAATGAATTCTCATATTATTTTGTTTAATGATTTAGGTACCACCATCGGAACTTCCACTTCTAAGAGCACTCCTAGCAGAAAGTGAAGAAATGAGGTGAGGAGAAGAAAAAAAGCATGGAGATACTTGCTCTTCCCAGCAGTGGATAGCGAAAAGAAACAAAAAATAACAACAAATGTTAAACGGGGATCACTTCCCCGTTTAGTGATTTATTTCTTTTTTTTTTTAGCCTAGAAGTTCCTAAACGGGAATCAGTTTCCCGTTTAGGGATCGCCACTTGAAAAAATAAGCATGGGGAGTTCCCATTCTTCTCCTTTCTCATGCGCAAACTTACACTACTGCGGTGCGAGGGAAGGAAAATAAGCGGGAATTCTCCCCGTTTTTCTCCCCCTTCGCACTGCTGTAAGTGCTCTAAAGAGACGGAGATTAAGAATGCTCTCATGTTAATCAAAGCATTCTAAAGAGCAGGTAATTTAAATTCTAATACCCCTCCTTCTCCAAAACGATTAAAATTTTATGAACTTGGACCATCGATCATTCAAACGGATGCCTCACTCACTCCTGGTCCTTCAACCCAAAGTCTAGATGTTGTTACTTATCTACCGGATGAATCAGTTGTTGTGCAGCATCATATGTTAATCCCTCGGATATCTTCTACTTATTCGCTTCACAGCCTAAATCGATGGTGTGAGGAACCAGTACATTAGATCTCCCAAACTTTCCTAAAACTTGCACCTGCCAAACCGTTCCAGGATATTGCTAGCCTCGTCATGCATTCCCCATCTTTTTATCTCCTACTCCAGCTCATTCTCATCTTACAACACATTTTGAACAATTCATAGTTTTGAACCACTTCATTGCTGTAAATTTTGACTTGTCATTTTTTTCTCAATTTCAATGTTTTTACTTGATCTAATTTGTTCTTTGTAACATACAGGCTAGAGAACATCTCTTTGAATTTGATCATGACACCTCAGAATTAACTGCCAAGAATAATGAGCTAAAAGTGAGGGTTGCTACTTTGAATGCCCAACTTGCAAAAATGGATGTTGAAAATGAGAGAGATGCTGAAAATACCAAGAAAGAAAGAGCTCTTGAAAAGGTCCATAGTCTTTAGTTTTTCCTTGAAAGAGAGAGAAGAGCCAAGCAGGCTATTAAAGATCAAGCGAAGATGTAGTTTAAAATTACGTAATTCATACAATGTAGTCTCTAAGATTACTTATGATAATGAGACCATCAAACAAAACTTAAAGAGTACAAAGGGGCTTCAATCCAAATCCATCATAAAGGACGATAAGAGCATCTCCAACGGTGCTAGAATTCATACCCTGAATTCTAAATCATGGAGAAAAACACTCCCAATAGCACTTCTACCTTGAATATTCAGGGAAATATTCACTACAAGAAATTGTGGTATACATTGCTCGGTCTTATAGCGTTATATTAAACTGCTATAATTAAATTATTAAAAAAATAAAATAGCATGTAAATTGTGTTATAGAAAATAAAGTAAGAAAATAAATTATAAATTTTGTTATTTATGAACTTATTCCTCTACATTAGACCCACACGTTAGAAACGCGGGAGCGAAAAAGCAAATCGGGGGAAAATAAAATAAAGGCATCCAAAATAAAAAATTCCCACTTTTATTCCCCATCTCATCTCGACATAATATTCCCCCAAATCGCCGAATTTGTCCACACACTTCACAAATACAGAAACTCCCCGACGTACACCATCTCCGATCCACTCCAGCATCTTGTAAGTCGACCGCTTTTGAATAACTTAGTTGGACGCCGTCTTTGATTCACTCCAAAATCATCTAAATTGGTGGAGTTGTCCAACGAGGTACTTATTTTATTTTATTTTAAATCTTACCCTTAGTAGTTCAAATAGGTGGAGTTGTGAAATCTGTAACGACCCGTATTCTACGCATCATAGGATCGTAGAATATTTATTTCTTTCGTATACGGAGTCGTATGGTCATGTAACTTTGGAAGACGACTATTGGGGTCATTTCCCATGTTCATGATTTTTGTTGATTTTTAAATGACCGTTTTGCCCCTAGCTGATCTTGTTTTGGCCATAACTTTTGATTGGGATGGAGTTTTGACCTGAAACCACTTCCATTGGCTTCAGATGATGGTTAACCTTTCCCAAAAGTTGTCACATGTGAAAAACGGACTTACCGTTTGGGAGATATGGCTGAAATAAGGTTTTGAGGGTGAAAAACTTCTTAACCGGGCCAAATAGGGTGATTAGTGAATGGGCCCATAACCCATTTCGGGATTAGGGTTATGGGGACGCTGAAATGAGTTAGGTTTTCATTCTATTTCAATTTTCTAGTTGCCACTTACCTTTTAGAAACCCTAACAATGGCCTCCAACCTCTAAACACCTCCAAATCACTTTTTAATCAAGGATTAAGCTTAGCAACATCAAATCAAGGCGGATTAGCACAAGAATCGAGGTAGAGCTGCTGTGTTACATCGGTATTCGTGCCCAAACAGTAGAGTTTCAGTTCTAAAGGTTTTATTTGTGGCTAAGGTGAGTGATTTGCATAGTTCCTCACTAATTATGGTTAATTAAGGGTAATTAATGTTGATTAGCGAATTCATACACTAATAAATTCTATAAAAATATTTATAAATTCGAAAATAATGTTTTAGACCTCTGTTAGAAATTTGGTTTGATTTGGTTAAGTTTTGTTAATCCTACGATTAGTTTTGCTTAAACATGCTTAAGGGAAAATATGGGGTTTTGGGTATGTTTGATCCATTTTACATGCTATGATTGTTGTTTTGCTGTTTGTGGATGATTATACATGTTGATATGACTGTATGATATGATTTTTGATTGTCTAGAAGTGTTAGATTGGTCGAAAACGCCATCGAATGGCGTAAACATCTTGCTGCACAAAGTGTAGAAAGATACCCGAACTGGATTGAATCGGTTAGGAAGACCCGAACTGAACCGTGTAAAGCTCTTCCCTACGATCCGCCTGTAGCTCCCCGACCCGATCCGCTTGTGGAGATGGAGACTGGTCCAAAGTAGGGAAAAAGACTAAGGTGAAGCCAGTGCTCCGACCCGACCCGGTGTGCCACCCGAACTCCTCCCACGATCTGAACCACATCACCCGATCTGAACCGATACACCATGGAGGGAGTTGAGGAGTTCAATCCGACCCGACGTGATGACCACAGCCGATCCGAACCGTTATGAGATGGGTGAGTGGATCTGAACCGAATGACCTTGGAGAGCACGATCCGGAGTGAAGAGAAGGGGAAGCCGAACTGATCTGGAGAAGAAGACCAATAACCCGAGATGCAAAGGTAGTCCAAATGGGAGGTTTGCACTTAGGATCCAGTTGGGAACCAACGAGCGAACGTCATGATTGGACTTTGCTGCGGGACGTGTGCTAATGGGTTGTCGATGTCTATAACTTTGGATCACTATGTGTAGGGGGTACGTGAACGGATTCAGGGCCACAGTGGCCTAGGTACGACTAAAGAGCTATAGACCAATGAAGTGGGGTCATTTGTAAAGGATTGGTCATGACTCCATGTGGTAAGCTTGGTAGTAGCAGTAGTTGTACAAGTCGAACTCCGTCACTACTTCGATGGGTCTAGTGATTGACAGTGGTGGCCATCGTATGCTTTACGCACTGAGTGAGAGATGTGAGGATGGTTGTTATGTTTGATTTGTTTGCCATCACTATGCCATGCACACCCACACCCCCGTTATCTTTACACTATCTGTTCAGTGACACCTTAGAGTATTGTACGGTATATAGTGCTAGCTCTTTGGTTGCAAGTCCAGGTTCAGGTATGGTTTAGTATACCTGTTATTGTTCTGTTTAGCTGCTTATCGCTCATACCAGACTTTTTGCCTGACCCAGAGTTTTATATCTCTTCTTATTACTCTGGGTGCTCTCAAGAGTAGACTAGAGATAGGTTAGCTGGAGATGCACGAGTAGCTGTACCGGAGACGAGCAATCCACGTATGATATATATAGATATTCTCTCTGTGTCGCTGTTGGCCACTACTTTAGGCATTAGTAGTGCACCCTTCCTATATTTCTTTTGTTTAGAGACAGTAATTTGAAAAGTTGTGATAAGCTGTATTTGGATTTCCGCTACTCTGATGTTGATGTTGGTTTTACTTATCAGCTTATGCACTGTCTCACTTGTTTTATGTCAAGTATATTATCATTATATTTTGTTCCATACACTGTGAGACATTCTACAGGTTCTTTATTAGTTCATTCTCTTCTTTCCTTTCTTTGGCGACCGTTCCGTGCTAGTCGGGCATGTGTACATCGCATTTTCGGAGGAAATGCCGGCTGGTGCAGGGCGGGCCATCACACTTGGTATTGGAGCTCTAGGTTGTGTAGTTAACCTAGGGAAGTCATCAGGGAGAGATAGTATACGTATATGAGAGCGCGTATTTGGGATTATTTTGGTTTTCAAAAGCTATATATATATTCTATTAGTATAACTAAGGATGAAGTCACACTGCACTAGCAATATTATGGAGATGGTTGATCGTTTTCTCTTTACATATTGAACGATGAGCCGATACATAAGAGGTGTTGGTAGAGGAGCCAATAATGGGAATGCTGCTGACATGAGGACGATGTTTACTGACCTCATGAGAGAGATGCTGAGGGATGTGCAGAGGGCAGCTCCTAATAATGGAAATGGTTGTGGTCCAATAGTGCAGGCGCCTGGGGCCTATTTCGCCAAGCTGAATAAGGATTATACTAGTCTTGGTGGGAAGCCGTTCCATGGAACGGAGTCGGCTATGGATGTTCAGGATTGGTTGGATGCTGCGAGCATATCTTCGAAGATTTGGGTATCGAGGATGCGATGAAGAGAAGGCTAGCATCCCGTCAGCTGCAAGGACGGGCAATGAATTGGTGGAATGCTATAAAGGCAGCTACTCCCGAGGATCAGATTACTTGGGAGCAGTTTAAGGCTCGCTTTAGCGATAAGTTCATTCCAGCTGCTCAGAAGTCAGTGTTGTTTAAGAAATTCTTGGAACTCAAGAAGAATGGCAGAGCTGTCCTGGAGTATATTGCTGAAATCGACACTTTGTCGAAGTATGGGTTATCTCTTATTGATACTACCGAGAAGAAGAACGAGAAGTTCATAACTGGCTTGGATCAGTACTTGGGGGAAAGTCTTATTAACCACATCGATGAGACGTTTGAATCGATTGTAGGGAAAGCATTAAGGTCAGAGAGTCTTTACCCTAATTCGAAGACTGAGGTTGCATCTGCAGAGTAGCCAAAGCTGCAAGCAAGTGGTGGAGGCAAGAGTGGTTCTCACAATAAGAGGAAGCAGAACCAGAATAAGGATGGCCAGAAAAAGAATAAGAAAAATGTTGAGTGCTTCAGCTGTGGTAAGAAGATCCATTATGCTAGTAATTGTCGGGTAAAGCCAGCGGATAGGAAGTGCTTCAACTGTGGCCAAGTGGGACATCACAAGGACAAGTGTCTGCAACCCCCTAAAGAAAAGCAGATGGTGAAAGCATATGCCCTTAATGCTATTCCTTCTTCGTCGAATGCCCCAACTGCGGTGGAGAAGGGAAAGAATGTCGTTACTCAAGGTATGCCTTCTGTTTATGATGTTCTTGTTAGAGTTTTGTTTGATACCGGGGCTTCCAGTTCTTTCATATCTAGTGACCTAGTAGATAGGTTGGGAATGGAGCCCGAGATTGTCGATAGACCTTTAGTAGTGACAAACCTGATTGGTGGTTCGACTAATCTTAGCATGATTTGTCATAGTATGGTCTTACCGAGTCATGGATGCATGTTTGTGATTGCTTTGTTTTGGGCTTTACTGTGTTTGGCATTATTTTGGGAGTCGATTGGCTCCAAAGATACGGGGTGGTGGTAGACTGTGAGGGCTTTTTGGTTACAGCTAGAGCGGATGATGGGCGGAGGGTAGTGTTTGGTGGTCTACCCAGTGATGGGGGTAATGGCTAGTTTTCTAAATTCCCTCGACATCCCGCATAGTGAGTTGTCAGGTTTGCCCGTGGTTGGCCAGTATCCGGACGTTTTCGAGGAAGTGACCGGGCTTCCACCACACCGAGAGATTGAGTCCGTATTGATTTAGTGAAAGATGCCAGATCTATAGTGATGCCACTTCATCGTATGGCACCAAGGGAGCAGTGAGAGCTCGGGGTTCAAGTCAGGGATCTTTTGAAGAAGGGATTTATCAGAAGGAGTGTTTCTGAATGGGAAGCACCAGTTGTGTTTGCTACCAAGGCGGATGGTTCCCTTCGTTTGTGTGTAGAACACCGCCTGTTGAATAAAGTGAAGAGGAAGTACAAGTATCCTCTACCGCGGATAGATGATTTGTTTGATCAGTTGAGTGGTGCGAGAGTATTTTCCCTGTTGGATCTCGCGATAGGTTTCCATCAGCTTAGAGTGGAAGCTGAGAGTATAGCTAAAATGGCATTTCGGACGCCGTTTGGATTTTATGAGTGGTTGGTCATGCCATTCGGGCTGACCAATGCCCCAACATACTTTGTGGATCTTATGAATAGGGTATTAAGAGATCAGTTGAATAAGTTTGTCCTTGTGTTCGTGGATGATATTTTGTTCTACTCGAGGATAGAGGAAGAACACAAGGAACATTTGAGGATAGTGATGGAGGTGTTGAGAAAACACCAGTTGAAAGCAAAATTCTCTAAGTGTCACTTTTAGAGGAGGGAAGTGAGATTCTTGGGCCATGTTGTTTCAGAGAATGGTATTGCCGTGGACCCTACGAAGGTGGCTATGGTACAAGATTGGTCTACGCCCAAGAATGCAACGGACATAAGAAGTTTCTTGGGGTTAGCTGGATATTATCGTAAGTTTATCCAAGACTTCTCCAAGATAGCAGCACCATTGACTCAGTTGACCAAGAAGAATCAAGCCTTCGTCTAGGACGAAAGGTACGAGGATGCATTCAAGAGTCCAAAGGAAAAGTTGACGCGCACACCAGTGTTAGTCATTCATAAGGGGAATGTAGAGATGACGATAAACATGGATGCATGTGGTACCGGACTAAGTGCTGTATTGATGCAAGGAGGTAGGGTTATAGCTTATGCAAGTTCGCAACCGAAACCGCATGAGAAAAGATACCCTACCCATGATTTGGAATTGGCAGCGATCGTGTTTGCATTGAAGATGTGGGGACATTATCTCTTGGGAGAAAGATTCGAGTTGTTTACCAATCATAAATCATTAAAGTATCTTTTCTCTCAAAAGGATCTAAATCTCCGACAGCAATGATGGTTAGAATTCTTAGCTTCCTATGATTTCGACATCGCATATACACCAGGAAAGGGCAATGAGGTGGCTGATGCATTGAGTAGAAGACATGCCAGTTTAGGGGCTATGTTTCTAGAATGGAAGCAACTGGAGTACATTACTGGGTATGATTTTAGACCAAAGTGCGAGTTGGATCCAGAAATGTTAGCAAGTTTGACGATCAGACCCACTTTGGTTGAGCGGATTGGTTCCAGTCAGAGGGACGATCCCAACCTATCGAAAATCATCTCAAAGTTAGAGATGGGAATCACGAAGAGATGAATAAGTATGGGCTTGATCGAGATGGATGGCTTAGAAAGAATGGAAGACTAGTTGTACCCAATGTCAATGGATTGAGAGATGAAGTGCTTAGAGAATGTCATCACTCAAAACTGACAATACATCCCGGTGGTAACAAGATGTGCCGAGACATGAAGCAGACCTCCTACTGGGAAGGGATGAAAAGAGACGTTGGGAAGTTTATATCCAAATGCATGAACTTCCAGCTAGTTAAAGCTGAGCAAAAGAAGCCTAGTGGTTTGCTACAACCATTAGAAATTCCAGAATGGAAATGGGAACAAGTGTCAATGGATTTCATTGATGGGTTACCAAGGACTAGATCGGGCCATGATAGCATTTGGGTGATCGTGGACTGATTGACCAAAAGCGCAAGATTTATTCCCGTCAAGTCGAATAGAACGGCAACTAAGTTAGCGGAACTGTATATAAAATAGGTAGTGAGATTTCATGGAATACCTAAAGGCATTGTGAGTACCGAGATCCGTTGTTCACTAGTGGATTTTGGAGGAGCTTACAAGAGGCGTGAGGATCAGAACTACATCTCAGTATCGCGTATAATCCTCAAACCGACGGACAGACAGAGAGGGTGAATCGAGTGTTAGAAGATCTCTTGAGAGCTTGCATATTGGATTTTGGTGGATCATGGGATGACCATAAGCATCTAATAAAGTTTGCATATAATAATAGTTATCAATCCAGTATTGGTATGGCTCCGTTTGAAGCTTTGTATGGAAGACCGTGCGACTCACCGTCGGGTTGGGCAGAAACCGGTGAGAAGTTTGTGCTTGGGCCCGATGTGATAAGAGAAACTTCAACAATGATTAAGATTATCCAACAGCAAATGAAGGCTGCACAGGATTGGCAGAAGAGTTATGCCGATAAGAGGAGAAGAGAATTAAAGTTCTCCATTGGCGACTTGGTGTTTATCAAGATTTCTCCGTTGAAGAGCGTGATACGATTTGGCAGGAGAGGCAAGTTAGCACCAAGATTTGTTGGTCCACTCGTAGGTCTTGAGCAAATTGGGAATTTGGCATACAAAGTTGAATTACCAGAGAAGATGGCAGGAGTTTACAACGTATTTCGTGTTTCCCAGTTAAGAAAGTTCGTACACGACCCAAATGTGACTATTTTACCTGATCAGTTGGATGATATCGAAGTTGAACCCGAGGCGGTTGGGAACCGCAAGACTATGCGTATTTTTGGGAACGATACGAAGCAACTTTGAAGGAAAGCGGTGAAGTTAGTCAAAGTTCAGTGGGGCGAGAATGAGAATGACTGTACTTGGGAGATAGAGGAGAGCATTAGGGAGACGTATCCAGAACTCTTCGCCTGGTAAGATTTTAACTTCGATTAAGTTTTTCCGCATGCTAGGATATGCTTGTTTTGTTTGTTTTGCATGATTGACTGTTGTATATGGTTGGTAGGCATGCGGGATCCTTTGTATGTTTTGGGTTAAGGAATTTCGGGGACGAAATTTCTTAAGGGGGAGAGTGTAATGACCCGCATTCTACGCATCATAGGATCATAGAATATTTATTTCTTTCGCATACGGAGTCGTATGGTCATGTAACTTTGAGATACGACTATTGGGGTCATTTCCCATGTTCATGATTTTTGCCAATTTTTAAATGACTGTTTTGCCCCTAACTGATCTTGTTTTGGCCATAACTTTTGATTGGAAGGAGTTTTGACCTGAAACCACTTCCATTGGCTTCGGATGATGGTTTATCTTTCCGTAGAGTGGTCACATGTGAAAAACGGACTTACTGTTTGGGAGATATGACTGAAATAAGGTTTGGAGGGTGAAAAAATGCTTAACCGGGCCAAATAGGGTGATTAGTGGATGGGCCCATAACCCATTTCGGGATTAGGGTTATGGGGAGGCTGAAATGAGTTAGGTTTTCATTCTATTTCAGTTTTCTAGTTGCCACTTACCTCTTAGAAACACTAACAATGGCCTTCAACCTCTAAAACACCTCCAGATCACTTTCTAATCAAGGATTAAGCTTAGTAACATAAAATCAAGGCGGATTAGCACAAGAATCGAGGTAAAGCTGCTGCGTTGCATCGGTATTCATGCCTAAATAGTAGAGTTTCAGTTCTAAAGGTTTTATTTGTGGCTAAGGTGAGTGATTTGCATAGTTCCTCACTAATTATGGTTAATTAAGGATAATTAGTGTTGATTAAAGAATTTATACACTAATAAATTCTGGAAAAATATTTATAAATTCGAAAATAATGTTTTAGACCTTTGTTAGA
Source organism: Allium sativum (assembly GCA_030737875.1). NCBI lineage: Eukaryota > Viridiplantae > Streptophyta > Magnoliopsida > Asparagales > Amaryllidaceae > Allium > Allium sativum. The sequence goes on along the minus strand of CM060910.1, from coordinate 992,797,112 downwards.
AATTTGGTTTGATTTGGTTAAGTTTTGTTAATCCTACGATTAGTTTTGCTTAAACATGCTTAAGGGAAAATATGGGGTTTTGGGTATGTTTGATCCATTTTACATGCTATGATTGTTGTTTTGCTGTTTGTAGATGATTATACATGTTGCAATGACTATATGGTATGATTTGTGATTGTTTAGAAGTGTTAGATTGGTCGAAAACGCTATCGAATGGTGTAAACAGCGTGCTGCACAAAGTGCAGAAAGACACCCGAACCGGATCGGATCGGTTAGGAAGACCCGAACCGAACCGTGTAAAGCCCTTCCCTATGATCCGCCTGTAGCTCCCCGACTCGATCCGCTTGTGGAGATGGAGACCGACCCAAAGTGGGGAAAAATACTAAGGTGAAGCCAGTGCTCCGACCCGACCCGGTGTGCCACCCGAACCCCTCCCACGATCTGAACCACGTTACCCGATCCGAACCGATACACCATGGAGGGAGTTGAGGAGTTCGATCCGACCCGACGTGATCACCACAGCCGATCCGAGCTGTTACGAGATGGGGGAGTGGATCCGAACCGAATGACCTTGGAGAGCACGATCCAGAGTGAAGAGAAGGGGAAGCCGAACCGAGCTGGAGAAGATGACCAATAACCCGAGATGCAAAGGTAGTCCAAATGGGAGGTTTGTACTCAGGATCCAGTTGGGAACCAACAAGCGAACTTCATGATTGGACTTTGCTGCGGGACGTGTGCTAAGGGGTTGTCGATGTCTATAACTTTGGATCACTATGTGTAGGGGGTACGTGAACGGATTCAGGGCCATATTGGCCTAGGTACAACTAAAGAGCTATAAACCAATAAAGTGGGGTCATTTGTAAAGGATTGGTCATGACTCCATGTGGTAAGCTTGGTAGTAGCAGTAGTTGTACAAGTCGAACTCCGTCACTACTTCGATGGGTCTAGTGATTGACAGTAGTGGACATCGTATGCTTTACGCACTGAGTGAGAGATGTGAGGATGGTTGTTATGTTTGATTTGTTTTCCATCACTATGACATGCACACCCCACCCTCGTTATCTTTACACCATCTGTTCAGTGGCACCTTAGAGTATTGTACGGTATGTGGTGCTAACTCTTTGATTGCAGGTCCAGGTTCAGGTATGGTTTAGTATACCTGTTATTTTTCTGTTTAGCTGCCTATCGCTCATATCAAACTTTTTGTCTGACCCAGAGTTTTATGTCTCTTCTTATTACTCTGGGTGCTCTCACGAGCAAACTAGAGACAGGTTAGCTGGTGATGCACAAGTAGCTGTACCAGAGACGAGCAGGAGGCTTCCACGTATGATATACATAGATATTCTTCCTGTGTCGTTGTTGGTCACTACTTTGGGCATTAGTAGTGCACCCTTCCTTTATTTCTTTTATTTAGAGACAGTAATTTGGAAAGTTGTAATAAGCTGTATTTGGATTTCCGCTGCTCTGATGTTGATGTTGATGTTGGTTTTACTTATTAGCTTATGCACTGTCTCACCTTTTTTATGTCAAGTATATTATTATTATATATTTTCCATGCGCTGTGAGACATTCTACAGGTTCTTTATTAGTTCATTCTCTTCTTTCCTTTCTTTGGCGGCCGTTTCGTGCTAGACGTGCATGTGTACAGCGCACTTTCGGAGGAAATGTCAGCTGGTGCGGGGCGGGCCATCACAAAATCTGACCCTATTTCTCGAATTTTAGTTTTTTGTTGTCTTATTAGATTTGAAATCCATAAAGGAGCAGTGTGACATGGGCAAGATTAGGAGTTCAAGACCTGATGAATTGTCGTATTATTTACTGTTTGCATATATGTTACCATGTAATGCTTATTCTACAAATATATATACAAGAAAACTGAAGCAATGGAGATTGCAATTGTAATGCAAATTGAGCATGTATTTCTTGTGGGACCAATAAGGCATAGGAAAAGCGAGCTGATGAGGCTATTAGTGAAGAATTGACATCTGCTTGTAATGATGATTTTAATGTATTGATTTAAGTACTAAATCAAGGTCTTTCCTTACCTATAGGACAGTTTAAACAATATTAAACATATAGTAATTATATTTATTTTCCTTTTTTGTTTGAAAGAATTATGTTTTGCAGATTATGATTATACTAAAGAACACCATAGGAGTCTTGAATTAGTTTTGAAACATGCCATGCTTTCTGATCTTGCTAAAATGATTATTCTATTACTAGAATAAACTAAGAGGATTAATGTATTATTATTTTGAAATTAATGAATGGTAATAATTATTTTGAAGAATTTTGGATTTCTTACTAAAAATATTGGATAATTTTGCTATCTGTTTGTTTATTGTTTTTATAATATTACTATAGAAATGAATTTGGGTGTAAGTTGACTTGCAATGCTTGTCTTAAGAGATCAAGTCTCTACTTATTCAGGAAGTAGCTTCTAGTGATTTTGTACTACCCTATACTAGATATTGGGATGCACTATTTATTGACAAGTATTCTTGCATGCTTTTTATTTACCTGTAGTTTTCGAACTATGTTGGATCACTGTTTGAGTGATCTTGTAAGCAACCTTTGGAATTCCTGGTTGCTTTTGGAGGCAGCTGCAGCGCTTTACTGATTGGCAGCAAATGGGATATAAGGGGAAGAGCAACATTACTGGTTGAGTGATTTCATTTTGGCCTTTTTGTTTTAAATATTTATACATTACACATACAATCGTCTAATCAATATATCTCTTGCATATGACCTTTGTTTGACACATGGTTAGTTTTGTGGCAAAATTCTGGAAATTTTGACATGTGGTTTGCTGACTTTTGAAGTTGTTTGTAAAAGTATACTAGCAAAACTCAATAGTGGTAAGCATTTACATTTTAAAAATATTTGCAAGTATCCATCAATAAAAAAACATACATTCTCTTATAAATTATTCCCCTTTTATGATTGTTTGACCATTGTGATGTTTCGATATGGTGCGTTCCAAATTTGTTGCTATATATGTTTAATTGTTATATTTTTAGATGTTACAGTAACTAATTGTAGATAGAATATGTTAATTAGATACTAATTTACTTTGTTTTAACCTGGTTTAGCTCAATTAGAAAACTAAGTAGACGCTAAATTGTCTCTACAAAACTGTTAGAGGTTATGAACTGATGCATCAAGAACCAGGCGGCTGGTCTTAACCTTGAACTGTTGCATTGATTAAAGCATGTGCTTCTGAGGTTAAGCTGGCAGCATGAACTGACCAGGCACATTTGAAGTTGTTTGTAAAAGTATATTGGTAAAACTCAATGGTGGTAAGCATTTACGTTTTAAAAATATTTGCAAGTATCCATCAATAAAAAAATACACATTCTCATATAAGTTGTTCCCTTTTATGATTGTTTGACCGCTGTGATGTTTCGATATGATGCGTTCCAATTTTGTTGCTATATATGTTTAATTGTTATATTTTTCGATGATGATACGTTATAGTAACTAATTGTAGATAGGATATGTTAATTAGATACTAATTTACTTTGTTTTAACCTGGTTTAACTCAATTAGAAAACTAAGTAGGCGCTAAATTGTCTCTACAAAACTAGTAGAGGTTCTGAACTGATGCATCAAGAACCAGGAGGCTGGTCTTAACCTTGAACTATTGCACTGGATTAAAGCATGTGCTTTTGAGGTTAAGCTGGCAGTATGAATTAACTAGGCACATTGATGAATAATAAGATAAGTTTAGTCGAACCTTGATGTCAAGTGTGCAATCTATTGATTTAAAAATTAACTGAAGCAAGAGAAATCTTTTTTAGATTTAAATTAAAAAAATGTAGATAAGCTGAAAATGGAACTGATTTAAGCAATATGGCAACTCAATCCCTTATATAGTGACTATGGAATAATTGTACATTACTGGCTTTATTAAAAAATCCTACATTTTTTTAAACAAATGTAAAATTAAGCATGAGTTCAACTTCGAACATAAACATATGTAATAAATGTTATTATGGAATTTGATTAGATGATAAGACCTCCATGAGGGAATAAAATAATTGTTCGGTTGGATGTTTCCCAGTCCGTTGCAATTTTGTTTAGGTTTACTGCTGATAAATTATTATTATTACTTCCTTAAATTAACTTGTTTTTGTTTGCAGTGCAGCGTACCACTTGCAGCATTTACCAGTAGGAAACAACTATGGAGTAGTCTTTTAGCTCTTTTCCCCTACATATGAATGACAGCTAGGAAAGAAATTCCCTTTCAGTAATCAAACCTGTCATCTACTGGCAAGAGCATAATTTTTTTTTCTATCCTACCTGCTTTGTTTCTTTTTTTCCCATACACTGAGTATATCATATTACTTTCACGGTTGCTTTTATTTGGTTGTATGCTTATTGAATTTATTTTCAATATTTCTTCTATTTTCATTAACTTCGTATTCATCAGCAAAGAAACAGTCATTTGAAGCCACTGCAACAAGAAAATCAGGTATTCCTTTTATTATATGTCAGGTTTATGAACAAATCGCGCAGCAGAATCTCCATCAACTCTTTGAAAAGGACTCTGAAATTTTGCCTACAAAGGTCTGCTTTTCTAGACTTTAGATTTTCACTGTGCTTGTTCTAAGTTCAATAATTTGTAGCCTTGAACTGATTGTTTATATTTTATAAGGTTCCAGAGTATTAGATGACTAGGTCAGCAGCGAATGTATGAAACTTGAAGAACGAGGAGGCAGATTGATATTGTCGAAAAAGGAGACGAATTGGAGGTACAAGTGTTATTGTTCTTTTAGTAAAATATTTTTACGCTTCACTACATAAATTTCCAATTGACTTATGCGTTACGGAAGTAGACCCCAAATATTGAAATATGGAAAACCCACATTTAACATCGTATTATACCAGGTTATGGTAGAAACTCTCGTTAAAAAGCTACAGGATATGTTATTTGCTTGCCATGTGAAATTGATGGTACAAAGGGAATATACCAATTGGAAATTTAGCAGGAATTTTGAGGTTATGTAACCAAAAGCTCAAGTATAGTTCAACAAAATGTGAATGAGAGCAACATGAAATAGTTTAGTTAGTTTTATCATTCAATATGACATGTTAACCTGATTATTTGAACCCATATAATTTTATTGTTGTGTTTTGATTAAAACACATTTTGAAGTTTTATATTGTAATTTACATCAATATCGGCAACAGTCAAAAATGTCTTAATTCATGTATATGTATTGTTCGGGTTAATTCATTCTTTTACTAATAAATTATAATTCTTCTTGGCAATGACTTAATAATGGCTTGATAATAGTTTGGCATTGAAAAATGTAAAAGAAAGAAAATTTTCTAGTTTGAAGGCAACACATTGCCAAAATAGATGTGTGATCAACCCGTATACAAATTTGAATATTAAGTTTATTATTTAAAAATAATCATTTTAATTTGAATATTAATTTTTAAGTTCATCTATAATAAAATAGTATTTTATTATGTAAATAAATACAAAATTTTAAAATTCCTTTATAAATAAATACAACCCTCTATATATATGTAAATATATACACACACACACACACTCTCTAATAAGTATCAAAAAGGCATTGCTTATTATTAAATATCAGTTAAAAACGAATTTTAACAATTAAAATTGTAAATTAAATATTTATAAATTGAATTAGTAAAATTTTCGATTGTTACATGATCGAGTTTAGCTAATTTGCTATAAAATAGCAAAAGTTGTAGGCAGTATGGCTATGATGAGCCAAATATTGTATGTAAGAAACTAAACTGTTTTGCATTGTTGATTATATCAGTGCGAGGAAAATTTTCTTCAAAGAATTGCTTGATATCACCCTTATAAGTATTAGAGTTCAACATCTTTGTAATTGCATCCTGCTGTTATTCCATAAATTGGCCAACTATTCAAGTACATGAACGTTTACAGGCAAATCATTATGAAATTAGTGGAACATACTTCATATATTCGTAATCAGTGTAATAATTTTTTTTATTTAAAACAAAATTGACAAGGTGTTACAAATACATGTATGTTCAGAAATAAGCCTATACAAAATTAATGGAACATCCATCTTAACCGTTTTACAGAAAGGAGTAAAAATCAGTTGAATTGATGGTACTCAAATATTGCCTTATGCTACTGATCTTTAGCAAGGACTCCTTCATTTGTTAAGCAGGCAATTGGCATATTGGAATTGACTTTATACAATTGATACTTCTGCAGTTCAAGTGGAAACAATTTGGTTTTCCCATAATAAAAAGTTTAATCTACAAACGTAATTTGCCAAATAACACTAGAAAACTCTGGTTATTCCACCAGGTTAAGAAATGAGAATTCTATAAACACATTCTTCATGTTTTAGAATACACAATCATCCTTTCTCTAAATACATGTTTTGGAAAACACTTCAATTTTTTATTTCAACCAATTACAGATTAAAGTGTATATATTTGCACTTTTAAATAAAAATAAATTAATAAGAGAGAGAAGGAAAAAACGGAATCAAAAAATAAGTTTAATTTTGGTCCTATTAACCTTCAATGCGATGCAGATTATAGTTTCTAAAGAAATATTTTTAAAAAATAACTTCAAAGAGGTAAAACAAAACTTGTTAAAAAAATAGTTTTTTGTGTTTAAAGTTTGAAAATAAAGGAAAGATCTCTATTTATGGTTAAGAAATTTCAAAGATGAATTTGATTCATGTGAATGGATGTAAAGAAGGAACAAACGGTTAATAAAGTCGTAATTCAACTTTTAACACATACCAGATAATATATATATATATATATGCATGTATATACATATATGCATATGTGTGTATATATATGTATATATGTATGTATGTATGTATGTATGTATATAGAAGACGATAAGAACTCACATGATACTTGCAGTCAATGGACCCATCGCTTAAGTGAATATGTTTAGGGATATTCATTTCAATGTCTCATATTAACATATTTACATTCATAAGGTAAACGAAACTTGCAGCTGTAGATATGCTTTGGGAACTCACAAAGCTGACATATATATAGACGATCTGTTTAATTGCAAAGCAAATGAACCGTCTATGTTTTCCTTTTGTCTTTCATATGTTGAATTCTAATTTTCTGTCTGGTTTTTCCATTTATCAGATAATGGTTATGCGTTAGGTATGTGCTCTCCTGAGTAGGTGTTTGCCACTGTTCTATTATTAAGAAGTTTGCGGGACATGATATATATCTGAACTTTCTGATCTAATCATGGTTTTTGCAGAATTATCTAATGGTACAAGTGTTCCCATGAAATAAGTAAGCTACGCAGATCGCCACCGGAACAAGGTATGTTTGTCCTTCATTATATGAATGCTCCTTTTTCACATGACTTCTACAATTAACTGCTCAAAAACGTTTTTTGTTTATTTACGAATTCTGCAAGCACTCTTTAACTTATGCCACTCATTAAATCTGTTAATTACAAGTACATGTTTAGTATATGATTTAAACATATACATAGTCAGATATATTGTTTTACAATTTTTTATCTGATCGTCAACTTTTTTTCCTATGTGATTTATTACTAGATATTGCAACTAAGTTCAGCCTGCCGTCTTATGTCTTTTGGCTTTTAATTGTTGAAAAATCGCATACTGATCTGGTGTGTTTTGATGTTTTGCAGGAAGAATGTAAATTCCCGCAAACTTGCTACTCAAATCTTCATGTAAGTTTTTCTTCAGAGTATAATTCTTATCTTTAAAATAATAATAATTCCAAGTTTGCGTTGGAGCCAAAGTCGGGTTTGATGTAGCAACAAGAGAAGAAGCTGAAAGACAGCGAGGCAGCAATAGCTTCCATGCGGGTATCAATTCCTCTTCTTATTGCTATGAAATGATAAGTTTTCCCGGAAAAATGCGAGTTGTACATGTTTATATATAGATATCAAATGAAAAACAAGAGAAACAAATGGGAGAAGTGGAGACAAACCTCAGAGAATTGTTACGTCAAGATCCAAATCTTGCCTGCCAGATTATGTCAATGTCTCCTTGATTTATAACTTTCCTGAAATTTTAAATTGTAAGCCTTTTGCAATAATTTGTTACCAGCATTTATTTTAGTCTTGTTATGAGTAGTAGTAGTGTACTGATATTTTCCCAAGGAGTCAAGACATGATATTTTCTACATTGTAGTTCTGGTTACAGAGCCATGACCCCCTCCAATTTGAAATATGGCTATGATCGCTAGAATTTCAGAAAGATTTTCAGAAAAAAGAATGGAATTTTGCTAATATGGTTTAATTTGGGGGGGGGGGTAATATATAATTTTCTTATTTCTATGTTTTTACTTAGCATATGGTTGATCTGTTGCGCTGCCAGTTCAGAGTTTTCAGTCACTTATACTAAAGTTAATTCGTTTTTTTGCGGTCAGTCCTTGTAACAATTGATCATGATGAATGGTATGCTCCTCAAATATACGCACAAGATGATAGAACCGGGTTATGCTTGATGGTGTGCACTCTCAGCACTTCCTTGGAACATGAGTTTGTCATAATTCATTCAGGAACTATGGGTTTGGCCGCTGTGGACAGAAATATTGTTGCTATTTCCGTTTTAGATGTGATGCTTTCCTTTGCTGCATTTCCCATGGAAATACCCGGAGAGGTACGTGTACTTGATCAATATGTTCTACTGATTGCTACTTTTTTTTGCCCTCCTTTTTGTTCTGAACTTTTTATTCAATCTTTCACATTATTTGTAGGTTATTTTTCTCTATCCAATTCACAACTATACTATTGTTGCTTATGATCCTCCTGCTCTTGGAGCTGGTGCCTCGCTTGTCCGTGCAGTTGAGTTACTTCCTGGTCTGTATTTGTTATGTTTTTCATTTAGATTATTTAACTACTAGGTACAGAATACACGCTTAGCATCTCTAAATTTTAATTGAGATAAAGCCATAATCCATCAAGATGTATGTTGTCAAAAGGGACGGTAGGCACAAGCTGGTTCATTTCGACAAAAATACCGCCCGATTGAAGAAGTTAAATTATGGTTTGAGCCATGAGCACTGCGATCTAGTTCTCGTTTCACATTAAGTTTGTGCTGGGGTTTATAATGGTGTGATGACAAGTCAATTGGATGAGTTAGTGGCCGAAACTGCAGTGGCCATAACTGTAAATCATCTGGATTATGCATCGATATCTTTTGGAACTAATTCAGATTTGATGTGTTTTTAGTGATAAAATTAGGTTCTAGTTTTATTTATTGGGCCATCTTAAAATATTACTTCCCTGGATATGCCATCGGGCAATTTTTGGCTTCTTTTATCAGCTTTGTGTTAGGCTAGAGAAGGTCCCATGCATTAGCGCCTAGAATTTTTTGTATGCATAATAAATATTAATATAAACGCTTCATGGAAAAAAAGGGTATAGAATTCTACTTTAATATATCGTGTGAACTGTTCCTAATCATGGTTGTCAAATTTTTTCTTTTTTTGTTTAATGTGGGATAGAGCCTGCATTATGTAAAGGAGATTTTGTTTAGCTTGTTGGACTGAGTTGGAGTTTACAGGCTACATCAAGAAAATCTATTGTACGGCTCTAAATATTGGATTTGCTAATTCTCCAGGGTACCTTGCCACCGATATGGAAGTTATTGAACTTGATATTTCTTGTTTTGTTCACCTTTTCTTTTCGCAATCCCACTCCTTGTTGATATGAATTGCACTTGTATCTTGTCTTAACTAGATATTGAAAGTGGGTAGTTTTATTATCACCAACTGCGACATGAATAAAATTTTCAATTTTTTAGTTGCAAAGCATACTTGCCTTATATTGTTGGTAACGATCAGGCAATGCAATCCTAATTATTATTGTTATATCATATATGGTTTCTTGAAACAACATGTTAGTGTTGTCACATCATATATGGTTGCAATATATGGTTGCAGGTCAGGCAGTTGTTTGCGGGTCAGTTAGTCAGGTAAATCAATTCATGTAGATGGAAGAGTGGTTGATGTATTATAGAAATTTAAGTCTACTAAAGTGGTTGTGATAAGCGTGATGGCTTATTGGTAGTAGCCTGTAGGCTTTGTGAGTTTTGGAGATAGATGGATGAGCTTAATTGTGTCTTAATTGTGTTTTTTTGCATTTATCTTTGTTATTTAATTGTAACTTATGTTTGTGAATTGCAGGTTCTAGAAGTTGGACGAGCTTACAAGCTGAAGACCAAGTAAATTTTCATGTAATTTTGTTTTAAAACGATGTTTGAACATGTATGTTGACTTCTTTCTATATTTTTAGTAGATTTATTAACTATGACTTTGTAATTGACATCAAATATGCTTTTGTATTAGTTTTTTGCTATTGATAGTTTTATGTTATGAATTTACTTCTTAATCGTTTGAACTGTGCACAAATTAAATAAGAGATTTGCTATATAAAGATCATAGCTAAATTATGTGCTATATATTAAAAATATTAATAACGGAAAAAAATTAACTAGTGTAGAAAACCTTTTCATATCATTGAATGTGTTCTACGAAAAACACTGAAAATGCTATGTATACTACAAATATTCATGGCGAAAAACTTCTCTTATGGAATCAAAATGTGAAATGCTATATAAAATGCAAACCGTGTGGAAAAGTTTTCATCACTAAACATGAACTATGAAAACAGTGATAATGCTATTAAAAAAAGCGAAGTATTTAACATAGCAAGGTATGAACGCTATACATTAATAAGGAACTCAATAATATCGGATTTTTTTAAAACAAAATGAAAAACATTTTTCATAGCATTGAATATGTGCTATGAAATTATTGATGATGCTTTAAAGAATAAGCTGAGATTTTAGTAAGCAAATATAATTGCAAAGTCTAAACGCTATGTAAAACATTTCATGTCAGTGAACGTGCGCTATAAAATGTATAATACTATAGCGTTTAGATTTGAGCTATAAGATATAACAGGGCTATTATTGCATGTCGTTATATAGCGTCCTCACTAATGCTATGATAACCTATTATAGCAGTTTCCACGTGCTATTAAAAGTTAAATTTGTTGTAGTGATTCACGGCTGTATTCAAGAATATGTGTCGGCCACCGATTATTTCGGCTCGTGGGAAAAATCAATGCGCATAGCAAATACTTCCACCCAGTCAATACTGGGAACATTTAAATGGCCCATTATCCATTTTTTTTGCCACTAGAAAACAAATGGAGCTGTACATTTTGGTCCACGTGGTAATGTCCTATGAAAGAAGGGTCCATTAAATTATTTATTAATGCATTGCTTACTGACAACATCAGGCTTTTGTATAAAAAAAAATTAATACATGCGAGACGCCGATTTAGTCGGCTCACGACCGTAAAATCACAGCGCACCGATAAAATCGGTGCGTATCTGTCAGAGATGCTCTAAGAAGAAAGTGTCAAAATTCTTGAAGGCCCTACTCTATACCATTATCAGAAATTCACTTAAGGAAGCCTTTTTTATTGCTTATTAGGACAACATGGTGAAATTTCCAAATATGGACTTCTCAACTTATCGCTATAATGACTTACTAAAGAGCAAATTTAGGGTCGTGATGGTGGTGGCCCCTGAATGTTGTTGAATTGCTAATCATAGAGGACCCTCTACTTGATGAATTCGCCAAATCAAATGATGAGGAAGGGGAAACCTTTCAAGGATCTATTGACTTGAATCATAATGATGTTGGTTATAATGGTGGCCATGAATGTGACGGTTCAAGTGGTAGATCCACAGCTGTCGTTTTCGGATATCACTAAAATTATACCATCTAAATCGTAATATTGAGGTGATGAACACAAATGATTTTTGTGGTGATCTGGTGAATCATTTGAATACACCAGCTCAAAACGCACGCTAATGGAGAAATGCTTAATGATCTTCTTTCGAAATGAAAAGGAATTGGAGAACTAATGAATATTAATTAAAAAAATTAAAACTTAGTCTATCTTTTATTTAAAAAGATATGTTTTGTTGATTTATGGGATGAATAATTTCCATAATAAGATTTTAAAATAAAAAAATTGAAATGGAAAAGAGACTTAGTGAATCATGTATTTTCATATAGTTCTAAAATAGTGATTATTGTTTGGAAAGTCTAGAATTAAGAATTTAGGTCCAACAAAACCATTCCAAATAATAGTACGACATTATGAAACAAAGTGAAGATATCAAAGACGTTGTTAAAGATCGAAATCCTTCACATCGAAAGGACCGCTCGCTGAATGTCTCAAGTGGGTAGCTCCTTACTTGAGATGGATTTACCGGTATTATAGCAGTGGTCCGGACGTATTTGAAGGAATTTCGGATTTTCAAGGGCTTCTTTCCTTTATTGGAAGAGGAATAAAGCGCCTTCTGTTTTGTTCAGCCTAAAAAAGAACTTGCATGGATGTGTCTGACATTGTGCTTTATAATGTATTGATTGGTCTTTGCTAAACATATTTATGTTGGTGGTAGGGAGGTTATTTATTAGCTTAACACCCTTCTTTGATACATACGAGCTCAAAGGTGACATGGTTAGTAAATATCAGTTGTATATTATGAAATGACAGTATGACATACCGAGTGATTGTAATATTGAAGATCAAAGCACAGATTTGTGTAACGGGACTTCGGCAAGCCTCATACCTCGGAAAATGACCAAAATAGGAGGGATGCAGAAAGGTTATGGGACATCATCTCCTTCTAGATAAAAATGTACCATGGAAGGCTATGATTTTTTGGAAGAGGCTTATGCGTCTTTTAAGATCAATGAAAGAGAACGTGATTTAAATTCTAACATCCCTCCTTCTCCAAAATGATTAATTTTTTTTGAACTTGGACCACCGATCATTCAAACGGATGCCTCACTCACTCCTGGTCCTTCAACCTAAAATCTAGATATTGTTACTTCTCTACCGCATGAATCGATTATTATGCGACATCGTGTGTTTAATCCCTCAGATATTTTCTACTTGTTCACTTCACAGCCTAAACCGATAGTGTGAGGATCCAGTACGTTAGATCTCCCCAACTTTCCTAAAACTTGCACCTACCAAACCATTCCAGGATATTTCTAGCCTCGTCATGCATTCCCCGTCTTTTTTTCTCCTGCTCTAACTCATTCTCATCTTACACACATTTTGAACGATTCGTAGTTTTGAACCACTTCCTTCTTGTAAATTTCGACTTGCCATTTTTCTTAATTTCAATTTTTTTACTTGATCTAATTTGTTATTTGTAACATACAGGCTAGAGAGCATCTCTTTAAATCTGACTATGACGCCTCAGGATTAATTACTAAGAGTAATGAGCTAAAAGGGACGGTTGCTACTTTCAAAGCCCAACTTGCAGAATTGGATGTTTAAAATGAGAGAGATGCTGAAAAGACCAAGAAAGAAAGAGCTCTTGAAGAGGTCCATAGTCTTTAGTTTTTCCTTGAAAGAGAGAGAAGAGCCAAACTCGTTTCTAAAGATTAAGAAAAGCTGCGGTTGAAAATTACGTAATTCATACAACGTAGTCTCTAATATTACTTATGATAATGAGACCATCAAGCAAAAGTTGAAGAGTATAAAGGGGCTCCTATCCAAATCCATATCCATCATAAAGGATGATAAGAAGAAAGTCTTAGAATTCTTGAAGTCCCCACTCAATAACATTTTTTTGATTTACGTGTGGAACCTAAGACTTCACTCAAGCCATCGCTTGTCGGTCTTAGTAAACCCTACAAGTAGGGATATACCTCGATTTTTCAATGCCTTCACACTACCTAGGTAGTCACCTCTAGAAATTGGCAGAGGGGGCCCTCGAACCTGAGACCTATGTCTTATCGCAGTTCGCCCACCTCTAACCAACTGAGCTAGGAGTGTCGGGTCCCACTCAATAACATTATCATAAATTCATTTGAGGAGGCCTTTTTTTATCTGTTATTGGGACAACGTGGTAAAATTTCCAGATATGGACTTCTCAGTCTATCGCTATAATGACTTACTGAAGAGATAATTTAGGGTCGTGATGGTGGTGGCCCTTGAATGTTGTTGAATTGCTAATCATAGAGGACCCTCTAATTGTTGAAGTCACCAAATCAAATAATGAACATGGGGACGCCTTTTAAGGATCTAGTGACATGAATGATAATGATGTCAGTTATGATGGTGGCCATAAGGGTGACGGTTCAGGTGATAGATCCATAACGATCGTTTTCGAATATCAACTAAAATTATACCATCGAAATCGTAATAATGAGATGATACACACAAATGATTTTTGTGGAAATCTGGTGAATCACTTGATTGCAACAGCTCAAAACGCGTGCTAATGGAGAAATGCTTAGTCATCTTTTGTAGAAATGAAAAGGAATTGAAGAACTAATGAACCTTAATTAAAAAAATGAAACTTAAAACTATCTTTGATTTAAAAAGATATGTTTTGAAGAAGGATTTTTGAAATGAATAATTTCCATAATAAGGTTTAAAATTACCAAGTCGAAATGGAAAAAAGACTTAGTGAATCATGTATTTGCATATAGTTTTTAAAAGTTATTATTGTTTGGAAAGACCAGAATTCAGAATTTGGGTCCAAAAAAACCATTCCAAATAATAGTACAATGTTATAGAACAAACTGAAGATATCAAAGACCAGAAATCTTCACACCAAAATAATTGCTCTCTGAATGTCTTAAGTGGGTAGCTCCTTACTTGAGATGGATTTACCGGCATTATAGCAGTGGTCCAGATGTATTTCAAGGAATTTCAGATTTGCAAGGGCTTCTTTCTTTTGTTGGGCAAGGAATAAAGCGCCTTCGGTTTCGTTCAGTCTCATAACAAACTTGTATGGATGTGTTTTAGACGTGACTGCTCTCTGAATGTCTGAAGTGGGTAGCTCCTTACTTGAGATGGATTTGCCGGCATTATAGCAGTGGTCCAGATGTATTTTAAAAAATTTCGGATTTGCAAGGCTTCTTTCCTTTGTTGGGTGAGGAATAAAGCGCCTTCGGTTTCGTTCGGTCTCATAACAAACTTGTATGGATGTGTTTTAGACATTGTATTTTTATAATGTATTGATTGGTCTTTGCTAAACATATTTATGTTGGTGGCGAAGAGGTTATCTCTTAGTTTAACACCTTTCTTTGATATATACAGGTTCAAAGGTGATATGGTTAGTAATCATCAGTTGTATATTATGAAATGACAGTATGGCATAATGAGTAATTGTGCTATTGATGATCATAGCAAGGTTTTAAGTATGGCTTTATGTAATGAGACTTCGAAAAGCCTCACACCCTAGAAAATGACCGAAACAGGAGGGATGCAACAAGATTATGGGTTATCATCTCCTTCTATATAAAAAGTGTACCACGGTATGGAGACCATGTATTACTTATGTGGCGACTTCTACTTTTTATTGATGTTGATGTTGCAGACCCCAGGTTTAAGATTGGTCATGACCGGGAGGTGATACATCTAGGTGTGATCCAGTTAAGGGGAGATACCGACCTTGTTTCGGTAGAGAACTTGAGTTGTTCTCGGGACATTCCTCTAGAGATGTACCCATCAGTAAGGAAGTTTCTTAGCTTAGTCATTTGTTGGAAATCCATTCTTTACTACGAGCTTGTACGGATTTAGTTGTAAAGCTATATGTCGACATAATATATGGTACCTATGTCGGCTAAGATTGATACATTTACTAAGGAAAGTGATTTTCACATTAGACACTGATAATAATATCAAATGTTTTTGCGTATCAAGAGTGTTTGGTTATCGTAAGGAGAAACCTCTCTCAATTCTGCTTTTGTATGGTACATGCGCCGAGAGACCTTATGGTAGCTTCATTTTCCAAAAAGAATTGCGAGTTTTATGCACTGGTATTCATAAGGGGAAAACCCGTTCCGTGTTTATACGGTGTGATCTTATGAATTACCCTACTTTATAAAGTATAACCATATTTGTTTCACACGTCAGTACCGTAACTGACCTAAAGCTTATTATTCTTTCACCTAAACTCTGGTTGCCCATATTTTCCACACGGGCAGCCTGGTAGTTAAGGTTTTTCAGATTTTGTCTTGGAGTCATTTTAGAGCAAAATATGGATTAAAACTGGAGTTGTGTCCAAAGAATTTTATTTCTTCTGCTGAGCATAGTGGTTTCCATTGTATATTTTCCACTGCGCATATATTTTCCTTTGTACTTTGATATATGTTGTGCTCTGATGTAAAAATTATTGTTATGGTAATGAAAAGTTCTTTTGTTCAGTTCCAATGTGTAAGTACCCTTAACAATCCGTCTTTGTGAACGGTTTGAGTTGGTTTAACTACTGGTTAGAACTGTGAAAAAAGGCGAGTCATTACAGAAGTGGTATCATAGCTTTGGTTTATTCAAAGCTTTGGTGTATGAATCATTTGAACATGAGGAAAGGACTCATCAGAGCTAGGATTAGTAATATCTTAGAAGAATTTTTTTTAGAGATAAGGTTAGTAATGCCCTATAATGAGTTAAGAGTACGTGAGAAACCTATTTGCGATATAGAAATCGGTCTCGGAAAGTTATATTTTGAATATAAAATGATATGGCTTTAAAAGTATTTTTAAATACGTATATATGATAGATTAAAAAAATTGGATGATAAAGGAGTAAAAGTATTAAAATTTGAGTAAAGGTATATTGTGATTAAAATTTCACAATCATTTTATTAGTTAAAGGAAAACATACTCAATTTTGTTTGAGTAAACTATTATCATTTACAAACTAATTAGGATTAATAATCCAAGTGCAAATACCTAGTGAATTCAATTTCACAATTTGACTAAAAGGTATTCTGGATTTTGGATTTTTGTTGTAAGTGTTAAAATTTAATAATTTTTGTTAATATTTAAAGGAAATAAGTTCTTAACTTTGAATTGAGTATAATTATTAAACCATAAATAATCCCTATATATTGTTTGGATTAGGAATTGAAAATATCAATAAATTTTGGACAGTCGATAAGAATTGGAAAACTATAAACATCTGAGTACATATGAATACCTGCTAAATTAAGTTTCATAATAGTTACTAAAAGGTATTTGGTAAATGATTAGAGAAGATTATCTAAAATAATAAGGATTATAAAATACTTAGGGCATTTTGAAGAAAAATAGATTTTCATAGAATTCTAGAATCAAATTTTACGTGTCTAACCCTAAATTTCTTTATTAACTCTAGGGAGGTAGAGAGAAGTAGTTAAGTGTTAAACAGTATTTAGCACAGTTTGCTCCTAGTAGCAATAGTAGTAATGGATCAGACGATTCCGATGTTTGGATGTTTAGTGATACAAAGCATAGTGATGATGAGGCAGAGGCTTCTCCACTTGGAGAGCCTGATCCAGTAAAGCATGTATCTTCGAAGGATGATTTAGAGAAGATGATTTTGGATGATGAGAGGATGACAATGAGGCGGACGAACACATCATATGGGAGATAGGAAGTTCGATTTTTGACGATCTGGAGTTAGTAGATCACAGCTAGGAGTTAGGATACCAAGACGAGAAGAGTGGAGATCACGTCGATGATGTACTGATTCCTGATGAATTAGACGATGGGGGTATGGCATGTTGTTTGGATGAGCTAGATGGATTTGGCGATCTAGTGGAGCACATTTCTGACGTTAAGGGTTCGGAGTGGTAACTAGCCCCTAAGAATGATAATGATATGATGGAAGACGACGATATGATAGAGGATGATGATATGATAAAGGACTATGATAAAGACAACGTAGATGAGGATGAAAATCTAGCGGATGACGAGGGCATGGATGAGGATGATGAGGATTTTGTGGATGACGAGCCTGAAGTGATGAGCATGTCAGGGTCGTCAAATGGTGAGTCAGACACGTCTGATGATTGATTAGTGGAAGGGTATTGTTTTGGATATATAGTAGATATTGTGTATACGGTTATCTTAAGTGTTTAGTATGCACTAAGATATGTATAGGCTAGCATATACTTTTTGATGGGCTAGGATATTTTTTGAGACTAGTACCTTTTTGATAAACATACTTTTTGTTGTATATAGACCACCTCAAGTACATAGTAGGTACCCAGGTTGGTATGTAGGATCACGTATATTGCCACAAGCGCACCTTGCACTCTAGTATAGATGCATACTACGATACTTTTGGCTGATTACAGCATTAGCACATGTTCTTGATTTATGCATGTTGTTTATTTTCATTAAAAGGACGAACTCTTTTTTCGAATTTTTTGGGTATGATGAATATAAAGAAAACGATTTAGAATATGAAATTCTATAAGTCGTTCTTGCTTGTATCTTCTTTCCTTTTTAGGGATGAAAAGTTTTTATGGAAGGGAGTATGTAATAACCCATATTTTTTAGCCAATTAATTCAAAGGATTTTTGAACTGTAAATATTTTTCAAAAGATACTTGGAGTATTTATAAAAAATTTCAATTTAAAATGATGGTCAAAAAGTATCGAAACAATATTTTATAACTTATCTATTTGAATATTAATTCAATTTGAGTTTATGAAATTGTTTAGATATAGTTGTTAAACTCTAAAATAATTTATTTTAAATGATACGGAAAAAAAAATTGGCATAACCAACCGGTTTTATAGTGTTCCGTAACACTCTTTTATTATGACTAATAATAAAATTACAATATAGTATAAGTGACTGTAGTTAATAGTCACTTAATTCGATTTTTAAAGTGGACCGTCCACCGTCATTGGCATTTATAGTGTGTTGCCCACTGAATCTAAACTGGATCACAGTCTAGGAGCTAGTTTAAGTAACTAGACTACTATATAAACTCCATGCTGGAAGCGTTACATACTGAATAAATAGTAATTTTCATATTACATTTCATGATATAGTGTTGTAAACAACATCACATGCTTAACAACAAAAGCCACTAGAAAAGCAATTACATGGCCTCGAGCCATACAAAAGTTATGGCTACACACGTCTTCTATTTCACGGCATACTGTTGCAGATATGAAGTTGACGTGATCAAACAGAAGCAACAATGATTGCATGCTCCAAAATCCAGATCGCAGAACAGTTTGTAGAATGGAGAAGATTAACATTGAACACGCCAAAGCGTGCTCCATTGCATGGAAAGAAACTAACAACGATTACAATGGCATACAGAAAGGTATGGAACGAAACAATAAAAGTTCACAGAAAAGCAGCAAAGTCGAGAGCTAGGAGGCTTCACCCTTATCACTGAGAATCGATGACCAAAGTATAAGCCAGAGCACCAAACCTCGCAAACACCATTGTTGAACTCTGTGTGGACACTTAGCTCGATAATTAGACTGTAAATAGCACAAAGCAGTATTTACAAAGGCAGAGTAAACCTCCGGCAAAAATACAGAGTCACAGTCAGCGCCGAAACAACTCATTTAGTGACATAGTAGACTGGAGGCGACCTCCTTTACAAATACCAAAAGTGACATTTATAGACGTGAAGGAATGGAAGCTAATAACCAAATTACATAACTATCCCGAGCAACCAAATCCAAAGATGTTTATCAAGCACCTCAAAAAAACAACAACCCAAAATCTCAAACAGCTGTCAAATTTTTGTAAGAAAACATATCCATTTTCATTACAATGAATTTTCCAAGCACAAATAAGTAGACCTGTTTTTACTATGATTTATATTAGTTAAATATAAGTATTTAGTATAAGTTATTAAATAAACATCGTCAAGTTTTGTAGACAAAAGTTTTTTTTATTAACAAAAGTGCTTAAAAAGGTCAATAAATGCAAGTTAAATTGTAACATATGGAAGTGTAGGCTATGTTATAACACCCTAAAAGTGTTACTAACTTAAAAAAAAAGTATTTAATTTGAAACACACCTAAGGCTCGTGGAATTCAAGTAGGAGCACATGGTTTTAGAAGTGGTTTTACGTATGTTAAGCATCTAAACTAATGTTGCTTAGGAAGGAGGCAAGTGTCCATAAACCATTTACCATTACACCCTTAGCCTTAGGCTATTTAAACAACCTAAAGCCACTTCACTTCTCATTCCACACCTTCTCATTCTCTTCTTTTTCTTCCTTTTTAAATTTATGGCTTCCATAGCCTAGAAATTTCCCTCCTTTTTCCTCCCTTCTTTCTCCTTTCAACCCATGGCCTCCTCCTTCTTCCACCATCGTCATACGCCCTCTCCTCCTCCTCCACCGTATGCCCCTCCTCCACCACTGTACCACCCCACTACCACCTAAACCCACAACCACCTCTCCCCCTTCACTATCTTGTCCCATCTCCTCTCAAAAGTAATTTAAAAAATATATATTAGTATATTATATATATATGTATATATATATATATATATATTGGAAAGAGAAATGTAACAACCCGGAATTTCATAACCAATTTAAAATTTTTATTTTAGCTATTTTTATGGATTTTGAATATTTAAAATGGTTTGTTTTAAATAATAACGACAAAAAATTTATTTTGAATGAAATTAGAACGAATAAATTTATTTTAATTATAGAACGAGCCTGAAATGGCGCGGTAGTTTGAAAATTCGATTTTAAATTTCAAATGAATGTACAGGATTCAAAACAAATCGAATTTCAGTAAAACCATAAATATTTGAATCTGTTTAATTATATCTTACTAAAGAATGTAAGAAACTGAGATTTCATAATATAAATTGAAAGTTATGTCAAGTTTAAAATTCAGAATAGTCGCTATAGAATATATATATATATATATCATATAATATATAGCCTTTAAAAATAGCCATTTTGTAAATGATTTCCGTTTTCGACGAAACCACTTTTATTGGATCTGGAATGTTAAATTATTGCTAGATTTCAATTTTCATAATTTTTGTAATTAATATATGCGCGTGGTGAATACAAACGCGTTTGATAATTTTAGTTTGAATTTAATCGACCGGAAAATGACCATTTTTCAAACGGCCTCCAAATTCGATGAAATTTGTTTTGTTAGTACCGTATCATTAAAACATAACTAGATTTATTTTTATGGAATTTTTGGAGTCAGTATGTGGCCCCGGTAAATTAAAATGTACGTTTGAATTCAACGTATATTAATTTATGATTTAATTTTGATAAAAACTAATCAAAACAGTCGAACGGGCTTGTGAAACATATTCCATTGTGTCTGAAACGGGGGTATTTGGCTAGGAACGACAGTCATTAGGTTCGATTTGGAGTTCAGAGACTAAACGGGTTATTTTTGAATAAAATAAAATAAAAAATTTATATAAATCTAGGGTCAAAACCCTAAAATCATTTCAACCCGCGGTCAAACCATATCACGCCTCCAGTTCAAAGGAGCGGTGGAAATGCTCAGATTTTTTAGCTCCAAATTCGCCAAACCAGTCAATGAATTTTAAAACTTTCTAAACGAAAATCCTAGCCCTCTTTACGATCTTCAAATCCATACCTGTCTGATCGAAAATGGCTATGTGTGGCGCTTGATTGAGCCCCTAGAAGTGCTCGCCGTCGAACAGCTTTTCTGGTGCAATTTGGGCGCCGAGTTCATCGACTTTAATGGCGCGAGTAGAGAGTTCATAGGCGGTCGAGGTGGGGTTGGCCGATCGTCGTCTGGTCGACCCAGGTGGCGGCACGACGTGGATTTATGTTTGGAGCAGTACTTCGTTAGTTTACAGAAGAAAAGGAAATGTAACGATTTTTATACGCTATTTTACACATTATGAATTAGTTAGTTTTATTTTAATTATTTCAAAAAGTAGTTAATGTTTAAAACACAATAACTTTCTCATACACGTTCGGAATCGCGCGAAAATGGATCCCATGCGATCGTCGAGCCTAGATCTTCACAACAAGACTAAATGGGTCCAATTTGGAGCACGTTAGATTTTCGAGTAGATTCAAATCCAAACTGTCCTTTAAAGAATGACAAAGTGGAAACCGATGGTGAGAACTCCTTCTCACTCAATTTATTTTTTACAGTAAAAAAATATACTACGATGCAGAAGTGGCTTAGAAGCCCCTGACACTATTTATTGTACAAATTATGATTGTTTGGGTTGTATAGTGGAAATTTGGTTGTGTTGAAAATTGATTGTATTGTGGTGTATTGAATGTGATTGACTATTGTGTATGGCGCAAGCCAGTATCTGGAGAGGGGTAATGCTAGACATAACTCTGGTTTTAATATCACACCGTTATAATGCCAAAATTTTCTTAAATAAATATTGTTTAATAAAAGTATAATTTTTAATGTGTATATGAACTATATAAAATATTCATGTGTTGAATAAAATATTTGAACAATAAAAATATCATTTTTATTATATAAAGGAACTATATAAAATAGTCAAGTGTTAAATAAAATATTTCGTCATTAAAAATATAATTTTTAATGTATATGTGAACGACATGAAATTCTCCTGAAATGAAAATAAATATTCATTTACAAATCGGACGATTTGTTTACGTACACCCATTTAACTAACATGGATTAGGACGATAAATTTTACACATTGCCCAACTGCACAAATAATATTCAGTATTTGTTGGTTGAAACCCCGCACGAGTATTGGGATGATACTTAACGTACACTAATACCAATTGTTTAGTTATATGTCAATCGATTGGTTGAAAGACTGTTGTAAGCATTAATTATTTATATTTAATACTTATGCAGTTGTGTAATGCACTCTGGATGATGGTTGATTGTGTATCATGATTGTTGTGTACATGTGTCGTATGAAATCCATATAAATATATTATATTGTAATTGATTGTGTCTGATTCCAATTCAGAAAATAACGAATATTTTAAAAGAATAAATATTTTAAAATAACGAGTAATTTAAAATAATATTCCGTAAAGGATTAAGATATGATTTTGATGTCCGATTTAGGATGGACACGAAAATATTGAAGTATATGAAGCCATGTTGATTAGATTTGCGCCATTTTAATACGAACGATATTTATATCGATTTCATTCATTTTTATAATGAATACCGAAAGGGAAATGATTTCAAAATCTGATATTTTGAAATTATTATCATTTAAATATTATAATGATAATGAATATTCAATTTTGATTTAAAATTGAAGTGAAAGCGGGAATCATTTTTAAAATGAATTTATAAAATACGTTTTGAATGAAATATTATATATATATATATATATATTAATGGCCTGAATAGAACACGCCGCACTGCGACTGTTCGTGAATTTCGACCATTTACTTCAAATTGACGTTACGGGAGATCTGACCTTCGGATTCCGTAATCGTTGGGTTCATATTGAAAAGGGCTTTCCAACGAATATAAGAGATTTGAAATCCAACGGTTGGATTTGGAATTATGTCCAAATCAAGTATGGAAAAGATCGTAGTAGGTGCAGTTCGATGACCATTTATGGAAATCAACCGAAAGGGCCTTAATAAAATTGTTAAAAATATTAATAATTTGCGTAAAATTATAATAAATGATTTGGATAGAATTTGGATGAAAAATTCCACATTTGTGAAGATAAAAATATATTTTTATCAAAATGAACTAGTTATTAACTAGAAAGATAACCCAACGTTTTTAAATAAATAAATTGGATTTGTAAAAGGGTTTTAATATATCCAGAAATTTCCAATCTATAAATTGGAATAGATTTAAATAGAAATCATCTCCGGAATATTTCGATATTGGATTCCGTGACTATACAGATATTGTGGAGGAATTTGGAAGATATATATATATATCGTTATTCCCCATACGATATGTATTGGTTTCAGAATTTGATATTGAATATAAGTCGATATTATTTCTATTCAGAGCCTTATATTTAATATTAAATTGGATTTTGGGTTTGTCGTGAATGGTGTCTTCAGTAACATTGTTCTTAAACCTCGTGTGGGAAGAATAAATCTTTTAATTAAGATTATTTGAGTTTCCAATTATATTTAGTAATTGGAATAAAATGGAATGCGAATTGGGTTTATTGTGAACTGTGCTTTTTAACGACATTTATTCTTTAACCCGATTAACAGTGAAATGTTATTTGGTATTTATAAATCTTTTTATTAAGATTTAATGGAAATTTTCCAAAGTAAAGTTCTCCAATTTAATATATTAGATTGGAATTGAATGGAATTCGATTTGGTAATAACCGAAGTGAGCTTACTATGGAGGAAGACTGTTAATATATATATTTATATATATATATATGGAATTTAAAAGGCTTTCTCGTTATTCCATTTATATTATTAGTCGGATACGGAAATTGATATCGATTATATATACATTGATCTGTTTTGCGTGAAGATTCCATGGTTAATGGAATGTGATTTCAGGTTTATCATGAACTGTGTTTTAAAGGACATAAGTTCTTTAATCCGGTTAAAGACATGATTACATATCTAACAATGTATTTCGAACCGGATTGTTGATCTCTGCTAAATATATATCTGTTTGGTGGAGGAGAATTTATTCTCTTGCTTAACATCCTTCTCTAAGACGTATGAGCTTAGATGTTATATATTGGCAGAAATCAGTGGTATGGTGTAGATTGTCGATGTGGCATGTTTGGGTTTCCAAAGTTAAATAATCATTAAATAATGATTGCTAGAAGATTAAAACTAAGTGAAGTTTTAATGAATCTTTAATTAGATTGAAATGTGAATGTGATAATTTAAATTATCAAATTTGGGAAGTGATCGAGAATGGAGCACATTAGTTTAACTCCAGGAGATAGTTAAAGCTTTAATTAGATTTGATTGTGAAATGGTAATTAAATTTACCGATAACACTGTGGGTATTAAATATGGGTTACTACCACTTTTGCTCCATGGGATGAATAGGTTGGGACTGGGATTAATAAATAAATGATTACTTCGGTAAGGCTCGATAATCCCGACTAGTTGATAAGCCAGAATTTGGTTTAGAAATGATATCCAAAGGAAGATTAAACGATAAATTTAAAAGAATTTATTTTTGACTAAATTAATTGGAACCTTTCACTAAAGATATAAATATTTTAATAAAAAATATTCTGGATTGGAATGAGGCATACGTTGTATTTTTGTAGCACTTGATTATAAGATACACGAGTTATTCGAAAAGACTGGGTTTATGCCCATTCTGGATAATTGATTTGACAATAAGTTGACGATGAAGACTGTGGTTGAAGACCGGAGATCTACACATCATTTGGATGATTACTGACGTCTTGATTGGGTTGTACACCCAATACCAGGTAATAAGTGGTGATCGTCCAGATATACTTGGAGATCGACCGGATATGCGAGGACTTATCTCCTGCATTGGCCATATGGGACGAGGAATAGGGTGCCTCTGGTTCCGTTCAAACCTAGAGTAAATGGATGTGTGTATGACTTTTATTCTGTGTTGATTAATCTCTATTAAATATATATCTGTTTGGTAGCGGAGAATTTATTCTCTCTCTTAACACCCTTTTCTGAGACATACGAGCTTAGAGGTTGTATATCGATAGACATCAGTCGCATGGCGTAAATTGTCAGTGTGGCATGCTTAGATGCAAATGATCAAGGATTCTATTAAAAAACAATGTCTTGGGGTTGATGATCAAAGCATAGCTTTAAATAGCATAGCTTTGTGTATATCATTAATTCGCAAGCCTCACACCTCGGTATGAGTCAAAAATTGGATAAGGGACCAAAAGAGTGCATGAAATTTCCTTCTAGCTATGGGTGGTGTCATGGTATGGAGCCCAGACATTAAATATATTTTTACCTACGTGGATGATGGATAGCGAGGTGACTTGGATATATCGGTCACTACGAGGCCGATGGATAGGTCCGATAGAACAGGGAAAGTGTGTTCAGGATTTGCCAATCCTCAAACGTAAGGGAGGACCGGCCTTGGAGGATCCAAGGGTTCACTACGGGGGACCCTGAGGCATTTGCTAGAGTGTCTCGAAGCCGGCAAGGAGTATATCCCTTGCCTCGACTCATGATGGAAATCCAATTTCCAATACGTGACATTTCAGTTTTAATAGCAGAACTAGTATGGCGACATAGTAGCATGGGATTATTTGAAGTTATTTTGACCCTACATACTTATAGTAATATCAAAATGATTTGTTTTAAACGTACCAAGCATGTTTGGCTATTATAAGGGAAAACTCTATCCTCCGGCTTGCGTTGCATTGTGTGATGGGACCTAAGTCTTATAATAGCTTCATTTTTCCAAAAAGCATTGCGCTATTTGTTTTATGCACTGGTATACTTGGGAGAAAACCCGTTCTGTGTTATACAGCGTGGCCCCTTGATTTACTCTATTTTAAAGTAAAATTTTAATAACTGTTTTAGTTCTCACACTAGTCCCTTGACTGACCTGGAGTTTATTGTTTTAACTTAAACTCTGGGCTCCCCTATTTTCCACACGGGTAGCTAGTAGTTTTGGTTTGCAGATATTTCCTTCTACAGGATCCTGGATTACAACTGGAGCTATATTCGGAAAGCTATGTATTCGTGTATTTCATTCAGTTGTGTTAGTCATTGTATTTATATATTTAAATTTCAACTGCTATGTACATTATTTTAATCTCTGATATTTTTCTGATGTATATTATTTATTCATACTTTGTTATATTCTTGTACTTGAGTGTCATTGTTGTAATAACAATGAAATGTTATGTCGTTTACATTTCGATTAGTCTTGTTCTCAAAGTAGTCCACCTTTTTGTTAGATTTAGGCCGACCGGGAAGTTCGGGTCGCTACAGTTTGGTATCAAAGCTTTGGTTTACAAAGCTCGAGAACAAGACATATTAGAAACGAACGGAAGTATTCATCAGAGATTAGATTAGTAATAACCAATGAGAATGACTCGTTAGAGATGAGATCAGTAGTATCCTAGAATGAGTTTCAAAGAGTGTTATTTTTAAAATAAAAATGAAAATAAATTTTGTTTTGAAAATTTAAACCCTGTTATACGAATTCGAGTATTTTATTTTATATTGAATTTGTACAATTGAGTATATAAATTTTTTGCATATACGCATCATGAACGTATATTCGAAGTCTCAAATATACTGGATGGATATAGAATCACACTCTAGTCTCCCGGAGATGATTTTGATGGTTGATGCATCATCATCAGAGTTTATGTTCGAGTCTCGAAAGTGGGATATCTATATATTTCTAATTGACTGGTGTGAGAACCAAAACTAGATAGAGTTTTTTGTTGTGATTTGACACTAAAAATATGATTTTTGAATATATTAAAGATATATGTTTGTAAAGTTAATCAACAAATTGATTGCTAGTTGGGTTGTTTGATTATTAGTTTAACTAATAA
Organism: Allium sativum; assembly: GCA_030737875.1. Taxonomy (NCBI): domain Eukaryota; kingdom Viridiplantae; phylum Streptophyta; class Magnoliopsida; order Asparagales; family Amaryllidaceae; genus Allium; species Allium sativum. The sequence continues at coordinate 992,769,827 of CM060910.1, read as the reverse complement.
AATTATTGAAACCAATATGAAAACGAAAGGTGAATTTGGCTGAATCAAATCAAAATATTGAACAGAATTGAAATTTGATTTGAATTGCATACATGTACATGCACACACATACACACACACACACATATGTGTATATATATATACACATATATGTGAACAAGTCATAGCTTGGAAGCCAATAAGAGGAATAAAATTGTATGCCCGACAAATAGGTACATGTTTACTACTTTCTTGGGTTTGGATGATTTTATGAGCCGATTGGCTAACCACTTGGCCTTCTCTTTTTCTTTTGGATTGATGAGGGCCCTCTGAGGCTAGTTGAGGTTTTATAGGTCCCCCGTACAAAGGAGGTTATGGTGAAATTTTTCAAAAATTTAGGGTGTTAGCCAATTCTTCGAGAAATTAGAAAATTCGAAGAAACTGAAAAGTTGAAGAATGAAAGCCAGAATGAAAGTTGAGTTGGTTAGTTAAACAACTTTCAGCTTCGTTTCTTTTCGAGGAGGAAAAGATTTAAAGTGGTGGAGATTGTAACAACTCGGGATTTTAGAACCAATTTAAAATTTTTATTTTAGCTATTTTTATGGATTTTGAATATTTAAAATGGTTTATTTTAAATAATGACGATTAAAATTTATTTTAAATGAAGTTAGAACGAATAAATTTATTTTAATTATAGAACGAGCCTGAAATGGCATGGTAGTTTGAAAATTCGATTTTAAATTTAAAATGAATGTACAAGATTTAAAATAAATTGGATTTCAATAAAACTACAAATATTTGAATCTGTTTAATTATATCTTTCTAACGAATGTTAGAAACTGAGATTTCATAATATAAATTGAAAGTTATGTTCAGTTTAAAATTCAGAATAGTGACTATGGAATTTATATATATTATATAATATATAGCCCTTAAAAATAGCCATTTTGCAAACGACCTCTGTTTTCGACGAAACCACTTTTGTTGGACCCGGAATGTCAAATTATTGCTAGATTTCAATTTTCATAAATTTTGGAATTAATATGTTACCGTGGTGAATTTAAACACATTTGGTAATTTTATTTTGAATTTAATCGACTGGAAAATGAACATTTTTCAAACTGCCTCCAAATTCGACAAAATTAGTTTTATTAGGGTTGTATCATCAAAACATAACTAGATTTATTTTTCTGAAATTTTTGGAGTCAGTATGTGTCCCCAGTAAATTAAAATGTACGTTTAAATTCAATGAATATTGATTTATGATTTACTTTTGATAAAAACTAATCAGAACAGTCGATGGGCTTATGAAACATATTTCATTATGTCTGTAACGGGGGTATTTGGCTAGGAATGACACTCGTTGGGTTCAATTTGGAGTTTGGAGACTAAACGGATTATTTTTGAATAAAATAAAATATTTATATAAATTTAGGGTCAAAACCCTAAAATCATTTCAACCCGCGGTCAAACCATATTGCGCCTCCAGTTCAAAGGAGAAGTTGAAATGCTCATATTTTTTAGCTCCAAATTTTCCCAAACCACTCAATGAATTTTAAAACTTCCTAAAATCGTAGCCCTCTTTATGATCTTCAAATTCGTACCTGTCTAATCGGAAATAGTTGTGTGTGGTGCTCGATTGACCCCCTTAAAGTGGTCGCCATCAACCAGATTTTCTGACACAATTTGGTCGTCGAGTTCATTGATGTTGGTGGCGTGGGTAGAGAGTTCGTAGGCGGTCGAGGTGGGGTTGGCCGATCGTCGTCTGGTCGACCCAGGTGGCGACGCGACGTGGATTTGTTTTTGAAGCAGCAGTTCGTCGGTTTATAGAAGAAAAGGAAATGGTAATGATTTTTTTACGCTATTTTAAACGTTATGAATTAGTTAATTTTATTTTAATTATTTCAAAAAGTAATTAACGTTTAAAACCCGATAACATTCTCATACGAAGTCGGAATCGCGTGAAACTGAATCCCTTGCGATCATGGAGTTGAGGGCTTCACAACAAAACTAACTGGTTCCAATTTGGAGCACGTTAGATTTTCGGGTAAATTTAAATTCAAACCGTCCTTTATAGAATGACGGAGTGGAAACCGATGATGAGAACTCCTTCCCACTCAATTTATTTTATAGTAAAATATATATAAGGATGCGGATAGGGATTAGAAGCCCCCGACACTATTTATTGTACAAACCATGATTGTTTGTTTAGGTTGTATTGTGGAAATTTGGTTGTGTTGAAAATTGATTGTATTGTGAAGTATTGAATGTTATTGACTATTGTGTATGGCATGAGCCAGTATTAAGAGAGGGGTAATGCTAGACATTACTCCGGTTTTAATATCGCGTCGTTATAATGCTGATTTTTTCTAAAACTGAAATGTATGTGAAATTTTCTGAAATAAAATATATAAAATCCTCATGTGTTGAATAAAATGTTTGAACAATAGAAATATCATTTTTATTGATTGTAAGAACTATATAAAATAGTCAAGTGTTGAAATAAATAATTTATCGTTAAAAATATAAATTTTAACGTATATGTGAACAACATAATATTCTCCTGAAATGAAAATAAATATTCATTTACAAATCGGATGATTTGTTTATGTACACCCATTTAACTGATATGGATTGGGACGATAAATTTACATATCGCCCAACTACACGAATAATATTCAGTATTTGTTGGTTGAAACTCCACACGGGTATTAGGATGATATTTGACGTACACAAATCCAAATTGTTTAGTTGTATGTCAAACGAATGGTTGACAGACTGTTGTAAACATTAATTATTTATATTTAATGCTTATGCAGTTGTGTAATGCACTCTGGATGAAGGTTGATTGTATATCATGATTGTTGTGTACATGTGTTGTACGAAATCCATATAAATAAATTGTATGGTAATTGATTGTGTTTGATTCCAATTCAAAAAATAACGAATATTTTAAAAGAACAAATATTTTAAAATAACGAATATTTCAAAATAATATTTCGTAAAGAATTAAAATATGATTTTGATGTCCGATTTGGGACGAACAAGAAAATATTGAAGTATATGAATCCATGTTGATTAGATTAACGTCATTCTATCATAAACGATATTTATATCGATTTTATTCATTTTTATAATGAATATCGAAAGGGAAATAATTTCAAAATCTGATATTTTGAAAATATTATCATTTAAATATTATAATGAAAAGGAAACTTCAATTTTGATTTAAAATTGAAGTGAAAGTGGGAATCGTTTCTAAAACGAATTTATAAAATACGTTTTGAACGAAATATTATATATATATAAACATATTAATGGCCTGGATAGAACGCGTCGCGCTGCGACCGTTCACGAATTTTGACCATTGACTTCGAATTGACATTGTGGGAGATCTGACCATTAAGCTTCTCCTAAAACCAGAACCGTTGGGTTCATATCGAAAAGAGCTTTCTAACGAATATAAGAGATTTGAAATCTAATGGTTGGATTTGGAATTATGTCCAAATCAAATTTGGAAAAGGTCGCTGTAAGTGCAATTCGAATGACCGTTTATGGAAATCAACTGAAAGGGTCTTAATAAAATTGTTAAAAATATTAATAATTTGTGTAAAATCATAGTAAATGATTTGAAAAGAATTCGGATGAAAAATTCCACATTTGTGAAGATAAAAATATATTTTTTTTCAAAATGAACTAGTCATTAACTAGAAAGATAATCCAACATTTTTAAATAAATAAGTTGGATTTGTAAAAGGATTTTAATATATTCAGAAATTTCCAATCTATGAATTGGAATGGATTTGAATAGAAATCATCTCCGGAATAATTCGATATTGGATTTCGTGACTATATGGATATTATGGAGGAATTTGGAAGATAGTTATATATCGTTATCCCCCAAACGATATGTGTTGGTTTCAGAATTTGATATTGAATATAAGTCGATATTATTTCTATTCAGAACCATATATTTAATATTAAAATGGATTTTGGGTTTGTCATGAATGATGTCTTTAGTAGCACTGTTCTTAAACCCCGTGTGGAAGGAATAAATCTTTTAATTAATATTATTAGAGTTTCCAATTATATTTGGTAATTGGAACAAAATGGAATGTGAATTGGGTTTATTGTGAACTGTGTTTTTTAACGACATTTGTTCTTTAACCCGATTAACAGTGAAATGTTGTTTGGAATCTATAAATATTTTTATTAAAATTTAATGGAAATTTTTGAAAGTAAAGTTTTCCAATTTAATATATTAAACTAGAATTAATGGAATTCGATTTGGTAGTAATCAAAGTGAGCTTACTCTGGAGGAAGACTGTTAATATATATGGATTTTAAATGGCTTTATCATTATTCCATTTATATTATTAGTCGTATACGTAAATTGATGTTGATTATATATATTGATCTATTTTCCGTGAAGATTCCATGGTTAATGGAATGTGATTTTGGGTTTATCGTGAACTATGTTTTAAATGACATAAGTTCTTTAATCCAGTTAAAGACAGGATTATATGTCTAACATTGAATTTCGAATCGGGTTGTTGATCTCTGCTAAATATATATCTGTTTGATGGCGAAGAATTATTCTCTTGCTTAACACCCTTCTCTGAGACGTATGAGCTTAAATGTTATATATTGGCAGAAATCAGTGGTACGGTGTAGATTGTTGATGTGGCATGTTTGGGTTTCCAAAGTTAAATAATCATTAAATAATGATTGCTGGTAGATTAAAACTAAGTGAAGTTTTATTGAATCTTTAATTAGATTGAAATGTGAATGTGATAAATTATCAAATTTGGGAAATGATCGAGAATGGAGCACCACTAGTTTTACTCCAGGCGATATTTAAATCCTTAGTTAGATTTGAACGTGAAATGGTAAATAAATTTACCAATAACACCGTAGGTGTTAGATACGGGGTACTACCGGTTTTGCTCCATGCGATGAATAGGTTGGGATTGGGATTAATAAATAAATGATTACTTCGGTAAGGCTCGATAATCCCGACTAGTTGATAAACCTTAATTTGGTTTAGAAATGATATCCAAAGGAAGATTAAAGAATAAATTTAAAAGAATTTATCTTTGATTAAATTAATGGGAACCTTTCCCTAACGATATAAATATTTGAATAAAAGAATATTCTGAGCTGGAATGAGGCGTACGTTGTATTTTAATAGCACTTAATTACAATATACGTGGGTTATTCGGAAAGACCGGATTTATGCCCATTCTGAATAACTGATTCGACGATAAGACGACGATGAAGATAGTGGTTGAAGACTGGAGATCTTCACATTGTTTGGATGATTACTGACGTCTTGATTGGGGTGTACACCCAATACAAGGTAATAAGTCATGATCGTCTAGACGTACTTGGAGATCGACCGGATATGCGAGGGCCTATCTCCTATATTGGACATATGGGACGAGGAAAAAGGTGCCCCTGGTTTTGTTCAGACTCAGAACGGACTTGTAAGTGAATGTGTGCCTGACTTTTATTCTGTGCTGATTGATCTCTATTAAATATATATCTGTTTGGTAGCGGAGAATTTATTCTCTTGCTTAACATCCTTTTCTGAGATGTACAAGCTTTGAGGTTATATATTGATAGACATCAGTTGCATGGTGTAAATTATCAGTGTGGCGTGCTGAGATGCAAATGATCAAGGCTTCTGTTGAAAAGCAATGTATTGGGGCTGATGATCAAAGCACGGCTTTAAATAGCATAGCTTTGTGTATAGTGTTAATTCGCGAGCCTCACAACTCGGTATGAGTCAAAAACGGGATAAAGGACCCAAAGAGTGCATGATGTTTCCTTCTAGCTACGGGTGGTGTCATTGTATGGAGCCCAGACATTAATTATATTTTTACCTACGTGGATAATAGATAGCGAGGTGCCTTGGATATATCGGTCACTACGAGGCCGATGGATAGGTCCGATAGGACCGGGAAAGTGTGTTCAGGATTTGCCAATCCTCAAACGTAAGGGAGGACCTGCCTTGGAGAATCCAAGGGTTCACTACGGGGGACCCTGAGGCATTTGCTAGAGTGTCTCGAAGCCGGCAAGGAGTACATCCCTTGCCTCGACTCATGACGGAAATCCAATTTCCAATACGTGACATTTCAGTTTTAATAGCAGAACTAGTATGGCGACATAGTAGCATGGGATTATTTGAAGTTATTTTGACCCTATATACTTATAGTAATATCAAAATGATTTGTTTTAAATGTACCAAGCATGTTTGGCTATTATAAGGGAAAACTTTATCCTCCGGCTTGCGTTGCATTGTGTGATGGGACCTGAGTCTTATAATAGCTTCATTTTTTTCAAAAAGCATTGCGCTATAAGTTTTATGCACTGGTATTCTTGAGAGAAAACCCGTTCTATGTTATACGGCGAGGTCTCTTGATTTACTCTATTTTAAAGTAAAGTTTTAATAACTGTTTTAATTCTCACACCAGTCCCATGACTGACCTGGAGTTTATTGTTTTAACCAAAACTTTGGGCTCCCCTATTTTCCACACAGGCAGTTAGTAGTTTTGGTTTGCAGATATTTCCTTCCACAGGATCTCGGATTACAACTGGAGCTATATTTGGAAAGCTCTGTATCCGTGTATTTCATTCAGTTGTGTTAGTCACTGTATTTATATATTTAAATTTCCGCTGCTATGTAAATTATTTTAATCTCGTATGTTTTTCACATAGGCAGATAGTAGTTTTTGTTTGCAGATATTTCCTTCCACATGATTCTGGATTACAACTAGAGCTATATCTGGAAAGCTCTGTATCCATGTATTTCATTCAGTTGTGTTAGTCATTGTATTTATATATTTAAATTTCCGCTGCTATGTAAATTATTTTAATCTCGTATACTTTCCACATAGGCAGATAGTAGTTTTGGTTTGCAGATATTTCCTTCCACAGGATCCTGGATTACAACTGGAGCTATATTTGGAAAGCTCTGTATCCGTGTATTTCATTCATTTCTTTTAGTCATTGTATTTATATATTTAAATTTCCGCTGCTATGTAAATTATTTTAATCTCGTATATTTTTCTGATGTATATTATTTATTCGTACTTTGTTATATTCTTGTACTCTGATGTCATTGTTGTAATAACAATGAAAAGTTCTGTCATTTATGTTCCGATTAGTCTTGTTCTCAAAGCAGTCCGCCTTTTTGTTCGGTTTATGCCGACCGTAAAGTTCGGGTTGCTACAATTTGGTATCAGAGCTTTGGTTTACAGAGCTCGAGAACAAGACATATTAGAACCGAACGAAAGAATTCATCAGAGATTGGATTAGTGATATCCAATGAGAATGACTTGTTAGAGACGAGATCAGTAGTATCGTAGAATGACTTTCGAAGAGTGTTATTTTTAAAATAAAATCAAAAATAAATTTTGTTTTGAAAATTTAAACCCTATTATACGAATTTGAGTATTTTATTTTATATTGAATTTGGATAATTGAGTATATAAAGATTTTGCATATATGCATCATGAACGTATATTCAAAGTCTCAAATATACTGGATGGATATAGAATTACACTCTAGTCACCCGGAGATGATTCTGATGATTGATGCATCATCATCTGAGTTTATGTTCGAGTCACGAAAGTGGGATATCTATATATTTCTAATTGACTGATGTGAGAACCAAAACTAGTTAGGTTTTTTTTGTGATTTGACACTAAAAATATGATTTTTGAATATATTAAAGATATATGTTTGAAAAGTTAATCAACAAATTGATTGCTGGTTGTTTTGTTTGATTATTAGTTTAACTAATAAAATTATTGAAACCAATATGAAAATGAAAGGTAAATTTGGCTGAATCGAATCAAAATATTCAACTGAACTGAAAATTGATTTGAATTGCATACATGTACACACACACACACACACACATATATATACATATATATATATATATATATATATGTATATATATATATATGAACAGGTCATAGCTTGGAAGCCAAGAAGAGGAACAAAATTGTGTGCCCGACAAATATGTACATGTTTACTATTTTCTTGGGTTTTGATGATTTTATGAGCCGATTGGCTAACCACTTGGCCTTTTCTTTTTCTTTTGGAATGATGACGACCTTGTGAGGCTAATTGCGGTTTTAAAGGTCTCCCCATACAAAGGAGGTTATGGCGAAATTTTTCAAAAATTTAGGGTATTAGCCAATTTTTCGAGAAATTAGAAAATTCTTAGAAACTGAAAAGTTGAAGAATGAAAGTTGAGTATAGGGGTGAGCAAACGGTTGGTTCGGTTCGGTTTTGTCTAAATTTTCGAGAACCAATTTAAAACCAAATATTACTTTAACCAAACCAAACCAATTTAAGCTAAAACCAAAGTTGAACCAAACCAAATTAATTCGGTTTGGTTCGGCCAGTTTATTTGGTTGTTGTTTAACAAACTTAATGTAAGCGAACTAATAACATGATGATTATACATTCCACTGAAAACTAACATCATGACAATAATGGCACATTCAATAAAAGAGAGCGTTAAGTTTGCAAATAACAAATATAAACCAGTAGCATATATATAATCCCACTAAATTCAAAATACATTCCATATCTTATCTTACTTGTATTCCAACTAAATCCAAAAAAATCAACTATAGCAAAATTCTTACTCGTACAAAACATTGCAGTATACCCAAATTAATACTCCAATAGACTTTAACAATATCATAGTACTAGAAATGATTTACTGAAGGTCTTTAACATTTTGATCGCACCCATTAACAGACCTGTAAGGAGAAAAAACAGTAAAAGTTAAAATTTGTAACTATGGAGCTCAACTTTTAGGATATACAGCATAAATAATGCTGCATGGTTTGCACCTATTGAAACAAAAATATATATATATGGCTACTGTTATTGTGGTGAAAATGGAACCTATCCATTATTATATAAGTGGGTTGAACATAAATATAGGATTACTGCTATTGTTATTTTACCCCAAGAGGATTATAAGTCTGAACTACATCAACAATATTACAAAAACATGGAAAATATAACAGCTACAACGCAATGGGTATAAAGAAAACATGGAAAATATAACTACATCAACTATATTACAAAAATATGGCAGCAAGATTCGTTGAACATGAGAGTTGAAAACTGTTGATTTATCATCCAGAAGCATTCGAACTACAAATTTATCATCATTGTCTTGTAAACTACATGCAACGTTTTCGCTTGTCATTAATGAAAATTGGGATCCAAGGCCTGCTTCCTCAGATATATATATATATATATATATATAATGAAAATATGATATATAGTTAAATATAGTAGACATTAAAAAGTAAAACATAATTATCAGAGGAAAGTTTTATAATTTTTTACCTGCATCTAACCATTCCATATTACATAAATCTTCATCTGCATCAATTTAACTCATTGAATAAGAATTACACAGCAAATCCTCGATGCACATAAGACTTATATCTAAAAGGAAATATGTTCCACTAGATGCAATCCAAAGTCCAAGCAGTAAAATTACAAGTATTTGTCACTTTTTCTTTCTGAAATGTTTTTTAACACATGTAATAGATCAAACCCAAAAATGGCAAAGAGACAAATGCTAGAAGGGACTGCTGTATATAATTTAATACACCGTAACTTACTAATTTCGAATTGAATAGAAGCGAACCCATAACAGGAATGGCGAATTGTGAGTCTTGAATTGTATTAAGAAATAGGGTCGTGAGGTGTGAATCTCATGATTAGAGTGAACAGTGAACAAAGATTGAGAAAATTTTATGTGAATGGAAAATAGTTTGAAATAGGGAAGAAGACGAAAGTATATAAATAGAAATTAAGGGATCTAACAGTGGAATTGATAAGCTTCTTGCCACTTTTTTCAAACACATGGGAGAGATGAATGAAAGCTGCTTCGTATTCTTCAGCAAATTTTGAAAAATGTAAAAGTGGGTCAGGATAATAGTGATGAATAAAAAGGAAAAGTTTACCAGAAAAGGAGACTCGGTTATTTCGGCGGAACCAAACTTTTTTTTCTCTAAATACAAAATCCAACCAATAACCAAATTCAATTAAAAATAAAATCCAAATCCAACCGATCAACAATGACAACCAAACCAAACCAACCAAACTAATTTGGTTCGGCCGGTTAATTTGGTTAAAACCAAACAATGCTCGTCCCTAGTTGAGTCGGTTAGTTAAACAACTTTCAGCTCTGTTTATTTTCGAGAATGAAAAGATTTAAAGTAGGGGATATTGTAACAACCCGGGATTTCAGAACAAATCTAAAATTTTTATTTTAGTGTAACAGCCTAACCCAAAAATCCCGGTGTGTAAAAGTTTCTAGAAATTTTGAATATGTTAGTTCAGTCCAATACATATATTTAAGTATGATAAATACATACATATATATATGTATGATATATATATATATATATGTATAAATATATACATAATACATAGTTTATAAATGGTATGTCTACAAATTCTAGAATAAGAAAATTGGCTTAAAGTGATAGGGACATGTGTCATCAAATGAAAGGAACACATGTCTCATAAATAAATAAGGTTAAGACACATACACACATTTGGTGTCCATGTGTAGAAACCTCTTAAGACACATAAGAGAGCATGTGTCTACATCTTAAAGAATGCATGAAGATGTAGTGGACAAGTGTCCAAAACTAAATTACCAAATTAACCTGAAAACTACTATATAAAGAGTGTAAAGGTTCACTTCATTTCATACATTTTGAAAACAAAAATAAAATAAGATAAAGAGGAGAAGCTTAGGAGAAAGCAAGAGGATAAGTACAAGATCAAGATACACGTTTAAAATGATAAAAACTATTTAAGTTCATGTATTCATTTCATATTTTGAAGAAAAGTTGAGAATTCTATGAACGAATGTTTGGATGTGAACCCCTGAAAATGGCGTTCGGTATTTTGGGCCTAACTTTTGCAATTCTTAATGAAATTTCGACTTCTCTATCAATTTGGAAATCAAATTCAAAAGGCTACAACATTGTCTTCAGCCACCTTTACTAATTCGGTCGTTTTTCGTACTCGAAAACTGGATGCAAAGTAAGGTAAAAATCGGCCCGAATTAGACATGTTAAAAACGCCTTGCATTATTGAATTTTATTTATTGAATAGATAAATAATTTTAATGGTTTCTTTTTATGATAATTAAGTAGACAAAGATATCTTCTTTCTGTAAAAATTTGGGGTCAAAATCTGTTTGTATCATAGAGAAACAGTGTCAAACATTTCACCCAAAAACTGGAAAAAGGCTGATTTCCCGAAACTTGAAACACTTTGGAAATTTGAAACGCTTTCTGAATGTTCCTAACGCAGAAGTGTATCAAAACAAAACTTTCTATAGCACTTCTGAAGCGCTATCTTTTCACTGAATTGATTATAAAGCCTTGAACACGACCAGAACTCTTTTTATAGCACGCAGAAACGCTTAGTAGCTGAATTTAGTCTAAAACCATTATAGACTAACCAGATATTTCCATAGCATGGCTGAAACGCTGTAGATAGCTGTTTTGAGCCTAAAACCATCCGAAACTTGTCCTAACACTTTTAAAACACTGCAATTTTTATTTTATGATGCTGAAACTTTTTATAATACTTTTTAAATGTTACCTTTTCTTTGTTTCAAGTAGTTTCGAGGTTCTTCTTAACATAGATTGGAATAATTTGAGATAGTTTAGTTTTGTCTTAAACCCTTTAAAAGCATGAATTTAAAAGTAGGAGATTTGCCTATTACCAATATAACACCCTAATTGTTGCGCGAATACACATATATTTATAAAGTATCTTTCAAATTGAATGACTGGAATGTTCTAAGGTGACAGAGAGGATAGTGTCTAGGCTTGAGTTTGGAAAATATAGCTTCCTGCTCTCCCTGGCTATCCCTAACTGATCCGACGAACGGAAAGGTTAATTCAAATTTAATTTGAAATCATTTGAATTTAGAAATAATTTAGAACTTTATTCAATACTAAAGAAAAGTAATTTAAGATTACTTTTGAGAATCACTTTCTTGATTATAATTCTTCGATAGGGTGCGGTATAAGACAATAGATCTTGGGTAGTGCACTATTACTCTATGTTGGTATCGAGCCTAGTAGAGTACATCCTATTTGATGACGGGATGTCGACCGGAATGGGATAATATATTCTGACATCTAACCAAGTTAAGGATGTGGTTCAGATTTATAACTATAAATTGGATAAATTATGAGTTTTGATGAAAGGAAGTTTTCATAAATTTGTTTGAGTTAGCATTTCGAAGTCTTCCTTGATTTTTACTTTAAAACTTGGATTGATGAAACCTTCGAAGTAAAGAGTCATGATGAAACTATAATACAACCCATTAAGAAATGATGTGAAAACTAAGCTTAAATAGCTATCTCACTGGGTCTGTGTTGCTCATGATGCTACACTTAAAACTTTTCAGATTTAGATGGTTAGTTGGATTCTTTGAAGTGAAGACTTACATTATGTAGATTATCTCGTTATGTACTCCTATGTTTAATTATTAGGCTCGTGAACCTTTGTAGCCATATTTTATGATGGGATGATTGTATAATAGCTCTTCTGTTTAAAATCATGTACCAAGAATGATTTTATGTTCCGACAAGTTTATGATAAGTTGTGATATTGTTCTATTAGCACCATTTTATATGTAGCATCACCGCTTCTGAATAAATATATCAGAGTGGGGGTGTTACAAAGTTGGTATCAGAGCCAAGGTTTATGGGGTGCTTTTGGAAAATTTATATTATCACAATTTAATTTTTCGGAATAGGAAGTTTATACAATTATTGACATCCTTATGACTATTTGCAGCTATAAGTTATAGCTAGCAACAGAACTTGGTGTACGGGGGATACATGGGGTGGTGTTAAGTGCACCACCACACCAAACGAACGACTAGTTGCTACAAGTTTCACAATAGAGAAGCATGTGCTTAAGAGGAGAGCAAGGATGATTCTCCTTGATGAGATATATGAAGTTTATAATAAAGCTAACGATTATGAAGACGGTCTAAAAAGAGATTTTGTTCTTTACCGTCTGCGCCAGAAAATGACACCCTTTGCAATGGCGATTAAACTGGCAGAATGTAATGACTATGGAGATGATTTAGAATTTCTAAGGCAAGAAGGAGAATTACCACCACAAGGAGGGAATATAAGACGTAAACAACTTCCAAATAAAATAGTGGAACAATATGATGAAGAGGAGTCTGAGATAGTTGGCTCAAATGATTACTCTCAAGAAGTCACTGGACCTTCTCGATTAGTAAAGGAGGAAACCGGCCCTTCTTCATCAAAGGAAATAATAGTGATAAATTAATAATGAAATAGGAAGTTAAGTATTAGATAATATATCAAGTAGTATGGATGACTATCTATAGTTTGGGAAGGTTGTGGATAAACACCCAAATTTTGTTTGTAAATAAGGGTTATAAGTAATATAATTTGTTTGTGTGTTCATGACTTGAGCATGTTATTAGATATTCTTATAACCAAAGGTGTATTTCATCTGTGACCATAACAAGATACTTTTATTGAAGGTCATGGCAAATCAAAATAACTCAACAACTCAAAGTCAAAAGGATTAGTCCTCCGCACAAACAAATGCTATGGAACTGTTTGCATCTTCCATGAAGCAGATGAAGAAAGTTTCTTCAACGTCTTCAACAAATCACCTTCTAAGCCATTTTAAAAGTTTGAAACCAGGGAAATTAGTTGGAGGTGCAGATCCAGTTAAGGCAGAGCAATGGATTCAACATCTAGAGGATATATTTGAAGTTTTGGAATATAACGAAGTTGATAAGAGGAAGTTGGTTGTCTTTCAATTATCAGAGGAAGCTCGAAATTGGTGGGAGCTAGTTCGAACAACAAATAGTCTGGTCAAGATGGAACAGATGACATGAGAAGAATTCAAGGTGAAGTTTTTGGACAAGTATTTCTCAGAGAATGAGAGAGAGAAGATGGAGACAAAATTTCAAAATCTTACTCCAGAAGGTTTGTCCGTAGCCCAATATCAAAATAAGTTTGAAGCACTATCCCGATTCGAAAATCACTTAATTGATATACCTGAAAAGCGTGCTAGACGATTTGTGAAGGGGTTAATTCCTCCCACAAGAAGACATGTTATTGGAGATAGATGTAAAACTTTTGAGATGATTGTAGCTGAAGCTTTAAATCTGGAAGAAGACTACCTTCAGTTCCAGCAAGAAAGGAAGGTTTCAAATAAAAGGAAACCAAACAATCTTTCTGACAATCAAAAGAAACCAGATGAGAAAAAGAAGAAACCAAATGAAGGAAGCAAAGGACCAACGGGACAGGAAAAGGAGTCTGATAAAGTAAAGAGATGTTTCCGGTGCAATGAGACTAGACACATTCTCCGAATTGCACAAAGCCGATTGTGTGTTACAATTGCAATGAACCTGGGCATATTAGTCGAAATTGCAAGAAGCCAAGGAAGGACAAAAAGGGACAACAAGGACGAGTGTATGCAGTTGTTTCTGAACAAGCTCAAGTAGAAGGTACTGTGTTTATTTTTGACTTTCAAGCAAGAATTTTATTCGATACTGGTGCCACACGTTCTCTAATATCCGAAATATTTGCTACTATGATATGATTATTTATTAAACAACTATCAAATCCTTTGATAGTATATAGCGCAGTAGGACAGAGAACTAAACATGAAAAAGTATGTAGGAACTGTATCCTTAACTTTAACGGTAAGGATATGGTGGCTAATTTAATTATCTTTCTAATGGAACACTTTGATATCATCCTTGGGATGGATTAGCTTACAGAATATCAAGCTATCTTGAATTGTCATAGCAAAACCATAAGTTTGACAATTCGGGAACATGAAACCTTTGTTTACTCATGTGATAAAGTTGAAGACGCTTTTATATCTGGATATATTGCTCATATCAATATTGAGGATAAGGGTCCAATGGTGGATCAAATCCCGATAGTAAGGGAATTTAAAGAAGTTTTTCAAGAAATACCAGGGTTACCACCAAAAAAAGAAATTGATTTTTGCATCGACTTAATCCCTAGTACAACCCCTATTGCTAAAGCAGCATATCGTATGTCTCCTACGGAACATAAAGAATTAAAGAGATAAATTAAGGAGATGGAGGATCAAGGATTTATTAGACCTAGTAAATCCCCTTGGGGAGCACCAGTGTTGTTTGTAAAGAAGCACGATGGGACGTTTCGTTTATGCGTAGATCATCGAGAGCTTAATAAGGTAACAATTAAGAACAAATATCCATTACCTCAGATCGATGATTTATTTGATCAACTCCAAGGAGCTACTGTATTTTCGAAAATTGACTTAAGGTCTGGGTTTCATCAATTAAGAATAAAAGAAGAAGATGTTCCAAAGACAGCTTTCCAAACACGATATAGACTCTACGAATTCTTGGTTATGCCTTTTGGCCTTACCAACGCACCAGCGGTATTCATGGATCTAATGAATCGTGTGTTCCGTCCATATCTTGATCATTTTGTTATTGTATTTGTTGATGATATCCTTATCTATTCTAAGACAAAGGAGGAACATGAATACCATTTGCGTTTATGTCTCCAAACACTAAGAGAGCATCAGCTGTATGTAAAATTTAGTAAATGTGAATTCTGGTTAGAGGAAGTAAAATTTCTTGGACACGTTATCTCAAAGAATGGAATAGGAGTAGACCCATCAAAGGTTAAGGCGGTGTTGAAATGGAATCCTCCGACAACACCAACAGAAGTTCGAAGTTTTCTAGGATTAGCTAGTTACTACCGAAGATTTATTCAAGATTTCTCAAAGACAGCATCTCCATTAACAAAACTAACTCGTAAGAAAACTAAGTTTATTTGGGATGAAAAATGTAAGATAGCATTTGAAACCTTAAAGAAAAGATTGACAGAGGCACCAACACTGTCTTTGCCAAGGAGTGGAGTCCCATATAAAGTATATTCTGATGCATGCGGACAAGGATTAGGATGTGTACTAATGTAGGATGACAAAGTTATTGCTTATGGCTCTCGTCAATTAAAGCCCCATGAAGCTAATTATCCAACTCATGACTTAGAATTGGCCGCAATTGTATTTGCCTTAAAAATTTGGAGACATTATCTTTATGGAGAACAATTCCATGTTTACTCTGACCATAAGAGTTTAAAATATTTGTTCTCTCAAAAAGAATTAAATATGTGACAAAGAAGGTGGATGGAATTCATAAAAGATTATGATTTTACATTACATTATCATCTAGGAAAGGCAAATATAATTGCTGATGTATTAAGTCAAAAAAGATATGGCGTAATAGCTCATTTAATGATAAGAGAATGGAGAGCTCTAGAGACTCTTACTGAGATGAACGCTTGCACAAAGCTGGTTAATGGATCCATGATTAACGAAGTAGCACTTTTGTGTAATCTTATTATTCAACCAACTTTGATAAGTAGAATATTGAAAGCTCAAGAAGATGATGAGGAATTAAAAGAGTTATTTATGAAAATGAAGGATAAGGAACCCATGGATTAGAACACTGATAAAGGTGACGGTTATAGATTCAAGAATCGACTTTGTGTTCCAAATCAAACTGAATTGAAAAATGAAATTCTTAGTGAAGCACATCGTTCAATGCTAACAGTGCATCCAAGAAGTACAAAAATGTTCAAGGATCTTAAGCGTCAATTTTGGTGGAACGGAATGAAGAAGGACGTTGCTGAATTTGTAGCAAAATATCTTACGTGCCAACAAATTAAAGCAGAGCAGCAATGACCGGCAGGACTTCTGCAACCACTTCCTATTGCTGAATGGAAATGGGAGCATATAACAATGGATTTTATCACTGGTTTACCAATGGAAAAAAAGGTCATGATGCAATATGGGTAGTGGTGGATCGCTTGACAAAGTCAGCACATTTTGTACCTTACAACATGACCTACTCAATGGAGAAATTGAGTAGACTCTATTTGAAAGAAATTGTTCGACTACATGGTATACCTATTACCATAGTTTCAGATAGAGATTCACGATTCGCTTCAAGGTTTTGGAGAAGTCTTCAAAAAGCACTAAGGACATCACTAAACCTGAGCATAGCCTTTCATCCTCAAACAGATGGACAAACTGAAAGAGTAAACCGAATCATAAAAGATATGTTAAGATCTTGTATAATGGAATTTGAAATCACATGTGAATCTCACATACCATTATCGAATTTGCATATAACAATAGTTATCATGCAAGCATTGGTATGTCCCCATATGAAGCTTTGTATGGAAGGCCTTGTCGTTCGCCTGTATGTTGGGCAGAAGTTGGAGGTCGTGAGCATCTTGGTCCAGACCTAGTAAAGGAAATAACTGAGAAGATTTCCATTATAAGAGAAAGATTGCAAGCAGCCCAAAGTAGGCAAAAGAGTTATGCAGATCATAGAAGAAAGGATTTGGAATTCGAAGTAGGAGATCAAGCCCTTCTTAAAGTTTCTCCGGTACGAGGGGTAATGCGATTTGGAAAGAAGAAGGCAAAAATATCTCCAAGATTTATCGGACCATTTCGTATTACCAGGAAAATTGGGAAAGTGGCATACGGACTCGATTTACCTGAAAAATTATCAGATATACATAATGTGTTTCACATATCAATGCTACGAAAGTATATTTCTGACCCATCTCATGTGATTGATTTAAGTGGCATTAAAGTTAAAAAGCGAACCAAGTACATTGAAAGACCCATTCAAATTCTTGACAGAAAAGTTAAGAAACTAAGAACAAAAGAAATTCCCTTTGTAAAAGTTCAATGGAACCATCATAATGAAGATGAAGCATCATGGGAAGTGGAGTCAGAAATTCGTAAAGATTATCCAGAATTGTTTGAAGCTTAGATTTTGAGGACGAAATCTTTTTCTAAGGGTGGTAGAGTGTAACAGCCTAACCCAAAAATCCCGGTATGTAAAAGTTTCTAGAAATTCTGAATATGTTAGTTCAGTCCAATACAGATATTTAAGTATGATAAATACATACATACATATATGATATATATATATATATGTATAAATATATACATAATACATAGTTTATAAATGGTATGTGTACAAATTCTAGAATAAGAAAAATGGCTTAAAGTGATAGGGACATGTGTCATAAAATGAAAGGAACACATGTCTCATAAGTAAATAAGGTTAAGACACATACACACATTAGGTGTCCATGTGTAGGAACCTCTTAAGACACATAAGAGGGCATATGTCTACATCTTAAAGAATGCATGAAGATGTAGTGGACAAGTGTCCAAAACTAAATTACCAAATTAACCTTGAAAACTACTATACAAAGGGTGTAAAAGTTCTCTTCATTTCATACATTTCGAAAACAAAAATAAAATAAGATAAAGTGGAGAAGCTTAGGAGAAGGCAAAAGGATAAGTAAAAGATCAAGATACAAGTTTTAGGTGAGAAAAACTATTTAAGTCCATGTATTCATTTCATATTTTGAAGAAAAGTTGAGAATTCTATGAACGAATGTTTGGATGCGAACACCTGAAAATGACATTCGGTATTTTGGGCATAACTTTTGCAATTCTTAATAAAATTTCGACTTCTCCATCAGTTTGGAAAGCTAATTCAAAGGGCTACAATTTTGTCTTCGTCTACCTTTACTAATTTGGTCGTTTTCATACTCGAAAACTGGATGCAAAGTAAGGTAAAAATCAGCCCGAATTAGACATGTTAAAAACGCCTTGTATTGTTAAATTTTATTTATTGAATAGATAAATAATTTTAATGGTTACTTTTTATGATAATTAAGCAGACAAAGATAGCTTCTTTCTGTAAAAAAATTGGGGTCAAAATCTATTTTATCATAGAGAAACAGTGTCAAACATTTCACCCAAAAACTGGAAAAAAACTGATTTTCCGAAACTTGAAACACGTTGGAAATTTGAAACGCTTTCTGAATGTTCCAAACGCACAAGTGTATCAAAACAGAACTTTCTATAGCACGTCTGAAGCACTATCTTTTCACTGAATTGATTATAAAGCCTTGAACACGACCAGAACTCTTTTTATAGCACGCAGAAACACTGTAGTAGCTGAATTTAGTATAAAACCATTATAAACCAGAACTTTCCATAGCATGGCTGAAATGCTGTAGATAGATGTCTTGAGCCTAAAACCATCTGAAACTTGTCCTAACACTTTTAAAATGCTGTAGTTTTTATTTATGATGGTGAAACTTTTTATAGTACTTTTTAAATGTTACCTTTTCTTTATTACAAGTAGTTTCGAGGTTCTTCTTAACATAGATTGGAATAATTTGAGATAGTTTAGTTTTGTCTTAAACCCTTTAAAAGCATGAATTTAAAAGTAGGAGATTTTCCTATTACCAATATAACACCCTAATTGTTGCGCGAATACACATATATTTATGAAGTATCTTTCAAAATGAATGACCGGAACGTTCTAGGGTGACAGAGAGGATAGTGTCTAGGCTTGAGTTTGGAAAATATAGTTTCCTGCTCTCCCTGGCTATCCCTAACTGATCCGACGAACGGAAAGGTTTATTACAATTTAGTTTGAAATTATTTAAGTTTAGAAATAATTTAGAACTTTATTCAATACTAAAGAAAAGTAATTAAAGATTACTTTTGAGAATCACTTTCATGATTATAATTCTTCGATAGGGTGCGGTATAAGACAATAGATCTTGGGTAGTGCACTATTACTCTATGTTGGTATTGAGCCGAATAGAGTACATCCTATTTGATGACGGGATGCCGACTGCAATGGGATAATATATTCAAACATCTAACCAAGTTGAGGATGTGGTTCAGATTTATAACTATAAATTGGATAAATTATGAGTTTTGATGAAAGGAAGTTTTCATAAATTTGTTTGATTTAGCATTTCGAAGTCTTCCTTGATTTTTGTTTTAAAACTTGGATTGATGAAACCTTCGAAGTAAAGAGTCATGATGAAACTATAATACAAGCCACTAAGAAATGATGTGAAAACTAAGCTTAAATTGCTATCTCACTAGGTCTATGTTGCTCATGATGCTACACTTAAAACTTTTCAGGTTTAGATGGTTAGTTGGATGCTTTGAAGTGAAGACTTACATTATGATGATTATCTCGTTGTACTCCTATGTTTAATTCTTAGACTCGTGAACCTTTGTAACCATATTTTATGATGGGATGATTGTATAATAGCTCTTCCATTTAAAATCATGTACTAAGAATGATTTTATGTTCCGACAAGTTTATGATAAGTTGTGATATTGTTCTATTAGCACCATTTTATACGTAGCATCACCGCTTCTGAATGAATATATCAGAGTGGAGGTATTACACTATTTTTATGGATGTTGAATATTCAAAATGGTTTATTTTAAATAATAACGACTAAAAATTTATTCTAAATGAAGTTAGAATGAATAAATTTATTTTAATTATAGAATGAACCTGAAATGGAACGGTAGTTTGAAAAGTCGATTTTAAATTTCAAATGAATGTAAAGGATTAAAAATAAATCGGGTTACAGTAAAACTAGAAATATTTGAATCTGTTTAGTTATATCTTTCTAACGAATGTAAGAAACTGAGATTTCATAGTATAAATTGAAAGTTATGTCCAGTTTAAAATTCCGAAAAGTCGCTATGGAATTTATATATATATTATATAACAGATCGCCTTAAAAATAGCCATTTTGCAAACGACCTCCGCTTTTGATGAAACACTTTTATTGGATCCGGAATGTCAAATTATTGCTAGATTTCAATTTTCATAATTTTTGGAAAATATGTAAGTGTGGTGAATTTAAACGCATTTGGTAATTTCATTTTGAATTTAATTGACTTGAAAATGACCATTTTTCAAACTGCCTCCAAATTCGACAAAATTAGTTTTGTTAGGACCGTATCGTCAAAACATAGGTATATTTATTTTTTTGAAATTTTCGGAGTCACTATGTGGCCCCGGTAAATTAAAATGTACGTTTGAATTCAATATATATTGATTTATAATTTAATTTTGATAAAGACTAATCAAAACAGTCGAACGGGCTTATGAAACATATTCCATTGTATTCGAAACGGGGGTATTTGGCTAGGGACGACAGTCGTTGGGTTAGATTTGGAGTTCGGAGACTAAACAGATTATTTTTGAATTAAATAAAATAAAGTATTCATATAAATTTAGGGTCAAAACCCTAAAATCATTTCAACCCGCGGTCAAACCATATCGCTCCTCCAGTTCAAAGGAGGTATAGAAATGCTCAGATTTCTTAGCTCTAGATTCGCCTAAACCGCTCAATGAATTTTAAAATTTCCTAAACGAAAATCCTAGCCCTCTTTACAATCTTCAAATCTGTATATATCTAATCGGAAATGGTTGTGTATGGCGCTCGATTGAGCCCTCGAAGTGATTGCCGTCGAGCAGCTTTTCTGATGCAATTTGGCCGCCGAGTTCATCGACATTGCTGGCGCGGGTAGAGAGTTCGAAGGCGGTCGAGGTGGGGTTGACCGATAGTCGTCCGGTCGACCCAGTTGGCTGCGCGACGTGGATATGTGTTTGGAGCAGCAGTTCGTCAGTTTATAGAAGAAGAGGAAATGCTAACGATTTTTATAGGCTCATTTAAACGTTATGTATTAGATAATTTTTTTAATTATTTCAAAAAGTAATTAATATATAAAACACAATAACTTTCTCATACGAGGTCGGAATCGCGCGAAACTGGATCCCTTGCGAACGTGGAGTCGAGGGCTACACAAGAAAACTAACAGGGTCCAATTTGGAGCATGTTAGATTTTCGAGCAGATTTAAACCCCAACCATCCTTTAAAGAATTACGGAGTGGAAATCGATGGTGAGAACTCCTTCTCACTCAACTTATTTTACGGTAAAATATATTCTAGGATGCAGACGGTGCATTGTAGCCCCTGACGCTATTTATTGTACAAACCATGATTGTTTGTTTGGGTTGTATTGTGGAAATTTGGTTGTGTTGAAAATTGATTGTACTATGGTGTATTGAATGTGATTGACTATTGTGTATGGCATCGTCCAGTATCAAGAGAGGGGTAATTCTAGACATTACTCTGGTTTTAATATCGCGTCGTTATAATGCCGAATTTTTTTGAAATAAATATTGTTCATTAAAAATATAATTTTTAATGTGTATATGAACTATATAAAATATTCATGTGCTGAATAAAATATTTAAACAGTAAAAATATCATTTTTTATTGTATAAAGAAACTATAAAATAGTCAAGTGTTGGATAAAATATTTTATCATTAAAAGTATAATTTTTAACGTTTAGCTGAACGACATAAAATTATCTTGAAATGAAAATAAATATTCATTTACAAATCTGACGGTTTATTTATGTACGCCCATTTAACTGACATGGATTGGGACGATAAATTTTACACATCGCCAATCTGTAAAAATAATACTTAGTATTTGTTGGCTGAAACCCCACACGGTTATTGGGATGATATTTGACGTACATTAATCCCAATTGTTTAGTTGTATGTCAATCGATTGGTTGATAGACTGTTGTAAGCGTTAATTATTTATATTTAATGTTTATGCAGTTGTGTAATGCACTCTGGATGATGGTTGATTGTGTATCATGATTGTTGTGTACATGTGTTGTATGAAATCCATATAAATAAGTTATATGGTAATTGATTGTGTCTGATTCCAATTCAGAAAATAACGAATATTTTAAAGGAACAAATATTTTAATATAACGAATATTTTAAAATAATATTCCATAAAGGATTAAAATATGATTTTGATGTTCGATTTGGGATTAACACGAAAATATTGTAGTATATGAAGCCATATTGATTAGATTTGCGCCATTTTAACGCGAACGATATTTATATCGATTTTATTCATTTTTATAATGAATATCGAAAGGGAAATGATTTCAAAATCTGATATTTTGAAAATATTAACATTTAAATATTATAATGATAAGAAATATTCAATTTTGATTTAAAATTGAAGTGAAAGTAGGAATCACTTTTAAAACAAATTTATAAAACAGGTTTTGAACGAAATATATATAATATATTATATATATATTAATGGACTGAATAGAACGCGCCACGATGCGACCGTTCGCGAATTTCGACCATTGACTTTGAATTGACCTTACGGGAGATACGACTGTCAGATTCTCCTAAAACCAGAACCGTTGGATTCGTATCGAAAAGATCTTTCCAACGAATATAAGAGATTTGAAATCTAACGGTTGGATTTGGAATTATGTCCAAATAAAATTTGGAAAAGGTCCCTGTAAGTGCAATTCGATGACCGTTTATGGAAATCAACTGAAAGGGCTTTAATCAAATTGTTAAAAATATTAATAATTTGTGTAAAATCATAATAAATGGTTTGGAAAGAATTTGGATGAAAAATTCCACATTTGTGAAGATAAAAATATGTTTTCATCAAAATGAACTAGTTATTAACTAGAAAGATAATCCAACGCTTTTAAATAAATAAATTGGATTTGTAAAAGGGTTTTAATATAACCTGAAATTTCCAATCTATGAATTGGAATGGATTTGAATAGAAATCGTCTTTGGAATATTCCGATACTGGTTTCCATGACCATACGGACATTGTTGAAGAATTTGGAAGATAGATATATATCATTATTCTCCATACGACATGTGTTGGTTTCTGAATTTGATATTGAATATAAGTCGATATTATTTCTATTCAGAGCCTTGTATTTAATATTAAATTGGATTTTGGTTTTGTCGTGAATGGTGTCTTTAGTAACACTATTCCTAAACCCCGTGTGGAAAGAATAAATCTTTTAATTAAGATTATTAGAGTTTCTAATTATATTTAGTAATTGGAACAAATTGGAATGTGAATTTGGTTTATTGCGAATAGTGTTTTTTAACAACATTCATTCTTTAACCCGATTAACAGTGAAATGTGATTTGGAATTTGTAAATCTTTTTATTAAGATTTAATGGAAATTTCCAAAGTAAAGTTTTCCAATTTAACATATTAAATTGGAATTGAATGGAATTCGATTTGGTAATAATCGAAGTGAGCTTCTATGGTGGAAGACTGTAAGTATATATGGAATTTTAAAGGCTTTGTCGTTATTATTTATATTATTAGTCGGATACAAAAATTTATATCGATTATATATATATACTGATCTATTTTCCGTGAAGATTCCGTGGTTAATGGAATGTGATTTTGGGTTTATCGTGAACTATGTTTTAAATGACATAAGTTCTATAACCCAGTTAAAGACAGAATTACATGTCTAACATTGTATTTCAAACCGAATTGTTGATATGTGCTAAATATAAATCTGTTTGGTGGTGGAGAATTTATTCTCTTGCTTAACACCCTTCTCTGAGACATATGAGCTTAGAGATTATATATTGGCAGAAATCAGTGGTACGGTGTAGATTGTCGATATGGCACGTTTGGGTTTCCAAAGTTAAATAACCATTAAATAATGATTGTTAGAAGATTAATACTAAGTGAAGTTTTAATGAACCTTTAATTAGATTTAAATGTGAATGTGATAATTTAAATTATCAAACTTGGGAAATGATCAAGAATGGAGCACCACTAGTTTTACTCCAGGCGATAGTTAAATCTTTAATTAGATTTGAATCTGAAATGGTAATTAAATTTACTGATAACACCGTAGGTGTCATATATGGGGTACTACCAATTTTGCTCCATGGGATGTATATGTTGGGATTGGGATTAATAAAAAAATGATTACTTCAGTAAGGCTCGATAATCCCGACTAGTTGATAAACCTTAATTTGGTTTAGAAATGATATCCCAAGGAAGATTAAAGAATAAATTTAAAAGAATTTATCTTTGATAAAATTAATGGGAACCTTTCCCTAAAGATATGAATATTTGAATAAAAGAATATTTTGGATTGGAATAAGGCGTGCATTGTGTTTTTAAATCACTTGAATATAAGTTACGCGAGTTATTCGGAAAGACTGGGTTTATGCCCATTCTTAATAATTGATTCGACGATAAGTCGATGATGAAGATGGTAGTTGAAGACCAGAGATCTTCATATTGTTTGGATGATTACTGATGTCTTGATTGAGTTGTATACCCAAGACATGGTAATAAGTGGTGATCGTCCAGACGTACTTGGAGATCGTCCAGATATGCGAGGACCTCTCTCCTGTATTGGACATATGGGTCGAGGAATATGGTGCCTTCGTTTTCATTCAGACCCAGAACGGACTTGTAAATGGATGTGTGTCTAACATTGGATTTATTTCTGTGTTGATTGATCTCTATTAAATATATATCAGTTTGGTGGTGGAGAATTTATTCTCTTGCTTAACACCCTTCTCTGAGACATATGAGCTTAGAGGTTATATACCAATAAACGTCAGTCGCATGGCGTAAATTGTCAGTGTTGCATGCTCAAATGCAAATGATTAAGGCTTCTGTTGAAAAGCAGCATCTTGTGGTTGATGATCAAAGCACGGCTTTAAATATCAAAACTTTGTGTATAGTGTTAATTCGTGAGCCTCACACCTTGGTATGAGTCAAAAACAGGATAAGGGACCCAAGAAGTGCATGACGTTTCCTTCTAGCTATGGGTGGTGTCATGGTATGGAGCCCAGACATTTATTATATTTTTACCTATGTGGATGATGGATAGCGAGGCTCCTCCAGATATATCGGTCACTACGGGGCCGATGGATAGGTCCGATTGGACCGAGAAATGTGTGTACAGGAATTTCCAATCCTCAAACGTAAGGGAGGACCGGGCTTGGAGTCCAAGGGTATACCGCGGGGGACCCTTAGGCATTTGCTAGAGTGTCTCGAAGCCGGCGAGGAATACATCCCTTGCCTCGACTCATAACGGAAATCCAATTTCCAATACATGACATTTCAGTTTTAATTGCAAAATTAGTATGGCGACATAGTAGATGGGATACGATGCGTCTATGATTGATACATTTATATTTGAAGTGATTTTGACCCTATATACTTATAGTAATATCAAAATGATTTGTTTTAAATGTACCAAAGCATGTTTGGCTATTATAAGGGAAAAATCTATCCTCCGACTTGCGTTGCATTGTGCGATGGGACCTGAGTCTTATAATAGCTTCATTTTTCCAAAAAGTATTGCGCTATTTGTTTTATGCACTGGTATTCGTGGGAGAAAACCCGTTCCTTGTTATACGGCGTGGTCCTTTGATTTACTCTGTTTTAAAGTAAAGTTTTAATAACTGTTTTAGTTCTCACACCAGTCTCATGACTGACCTGGTGTTTATTATTTTAACCTAAACTCTGGGTGCCCTTATTTTCCACACGGGCATCTAGTAGTTTTGGTTGCAGATATTTCCTTCCACAAAATCCTGGATTACAACTGGAGCTATATTCGGAAAGCTCTATATCCGTGTATTTCATTCAGTTGTGTTAGTCATTGTATTTATATATTTAAATTTTCGCTGCTATGTAAATTATTTTAATCTCTGATATTTTTTTGATGTATATTATTTATTCATACTCTGTTATATTCTTCTGCTCTAATGTCATTGTTGCAATGACAATGAAATGTTCTATCTTTTACGTTTCAACTAGTCTTGTTCTCAAAGCAGTCCGCCTTCCTGTTCAGTTTAGGCCGGTTGGGAAGTACGGGTCACTACAAGAAATATACTACAAAGCGCGATTACGCTGGTCAACAGTTTGGTCAAAGTCCTATAGTGAAGACATAAGGAGCTATATCTGTGAGAAGCTTGATTTTTAATAAATACATTAGTGTGGAACTCAATTCTTATATATTTAAACATTTGTATAAGTGAAAAACAACATGTATATATATTTGGATATCAAATATATAGAAAATTATCGTGTATACTTGTGATTGGTTGATGGATGTGTAATTGTGGTTAATTAGTAAATTAACGAAATATAAGCGTTAATTATCTAATGATTATACCTTATTTTCATATGTTGTATATATACAAACACTATGCATATATATACACATATATACGTTATGTGTGAATGGTTGTTATAGTTGTGAAAAATATTATTTTAATGGTTAAAAGTGATAATGTTTTCACTACACACACATGTGGAAGAATATGGGTATTGATTAAGTCTCGGTTCATTTCAATAATATAATTGAACAACATATTCAATTAAATAAAGGGGTAAAAATAAAATTTGAAATTTTGTACTCGAAATGATTTGGAAATGAAATGGAAGTAGTAACGTGTAAGTTTCGTAAAGAAGAAAGTTTAACTGAAAACGATTTCAAGTATATTGGCATTTCAAATTTGAAATCAATTGTGAATAGTGAATTCAAAAAGTGAAGTTGAGTTTGGTATATAAATGATGTCGAAAACTCAAATTAATTGTTCCAACTATCTTATATTATTTTTAATTTGGTTTCAGGAAAGTTCAGGTTTGAAAGGATTTAATTTTGAAAAGTAATATTATTTTAATAATAAAATAATAATATAATGTTCATTTAATATGAATATATGAATTTTAAAGTTAAAATTTCAAATATTGTTTCAAAATAAGTTTAAATATGTTTTATAAAGATCATAATCATATTTGAAGTAAATTGGATGAGTTTTGAATTTAAAATAGAATATTTGAATAGAACTAGTCGCGTTATGGCAGTTCACAAATTTCGATTATAAACTTCAAACGCTCATATCAGGAGCAATTTAAATTGGATTTCTTCGAAACTAAAAATATCTGTTTTCTAATGATGATAGTTTTCAAATGAAAAAAGGAATTTTCAAAATTCAATATGTAGATTTCAAGTTATGTGTAAACCTAATTTTGAAAAGGTCGCTACAAGTGCAGCTCATTAACCATAACTATAAATGACTATTTTTAGATTGATTAAAATAAAATATATATTTTGTAAAATCATTATAAATCATTTAAAAGTGATTTAAATTTATAATGGGAAGTTTTGGATAGTATAAAAGTTGTTTTGATTAAACTGACTAATACGAGCCTGTTTGTAACGCTTTTACAACGTCTTGTGACAATGGTTTATCTAAAAGTTTTAAACTCATTTATTTCATCTACAACTTAAGTAATCAATTTTAAATGATTAATAAAATGTTTTGGAAGTTTTGGATATTTAAACAAGATTTGGTCATGTACAGATTAAGTTTACTTAAAGATTTAAAGAGTTTTCAAATAAAGATTTTATTTAGACTTGGATGGGAATAATCTTCGGATATTTGATACTGAATTCCATATATGAAACTTATACTATTCACAGAATTTGAAAGGTAATTATACTGTTATTCTGCCTATAATATATGTTGAATAGGAAATTTATATTAAATATAAGCTGATACAATTTATATTTAATTTTTATACTCAATATAAATTAGTTTTGGATTTTGAAAGTTAAATGGAAATAATTTTCAGATACTTGATATTTGAACTCGTAATTCAAATTATACTAATCGAGAATTTGAAAGGTATCCACATTGTTATTCCACTCATAGCATTAGTTGATTATGAGGATCATATTGAATATAAACCGATGTAAAATTTTATTTAGTCTTATATTTAATATCAATTGGTGTTTGGGTTTGTAGTGAATGATGTCTTTAAACGACATTATTATTTAACCAAAAATCAAATATGATTTGGAATTTAAAAAATGGACTAAGGTCTTTTTATAACCTAATAGAGAAATTCTTAATGATCTTGCTTAGAAATGAAAAGAAATTGGAGAACTAATGAATCTTGTTTAGAAATGAAAAAGAATTAGTTTGCTTCCTAATCCTTCATTGTAGTTGACTATAGCCTTGCTCAAAAGCTCAATCTAGAAATTTCGGGTCTTCCTCATTGCATTCTTCTTCTTCACCTCTAGGTGAAACTTAACTTCAGTGCTACTGCTGTTATTAAGGATGTGACCATTAACAACTTTGTTTACATGTCCTATTTTGTCTTCTTCTTGGTTAGTGCATAGTTTTCTTTTGCGCTTCCGTTTCTCTTTCCTTTTCATATATCTTCATTTAGTTTTTACCATTCATTCTAGCTTTTGGATGTTTTCATTATGTCAAACTGCAAGGATATTTATTTAGGTATATGTATCTTTTGTGTTTTCTTATGGTTAGCTCTCTCTCAGAGCTGGTCCTGAAACTTAAGATGCCCAATGTGATTTATTAAATGATGACCCATTGTAATATCTTGTGCAATGATTATAAAACAATATTTTTATTTATAAGACAGTTAATTTTTTAAAGCTAAATATTGTTATTATGAACTAATAGTGCAGAAAAAACACATAAAAATAACATGGTTATAATGCAAAAAATATAGGTAATAAGCTCAAATATAAAGACATTTTACATGTAAGACTCCACATTATTGTCTTTATTTGAGCCAGTGCATATAACAATGGTATATATCATTAACCAAAAGCTAACAAAAGTAATAAGACGTTCCTAAAATTCACTCACTTACTCTATTGTGTAGCCAGCTTCATAAAGAGTTTTGATTAAAAAAAATGATGAATGCCACTTATAATTGGTATAAGTGAAAATAGAAAAAGTTTAACTAATGTCAGTTGCTAAACAACAGCAAACCATACTATAAATCAAAAATCAAAGGTTTCCGTGGAATATGGAATTCCCAAACTGCAAACAATTGTAATTCGGTATGACTCCATATATAAACATGTAATATAATTAATGTTGAATTAACATACATGTGAGTATTTGTTGTATATATACCTTTTGTCTTATTGCATCCCAAACAGTAATGAAAAATATATCATCAGAAATTGTAATTAGGTATCAAAGTAGCAATATATATCTTGACTCAATGCAAATTCAAGATATTTTATTCTTGTTTTTATAGTTTGTATTTCTCTGGTCTACATTCAACATGAAATCTCCGTTCAAGCAATGTTGTACAAATCGGAAATGAATAAAAATTTTATGCAAAACACAGTAGAAAATATACTCAGATCGTATCCACCTATGAAGAAGCCCAAATTGCTGCTCCAAATAACAGAAAGTAAAATGCATACTCCATTTCCAACATAAGATTCAATCAACTTTGGTAATGTGATTAAAAGAAAATGAAGATAATTTGACTACTATTATTATTATTGACCACTTCATGGCACATGATTTTAGGATTATCATAATTACATCTAAAAGAATAGATTAGATCTGCAAATAGAATAATTTAGAACTTAGGGTTACTTAAGAGTTTAGATCTCACAAATTCTTCTTGTTCGTTGCGGCAAACAAACCATTTCTTCTCCAGCTCTCCTCAAATAATTCGCGCTTTTTGCTCTGCCTCCTTCTTGTTTGTGCGGCTTTTTCTTTCGGCTTCAGCGAGTTTTTTAGCTACGCAACATTTTTCTTCCAGTGGCCTTTATTTTTGATGCCTCCGTCATTTTGATGCTTGTGCAATAGCCCAGTATCTGTAACACCCCGTATTTTTATGCAAATATTAAACGAAAATGTCGATAATTTATAGTTTAAAAATTTAGCCCCGAAACATATGCCATTGTGTTTGTGGCAATTTTCAGATTTGTTTTGATATATGATTTTCCCAAAACGGAGTCCGTACAGGAAAGTTATCAACGAGTAAAGATTTAAAAGATTATATACGTATATACGTGTATAAACTCAGAATTTGAAAATAGATATGTGTTATAAGAGGAAAATAATAATTCACTTATGAAGTATAAAGAAATAAACGAACGTTAAAACAAAACGTTAACAATAAAATAAATGGCCGCTGAAATCACGTTCAGAGCTAGGTCATGGGTCGACCCATGGGTCCACCCACCTCTAAGGTGGGTCGACGCAGGGTCGATCCACCCGAGGTCAGATTTGCTTTAGTATAACGTGCTTTTCTAAATTATACGGTTTGGATTTTATATCTGTGAACCCGACAGACCAGGAATTCCTATACGCTAATAAATAAATTAGCAGGGCTTAGCCTTCAACTCATATTTTCTGAGACGAGGCCAAGGCTTTGCCCTTTTCTTTTCTCTCTAATTTTTTTAGAAATTAGAAAATTGGCTTTTAGTGGTTCTGATTCAAATTTGAAGATAAAGAATGTAAATCTACAACATAAGCATTCAAATTTCTAATCAGCATGAGGTAAGTCCTTTGAATCTGATTTCTTTAGTTCCTTCTTTCCCTCTTCTTTTAGTATCAAATTTGTAAATTCGTGGTTTTTATAATATTAGATTTAGTTAGGAAGACCAAGGAATCACATATCTGAATCAGATTCAAGGATTGGAAAGCTGTCAGGTGAATGGATTCAGAATTGTACCTTTTAAATAACGGTATATTTAACGTTTACATTCCCCGTTGTTCTTAACATGTTAAATAACTGTAAGTTGTGGTAATTGTGATACAATTTATTCTCTATAATGTTAAGAATATACCGTTGTACAAATCTATTCTGTTTGGATTAAATATTATTGTAATACTGAAAAGTGTGGAATTTACAATAAACGTGAATATGTTAATAAAGATGTTGTTTAATGACACATTGGATATATTGTAAATCAAATTACAATGAAATTGGGGATAATGGAAAAAGAATGGATGTATCTTATTTTGTATAGAAAAATTACAGTGATTTGAAAATGGTAAATAACATCTAACTCAGAAAATAAAAATATGGAAATTAGTAGTGGACTAGGTTAGATGGATTTGGGAAAAATTGATACATTTCCTAGTGGAAAAATTACTAAGAACGTAGTTGCAAGAAAAGAAAGGAAAAAGGACCAGTGCTAAACATAGATTATTTTACCGTATTGCACACTAATCAAATAAAAAGATATATGTATGCCTACGACGAAAATAAAAGAAATAGCTTGCAACTACAGATCTTGATTTATGTGCATTATGGAAATGGATCTTTATATCTTTTCACCAATCAATCTAATGAGGTACGTGAAATATTTCCCTGAAATAATGAGAATATACAAGATGGTAAATAATTGAATGTTACAACAGTACAAGTTTGTTTAATGTAAAAGAACCAAGGAAAATGTGATGAACATGGAATACAACCTATTATAATTAATTATATGAATAAGAATGTAATATAATAGGTAGGCTTGTCCTACGGACAAGTGGAATTTTAACATGGGTAATAATAAATGAAAAAGAAAACTTATTAATAAACCTTAGTTAAGATGACTAAGTTAACAAGTAAATAAGAACAAGTTGCAATGATAGTACAAGACAAAGTAACAATCAAACAAGACGGAATAGAGTAGACTTCTAAAATGAAATAAATTGTACTTAATTGTATGTTAAGTAGACATGTCATAAGAAAACATGAGAACTGGGAAAAGATATACTTAATTACACATTAAGTAAAACATGTTATTGGACTAATTGGATAGTAAACGAGATAGTAATAATGTAAAAAGATTGTAGATTACTTTCGTTAATTATAATCTAGGGAATGACATGTTATAGGCTAATTAATGAACTTAAACACGATTAAGTTAAAGTTGTGCGATTAATAAGCGAGAAGAGTCCATTCCTTAGGGTTATAAGTGGCTTAGGAAAACCTTGTAACTTGAATAGAAAGGGAATATTTGGGTGATCAAGTTAATTAGTAATTTTATAAGACAAAGTAAACGCCTGATTAAAAGATTAGATATAGGGTCTAATAACACGTTTGCGTGAATCGCTTGGACCTTATTTATGATTTGTTATTTCAAATCATTTGAAATACATAGTTAGCTTTTATATCAAACTAGCTTTCACTTCGGGATCTCAAACTAAATCACTTGGAAATGTAAATTCCAAAATATCACAGTACATGCATAATAAAACTTATGCAACCAATTATCGGGAGGTTTCTCCCATCAACAAGACAAAGGGCACGTACCTTCATCCGCTCGACTTATATATGTGCACCTCCCACTAACGGGGCAGGACTACACCAACCACTGACCATTTAAGGTACCTGGGTCACACCCGTACTTTTAGTTCTCTGGGTTACCCGAATCTTTAGCAACATACAAAATCATTTTATATCCCAAAGTGGAAAAATCATTTCGCAATAATAATAATCACAAGTGCTTTCACATTGTTAATTCACACACATGATCTGTTCCTAATAATAATATAACCTTTGAGCTCATACATCTCGAAGAAGGGTGTTAAGCTAAGAGAATAAATTCTCCACCACCACAGATATATCATCAACAACAACTAATCGGTTATGTTATGAAATACAATGTCAAACACATAATCCTTTTGCAAATCATTTAGAAAACATCGGGTTTAGTCCTAGAAATCCTTTTTGTTTTATAAAACATTTTTATAAAACATTCCTTGTCCAAAATCGGAAATAAACATTTCCTTTCACTTAAGAAAATATCATTTACAAAACCATTCATTAAATTGAAATGAACCAAACAACATCGCTAAATACATAAAAGTCAAATCGTGAAATAAATCACAAGGTGTTAGCATACAAATATTTTTACCCAACCCAATGCTAAATATAAAAGCATATTTGCTCATACACTGGTCAAGAACAATCCAAACAATCAATCGACAACAATAAATATTAAAACCAAGTATGTTTGGTTTATAGCTCTTTCAAATCATTTATTATGATTTAACATAAATTTTCTGTATTTTTAATAATTTTAATATGGCTATTGCAGTCTGTTTCCAATTCCGGTCACCGAACAACATTTATAACGACCTTTTCAAATATTGATATGGACTTATCTTGAAATATAAACATTGTATTTCAAAACTTTTCTTTTTATTTGATAGCTCTGTTCATTTTGAATCCAACGCTTTCAGATTTGGGAAAATCCGACGGTTGGATCTCCCGATATATCCATCTGAAGTCAATGGTCGAAACTCGTGAACGATCACTATGCGACTCATCCTATTCAAAGCATTTATTATTAATAATAAAATTCATCGATTCCGTTCAAACATCTTTTATAAAATGTTTATTAACTCATTTTAAAAACGATCCAACCTTCAATTCAATTTTAAATCAAAATTGAATATTCCATATTATTACAATATTAAAATAATAATATTTCCAAATCTCATATTCGTGGGGTAAATTTTTATGTCAATCATACAAACACATCCATATCAACTACCATCCATCAACCAATAATTATAATATAAGTGTTTCTATTGACAACGCTTATATTCACAGCTAAAAAATATGAACAAAAATAACTGTAAATATCATCCATCAACCATGAAGCAAACATTGCAATCACAGACAATCAATAAATATTCAATTATGAATAAAATAACTATTAAAATCAATTGAGTGAGAGTTTTCACATCAATTAGTTCGAAATCGTTATAAAACGATCTTCTTTCGATAGTTCAATCAGGCATTTCATTTCGCCATAAATCGCAATGAGCTCCAAATCTCTCCAAATCAGTTTCGTTGCAAATCTTTCATCTATACAGTTCCAACGGATCATTAATTATTTGCTGAATTCTGTAAACGTATGAAAAAGTTGTACATTTTACAAGATTGGCCACATTTATATAACATGAACTTCACTTCTTCTTCTTCTTCTTTTTTTTTTTTTTTGCATAGCAAGCGGGGTTAAATGGCCCCTGCCATATTTATTTATATGAAATAAAAATTATAAAGATCATACAAGTCAACATATACATCGAATAATACATGTTTAAGAGTAACCAAGCCATTAAACACCCTAACGTTCCTCTCCATCCACAATAGATGTAATGTTTTCTTCAGAATCTTCAAAAGGACATCCATAAATGGTCTTCCATCTTGTAAACTTGAAAATAAGGTGCCATTCTTCCACAGAATCAAAACAAGGAATATGGAGACCAAAATGCAGTAAAACTTTATGCCATACAAACCCAGTATAGTCACATTCAAAAAACAGATGCCTCACAGTTTCAGGGAAAAGACCACAAAAAACATATGCCTCATCTTCAAGCATTCCCGGATCCTTCAACTTTTCCTCGTGTGTATCCCATTCATCAAGATTCTCCACATGAAAACATTCTCTGGAGGAAGAGAGTTAGACAAACAAATCCTCAAATTCCAAGGAAAACTAACAGTATTTTGCACAAGTCTAGCATATATTTATGATATACAGTGAAATTTAGAGTTCCAGAAAACTTGCTTAGTAAAAGATGGGATAAAATTATGCAAAATGTTAGCCCAAACATTATTTACCAAACTGGAACTAAATCGAGGTAGGGAAACGATACCATAAGCACACATATTACCCACCGTTTCCCCTTCACTAACACCAGAAACAAACCTGGTATTGAAATCCACCAGATCAGCAAGAATGTAATGAGCCAGAGATTTCCGGCCCCGAAAATCGACATAAATACCTTACCATAACTTATGCCGATCCTCCAAACACCGAAATCACTGGAACGTCTATAGAAAGAAATTAGAGGGTGAGATAAGAAAGAAAGAAACATTAGAATAGAAGAAGAAGAAGAAGCACCAACACAACACAGAGTCTCACAGCGCAGCGGAACAAAATATAATACAGAAATAAAACTTTATTGAGAGCCTTTGAAAATACTTACAATATCAGAGTACAACACACATCTGGACAGTTCCAATAGCCTATCCCATATACAATACACACCGGAATAGTAATCATATAATACGTCTGAACACCTTCAGCTTGTCACTGGACCTCACAGTACCTAATCACCGGAACCTGTACACCCCGGGCTAACCCGAGCATTTACAAAACACCGGGTCAATCTGGTGAACCAGAGTGAGATAAACACTAAGTCTGAAGGTATCACACAACCTAATTTTAAATTCAAAATCTTTTCGAAAGAAAAAGATAATCGTAAGACTGAATCCTCACATAAACACGGACGGTTTTTACCTTACAATAACCCAACACATTTTTGAAACCAATATCTTGTCTTATATTATAATAATGTCTAAATACAAGTAAATAACAATCTAGTGGAACGCTTGCATCTCACGCTCCAAATATACAGTATACAATCAAAACCACGGGCGCTTAGTGGAGACTAGATTCCAACTATGACAAGGTACGGGACCACCTGCCGATAGTGTATTTCTAGAGGCGAATACACCGGGTTCAACAAGAACGTCTTGCAACCCGACACTCATATGACCGATCACTCATTTCGCTTGAGTGTATCAAATGTATATCACCAACGGTTGGACTTAAACCACCGTTCCCAAATAGGGACAACATCGAATAGATTAAAGAATGAAATGGATTTTCTCTAGATAGGTGATTATACACCCTAATGGGAGCGACCCACATAGCCATGCTGCCTGCCCGATTTTTGTCAAGTTCCGGTTGATGCGGCTTGAGATCAGAACACATCTGGTCATTTTACTCTTTGAATGCCACATCGTCAGATCCGCCAAATCACTAATTGACATCCACAAAAATATTCTGGTCGTTAAGCTAGAGAGGTGCCCCTCTCTGCCACTAACAGAGATACGTTTGTAAAAATCAACGTACGTGACTCTTAAGAAATACCCTGTCAGACATTCGTCCATACAAGTCATCCAGGTTCAGGATGAACCGAAGGTACTCTCCTATTGCATCCAATATGGGAATCACCCCATGGATCAGTAGCGAGTAGTCCTTGCAATCAACATATTCCAACCACGACAGAACCCTAGTACACCTCCGAGTCGAATCAGAGATTGTAGGTGGTTCTTCCGCTTTATGGAGATCTATGGTCTTCACATGCTCCATCTCGATTGTCGTCTAATATCTTCTCTATATATTCGTATTTTGTTGGTCGGAATGGTTTTCGAATATTCATTTGATCCCGGTCTTCCCAACCAACAATCGAAAAGGTCAGACTTGATAGTCGGTTATTTAACTATCAAGTAAACATCCATCAAAATCAAAAGAAAACAGATTTACTGGTTTGGTACTCAGCATCACTTGGCTTTTAAAACTTATCGCCCCATCTGCTTTTACACTGTTACTCGGGAAAATATCATCTCGCAACATTTCCTTTACTTTGGAATTCTTATCACTCATTCTGGACATTACCAACTAGTATCATCCTTGGATAGTCCCGAAGTCGTTCAAGTTGGGGTATTTTAATTACCTCTCAGACCTTAACCAACAACGTTCTTACCTTCAGATAAATATGAGTTGTAATTCAAGAAACCATATTAATCTTACATATCAAACCCATCCCACTAGTTAAAATATAGTTTTATGGCTCTTCTTATCCTTTTTGGAACTTTCTGTTTTAAAGGTCATTAATATCGCTTAACTCGTTATTTAAATGTTTACTTACCAAACATTACTTTCATTAACTCTCGACTTATCCAAATAAATTTTGTTTCACAAACTGGATTATTTTTACAAATCCTATTTTCAACTTTGTTAACCAAACTCACATCAAACCCCTTTTTTGCCAATCTCTTTTCTTTCGGGAAATTCCTTTTTTTTAAATCCATTTGTTTCAACTTAATACCATTATCAAGTATTTCTAATTTAAACCAATGCTTTAACTCTCATTCCATTTATAAACCTTGTTTATAAATTCCAGGTTTAATATAAACCCTTTTATATCTCCAAACGATTACTTGCTTAAATATATCTCATTTAAGAAGTAATTAATTAAATTAAACGGATAATTTATTTTTATATTTATCATTGTAAAATTAGTTTTTATTTGCAAAGATAAATAATAAAATCCTTTTAAAATCTTCTTAGAATTCCACAACTATTTGTTTAAATGAATTTATTTAGCTCATCAACAAACTAATGATAAAACCCAACATAGTTAACACTATTGACTTGGTCAAATTCAAACACGACGACTCCTTCAATCTATTCTGGTTAATTTTCCTTTTTAAATTAATTAAAATATAACTAATTTAAATAACTTCATTTAACTGTGCATTTAACACAATTAGTCAAGTACCTAATCACTAGGTTCTCCCTTGCTCATTGGCAAATAATTCTTATTAACATAAGGATTTGTTTTCCAAAACAATAACATTATATACTTTAAATAAATAATTCATATGTATTTCCTTTATATAGTTTCCCAAAACCTATTTTAGTCAAGAATATATTTATAACTTAATATTATCGATCCTCCGTCAATAAAATCCATATTTATAAATTTATTGATTTATGGCCAGGTGATGCTAATTACCCTGCCAATTCTACCCATTGGTGAACATCAGAATAGATATTGAAATGTGGTTCAACGACCATCAAAATCAATCATTCGTCATTCTTATAACGACCATCAACCAAATAACAGGCCATTCAAACAATTCAAACACGTTGTCAATGTGACCAGTCAAGGGAATTGCTTTGTGTGGGTCAACCCCAAACAGTGGGTATTTCCTGAATTTAAATGACCGTTTAATTTTATTCGTTGAATCAACAATATATAGGTATAACTAACAAACAGTCAATCAGAACATGTAAAATAAAATACCTAATTTATATAAAATATAAACGGGAAGAGCTGAGTGAGTTTAACTGACCTGGATTTAAAAGTGTCGATAACAGTCTGGTTTTGTCCAATTAAACTGAAGTTTAATTCAAAATAAAATTCCAGTGGCTCCTGATCTGAACTAGACCTACTCCATCTCGAAGTACTCGTCTCCACGGTCCCAACGCAACTAACCGTGTGTAAATCTGATATCATACGAGTGAGAAATCGAATTACGAATTTTATAAACTAAATTAAATTAAAACCTAGATTTTCTTTTGTATTTAAAAGTTGGGCTTACCTTCAATCATCAGCCCATCAACAAGAATCCGTCCTGCCTCCTTAAAAACCCTACTTCCACCATTTCCTCTTCATTTCATTCAAGCCGCCTTCCAAAAAAAACGAAAACCGTAATCCCTAATTTAATTTCAGCAAAATCGGAGGTGTAGGGCGTCGCAATCCCTTCCGCTGTCAACCGTAGCGAGTGAGTCCTCCACCATGGCTTCGCCAGTTAAGCCCTTCGACCCCCTACAGAAACATGATGGATCCCAAACAACCAAATCCACTTCGGATCCAAGACGAGGCTTCCATCGTGAACGATTTCAACAGAAATCAGCCCAACACCGAAAGCTAAGTCTTTTCCTTTCACTTGAATTTTAATTGCTGTAATGATTTTCTGGTTTTTCAAATGGATTTGAATTGGATGAGAACATACTGTGTTAATGCATGTATATATAGTTGCGGTTTAGATGGGGATAAGATGAACGTCTATCAACATCCACGAATTGTTATATCAATCAAAACTCGAATCTTTAGGTTAGATTTTTGGTTCGGATTTGATTTTTAGCACTTGTTGGTTGGTTCGGAGTGGATTCTGATCGAACAAGTGAATGGTTGTAGATCGTATAAGACTGTGAAGCTATGTATTGTTACTTTTATCAAAGATTTGAGTCCTGCATTATAGATTTTCTTTTTTGGAAACAGTGGAATTTTGTACGTGAATTTCTATATATAAAAATGTAGGTTAGCTGTAAGGATTTGATTTTCTTCACTGTTCATTGTATTGTTTAATCAACCGTAAAGATTGATGTATAAATCTGCCGTCATAGCTGTTCTTCCTTATCTGTTTTCGTTGTGTATAGAGTTAGCTGTTTTACATGAATTTATTTAGCTACTCGGATATCACCTAAGCTGCTTACTAGTTGTTCAGCTATGTCATGTTAATTTCAATCAGAGATATTAAACTGAAACATAGATTTTTATGGTACTGTTTTCATAGGTGATGCATATGAATTCACTGCGTATGCTAGCTATTGAATTTAATGTATATAATATATATATATACATATACATAAAATCAGTATCCCTCTAGCTATATCTTTTAGCTATTCTTGGTGTTGCTTTATTCAGCCATATGCATATCTTTTATTTTTATTTGCTACTTCCTTCCATTGTCCTAATGGTGTTTTTATTTTATTTTTCTTTCAGATTTTTGTGTTGAACATGTTTTCCAGTTAAAAAAATATACTATTACTATAAACAAATGATAATTTGTTTATGTTGTTTTCCATTTCACTAAAGTATATATTAACCTCAACATCATGGACGTGCAATCCTTATACTCTGTTAAGCAAATGTGTGTCTTTTATTTTTCTTTTGCTGTTCATTACTATCATGAAATCACCCTTTTAATGGATTTTTCTTCTTGTTTCGCAGATCAAAACTGACGGATTCACTAGTACCGGAAAGGGGCGAGACATTGCAGAAGTTGATTTACCAATATTGATTTCTTACTTTATGTTTTGTATTCAGAACTTGTATTGTACAATATATAAATTTGGACTTGTACTGTATGAACAACCTTTATGTTATATGAATTTCTAGTTGCTCTTTTTTTTATAGGACATCGGTACGATGTGTAAGGAAATGTAAATAATCTTACTGATGTAATATCAAAAATGACAAACGATGAAATTTCGGTTGAAAACAGAAAACTCAACACTACTGCAACTGCAAATCAATATCCAACAATCAATACAAACAATGCATATTCTACCTGATTGTCTTTAGGATGTTTTACTCTTGCTAATCATGTGAAGAAGGTTGGACAAATTGATCATCAATAATTCTAATCTAAAAGAAGAAAATATAATTGTTCACTATTTAGACGATGGACTGCATGAAGATGGTTGAAGGTTAAGATAGAATAGATGAGACACAACATTCGGTACCAACAATATTTGATCAACAAATATGTGCTTTGTATATATATTCCCTTTTCATGAATGCATCATGGATCGGCCATTGTTTCTATTGTACAAATATGATATGTACTTGTTGCGTCGAAACTAGTGAAAATGTTGTTGGGTATGTATTGAAAATATGGTCGGTGTTTACGTCGTACACGAGTTTTGGGTTATTATATTAAATATTATACAATCTAAATACAATATAAATTAAATTTTAAACAGTTGAGTTAACGATAATAAATAAATATCATCGTATTTATTCAAATCAACTTCTCAAATTCCAGGAAAAATATAGAATTCAAACTCGACGTAAAAATCCAGGTTTTAAATAATATTTTATTTACATAAAAAATCCTTTACTACTTATAAATAAATTCGATTAAAAATCCCTTATACTCCTAATATAATATAAAAAAAATTAAATATTCTAATTTAAATGGTCGAAAAATCTGGGACGTTACAAAGAATAATACCGATAACACTTCATGGATCAAACCAAAATAAGACTTTATGTTTATGTTTCAATCCATATTGAAACATAAGCAATAACTTAACCCTATGCTTCAACATACTTCTCCAAGCCCAACTACAATCAAGGGGAATATCCATCATCCAGAAGCTTTTATCCTTAACCAGATTCATTCTACACCATGAAACCCATAAATTTGTATAATAATTTGAGAGCTTATCAATTCTAGTTGACAAAGTAGCTCTATTCCAAGAATGTAGGTTAAGAACACCCAAACCACACTACAAGAAAAATACCCTATTGCAACTAGCTATTTGCAACAGGCCTCAAATGTCAGTTGCAGTAAATGATATTTAGCAACAGGCCTTTCGTACCCGTTGCAATATATAAGATTTAACAACAGGCCTTCCCTTCCTGTTGCGAAAAGTATATTTATTGCAACAACGCTTTCATGCCTGTTGCGAAAATATACTTTTAGCAACAGCTCTTTCACTCCTGTTGCAATAGACATATTATTTGCAACTACACTTTCAAACCAGTTGCCAAAAATATATATTTAGCAACTGTTTTCACCAGTTGCGACAATTGTAATTTTTTTACAACAGGTAAAGACACTTGCAAAAAACACACTTTTAAAAATTATTTTCCCCCAAGTAATATTCGGTTATAATATAAGAAGTATAAGCATAATAGTTAATATATATATGTATATATACACACACATACGTATATATATAATTTGTAACTGCGCTTCCAAACCTATTGCAAAAAGTTATCTTGAGAAAGTGATTTCACCAGTTGCAATAATTAATTAATAAACAATAAATAATAAATAAGCAATAAATAATAAATAATAATAATGACCAATTAATTAAAAAGTTAAGAAAACAGATAAATATAAATGATTGTAATGAACTAATGATAGTAAAATAATAATAAAAAAAATTAGCGGATAATAATTACTAATCAGTTTGAAATGTGAAATATTTATGTTAATAATATACGGTAAATGGATGAATAATATTAATTAGTTTTTTACCAACAATTGTTGATATTATTAAACTAGTATAAAAATTTAAGTGAATAGTATCTTTGTTTGGTAAAAAGTAGAAAAAATACAATAACTTTTTTGGTTCAAACTTTTAAATTTTTTGTTCCAACCTTTATTTTTTTCATCCAAAAAACTAAAATATGTATTCTAACTGG
Organism: Allium sativum; assembly: GCA_030737875.1. NCBI lineage: Eukaryota > Viridiplantae > Streptophyta > Magnoliopsida > Asparagales > Amaryllidaceae > Allium > Allium sativum. The sequence goes on along the minus strand of CM060910.1, from coordinate 992,727,390 downwards.
ACATCGCATCCTGTTCGAAGAATGAGAAATACCGTTTGTGCATGAGTTTGAAATTTGAGATCAAATTAAGTAGTATTTTAATAATTTATAATCATTTTGGGTAATTAATAAGTAATATTTTAATAATCTATAATTATTTTTAATAATTAATAAGATTGCATAAGTAATCATTGATAATTAGGTACTTAATTAATAACTACAAATAATAATGTATAAATAATTATATTTACCGAATATATAGTAATATATTATAATTGATAACTCATAAATAATAGTTCATAAATATAGGTTAGCAACTTTAATTTAACGATTTATTATATAGTGACTTATGACGAATAATTGAAAAACAATAATAATCAATAATTTAAAAACAATAATAAACAATGATTTGCTGTTATCCACTAACCTATATTTGATAATGGAGTGGAGGGAAATAATTTCCGTGTGGAGGGAAATAATTTTCGTGTGGAGGGAAATGAATCTACCGGAGCGAAATTCTATAGGCTTCATTAGGACAGAAACCAAATGGGGACGCATCAGATTCCTTTATCCCAAAATTGAATTAAAAAACCCTAAGCTAAATAGATGGCGGCAATGGCATATCTATCCGGACATCGACGCTTAAATCAATCCGACAATCTCCATGTTCAAAGTCTACGCCTCCTACGACATAACCATAATTTTCTGCCGCCTCCTACATCCTAGTTTTCCCAGGTAATCTTTTCGCTTCTCATTTCTCCCTCCTTCCTAAGTAGCAAAAATCATATTTCGACTATCGAATTCCTACTCGTTTTCAGGTATCGTCAATCAAGTTTTCCAACTCGAATTCCTACTCGAATTCCATCTCTATCAGGTGCGAACATACAAAGTTTTCAGAAATGGAACTAGAATATCCAATTAATGTTTGATTGACTGGAATTCGTTTGGGTATTTTTTTATATCAATTTATTTTTTAGTCCTCTAGAAATGGAACTAGAGTATGAATAACACCAATTTTTTAATACTAATTTTGTAAAATTTCCAATCATCTCCTTAGTTGTCATGGAACTTGTTCGTTTGGACAATTGGTAGCTGAATCTTCTGTAAAGCTAACATCTTATTATATGTTTTTTAAATGACTCGCAAAAGATACATAGACTCATGTTATTTATCAGTGTCTGAATTGGACAATTGGTAGCTGAATATGCTTAGTTGAGAATTGAATGTTTTATTTTTTTTTCAGAACAGCTACATGAACGTCTTCACAATCCTTCTTTGGGGTAACATTTGGGTTTAATCCAGATTCACCCCTGTCCTAATTGTTACATTATTTTGTAGATTAAAGCTTAAAATATAAGTTGTTTGTAATTATAACCCAAGCACAGTCACGTATCGGTCTTGGAGTTTGTTCTGATGACTTTCAGTTGCACATTTGGTTTATTAATTAATTCATTGTGTGTTCATCATTAGGCGAGGCCATTTTCTTTTGTGAATTACTCTGTTTTCCATTTGAATTTTGCATCTTTTCTTATCATTTACTATAGTATTTATTTCATATATCAGTCCATGTATTGCTCTTGTTCTTAGTCCCGTGGGGATTGCAATGGTTCATCCATGTAAGAAGCTTCTAAAGGCTTCAGATATAGGGTTTTCTATTAGTATGCAGCACCAGTCAAGTTTAGGGTCTCAAAACTGAATCAAAAGCAGTCATTGTTTATATCGCATTACTGTCTTTACTTGTAACACGCCTTGCTATTTATTATTTCTTAATTTTGTATATTTGTTTTACTATTCTGGTAGGAGTGTTTCAACTTAATTAGTCAGTTGAGCCAAGGTGTTGGTACAAAGTATATGGCAAAATGTGCATGGATAGTGGGCTTTTTCTGGGAAGTTGCATGTGAAGTCATGGTATGTTTTATTATTGATTTGTGCATGCTTCCAGATTTATATTTGTACAAAGTATATGGCAAAATGTGCATGGATAGTGTTTCAACTCATTCATTTTCCTTTTTTTTCAACATTGGTTACTTGATGCCAAATCTATACATATGGACCAACGATATAAAGTCTTTGTAAACTCATTCTTGTTCTAACTGAACCTTTGTTTTTATGGTTTCATTCATTTGCCTCTGAGTATTTATGTATTTACATTTTCCAAAGGCATGGCAACTACGCGAAGAAGGGAGACCGAAAGAGATAGCGGATTCAAGTCTAGAAGGATACTCCAAAGAAGTATTAAGATACGCAAAAGTTGCACTCTTTTGCGCACAAGCAACAGCTCAAAGAAGTCCCTCAATGGCCTAAGTTTATTCTCTTATTATATTATATGTATATATGATTGGGTAGAAATATGAGTATAAAATACTCAATTCGAAAAAAATGTGTTGTGTGAGAGAATAAATTGTTACACATGAATGGTGTATGAAAACTGTAGAAACTTTTATTGTAATTGTTTGTACTATTAAAACTTTGTTAAAATAAAATTTTTATTTGTTTATTTTATTCTGTGATATACGCTATTACTAAAACAAATACATTTAATATGTACTATCTATAAGCTATAATTTTTTTTTATAGATTTATGAATTTATTGCAACGGGCATATACTGTTGCAAAATGGTCTGTTGCAACAATAAAAGCCAGTTGCAAAAAAGTATACCGCAACGTTTTATTGCAACAGGCAGAAAAAGTTGCAGACTTTTAGCAACTTCGGCTATACCAACAGGCGCAGGCCTGTTGCAATTGGTCTACTGCAACAGATATTGCCTGTTGCGAAAAGTGTTTTTTGTTGTAGTGCCACCACTTCATTAACTTAATGAATTAACTAACTAACCTTAATCCTCTCTCTAATATTTCTTTTTCTTCCCTCCCAGCTAAAACACGTGCAGTGAAACCTCCCCATAGCCGCATATTTCTACCTCATCTCCCTCCTTACTTCACTTAAATTCAAACAAAAATCTCCTAAATTCTTATCTCCATCTCCTCTTTAACTTCATACTAATTTCTTTAAACTCGCATGCAACAATAAAATCCATCATTTTGCCAAAATCTAACAAACTCCATAACAAACAACACTGCATAATCCAAAACAAGTATAAACGCTTCTATTCTCCAAAAAAATTAGCCCTAGACGCATGGTAACTAATGCTATAAAATTTTCAGTGTAAAAATTGTTCGTCGTACCCATAAAAATTGGCATGAGGATGAAGAGCAAGTCTCGGAGATCTCAAATATATAGATTTCATGATTTATAGCTTTTTATTTCAATTGTTTGGATTTTTCAAATGTTTTCTAACTCATGTTTTAAGAAGAGGAAGTAGCGGCGTGGTCTTTGACCGTGGAAGGGAAGAAATTAAGTTTAGGGTAAAGTTAAGGTATCATATAGGAAGGCAATTTATTTTTTTATTAATTTAATATTCAATTATATCCAATCGCCGCTTACATTTGTCGTTTATAAATTCGTATGATCACATATGAATTCCCTTTTTGATGAAAATTGACAAACAGCTATAATTTGACATCACGGACCCAATAAAACTTGTTTCGTCGAATTCTGAGTCTGTTTGCTCCAACAACATACTTTTAAAGTCAAATTGTTGATCGTTTTACATTTAAATCCTACACAGTCACATACTAACTCCAAAAATTATGAAATTTGAAATACAATAATAATTTAATATTCCAAATCAAACAAAATTGGTTTTATCGAAAATGGAGGTCATTTGAAAAATGAATATTTTTAAGGCTTAAATAAAACCAATAAAATATTAATAAATTCAAAACGATTCAATTTTATAATAATTAATTAATTTTATCATATATATCCAAATAAAATATCATATGGCTCCATAACAAACATGGTGGGATTTATTATTCAATATTTTCAAAATCCAAGTCAAGTTGATATTCGATTTTATAATAAAATCCTTTTATTTTATTAATAAATCGTTATAATTTATAAACGATTTCATAGCGACTTTTTGAAATTTTAATTTGGAAATAACTTAGAATTTATACGATGAAATCTTGATTTTTCACATTCTTTAGAAAGATATACTTAAATAGATTCTAACGTTTCTTGTTTTATAGAAATCCAACATATATTGAATTATGTATATTCAATTGAAATTCAAAACTAAATATTTCTAACTACCTCGACGTTACGAGTTCGTTCTATAATTAATATAAAATTATATGTTGAAATTCGTTTTAAAATAAATTCTAAGTCATTAATTCTCAAAATAAATCATTTTAAATATTTAAAATCCATTACATATTAATTAAAATTTTAATTTTAATTCGACTAAAATTTTGAGTCGTTACATGTGGCTTTGAAATTCTCTACATATTATGACAATTGAAAAATTCCCAAAATAAAAACTTGACATATATTTCTGATTTGAGATTTTCAAGCATTTAATATTAAGGAAGAAACTTTCTCCCTTTATCCATGCAAACTTTATTGCTGCACTTGATTCATGGTGCAGCACCATTGACCTTGTGCATGCTTCCTAGTTTTGTACATGTTCACCTGAAAAATGACCATATACATGTGCATATATGTATATTTATTATTTCTAATATAGCAAATCAGTTATGGTTGTTTTGAGGCTGGTTAAGATCAACAGACCACGTATGTGTATCGAGGCTAGTTTTGATTCGCAAACCACTGTAACTGAGTTGAGGCTGGTTTGCGAGCACTAGAGATTCAATCTACCTTGTGGTATTTACATTAAATCACTGTTAATATCACAAGTAGTCTAGACTCAAATAAACGTATATATATCAGACCAAGTCTAGGAATATGATGAGAAACACACCAATATATAAGGCAAATAAAACTTAAAAGTAAATTTATATTCGTCTACAATTGAATCTATTTTTGTTCCATTTTACTCTCTGTGTGTTTGTGACAGGTATACAGGTGATTGGACTGAGTTTGAAGTAGTCGGAAGACTCGGTGTGTGTAACCGAAATTGTATATATAACTGAGTGAACTTAGTGAAACTGTACTGATGCAACATAAATTTGATTGACAGTGTTATATAACAAAGAATTGTAAATAGTGGAGTCAAAAATTCGTAACATTTCAAATGATGAAATAAAATATTTATTTGAATGATAACATTGTTTGAATATTGAATTGTGTGTAACAGCATTTTATTCAAAATAAATATTTATTCTATATGTGATGTAATATAGAATAGTATAAATACAAACACATTTATATAATAATATATATGTTTGTTATCATCAAACAAAAATCATATTGTCATACTCAACACATGATGTACAATAGTGGTAATTAGACTAAATAATTTCGGGAATGTAATTTATATTTCAAAGTATAGAGGGATGTGCGCCTAATATAGTTTAAAAGTAAGGAGGTGTCCCTAATTTCCATATATAAATAATAATAATAATAATAATAATTACTATTATTATTTTACATATATTAGTATGTATATGGAGTAAAATAAACAGTATAATATGTATCTTTATAGAAAGAAAATAGTTAATTGATAATTCATGCTAAATACATATCAATACCAACTGCAATTTATTCGATATTCATTTTACCCATCCATTATCAACGCCTACCATATATTACCTTGACAATAATTTACTCTATCACCACATTCAATTTTATTTTATTCCCCTCCTTCATTAATATCCTAAATTGTCGATTAGTCCTCCATTTGTCGCTCCTAACCGATAGACTTCTCTGTCTGTTGCTCTTTGTGCCTTGATCGGCCCTTATTTGCTGGATGACCACACGCTTCACTGAAATTATAATTCAGGTTGTGTCGAATCGACTTCATGTACTTCAAAAAAAACCGTGACAAAGAAATTGAAAAAGCAAGCTACAAATTCTGAAATAACAAGTATAATATTTTGGTAATTTTTATTCTAATCCACAATTTTAATAAGTTAATCCACCCTATAAAATAAGATTGTTGACATTTAATAATATTTACATTTTAATTAGTTTATCCACCTAAAAAAAATCAAATATTTTTCTGTCTTTTACTACATTTATTTATTTCTGTTTTACTATGTGGTAGGGATAATTTTTTTCAAAAGGTATGACCTCTTTTAATTTCAAGTATCAAACATATGTTATGATGTCATATTGATTCGAAGAGCATCTTTTGTTTTTTCCTTACTGGATTAAAAATATATTAGTTAATGGGTATCAACCAGTGCAAACTTGTACTGCTATGAAATATTGTTTAAAGTATCAAATATAAAGTCGACGTATGGTAAGCTTCCATCAACATGAGTGTAGCTTCCAGCATAAGCCATTAAAAAGGAGGCTGGAAATTTTACGAATTATACATTTAAACTTAAAACATGAAACTTGGTTATATTCATTCATTAGTATTTTATTTCTTGGATTTTTTGTTTTTGTAGGAATACTTGATTATCTTCCACTGTTTTTATACGTTACATAAGTTGTACAATCATTAGTTATGAGTGTTGCTTCTAACTTTAAATTTCCTGCTTTCTTTGAGAAGATATTTCTCACTATATATACATTCTGGCTATTAAGGGCATTTACAAGCACATACAATTGTTATTCTCGGTCCCCATGTTGGATTTTTGTATTTAGAGGTCTCATATCGTAAATGCTGAAATAAGAAAGCTAGAAAAATTAAGAAATAAAGCAATTTGTAGATGAGTATTAATTTTTATCTGCAATAGCAACTGCATTAATTTTCATTTGTAGGATCAGAACCTAATTGATGCGAATTTCCGAGTAGGCAGTTTGGAAATCCCAACATACTCATTTCTTGGCAACATGAAATGGTCTCCTTTAACAATGCAACCTTGTCATCTTCCCTCATTGCAAACCAAACCAAATGACTCATGACACAAAGAACAATTACCAAACTGTTAGCCGTACGTATCTAAATGCCTATACCTGGACCTGATATTGCACGTATTCATGAACCTAACCAATCATAGTCCTCTGATTTTCTTTATTTTACAGTTAAGCCCCCGAAATAATATTGGTTTAATTGCAAAATGGACAAATCAGAGGACTATGATTGGTTGGGTCCATGGAAACGTATAATAATGAGTCCAGACGATCTGAACCCCTGCCCTGTCTAGCTTATTCCATGAAACTTGCACACATACATTAGTACGTTTTCATTTAACAAATTTGAGTCACACAGTACCACTACCATGTATAATTGCGCGATCCTATTGCTTACACGCATCCATCCCAATTTTTCCTTCCTCTACATTGTTTCTTTTTGTCAAATCACACTCGTTACAGTTCACATTAAAAGTTCTGCTTAACAAGCAACTAAGAAAGCGATGCATACTGTCCCTTAGTCATGTCCTAGTGGCCTAGCCTAGTCCGAGTTTGTTCACACTATTTTGTGTAGTGTGAACAAAACATCGGCTATTATTAGTGGAAATCAGGGGTTCATATGAGTCTCTCTGATTTCCACCAATTAAAAGTGGTGTTTTGTTCAAACTACTCAAAAGTAGTGTGAACAAATTCCTACTGGACCTAGCCAGCACATTCTCCAAATTTCTCGTACTATCATGTTTCATATCATGTCATACCAAACACGAATCTACATGTTTTCCATCTTGCCTAATTTACCTCATTTTTGTTTCCTTATTTCAAAATAAGAGCCGTGTTTCCATTGACAAGTCATCAGTTAGCCCTGAACTTTCCAACTTCTTGACAAACAAGCCAAGTCTCTTTGTTGCTTTCTGCTCTCACACAAATCTATCCTCCAAATTTTGGTTAATCTGCCATCAAATAACAGAGAGAGATGTGTTCCTCAGCTGCACTTTTCTTGCAGCAGCCATCTTCTCTGTCAAAGAGAAGCCATCTCCTGGACATCATCAGGAAACAGCCTACGAAGAAGAACAGTCGATCACTTGTTCCGGTAGGTCATATACTTAATTATCAACATATGCTTGATTATTATTATCATCATGATCGATGCAATATACGTTTAACTTGAAAATATTTAAGGTTGCGAGGTTGTTTGGGCCAGCCATATTCGAATCATCGAAGCTAAAGGTGTTGTTCGTGGGAGGAGACGACGATCAAGCAAAGAAAAACCCAGGAAAACTTCCAAGAACCTACACGCTAACACACAGCGACATAACGTCCAAACTCACTTTGGCCATCTCCAACACCATCAATCGAGCTCAGGTTCGTGCATGAAAACTTACCATGTACGCGCTCGCGAAAATATCAGTTTGTATTTCGGATGCTTCATTAAAAATTTGATGCTGCAGCTACAGGGCTGGTACAATAAGTTGCAGAGGGATGAAGTGGTCGCTGAATGGATGAAGTTGAAAGGAAAGATGTCCCTTCATGTACACTGCCATATAAGCGGCGGACACTTCCTTCTTGATCTCATTGCCAAGCTCCGCTACTACATCTTCTGCAAGGAGCTCCCTGTAGTATGTTTCTTTCTTTCCACCCATGCTATGTATTATGACTATGGCATATTGAATATTTGAATTTGCCTAATTTCATCAACTGTATCTTGACAATTAGGTACTAAAGGCATTTGTGCATGGGGATAAAAGCTTGTTCAAGACGTACCCGGAGCTAGAAGAGGCACTGGTGTACGTATACTTCCACTCCAGCCTGCCTGAATTCAACAAAGTGCAGTGTTGGGGTAGACTGAGAGATGCTGTTTATGCTGATCACGAAGTTTATGATATGTCGGTTACTGCTAGTGATTCTTCTTCCGACTCGAGTGTCGAAAATGAGTGGGAATGGCCAAGGCGATGCCAAGTAGAGTGTGATTGTTGCTTCCCACCACGAAGTCTCATTCCTTGGCCGAGTAGCGATGATCTGAACAATGGTGAAGAAAATCAGTTGTCTGGTCGGCAATTACAACAGTAGTTGATTTATTTGGTTTGGATAATAGTAATGCTGGATGTCCCAGTAATTTTAGTGTGTCTGTGTGTAATATACTCTGTAAATAGATAGCACATTTGAAGAGAGTTGAGTTGAGTAGTGGGGAGTGGAAGAATTTATATGATTTATTAATTCTGTTGGAATTTGGTAAATGTGTATATGTGTATGTTCAAAATAGAATTAGAAATCATGGGAAAGGTAACAGTTCTGTCACCAAAAATTGTGTGCCCTTTCTGTTAAAATCACATTTTAATTTATGCGTTTTATCTTTTATCTTTTGCACCCGCTTCCTTACCTTAGGTCACATGGTGGTGTTTTTTTTTTTTTGAATTGAAATGGGCAAATGAGAAGGATTGGAAAAAGCGCAAACTCGACGAAGAGGAATGTATTCTTTTGATATTTCTTTATAAATAAAATAGATATATACCTGATACAGAATACATAATATGAAATACATTGTCAGAATTCAAAATACAGAATACAAAATACAAAATACAAAACAAACTTTACAAATATAAACTATCGTGGTGGGTAGCGTGGTGGCAAAATAGATGGATATGTAGGTGGAAAGGTACGTGGAAATGTTGGTGCAAAGCTTGGTGCAACCATTCTCAAGCATCGTTGTCTTCCTGAAGTGTGAGCGTGCCTCGGTTCTTCTTGGTTTGGAGTAGTGAAATTGTCGTTGGAAAGTTGAATATCTTCAAATAACTTCACACGCTCAATTGCGGACTTCAAATCGAATTTTGAAGTAGTGGACTGTGGGCTTGCATTAGCATAAGGTGAGCTACTAGCATTAGTGGATTAATTAGGGGATAAATTATCGATTGAAGAACGATATTTCTAGTTTTATATTTTTCATATATCATATCAACAATTGGTTCCATTTTTTCCCTCATTCTCCATCCGTCTTCTTCTGCTTGATCGACCCTTGAAAGAAAATTTTACTTTACCTTTTACGTAGGCTATTGAAACGGCGTTTGCGTGTTGATGTCTTCAAGTCGGACCTGAAAGCCATCTATATCTCATGTTCGGTCAAAATATATACATGTGTGAGGTGTCTTTTGGTGGAGAAGAACGGAGTGACTATTGAGGGTTGAAACCTTCGATACTGCCAAGAATGAAAGCATCGACACCAGTTGCTATGCTATTCTATTACCAAAAAATTATCCGCGTTCATTCAAATTTTCTATCAGGTGCCTTTTGTTTTCAGTCAAACTCATAAAATTAAAAATAAACCTAAATTAGTTGCGATAATTTAGAAACATAAACCGAGCTTGAAAAAAGATAAAATGTACTACTCTCGCGCGCTCGATCCACCAAAGTTCACTTCCACTAATCGTTCCTTTAATTTTATCCCGTCTTGCGCCCGTTTTATTTCTCATTTTTTTTCCAAACTCCCCATTTTTTCTTCAACATGTCATATTTGGTCGTAACTTGTTCGACAATGAACAGTGGTCCGTTCGGAACACCCACTAAAGCTTCATTTCAGTTTTGTCATTATCTTCTTATGAATTCCTTTTTTGGATCATCCGCCAGTTTGATAAGCTTGGCGGCTATATGCAGAATTAACATAACTGACCAAACTTTTGGGTTTTGACGGAAAGTTTTCTGTAAATTCTGATCAGTCATTTCTGAGACAAAAAATGTTAAATGTGAGTGAGGAGAGATGTGGAAAGAATAAAAAAGATACGAAATGACAAAAATGATATAAAATTATCAGTATACGATACTGCTATATCTAACGCTTGGATTTAAGAATTCGTAGAAATTTTTAAATGAGGAGAGTGATAGGAAAATTTGAAAAAACTGTCATTGGGGAAAACCTTTCGCATCCGACACTTTGGATGCGGATGGATCTTCTCCAATGGTTCATTTGAACTGGGTAATTTGATGAGGTCCAAGTCAGATGTAACACCCCGTATTTTTTATGAATATAAAAATTAACATATTTAAGAACAAATAATTTTTAGAAGAAGAACTAGGTGAAATGGATTACGCCATTGCGTTCGTCTCGAAATTCTGCTTGAAATAGAGTCCGAGTTTGCGTGAATCGGACTCCGTATGAAGAAGTTATGGAGGTTAGAAGATGTAAGTTTAAATCAGAATTAAATAAATAATAAATAAATCAAAATTTGGAATTCAAACCAGCAAGAAGAGGTGGGCGGGAAAATTCCCGACAGAGAGTGTCGACCCCCTTAAGGGGTGTCGACCCCCCCTCCCCCCCCCCCCCACCCCGGTAGTGGTCGACCCCTAATGACTGTTCTGGACAGTAACGATTTTCTGAGTCGTAGGGCTACATGACGACTTCTGATTGGCCTGATGACGCATTTTCTTGGACTGGATGGTCTGGATGGATCCTATGTTGATCTAAAGGCTCAAACTAATCCTATACTCATATATAATCACATCAAACCTTAACCCTAAACCTCATAATCCTATTCTATCATGCCACCATGCTATCCATCTCTAAACTAGCCTAGCCTCCATCTTCTCCAAACTAGAAATCAAATTAGAGAGAGCTTCAGATCAAAGTAGAGGTTTTCTTCTTTAATCAACGAACAAAGATTAGAATCGCTACAACGTCAACTAATTCACTTTTCTAATCCTATCATTGTAAGTTCGGTTATTATTCAGATTTGAACACCTAATAGAAATCATGACTGTAATAATCAAATCTAGAACTATGCCTAATTGTGAGATAATCAATTCTGATTCATGCTTATCCTTTTTCTTGCGAGACTGTTGTGATTGAAACAATGGAGCCTATCATGTTGTACACCACTATGCCTAATTGTGAGATAATCAATTCTGATTCATGCTTATCCTTTTGTCAAATCTGAAATACCTATGCTTATGAAACTGTTGTGATTGAAACAATGGAACCTATCATGTTGTACACCAAATTGGTGATTCTCTTATGTTCTATTCTATCGAATCCTTATGCCTATGACGTAACTTACTCAGTTTGGCCATACTTATTGTTAATGTACAACATGCCTATTGGAAACATGGTTCTTGGATTGGGTACACCTTTACATGCCTATTTTGTTTCTTATGTCAATTCTTGTGTTCCTTCTCCATTCCCCTTTTTGTTTTATTTTATGAATACTAGGTTCATTCGGAATCTAGATTGAATCTTGTTGTACGTACGATTGAAACGCGGGAAATTGGGTATAACTTAATTGAGTAATTTTGGGCATAACAAGTAAATGTGGCATAACTTGAATTGACTACAATTGTGGGTAATTGGCATATAAAAATCTAGATTTGGGCATGTATGGTAAATTTGTTATTTGGCTAAAAGATGAACATGCCTAACACGAGGTTAGATTGAGTTGCGGTGTAAGGCTGCCCGGAACTGCCCGGCACATCCAGCGACCGCAACAACAGATCTAATGTGAGAGGTTAGCTAATTAAGCCCAAAACTCGAGGTTAGAATGAGTTTGCAGTAGAAGTCTGCTCGGAACCGCCTGGCACATCCAGCAACCGCAAACAACAGTTCTAATGTGAGAGGTTGAGGCATTAATGAATGAATTAATGCTAATGAACGGACATGCTAAGAATGGTAGGGTTAAGTTAACATAAGCAACACTTAACCAATACAACATGTTAATTAAACAGATGGGCGAGGTTAGGTTAAATGGAGAACACTTAACCATTATTACATGTTGATTAGGAAACCCTAGTAACGGGGACTCATTTCAGCAGTAATCCACATAGATGTATCATGGTACCCTGAACTAGGCAGGTTTGGGCACGATTACTGGGCTGATTATAAGCGGTCAAAATAGCAGTGGGTGGTGCGTCAGTGTAGGTTCCGACGGAGTACGGGCATGCACGTACTCCGAACTGGAAAAATCAGGCATTGGGCATCTTGAATTGTGTCGGGTTGCCACCGTATGGATTGATACTCCCTATGGTGGGACCAGCACAGGTATCTACAAATAAGCGGGGTCGAATGACACAAGTAATAAATGCATGCGAATATGAGCCGATTGATAAAGGGAACATTTTGTTATGAACACATGATGTTAGTTGAAACATTTGTTAGTAGGTGCAGAGAAATGGAAATGAGTGCGACTACATATCCAGTTTAACTTGCCTTATCTTGCTTTATGTTATCTTGTCACTATGGTATTATCCTATATTCAGTTAATTCATGCCATGATCCTTTTTCTTGTTTACATGCTGAAAAATCACTGGACTTACCAGACTTATGTCTGACCCATTTTCTTTCATATTCTTTTCTTCCGTCCCCCCCCCCCTCCCCCGGTCCGTAGGGAGGGAATACTTTAGCTTAGTTTAGACCTTTTCCAGCTTGAAGAGAGTAGATGTATTGCTTGGATTCTCTTTTCTTGGGCTATGGTTGTGGTTTCACTTTTATTGGGGATTTATGCCACTTTACTATTGCTTTATGCTTCTTTATGTATTTTGAGTTTTTAATCAAGATAGAAGTTTTATTGTAATAACTTGGAAGTTGGGTTTTGAGACAATGGTTGTAGTGTTTCGACTAGACCATGCTGCTTATGAAATAATTCTAGTTTTTCCGTTGTTTATATGTCTGTCTTGTAAATTATCTGTGTTTTACTATAATGCTTCACCGAAGTTAATGCATTCCCTTTGTGAGTGACCTTAACGGAGGTGGGGTGTTTCACTTGGTATCAGAGCTGATGGTTACTGGATCAGATTAAAATTCTTGAAAACTATTTTTCAAAAAGAAGTTTGAAAGAAGCATTTTCAAGAAAAGTATTGTTTTATTTTAAAGGCATATTCCCCAAAGTCATACGCACTATCTTTCTATCCTTTGTTTTGAACCTTTTCTTTTCGTTTCAGCATATCTGGGGATCTTAATCTTCCCGAGGGCGTACAGATACCCGGCTGGTTCAGAAGGTATCTGGAGGCTAGGGCTGATGCCGCAAGCCCAGCAGACGTTCCTCCTCCCCCAGCTGCAGCCGTTCCTCCTCCTCCTCCGCGTGTGAATGCTTTCTCGAAGATATGTAGAGACTTTCGAGCTATGGGCAGAAAGAAATTTAATGGGACTGAATCATTCGTGGAAGCAAGAAACTGGCTTAAGGAAACAGAAGATTTGTTTGTTATCTTCAAAGTGGACGATAGGCAGAAGATACAATTGGCTATATGGTTACTTAAGGACGAAGCCTCTTTCTGGTGGGAATCTCCAGACAAGCTCATACTTGGGCCCTACATGATTAGAGAAACTTCAGGGAAAGCGGATGTAAGGACCCGCAACTTCCCCGGTAAGGAAAGAGCGGATACTTTGAGGACAAGACATATCGGAACACAAAGAGAAGAACATTTCATTGTTTATTACAACAATTCCATCATAATACAAGAATATTGCAGAGCATGAATAAATATTAAACGGAAAATATCAGAGATTTAAATTACATTAAAATACATCACAGTGGAAAAATAATACAAAGCACAACTGAAAGCAATACACGGATACAGAGCTTTCGGAATACCGCTTCAGCTGTGAATCAGGATCCTGTGAATATAAATCTGCAAAACCAAAACTACTAGCTGCCCGTGCGGAAAATAGGGGCACCCAGAGTTTAGGTTAAAACAATAAACTCCAGGTCAGTCATGTGACTGATGTGAGAACTGAAACAGTTATGAATCTTTATTTTAAAGTTAGGTAAATCAAGGGGCCACGCCATATAACATGGAACGGGCTTCCTCCCAAGACTACCAGTGCATAAAACAACAGCGCAATGCTAAATAAAGAAAAATGAAGCTATTATAAGACCCAGGTCCCATCACACAATGCAACGCAAGCCGGAGGATACGGTTTTTACCTTATAATAGCCAAATAATGATTGATACGCTAAAAACAAATCATTTGATACTATTATAAGTGCATAGTCTATAAATCAATTTCAATCATAAGTATCAATCATAGACGGCATAAGTTCCTCATAGAACTATGTCGCCATACTAGGCTCTACAAATAAAACCGCAAAGTCACGTATTGGAAATTGGATTTCCATCTATGAACCGAGGCCAGGGATCGTCCTCTACGAAATTCGAAACAATCTAGCCTACTATGTCTCAGGATCAGAGCTCGATGACCCTTGGATCGTCAGGGCCGGTCCACCGATGTATATTAAAATGCCTGAACACTGCGTTCCCCCGCCCTTTGGGGCGAAAATGAGTCCTATGTCTCCATCGGCTCCACATAGTCACCGATATATCCGAGGCGCCTCGCAACAGCAACAACCACACAGGTGAAAATAATATAAATGTCAGGGCTGGTAGGTCACTGACACCACCCTAGCTAGAAGGAAACGCATGCCCTCCCTAAGGTCCTCTCCCGTTTCTGGTTCACAACCAAGGTGTGAGGCTCGCGAATTCACGTTGCACAAAGCTATGCTATACAAGCGGTGCTTTAATCATCAACCACAAGACTTTGCTTTTCAACAGAAGCCATGATCAATTGCCACTTAGGCATGCCACACAGGCAATTCACTCCATGCCATCTATCAATATATAACCCCTGAGCTCGTACGTCTCAGAGAAGGGCATTAAGCAAGAGAATAAATTCTCCGTCGCTAAACAGATATATATTTAATAGAAATCAATCACACAGAATAAAATCCAATGTCAGACACACAGCCCATTTACAAGTTCGTTCTGGGTCTGAACGAAACCGGAGGCACCTTGTACCTCGCATATCCATCGATCTCCAAGTACGTCTGGACGTTCACCAACTGATTCCCTCCTCTTGGGTGTACAGCCTAATCAAGATCATCAGTAATCACCCAAACGATGTGAAGACTTCCGGTCTTCGACCACCGTCTTCATCCTCGACACCACGTCGAATCAGTTATCCAGAATGGGATTAACCCGGTCTTTCTGAATGACTCGCTTATATAATAAACAAGTGTTACACAAACAAAACATACGCCTCATTCCAATTCAGAATATTCCTTTATTCAAATATTCTCATACTTTGGGAAAAGTTCCCATTAATTTTATCAAAGATAAATTCTTTAAATTTATTCTTTAATCTTCCTTTGAATATCAATTCAAACCAAATTATGGTTTATCAACACTAGTTGGGATTAACGAACCTTACCGAAGTAATCATTTATTTTAAATTTCCCAATCCCAACCTATTCATTCCATGAAGTAAAACTGTAAAAATGGTCATACTTCATATCCAACACCACGGTGTTATCGGTAAATTCAATTACCATTTTACATTTAAATCTAATTAAAGATTTAACTATCGCTTAGGGAAAAACTGGTGATACTCCACATTCTCGATCACTTCAATCTAAATAAAGATTCATTAAAACTCCACTTAGTTTTAATCTTCCCAAAAATCAATATCCTGTCTTTAACTGGGTTAAAGAACCAATGTCATCTAAAACACGGTTCACGATAAACCCAAAACCACATTCCATTCATTATCGGGTTAAAGAACAAGTGTTATTTAAAACACCGTTCACGATAAACCCAAAAATAAATTCCAATTCAATCTCAATTAAATACCATTTAATTGGTACACTTCATTAAATCTAAATAAAAAGATTTAATCTTTTTCTCAACTGGGTTTAAGAACAGTGTTAATGAATGCACCATTCACGACAAACCCAAATCCCATTTGTTATTAAATACAAGGCTCTGAATAGAAAATATATCGGCTTATATTCAATATCAAATCCTACGACCAACAAATATCGTATTGGAAATAACGATATACATATATCTTCTAAATCTCCATAACAATATCTGTATAATCACAAAATCCAACATCGAAATATTCCAAAAACCATTTTGATTCAAATCCATTCCAATTCAATTATTGGAAATTCTGGTTATTTTCAAAACCATTTCAAATCCAGTTTATTTATTTTAAAAATAAATGGGATTATAATTCTTGTTCAAAACTAGTTCATTTCGATAAAAACATATTTTTATCTTTTCAAATTTGGAATTTTTCATCCCAGTTCTTCACAAATCATTTCTTATGATTTTACACCAATTATTACTATTTTTAATAATTTTATCAAGGCCTGTACAGTCGAATTCCATCAACGGCCATCGAATTGCACTTACAGCGACCTTTTCCAAATTTGATTTGAATATAATTCCAAATCCAACCGTTAGATTTCAAATCTCTAATATTCGTTAGAAAACTCTTTTCGATACGAACCTAACGGTTCCAGTTTTAGGAGAATCTGACGGTCGGATCTCCCGTAATATCCATTCGAAGTCAATGGTCGAAATCCGCGAACTGCCGTGGCGCGTTCTATTCAGGCTGTTATATATATAATATATATTATATATATTTCATCGATTTCCTTTCAAAACGTATTTTAGAAATCGTTTTAAATTCGTTTTCAAAACGATTTCGACTTCATATTCAATTTCTAATCAAAATTGAATATTCCATATAATTAATCTATAAATGATAATATTTTCAAAACTTTATATTTTGAAATCACTTCCTTTTTATATTCACTATGAAAATGAATAAAATCGATATAAATATCATTCACGTCAAAATGGCGTAAATCTAATCAACACGACTTTTATTCAACACATGAATATTTATTTTATTCAACACATGAATATTCTCAATACATGAGTATTTTCTATTCAACACATGAATTTTTATTTCCATTCAACACATGAATTTATTTCTATTCAACACATGAATTTATTTCCATTCAACACATGAATTTATTTCTATTCAACACATGAATTTATTTCTATTCAACACATGAATTTATTTCCATTCAACACATGAATTTATTTCTATTCAAAAGATGAATTTATTTTTATAATATTTCTTATTTTCCAAATTTGAATGATGCCCAATCAATTACCATATAACGTTAATTATATGGATACCTACAACACATGTATATAATAGCAACGATAAATCATCGACCATCATCCAGAGTGCACCACACAACTGTGTAACACCCCACATCCGTTAGTGTCACTCACAAAGGGAATGCACTAAGTTCTGTGAAGTATTATAGGTAAAAGATGCCGATAAATTACAAGACAGATAAATAAAGCAGCGGAAAAGTGAATAAAACTTTATTTCATTTAAACAGCTTGTACAAAGATTGTTTTCCAACAACAGAGTATTTATCTTGTTTAACAAAATAAAGAAGCATAAATATACAATGATATTCCCCAATAAAACATTAGCCAACCATAGCAGTGGAAAAGAGAGTCCAAAGCAACACATCAAAGAGTCTTCAAGCTTGGAAAGAGTAACAAGTCCATACAAATCTTAGCTATTCCCTCCCTGACTACCGGGGGGGAGGGGGAACGAAAGAAAACATAGAGTCAGACATAAAGCCTGGTAAGCCTAGTGGTGTTTCGGTATATGAATAAGGAAAAAGGACATGATAGGCATAAGCTGAAAATGGGAAAATACCATAAACTAAGGCAAAGCGGTTTAGAATCGAAATTACTATCGCACCCCATACTAATCTCTGCACCACCTAACTAGTATCCCAACTAGTAATCTGTATAAAATGATAACGTGATCTCAGTCCCTGTAACTGTGGTTGCCATCAGGCACTCATTTATTATTTATTACCTAGATTTAATCTAGGGTTTTCTATCGAGCGTTCCCTAGATTCAAGTAGGGTTTATGCGTCTTATCTAATATTTCTCGGATTCAGGATTTATGCCACCTAGGTCCACTAGGGATTATGCTACATGTCGAACGATGCCCCTAGTCTAGGACACACTACCTAGAGTGGTATATGTTCCTAGACTTTCCCCACGTAAGTGTCGCGAATCGTTTATCGCTCTCTAGATGCATATGTCCTGAAATGTGTGACCCGAGTCCCGTGGCAGGGCTATTCTAGAAACACGGAACTCGGTCGGGAGCTTTCAGATATCTGCCGATGCAGATGCTAAGGTCTGCTTTTCTACCAGTGGTTATGGTCCCACGTGACCCCTCCCTTAACTAATGAAAGGCAATCCAAGAAAATCAAGCACGAGAACTATACTCCTGCCACCTATGCCCCACTTTCCTATTGGCCAGCCTCACCCATAACTAGATAGCAAGTATATGGTCTGTTGGGAGTTCTCTGCCTTTCTGCATGCGTACTACAATTGACTGAAGATGGTAGGTAGACGACGAGTCGCTATCACAGGGCTACTGGTCTCGTCGAATCACGCTGGTCCATTCCATTCTTTAGGTTGCCTTAAATTGCAACCAAGGCATACCCTTGGTTCTTCTGACGCGGACCTTAACCTCTGTGAGCCCAGGCGGATCACCTGCAACCTCACAGAGGGATACCAAGAGTATCCCCACATCCCCCGAAGCTACGTGCTTCTAAACCCAGTCCGCTGGATCCTTTTTCAAAATCGGATAAACGTTTGCTCCTTCTCATGCACTTGTTAAGCGATGATCTACCATATCGGGTTATTCATCTATTATGGACCGGCTCAGTTTTCTTGACTAAGAATTATTACTTAGTTGTTTTCAACTAAGGTTTACCACTTAGTTTCTTTTCCCATAAATCTTGTTAACTAAGGTTTATCACTTAGTTTCTTTAACTGGGGATTTCAACTTAGCTCCCGTTCTCGATTGTTTCTTAACTAGGGTTTTCTACTTAGCCCTCTTTCTCGTCAAGTTGGATTGGCTAAGTATCATTAGTCAATTCAGGTTAGCTTAACCCATTCCTTTGTCATATTAAATTGGCTAAGTGTTATCAGTAGTTCATGTTGACTTAACCCTATCACAAACCAAGTTATATTGGTTAAGTATTTCTTATTACTTAACCCAACCCATTCATCTTGTATTGGTTAAGTGTCCCCTAACCTAATCTTGCCCATCTGTTTTAACTAACATGTTATAACGGTTAAGTGTTCCCTTAGTTAACTTAACCCTAACATCTGTTTAATTAACATGTTCTAATGGTTAGGTATTGTCCCTTCATGTTTCAACTTAACCCTGTTCAATTTATCACACTATGATGGTAAAGTGTTCTAAGTTTACTTAACCCTACCCTCTAGTCCAGCTAACATGTTACATTGGCTAAGTGTATTTACTTAACCTTACCCACTTATCTAGCTAACGTGTTGTAATGGTTAAGTATTCTAAATTAACTTAACACTCACTCACTTATCTAATTCTCAGATTATAACGGTTAAGTGTCCTGAATTCACTTAACCTTACCCTCTAGTCTAGTTAATATGTTAAATTGGTTAAGTGTATTAACTTTACTTAACCTCACCTACTAGTCTAGTTAACATGTTAAATTGGCTAAGTGTTTTCTTAGTTACTTAACCCTTACAAGTCTTGTCTTGTTAACATGTTAAATTGGTTAAGTGTTTTAGTTAACTTAACCCTACCATCTGTCCTTAACCTCTTAGAGCACCTGACAACTCACATTAGACAGATATTGCTACGGTTACTGGATGTGCCGGTCGGTTCCAGGCAGGTTTACACCGTAGCTTAGTCTAACCTCGGGTCGTTATTGGGCTCAATGCTTAACCACCCACATTGGATAGGTATTGTTGTGACTACTGAACAGCCGGGCGGGTCCGGGCAGGTTTACATCACAACTCAATCCAACCTCGAGTTAAGCATACTCGTATTTTCTAGACTTACACTTTTACTTATGTAAATATCTCATGTCACATGTTTTATTCCAAACTAATGGTACATAATTTATATGGCCTTAACCCATTTCATGGTTTTTAGGCCCGCCGACATATTAACATACTTTAATTTAATAGTTAGTCCCAACGTTACCCTCGCTCGATTATTCATATTAATCGTATGAAGATATTGGGCCCGCTAATAGGACCAATCCCTAAACAAAGTAAAGAAGGGAGCATTGGTTCAATGAACCTATACTATGAAATTTGGCCTAAACATAATTATCGATTAGCGTGTGACATAAAGGTGTAACTAGATAAATAAGGTGATCTCGCATAACATGAATAATAATATTGCATAACATGTCACAAACTTGCACATGAATATTGGATCTAGTTAGATAGGTGTCATGTAAATCATAAATTCTGGACTATTATAAAGATATAACATGGTATAACATGGTATAGCATAATAGGTGTCACATGAAATGGCGTACTTTTAGACTTGTTTAAACATGGTTTTATACACATATAACTAGGCATAATGTCAAACACCAAACTAGCATAAAAATGTCCATTTTTTGACATAACCCAAAGGTGTAAACTAACTTTACATCAAGTAGCCTATTTCAATATGAAACTAGTATAATTTGTGTAACCAAAAGGTACTTGCATAAACCCAATTATCACTTGCAAATAAACATAATAATGTATACAAAGGTTTTGAGTCGTGTAGGCATAAAAGGTTTCAACTTGCAACATGTTTACATGAGTCTCAACATAGGCCTAACAAAAGAATGTATGCTAACCATGTTAATGACATAACATAAAGATGTCAATTCTAGTGTTTTACTACAAACTTGCAAGTGATATTTATTTTCATATACAAATGTCAATAGGCTCGCATCAACCAATTTATGCCACAAACACCCAATACAAAATATGACATAATCAACGCAATACACAGAATTTACATCAATATTTTATGATAGTAAAATACCAATTTCATTTATATCGAATCACATCGCAATTTCTATTCATATTCAGAAAACCACTAAACTTACAACGGGCGCTGAAACTTGTTTTCTGGTTTCTGTTATTCTGAATTTGCAAAGCTTTCCCTTGGAGTAGGAAACGTTGCGTAGAAATTAGATTAGAGTTTTGTTTCTTGAATCGTTGTTCGTCTCTTTTCAAGCGGAGGCTCTCCATAGTTTTCTTCTGACATCATGGCGGCTCAAGTTCTTATTTTTGTGTGAATTTTAGTTGGAGACCTAGGGTGTTTTTATAGAATTGCAAGTTAATTAGAGCCGTCTATGAAGCCAGGATTAATCAAAGCCATCCGTTCTAAAGATAAGCCAATCAAAAGAAGACAACTCAGCCCTAGTGACAAGGTCAGGCCCAGAAATTCGAGCCAGGACCCAACCAGACAAACCAAGCCGACCAGGCAGGTCGACACCCAGGTCGACACTATGGTCGACCTGTGGGTGACCAGGTCGACACTATGGTCGACCTTATGGTCGACCTGGTCCCTAGGCAGGAATTTTCCCGCCCATCCCAGTTTGAGCTTATTTTCGAATTTTGAACGTGAAACCGAGCTATTTGAATTTTAAATTTTATTCTGGAACTTCGGAAGGCCATAACTCCTTCATACGGAGTCCGATTTACGCAAACTCGGACTCTATCTCAAGCAGAATTTTGAGATGAATGCATTGGCGTAACCCGTTTCCCTTAATTCTTCTTCTAAAATTTAATTATACTTTAATTTGTGAAACTTAATGTTACAGAACTACGGCGTGTTACAACTGCATAAGCATTAAATATAAATAATTAACGCTTACACAGCCTGTCAACCCATCGATTGACATACAACTAAACAATCGAGATTAGTGTACGTAAAATATCATCCCAATACCCGTGTGGGGTTTCAAATCAACAAACACATATTTTATTTGTGCAGTTGGGCGATGTGTAAAATTTATCGTCCCAATCAATATCAGTCAAATCGGTGTACATAAACAAATCGTTCGATTAGTAAATGAATATTTAGTTTATTTCAACACATGAATATATATTTGATTTCAACACATGAACATATATTTTATTTCAGCACATGAATATATATTTTACTTCAACACATGAATATATATTTTATTTCAATACATGAATATATATTTTATTTCAACATATGAATATATATTTTACTTCAACACATGAATATATATTTTACTTCAACACATGAATATATATTTATTTCAACACATGAATATATATTTTACTTCAACACATGAATATATATTTTATTTCAACATATGAATACATATTTTACTTCAACACATGAATATATATTTTATTTCAACACATGAATATATATTTTGCTTCAACACATGAATATATATTTTATTTCAACACATGAATATATATTTTACTTCAAAACATGAATATATATTTTATTTCAACACATGAATATATATTTTACTTCAACACATGAATATATATTTTATTTCAACACATGAATTTATATTTTATACTATTCCACTTCACACAATAAAATTTCACAACACAACAATCAAACAAACAAGTCATCCATGGTCTGTGGACAACGGGTGTCGGGTGATGCTAAGCACCATCTGCTTCCTAGTATATATTTCAAACTAGAAATAAATTAAAGGTGAGGAGTTCTCACCGATAGCTAGACCAAACGCCGAGACTCTTCATATGTAGAAAATCTTTGTCGTGCTCGCCTTTTGTCACTTTCGTCATCTGTGTTCGCTACTTATATAAAAATCACATTTTTACATTGTTGCTATGTATATAAAAATCAAAATTTTATAACTATTCTATATGGATAAAAAAATCACATTTCTATACTGCTACTATATAGATAAAAATTCTATTTTTACACCGCTACTATATAGATAAAAATTCTATTTTTACACCGCTACTTTATAGATAAAAATTCTATTTTTACACCGCAACTATATAGATAAGAATCATATTTTTACACCGCTACTATATAGATAAAAATTCTATTTTTACACTGCTACTATATAGATAAAAATTCTATTTTTATAACGGTGTTCATATAATAAAGATCATATTTTTTTTGTTATTCATATGCAAATCGTATTTTTATCATGTTAATATACATATACATATATATATATAAATCTCGGCTCTCCTTATATAAACATCTCAACTTTTTATTTTCAAAGATCACAACTTTTTATCTAAATATTCTTTTCACTTTCCAATCTTTCATGAATTAAAAATCAAACCTTTACTTTGTTAAAAATCCAGTCTTTCATATGGCAAGAAAAATGTATTTTTCATATGAACAAAATCATTTCTTTTTCTAATTTTATATATAAATAAATCATAACTTTATATATAAATAAATCCAAACTTTATATACATAAATAAAATTATAGCTTTATATATATAAATAATATTTTCTTCACAATGGTTTACTATGAGAATCGGATCTAAAAGAAAACAATGGTTATTATATAAAAATTACCTTTTTTCATTCGCCCGAGGTGGGGATTTGGGATCGCAGTTGCTCGCTGGGGGTGGGGAGTCGAGCTCTGATCGGCGGTGGTGGGGGTGTAGTGACGGTCGGAGGTGGCAGGGAGGGTGGCGGTTTCGGTTTGGGGGTGTCCTAGGGTTTTAATGTGGAGGAGGGGCTGAGGGTCTTCGACTGGCGAAGGAGGAGAGGGGCGCGATGGGGGGGAGTCTGGTCGGCGGCGGAGCGTGGTGGCGACGAGGAGGGGGAGTGCGACGGGGTGCAGTGATTTGGTTTTTTTTATTTTTGTTAAAATGGATTGAACGGGGGGTGGGGTTGACTTAGGAGAAGGGAAGGGAGGGGGTTTTATTATATTTTATAATTTAATAATATTTTAATTTATCACTTAATTGTTTAACACCACAAACTCCAATCGAATCCCAACAACTGCCGCCCTTAGCTAACTACCCCCATTCAGAACACAATGGGATATGTATCATAAGCCAGTTCGGCCGCTTTCGATCAGTTTTCGTTTAAATTAAAATATAAATCTATATATTCAATTTAAACACACATTTCAATTTTTTGGGGCCACATATTGATTCTAAAACTTCCCGAAAAATATTTTCTTACTTCGTATTGACGATGCAGTTCTAACAAAACTAATTTCGTCAAATTCTGAGACCGTTTGAAAAATGGTCATTTTCTGGTCGATCGAAATTGACTGAAACTATTAAAACACGTTTTACTTCGCCACGCTCACATATTGACTCAGAAGATTACGAATTTTGGAATCCATCAATAACTTGACATCACGGATCCAACTTAAGTGGTTTCGTCGAAAACAGAGGTCGTTTGCAAAATTTCCATTTTTAAGGGCCATATTTTCCATAGCGACTATTCTATAATTTCAACTGGGCATAACTTTTTATCCCCGCTATGAAATTTCAATTTTTCGGATTCGTTGGAAAGATATTCTCAATTAGATTCTAATATTTTTGGTTTCACTAAAATCGGCTTATTTTGCATCCTGCACATTCATTTGAACTTTGAAATCGAATTTTCGAACTACCGCGCCATTTCAAGCTCGTTATATAATTAAAATAAAATATTAATATTCTAACGACGATTCAAATAAATATATATGTTCTAATTCTATTCAGAATAAATTTCTCGTCGTTATTATTAAAAATAATTCATTTTAAATACTCAAAATTCACTAAAATTGCCAAAATAAAAATTTTAAATTGGCTCAGATTTCCGGGTTATTACAATCTCCCCCACTTAAAACTTTTCGTCCCCGAAAAGGAACGAAGCTGAAAGCTGTTTCAAAAATCAACTCAACTTTCATTGTTTTCATTATGGCTTAAGTTCTTCAACTTTTCAGTTTCTAAGAATTTTTCAAAAATTTGGCTAACACCCTAAATTTTCGAAAAATTTCGCCATAACCTCCCCTGCACCGGGAGCTTCGGGACATTTCAAATAACCTCCCATGGCCCTCACCAATCCAAAAAGAAAAAGAAACAGCCAATCGGCTCATAAAATCATCAAAAACCCAAGAAATACAATAAACATGTACCTATTTGTCGGGCAGACAATTTTATTCCTCTGCTCTAGCCTCCTTGCTATGACCTGTTCAATGTTAGTACATGTATATGCATGCAAATGCGACAAATTTTCAATACAATTCAATTCAATATTTGGTACAATTTAGCTAAAGGTTCAACATTCAATTAATCGAACAATAATCAAACAACACAACCAGCAATCAATTAGTTGATTATCTTTTCAAACTCATAATTTTGATACATAGTCAAAAATCATGTTTTTGATGCCAATTCACAACAGTATATTCTAACTATATTTTGGTTCTCACACCAGTCTAATGGAAATATATAGATATCACACTTTCGAAACTCGAACACAGACACTGATGATGAGGCCTCATCATCAAAATCATCTCCGGGCGACTAGAGTGTGATTCTATATCTACCCAATATATTAAAACTTCAAATACCCGTGGATTAGATGTATATGCAAAATCTTTTTATATTGGATTGCCCAAATTCAATACAAATAATTATTCAAATACGTTGAATTGAATTAGATTTTCAAAACAAAGTTCGTTTTCATTTTAAAAATATACTCTTCACGCTCGTTCTAGGATACTACTGATCCCATCTCTAACGAGTCATTCCCATTGGATATTACTAATCCAATCTCTGATGAATTCTTTCGTATGGTTCTAATGTGTCTTGTTCTCCGAGCTCTGTAAACCAAAGCTCTGATACCACTGTAAGGACCCGTAACTTCCCCGGTAAGAAAGAGCGGATACTTTGAGGACAAGACATATCGGAACACAAACAGAAGAACATTTCATTGTTTATTACAACAATTCCATCAGAATACAAGAATATTGCAGAGCATGAATAAATATTACACAGAAAATATCAGAGATTTAAATTACATTTAAATACATCGCAGCGGAAAAACAATACAAAGCACAATTGAAAGTAATACACGGATACAGAGCTTTCCGAATACCGCTTCAGCTGTGAATCTGGATCTTGTGAATATAAATCTGCAAAACCAAAACTACTAGTTGCCCGTGCAGAAAATAGGAGCACCCAGAGTTTAGGTTAAAACAATAAACTCCAGGTCAGTCATGTGACTGGTGTGAGAACTAAAACAGTTATTACTCTTTATTTTAAAGTTAGGTAAATCAAGGGCCACGCCATATAACATGGAACGGGCTTCCTCCCAAGACTACTAGTGCATAAAACAATAGCGCAATGCTAAATAAAGAAAAATGAAGCTATTATAAGACACAGGTCCCATCACACAATGCAACGCAAGCCGGAGGATAGGGTTTTTACCTTATAATAGCCAAAGAATGCTTGATACGCTAAAAACAAATCATTTGATACAATTATAAGTGCATAGTGTATAAAACAATTTCAATCATAAGTACCATTCATAGACGGCATAAGTGCCCCATACCACTATGTCGCCATACTAGGCTCTACAAATAAAACCGCAAAGTCACGTATTGGAAATTGGATTTCCATCTATGAACCGAGGCCAGGGAACGTCCTCTACCGAATTTGAGACAATCTAGCCTACCATGTCTCAGGATCAGAGCTCGAGTGACCATTGGATCGTCAGGGCCGGTCCACCGATGTGGATTAAAATGCCTGAACACTGCGTTCCCCTGCCCTTTGGGGCGAAAATGAGTCCTATGACTCCATCGGCTCCACATAGTCACCGATATATCCGAGGCGCCTCGCAACAGCAACAACCACAAAGGTGAAAATAATATAAATGTCAGGGCTGGTAGGTCACTGACACCACCCTAGCTAGAAGGAAACGCATGCCCTCCCTGAGGTCCTCTCCCATTTCTGGTTCACAACCGAGGTGTGAGGCTCGCGAATTCACGTTACACAAAGCTATGTCACACAGGCGGTGCTTTGATCATCAACCACAAGACTTTGTTTTTCAACAGAAGCCTTGATCAATAACCACTTAGGCATGCCACACAGACAATTCACTCCATGCGATTGATATCCATCAATATATAACCCCTGAGCTCGTACGTCTCAGAGAAGGGCGTTAAGCAAGAGATTTAATTATCCGCCGCCAAACAGATATATATTTAATAGAAATCAATCACACAGAATAAAATCCAATGTCAAACACACAGTCCATTTACAAGTTCGTTCTGGGTTTGAACGAAACCAGAGGCACCTTCTACCTCGCATATCCATCGATCTCCAAGTACGTCTGGACGTTCACCAACTGATTCCCTCCTCTTGGGTGTACAGCCCAATCAAGATCATCAGTAATCACCCAAACGATGTGAAGACCTCCGGTCTTCGACCACCGTCTTCATCCTCGACACCACGTCGAATCAGTTATCCAGAATGGGATAAACCCGGTCTTTCTTAATAACTCGCGTATATAATAAACAAGTATTACACAAACACAACATACGCCTCATTCCAATTCAGAATATTCCTTTATTCAAATATTCCCATACTTTGGGAAAAGTTCCCATTAATTTTATCTAAGATATATTCTTTAAATTTATTCTTTAATCTTCCTTTGAATATCAATTCAAATCAAATTATGGTTTATCCACACTAGTCGGGATTAACAAACCTTACCGAAGTAATCATTTATTTTAAATTTCCCAATCCTAACCTATTCATCCTATGAAGTAAAACTGGTCATACTTCATATCTAACACCACGGTGTTATCGGTAAATTCAATTACCATTTCATGTTCAAATCTAAATAAAGATTTAACTATCGCCTGGAGCAAAACTGGTGATACTCCACATTCTCGATCACTTCAATCTAATTAAAGATTCATTAAAACTCCACTTAGTTTTAATCTTCCCAAAAATCAATATCCTGTCTTTAACTGGGTTAAAGAACCAATGTCATCTAAAACATGGTTCACGATAAACCCAAAATCACATTCCATTCATTATCGGCTTAAAGAGCAAGTGTTATTTAAAACACCATCCACGATAAACCCAAAAATCAATTCCAATTCAATCCCAATTAAATACCATTTAATTGGTACACTTCATTAAATCTAAATAAAAAGATTTAATCTTTTTCTCAACTGGGTTTAAGAACAGTGTTAATGAATACACCATTCACGACAAACTAAAATCCCATTTGATATTAAATACAAGGCTCTGAATAGAAAATATATCGGCTTATATTCAATATCAAATTCTACGACCAACAAATATCGTATTGGAAATAACGATATACATATATCTTTCAAATCTCCATAACAATATTTGTATAATCACGAAATCCAACATCGAAATATTCCAAAGACCATTTCGATTCAAATCAATTCCAGTTCAATTATTGGAAATTCTGGTTATTTTTAGAACCATTTCAAATCCAATTTATTTATTTTAAAAATAAATGGGATTATAATTCTAGTTCAAAACTAGTTCATTTCAATAAAAATCTATTTTTATCTTTTCGAATTTGGAATATTTCATCCCAATTCTTCACAAATCATTTCTTATGATTTTACACCAATTATTACTATTTTTAATAATTTTATCAAGGCCCATACAGTCGAATTCCATCAACGACCGTCGAACTGCACTTACAGCGAGCTTTCCCAAATTTGTTTTGAACATAATTCCAAATCCAACCATTAGATTTCAAATCTCTAATATTCATTAGAAAGCTCTTTTCGATACGAACCCAACGGTTCCAGTTTTAGGAGAATCCGACGGTCGGATCTCCCGTAATATCCATTCGAAGTCAATGGTCGAAATTGGCGAACTATCGCGGCGTGGCGCGCTCTATTCAGGCCGTTATATATATATATATAATATATATATATATTATATATATTTCGTAGATTTCCTTTCAAAACGTATTTTAGAAATCGTTTTAAATTCGTTTTCAAAACGATTTCGACTTTATATTCAATTTCTAATCAAAATTGAATATTCCATATCATTAATCTATAAATGATAATATTTTCAAAACTTTATATTTTGAAATCACTTCCTTTTTTATATTCATTATAAAAATGAATAAAATGGATATAAATATCGTTCACATCAAAATGGCGTAAATCTAATCGACACAGCTTTTATTCAACACATGAATATTCTCAACACATGAGTATTTTCTATTCAACACATGAATTTTTATTTCCATTCAACATATGAATTTATTTCTATTCAACACATGAATTTATTTCCATTCAAAACATGAATTTATTTCTATTCAACACATGAATTTATTTCCATTCAACACATGAATTTATTTTCATTCAACACATGAATTTATTTCTATTCAACACATGAAATTATTTTTATAATATTTCTTATTTTCGAAATTGGAATGAGGCCCAATCAATTACCATATAACGTTAATTATATGGATTCCCTACAACACATGTATATAATAGCAATGATAAATCAACGACCATCATCCAGAGTGCACCACACAACTGCATAAGCATTAAATATAAATAATTAATGCTTACACAGTCTGTCAACCCATCGATTGACATACAATTAAACAATCAGGATTATTGTACGTCAAATATCATCCCGATACCCATGTGGGGTTTCAAATCAAAAAACAAAGATTTTATTTGTGCAGTTGGGCGATGTGTAAAATTTATTGTCCCAATCAATATCAGTCAAATCGGTGTACATAAACAAATCGTTCGATTTGTAAATGAATATTTATTTTATTTCAACACATGAATATATATTTGATTTCAACACATGAACATATATTTTATTTCAACACATGAATATATATTTTACTTCAACACATGAATATATATTATATTTCAACACATGAATATATATTTTATTTCAACACATGAATATATATTTTACTTCAACACATGAATATATATTTTACCTCAACACATGAATATATATTTTACTTCAACACATGAAAATATATTTTACTTCAACACATGAATATATATTTAATTTCAACACATGAATATATTTTTAACTTCAACACATGAATATATATTTTATTTCAACATATGAATATATATTTTACTTCAACACATGAATATATATTTTATTTCAACACATGAATATATATTTTACTTCAACACATGAATATATATTTTATTTCAACACATGATTATATATTTTACTTCAACACATGAATATATATTTTGTTTCAACACATGAATATATATTTTACTTCAACACATGAATATATATTTTATTTCAATACATGAATATATATTTTATTCTATTCCACATCACACAATAAAATTTAACAACACAGCAATCAAACAAACAAGTCATCCATGTTCTGTGGACGACGGGTGACGGGTGTTGCTAAGCACCGTCTGCATCCTAGTATATATTTCAAACTAGAAATAAATTAAAGGTGAGGAGTTCTCACCGATAGCTAAACCAAACGCAGCGACTCTTCATATGTAGAAAATCTTTGTCGTCCTCGCCTTTTTTCACTTTCGTCGTCCGTGTTCGCTACATATATAAAAATCACATTTTTATATTGTTGCTATGTATATAAAAATCAAATTTTTATAACTACTCTATATGGATAAAAAACATTTTATACTGCTACTATATAGATAAAAATTCTATTTTTACACCCTACTATATAGATAAAGATTCTATTTTTACACCGCTGCTATATAGATAAAAATTCTATTTTTACACCGCTGCTATATAGATAAAAATTCTATTTTTACACCACTACTATGTAGATAAAATTCTATTTTTACACCGCTACTATATAGATAAAAATTCTATTTTTACACCGCTACTGTATAGATAAAAATTCTACTTTTATAACGGTATTCATATAATAAAGATCATATTTTTTTGTTATTCATATGCAAATCGTACTTTTATCATGTTAATATATATATATATATATATATATATATATATATATATATATATCGGCTCTCCTTATATAAACATCTCAACTTTTTATTTTCAACATCACAACTTTTTATTTAAATATTCTTTTCACTTTCCAATCTTTCATGAATTAAAAATCAAACCTTTACTTTGTTAAAAATCCAATCTTTCATATGGTAAGAAAAACGTATTTTTCATATGAACAAAATCAAATCTTTTTCTAATTTTATATATAAACAAATCATAACTTTATATATAAATAAATCCAAACTTTACATACATAAATAAAATTATAGCTTTATATATATAAATAATATTTTCTTCACAATGGTTTACTATGAGAATCAGATCTAAAAGAAAACAATAGTTATTATATAAAAATTACCTTTTTTCATTCGCCGGAGGGGGGGTTTTGGGATCGCAGTTGCTCGCTTGGGGGGGGGGGTCGAGCTCTGATCGGCGGCGGTGGGGGTGTAGTGACGGTCGGAGGTGGCAGGGAGGGTGGCGGTTTCGGTTTGGTGGTGTCCTAGGGTTTTAATGTGGAGGAGGGGCTGAGGGTCTTCGACTGGCGAAGGAGGAGAGTGGCGCGATGGGGGGGAGGGGGAGTCTGGTCGGTGGTGGAGCGTGGTGGCGACGAGGGGGGGAGTGCGACGGGGTGCATCGATTTGTTTTTTTTATTTCTATTAAAATGGATTGAACGGGGGGGGGGGTAGGGGTTGGCTTAGGAGAAGGGAAGGGAGGGGGTTTTAATATATTTTATAATATTTTAATTTATCACTTAATTGTTTAACACCACAAACTCCAATCGAATCCCAACTGACTGTCGCCCCTAGCTAATTAACCCCATTCCAAACACAATGGGATATGTATCATAAGCCAGTTCGGCTGTTTTCGATCAGTTTTTGTTTAAATTAAAATATAAATCTATATATTCAATTTATACGCATATTTCAATTTACCGGGGCCACATACGGACTCTAAAAATTCCCAAAAAATATTTTCTAGCTTCGTATTGACGATACGGTTCTAACAAAACCAATTTCGTCAAATTCAGAGACCGTTTGAAAAATGGTCGTTTTCTGGTCGATTGAAATTGACTAAAACTGTTAAAACACGTTTTACTTCGCCACGCTCACATATTGACTCAGAAGATTACGAATTTTGGAATCCATCAATAACTTGACATCACGGATCCAACTAAAGTGGTTTCATCGAAAACAGAGGTCATTTGCAAAATTTCCATTTTTAAGGGCCATATTTTCCATAGCGACTATTCTGAAATTTCAACTGGGCATAACTTTTTATCCAGCTATGAAATTTCAATTTTTCGTATTCGTTGGAAAGTTATTCTCAATTAGATTCTAATATTTTTTGTTTCACTAAAATCTGTCTTATTTTGCATCTTACACATTCATTTGAACTTTGAAATCGAATTTTCGAACTACCGCGCAATTTCAGGCTCGTTATATAATTAAAATAAAATATAATATTCTAATGACGATTCAAATAAATATATACGTTCTAATTCTATTCAAAATAAATTTCTCGTCGTTATTATTTAAAATAATTCATTTTAAATACTCAAAATTCACTAAAATTGCCAAAATAAAAATTTTAAATTGGCTCAGATTTTCGGGTTATTACAGTGGACTTGATACGAAGACGAATGAAGACTGCACAAGATAGACAGAAGTCCTATGCGGATAAAAGAAGGACCGACCATAAGTTTGAGGTTGGAGACAGGGTTTTCCTTAAAGTGTCTCCTTTGAGGAATGTCGTTTGCTTTGGATCTGTAGGGAAATTGGCACCAAGGTTTGTAGGGCCATTTCCTATCATTGAGAGGACTGGGACGATGGCTTATAGAGTAGAGCTTCCCGAAAGATTGGCTGGAGTTCATAATGTTTTTCATGTTTCTCATCTACGAAAGTGCTTACATGAGTCTGCGGAAGTTGTGGAGCCAAGCATACTCGAGGAAGTAGAAGTGGAACGAGAAGCGAAGGTGAGAAGAGTTCCAACTTGTATCTTGGGAACAGAAGTTAACTACGCAATCGTGATGTCAAGCTAGTAAAAGTACAATGGAGTGACGCTGAAGAAGATGCGACTTGGGAGACTGAAGACAAGATACGCGCAGCCTACCCTTATCTTTTTGAGGGTGCATCCTTGATCTCTTTTTTCCATAAGTTTATGCATGCTTATATCTATCTTTTAAGTATATCTCTTTGGTCATATTCTTAATCCTTAGGTAGAAACCGATGGATGTAAACATGTATTTGAAACATGTTATGATTGATGGTTGCAAGTGGTTGCTCATGGATGCATATACACACACATTAGGTACTAGATCGACTCAGTCACTTTCATATTGCATATGCATATATGTATTTGTATATGGATTGAAACTTGATGTGTTATCATATGTATGTTGCTTTTGTATAAATGATTGTGCACTCATGTAGAAGTTATAAGGTACGATTAGGAATAATTGCATACATAGTGGACTCATGGCACTGACATAATTCGCATTAAGGAGGTCAACTGAATCAGTAGACCACCTGATTTTGCATTAGATAAGGACAAATACACACACTATGCATATGATCATGAAAGAATTAGAAATGTTTTTAAGGATAGTGGATGCCTGTGATTGATGGTTGAGTAGATGGATGTTGGATGTTAGGATACATTCTTCTTAACTCAGAGATTTCGGGGACGAAATCCTTTAAGGAGGGGAGAATGTAACACCCCTTACTTTTTATGAATATAAAAATTAACATATTTAAGAACACTTAATTTTCAGAAGAAGAATTAGGTGAAATGGGTCATGCCATTGCGTTCTTCTCGGAATTCTGCTTGAAATAGAGTCCGAGTTTGCGTGAATTGGACTTCGTATGAAGAAGTTATGGAGGTTAGAAGATGTAAGTTTAAATCAGAATTAAATAAATAATTAATAAATCAAAATTCGGAATTCAAACCAGCATGAAGAGGTGGGCGGGAAAATTCCCGCCAGAGGGTGTCGACCCCATTAAAGGGTGTCGACATGGGTGTCGACCCCCTCCCTGTAGGGGTCGACCCCTACTGACTGTTCTGGACAGTGACTACTTTCTGAGTCGTAGGGCTACGTGGCGACTTCTGATTGGCCTGATGACGCATTTTCTTGGATTGGATGGGTCCTATGTTGATCTAAAGGCTCAAACTAATCCTGTACTCCAATATAATCACATCAAACCTTAACCTAAACATCATAATCCTATTCTATCATGCCACCATGTTGTCCATCTCTAAACTAGCCTAGCCTTCATCTTCTCCAAACTAGAAATTAAATTAGAGAGAGAGCTTCAAATCAAAGTAGAGGTTTTCTTCTTCAATCAACAAACAAAGATTAGAATCGCTACAACATCAACTAATTCACTTTTCTAATCCTATCATTGTAAGTTCAGTTATTATTCAGATTTGAACACCTAATAGAAATCATGACTGTAATAATCGGATCTAGAACTATGCCTAATTGTGAGATAATCAATTCTGATTTATGCTTATCCTTTTTCTTATGAGATTGTTGTGATTGAAACAATGGAACCTATCATGTTGTACATCACTATGCCTAATTGTGAGATAATCAATTCTGGTTGATGCTTATCCTTTTGTCAAATCTGAACTACCTATGCTTATGAGACTGTTGTGATAGAAACAATAGAACCTATCATGTTGTACACCAAATTGGTGATTCTCTTATGTTCAATTCTATCGAATCCTTATGCCTATGACGTAACTTGCTCAGTTTGGCCATACTTATTGTTAATGTACAACATGCCTATTGGAAACATGATTCTTGGATTGGGTACACCTTTGCATGCCTATTTTGTTACTTATGTCAATTCTTGTGTTCCTTCTCCATTCCCCTTTTTGTTTTATTTTATGAATACTAGGTTCATTCGGAACCTAGATTGAATCTTGTTGTACGTACGATTGAAACGCGGGGAATTGGGTATAACTTAATTGAGTAATTTTGGGCATAACAAGTGGCATAACTTGAATTGACTATAATCGGGTAATTAGCATATAAAAAATCTAGATTTGGGCATGTATGGTAAATTTGTAATTTAGCTAAAAGATGAACATGCTAACACGAGGTTAGATTGAATTGCGATGTAAGGCTGCCCGGAACTGTCCGGCACATCCAGCGACCGCAACAACAAATCTAATGTGAGAGGTTAGCGCATTAAGCCCAAAACCCGAGGTTAGAATGAGTTTGAGGTAGAAGTTTGCCCTGAACCGCCCGG
Source organism: Allium sativum (assembly GCA_030737875.1). Classification (NCBI taxonomy): domain Eukaryota; kingdom Viridiplantae; phylum Streptophyta; class Magnoliopsida; order Asparagales; family Amaryllidaceae; genus Allium; species Allium sativum. The sequence continues at coordinate 992,691,702 of CM060910.1, read as the reverse complement.
CACATCCAGCAACCACAAACAACAGTTCTAATGTGAGAGGTTGAGGCATTAATGAATGAATTAATGCTAATGAACGGACATGCTAGGAATGGTAGGGTTAAGTTAACTTAGGCAACACTTAACCAATACAACATGTTAATTAAACAGATGGGTGAGGTTAGGTTAAATGAAGAACACTTAACCATTATTACATGTTGATTAGGAAACCCTAGTAACGGGGACCCATTTCAGCAGTAACCCACATAGATGTACCATGGTACCCTGAACTAGGCAGGGTGGGGCACGAATACTGGGTTGATTATAAGTGGTCAAAATAGCAGGGGGTGGTGCGTCAGTGTAGGTTCCGACGGAGTACGGGCATGCACGTACTCCGGAGTGGAAAAATCAGGCATTGGGTATCAATAGTTATACAGTGTGCTTCTTGAATTGTGTCAGGTTGCCACCATAGGGATTGATACACCCTATGGTGGGACCAGCACAGGTATCTACAAACAAGCGGGGATGAATGACACAAGTAATAAATGCATGTGAGTAGGAGCCGGTTGATAAAGGGATCATTTTATTATGAACACATGATGCTAGTTGAAACATTTGTTAGTACGTGCAGAGAAATGGAAATGAGTGCGATAGCATATCCGGTTTAACTTGCCTTATCTTGCCTTATGTTATCTTGTCACTATGGTATTGTCCTATATTCAGTTTATTCATGTCATGATCCTTTTTCTTGTTTATATGCTGAAAAATCACTAGACTTACCAGACTTATGTCTGACCTGTTTTCTTACGTCTTCTTTTCTTCCGTTCCCCCCTCCCCCGGTCCGTAGGGAAGGAATACTTCAGCTTAGTTCAGACCTTTTCCAGCTTGAAGAGAGTAGATGTATTTCTTGGATTCTCTTTTCTTAGGCTATGGCTGTGGTTACACTTTTATTGGGGATATATGCCACTTTACTACTGCTTTATGCTTCTTTATGTATTTTGAGTTTTTAATCAAGACAGAAGTTTTATTGTAATAACTTGGAAGTTGAGTTTTGAGACAATGGTTGTAATGTTTTGACTAGACCATGCTCCTTATGAAATAATTCCAGTTTTTCCGCTGTTTATATGTATGTCTTGTAAATTATATGTGTCTTTTACCTATAATGCTTCACCGAAGTTAATGCATTCCCTTTGTGAGTAACCTTAACGGAGGTGGGGTGTTTCACTTGGTATCAGAGCTGATGGTTACAGGATCAGATTAAAATTCTTGAAAACTATTTTTCAAAAAGAAGTTCTAAAGAAGCATTTTCAAGAAAAGTGTTGTTTTATTTTAAAGGCATATTCCCCAAAGCCATACGCACTATCTATGTTTTGAACCTTTTTTTCGTTTCAGCATGTCTGGGGATCTTAATCTTCCCGAGGGCATACCGATACCCGGCTGGTTCAGAAGGTATTTGGAGGCTAGGGCTGGTTCAAAGGTATCTGGAGCTCCCTGTAGTAAGTTTCTCTCCACCCATTCTATGTATTATAACTATGCCATTTTGAATATTTGAATTTGCCTAATTTCGTCAACTATTCTTGACAATTAGGTACTAAAGGCATTTGTGCATGGGAATAAAAGCTTGTTCAAGATGTACCCGAAGCTAGAAGAGGTGGTAGTATATGTATACTTCCACTCTAGCCTGCCTGAATTCAACAAAGTGCAGTGTTGGGGTAGACTGGGAGATGCTGTTTATGATGATCACGAAGTTAATGATATGTCTGCTGCTTCTAGTGATTCTTCTTCTGACTCGAGTGTCGAATACGAGTGGGAATGGCCATGGCGATGCCAAGTAGTGTGTGATTGTTGCTTCCTACCGCAAAGTCTCATTCCTTGGCCGAGTAGTGATGATCTAAACAATGGTGAAGAAAACCAGTTGCCTGGTCGGCAGTTACAACAGTTGTTGGTTTATTTGGTTTGGATAATAGTAATACTAGATGTCCCAGTAATTTTAGTGTCTATGTGTGTAATATACTCTGTAAATAGATAGAAGAGAGTTAAGCAGTGGGGTGTGAGAAGTGGAAGAATTTATATGATTTATTAATTCTGTTCGAATTTGGTAAATGTGTATTTGTGTATGTTCAAAATATGAAATTGGAAATCATGGGAAAGGTAACAATTCTTCTGTCACCAAAAATTGTGTGCCCCTTTTCTATTAGAATTTGACATTTTACTTTACGTGTTTTAACCTACACCCACTTCCTTAGCTTTGGTCACATGGGAGGCCAATTCTTATGTTCCCGTTTATGCTGTTCTCATGTGCCCAATGACTGAGATTTACCTGATTTTCACTTTTTGCTATTAAACTCTTCAACATTTGGAGGGTTTAACTGCAAAAAGTGGAAATCAGGGGGCCGCTATTGGTTGGACACACATGGGGATAGCTAAAAAGAGGACAGAACAATTTGCACTGTCACATAGTGCAGTATGGTTGTGTCATGCGCATCTCCCCTTGCGTTTTTTCTGTGTGATTTACTTCTGCCACGTTTGCACTTCAATAATTTTTTAGCTGCGTTCATTTTTAAATTGAAAAGGATAAATGAAAATGATGGGAAAAAAGGTAAATTCGCAGGAGAAGAATGTGTTCTTTTTACGAAAGTGTCAACGCGAAAAAGAGAAAATTATTATTTATATTATTATTTTATTTGTGTTAATTATTTATAAATAAATAAGATGTATATCTGATACAGAATACATAATACATAAAACGAAATAAATAGTCAGAATTCAAAATGCAGAATACAAAATACAAAGCAAAATCTACGAATATGAACTACTGTGGTGGGTACTGTGGTGCAGGCCCGACCATTCCTACAAGCGGAAAAAAATAGCTGCTTCAAAAATCAAAAATCCAAAGTCATCAATGTCTCAACTGATTCTACTGCAAATATATATGTATATATATAACATATACATATTAATCGTGATTGTAACAACCCAGAAAATCAGAACCAATTTAAAAATTTTGTTTTGGTAATTTTAATGAATTTTGAATATTTAAAATGATTTATTTTAAATAATTACGACTAGAAATTTATTTTGAATAGAATTAGAACGTATAAATTTGTTTAAATCAAAATTAGAATATAAATATTTATTTTAATTATAAAAGGAATGGGAAATGACGCGGTAGTTTGAAAATTCAATTTCAAATGAGTGTACAGGATTCAAAATAAACCGGATTTTAGTAAAATCGGAAATATTTGAATCTGTTTGAAAATATATTTCCAACGAATGTGAAAAATCCAGATTTCATAGCGGGAATAAAAAGTTATGCCCAGTTGAAGATTCAGAATAGTCGCTATGGAATTTTATATAATATATTGCCTTTAAAAATAGCGATTTTGCAAACGACCTCCGTTTTCGACGAGACCACTATTGTTGGATCCGGAATGTCAAGTTATTGCTAGATTCCAATTTTCATAATTTTTGGAATCAATATGTGGGACGCAATTTAAACGTGTTTGGCAATTTCATTTTGAATTTAATCAACTGGAAAATGACCGTTTTCAAACGGTCTCCAAATTCGACGAAATTAGTTTTGTTAGGACCGTATCATCAAAGCATAACTAGATTTATTTTTCGTGAACTTTTGGAGTCAGTATATGGCCCGGTAAATTAAAATGTGCATTCAAATTCAATATATACTGATTTATATTTTAAGTTAAAGAAAAACTGATCGTAATAACTGAATTGGGTTACAAAACATATCCCATCATGTTCGGAATGGAGGTATTTAGCTAGGGACGACAGTCGTTGGGTCTCGTTTGGAGTTCGGACGAAAAACCCTAAATTTTGGAATTAAATAATATAAATATATATATGGGGAGAGTTCCGCTATACCTCTTATATTGCACGTGAACTCTCCCCCTGAATATCAGCCACCCATTCCCCCACTTAATCTCTCTCTTCCCATTTGAATATTCGAAGAGAGAGAATTAGTGGGGGAATGTGTGGCCGATATTCAGGGTGAGAGTTCACGTGCAATATAAGAGGTGTAGCGGAACTCTCCCCAATCTATATATATATATATATATATATATATATATATATATATATATATATATATATATATATATATATATTCAGAAAATCAAAACCCTAAAATTTTCTATTCGCTGGAAACTACAGCCGTGGATCGCGATTTTGAAGGCGGAAAAGCCTTCGAACCTTTCTCTCCAATTTCTGATTAATCCGTTCAATAAATTTCGGAATTTCTTAAAACAAAATTGAAGATCTCTGAGAGATCTTGGGATCCAATGGAAGAGATGAATTCTCGTTTTGTAGATTGCTCGAATTTGGAGCTCCATTAGGCTGCGTTCGAACTTGATTAAGGGAGGCATCGGGACACCAGACTGGGAGCAACGGTGGGCGGTGGTAAGTGGCGCTCCGGTGTAGGGGGTGGCAACCGACGATGGTCCTCCGATGGGCCAGGGTGGCGTAGCGGTTGAAGTTTCCGTTTGGAGGATGGGTTCAGCGTGAACAACGGGTTTTGGAAGAAAGTAATTAAAATAATAATAGTTTTTAAGCGTTATTTAAGTTGTTGTTAATTTAGCTAATTATATTTTAATTATTTCAGAAAGTAATTAATGCGTTGAATGTAATATTTTCCCATACAAGGTCGGAATCGCGCAAAACTGGATCTGTTGCGATCGTGGGAACGACAACTTCACAACAAGACTAACCGGGTCCAATTTGGAGCATGTTAGCATTTTAGGCAAATTCAAATCCAGACGGTGCTGAATTCGCCAGATAAAAAAAGACGGAGTGGAGCCCAATGTGAGAACTCCTCACTATAATCTCTTGTACAGTTATTTATTTTACAACTGCATATATGAACTGCTCCCCGTCATCCACAGACTAAGGACGACTTGATTGATTGTATTGTGATGTAGAAATTTATTTTGATTGTGATGTGAAATGAACTGAATAAAATATTCATGTGTTGAATAAAATATCTGAACGATAAAAATATCATTTTTATTGAATGAATATAATATAAAATACTCATGTATGAAATAAAATATTTAAACGATAAAAATATCATTTTTATTGAATGAATATAATATATAAAATATTCATTTATGGAATAAAATATTTGAACGATAAAAATATCATTTTTATTGAATGAATATAATATATAAAATATTCATGTATGGAATAAAATATTTGAACGATAAAAATATCATTTTTATTGAATGAATATAATATATAAAATATTCATGTATGGAATAAAATATTTGAACGATAAAAATATCATTTTTATTGAATGAATATAATATATAAAATATTCACGTATGGAATAAAATATTTGAACAATAAAAATATCATTTTTATTGAATGAATATAATATATGAAATATTCATGTATGAAACAAAATATTTGAACGATAAAAATATCATTTTTATTGAATGAATATAATATATATAATATTCATGTATGGAATAAAATATTTGAACGATAAAAATATCATTTTTATTGAATGAATATAATATATAAAATATTCATGTATGGAATAAAATATTTGAACAATAAAAATATCATTTTATTGTATATATGAACTGTTTAAAATAGTCATGTGTTGAAATAAATATTCATAAACAAATCAGACGATTTGTTTATATACACTCATTTATTTGATACTGATTGGGACGATATATTTTACACATCGCCTAATTGCACAAATAAAATATGTGTTTGTTGATTGAATCCCCACACGGGTATTAGGATGATATTTGACGTACACTAATCCCAATTGTTTAGTTGTATGTCAATTGATGGGTTGACAAACTGTTGTAAGCGTTAATTATTTATATTTAATTCTTATGCAGTTTTGTAGTGCTGTAACAACCCGGAAAATCAGAGCCATTTTTTGGCTATTTTAATGAATTTTGAATATTTAAAATAAATTATTTTAAATAATAACGACCAAAATTTTGTTTTAAATAGAATTAGAGCATATATAGTTGTTTGGATCGAGGTTATAGCGAATATATTTATTTTAATTATAAAACAAGGCCTGAAATAGCGCGGTAGTTTGAAAATTTGAATTCGAACTCTGACTGACTGTACAGGATGCAAAATAAAACGGATTTTAGTGAAACCAAAAATATTTAAATCTGTTTAATAATATCTTTCTAACGAATGTGGAAAATCGAAATTTCATAGCGGGAATCAAAAGTTATGGCCAAATGAATTTTCAGAAAGGTCGCTATGGAACTAATATAGCCCATGAAAATGGACATTTTGCAAACGACCTCCGTTTTCGATGAAACAACTTTTGTTGGATCCAGAGTGTCAAATTATTGCTAAATTTCATATTCCATAATTTTTGGAGTTAATATGTGAGCGTGGCGAAGAAAAATGTGTTTGGTCAATTTCAATCAATTGGGATCGACCAGAAAATAGCCATTTTTTAAATGGTCTCCAAATTTGACGAAACCAGTTTTGTTGGGACCGTATCGTCCAAACATAGCCAGATTTATTTTTCTGGAATTTTCAGAATCAGTATGTGGCCCCAGCAAAATAAAATGTACGTTCAAATCCAAATTTGAATATTTTATATTTTAATTTGAAGAAAACCCGACTAAAACAGTCGAATGGGCTTAGGAAACATATTCTATTATGTTCGGAATATGGGTACTTAGCTAGGGACGAAAGTCATTGGGTTTGAATTGGAGTTCGTATGGTTTGGAGGGTATTTTCTGAAATAAAGGAACTAAAAAATAAATATACATTAACCGACCAATCATATTTCATCGTTCATTTCTCTCTCCCCGATCCCCTATACTGTGCGATGACGGAAAACGTTTCTCCCCTTCTCTCCTCTTTTTCTTCAAATCCACTCAATAAAAACCGATGGCCCTTGGGAGAATTTTGTAGACCTCTCCTCCATCTTCACATCCATATAAGGTGCACCCCGTATTGTTGCGCCAGCATCGAGATCAAGCCCCCAAAGTCAGGGACTATCGACTGCCGCCAAGGCCAGCACAGGACACCAAAGTGGACCCCACCCCCTGCGCACGTGTGCGACTCCTTCCCCTTTGACGCAGCACCGCCCGATCGTCTAACCGTTTCACGGATTTCGCGAAAAATCCAAACCTAGTTTGGAACAAAAACTGAGAGGTAACGACTTTGTTTATTTTAAACTGATTTCGACAATTAAAAGTGTTACAAACTTATAAAAATCACATCTTTTTGCTATGTGGTTGAAATCCAGTGGAACTAGGGACATTGGACTCGTGAGATAGAAGAGACTGGAGAATTTTTGGAGCTTCCTACGATTTTTGGAGGAGTGGAACCCAATGTGAGATTTCTAAATTCAAAACGATATGGAATGGCAATGTATAAATTATATAATCGATGTATAAGTTATATAAGCGTTGTACACCTCATGTATAAGCATTGTATAAATTATATGTGCGATGTATAAGTTATATATGCGTTGTAAAAATCATATGTGCGTTGAATGGAGTTGAAATGAAATTGAAATGAAATGTAAATATATTTATATACGTATATCTATATATATATACTCCTCTCGTCTACAGACCATGGATGATATTTATTGGTTGTGATTGTTTGGATTGTGGTTGACATGAAATTTGGTTGACAAATGCGAATGGTTGATAATGATTGTTTTGGTTGAAATAAAATTGGAATGGTTTGTGGAAAAATCCATTGTGATATGAAAATGATCGAAATATTTAGATTATAAGGATAAGCCCCTTAGGGAACGCTGCGAGGCGTAAGGTAGTGCGAGGAGCCGTACTCGAAACGGTGCCGGTTTTAAACCCCCTGCCGTTATGCCACTGAAATTTTCTGAAATATTCATGTGTTTGATTTATATTCATGTATTGAAATATATTCATGTGTTGGAAAATAATCATGTTTGAAATAAATTGTTTTGACAATAAAAAATCACATTTTTATCATCTATATGAAGTATATAAAATATTCATGTTTGAAATAAACTGTTTTAACTGTAAAAATCACATTTTTATTATATATATGAACCGATAAAAATATTCATGTTTTGAAATTAATTGTTTTGACGATAAAAATTACATTTTTATTATATACATGAAGTGTTAAAAATAGTCATGTGTTGAAATAAATATTTGTTGGATAAAAATATTATTTTTATCACATATATGAAATGAAAATGGTTGGGAAATCGAAGAACGGATTATATATATAATTAAAATAAAACGAATAACGACGCTGCAGTTTGTATTTTGAAATCGTGATTTTAAACGATTATTGCAGGATATCCGACCGTCGGATTTTCCCGAAACCAAAACCGTTGGGTTCGCTTTGAAAATATCTTTCTAACAATACCAAATTTGCAAAGATCCAACGGTTAGATTGTGTGAAATGTTTAATTTAAATCTGAATAAAAACAGCGCCAGAATGGATTATATATATATATAATATATATATATATAATTAAAATAAAACGAATAATGACGCTGCAGTTCGTATTTTGAAATTGTAACTTTAAATGATTGTACAGGGAGATCCAACCGTCGGATTTTCCCGAAACTGAAACTGTTAGATCCATTGTGAAAAGATCTTTCCAATGGTATACAATATGTAAAGGTCCAACGGTTAGATTTTCAGATATGTGAATCAAATCTGAAGAAAAACAGTGCCATGGCCGCGTTATGGCCTGAAGCGTCGTTTGAATAAATTGGCCATTTTTAAATAAATAAAAATAGCGGTAAATCGTTATAAAATGTTATAAACGATATGGAATGGAAATAAACCGAATTTACCTGGTTTATTGGATATTTGATGGTTGAATGTGTTTGACGTGAAAATCACATTAATGAACTGAATTATGGATGTCAAATAATTTAACCATGGAAACGAATTGATTTGAAATTCTAAATATACGTGAATTATTTGAAAAGGCCGAGTTAATTCTCATTTCAAATAATTGGTCGACGGTTAGAAGTCGAAGATATGAAGACGGTGCAAGACCGATGATCTTCACATCGAATGGATGGCCATTGATGCCTTTGATGGGAGTTGCTGCCCTGAAGGGGTTACAGTGGTGGTTGTCCGGATGTACTTGTTGGTCGTTAGGATGTGCGAGGACCTCTCTCTTATATTGGACATATGGGACGAGGAATAAGGTGCCTCCGGTTTCGTTCAGACCCAGAACGGACTTGTAAATGGATGTGTGTTTGACGTTGTGGATTGACAACGTGGCATGTTGAGATGCAGTGATCAAGGCTTTTGTTGAAAAGCAGAGCCTTGTGGTTGATGATCAAAGCACGGCTTTAAATAGCATAGCTTTGTGTATAGCGTTGATTCGCGGGCCTCACACCTCGGTATGAACCAGAAACGGGAGAGGACTTCAGGGAGGACATGCGTTTCCTTCTAGCTAGGAGTGGTGCCAGCGTTTTACAAGCCCTAACGTTTTACTTATGTGGATGATGGATAGCAAGGCGCCTCGGTTATTTCGGTCTCTACGGAGCTGATGGTCTGGTCGGGATAGGACCAGTTGACGCCCCATAGGGCGGGGAAACGCAGTGTTCAGGCATTTTAATCCACTCTATGTGGACCGGCCCTGACGATCCAAGGCTTGCGTGCACACTTGCCTGAGACATGGGCTAGAGCGTCTCAATGCGGTAAGGACAATCCCTTGCCTTGGTTCATGACGGAAATCCAATTTCCAAATACGACATCATGCAGTTTTGATTGTACAGCTATTTATGGTGACATGATATATGGTACCCATGCCATCTATGATTGATACTTATGATTAAAGTTGTTTTCGAAACATATAAACACTAGTAATAATATCAAATGATTTGTTTTATTCGTATCAAGCATATTTTGGCCATTATAAGGTAAATACTCTATCCTCCGGCTTGCGTTGCATTGTGTGATGGGACTTGAGTCTTACAATGGCTTCATTTTTATAAAAAGCATTGCGATGTTTAAATGATTTACTTGTTTTTAGCACTGGCAATCCAATGGAGTAAACCCATTCCGCGTTAGCAGCGTAGTCCTGTGATTGGCCTTATTATAAAATAAGTTAAGTAGATTTCTCATACCAGTCCCATGACTGACTCATAATTTGTTTCACTTGCAAACTCGGGTGCCCTATTTTCTACATGGGAAGCCTTATATTCAGGTTTTAGCAGGCTCTCTCTATATAGCTATGGAGCTGAAGATGGATTCTATCACTTCTTTCTTTTTATGATATTCAGCTCTTGTTATATATATATTATGTTTTGATTCCGTTGTAGACATTTTATGTAAAGCTGAAACTGTATTTTGAACTAAGTATGATCCTGTTATACTGTGTAACTCTGATGATTATTATTTCCAGTGTAATTTGATGTACATTATCTGGTGTATTTATATATTTCTGTTCTGTTGTTATTTGTTTATGTGTTATATTCCAAAGATTACTCTTGCCACCATGGAACGGGGGTTTGGGGTCGTCACACGTGGTATCAGAGCTTTGGTTAAGCTTAGTTCTGGAATATAATATTAACGAACTCGTCAGAAATAGAACCAGTAGTGTTCTAAGATGAACATACTCATTTCAGATAGGATCAGTAATATCCTATTGAAAAATCCTCATTAGAGATAGAATCAGTAGCATTCTAGAATGAGTGGCTCATTAGAGATGGGGTTAGTAATGCCCAAGAATGAGTTCAAAGTTATATGTTTATAAATTACGTATTTGTGATTATATATAATCTGATCTTAGAAAATATGAATTAATTGGTAAATTTCTGAAAAGTTAATCAATAAACTGATTGTTGTTTGTGTTGTGTGATTATGAATTCGATTTATCAAAATATTGGAAAGATAATTAATCCAATCGATTAGAGAATGAAGGGTAAATTTATGCAACTGAATCAAATATTAAACTGATTTAAAAATTGATTGGAATATATGCATGTACATTATATAGTTTGAACAGGTAAATGGATTTACTATTGAGTAAAGAATTTATTTGCGTGCCCGACAAATAGGTAAACCTTAATGAGTTGGATGCACAGTTTTATTATTATATCAACTCCTGTGAATGTCATTGGATGCAGAGTGCTGGTTGTTTTGTGTGAAATAATAAACGTTGCCATAGGATAGTAACACTTAATTTAGAACTACACTACATGGCATACTTCTTGAAGATAGCATACCTATCATATACCGCATAAGCATTTGGAGCTTATGTGACGAGGTTGAAGATTTACCATACGAGCGAGAGGCTTGTATGGCGATAACTATATTACAGGTTGAACCGAAGACTGATATGGACTATATAAAATGTAACGGTAAATTACCAGATTAATAAAAACTCCACACGGGTCTGGAGATGACAAAAAACACGTCTCTCTAGTCATTAAGGCATAAAAAACCATTTATAGGGAGACGAGAATTTATTCTCTGGAGTTATGATCTACACACACTCCCCTGTGGACACCAGAATATATCACTATAAATATGTGTATGCCTTTTAGGATTTATTGGGTACCTAATATGGCCCAATAAATTTCCAAACCCCTCCCTGTACAAAGGAGGTTATGGCGATATTTTTCGAAAATTTAGGGTGTTAGCCAAATTTTTGAAGAATTAGAAAATTCTTAGAAAATGAAAAATTGAAGAAGGAAAGCCAGAATGAATGTTGAGTTGGTTAGTTAAATAACTTTCAGCTTTTTTCCTTTTCGGGGACGAAAAGATTTTAAGTGGGGGAGATTGTAACAACCCGGAAAATCAGAGCCATTTTTTTTTTGCTATTTTAATGAATTTTGAATATTTAAAATAAATTATTTTAAATAATAATGACCAAAAATTTGTTTTGAATAGAATTAGAACGTATATAGTTGTTTGGATCGAAGTTATAGCGAATATATTTATTTTAATTATAAAACAAGGCCTGAAATGGCGCGGTAGTTTGAAAATTTGAATTCAAACTTTGACTGACTGTACAGGATGCAAAATAAAACGGATTTGAGTGAAACTGAAAATATTTATATTTGTTTAAGAATATCTTTCTAACGAATCTGGAAAATCAAAATTTCATAGCTGGAATCAATAGTTATGGCCAAATGAATTTTCAGAAACATTGTTATGGAAATAATATAGCCCGTGAAATGGACATTTTGCAAACAACCTCTGTTTTTGACGAAACCACTTTCGTTGGATCCGGAATGTCAAATTATTGGTAGGTTTCAAATTCCATAATTTTTGGAGTTAATATGTGAGCGTGGCGAAGGAAAATGTGTTTGGTTAATTTCAATCAATTTGGATCGACCAGAAAATGGCCATTTTTCAAACGGTCTCCAAATTCGATGAAACTAGTTTTGTTGGAACCGTATCGTCCAAACATAGCCAGATTTATTTTTTTGGAATTTTTAGAATCAGTATGTGGCCCCGACAAATTAAAATATACGTTCAAATCCAAATTTGAATGTTTTATATTTTAATTTGAAGAAAAACTGACTGAAACAGTCGAATGGGCTTAGGAAACATTTTCCATTATGTTCGGAGTAGGGGTATTTAGCTAAGAGCGACAGTCGTTGGGTTTGAATTGGAGTTCGTATGGTTTGGAGGGTATTTTCCGAAATAAAGGAATTAAAAATTGAATATAAATTAGCTGGCCAATCATATTTCACCGTTCATTTCTCCCTCCCCGATCCCTTTTACTGTGCGACGATGGAAAACGCTTCTCCCCTTCTCTCCTCTTTTTCTTCAAATCCACTCAATAAAAACCCATGGCCCTTTGGAGAATTTTGCAGACCTCTCCTCCAGCTTCACATCCATATAAGGTGCACCCCGTATTGTTGCACCAGCATCGAGCATCGAGATCGAAGCCCCCAAAGTCAGGGACTTTCGACCGCCGCCGAGGCCAGCGCAGGCCACCAAAGTGGACCCCACCCCCTGCGCACAGTGCGCGACTCCTTCCCCTTCGATGCAGCACCGCCCGATTGTCCAACCGTTTCACGAATTTCGCGAAAGTCCAAACCTAGTTTGGAACGAAAACTGAGAGGTAACGGCTTTGTTTATTTTAAGCTGATTTCGACCATTAAAAGCGTTGCAAACTTATAAAAATCATATCTTTTTGCTATGTGGTCGAAATCCAGTGAAACAAGGGACATTGGACTCGTGTGGACGTCTTCTACATTCTATAAGAGACCGGAGAATTTTTGGAGCTTCCTACGATTTTTGGAGGAGTGGAACCTAATGTGAGTTTCTAAATTCAAAACGATATGGAATGGCAATGTATAAATTATATAATCGATGTATAAGTTATATAAGCGTTGAACACCTCATGTATAAGCGTTGTATAAATTATATGTGCGATGTATAAGTTGTATATGCATTGTAAAAATCATATGTGCGTTGAACGGAGTTGAAATGAACTTGAAATGAAATGGAAATATATTTATATACATATATATATATATATATATATATATATATATATATACTCCCCTCATCCACAGACCATGAACGATATATATTGTTTATGATTGTTTGGATTGTGGTTGACATGAAATTTGGTTGATAAATGCGCATGGTTGATAATGATTGTTTGTGGTTGAAACAAAATTGGAATGGTTTGTGGAAAAATCCATTGTAATATGAAAATAATCAAAATATTTAGATTATAAGGATAAGCCCCTTAGGGAACGCTGCGAGGCGTAAGGTAGTGCGAGGAGCCATACTCGGGACGGTGCCGGTTTTAAACCTCCTACCATTATGCTGTCGAAATTTTCTGAAATCTTCATGTGTTTGATTTACATTCATGTATTGAAATATATTCATGTGTTAGAAAATAATCATGTTTGAAATAAAGTGTTTTGACAATAAAAAATCACATTTTTATCATCTATATGAAGTATATAACATATTCATGTTTGAAATAAACTGTTTTAAAAGTAAAAATCACATTTTTATTATATATATGAATCGCTAAAAATATTCACATTTTGAAATAAATTGTTTTGACAATTAAAATTACATTTTTATCATATACATGAAGTGTTAAAAATAGTCATGTGTTGAAATAAATATTTGTTGGATAAAAATATTATTTTTATCACATATATGAAATGAAAATGGTTGGGAAATCGAAGAACGGATTATATATATAATTAAAATAAAACATATAACGATGCCGTGTTCGTATTTCAAAATTGTGATTTTAAACGATTATTGCGGGAGATCCGACCGTCGGATTTTCCCGAAACTGAAATCGTTGGGTTCGCTTTGAAAATATCTTTCCAACAGTACCAAATTTGCAAAGATCCAACGGTTAGATTGTGTGAAATATTTAATTCAAATCTGAATAAAAAAAGCGCTAGAATGGATTATATATATATATAATTAAAATAAAACGAATAATGACGCTGCAGTTCGTATTTTGAAATCGTAACTTTAAACGATTGTACCGGGAGATCCGACCGTCGGATTTTCCGGAAACTGGAACCGTTGGATGCGTTTTGAAAAGATCTTTCCAATGGTATAAAATTTGTAAAGATCCAATTTTTAGATTTTTAGATATGTGTAAATAAAATCTGAAATAAAACAGCGTAATGGTCGCGTTATGGCCTGAAGTGTCATTTGAATAAATTGGTCATTTGTAAATAAATAAAAATAGCGATAAATCGTTATAAAATATTACAAACGATATGGAATGTAAATAAACCGAATTTACCTAGTTTATTGGATATTTGATGGTTGAATGTGTTTGACGTGAAAATCACATTAATGAACTGAATTATGGATGTCAAATAATTTTACCATCAAAATGAATTGATTTGAAATTCTAAATATACATGAATTATTTGAAAAGACCGAGTTAAATCTCATTTCAAATAATTGGTCGACGTTTAGAAGTCGAAGATATGAAGACGGTGCAAGACCGATGATCTTCACATCGAATGGATGGCCACTGATGCCTTTGATGGGATTTACTGCCCTGAAGGGGTTACAATGGTGGTTGTCTGGACGTACTTATTGATCGTTCGGATGTGCAAGGACCTCTCTCCTATATTGGACATATGGGACGAGGAATAAGGTGCCTTCGGTTTCGTTCAGACCGAGAACGGACTTGTAAATGGATGTGTGTCTGACGTTGTAGATTGACAACGTGGCACGCTGAGATGCAGTGATCAAGGCTTTTGTTGAAAAGCAGAGCCATGTGGTCGATGATCAAAGAACGGCTTTAAATAGCATAGCTTTGTGTATAGCGTTGATTCGCGGGCCTCACACCCCAGTATGAACCAGAAACGGGAGAGGACTTCAGGGAGGACATGTGTTTCCTTCTAGCTAGGAGTGGTGTCAACATTTTACAAGCCCTGACGTTTTACTTATGTGGATGATGGATAGCGAGGCGCCTCGGTTATTTCGGTCTCTGTGGAGCCGATGGTATGGTCGGGATAGGACCAGTTTGAAGCCCCATAGGACGGGGAAACGCAGTGTTCAAGCATTTTAATCCACTCCGTGTGGACAGGCCCTGGAGATCCATGGCTTGCCTGCGTGCTTGCCTGAGACACGGGCTAGAGCGTCTTGAAGCGGTAAGGATGATCCCTTGCCTTGGTTCATGACGGAAATCCAATTTCCAAATACGACATCATGCGGTTTTGATTGTAAACCTATTTATGGAGACATGATATATGGTACCCATGCCATCTATGATTGATACTTATGATTGAAGTTGTTTTTGAAACATATAAACACTAGTAATAATATCAAATGATTTGTTTTATTCGTATCAAGCATATTTTTGCCATTATAAGGTAAAAATTCTATCCTCCGGCTTGCGTTGCATTGTGTGATGGGACCTGAGTATTATAATGGATTCATTTTTATAAAAAGCATTGCGATGTTTAAATGATTTACTTGTTTTTAGCACTGGCAATCCAATGGAGTAATTCAGTTCCGCGTTAGCGCCGTGGTCCTGTGATTGGCCTTATTATAAAATAAGTTAAGTAGATTTCTTATACCAGTCTCATGACTGACTCGTAGTTTGCTTCACTTGCAAACTCGGGTGCCTTGTTTTCTACATGGGCAGCCTTGTATTCAGGTTTTAGCGGACTCTCTCTGGATAGCTATGGAGCTGAAGATGGATTCTATCACTTCTTTCTTTTTATGCTGGTCAGCTCCTGTTATATATATATATATATATATATATATTATGTTTTAGTTCCGCTGTAGACATTTTATGTAAAGCTGAAACTGTATTTTGTACTAAGTATGATCCTGTTATACTGTGTAACTCTGATGATTATTATTTCCAGTGTAATTTAATGTACATTATTTGGTGTATTTATATATTTTTGTTCTGCTATTATCTGTTTATGTGTTATATTCCAAAGATTACCCTTACCACCGTGGAACGGGGGTTTGGGGGCATCAGAGGTGCACTCTAGCTGATGGTTGATTGTTTATCATTGTTGATATATACATGTGTTGTGTGAAATCCATATAAATAAAATTATATGGTAATTGATTGAGTCCGATTCCAATTCAGAAATAAGGAATATTTTAAAATAACTAATATTTTAAAATAAGAAATATTTTAAAATAACTAATATTTTAAAATAATGAATATTTTAGAATAATATTCAAAAAGGAGTCAAAATGTGATTTTGATGTCTGATTTCGGATGGACGCGAAAATATTTAAATATGTGAAGTCGTGTTGATTAGATTTGCGCCATTTTGACACGAACGGTATTATATCGATTTTATTCATTTTTATAATGAATATCGAAAAGGAAATGATTTCAAAATCTGATATTTTGAAAATATTATCATTTAAATAATATAATGATAAGGAGTATTCAAATTTGATTTGAAATTTTAAATGAAATTGAAATCATTTTGAAATGAATTTAAAACGTATTCATAAAAGAATATTCAAATTTTATTTGAAATTTGAAATGAAATTGAAATAGTTTTAAAATGAATTTAAAACGGATTTATAATGGAATATTCAATTTTGATTTTAAATTTGAAAATGAAGTTGAAATCTTTTTTAAAACGAATTTAAAACGATTTATAAAATATGTTTTAAATGGAAATCAACGAAATATATAATATATATATATATATATTTAATGGCCTAAATAGAACGCATCGCGCCGCGGCAGTTCGCGAGTTTCGACCATTGACTTTAAATTGACATTACGGGTGATCCGACCGTCTGATGTTCCTAAAACTGGAATCGTTGAGTTCGTATCGAAAAGAACTTTCCAACAAATATAAGAGATTTGAAATCTAATGGTTGGATTTGGAATCATGTCCAAATCAAATTTGGAAAATGTCGTTGTAAGTGCAGTTCGATGACCGTTTTTGGAAATCGACTGTACGGGCCTTGATAAAATGATTAAAAATATCAATAATTTGTGTAAAATCATAATAAATGATTTGAAAAGAATTGGGATAAAAAATTCCATATTTGAAAAGATAAAAATATATTTTTATCGAAATGAACTAGTTATGAACTAGAATTATAAATCCAATATATTTAAATAAATAAATTGGATTTGGATTGGTTTTAAAAATAACCAGAATTTCCAATATATGGATTGGAATGGATTTGAATCAAAGTTATCTTCGGAATATTTCAATATACGATTTCGTGATTATATGGATATCGTGGAGGAATTTGGAAAATATATATATATCATTATTCCCAATACGATATTTATTGATTTCAGGATTTGATATTGAATATAAGTCGTTACAATTTCTATTCAGAGCCTTGTATCTAATATTGAATTGGATTTTGGGTTTGTTGTGAATGGAGTCATCATTAACCCCGTTCTTAAACCCCGTGTGAAAAGAATAAATCTTTTAATTAAGATTATTAGAGTTTCCAGTTAATTAACATTTAATAGGAATCAAATGGGATGTGAATTGGGTTTATTGTGAACTGTGTTTTAGCGACATTCGTTCTTTGACCCGATTTGCAGTGAAATGTGATTTGGAATTTATAAATCTTTTATTTAAGATTTAACAGGAATTTCCAAAGTAAATTTTTCCAATTTAATATATTAAATTGGAATTGAATGAAATTTGATTTGATAATAATTGAAGTGAGCTTCTATGGAGGAAGACTGTTAATACATACGAAATTTAAAAGGGTTTGCCGTTATTCCATTTATATTATTAGTCGGATACGGAAATTGATATTGATTATATATTGATCTGTTTTCCGTGAAGATTCCATAATTAATGGAATGAGATTTGGGATTATCGTGAACTGTGTTTTAAATGACAATAGTTCTTTAACCCAGTTAAATGCAGGATTACATGTCTAACATTGTATTTTGAACTGTATGGTTGATCTCTGCTAAATATATGGTGGAGGATAATTTATACTCTTGCTAAATACCCTTCTCTAAGACGTACGAGCTTAGAGATTATATATCGACAGAAATCAACAATACGGTGCAGATTATCGATGTGGCATGTTTGTGTTTCCAAAGTTAAATAATCATTAATATTGATTTCTGGGAAGATTAAAACTAAGTGGAGATTTAATGAATCTTTAATTAGATTGAAATATGAATTGATAATTTAAATTATCAAATTTGAGAAATGATTGAGAATGGGGTATCACCAGTTTTGGTCCAGGCGATAGTTAAATCTTTAATTAGATTTAAACCTGAAATGGTAATTAAATTTACCTCTAACACCGTGGTGTTAGATATGGAGTATTACCAGTTTTGCTCCATGGGAAGAATAGGTTGGGATTGGGATAATAAAATAAGTGATTACTTCGGTAAGGATCGCTAATCTCGACTAGTTTGGATAAACCTTAAATTGGTTTGAAATTAATATCCAAAGGAAGATTAAAGAATAAATTTGAAGAATTTATCATTGATAAAATTAATGGGAACCTTTCCCAAAGGATATGAATATTCAAATAAAAGAATATTCAGAATTGGAATGTGGCGTATGTTATGTTTTATAGCACTTGTTTATAATATACGCGAGTTATTCGGAAAGGCCGGGTTTATACCCATTCTGAATAACTGATTCGACGATAAGTCAATGATGAAGACGGTGGTTGAAGATCGCAGGTCTTCACATCGTTTGGATGATTGATGATGTCTTAATTGGGCTGTATACCCAAGACAAGGTAATAAGTGGTGATCTTCCAGACGTACTTGGAGATCGACCGGATATGCGAGGACATCTCTCCTGTATTGGACATATGGGACGAGGAATAAGATGCCTCCGGTTTCGTTCAGACCCAAAGCGAACTTGTAAATGGATGTGTGTCTGACATCAGATTTCATTCTGTGTGATTGATCTCTATTAAATATATATCTGTTTGGCTGCGGAGAATTTATTCTCTTGCTTAACGCCCTTCTCTGAGACGTACGAGCTAAAAGGTTATATATTGATAGACATCAGTCGCATGGCGTGAATTGCATGTGTGGCATGCTGAGATGCAAAGGATCAAGGCTTCTGTTAAAAAGCAGAGTCTTGTGGTTGATGATCAAAGCACGGCTTAATATAGCATAACTTTGTGTATAGCGTTAATTTGAGAGCCTCAAACCCCGGTGTGAACCAGAAACGGGAGGGACTTCAAGGAGGACATGCGTTTCTTTCTAGCTAGGAGTGGTGTTATGGTATGGAGCCCAGACATTTTTACTTATGTGGTTGTTGGATTACGAGGTGCCTTAGATATATCGGTTACTACGAAGCCGATGGATATTGAGTCATCTGGCTCATTTACGCCCCATAGGGCGGGGAAACGCATTGTT
Organism: Allium sativum; assembly: GCA_030737875.1. NCBI lineage: Eukaryota > Viridiplantae > Streptophyta > Magnoliopsida > Asparagales > Amaryllidaceae > Allium > Allium sativum. Next base: position 992,671,931 of record CM060910.1, on the reverse strand, counting down.
CAGGAATTGCCAATCCTCAAACATAAGAGAGGACCAGCCCTGAAGATCCAAGGTGCAGTTGCGACTGTAGCTTGAGACATGGTAGGCTAGATTGTCTCGAATGCGCACAAGATGATCCCTTTGCCTTGGTTCACAGATGGAAATCCAACTTCCAATACGTGATATTTCGGTTTTGATTGTAGAGCCTAATATTGGCGACATGATGTATGGTACCCATGTCGTCTAAGATTGATACATTTATATTCGAAGTTGTTTTATACACTATGCATTTATAATAGTATCAAATGATTTGTTTTAAACGTACCAAGCATGTTTGGCTATTATTAGGGAAAACCCTATCCTCCGGCTTGCGTTGCATTGTGTGATGGGACTTGGGTCTTATAATAGCTTCATTTTTCCAAAAAACATTGCGTTGTTTGTTTTATGCACTGGTACTCTAGGGAAGAAACCCGTTCCGTGTTATACGGCGTGGTCCCTTGATACATCTGATTTTAAAGTAAAGTTTTAAATAACTGTTTTAGTTCTCACACCAGTCACATAACTGATCTGGAGTTTATTGATTTAACCTAAACTCTGGGTGTCTCTTTTTTCCACACGAGCAGCTAGTAGTTTTGATTTTGCAGATATTGTATCCACAGGATCCTGGTTTACAGCTGGAGCTATATTCGAAATGCTCTGTATCCGTGTATTTCTTTCAGTTGTGTTTTGTATTATTTTCCGCTGCATTATAATTTGTAAATCTCTGATTTTTATCAAATGTTCATACTCTGTATATTCTTGTACTCTCATGTAAATTGTTGTAATAAGCAATGGAATGTTCTTCTATGTTGTTCTGTTTTTTCTTGTTCTCAAACAATTCATTCTTTCTCTTCTCTTCGGAGACCGGGGAAGTTCGGGTCCTTACACGTGGTATCAGAGCTTCGGTTTACAGAGCTCGAGAACAAGACACGTTAGAACCAAACGAAAGAATTCATCAGAGATTGGATTAGTAATATCCAATGAGAATGACTCGTTAGAGATAGGATCGGTAGTACCCTAGAACGAGTGTGAACAATAGTGTTTTTAAAAAATAAAAACCAATTTTGTTTTGAAAATTTAATCTAATTATACGTATTTGAGTATTTTATTTTATTTTGGACAATCGAGTATATAAGATTTTGCATATATGCGTCATGAACGTAGATTCGAAGTTTTAATATACTGGACAGATATAGAATCACACTCTAGACGTCCGGAGATGATACTGATGATTGAGATCTCATCATCAGTGTTTATGTTCGAGTTTCGAAAGTGGGATATCTATATAGTTCCAATTGACTAGTGTGAGAACCAAAGCTAGATAGGGTCTATTTTTGTGACTTGGCATCAAAAATGGATTTTTATATATATAATTTATGTGTTTGAAACGATAATCAACTAATTGACTGCTGATTGTGTTGTTTGATTATTGGTGTGATTAATTAAAAATTTGAACCATTAAGCCGAATGGCGTCAAATTTTGAACTGAATTGAAAATTTGATTGAAAATTGCATACATGTACATATATAAATGTGTGAACAGGTCATAGCAAGAAGGCTAGAGAAGAGGAATAAAATTGTTTGCCCGATAAATAGGTACATGTTTACTAATTTATTGAGTTTGGATGATTTTATGAGCCGATGCTTGGCATTTTCTTTTTCTTATTGGATGATGAGGTCCCTGCGTGGCTAGTTGAGGTTTTAAATGTCTCCCCATACAAAGGAGGTTATGGCGAAAATTTTCAAAAACTTAGGGTGTTAGCCAAATTTTTGAAAAATTAGAAAGTCTTAGAAACTGAAAAGTAGAAGAATGAAAGTTGAGTTGATTAGTTAAACAACTTTCAGCTCTATTCCTTTTCGAGGACGAAAAGATTTTAAGTGGGGGAGATTGTAACAACTTGGAAAATTGGAACCAATTTAAAATTTTTATTTTGGCAATTTTAATGAATTTTGAATATTTAAAATGATTTATTTTAAATAATTACGACTAGAAATTTATTTTGAATAGAACTAGAATGTATAAATTTATTTAAACCGAAATTAGAATATAAATATTTATTTTAATTATAAATGGAATGGGAAATGGCGCAGTATTTTAAAAATTCGATTTCAAATTTCAAATGAGTGTACAAGGTTCAAAATAAACCGGATTTTAGTAAAACCAGAAATATTTGAATCTGTTTGAAAATATCCTTCTAATGAATGTGAAAAATCCAGATTTCATAGCGGGAATAAAAACTTATGCCCAGTTGAAGATTCAGAATAGTCGCTATGGAATTTTATATAATATATAGCATTTAAAAAGAGCGATTTTGCGAACGACCTCCGTTTTCGACGAGACCACTATTGTTGGATCCGAAATGTCAAGTTATTGCTGGATTCCAAGTTTCATTATTTTTGGATTCAATATGTGGGTGTGGCGAATTCAAATGTGTTTGGCAATTTCAGTTTGAATTTAATCGACTGGAAAATGTCCGTTTTTCAAACGGTCTCCAAATTCGACGAAATTAGTTTTTTTTGGACTGTATCGTCAAAACATAACTAGATTTATTTTCTGGAATTTGTGGAGTCAGTATATGTCCCCGGTAAATTAAAAATGTGTGTTCAAATTCAATATATACTGATTTATATTTTAATTTAAAGAAAAACTGATCATAACAGCCGAATTGGGTTGCGAAACAAATCCCATTGTGTTCGGAATGGGGGTACTTAGCTAGGGACGATAGTCGTTGGGTCTCATTTGGAGTTCGGACGGAAAACCCTAAATTTTGGAATTAAATAATATATATATATATATATATATATATATATATATTGTTTCAGAAAATCAAAACCCTAAAATTTTCTATTTGCTGGAAACCTCAGCCGCTGGTCGCATTTTGAAGGCGCAAAAGACTTCGAATCTTTCTCTCCAATTTCTGATTAATCCATTGAATAAATTTCGGAATTTCTTAAAACAAAATCGAAGATCTCTGAGAGATCTCGAGATCCAACGGAGGAGATGAATTCTTGTTTTCTATATTGCTCGAATTTGGAGCTCCATTAGGCTGCGTTCGAACTCGATTAGGGGAGGCATCGGGACACCAGATTGGGAGCAACGGTGGGCAGTGGTAGGTGGCGCTTCGGCGCAGGGTGTAGCAACCGACGATGGTCCTACGATGGACCAGGGTGGCGTAGCGATTGACGTTTCCGTTTGGAGGATGGGTTCAGCGTGAACAACGGGTTTTGGAAGAAGGTAATTAAAATAATAACAGTTTTTAAGCGTTATATAAATCGTTGTTAAATTAGCTAATTATATTTTAATTATTTCAAAAAGTAATTAACGCGTTGAATGCAATATCTTTTCCATACGAGGTCAGAATCGTGCAAAACTAGATCCGTTGCAATTGTGGGAAACGAGAGCTTCACAACAAGACTAACCGGGTCCAATTTGGAGCATGTTAGCATTTTAGGCAAATTCAAATCCAGACGGTGCTGAATTCGCCAGATAAAAAAAGACGGAGTGGAGCCCAATGTGAGAACTCCTCACTATAATCTCTTGTACAGTTATTTATTTTATAACTGCATATATGAACTGGTCCCCGTCGTCCACAGACCATGGACGACTTGATTGATTGTATTGTGATATAGAAATTTATTGTGATTGTGATATGAAATAAGTGAATAAAATATTCATGTGTTGAAATAAAATATTTGAACGATAAAAATATCATTTTTATTGAATGAATATAATATATAAAATATTCATGTATGGAATAAAATATTTGAACGATAAAAATATCATTCTTATTGAATGAATATAATATTCATGTATGGAATAAAATAATTGAGCGATAAAAATATCATTTTTATTGAGTGAATATAATATATAAAATATTCATGTATGGAATAAAATATTTGAACGATAAAAATATCATTTTTATTGAATGAATATAATATATAAAATATTCATGTATGGAATTAAATATTTGAACAATAAAAACATCATTTTTATTCAATGAATATAATATATAAAATATTCATGTATGGAATAAAATATTTGAACGATAAAAATATCATTTTTATTGAATGAATATAATATATTAAATATTCATGTATGGAATAAAATATTTGAATGATAAAAATATCATTTTTATTGAATGAATATAATATATAAAATATTCACGTATGGAATAAAATATATGAACGATAAAAATATCATTTTTATTGAATGAATATAATATATAAAATATTCATATATGGAATAAAGTATTTGATCAATAAAAGTATCATTTTATTGTATATATGAACTGTTTAAAATAGTCATGTGTTGAAATAAATATTCATAAACAAATCAGACGATTTGTTTATGTACACCCATTTATCTGATACTGATTGGGATGATATATTTTACACATCGCCCAACTGCACAAATAAAATATGTGTTTGTTGATTGAAACCTCACACGGGTATTGGGATGATATTTGACGTACACTATTCCCAATTGTTTAGTCATATGTCAGTCGATAGGTTGACAGACTGTTGTAAGCATTAATTATTTATATTTAATGCTTATGCAGTTGTGTAGCACACTCTGGCTGAAGGTTGATTGTTTATCATTGTTGATATATACATATGTTGTATGAAATGCATATAAATAAAATTATATGGTAATTGATTGGGTTTGATTCCAATTCAGAAATAACTAATATTTTAAAATAACTAATATTTTAAATTAATGAATATTTCAAAATAATATTCAGAAAAGAATCAAAATGTGATTTTGATGTCCGATTTCGGATGGATACGAAAATATTTAAATATATGAAGCCGTGTTGATTAGATATGCGCCATTTCGACGCGAACGGTATTTATATCGATTTTATTCATTTTTATAATGAATATCGAAAAGGAAAATGATTTCAAAATCTGATATTTTGAAAATATTATCATTTAAATAATATAATGATATGGAGTATTCAAATTTGATTTGAAATTTGAAATGAAATTGAAATCATTTTGAAATGAATTTAAAACGAATTTATAAAAGAATATTCAAATTTGATTTGAAATTTGAAATGAAAATTGAAATCATTTTAAAATGAATTTAAAACGGATTTATAAAGGAATATTCGATTTTGATTTTAAAATTTAAAATGAAGTTGAAATCGATTTTAAAACGAATTTAAAACGATTTATAAAATACGTTTTAAATAGAAATTGACGAAATATAATATATAAATATATATATTTACAATGGCCTAAATAGAACGCGCCGCGGCAGTTCGCGAATTTCAACCATTGACTTCGAGTTGACATTACGGGAGATCCGACCGTCGGATTCTCCTGAAACCGGAACCGTTGGATTCGTATCCAAAAGAGCTTTCCAAAAAAATATAAGAGATTTGAAATTTAATGGTTGGATTTGGAATCATGTCCAAATCAAATTTGGAAAAGGTTGTTGTAAGTGCAGTTCGATGACCGTTTTTGGAAATCGACTGTACGTGCCTTGATAAAATTATTAAAAATATCAATAATTTGTGTAAAATCATAATAAATGATTTGGAAATAATTGGGATGAAAAATTCCATATTTGAAAAGATAAAAATATATTTTTATCGAAATGAACTAGTTATGAACTAGAATTATAAATCCAATATTTTTAAATAAATAAATTGGATTTGGATTGGTTTTAAAAATAACCAGAATTTCCAATATATGAATTTGAATTGAAATTATCTTTGGAATATTTCGATATTGGATTCCGTGATTATACAGATATTGTGGAGGAATTTGGAAGATATATATATCGTTATTCCCAGTACATTGTTGTTTTCAGGATTTGATATTGAATATAAGCCAATATAATTTCTATTCGGAGCCTTGTATTTAATATTGAATTGGATTTTGGGTTTGTCGTGAATGGTTTCGTCATTAACCCTGTTCTTAAACCCCGTGTGAAAAGAATAAATCTTTTAATTAAGATTATTAGAGTTTCCAGTTAAATAACATTTAATTGGAATCAAATGGGATGTGAATTGGGTTTATTATGAACTGTGTTTTAACGACATTATTTCTTTAACCTGATTTGCAGTGAAATGTAATTTGGAATTTATAAATCTTTTATTTAAGATTTATTGGGAATTTCCAAAGTAAAGTTTTCCAATTTAATATAATAAATTGGAATTGAATGGAATTCGATTTGATAATAATCGAAGTGAGCTTCTGTGGAGGAAGACTGTTAATACATATGGAATTTAAAAGGTTTTGATGTTATTCCATTTATATTATTAGTCGGATATAGAAATTGATATCGATTATATATTGATTTGTTTTCCGTGAAGATTCCATAATTAATGGAATGTGATTTGGGTTTATCATGAACTGTGTTTTAAATGACATTAGTTCTTTTACCCAGTTAAAGGTAGGATTACATGTCTAACATTGTATTTCGAACTGTATGGCTGATCTCTGCTAAATATATATCTGTTTGGTGGCGGAGAATTTATTATCTTGCTTAACACCCTTCTCTAAAACGCACGAGCTTAGAGGTTATATATCGGCAGAAATCAATAGTACGGTGTAGATTGTCGATGTGGCATGTTTTTGTTTCCAAAGTTAAATAATCATTAATATTGATTTTTGGGAAGATTAAAACTAAGTGGAGTTTTAATGAATCTTTAATTAGATTGAAATATGAATTGATAATTTAAATTATCAAATTTGGGAAATGATCGAGAATGGAGTATCACCAGTTTTGCTCCAGGCGATAGTTAAATCTTTAATTAGATTTGAATCCGAAATGGTAATTAATTTTACCTGTAACATCGTGGTGTTAGATATAGAGTATTACCAGTTTTGCTCCATGGGATGAATAGGTTGGGATTGGGATAATAAAATAAATGATTACTTTGGTAAGGATCGCTAATCCCGAATAGTTTGGATAAACCTTAAATTGGTTTGAAATTAGTATCCAAAGGAAGATTAAAGAATAAATTTGAAGAATTTATCTTTGATTAAATTAATGGGAACCTTTCCAAAGGATATGAATATTTAAATAAAATAATATTCAGAATTGGAATGAGGCGTATGTTGTGTTTTATAGCACTTGTTTATAATATACGCGAGTTATTCGGAAAGGCCAGGTTTATACCCTTTATGAATAACTGATTCGACGATAAGTTGACGATGAAGATGGTGGTTGAAGACCGGAGGTCTTCACATCGTTTGGATGATTGCTGATGTCTTGATTGGGTTGTACACCCAAGACAAGGTAATAAGCGGTGATCGTTCAGACGTACTTGGAGATCGACCGGATATGCGAGGACCTCCCTCCTATATTTGACATATGGGATGAGGAATAAGGTGCCTCCGGTTTCGTTCAGACCCAAAGCGACCTTGTAAATGGATGTGTGTCTGACATCGGATTTCATTCTGTGTGATTAATCTCTATTAAATATATATCTGTTTGGCGATAGAGAATTTATTCTCTTGCTTAACGCCCTTCTCTGAGACGTACGAGCTCAGAGGTTATATATCGATAGACATTAGTCGCATGGCGTGAATTGCCTACGTAGCATGATGAGATGCAAAGGATCAAGGCTTCTGTTGAAAAGCAGAGTCTTGTGGTTGACTATCAAAGCACGGCTTTAATATAGCATAATTTTGTGTATAGCGTTAATTCGCGAGCCTCGCACCCCGGTGTGAACCAGAAACGGGAGGGACTTCAGGGAGGACATGCGTTTCTTTCTGGCTAGGAGTGGTGTCATGGTATGGAGCCCAAACATTTTTACTTATGTGGTTGTTGGATTACGATGCGCCTCTGATATATCGGTTACTACGGAGCCTATGGATATTGAGTCGTCGGCTCATTTATGCCCCATAGGGCAGGGAAATGCATTGTTCAAGAATTGCCAATCCTCAAACGTAAGAGATGACTGGCCCTGAAGATCCAAGGTGCAGTTGCGACTGTAGCCTGAAACTTGGTAGGCTAGATTGTCTCGAATGAGCACAGGATGATCCCTTTGCCTTTGTTCACAGATGGAAATCCAACTTCCAATACGTGACATTTCGGTTTTGATTGTAGAGCCTAGTATTGGCGACATGATATATAGTACCCATGCCGTCTAGGATTGATACATTTATATTCGAAGTTATTTTATGCACTATGCACTTATAATAGTATCAAATGATTTGTTTTAAACGTACCAAGCATGTTTGGCTATTATAAGGGAAAACCCTATCCTCCGGCTTGCTTTGCATTGTGTGATGGGACCTGGGTCTTATAATAGCTTCATTTTTCCAAAAAAATATTGCGCTGTTTATTTTATGCACTGGTACTCTGGGGAGGAAACTCATTCCGTGTTATACAGCGTGGTCCCTTGATATATCTGATTTTAAAGTAAAGTTGTAAATCTCTGATATTTATCAAATGTATATTATTTGTTCATACTCTGTATATTCTTGTACTCTCATGTAAATTGTTGTAATAAGCAATGAAATGTTCTTCTATTTGTGTTCTGATTTGTCATGTTCTCAAACAATTCGTTCTTTCTCTTCTCTTTGGAGACCGGGGAAGTTCAGGTCGTTACAGCGATCCACAGCAAAGCCATGGAGTCACGGAGAAGAAATAGTTGAATCAACCAATCACGATAGTTGTTCGACTACTCTAGTGGCGGCAATCCAAATCGCGTGATTCCTGCAGGCATAATTGCCAGGGCCCAGGCGATCCAAACAGCAAGCTGCAAAAGAAGGGTCTTCTGTCTTCTTCTTCTTCTTCAGATCTTCGGTTAGACAGCTAGTAATTCAATAACTTGAATACTTGATTATGCAGCAACAGTTATGCTGTTTATTATTTACTCGTATGTATTCTAAATCCTTGTAACGTCCCAGAATTTTCGGCCATTTAAATTCGAATATTTAAATTTGGTTATATATTTTATTTAAAATATAATGGATTTTTATCGAATTTATTTAATTTAGATTAGAGTTCGAATATATATATATTTATATATTTAGAATAGAGTTGGAATATTATTTAAAAACCTAGAGTTTTAATGTCAAGTTGAATACTAAATGTAATTGAAGTTGTTGTAAATACAATGACCTTTATGTATTTATTCTCGTTGAATTTAGTTTGTTTGAATTTAGTATATATGTATATATTCATTAACATTCCCATTTGTTCGGGCAAAATGAATAAAACCCAAACATATATTATACTCGTACAAGAAGACAAAGCAAACCAAACCCGAAGTTTAGGTAAAACGTGGTTGAACATGTGGGCTGATATGTATAATGTAAAACTGAAAAGGAAAAAAAAAGAAAAAAAAACTAAACTAATAACAAATAAAAAGGGAAACAGTAGAGAACCGCTAACGAGATAAAACAAATATATGTACATAATGATGTGCGGCGAATCTAGATACATATTAATACATCAAGTCTTTGCATACAAAATTGTATTTGTGACAGCCAAGAATAATGTACATAAACTCCCGATTTACAACAACAACAGAAAAGTACAAAAGAATATACAAAACCTAAAAGGAAGAAAGAAACATTGGCAAACAAATTTCTGCCTTGTCTCGTCCTTTCCAGTACTAAGCCTCGATCTGCGAGAAAGAAGGAAACCCATTAAAAAGGGAAACTTCATGACATCATTTGAGCAGGAAAGTAAATAAAAAGAATCAGTGTTAAAAAGAATATAAAATATAGGAACTAGTATCATAGGTTCAACAGAAAATGAGATCATCGAAATCAGAAAATCATGAACAACATAATCAAAAGAGCAAAGAGATACATACATATCTCTTTACATCAAATACGTCAAGTACAAGGAACAACTATGACAACTCAAATCTTCACGGCCAAAAGGATTACAACAAATATAAATGGCATAAGGACAGGACATGAACAGCTAGAGAAAATAGGTAATGCACAGCTAAATGAATAGCTCAACAGCAAAGGAAAGGTGATGAACAGCTAACAAGATAAGACCATACCATAGCCGCACTGAAAACATACATTGTGTTGTTGATAGAACTAGACATTTGTGCAATTAATACATAGATCCTATAAGTACAATGCACATGTATGTACAGATACAAGATTCACTGTTTATGTATATGGAAATCAAATCTATTAAAGTTCAGAAAATCTCATTTGAAAAACCCAAGCAAGAAATTTGATATACAGTTCATAAAATCTCTGAATGAATCAACAAATTCATAATCACACCCCTACCTATTCTAGAAAGGTATAAGTTCGGTCACTGTTTGGTACAGACAAACAGTATTGAATTCAATATAAAATCTCTTCAAAATTCACTGTTTACATGAAGATAAAATCTATATTTCAGTTATCTCTGATTTTAGTTAGCTAAACATAGCCTATCCACAATTTCATCAGAATCCTTTTCGAACGGATAACATGTGTTGGAACTCTAGACAAAATCTGAGCCAAAAAATCTAAGTACAGATTTGAATTTTTGATTGAAATAACAACTCGAAACCCTTGATAGACAGCAAACTTATTCAATTTCTATCCGCAACTATAAATAACCACATTCATTCAACAGATTTTGATCCAAGAACAAAGTCGACACCAGTAAGTCAAATGAAAATAAACACAGTATAGGAAAATCAAGTGAAAAGAAAACTTAGCTTATACGAAGGGGGTTTCGGTCGGGCTTGCTCGTGTGGTGCTGGAAGGCTCGGTGGCTCGACGGTGGGTGGCAGATTGTTGACGAGGCCAAAGGGGTTGCGACGGAGTTAACTCCGTTTTGCTAAAGACCGACGGAGGCATAGGGTATTCGGTTTTGGCCAGATGTGGAGGCGATGGTGAAAAGGAATTAGGGTTTTCATTCGTGGCTGATAAATTTGGAGGCGGCCGAATAATGAAGAGGAGGGTTCGGGCGAAAAGGGTTTAAAAGGAAAATGGGTAGGGTTATGGGCCATGATCAAGAGGTAAAGCCCAATTCGATTTTAATTAAACAAACCATGTTTTATATTTAATTTAAATTAATTTATAAATTGTTTATACGATAGTGTTCACATACGATGTCAGATTCACGCACGGTCAGGTGCGTTGGGACCGTGGAGGCGAGCACTTCGAGATGGAGCAGGCGCAGTCCGGATCTGGAGTGACTGGAATTTTATTCGAATTAAAACGTCAGTTTAATTGGGTAGAACCAGACTGATATCGACAATTCTAAATACAGGTGAGTTAAACTCACTCAGCCCTTCCCGTTTATATTTTATATAAATTGGGTGCTTTTGTTTTGAGTGTTTTGATTGACTGTTGTTAGTTATATCTATATACTGTTGATTCAACAGATGGAATTAAACAGTCGTTTAATTTCAGAAATACCCACTGACTGGGGTTGACCCATACAAAGTAACTCCTTTGACGGGTCACGTTTATAAACCGTGTTTGAAATTGTTTGAATTGGTTGAATGGACTGTTGTTTGATTGATGGTCATTATAAGAATGACGAATGATTGATATTGATGGTCGTTAAACCATATTTCAATATCTGTTCTGATATTCACTAATGTATAGAATTGGTTGGGTAATTAGCATCACTGGACCCAAAAATCAATCAGTTTACAAAGTATGGATTTTTATCGGTAGTGAATCAATAATATTTGAAGTTATAAATATATTTTATAACGGAAATAGGATTTGAAAGATTTTTACATTGGAAGTTATTCAAAAGGGAAATAAATATTTAATTATTTATTTAAAAGTTTCAAGGAATTATGAAATTGTTTATATAAACCAAATTCTTATGTTGATAAGAATGATAAATAAACGAGCAAGAAATAACCGAGGAGTTAAGTATTCCGTCAAGTGAATGATTTAATGAAGATGTTCAGATTAATTATATTTTAATTAATTTAAAAGAGGAATTGGTCAGAAGAATAATCAGGTTTTATGTTGACCATTTGATCCCTGATAGACTTTAAATTAGTGATATAATTAAATGAATAATTGGTTAAACTTAGTAAGAGTATTTAAAAAGGGAATTTATTATTTATTCTAGTAATATAGAGAAGTTAATTAATTTGAAATGATTTATGTTGGAGTAAATAACCACTTCTTAAACATAACGCATTTAGGTAACCAAGTTGAGTTGAAATGGTCGAGTGTTGGTAAGAAGTTATGGATGAGATTTATAATTTGAACTCGAGTTTCAATCAGAAAATAAAGAGTTCTAAATAAATACGATAGCCTAGATGAAAACTTTTACTTAATGCTTTGAATTAAGTAAAGGGAGGTAAAAGGGGTTATAGATAAGACCTGGAATTTATAAACGAAGTTTATAAATGAATATGAATTTAAAACGTCGTTTTAAATTTGAAATACTCAATCATAGCATTAAGTGGAATCAATGGATTTAAAAAGGGGTTTCCCAAAAAAAAAGGGTAATTGGAAAAAGAGGTTTGATTAAAGTTTAGTAAACGAAGTTGGAAATAGAATTTGAAATAGTAATTCAGTTTGTGGAAACAAAGTATTTGAATAAGCCAAGAGTGAATAAAGGTGATGTTAGAAATAAGCGATATAAATCTTATTTAAAAAGGAGAAACTTCCAAAGGATGAGAAGTATTGTAGAGCGATGTTTTGAATAAGTGGGATGTGTTCTTGAATTACAACCGGTATTTATCTGAAGATAAAAACGTTGTTGATCAAGGTCTGAGAGGTAATTGAAATACCCCAACTTGAACGACTTCGGGACTATCCAAGGATAATACTAGTTGGTAATGGCGAGAGTATGCGACAAGATTTCCAAAGTAAAGGAAATGAAATGAAATGAAATGAAATGATATTTTAACTAGTGACGGAATAAAAAGGAAATTGGGCGATTAATTTTAAAGGTCAAGTGATGCTGATTACCAAACCAGTAGGTCTATCTTTATGATTTCATGGATGTTTACTTGATAGTTAAATAACCGACTATCAAGTCTAGCCATTGCGATTGTTGGTATGGAAAGACCGGGATCGAATGTATATTCGAAAACCATTCCAACCAACAAATACAAAAATACCAGAAGACCAGACGACGATCGAGATGGAGCATGTGAAGACCATAGATCTTCATGAAGCGGAAGAACCACTTACAATCTCTGATTCGCGCCGGAGATATTCTGGGGTTCTGTCGTGGTTGAAATCTGTGGATTGCAAGGACGATCGCTACTGATCCATGGGGTGATTCCTATATGAGATGCAGTAGGAGAGTGCCTTCGGTTCACCCTGTTCCTGGGTGACTTGTATGGACGAATGTCTGACAGAGTATTTCCAAAGGCATTACCTGTGTTGATTTCTCCAAACGTACCATAGTTGATGGCGGAGAAATGGCTATTCTCTAGCCAATTAAACTAGAGTATTTTTGTGGACGTCAATCAGTGTGATCTGGCGGATCTGACGATGTGGCATTCAAAGGTTATGATGACCAGATGTGTTTTGACCTCAAGCCTCATCAACCGGGAGATGACAGAAATCGGGCAGGCAGCATGGCTATGTGGGTCGCTCCCATTAGGGTGTATGATCACCTATCTAGAGAAATTCCTTTTGTTTCTTATTCTATCGATTCTGCCCATTCGGGAACGGTGGTTTGAGTCCAACCGTTGGTGATATACATTCGATACACTCAAGCGAAATGAGTGGTCGGTCATGTGAGGGCCGGGTTGCAAGACGTTCTTGTTGAACCCTGTGTATTCGCCTCTAGAGATACACGTGCGGAAGGTGGTCCCATACCTTGTCAAGTTGGAATCCAATATCCAATAAGCGCCCGCGGTTTTCGATTGTATACTATATACGGGGAGCGTGAGATGCAAGCGTTCCTCTAGATTTGTTAATTATTTGTATCTAGACATTATCATAATATCAGACCAAGATATTGATTTCGAAAACTGATTTGGGTTATCGTAAGGTAAAAGCCGTCTGTGTTTATGTGTGGATCGGTCTTATGATTATCTTTTCTTTCGAAAGGATTTTAACTTTAAAATCAAGTTGTGTGATACTTAATTGCTGTGCGAGTTTTTTTTCACTCTGGTTCACCAGACTGACCCGGTGTTTTGTAAATACTCGGGTTAGCCCGGAGTGTACAGGTTCAGGTTATCAGGTACTGCAGGGTCCAGAGACGAGCTGAAGATGTTCAGACGAATAATATTCCGCTGTGTGATTATATATATGAGGACAGATTATTATAACTGTCCAGAGATGTTGATGTACTCTGATATTGTAAGTATTTTGAAATTTTCAGTAAAGCATTATTTCTGTATTATATTTTGTTCCGCTGAGATGTGAGACTCTGTGATGTGTTGATACTTCTTCTTCTATTCTAATATTTCTTTCTTTCTTTTCTCACCCTCTAACTTCTTTCTAGACGCTCCAGTGTTTCGGTGTTTGGAGGATCGGTATAAGATACGGTAAAGGTATTTATATCGATTTTCGAGGCCGAAAACCGCTGGGTCGTTACAATCCTGTTGTCCAAGACACCAAAATCAAGCATTCCCTTTGGACCCTTCATAATTCCATTTTCAGACTTTCGGGTTTAGCAAAACTGTTATTTGGTGAATTGTAGAATTGATATGATTATAGATTTATAGAATTACTGAATTAGTGAATAGTGACAACCAATATGCAGGTTCAAATTTATTTGTTGAATTGGTGTAAATTTATTTGGTGAACCAGTATGTTATTTCATGAATGGGTGTTGGTGAATTGGTGAAAATTTAGTTAAATAAACCTGTAACGACCCGGATTTTTCAGCTATTTAAATTTGAATATTTAAACTTGTTTTAAATATTATATTTGGAATATTAATAATGGATTTTAATATCAAATTCATTTATTAAATGACGATAGGATGTTTAATTTTGTATTTAATTTAAAACGACCGCGTAACGTCGCGGTAGTTCGTAAAATTGGGTTTTTAACTTCATTTGAATATACATAATCCGTTTTAAGTCGGATTTCTGCGAAACATGAAACGTTTGAATCTATTTGTTTATAATTTTCTGATGAAAAAGAAAAATTAAGATTTTATCTTATATATTGTGAGTTATGTTTAAATCAAATTTTTAAATAGTCGCTATGGAAATCATTTATACACTATAATGTATATTTAATAAATTTTATAAGAAAATTATATATATTTGGATATCGTTTAACTCAAAAATATTAATGTTGAGTTGTAAATCCATATTGGTTGAATTTAAAGTGATATTTTTTTTGGGTATATTCGATGATAATAATTCATATTATTTAATTTAATTGTATTTGATTTAGTTTATAATTTGTCGATATTTTATTAGTCGTATGAATAGTTATTTTTATCTCATCCTCTTATTTCTTTCTGCTAGCTTTCTAGGCTTTCGATACTTAGGTTTTTGGCAATTAATACAGGTTTTATTTATTATTTTCGAAATTCGAGCGTCGAATTTCCTGGGATGCTACGGTTGGTATCAGAGCAATGGTTTAGTAATAACCTTGGTTGTGTGGTATAACTCTGCAGAGATGGGGTTAGTAATACCCTAGATGGAGTTTGAGTGTATATATATGAAAGCACATATTGCAGATTTTATTTATACAAATGTTTGTATTGTGTTGTTTGGTCAGTTCAAGTTGGACTAGCAAGTGATACAATATTGTTTTGTAAAGAGGGTAAATGGAATCTATAAATAAATTCTTCTATAAACTAGCCGACCTAACCTAATTTTAATATTCTATCCAAAACCGTGATGGCAAAGTTTATCTGCATTATAAATACTCGGTAGTTTCAGGTCGAGGCCGAGGATGGGATTTTTTGGGTGATTGCGGGTTGAATGGGATGGAGTGGAGGTGGTGTAGTTTGAGATAAGAAGGAGATCAGTGATGTTGGATGTTGTTTTCGTGCAAGGATGAAATGATGTTGAATGTGAGTTCGGACATGTTTTTTTTGGAGCACGGGTTCAAATGCCATGTGTGGAAGAAGAAATAGTAATGAGCGGGATTTGTTTTGGAGTTTGGGCCAAGAGTAAATTAAGTGGGTTTGGTCCATTGTTTAGAAAATTTATGGTTTAAATTAATTTTAAAGTTCATTAACTTATAAATGAAATAACTCGCTTATACGTGATCAAAATGGAACGAAACAGGAAGTGTTGGATTCGTTTTATCGAACACTGCAGAATAGAGCTGGTTTGGTCATAAACGGAGGCAACTGGAACTTTTAGTCAAATTAAATGTATGTTTAATTTGACTAAATCAAACCGTTTTATCATCAAACAAATCAAGGTGAGTTAATCTCACTCAGTTATCTCAATTATATTTTATATTAGCTAGGTCTAAATATTTATGTGCTATGTTTCCTAGTTATTAAATGATTTGATGATTGTTTGCATATACCGAATATTTTTATATAACTGATTTAAATTTAACTTTCGTTTAATTTAATCGAAACCAATTGTTATTATTAATGATTATTTCCAAACGAGGTAACTTACCTTGTTGGTTACTTTTGTAATAAAATAAATGTATTAATTATATTGGATGCTTAAATAGTTGTTATTAACTGACCATTATTAGTTGAATTAATTATTCATGTTCATTTTTAATTATCGTATTAAATGAATTGTTTTATTTTAGGTAGCCTATATGGATGCAGGGAAAAACAGGTTGGAGGGATCCAACTGCATTCCTCAAATTTATTGTTTATTTTCATATGATCATTATGTGAACTGCTTAACCAATATGATTTGGTTATTGATTGTTGAATATGAATTCAACATTTGTTTGTTATAACCAATGAGTGATATTGGTTGAGGAATTAATAGCAGATGGCTTAATTATACATCGTTTTATAAAGACTGATTTACCGTTAGGTGAATCAATAGAATTGAAGTTATAAAAATTATTTTATAACTAAAGATTAAATTTGAAATATGTTATTTTTAACGGAAGTTTATATAAATAAATGAATATTAAATATTGTTACTTAAGTAATTATTAAAAGATTTTATAAGGCTAATTCTTATATTAATGAGATTGATAAGTAAGTGAGTAGAAATTGACGTAACAATTAATAACCGAGATTAATTGTTTTTTAAAAACAATTGAAATGGGATAATATTGAAATTGATTATTATTCATTTAATAATCAAAGTAAATGGGAGTAATTAAATTAATTATATTATTAGTGAAAAGATTAGATGGGATCAATTAACAAATTAACCATGTTCGAGATGACCAAGTCAACTGCGGTCGATTATTAAATTGGTTTGTTAAGTCTAATGGATATAGTAAATGGTGAAGTATACATTTTTATTTAAATGGATTATTATTTAATATAATTGAAGTGGTAAATTTATAAAGGTTTATAAAGTTAAAGTCCTATATATAGTTTAACGAATATTTAAGCAATTTGTTATTAAAATAAATATAATTTATGTTTATATTGAAGTTTAAAGTTAAACTCTTGTTGAAATTCTATTGTAATTGGATTTCATAAAATCCAAGGTTTTGACGAAGTTATTAGAATTCAAGTTTTATTTAAAATGTGATGCAAAAGATTTCAGTTATTGAAACGATTTATTAAAGTCATAAACTTTAATATGGCCTATGAATGAAATTAAAGAATTGGAATCTAACTAGAGATCGGTTGAGTTAAATAATTTTTCGTGTATAGATCTGATGTTGGTTTCGGCCTTTGGGGTTGATATTTAGGTTAGGGACTGATGAAGGTGTGAGATGGAAATCAATACTGAAGCCCAAGTTTGAATTACAATAATAAGACAAGTTAAGTTATAAAGATGCGTTCTAGATTCTCTATGTTAAATAAGAGATGAAGTTTCAATAAGGTATAACTAAAATGGAATTTGTTTTGATATTGGGAATGAATATCGGTTTTTGGTTTTACAACTGATATCTATCTTAAGATAAGAATGTTGTTGATCAAGGTCTGAGAGGTAATTAAAATAAACTAATTTGAACAACTCTGGGATTATCAAAGGATAATATTAGTTGTAGTGATGGATATGTTAGGTTTAATTTATTATGAGGAATAATAATGTACTGTTATTTGAAGAAGTCTATAATATATATATATAATGGGATTCCAAAATTAAAGGAAATAAAAAGGGTTTGAGATATAAAATGATATTTCCATAGTAAAAGAACAAATAAAAGGGGATTTGTGAAAATATAATGAAAATTTTAAAATAAGGAGATGAGATTGAGAATGGGTTTATTCTAAAAAGGTAAGTGACGATTTTGGTGTTCAAAGAACATAAACAAAAAGGAGATTTTATAACGATTACTTTATGGATGATAAGTTGTATCGATTTCACATTTTATATATTAAGGAATGTTGTAGCAAATGTTTGAAATGACAATTAACAGGAAATCTGGATATGATTTTAAGATATTTTTCTAAGCATTAAAAAGAAATGATTAGAGAATACTAGTATATTTGAACAAGAAGTGAATATTGTATTGAAAGCTTAGAAGTTTAAATTTACCATCGTTAATTATTTTAAAATTTTAAAGGCCAAGTGACGCAGTGAAATAAACCAATGGATCCATTTCACTTTTATGATTGTTTATTTTTATAGTTAAATAACCGACTATCAAAATCATACCTAATGCGTTGTGGGTACGGAAAGACCGGGATCGAATTTATATTCGAAAACCATTCCGACCAACTAATACATTATTGTGGAAGATGCTGATCAAGATGGAGCGATTGAAGTTCGTTGATCTTCGTAAAACGGAAGAATTACTTACAAATCTCTGGCTAATCCTTAGAGATGAATTATGATTCTGTCGTGGTTGAAATCTACGGATTTCAAGGACTACTCGCTACTGATCTGTAGGGTGATTCCTCGGATATGGTAGGAGGGTGTCTTTGGTTTATCTTATTTCTGGATGACTGATATGGACGAATGTCTGACAGAGTATGCCTAAAAAAATCACGTACGGTTGACCTCTTAAAGATATTATGTTGGTGACGGAGGAATTCGTTTCTCTTAGCTTTTTATACTCGTAATATTTTTAGGAAATCAATTAGTGGTTTAACGGGTTTGACGATGTGGAATTCAAAGTGAATGGTGACCAGATGTTCCAAAAGAGTATTTAACCTAAAGCCTCATCAACCGGGAAATGGCATAAAATCGGGTAGGTCGCATGGCTATATGGGTCGCACCCATTAAAAGGGTATATCATTACATGACCTGGAGAAATCAAATGCCTTCGGTTGTCCCTTTTGTTTTTGTTCGCTTTTGGCGGTTGGCTGGCCCCCAACCATGGTAATGATATTCGGTACTCTCATGTAAAGTGAGGGGTCGGTCATGTTTAGCCGGGTTGCAAGATGTTCTTGCTGAACCCCAATTTATTCATCTCCGGAGGTACATTGTCGGAAGGTGGTTTCATACCTTGCCAGGAAATCCATTATCCTATAAGTGCCCACGGTTTTGATTGTATATTATGTATGTAGAGTGTGACATGCAAGCGTTCTACTAGATTGTTATTTATTTGTATTTAGACGTATTATTATAATATCAGAGAACTCTGTATTTATGTGTGGATTTGGTCTTATGATTTTCCTTTTCTTTTGAAAAGATTTTGACTCTAAAATCAAGTTGGATGATACCTTAAACTTAGTGAGTTTTTCTCACGCTGGTACACTAGGCTGATCCTGGCGTTTTCAATGCTTGGGTCATACCGAGTTTTACATTATCAAGTTATCGGATGGTGTGAAGTCCGAAGATGAGTTGAAGAAGTCCAGACATACAATTCATATTCTGTATTCCGTTGTATGCTGCATATGAGGACAGATTATTTTAACTATCCAGATATATTGATGTACTCTGATGATTGTAAGTTTTATTTTAAGCTCCCAATAAAGATTATTTATATATTAAATTTTGTTCCGTTGCTATGTGAGACTCTGATTCTGTATTGCTTCTTCTTCTTATTCTTCTATTCTTAACTTTCTTTATTTTTTTATCTCATCCTCTTATTTCTTTCTTCTAGCTTTCTGGGTTTTCGATACTTAGTTTTTTGGTAAGTAATACAAGTTTTATGTATTATTGTCGAAATTCGAGCGTCGAATTTCCCGGGATGCTATAGTTGGTATCAGAGCAATGGTTTAGTTATAACCTTGACTCTGTGGTATAACTCAACAGAGATGGAGTTAGTAATACCCTAGATTGAGTTTGAGTGTATATATATGAGAGCACGTATTGTAGATTTTATTTATACAAATGTTTGTATTGTGTTGTTTGGTCAGTTCAAGTTGGACTGGTAAGTGATACAATATTGTTTTGTAAAGAGGGTAAATGGAATAATTTTGCCAAATTATATTTTTGTATAAAAAGGAATAATTTAATCAAATTATTGAAATATTGGTTTGTTTGATTAATTTGAATGGGAATTCAAATAGGATTATAAATGGTTGAATATAGCTAGCAGAATTTGAGAATAATTTTTTTACTTTGGAATTGAATAAATTAGAATTTAACCTTAACTAAGTTAAAATAGTTTGAAAGGAAATTGGAATAATTTGGTTATGTTGACAGTTGATTGTTTGTTTATTGGTTGATAAATTAGTTGGATAATGAAATTCATCAACAGAACTGAATTGAAAATTGAGAAATAAATTTCAATATAATGAATTTGAATAGAAACAATATGAAATAAAACTAAATAATTTAATCATGTATTTATTATTTGCATTATATATCAGTTAAGTGCAGGTTGGAAGCAGAAAGAGCAGTTAATGCTTTACTTGGTGATTAGAGTTTGGTTGCCCCACAAATTGTTAAACGTTAATTATATTGATTTGGGTAATTGATTTTATACCCCTGAGTTAGGTAGTCGCTTAGATTTTATTTTCTTTTGATCGATGTGAGGCCCGAAGTGGCGAGTTATAGTTGTTTCGATCGAACCGAGCAAAGGAGATACTGGCGAATTTTTCGTAAAATTATTAAGACTTAGATATTTTGATTATATTTTTAAATAATTATTTTGGAAATAATTGGGTTTGGAACATTCTTCTTACTTAGTAATTTCGGGGACAAAATTCTATTAAGGGGGGAAGAATGTAACGACCGGGATTTTTCAGCTATTTAAATACTATATTTGGAATGTTAATGGATTTTAATATCGAATTCGTTTATTAAACGATGATTGAATGTTTAGTTTTATATTTAATTTAAAACGAGCACGTAACGTTGTGGTAGTTCGTAAAATTGAGTTTTTAATTTCATTTGAATATACATGATCCATTTTAAGTCAGATTTCTATGAAACAAAAAACGTTTAAATCTATTTGTTTATAATTTTCTAATGAAAAAGAAAATTCGAGATTTTATCTTATATATTGTGAGTTATGTCCAAATCAAATTTCTAAATAGTTGTTATGGAAATCATTTATAAACTATAACGTTTATTTAATAAATTTGATAAGGAATTTCTATATATTTGGGTATCATTTAACTCCAAAATCTTAATGTTGAGTTGTAAATCCATATGGTAGAATTTAAAGTGATATATTATTTTATTGGGATATATTTGATGATAATAATTTATTATTATTTTATTTTTTGGATTTAATTTATAATTTGTCGATATATTATAAGCTGTATGAATATTATTTTCTAAATAACTCATGTTTTCGACGAAACGATTTTATTGGAATACGTATGGCTAATTATTGCTATATTTCCAGTTTGAAGCCAATTGAAGTTATTTTGTCGCTAGACGAAATTTAAAGGCGAACCGATGAAAATGTTGAAATTAAAATAACGTCGTTGTGCAAACGGAGTCAGTTTTCAACAAAATTTATTTCATTGGATCTGTAACATCCAAACATAGCAGTACACCCATTTTCGTTGTGTTTGGAGATTGTGTGTGTCAATGCAAAATTTAACTGTCATATCAAATGGCGGTACCTCGTAAAATAAAACATATCTTATGTATAATCTACCCCGTATGAAAACTACAACAATTCCTTCCTACTGCTTACCATCGTGCAGCCCTATCTAAATATACATCATAGCCTAATATACACATGAAATATAAGCTAACTTATAATATATACCGACGTGTTTAAACCTACACAACCTAACATTTCTCTTTACAGTTATATCTACTCATACATGTGGCAAATGCACATATAATACAAGTACACAAACACATGCCTAACAACCTAAATTGCAGGGGCCTACCCAAACACTGCCTCCTACTCAGGCAACAGTTGTACACAATGTAGACAACTCGAATCGAAATGAAAGAAAGGAATTAAAAAAATCCTTCTGCAAACTAGCCGACCTAACCTAATTTAAATATTCTATCCTAAACCGTGATGGCCAAATTTATCTGCATTATAAATACTCGATAGTTTCTTCTCCCTCGTTTTTTTACAGCATACAAAAATGGAACATCCACCTTTAAAAATTTATTTCTCCTTCTATACTCAACTATAAATTGTAAGAAAAACCTCACTATGATCCTAAAATTGAACTCTATACATCCACCATCTTAGTTTTTGGATTTGGACCTATAATTGTCGTGGGTTTGGATACACAGTGACCTAAGGATGCAATGATCAATTAATTCAGGGGGAGTTAGGACAAGCGATGGTTGGAGTAATGATCGTAGGAGGTAGGCGCATCTTGTGTGCGATTTTGGTGGTGTTCGAGTTAAACCAGTTCGCATATTCTCTGTTATGTTTCAGGTCGAGGCCGAGGATGGGACTTTTTGGGTGCCTGCGGGTTGAAGGGGACGGAGTGGAGGTTGGTGTAGTTTGAGATAAGAAGGAGATCGGTGATCTTGCATGTTGTTTTCGTGCAAGGAAATAATGTTGAACGTGAGTTCGACCTTGTTTTTTTAGGAGCACGGGTTCAAGTGGATGTGGGGAAGAAGAACGAAATAGTAAAGGAGCGGGCTTCGTTGTGGAATTTCGGCTGAGAGTAAATTAAGTGGGTAAGGTCCATTGTTTATAAAATATAAAGTTTAAATTAATTTGTAGAGTTCATTAACTTATAAATAAAATAACTCTCTCATACGTGATCAAAATGGAATGAAACAGGAAGTGTTGAATTCGTCTTATCGAGCACTGTAGCATAGAGTTGGTTTGGTCACAAATGGAGGCAGTTGGAACTTTTAGTCAAATTAAAAGTCTATTTAATTTGACTAAATCAAATCGTTTTATCATTAAAACAAGTCATGGTGAATTAATCTCACTCAGTTATCCCACTTATATTTAATATAAGCCGGGTCTAAATATTAGTGTTCTATGTTTGCTAGTTATTAAATGATTTGATGATTATTTGCATATACTGAATATTTTTATATAACTGATTTAAATTAAGTGTTCGCTTAATTTAATCGAAACCAATCGTTTTTCCTAATGATGTAACCCACCTTGTTGGTTATATTTATAATAAAATAAAGGTATTAATTAAATTGGATGCTTGAATTGTTGTTGTTAACTAACCATTATCAGTTGAATTAATTATTCATGTTTATTTTTAATCATTGTATTAAATGAATTGTTTTATTTGAGGTAACCTGTTTGGATGCAGGGAAAAACAAGTTGGAGGGATAAACTGGATTCCGTAAATTTATTGTTTATTTTCATGTGATCATTATATGAACTGTTTAACCAATATGATTGGATTACTGATTTGGTTATTGATTGTTGAATATGAATTCAATGTTTGTTTTTTCTTAACCAATGAGTGATAGTGGTTGAGGAATTAATAGCAGATGGCTTAATTATACATCTTTTTACATTGATTGATTTACCGTTAGGTGAATCAATAGAATTGAAGTTATAAATACTATTTATAACTAAAGATAAAATTTGAAGTATGTTATTTTTCACGGAAATTTATAAAAAGAAAATGAATATTAAATATTTATTACTTAAGTAATTATTAAATGATTTTATAAAGCTAATTCTTATATTAACGAGATTGATAAGTAAGTGAGCAGAAATTGACGTAATGATTAATAACCGAGATTAATTGTTTTTTTAGAAACAATTGATGGGATTATATTGAAATTGATTATTAATTATGTAATAATCAAAGTAAATGGAAGTATTTAAATTAATTATATTATTAATGAAAATATTAGTTGTGATCGATTAATGAATTAATCAAGTTCGAGATGACCAAGTCAACTGCGTTAACAGAAGCTGATTATTAAATTGGTTTGTTAAGTGTAATAGAGACAGTAAATGGTAAAGTATACATTTTTATTTAAATTTGATTATTATTTAATAATAATCAAAGTGGTAAATTTATAAAGGTTTATAAAGTTAAAGTCCTATTTATAGTTCAACAAATATTAAGCAATTTGTTATTAAAATAAATATAAGTTATGTTCAAATTGAAGTTTTAAGTTAAACTCTTATTAAAATTCTATTGTAATTAGGTTTCATAAAATCCAAGGTTTTGACAAAGTTATTAGAAGCCAAGTTTTATTTAAAAAGTGATGCAATTCAGTTATTGAAATGAATTATTAAAGTTATAAACTTTAATATGGCCTATAAATGAAATTACAGAATTGGAATCTAATTGGAGATCGGTTGAGGTTAATAATTTTATGAGTATTGATCTGATGTTGGTTTTGGCCTTCAGGGTTGATATTTAGGTTAGGGACTGATTAAGGTGTGAAATGGAAATTGAAACCGAAACCCAAGTTTGAATTACAATGATTAGACAAGTTAAGTTATAAAGATGCGATTGAGATTCACTTTATTAAATAAGAGATAAGGTTTCACCATGGTATAAGTAAAATGGATTTTTTTTTTTAATAATAGGAATGAATATCGGTTCGGTATTACAACTAATATCTATCTTAAGATAAGAACGTTGTTGATCAAGGTCTGAGAGGTAATTAAAATTCCCCAACTTGAATGACTTCAGGATTATTGAAGGATAATATTAGTTGTAATGATGGAGATGTTTGGAGTAATTTATCATGAGGAATAATAATGTAACGTTATTTAAAGAAGTTGGAAGTACATATATATATAATGGGATTCCAAAATAAAAGGAAATAAAAAAGGTTTGAGATATGAAATGATATTTCCATAGTAAAAGAATAAATAAAAGTGGATTTGTGAAAATATAAAAATATTTTTAAAATAAGGAGATGAGATTGAGAATGGGTGTATTCTAAAAAGGTAAGTGAGGATTTTGGCCTTCAAAGGAAACAAAAAGAGATTTTGTAACGATTACTTTACGGATGATAAGTTGAATCGACTTCCCAATTTTATATAATAAGTAATGTTGTAGCAAATGTTTGAAATGATAATTAACATGAAAATTGGATACGATTTTAATATATTTTTCTAAGCATTATTAAAAAGAAATGATTTGAGAGTACTCGTATATTTGAACAAGAAGTGAATACTATGTTGAAAGCTTAGAAGTTTAAATTTACCATCGTTAATTATTTTAAATTTTTAACGGCCAAGCGACGTTGTGAAATAAACCAAAGGATGCATTTCACTTTTGTGATTGTTTATTTGGATAATTAAATAACCGACTATCAAAATCATACCCGATGCGTCGTGGGTATGGAAATTCCGGGATCGAATTTATATTCAAAAACCATTCCGACCGACGAATACGTTATTATGGAAGATGCTGATCAAGATAGAGCGATTGAAGATCGTTGATTTTTGTAAAACGGAAGAATTACTTGCAAATCTCTGGCCAGTCCCTAGAGATGAATTGTGATTCTGTCGTGGTTGAAATCTACGGATTGCAAGGACTACTAGCTACTAATCTATAGGGTGATTCCTAGGATGTGGTAGGAGGGTGCCTTCAGTTCATCATGTTCCTGGATGACTGATATGGACAAATTTCTGACAGAGTATACCTAAAAAAATCACGTACGGTTGACCTCTTAAAGTTATTATGTTGGTGGTAGAGGAATTTGTTTCTCTTAGCTTTTTATATCAGTAATATTTTTTGAAAACCAATTAGTGGTTTGACAGGTTTCACGATGTGGCATTCAAAGTGAATGGTGACCAGATGTTCCAAAAGAGTATTTAACCTCAAGCCTCATCAATCGGGAAATGACATAAAATCGGGTAGGTCCCATGGCTATGTCGGTCGCACCCATCAAAAGGGTATATCATTACATGACCTGGAGAAATCAAATGCCTTTGGTTGTCCTTTTTATTTTTGTATGCTTTCGGAGGTTGGCTTGTTCCCAATTGTGGTAATGATAAATTCGGTACTCTCAAGTAAAGTGAGGGGCCAGTCATGTTTAGCATGGTTGCACAATGTTCTTGTTAAAGCACAATGTTCTTTTTGAATCCCAATGTATTCATCTCCGGAGGTACATTTTCAGAAGGTGGTCCCATGCCTTGCCATAAATCCATTATCCAATAAGAGCCCACAGTTTTGATTGTATACTATGTATGTAAAGCATGAGATGCAAGCATTCTGCTAGATTGTTATTTATTTGTATTTAGAAATTATTATAATTTCAGAAAAGATATGATTTTAAAAATGTTTTGGGTTATCTTAAGATAAATACGCCCATATTTATGTGCGGATTTGGTCTTATGATTATCCTTTTCTTTTGAAAAGATTTTGACTTTAAAATCAAGTTGGATGATAACTTAAACTTAGTGAGTTTTTCTCACGCTGGTTCACCAGACTGATCCTGCCGTTTGCAATGCTCGGGTCAGACCGAGTTTTATACGTTTAGGTTATCGGATGCTGTGAAGTCTGAAGATGAGTTAGAGAAGTCCAGACGTATGATTCGTATTATGTATTCCACTGTATGTTGTATATGAGGACAGATTATTATAACTGTCCAGATGCATTGATGTACTCTGATGATTCAGTACACCAATATAGGTGATTCCCAACGAGTATAACCGTCGCAAACAATTTCACAACGCTTATTAATGTTGCTATGGGGCATGGCAATTTATTACCAATGCATATAAGTGTTGGTAGATTTTCTCTTCTAACACTTATAAACGTTGGTAGATTTTTGTTTGCAACGCTTATAAGCGTTGGTGTGACACCCCACATCCGTTAATGTCACTCATTAAGAGAATGCATTAAGTTTCGTGAAGCGTTAAAGGTAGACAGAAACAAAAACATTACAAGATAGATATAAAAATAGCAGCGGAATAAAACTAACTTTATTAATCATAAAGCATCGTGGTTCAAAACATCATATGTCTGCATTACATAAAAACCAGTACATCATAAAGACTTCTTTCTTGCTTTTAAACATCAGAGTACAAAATAAAAGAAGCTAAAATCCCTAAATAAAAGCATAGCCATAGTAGAAAAGATAGGAGCTTGAGCAATACATCTAACAGCTCCAGCAAAATGATAGTAGAATCCTGGTCAAGCTTGAGTATTCTCACCCTAAGAACCTATGGGGGAGGGAAACAGAAGAAAGAAGAGGAAACAAAAAGGGTTAGACATAAAGTCCGGTGAATCCAGTTACTTTTAGCAAGTAAATAAGTAAAAGTAGCATGATAGGCATATAAAGTGGATAAGAAAGATAACACCATAAAAGACCGGTATGACAAGGTAGACATGATAGAGTGTATACGCTTCTCTAACGTTTACTTTTATTCTCTGCACTAATACTAGTATAATCAGAATGAGATGATCCCAACAACTATAAGATGGTAGACTTAGGCGTACTTCTGGTGAGAGGTTTTAACCCCATACAATCCACAGGCAGCCCAATCCTAACATGCTCCTAAACTTTACCAAAGTCGAAATGTACCCTAACCACTACCCTAATCAATCGACTCCCTACTCCGTAGATACCCTGTGGTGGCCCCACAGTAGGAGATGTCACTTTCTAAAGTGGCAACCCTTCATTGATGCGTATAACCATATCTACTGGGTTCACGGTCGTCTTATCCCAAACTTCCTGGCCAATGCATGCACATGTCCCCGATCGGTTTGCGCCGCCCACACAGTCCTCCACGTTTGGATCTCTTACAATCAGCCCAGTAAGCATGCCCCGACTCCGACCTAGGGCGGAGTCCTCATACGATACCGTTATATGGGTTACTGACTGAAACGGGTCTCACACGCAAGATGATACAAGCTCTCCTCCTTGTCTTGTATCCCCACTAGGATTTCCTCAGGTTATGTATACCTATTGGTGCCTTTAATTATATAACCCCCTTGGGTTAAGTTTGTGGGCCTATATATAAATAATACCCCCCATCCCCAGATTCACTTAACCCACCCACTATTCAAACAAGTTTACTTAACCCATATTCAAGTTCATGTCCATACAATCCATATAGATTCAACTAGGTTAAGTATTTCAATCCATTACCATGTCCATTTATGGTTATAATGTGCTAGACCTCCCACATTAAACCTACAACTTGCGGATGCTGGTTATGCTGGGTGACTTCGGGCAGACTTCTTCCACAAGTTGGGTTTAACCTCGTGTCATAGCACGTCTCGTATTTGTGTACCTATCCCTTACATTAGATTCACCACTTGTGATCACTGGATATTCCGGGCGGTTCTGGCCAGACTTTCACCATAAGCGTAATCTAACCTCGTGTCTAGGAACAGTTACAGTTTCTAGTTATTGTAATCCTAGGCATTTCATTATTAACCAATTATTACCTATGTCGTTATAGGTTTCATGCCCTTTTTTCCCAATTATGTTCATAATGAATTATATGCCCTAAATTCATATTCATCAACATTATTCAAGTTATGCCAAATTCCTTATTTACAAGTTATGCCCAATTTCATTGTTTTCCCTCGTTCCCAGTTTAACGTATTCGCATATTTCAGCGGCACGCCTAGGCTCGAAAGTAGCCTGGCTATATAAAATAAAAGGGAAAGATAAATGGAAGATGACAGAGACGATTATACTAACAAAATTGACACGAACATATAGTGGCATAGTGATAAGATGGGCATATGAGAACAGGTCTGTTGAACATAAGATAATAGAACTGTTTATAACATAGCAGGGATGTCATAATAGGCATGATAAGATCTAAATAATAATTTAGATGTCCAACTAGTAACTGATCCAATTTAGCCACAAACATGATAGGTACAAGGTGATCTAAATAACAAACTAGATCTAAAATCAAAGGTAGGTCTGACCTGATAAGGTTAGGATCCAAGTCATAAATATGTCAGAATATCATAGGTTCACAAATTATTACAGATCTGACATGATAAAGGTTAAGATCCAAGTTATAGTTATGTAAGAATATCATGGATTCACAAGTTATTATAGATCTGACATGATTCAAGAAGTTACAGGCATAGATCCAAATTACAGTCATATCATGTTATGCTTTTTAATTATTTAAATCTAAAAGAAACTTGAAACTCACAGCGTTTGGATCTAGAAAGATAGAAGAAGAATAGTAAAGGTTGGATCACAGATCTACACTTGAATCTCTAAACTTGATTGCAGAAGAAGAAAAAGATTTGGTTCAGTCTACGCACCGATAGCATTTAGGCCTCCATTGATTTTAGTGTGAGAAAACTAGAGAAATGAAGTCGTATATATAGCTGCCAGCCCCAGAACCAGCCTGTCACATCAGCCGTAGGGGGGTCGACCCATGGGTCTACAACTCCCTTGAGGGGTCGACTCCCCTGGGCGGGAGAATTCCCACTCACCCGAATTTCTGCGATTTGAACGATTTTGAACTAAAATTTGATTTCTGGACCTTATATATATATATATATATATATATATATATATATATATATATATATATATATATATGTATGTATGTATTCTAGCGTGTATACAAACTTCATACCTTCATAACTTCTTCATACGGTGTCCGTTTTACGCAAACCAAATGCCTATCTTGACCAAAATTTCAAGACGGACGCAATGGCGCATTCCATTTCCCTTAGTTCTGAATATTAAATTAATTATTCTTTAATTTATCCTCTTTAGTGTTGTTAAAATTACGGGGTGTTACATTCTTCCCTACTCAAAGGATTTCGTCCTCGAAATCTCCGAGTTAAGAAGAATGTATATCCTACCATCCATCAGTCATCTACTCATCCACCAATCACAGGCATCCATTGTCCTTAAAGACTTCTAATGCTTATATGAACAGGTGAAAAGGTGTGTGTACATGTCCCAACGCAAATGTGAAGATCAGGCAGTCTACTAATTCAGTCGACCTTCTTGATGCAATGTATGTTATTGCCATGAATCCAACATGTATGCAACAATCCTAATATAACATGTAAGTTCTATATGAGTGCACAATCATCCGTCCAAATGCAACGTCCACATGATGATACATCCATTTCCATCCATTAAAAGAAAGAAAAATGCACACACATCCACATGCAGTATGAGGGTGATTGAGCCGATCTAGTTCCTAATGTGTGTGTATATGCATCCAGAGAAATCACTAGCAAACACTTGCATCCACTTGCATCCATCAAACATAGCATGTTTCAAACACATGTTTACATCCATGGGATTCCTACCTAAAGGTTGAATATTCGATCGATAGGACATACTTAAATGATAGAAACAAGCATAGATAAACTTTGGAAAAGGAGTTAAGAACGTACCCTCGAAAAGAAAAGGGTATGAAGCATGAATCTTGTCTTCGGTCTCCCAAGTCGCATCCTCTGGGTTATCTCCGCACTGAACCTTCATCAACTTGACTTCTCTATTGTGTAGCTTCTTAACTTCTGATCCAAGAATACGGGAATGAACTTGCCGGACTGTCGCCTCCCGTTCCACCTCTACTTCCTCCAATACTCGGCTCAACAACTTCTGTTGTATCATGCAAGAACTTCCACAAATGAGAAAGTGGAAAACATCATGAACTCCGGACAGTCTCTCTGCTAGCTTTATTCTATAGGTCATTTGGGTAATCCTTTCAATCATGGGAAATGTCCCTATAAATCTTGGTGCCAATTTCCCTACAGATCCGAAGCAAACCACATTCCTCATAGGTGATACTTTAACGAAAATCATATCTCCTACTTCAAATTCAATGTCAGTCCTTCTCTTGCCAGCGTAGGATTTCTGCCTATCTTGAGCGGTATTCATTCGTCGTCGGATAAGATCAATCTTCTTGGACATTTCCCTAACCATATCTGGTCCAAGTAATAGCCTTTCTGTAGATTCCCGCCAACAAGTTGGTGATCTACAGGGTCGTCCATATAATGCTTCGAAGGGTGCCATGCTAATGCTAGCTTGATAATTGTTGTTATAGGCAAACTCTACTAAAGGAAGATGCTCTTCCCAAGTCCCTCCGAAGTTTAGGATAAACAGCCTCAAGAGATCCTCTAGAACTCTGTTTACCCTCTTCATCTGTCCATCGATTTGAGGATGATAAGCGATGCTCAAACATAACTGTGTACCCAATGCTTCTTGCAAGCTCCTCCAAAATTCACTAGTGAAAATGGGGTCGCGATTGCTTACGATACTGGAAGGTACCGCATGAAGACGGACTACTCTCAAGAATAAACTACTGCAAACCATGATGCCATCCTCTTACTCTTAACTGGAATGAAATGGGCGCTCTTAGTAAGTCTATCTACCACAACCCAAATACTGGTGTTGCCTTTCTTTGATCTAGGCAAACCATCTATAAAATCCATAGAGACACTCTCCGACTTCCATTGTGGAACCTCCAAAGGATGAAGTAAACTACCGGGCTTCTTTTGCTCAGCTTTGACTTGCTAACAAACCAAACATTGAGAAACAAACTCTGCCACATCTTTCTTCATCCCAGCCCAAAAGAAAACCCTCTTCATATCTCAATACATCTTATCACCTCCTGGATGAATAGTTATCTTAGAATGATGGGCTTCTTCTAGGATTGTTTTTATCAAACTTCTGGTTTGAGGAACACAAAGCCTTCCATTCGTCGCAACCACCCTTTATCATCTATGTAATATCATTGAGGTGACTAGAAGTCTCCTCTTTATTGAGCCTATCCAAGATGTCTGAAATCTGTGGATTATCTCGCTGCGGAGATCCTATCTGATCCACAAGAGTAGGTCGTATCTCTAGCGATGCAAACAAACCAGGCAATAACTCGGTGGATGGTCTAAAGTCAAAAGTCGATATGAACTCCAAGCTTCTCCTTTCCACAAACAGAGGACTTAAGGCCATCCTCTGCCTACTCAGTACGTCTGCCACCACATTACCCTTGCCAGGGGTATAAGAAATCTTGAAGTCATATGATGCTAGGAACTCCATCCACCTTTGCTACCTCAAATTAAGATCCTTCTGCGAGAACAAGTACTTGAGAGATTTGTGATCGGTGTACAGCTCAAACTTCTCTCCAAGCGAATAATGACGCCACGCCTTAAGTGCAAACACTATGGCAGCTAAATCTAAGTCAAGTGTAGGGTAGTTCTTCTCATGAACCCTTAGCTGTCAACCTCCATAACATACTACCATCCCCTCTTGCTTCAGAACCGCACCAAGCCATGTACCACATGCATCGGTGTATACTGTAAATACTTTGTTCCCATCGGGCAAGGTCAAGACTGGGGTTGTTGTCAAAGCCCACTTCAATCATTGGAAAGCAACATCACAATCTATGCCCCATGAAAATGCCAAATTCTTCTTTGTCAGCCTAGTGAGTGGGGTAGATATCTTTGCGAAGTCCTTAGTGAACTTTCGATAATAACCTACCAACCCCAGAAAGCTTCTCACCTCCGTTGCATTCCTTGGAATCTGCCAACCTTGAACTGCAACCACCTTTGTCGGATCTACTGCTATCCCTTCTTTAGAAACCACATGCCCTAGGAATCTCACCTCTCTTCTCCAAAAATGACACTTGGAGAACTTTGCCTTGAGCTGATGCGCACGGAGAGTTTTCAAACCATCCCTTATATGCAAGGCATGCTCTTCCTCACTCTTTGAGAAGATCAAGATATCATCAACATAAACCGCAACAAATTTACTTAGGAACTCCCAAAACACCCTACCCATCAGATCAACAAAATAGGCGGGTGCATTCGTCAACCGAAGAGGCATAACGAGCCATTCAAAGAAGCCGTTTGGAGTCCTAAAAGCGGTTTTATCTATACTGATTTCGTCCACCCTCAACTGGTGAAATACAGTGGCCAAGTCTAGCTGAGAGAATACAGTTGCACCAACAAGCTGGTCAAACAAGTCATCTATCCTTGGGAGTGGGGTGCCTGTTCTTCTTAGTGAGTTTATTCAACTCTTTATTGTCTACACACAAGCGAGGCGAACCATCCACCTTAGTTGCGAATACCACTGGAGCACTCCATTCAAACATGCTTTGCCTAATAAACCCTTTTTCAAGTAGCTCCCCTACTTGTTTGCTAAGCTTCCTCCTTTCCCTTGGAGTCATATGGCGCACGGGTAATGCAACCGACTTTGCATTGTCCACCAAATATATATGAAAATCGATCTCGCGCCTCGGAGGTAAGCCCCATACCTCATCAAAAAAATCAAGATAATCCCGGACTACTAGAACAGATTGCAGAGCATCGATAGATGCATCAAGAGACTCTAGGAAACTAAGCATAACAGATCCTTGCAGGTCACAAGAAATTTCAAGGGTCCTCCCATGACAATTCAGAAGCCTAACCACCCTCTTCTCACAATCCAGGATGGCACCAAACATGGCTAGTCAATCAATCCCTAGAATCAAACCGTAGCCCATAAAACCAAGCACATACGCGTCGCACTCAAACTCGACGCCTAAGACAGATATTCTCAAACCCCGAAAAATCATGGATAAATGAGCCGATCCACCAATGGGGTTTGAGACAACTATGGGATCCACTACCATAGTAGTATTTAAGTGCAGAGGTTCAACCATAGAACTAGATATAAATGAATGTGAAGTGCCATAATCAAAAAGAGTTCTAATAGGGTGACTAAAAAGAGAAATAAAACCTTCCACGGAAATTTTCCCACCTCTATCTGGAGCATTGGTCGTGATAGCATGCACCTGCCCTCCAGAAGCTCCTGCCCTTTGCCCTTGTCCCTGTTTCTTCAGGCACTCCCTAGCAAAGTGTCCGACCTCTCCACAACTGTAGCAAGAATTCTTCCTTCTTTTGCAGTCCTTGACCAAGTGACCCTCTTTTCCACAACTGTTACACTTCCTCTTATCCTTAGCCTTGTCATTCTTTCCGCCTTTCTTTTATTGTTGTTGTTGCTATTCTTTCTTGGGACATACCTTGTTTTGCATTGTTTCCTCAACCTTATCTTCCTTCTTTTCCCCTTTGTCTTCCTCATGCATCAAGGCCATATCAACAAGCCTTTCTAAAGTAGCTCCCATTGGAATATGGGACATAGCTAACTCATGAAGGGGTTCATTCAGCCCTTTAACAAACCGCAAAGCTTTCTTATGCGGAGTATCTACCAGTTCCAATCCAAACCTTGCTAGCTGGTTGGATTTGTTCATATATTCTTTAACTATCATGTTTCCTTGTTTGAGCGCCAAGAACCTCTCCATTTGCATGCTTTTCTCAGCTTGAGAAAGAAACTTCATTTCAAACCTCATTCTAAAATCATCTCATGTCTCCATCGAATGTCCAACTTGGGTAACTTCCTACCAGAATGAAGCTTCATCTTTCAGTAGCCAGACAGCTAGCTGAATATTCCTTCGATCTTCTACTTCAAAAATTCCAAACAAGTCCTCAGTCTCCTTGAGCCAATTCCTTCTCTACGAATGTTTCGGTTCCATGGAATAACTTCCCTCCCATGACACAGAAATCTTTGAAGATCTTGGCGAAATTATTTACTCTTGGAGGAGGAGGAGGAGGAGGAACGATGGGTGCAGCTGGGGGAGGAACGTTTCCTTGGCCTTCGGTAGGCGTCGTAGCCTTTAGGTACCTACAAAACCAGCCTGGTATTGTAGTGCCCTCAGGAATGTTAGGTTCCCCAGACATGCTGAAAAGAAAAGGAAAAAGATTCAAACAAAGGATCGAAAGATATTAGATAAGGCTTTGGGGAATATGTTTTTCAATACAGACTTCTCTTTTGAAAATGCTTCCTTTTAAAACCTTTTTGAAAATTGTTTTCAAATCTTTTATCTAATCTGGTAACTTTCAGCTTTGATACCAAGTATGACACCCCACGTCCGTTAATGTCAATCATTAAGAGAATACATTAAGTTTCGTGAAGAATTAAAGGTAAACAGAAACATTACAAGATAGGTATAAAAATAGCAGTGGAATAAAAACTAACTTTATTAATAAAGCATCGTGGTTCAAAACATCATATGTCTGCATTACATAAGAACCAATACATCATAAAAAATTATGTCTTACTTTTAAACATCAGAGTACAAAATTAAAGAAGCAAAAATCCCCAAATAAAAGCATAGCCATAGTAGCAAAGATAGGAGGTTGAGCAATACATCTAACAACTCCAGCAAAATGATAGCAGAATCCTGGTCAAGCTTGAGTATTCTCACCCTGAGAACCTGGGGGGTAACGGAAGAAAGAAGAGGAAACAAAAAGGGTCAAACATAAAGCCTGGAGAGTCCAGTTACTTTTAGCAAGTAAATAAGTAAAAATAGCATGACAAGCATATAAAGCGAATAAGAAAGATAACACCATAAAAGGCAGGTATAACAAGGTAGAAATGATAGAGAGTATATGCTTCTCTAACGATTACTCTTATTCCTCGCACTAATACTAGAATAACTAGAATGAGATGATCCTAACAACTATAAGATGGTAGACTTAGGCATACCTATGGTAAGAGGTTTTAACCCCATACAATCCACAGGCAGCCCAATCCTAACAGGCTCCTAAACTTTATCAGAGTCTAGATGTACCCTAATCGATCGGCTCCCTACTCCGTAGATACCCTGTGCCGGCCCCATAGTAGTAGGTACCACTTACTAAAGTGGCAACCCTTCGTTGATGTGCACAACCATATCTACTGGTGTCAGGTCGTCTTATCCCCTTCTGCCCGACCCATGCACGCACATGTCCTCGGTCGGTTTGCGCCGCCCACATCATCCTTCACGTTTGGATCTCTTACAATCAGCCCAATGAGCGTGCCTCGACTCCGACCTAGGGAGGAGTCCTCGTAGGATACTGTTATATGGGTTACTGACTGAATTAGGTCCCACACACAAGATGATACAAGCCCTCCCCCTTGTCTTGTATCCCCACTAGGATTTCCTCAGGTTATGTATACCTATTGGTGTCTTTAATTACATAACCCCCTTGGGTTAAGTTTGTGGGCCTATATATAAATATTACCCACTCCCCCTTAGATTCACTTAACCCACCCACTATTCAAACAAATTTACTTAACCCCTATTCAAGTTCATGTTTATACAATCCCTATGGATTCAACTAGGTTAAGTATTTCAATTCATTACCATGTCCATTTATTGTTATAATGTTCTAGACCTCCCACATTAAACCTACAACTTGCAGATGCTGGTTATGCCGGCGGCTCCGGGCAGACTTCTTCCACAAGTTAGGTTTAAACTTGTGTCATAGCACGTTTAGTATTTGCGTACCTAGCCCTCTCACATTAGATTTACCACTTGTGGTCGCTGGATATACCGAGCAGTTATGGGCAAACTTCCACCACAAGCGTAACCCAACCTCGTGTCTAGGCGCAGTTACAGTTTCTAGTTACTGTAACCCTAGGCATTTCATTATTAACCAATTCTTACCTATGTCGTTATAGGTTTCATGCCCCTTTTTCCCAATTATGTTCATAATGAATTATATGCCCTAAATTCATATTCATCAACATTATTCAAGTTATGCCAAATTCCCCATTTACAAGTTATGCCAAATTTCAATGTTTTCCCTCGTTCCCCATTTAACGCGTTCGCAAATTTCAGCGGCATGCCTAGGCTCGAAAGTAGCCAGGCTGTATAAAATAAAAGGGAAAGATAAAGGGAAGATGACAGAGATGATTATACTAACAAAGTTGACATAAACATATAGTGGCGTAGTGATAAGATGGGAATATGAGAATGTATCTGGGGAACATAAGATAATAGAATTGTTTATAACATAGCCGGGATTTCATGATAAGCATGATAAGATCTAAATAATAATTTAGATGTCCAACTAATAACTGATCCAATTTAACCACAAACATGATATGTACAAGGTGATCTAAATAGCAAATTAGATCTAAAATAAAGGTAGGTATGACATGATAAAGGTTAGGATCCAAGTCATAAATATATCAGAATATCATAGGTTCACAAATTATTACAGATCCAACATGATAAAGGTTAAGATCCAAGTCATAGTTATGTCAGAATATCATGGATTCACAAGGTATTATAGATCTGACATGATTCAAGAAGTTACAGGCATAAATCCAAATTACAGTCATATCATGTTATACTTTTTAATTATTTAAATCTAAAAGCAACTTGAAACTCACAGCGTTTGGATCTAGAAAGATAGAAGAAGAATAGTAAAGGTTGGGTCGTAGATCTACACTTGAATATCTAAACTTGATTGCAGAAGAAGAAAAAGATTTGGTTCAGCCAGGCACCGACATCATTTAGGTCTCCATTGATTTTACTGTGAGAAAACTAGAGAAATGAAGCCATATATATAGCTGCCAGCCTCCAGAACTGACCTGCCACGTCATCCTTAGTGGGGTTGACCTATGGGTCGACACCCTCCATGAGGGGTTGACCCAGGTGGTCGAGACCCCCCTCAAGGGGTCGACTCCCCTGGGAGGGAGAATTCCCGCTCAACTGAATTTCTACGATTTGAACGATTTTGAACTGAAATTAGATTTCTGGACCTTATATATATGTATATTTTCTTGCACGTATACAAACTTCAAACCTTCATAACTTCTTCATACGGTGTCCGTTTTACGCAAACCAAATGTCTATCATGACCTAAATTTCGAGACGGACGCAATGGAGCAGCCCGTCCTTAATTCTGAATATTAAATATATTATTCTTTAATTTATCCCTTTATTGTTGTTAAAATTACGGGGTGTTACAGTTGGTATATTTTCGTTCACAATGCTTATAAGCATTGGAGTATTTTTGTTTGCAATGCTTATACATGTCGCAAGATTTTCATTCACAACAAATATAAATATTAATAGTAAAAGAAATATGTATTAGTAATTCTCATATTCTAATATTAATAGTCGATTGATAACTAACACGATTATAATATAGATGATATATAATATGAATCCAAAACTAATATTATTCTAGATTTAAAAAGTATAACTCAATGAACACCAATAGACAACATTCATAATCAAGTAACGACATAGAATATCAGTTAACAATAGACAAGTACTAATCAAATACTAATAGCTCTAGCCACTTTTGTTTTATAGAAGAAGTAGAACTAATTGCTCGACAATAACTTTTCTTCATGTCAAAACCAAAAGCTTCTGCAATTGGATCATTTTCAAGATATTCTACTGCACCATTTTAACTACCATCCAATTTCCTCTTTTCTTCCGCTTCCTCTAGAAGTGTCTGCATTCACTTATTAAAATTTCCAGTTCCATTAAAAATATAAAAAACGCGAGTATTATAATGATAAGCACAATTGTACCGGATATCGATAGGCTTTGTTTAAACTGAGTCTGATGGCTCAGTTAAACTAAGCTTCGACTCAGTTTCAATGGTCATAATAAATGTATATCATAATTAAATGGCCATATGAAGAGACAATATGACCACGCAACTAATATCTGATCCAACAACACTCAACGATTGATATAACATAGTTGAATATATCGATCAATATATCGTTACAGGTAGCACATAAATAAGAAATGAGTGTACAAGGGCAATTCTAAATAGAAGAAAACACTGAATGTCTGGAACATTGTTGGATTTTCAAGTTGTTCGACTGGGCACAGGCATCACAATAAGCACCATTTGTTCCTTGTTAAGAAGCAGAAAACATAGTGAACTATAAAAAAAATCGATTCTTGTAATAACAATGAGGATTTATTTTAGAATTCAAAAATCAAGTGAAGTTTAAATTTTACTGAAAATGTCATAAGTGTTTATTTGGTAAGGATGTACAGATTGCTCAGTTTTAAATTTAAAAAATGCTACTAATACCCAGACAAAATATCCTAATACTTCATCTAAATAATGCTACTAACCTATCTTGCAAAGTAAATGAAAGATTTTTCATATATGACTGGATAAAAACCGTCATCGACGTCATTTCGACTTGATTCAATAAAATACTAACAACCAACACAAAATTTATAGGAAACTTAGGGAATGATGTTCTCATGCATATAAATAAAATCGCCCAGTGGTTTTTCGCACATGGGGCTAATATTCTTTCAACACTATCCAGACTAGAGTTACACAACAAGAACATAATACATGTACCTGAAGGGTCAATGCACTAGTGCGTTTTATGACCAAGAAATTGGTCAGGTGCACAAAGTATGCAAATGCAGAATTTAGGTCGAGGTACCACACGTTCAAATTTATGCATACTCGTACACATATAAAGAAACTCATTATAAGACACATAAGTACACACACACTCCACACTAAAGCAATAGAAAACATTTACACTAGCTTATACCTAGAAATATGCTCATGCAACATTTACAAGGGTGACAACACACAATTTATAATGGGAAGCTACCCCTCACCAAGTTATTATATATAATATACCAACTGGACACTAAAGACAAACCAGCAGTGGCACACATAGATAATTAGGGCTCAATTTCGATACAAAAAATGAGCCGAAAGGCTTAATTTCGAAACTGCAAAAGTTCGGTTTCTATTCAAAATCGAGCCTCGGCTTTTAAAAATTGAGCCTTTCGGCACCGTTTCAATTCGAAACCGAGCCGGAAAGGCTCAATTCAAAAATGAGCCTGGCTCAGTTTCGGATCCGAAATTGAGCCGGATAGGCTTAGCTTAACTGAGCCTTTCCGGCTATGTTTAGAATCCGAAAATGAACCGGGTAGGCTCGGTTTCAAATTGAATTTAAGTTGGATAGACTCAGTTTCCAAACTGAGTGGCTTAGTTTTCGAGTGGCTCAGTTTCCAAACTGAGTGGCTCAGTTTGTTCCTTTTAAGTTCACTAATACTTTAAGACCTTAAACACATCTTGTACACTTCATAATGAAGTAAAGTTTGAAGTAAAATCACATTCCAACAGCATGCTGCATGAATGATACCACTAAATAGAGGCAATAACCAATTAAGTAGCTTGTTGTTCTCATTTCACAAAAAAAAAACCCACACATTTTCCTTATATTATGAACATAACAAAACATGAACAAACCTTCTTGGTACATCTAATAGTTTGTTGTCCTCAATTACCTAACCATTATCACAGTGATTAATTGGAATTACATTTGCATTAGAAAAACATTATACTCTCCAAAAACTGATTGACTACATTTTGTTATCTCTTTGCATTTTATCACTTACGTCGTTTATGGACATTCATTTGACAATGCTTTTCACTACCATGTACAAACCAAAAGCATGTTCACTTCCATGTACACAACCTGCGCATATCAAAAGCAGTTTTGAGGCTCAGTCTAATAAATAGAAGTTGGTTTTCATATGTATATATAAACACACACGAGTAGGGATGAATCAAAAAGCTGAATGACATATAAATCTGGATAAAATGGGACATATTCTCAACTTGAATATGACAAACAAAAACAATTAATGACTTTGAAATATAGAAGAAAGACGAATCATAACTCTAGCACAGCTTATTGTAACAGAAAAACAGATTTAGGTATGAGCATTTGCAAATGAAATGCATCTACATCATTACTTTGAATCCAATATTGAATGTAGAAAATTCAGCAACAAAAACAAATAAATTCAAATGCACAAGAACATCATGTTACCTAGCACTTGCTTTGCAGTTAGCCTAAGCTTTGGATCAGCCTCCAACATCTGCTTAACCAAGTTCTTGGCACTCTCAAAAATGCTTGTCCAGGACTGACGTTTAAAATCAATATCCCCTCCCAGGATAGCTTGTGCAACACCTTGTTTAGATTATGAAATATAAAAGGAAATCATGTAATTTTTAATGACATTTCTGATTTGTATATTCAAGCGCTTTACCATTCACTTGGACTAATAACTTACCATCATTTTTTTCTCATTTAAATGAGACTCGAGCTTTGAATATGAAGCTTAGAATTAGACAGCGAGGCTTACTTTTCACTTAATTACATTACATCAATTATGACAAAGCATTAAAATAAGATTCTAATAGGAAGTTCATATACGATATTCTAAATATAATCGTGTATGAGATTGCAACAAAAAGTTTGGCTTATATGA
Organism: Allium sativum; assembly: GCA_030737875.1. Taxonomy (NCBI): domain Eukaryota; kingdom Viridiplantae; phylum Streptophyta; class Magnoliopsida; order Asparagales; family Amaryllidaceae; genus Allium; species Allium sativum. Next base: position 992,630,657 of record CM060910.1, on the reverse strand, counting down.
TATTCTAATTATGATTTTCACTACTAAGTTCATATACAATATGATATTTGCATTTACGAACAAATTGATATGTAAAAGGTAGCTAAGTTGGGACAACAGTAAATCAAAACAAAGCACTAAAATAATGTAAAATTTCAATGTTTTCTCTACTACAAAAATCTTCAATATTACTAACTTATACTTCAAATTGTAGAGTTTACCAACTATGTACAAAACTTCAATGATTTACAATACTAAGTTAAATGTTTTTTTAAACGAAAAATTGATAAATTGTTACCATCTCATATGTAGTGGTTAAGTAATTTGATTATATAAAGTCCACAAATTACTATTTGGTGTTTTATAAACTTCGACATCTACAAAGAACTTGGTTATTGATTATTTCCATCAATAGATTTCTTTATGCAATCTCTTACGTTCTACTTAAAATTGAGTCTAACGATTCGGGTTTATATCTGACTTGGTGGAAGAATTTTTCCCTACTTAAATGACTATTGCACTCGAGTTTTAAACATAATGGATATTTAGATTCATCCTCTACTTTTGGGTTTAATGACTTCTCATAAAAATGTTTAGATTACACCACTCAATTTATTATTTTTGATCTCTTTCAGCAAATCAATTCCAAGCTCAACCATATAATTTGATAACTTTTTTTATTGCAAAAGGGAAAATATTTGCAGAGGAAACTGCAATTGGACAAATTAAAAATAAGATTGTTTTATAAAACATGTTTTTGAGAAGGGATTACTGTGTATTTTAGAACTACAATATGATTTTGGGTAATGAAAAACATATTTAGAAAATCAAACTTAGTAATGAAAATCATAGTTACTTATAAATGTGACAGGCACAACAGGCTTCTACTTCACGTCTTTGGGTAATTTCTACGTATATGAATATAACAACATTATTTTCTGTTAATTAGTGGTGTCAATGTATTCAAAATGATTAGCAGTTCATCAAAACATAAACATACATATGCAACACGTTTCATAAGGATCTTTCATTTTCATGTGCATAAGGATCTTTCATTTTTAAAATAGAATTCTACTCAGTTTCATGGGCAATTTTTCACAACATGGGGGATCATATAATAAATTGTACCAGACATGTTAAACTCCAAAGTCAGCTCTGAATCAAAATTACACATTTATGCGTCAAATTTGCCTATTCTTTGACCATATTCGAATTCAATCCCAGATCACCAAAAAAAGAAACTCAAAATTATGAAAATCCTAAAACAGCAATGCTTCATAGACTAAGCATAACAAAATTGAGAAACGCAGTTTCAATACATTATAAACCTGAAAAGTAAAAATGAAAATTATGGATTTGAAGAGTTTTTACCTTAAGAGGAACGGCTAAGGCTTGAGCGAAGAAGCAACTGGGAGATGCAGAAGCACCACCGGACAAAGGATGTCGGGGAGCGATGGTAAGCAGATAATCGAAGCATTGATTGCCTCGCGCTGCTAATAAATCGAATCTTAATAGGAATTGACATCAATAAGTTTTGGACGCAGAAGAAGTGAATCGAATCAACATTTCTCTTTTCGATAGCAGTTGAATTTGTTGTTCAAGCGGCCCTTGAAGGAGAAAAGCATGAACAAGCGTTGATGGTTAGGAATTAAGGCATAGAAGTACCCATTTACCAATTTGCCCCTTGGAACATTCGCTCCAATGCTAATATGTGTTGGCATATAAAACATTTAAATATGTATTTTTGGTGACACATTTCTTCTTAGTAACGCTTATTATTGTAGCAAGTCTACAACACAAACAAGTGTTGGCAAATTTAAAAAAAAAACATTACGAAATGGCTATTATGGTGTAGTGATTGAAAGTTTTCTTTTAAGCTCACAATAAATATTATTTATATATTATATTTTATTCCACTGCGATGTGAGACTCTGATTCTGTGTTGCTTTAGCTTCTTATTCTTCTATTCTTAACTTTCTTTCTTTCGTATCCCATTCTCTTATTTCTTTCTTCTAGCTTTCTAGGTTTTCGATACTTAGGTTTTTGACAAGTAATACAAGTTTTATGTATTATTGTCGAAATTCCTGGAATGCTACAAAACCAGTATGCAGGTTTGACGACGCAATGACAATGAGGTTGTCTTCTTTATTTAGCAAATATCAATTAACACTATTGTGATTTCTTAGTTTTTGCATTGGATTGGAAGTACTATAAAATTTAGACATATATTTTCTCATTTCCATATTTAATTAATTATGATTAATTCAAAATTGTTTTTAGTTTATAAATTTTAATGGCTAGTTAACATACAATTAGTCGATAAATAACTATGTTTTTATAGGAAGTTGTGTTTAATGATTTTATTCCAATCGATTAGTTAAAAAAAACTTTGCTTTAAATTATCTTTGAAAATATATTTTATAAATTATAACTAGTAGACTGCACATTCATAATTTTTTTGTTATTATAATAATCATTAATATGTGTTATTATTCAATGCTAATTTTGTAGTGTTTAAAAATACGTAAACAAAAATCGGACACACAAAAATTGTTATTTGCTTTTTTTATTTTTTTTCGTTATTTTTAAATAGTATAAATTGTTTTGATATCTTACATTAGCATTTGTAGAAGTACTTTTTTTTGCTTTTCATTTTATTTACCAAAAGTCCAAGGAACGACCCTGCTGTGGTGGCAAGGTAGGTGAAAATGTTGGTGCAAAGCTTGGTGGAAATGCAGGTGGTGGCATAGACATCATATACTGTTGGTATTTCGTTGTATGATTGTATTTGTCGATCTCGTACCGCAACCATTCTCGAGCATCGTTGTATTACAGAAGTGTGAGCATATCTCTGTTATTATTGATTTGGAGTAGTGAAATTGTCCTTGGAAAGTTGAATATCTTCAAATTGCTTCACACTCAATTGCGGACATCAAATCCGATTTTGAAGTAGTGGACTGTGAGCTTGCATTAGCATAAGGGGAGCTACTAGCATTAGTGGATGGATTAGAGGATAAATTATCTATTGAATAACAATATTTCTAGTTTTTATGTTTTTCATATATCATATCAATAATTACTTCGTTTTTTCCCTCGTTCTTCATCCGTCTTCTTCTGCTTGATCAACTCTTGGAAGAAAAACTTACTTTACCCTTTTATGTGGGTTATAGAAGCGGCAGTTGGATGTTCATGTCTTCAAGTCGGACCTAAAAGCCATCTATATCTCATGTTCGGTCAAAATACGTGTGTGAGGTGTCTTTTGATGGAGGAGAACAGAGTAACTATTGAGGGTTCAAACCCTCGGTACTGGCAGGAGTGAAAGCATCGGCACCAATTGTTCTATTATTACCAAAAATTTGTTTGAGTTCATTCAAAATTTCCATCGGGTGTCTCTTATACTTCAAAATCAAGTTGTCAAACTCCTAAAATTAAAAAGAAACATAAACTAGGTGCGATAAATTAGAAACATAAACTGAGTTTGAAAAAGATAAAATGTACCACTCCTGCGTGCACGATCCACTAAAGTTCGCTTCCACAAATCGTTCCTCGAACGTTATCTCGTCCTGTGCCCATTTTATTTCTCAATTTTTACCAAACTTCTCATTTCTTCTTCAGCGCATTCATATTTGGTCGTAACTTGTTCGATAGTGAACAATGATTCATTTGAAACATACACTAAAGTTTCATTCGGTTTTGTCATTATCTTCTGATGAATTTCTTTTTGGATCGCCCGCCAGCTTGATAAGCTTGGAAGCTATTCAAAAATGTACATGAATTTGCTTGTAAATCCTTGCAACTAGCAACAAACTCTTAAAATCATATATGCATGAATTTTGTTGTCATTTCAACAGCATTTATGTGACGACCCAAACCCGTAACATGAAGGCAAGGGTAATCTTTGGAATATAACACATAAAAAGATAACAGCAGAACAGGAATAATTAAATACACCAGATAATGTACAATAGAATACACTGGATAAATATAATCATCAGAGTTACAGTATATAGGATCATACTTAGTACAAAATACAGTTCAGCTATACATAAAATGTCTACAGCGGAAAAGAAAACATAATATGTACAACAGGAGCTAAACAACAAAAAAAGAGATAAATGATAGAATCCATCTTCAGCTCCAGCTATCCAGAAAGAGCCTGCTAAAACCTGAATACAAGGCTGCCTGTGTAGAAATAGGGGCACCCGAGTTTGCAAGTGAAACAAACTACGAGTCATTCATGGGACTGGTATGAGAAATCTACTTACACATTTTCAAATATGGCTAATCACATGACCACGCCACTTTCGCGGAACGGGTTTACTCCATTGGATAGCCAGTGCTTTAAAACAAATAAATCTTGTAAACATCGCAATGCTTTTTATAAAAATGAAGCCATTATAAGACTCAGTTCCCATCACACAATACAACACAAACCGAAAGATAGAGTTTTAACTCATAATGGCCAAAATATGCTTGATACGACCAAAACAAATCATTTGATATTATTGTTAGTGTATATATGTTTCAAAACCAATTTAAATCATAACTATCAATCATAGACGGCATGGGTACCATATATCATGTCGCCATATATATATATATATATATATATATATATATATATATATGTGTCGTATTTGGAAATTGGATTTCCATCATGAACCAAGGCAAAAGATAGTCCTTACCGAATTCGAGACAATCTATCCTACCACGTCTTAGGATCAGAGCTCGAGTGACCCATAGGAGTCACAGGGCCGGTCCACCGATGTGGATTAAAAATGACTGAACACTGCGTTTCCCTACCCTTTGGGGCGTAAATGACCCCAATGACTCCATCGATCCCGGATCGACCGATATATCCGAGGCGCCTCGCAACAGCAACAACCACACAGGTGAAAATAATATAAATGTCAGGGCTGGTAGATCACTGACACCACCCTAGCTAGAAAGAAACGCATGTCCTCCCTGGATCCATCTCCCGTTTCTGGTCCATACCGGGGTGTGAGGCTCGCGAATTCACGTTACGCACAAAGCAGTGCCACACAGGCCGTGCTTTGATCATCAACCACAAGACTTTGCTTTTCAACAGAAGCCTTGATCATCTGCCACTTAGGCATGCCACACAGACAATTCACTCCATGCGACCGATTTCTATCAATATATAACCTCTGAGCTCGTGCGTCTCAGAGAAGGGCGTTAAGCAAGAGAATAAATTCTCCGCCGCCAAACATATATATATTTAATAGAGATCAATCAGCACAGAACAAAATCCAATGTTAGACACATAGTCCATTTACACGTTCATTCTGGGTCTGGACGAAACCGAAGGCACTCAATACCTCGCATATCCGTACAATCAACAAGTACGTCCGGGTGGCTACTACTTCAGCCCGTTCAAGGTAGCTACTCCCATCATGAGCATCAGTAGCACCTCTCCATTTGACGTGAATATCATCGGTCTTGCACCGTCTTCATATCTTCGACTTTCACTCGTCGATCAATTATTTGAAATGAGAATTAACTCGGCCTTTTCAAATAATTCACGTCTATTTAGAATTTCAAATCAATTCATTTCAATGGTTAAATTATTCGACATCACCAATTCTGTTCTTTAATGTAATTTCACACCAAACACATTCAACCATCAAATATCACATAAACCGAGAAAATTCAGTTTATTTCCATTCCATATCGTTTATAACATTTTATCATGATTTATTGCTATTTTTATTTATTTAAAAATAGCCAATTCATTCAAACGACGCTTCAGGCCATAACGCGGCCGTAGCGCTGTTTTTCTTCAGATTTGATTTACACATATCTGAAAATTTAACCGTTGGATCTTCACAAAATTTATATCATTAGAAAGATCTTTTCAAAACGAATCCAACGGTTTCAGTTTTGGGAAAATCCGACGGTCGGATCTCCCGCACTAATCGTTTGAAGTTACGATTTCAAAATACGAACTGCAGCGTCATTAATTGATTTAATTTAATTATAGGGTGCGTTTTTTACAGGTCCCTGTTAAGGTTTTAAATTAGGCTCACATCCGGTCATAAACTTATTATAAATTAGGTCCCTACTTTCTGAAAATTCATCAAAAAAATATAAAAAAAATTAAAAAATCACGTAAATTCACTATTAATTAAAATAATTATTCGGGAAAAAAATTAGACCTAAAAACATCAAAAACAACGTCAAAATAAAGAATTACGTAAAAAATAATGAAATGCAGTAAAATGCATCAAACGATGCATATAATTCAATAAGATGCATACATGTATGCATTAATTTTAATTCTACGTCACAACTACAGTAAAAACTCATACATGTATGCATATATTGTAAAAACATGCATCTATCCATGCAATTATTTGAAAACAGCGAACTGTAGAGAAACTATTCAATTTTGCATATATTTTCACCTGTATGCATACATATATGCAGTTATACAAAAAAACTGCATATATGTATGTAGATATTCAATAGGAGGGTCTGCCTAAGTGCAAGTATATTCAAATAGTTGCATATACGTACGCAACTAATAGCAATAGTTGCATACATATATGCAAAAAAAAAATTTCTTTGCGTGGGCTTCTGGGATTACTTCAAGATTTTAGAATTTTTTTTTTTATTCATAGCCGCCTTTTTTTTGCCAGAAAATGAAAAATGCGAAGCATGTAAAATGGGAAGGCGGAAGTACCTGAAAATGTGGAGGCGGCAGCAAAAACAGGGGGCGGGTGTGAATATTAAACTATGGCTGGATGTGAGGTGTATTAAGTTTGGAAATAGGGATGTGAGCCTAATATTCACTTAATTATATATATATATATATATATATATATATATATATATATAATCGATTCTGGCGCTATTTTTCTTTAGATTTGAATTAAATATTCCAGACAATCCAACCGTTGGATCTTCACAAAGTTGGTGTCGTTGGAAAGATATTTCCAAAGCGAACCCAACGGTTTCGGTTTTGGGAAAATCCGATGGTCGGATCTCCCGCACTAGTCGTTTGAAATCACGGCTTCAAAACACGAACTACAGCTTCGTTATTCGATTTATTTTAATTATATATATATACATATAATCCTTTCTTCGATTTCAAAACTATATCCACATTATATTTAATAAAAATGATATTTTTATCATCAAAAATATTTATTCCACACATCACCATTTTTAACACTTCATATTCATAATAAAATAGTAGATTTTATTGTTCAATCTATATATTCAACACATGAACGTTTTCGACTTCACACATACGATAAAATATGATTTTTATCATTTTAGTCCTTTATTCAACACATGAATATTTTCTATAGTTTATATATATAATAAAAATGTGATTTTTATTGTAAAACAATTTATTTCAAAACACGATTATTTTATATAGTCTATACATAAGGTAAGAATGTTATTTTTGGTGTTAAAACAATTTATTTAAAATACTAATATTTTATATAGGCTATATATATAATAAAAATGTGATTTTTATTGTAAAACAATTTATTTCAAAACATGAACTCATTCAACACATGAATTTCTATTCAACACATGAATTTCTATTCAACACACAAATATAGTTTCAACACATGAAAATAATTCTAACACATGAATATTATTGAAAATTTCGGCAGCATAACGGCAGGGTAGTTAAAACCGGCACCATCCCTAGTACGGCTCCTCGCTCTACCTTAAAACCTCGCAGTTTTTGACAGTGGGGACTTTCAATATCTAGTTCGCACGCAGGCGAATTTTCCCATATACTAATCCTATTGGGATTTCAATCACAATCAATCATTTCCAATCAACCATTCATGGTATTCACCAAATTTCACATCAATCAATAATCCAAACAATATCACAACCAGTATATATCGTCCATGGTCTGTGGACGAGGGGTGTGTATATATATATACGTATATAAATATATTTCGATTTCACTTCAATTCATTTCAACACATATATTATTTTTACAACGCATATATAACTTATACATCGAACATACAACTTATACAACGCTTATACATGAAGTGTACAACGCTAAAATAACTCATACATCGTACATCGTTGTTCTCCATATTGTTTATAATTTAGAAATCTCACCTTGGGTTCCACTCCACCAAAAATTGCAAAAGGCCCAAAAAATATGCGGTCTCTTCTAGAATGTAAAAGACGTCCTCACGAGTCCACTGTCTCGTGTTTCACTGGATTTCGACAAGAAACGAAAAAGATATGGATTTTATTGTAAAATCATAAACCGTAGCGCTTCAAAGCGCTATAGAAAAATTAAAATAATATACTGCCGTTATCTCAGCTATTCGTTCAAAAATAGATTTTGATTTTCACACAAATCTGTGCAGCGATTCGTCGATCGGTCTTCACCACGAGGAAGAGCAAGGAAAGGCTCGCCAGGGGGGTCCCTCCTGATGAACTCGACGGCCTTGGTAGCCCTCGGCGGCGGCCTGAACGTTGGATGTTCGCGGCGGTGGATCTCCCAAATTACTCAATGAAAAAAAATCCAAACTTGCTATGGATTTGAAGATCTTGACTAGCTCTACAAAATCCTCAACAGGATGGAGGTATAATTTTGAGCGGATTGAGAGGAATCGAGGAGAGAAGGATTTGACTGATTTCCGTCGTCGCCTGGAACGATTATGGGGAGAGAGAAAGTTGTTTGGGCCAATGAGATTTTTCCTTTTATTTATATATTTTTAAAAATTCGAAAATACCCCTAATCTCATATAAACTCCAACTAAACCCAATGGCTGTCGTCCCTAGCTAAATACTCCCATTCCAAACACAATGGGATATGTTTCGTAGGCCCATTCGAATGTTTCAGTCAGTTTTCCTTCAAATTAAAATATAAAACATTCAATATTCGATTTGAACGTACATTTCAATTTGCCGGGGCCACATACTGATTCTAAAAATTCCCGAAAAATAAATCTAGCAATGTTTTGATGATACGGTCCCAACAAAACTAGTTTCGTCGAATTTTGAGACCGTTTGAAAAATGGTCATTTTCTGGTCGATCCAATTTACTATAATTGACCAAAACACATTTTTCTTTGCCACGCTCACATATTAGCTTCAAAAATTATGAAATTTGAAATCTAGCAATAATTTGACATCCCGGATCCAACAAAAGTGGTTTCGTCGAATTCCAAGGTCGTTTGCAAAATGTCTATTTTCACGGGCTATATAAATTCTATAACAACCTTTCTGAAAATTCATTTGGCCATAACTTTTGACTCCCGCTATGAAACTTCGATTTATCAGATTCATTATAAAGATATTCACTAAAAGATTTAAATATTTTTGGTTTCACTAAAATCCGTTTTATTTTGCACCCGGTACAGTCAGTCAAAGTTTGAAATGAAAATTTGAAACTGCAGCGCCATTTCAGGCCTTGTTTATAATTTAAAATAATTATATTCATTTTCAAACATCGATTCAAACTACTTTTCATTGTTATTATTTAAAATATTTATTTTAAATATCCAAAATCCACTAAAATAGCCAAATTAAAAATTTTAAACTGGTTCAGATTTTCCGGGTTGTTACAATCTCCCCCACTTAAAACTTTTCGTCCCTGAAAAGGAATAAAGTCGAAAGTGCTTTGATTAACTAACTCTACTCTCAATCTGGCTTCCATTCTTCAACTTTTCAGTTTCTAAAAATTTTCAAATTCTTCAAAAATTTGGCTAACACCCTAAATTTTCGAAAAATTTCGCCATAACCTCCTTTGTACGGGGAGGGGTTTGAAAATTTATTGGGCCGTATTAGGTACCCAATAAATCCTAATAAGCATGCACATATTTATAGTGATATATTCCGGTGTCCATAGGGAGTGTGTATAGATCATAACTTATGAGAATAAATTCTCGTCACCCTATAAATGGTTTTTGTGCCTTAATGACCAAAGAGACGTGTTTATTGTCATCTCCAGACCCGTGTGGGGTTTTCATTAATCTGGCAATTTACCGTTATATTTTATATGGTCCTTATCAGTCATCAGTTCAACCTGTAAAATATAGTCATCGCCATACAAGCCTCTCGCTCGTATGGTAAATCTTCAACCTCGTCACACAAGCCCCAAATGCTTATGTGGTATATGATGAAGTATGCCTATCTTCAAGAAGTATGTCATGTAATGTAGTTCAAAATTAATTGTTACTATCCTAGGGCGTCATTTATTATTACACACAGAACAACCAGCACTCCGCATCCAATGGCATACATAGGAGTTGATATAATAATAAATTTGCGCATCCAACTCATTAAGGTTTACCTATTTGTCGGGCATGCAAATAAATTCTTTACTCGATAGCTAATCCATTTACCTGTTCAAACATATATAGTACACATGTATATATTTCTATCTATTTTTTTTAAACCAGTTCAATGTGTGATTTAATTGCATAAATTTACCATTCTTTCCTTGATTAAATTAACTATCATTCTAATAATTTAATTAATCAAATCCACCATCACACAACACAAACAACAATCAATTTGTTTTTAACTTTTCAAAAATATACCAATTAATTTATATACTCTTTTAAAATCATTCAGACTATATAATTAAAAAGTTATACATTCATGTAAAGAAAACAACAACAAAGTAGAGAACAAAATGGTAATGCAAAGTATGGTAAATGTACCTTGCACCAGAGTCAATCAGAGACATCCACCCTGCACTTAGGGTAGGCTTTCTTAATGCTTTCCTCTGTTTCCCAAGTACAATCTCGCAGATCTCCACTCCATTGCACTTTGACTAAGTGAACCTTCTTGTTCCTCAGCTCTTTGGTTTCTTTGCCAATGATCTTCATCGGCTCTCTTCTAACTGCCAATTCTAGAGTGATTTCCAAATCCTATTGTGCGGCTTCTTCTACAACGAGATATGGATCATGCACATGCTTTCGCAGTTGAGATATGTGAAATACATCATGCACTCCCGACAACCAATCAGGCAATTGAACCCTATAAGCGAGAGTTCCAACCCGTTCTCGAATAGGAAACGGACCAATAAATTTGGGCGCTAATTTCTCCGTTTTACCGAATCGGATGACTCCTCTCATCGGAGATACCTTCAAATATACATAGTCGCCAACAGCAAATGATATATCTCTTCTTCTCTTATCTGCATAGCTCTTCTATCGGCTTTGAGCAGCTAGTAATCATTTCTTAACGAAATCGACTTTGTCCGCAGCATCGCGAATCATATCAAGCCCCAATACAAGTCTATTACCAGGTTCTACCCAACAAGAAGGGGATCGGCACGGTCTACCATACAATACTTCGAATGGAGACATTTTCAGACTCGCCTGGTAGCTGTTGTTATATGAGAATTCGGCCAAATGTAAATGGTCTTCCCATGATCCGCCAAAATCAATAATACACGCCCGCAACAGATCTTCAAGAATACGATTCACCCTCTCAGTTTGACCATCTGTTTGAGGATGATATGCAGTGCTCAAATTCAGCTTCGTTCCCAATTCTGCTTGGAATGCTTCCCAGAATTTACTAACAAAATTCGGGTCACGATCACTAACTATACTCATGGGAACTCCGTACAGTCTAACAATTTCTTTGAAATAAACCTGCGCCAGACTCTGAGCAGTTCTATTCGATTTGACATGTATGAAATGGGCGGTCTTCGTGAAACGATCTACGATCACCCAAATACTGTCATTTCCTTTCCTGGTTCTGGGCAAACCATCTATGAAATCCATAGAAATATGTTCCCACTTCCCACCTGGAATTTCCAAAGGTTGCAACAATCCAGCGAGCTTCTGCTGATCGCTTTTGACTTGTTGACAAGTGGAACACCGACTTACATATAAGGAGATGTCTCATTTCATAGATTTCCACCAGAAAGTGCGTTTGATATCATTATACATCTTGCTCACTCCTGGATGGATACTAAGCTTGGCTTTGTGACATTCATCTAATACTTCTCTCTGGAGTTCAGGGATGTTTGGCACACATATTCGGCCTTTTAACCTAAGAATCCCGTCGTTATCTATCTGAAAACTCGAGGGCTCGCCTTTCTGAATTCTCTCTCTGATCTTCTGAATGAAGTGATCATCCTTCTGAAGAGCAGATATGTTATCAATCAACAAAGGCGTGATGATAAGATTGGCGATAATCAGATTCTTTCTGCTGAGCGCATCGTCCACAACATTAGCTTTCCCCGGTGTATATAAGATATCAAGATCATATGCTGCGAGAAATTCTAGCCAACGTTGATGTCTCATATTCAGATCCTTCTGGGTGAATAAATATTTCAATGATTAATGATCAGTGTATAATTCAAACTTCTCACCCAATAGATAATGCCTCCAGATTTTCATAGCAAACACGATAGCCAACAATTCAAGATCGTGAGTTACATAATTCTTTTCATGGGGTTTCAATTGACGTCTAGCATAAGCGACTATATGGCCTCTTTGCATTAACACTGCGCCAAGGCCTTCTTTAGAAGCATCGGTCTAGACTTTTAAATCCTGATTACCATCAATAATTGTAAGCACTGGAGCAGTCGTCAATTTTAACTTCAGCTCCTGGAAAGCTGCCTCACATTCGGGAGTCCAGTTGAATCTCGAATGTTTCTTAGTAAGCTTCGTTAAGTGACTGGATATCTTCGAAAAATTCTCAACGAACTTCCGATAATAACTGGCCAATCCAAGGAAACTCCTGACTTATGTGGGCGTACGAGGCTGTTTCCAATTCTGAATAGCAGTGATTTTACTGGGATCCACTGAAATTCCTTCTTTTGACACGACGTGGCCAAGAAATTTGACTTCTTCTTGCCAGAATATGCATTTGAAAAACTTTGCTTTCAACACATTCTTTCTCAGAATTTCTAACACTTGTTCCAAATGTTTCTCATGCTCACTCTCTGACTTAGAGAAGACCAATATATCATCAATGAAAACCAGAACAAATTTATTCAATACTCCCCTGAATACCTGGTTCATTAGATCAACAAAATATGTTGGAGTGTTACATAAGCCAAACGGCATTACTAACCACTCGTAGAATAAATCTGGGCCTCTGAATGTTGTCAAAGGAACACACTCTTCGGCAATACGAAGCTGATGGAAACCTGTAGCTAGGTCCACTCGTGAAAACACTTGTGCTCCATTCAATCTATCCAACAAATCATCAATCCGCGGCAATGGATATTTGTTTTTCAGCGTCTGCTTATTCAAGTCATGATAATCTACACATAGTCTGAGAGTACCATCTGACTTCGGGACAAATACCACAGCTGCTCCCCAATCAGAGAAACTAGGCCTGATCAGACCTTTCCATACTAGCTGTCGAGTTTGATTGTCTAACTCTTCTTCTTCCTTCAAGGTCATTCTTCGAATAGCGTGAACTACTGGCCTTGCATTTGGAACTAAAGAGATTTTAAAATCAATTTCTCTCTGCGGAGGTAAGCTAACAACTTCTTCGAACACATCCGCATAGTTCTTGACAATAGGAATATTTTCAATGTCGATAGGAATATTCTCCGGAACGACAGGAACAGGTTCTATTTGAGCAGGAGAAACCTCCAAAGCTGCCCAAAAGTCTTTTCTATCAGAATTCGGACTTTCACAGGGAATGGTTATATAGTCACCTGATTTAATCTTTGCCTTAACGACTCTGTCGGCGCATTTAACCGTAGCTTCATATTTGGTTAACCCGTCTAACCCCAAGATAAGATCAAATTCTGTAAAATTCATGACGACCGCGATGGTAGGGAACCGATAACGGGAAAAAGAAACCGGCACCCCACAAACCCAACTAAGATCGAGGGAACCCCCAACCGGATTATGGACAGTCATGGGTTCTCTGAGCTTTTTCAAATTCAAATCTAGTTTCTTAACCGCATTCTTGGCAAGCTTCGCGACGCGTCTGTATCAAACAATACTTTAACTGGGATATTTTTGACGATAAGCGTGCCTTCTAAAACATCTGGCCTTTCCTGACTAGCTGAGGGTTCAGAAGTTTCTGCTACTTTATTTACCTGAGCCACTTCAGATTTCTGTGATAGTCGGCAATCCTGTTTTACGTGACCAACCTGCTGGCAAAGAATGCACTTTCTATCTTCTGGAACCTTGTTCTTGGATTTAGCTCCCTTATTCTTTCGCTTGTTCGAAGATTTACAATTTCTCATTGAATGCCCTTGCTGATTACACTTTAAACATACGACTGCTTTAGCCCTTTTCTGACTGGCCCTTGACCCCTTATCGCCTTCAGACTTTCTACTTACCTCAGGCTGCATACTAGCCTCTGGCTGTGTACTTGTCTCTGGGCTATCAGTTTCGAATTTCCTTTTGTTGCTCGAACTGACTTCCTCTTCATCGACTAAAAGACTTCGATTATTTAGATCTTCATACTGATAAGCCATGTATATCATTTCAGAAAAAGGAAACTTCACATGCCCCATTACTTTATTCTGGTATTTTCTTTGGAGCAGGTTGATAAACCTCAGATTCTTTCTCTTCGGATTTTGAATTAGATGAGGAGAAAAATGAGAAAGTTCATTGAATCTCTTATGGTATTCTGGGGTATTCATATCTCCTTGTATCAGATAGTAGAATTCATCACATAACTGCTCAGTTGCTTCTGGAGGAATAAATTTTTCACTGAAAATCTCTTTGAATCTGTCCCAGGTGATATCACCTTCTGGATTATTTTTAACAATCGAATCCCACCAAAACAAAGCTTCGTCTTTGAGTGCCCAAGATGCCAATAATCTTCTCTGGTCATCCCTTAGCTTTAAACCTTCAAAGATTTTCTCAGCAGAACGAATCCAAGCTTGTGTTTTAATAATAGATTCCTCGCCCAAGAATGGTACTCCACCCATATTTCTATATTTCTTAAGTAAAGCTTCAACATCTGGTTCCAACCAACCTCTTTTACTTCTATCACTCATTTTTCAATGTCTGCAAATAGCAGACAAAGTGTTAGGCCAACCGAAAAGGTAATTTTAAAACATGGAGACATATACTTGAATGTAAATGTGTCTATTAGGGCGTATTTCATTCTGCTATACTCATACTAGGATATTGCTGATCCTATCTATAATGAGTTATTTGTCCTAGAACACTACGGGTTCTATTTCTGACGAGTTCGTTAATATGTTATATTACAGAACTAAGCTTAACCAAAGCTCTGATACCACGATTGTGACGACCCAAACCCGTAACACGAAGGCAAGGGTAATCTTTGGAATATAACACATAAACAGATAACAGTAGAATAGAAATAATTAAATACACCAGATAATGTACAATAGAATACACTAGATAAATATAATCATCAGAGTTACACAGTATATAGGATCATACTTAGTACAAAATACAGTTCAGCTATACATAAAATGTCTACAGCGGAAAAGAAAACATAATATGTACAACAGGAGCTGAACAACATAAAATGAGATAAATGATAGAATCCATCTTCAGCTCCAGTTATCCAGAAAGAGCCTGCTAAAACCTGAATACAAGGCTGTCCGTGTAGAAATAGGGGCACCCGAGTTTGCAAGTGAAACAAACTACGAGTCAGTCATGGGACTGGTATGAGAAATCTATTTACACATTTTCAAATATGGCTAATCACTTGACCATGCCACTTTCGCGGAACGGGTTTACTCCATTGGATTGCCAGTGCTTTAAAACAAATAAATCTTTTAAGCATCGCAATGCTTTTTATAAAAATGAAGCCATTATAAGACTCAGTTCCCATCACACAATGCAACACAAACCGGAGGATAGAGTTTTACCTTATAATGGCCAAAATATGCTTGATACGAGCAAAACAAATCATTGGATATTATTGCTAGTGTATATATGTTTCAAAAACAATTTCAATCATAACTATCAATCATAGACGGCATGGGTACCATATGTCATGTCGCCCTATATATATATATATATATATATATATATATATATACACACACACACACACACACACACAAAATCAAAACCGCACGGTGTCGTATTTGGAAATTGGATTTCCATCATGAACCAAGGCAAAAGATAGTCCTTACTGAATTCGAGACAATCTAGCCTACCATGTCTCAGGATCAGAGCTCGAGTGAACCTTAGGAGCCACAGGGCCGGTCCACCGATGTGGATTAAAAATGCCTGAACACTGCGTTTCCCCACCCTTTGGGGTGTAAATGAGCCCCATGACTCCATCGGTCCCGGATCGACCGATATATCTGAGGCGCCTCGCAACAGCAACAACTACACAGGTGAAAATAATATAAATGTCAGGGCTGGTAGGTCATTGACACCACCTTAGCTAGAAAGAAACGCATGTCCTCCCTGGATCCTTCTCCCGTTTCTGGTCCATACCGGGGTGTGAGGCTCGCGAATTCACGTTATACACAAAGCTATGCCACACAGGTCGTGCTTTGATCATCAACCACAAGACTTTGCTTTTCAACAGAAGCCTTGATCAATTGCCACTTAGGCATGCCACACAGACAATTCACTCCATGCGACTGATTTCTATCGATATATAACCTCTGAGATTGTGCGTCTCAGAGTAGGGCGTTAAGAAAGAGAATAAATTCTCCGCCGCCAAACAGATATATATTTAATAGAGATCAATCAGCACAGAACAAAATCCAATGTCAGACACACAGTCCATTTACACGTTCATCCTCGGTCAGAACGAAACCGGAGGCACTCAATACCTCGCATATCCGTACAATCAACAAGTACGTCCGGGTGGCTACTACTTCAGTCCCTTCAAGGTAGCTACTCCCATCATGAGCATCAGTAGCACCCCTCCATTCGACGTGATGATCATCGGTCTTGCATCGTCTTCGTATCTTCGACTTTCACTCGTCGATCAATTATTTGAAATGAGAATTAACTCGGCCTTTTCAAATAATTCACGCATATTTAGAATTTCAAATCAGTTCATTTCAATGGTTAAATTATTCGACATCACAAATTCTGTTCTTTAATGTAATTTCACGCCAAATACATTCAACCATCTAATATCACATAAACCGAGCAAATTCAGTTTATTTCCATTTCATATCGTTTATAATATTTTATCACGATTTATCGCAATTTTTATTTATTTAAAAATAGCCAATTCATTCAAACGACGCTTCAGGCCATAACGCGGCCGTGGCGCTGTTTTTCTTCAGATTTGATTTACACATATCTGAAAATCTAACAGTTGGATCTTCACAAAATTTATATCATTAGAAAGATCTTTTCAAAATGAATCCAATGGTTTCAGTTTTGGGAAAATTCGACGGTCGGATCTCCCGCACTAATCGTTTGAAGTTACGATTTCAAAATACGAACTGCAGCACCATTATTCGATTTAGTTTAATTATATATATATATATAATCCTTTCTTCGATTTCAAAACTATATTCGCTTTATATATTTGATAAAAATGATATTTTTATCATCAAAAATATTTATTCCACACATCACCATTTTTAACACTTCATATTCACAATAAAAATGTAGATTTTATTGTTCAATCTATATATTCAACACATGAACGTTTTCGACTTCACACATATGATAAAATATGATTTTTATCATTCTAGTCCTTTATTCAACACATGAATATTTTCTATAGTTTATATATAATAAAAATGTGATTTTTATTGTAAAACAATTTATTTCAAAACACGATTATTTTATATAGTCTATACATAAGGTAAAAAAGTTATTTTTGGTGTTAAAACAATTTATTTAAAAAACTAATATTTTATATAGGCTATACATATAATAAAAATGTAATTTTTATTGTAAAACAATTTATTTCAAAACACGAACCCATTCAACACATGAATTTCTATTCAACACGCGAATATAGTTTCAACACATGAAAATAATTCTAACATATGAATATTATTGAAAATTTCGGCAGCATAACGGCAGGGTAGTTAAAACCGGTACCGTCCCTAGTATGGCTCCTCGCTCTACCTTAAAACCTCGTGGTTTTTGACAATGGGGATTTTCACTATCTAGTTTGCACGTAGGTGAATTGTCCCATATACTAATCCTATTGGGATTTCAATCACAATCAATCATTTCCAATCAACCATTCATGGTATTCACCAAATTTCACATCAACCATTAATCCAAACAATTATATATCGTGCATGGTCTGTGGACTAGCGGAGTGTATATACATATATATATATATACACGTATATAAATATATTTTGATTTCACTTCAAGTCATTTCAACACATATATTATTTTTACAATGCATATATAACTTATACATCGAACATACAACTTATACAACGCTTATACATGAGGTGTACAACGCTTATATAACTCATACATCGACTATATAATTTATACATCATTGTTCTCCATATCGTTTATAATTTAGAAATCTCACATTGGGTTCCATTCCACCAAAAATTGCAGAAGGCTCAGAAAAATATGCGGTCTCTTCTAAAATGTAGTAGACGTCCTCATGAGTCCTTTGTCTCTAGTTTCACTGGATTTTGATAAGAAATGAAAAAGATATGATTTTTATTGTAAAATCATAAACCGTAGCGCTTTAAAGCGCTATAGAACAATTAAAATAATATACTGCCGTTACCTCAGCTATTCTTTCAAAACTAGGTTTTGATTTTCACGCAAATCCGTGCAGCGATTCGTCGATCGATCTTCACCACGAGGAAGAGCAAGGAGAGGCATGCCAGGGGGGTCCCCTCCTGATGAACTCGACATCCTTGGTAGCCCTCGGTGGCTGCCTGAACGTCGGATGTTCACGGGGGTGGATCTCCCAAATTACTCAAAGAAAAAAAATCCAAACTTGTTATGGATTTGAAGATCTTGACTAGCTCTACAAAATCCTCAACAGGATGGAGGTCTAATTTTGGGCGAATTGAGAGGAATAGAGGAGGGAAGGATTTGACTGATTTCCATCATCGCCTGGAACGATTACGGGGAGAGAGAAAGTTGTTTGGGCCAATGAGATTTTTCCTTTTATTTATATATTTTTGAAAATTCGAAAATACCCCTAGTCTCATACAAACTCCAATCCAAACCCAACAACTGTTGTCCCTAGCTAAATACCCCTGTTCCGAACACAATGGGATATGTTTCGTAGGCCCATTAGAATGTTTCAGTCAGTTTTCCCTCAAATTAAAATATAAAACATTCAATATTCGATTTGAACGTACATTTCAATTTACCTGGGCCACATACTGATTCTAAAAATTCCCAAAAAATAAATCTAGCTATGTTTTGACGATACGGTCCCAACAAAACAAGTTTCGTCGAATTCTGGGACCGTTTGAAAAAAGGCCATTTTCTGGTCGGTCCAATTTACTGTAATTGACCAAAACACATTTTTCTTCGCCACGCTCACATAAACCTAGCAATAATTTGACATCCGGATTCAACAAAGGTGGTTTCGTCGAATTCCGAGGTCATTTGCAAAATGTCTATTTTCACGGGCTATATAAATTCTATAGCGACCTTTCTGAAAATTCATTTGGCCATAACTTTTGACTCCCGCTATGAAACTTCGATTTTTCAGATTCGTTAGAAATATATTCACTAACATATATAAATATTTTTAGTTTCACTAAAATCCGTTTTATTTTGCACCCGGTACAGTCAGTCAAAGTTTGAAATGAAAATTTGAAACTACCGCGCCATTTCAGGCCTTGTTTATAATTTAAAATAATTATATTCATTTTCAAACATCGATTCAAACTACTTTTCGTTGTTATTATTTAAAATATTTATTTTAAATATCCAAAATCCACTAAAATAGCCAAATTAAAATTTTTAAACTGGTTCAGATTTTCCAGGTTGTTACAATTTATATCCAAAATTAGACATATACTTTTCAAACAAGATTTGCATATATGTTATAATGCCTAGTATTTATATAACACTAATGTAACTTTTATAGGAGTCCGATATCAATGTCTCATTTTTGTATATTGATAAATCCCAAATATCATACTATAAGCGTTTGAGAAATCGTCTGGTTCCAAGACCATAAATATTTATTATGTTTGAAAGCATGCTTTATCTATTTTAAAACTTGTTAAGGAATCAACTTTTTTACTAGGTGTAAATTACATATCATGTTTATAAATGTATATGCATTCCTTGTTTCTAGGACATTTCAATAATTGTAGCTGATTGATATTTCATCCATGTAATATTGTTAATGATTGCGGCTTTGTATGCATGTATTTCATGTAGCTGATTGATATTTTATGTAAAATCTTTAGGTTATGCAGCAGAAATTCAAAATATGTAGTGTATTAAAGGATTCATAGTTAGCAGAATTTCAAAATATGCAGCTTTTATGTAATACCTGCTTGTTCTGGAGGTTTTGTATGTACTTCAACTTAATTTTCTCAGAATTTCAAATTATGCAGTGTATTGTGTAACTATTTCATGTATGTCTTGTTCAAAACTGCTGTGTATTGTGTTGTTTATTTCATTTTGTCATGCACTCATTTTCGTTAAATTTGGTGATACAAAGTCACATATAAGTGGAAACAAATATGCAAAATGAGAAGTACATATTTTTAATATGGAAATGCATTAATTATTGATTGCATTTGCATGAGATAAATGCAAGATTATTTTCTTCCATCTTTGCTGTGGAAGAGATTAAGTTGTTTACTTGCTATTTCTTAGCTATTACTTACATCAGTTATTTTCCTCCAGTATTTATTACCATATCTTGGTAATTTTATTGATGGCTCACATATATTTCACGATCTATATATTGAATGGTAGACTTCATTGTAAACTCATCCTAGCATGGAGTCGGTGATCCCCAAATGGAGTTTCTCTTCTTATTAAGTCTAATTTGAGGTTTTGGTTATGTAAACTCTTATTTTGTAATCTCTTGTATCTCTGTCTTATGTGGAATAAAATATCTCTCCTTTGGACTTGACATACACTATCTTATTAATGACAGTGGAACTAGTATAAATATTTCATGTCTTTATTTTCTTCTTTATAGTTGTATACTATTTGTTTGGAGCAATAGAATAATTATTGTCTGATTGATGTTCAGTTGGCAAATCTAGATCCTGATTATTGTGCTTCTGCATATGTGCAACCTTTTTTGCACAACAGATTGGTATCAGAGTAATCTGTGCAATTTTTTGCACAACAGATTGGTATCAAAGAATTTGCGCAATTTTTGCACAACAAGTTGGTATCACAACAAGTCGATTTGTTTAGATAGTGCATCAATGGTTTCAAGAAAAAGAGGCAAATATGCTAGTAATTATTCTACCATTGAATTTTGGGGAAAAGGAAAGCTTTAGTGGAGGAGATTATATTGAGAGTGAAGAGCGTTCCAATCTGGGAACCTTTGGCATGATAAGGAGTGCTGACGAGGAAAATTTTCGTGGACTAAACGCACGCCAACACCCAAGTGTATGTGTATTAGCAACACAACAGTCCAAATTAAAAGTAAAGAAAAGCAGGAGAACACGGCTTTTTATAGTGGTTCGGCACTAACGCACACGTTCACTTTGTAGTAATCATTCATCATATACTTGACGATTACAAAGTTTGTTCAAGTCCAGGTAATTTCAATGTACAAAGTTGTATGATAGAACAACAAATGGTTTGCTAATTCTAAACTTTGTCCAAACATTTCTTCTTCTTCATTGAATGAAAAACGTGTTGACTTGGTCAACAATGTCCGAGAAATCCAAAAGTATTGTAAATGTCCAAGAGTTGATGGAAAAAGCGTATGCAACGTTTAAGTGTTCCATGCGATGTCCAATAGTCATAGAGAAGAAAATGGAAGCCATTAATGGTGCTTGAAAGCTTCAAGAAGTCCAAAATGCCAAGAGAATCCAACCTTTTTGAATGCCAAGATTGAGGGTATTTATAGGTAGAGGGTTAGGTAGGAGTAGGTGAGAATCGGGGACCACTCACCTGAAATTCGCATTCCTCAGTTCGTAGAAGGAAATTTTGTATCGCTCCCTCTAGGGGATACGAAATTTTCAGGGGATGTAACAACCCGTATTTTTATAACATGTTAAAACAAGAAATCAAGGCAGAATTAAATTTTGAAGTCAGAATTAGGGGAAACGGGTAACGCCATTGCGTTCGCCTCGAAATTTTACATGAAATAGAGTCTGATTTTTTGAAAATTGGAGTCCGAATGAAGAAGTTATGGCCAGTACAAGTTTCAGCAGTTTTCAGGCAGCACTGGACCAGGAGGTCGACCTACCCCCCCCCCCCCCCCCAGGTCGACCATAGGGTCGACCTACCCCCTAGGTCGACCATAGTGTCGACCTCCCCCCCTTACAGTTCGACCTGGTCGGCCTGTTTTGACCCAGAACCCATTTATGAAGCCTGAGACGTGTTTTGATGGTCTGGATTGATTCTAGGGTTAATCTAAGGGCCTAAACTAGTTGCTACACCTATAAAAACACCCTTAGACCTAACCTAATTCACAAAAAATCGTTCTTACATCAAAATGTTGTTTAAATCCCTCTTTATCATGGTCGCCGCCTCTAATAAATTTCCTAAGCTTTCATACACAATCCAATTCAAAGATTAAAGCTTCTACAATGATTCAAGACAATAAACCAAAAACGTCACTGCAACATTCCACAACAAATTTAGTTCTTAATTCATTAGCCATGCTCTGTAAGTTCTAGTTGTTTTTATATTTAAACATTTAATTATAATATGGTCATGGAATAAAGTGGAATTGGATTTAAGTATGTTTATCGATCTATTTCTGTTGCTTCTTGGATCTTGAGTTTTGAGACTTGTCTATCTTTATTCCCATGTCTAATTTATGATCTATTCAGCCTGTTGTAAATCAGTTTTCTTGATTCATATTGATATTATCACCAAGTTGTAATCTTCATGCCTATGATGATGTTTTTCTCTCTGATCTTATTTTTATGTAAAATTCTACCTTCCCCTATTTATTTTCTTTTGATGAATCTAGATCAATTTCGGACCTAGGCCTAAACTACGATATACGTGCGATGGTATACGGGGGAAATATTGAAATATTTCCTAGTGGAATATATGTGTTTGGTGGAATTGATGGCATAACATAAAAATTGGATATTTGGGTATTACTACTCTTAACATGAAATTGGAAATTTGGGTATTGTCAATATAATTGAAATTGCAAGTTTGGGCATTGGCATAAATAATTTGGCATGAAGTGGGCATACATGAATTGGCATGTATGTTAAATCACGAGTTTGGGACTATGTAAGTTTAAATCAAAAGATTGGGCTTATGTTAATTAGGCATATGTAGAATTGGGAATTTGAACATGAAAGCAATTGTAAATTTGATAATTTGCATAAACATGTATTATGAACTTGGGCAACTGACATGTATTGTAATAAAAAGATTATAGTTTGAGATAACTACATCATGAATCATGATTTGGGTTTATTGGGTAAAAAACTTGATACATGTAATTTTGGCTAGAACTTGATATGGTAAAATGGCATAAAAATTGGCATACATGTAAAACGGCACGAATTGAACGTATGTAAATTTGGTATGAATTGGGCATATGTAAAACTAACATGTAACCTAGAACTTGGGCATATGTTAATTATGTAAAATTTGGAGTAGAAACATATATGATAATTTATGACTTGGAGAAAGTTTAATATGAACGCGCCTAAGTTGGTATGTATTGGACATCTAGAAGGCACGTAAGCATGCTTATGAACTTGAAACATGAATTGGTTATGAATATGATCATTAACTTTATAATAAGCATAAGTGAAAACATGAAACTTGACATGAAACTTGACATGAAACTCGCCATGAAACTAGACACGAACTTGACATTAAACTTGAACATGGACATGACATTAGAATAAACATGAAAATGGCCAACTCGAGGTTGGGTTGAGTTTGCAGTGTAAATCTGCCCGGAACCGCCCGGCAAATCCAGTTACTGCAAACAATATGATCCAATGTGGGTAGTTGGTCATATCGCGCTTGAAACCCGAGGTCAGACTGAGTTGTGGTGTAAATCTTCCCGGAACCGCCCAGCATATCCAGTGGCCACAACAACAGGTCTGATGTGAGAGGTTGGGGTGCATTAACGAATTAATGCCACATGATAGGGTTAATTCATGAACCGCTTGAATATACATAACCAATCTGACACGATGATTTGATAGGGTTAAGTCATGAACCGCTTGAATATACTTAACCAATTTGACACGATGATTTGATAGGTTTAAGTCATGAACCGCTTGAATATACTTAACCAATTTGACACGATGATTTGATAGGGTTAAGTCATGAACCGCTTGAATATACTTAACCAACTTGAGAGATGATTCGTAGAGCTAAGTCATGAACTTGAACGACAACACTTAACCAATTTGACATGACACGTAGGCGGGTTAAGTCACGAACTTGAATGACAACACTTAACCAACTTGACATGCTAGACTGATAGGGTTAAGTCTCGAATTTAAATGACAACACTTAACCTACTGGATGGAAACCCTAGTTACGCGGTCCTTATCGGCAGTAACCCACTAGATGTATCACGGTACCCTGGAACTAGGCAGGGTGGGGCACGATTACTGAGCTGATTGTAAGCGATCAGAACGACGGCTGAGTTGGTGCGCCATTGTAGGTTCAGGCGGACTATGGTCGTGCACGTAGTCCGGAGTTGAAAAAGCAGGCATTGGGCACCAGTAGGTTTACACTGTGCGTGCTTGATTCGTGTCGGTGGCTGGCACCCTAGGGCTTGATACACCCTAAGGTGGACCTAGCACAGATAACTACATTCGTGATAGGGCCGTATGACACAGAAACATGAACGAGCTAGGACTTGTAGGGAGCCGATCGATTAATAGATCGTTACGTGGAAAAAAGGTGTTGTTCGTTAGGTAGCATAATCCCTAGTGGTCCTAGGTGGCATAAACCCTAATCGAATCTAGGAAACGTTCAATAGGTAGCATAATCCCTAGTGGTCCTAGGTGGCATAAATCCTAGTTGAACATGCGATAGTTCATGATAAGGAAACCTAGCCAAAACAAGGCCAAATGATTTCAAGAATGGTGGCACTACGTTGAAGTAGTATAGAAATACGTGATGAAACCCGTACGATATACGGTAAGGGAATGTACATATACATGGAAAGGATGATACGGGTTGGGGTACTAGTACAGTTGGTGCAGAGAATTTTGGAAATCAAAGAAAATAGTGGAATGGTGAAGCTTAGAAATCTTGCGATGTTATACTTAATAGAAACCTTGCAATGTGATACTTGGTAGAAACCTTGTGATGATACTCTTGATAGGAAGCATGGAATGTTATACTTGATTCATCGTGCCTGTAGCTTACCTTGTCATCATGCTTATGTTAACTTTCAGTTTATTTATGCCATATTATCTTCACCTGTTTTTATGCTGAAAGCCACTAGAACTTACTCAGTCTTTATGACTGACCCAGTTTGTTTCGCCTCTTTTTCTTTCGTTTCCCCCCAGGTTCGCAGGGTGCGAATACAGCTTAGTTCGGATCTTACCAAGCTCCAAGGCTCTTTCATGTAGTGCTTGGATTTCTCTTGGTTATGGCTTGCTTTGCTTTATTGGGGAATACTACAATTTATTTTCACGCTTCTTTGTTTTTGAGCAAGACAGATATTTTAGCTATGTAATTGGGTATTGGAAGTTGATGGGCTTTTATTGTAAACAATTATATTTAATAAATGATTTGACTTCCACTTTACCTTCCGCTGTTTTATATGTGTTTGTCTTGTAATATTTATGTTCCAGTACCCATAATGCCCCACTGAAGTTAAGACATTCCCTTTGTGAGTGACCTTAACAGATGTGGGGTGTTACATTTGGTAGCAGAGCCGAAGGTTACCAGACTGGGCAAATGTTTTTAAAACCTTTTGAAATTATTTTCAAAACCATTTACAAAGAACCATTTTTCTAGAAAAGTTTTGTTTTATGAAAGGCATATTCCCCAAAGCCATATGCATTATCTTTTGATTCTCTCGTTGAGTCTCTTCTCTTTTTCTTTTTCACCATAGTTTGTAGGCATACAACGCATGTAGGAGGGCAAAGAAGTGCCCAACCTCCATCAAGAGCCGCAGTAGTTCCATCTGCGACTAATCTTATTTCAAGCTTTGTAGGGTTGCTATGCGATGGAGGTAGCTTTCGAGAAACTTGTCAACAAGCTATACAAGGATAGTAAGAATGAGGATAAAGAACACAAGCCTAAGGATGAGAAACTTGTTGATAAGGCGTAATCCATGAAGGAGGAAAAGGTGAAAAGGGAAGAGGTCAAAGTAAAAGAATAATAAAACCCATGATAAGAAAGAACATCGTTGGTATGGTAAAAAGGGACATGTAGTTAAGTATCATAGGACAAGGACAAGGGCAAAGGACAAGATCGTCGAGAAGGCAATTGTATGCTCTCACTACTAGCATACCTAAGAGAGGTGGTAATGTCTCTGTTAAAATTTTAGCTTCTCTTTTCTATCATACCGTGGGAACTTTGTTTTTATACATCGCATCCTTTTAATTCTGCCTCGATAGTTGAGTCTCTGCACCTTAGTACTAGCGTAGTAGAGGATCCTATTTTTGTCTCAAATCCGGTTGGGGAATCGGCTCATTTATTCATGACTTGTTTGGATTTGAGAATGTCTATGCTAAGTGTTGAGTTTAGAAGTAAAGCTTATGTTTTTGGGCTATGGGTTGATTCTAGGGATGGAGTGTTTGTCCAGAAATGGTACCATTCTCGAGTATGAAAAGAGGGTAGTTGGACGCTTGACTTGCCTTGGTAATGCCCTCGAAGTCTAGTGTAACCCTTAGGGTTCTGCCATGTTTAGTTACCTAGAATCTCTTGATACATTTATCGATCCGCTCGAGTAGTGTTCGCCACTAAGGCGGATGGTTCATTTCGCTTATGCATGAGTTATAGAAAATCACCTTAGTAAGTACACTTGGCAACATGGTTGGCATTTGTTTATTTTCAAGAGATAATTCATTTATGTGGAATACCTTCTAGTAAGTGAATGAGATCCAAGATTCACTAGTGAATTTTGGAGAGCTTGCACGAAACCATGAGTACGCAGTTATGTTTGAATCGGGTATACTAGAAAGAGAATAAGCGAAAGTGGAACGAGAGGCGACAGTGGAATGAGTTCCAACTCATATTCTGGGAACAAGAATTAAGGAACTACGAAATTGTGAAGTTAAAGACGGTCAAAGCACAATGGAGTTAAGCTCAAGGAAATACGACTTAGAAGATTGAAGACTAGACACACGCATCATATCTCTTTTTAAGAGTATATCCTTGATCCCTCTTTTCCTGTAGAGCTTACTTGTATGCTATCTTTTAAGTATAACCTCTCGGTCCTATTCTCAATCCTATTTCTGTTGCAAATCCCATAGGGAGTATGACTTATCTGTTAGTAGTACATGTTGGGGCTTGAGGGTGTCCGTTGGGTTGACTAAACTTTTTGGGTTTTATAGGATATGGGCTGGTGCTTAGAGAGTTCTTCTCCTATTCAGTATATATGTGACGTAGATTTCCAGCTTTGACATTGCCTAATGGGCACAAAGCTTTTACTTGCTTCTATCATTCGGCTATATCTTTAGGTAGGAACAATTGGGTGAAACATGTGTTTGAGACATGTTATGATTGATGGTTGCAAGTGGTCGCAAGTGGTTGCATAACACACATTAGGCACTAGATCGGCTCAGACACATTTTCATATTGCATATGCATGAGTATTTATACTTGTTTATGGATGAAATTGAATGTGTTATCATGTGAATGTTGCATATGGATGGATGTTTGAGCACACATATATTGTTTATGTGATTAGGGCTATTTGCATACATGTTGGACTCATGGCACTAAACATATTTTGCATTAAGAAGATCAATCAGGCCTGATCATTTGCATTAGATAAGGAACATATACACACACTTTCTGCATATGTTCATACAGCATTAGAATTCTCTTAAGGACAATGGATGCCTGTGATTGACGATTGAGTAGATGGATGATTGGATGGTAGGACACATTCTTCTTAACTTGAAGATTTCGGGGACGAAATCCTTTAAGGAGGGGGAATGTAACAACCCGTATTTTTATAACATGTTAAAACAAGAAATCAAGGCAGAATTAAATTTTAAAGTCATAATCAGGGGAAACAGGTTATGCCATTGCGTTCGTCTCGAAATTTTACATGAAATAGAGTCTGAGTTTTCGAAAATCGGAGTCTGAATGAAGAAGTTATGGCATGTACAAGTTACAGCAGTTTTCAGCCAGCACTGGACCAGAGGGTCAACCTACCCCCCCCCCCCCCCAGGTCGACCTACCCTCCAGCTCGACCATAGTGTCAACCTCCCCCCCTTACAGGTCGACCTGGTCGGCCTGTTTTGACCCAGAACCCATTTTTGAAGCATGAGATGTGTTTTGATGGTCTGGATTGATTCTAGGGTTAATCTAAGGGCCTAAACTAGTTGCTACACCTATAAAAACACCCTTAGACCTAACCTAATTCACAACAAATCATTCTTACATCAAAATGTTGTTTAAATCCCTCTTGATCATGGCCGTCGCCTCTAATAAATTTCCTAAGCTTTCATACACAATCCAATTCAAAGATTAAAGCTTCTACAATGATTCAAGACAATAAACCAACAACGTCACTGCAACATTCCACAATAAATTTAGTTCCTAATTCATTAGCCATGCTCTGTAAGTTCTAGTTGTTTTTAGATTTAAACATTTAATTATAATATGGTCATTGAATAAAGTGGAATTGGATTTAAGTATGTTTATCGATCTATTTCTGTTGCTTCTTGGATCTTGAGTTTTGAGACTTGTCTATCTTTATTCCCCTGTCTAATTTATGATCTATTCAGCCTGTTGTAAATCAGTTTTCTTGATTCTTATTGATATTATCACCAAGTTGTAATCTTCATGCCTATGATGATGTTTTTCTCTCTGATCTTATTTTTATGCAAAACTCTACCTTCCCCTATTTATTTTCTTTTGATGAACCTAGGTCAATTTCGGACCTAGGCCTAAACTACGATATACGTGCGATGGTATACGGGGGAAACATTGGAATATTGCCTAGTGGAATATATGTGTTTGGTGGAATTGATGGCATAACATAAAAATTGGATATTTGGGTATTACTACCCTTAACATGAAATTGGAAATTTGGGTATTGTCAATATAATTGAAATTGCAAGTTTGGGCATTGGCATAAATAATTTGGCATGAAGTGGGCATACATGAATTGGCATGTAAGTTAAATCACGAGTTTGGGGCTATGTAAGTTTAAATCAAAAGATTGGGCTTATGTTAATTAGGCATATGTAGAATTGGGAATTTGAACATGAAAGCAATTGTAAATTTGATAATTTGCATAAACATGTATTATGAACTTGGGCAACTGACATGTATTGTAATAAAACGATTATAATTTGGGATAACTACATCATGAATCATGATTTGGGTTTATTGGGTATAAAACTTGATACATGTAATTTTGGCTAGAACTTGATATGGTAAAATGGCATAAAAATTCGGCATGAATTGAACATAAGTAAATTTGGTATGAATTGGGCATATGTAAAACTGACATGTAACCTAGAATTTGGGCATATGTTAATTATGTAAAATTTGGAGTAGAAACATATATGATAGTTTTTGACTTGGAGAAAGTTTAATATGAACGCGCCTAATTCGGGTTTTGGGTAGTTGGTATGTATTGGACATCTAGAAGGCACGTAAGCATGCTTATGAACTTGAAACATGAATTGGTTATGAATATGAATCATTAACTTTATAATAGGCATAAGTCAAAACATGAAACTTGACATGAAACTCGCCATGAAACTAGACACGAACTTGACATGAAACTTGAACATGGACATGACATTAGAATAAACATGAAAATGGCCAACTCGAGGTTGGGTTGAGTTTGCAGTGTAAATCTGCCCGGAACCGACCGGCAAATCCAGTTACTGCAAACAATAGGATCCAATATGGGTAGTTGGTCATATCGCGCTTGAAACTCGAGGTCGGACTGAGTTGTGGTGTAAATCTGCCCGGAACCGCCCGGCATATCCAGTGACCACAACAACAGGTCTGATGTGAGAGGTTGGGTGCATTAATGAATTAATGCCACATGATAGGGTTAATTCATGAACCGCTTGAATATACTTAACCAATCTGACACGATGATTTGATAGGGTTAAGTCATGAACCGCTTGAATATACTTAACCAATTTGACACGATGATTTGATAGGGTTAAGTCATGAACCACTTGAATATACTTAACCAATTTGACACGATGATTTGATAGGGTTAAGTCATGAACCGCTTGAATATACTTAACCAATTTGACCCGATGATTTGATAGGGTTACGTCATGAACCTCTTGAATATACTTAACCAATGATTCGTAGGGCTAAGTCATGAACTTGAACGACAACACTTAGCCAATTTGACATGACACGTAGGCGGGTTAAGTCACGAACTTGAATGACAACACTTAACCAACTTGACATGCTAGACTGATAGGGTTAAGTCTAGAATTTAAATGACAACACTTAACCTACTGGATGGAAACCCTAGTTACGCGGTCCTTTTCAGCAATAACCCACTAGATGTATCACGGTACCCTGGAACTAGGCAGGTTGGGGCACGATTACTGGGCTGATTGTAAGCGACCAGAACGACGGCTGAGTTGGTGCGCCAATGTAGGTTCAGGCGGACTATGGTCGTGCACGTAGTCCGGAGTTGAAAAAGCAGGCATTGGGCACCAGTAGGTTTACACTGTGCGTGCTTTATTCGTGTCGGTGGTTGGCACCCTAGGGCTTGATACACCCTATGGTGGACCTAGCACAGGTAACTACATTCGTGATAGGGCCGTATGACATAGACACATGAACGAGCTAGGACTTGTAGGGAGCTGATCGATTAATAGATCGTTACGTGGAAAAAGGGTGTTGTTCGTTAGGTAGCATAATCCCTAGTGGTCCTAGGTGGCATAAACCCTAATCGAATCTAGGAAACGTTCAGTAGGTAGCATAATCCCTAGTGGTCCTATGTGGCATAAATCCTAGTTGAATACGCGATAGTTCATGATAAGGAAACCTAGCCAGAACAAGGGTGGCAGTCCAAACGATTTCAAGAATGGTGGCACTACGTTGAAGTAGTATAGAAATGCGTGATGAAACCCATACAATATACGACAAGGGACTGTACATATACATGGAAAAGATAATACGGGTTGGGGTACTAGTACAGTTGGTGCAGAGAATTTAGGAAATCAAAGAAAATAGTGGAATGGTGAAGCTTAGAAATCTTGTGATATTATACTTAATAGAAACCTTGCAATGTGATACTTGGTAGGAACCTTGTGATGATACTCTTGATAGGAAGCATGGAATGTTATACTTGATTCATCGTTCCTGTAGCTTATCTTGTCATCATGCTTATGTTTACTTTCAGTTTATTTATGCCATATTATCTTCACCTGTTTTTATGCTGAAAGCCACTAGAACTTACTCAGTCTTTATGACTGACCCAGTTTGTTTCGCCTCTTTTTCTTTCGTTCCCCCCTCCCCCCCCCCCCCCTCAGGTTCGCAGGGTGGGAATACAGCTTAGTTCGGATCTTACCAAGCTCCAATGCTCTTTCATGTACTGCTTGGATTTCTCTTGGCTATGGCTTGCTTTGCTTTATTGGGGAATACTACAATTTATTTTCATGCTTCTTTGTTTTTGAGCAAGACAGATATTTTAGCTACGTAATTGGGTATTGGAAGTTGATGGGCTTTTATTGTAAACAATTATATTTAATAAATGATTTGAAGTACTTCCACTTTACCTTCCGCTGTTTTATATGTGTCTGTCTTGTAATATTTCTGTTCCAGTACCCATAATGCTCCACTGAAGTTAAGGCATTCTCTTTGTGAGTGACCTTAACGGATGTGGGGTGTTACAAACATCGAACTCGTTACGATAGAACTTAACATTGTGGCTGGGCGTCGACAACGAGCTCTTTTGGCCGACCCACCTATTAAAAACATTCAAGATTTATTACCGCAATTTAAAAAATAATTATTTGCAATTTATAATTTTAGTAATAGTACCTCGAAGCAAAAGGCAAAGAAAAATCAATTTCCGACCTCTTCATTGTTATTCTCCCAACCGGGAGATACGACCAAGACCAAGTCTGTAAACGAGTATACGTATAATAAAACCTAAGATGCATATGTGTATAATAGAACATAAGATGTATACGTGTAATAAAACATAAGATGTAATACCTGCACCAAAGTTAGACAACCTCCAACGGAATCGCCCCGCACTAACGTCGATTGTGATAGTTCCGCATACATGTAGCCAAGCACGACGCTACCCCATGCATACTGCCGACATACATCAAAATCCTCCAAGTAATGTAGCCATCTAAGACACACCCGAGATTTCAAATGATCACATACCAAACGTGACGTGATAATATGAATTATAATCGCATGCGCATGCTGCTCCACCTGTACTTGCGAAGCATCCTCAGGAATGTCGTCGCTAGTTGTGCCCTAAACCACTTCATAGTAATCATCTCGGACCCGCACCACGCATCTCCTAGAGGAGATAATCCTAGCAGTCTCTCACACATCTCGGCATAATCAGTTGGTTCAGGTAGGGTAAATGGATGACCATCGATTGATATGCCAAGCAGAACCGCTACGTCCTCCAATGTGATCGACATTTCACCGCATCTGAGGTGAAATGACGATGTCTCAGGTCTCCATCGATCAATCAAAGCCGTTATGAGATGGCAGTCAATTTGTATGGATCCAAGTCGATGTATCAAAAGAAAGTCCGCTCGTTCAAGAAGTGCTAACACACCGACTTGATTTGAAGTGACCAACTTTAACGAAGACGAGTGCTCTATGGTTTCAACAGGATTTTTGCCCTACCACACAATAACAAAATTGATTTTTTAACTAGTTTATCACACACAATAACAACGAAGGGATGAGTGCTCTATGTTTACCGACATCAATTCCACATTGTTTGAACGATGTTCGGACTGTAAATATAAGACGCTCCCGTTTACGGGTCCGGCCAACATCTCTGTGTAATCTACAATAATTCAATGCTAACGAATTTAGTATTATGTTTCTCCAAAACAAATACATGAATACCAATCTTCAATTCCACACAAACTCAGTATAATAAAATCATCTACCAATCTTCAATTCTACAAAACTACCATGGCATTTCAATTTCTATGACTACCCACAACCCTAAACCTAATTTCTTCGAATTTCTATAAAACTATCATGAAATCCACAATTGTATATATTAGACAACAATAGATCATCATTAACTAGCAAAAGATCAGTTGTGCATAAAATCCCAAGGATAATCAAGAAGCCCTAAATCCAATTTCTGAAAGAACGAGACAAAATTAAAAGATATTATTACCTAAAGCTTGTTCTTGTGTCAAAGAGCTTGTCATTTTAATTGAGAACTTGAATTTAGTTGAAGAAAATTGAATTTTGATTTAATTGAGGTATAGGGGTTTTGGGTTGTAAGTGGAAGAGTTTGAGAAATGAGTAAGAAAGGGTACGTCGGCTGTTTTTTTTTTTCAAAAAAAAAAAACAAATCTATCGGGCGCAATCCTGCATTGCTCACCAAAGGTTTGTTCATCTTGGCGCATTCTTTGATTGAGCCAGTATAAACGAACACACAACATTCTCCTACGTGGCAAAAGGGGGTTATATTTGCAATATTTTGCGAAAGTAGGCTAAAAGCGAGGGAAAAAAAAAGAGGGCCAGAAATGAAAAAAAGAAGGCCATGTTTGCATCGTTTGTTTCCTCTGCAATTGGTCTCTGTTATTTTTTATCATATCTTCGTAATTTGATCGATGACTCACATATATTTCGTTGGCTATATATTGAGGGTAGATTTTATTGTAAACGCATCCTGCCATAGAGCTAGTGATCCGCAAATGAAGTGTATCTTTTTGTTAAGCTTAATTTGAGGTTTTAGTTATGTAAACTATTATCTTGTAATCTCCTGTATCTCTCTCTTATATGGAATAAAATCTCTACTTTGGACTAGAGATACACTATCTTATTGATGATAGTGAAACCAATATAAATACTGTGTATTTATTTTCTTCTTTATAATTATTTACTATTTGTTTGGATTAATAGAATAATTATTGTTAAACTGATGTTCAATTGATAAATCTAGATCATGTTTTTTATGCTTCTGCATCTGTACAACCTTTTTCCGTAACAATTTAACAGCAATTTTTTTTATATGCATGGTCTTCTGTAGGGGTGAGCATTTGGTTGGTTCGGTTTATCGGATGGTGAAATTTGTCGAACCAAACTAAAACCAATAAAAGTAAAAACCAAACCAAACCAACCAAATTAAGTTTGGTTGGTTCGGTTGGTTATCCGATTAAACCGAACTAAAAATGTTTTATACTTTGTGTTTGGAATATTCACTAAAATTTAAAATAAATTATACTTATATGATTAGAGTATTATTATTTATGATTTTTAAGCTTTCTAGTATTAATTTTGACACATAGATGATGATTAAATTTTACTTAAATAGCTAAACTAACCTAAAATATTTATTATAATATTGATAGTTTTGAAAATGTAGTAAAAGTTCGGTTAATTTGGTTAAACCGATAACCGAACTTAATATTTTTCTGGTCCGATTACAAACCGATTTAATTTCAAAACCAAACCAAACCGACCAAAATAAATGGGTTTGGTTGGTTTATTTGGTTTAACCGAATAATGCTCACCCCTAGTCTTCTGTTCTTGGCCAAAATGCCAAAATTTAATGTTAAAACGTGTGTTTACTGTTAGTTGGCTATTTGTCAAAATTTCCATTGGAATTCAATCTTCCATGCCAGCTTTTCCCAGTACCACATATTCCATGTGATAGAATTTCGTTGTCGAAGGAACGGAGCTTTAACCACGCATTATATTTCCACCATCAATCGGAAAAAATGGAAAAAACTCCAGTTCAAACGGAAAATTTCCATGCCCAACCCTACTAATCGAAATGCACAGCCTCTGCACAACAATGGTAAAGAGAAAAGAAAAAACTCACCACCGACTTCATATTTTGCACTGCTTTATCAGTCTAAAATTGTCATAAAAGTACAAATAGATGAAAAATATAAAATTTGGGGATTAGGCTTTTACAAACTTGGCTAATAATTGCATGTTCAAAACTTCAAACTTGAACTGAAGGCAATTAACAGAGATGTAACTCTTAGATTTAAGTTTCTAATCCTAACAAATAAGCCGCATTCACTGAATGCAAACTAGCAGCATCAGAGAGCTGAACAGAACACTTTCTTGCACATGTTTGCCCTAGAGAATGGCAACACTCAGGTAATCTCCAGTCTACAACACATACAAAGTAGAAGGTTCGTCAGTTTTACTACGATTACCATATGCTGAAAATAAAGCGAGAGATAAAGATATACCTGAAAGCTGAGGTCTTCTAAAGTTTTATTATCATCGAGGCGCCTTCCATTTCCAAAAGAGAAAGTCATCCCCACCTTTACCATTATATTGTAATACATCATGAGTAGTAAACAAAACATTGTAAATAATACAAAAAAGAGGATATTTGGATGCATCCCCTTAGAACTAAACACATAAAAAATCCACTTAATAAAAGCTTTTGGATTAACACCCTTGAATTCTTTACAATATGACTTATGATTTGTCAAATGCACAAGATTTCCCTACAAATTGATGAAAATGTCAATTTTTATTTCTTCAAATATTAACAGTTTTTACATAGATACTCGCATTTTGTACGTTTTTTTGGTTGCTCATTTGACCCTTTTCTTAGAATTTTTTGAATGCAGTTCATACACGCGTGTGTGTGTGTGTGTGTGTGTGTGTGTGTGTGTGTGTGTGTGTGTGCAGATATGTATGTCTGTATATATGAAGAGAGGAATTGAAGCTAATCGTGTTGTTGCAAGTTGACTTCGGTCGTTTTTTTAATAAATTTGACGAGTTTAAAGAGTATGTGTTTAATTTACAAGTTTTTATTGAGACTGTTTTGAGTGTCAAGTTAGATTACAAGGGGAAGATTCGAAAGACCACAAAAGAAGTCAAATATACATACGAATTAGAGGTAAATATCTAATTTAAATGGTGATATTGGGGAAAGTATAGTAGTGTGACATCAGAACTTCAGCAGTCAATCAAGTATTGTGTTGTTAAAATTTGTTACTGGAACTGCCAAAATATAAGGATTTATGAGGTTTCTAGACAAAATAGCACTGGGCAAGAATATTGGAATACCATAACAAGGTTTTGAAACTGAGCACAAAAAAAAGGTGTTCCGTGGCAATATAGGTAGTTACATACCATGCATACGATGTAAGACAATGTTACAAAGAACGTCCTACAAAACTACAAACAATATTATTTTTTCTGCAGTAATAACACGGTTGTAGTTCTTACTGTCCATTTAAATTTCATAACTGAATGTAGTTTATATCAAACTCCCAACAGGGTTGAGCCTAAATTTGTTGGTAGTTTAGACTACGAGATTGACTTTTGTTGGCATCAATGAACCACTCTCAACAGAAAAAGAAAAAGTTAGTATCTTACAGGTCTGACCACAAAACGTCCATTCTTGTCAGGGTATACAAAAGCAAAAGAAAGCTTAGCATCTCTTCTTCTAGCAGCCGGCGCAACTTCTTTCACCTACAGGATTATAAATTAATTTGTAGCATTTCACGTCTGAGTAGGTTTTAAATAAAAGAGATGAAAAAAATAAAAGCATAAGAAAATTACAAGGTCAGTAAGCTCTCTAAGTGTGGCATCCTTCCATGTATAAATCTGGACCTCGTCTTTAGGCTCTTTCCCTCTCACGGCAAAGTCCTGGTTTAAGTGATGACCGCCAGTCTACAAAAATGAAGAGCAAATGTCTTTTACAAGGCTATGTTGCAGTCGTATATGATGCTTTTGCTCGATGCTAAAGAACATGCATAAGCACTTGTCGAAATAAAAAGCAACATTGGCTACTGAGAATATATTAGCCACTATACTAACGTTTCTCATGCCATACAGGTTACTAAAACACCAGATTGGAACAGAGGATTTCTAAAATATACACAGCTATGCACGTCAGCACGTGTTATAATTTCGAGGCCAGTAAGCAGAGTACCTAACAAAATAAACAGTTGCACCAGCGTCGTTAACTGGATGATACCTAAAGTAAGGTTGTTTGGGTGTTATAAATTTGTACGATTGAAAGAAAGCCTAAATTGTGTCAATTGCTTCAGAATGTTTTAAAATAGTGGTAAAGATTTAAAGCAAGGATTGACGGTCACAATAAATATTTAAGTTTCAACACTCATGCAACCATATCCACTCTATATAGTTAATAAAATAAGCTTTTGAAAAGAAAATTTTGTTTTTTGATCATTCTCAGTTGATAGTTGATACGATTGCAAATTCAGGAACGAAGGCTGTTTCCTAGCATGATACTTGGTTACTTGTCATTCTACCACAAGTAGCATAACTAGATCTATTTAAGTAGCCGGAGCCAAAATGCACTTGTCAAAATGAACATGTTTCTGAGCTATATAACCCCAAAATTTGCTTTTATATAGGAACTGAGCTTTGAGCAAAATCTAAAAGGGCCTACACTTTCATGCGTTTTTGAAACTCGTTATCTTATCTAGACAGCATAAATGATTGTGAGGATAAAGGAAATTGGAGGTTTGAGCAAAAGAACATCGGCATTAGAGAAGCATTTTTTGAGATGTCTGAAAACAGGCTCAAAAACCTGAGAACTATATTAGCTTTATGTTCGTATCCTTCTATGCTTTGGGTTGGTCCGTTAGTGTACCCAATATGTTAAGAATTGTTGATGCAGTGACTCTGGATGGGACTGACTTATAAGACATATTTAGCTATATATATATATATATATATATATATATATATATATATATATATATATATATAAGTTTGACACAAATCAGAAGACATAAAATCTCAGTCACATGATTAATTTATCTTTATGTGCGGGGTGCAAATCATGGGGTAATCCTATGGTTCAGATTTTGTGACCCTCGACTTGTGTCAAAAACTTTGTGTCTAAATAGACTTTCCATATGTGTGTGTGTGTTTATATATATATATATATATATATATATATATATATATATATATATATATGTGTGTGTGTGTGTGTGTGTGTGCGCGCGCGCGTGCGCGCTTTTTCATGGCACGAGAATGGCTGTTTTGATTTTTGTTTTCCACGTATTGACACTATTTTCGATGAGGCACTAACATGAGATGCAATCCATGTGTATAACAAGTAAAAAATCAACCATAAATTTCAATTCTGGAAGATGCATATAAATGGATCTACTTTGCAACACCATTAGCTCCACACTAACTTAGTTGTGATGTAGTACACCTGAAGCCACACAGAAAGCTAACCACCTCCTGCATTTGCTACTTGTTAACAAATAAATGTAAAACAGGTTCCACGCATATGCATATTTAATAAGAATTTATAGTAAGCATGTCTCTGATTAGGGATAGCAATTAGACTAGTCATCACTAGGTCGGACCTAAATCCAATCCAGCGGATCTCAAGGCTAGTCATATCAGTCGTCGTCAGGTTCATGTACGCATTTTAGAACCAAATCACTGGGTCGGACCTAAATCCAATCCAGCAGATCTCAAGGCTAGTCATATCAGTCTTTGTCAGGTTCATGTATGCATTTTAGACCCAAAATCTCACCCAACCCAATTCAAAGTACGATTTAGATCGGTTCAGGTGGGCGGGCAGGTAAATATACTAACAAATGTATATATTTTTAACTTTTATAGCCTGATTTTTTGAGGTGGTTTGTATATGTCCAGTTTGGTTTAGGTCGATTCAGTCTGAAGCTCTATGTATACGATATTTTTCATCATTTATACCCGTTCAAAGATTAACTGGGTTCGGATTTGTTTGTTCAGATGTGCGAATCATGATTCTAATAGTCGATCATAAGCATCTCCTATGTGGTAGTTTTTGCAAGTATTACTCAAGTGCTATTCCAATATTGTATATTATGGGTAATATGTTATTATCTAAGCAATTAGGTATCAGCTGTCTACCACCCAGTTGGGAAGACTTACCTGATATTTTATAACATCGGGTAAGTCCTCTCACACAGACATTCCAAAGCACAACAGACATATCATGGGCATTCGCTATTAAAGCAAATCCTAAATTCCTAAATGTAAAGATGTTGTTGACATTGGATTATGTCAATTGAACGCAGCACTCAAATTCTAAATTGCAGTCACAGAATAACAATGTAAATCTAGACACAGAACACTGAAAAGGAAAAAAGACACAAAGATCTTTAGTGGTTCGGCAAATCGTGCCTATGTCCAATGTGAGGTAATCACTTGTTTATACTGCTTGACTACAATTACAATACGGCGTGATTACAAAAATATAAAGTCAAAAAATGAGGGGTGGCAATGGCACAGTCCCTACGTATGAGTGTCAAAAGATCATCAAAAATGTCCAAATCCTAAAATATTTATAGCTGTTGTAGAGCTCGGGTCAGCCAAGTGTAATAGAGCGAAAATAGGATCTCTCGAAGACCAAGTCTAAGGGTAGAAGACCGGAAAGGCCAATCCAATATGTCTACCAATCCAAGGCGACCGATATGGGACAAGGCTAAGTCCTAGCCTTGTTTTGCTCGATCATCCTGCTTTAGTCTAAAATCCTATGTCGATCACATGTTTTCAGTTGATCCGTTCATGTACACGAAATCCAATCCGCCCCAAGTTGATAAGTAACGATCCGATCATTAGAAATTATACTAATCTGATTTAATGTTCCACCTTGATCGCACCATGCTAATCCATTATTTTGTGATGATTCGAAGCTTTGAACTTCATATTGATCCGATGAGCGGAAGTCGTACTGATCAGATCAGATGATTGAGCAAAAATCCTAAAGTGAACTCCACGAGTCAATCCATGTACTTTGAGTGATCAGTCTGTGTCAATCACCAATTTTGTGAATACCGATCCAGACTTACTAAGTGTTCGAGCAAGGGCCAAATCGATTTGATCTTGATTTCCAGGGTGATCGGACTGTGTCGATCAAGCTTTTGGCGGTGATCGATCGGAGTTGAGTAAATTCCCGATTTCAAAGAGAACGCCAATTCTGACGCTTAGTCCAAGTTTGTACAAGTCAGCGCTCGAACCACGAGCGACCAAGATGTCCTAATCCAAAGTGTGATTGCCTTAGAAAAAGGTAGGTCAACACTTCCCCTTGCAAACTGGGACAAGGCTAAGTCCTAGCCTTGTTTTGCTCGATCATCCTGTTTTAGTCCAAAACCCTATGTCGATCACATGTTTTCAACGGATCTGTTCTTGTACACGAAATTTGATCCGCTCCAGCGTGACGGCCTTGCAAAAAGGCGGATCAACAAATACCACCATCGTATTTCAATGATAATGTTGTTGAATGCTGAACGAGAAAATATAACTAATCAAACAGAACACACATTTTAGAATGGAGTAGTTACACCATATAAGAAGCATTCGAAAAATTAGTACACCATATAGCACTCAAATGCTACTTTGAGGAAAATGAGGAAGTTATACCAAAATGGAAGTACATTCGCATCAAAAGTGATTAGATGATAGCGGCACTGGTTATCTGGAAAACATAAAAGACCGTGACATTGCAGTCCAAAACGATAAAAACCTTTCCCTACAAACTAACTCATGAGGTCTTGGAAGATGTAATTAGGCGGCTGAAATCAACAAAACGCCTGAGCCATATCATTTGTTTAAAAAACCCTGAAAAATCATGTTTCACTCAACCCTAAGATATGAGTCATCACAAGGTATACAACGATAACTGATCTTTCTATAGATATAATTGTTGTTCATCCCGAAGGCATTTAAAGCTGTCAAAGATAGAGAAGAGAGCTTTCACAGCACTAGATGCATGTGATGAGAACTTCAAACCATATTCTGAGGAGCTCAATTCGCAACCATAGGAATCACTCATTCTGAAAGCGTTAAAAGTTGTTGAAGATAGAGAAGAGTGCTTTCACTGCACTAAGTACATGATGAGAACAAGATGCATACAATCTACTACTAAAAAGCGTCGATTTAAGCAAGTTGAACAGAGTGTTAACACCAAATGTTCAGGTTTCATTTTAGAAAGCTAGCTGTCAGTAAAGAAGTCAAGGATCAAATTACTTCTTGTTCAAATTTGAATCAGTATTAATACCTTATATTGTATTATTATTTGCACCTCTTATCACCAGTGTTATTAATGGCGCACGGCGCAAAAAGACACAAACCCTCTCTGGAGCTTTGGCGCACTGCGCGACAAATGGCGCACGCCTTTTTAATTCACTGCGCATGTTTAGTTTTTTAATAAAATTAATATTTCAACAAAAAAATCAATATTTTTCATTAAAGCATATGAAACAAAGAATTTTATGCATTAAAAAAACATAAAACATAAAATTTCAAACATAATAGTTTTCAAATTCAAAAAAATAATACACATTACTGATAAACTAGAAATCTGAATTTGATCCAGCAATTATAATTTCCAAGTCAATGTCTGTATCATCAGATTCATAAGTTTCGACATCTTCCTCATCCATATCTTTTAGATTTGTTTTGTCTTCGTGAATATGTAAAGGAGCTAAACTAGATGCTGAAAACCTTTCGATGTGGATGTTCTTCTACATAGATATCTAGTTTTCTCCACTCTTGTCTATCAGCAACACTCTAAGTTAGGTCATCTTCATCGTCAAATACAAGCTCATATTCAGCATTGGATGCATCATCCATATTTTCACTTAACCTTTCGTCACAGTCATCAACATCATTCAAAGATATTGTATCAACGATGTCACGAATATTATATTTTCTTTTTAATGCTCGATTGTATTTAACAAATACCAAATCATGAAATATTTTTATGTTGCAGACAAACTGTAACATTGGAAATATTCACATATAAGCAGCAAAAAAAAAAAAAAAAAAAAAACTATCCAATGGTATGTTTCAAAGCTGCTTGAATGATTATTTTCTAAGAATGTCTCTTCCTCCAAATCTGCTTCTCTTGATTTATCGTTCACGGTTCTCGATCCCATTCATTTGCTTTTGCATCGATGCTAAGCAATATTTTATGACCTTTTATACATTACATTATATACTTCAGACAATACTAAAATGAATCTAAATTATGTTGGACAATAAAAAAAATATGTCAGTTCTAAATGTCGGCATGCTAAGGTGAGTCAATTACATAATTATAAGGATATTAACTAGCCGATGATAATTGAATAGGAAGTAATAATGATGTAATTATGTTTTCATATAACTGGAAAAAAAATATTAACAAAGTTATTCACATTTCATGCCATTATGATAATAATAATAGTAGTGATGGTGAGTATTTAAAGTAGTTATTGCAGTTTGAAATACGAAAAAAAAACCATACAATAAAGAAAAAGCACGTCATTTCATGCCATGCGCCATTTATGCGCCACGCACCATTTGCGCCATTGGGCACACCTTTTCATATGCGACGCGCCGCAAGCAAAAATGGAACTTGGATTTTGTTAATATTTCAGGCGACATGGAACGACTTGGACCGACTGGTCGACCTGTCAGGCGATTAGCCGGTTCGACCTAACAGACTGATTTCAAATTGGGCCCAAAACCAAAGGGGGAAAAAGGTCGGAAGGGAGAATCGAAATCAAAAAAACGCATTCGAACAAAAAAGAACACGGTCAATTAACGAAAACCGAACGTTCGAATAAAACCTAGCCTTCCATCTCGTGTCGCTGCTTCGCTTCTCGTGCCACCGCTTTGCTTCTCCTGCCGCCGCAGCTCTTTCATTCCAGTCGCCTCCTCCCCAGTGCCGCCTACTCTCTCCAGCGCCGCCGCAATCGACTCAGGTACTTTTTTTCATTTCTTTTCTTTTAATTTACTGTTAGCTGTTTTATCCCTTAGCCTGTACACTTTAACTTAACGTATAATGTTAATTGTTTTTTAATCCTACCTGTACACGAATTTAATTAGCTGACTGTTGCTGGATTTTTTTTCCCTTTTACAGTGCAGATGACTGCAGAAATACCAACAGCAAATATTGAATCTTATGATCCCTCCAAGGATCCAAAGCGAAAGGCTAAATCAACAGATATTGGATGAAAATATGGATTTTTGCCTGATTTAAACAAAAAGGATGTGGTTTAAAGTTATAAATTTATAATTATATATATGTATATATTTATTTAACGACTAGTCTACGACTAGTCCACTAGTTGACTAGTTGGACCTCTGTCGACCCGACTCGACTTACCGCCGTAATAACCATGCATTACAGTAAACACATACATGATATTAACTAAGTCACTGATGTAATAAAACCTAGTTGGATTATGGTAATATGGAACCGACCTTGCAAGAC
Organism: Allium sativum; assembly: GCA_030737875.1. NCBI lineage: Eukaryota > Viridiplantae > Streptophyta > Magnoliopsida > Asparagales > Amaryllidaceae > Allium > Allium sativum. The sequence continues at coordinate 992,587,124 of CM060910.1, read as the reverse complement.
AGCAAATGCACACTTCACTTTCATGAACCATTGTGAAATGACTCAATGAGCATACATGTTAGTCGCTGGAGATTTAATTGCCTGAATATGTTTCTTCATTGAGTCAACCATGTTGTGCTTGATGTCCATTAATGTGATATTTACAAGGTGTTGGATACCAAAAAAAAGAAGAAGAAAAAGAGAGCTCAAATACAATAGTGTGTTTCTCGAACCCGGTACATAGGAAAAGCTGCTTGAAAAAAGATCATAAGACATTTACAACCGTAAAGATTAAAGTCGGTGTCATTTTAATGTCTAATATACTTATTACTATCAAACGTACACACAATTTATTCAGTTCCGATGCATATCGTTGAGGTCATCAAGCATTCTAATTTCCAACAAAAACATCTCTTATTTCCACAAGCTAGCAACCCATCAATATTTTTTTAAAAAAAAACTGGCCCTCAATGATGTTCTTCCACCAAAAAATACTACAAATTGTTTCAGGAAAACAAATTGATTCGGTTATAGTATACTCAACGATTCGAATGTACTCATCTTGAATCAATTGCATAACATAGCATTTAAGCAGAACACGTCATCTTCTGCATGTGTTAAGTTCCTATGTCCACAAGTATCCCTCCTATGTGTAAATGGAACATTTCGAATCCAAATTTTATCACATATCCTTTGAAAGATCTTGTGTGACATTCTAAGAGGATGCCGAGATTTGAAGACGTTGAATGGTGGATCGTCACAGAAATAAGCTTCCTCTAGCCAATCATGATCCAATTTCTAATTAATTTTGCAACGATTATCTTTCTCAACACAATTCCTTCCACAACCACTAGTGTCTTATTATATAAACTGTATGAGGGTTGACGTTGCTTCAGCACGATATTCTGTGCACTAGCTTGTTTTCAAATTTTTCGTCTTCTTCATTTTAGCGTTGTAGAAAATCATTTTATGTTTACCCTTTTTTTGGAAAAACGATAAATTTAAGGAGAATTCAGATGGAGAGATTAGAAAATGAAGTAGATATTGCATGTGTAGGGATGCTGTGAAGGTAATGGCTAGATCTGTGAGCATTAGGCAATATAGATTTGTCCCATGAACTAAAAATCCAGTATGCCCATCGAGGAAAAATATTTCCAGCCACGGTGAGCAAATGGTTGTTGAGTTAAAACCGATCAAAAATGCTAAAACCAAAATAATGATTCATGAAGCATAAACCAAACAAAACCAAATAGATATTTTTTTAAAACCAAAACCAACCAAACCTATAATATTTGGTTTAGTTTGGTTGGTTTACCTCAAAATAAATTAGAACTTCTTGTTGCTGATATAATATAAGATTAAAACAATTAATTGAGTCAACATAATGCAAACATTTTGGAAAACAAACTCATCTTCTAAAAATAATAACATGAATTAAAATAAAATTATGAAAAAAATATTATTAATAGTAGCATTGCTAGTAGTAATTTAGTTATTTTGAAATGACTTAATTTTAATTTGGTTTGATTGGTTGGTCCGATTTTCAAATATTGAAAACCAAAGACCACCAATAAAACAAAGAAATATAAAAACATAAACCAAAACCAATCGACCAACTAAAAAGACCAAACCAATCAACCAACTAAAAAAACCAAACTAAATCGACCAAACTTAATTGGTTCGGTTGGTTTATTCAGTTTTAACCAATAAATACTCACTCTTGCTTGAACAAAACCAAATAGACCAAACTTAATTGATTTTGTTGGTTTATTCGGTTATTACCAATAAATGCCCACACTGTCTGCCATTTAGGAAAAAGGGAAATGCTTTGATACCTTCTAGTAGGATTTCTCTAGATAATTCATCAATGACGTCGACAACCACCGACAAGCTCCACAGGACAAATTTGAAAGAATGTGAATTGTCGCTGAAGGGAGAATATACCAATTAAAACGGTATGTTTGACAACACTGCACCAACATGTACTAGGGTTTACACTAAGACAATAAAATAATTACTAGGCACCAGCTTAATGATACCAACAGACCATAGATATATTCCAATTTCACGAGTACGGTCTACAAGACAGAAAATAAACATGTGATTTGAACCATTAATCATTACAAATATCAAGCAAATGAACAAACTAGACTCCGCTCATGGAACAATATGCCATAGAATCCAAAATTACACGTAAGGTCACGTCACAGTTTGCGCAGATGAGCAGTTGACAAAAATGAAAATTTGTGCATAACTAGGCAAAGTCTAGTTAGCACAAAGCACCTAACAAACAATAAACATGTGTACATAAAATGCAGGCAAAGTTAAGTTGCACGTCAAATTGTAAGTTTAAGTCTATACAAAACCAAAATAGTCAAATCACTATCAAGAACGAGAAACAGAAAGACAATTTCTTCCATAGAACCATGCAAGAATCCATCAAATATTCAAAGCATTTTGCACATGTGTTTGAATATTATATATGCACGTATATAACACACTGAGTATATAAGACCAAGTACCAAATTTATGCTCATAAAATCTAAGTAACACAAGCGCGCGCATGTGCACTTACATATATACACATACATTACGAAAAACATTCATACCTTAGTGAAAACACGAAGCAGCAGGGGACATGTCTGCGATCCACAATAAAAAAATTGTGTTAATATTAAGTCTAACATGTACATTTCATGAGGTAGCTAAACAAATATTTATTTTAAAATACATGCACCACAGCATCCATAACTGAATGTATTAGTATGTCAACCTCATGGTTGACCAATCTATGGATGCAAACCCTAGTGCACCATTGCATTGATTTATTGGTACAGCATATAGGGACATTTCACATGACAATTTTTATCTACTAAAAAATTTCATATATTTGACTACACATCATGAATGGATATTGAATTGGACCACTGGCTATTATCAACAAATTATGGAGGGAGTTTTTATATGTTGGTAAGAGATTTGGATATCGTTGTTACACACAGCTCCAACTTCAGTTCAAGTACTGCATTTTTATCATACACACAGTGAGTTAAATGAGCAAAATATAAAAGTGAATTAACTTGATACCGGTTGCTTTGCACTAACATAAGCAAACACAGGCTAGCTACCATCACACCATTGAAAACAGAGCTGGCCCAAAGAACTCCCCACCAAGCTCTCCGGCTGGGCAGCCGAAACAATTAATAAAAAATACAATGCAAATGGTAAATTAAATTTGCAATGAGTTGGTAATTAAGCATAAGATAATATGGTGTGGTGGAGAAGGTAGTAAAGCCGTGCTAACTCAATCTAAATTCAAGGTTGGTAAGGATTTCTACTTTTATGAAATTGCCTAAAAATTCATAAAACCTGTGAAATCATTTCGTAACCAAGACACAAAATTTGAATTGAAATACGTATTACAATTTTTATATACGAAGTTTTAGACAAAAAACGATCTTTTAACAGGGACTGTGCAGCTGCTTTATAAGCCCTAATTTTACCAAAATAAAGGTAGCAGAATGGTCGTTAATATTAGCTAATCAACATCGATACTCCATGTGACACATTAAATAAATATCAAGAAAGTGGAAGCAAGGGTTTTGGAAAGTAACAGTGGGTTGAGAGAAGAAGTACCTTCTCGCGATCTACGGGCAGAGCACGAGTACGGGGAGGGGGAGGAGGAAGGACTCTAGGCTGGACTGGAGCCGTCGACAACCTTTGATGCTGTTGCCTGGCTTGCGCCGCGTCATCTACTGCCGCCATTATAATCGGAGATGGAGCGAGAGTATGATCTTTTAGCTTCTGTTCTTTGAGTGCTGGCTTGGCACAGAGGATGCGCTGGGCAAAAAGGGCAAGGGAATGTTCGACTGGCCAAATCAGGAATGTTTACGGTTTACCGAATGAACCTATAGGGCCCGTTCTTAGTCCTTAGCGCGGCACGATGGAGTTGGGTGGCCGCATCGGAAGCGTCGGATGCGCCAACGGGACATTAGATCCGCCCAGACAATGTGAGAATTTGGTCCGTTCAGAAGGAAACAGTGCAAAATTAGGGTGCGTTCGCAGGCATTTTTGGACGTGTTACCTTTGCGTTCGCGTTCGACGCGTCGGATGCTAGCTTCGACTCCAACCAGACAAAATGCACACTTTGCCAACGACTGGATTTCTAACGTTCATATCCTTACTCTATATTACCACTCCCTCCTTCTACCTCTTCACTCACAATGCACAATCCATCTCCTTTTCTATTTTTCTTCCAACCGAATCCGAGTAACAAACAGGTTTTTTTTATAGTTTGTTGTTCATGTTATTTTCCATTATTCAACATAGTTCTTCCCTTGCTTTTTTATTTATTTATGATAAATATTGCATTTTCATTTTTTAGTATGACAAATCGAAAATCTGCACACCACTGGTCATTTAACATAACTCAGATTATGTTGCAATGTGTTGTTGAAGCATATGGTGCTTATGGCAGCAACAAAAAAGGTGTTCACAAAGCCATTGCAGAAAAGTTCAACAATGTCATACAAAACTATTCGGACATCGAGCCGATAGACGAAAGTAAGATCCGAAATAAATATGATAGTCTTCGAAGAGAGTGGATGAAATAGGATGCACTAATGAGCAAGATTGGCGCTAGTTAGGACCCTTGTAAAGGAACGGTTTCTGGAAGCGATGAATGGTGGGAAGATCGTGTTAAAGTCTGTGAACTCTAATTTTTACCGTTTATTTATTGATAGCTTCTTACAATTTATTTCTTATTTTTATGAATTTGGACCGGTTGTTATGAAATGTAAGAAACGTCCGCTAGAAAACTTGGAGATGATGCAACAATTATTTCGTGGGGCGAATGCTACTGGTCAATTGTCGTACACCCCTGCTGCTACTGTACAACCGTCGCAAACTGGTACGCTGCCTTCAACATAGAGCACATTTGATAGAACATGCGCTTTTGACGGGTTTTTTAATCCATTGGATGATATGCAAAATGATCATATTCCAAATTTGAATTCGCCATCAAATCCTCCATTGCAACAAACTTCAATGAATCAACCAATTTACAAAGCTCCAATTAACCCTCTTTCGAACCAAAATCCAATGAATCCTCCTTCTCAACCAACTTCACATCAAGGTTCAAGAAGACGACGTGTTGAAAATGAAGACAAGACGACTGCGCTCATTAACCTAATGCACGAGAGACAGATGAAAAAAATCTCGCATGCATTCTGATAGTCCGAGTATAGGTACCAGTGTAGAATCAATGGAAAGTTCTACAAATTTTGCAAATATGGTTACTCGCATTCAACGTCTTGGAGAAGGAGGTGAATTTGATGTCGCAGAAGCAATATTATTTGTCATGAAACCCGACAAGAAAGAGGTATTCACTGCTCTTCCCGACGACATAGCTAAAAGTTGGTTAATATCAGGGCTTGCAGAAAAGCGCCACACAAAAGAATACCAAGTTATCTGATAAAACAAAGTGGTGCAAATAAGTATGATGTACATGTCAGTCTGTTATTTTATTTCTGTTGTATTTCTGTTTGTATTTTCTTTATGTAATAAAATGTATTCGTTTTCTTTTGTGCAATTGGTATAATTAATTCGTAACAAATAATTTAACAAATAAAAACCCCGCTCAAATACCCATTCGTAGAAAAAAATACATTCCCCATTCTGATTAACATAGAAATGTGTTTATTTTATGCTCTTATATCTTATCTTTTGTATATAAATAAATATAACTTGGGTATTGTTTTGTCACTTTTACAGATATTCCAACCCAGCCCGCATGCAACCAAAAAAGTAGAGAAATGGAGATCAGATTGCTATATATTTACATTTTCAAGAATTGTAGATGAAGATCTCACATCTAGTTGTTATTGGACAAGAAAATGATTGATAAAAAGGCCATGCACATCTCAAATAAAAGGAGGCTTTCAAGAGAAAAGGAGAAAAGGCCTAGAACTTGTTCCAAATGACAAAAAGCCTAAAACTTACTCGAAATAACTGGGCGGATTTGTAATTATGGTTAGGGTTTGGTTATCGCCTATAAATACCCTTGTAATATCATTGTAGCCACCATCCTATTTTTCTATCTTAACCTCCATTAATAAAGGGTCTTCTTCTTCTTCTTTTATTTCCAAGCATTTTTCTTTTTCTTAGCAATTGGTGTTGTCTTCAAAATTAGTTTTGGTAGAACACCAATTGTATTTTACATTTTTTTATTAGCGATTAGTCGTTTGATTAGTTTTAATGACAATCCTAATTTTACTTTTTGTTGTTCTTCTTTTTCTGCAATTTTAATTTCTGCGTTTTACTTGTGTTTTGCATTTTATTTTCCAAGCAATTTGTGTCATCTATTCAATTAGATTTGATAGAGCTCAAGCTATATTTGCTATTTTATTTTCATTAGTAATTAATCGTTTGATTAGATTCAACGATATTCCTAATTTTGCAATTTCAATTTGTTTTTATTTCAACCAAATCTCCAAACTTCGTCTAACTCGCCCAAGAAATTTTATAAATAATTTAATTTAATTTACCTCCCTGTGATTCGACCGGCATACTACACGATCTGTACGCTTGCAGTATTATTTCATAAATCGCGCTTTTCTAATCCATAGAAAAGCGTCGATCAAGTTTTTGGCGCCGTTGCCGGGGAGGCAACAATTAAATTTTATTATTTATTTAATTTCCGATTCGTGTTAGTTTTATTTTTTATTTTTTTCCTTTTGTTTTTTTGTATATATAGAAAAAATAATCTTGATTGGATAAATTTGGTATTGTTCAATGATACCGTAATTTTCCAAATAAGAAAAAAAAATCTTGCCAATTTTTCTTTACTTCTTTCCTCTTTTCAACTTCTTTTCCTTTTTTTGTTCACCTTTTTCCATCTACTTTTTCCTTTGTACAATTTGGTTTCTTCTTTGCAATAAAAACAAATAAATCTTGCCAATTTTTCTTTATTTGTTTCCTTTTTTTCCAATCAATTTCTTTCCTTTTACAATTTCTTTCCTCTTATCAAAAAAAAGAAGAAAACAAATAAAAATTATTCCTTTTTTTCTGATCTTTTTATTATTGTCATCTTTCATCTCTTCCCTACCACGTCTCCTACTCCACATATACTCTGCTCATCAACCTTCTTCCACAACTCCTAACAACTCAAAACCTCTCATCACGTAGACAATTTCACCCATCAACAAACTACAAAGCAATTCCCTTTCACTCTCATCATCATATCCCCAGTCACCTTCTCACGACAACCTTCAACCCTGTTCTACCACAGAGTTCTTCAAGCTTTAAACAACTGGAACTCCACTGATCTTCCCGTCCAACATCCTCTATCCGATCAAACCGCCTGAACCCGTGTTCCCTCAAAACCAGCGCAACATCCTCCGTCACCACATCTCAATCACATCCTCACGCTCCCCAATGCCCCACAAATACTCAAAACGCAGACCAATTCATAAATCCCTAACCCAATTCACAACTTCCCAAACCGTACGTTTCTCCAACTACCTCATCCGTCACAAATCCGCACAGCATCCTCAGACCAAATAGGACCAACCTCCGATTCGAAGAACTGCTCAAACCTGAAACTCGACTTAACTCCGGAATCCAATTTATAATCGGAACCTGCATCATCAACCATCGTTCACACATCACAGAGATCGCGGCACATCTCTCTCTGAACCCTCACTCTCGCACATCTCATAACTCCTTGCCCAAACCGTAAAGCCTTCATCCACTTCATCAAATTCCAGAATAAAGTCTCCTAAATCGACACCGTCTGTTTCAAGCTCGCGTGAGCATCCGCGTCTTCTAGCCAACACGTCACAACTAGTTCGATTCACAAACCAAATCGAAACTCAGAAACCAAGCAAACCCGTTTTGAAAAAAAAACTGTTCGAAACCCTAAACTACCAAGCGTCGACCTCGATACCTGAATTTCCAAACCCGATTTCCAATTCGATTTGGATTTCGATTTTTCTTGAGGAAATATCGTTTTCTTTTCAGTGTTTTCTTTTCTGAGAATAGGGAAAAAGGGAGTGCTGAATTTATTTTCGTGGTGCATTGTTGACTTGTGAACGCCTGAAGGTTTAAAAAGGCCTGACTTCTGTGCGTGGGTCATTTGTGGTGCGTGAGTTTTAATTCTAATTTAATTCCTGGAACCGTGCGTTATTTTTTTGGGGGATTTCAATCGTCTCCAGAATTGTATTGGTGATTAGTTTACTGCAAAAATAAAGGAGTGGCGTGAGCTTATATCATTTTGGGATTGATTGGTTAACTTCTTTACTTGAGAATCCTTTTGTTAGTTGGCTAGAAATTTGTTTTCTCTGTTTAGCTAAGAGTTTGGTTTTGAGTCTAGTTGTGCTCTTTCTTTTTCTTTTTCTTTTATTGGGTTCAGTCGATTTGTTAGTTTAGTTTTTTTTCTTGCTTCCAATTTATTTTTATTTTATTTTCCTCTTTTGCTTGTCTTTTATTTTTATTTTTATTTACTTATTTTTAAAAAAAAAAGTGAAATCTTCAAAAAACAAAAAACAAATCAAAGGCCAAAGTCAAGGAACTGGTTCAAGTAAACAAAACAAGGATTTAGAGATCGAACAGAGCAAACAGTAAAATCTCATAGCACTGGACGAACTACCATAATCCATTGTAAAATTCTCTAACTCTGCAGGTGTTGTAGTGGCTTTGAAAAAAAATAGACATTGCTTGTAAAAATCTTCTGCAGGGGCAGCGGCTTGCTTGTAAAAAATTTTAATTCTGTAGTTATTGTAATTTGATTGATTGTGTTTGGCTGAAATTTCCATTACTGCTATCATCAATCTCATCGTTTTTCAACAATTGAATTTGGCTAGATATTTCAAAATAATATAATTGAAAAGTGGTGCTTTGTGAAGTTGATTGTCTCATATAATTGGATCGTGGATATATAGTAGTTCAATTTATTGAACTATTAGCAAAAGAGATTGTATACTACCCGTAAAACATTGGTCGTATCCCTTAGTATTTATACTATACGTGAACGACCATAAGACCCTCTTCCCCCTTCTAATCGAGTCAGTTAATTAATAGAGCATAACTCACTATTTTATACTATTTTGAAATGAGAATAATTTCTGTCTTGTCGTGACTTCTTTAAAATGCATGATTCAAAAAAATCATTGAGAGAAATGTGGGATAATAACCGTAGTAGACGTCCTCTTGAAGAGTATGAGTATGAATTACAACTCATGACGCAAAATTTTCCAAAATTTCGTGAGCCCAATGCCATCAATTTTCAAAATCATGGATATGATCGAAATTGCGATTTCAATTCAAATTTCAATAATTTCGATTTTGGGCCACATCCACATCAAAATAGCTTTGAATCCCAATATAGCTCTGATCCACATCAATATGGGGTTGTAAGCCAAAATTTTCAAAGCTATAGCCCATATCAACATCTTGAAGATAACCAAAATTGCAATTTTCCCTCAAATTTCAACAGTTTTGGTTACGAACATAATTTTTACAATCAAAATGGTTTCCAATATCTTTGTCATTTTTCTGAAGATTCAAACAACCACCACATTGGAAATAATATTGATCGTGAAATTGATGTGGACTATAATTTTGAGAAGCAAGAAATCCAAAACGAGAGCTCTCAAATCAACGATTCTGAAGAATATCATCTTAACATTCTTAGAGAGAGGGTAGAAAGGCAAGATAGACAGCTTGATGAAAAAGATAGACAGCTTGATGAACTACTTTGTTTAATGACGTCTTTTAAAGAACAACTCGAGCAATTAAATCAAATTCAAACATGCGTTGAATCAGGAAATAATCTATTCTTTACTGATAATGAAAATTTTCAAATAACAACTTTGGAAATTGAGAATAACCATCTAAATGAAGTTGTTCACAATTTAGTAAATGATTTGGACTTTAACTCTTTTCAGGAAAAAGATTTAAGCTCAGGTTTTGATCTTTCTCTTTCACGCTGCGAGAAACTTGAAATTTTAGAAATTGAACAGAATAAAAATGTTGAATTTTTCGAAAACTCATACTCTTCAGGTAAAAATCTTAGGCCCGGAAAAACAACTGAAAATAATGTCAGCAATTCCGATAATCCTTCGATTCCAACCTCAGATCAGAATCTTAACACTCTTCATATGGTAACCAAAGCCAATTCGTCTGAACCTTCCAAATCTCCATCTTTTTCGAATGTTGGCAATCCCAACATCTCTTCTTCTGATGTCGGAAACCCCGATAATATCTCTTCTTTGAATGTTGGCAATCCCAATAACCCATCTTATATACCTTTACCTCCTTCACTTCCCGTGTTAGCACCTTCTTCTTCGAATAACCATGATTCTGAAACTGGACAATTCGACATTATAAAAACTGTTGTTGACACGGTACATTTACCAATTCAGAAAGTCTCTAACACTTCACTAGACGTATCTACTATATCTTTTGAAGAACTTTTTGAAGACGAACTCAAACTTTTAAATGACGAGAATGAATATATGGAACGTCTCAAAGATAATCTTAAGCCAATTTCGTCGATTGTCATTGACATGCCTGTTGTACCTCAAATTTCAGATATGAACTCATCGTACATCGTTTTCGATAGAGGCAAGTGTGGAGGGAAAAGGAAATCTCATTTTTCACATAAAACTCACCATCATTATAGATTTCATTTTGTATATAATTGGCATTTGCATATAGTTGCTAAATTGCATTTCATTCTACAAATAATTTTGCATCTCATTCACCTTTGGGTACGATCTTTCAAATTTAGGAAACGTGTTACAGTGTGGACACTGTTTAGTTCTAGTGTGTGTGTGGGGGGGGGGGGGGGAGGGGGGGAGTCTGCATTGCATTCTTTTGATTTTTCTTTCTTTTCATGTAGGACCATCATGCATTTTAGATTGTAGTAACATGTCATTTTTTTTTTTGGAAACATGACTCATTTTAGATTGGTACAACAAAATAGGTTAATGATTGTTTATCAGTTGATAGTATTTTTTTTCTCTCGGCTAAGATCGAATATGAAATATAATGAAAAGTTGAATTTTGAGGGATAATAGTGTAACTGGTACATAGGGAGATTCTTAGGTGATGGCCATGAAATCTATTCTATATTGTAGACTTTGTTTAAATAAGTGGAGGATTTAAAATACTTATATTGGCTTTTCGAATATTTAAAACTAAGTTGTGTTAAGTTGAATTCGTGTGACTCTCTTTTGTGCTTATAATTTCAATAATAAACAATAGTAATCTAAGGGTATCCAACATTGCTTGTATATCTAGCGTTGGTGTGTAAACCCGCCAAGCTCTATCCGACATGTTGTTGACAATGTCAGCATTGGAATATCTTGGTCTCATTTTATGAGATTGGACACCTAACGATTACCGACATGTTGTTGACAAAGTCAGCGTTGGTCTTCTGCACAATCCGCTAAGCTCTGTCCCAACTCTCTGTCAGTCCGCAAGGCAGTGTATGGGTGGTATACCTTGGTCTTTTAGGTTAGGTGTATGTAATTAATCATAAATTTTAACTTTTATAGAGATAGAGAATAAGCGATGATGCCCAAACATTTCTTGACCTTATTGATTTGACTGGCCATACATAAGGAAACTAGAATACCACTTCACAAACTGTGACAAGCAAACTAAGAATTTATTTCATGGCTGCACTATGTTATCGAATGAACCAACTGGCCAAACTAGAGTTTAGACATTGAAAACTTGACTTATGTTGAAAATTTGTGACAGGTTGAGGTATCTAAAGTACAATCAACTGATTAAAAATTGTTAACTTAAATTGTTGTACCACTTTCCTGAAACAAGTTGTGTTTTCATTTTTGTTTTTATTTTGCATATGCCCATTGCACTCATGTAGTTTCATTAGAATCATAGCATACTTTAATTGGATTTTGTGGGTAGTATCCGTTGAAAACCCTCACGAGACACCACTCGTCCTACTAGGGACACCTAGAGGTTTAATGGCTTGTTGCATATGCTCAATGCAATCGTGTTTCCTACGAAAGTGTGACCTATCTAGTTTAGTTTTTCATTTCTTGTTTTATTCGAGGATGAGTAAAAGGTAAGTGTGGGGGTATTTGATTAACATAGAAATGTGTTTATTTTATGCTCTTATATCTTATCTTTTGTATATAAATAAATATTACTTGGGTATTGTTTTGTCACTTTTACAGATATTTCAACCCAGCCCACATGCAACCAGAAAAGTAGAGAAATGGAGATCAGATTGCTACATATTTACATTTTGAAGAATTGTATATGAGGATCTCATATCTAGTCGCTGTTGGACAAGAAAATGATTGATAAAAAGGCCATGCACATCTCAAATAAAAGGAGGGTTGCAAGAGAAAAGGAGAAAAGGCCTAGAACTTGTTCCAAATGACAAAAGGCCTAAAAATTACTCGAAATAGCTAGGCCCATTTGTAATTAGGGTTAGGGTTTGGTTATCGCCTATAAATACCCTTGTAATATCATTGTAGCCACCATCCTATTTTTCTATCTTAACCTCCTCTAATAAAGGTTCTTTTTCTTCTTTTATTTTCTAGCATTTTTCTTTTTCTTAGCAATTGGTGTTGTCTTCACAATTAGTTTTGGTAGAACACCAATTGTATTTTATATTTTTTTATTAGTGATTAGTCGTTTGATTAGTTTCAACGACAATCCTAATTTTCCTTTTTGTTGTTCTTCTTTTTCTGCAATTTTAATTTCTGCATTTTATTTGTGTTTTGCATTTTATTTTCCAAGCAATTTGTGCCATCTATTCAATTAGATTTGATAGAGCTCAAGTTGTCTTTGCTATTTTATTTTCATTAGTGATTAATCGTTTGACTAGATTCAACGATATTCCTAATTTTGCAATTTCAATTTGTTTTTATTTCAACCAAATCTCCAAACTTTGTCTAACTCGCCCAAGAAATTTTATAAATAATTTAATTTAATTTACCTCCCTATGATTCGACCTGCATACTACACGATCTGTACGCTTGCAGTATTATTTCATAAATCGCGCTTTTCTAATCCATAAAAAAGCGTCCATCACGTTCCCAACAATATCACGCTCAACTGCTCAACTGCTCAATTGCCACACTCAAATTCCCCGTTACCATTCGTTAAAAACGCACCCTTAATCCCCTTCCAGCCAGAATGGAGACAAGTTTGTACACGCGCCCTCATACCCCAAGTGCCCATCTTTGACATTTTTAATATATATGTGTACATATCAAGCCTTATGTTTATTCAAGCCCATTTGATTTTATTTTAATTGTGTCTATATTTTGCATACTCATATATATATATATATATATATATATATATATATACACACACACACACACACACATACACACACACACCCCAAACTACTTTTAATATTTTGGAAATGTGAGACTAATATTACAATGTTTTCATGCACATAAGAAACATGAACTAAAATAGAATGCATAAATTAATTCAAAACAAGTAAATTAATAATTAAATATCTGATTCGAATACCACACTCAAATACCTTGTTCGTAGCAAAAAACACATTCTCCATTTACAACAGTGTCATGCTCAAATGATACTCTCAAATACCCCGTTACTGTTCCCTGAAAACGCACCAATAGTTAAACCAACCTGACTATTTTGACCAGGTTGGCGTCAGATGCATGGGGAGGTTGGCAGCATTAGTTTTTTAGTTAATCCCTTAATTACGCAATTGAAATTCAAATTAATATACAGTTTTATCTAATTCTAATTTAATTCTAATTCAACCTTCAATTCAACTTCAAATTCAACCGTATAACGGCTAATTCAACGGCTAATAAGATGTATCGTTTCAATCGGGATGCTACCCGCTTTTAACCGGGGACACCGTCCCCTGGACTCTTGCGATCTGACTGGCCAGGTCGAACACCACCAACAACACCCGTTGGATCCCATCTTCATAGTTTGACATTTAAAGCGTTTAGTGGTTTTATAGCAATAGAGGTGCGAAAAGTTGTTGCGGGAATAAAGCAGAGAAATAGCGAGAATATAACGGATGTGCTGGAAAGTTCATTAGATGTAAACCAAATATTTAAAGTTAATTAATTATCAATCTCACTTCATTTATGTAGAAGAAACTAATATTAATTAATCTTATATAACAAAATTGAAGAATATCATGTTTATGCACATTAGATTTGATGTAAGTGATAAATTTTAACCTTAAATTGGGCATTTATGCCTTAAAATTAGCTCTATATTGTAATCTTTTTTATTTGTTTTATAAAAAAAACTTGACAAGTCAACTTATGTGCATTAATATTGCCAAAATGGATGTTAAATAACCTTGATTTAGTAGATGTAGGGGAAAATAGTGGGGTTTAAAGCGGATCTACAGTTCATTAGTGGTAAACTAAAATAGCGTAACGGTCGAAGAGTGTTATGGGCTATTGCGAGTATATTGTGAGGCTTTATTGGAGCTTCAACTACATAGCTTCATAGTAGGTAAAATATTGATTAAAATTTTAAAAAATAACTTTCAATGTATTTTGCAAGGCAAAATAATTTTGCAAGGCGACTTTCAACGTATTACACAACAAAACAAATAATTAGTTAACTTTAACTCGGTTAAATTAAAAATTACAAACCAAAATGCTCTGCTTAGGTATCCAGGTTGAAGCTGCAACCGCATTTCTCGTTTAACTTTCAGTTTCATTTAAATACTCCGCTAAAATACTTCATGAAAATGCCCAATTATCGCTTATTGCAAGTGCACCTTATGAGAGCATTCAGAATTAACGTAAAGCGGACTATTTAAAATGGAGCGTGAAGTGAAGTAGACAATTTAAACGGAATAGGAAATGAAACGAGTTTATTTGAAGGCCTAGAATTTGTTACTACTTAATTTTGACTTTCTTAAATACAAACATTAAATTTGTTGCATAATTAGTATTTCCTTACAAACCCGAGTTTATTTTCAACAGTCTGTTTGAACAAAAGACTGTAGTTTGCCTGAACTCGCATGTCTATTGGAGGGGGTGTCTAGAGTGAGCAGGTATGTTGTCACTAGTCATTCAATTGCTTTACAAACTTTATTTTTTTTATATTCCAAATGTTTTATCAATTGTCATACGTAAACTCGAATGATAAAAATTTAAATTTTCATTTATCGATTATGACTTATTTGCATTTTCTCGAAAATGAAGAATATGCTATCTATCATTACGATACGGTGGGGGTGAAAACCAGAATCAACTACATAATACTATCCATATGAAGGATGAGGGTAAGCAAAGCCTTTTTATTTAGAAGTTTCTTTGATAACATCTTGATGGTTATTCAATATGTCTTCCAACCACATTAAACTGGTAAATTACGGCATGCGAATCCAGTAGATATCGTTTCTTCTTCTACATAAATATGCTCTAATATTAGTGGCTTATTATAAATCTTAGTTGTCGGAATATGTTTCTGAATCAACAATCATTTTGTACATGGTGATGTATGTAGGTAGAGGGTGTAGATGTGATGGAGGATGAAGAAGAATGAAGAGGAGAGGAGGAAAATGCGGGTGCGTTATATGAGGAAGACTTTTTTTTTCCAATGGGAAAATGATTCATTTTGGCATGTGTCTGTTATTGATGCGTCAACCACGAAAACATGTCAAAATTGAGCTGCGAAATGGCACCTAAGGTTTCGCTTACAGACAGATCCTTTGAGGATGCATCGAATGCCCTGTGTAACAACCCGCTCGGAATAGGCATAAATTTCAACCTAAAAGGACCACTCGAAACTTAGAGCCATTCTAGATGGATCACTGGTTCCTAAAAGAAA
Source organism: Allium sativum (assembly GCA_030737875.1). Lineage (NCBI taxonomy): Eukaryota > Viridiplantae > Streptophyta > Magnoliopsida > Asparagales > Amaryllidaceae > Allium > Allium sativum. The sequence goes on along the minus strand of CM060910.1, from coordinate 992,571,311 downwards.
ATGATATAACATATACAATAGAGCATACTAAAGAGAAAACAGAATCTCACATAATGGAAAGGATAAAATATAATAACTTAAAATGTACATTTAGTTTAAAACCATCATAAATATCGGTTGGAACGAGTCTCATGCAATAATTGGTACATCAGCATTAATTATCCCAACATAATAATAATAATACTGCCAAAATGCCTAATGGTTATAGATCCTCCATCGTTAGGCTCCATCATCGTTTTGCCCATCAAGTCGCAACCACACCTATTAACCTGTTGGATATGTTAAGGAGAGGGTTAGAACATAAAGTCTAGTGTGACTGAAAACAATATTTGCTTAAGATTATACCCTAGATTTGGCAGGTTATATATATCAAGGTATGTCTACAAAACACATAAGCACACACATACAAAAAATAATTTTAATCAGTGAGGTGGATACTGAATCAATCACTTAGGACCTCTATTGATGCATTTAGGGTGAAGACCCAACGAGATGGACATTCTCGGTCACTTAAAGCTCATTCTAACATATATTTATCTAGGGTAGATTCTCATGATCTCTTATGACCCTAAGGCGTACCCTAGCCACTTAAGACCCCGTTCTAGTACATCAATGTTCTTAAATATATATCCTCACAAAGAACATGAGAAGTAGTATATTGCCGCTTAGTACCGGTATAGGGTAGGCCAGCATCTAATCATTTAAGACCCCTTCTGGACGCCTCATGTTACTACTTAACTGATATTACGGTAGAACACATATGTTGCTTAAAACTTCCCTTAGACGGTTGGTGAAATAAATAGCATGCTACGTCCCACGTATAACGAATCTGTCTCTAGGTTGTCCCTTACAAAGCTCTTAGAGGAAGTGGATATTCCGGTAAACTACCATACTTTGTTATTGCCATGACTAAATCACTTTTAGAGAAGGAGGATCTATAGACTTACTTCGGATCCAATAAGGGAGGGTCCATGATTTTGGTCCACATTTAACGAATAAATCTTCGGAATGGTCCTAGTCCTAACCACTTAAGAACCAAACTAGATAAGAAGAAAGTCAACTACTTAAGAACTTCTCAAGGCGTAGTAAGCCTACCTATTTACACACATATTATGTATATACAGACACTAGAAACCGCCCCCCCCCCCCCCCACATTAAACCATCCTGCAGATGTTGGATATGAGCGGTTCCGGGCAGACTTCTACTACAAGTGGGCTTAACCTCATGTCATAGTGTAATAAATTAAACGGCCCATGATACATAGACCTCTCACATTAGCCAAACTCACTTGTGGTTCTTGGATTTTCCGGGTTGTTTCGGGAAGATTTCTACTACAAATGACGACTAATCTCGTGTCTGTGTGTCATTATTCTATATATAGATAATCCATTTTATACGCACACACAAACAACAATTTATTTGGGGACATTTCAAATTCTAACCTTATTATAACATATTTATTTCGTCATTATTACGTTGAATTACATTAATTACGCTATATAATAGAAAATTAAATACGTATAATAAACACTAATGTTCGTACGGACGAAGAAACGTTCTATCGGTGTAAATTGTCAATTAGATCTATAGTAAAACATACAAGTTAATTTCCACACCAAACTGCTAAATACATGGCATGAAGGCATAATTCATGATAGCAGTAATTGGAAAAATAACAACATAACTATCAAAACTTGCATCCTAGGCTTGTTAGAACAATTCAGGTAATGAATCAAGAACAATGTGTAAGTTTCACAACATATTCATAAATATATACATGTGTATATAGACTTCTATTTAATCCAATATACCCTTTTCCATGTTGTCCATAAAAACATTGACATTTGATTTGTTTCAAATCTGAATACGTTCAAATTATCCATTTAGAATGGAAATCCAAACCTATTCAAGTAAGCCTGATTGCAACAGATACCATCTCAAAGACTTGCTACTAAAGCAAACAAAATCTAACCAAAAACATATGTAAACACTGCAATCATCAATGGTTCAATTCCAGAAAGCATGTATGACACGATGCAGCCTTCAAAAACATTAATAATACATAAAAGAAACAAACTCCAGGCTTTCATACTAATGCCATTTATTTTAAAAGGATAACAGTAATAAAAATAGCATAGATAAATTCTTCCGGCTTCGCTGCTTCCCTATAAACCTAAATGAACATCAACAAACAAAGACCAAACTCCTCAAATCACTTCACCTCCCTTCACTTTCTTCTCATCTCCATCATACTCATCAAAGCTATGGAGAGTAGACCTTGGAGAATTACCACTCCCTTCATCAACAGCGGTGAAACTCTGATAGACCAAAACATCATCACCTGGTAATGCCTGCTCCACGTTCTCCATGCATCTGTATCCATCAACTTCAAGGTTATCGTTCCAAGACCCAGCTTTTCCGCGGCCTCCATATATAGTAATAGTAAAAGAGAAATCTTTAGGCATAAAGCATTCGAGAGCCCTACCCACCAAGCATGTGAAGTTCAGTTTCTCCGGGTCGAAACCCATTGTTTCATAGCTAGCATAGCTGAAACCGTCTTCAGGAGTCACATGAACCGTAGACAGTGCAGAGTCTATAATTCCATTCATTGAATACCCACATGGTTCGAACTCAAAGTCTCATATCTCCATTTTAAGGACGATGTTCGAGATTCCAGACATTTTAGTCATCTTCTTTGTTTGGGTGCCATCACTGAAAAACACAGAAGCTTTCTCTTTGTTAAGACCAGTCATGCACATTTCCAATGTTACCATTGGAAGCTCAGGCTCATTAGTAGCATAGTATGTGTGTGTGTGTGTGTGCCAGTTTCGGTTAGGAGAAGCCGGGTCACTAATGACATAAGCGTTTCTACCTGACTCAAGATTCCCAAGGTATTTGTTCAGTAAGGAGACCTCATATGCAAAGTTCTGGTAAGGAGTAGGCTACGCTTCTGGAAAGACGAAAGCACCACATGAGTACTTTGCAGACAATACTGGAAGAGAGAGGTTATAAGCAAGCTCAAGAATCTTGGGAATTGATGTTAGGAGCTAGGTAGTGCCACAAGTTTTTAAGGATCATCTTGTATCGATAGATGAAGAGACTTGATTTGGAAAGGACATAAGAATCAAAGTCGTTGTTTGAGAGATTTGAGACAATCGTGCATCGAGCAAGGTCTAGGATAGAATCAATTTGGGAGCGGGAGAGAGATCGAAACCCTAGACCATTTGGGTCTGCGAAGAGAGGGGCTAAGGAGAATGTGATTTCAAGGCGCTTCTCGAAACCTTCGAAACCAATTAGAGAAGTGTTGATTGCCACTAGGAGAGAATGGAGCTAGGAGAAAGGAATTTGAAGTTGATTTCGTTGGTTACTGGAGAGCAGCTAGCCAAAAAGTATAGTAAATGCAGAATTGGAATAAAAAGCAAGTAAAGAAACTAGGAAGCTACCGAACTAAGAAGGGATATCAAGATGGCTTCCTCGCGCAGTTGGAGTATGCAACAAATCTGAATTTTTTGATTCCTCCGTTTGGTCGAACGTCTTCAATGCAGTAACCTAAGGGAGCTTCGTAATGCATATTACTACTACTACTACTAGTAGTAGAATCAGTTTGACCTTCCATTAAAACATTCATGATTCAATTCAATAAGAATAATCTGATGATCCGATCCACGAATCCTTGGAACAAAATTGACGACTGAGTCGATTTGATGAACTTTGCATATTGTTTATTTTTTGATTTCGGCAATTCAATCTCGATTCGATGGTTTAGGGTGTTATTTATAGGTGTGTGTGATTAATAGCCATAGGATTATTAAGATTAAATCCTGGTTGTTTAATTTTTTAAATTAACACCAAAACCTAACCCAAAGCAGGCCTCATTGGACATTGGCTACACCAGGCGGTTGACCGCTCCCCTAGAAAGGTGGTTGACCGCTCCCCTAGAAAGGCGGTCGACCGGCGGTCCACACCCCTCTAGGTGGGGTTGTCGACCTCCTGGTCGCAGTTTTGCAAGTGAACGTATTTGAGTGCTGGGAAGATAATTCTTACAACGTTATTTATTATAATTATATCTTGCCTTTTAAACGTTAGTTGTATACTTATATATACACATACATTCAAATTGGATGGAATATTCCAATCATTCATTTATTAGTCATATATTATTCCATACATTTATTTTGTAATTTGAATTTCAAACAATGTTGCATACATATTTAATGTACAACTTCTTTTAAATGTAATTCTTTTATACTAGCTCGGATTCTGACATATTATATATGAAATTTGATCAAATTTTGCCACGAATATAACTACGATATTTTTATGCTCAAATTCCTAATGCTGTAAAATTCCAATTTTCAGCCCATTTATATATATATATTTATTTATTTTATTGCTGATTTTCATTACTTATTATTATTTATTTTAAATTAGATTATCTTAAGCCTGTTTCGGTATACTTTTACGGGATGCTACATTCTCCTCCCTTTAAAATGGATTTCGTCTCAAAATCTGTTTGAAGGGGTAAAAAGCACAACTCGCTCTAAACAGCCATGCTATACACCTATGTCATTTCAAATACATCCATGACTCACGGTGATCACTACAAGAAAACTGATTTTTTGTAGCACACAAAAAACGCCACCGAGCATTTTTTGTGCCATTTTGATCATCATTACGAGAAAACATGCCACTAAAAATCATTGAGTATTAGTTGCACTTTTTCAACGCCACTGTAAATACTTTTATTGTAACGTTTTCCAAACGCCACCATAAATATTTCTGTAGTGCTTTAAAAACGGCATAAAAAGCTTTTTGATGCTACTAATAAAATTTCCAATTTTACCCCTGATTTGCAGTTGCGTTTACTCAGCGCCAACAAATGTATTTCTGTAGTGTTTTTAATATGCTACTAGAAATTATCGATTAATTTGCTGTATTTTTTCATGCAATTATTTTTTGTTAATAGTCTATTTTGTTTCTACAATATCAACCAATAATCATTCACATAATCATCATGTTCAAATAATTAAAAAACAATTAACCATATAATCAAATAGAATATGCATAACCAATTCAATACAATAATTTTCTGAATAAATGACCAAACTCACATCTAATACCATTGATATACAAATTTACACATCTAGTACAAAGAAAATGTTATACCTAACTAGTACTTACAAAATACTTGATTACCCATATTTCTTTGTTGTATGCACAAGTGAAACCTAGCACCATAAAAGTTCAACTTTGATCTTTGAACGTCCAATGCTTGCACAAGTGAAAGCGCCAACATATAGTCAGACAACTCCTCCCTATCTCACAACAAGTTACACAAATCTGCACATAGTCCAAATCAGAGCCGGTCCTGAGACTTATGATGTCCAGTTCAATTTATTAAATTATGCCCTAAGTTAAAAAACACAACGTGCTAAATAATATTCATATTATAAGACATTGATATTAGAAAATTCAAGACTGCTATTACGGATTAATAATGCATGCATTATAAATAAAAATAACATGGTTATGTCGCAAAAAATCATAAATAATAAGTCTAAATATGAAGAAATTTTACATACAATACTTTAACTATTTCAATTATTAGAAATCAACGTTTGCGTCTTTTGTACCATTAGAAAGCTAGCGCTCCAAATATCCACAAATTATGATATGGATAATTTGTTCATTTATGAAAAATATAATTAATTATAAAATAATAGATATAATATAATGTTATTTTAATAATAAATAATACAAGTAAACAAGCGAAGAAGTGTGTGAAGTGCGTATAGACCATTTAGGACATATAGGCATCATAGACCAAAACCAGAATTACAACGGTACTTAAACTTATTATGTAATATGTGGTGGTTTATTATTGCTAATATTACTGATCTCAACGTTATCTGAAGCGCTCATCCTCCCAACTTTCAGCAGACTGGTATTCTATTGCTCTATCGTTTCGAATTGAAAGACCAACAGTAATTTTGACCAAAAATTTGAAAATGTATAAAAAGAGGGCACTGATACTAATGCATGAAGGATTATGAATTATGATTAAGTAAACCTTTTAAGAAAAGACTTGATGAAGCCTATAAAACAATTACAGATAATCCAACCTACTCACTACACTCTCCCTTCGTTTTGGATTGAACAAACAAATCACATCTCCAAAAAAACCGTGGAACTTGCCGTGAACTATTTTGTTTTTTGAGTAAAACAAAACAAATACTCTGTTGTTATGATTATAATGGTGAAGTCTTCGCCGCTCCAATTATAACGACTAAGACTTTGACTCTGTAAATTCTAAACCATAAACCCAGCCTCCACTTTTCTTTTCTTTTATTCAATATTCTTCTCTTTTTCCAACAGAAAGCAAATCCCAACAACATTTTACCCATCTGTTTCATCTTCCTGAACCATCCAAATACAATACTTCCATCAACACCTCTCTGCCCTCTTCAGCATGCAACTTCGAAGATTTCTAATTCTAACCACTAACCCAAATTGATTTAATTAGTATAATTTATAAATTAGGGTTATCTATTTCAAATGTCAGATCGAAGATCTATGAAATTATTGTTCTTTAGTTTCCCCTTGCATGTCTTCTTCTTCCTACTTTGTGTGCTTTGCCGTTCTCCTCCGTAGTTATCCTCAGCGTCAGTTTTCATCTTTCGTTTTTTTTAATACCCATATGCGTTTTTTGACTAGGCATATTTTTTATGCCCATAGGCTGCGTGCTGCCCTGTGCGGATGCCCAGTTGGCACTGGGCCAGGGCCGCCCATGGTCCAAATCTACAGACATAAATATAAGCTCACCAATTGTTTCTGAACTCCTCCCTGATCTCACAACAAGATACACAAATGTATACCCCAATCCTCCACATAGAACGTAGTCAAATAAGCTCTCAAAATAAAAAGGAAAAAAATTTCTATAGAAAACAAAATCAGTATCGATAATTTATTAAAAAGTAATAAAAGATTAACTGAAAGGTTGCGCGCTATATAAAATTATGCACACTAACTTCAAATGTAGAGAACGTGAACATTCGATTTTTTTTCATAAGTTAGCACTTTGGATATCGGTTCAAATATATTATGATTCAAGTAAACCAACCTATATTCTCAGAAAAAATTGCTAAGAAGAGAACTTTTGACATAAGCTTATAGCCATATAGACATGATCAAATGCATAGAATAAATATTCATGTAAAGGTCTTTCTCTAGAACAACTTATGTGAGTACATTTAACAATAATTGAACTATAGTTTTACTTTAGATATTCAAAAGTCGGAAGCAACAAACAAAGGGAACAACACAAAATTTAAAAAGGAGAAATGACTCAATAATGCATATTACTTCAGCATTAATGAGTTTGGATATAACAAGAAGAAAAAGGTATCTACATATTTTCTTCATATCCAAATCAACTAAGGTACCATTCATATAGCACTTAAGTACTATTTTAGAGTAGATGTTTACCTTCAAAACCAAAGGATCAAAAGATGGTATGAAAACATTTATTGCTTTATATAATAACTTCATTTCTACAATTACCAAGTAAACGTTTGTGAGTACTATACCACTGGTCGCAGCTATTGTAGGGAGACAAATTAAGATCAGCTTTTACCCTTTCATACATGAATCAAACAAAGTGGCCAAAATATATCATAGAAAAAACTGAGCGATGAATAAACAAACCTTTCGGCCCTAGTGAGTGCAATCATCTACATTAGGTGCAGTACTAAGTTCAATTTCATTCTGTGTCGGGTTCTTTTCGCTTCCCTAAAAGAACAAATTATTATATTAGCAATTGCACTCACTTAAGCAATATAGAAAAAAATCTATCCCTTAACCCAACAAAAAAAGTAACACTCTTAGTTTTAGTCTATCTGAACATACTATGTAGCTCAACTATATGGTTTCCTACTTGAATAATCACGTAGGCTGCAATAGGGTCAAATGCAGTAAGATTTTCTAGTGGTTAATGGATAAATAATATGAAAAGGTTGCATGCTCGAACATCAAACCAACCAACAAATCTCGAAACCTTCGTTCGATCTGTGTAGATAGTTGTGTTAAATTTTAACTATCAATCTGAGAAAATTCATTCAACATACTTACATCTTAGCCTCATGTTGAGCATCGATGTAATCCAATAGCTCTACTTGATTTATAAAAGCTTCATGCAATGCCTTAGACATGCTAATAGTTACAAACCAAAGGACAAAGATGGAAATAAAATCATTTATCTTGAATAACGCTTTGTGTGTAAAAACTTCAAATATCAAATATTCCAAATCTTATGATGGCGTTGAAAGGCAAGCTATTACATTTTGATCATAATTCCTGATATCTTGTAAGAGCTTATGATGATGTGAAGTTAAAAGTGTATCTTTTTGGTAGAAATAAGTTCAGATTTGTAACAACCCAGAATTATGACGATAAATAGTTATTTAATTAGAAGCTCAAAATTAGAAATTTCTGTGAATGATGGAATTTGACCATGAAACTTTAACCGTTGCGTTCGTCTCAGAATTCTGGTCAACTTCCATGTTTAGGATTTCGCGAACGGAGTCCGTATGAAAAAGTTATGGACGAAATACGAAAAACAGACGAAAATTAATTATATATAGAAATATATAATTTCCCCAGCCACCTCACTGCTAGGTCGACCAAGCGGTCGACTATGCGACCGCTTGATCGAGCTAGGCAGTGACAGCTAGGGTTTTGTCATATAAAATTTTATAATGGAAGGACGGATATAACTTAAAACTAATACGACGGTTCTAGGCCATTTCCACCCCTATAAATAAAGGGGTAGAGCCTCATTCTTTTCCATTCAAATCTATAGAGCCAGCGGAGCTCTGGCATTTTTCTTCCTCTTTTAACCTAATTTCTAAAAATAATATATATATATATATATCAAATCAAATTCATATGCATATTAATAGATTTAATGGAAGAGGATGCTCAACGATATATTCCCCGCCTTCTTCCCTTTTCCTTACATTTCTACAGAACTAGAATTTCCCCATTTCTAGATAAATAGTAGATCTATAAGAATTTAGGGATTGTAAGCCTAAAGAGTCCAAAACTTTGAATTTGGAAGTTATAAGGTGAGTGGGAGATTTACTAATATAGTTATAATGACTTATCTATTTCATTTGAATTCAACCTATGTTTTTATGCCTATTAGATATGTTTATTTGAATATTGTGAATTTATTGGCAACCATCAGATCTAATTATAAATATGGTTAAAATTTGTAAATGATAAGTTGTGATTATGTATAACATGAATTATAGGATTCTTAAATATTTTTCCCACATATTCCTACAGTTATGTCATGAAATATGTTGTACATGTTACATAGCACTGTGAATCTGGAAATCAGTCCCACTAAACATAAATTAGTTGTAGTTGCATTCTAGATCTTTAGTTCAGTGCCGAAATATGAAATATGTGAATTTGGCTGAAAAGATGAAATTTGTGTATTATGTGATTGTAATAAGAAAAGAAATATTCCTATTTATATTCAATATTGTTGGGTTTTGGTTTAAGCATAGTAAAATATGTCATTTTCCTCCTTTTGGATAAAGAGGCATTATTTCAGAATCACAAGAAGTATGATAAAAAGGATTAAAAAGGGAAAAGTGGTGCAAAGGTACATATAAATATAAATACATACATTTATATGTAATTTTGCATCGACTATTCCAATATATATATATATATATATTTCTTGTGATTTGGAAATATGTCAATTCCACAAAATAGGCATTATTTACAATGATTACGGCTGTTCTTTGTGAGACTTGAAACCTTTTGGCAAGTTTGAATATAAAAAGGAAATGTTGGTTAATTAATTAGACCAAATCATTAATTTAAAAGAAGAATAAAAATAATAAAATATTAATAACTGCGTGACCACACGAAAACACAAAAATAATTATATACGTATTATCCGTCCAAATCAGCGTAAGACGGTAAAATATACGTTGTATGGAATGTTTGAATGATTGGAAAAGGTTCAATTATGGAATTACGTGTGAATATAATCCATTTTGAATTAATATATTTGTGGTGACCATTTGTAGCAATTAATGTAATTAGCTACTATAAATAAGACCGCAAATAAAGAAATAACCATTGTAACCAATATTGATTTGGGAAAAATAAACGTGATGAGAAAAATGGTCACAATTCCTAAAATCAATTAGGATAAATGTTGTGAACCCCAATTAGGAAATTTGAATAATAAACGCATTTAAACACGAGATTAAGCTCAACTTATGGTGTAAGCCTACCTGGAACGGACCGACAAATCCGGCAACCACAGGTAGTCAGCTTAATGTGAGGGGTCTAATGCATAAATATAATTGTATTAAGGCACGAGGTTAAGTTCACTTGTGGTAGAAGTCTGCCCGGAACCGACCGGCAAATCCAACAACCACAGGCAGTCAACTTAATGTGAGAGGCCTGGTATGTAAATATATATACATATATTTATATATATTTATATATATATAACAACTAACCAACAAATAAATAAATGAATAAGAATAGCAAATTATCCGTTGGGGTACACAAAATAGATAACTTGGGGCTGATAAATAGTTGCCTTGGGAAAATATGATCGTTATGGTCATAAAGGGAAACAAACAGGAAATAAAGGGAAATGGGTGTCATAAGCGAATTTATGATTGTCGTTTAAAACACTAAGTCCAAACTAGGTAAGGTATTAAATAATTATCATAGGAAGAAAGGGAATATAAACTTCCTTATTAATAGAAATGGAAATAGAAAATATAGTTGGACTTAGTAGGTTAATAATGTAAGATATTATTAACCGTATAAACACGACAGGGACTAAACATGAATGACTTAACAACGTAGCCTACTTTATCCCAATAGGGAAAGGTGCTAAATGCAAATGGGGGACGAGCTAATAAGTTTCGCGTATAGCCTGCTTCCTGGGTCCTAAAAGGCCAAGAAACTAGGGTTGAAGAGTCCACCTGGGAATACGAGTTTTAGTTTAGGGGTCTTAAATGGCAGATATGTGTAGGCCTACCCAAACCTGGAAACTAAAACGTCAGATATGGCTACCTATACTACGGGAAGTAATAATCGACTAAGGAGGTTATCCAATATGGTCAGCTAGAAGGTATAGCGAACGATAAAATACCATCACTCACCTTATGTGGCGCAAGGGTATATACGTGAATGACAGAAGCCTTAACCAGTAGGGGTCATAGCTAGTGCCCTCTAGTTTATGTTAACGTTGAATTTGTTATTGAGGGTTAATAAGGTACCAATAGGTCCGACCAGGGTCTTAAGCGATCAGGGAGAATCCACCGTATCTATCATTGATAGTGAGGCGTTAAATAATAAAGAATAGTGACTGAGGATATATATAGGAACCCCATAATTAGGGGCCCACTCTCGATATAGTTAACCGGTTAGGTTCTGGTAATAAGGCTTCACAAAAATATGTAAAGGTCCTATCTCGGTAATATAATTTGGGAATACTACTTTAGGAAGAATAGTAGGGTCGTGCGTAAACATTAACAAGGTTGGTGTAGAGTCACTAACCTTATTAGGCATGCAGCTTGGGTTGAACCAAATGGAATATATCTGTGTTATAGTCTATGTTGTACATTTGTTAGTCACTAGAACTTATTGTTCTGGCCCCCTCCTCATTACAACCTTCCAGGTTTCCTAGAGAAGGTCGGATTCTCACATATGATTAAGTTTGGCTTTTGGTTCTCGTTCTCTCTCATGCTCGGTATTGGCAAAGTGACTTACTTTGAAAAATGTAGTTACTTGAGTTGATACTAGTTTATCCTATTTTGTTTCCTCTGCGAGTTATATTTATTGTACTCTGATTATGTTCATGCTCATTTATTGCAGGTACTAGATATACACGCTCCATGCTTGGATGTGTTCAAGTTTTGTTTTTTGTCGAAATTTGGGCGTAGAAAAGTGTGGGTGGTTACAAGCTTCTAATGCATCAGCACGACGAACCACAACATTAAGCAACTCTTCTTTCTCGAAAGGCATTCAAGATCCAATGAATAATCACCATAAACAGCAAGTTAAATAAGTACAATGGTTACTCTCAAATAAGTACTCAACTCAATAATTTATTTGAAGGCAAAAATTTTGAAAAAAGTCCACAAGCAAGTTAAATAATATATAACAAAGAACACAATATAAAAAGATCATAACTCATTGAGCAGGATTAGAAGACTTTTCAGGCAAAACCTTATCAAGCTTTGAAGGCGTCTCAAGCACTGGGTCAAACTCTTCATCTTTTCTTGCAAATTTCTTAGCTGCATGTGCTTGGGCTAAATTCGCGTAGTTGATTGCAGATTGGGATATGAAAGCTATCTCCTCTTCGTTAGTTTTCTTAACAATTTTGTTGGATTGCCTCCCCATACCTGTCAATTTTATCCTTTTATTTGCATATTAACAAGATGGCTAATTATAAGCACTGCTATGTATATGTGTTAATATTTTAAAGGACCTTTAACAAGCATACACATGTTTCTCTATCTATCTATCTATCTACATACAAGCACACACAACCACTTTAGTACCCGTTTTAAATTCTGAGTTGCACAACCTTAAACATTATAAAAAATTTCGGATGTGTAATTTACAATATGAATATCATCTCTATGGATATATGGTCATTTTGAAATTTCTAATTTATATAATAAGTAAATGTTAATAGTTAAAAATGTACATTACCGGCCAATTTGAGATAACAAGTTTACAATGTTAGATGTTATTCATATTTGCACAATTTTTATAAAGATGATCTTAAGTGTGAGGTGAAGATATCCACAGTCTTGTAGCATTTAGGATGTCGTAAACTCAAAATACAATAAGAGAAAATACAGTAAGAGGTGCTAAAAAGGTACCCAAGAGAAGAAGACGGGAATTTGAATGGAAAGTTATTTGTTTAAATGGAAAGTTCTTTTATATGTAGTTTCGAACACCTTAAAACATAAAAAGCCAAGGTAGAAAAAGAGCAATTTACATCTGCATATATTATAGTCAAGAAGGTGTCACTTAGAAGGTGGATATTTTTAAAATCAGTAAGGTAACTTAATGCCTAAATGTATCACATGATCTATGCAGTATAAAGCATAAGGCTTTCACATGACTGATCTATCATCGATTGGAGACTCCCATTAAAAAATGACTGTTAAAATAGAACATATAAGCTAATATTATAACATATAAGTGACTTCTTATATATCTTAGCTTTTCCGACAAAAGGGAAATAAGGCATATAATTCCACTCAAACTTTGGCAAATTATACAATTATTAAGCATATTTGAGAATGCTAGTATATGGATGTGTAAATGTTAATGAACTTATGTTCTAAAAAGAAAGATAATATATATAAGTTAATAAAATTAAACATTAAAAACAAATGATCACCTCTCCAGATGAGATTTTCGTGTTTTGTCTAACAAGATGTTGTAAATTTTCAAAATTATTTTTGGGATATAGGTTTGTTTTTTGAAGAGGGAAGCACGAATGGAAGACGATAAGGTGTAGGGGTTAGTCCCACATTGTAGAATATAAGGGAGTTTGTCTCTATATAGGTAAAAGATTGATATATGATATCAAAAGGAAAAAGAGAAGGAGCTATAAGGCAATGGGCCTTAGGCATGAACTTGGCATAGATAATAATATTTAAAATGTCAAAAGATGAGCCTTGGGCTTTGGGGCTCTTGGGGTCTCGTGATCCATTAAGCTGTGGAAACAAATCAGTCGACAGGCCAAAACTCAACCAGTCGACCGTTTTGGCCTCTGGTTAAAAACGGTCGACCGGTTTCAATTCGAAGGGTTGCGACGCTTCAGAAGCGTTGCAAAACTGAAAGGGTGCATATGTTTCTAATTCGAACAGAAATGACTGTTGCAATTAAACAGTTGCAACGCTTGGCTAATGGATGCCTCCTCTTGTCACCTATACATAGAATTGCACAAAATCGTTTCAAATATCTCTGAATTTCGATCTTCTTCTTCCTAAGGTATTCTGCAACACCGTTATACTGTTGCAAAATAGTTCTGTCTGAAACACTTCTAAAGTGTTACAAATCTGAAAGTGTTGCAGAATAGCAAACTTCTTCTTCCTCTTCATTCTATTTCTGATTCTTGCATCGTTAGAAAACTAAATCTAGAGTGTTTTTGGTCAGATCAAAATCGTACAAATTTTGAATTCGATTTCGCTGTTTCAAGGCTCCATTGAATCTTGAAGTCAATAGTTCGATAGCCCTTTTGTACCTGGTGGTTTGAACTTTTGTCTGGAAGAATTTGCTATGCAAATCCTTGAAGTCAGAAGTACGGCAATCATTCTCCTCCATTAGCATCTCAAACCACGAAATTCCCAACATAAGAGAGCCAACAACAACCATATCATGCTTTTTGACAATTATGCCATCAAGCAAGGCTGCTCCCGTACCAACAATTCGTCCTCAATGGTGCATCCATGCAAAACACCACTATGACCTGTTCGATATCCCCATAAGTGTTACATATATTGGAAATATTACCGAAAAGAAGGTATTTTAAAACTTTTCTTAACATTACTTTAAATTTTAACAAATATACACATGCAAAACTACATAAGCAAAAAAATGAATCATTATAATGTAATGCCGAAGATACCCACAATCATATATTAAGTTCAAATCTCTAAAATTATCATTCCAACTTTAAAAGACAACTAATTTATACACCTTAATTTTATCCGCATACCCCAAATATTTCAAATAATTCCCCATCTCCTTTGTTATCCTTATCGATAAACAATATGACCTACTAAACTCTAGGTCTTTCATGTCTTTTCAGGAAAAAAAATATTCATTTATGGAGGCAAGTAATAACCCCTTAAAAAGAGTAAAAAAAATCTCAGAATTGGAAAACAAGTTTGTAGGAGCCAAAGTTAAAAGGGATGGGAAAATGACAACTACTCACAATAGCATTCACATGAACCCATCTATTTCTACTTGTACCTTTGAAAAGATCTGGGTGGAGCTAGCGTTCTTCTAAATAGCTGGATGTCAAACTACATATTGCAACTACTTGGTAAATATAAAACAATCAATAGTTGTCTCTTCCTACCTGCGATGATGATTCATTTTGTTTCTCATCATGTTTCAATTCATTTTCTAATCATTGGATCATCCATGCAGTTGAATACTCAATCAAAATGAGAATTTCCCAATTATACTTATTTTTATTTAGAAATTAGGACATGACTCTTTGAAATTTTCATTCTGAAACACACTAACTTAAGATTTGGAAATAAAATCATGGAATAACTCAAACTTAGCATTTGATTTGACTATAAATAGGCTATGCTAATTAAATGTAAAAAGAAAAAGGACAATTTAGAAATTAGGTTACCTATTTCAGAGTAGAGATTTCTCAGCTTCTTCTTCGTCTTGATGCAGCAATTTGATCCTTCGTTTCTTCCTAGCGTACTTCGCTTATGTGTCTCTCCTAGTCTCCCTTCTTCCTTTTCTTCCTTGCATGACTTTTCTTTTGCCTTTGGTTTTTCTTCCTTACGAGTTTTTGCAAACTAGCTTACATTTTAGTTGTTAAGAGGATAAATGAAAAAGGAGAGGCTGAAATAAAATTTCCCAAAATTTATGGAGGGATAGTTGATCACGTTTATTTTGGACCACACAGACTTATTTTTACGAAGGGAGGGAACTTGAAATATTTTTTGCTGCGTTTATATTGTTGGTGAAAACATTTTTACTTGCGTTCTGATTTTTGCAACAAAAAATTGTTTTTCTTGTAGTGATTATGCACTGTGGACTTACTAATGAGCTCAATCCTAATGTGTATGAGTAATAAGTGATGCAACATGTATGCAAAATACCTTTACATGCATGCAATTTCTATATGAGTGCTTGGTACATTTCTGTTGCAGCCATCTCCTACCATCCAATCTAGCAACCAAAAATCCTAAATTATCAAGGGAGGCTACAAAAGTTAACATTTTCATGCCTTTCCCCAAAATTTTCTTCCGTATGTACTCGAACCGATCTAAATAAATATTGTGGAATCTTGAAGTCCCATGCTCCAAAATTTCTATGGTAGCACAAAACTCCCAAGGTTCCCTTTTTGTACCAATTTCTTGATTAGGCCCTCCCAAAAATTTATTGTACCGTGAAGGTATCTTATCAAACATAAAACTTTTATGGGTTCCTATTAATAATATCATATACCTCGCTAACTTAGGAAAATCCCGAAATGCAATACCGACTCATTATCCTCCACGGTCTGCCTAATCAAATTAGATTTTTTTATAAAGTCTAAGCACAAATTTGGTTCAAGTAGAAATTTGTCAATGCTTATTCCATCAACACTTTGATATTTTAGGTGGCCTCTTTATAAATCTTCAAGAGTGCCTACTAATTATCGAGAAAAAGATAATTACACTACTCCTATAAATATTACTGTTATTCCAATTATCTAAGAGGTCAATACTGCAAATTCTTCCTCTTATCCCCAAAGCTTTGGTAGTCTTTATCCTGTTTTCCAGTCTTCAAGTGATGTTTGATCCAAAAAGAATTTCTCAAATCAAATTTCTAGATCTAACTAATTAATGTATAATCTACAGTAATGGCTAGAATATTTTCCTATGCTCCAATTTGCTGGAATTTGAATCCCAGTGAGGCCTTTTGTTATAATTTTCATAAATTTTTCCAAACGCTAATATTGACGTATTAAAATTACAAGGAATAGTTATTGTTTTATTTGGATGGATAGTGTAATTTGCATGCAAACACAAAGATGTACATATCACATCCTTTTCATTTTAAGTATATTCCTCATAATTTTAAACATAGTCATTTTTTTGTGAGTAACGACAAAAGGGCTAATTTATAAAAATTAAACAAATATCCTCAAACAAACCAAAACACGGTTATATTCAAGCTAAAAGGCTAATACAAACCTAATTAACTAAGCCTTCTTCTTAATCTCATACTTTATGTTCTTATTCTTGAGGGTGGACTTCTGTAAGGCTAAATTTTCAAAAATCAAAAGACCAAACACTTCCTTTATGTAGGCTACAAATCTAATTCCGCTATTAACCTCCAAATTCCATATATAGTAAGTCTCTATGTTGAATGTCCCCTTGAGCTTCTTCCTCTTACTTACACATTTACCTTAAGAATTTAATAAGGGTTTTAAACCCCCGACATCTCATGTATAACAAGGATTTATTACTTATGTCACATTTATACCCTTATCCAATCAATACGGTGGAACCACTAACGATCACATCCCAAAAA
The DNA here is from genome assembly GCA_030737875.1 of Allium sativum. NCBI lineage: Eukaryota > Viridiplantae > Streptophyta > Magnoliopsida > Asparagales > Amaryllidaceae > Allium > Allium sativum. The sequence goes on along the minus strand of CM060910.1, from coordinate 992,553,976 downwards.
TTATTTTGGAAGTTTTCTCTTATAATTAAATGGTCTAAATAGTGTGGGTCTAATATTCCATTTTGAATTCATGATATGCCAACTCATTCCGTTAAATTTTCCATCTTTGTCCACTTTATAAATGTGGTCCATTCAAATATATATATATATACACACACTCACACACACATACACACTCACACCCCCACTAGACCATTCCCTGAATACTTATATAATTCCCTCAAGATCCTTCATGCTTGAAATATATTCATTTTCTACAAACCAATTTGTCTTTTAAATCAATTCCCAGAATTTCCTTTTGATTTTTTTTAATTACAAATTCATTGCCTACTAATTTTGCAATTAATAGTCATGAATTCTATTTTCGGAAATCACGAATTACGTTGCCCACATTTTACCTATATCTTTGTTTATATGTGTGTGTGTGTGTGTGTGTATTGTTGATCGTTTGATACAGTTGCTAACGTATTAACTCCTAACTAAACTATCACAGGAAAATTAGTTTACAATCAAATCTTATTTCTGAAAATCAATAGAATTCAACACCTTTTCAGATATAATCCTTTTTTAGACTGACATTAAAATTTCCAGATTCAGTTGTATAAGTTATTCTATTCTAATTCTGTTTTGCCTAATTTACTACTACTAAATCTATTTCTCTTGTAACAATACAAGTCCAGCAGTGACATTAAATAAAATCATTTGTATGCTACTATCATTTATATGCATGTATATATATATATATATATATATATATATATATATATCCCATTATGACAACAATTTATTATGGTTTGCTGAATTCCAAAAATTTGCATTCAATGCCTTTTTAAACGCTGAAGCATTAAAAATTTGAATTTCCACTTAAAAAATATAATTCTATTATTTCTTACGAAACAATGTCCAATAAATTTCTCTTTTTAGATCTGTAATGTTTGAAAACATTGTCTACATGTTCATAAATGTCTGAGTTTTTTGAGAGTAGAACATCTTTCCATGTTCTATTGCTTATTGTATAGAATATTAATGCATGCCTAGTTTTAATAGAGCATTTTTTTTTCAAGAATTCCAAAAATGTTGCAATAAAAAATTTGATGTCCCTTTTTATTTTTTGAAAACACTCATTAAATGTCTTAGAATAAGAGTATCTAATTGACATTTGTTATCATATTTTCAAAACACCTTTGAAACATTACTCAATAAAGTTAAATGACCTCTTTATTTCTAGTAAAACGTTTCAAATGAATATCTCAGTTTTAACATTTTACAAATATTTACTACAAGCCCAAAATTTCTTAATTTAAGAGTAAAATATCCTTTCTTATTCCAACACTCATCTTTTATTTATACACTGAACGTCGGTCCTTAATGACTGTCAAAACGACAATTGGTTTGAAAGAAATGTTCACTTTTATTTGAAAACGTCACCTAAAGATTTTAGCATTGAATTAATTAGCAATTAATTTTTCTATTCATATCTTTATTTTCAGTTTATTCTTTTACTTTCGAATATAATTTGAAACATTTGACTGCATTCATTTTAGCACTAAACTTAATGCTCTCATATATATATATATATATATATATATATATAAATTTTGAAAGTCCTTAATGAACATAACTATTCATTGCTCTTTTGTTTGCACAATAATAGGTCTTTCAAAATTTAATTTAATAGTCAATAACTTCCTTGGAATAGTCTTTTATCCTTTATACTATCCCTGTTGCTCTTACCTTCTCAAATGCTTCTCATTTTATTATTTCAACTCTACCCAATTTTAATAATAAATTTACTATCTTTTATCTTTTAATTGAGTATGCTAACGACGTTTATTTTACCAATCTTATATGTCTTGTTTTTTTTTTGACTAAATGTTAATTTAGTACCACAATCCGTACTAGATTTTAGGAAAAGAATATTTTCAAATCTAAACTTTAAATTCTTGTTATATCATGACCATGACAATTACAAATTAACAATTTGAACTGTTTATTGGTTATCTCTTTAATTACTTTTCCATTAAAGCTCTTATTTGCAAATATTTATGATTAACCTTTTCAAATTTTGTTTTTGCTGAAACTGTTGTTTGTCTAACAGAAGAACTAATGAACATTTATAACCCCCACTTAAAAAAATTTGAATTTTTATGTAATTCTAATCCAAATACAAGAGGTTAAACAGCTCTTTTTGAAATTTCATCTGTCAAATAATTTTGTAGAATGTCAAAAATTCATCTTGATGGGTTTCTAAATATTCTTGGTCTTTTCTTTAAATTTTCTGACATACTATTCTACGTAAGTAAATTTCTTAAAATCTCTATTTTCAAAAAAAAATTGATGGTATGTCAGAAATCGTATTTGTAGGCTTTACATTTCTTTGTCAGTTAGGAAAACATGTTTATTCTTTCAATTTTCCTACCATATCTACAATCTTTCCAACAAAGGTTGATATCATCATTTATGAAAGTCTGTATCTTGTCTTAACCTTTTTCTTCCGTATTATTTAATTTTTCCCATCCCTACACATTCCTAGTACATGTCGATTTAAACCATTTTAAATATTGTTTATTCTTATGGACATTTTTAACATCTCATCCAAATATTCATACCTATAAATGGTCTTAATAACCTTTCAAATCTTAGTCATTCATAGCTCTATTCTCGAAGTTTATGTCAACAATCAAAGATGTACTTCCATTTTTTATCAAAACCAGACATATTAATTGTTCATACCTATAAATGGTCTTAATAACCTTTCAAATCTTAGTCATTCATAGCTCTAATCTCGAAGTTTATGTTAACAATCAAAGATGTACTTCCATTTCTTAGCAAAACTGGACATATTTCTCAAATTGCCATATTAATTGTTCGCCTAATGGACACTAGTTTGAAGGTTTTCCTTACCGTAATAGATAATTCATCCGATTAGTTTCCATTTATCAATTATTGAATAAGAAGATTTCAATCCTTTCCATGCCCCAGATTCTATAACCATCCAATGCTTAGAGATCTCTAAATTGACAAGGAGGTTGCTGTAATACTTTAGGGCCTCTAGATTATTTCTAGAATTTAATGTCAAGCCTTTCCTAAAAAGACCTATAGATGCTCTTTTCTAAAGATGTGCGTACTTTAAACTTTTGAAAATCCTTTTTTAAAACAATAAGTACGCCTCTCATACGTAAATATTTTTCTGTAATCGTGGTAACCTATGCTTCGATACCAAATGTAACAACCCACCCGGAATGGCCTAAATTTTGACTTAAAAAGACCAATCGAAACTTAGAGCCATTCTAAATGGATCGTCGGTTCCTATAAGGAAATGGTATAACAGATATAACAGAGCATACTAAAGCGAAATCAGAACCTCACACAACGGAAAGGATAAAATATAATAACTTAAAATAAATGTACCTTTAGTTTAAAACCATCATAAATATCAGTTGCAACGAGTCATGCAATAATTGGTACATCAGCATTAATTATCCAAACATGATAATAATACTACTGAAATGCCTAATGGCTATGGATCCTCCATCGTTAGGCTCCATCATCGTTTCGTCCATCAAGTCGCTACCCGGCCACCTATTAACCTGTTGGATATGTTAAGGAAAGGGGTCAGAACATAAAGTCTTGTGTAACTGAAAACAATATTTGCTTAAAGACTATCCCCTATATTTGGCAGGTTATATATGTCAAGGTATGTCTACGAAACACATAAGCACACACATACAAAGAAATATTTTAATCAATGAGGTGGATATTCGAATCAATCACTTAGGACCTCTATTGATGCGTTTAGGGTAAAGACTCAATAAGGTAGACATTCTCGGTCTCAAAGCCCATTCTAACATATTTATTGAGGGTAGATTCTCATGATCTCTTATGACCCTAAGGCGAACCCTAGCCACTTAAGACCCCTTTTAAGTACGTCAACGTTCTAAAATATATATTCTCGCAAGTAATATGAGAAGTAGTATCTCGCCGCTTAGTACCGTGTTGGCCCGCATATAGCTATTTAAGACCCCTCTAGCGATGCCTCATGTTACTAAACTGATATTACGGTAGAACACCTATGCCACTTAAGACTTCCCTTAGACAGTTGGTGAAATATATAGCTTGTTACACCATATATACCAAATCTGTCCCTAGGTTGGCCGTAACAAAGCTACTAAAGGAAGTGGACATTCTGGTAAACTACCTTACTCCGTTATTGCCATGACTAAACCACTTTTAAAGAAGAAGGGCCCATAGACCTACTTCGAATCTAATAAGGGAGGGTCCTATGACTTTGGTCCACATCCAAGGAATAAACCTTCGGAATGGTCTTAGCCCTAACCACTTAAGGCCCAAACTAGATAAAAAGAAAGTCAGCCACTTAAGACCTTCTCAAGGCGTAGTAAGCCTGCCTATTTACATACATAATAGGTATATATATATATAGTAAGACTACCTATTTACACACATAATAGGTATATATACACTAGACCTCCCATATTAAACCGTCCTGTAGATGTTGGATATGTCGGGCGGTTCTGAGTAGACTTCTACTACAAGTGGGATTAACCTCGTGTCATAGTGTTGTAAATTAAATGGCTTATGACACCCAGACCTCTCACATTAGTCACTCACTTGTGGTTGCTAGATATGCTAGTTGGTTTCGGGCAGACTTCTATCACAAATGACGACTAACCTCATGTCTGTGTGTCATTATTTAATATATATATATATATATATATAAGCCATTTTATATGCACAAACAATAATTTATTTGGGGACATTTCAAATTCTAACCTTATTCTAACGTATTTATTTCGTCGTTATTATGCTGAATTACATTAATTACGCTATATAAATAGAATATTAAATACGTTTAATAAACGCTAATTTTTGTACGGACTAAGAAACGTTCTATCAGTGTAAATTGTCAATTAGATCTATAATAAAGGAATATAAGTTAATTTCCACATCAAATCGCTAAATACATGATATGAAGGCATAATTAACAATAGCAGTAATGGGAAAAATAACAACATAACTATCAAACTTGCATTCTGGGCTTGTTAGAACAATTCAAGTAATGAATCAAGAACAAGGTGCAAGTTCCACAACATTATACACATGTGCATAAATATATACATGTGTACACAGACTGCTATTTAGTCCAATTTACCCTTTTCCATGTTGTCCATAAAAACATTGACATTTGATTTGTTTCAAATTTGAATACGTTCAAATTATTCATTTAGAATGGAAATCCAAACCTATTCAAATAAAATTCGAACCTTTTTACATCATAAAAGCTTTTAAATAAAAAGGATAAATCAAACCAAACAAAAGTAAATCATCCAAAATGTTCTTTATCCATAACCCAAACAAATTCACAAACCCAAACATTTATTGACAATTCTTGCGAAACATATAGAAATAGGAGACTTGGGAGTTTTACAATTTGATATTATCGTCAATTCAAATCTCCCTAGGCATATTAATCAATATAATACTCTACAAAATGTAGAATATGCCTAAATAATTATTATTTCCACTCACAGTGATTTGACGATGTTTAGATCTGAAAACCTTCAAGAGCGAACACGCATGCAAGCTCCAATCCCTTAGAAATATATATATATATATATGTATATATGTTTTTTTATATATATATGTATAAAAGAATCAAACTGTTAGAATTCTTATATATAAAAATCTTATGATTCTATATTTAGATCCTATTCAAATCCTATAAGAAAAAGAGATTAGAAAAGAAAATAGATTTAAGAGAGAAAGAAGAAAACCTACAATAAAATTTCTCTGGAATCAATGGCAAAGTGGAGACAGGGAAGGAGAGGAAGACTAGGTTTAGGGTTTTATTTATAGGTGTGTGTGATCAATAGTCGTAGGATTATTAAGATTAAATCATTGATGTTTAAATTTATAAACTAACACCAAAACCTAACCCCAAACCAGACCGCACTAGGCAGTCGACCGCTCCCTTAGAAGGCTGGTCGGCACCCCTTTAGGGGCGGTCGACCTCCTGGTCCCAGTTTTGCCCATTGAACGTATTTGAGGTTTGGGAAGATAATTCTTATATAACATTATATATTAAACGTTATTGTTCTCCTCTGTTGTATACTTATATATACGCACAAATCTAAATTCGATGGAACATTCCAATCATTCAATTATTGATCATATATTGTTCCATATATTTATATTGTAATTTGAATTTCAAACACTATTGCATACATATTTAACATACAACTTCTTTTAAATGTAATTCTTTTATAGGAGCTCGTATCATGACATACTGTATATGAAAATTGATTAGAATTTTGCCACGAATATAACTATGATATTTTTATGGCTAAATTCCTGATGCTGCAAAATTCCAATTTTCAGCCCATTTATATTTATTTATTTTATTGCTGATTTTCATTACTTATTATTATTTATTTTAAATTATATTATCTTAAGTCTATTTAGGTATATTTTTACGGGGTATTTCACCTTGACAGTGCAACTGGATAACTACCCATAATCGATTGGTTGGCGGAAATCAATCATTGGCATCCAACGCGTCGAATGATAACGTCCATTTTATTATGGCTTATTTTTCTCCATTGAGAAAATGGTTCATTCTTGCGTGTTTTCGTTGTCAACTCGTTCCATTATCAACATATCGACAACAGAAACGGGCCAAAATTGAGCTGCGAACGACACCTAAGATGTTGTTTGGAGACAGAGCCTTTGTGGACGCATCGAGCGCCCTAACGGTGCACCAGCTAACCTGCCACATTTAGTTGGTTGAAGGAAATCAAGTCGTTGGCGTCCAACTTGTCGGATGTCAACGGCCATTTTCCCCTTAACTTAATTCCCCAACTCCTTTACTTTCTTCATCCTCCACTCTTCATTCATAATTTCATAAGTAAATACAATAATAATGATAAAAAATTTATGGTTTATGACGGTGATTATGATTTTATTCCAAAGGCATACCTATAAGAATATTATAGCATGAAAAATAAATCACACAAAGCAACTAAGTAGGTCCAAGAACATGTGAGCAACGAAATAACAACAATTCGAGATAACGTAAAGAATAAATTTGTTGTAGTAGAACTATACTTATTGATTGTATTGTTTTAGCCATATTTATCAGTATTATATTGTAGCTTGTATGTATTTTAATTGTATTGTTTCATTTTAGTTAATCACATATTACACTACAAAACAGATAATTAATTAATTATAAAACAACTAAATTAAAATAAATACAGTTGAATAACCTCACTCAATATCGCGCTCATTGCACCGTTTGTAGCCGTAAATGTGTATTCAACTCACCAATATATCATGCTCAATATACTGTTTAATACATCGTTCAATAGCATGTGAAATACATTGTTCGTATTCACTGCAAACACACCCTATACATATTAACGTCTAGAGATTAATTTACACGTCTCAATTTTAGACGTTAAACTTTGATTTCAATTTTTTTCCCTTGGAGCATCTTTGGATCTAGTGCGAGTGCAGTGTAATTTAAATGACATATCATTTTTTGATATTATCTTCAGTGCTAATATTTTTGTTGGTGTAATTGAAGAACTACTTGACAAAAATGACATATCATTTTTTGATATTATCTTCAGTGCTAATATTTTTATTGGTGTAATTGAAGAACTACTTGACGTTGCCTTTTCAATGTTTAGTTCAAGATATCCACGTGTAGACGACACAATATTTTTCCTCTCTCCACTAGTGGGTTCTAACTTAAATATTTTTTCTTTTAATTATAAAAAAATTACAATTAATAATTTTTATGTGTATCTACACTTTTGCATTGGATAAAAAACATAACTCATGGATAAGAGTTTTCACGTCCTTTAACAATGTGTAGTGACATTTTGTGTATGGATCTTAAATGACAATACGTAGATATGGTTTGGTGATGCTCTATCGATACTTACGCTATCAAAATCGAGTAGGAAATACTAAGCTATATGAATGAATCGACACGCCGTACATCCTCCATTTTGCTTTGTCTCCGGGTTTTTCCCTCTAGCCCCACCCTTTTTTTCCTATAACCCTAAGTTAAATCGGGGTTACGAAGTCTTGTAACTTTTATAGCATACAAAACACTGCTAAAGGTGTGTTCATGCGTAACGGTAATGGAGCATTTAAGGGAGGTATTGCAGTGGTGTCTATAAGGGGAGTTAGAAGATAAATGTAGATTATGTTTGTGACTTCAAGCGGGATATTTAAGGGAAGCATTTTGGTTTGTGTTTTATAGTTTAGTTGAGTTATAGCTAATAAATTATTTGTTTCGTTGCATAGTATGTTTTTTTTAATTATAATCAATATCATATCCCCTACGATTAGGGGCCAAGGGTGGCAATGTTGAGTTTCGGCATTCCCTGCATACCGTACGCTCGTATACGCTTCACCTGTCTATCCGGGTTCAACGGTCGAAGTCTCCTATGTCAGCATCCCGATTGAACATACTCCATCGCCTCCCATCGAGCATATAAATTGGTATTAGCAAGCACTTATTGTAACAAAAGGAATCCCCAATGTTACATGCCACCAACACCATATATACCACAATCTTTTTTAATTTCTTGCGATGTGGGACTATTCATCCGTTCAATCCACGCACCCACTCCATTCCAATGCGAGCCACACCTAACAATCTCCATCTTGGCGAGCATTGCTCAAGTCACCTTGGAGTTACACCTTGAGTTCTCTTCATAGTTGGTCAGGCTACTACCCCGAGTTCTCATAAGCAGTTGTGGTGGAAGACTGCATATAACTGTATCTCCACCTTGACGAGCATCCCATACTCAATCCCCTTTGGAGCCATGCTTCGGTCATGCTGCACATATTGATCCCCTCAAACCATGGAGCTCCGATACCACTTGTTAAGGAAACCACGCCTTTGCGGAAGCGACTAGGATCTTATTCACCCAAATACTTAAAGATGATTTCTATGAAAAACAACACAGATATGAAATCACATGCGCAAACAAGATATTCCACCCAACCACCCTCTTTATTGATTCAACAATACAAATTTTGTTTACATACAATGGATCTACAACCAAAAATAAACAAAATTACAAGAATCAATAACCTTATTGAGATAGGGAAAGAATTCTAGATGACTATAACTTTTATTAGAGAAGGAGAATGACGGAAAACCTTTGAACAATCTGGAGGCACCAACTGGAATAGCTTCTCTCAACCCTCAATTCCTAATCTTCCTCTCCAGGGCACAATCCCTGGAGACACACAGCCTCTCAACTCTATTCGGTCATACCTGATCCAATCCTGAAAGATGATTTTATAGGAGAATAGAAGGCCTAGGCAAATATGCAATTTGCCTCTCAGAAATATATCCAGAGTATAATCATTCATTTCTTTCCTTCTATAATAAAATCAATCAATCAAATCAGTCAATTAACCAATCAATCAATCAACCAATCAATCAAATTAATTAGTCAATTAATTAATCAATTAATTGATTGGTTACTTGCTCTTCATTAACATGTGATTTCATGTCACAAACTACAACATTCCACCTTGATATGAAATCACATCGACAACAAGTCAATTGACTTCCATGGGCATGTGATATTGCCTATCACAAATTACTCCACCTTAATCGGAATTCATATCAACACTCCAACAATCACCAAACAAGTCAATTTAGCTCTTTCAACAATACCTTTTCTCAATTAAAACCAACCTCAATTTGCAGGCAACGAGACACACCCGACATGTTTCCGGAGTATAGGGACTCAATTGATTTCAGGGCAACAATCACACCTAGTCGATTTGAAAGGACTCCGACCACACCTCAATTACAAACACGACCCATCGTCTGCAAAAGATGCATCTACCACCATGAGTTGCATCGTGCAAAAACCAATGGTCTAAAAGTGATTGTAATACACATCGACACCCGTTTACCACTTGACATGAGCCCCTTCATCGATTACCTCGAGCATCATCAACGTGAAGAACCAAGTCGAAAACATGAACCGAATCACCAAGGTATAGGAAAATCAAACCAACTGCCAACATCTTCATCTTCTTCCATCTTCCCTCATCCACATCAGAGGCTTCTCTTCATCTCCATCAAGAAAACCATTGAGGCCTTCAAAATCCCCAATAAAAAATAGCCATCTCCAAAAGCGTCATCATATCCAACAAAAATCATTTTTTTCCAAACAAATTTTTTTCTTTCCAATCTAAAATCACTTTAAGCTTTGCGACAATCTACCTCTGACAGCATGTTGAGTTTCGGCATTCCCTACGTACCGTACGCTCGTACACTCTTCACCGTGTCTATCCGGGGTCAACAGTCGAAGTCTCCTATGTCGGCGTCCCGATTGAACATCCCCCATCGCATCCCATCGAGAATATAATTTAGTATTGGCAAGCACTTATTGCAACAAAAGGAATCCCCAATGTTACATGCCACCAACACCCATATATATACCACGATCTTTCTTAATTTCTTGCGATGTGGGACTATTCGTCCGTTCAATCCATGCACCCACTCCATTCCAATGCGAGCCACACCTAACAGGCAACTCTCCTATACGTGGCACAAGAGAAACACCTATCCCTTCACTAGCGGCGTTTGACTTGACTGATCAAGTTGTAGGGGTCTAGGGTGCAGCTACCTCGACCAATACTCAACATGGCCATTTTGGCTAGGAGAACGAATCCTTAGTGTTTAATAGCTTAGATTTCATTCTGCAAATTTGATGATTCTCATTAGTTTAAGCAACTATAAATAAGACCCTAGACTCCCCCGTTCTCACAAACAATTTTCACGGCAAACACTACTATAACCCCATTTCTTTTTTTCCAAATCCAGAATTAGGGATTAAGGTTAGTTTTCTCATTCTTTTCTTCTTGCTCCAAATCCTTTTCTTTTTATATATATTTTCTAGATTTGGCACACATATGCATACACATACAGTATTCTTTTACCTATATATATGTGTGGATGAAAAGTCTTCTAGAGACGATTAAGAAGGTAATACCAAATCCAAAGATGTTTGAAGATAGGAGCAGGATCTATTTCAGTCTTGTAGATCTATAAGCAGAATCTTATGCTTTCTTTTATTTGTTTGAATTGTTGGATGTGCCTACGAATTTTGGGAATTGAGAAATTATAACTGTAAAACCACCTCAAAATTCAATAATTTCGGAGATATCTATCTTGTGTGTTGAATTTCAGTTATGTATATAAATCTGATGGAATTGTATGTTTTCAATATTTTTATGTATGTCTTAGTTAAATCCACTTCTTTGTTCTTAATTCCCTTTTTGAATCTTATGTTATTCATGAAAATAATGGATTTGGGAGTGGAAAATTATGCGTGACTCAAATCACTTATTTCCACACAAAAAAATTCTATATTTGAAGGGAAGTGGTAAACTAAGAACAAAAATTATAAGTCCAATTACTAAATGTTCCATGTGATTTATAGAGATAACTGGAAATTTATAGGTTTAATGATTTGTAAATTCTTGTTCTTGTCGAGAATGATTTTGGTTGTGGGGAATAAAGGCATATAATTTTGAATTGTGCGAAAAATGAATTTTCTTACAAATAATTTTGGATGTGATTCAAACACATGTAATTATGAAGAATATTTATCTATTATTATGCAATGTATTTAATGTACAATAAATGTGTAACTAATTAGGAGATTTTATTTCAAACTTAATGTCCTCATCAGAATAATTTATATTTATTGAAGGAAGATTTCCTTATACTTAAGTATTATTTGCTTCAGTGAGATGTGTATATAAAATGGCTAAGTTATAGTAGTATTCTCCTATAATAAGTAACATGTAAATGCGAGGTTAATACCTTTTTGTAGAAGTCTACGTAATCAACCTAGCTACCAACATTTATGAAAGGAGATTAATATGATACATCGTAGTGTTATAGATCATTTAAAGGCTTAAGGACTTGCTTCAGGTGTAAGATATTAAGCAGTTAGATCCGCATTTAGGGGTATCAAGTAAGCGAGACTCATCTATTTCCTTGTGGATTTATCTTAAGGAGTGTCAGTAGTAATCAGAGGATTTGCACTCAGTAAGTGATCAATGGGTCCGTCGTTCATCAAAACGAAGTATTAAATGGTTGAGAAAAGGAGTTTTAAGAGGGTGGAAGGGTTAGCTTTCTAAGGGTATTAGGCTCAATGTGTGTTTATTTTCTATCGGTTTTGACTGGTTATAGACAGCTATGTTTTCAGGTGTTATAAAAGCACTTGCTTGTAAGTTTTTTCCACATTGTTAATCACTGGTTATAAAACCTATGAAATCTAGTGTGGTGTAACTTCAGTGTTGATTTTCAACCTGTTAACCAGTCTTTTAGTAAGGCCATTACAATTTGGACTTAGATGCCCGGGCTGCTCGTAGTTTGAGCACGAACCTGGACTATGTATTGGAATAGAGTCGGCTTGGAAATTTGGAATTTACCAAACTTGGATCGATCGCCTCCAATCATCGTTTGATCACTCAGAAATAACCTAATCGACTCACTGGACCACTTAGTATTTACTTGATGACCACACTCAGGATTGGATCGATCACCTTGAAAAATATTGATTGGCATAGTCCGTTCACACTGGAAATCAAGGGTCAGACCGATCTGACACTTTCCCGATCACCTAGGAAAGTTCGAATCGACATGCGTAAAAATGATGATCTGCATGGGTCAATCGCCTAAAAATAGGGATCAGCTCATGGAAGTCACCTCAAGATTTTTCCTAATCATTTGATTGGATCGGTAGGAATCCGATCTTCGGATCTATAAGAATACCAAACTTTGGATCATCGCATGACAAGCGATTGACTCAGTTCGATCACGTAAAAAATCAAGCAATTCATCTGTGATGCCCTACCCTGGGATCCACACCAATAAAGAGCATTACTAGGTAATAATGTTTGTTAGTGCATAGAATAGGACTAGTTAGGAAAGACCATTCGTAAGTTTTGTATCAAACGAGTATATGATACATAGATTAGGTGCTCAAATTTTTTTCTTACCTTAAGTGGATCAACGTACTCAATTTATGTTTAACATAAACTACGGATGGCCAAGAATCTATTCGGACCAAACTATAATAATATCATAATCAACATAACACATAACATAATACATACATATACCAGGAACGGAAATATAACATTACAAGTCCTATATAAAGAATGTTTTTATGAACTATATAAATACAACATATCCAAATAAAAGAATATGCAGCATAAAACTTGGACACTCGAAAACTCAACTCGGGTTTTAACCTCAAGTAAGATAATCCTTAATGATAGAAAAGAAAAGCATGAATCTACAACAAACTATAACCTGAAATTACTTGGTCTGATCCGATACATAAAATACACGGGCCAGTCTAGCTTAAACATATCAGTTAGAACAAGATAAGTGAAATATAGTATCATATGGGAGAAAATTTCTTTTCGTTAAAAAAGGAGTAATATAAACTCAGATCAACATATAACACATGTAATAGATTCATGAATAAACATATGAGTTACTCAAGGTAAGGACATAAAACACCTTTCCATCAGCACAAATTACCCGAGTTCTCAGGCTAAGGTTTATAAAGTTTTAAATCACGTAAAACACAGGATGAAAACCGCAGAAATCACAACATTCAAAAATCGGTTAGGAGTTGAACTCACCATATATAAATCCATGGAGAGCTGTAAGGCTATATATATATATATATATATATATATATATATATATATATATAAGAATCATCAACAAAATGTTGAAAACATCTAGAAATAACAAAATATAGAAATTAGAAATAATGAAATCTAGAAAATAATGTAAAATTGGATCCAAGTCGTAGATGACAAGTCGAAGTAATGCCACACATGCATATCACAAATGATCGAAGCCTGTTAAGTACTAATCAATAATTATGGCGCCTAACACAGATGACCCAAATGCTTAGCGTAAATGATATGAATGCCTAGCATGGTAACAGAAAGCCTAATGTAAATGACCGAAGATCTAGCACAGATGGTTCGAAAGCCTATCGCAGATGGCCCGAAGGTTTAGTAGGGGAAATATCACATAAGGTGTCACCAACTCCTAAATAGTGACACAAAAAGTGGTAACAGTGCCTTTTATACCACACGTTCTAACTTATTTGTTTACCACCCATCAGCTAATTTCACATTAGTGTAGTTTAAATCGAATAAGTTAGGAATTGATCGATATAATATACATACATGTCCCATACCACGTGGTTATTATATCGTTTAATCCACTTCCTCATTATCTCGAAGAGTGAAAAACGTATAATTTTTATATGGAAATACTTATTCGAGAAAATGAGTTCAAAAGCTATTTTCAAAAACACTTTAGAAATCATTTATAATAAAATCTCTTTATATTATGGTTTATATACATATAAAATAGTTTTGAATATATATATACATGTTTATATAAATCACCTTCATAAAATATTTATTCAAAAATCCTTTTAAAATCGCTTTAGAAAAGTTTGCATGAAATCAGCAGAATTCAACTAGAAATTCATCAACATCCCAAACTTGCAACAAAACTCACCAATTAGAGGTTCAAATTGGTGTTACTATCGTCTTTCCTGTTATAGGATTAGTCCTATTAAAAACATTAAAATAACGCTTTATGAATCAATCAAAAGTTTGGAGAAAACCACTTAAAAACCCCTAAAACAAAAGCATTAGCAAGCATGCAAGTATAAGCATAAAATCATTTTCCAAGTTCGAACTTCACCACGCCTTAGGTCGATCAAATGGTCAACCATATAGGCCTGTGGGTCAACCGGTATTAGGGTAATGTCGGCCTATGTGTCGCATTTTCTTCAGGCTGTCTCGCTTGTTTCTATTCTAAATTTAAGCATAAGTTTGTCACAGATACAAAAGGAATTCAGACATAAATTCAAGCATATAAGAAGATCAATACAGAGTCTTTAACGCGTAAAAGGTTAAGCAACAATCCAACATAAAAAAAAGAAGTTGTAAGCTTCCAAAGATGAACACTAACACAATATTTACCGTAAGAATGAAACATCAGACTTTTCACTTACCGTAACAAAAAAGTTATAAATTTCAAATATGCAATGAGTTTGAGCTAGATGTGTGAGTTATTACTCACCTTAGAATATTGCAACGAATAGACCTACAAATATTGGAGCTTTGGATTTGAGATGGCTTAAAGAAACCCTCTGAAACTTGTTATAGACCAAGGTACTGACATGCAAACTGAGAAGAAACCTGCAATAAGGTTTCTTCCCAAATCTAAGAAATTGTAGAAACAAGTTACAAGTTAGATAGGATAACCTGTTATAGATAAGATTAGCAAACTATTCTTTACTTTTTGCTTTGGATTTGAGGTTTTATTAGGGGAAGCCGCCATTTCTTTTCTCAGGTTAGTCTTCAAGAGGAAGAAGAGTATCTTAGTAAAGATACGTATAGTTTCTTCCAGTTATTTCTTTCTGCTTAATGAATTTGGGTAGTGGGCTTAATTAGTACCTATTTATACTTAGGGTAGTTAAACAAGGCTATGTAAGGTTATTTATTTAAGAAATTAACCTTATATATATATATATATATATATATATATATATATATATATATATATATATATATATATATATATATATATGTATGTATATGTTTTTTAAACCATTCTAACATAAATAGTTTACAACTGCTTACTTTATAAAATTGTTACATCATATCTTAGATCTTTATAAATAATTTTAACCATAGAGCACAATAAAATTTAATTTTTTAACAAATTACTTGTTTTACTTTTTATGTTTGAAATTATCATTATATACACCAAGATTTACCCTAAAAATCATTTACTTATCCAAAATGAATGTAAAACCATACTAAAATATTTTACACTTAAATACTAATATCTAATCAGTTTTCATATTTTTAGTATTCACTTGCAACTCAATTTTAATTTTAAATACCAACTTTAACAACCAAATCATTGTTTAACAGTAATTTACAAAATTATTGTACGTTGACAAAATATATCTTTTAACACGTATTTTTACCATAAATACACATTATAAGGCTTGAAAAGCTTCATTTTGTGCATATTTAAATTTATTCAACAAACGCATGAGGAATTTTAATTCTCTTATCTTTTATTTAAATCCAAATTACCCTTAGTTCAACTCATCTACTCATATGATCCTCAAAATCCTTTGTTCATCTAACTTAAAAGATTATATGTGTTCTCCTTTTCGAGTTCATATTTTGTTTTCTCTAATCTTAGATTATAAATATCATTAAAATATGTTTACTCAGATACCCAAATATAGGATTGTTATAGAGTCACCCCTTAAAGAAATTATGTCCCCGTAATTTTCCTTATAATAACACATTTTACATTGAATTTCTGAAATAACTCTCTGTAAATTTCCCGTTTCAAAGGAAAATAGTTTAAATTATTGGATATAAAATTTTCCAAAAATTTAACATCCATCCCAAATATAATAAATAATATACTCAAATAGATTAAATTATCTCATATTATCCTTTCCATAGCACAAATTTTAAAAATATACACCCATCTTTTCAATTCCCAATAGGCTAGTGACAATATCTTGCCATTTATTTGTAACTAATCACTCGAACGAATGGCTGCAATTTTGATTATAAAATCAAAACAATCTTGCCATTTTCTTTTCCATTATTACTAAGATATAATGGTTGCATATGTCATTTAAAAATTTCAAACTTCAGAGTGTAATTCTAAAGCAGTGTTTATGTACATGATATTTACTCTTATAAATTTTATCTTAATGCACAAGTACACTTGTGTTTTTGTTCTTTAGTTTTACAAAACATAATTTCACTTAAATAGAATATTTTTTGACTTGTCTCAACTAATATTAAGCCACTAAATTCTTAATGATTCATTCTAACATTTGGCTGCATAATCGATATAATATTATTGTTGCCTCGCCATGTTCACTACTTTTCTCTATTCATTCAATGGCTCAACACTACTTTGATTCAAGTCTTTTCTTTTCTTAACTATATTCCTCTATGTCTAAATGTCTCACGCGGTGTTCTAGAACCCATATCGATAACATAGTGTTCCATGTATCAACCAAAATCCTTAAACAATATTCAGACAAGTCAACAAAATAGATATTCACAAATTCACTTAGTTGTATTTATTTCATTACCACCAACATTCATTTATTTTACTTTTAAATAAATACAACTAAACTATTAATTTTCCATTAATAAATTAATCATTTATGCACCATCCTATAAAACCCACATTTAAATTATTATATTTTGTCTCAATCGAAACAATACTGGTTTTCGATGTGCAACTAATTAACTTCTATATTGCTCACACTTACTTTTCCAATATGAGTTTCAACTTTTGTTATCTTGGTTATTAATTCGTTTTCCCATCCTTATTTAATTATTAACTTAACTATCAACTACATTTTCTAGGGAATAGGATTTTATGTCTCACAAAATTTAGATCTAAGATATTATACATCGAAAGAATTTGACAAGATAAAGGTTTTCCACTAAGCTAAACTATGGATAATAAAATTAAACAAACATAATACTACATAATAAACACATTGCTGGATGTACTCCAAGCTTATCATTCACCCTGGAAATTTAAAGGTTAAGGAACAATGGCTAAGGATAACAATGAAAGGTTATAATGATTGACACGAATGTTATCCTTCGATGCTATAACACATGCACTATTCTGTTTTTGTTTTCTGTTTTTATCATACTTTATACTGAATTCTTCTCTTTCACCATAAGATGACGCCCTATCCCTAGGCTCACTCTAACAAATAGCATTACTAGGTAATATTTTTTGTTAGTGCAAAGAATAAGGCTGGTTAGGAGTGGTCATCTGTAAGCTTTGTATCTAACAAGTATTGGATACATCGATCAGGTGCTCAAATTTTATTTTCTTACTTTAACTCAATTCATGTTTAAGACAAAACTATGGTAGCTAAGGATCTATTCAAAACCAAACTATAATAATATCATAATAAATAAGTCACAGAACATAACACACTTATATACCAAAAATGGAGATATACATTACATGTGCTATAGAAATGAATCACTCTTATGAACCTTATAAAACAACAAGCCCCAATAAAAGAATATACAACATAAGACTCAGACACTCGACAACTAGCTTGAGTTTTAGCCTTATGTAAGATAACACTAAACCATATCAGCGAATTTGGCATACAAGGATGCAGATATACAATTCGGCTATAAGTCGTATCAAATTTGATAGTGCTCAGATTCGTATCAAAATACATTTTGCGATCCACACCAACCCAAACACCCTTAATCTGACCGTCCTCGACGAAGCTCTGGATCAGTTCATTTGATACGGCTTTGGAGCGTATGAAATGCATATCAAATTTTTCCCTCCCTACTTCCATTATGGCACAATCGAGTTTTGACAAATCAAAACTTTCGGCCGAATTATCCCTCTTTTTATTTTGCAGTGGCGGCCACCAAATACCCAAATTAGGGTTTTGGTACTCGACCGGCTTCCTTTGTCGATAAGTCATCCACCGCAGTCCATGGGTTATCGTTAGCTCGCACTGTCTCCAGCTAACCGGCGAAGCCTTAGTCCACCGTTGTCCATCCTTCTCGTCGCCATTGGAGGTGAGTACTAGATCACGGTTAAATTTAAATATGAATTGGGTTTAATTTAAATTCGAATTGGGTTTAAATTGTGTTTAAATTGGGTTTAATTTGAATTTCCATGCCTTAGTTCATAAATATGGATGATAGATATTTGTATGTGCTTGTCTACCTAGAATTCATGCTGCTATTGTGTTTAAATTGGGTATTATCCCCAGTTTTATAGTATGGCAGTGTATTTTCTATCACTTACTTATGTTTTATTTGTCTACCTTGAATTCAGACACTTTTAATTGTGCTACCCTGCTCATTTGCATGTATTATTGCACTATGTACACTGATCCTTACTCATCTGAAGTGCATGTGTCATTTCTGGCTTATGCCAAAAAAATCATGTGGTATGATTTGAGAACTAAAGCATACTAGTTTTGCTGACTATGCTGCATGTATTTGGTAATTGATATTGGGAAATTTGTATGATTGAGTAGAAATGTCGGTGATGGATGCATGAATGAAAATAGAATGGCAATTATAGGTTGAGATTTAGTCAATTTGTTTGGTGTGTCATGTGTGTCACAATGCGTGTGAGTAAAGGTGTAAAACTAAATGCCTTGCAAACTAAGATATCTAGATTTATAGAACTGCTTAAGGAAATAATAATTAGGAGGAAAAATACGTATATATTTGATATCACTGGCTTGTACTATATACATATATGGATACATAATTTGACATTATTTTACACTATCCCTGTCAGAATTTATAAATGAGACTAGCACTTTGCTCATTTACCTTGGTTACGTACATAGAGAACTAAGAAATCTGGTGCTCATTTACCCTGGTTCCACCTGAACTGCTTTTCCATTTATGACTTGCTGCTTTAAACCAAGTTTCTTTTTGCTCATGTATATGACATTATGTGCACCAAATATGTGCATGTGCTTGTGCATTGATTTGTTGTATACATTCATGACCTAACTGTGTTCTTCTTACTTGTATGTTCATGATGTTGTTGTGTAGAGTAGGTGTGTGTGTTGTAATTGTATATTCTTCTGTTATCTTGTGCATTCAAGTTAGTACTTAGTCTTGTGGAAATATGTTCTTTTATGTGTAAATATGTGTGTTCTGACTCATTATTGTTCTAATGCAAATTAGGTTGCAAGTATAGACGAAGATGCATTCTGTTAAGAATTTACTGGGTGATCCATCAGTGAAGCCTCACCAAGTTGAAGGCTTTAACTCTCTGGTTAAGAGTTACTGGGTGATTCAACAGGTGGCTGCACTTTAGCTCACGACGCCGATTCGGGTATTTATCCTAGCTTATTCATTTAACTAAGCACCGGGACTAGGAAAGGGGATAATATCAAGTGTCAAATGCTTTTTCCTAAGGTTTAGTGAAGCAACATATGACACTTGATATATTATCCCCTTTGCTAGTCTTGGCGCTTGGTTAAATGCATAAGTTAGGATAAATACTCGACCCAGTGCGTCAGCTAAAGTGCATCCATATGGTGAATCACCCAGTAAATTCATAACCAGAAAGTTACACCTTCAACTTGGTGAATGCATTAGCTGTGGATCGAAGCGGTCGATCGCCGAAGTTGAAAAGCGGAGAGTGGTTGATCGCTGAAGTTTACCTTCTTTATTGTAATGTAATTATGAAACAGTACATATCTTCTTTATTGTAATGTAACATTATGTATCTTCTTTATTGTAATGAAACAATGTGTGTCTTATTTATTGTAATGTAATCAAATAGCATGTATCATTATATATTGTAATGTAATGAAATATTTCATACAATTGTTTCGTTTATTGTTACAATTGTGAATTAGTGTATCCTGTGTATGATTTGTGTTATATATGCTTTGTGTTACAAATAATATGTGCTGTAGTTTCTGCTTATACACATACAAACACACGTATAAGATACAGTTTATAGCCGTATCTACTAATCGTTAGATACGACCAATAGCCGTATGTTATTACATTGGGATATGGTTTAGAGCCGTATCTAACTGCTTTAGATTCGGCTAAAAATATAGCCTAATTAGCATATATGGTGTATTGTAATCCATGATGATAGCAAATCAAAGCACGAATCTACAACAAGTTATTTACCTAAATAACTTGGTCTGACTTGAGAACATAAAATACATGAGTCAGTTTAGCTTAAACATATTAGTTAGAACATGATAAGTTAAGTATAGTCTCACATGAGAGAAAGTTCCTTTTCATTAGAAAAGGAGTCATGCAGACTCAAATCAGCATATAACACATGTGATAGGTTCGCAGAATCAATATATGAGTTACTCATATTAGGTAAGGACACAAAACACCAATGTTTCCATCAACATAAACTACCCAAGTTCTTAGGCTAGGGTTTATAATGTTTTAAATCACGTAAAACACAAAATCGAAACCACAAAAATCACAATACACAGAACTCAGTTAAAATTTCAAAGCACAAGAATGTAGTCACCACATATAAAGTCATAGACAACTCTAAGGCTATATAAAAATCATCAACAAAATGGTAAAATATTTTAGAAATCACAGAATCCAGAAATCAGAGATAATGAAATCGATAAATTAACATAAAATTGGATCCAAATCACAAATGGCAAGCATAAGCAATGCTGCACACGCGTGTCACGAATGGCTGAAGCCTGTCGAATACTACTCAATAATTATGGTGCTTAACACAGATGACCCGAAGGTCTAGCACAAATGGGCCAAAAGTCTAAAGCAAATAACCCGAAGGTCTAACACAAATGGCCCAAATGTCTAACGCAGATGACCCAAAAGGTCTAGCAATGGCAAATTCACAGAATGTGTCACCAACTCCTAAATAGTAACCTAAACAGGAGTGCATCCCATACCGCACGTTCTCACCTATCAATTTACTACCGTCAACTAATTCATATTAGTGTAGCTTCAGTCAAATAAGTCAGGAATTAATCAATAAATATACCAACATGTCCTATACCATGTGGTTTAGTATATCATTTAAGTCACTTCCTCATTCTCGAAGAGTGTAAAAACGTGTAGTTTTTATATAAAAATATTTATGTGAGATAACGAGTTTAAAAGCTACTTTCGAAAACACCTTAGGAATTTTTTGTGAAAAATCTCTTTATACTGAGGATTATATACAAATAGTTTTGAATATATATACACATTTTTATATAAATCACTTTCATAAAATAGTTATATAGAAATCCTTTTAAAATTGCTTTAAAAAAAATACATGCATGAAATCAGCAGAATTCAACTAGAAATTCATCAAAATCAACATCCCAAAACCTGTAACAAGACTGGCCAATCTGAGAATCGAATTGGTGTTAATATTTGCTTTCCAATTATAAGATCAATCCTATTAAAAACATTAAAACAATGCTTCAGGAATTGACCAAAAATTTGCAGAAAATCATTTAGAAAACCCTAAAACTAAAGCATTAGCAAGTACGAAAGTATACGCATAAAACATTTTCCAAGGTCGACCTTCATCGTGCCTTCGTCTGACCTAAGGGTCGACCTTAAGGATGTATGGTTAACCCATATTGGGGTAATGTCGACCTATTTGTTGCATTTTCTTCATGTTATTTCGCCTGCTTCGATTCCAAGTTTAAGCGTAAGTCTGACACCAAGACAAAAGGAATTCAAACATGAATTTAAGCACATAAGGAGATCCATGCACAATCTTTTAAAAAAAGATTAAATAACCAGGTCATAATAAAAAGTTTATGAAATTTTCATGGGGACCACTGGCCTAATTTTCATCGTCGACCCATTTTCAGATCTCCTTCGAAAAACCTCTTCCTCACATCTCTACTCCTCTAAGCATCCAATTTCTTTCGGTCGCTCTCTAATCTATCCTACAGCTCAATCTACTAATGACGAAAAATTGAAAATCGAAGCCTCGTTCTGAGAGGAGCGCCACACATTCAGGAAGAATATACTCCCATTCCAAAGGGAGAACTGCAGACACTTCTGCTATAGTTGCTTCTGCTTTACAGCAAATAGCAAAAGAGATAAGCTCGATGCCAGCTGCGCCTATGTCTAGAGTAGCAGAACTGATAGAGACTCCTATAACTTGCCTTATGGTTGTTGGTTCCTCTCAATGGGCTGAAGCCGATGCATCCAAGACAAATGAAATAATGGCGCAGTGACAGGTACAAACACTGAGAAACCTATGATTGGCATGGACACTGGTTCAATGGAAGAAAATTGTATTGAAATGCGCAATAATTGTGTTATTGAGGACGTGTAGAGTGTGAAATGTATTTTTACCTCTTCTATTGATGCTAATAGCTCTAAATCCAACCCAATCACACCATGCCTAAAAACTATTCGAAATTATGTTGCAATAAAGCCTGCTGTGACAACCCATTTCGCAGTTGTTGAATCAGTGCCTGATATGGCAACACCTACAAGAAAGAATAATGTGATACATGATACTAGAAAAACAATTAGATGAACTTCTCTTCTTGATAGCACGCCATGAAATATGGGCTCTTATGTGCCAGACATTTTGAGCATAATGTGGTAGACGGTGTTAGTGCTCTTCCGATGGAGATAATAAATGCATGAGCAAATTTTGGACTGATAGTTTGGTAGATTTCTTCCTTAATACCAATCCTCTTCCGTGTATGGTTGTCAAAGAGCATTGTGGTAAAGTGTGGTAGTTGCGTAGTGGCCTGCAAGTCCGATTGGATCAAACGATGTTTTTCGTGAAATTTTCACTACTGGAAGAACGTCTACGAGTCCTTAGCTATGAGCCTAATATTATTGGGGGGGAGCTTTTCAGTATTACCCCGTGGAGCCCGACCGTTGATAGAGCAAGGGAACATGTTCTTTCGATTCCGGCATGGACCTACTTCTCTCATATCTCCTTAGTCTTGCAATCGTTGATTGGACTGAATTGGTTATCAAATTACATTGGAAAACTAAGGTGCTTTGATGTGAATACAACTACCAAAGACAAATTATTTTATGCCAAAGCCCTGATTGAGATAACCCCAGATAAACAACTTCTTAAGATTATTAAAGTTAAAATAGCTGAAGATTATGTAGCTGCAGTGAGAGTGCGCTATGGTTGAACGCCGGAAATTTGCACCACATGTAACTCATTTGGACATCTACATGAAACCTGTACTTATAAGCCTTGGGCCTCTAAACCTACTCATGTTCTCTCTTCAATGCGTGACCCACTTCCTAGACCGCCTTTCATGAAATAGGTCGAGAAAGCTATCAGCCCACCAATTGATATTAGGAACATGTTTAGGAGATGACGAACCTATTGAAAATGATAGAATGGTGGATAAAGAAAGACTATACGATGATAACCCAGTACAGGATGTGACTGTGAAAATGATACCACAAATTATGATGATAGTACTTTTGAAGAGGATGATGGTATCTATTGGCTCTCTAGAGACCACTCTTGGTGTCATTTCAAATCTAGTATGAGATATAATCCAACAGAAAACATGTATTATATTTATGTTAATGACATGGAAGTTGATTAAAGAAGACTGGAATACAAAGTTGCAGGTGAAGAGTTTGAGCTCATTACGGAGGGTGAGCTTGATGAGGTGAATAAGTCAATGTTCTATGATTTTTCATGGGATTGGGAACGCGAATTTCATTGTCCTAACTCTTGTTATGTTCCTAATCTTGTTGTACTATTTTCTGAGTATACCAATGTTATAGGATCTAGTGATAGCTCTAGTTGTTCGTCAGTTGGTGATTAGTTGTGAGTCATATCATGTAGCAATAGAACTTAGCTACTCTCCTATTTTGTATTGTCGGTGTTTTGGCACTTCAACTAGAATTGTAGCAGTCAGACAAAATGTCTAGCTCATGTTCTCTCATGTATTCATTATTTGTTATAATGAAAGTGGCTACGCCCACTATAAAAACTGGCTAGTTTTGCCAAAAAAAAGATTAAATAAGAATCTAATATAAAATAAAGAAGCTGCAAATTTCCAAAGATGAACCCAAACTCAATATTTACTGTAAGAATGAAATAGTAGACTTTTCACTTACAGTAACACAAAACTGTAGATTTAAAATTGCAATGAGTTTGAGCTAGATGTGTGAGTTGATTACTCACCTTAGTAGGTTATAGCAAATTGACATATAAAAATTGGTGCTTTGGATTTGAAATGGCTTGAAAAAATCCTTAGAAACCTGTTACAGACCAAGGTATTGACATGTAAACTGAAATATAAACCTCAATAAGATTTCTTCCCAAGTCTAAGATATTGCAGAAACTACTTATTGGTTGGATGAGATTCCCCATTAAATAAGATTAGCAAACAATTTTCTACTTTGTACTTTGATTTGAAGCTTGGATTTGAGGTTTCAGAAGAGGGAGCTGCCATTTCTTCTCACGTTGGTCATCAAGCGGAAGGAGTATCTGGAAAAAATACAGATAATTTCTTCAAGATATTTTTTTCTACTTAATGAATTTGAGTAATGGGTTTAGATTAGAACCCATTTATACTTAGTGAATCAGATTAGGCTATGTAGGGTTATATACTTAACAAAATAACCTTGTATATATTATTTTAACCATTCTAACACAAATAATTTACATCTTCTCACTTCATAAAATTATTACTTCATGCTTTAGATTTTCTAAACAATTTTAATAAAAAACACAATAATTTTTTTTAATAAATTACATGTTTTACATTTTATGTTTAAAACTAGCATTTTAACATTAAGATTTACAAAAAAATACTTATCAAAAATAAATGTACAAACCATATTGAAATGGTTTTACACTTAAATTTTGATTTCTAATCAACTTTTAAATCTCTATTACTCACTTAAAACCTAATTTTAATTTTAAATTCTCACTCTAACAACCAAATCGTTATTTAACAATAATTTACAAAATTATTGCATTTTGATAAAATAAATCTTTCAACACATGTCTTTATCATAAACACATATTATAAGGTTTTCATAACTTCATTTTATTCATATTTCAATTTTATTCAACATACACAAATGGAATTTTAATTTTCTTACCTTTTATGTAAATTCAACTTATTCTTAATTCAATACATCTTCTCATATGATCTCCAAAATCCTTTGTTCATCTAAATTAAATAATTATATGAGTTCTTCTTTTTGAACTTGTATTCTGTTGTCCCTTATCTTAAATTACAAATCCAAACTACGAAATGATTGGGGAAGTTCCAAGTGCTGCTATAACAACCCTAAGTTTAGGTACCTGCTTATACATATTTTAATGGGATATGTACAACAAAAACAAAGCAGATTAATAAGGATCCGATGGCTCGGATCCACAAGAACTCAATGAACAACATGATGTGATCAAGAAAATGGGATGATCAGATCGGTATTTGGAAACATGGATTCAATTTGGTATTACTCTAGTTAAATCGGATGTGCAACACATCACCTCAAGACCTACACTAACGAAGAATGTTACTGGTTAATACTGTCTACAAGTGCAAAGAATAGGGCTGGTTTGGAGCAGTCATCCGTAAGTCTTGTATTTGACAAGTACCAAGTACATCGATATAGTGCTCATCATATTTTTTCTCAAGTTGATCGACATACTTATCTGTTGTCTAATACAATACTAGGTTGCTAATAGATCAATTCATAATAAAACATAATAATAATAATAATAATAATAATAATAATAAAGGTCATTGGGCATAAAATAGCAAACACAGTCATATATACAAATACATCAAGTATAATACATAGTTTTAACACCCCACGTCTATTAATGTCACTCACTGAGAGAATGCATTAAGTTTCGTGAAGCACTATAGGTAAACAGACACAGAATAATTATAAGACGGCTATGAATAAGATAGCAATAGAATTTTAATTTTTTACTAATCGTAAAGCACATTTACGCCATATGTCTGAAAATACATAAACTCAGTACATTATTAAAACTTCTGTCTTTTACTTTAAATATCAGAGTGTAATAACAAAGAAAGCATAATCCCCAAATCATAAGCCATAGTAGCAAAGATATAAGCTTGAGTAATACATCTAGAAGCTCCAAACAAGACAACAGCAGAATCCTGACTAAGCCTGAGAATTCCCTCCCTTGAGAACCAAGCCCGGGGGAGGGAGGGACGAAAGAAAGAAGGAGAAACAAAAAGGGTCAAACATAAAGTTTGGTGAGTCTATTTACTTTTAGCCAGTAAATAAATAAAAGTAACATGATATGCATATAAAGTTGATAAGAGAGATCACTACATAAATGGCAGGTGTGACAAGGTAGACAGGGTTAAGTGTATGTGCCTCACTAATGATTACTCTGCACTATTACTAGTATAACTAAAATGAGATGATCCCTTCCACTTAAGTTGGCAGACCTAGGGAATATGTCCGAGTGTACCCTAAACACTACCCTAATCGATTGGCTCCCTACCCCGTAGATATCCTGTGCTGGCCCCATAGTAGGAGGTATCACTTCCTAAAGTGGCAACCATTAAGGTGTGCACAACCATACCTACTAGTGTCACGGTCGTCTTATCCCCTTCTGCCAGGCTCATGCACACACATGGCCCGGTCGGTTTGCGCCGCCCACACCATCCGTCTCATTTGGATCTCTTATAATCAATCAGTAAGTGTGCTCCTTCTCCGCCTAGTACGAAGTTCTTTATCTGATACCTACTACGGTTTACTGACTGAAATGGGTCCCACACAATATGATACAAGCTCTCCCCCTTGTCTTGTTTCCCCACTAGGTTCTCCACTTACTATGTATACCCTTAGGTGTCTTTAATTACATAGCCCTTTTTCAGTTATGCTGACCCTAAAAGGGTGTCTTTAATTACATAACTCCAATCTTTCTACCGGTTATGCTTACCTATAGGTGTCTTTAATACATAACCCCCAATCTTCCAACCAGTTATGCTTACCTATAGTTGTCTTTAATACATAAGCCTATCATTTATACAAGTTATGTTACCCCTAAAAGGTGTCTTTAATTACATAACTTCATTATTTCCACCGATTATGTATACCACTAGGTATCTTTAATAACATAACCTTATCGGGTTAAGTTTGTGGGAATATATACTAATACTACCCACTAACCCAAGATTTACTTAACCCTCCCAGTGATCCAAGCATGTTTGTTTAATGGTTAAGTTTGTGGGCCTATATATACTAATGTTACCCACCTACCCAAGATTTACTTAACCCTCCCACTGATCCAAGCATGATTGTTATGTTTAAGTTTATGGGCCTATATATACTAATACTACCCACCCACCAAGATTTACTTAACCCTCCCATTGATCCAATCAATTTTACTTAACCCTAACTTTAGTTCTTATTCATACAATCCCTTATGGATTAGTTTAGGTTAAGTAGTCCAATTTATTACCATGTCCATTTATGGTTTATAATGGGCTAGACCTCCCACATTAGGCCTACACCGTGTGGATTCTGGATATGCCGGTTGGGTCCGGCTAGTCTTATTCCACAGTTGGCCCTAACCTCGTGTCTTAGCCCGATTCGTATTTGCGTACTTAGACCTCCCACATTAGGTCCAACATTAGTGGTTGCTGGATATGCCGACCGGGTCCGGGCAGACTTCCACCACTAATGCAAACTAACCTCGTGTCATAAGTACAATTACAACTCTTAATTGTAATTACTAAACATTCCATTTTAATTAGTTAACTAATTAATTAATCCTTTCCTTTTATAGGTATCAATACTCATTTTACCCAATAATTTGAATTACATGTCCATAAATGTTCATATTCAAATTATGCCATTTTAAACCCTTTTTACTCCATTCCTTAACTAGTGCCCTCACAAAATTGGCAGCATGTCTAGGCTAGACAGTAGCCTAGTCATAAAGGATAATAGGGAAAATAACTAAAATGATCATCTCGGCATCAACATAAACTTGTATGATAATAAGGTGAACATACATGCTGGCGTGGACATGAAATTGTCATCATAACAAGGTGGTAATTTAGATCACATAAAATTGATCTAACAAGATAACATAAGTGACAATTTAGATCACATAAAATAGATCTAACATGATAACATAAGGTGATAATCTATATCTATCTAACAATTTCAGTGTCCACATAATTTAGATCTACTAGTTTAGAAATAGATCTACACACCTACACATCATACCATGTCATAAAAGTTACAATTAAGATAAAGGTTTAGATCCAATTCTAACCAATTCAAGGTGACATATGTTCATGATTTACATAAGTGATTAAATCTATCCAATGATATAAATGTCCAAACTAACAGATCTATATTAACCATAATGTAGTCACAAACCAAGATCCACAATAGAACAAACACAATTGAATTGGATCTAGAGAAATAGATCTATCATAACATAGCATAAGATCTAACAATAACATAGATTTAAGGTTTACAACATATCCAAATAACAGTCTTTCATAATTCACTTTTATTTATCTAAGCCTAAAAGCAACTAGAACTCACAGCGTTAGGTTTAGAGAATAAAGAGAATGGATCTTGAATTTCTGGATTTGATTTACAAAGTATGTTGTTGTAGAAAACGGTTCCGTATCAGTTCGCACTCCGGTAGCATATGGCTCCCATAATTTTCAATGAAGAAATAGGAGAATTGAGCACATGTTTATAGCTGTAGAACCCTCTGAAATCGACTGCCACCTCAGCCCTAGGGGTGTCGACACCCCTGTGGGTGGGTCGACCTCCTAGAGCGGGAATTTCACCGCTCTGACGAATTTTTCGAATTAGAATCATTCTAGATAAAATTCTGATTCATCTCTGACTCATGCGTATATATATAATTTTTCTATGTGTATACAAACTTAAAACCCTCATAACTTGCTCATACGGTGTCCGTTTTATGCAAGCCAAATGTCTATTTTGACCAAAATTTCGAGATGGACGCAATTGTGTAGTCCGCTTCTTCTAGTTCCGAATATTAAATTAATTATTATTTAATTTATCCTCTTTTAGTGTCGGTACAAATTCGGGGTGTTACATTCTCCCCTACTCAAAGGATTTCATCCCAAAATCTCTAAGTTGAGAAGATTGCATATCCTACCATCCATCATCCATGTACTCATCCACTAATCACTGGCATCCATTGTCCTTAAAGATTTCTAATGCTTATTTGAATATAGCGAAAGTGTGTGTATATGTCCCAACACTAATGCAAAGATAAGGCGATCTGCTAATTCAGTTGACCTCCTTAATGCCATGTATGTTAGTGCCGTGAATCCAATATGTATGCAAATGAACCTATCATATCATATAAGTTCTATATGTGTGCACATTCAATTGTCCAAATGTAACATCCATATGCTAACTCATCCATTTCCATTCATAAAAGAAAAGAAAATGCACACACATCCATATGCAACATGAGAGCGATTGAGCCGATCTTAGTGCCTAATGTGTGCGTATATGCGTCCACAGCCATCACTAGCAAACACTTGCACCCATCAATAATAACATGTCTCAAACACATGTTTACATCTATATGACTCCTATCTAAAGGTCGAAAATACTATGGATAAGGTATACTTTATTGATAGAAATAAGCAATGATAAAACTTAGGAAAAGGAGTTAAGAACATACCCTCGAAAAGAAAAGGGTACGAAGCACAAATCTTGTCTTCGGTCTCCCAAGTCGCATCTTTTGGGTTATCTCCCCATTGAACCTTTCGCAACTTGATCCCCTTATTGCGCAACATCTTAACTTCTAACCCAAGAATATGGGTAGGGACTCGTCTGACTATCGCCTCCCGTTCCACTTCGACTTCTTCCAACATACTCAGCTCAACGATTACTGCGGTGTCATGTAGTCACTTCCGCAAATGGGAAACATGGAAAACATCATGAATGACGAATAGATTGTCTGGGAGTTTTTCTTATCCTTGGGCTGTGCTCCTTAGCCCAAACTCCCTTGTCCTCCTTTTTACCATCCTTGTGTGACAAGCTAATAAGTCTCTTGAAAGTTGCCTTCATCGCATGGAAATCCTTACAAAGCTCGAGAAAATTAGCTGTAGGTGATACTACTGCAGCTACAAATGGAGGTTAGGCACTTCGTTGCCCTTCGACATGTGCCGCAGTTTAAACATGCCTACGACATTATGCCAGAACGGGGACTTCTTTCAGGAAGAATCGGTTCCCCAGACAAAAAGAAAAAGGAATCAAGCGGAGAATCGATAGATATTTCCTATGGATTTGGGGGATATGTTTTTCAAAACAGAATTTTCTTTTTGAAAACGCTTTCTTTTAAAACCTTTTTGAAAATAAATTTCAAAAACTTTATCCAATCTGATAACCTTCAGCTTTGATACCAAGTGTGACACCCCACGTCCGTTAATGTCACTCACCAAGGGAATGCATTAAGTTTCATGAAGCGCTATAGGTAAACAGACACAGAATAATTACAAGACATATATGAATAAGATAGCAGCGAAAATTTAAATTTTTATTAATCATAAGGCACGGTTACACCGTATGTCTGAAAATACATAAACTCGGTACATCATTAAAACTTCTGTCTTGTACTTCAAATATCAGAGTACAATAAAGCATAATCCCCAAATCATAAGCCATAGTAGCAAAGATAGAAGCTTGAGCAATACATCTAGAAGCTCCAAGCAAGACGATAGCAGAATCCTGACTAAGTCTGAGAATTCTCACCCTTGAGAACCTTGGGAGGGGGGGGGGGGGTGGGGGCGAAAGAAAGAAGAATAAACAAAAAGGGTTAGACAAAAGTCTAGCCAGTAAATAAATAAAAGTAACATGACAGGCATATAAAGTGGATAAGAGAGATCACTATATAAATGACAGGTGTGACAAGGTAGACAGGATTAGGTGTATGTGCCTCACTAATGATTACTTTGCACTATTACTAGTATAACTAAAATGAGATGATCCCTTCCACTCTAAGTTGGTAGACCTAAGGCATACGTCCGAGTGTACCCTAACCACTACCCTAATCGATCGGCTCCCTACCCCGTAGATATCCTGTGCTGGCCCCATAGTAGGAGGTATCACTTCCTAAAGTGGCAACCATTAAGGTGTGCACAACCATACCTACTGGTGTCACGGTCGTCTTATCCACTTCTGCCCGGCTCATGCACGCACATGGCCCGATTCGTTTGCGCCGCCCACATCATCCATCTCGTTTGGATCTCTTATAATCAATCAGTAAGTGTGCCCCTTCTTCGCCTTGTATGGAGTTCTTTATTTGATACCTACTTCGGGTTACTGACTGAAATGGGTCCCACACAATATGATACAAGCTCTCCCCCTTGTCTTGTATCCCCAATAGGTTTTCCACTGACTATGTATACCCTTAGGTGTCTTTAATTACATAGCCATATGTCAGTTATGCTTACCCTAAAGGGTGTCTTTAATTACATAACTCTAATCTTTCTACCGGTTATGCTTACATATGGTGTCTTTAATACATAATCCCCAATCTTCCAACCGGTTATGCTTACCTATAGGTGTCTTTAATACATAACCCTATCATTTCTGCAAGTTATGTTAACCCTAAAAAGTGTCTTAAATTACATAACTTTATTATTTCCACCGATTATGTATACCACTAGGTGTCTTTAATTACATAACCTTATCGGGTTAAGTTTGTGGGCCTATATATACTAATACTACCCACCTACCCAAGATTTACTTAACCCTCCCACTGATCCAAGCATTTTTGTTTAATGGTTAAGTTTGTGGGCCTATATATACTAATATTACCCACCTACCCAAGATTTACTTGACTCTCCCGCTGAACCAAGCATGTTTGTTTAATGGTTAAGTTTGTGGGCCTATATAGACTAATATTACCCACCTACTCAAGATTTACTTAACCCTCCCATTGATCCAATCAATTTTACTTAACCCTAACTTTAGTTCTTATTCATGCAATCCCTTATGGATTAGTTTAGCTTAAGTAGTCCAATTTATTACCATGTCCATTTACGGTTTATAATGGGCTAGACCTTCCACATTAGGCCTACAACGTGTGGATGCTGGATATGTCGGTCGGGTCCAGGCAATCTTATTCCACAGTTGGGCATAACCTCGTGTCTTAGCCCGATTCGTATTTGTGTACATAGACCTCCCACATTAGGTTCAACATTAGTAGCTATTGGATATGTCGGTCGGGTCCGGACAGACTTCCACCACTAATGCAACTTAACCTCGTGTCATAAGTACAATTACAACTCTTAATTGTAATTACTAAACATTCCATTTTAATTAATTAACCAATTAATTAATCCTTTCCTTTTATAGGTGTCAATAACCATTTTACCCAATAATTTGAATTACATGTCCATAAATGTTCATATTCAAATTATGCCATTTCTAACTCCTTTTTTCTCCATTCCTTAACTAGCACCCTCGCAAAATTGGCAACATGCCTAGGCTAGACAATAGCCTAGTAATAAACGATAATAGGGAAAATAAATAAAATGATCATCTTGGCATCAACATAATCTTGTATGATAATAAGGTGAACATGCATACTGGCATGGACATGAAATTGTCATCATAACAAGGTGATAATTTAGATCACATAAAATAGATCTAACATGATAACATAAGGTGACAATTTAGATCACATAAAATAGATCTAACATGATAACATAAGGTGATAATCTAGACCTGTCTAATAGTTTCAATGCCCACAAAAATTAGGTCTACTAATTTAGAAATAGATCTACACACCTACACATCATACCATGTCATAAAAGTTACAATTAAGATAAAGGTTTAGATCCAATTCTAACCAATTCAAGGTGACATATGTTCATGATTTACATAATTGATTCGATCTATCCAATGATATAACTGTCCAAACTAATAGATCTATATTAACCATAATATAGTCATAAACCAAGATCCACAATTGAATAAACACAATTGAATTGGATCTAGAGAAATAGATTTATCATAACATAGCATAAGATCTAACAATAACATAGATTTAAGGTTTACAACGTATCCAAATCACAGTCTTTCATAATTCACTTTTATTTATCTAAACCTAAAAGCAACTACAACTCACAGCGTTAGGTTTAGATAATAGAGAGAATGGATCTTGAATTCCGGATTTGATTTGTAAAGTATGTTGTTGTAGAAAACGGTTCCATCTCAGTTCATACTCCGACAGCATAGGGCTCCCATAGTTTTCAATGAAGAAAAAGGAGAATTGAGCACATATTTATAGCTGCAGAACCCTCTGAAACCGACTGCCACTTCATCCTTAGGGGTGTCGATACCCCTGTGGGTGGGTCGACCCCTATGTCAACACCCCTCTAGGGAGTCGACCCCCTAGAGCGGGAATTTTGCCGCTCTGATGAATTTTTCGAATTTGAATCGTTCTGGATAAAATTCTGACTCATCTCTGACTCGTCTCTGACTCATGCGTATATATATAATTTTTCTGCGTGTATACAAACTTAAAACCCTCATAACTTCCTCATATGGTGTTCGTTTTCGTAAACCAAATGTCTATCTTGACCAGAATTTTAGGCGGACACAATGATGCAGTCCGTTTCTTTTAGTTTCGGATATTAAATTAATTATTATTTAATTTATCCTCTTTTAGTGTCGGTACAAATTCGAGGTGTTGCAATAGTGCCATACATAAGTGGCTATATAAACCAAAATATATACAACATCATGTTTTACAAAATAATATGTACATATATCATAGTACACAAAAAACAATTAGATCACTAATCCAAAATACGCCTAAGCATTTAAATGGATGATGGATAATCCATTAAAGATCAAAAACCAGTGATAGTCTAACCTACAACTTGGTCTGATCAAAGTACATAAAATACATGGGTCGGTCTAACTTGAGCACGGTGATTAGTATATGATAAGTAAAGCATGATGTAACATAAGGAAATAGCTCCTTTAACAATAAAGGAACAATATAAACTTATACTTTCACATTATACATGCGACTATATCATAGAACAATCTTCATAAATTAGCCATATATGGAAAATACACTAATATTGATGTTTCATGAATAGAAATCACTCAGGCTATAACAAAACGATTTATAATCATATAAAACAAAGAATGGAAATCATAGAAATCACAAAACTCTGGTACTTGGTCAGGAGTTTAAAACTCAAATATTTAATCGCTATACATACATATACACACACACACTTGCATATAAATCCACAAAATTCTCTAAGACATATATCTATATATGGCAAGCATCTCATAATGGTGAAAACATTTAAAAATCATAGATCCTAGAAAAATCAGAAATAATGAAATTAGAAATTATCGTAGAATGGATCCATGTCATAGAAGGCAAGCTAAAGCAACACCGCACATGCATACCACAGATGGTTGAAGCCTGCCAAGTACTAATAAGTGAATAAGGTACCTATCGTAAATGACCTGATGGTCTAGTCACAGATGGCCCGAAAGCCAAGCATAGATGACCCAAAGGTCTAACATAGATGTCCCAAAGGTCTAGTACTGGAAATATTCCAGAATGTGTCACAAACTCTTAAATTGTAACTCAAATAGTGGTAACAATACGTCCTACACCATGCATTCTCACTTATTGGTCTACCGGTCATTGGCTAATTCTACATTAAAGTAGCTAATTCCGTATTAAAATTAGATTCAATCGAGCAAGTCTGAAATTAACCGATATAATAAACAAATGTGTCCCCATCTACATGGTTTACTATAACATTTAAATCACAAACTTGCCTTCTGAAGGATGTAAAAACGTGTAGTTTGTATAAGAAAAATATACTTTGGAAAATCAGGTTTTAAGATGATTTGAAAAACTATTTTGAAATCATTGACTTTGGAAAATCTCTTTATAACATAAATATTCATATATTATTTTTGGAATAATTATAATTTTAAAAAAAATATTGTAAAATATTTTTCTTAAATGATACTTGTATACATTTTTTTTATTTAAAACAGGTTATAAAACACGTTGTAACAACCCAGATTTTTAATAAGGAACATTTAATTAATTTAAATATTTAAAATGATTAATTTTAATATTTAGCAACTTGATATTAATTTAGGTAAGTATTCGGATATTGAATTAGCTTGAAATTTGATAATTTTAAGTTTAAAGCCCAATTAAACTTTTATTGAAGCTACGTAAAATTCTATTTGGGTATAAATGATAATAAGAAATTATTATAGATGAGTGTGAGTGTTTGGAATCAATTAATTATTTATTCGATTTTACTAACATGTGTAAGTAGCCAATTTTTAAACGACCTCGAATGACAAAACTAATTTTATAAAATCCGTAATGGTTAATTAATCTAAATTTCAAGTTTCATGTCAATCATAGTTGTTTTGTGATCGTTTATGATATAAACGCGTATTAGTTAATGGTTTTACAATTAAAATAACTATTTTTGTAAATAGTCTCGGAATTTGACGAAACTAGTTTCATGGGGTCTGGAATATTAAATTATTGTAGGATTTCAGATTTCATAGCAATCGATTTTGGTATGTGACTTTACGAGCTATAAAAGTTCACTATAAAGATACGTATCAATATAATATTATTAAATCCATGCCTGTATAATATCTCTTATCTCCTAACCTATTGCACTCCTCTCCCTCTCTCCCTTCTTTCCCTCTCTCCTTTCTTTTTTCCTATGTCGTGACTTTCTTTTTGTAAACCAAGGAAATGTGATCTTTTTAAAATCAAAATCAAATAAAAGAAAAGTCCAAAAATCCCAAAACTTGGATCTTTAGAATCCTTAAAGCTTGTTCTTCATTTTGATGGGTCCTGGGTACGAGGGAAGTCATAATTTTTAGAGAACTAGGGCTTGGATTTTTGAGTGCTTTAATGTTTAATTTACAAAATGGAGGTTAAATTTGGGTTTAGCAATAGATCCGACACCTAGCAGCAAAATTTTGGTGGAAATTTGGCAAAAAGTGTGGTGACCTGCTGTTGTGCATAGGAGAGGTGCTGGGATGCGTTTCCCATGGCAAAGGAGGGTTCGATGACACGGTGATGAGTGATAGAGTATGCGTAGAGGGAAGCGTTGGTGAAATTAGTTTCAAGTTTCGTGAAGTGTTGTAGAAGAGAGGATGAGAGAGGAGGCTGACGTTTTGGTTTTGGAAAAGGAGCAGGTCACGACCATGTTGTGTAAGGGAGGGTGAAGAAGGATTTGAGGGATAATTAAGTATGAAATCATAATTAGTGAATTTAATTATTATTTAATTATTAAAATCTTATCAAATGTGTATCTTACTTGTTTTAGGTCGGAATCGAACGCCGTCAGTTGCGTTATGATTTTGTCAGCGCTACGTGTAGGAACTGTTTTGGAGTGATTTGGAGCTCACTGAAATTTTATCTAATTTTAAGCGCTCGTATGGAATTAGATAAAACGATGCAAAAATGTCGATTGGAATGGATTGTCACGCTTTCTGGAATACTTGGAATGTTATTATTTTATATAATAATATTCATTGTTGTTAGTATATACATTGTGTGTTTGGATGGTTTATTTCTTTGTTGGTGGTTGTCAATATATATAATTTCCGTCTTTGAACAGATGACCTTTGGCACTACTGCTATTAAGTGGAAGATTGTAGATTTTCTATTTCATAAACATATATAGACTGGTATAAGATAGGGTTCCTCAATGTTTTGAATGTTACTTGCTTTCATATTTGACACATATGAACTATTTAACATAAGTAAATTAAAATCTGATTTGGACGATGATTATTGAAATTAAATTAAAAATGGAAGTGTTATTAAGCAATAAACAATATTGATTAAATGATTGACAGCAAATGGCCTAAAATCCATATTTTAAAGATGTTGATTCGCCATCAAGAGAATTTACTAAATTGGAGATAAAATTTATTTTTATATCAAAAGCAAGGTTTTTGGATTCATGTTATATAAGTTATATAAAATAATGGTTTTATAGATCATTATTTATATTTGGAATTTATATTTGGATTATAAAATGTTTTGCGAAGCAAAATACTTGTTTTAAAAATAAGTTTTATAATTGGAGATTTCGAATGGTAAAACTTTAATAAGTTTTATAATGTAGTTTTATGAAGTTATAGAATATTGTTTATAATTAATTGAGTTTATAAGTGATTTTCAGTTGTTTTGAACAAGTTTAATAAATAGTTTGGCTGAACTTGTAAAACGTCGCAAAATTGATATTGGATTTCAGAATTGAAATTTATGAAAAGTTGGATATTCATAAAAAGCTTTTAAATGTTTTAATTTGATTTTAAGCAAAGTTTTAAGTGATTTGATCATAAAAATTAAACTAGAATTTTTAATATCTAAAGTTTATAAAGAAAAGGAAATTGAGTTTGTAATAAGATTTAAATTGAACTTTTACAAAGGATTTTATAAAGGGATTTTGTAACAAATCCAAGTTACAAGGTTTATAAATGAGATTTAAAACTAATTAAATGGTTTTAAATACAGGTTTACTTAATAATTAAATTAAGTTAAAATGATTGTATGTGAAAATCGGAAATGGTTTTTTAACTTTAATTGAGTTGAATAGTAAATGTAACTTATCGTGACATTTACCGAGTAGCAAGTTTTACGTTAACAAACTTCTATTTACCTTGAAGATAAGAATGTTGTTGAGTCAAGATCTGGGAGGTAAATAAAATACCTTAACTTGGATGACCTCATTATTACTCAAGAGATGATACTGGTTTGATAATGAAAATGGATATTGGAAATTAACTTATTATTTTCATAAATGGTGTTATAAACTTTAATTTACAAAGTTTAGAAGCTACTTATGACCCAACTTGGGAATGACCCAACTAGCAATGCTGCCTCCCCGATTTTTGTCATTTCCCGGTTATGAGGCTTGAGGCTACATTTATCTTTTTAGAACATCTGACCACCATTCACTTTGAATGTCACATTGTCAAACCCGTCAAATCACTAGTTGATCTTCCCAAAAGTATTATGGGTATAAAAATCTAAGAGAAATGAATTCCTCCGCCACTAAACGTAATATCTTGAAAAGATCGTGTTATGTGATCCGTTAGGCATACTCTGTCAAACATTCATCCATAAAAGTTGTCCTGGGTCTGGACAAACCAAAGGCACTATTCCATCAATCCATCTTAGGCAATTTCTACCTAGGATTAACAGAACAACCCTTGCACTTTACTCTGTCTTTAATTATTTTTAGCACATCTAATTTGCAACGCTTATGCCCATACAGAGTGGTTTTCGGATAATAAATTCAACCAGCATCGCCATATTGACAACGATGGTCAAAAACTTCGATAATCGGTTATTTAACTATCAAAGTAAATAAACATCCATCAAACAATCACCGGCCCCTTTTTGGTTTACAGTGTTCTATTATAAGTTTGTTTCCTTATCGAATTATATACATCAATATATTGATTTCTAGTTACAATATTTTCTTAAAAAAATCTAACTCCTTAGATTTCCGAAAATTTTCTCCAACGTCTTCTTTGTACGACTCCATCAGTACAACTACAACTTGCCTCTCTTAGCGCTTTTCATTCAAAAAGAAGATGAAAAAGCTAAGTGGCTTGCCTAATAAGCTATCATATGGAATTTAAACATGTACCTTTTTTTATTGGGCATTCACCCTATATTCTTCATTCACTTCATTCCATACTTCTTACCTACTCATATACATGCATATTTCCATTTCCAATCAATTGAATCATTTCTAAGTTCCATTTGCTAATTTATTCTCTAGTTAGCTCTCATGACTAATATTCTTATGGTTTTAACATATCATGTTCACACATATATTCTTATTCGCTTATATACAAATCGAATTCCAATTCTAACGAGAGTTTCGTATTCAACTTCATGTTCTAAGTTACAACTCAAATTCACTTAACCTTCGTTAAGTTTGATAAAAACTACATTAACTAATTTCCTCTACTAATTAGTTAATATTATTCCATAATCCAAAATCCGATTTTTATATTAAAAATCACTTAATTCACTCCGCTTGAGTTCATATTTTATTCTAAAACTCAAGTCTGAAATTTCTAATGGAAATTCCGATCTTATTCACTCAAAATCCTTTAAATTTTTATTTAAATAAACCATTATGGTCTATAAACGACTTTACAATGACCTTTCTAAAATTTATTTTTGATATCACTCAAAATCTATAAGGCAGAATCCAGATTTTTCTCTTCCAGTAGAAAAATATCATTTAATAGGTCCGAACGTTTCTTATTTCATCAAATTCTGACTTATATTGAGTTTTATATGCTCAATTGAAGTTTGAATCGTCAATTTATGAACTACTGCACTACAGTTAGTTCGTTTTAATCATAATTTAAATATAAACATTAACCTCGTTTATAAAATAAATTCCAATCTCATTTCTCGATATTTTAAATTAAATTAGTTTCCCAAAGCTAACTTGAACACTTCAATTATCCAAAATCGTTGATTACTTCATAACTCGGTTTAAGTATTGTAGTATTAGCTTTCTAAGGATTTTAGTTCTAAAATATAATTTCTACTAAATATAATATAATTTCCTTTCTGGAAATAATTTGCATTTATAATTTCGACTTAGTCGAATTCTAAAATAATTTTGATGGATTTATGTCAATCCAGCTAACATTCGGAACATTGGAAAATAATCTCATCGTTTCCTTTTGAAACGATATCCGATTCTCTTTTTAAATTTGAATTCACATTTCCTAGTTTATCCAATAATAATTTAATTCACTGCATTTATAAACATCTTTATAAATTAACTACTTGTTTTATTATTAAAAACAAGTTTATTTCCCTAGCCTATTCGAAATTCAATTTCTATTTGGAAAAATAGATTTTCCTTTTAAAATCTCACAATCCATTTTCATGATATTATTAAATATCAATATTTTAGGGCCAGTGATATTCAAACATCCAAACACACAAACCATTAATCCAATTCAACATATCACACGCACACACACACACACACACATATATATATATATATAAAGGCTAAATAAATTTTGAGGAATCTAGTTGGATCTCTCCAACCTTTTTTCCATGCATCCACAGATGTTAGTTGACATAAATAATACCAATTCTGCTTCAAAACAGGATATCGCGGTATGAAGGTCATCCACTATATATATTATGGGGCGCACAGGGAAATCATCTGCTAATGGTACTACGAGAAATATTCAACCACCAATATATATATATATATACATACATACATACATACATACATACATACATACATACATATATATATATAATAGCCACAACAACCAAGCCTAAATATAACTAATATATGTGTGTGTGTATATATATAATCACAATAATTCAATAATCCATTCGTGCATCCAAACAATCAACAATTTATTTTTTTAACGATAAAAGATAAATTTAAATAAAATCTTTTGTGTGAGATTTACTCAACTTGATTTTCCTTTGCCAAACATCCAATTTTATTCCATATTGTTGAATCTATGAACTGACTTGATTGAATTTATTTGTACTACGATTATTTATTTAATTTGACAATTAAAATACTATGAACTATTCTATATATCTTTTTAATTTAAACTACAAAATTTCACCACTTCTCCGTTGAATTACCACTCAGTTCACGCTGCCCCAAATAGCTTCTTCACTGTAATACATTCGAATGACCTACCTGAAAATATTTGAACATTGACAACACCCTTACCATGCTCTCCCTCCTCCAATTACAATGTAAAAATCCATCTGCTACTTCCTGTATGCGAATGCAAATGCAACCCACCGCCATGGCCTTAGAACTTGCGACATTTTTCCTTCTATAATTTGCCAACTCCATCCATATGATCCTCTTCAAGCCGCAAACCCAACTATCACGTCAACTTCAGCGCATGCTCAACCTTCTCAAGATCCTCAAGTTTGAAAAACCTTAACACCTTCTTCAAGTGATTCTACATTAGAGGATACTAGCGTTCTCTCTCACCTAAAGAAATCTCTCTACAAGCGGATCAAAGGAACAATATTTGAATAAGAAATAATGAGTGATTTTGACCACTTCACCCACAAATGGTCAGAAGAGATAGTATCTCAATCTCAGTGTGCTTTGGGAAGTAGGAACAGAGGTGTAGGAAAAACAGTGGGATTGGACCATAAGAAGGTTAGGTCTCAGCGACAAGAGAAGAAGGTCGCAATAAGACTACTCAGCTGGGCAGTTAAAGCGCTTAGCGGTTCTATAGCGGTGGAGGGGCAAAAAGGTGTAGCGAGAATAAAGCAGGGAAATACCGGGGATATAGAGGATTCGCAAAAAAGGTTCACTTGATGTTGAAACAAAATATTTTAAACTAATTAATAACCATTCTCATATTATATGTGTAGAAGTAACCAATATTAATCAATCTTATATAACAAAACCAAAGAATATCATGGTTATGCACACTGGATTTGATGACTATAATAGAAGTTTATAATATATTAGATGCTTATGCATTAAAATTAGATCTTTACACTAAATTTATTGATCTTTTTATCAAAAAACTAATCAAATCAAGCTCTCTATATAAATATTGCTAAAGCGGTTTCTAAAAAGCATTAATTTAGCGGATGCGGCGGAAAATAGCGGGGCTAAGTTCAGATCTACTATTCATTAGCGCTAAATTGAAATAGTGTAGCGGTTGAAGAGCGCTACGAGCTATAGCGGGGATTTTACAGGGCTTTAGCGGGGCTTTAACTACATAGCTCCGCAGGGAATATTATTTTACTTTCTCGATGGAGAATATCTATTTCCTAACCAAACACGAACTTAACTATTGGCCGTCCGCAAAGAAAAAGCCCAAATATGAAAGGAAGACGGGAGAACCCTATTGTCATTACCACATGAGAAATGAACATGACACCAATCGCTACAGAATCCTTGAGGAAAGGGTCATAAATTCATCAATCAAGGCCAATTACGAGAGTTTATAATAAGATCAGATTAAGTTCAGTAAAAATCCTTTGGAAAAATATTACCGAAAACGACAAGGGGTATGGAAAACCCTCTATTTGATAGCTTAAAAGAAAATCAAAAGGGGTCAAGCTGAAAAAAGGATCAAATCCCTTGTCCTCAAGACGAGGCATCCCCCGTAGGGGGATGTTTGTTAGTCTTTCTTCATGCTCAAATAAATGGAGGCTCAGTTAAAGCATCAAAAGCGTAAGCCACCGTTTCACACCAGTAGTGGTCGTGGCGGTGCACCTAAAATTAGCACGCCCTGCCTCTACTCGTAGAAGAGTATGCCCTGCCTCTGCTAGAACTAAGAACATCCTACCTCCCCTTGCAGAAGAGCACGTCCTACCTTTGCTTACG
This sequence comes from Allium sativum, assembly GCA_030737875.1. Taxonomy (NCBI): domain Eukaryota; kingdom Viridiplantae; phylum Streptophyta; class Magnoliopsida; order Asparagales; family Amaryllidaceae; genus Allium; species Allium sativum. The sequence goes on along the minus strand of CM060910.1, from coordinate 992,510,885 downwards.
TTCCACGTTACCCGCATATTGAAACACCAACTCCTATCACCACCTACGATGGTCAGGGCATGGCACCCCTCGGAGGGGGTGGCGTGTAAGCCTCTATCAGTACCTACGATGGTCAGTATAGAGCGTCAAAAGAGTAAACCTTAGTTTTGTGTCTACAATGGCCCCATCCAAGTTTCTAAGACCTTATCGCTACCCACGATGATTAGGATATGGCGCATCCTGGAGGGAGGGCGGGTAAGTCCTTGGGCCCTTCTTGTGAATAAGCTAGCCATGCGCACCGGACGCACAGGCCCAGAGAGTAGCCAAAAAAGCACATACATCCTCTGCTTTAATGACGAAAGCCCAGAGAGTGGCTCAGGAGGCACGTACAACCTCTGCTTCACAAATCAAATCCGAGGGGGATACCAAAACATTAATACCGGAAGGGGGCTTCAGTCCTCAATCTTTTATTATCTGAATAAAGAGTTGTTTCGGGACTTCTATTTAATACCGGAAAGGGATTCCCGGTCTTTAATCCTTAATTACCTGAGTAAGAGTTGTTTCGGAACTTCTATTTAATACCGGAAGGGTTCTTCGGCCTTTAATCTTCAATTACCCGAATAAAAGCTGATTGGGACGTCAATTTAATACCGGAAGGGGATTCCCGATCTTCAATCTTTAGTCGCCCAAATAAGGGTTGTTTCGGAGCTTCTATCCAATACAGGAAGAGGAGTTCCGACCATCATTCCTTAAATCACCCGAACAAAGGATGGTTTGAAACTTCTACTAATGCTGAAAGATCATTTCTGGTCCACGATCTTTAATACCCGAATCTCGGTTGATTCAATTCCACACAAACATTGGAGGAAGAAACCTAGCCTCATCTCAACGCCAAGCCCAGATGCCAATCATAACCGAATATGTAGTTTCGGTTTCGTCACAAAGCATCCAAATCTATACTGGTTAATTTTTCAAAGTTGAACATGAAGTAGTTAGTCAGACCTCTCCCCGACTCTGATCTGGCTTGGAAGCGTATCTCCACCAGTATTAGGTGCAAACCTATGGCCCTCTCGCTCACTCAGGAAAGTATTTTCAATTTATGCATATATTAATCCATTAGTCGAGTATATCGAATGTTTGCACTAGCACGCGAAACACAAATAAAAAGATATAGGCATTTCATATCTAATGCACCATAATACTATCAACCCTACCGAGAACGCATGACGCTCTACCAAAGTCTATAAGACATATTCTTAACGAAGTGCGCCGGAGACGTGCATCCTGTCATGACATCACCATAGCTAAAGAAAAACGCTCACACTTAAACGCGTTGTCATGTGTTAAGCAATGCATATATTCATAAACACTGTCACTATGGAATTCTATATTCAACTGACAAAATGTTGAATACTTCATACCTTGCATAATCATTTACAAGGAAGTTTGTAAGACAAAAAGCTTATAGGATAAATACATCTTCAAAGAAAGAACGACGCCCGTATCTCAATATTGAAACTCCCGTATAAACAACAGCCTAATTTTCAATGAATTGTTTCTTATTCGTGGGACAAGAAGGAAGTCGCAGAATAATGAATCGCAATGCGCAAAAGTCCATCAATTTTTCGCATCTTTTATGTAACCACGCGTGGGTCATCTGAGGATTTAGGTTGCCACTTTAGAGCTCGGTTGAAAGCCTTACCCATTTCGCGAAGATTTTTGTTTTCCTTCTCTAAGTCAAAAGCATCTTTATGTAAATGCTGTCTCTCCTTTTGTAATCGCTTAATTCTGGAGGTATAAAAATCATTACAACGAAAATTGTCCTCGGTGGTTTTCCAAGCTTAGAATTGGCCTTAACCTGTTTATGCCACCTAGTAGTAAGGGAATGATCCATCCCAAAGGGAAAGTTCCTTATCTCAAGCCCGGAAGATTCAGACCTCCTCCAAACCCGCAAAACACCCGGAGTGGAAGTTTCAAGGGTATATCCAAAGATAGATTCTCATTCTCCACATTTTTTCAATACATCATCATGTCCTGCCTCCAAGCCAATAACTTGACGTTGGACTTTATCCTTTCCTTCATCAAAATCGATATAAGGATTTGTCTTTATGTCCCTCTTCACTTCGAGAATGTTTTTGTCCTTTTGCTTTATCTGAGCCTCCAATATACCTACTTGCTCCTTCAAAAGTTGTACAGATGGCTCCCCTGGCGGGGCAAACATCTCGTCAATATTGGATAAAAGGTCCCTGAGAAAATCCCCAGGGCATAGAGTAATTCGAACACCCTCGTCAGTGAAGCAGGAAGTGCCTTCAAGCAAACGTTCATGTTCATGTAAACAAGTTGGCTACTACTTGTAGTATCAATTTTCAAATAACGAATATCAAATTTTAAACACAGAAAACATACCTTCCTCCCTACCATTCTTGTCATGTCCACGTCGAGAGTTATATTCATTATGATGACCGCCTTTGTCGTCATTACCAATAAGTGAAGTAGAGTCCTCGCCATTTCCAAGTGCCGGATAATCAGGCAGCCCCTCAATAAATAAAAGATACTCAACCCTATCCTTGATCCCTTTGGGGGTTTCGACATCTTGCCTGGGCATCCTAATTCACCGCAAGACCCTGCTTTGAAGATACGGCGAGAGAGAAGGAAAATCTATATCCGGACACTTGCCACTGTTTTCACGATAGACCAAAGAGAGAGCCTTTTCATAATATTCGGTAGCTATATTTGGGAGATGTACCTTCAAAAATGAGGAAATTCTATCATGGGTTTCACAAATTATCCGCTTAGCGTCACAAAGGGTCGATTCCTTTACTCTCAGTTCCCTTGCGTGCTCTTTCGACATGTCCAACTGCTCGTGCCTAAGAGTAGAGACTTTGGCAGCTAGGATCCAGTTGCCAGTCTTTTTCCATTCAAGAAACACTCTCAGCTAACTACAAGATTCCTCCTTTTGGCTCTTCGCTGAAACTAAATCACAAATTTTTGACTCTGGCATGGACTTCTCTTCCTTCAGCTCTTTAGCGTCACGAGATAACGAAACCGTCGTCGTCCCGGTTGTGTACCAACCACCAGATATCTGAAAAGGAACGATACGGAGTTAACACATGCATAAGGTAAACAAATAAAGAATTTAGAGGCACGAGAATAGGAACCAACAGTTACTGCTTAACGAGATGAAGACAAAAACTAGACCAATCTGTAAAAGCAAACCCTGAAATATCGGACCCATCAACACTAGGTAAGACAGATCTGACGATACTATCAAAGTTCAAAGTCGGTGAAAGATGATTTACGGAATCGCATTGACGATAAGAGGGGGAAGGTAATTCGCATCCTCCCAAATCGAAATTCCTTGAGAATCAGATCTTAGAAGGCAAGCAACAAAACTACTTCCTGCGGTGTCCACTGAAGAAGGACATATCTTGGGAGAGTCTCCAAGAAAAGGAGCGAGTGGGCTAGATAATGACCGACACCCAGGCGACTCAACAATCTCGCCACCAAAAAGATGGGAGACTGGATTTTTCCTCTTGGGCTTTTTGGTAGGTCCACCGCTGGTAGCTAAGGCCGTTCTCCTCTTAGATGGAGGCCCAAGATGAGAAGAGACAGTGAGATATGGATGTGAATCATCTTCAAGAAACACTGAACGTAGGAAAAGAGAAATTTCACCTGCTGCATTGACAACCTGAAGCTCCTTCGCTTCGAATTGCTCTTTTTCCGGACAAAGCCCAGAAGATTTGCTCAACCTGGAGACGCACGATTGTGGAATCTCAGACATAGTCCTACCAGGTGATGCTATAAAATAAACATGTGTTTTTAATCCAATTTCCATTTTTATAATTACACATAAATAACATACAAGTAGATAGACGACATAAAATTTTATTATCCCATTGGACAACGATATTGAATGCAAAGATTGATGTCAGAAGATTAAATTCCCTTATTACGAGTTGTTTGTTTATACAAATCTTATTTCTCAGAAACCCGATAATGAACGGGGATTGATATGACTTATTAGAGGTCACTATTAATCATCGTCCCATACGATCGTAGAAAGTTTAACCTTATACTGGGACCATCAATCCCTAATTCAGAGCATATCCAAATCAGCGATCAAAGTTTGAGCAAGTAAACTTACTACTAGTTAGATCTAGGATTCTGGGAAATAGTGTGACCAATTTCGATGAAGAGTGACCTTGGTTGAGTAAAATGTTATGCAGGAAGGGGGAGAAAAGGAGAAGAATATTCCCTTTTTGAAAAAAAGAGACTCGCTTTTCCTTTCCGTCGTTTACACCTAAAATCGAATTGACGAACATGATTCATCCTAAGAGAGAAAAAACGTCGGCCAGAGGTAAACAATAAAAAAAAGAATCTGCATCCGGAATTCTGGATTAATCTGGACCGCACAAAGGGAGGCCAACCAGCTTCCCGATTGAGGGAGATCAAAAGACACAGAAACGATACTTCGAAATAGACAAAGAGTTTGACTTGGAAAGTCAAAAATACCCCTTTACTGTGGGGGGAGGGGGGAGGGAAAATGTTACTGCCAGAAATAGGCTGACGATGAAGCAAAGTCAAACAATAAAAGGAGTCAAAAATAGGGAGAAATGGTCCGAAAGCCGCATCAACCGAGACCTTCCAAGGAGAAAGGACATAAAAGTTAAGAAATCTAGCTAGCGGGATCTACCTAACAAGGTTAGGCTGGCAGGATCCTTCGAACAGCGTCAACCTGGCAGGGGGTTCTACAGCAAAAGGCCACCAGATTAGAAACCAAGAAAGATAAAAGAAAGACCTCCGTCATTTGAGACCCGAAAGGGCCTTCGGGGTTAACCTGCTTAATACCGATATGCTAGGAGGATAGAACACCAAGAGCAACAAGCCGGAGACACATAACAATTATCTGGTACCAGTTTTTGAAACATCTACTACATGAATGTCGAAAGGTCACACTGATAAACATCAGACAAATTGCCTAGAGCCACCTTCTGAAGAATCAGGCTATACCAAGAAATCCCACCGAAAGGCAGACCGAAACCTCGAAAGGGATACAAGCTATCCACGCTAGTCTACTTAACACAGACACCTACGGTAATTTCGAACTGGCAGCTATCTATGTACATAATGAGGACAGGCTCCTCTAAGTATCAACGGGAAAACCGGATGCCTATATCTGAAGATCTATGATCGAAAGCATACAGCCGGAGACTCGTTATACCTTCCGAAGAGCAACTTTAACAACAAACTCATTCCAATCTCAAAGAAGTTCTCGACTAGCCAAGACCTCCATTACGGGAGCTGTAATTAATACGACAAAGCGGCCGGAAGCAAAAACATCCGGAACCCAAGAGAAAAGCGGTCCTTGCAGGACCGGCGACCCAAGAGCAGAAGGGGCTCCAAATCCTCTATAAATAAGACTCCAGGGGTCACAGTGAAAGGTGTCTCTCATTCTTTTTTTTATAATTCTTAGACTTTTTCCTCTCTAATACGAAGACCAGTTTGAGAATTTCTTCCATTCTGTTCATGTACTACAAATCAAAGATTAATAAAAAGAGAATCTACACATAGAACGTCGCTTTGTGAGTTCGTTATGTTATTTCTAATTATCATTACTGCAATTTATTGTTTGTTTTCCACATAGACATGGATTCTCATCCAAACTTTTCCGCATATTAGAGGAAATACCTTTTTCCGTGGGTTTTTAGACATATCCCGGTATTTCTTAGTGATTCTGCTTCTCCAGGCTTTGACACTTACGAGTGGTGATCCGATCCAACTCATAAAGACCAAACAATCCATTTTCCCCTTAGGTCCACTCCTATTGACCTATCTCCGATGTTGACGAAAAATATCGTTACCATTTATATATTAGTTGCAAAGAAAAAATACTAGCTTCAAGAGATAATCCAATCTGAATCAATTGCCCATAATTCTAAACTTAGTTAATGTCAGTTTCATTTTGAAGTTAAACTTCAATTGGTTTTAGACCCAATTCGGTTTCATTTCAAATTGAACCGAAGGTTCAAATTATAGATCACATCTCGAGTTTCCCATTTAAACTTCAATTTCGATTTGATTTGAAATTTAAGCCATAATTTTTTATTACATTCCAAGTTAAACTAAATATTCGAAATTTCTATTCACATTCAATTTATTTTGAGCTTATAAGGATATAACACAAAATTTTAAATTCCATTTTAAATGATCGAATTTGTTTAACTAGTCGGAAAATCTAATTTCTAGTCAACCGTTGGAATTCAAACTCGGTTGTTTATTCGAGATGTATAGATTAGTCTGTCTTAATATATAGGATTATATCACTCAACCCAAACTCGTGATTCAATTCTGGATTTTATTTCAAACGTTCGAAATAGATTCATATTTGTATATTCAAAATATTTCAAAAATTAAATTCTCTTTATCAAAAAATAAGTAGCAAAGCTACCTATATTGGTCTCCCTCAATTTGAACCTCGATAAAGAATCCCAAAGACGAAAAATTTATCATTGAATTTAATTTTTTAGCTACAAAGTGTGTTCTCTATTCATATAGTTTCTTTTGAAAACATTTTGGATAATCAGTTGAATACACAATTTTTTCCAAAATACGCGTATAAATTACTAGTATATTTAAATAACTTCTCCAGTTTCGTTTATACCCAGAACGAACTTGTAAATGGATTATGTCTGACATTGTATTTCATTCTGTATTGATTGATTTCTATTAAATATGTATCTTTTCGCAGGAGAGAATTTATTCTCTTGCTTAACACCCTTCTATGAGACGTACGAGCTTATAGGTTATATATCGATAGATCTCAGTCGTACGGCGTGAATTGTCAGTGTCTTATGCTCTAATACCAAATTGAAGCGACCCATACTTCCACCGTACGGGAAATCCCGGATTGAGTTGAGAACACAATGCATCAGAATATAAACAATAGAACATTTCATTGCTATTACAACAATTACATCAGAGTACAAGAGTATCCCGAAGTATAAATAAATATTACACATTGGAAATACAATATCAGAGATTAAAATGCATGATTTTAAAGTGTATAAATATAATGTACAGTAGAAATTCATCAACTAACATAACTGAAGGAAATACACGGATACAATGCTTTCCGAATATGGCTCCAGTTGTAATACAGGATCTTGTGAAAAAAAAATCTACAAATCCAAATAGGGCTGTTACGGTAACGGTAAATTTACCATTACCGTACCGTTACCGATAAATCGGTAACCGGTTACAAAATTAAACGGTATACCAATGCATTCGGTACGGTAACGGTAATTTTACCGTTATGAGCGGTAAAGTATCGGTAAAAAAATAAATATTCCGACGGTAAATTACCGTTAACCCAATTTGTTTATATTCAATGTAGAAAGTGGAGCTAAGCTACTAAAAAGGGTATCCCACCAGTTGTTCCTGATAATCATTATTTAGTACCTTCATTTGGCTCTCTAAGGCAAGTTCATGCCTAAGCAATCTTTTTTATAATTTTATTTATGTAACCATGTATGTGTTGCTGCTGTCACTTTGCTGTCTGTTATTCTATATTGTCATTTTATGTCTTTATCAACTTATTTAGTTAATAATAACAAACTCAGACATGCATGCTGAATTGCTGATGCTGCTGTCATTTTATGCACATCTCTAAACATATAACATGTTCATTTTACATAGGCAAAGTAAATATTTATACTATTTTTAGAAAACGGTAATTTACCGTTACCGACGAAACCGTTACCGTTGTAACGGTATACCGGTAGAACAGTTACCGGCGTATCGGTAACGGTAACGGTAAGCATTTTTGATTTACCGGAAAAAACGGTACGGTAACGGTATTTGCATAATGGTAACGGTAACCGTTACCGTAACAGCCCTAAATCCAAAAATACTAGCTGCCCATGTGGAAAATATGGGCGCCCAGAGTTTAGGTGGAAACAATAAACTCCGAGTCAGTCATGGGACTGGTCTGAGAACTAAAACAGTTATTAAATCTTTACTCTAAAAGTTGGGAAATCATCGGACCATGCCGTATAACACGGAACAGGTTTACTCCACATGGATCTCCGTTTAAAATAAAACAACGCTATGCTTTTTGGAAAACGAAGCTATTATAAGACTTGGGTCCTATCACACAATGCAACGCAAGCCGGAGGATAGAGTTTTTCCCTTATAATAGCCAAACATGCTTGGTACGTTTAAAACAAATCATTTTGATATTACTATAAGTGCATAGTGTCAAAATCAACTTCAAATATAAATGTATCAATCATAGATGGCATGAGCGCACCATCCCACTATGTTGCCACATGGGTTTACATCTAAAGCTGAAAAATGTCTTATTGGAAATTGTATTTCCATCATGCGTAAAGACATACCGATTCAGATCACCTCTAGCAAGATGACCCAGGGCTCGGACGCTGGCGAGCCCCTGGATCATCGAAGGTCGGTCCACACTTAATTTTGTGGATTAATTATTCCTGAACACGCGTTTCCCGGTCCTGTCGAACCTCTAAAATGGTTAGTACGTCGACCAATCATATCCAAGGCGCCTCGCAATCCATCATGCACATAAGTAAAAATGTTTGGGCTCCATTCCATGACACCCCAGTATGAGTCAAAAACGGGATAAGGGACCCAAGGAATGCATGCGTTTCTTTCTAGCACATTTCCATTTCAAATGTTTATCAAGATAACTTAAGTATTTCTCGATGTTTCAATCAGAATCATATGGTTATCCCACTTTCGAGATTCAAAAATAAATAACGGTGATGTTGCAACAATCACTTGAATCATCTTCAAGCGACTAGAGTATGATTTCATATCCATCTATTACGTATAGGACTTTGTACATATATTGGCCAAGCATATATTCGAAATCTTCACATACCGACAGTCCAATCGTGACGTCGAATAAAATACTCAAACTCCTATTAAAAGATATATTTCAAAATAACCATGTTAAATGATTTACTTAATTTCAAAATAATTTATCTTTTAAAAATACGATCTCTCCAAAATGATTCTTGTGACGATTCCACTCATTCTAGGGTATTACTACCCAATCTCTAGTGAGTTTTTAAAACTAATAAGCTAAGCTTTGTATAACTAAAGCTCTGATACCATTGTAACGACCTGCCTTTTCGACTTCTTCAAGTCGGTAATTAAACCAAGTTAAACCGCTCAAAATGACAGATTGTTATCTAGCTTATGGTTTTAAACAGAATTAGACACAGGAATCTATAATATCTCGCAGCGAAATCATTTTACACAAAATATCAGAGTTATACTATAAATTTTACATAATGAAATTACATGAATTTTAAGTAAAATAAAATTTGCAGAAATTGTCGAACCAGCGTGCACTTCTTTACTACTCACTAACTTCAATAGAGAAAGTCTTTAAATCTGCAACACTCGGATCTGACCGGAGCGTTCCGTGCAAAAACGTAAAACACTCGAGTTAGGATTGACCTTCATTCAAGTAAATTAACTTCAATAAAAACTGAATACAATAGTTAATTCTAACATCAAATATATCATATGCAAAACATCAAGTATACACATGTGTAGTATTTGTTCAATATCAGCTTAAAGTTGTAATAGTGTCTATTCAAATCAGTTTATACTACATGCAAATCTAGTGTAGTATTAGTTCAAGATAAAGTATAATATCTGTGTTTATCAGTTTTTTTATAGAGACAAACATTCACAGGAGTCTGCATGTACACATGTGTGCATGTACACCTGTTGTAACAACCCGTATTTTCAATAATCTGTTATAACATAAATTGAGGCAGAATTAAATTATAAAATGGGAATCAAGGGAAACGGGCTATGTCATTGCGTTCGTCTCGGAAAAATACGCGAAATAGAGTCCGAGTTTTCGAAAATCGGAGTCCGTATGACCCAGTTAAGGCCCATTGAAAGTTGCAGAAAATTCCTAAGTAAAAACAGATTTAAATTTGAAATTAAAAACTAGGGTTAGGGCAAACTGGGCAGGCGGGAAAAATTCCCGCCCAGGACCCCATGTCGACAGGCCTATCGACAGGGGTCTTGGCATGTCGACTGCCCTGTCGACAGCCCTGTCGACAGGGGGTGCCCGGCTGTTTAGCCTGGTGCACCATTTCTGATTGGGGTTTGGTCTTGAGGCTTGTTTCTAGAGAGTTCCGAGATCTGATGGCCCTAATTCAACCTAGGGTTAATCCTATGGTCTAAATCACTAACCTAATCTATAAATAAGACCCTAACCTACCCTAAATCACTCATTATTCATCCTAGCAACTAAACTATGCCAAAATCCAAACTCTCATGGCCTCCACCCTCTTCATACAATTCCTAAACAAATCCCTAAGAGATTTCCATGCATACAAAGGGTATTTAGGCTTGTATGATCCTCCTTAGCTTGCATTAAAGGCTTGTTTTTCTATTGGCATCATAAAGGAGGAGTCTTGATCAAGTTTGCTTGCATTTGGGGGTTTTAATTAGTTGCATAAGAGGTTTCTTGCATTTGTTATACTCATTTGAGTCCGCATAAGCATTGTAAGCCCTCTTACCTTCATTTTAGAAACTCTAAAGTTAATATGTGATGAAAGTTGGGGTTTATGCATGTTTGATAAGCTATGCATGTTTGATAAGCTATGCATGTTTATGCAAGTTTGCTAAGCTATGATTTGTATGTTTATTGAGTTATGCATGTTTATGCAAGGGTACTAAGCCATGATTTGCAAGTTAATTGAGTTATGCATGTATACTAAGCCATGATGTGCAAGTTTAACAAGTTATGCATGTTTATGCAAGTGTATTATGCCATGATTTGCAAGATTATTGAGTTATGCATGTTTATGCAAGTTTGCTAAGCCATGATTTGCAAGTTTATTGAGTTATGCATGTTTATGCAAGTTCACTCATCATGATTTGCAAGTTTAACAAGTTATGCATGTTTATGCAAGTTTACTAAGCCATGATTTGCAAGTTTAACAAGTTATGCATGTTTATGCAAGTTTACTAAGCCATGATTTGCAAGTTTAACAAGTTATGCATATTTATGCAAGTTTAAGTTGTGCATGTTTGACAAGTTGTGCATGTTTGACAAGTTGTGCATGTTTATGCAAGTTTAAAATGACAAGTTGTGCATGTTTGACAAGTTGTGCACGTTTATGCAAGTTTAAAATGACAAGTTGTGCATGTTTGACAAGTTATGCATGATTATGGTAATATGCAAGTTCACTATGCTAAGTTGTGCAAGTCTAACATGTTATGCATGATTGTTGTGCAAGTTTATCATGTATGTTGTACCAAGTTCCCTCTTCTTATCCTTTATGCGTTACTACGAATATGTAAGCGATAGAATGACGTTGGGGGTTTTGGGGTAAACTTAAAATACATGAAAATATAAGACTGGGAATTTACCTATTAAGTTAGGTCTACCCCTTGGGAATTTACCTATTAAGTTAGGTCTACCCAAGTATTTGTTTGACTTGTAATTATGTTTTGAAATAAAGTGGACATGACACTTAGAAAACATAAGTGTGGCCAACTCGAGGTTGGGTTGAGTTTGTAGCGTAATTCTACCCGGAACCGACCGGCTTAACTAGTGGCTACAAACAATAGGACCCAATGTGAGAAGTTGGTCATGTGGTGCCAAGACCCGAGGTTAGACCAAGTTGTGGTGTAAAGCTACCCGGACCCGCCCGGCCTAACTAGTAACCACAACAAGGTCTAATGTGAGAGGTTGAGGTGCATTAAGTTAATTAATGCCTCATGATTAGGGTTAAGTCAGGGTCCACTAATACTTAACCAATTTGGGGATTCGAGGGATTAGAACGTGGTTAAGTTGTGAACCGTTGGTAACACTTAACTAGTTTAATCCATTTGGGAGTTCAAGGGATTAGAATGGGGTTAAGCCACACTTAACCAGTTTAATCCAGGATTAGTGAAGGGTTAAATCACACTTAACCCTCTTAGGAAACCCTAGCAGCGGGTCCGTTCCGGCAGTAATCCCAGTTTGGTATCATCACAACCCTAGAGACTAGGCTAGGGCGGGGCACGATTACTGGACGGATGTAAACGACCAAAGGGCGATGGCCGAGTGGTACAGCGGTGCGGGTCCGGTGGGCTACGGACGTGCACGTAGTCCGATGTAGGACAAACTCGAGGCACGGGTACCAGTAGATTAGGGCTGTGCATTATTGCTTAAGTGTCCGGGGTTGACACCCGAGGGCTTGATACACCCAAAGGTGGACCCAGCACAGACTAACTACAACCATATGTGGGCCATATGGACACCAACACTTGACGTGTTAGGTTTATAGGGAGCCGATCGACTAGACCGTGGGCTGGACCTTTTATTAAGGTCACTTCATGTTATTGGGCCAAAGCTTGGGCCAAGGGATCAATATCTGTTATGTTGGGTTGCTAGTACACCGTGGTGCAAAAACTTAACCATGTTTATGCGATGACACCTCTGTCTATCTTGTAGTTAATTTACCATGCCAGTATGTTGTTATCTATGATCATCTCAGTTTCCATCATGATGTTAACTTTATTAGTTTATAGACTGATCGTAGCAGGGCTTACTCAGTCTTTTTGACTGACCCGTTTTGTTTCGCCTCTTTTCTTCCGTTTCCCCCCCCCCCCCCAGGTTCTCAGGGAGGGAATACAGGAGCCTAGCTTGGATCTTAGCTGCTTTCTTGGATAGCTCATGTATGCTTTGGACTTGGGCTTGCTATGGTTTCTTCCACTTTGGGGATAGCTACTTTTATGTTTTTCCTTTTCAGTTCAGATGATGTTATTTTATGTACTAGACTTGTTTACTTGGGAAAATTGACATTATGATGTAGCAGACTTGTTTTTGAAATAGTTTAAAAGTCTTCCGCTGTTTATTTACTTACTCTGTTTATTTACATATATATATATATGTCATGTCCTGCCTTGCTATATCATTATGCATGTTTACCAATAATGCCCCTCCAAAGCTAGTGCATTCCTTTGCGAGTGACCCTGGCGGAGGTGGGGTGTTACATTTGGTATCAGAGCGAGGTTTACGAGAAGGGATAAAAAGGTTTTTAAAACCTTTGAAAAGAAAAACTATTTTCAAAATCAAGTATAAAGTATTTTCCAAAGAAAAGTCTAGTTGTTTTAAAAGGCTATTCCCCAAAAGCCATTAGCATTATCCTTTGACTCCTCGTTTGAACTCTTTTCTTTTCGTTTCCAGCATGTCCGATAATCTCATCTTGCCCGAAGGAGTAACAATACCCGATTGGTTTTGTCGGTACTTGGAAGTCACGGCACCGGTCCCGGGTGTCTTTAATGTTGTCTTTCCAGTCGAGGCCGCTGTTCCTCCCCCTCCTCCCGTAGCTGATGTTCCTCTTCCCCCTCAGCCTCCACAAGCGGATTTTGCGGAAACTTGCAAGAACTTTAAGAGGATGGGTGGCAAGAATTTTAATGGAACAGAGACTTTTGTAGAAGCAGGGAATTGGTTGAAAGAGACCGAAGATCTTTTAGCCACCTTTGATATAGGTGACCGCAGGAAGGTTTTATTAGCAGTATGGTTGCTAAAGGAAGAAGCTGCACGTTGGTGGGTAGTCACCACCGCAACCAGGCCAATTGAGACTTGGGATGACTTTAGAGGAAGGTTTGGACTGAGATTCTTATCACTGAAGCAAGGGGACATGACTATTAGGGAATACATAGATAAGTTTAATCAACTGGCTCATGTCGATTTAGACTTGGTTAATACAGCTCAGAAGAAGGCCCTACACTTTGCTCTAGGATTAAACGAGCCATTACGTGATTTGGCCCTGTCTCATATACCCTTGGGGGCGACTTTCGAGAGTTTAGTGAATTTGGCCCTACTTCAAGAAGAAGGTAGCAATGACAAGAAAGAGGTCAAGGTGAATGAGTCTCAAGGCAAGAGAGTAAATTCCGGGAAACGGGGCAAGAATGTGAAATGTAACTTCTGTGGTGAAGTTGGACATATAGCCAGGGAATGTAGGAAGAAGGAGAAGAGAAAGCGGGGCGAATGCTTTGATTGTGGTGAGTTTGGACATTTCAGCAAGGATTGCCCAAGGAAGCAAGGGCAAGGTCAGACTCAGTGTGCAGGACTATTTGGAGGGCGAATTCATCCCCTCAACCCCGTTCTTCCAGCTCATGATAGAGGTAGTGTTTCTGTTGAAAATCTTGTTTACATTTTCTGATTTTCCCTGTTCAAAACTTTGTTTGATTCTGGCACATCGCATAGTTTTATTTCATCTAATCCAGTTGAAAGTTTTGCACCTAAGTACTAGTGTAGTTGATGATCCCGTATGTGTTTCAAATCCAATTGGGGGTTCTGCCCGTTTGTCTGTGGTCTGAGTGGATTTGAAAATTTCTATCTTGAGTATAGAATTCTCGTGGGATGTTTATATTCTCGATTTCAGGGGATATGGGTTGGTTTTGGGCATGGAATGGTTGTCCTGTTTTGAAGCCATTTCTGGTTTTTGTATATAGGGTTGTGAGGCTCATGATCCGCCTCGGTAATACCCTAGAAATTTCTGGCAACCCTAGGGGTCCCGTCATGTTATGTTTTCTTGAATCCCTCAACTCGTCTATCGATAGTTTGAAAGCGGTGAGGGTGGTCCGAGAATATCCTGATATCTTGGGGAAAGTAAAAAGGGGGTTACCCATAGACGTGGGATAGATTTCCGCATTATCTGGTTGGTAATACCAAGCCAGTTTCGTGGCCGGTTAGGCACATGGCCTCACGAGGTGAGAGTTAAGAAAGCAAGGCAAGGAGTTGCTTGAGAAGAACTTCCGGAGACGAAGCATTTTCGAGTAGGGTGCTCTAGTAGTATTCGTTACTGATGTGGACAGTTTGTTTCGCTTATGTGTTGATTATCGTGAGAATAGATAACCGTTACCAAGGATCAATGATTTGTTTGATCAGCTTGTGGGAGCATCTGTTTTCTTTTAATCTAGCTACCGGATCCCATCAACTTAGAATGGCTGAGGATGGAATTGACAAGACTGCGTTTAGGACTCTAGATGGATTTTTAATGGCTAGTCATGCTATTTGGCTTGACTAACGCACCCACATATTACGTGAACTTGATGGGTAGGGTGTTTAGGGAGTCCTTGAACAAGTTTGTCATGGTCGTCATAGACGATATTTTGATCTCCTCAAAAGAACGAGGAAGAACATGCTATACATCACTCGAGGAGGAGATGGATACACTTAGAGCCACCAGTGGAAGGTCAAGTTCTCCAAATGTCACTTTGGAGGAAAGAAGTTGGATTTCTTGGGCACATAGTTCTTAAGTAAGGGTTAGCGGTGGATTCCGCTAAAGTGGCTGCGGTTTGAGACCGGAAAGCTCTGAGAAGGGCAATTGAAGTAAGAAGCTTTCTCCGTTTGGCTAGTTAGTTAGCATTACCTGAGCTTAGACTTACTCTTCTGGATCAAGAAGGGAGTTTCACAGGAAGAAGACCCGCAGTTAGTCAAGAACATGGACCAGTCGACTCGAGGCGAGATGTTAGGTCACCTCGCTAGATATATTATAAAGGATGACTAAGGCGCGACAAGAGATTATGTGTTCCTCGAGTGAAAGACTGGGTAAAGAAGGTTCTTGAAGATGCGCATCACTCGAGGAGGTGTCCGAGTTGGTTTCAGGATACATGTTGTGCCACCAGGTTGAGGCCAAGTCATAGAAGCCCAGTGGGCCATTACCTCCATTGGAAGTTCCGCAAGGGAAGTGTGAAAACATCTCGATAGATTATGTGGATAGACTACCTAGATCAAAGAAAGGGAATACGAGTATGTGGGTCATAATAGGTAGACTCACGAAGAGTGCTCATTTCAGTCCGGTGAAGAGCGAGAGGACTGCATCGTGGTTAGAAACGGTTTACCCTCAAGAAGTTGGCCAGTTTTAAAATAGCTTACAGGAAGCCATAGGTAGGCAACTGAATCTAGGTATGGCCTATCACTCATAGGCGGATGGTTCATTTCGATTAAGCGTGAGTTATAGAAAATCACGTTTATAAGGGCAATTAGCAACGTGGATTGGTATTTTCAAGAAAAGTTCTGCTGCGTGGAATACTTTATAGTAAGTGGACGAGATCCAGGATTCACTAGAGAATTTTGGAAAGCTTGCATATAATCATAAGGTTATAGGATGGTTAAGCCAAGTATACAGAAAGAAGAATAAGTGGAAGAGAAAGACGAGAGGCGATAATGAAATAAGTTCCAACTCGAATTTGGGAAGATAGGAGTTAGGAAGCCAAGGAATCATGAAGTGAAAGATAGTCAAAGCACAGTTGAACGTGACTAAGAAGAGTGAAGACTAGATACACGCAGCATATCTTTTTAAGAGTGCATCCATGATCCCTGTTTTCCTGTAGAGCTTGCTCGCAAATTATCTTTTGTGTATATATCCTCTCGGTCCCATTCTCGACCTTATTTCTGTTGTAAACTCCATAAGGGGGTTAAGACTCATCGGTTAGTACTATATGTCGGAGTTTGAATGGATTTCTTGTAATCCAAAAAGGAGTCTATCTTGCTAAGATCTCTTTTTTAGCATATTTCTCTGCCCATGTTCATCTAGTTTATCGTGTTTATCTTGTCATGAGAACCTTAGGTAGAAACCCTTTGGTTGAAACATGTGTTTGAAGCATGTTATGTTTGATGGTTGCAAGTGGTTGCAAGTGTTTGCAAGTGGTTACTCGTGGATGCATTATACACATTAGGCACTAGATCGGCTCACACACTCTTCATGTTGCATATGCATGAGTGCTTACACTTATTCATGGTTGAAACTTGTTGTGTTACCACATGGATGTTGCATATGGATGAATGTTATGTGCACTCATATAGATACCATAAATTATGGTAGGAATTTGCATACATATGGATTCATTTCACTGACATACATATGCATTAAGGAGGTTTACTGTATCAGTAACCGCCTGATTTTCACTGACATACATATGCATTAAGGAGGTTTACTGTATCAGTAACCGCCTGATCTTTGCATTAGATAAGTACATATACACACACTTTTGCATATGTTCATACCACATTTAGAATCTTTTAAGGACAATGATTGCTCATGGATGATGCTTTGAGTAGATGGATGATTGGATGGTAGGATACGTTCTTCCTAACTTGAAGATTTCGGGGACGAAATCCTTTAAGGAGGGGAGAATGTAACAACCCGTATTTTCAATAATCTGTTATAACATAAATTGAGGCAGAATTAAATTATAAAATGGGAATCAAGGGAAACGGGCTATGTCATTGCGTTCGTCTCGGAAAAATACGCGAAATAGAGTCCGAGTTTTCGAAAATCGGAGTCCGTATGACCCAGTTAAGGCCCATTGAAAGTTGCAGAAAATTCCTAAGTAAAAACAGATTTAAATTTGAAATTAAAAACTAGGGTTAGGGCAAACTGGGCAGGCGGGAAAAATTCCCGCCCAGGACCCCATGTCGACAGGCCTGTCGACAGGGGTCTTGGCATGTCGACTGCCCTGTCGACAGCCCTGTCGACAGGGGGTGCCCGGCTGTTTAGCCTGGTGCACCATTTCTGATTGGGGTTTGGTTTTGTGGCTTGTTTCTAGAGAGTTCCGAGATCTGATGGCCCTAATTCAACCTAGGGTTAATCCTATGGTCTAAATCACTAACCTAATCTATAAATAAGACCCTAACCTACCCTAAATCACTCATTATTCATCCTAGCAACTAAACTATGCCAAAATCCAAACTCTCATGGCCTCCACCCTCTTCATACAATTCCTAAACAAATCCCTAAGAGATTTCCATGCATACAAAGGGTATTTAGGCTTGTATGATCCTCCTTAGCTTGCATTAAAGGCTTGTTTTTCTATTGGCATCATAAAGGAGGAGTCTTGATCAAGTTTTCTTGCATTTGGGGGTTTTAATTAGTTGCATAAGAGGTTTCTTGCATTTGTTATACTCATTTGAGTCCGCATAAGCATTGTAAGCCCTCTTACCTTCATTTTAGAAACTCTAAAGTTAATATGTGATGAAAGTTGGGGTTTATGCATGTTTGATAAGCTATGCATGTTTGATAAGCTATGCATGTTTATGCAAGTTTGCTAAGCTATGATTTGTATGTTTATTGAGTTATGCATGTTTATGCAAGGGTACTAAGCCATGATTTGCAAGTTAATTGAGTTATGCATGTATACTAAGCCATGATGTGCAAGTTTAACAAGTTATGCATGTTTATGCAAGTGTATTATGCCATGATTTGCAAGATTATTGAGTTATGCATGTTTATGCAAGTTTGCTAAGCCATGATTTGCAAGTTTATTGAGTTATGCATGTTTATGCAAGTTCACCAAGTCATGATTTGCAAGTTTAACAAGTTATGCATGTTTATGCAAGTTTACTAAGCCATGATTTGCAAGTTTAACAAGTTATGCATGTTTATGCAAGTTTACTAAGCCATGATTTGCAAGTTTAACAAGTTATGCATATTTATGCAAGTTTAAGTTGTGCATGTTTGACAAGTTGTGCATGTTTGACAAGTTGTGCATGTTTATGCAAGTTTAAAATGACAAGTTGTGCATGTTTGACAAGTTGTGCACGTTTATGCAAGTTTAAAATGACAAGTTGTGCATGTTTGACAAGTTATGCATGATTATGGTAATATGCAAGTTCACTATGCTAAGTTGTGCAAGTCTAACATGTTATGCATGATTGTTGTGCAAGTTTATCATGTATGTTGTACCAAGTTCCCTCTTCCTATCCTTTATGCGTTACTACGAATATGTAAGCGATAGAATGACGTTGGGGGTTTTGGGGTAAACTTAAAATACATGAAAATATAAGACTGGGAATTTACCTATTAAGTTAGGTCTACCCCTTGGGAATTTACCTATTAAGTTAGGTCTACCCAAGTATTTGTTTGACTTGTAATTATGTTTTGAAATAAAGTGGACATGACACTTAGAAAACATAAGTGTGGCCAACTCGAGGTTGGGTTGAGTTTGTAGCGTAATTCTACCCGGAACCGACCGGCTTAACTAGTGGCTACAAACAATAGGACCCAATGTGAGAAGTTGGTCATGTGGTGCCAAGACCCGAGGTTAGACCAAGTTGTGGTGTAAAGCTACCCGGACCCGCCCGGCCTAACTAGTAACCACAACAAGGTCTAATGTGAGAGGTTGAGGTGCATTAAGTTAATTAATGCCTCATGATTAGGGTTAAGTCAGGGTCCACTAATACTTAACCAATTTGGGGATTCGAGGGATTAGAACGTGGTTAAGTTGTGAACCGTTGGTAACACTTAACTAGTTTAATCCATTTGGGAGTTCAAGGGATTAGAATGGGGTTAAGCCACACTTAACCAGTTTAATCCAGGATTAGTGAAGGGTTAAATCACACTTAACCCTCTTAGGAAACCCTAGCAGCGGGTCCGTTCCGGCAGTAATCCCAGTTTGGTATCATCACAACCCTAGAGACTAGGCTAGGGCAGGGCACGATTACTGGACGGATGTAAACGACCAAAGGGCGATGGCCGAGTGGTACAGCGGTGCGGGTCCGGCGGGCTACGGACGTGCACGTAGTCCGATGTAGGACAAACTCGAGGCACGGGTACCAGTAGATTAGGGCTGTGCATTATTGCTTAAGTGTCCGGGGTTGACACCCGAGGGCTTGATACACCCAAAGGTGGACCCAGCACAGACTAACTACAACCATATGTGGGCCATATGGACACCAACACTTGACGTGTTAGGTTTATAGGGAGCCGATCGACTAGACCGTGGGCTGGACCTTTTATTAAGGTCACTTCATGTTATTGGGCCAAAGCTTAGGCCAAGGGATCAATATCTGTTATGTTGGGTTGCTAGTACACCGTGGTGCAAAAACTTAACCATGTTTATGCGATGACACCTCTGTCTATCTTGTAGTTAATTTACCATGCCAGTATGTTGTTATCTATGATCATCTCAGTTTCCATCATGATGTTAACTTTATTAGTTTATAGACTGATCGTAGCAGGGCTTACTCAGTCTTTTTGACTGACCCGTTTTGTTTCGCCTCTTTTCTTCCGTTCCCCCCCTAGGTTCTCAGGGAGGGAATACAGGAGCCTAGCTTGGATCTTAGCTGCTTTCTTAGATAGCTCATGTATGCTTTGGACTTGGGCTTGCTATGGTTTCTTCCACTTTGGGGATAGCTACTTTTATGTTTTTCCTTTTCAGTTCAGATGATGTTATTTTATGTACTAGACTTGTTTACTTGGGAAAATTGACATTATGATGTAGCAGACTTGTTTTTGAAATAGTTTAAAAGTCTTCCGCTGTTTATTTACTTACTCTGTTTATTTACATATATATATATATGTCATGTCCTGCCTTGCTATATCATTATGCATGTTTACCAATAATGCCCCTCCAAAGCTAGTGCATTCCTTTGCGAGTGACCCTGGCGGAGGTGGGGTGTTACACCTGTGCACTGCATCAGCATCCGAGAACCAGAATATAACAAATGCGAGTATGGGAATACAATGCAGCATAGGTTTAGGCAAACAAATAGCAACAGGGAAGTGCAAAATACTAGGAACATGCATTTCAAACATAAACATGGAACATATCCAAACCATTCGAATATGGGACCAACCAGCAAAACAATACTAATATCAAAATTTACATTTATGGGCCGGGAATGAATATGTGTATTAACTGTACATAGCACGCAAAGTGATAGAATTTCAACAGTAGGAATAATCAAAATATAGTGGCATCCCGAATCCCAAAGGTCTAAGCATAGGTTAACATGATAATATATTGAATAAATTTTGCCTTTATAAATGCACCAATCAAAAATCAATAGAAGAACCAATATAAATAGACTAGAATATTGAATGACCAAAAGCCACTACTTCTATTAACTAGAGTACCCTAACAGACGATAAAGACACAACGCTATTATAATTTAATTTTAAACACTTAATTTACATATCTAGAAAACAATTTTGAACAATTAATACATGCTTGCTTGATAAATAACCATGATAAAAACCTGGCAACGATAACGTAAATGACCCGAAACAATCAAAATATAAGCCTAACTCCATCAAATATGCAATTTTGATTCATTTAAGTATAGTAAAAAATAGAAAATTTACCTTGATAAAAGGAAGAAAAAAATGCAACGATGACCGTATTAATTCTCAAATCATCACATATAAATACAATTATGGTTAACAGAAGTGTAACCAATTTGCACTTCCCAAAACTTAAACATTAACATTACAGTGAATGATTAAAATTCATTGCAATGAATGCTCTATATTTTGCATTTTCCAACAATATGATATTACATCAAATGCGATGCATAAATAAAATTGTTATAAAGAAAAGTATAAATCTTAGTTGATATAGTATAAAATGGCAATTAAAATGGGAAATAATTATTACACTTAAAATCTTACTCTATTAAATCCAGACAGATGGCAATTACACATGTAAGAGGGAATATGAGGGAATAACAAATCATGACAGCAAGATTGAATGACATAGATAACTTAAGTACAGCAACAAGAACAAGTGCAACATTAATATGAAAAAAATATGAAGGCATACAATAAATGACAAACTTTAACCTAAATCTCAGGTTAGGCACAAACACACAAGAACCCAAGCCATGATATACAAAACGTAAGAATTGAATTCAATGGGCAAACTAGTGAACACGACCAGAAAAATTGTGCAAACCCACGATAGAATTAAATTATTATATTCTAGTTCTTTATTAGTTAAATAACTTGAATAAAGATTAACCGTGAGCAAAATACTCATCTTAAAGCTGCGAAGAAGGCAGGAGGATGATGGACAGAGGGAGACTGATGGTCGAGCGCGAGTTAGTTGCTTCAATCGGTGGAAGCGAATTACGATTTTCGGTGGGAGGCCATGGCAATTTCTTATTTAGGGAAATTTATTTTCGGCTAGAGGAAAAAGATTTGGCATGGGGTTTTCTGGTGAAGCTCGGTGTGGTGGACGAGGGTGACTATGGGTTGCTAGGTTTTCAATTTTTTTGTGCATGTCCTCAGGAAGAAGAAATAGTATGAGAGAATTAGGATGGAAGCGGTGGAGACGTGGTGTATAGGAAACTGAAGCAGCAACCATTCAAAACAAATAAAGAGATGAAACAAACAAATAAAAAAACGTATTCCCATAAACTTGTTCCACACCTCATACGTTCCACTTCAATTCAAATTCTTATGGATTCATTCCTGTCGTTATATTGTATATGCTTGTAGATATTTCTCATTATTTAGTTGCATGCACACAAATGAGCATAGGAAATTATACATGAGAAACAAATTGAGTTTGGGTTACATTATTAAGGTGCGTGGACACAATTACATTAGTAAGGTGCATGGACATAAATGGACGTATCGTTATGTGTGCATAGAGTATTTTTAGTGTGCCCAGTATTAAGCAGAACTTTGTTTCATTAATATTGGGTACACATGTTTGTACCACAACGCAAAGTTTTATTATAAGCGTTTATGCCAGTGCACGGCTTTTCAATTCGTTTTTGACTGTTTGAGTACCAGGTGACAGTTATAGATCATATTTGCTGACCCAAAATGGCTAAAAAATATAACGGACCCAAATAGGGACACGTCGAACTCAAATGACTCCGTTCAAAGCTATTTCGAAATTTTACATGACCCCTTTTAATGTAAAGTTCGCATAGGAAAATAAGTAAACGGAGGATAAAACATCTGCTATTCATGAAACAAAAAGGGCAATTATTCTTATAATTCAATCTACTATTTTTGCTTTAAATTCGCTCAAATTCCGATAATGTTTTATTCGTAGCGATTTTAGTAAATCTTTAATTAAATTAATGCGACTGAAACAAACTTACGTACTTTTCTACGAAATTCATTCTTCTGCTATGTCTAGTTAGGCGCATCTCAAATAATCAATTTCGGATTTTTTTTTATTTTACATTTTAATTTTATTTTAGATATGTTGGTTGCCACTACCACAAATAATCATCAAAAATCCATTCAAACGGAGTGATTAAACTTTGACGTCTTCGATAAAAAAATATTTAGATAACTTCTACATGAAAATAATAAATCTTAAAGATAAACGTTTCATTATAAATCAATTTCAAATTTTAATTCCCAAATAAATACATTCTAAATTAAATTTATTGTTTAATTCTTATTATAAATCATTTTAAATTCAATAGTTTAATTAATTCAATAACTTAAATGATTGAAATATACGGGATGTTACAACATTCTACCGATTTACGTGAAATTTTGACATTATCACTAAATTTGGATTATTTTGACACTAAGTTCATATCAATCACTTTAGATACATTCTACTTATTTTATAGAAACTATTATGGATGTTTTATGCTAGTTTATATAATTATATGATTATTGGCTATATGGATAATTGTTTGTCTATTTATTTAAAACTATCGCTCGTAGGCGATTTAGTGTTGGGGAAAATCTCTTTGTTAGAGTTTGGTGTATTTCAATCAAATGCGCTTGATGATGACCCTAAGGATGTGATAGTGTTCAAAGCCTATTGATTAAGCACACAACGACAAGAAACTCTAAGGATGAGATAAATTTTGGAAAAAGTACCGGTGCATGTGGACAGTTATCAAGACGACAAAGCATTGATATATACCAACTAATTAGAAGACGGTGTAGCATCGGAGCATGTTGACTGACTTGAGGTAGAGGACATCGAAGTATAGCAACTAATCTGAAGGCAGAGGATGGATTTTGTGATATGCTTAGATTTCGAGATGGATGCTAAACATTTTCATTTGTTGTGTATTTAACAATTTTGGTTAAGTACATGAGCAGAGTAGCCATTATTGATTGCAGTATAGTAATCGATATCGATTACTATTTTTGATGGCCTATTTGTCCAACTTCTACGATGATGAGGCTTCATGAAGCAAGATGTGGCGTTTGGCTCAATAGTGGTTTCGTCCTGATGGCTCTTCAACTGATGATTTTAGCACTAAATGTAGGACACATGGTGCTTCGACGCAGTGATTTCATCATTTGACAATGGTAGTGCCGTGATGAGAAAGGGAACCTTAATTATTGATGGATCAACTATGAGAGGAAGAGTGTGAAATTATAAGTCAATATGATGAGAATATCAGTCAGGATGATGAGATATAAGTCTACATGATGAGACTATTAGTCAAGGTGGTAGGACGAGGTTTATAGGAAGGATTATTTTATGACATACGATGGGTTCAGAGTCTTTCCAAAACCAAAACAGCTTCTGATAGGAGCTAAGAAGAACAGTCCAAGGAAGAGTCTTCTACTGAGAGCGTCTGCAAAGATATCACTGATAACATAGTTTTTGATGGATACTCATGAAGCAATGATATTTAGTGATGAGTTCTACTGGGCATACGATGGCCTTCGGATGCTTCACTTGGGGAGACGGTAGGACTTGTAGATACTCTAATTGTATGATTATGTGAGCTGGATTCTCTGATTATATGGTCTATATAGTCTCTTGTGTTTTACATTAGTGATTTGTAGTTATTTTATCTAATGCGTTGTGAGATACTCGATAGGTTTTGTGATTGTGATTGTGTTTGTGTCCCTTTCCTTTTGTTTGCTTCCTTTATCTCTCCTTCCTTACCGTTTCTCTTACTTTCTTCCATTTCTTTACCTCGAGAATCTTTGTGCATTGGTCATGTGCTTATACAGTGCACTATTAGTTAATATGAGTATAGTGTATGGCAGTCATCACATTCTTGAACTTATCTGATTACATATTCATTAACACATAAAGTGGAGTTTACTAACTTACAGTAAACGCCCTAGTAAACTAGTGTAGTATGTGATGCACAATCTTTACTTGAATAGTTACTATTTAGTGTAACACCTTGCTCTTTTAAATAAAAAAAGAATTGAAATAATTGGGTTCAATGAAAATAAGCATTTTGGAATTGTCAGAGTTTAGTCTCGAAAGTTATAGCATTAGTTTCATGGAAATTTTCTAACAAACTTATATATATAAAATATGCCAAATGGAGTTCATATGGAAAAATAATTAATGTTTGAAGTTCTATGCCGAAAAATAATTATACATATAAACGTGTGTAAATATATTTAATTTATAAATATGTACACGTATTAATTCCAGAAATAACATGTGTTTGAAATTCGAAATAAACACGTTAATAAAAGGAATTAAATCAAAAAACAAGTGGAAAGTAATTAATTTAAATTGAAACATTTAAATAATTAATATGCACAAAACAGAAATGGAAAGCCACACAAGGAAAATGGGTTTGGTTGGCCCATCGATAGGTTGGGTAGACCCAGGAGTCGACCCCTGTAGGGTCGGGTCAACCTAGGAGTCGACCCATACATGAGTTGGGCCGACCCATCATGTCAAAAATGACGTATTATGGCTATTTTCGACGATGAGATCTAATTCATTTTAAATCGAAGGAATATGGTTCATTTGGACATCTGTAAATAAATGTGTACGACTAACCTCTAAACTCATTTTTTTTTGACTGGACATGGAAGCTCTGTTATTTTCCTTTCTCTTCTAATTCTTTAGAAACTAAAAATTAGATTTTGGTATATTAATACAAGACCTGAAGGTAGAAACTAAAGATTTAGAAAATAGACATCTGAATTCTCTATTCGTATAAGGTAACTTGTTCAGATCTACTTTTAATTAGTCTATTTTATTTTCTTTTAGATCCAGATCTATAAATTTGTGCAAATTCCATTTTGTAGATTCAAAAAGGTTTATAAAAGTGAAAGCCTATGAACAATAAATATGGAATCAAAAATCAGATCTTGAACTTGGAGTGCTTTTCTAGGTGAGTGTATTTAAATTATATATGTTTTTTTGCTAATGATATATAATATCATTTGATTGCAGTTAAATTGTTGAATTTTACATAAGTTGTGTTTAGGATAATTCTGATTATAAATTGTTATAATAATAGTTATATGAAATTAATATATTGTGGAATTGAATCCAAATAAATGATAATAAGTAACATTGGGTTTGAGAATTATGGAAAAGGGGCATAAGCCTAAAAGTGAGAAGTAAATGTTAAAACTTGGGAATTGAGATAAAATGGGGATCCATATGAATAAATTGATTTGGAAGTTTGTAACACCTTAAAATTTAGTACACCATAACCATACTTAAAAGATAATAAATTAGGTGTTACTTAATTAAATATTTTGGAACTAAGTAAAACCGACTTTACCATTGCATTTGTCT
Organism: Allium sativum; assembly: GCA_030737875.1. Classification (NCBI taxonomy): domain Eukaryota; kingdom Viridiplantae; phylum Streptophyta; class Magnoliopsida; order Asparagales; family Amaryllidaceae; genus Allium; species Allium sativum. The sequence continues at coordinate 992,484,626 of CM060910.1, read as the reverse complement.
CGGAATTCTGGTTCAGAGGGACCCCAAGTTTACGTAAAACGGATAACGTACGAAGAAGTTATGAACCTTAGAAGTTTGTATACACATAAGGAGGATATATATAGATATATTCAAATTAATTCAAACCAAAAACAACGCACGGAAAACGAACGTTATGGAACAATCCAACCTGGGCTTGGGTCGACCCATGCATGAATGGGGTCGACCTATGGGTTGACCTAGGGGGTAGGTGGGTTCTTCCACCTAGATTTGGGGCAGATTATGAATTATGTATTTTGGGGCTGGGTTCGTCGCTGACTTAGCGCTAGTTAAAACCCTAGGATCTAACGGTTAACGGTTGGCTCTGTTAATCTATATAAGGGGCTCTCTCTCCCATTATATCTACACACAATTCTTCACCTTTCTCTCTGCCTCCATTAATATTCTAAATTAAATAATAATATGGGCGTAATTCTTTTCCTGTTATACATTTTTGGACTGAACCGTGGGTTGATTTAGGTGTCATTAATGGTGGTGCTGTTACATACATGGAAAGTTTGCAGTCCGATGTTCCTATGAACAACAATGTTGAAGACATTATAACTAACAATTTTGTGAGGCTGTCGAACTCCACTAATCAGAACATTAATGTTTATGGCAAAGAAATCATACTGCATCTATTAAAGGCTTTAGCAATGGTGATGCTATATCGAATTGAAGAGGTGAGAAGTTTCAAATTAATACTGTTTATAAAATCTTGCATGGTATTTCAACTATAAATTATTGCAGTTTGCACAAAGCTATTTGGCGAACGGACAGCTCTTCTAACAAAAGATAAAATTGCTAACTATTGTATTTTGGTGGAGTAAACCAAAATCATGATGAAAATGCCATGCATCTCTTCTTTCATTGCAATGTTACAAATACCCTATGGTGTGATGCCTTGCAGCAAATTGATGATGGTGGCAGTGCATACATTGGCAATAACGAATGGGATAGAATACAAGGGAAAATGCGAGGAAGGAGTAACAGATCGAGGATTTTTTGCTATGTTTTGAAGTAGATTGTCAACAATATTTGGATACAATGCAACGTGAGAGTCTTTAATGTGAATAAAGTGATGAATTTTGGTCGATGGAAAAAATTTGTTTGGCGCGACATCGGGGACGGGCTTAAATTCTTAAAATTCACTTATGACCCTGGTATTTTTGGCTAAGCAATTTGCTTGCTGTGTATATATGTGTCCTTTGTTAGTTTCCTTTAGTCATTGATATGCCTTGTAGCCTCTATTTACTCCTTGTTTTATTTTTCTCTCCTTGTGCAACTTTGTAATCGTCTTTCGTATATCAATAAAATGGTAGGGGGTCATTTAACCCCCATCGGTTTTGCTAAAGAATAATAATAAGATGGGGAGACTCTGCTGAAATCAAGATTAACAAAGAAGATTCAAGATCTATAACCAACCTTCGACCCTGCATTCAACAAAAAGGATAGAAATGGACATTTCTACAATGACATATATATAAGAGGTTTAATTTCGTCTTCACCAAGACCCGTTGTGAGTTCCTTGTTATTTTCGGATCTGATACCTATATCATAACATTTAAATAAAATTGGGTTTCTTTAGAATATGCAGTGTTTATAAGATAATTACTATACATGTTCTTCACTGTTAATCACGTATGACGTTGTTATAAGTAAATTATATGCTTTTACCGTCGAATAATTAATTAGTTATGTGTATCTATCTTCCTTTTCCCTATTTCTACTGTTTTAGTTTTTTTTCTAGTCTTGCTTATAGGCCTATGTGAGTTCACTTTATTCTTCTTCCTCGATTATTTTTCCCTTTTGGTTTACGCTAAGCCTAGGCCTTTTGGAAGCCTAGGCCATGTTCGATTAAAGTTTGCGTATAGTAAAAATTGGGATAATAAGAAATGACACGAAATTGGGAATTTGGGCATATTGTTAAACTAAGGATTATTTGAATGTAATTTAGGAAATGGATAATATGCATATACTTGTACCTGCTATAAATTGGGGATGTAATGAAAAGGGGTATTATGCATATGCTTGTACTTGCTGTAAATTGGGAATGTAATAGAAATGGGTAATATGCATAATAAATGTACATGCTGTAATTTGGGGACATAATCAAATGAAATAGTGTGAATATGTATAAATATGTTAGATTTGACTTAATACAGACATTAGATAAAAAGGACATGTTAAAATTATGTAAGTACCAGATGTAGGTTAGTAAACTGAATCACTACAGTAATTATACATACATCTGGGCAGGTGTTTTATGGAAGGGTTGTACACACATAATAACATGTAATATTGCAACCACACTTTATTAGTAAACTTAAACCTGCTATGTTAAACCTGATTATTAATAAGCTAAGAGGTCCCTCGTTCTATTGTTGCATCTCGTTTTGGGGACTCTTAAATCCTAGTTACTTGGGGGGTACAAGGTTAGGGGTTTTGGCTTGTGTCAATCTGCTGTTTTGAACCAATATAAGTCAGTATCCTTGTTGGTATTTTGTTAGAGGGCCTCACATTAGGTGAGGCCAGGGCACGCTTTACTGAACTAGATAGTAAGAGGTTCACATAGGGAAGGTGGGTACGGGCGTGTTCCGGCCGAGTCATGAGCGTGCAAGAGTCCGATTAGGGAAACTATGCTGCTGTAACACAGTAAGTAGGTCCTTGTTATATAAGATGTTGGATTAGGGAGTGATACACTCTACTATTGGGGATGACACAGGGTATTTACAAAGTAGGGAGCCGATCGCATGGGTAGTAATTATGGTACACCTAATCTACTGTTATGAAATTAGGGTAACACCTAATCCTATTATGTAATTAGGGTAACCCTAATCCTACTATTAAATCCTTCTATTAAATCCTGTTGTTTCTGTTAAGTAATTAGGTTAATACGTAATCCTGTTATACTAGTATTGGTGCTGACACAACCTGTTTTTAGGGATATAAATGAGAAGCATTACTTGATCACTGTTTATTCATGTTTTATCCCGATGTTCCTGTTCATCCTATTTATCATGTTTATATTGTTGCCTTATATGATATTGTACTTTCTCATCCGGCCTTATTTACCTTTCTTGGTATCTCTATTTTTATGCATATTTGAAAATCACTAGAACTCGCCAGAATTTATGTCAAACCCTTTTTGTTTTTGCTTCTTTCTTCGTTTTTCTCCCCCGGGTCCTCAGAGTGGTAGCACTCCTCGGTGATTATGACTTCTCTTTCAGCTTGGATCTTGATTTTCTGAGATATATCGTTTTGACTTACTTTCTACTATGTTACGGCTTGCTATGAGGGATATGGTTTTTTATTACTGCACTCTGTTATTTACATATGAGACAAATTTGAAACACTTGGTTTTGATGTATCTGGTTTGATGATTTAACCTGTTTTGAGACTGTTTTATTTTCAATAATAATGTCAAAATTTTCCGCTTCTTATTTTATATTAGTGTTGTGAATTTCAGTACCGTATACTTATTATGCTTCATGAAACTTAATGCATTCTCTTATGAGTGACATTTAAGGATGTGGGGTGTCACAATTGGTATCAGAGCCGAAGGTTACAAGGTCAGAGAACAAGTTTAGAAAAATTGTTTTAAAAAGCAAAGTATTTTCAAATAAAAATCTGTTTTTGAAAATCATATCTGCTCAAGCCATATTCAGAATTCTCTTGGTCTCTCGTTGAATCTTTTGTTTCTTCTCTTTTCCGCATGTCTGGGGAACCCAATCTTCCTAAGGGTATTCCACTACCGACATGGTTCCATAGGCATCTGGAGGCTACGGCACCTATCGGAAGTCAAGGAGATGCCCCACCCCCAGCTGCAGCCGCAGTAGCTTTGCCTGCACTAGTAGATAATTTTTCTAAGTTATGTAAAGACTTTGCACTATGGGAGGAAAACCATTTCGTGGTATCGAGAGCTTTGTTAAGGCACAAAATTTGCTAAGAGAGACAAAGAACATGTTTGGTCTTTTTGAGATCGATGATAGAAGGAAAATACAGTTGGCCGCATAACAACTGAAGGATGAATCTTCTTACAGGCAGGAGGTGACATAGGCATGACAACCAGTATATACTTGGTATGAATTTAGACGGAGGTTTGAGCTGAAGTTTTTACCTCAGGCAGGTGAGGGATTACAGATGGAGAGATTCTTGGCTTTGAAACAAGGGGACATATCTATGAAGGGTTATGTGAATAAGTTCAATCAGCTGGCGAGAATTGGTCTAAACTTGGTGAATATACCCCGTAAGAAGGCTCTTATGTTTGCTAGAGGGTTGAATCAACCTCTCCAAGGACTTGCATTATCTTATATATCGATGGGGGCGATGTTTGAAAGGCTAGTTGAGATGATTCTAGCACAGGAAGATGACAAGGATGAGAAGAAAGACAGTAAGACTGAGGAGACACAAGCTAAGGGCGAGAAAAAGAAATGGCGGCCCAAGAAAGGTGCACAAAAGAAAGGTAGGAAGCCTGAAAAGGATCAGATCAAGAAAGATATCAGGTGTCATGGTTGCGGAGCTATGGGTCATTTTGTGAAGGACCGCAGAAAGGCAAAGAAATCCTACTTTAATTGTGGACATGTGGGACACTTCACTAAGCAATGCCCTAGCAAGCAAGGAAAAGAGGCAGGATCTTCTAGAAAAGTACATGCTCTTGAGGATAGTGGACCTGATCAATGTCGGAAATTCATAGTTGAAGATTTAATTTCCCTTTTTGACTATCCTGTTAGAACCCTGTATGATTTTGGCGCTTCACATTCGTTTATATCCAGTTCTTTAGTAGATAATCTGCACCTTAATACTAGTATAGTCTCTGATCCATAGGAGGTACGACTCATTTATCTATGATATGTATGCATTTGCAAATTTCTATCTTGGGCGTCGAGTTTGAATGCGATGCATATATGCTGGGCTTTATGGGCTATGGTTTGGTTCTAGGAATGAATTGGCTAGCCATGTATAGTGCGATCCTTAATTGTAAAAAGAGAGTAGTTAGACTTCTTACTTGTCATGGTAGAACTATCGAAATTTCCCGTGATCCACGAGGGTCGGTGATGCTCAGTTTTCTAGAATCACTTAGTACTTCCATTGACAATTTACGACACGTACCCATTGTTAGAGATTATTTGGACGTATTTGTGGAGCTTAAGGTGTTACCTCCAAGGCATGAAGTAGGCTTCCGGATTTACTTGGTAGAGAATGTGAAGCCAGTTGCTCTACCTGTGAGCCGCATGGCTCCTAGAGAGAGGAGGGAACTTAGGAAGCAAGTAGGGGAGCTATTCGAGAAAAGATTTATTAGGCGAAGCATATCAGAGTGGGGAGCTCCAATCGCCTTTGCAAACAAGGCAGATGACTCACTTCGTCTATGCATGGATTATAGGGAGCTGAACAAATTCACCAAGAAGAATAGGCATCCGCTTCCAAGGATTGACGACTTGTTTGATCAGCTAGTAGGCACATCAGTTTTCTCGCATATGGATTTGACCACGTGATTTCATCAGTTAAGGGTGGTTAAGGACAACATTGACAAGATTACATTCAGAACTCCAGATGGTTTCTTTGAGTGGCTGGTTATGCCTTTTGGGCTAACCAATGCACTTGCATCTTTTGTGGACTTAATGAGTAGGGTGTTTAAGGAGTTTCTAAACAATTTTGTGGTGGTTTTTGTGGATGACATTCTAATCTTCTCAAAGAAAGAGGAGGAGCATGCCCTACTCTTAGGAGAGGTTCTACGCACTCTCAGATCGCATCAACTCAAGGCAAAATTTTCTAAGTGTCACTTTTAGAGAAATGAAGTAAGATTCCTAGGGCTCCTAAAAATGCGACGGAGGTAAGGAGTTTTCCAAGGTTGGCAGGCTATTACGGAAAGTTTATCAAGGACTTTGCAGGGGTATCATCCCCACTCACCCGAATGATGAAAAAGAACTTGGCTTTTTGTGGAGCACTGATTGCGAGGATGCCTTTTAGGGATTAAAAGGGGCTCTGACAACAGCCTCAATTTTGACGCTTCCCAATGGAGGCAAGACGTTCACGGTCTACACAGATGCTTGTGGCATAAGACTTGGTGTCCTTCTGATGCAAGAAGGAAAGGTAATATGCTATGGTAGCAGATAGTTGAGAGCTCATGAGAAGAACTACCCTACCCATGAATTGGAGTTGGCTACAATAGTGTTTGCATTAAAGTCTTGGCAACATTATATACCTAGGGAGAGATTTGAGCTATACACAGATCATAAGTCGCTCAAATACTTGTTCATACATAAGCATCTTAACCTAAGGCAATAATGGTGGATGGAGTTACTAGTGTCCTATGTCTTTTAGATAGCTTATACCCCGGGCAAGGGTAATGTAGTGGCAGACACGTTGAGTAGACAAAGGATGAGTTTGAATTCTCTATTCGTAGAAAGGAAAAACTTTGAGTTTATATTAACCTTCGATTTTAGGCCATCTACGGATTTCACATTGGGATTGTTATCATCATTGGTGGTCCGACCTTCTCTATTGGAGCGTATTGGATCTATGCAAAGGGAGGACCCGCAGATATCAGACAACTTGGACAGGCTTAGTAGAGGAGTGACTTATAGTCATCTAGCTAGATATACAGTGGACAAGAAAGGGTGGCTAAGACGAGATGGAAGGCTATGTGCCCCTAGAATTTGGAAATTGCTAAAGGCGGTGCTTGAGGAAGCTCATCATTCTTGGATTACTATCCATCCGGGAGGCGATAAGATGTATCGAGACATGAAGGGAGTTTTCTTTTGGACCGGCATGAAGAAAGATATGGCAGAATTTGTAGTCTGATATTTGACTTGGCAACGAGTAAAGGCTGAACAAAGGAATCCTGGCAGATCGCTTCAGCCCTTAGATGTCCCACAATGGAAGTGGGAGAGCGTCTCTATGGATTTCATCGAGGGATTGCCCCGATCGAGGAAGGGCAATACGAGCATTTGGGTGATAGTAGACTGACTGACGAAGGGCACTCACTTTATTCCTCTCAAGAGTAAGAGGACAACGACTTGGCTGGCATCAATATATATTTGAGAGATAGTCTGACTTCATGGGGTACCTTCCAGTATAGTAAGAGACCGTAACCCTATCTTTACTAGCGTGTTTTGAAAAAGCTTACAAGAGGCATTAGGTACACAACTACGTTTGAGCACGGCATACCACCCTCAAATAGATGGACAGACTGGGAGGGTGCATAGAGTTCTTGAAAATCTTCTAAGTATGTGTATCCTAGACTTTGGAGGGACTTGGGAGGAGCATCTTCCATTGGTTGAGTTCGCCTACAACAATAGTTACCAATCAAGCATTGGCATCGCATCCTTCAAAGCATTATATGGACGACCTTGTTGATCACTGAATTGTTGGTGGGAGTCTACAGATAGACTTCTACTTGGACCTAAGATGATTCGAGATACTTCCATGAAGATTGATCTTATCCGCCGAAGAATGAAGGCAGCCCAGGAAAGACAAAAATCATACGCCAATAAAAGGAGGACATATTTGGAATTCGAAGTGGGAGATATGGTCTTCATTAAAGTACCACCACTAAGGAATGTAGTTCGCTTTGGCTCAGCAGGGAAGTTGGTGTCGATATTTGTAGGACCATTCTCTATAGTGGAGAGGATAGGTCAAATGGCCTGTAAGATCAGGCTACCAGACAGACAGGAGGGCGTACACGATGTGTTTCATGTTTTCCATTTGAGGAAATGCCTACATGATGCGGCGGAGATAGTGGAGCCGAGCACACTTGATGATGTGGAAGTTGAGAAGGAAGCATTAATGAGAAAAGTTCCTACTCATATTCTTGGATCATAAGTTAAGAAGCTACGCAACAAAGAAATAAGATTGATGAAAGCATAGTGGGGAAAAGACCACGAAGATGATATGTGGGTGCCCAAAGATAGGATTTGCGCTTCTTATACTATTCTTTTTAAAAGAACTTTCTTGACTTCTTTTGCAAACTTTTACTTTGCACTTTCTTCTATCATCCAAGTATGTTTATCCTATCTTCATACCTTCAATCCTTAGGTATAATCCAGTGGTTGGAAACATGTATTTGAAACATGTTATGATTAATGGTTGCAAGTGGATTCAAGTGTTTGCTAGTGGTTTCTCATGGATGCATATACACACAATAGGCACTAGATCGGCTCAAGCACTTACATATTGCATATTGATGTGTGTGCATTTTAATTTTCTGTGGATGGAAATCGGTGAATCATCATATGGATGTTGCATTTTAATGAATGATTAAATGCATGATTGTGCACAATTATAGAGTTTATATGTTATACTTGGTTTATTTGCATACATCTTGGATGCATGACATTAAAGAGGTCATAGTCGACCGCCAGATTTTTGCATTAGTATAAGGACATATACACATAACAGCTTTGCATATGTTCATACAAGAATTAGAAATTCTTAAGGACATTGGATGCTAGTGGATGATCAAAGAGTAGATGGTTGTAGGTGTTTTTTCGGATAATAACATTCTTCTTAACTTGGAGATTTCGAGGACGAAATCCTTTAAGTAGGGGAGAATGCAACATCCCAAAATTCAATGCACTATAACCATACTTTAAAGATAATAAATTGGATGTTACTTAATTAAATATTTCAGAATTAAGTAAAATCAGCTTTACCTTGCGTTCGTCTTGGAATTCTAGGTCAGATAGACCCCAAATTTGCGTAAAATGGATAACGTACGAAGAGCTTATGAACCTTAGAAGTTTGTATACACATGAGGAGTTTATATATATATTCAAATTAATTCAAACCAAAAACAGTGTGTGGAAAACGAACATTGTGGGACGACCCAACCTGGGCTTGGGTCAACCAATGTACGGATGGGTCGACCCAGGGGGTAAGTGGGTCGACCTACTCAGATTCAGTGTAAATTATGAATTCTGTATTTTAACTGATTTTGTGGCTAGGTTCGTCACTGATTTAGCACTATATGTATGGCTTGGATTAAAACCCTAGGATCTAACAGTTAAAGGTTGGCTCTGTTAATTTATATAAATGGACTCTCTCCTATTTTATCTACACACATTCTTCACCTTTCTCTCTGTCTTCATTACATATTCTAAATTGAATAATAATATGGGGAAACTCTACTGAAATCTAGATTAACAAAGAAGATTCAAGAACTGTAACCAACCTTCAACCCTGCATTCAACAAAAAGCATAGAAGTGGACTTTTTTACAACGACATATATATATAATAAATTTAATCTCTTCTTCACCAAGACCGGCTGTGAGTTCCCTGTTATTTTGAGATCTGATACTTATAACTATATCATGACAGTTAAATATAATTGGGTTTAGAATATACGGTGTTTATAAGATAATTGCTATACATTTTCTTTAATGTTAATCACCTATGCCGTTGTTATAAGTAAAATATATGCTTTTATTATCGAATAATTAATTAGTTATGTGTATTTATCTTCATTTTCCTTATTTCTATTATTTTAGTTTATTTCCAGTCTTGCCTATTTGCCTATGTGATTCGACTCTGTTCTCCTTCCTCTGTTATTTTTTCCTTTTGGTTTACACTAAGCCTAGGCCTTTTGGAAGCCTAGGCCATGTTCGATTAAAGTTTGCGTATTGCAAAAATTGGGAAAATAAGAAATGACATGAAATGGGGAATTTGGGCATATTGTTAAATTGAGGACTGTTTGACTGTAATTTGGGAAAGGGATAATATGCATATACTGTACTTGCTGTAAATTCGGGATGTAATGAAAAGGGGTAATATGAATATGCTTGTACTTGCTATAAATTGGGAATGTAATAGAAATGGACAATATGCATAATACTTGTACATGCTACAATTTCGGGACATAATTGAATGAAATAGTATGCATATGTATAAACATGTTAGATTTGCCTTGATACAGATATTAAATAAAAAGACATGTTAAAATTATGTAAGTACCAGATGTAGGTTAGTAAATTGAATCACTATAGTAATTATACATACATCTGGGCAGGTGTTTTGGGGAAGGGTTGTACACACATAATAGCATGTAATATTACAACCACGCTTATTAATAAACCTAACGATGTCAGGTTAAACCTGATTATTAATAAACTGAGAAGTCCCTTGTTCTGTTGTTGTATTGGGTTTTGGGGACTCTTAAATCCTAGTTACTTGGGGGCACAAGCTTAAGGGGTTTGGCTTGTGTCAATCGGCTGTTTGAAACCCATATCAGTCAGTATCCCTATTGATATTTTGTTAGAAGGTCTCGCACTAGGTAGGGGACAGGGCACGCTTTAACAAACTAGATAGTAAGAGGTTCACATGGGGAAGAAGAGTATGTGTGCGTTCCAGTGGAGTCATGAGTGTGCATGAGTCCGATTATGGTAACTAAGCTGCTATAACATCAATAAATATATCTGTGTTATTTAAGTTGTTGGGTTAGGGAGTGATACACCCTATTGCCGGGGCTGACACAGGGTATTTACGAAGTAGGAAGCCGATCACATGGGTAGTAATTGGGGTACCTCTAATTCTGCTGTTATGTAATTAGGGGAACACCTAATCCTGTTATGTAATTAGGGTACACCAAATCTTGCTGTTAAATCCTGCTATTTCTGTTAAGTAATTAGGTTAACACCTAATCCAGTTATACTGGTATTGGTGTAGACACAATCTGTTTTTAGCGATATAAATGAGAAGCATTACTTGATCACTGTTTATTCCTGTTTTATCTTGCTGTTACCGTTCACCTTGTTTATCATATTATCTTGTTGCCTTATATGATACTATACTTTCTCATCTGGTCTTGTTTACCCTTCTTGGTATCTCTATTTTTATGCATATTTGAAAATCACTAGAACTCGCCAGTCTTTATGTATGACCCTTTTTGTTCTCGCTTCTTTCTTCCTTTTCCCCTCCAGATCCTCGAAGTGTTAGCACTCCTCAATTATTAGGACTCTCTCTTTTAGCTTGGATCTGGACATTCTGAGATGTACCGTTTTGACTTCCTTTTTACTTTGTTATGACTTACAATGATGGATATGGTTTTATATTACCGTACTCTTTTTTTTTGCACTATGAGATAGACTTGAGACCCCTGGTTTTGATGTAATTAATTTGATGATATCGCATGTTTTGAGACTATGTTTTATTTTCAATAATAAAGTTGAAATTTTCCGCTGCTTATTTTATATATGTCTTGTGAATTTCTGTACTGTTTACCCATAGCGCTTCACGAATCTTAATGCATTCTCTTTTGAGTGACATTAACGGACGTGGGGTGATTTGGAAGTTAGTGTTAGGTTAATTGGTTAGTTGAGAGAAGGTGATGCATTTCCATAATTTAATATTGTAGGAAAGATGGTAAATGTAATTGCAAGAATAAAAAAGATAAGGAAAGTAGGGTTAGTGCAAAATTGGGAGGTTGCTGTATTTTTCACTATCCAACAATTAAGAAATGAATAAAAGGAATATCTTAGAATTATGCGTTACTATTTATAGAGAATATTAAAATAAGAAAGTAGATTTTAATGCAGTTTACATAACCAACCAAGTGAGGGTATGACTACTTCCTAGAATTAAACCTATAACAACTATAAAGTAAGTAAATCGGTAATAAAAGAAAGTAACAGATGAGAAGTGATAATTCGGTTATTTACAGTTTTCTACAATTAATTACATATGTTATTTAAAGTTCCTACACATGTGATGTTGGTTACAAGACGCAGATTTAATCCTCCTTTTCCACGTGAAAAATAGAATGAAAATTATGACTTTGCAAACAAGGATAAAATATAAGAGAACTAAACCTACAATAAACATATGTGCAAATTGTTAAAACATAATATGGAGGAATTAGACTGAATTAGGCGAATTTGTAAGGATTTATAGTAAATTATGACAAGTGTTATAATTTAAAATAATAACAGAAAAATAAGGATAGTAACGTAAGGATACCTATCATCATTGTCACAACAATAACGGGAAGGACTGGTGCCAAACCAAAAGGCAAATGATCTTTTACTATCGAGATACTAGATGAGAGATAATTCCAACTGGATGTTTAGATTATCTGCTACAGGGCACAGTAACTTAGCTCTTTATGGGTCTTTAAACTAGCCGAGGGGGGATGTGTGTAACACCGCGTATTTCTAAGATAATAAAATAAGAATAAATTAATTAAATAATGAGAATTAAGTAAAACAGACTATGTCATTGTGTCCTTCTCGGAATTCTGGTCAAGATAGGCACCTGCTTTGCGTAAAACGGACATCATATGAAGAAGTTATTAAGCCTAGAAGTTTGTATACGCACAATATATATATATATATATATATATATATATACAGACAAATTAAAATATAAAATAAAGAATAAAATAAGGACTGCATGTAATAAATACATGCACTGAAAAAATATGTAATGCATGCATTGAAAGAAAGAAAGGATTGGTTGCATGCAATGTAAATATGTTGCATGCACCGATTTGCAAACATAATGCATTAACATTAAAAGAAAAAGATTCATACAATGGTTTAATTTAAGTATTGTAACTAACATGAAAAAGAGAAGTAAGGAGAGAAACAATAATTATCATTGTTCTAAGACTTCTTAACAAAAGATTTCATAGCTTAGTTGGTTATGGCATTGGTTGTAACATGGAGGTCGGGGGTTTGAACCCCGACAGCGGCATAATTTTTATCTTTGTTTTAGAGAGGACCAACTGAACATGCAAATATATGTACGTAAACAAATTCAAAATTTGAAAGCATAAGAACGTATATATAAGGAAATAAAGAAAATATATGTATATATATATATATATGTGAGAATATATATATATATATATGTATGTATGTATGTATACAAAAGATAAAATTCAAGATATGGCTACAGTCAATGAAATATGGAAAGAATCAAATAACGGTGAAACATCGTTTGAATTTTGAAAATAAAATGAAAGTTGTGCGTATATATATATATATATATATATATATATATATATACGCGTAAAATGGTCGGTAGAGGAATTGTTTACATATAAGAATATTTCGTGTGAATAAAACAGTTAAATAAATTCCAGAAATTCAAAAGTTCGAAAATCAAATTTCTACGCCAAAACAATTCAGACATGAAATTCGAATTTCTGCTCCAAAACAGCTTGCGGGACCCAATGCTGACTCAGCAATGCGTGTACTATAAGATTTGGCTAGATTCATTTGTGAACCTGGACTAGTTTATTAACTGGGTTCAATGCTGACTCAGCGCTGCGTGTACAATAAGGTCTTGAGCACCTATAAATAAGACCCTAGACCTAACCCTAAACATCATAATTCGGCGGCTGTGCTAGATCTCTACCATGGCTCCCTCCCTATCTCTCTCTCTCTTCTCTCAAATCTATTCTGAAATTAAAATGTTAGCCTAGGAGGATTATGAATTCGGATCTGGAAGAGGGAATCAACGTTAATAAAAAAGATTATTGAATCATAAATGCAAGGTAAACTTCTAAGAACCAATCTATTTAAATTATTTCTCTTTCCTTTCTCTTTTCATGAAATAATAATCCATGATTGTTAGGTCGTGAATCAAATTAAAGTGAAAAGGAAAACCATGGATGATAGAATGGATCAGATCCAACATTTGGGGAAAGCTTAAAGGTGAGTGGGTTTAAGCTATAGACTTTAGATAATGTTATGACTATCATTTAGCATTCCCCTTTTAAATAAATTTTGAAATGGCCAGTTTAATTACAAATTGCTATTGTAATGAATTGAAATGTTGATATGAATATATCAGGAAATTCCTATGTTGAATTGGCTAAGTTATTGAATGTTTGCATGTTGGAGAAAATAAACTTGTTAGGATATGAATAGACAATTCTGTGATTGTAATTACATGCTTTACTTGGGACATATTATTGATTGAACGACATGTTAAAATAATTACCTGATTGAATGTTTACATGTCCTAGTAGAATTAAACATATGTTGAAAATGACATGTGACAAAATATAGGCAAAAATTGGACGACATGTAAATTAGATTACTGTAAACTATATTACAGTCAAAAGGACAATATGTCTAAAATTTTCATGTAATGAACATAACATATATTATGTTTTGAGATTTTAATTTGGAAGCGCAATTTGATATGAACATAAGTGATTGAATGAAAATGAATATGCCTAGGATTACAATTAGAAATTGTAAATACACTTATGGCACGAGGTTAGGTTGCATTAGTGGCGGAAGTCTGCCCGGACAAGACTGGCATATACAGCAGCCACTAATGTTGAACCTAATGTGAGAGGCCTAAGTGCAAGAATTAACAACATGTGCTAAGACACGAGGTTAAGTCAGCTTGTGGTAGAAGTCTGTCCGAACCCGCCCGGCAAATCCAACGCCCACAAGTGTAGGCTTAATGTGAGAGGTCTAGTGCTTATATATATACAAATAAATATATGTATATAACAAGATATGAATAAATGGCAAGGATGGTAGTTAAATGTCTAACTCGGAAAATAACAAAAAGGAAGGGATGTAATGAACTGAGTTAATGTGATAAGAGGGAAAAGTGATGTATTTCCCTAAATGACTTATTTCTCAAAACGTTGTAGCAAGTAAGCCACAATAAATATAGAAAAGTAAAGAAATTACTTGCTACCATGGATTTAGATGGGAAAATGTTATGAAAATAAATCATTGATTCCTTCTATCAAACTGATAAGGTGCATGAAGTGTTTTCCTTAATATAATAAGGAACATATATTACAGAGAATGAAGAATAATGGTTAACAACAGTAAATGGATTAAAAGGGGAATGATATTAACCTATTATAAATAAATAACATTCATGAAAATGTTGTATAATAGGTAGACTTGTCCTAGGGACAAGTGAATATTATAACTTAGGTTGTAATAAACTAGTAAGGGAATGGGATAACTGGTGAATTAATTTAAGTGATACTTAATTGTAAATTAAGTAATCAGAAAAGGGGAAAACCTAAAACCACTTAAGAAAAGGGGGAAAATATGTTGTACTTAATTATAAATTAAGTAGTCTGGGAGTTTGAAACCCGTTGGTAAGAATAACATGTTTAGAATTGTCCTAGGGACAAGGGGAAATTATAACATAGGTTATAATAAATGGGTAGCGAAACTTATTAATGGGCCTTAGTTAATAGATCTAAGTAATATGTAAACAACGGTAAGTCGTATTGACGACGTAAAGCGGAATTATGATTAAATGAGAAAGGACGAGGAAAACTTATGAAATGAAATAAGTTATATTTAATCATAAATGGTAGGTGGCATGTTAAGTGGAAACATGTGAATTAGATATATTTAATTACATACCAAGTAAAACATGTTATTGAAATGAAATAAGAATATAAAAGGGATTGTGGATCACAGACCTTAGGCCACAATCTAGAGAATAACATGTTGTAAGCTTATTAATAAACTTAAATGAATTAAGTTATATGACTGAAATTAATAAGCAAGAGAAACTTGGTAATTTGAATAAGAATTCAATATGAATTGGAATAACCAAGTTAACTGGAAACCTGGTGAGGTGAGACAAGCACGTAAAAGAATGTTTAGACATAGGGTCTAACAACATGCTAAAGTAGGGTGCTTAGACCATTCCGTACGGTTGAGGGTGAATAACCCAATAGGGTAGATCATCGAGGTGTTATAAGGCACGAGGGGAGCGCACATTCATCTGATTGTTTGACGGCTCCAAAGGACTGGAAGGGGAAGCACGCGGCTTCCGGGGATGTAGGTACTCCTAGTATTCCTCTGTGAGTGGCAGATGATCCGCCTGTACTCACAGAGGTTAGGTCTGCGTATGTGAACCAATGAGTATGCCTTGATTGCAATAATAAGGGGCAATCAAAAGACTAAGATGGACCAACATGATTCGGCGAGACCAGTTAGTGCCCTGTGATAGCAACTCATCGTCTACCTACCATCTTCAGTCAGTACGTAAAGCGGAAAGGCGGAGAACTCCAAAAGACCATATACTTTGCTATCTAGTTATGGGTGAGGTTGGCCAATAGGTTTGAAGGGCATAGGGGGCCAAGGTTAAGTTCTCATTCTTGATATTCTTGGGTGCCTTTCATTAGTTGAGGGAGGGGTCTAGTGGGACTATAGCCACTGTAAAAGCAGACATTAGCATCTGCAATCGGCAAATATTTGAAAGCTCCCGACTGAGTTCCATGTTTCTTGATTAGCCCTGCCACAGGACTCGGGCGCACATATAAGAACATGTGCAATGGACATCGAGATTGATTGACGATACATACGTAACAAAGTCTAGGTACACTCATGTCGCTCTGGGTGGCGTGTCATAAGACTAGAGGGCATTATTCGAGGATGGAACCTAATTCGATCGAATGGTTCAAAGATGGCAGTCCGAATGCTTACATAATATAGAAGTAGTGGTTCTTTGCTGACGTAGCATTGACATATCTATAGAAAACCGTACGACATTCGGGCGTAGGATTAGGGACTACTATATTCCTGTAATGATACAGTGGAGATCGTGCAAATGGGGTACCATGGGGTGTATCTCAATATTGAGAGATAGCTACATATACTGTACTAGGTTAATTCACTGGGAAGTAAATGGGTATAACTTATGTGTAAGCCTTGAGTGCTGTTAACCCAAGTAACCTAATAATTAAGAAAATATGATTGAACAATATATGAAATATTATCCAAAGTGTATAGTTTAAATCCAATCACCAGAACTTGTGTTCTGACCCCCTCCTCATAACACACTCGCAGGTTAGATTGTGGCAAAGACATGATAGCTTTGGATACTGGTTAGGCTGTATAAATCGTACGGCAAGGCTATGTTTTGATTATACTATATTTTATCCTTTCCGCTGTGAGATATTTTTCTGAGCTCTGACATGTTTTTTGTCTCTGTCTTTTCTGCAGGATACCAGGGCAAACCAATCCGAGTTTCGGTATGTTGGAATTTTGAAAAAAAAATTCAGTCTGTCGAAAATGGGTTTGTCACATCTGGTATCAGAGCTTAGGTTTAGAATTCCTAAGTGAACATATTTGTATTTTTAAAAATATAAATATATTATACATATACCTATATCCATAGAGGAACCCACTAAATAAAAAGAGTATAATATGGTATGAAATAGGATGTACGTTTTGTAAACTAAAGGAATGAAAAAGTAAATTTGATACCCTTAGGAAGTTTGGTTGGGAAGTGTACAATATACTTTGTACGAAAGGAAAATAAATCCCATATGATTAGTATTTTGGAAAAAAGTTGAACAAAGAAAAATGGATTAGGAATATATATAGTTGAGAGAATTGACCTTGGGTAGTGTCAAGGAGAGCCTAGAAAAATTGGAAACCCGCTTTGAGTCTAACCCTATTATTAACTTTTAAGAACCTGAGATTATAAAAGTTTGGGAAAAAACGGTTTATGGTGTTTTCAAGTTCTAATCTTAAAAGTTATAGTTTTAAAATATGTAAAGAAGTACATATTGAGTTTTAAAGTAAAAGTCTCTCAGTAAAAGGTGCATATTATAGAGCATGTATAACTCGCTAGTTTTTCTAGTTATATTTCATACTAGAATTTTTAATCAAGAAAGTTTTGAAGTCTCTATTCTTTTGACAATTATTTTTGATAAATTGTTTAAAAGAGAATTTTGTTGGGTGGACAAAATAAGTTGTAGAAAATGAGAACAGAGTGGATGTTAGCACCTTGTAGTAGGAGACTGAATTGACTTTATAGGTAAGAACAAGT
Source organism: Allium sativum (assembly GCA_030737875.1). Classification (NCBI taxonomy): domain Eukaryota; kingdom Viridiplantae; phylum Streptophyta; class Magnoliopsida; order Asparagales; family Amaryllidaceae; genus Allium; species Allium sativum. The sequence continues at coordinate 992,466,835 of CM060910.1, read as the reverse complement.
CATAAACCCGATTAAGGAAAATAGTTGTCCGTATCTACTCCAAATTAGGGATTTGAAAAAAAAATTTCCAGATAAGACGAAAAAGAAAAGTTACAACAAAGAAAATTTTCTTATGTGGGATGTGCTTGGATAGGAAAATAGGAAATCTTTATACATTGTTTTACAAAATCCAATTACGATTGGAAAACGTTATATAAAAGAAAAACGGATCCATTTTCCGCCTTTTTGTAACATAAGAAATCGAATTTAGAAAATTAGATTTTTTTGAAATTCGAAAAATAAATTTGGTTGGTAGAATTATGGATGCAACAGTTGGATGAACTATGCTCTTACTCAGTAAGAGTGTGGGAAAATTTAGATAAAAAGCATTTTGATTTTCAACATATTGCATTCATGTAGAACTGCCAGTATATCTAGGATGTGAGCATCATATTTTAAAAAGGATTTTTGAGAAATTTGCATACATGTAGGAGGTACCGCTTAGGCATACATGCATTATTATGTTGTATTTCACTTTGCACAAGTGCACAATGTTTGCTAAAATTGGATGCACACATGATGGATGTATATTATGCGAGGGGTTAAATGATTTTACCCTTACTAAATTTCGGGGACAAAATTTCTTAAGGGCGGGAGAATGTAACACCCCGTATTTTTAAGATAATAAAATAACAATAACTTAATTAATAATGAGAATTAAGTAAAACGAACTGCGCCATTGCGTCCATCTCGGAATTCTGGTCAAGATAGACACCTGGTTTGCATAAAACGGACATCATACGAAGAAGTTATTAAGCCTAGAAGTTTGTATACGCACAAGAGATATATATATATATATACACACACAAAATTAAAATATAAAATATAAAATAAAATAAGGATTGCATGTAATAAATACATGCACTGAAAAAAATGAAATGCATGCATTGAAAGAAAGAAAGGATTGATTGCATGCAATGTAAATATTGCATGCACTGATTTGCAAACATAATGCATTAACATTAAAAGAAAAAGATTCATACAATGGTTTAATTTAAGTATTGTAACTAACATGAAAAAGAGAAGTAAGGAGAGAAACAATAATTATCATTGTTCTAAGACTTATTAACAAAAGATTTCATAGCTTAGTTGGTTAAGGCATTGGATTTGTAACATGGAGGTCGGGGGTTTGAACCCCGGCGACGGCATAATTTTTATCTTTGTTTTAGAGAGGGCCAACTGAACATGCAAATATATGTACGTATACAAATTCAAAATTTGAAAGGATAAGAACGTACATTTAAGGAAATAAAGAAAATATATGTATATATAATATATATGGAAATATATATATATATATATGCATAAATATATGTATACAAAAGATAAAATTCAAGATAAGGCTACAGTCAATGAAATATGACAAGAATCAAATAACGGTGCAACACCATTTGAATTTTGAAAATAAAATGAAAATTGTGTGTATATATATACGCGTAAAATGGTCGGTAGAGGAATTGTATACATATAAGAATATTTTGTGTGAATAAAACAGTTAAATAAATTCCTGAAATTCAAAAGTTCGAAAATCAAATTTCTACACCAAAACAATTCAAACATTCGAAATTTAAATTTCTGTGCCAAAACAGCTTGCGGGACCCAATGCTGACTCAACATTGCGTGTACGATAAGATTTGGCTAGATTCATTTGCGAACCTAAACTATTTTCTTAACTGGGTTCAATGCTGACTCAGCGTTGCGTGTACGATAAGGTCTTGAGCACCTATAAATAAGACCCTAGACCTAACCCTAAACATCATAATTCGGCAGCTTCGCTAGAGCTCTGTCATGGCTTCCTCTCTCTCTCTTCTCAAATCTATTCTAAAATTAAAGTGTTAGCCTAGGAGGATTATGAATTTAGATCTGGAAGAGGGAATCAACGTTAATAAAATAGATTATTGAATCATAAATTCAAGGTAAACCTCTAAGAACCAATCTATTTAAATTATTTCTCTTTCCCTTCTCTTTTCATTAAATAATAAATCCATGGTCGTTAGGTCGTGAATCAAATTAAAGGAAAAAGGAAAACCATGGATGATAGAATGGATCAAATCCAACATTTGGGGAAAGCTTAAAGGTGAGTGGGTTTAAGCTACAGCCTTTAGATAATGTTAGACTATCATTTAACAATAAAGGGACAATAAACTTATACTTTCACATTATACATGTGACTATATCATAGAACCATCTTCATAAATTAGCCATATATGGAAAATACACTAATATTGATGTTTCATGAATAGAAATCACTCAGGCTATAACACAACGATTTATAAGTTTTATAATCATATAAAACAAAGTATGGAAAACATAGAAATCACAAAACTCTAGAACTTGGTCAGGAGTTTAAAACTCAAATATTTAATCGCCATACATACATATACACAAAAATGCATATAAATCCACAAACTTCTCTAAGATATATATCTATATATGATAATCATCTCATAATGGTGAAAACATTTAGAAATCATAGATCCTAGAAAAATCAGAAATAATGAAATATTGGAATTATCATAGAATGGATCCATGTCATAGAAGGCAAGCTAAAGCAACACCGCACGTGCATACCACAGATGGTTGAAGCCTGCCAAGTACTAATAAGTGAATAAGGTACCTATCGTAAATGACCTGATGGTCTAGTCACAGATGGCCCGAAAGCCAAGCATAGATGACCCAAAGGTCTAACATAGATGTCCCGAAGGTCTAGTACTGGAAATATTCCAGAATGTGTCACAAACTCCTAAATAGTAACTCAAATAGTGGTAACAATACGTCCTACACCATGCATTCTCACTTATTGGTCTACCGGTCATTGGCTAATTCTACATTAAAGTAGCTAATTTCGTATTAAAATTAGATTCAATCGAGCAAGTATAAAATTAACCGATATAATAAACAAATGTGTCCCATACTAAATGGTTTATATAATGTTTAAATCACAAACTTGCCTTCTGAAGGGTGTAAAAACGTGTAGTTTATATAAGAAAAATATACTTTGGAAAATTAGGTTTTAAGATGATTTGAAAAACTATTTTGAAATCATTGACTTTGGAAAGTCTCTTTATAACATAAATATTCATATATTAAACTTTTGGAATAATTATAATTTTAAAAAAATTGTAAAATATTTTCCTTAAAATGATACTTGTATACATAAAACTTTATTTAAAACAGATTATAAAACACGTTGTAACAAACCAGATTTTTAATAAGGAACATTTAATTAATTTAAATATTTAAAATGATTAATTTTAATATTTAGCAACTTGAAATTAATTTAGGTAAGTATTTGGATATTGAATTATCCTGAAATTTGATAATTTTAAGTTTAAAGCCCAATTAAACTTTGATTGAAGCTACGTAAAATTCTATTTGGGTATAAATGATAATAAGAAATTATTATAGATGATTGTGAGTGTTTGGAATCAATTAATTATTTATTTGATTTTACTAACACGTGTAAGTAGCCAATTTTTAAACGACCTCGAATTGTGACAAAACTAATTTTATAAAATCCGTAATGGATAATTAATATAAGATTTCAAGTTTCATGTCAATCAGAGTTGTTTTGTGATCGTGCATGATATAAACGCGTATTAGTTAACGGTTTTACTATTAAAATAACTGTTTTTGCAAATAGTCTCGGAATTTGACGAAACTAGTTTCATGGGGTCTGGAATATAATTATTGTTGGATTTCAGACTTCATAGCATTGATTTTGGTATGTGACTTTACGAGCTATATCACTATAAAAATACGTATCAATATAATATTATTAAATCCATGCCTATATAATATCTCTTATCTCCTAACCTGTTGCACTCCTCTCCCTCTCTCCCTTCTTTCCCTCTCTCCCTTCTTTTTTCCTATGTCGTGACTTTCTTTTTATAAACCAAGGAAATGTGATCTTTTTAAAATCAAAATCAAATAAAAGAAAAATCCAAAAATCCCAAAACTTGGATCTTCAGAATCCTTAAAGCTTGTTCTTCATTTTGATGGGTCCTGGGTACGAGGGAAGTCATAATTTTTAGAGAACTAGGGCTTGGATTTTTGGGTGCTTTAGTGTTTGATTTACAAAATGGAGGTTAGATTTGGGTTTAGCAATAGATCTGACACCTAGCAGCAAAATTTTGGTGGAAATTACGGCGAAAAGTGTGGTGACCTGCTGTTGTGCGTAGGAGAGGTGCTGGGATGCGTTTCCATGGTAAAGGAGGGTTCGATGACACAGTGATGAGTGATAGAGTATGCGTAAAGGGAAGCGTTGGTGAAATCAATTTCAAGTTTCGTGAAGTGTTGTAGAAGAGAGGATGAGAGAGGAGGCTGATGTTTTGGTTTTGGAAAAGGAGCAGGTCACGACCATGTTGTGTAAGGGAGGGTGAAGAAGGATTTGAGGGGTAATTAAGTTTGAAATTGTAATTAGTGAATTTAATTATTATTTAATTCTTAAAATCTTATAAAATGTGTATCTTACTTGTTTTAGGTCAAAATTGAATGCCCACAGTTGCGTTATGATTTTGTCAGTGGTACATGTGGGAACTGTTTTGGAGTGATTTGGAGCTCACAGAAATTTTATCTAATTTTAAGCGCTCGTATGGAATTAGATAAAACGATGCAAAAATATCGATTGGAATGGATGGTCACGCTTTCCGGAATACTTGGAATGTTATTATTTTATATAATAATATTCATTGTTGTTAGTGTATACATTGTGTGTTTGGATGGTTTATTTCTTTGTTGGTGGTTGTCAATATATATAATTCCCGTCTTTGAACAGATGACCTTTGGCACTACTGCTGTCAAGTGGAAGATTGTAGATTTTCTATTTCATAAACTTATATAGACTGGTATAAGAGAAGTGATGCAATAGGACATGTTGGAGGGATCCAATAGGGTTCCTCAATGTTTTGAATGTTACATGCTTTCATATTTGACACATATGAACTGTTTAACATAAGTAAATTAAAATCTGATTTGGACGATGATTATTGAAATTAAATTAAACATGGAAGTGTTAGTAAGTAATAAACAATATTGATTAAATGATTGAGAACAAATGGCCTAAAATCCATATTTTAAGACGTTGATTCGCCATCAAGAGAATTCACTAAATTGAAGATAAAATTTATTTTTATATCAAAGCAGGGTTTTTGGATTCATGTTATATAAGTTATATAAAATAATGATTTTATAATTAGAACATTATTTATATTTGGAATTTATATTTGGATTATAAAATGTTTTCCGAAGCAAAATACTTGTTTTAAAAATAAGTTTTATAATTGCAGATTTCGAATGGTAAATCTTTACTAAGTTTTATAATGTAGTTTTATGAAGTTATAGAATATTGTTATAATTAATTGAGTTTATAAGCGATTTTCAGTTGTTTTGAGCAAGTTTAATAAATAGTTTGGCTGAACTCGTAAAACGTCGCAAAATTGATATTGGATTTCAGAATTGAAATTTATGAAAAGTTGGATATTCGTAAAAAGCTTTTAAATGTTTTAATTTGATTTTAAGCAAAGTAAGTGATTTGATCATAAAAATTAAACTAGAATTTTTAATATCTGAAGTTTATAAAGAAAAGGAAATTGAGTTTGTAATAAGATTTTAATTGAACTTTTACAAAGGATTTTATAAAGGGATTTTGTACAAATCCAAGTTTTATAAACATGGTTTATAAATGAGATTTAAAACTAATTAAATGCTTTTAAATACGGGTTTACTTAATAATTAAATTAAGTTAAAATGATTGTATGCGAAAATCTATGGTTTTTGAACTTAAATTGAGTTGAATAGTAAATGGAACTTATCGTGACATTTACCAAGTAGCAAGTTTACGTTAACAAACTTCTATTTACCTAAAAGATAAGAATGTTGTTGAGTCAAGATCTGAGAGGTAAATAAAATACCCTAACTTGAACGACTTCATTATTACTTAAGAAATGATACTGGTTTGATAACGAAAATGGATATTGGAAATTAACTTATTATTTCCATAAATGGTGTTATAAACTTTAATTTACAAAATTTTAACTTATGACCCAACTTGGGTATGACCCAACTAGCAATGCTGCCTCCCCGATTTTTGTCATTTCCGGTTATGAGGCTTGAGGCTACATTTTTCTTTTTAGAACATCTGACCACCATTCACTTTGAATGTCACATCGTCCAACCTGTCAAATCACTAGTTGATCTTCCCGAAAGTATTATGGGTATAAAAATCTAAGAGAAACAAATTCCTCTGCCACCAAACGTAATATCTTGAAACGATCGTCTTATGTGATCCGTTAGGCATACTCTGTCAGACATTCATCCATAAAAGTTGTCCTGGGTCTGGACAAACCGAAGGCACTATTCCATCAATCCATCTTAGGCAATTTCTACCTAGGATTAACAGAACAACCCTTGCACTTTACTCTGTCTTTAGTTATTTTTAGCATATCTAATTTGCAATGCCTATGCCTATACAGAGTGGTTTTCGGATAATAAATTCAACCAATCTCCCCGTATTGGCAACGATGGTCAAAAACTTCGATAATCGGTTATTTAACTATCGAAGTAAATAATCATCCATCAAACAATCACCGGCCCATTTTTGGGTTATAGTGTTTTATTATAAAGTTCGTTTCCTTATCGAATTATATACATCAATATATTGATTTCTAGTTACAAAAATTTCTTAAAAAATATAACTCCTTAGATTTCCGAAAATTTTCGCCAACGTATCCTTTGTACGACTCCATTAGTACAACTACAACTTGCCTCTCTTAGCCCTTTCCATTCAAAAAGAAAATGAAAAGGCTAAGTGGCTTGCCTAATAGGCTATCATATGGAATTTAAACATGTACCTTTTTATCGGGCATTCACCTTATAATCTTCATTCACTACATTCCATACTTGTTACCTACTCATATACATGCATATTTCCATTTCCAATCAATTGAATCATTTCTAAGTTCCATTTGCTAATTTATTATCTAGTTAGCTCTCATGACTAATATTCTTATGGTTTTAACATATCATGTTCACACATATATTCTTATTCGCTTATATACAAATCGAATTCCAATTCTAACGAGAGTTTCGTATTCAACTTCATGTTCTAAGTTACAACTCACATTCACTTAACCTTCGTTAAGTTTGATAAAAACTACATTAACTAATTTCCTCTACTAATTAGTTCATATTATTCCATAATCCAAAATCTGATTTTTATATTAAAAGTCACTTAATTCACTCCGCTTGAGTTCATATTTTATTCTAAAACTCAAGTCTAAAATTTCTAATGGAAATTCCGATCTTATTCACTCAAAATCCTTTAAATTTTTATTTAAATGAACCAATATGGTCTATAAACGACTTTACAATGACCTTTCTAAAATTTATTTTTGATATCACTCAAAATCTATAAGGCAGAATTCAGATTTTTCTCTTCCAGTAGAAAATTATCATTTAATAGGTCCAAACGTTTCTTATTTCATCAAATTCTGACTTATATTGAGTTTTATATGCTCAATTGAAGTTTGAATCGTCAATTTATGAACTACTGCACTACTGTTAGTTCGTTTTAATCATAATTTAAATATAAACAATAACCTCGTTTATAAAATAAATTCCAATCTCATTTCTTGATATTTTAAATTAAATTAGTTTCCCAAAGCTAACTTGAACACTTCGATTATCCAAAATCGTTGATTACTTCATCACTCGGTTACAAAATTATTCACAACTCAATTTCTATATTAAATTCCAATTTGTTGGGAAATAAAACATCGTTTACCATTGCAAATTAATATCATCCCTAGATAATAGTGAAGTCGTTCAAGTTGGGATATTTTAATTACCTCTCAGACCTTGATCGACAACATTCTTATCTTGAGATAGATAAAAGCTTGTAATACAAAAAAAAAACTCTATAAAAAACTCACCTTCTAGTTCATTAAAAATATGGTTTTATAAGCCATATTTACTTTGGAAAAATCTATTCCCAAATTATCTAATGAAAATTACTTTATCACAATTATAAATGTTATTTATAAATTAAATTCCTTATTTCATATCTTAAAGCAAACTTCCAATTTCACTCCATTTGAAACTTGATTACCATTTTATTTTATTATTAGAACTTATATATGTAAACATCGAATCTATCGTCATATTTAAGTATTGTAGTATTAGATTTCTAAGGATTTTAGTTCTAAAATATAATTTCTACTAAATATAATATAATTTCCTTTTTGGAAATAATTTGCATTTATAAGTTCGACTTAGTCGAATTCTAAAATAAATCTGATGGATTTATTTTAATCTAGCTAACAATTGGAACATTGGAAAATAATCTCATCGTTTCCTTTTGAAATGATTTCCGATTCTCTTTTTAAATTTGAATTCACATTTCCTAATTTATCCAATGATAATTTATGTCACTGCATTTATATCTTTATAAATTAACTACTTGTTTTATTATTAAAAACAAGTTTATTTCCCTAGCCTATTCGAAATTCAATTTCTATTTGGAAAAATAGATTTTCCTTTTAAAATCTCAAAATCCATTTTCATTATATTATTAAATATCAAAATTTTAGGGCTAGTGATATTTAAAATAGATATGGAAAGCACATTCTCCCATGGATCGCAATTCCGCAGTGGTTACGCCACTATCCCAATGGAATCACTTGTAGCCGTAGACATCTCGCCCCTCAAATTTCACCATGGTTGTTGCATAGATCGCTGTTACTCAATGGTTACGCCACTATCCCAGTGGAATCACTTGTAACTATAGGCATCTCGCCAATTGAATTACGCTATGGCTATAGATCGCAGTTATGCAGTGGTTACACCACTATCTTAGTGGAATCACTTGTAACTAGAGGGATCTCGCCCCTCGAATTTCGCTACAGAACAGATAAGTAGTAATAATCAGCGTGATCCCACCAAGTGGGATTTCAAAATCAATGGATACTCCAATCGACGGAGCACCAACGTCGCTACGATTTTGAATTTTCAATGGACACTCTCGACAATCGCCAACAAAACCCCTCTCATTAGGAATTGCGATTTTCAATTAAAGGCACTTCCCATATCTTTATTTCAAAAACATACATACTATATATAGTTACTTCATTTCATGTTTCGCATATATCGCACTTACATAAATATCAATTTACATTAGATTTTCTTTCCAAATCATGTTTTTCAAACTTATCATTCTCATATAAACTCTATTTTATGAGACTATTATTTCAATCAATTATCTTCCAAATCAGTGGTTTTCGAATTAATCTCATACTTATATAAGTCAAATAAGTTTCAAACATTTCATATCATAATATTCATAAGTTTATAACCTTCCAAGTTTTCATTTCAATATCAAATTAAATATATTTCAAATTGATTCGAGTAGTCAATGTCATTTCAAAATTTTAAATTCATATTTACAAATTGGTTCATTATCAACTATTCACATTCAAATTGGGTTTCACATTTCAATTAACAATTTTCAATCAAATCTTTATATTCAATCATTTTAGATCTTAAATTATTCGAATTTAATATACACACTTCTATCAAAACAATAAAGTTAGATACAAAATAGTTTTGGAAAAATAAGAGCTTGATATAAAATAGGTTTGAGTTAAAATAAATTAGTTTTGGTATAAAATAGTTTAACTAAATAGGTTTGCTATATAAAAGTAGAATAAGATAACACGGTTTATATTCAAAGTATTTTAAACAAAGTAAAGCTATTAAATTTTATTGTTTAGGAAAAACAGTGTAAATTTATTGTTACTACCAAGAATTAAAAATAAAATAGGCTGACGATGAAGGGGTATCGGATGATCGCAAGCACATAGGAATCATTCAGAAAGAAAAGTCAAACACTAAAAGGAGTCAAAAATAGGGAGAAATGGTCCGAAAGCCGCATCAACTAAGACCTTCCAAGGAGAAAGGACATAAGAGCAAAGAGAGCGGGATCTACCCGACAAGGTTAGGTCGGCAGGATCCTTCCAATAGCGTCAACCCGACAGGAGGTTCTACAGCGAAAGGCCATCCAGATCAGAAACCAATAGATGAAAGCAAGAGATCCGTCATTTGAGTCCCGGAAGGGACTTCGGTATTAACCTGCTTAATACCGATACGCCAGGAGGCTAGAACACCAAGAGCATCAAGCTAGAGACACATAACGATTATCTGGAACCAGTTTCCGAAACATCTACTGCATGAATGCCGAAAGGTCACATTGATAAACATCAGACAAATCGCCTAGAGCCACCTTCTGAGAATCAGGCTATACCAGGATATCCCATTGATAGGCAGACCGGAACCTCGGAAGGAATACAAGCTATCCACGCTATTCTACTTAACACAGAAACCAACAGTGATTTTGAACTGGCAGCTATCCACATACATAATGAGGAAAGACTCCTCTAAGTATCCACGGGAAAACCGGAGGCCTATATCTAAAGATCTATGACTGAAAGCATACAGACGGAGACTCGTGATACCTTCCGAAGAGCAACTGTAACAATAGACTCATTCCAATCTCAAAGAAGTTCCCGACTAGCCGAGACCTCCATTACGGAAGCTGCGACAAAGCGGTCGGAAGCAATAACATCTGAAACCCGGGAGAAAAGTGGCCAGCAGAGGCCCTTGCAGGACCGGCGGCCCAAGAGTAGAAGGGGCTCCAAATCCTTTACAAATAAGACCCTAAGGGTCACACTGAAAGGGGAATCTCATTCTATTTTTCTAATTCTTAAACTTTTTCCTCTCTAATACGAAGACCAGTTTGAGAATTTCTTCCGTTCTGTTTATGTACTCTAGATCAAAGATTAATAAAAAGAGAATCTACACATAGAATGTTGCTCTGTGAGTTTGTTATGTTATTTCTAATTATCATTATAGCAATTTATTGTTTGTTTTCCAGATAGACATGGATTCTCGTCCAAACTGTTCCGCAGATTGGAGGAAATACCTTTTCCCCTAGGTTTAGACCTATCCCGGTAGTTCTTAGCAATTCTGTTTCTCCAGGACTTGACACCTGGGAGTGGTGATTTGATCTAACTCATAAAGACCAAACAATCCATTTTTCCCCTTAGGTCCACTCCTATTGACCTATCTCCAGTGTTGACAAAAAATATCGTTAACATTTTGGCACTACAAGGAGGGCCTGAACCTCCGATCCTTTGGTTAACCCTACCATATATCTACCTGAGCTGTTCTGTCCCGGATCGGACTAAAGCTTTAAAGAAGCGAAGTTATGGGTAAGAGGTCCTAGCAAAAGCCTTCAAAATATCGAATGGATAAGCCAAAAAACATCAATTCTGGAGTGACAAAAGAGCAAAGATTAAGAGAGGATGCCTTGCAGATAATAAAGTGGAGAAGAAAAACAGAACCATATGCTTACGACAACTGGGGTAATAGCCTTTCCCACACAGGACAAACCTTAACACCTCCTTCAAGTGATTCTACATCAGAGGTTACTAGCGTTCTCTCTCACCTAAAGAAATCTCTCTACAAGCAGATCAAAGGACCAATATTTGAACAAGAAATAATGAGTGATTTTGACCACTTCACCCACAAATGGTCTGAAGAGATAGTATCTCAATCTCAGTGTGTTTTGGGAAGTAGGAACAGAGGTTTAGGAAAAACAGTAGGATTAGACCATAAGAAGGTTAGGTCCCAGCGACAAGAGAAGAAGGTCGCGACAAGACTACTCGGCTGGGCAGTTAAAGCGCTTGTTCTATAGCAGTGGAGGGGCAAGAAGGTGTAGCGAGAATAAAGCGGGGAAATGCCGGGGATATAAAGGATTCGCAAAAATGGTTCACTTGATGTTGAAACAAAATATTTTAAACTAATTAATAACCATTCTCATGTTATATGTGTAGAAGAAACCAATATGAATCAATCTTATATAACAAAACCAAAGAATATCATGGTTATGCACACTGGATTTGATGACTATAATAGATGTTTATAATATATTAGATGCTTATGCATTAAAATTAGATCTTTACACTAACTTTATTGATCTTTTTATCAGAAAACTAGTCAAATCAAGTCTCTATATAAATATTGCTAAAGCGGTTTCTAAAAAGCGTTAATTTAGCGGATGCAGCGGAAAATAGCGGGGCTAAGTTCAGATCTACTATTCATCAGCGCTAAATTGAAATAGTGTAGCGGTTGAGGAGCACTACGAGCTATAGCGGAGATTTTACGGCACTTTTGCGGGGCTTTAACTGCATAGCTACTCAGGGAATAATATTTTACTTTCTCGATAGAGAATATCTATTTCCAAACCAAATACGAACTTAACTATTGGCCGTACGCAAAGAAAAAGTCCAAATATGAAAGGAAGACGGGAGGACCCTATTGTCATTACCACATGAGAAATGAACATGACACCAATCGCTGCAGAATCCTTGAGGAAAGGGTCATCAAATTCATCAATCAAGGCTAGTTACGAGAGTTTATAACAAGATCAGATTAAGTTCAGTAAAAAATCCTTTGGAAAAATATTATTGAAAATGACCAGCGGTATGGAAAACCCTCCATTCGATAGCTTAAAAGAAAATCAAAAGGGGTCAAGCTGAAAAAGGCCCAAATCCCTTGTCATCAAGATGAGGAATCCCCTGTAGGGGGATGGTTGTTAGTCTTTTTTCGTGCTCAAATCAAAGGGGGCTTGGTTAAAGCATCAAAAGCGTAAGCCACCATTTCACACCAGTAATGGCTGTGGCGGTGCGTCTAAAATTAGCACGCCCTGCCTCTACTTGTAGAAGAGTACGCCCTGCCTCTACTAGAACTAAGAACGTCCTACCTCTCCTTGCAGAAGAGCACGTCGTACCTCTGCTTACGTCCCGCGTTACCCGCATAAGGAAACACCAACCCCTATCACCACCTACGATGGCCAGGACATGGCACCCCTCTGAGGGGAGTGGCGTGTAAGCCTCTATCAGTACATATGATGGTCATTATAGAGCGCCAAAAGAGTAAACCTTAGTTCTGTGTCTACAATGGCCCCATCGAAGTTTCTTAGACCTTATCGCTACCCACGATGGTCAGGATATGGCGCCTCCTGGAGGGAGGCCGGGTAAGTCCTTGGGCCCTTCTTGCGAATAAGCTAGCCATGTGCACCGGACGCACAAGCCCAGAGAGTGGCCAACAAAGCACGTGCATCCTCTGCTTTGATGCCGAAAGCCCAGACAGTGGCTCAGGAGGCACATACAACCTCTGCTTCACAAATCAAATCCGAGGGGGATACCAAAACATTAATACCAGAAGAGGGCTTTGGTCCTCAATCTTTTATTATCTGAATAAAGAGTTGTTTCGGGACTTCTATTTAATACCGGAAAGGGATTCCCGGTCTTTAATCCTTAATTGAACGAGTAAGAGTTGTTTCGGAACTTCTATTTAATACCGGAAGGGTTCTCCGACCTTCATTCTTCAATTACCCGAATAAAAGCTGATTGGGGCGTCAATTTAATACCGGAAGGGGATTCCCGATCTTCAATCTTTAGTCGCCCAAATAAGGGTTGTTTCGGGGCTTCTATCCAATACCGGAAGAGGAGTTCCGAAAATCATTCCTTAAATCACCCGAACAAAGGATGGTTCGAAACTTCTACTAATGCAGAAAGATAATCTCTGGTCCACGATCTTTAATACCTGAATCTCGGTTGATTCAATTCCACACAAACATTGGAGGAAGCAACCTAGCCTCATCTCAACGCCAAGCCCAGATGCCAATCATAACCGAATATGTAGTTTCGGTTTCGTCACGAAGCATCCAGATCTATACTGGTTAATTTTTCAAATTTGAACATGAAGTAGTTAGTCAGACCTCTCCCCAACTCTGATATGGCTTGGAAGTGTATCTCCACCAGTATTAGGTGCAAACCTGTGGCCCTCTCGCTCGCTGAGGAAAGTATTTTCGATTTATGCATACATCAATCCATTAGTCGAGTATATCGAATGTTTGCACTAGCACTTTAAACACAAATAAAACGATATAGGCATTTCATATCTAATGCACCTTAATACTATCAACCCTACCGAGAACGCATGACGCTCTACCAAAGTCTATAAGACATATTCTTAACGAAATGCGCCAGAGACGTGCATCCTGTCATGACATAACCATAGCTAAAGAAAAACGCTCACGCTTAAATGCGTTGTCATGTGTTAAGCAATGCGTCTATTCATAAACACCGTCACTATAGAATACTATATTCAACTGACAAAATGTCGAATACTTCATACCTTGCATAATCATTTACAAGGACGTTTGTAAGACAAAAAGCTTATAGGATAAATACATCTTCAAAGAAAGAACAACGCCCGTATCTCGGTATTGAAACTCCCGTATAAACAACAAACTAATTTTCAATGAATTGTTACTTATTCGTTGGATAAGAAGGAAGTCGCAGAATGATGAATCACACTTCGAGAATGTTTTTGTCCTTTTGCTTTATCTGAGCCTCCAATATACCTACTTGCTCCTTCAAACGTTGTACAGATGGCTCCCCTGGCGGGGCAAACATCTTGTCAATATTGATAAAAAGGTTCCTCGGAAAATCTCCAGGGCATAGAGTAATTCGAACACCCTCGTCAGTGAGGCCGGAAGTGCCTTCAAGCAAACATTCCTGTTCATGTAAACAAGTTGGCTACTACTTGTAGGATCAATTTTCAAATAACGAATATCAAAATTTAAACATAGAAAACATACCTTCCTCCCTGCCATTCTTGTCATGTCCATGTCGAGAGTTAAATTCATTATGGCGATCGCCTTTGTCATCATTACCAATAAGAGAAGTAGAGTCCTCGCCATTTCCAGGCGTCGGATAATCAGGCTTCCCCACAATAAATAAAAGATACTCAACCCTATCCTTGATCCCTTTGGGGTTTCGACATCTTGCCCGGGCATTCTAATTCGCCCCAAGACCCTGCTTTGAAGATATGGCGAGAGAGAAGGAAAATCCATATCCGAAAACTTGCCACTGTTATCATGATAGACGAAAGAGAGAGCCTTTTCATGATATTTGGTAGCTATATTTGGGAGATATACCTTAAAAAATGAGGAAATTCTGTCCTGGGTTTTTAGACCTGTCCCGGTAGTTCTTAGTGATTCTGCTTCTCCAGGCTTTGACACTTACGAGTGGTGATCCGATCCAACTCATAAAGACCAAACAATCCATTTTTCCTCTTAGGTCCACTCCTATTGACCTATCTATGGTGTTGACGAAAAATATCGTTACCATTTATATATTAGTTGCAAAGCAAAAATACAAGCTTTAAGAGATAATCCAATCCGAATCAATTGCCTATAATTCTAAACTTAGTTAATGTCGGTTTCATTTCGAAGTTAAACTTAATTTGGTTTTAGACCTAATTCGGTTTCATTTCAAATTGAACCGAAGGTTCAAATTATAAATCACATCTCGAGTTTCCCATTTAAATCTTCAATTTCGATTTGATATGAAATTTAAGCTACAATTTTTGATTACATTCCAAGTTAAACTAATTATTCGAAATTTCTATCCACATTCAATTTATTTTGAGCTTATAAGGATATAACTCAAAATTTTAAATTCCATTTTAAATGATCGAATTTGTTTAACTAGTCAGAAAATCCAATTTCTAGTCAACTGTTGGAATTCAAACTCGGTTGTTTATTCAAGATGAAATAGATTAGTCTGTCTTAATATATAGGATTATATCACTCAACCCAAACTCGTGATTCAATTCTGGATTTTATTTCAAATGTTCAAAATAGATTCATATTTGTATATTCAAAATATTTCAGAAATTAAATTCGCTTTACAAAAAAATAGGTAGCAAAGCTACCTATACTGGTCTCCCTCAATTTGAACCTCGATAACGAATCCCAACGACAAAAAAATTATCATTGAATTTAATTTTTTAGCTACAAAGTGTGTTCTCTATTCATATAGTTTCTTTTGAAAACATTTTGGATAATCAGTTGAAAACACAATTTTTTCCAAAATACCTATATAAATTACTAGTATATTTAAATAACTTCTCCAGTTTCACTCATACCCAGAACGAACTTGTAAATGGATTATATCTGACATTGTATTTCGTTCTGTATTGATTGATTTCAATTAAATATGTATCTTTTTGGTAGCAGAGAATTTATTCTCTTGCTTAACACCCTTCTTTGAGACGTATGAACTTATAGGTTATATATTGATAGACATCAGTCGTCCGGCGTGAATTGTCAGTGTGGCATGCTCTGATACCAAACTGAAGCGACCCAAACATCCCCGGTACGGGAAAGCCCGGATTGAGTTGAGAACACGACGCATTAGAATATAAACAATAGAACATTTCATTGCTATTACAACAATTACATCAGAGTACAAGGATATCCCAGAGTATGAATAAATATTACACATTGGAAATACAATATCAAAGATTAAAATACATGAGTTTAAAGTGTATAAATACAATGTATAGCAAAAATACATCAACTAACACAACTGAAGGAAATACACAGAAGCAAAGCTTTTCGAATATGGCTCCAGTTGTAATACAGGATCCTGTGTAAAAAAATCTACAAATCCAAAAATACTAGCTGCCCATGTGGAAAATATGGGCATCCAGAGTTTAAGTGGAAACAATAAACTCCGAGTCAGTCATGGGACTGGTCTGAGAACTAAAATAGTTATTAAATATTTACTTTAAAAGTTGGAAATCTTGGGACCATGCCATATAACACGGAACGGGTTTACTCCATATGGATCTCCGTTTAAAATAAAACAATGCTATGTTTTTTGGAAAATGAAGCTATTATAAGACTCAGGTCCTATCACACAATGCAACGCAAGCTGGAGGATAGAGTTTTTCCCTTATAATAGTCAAACATGCTTGGTACGTTTAAAACAAATCATTTTGATATTACTATAAGTGCATAGTGTCAAAATCAACTTCAAATATAAATGTATCAATCATAAACGGCATGAGCGCACCATCCCACTATGTCGCCATATGGGTTTGCATATAAAGCCAAAAATGTCGTATTGGAAATTGTATTTCCATCATGAGTAAAGGCAAGGGATGGTCTCCTTACTGATTTGGATCACCTCTAGCAAGATGACCCAGGGCTCGGACGCTGGCGAGCCCCTGGATCATCGAAGGTCGGTCCACACTTTAGTGGATTAATTATTCCTTAACACATGTTTCCTGGTCCTATCAGATCTCTAAAGTGGTCAGTACATCGGCCAATCATATCCAAGGCGCCTTGCAATCCATCATGCATATAAGTAAAAATGTTTGGGCTCCATATCATGACACCCCGGTATGAGTCAAAAACGGGGTAAGGGATCCAAGGAGGGCATGCGTTTCTTTCTAGCACATTACCATTTCAAATGTTTATCAAGATAACTTAAGTATTTCTCGATGTTTCAATCGGATTCATATGGTTATCCCACTTTTGAGATTCAAAAATAAATAATGGTGATGTTGCAACAATCACTTGAATCATCTTCAAGCGACTAGAGTATGATTTCATATCCATCTAGTACGTATAGGACTTTGTACATATATTGGCCAGGCTTATATTCGAAATCTTCACATACCGACAGTCCAATCGTGACGTCGAATAAAATACTCAAACTCCTATTAAAAGATATATTTTAAAATAACCCTGTTAAGTGATTTACTTAATTTCAAAATAATTTATCTTTTAAAAATACGATCTCTCCACAGTGATTCTTGTGACTATTCCACTCATTCTAGGGTATTACTACCCAATCTCTAATGAGTTTTTAAACCTGACAAGCTAAGCTTTGTATAACCAAAGCTCTGATACCATTTGTAATGACCTACCTTTTCGACTTCTTCAAGTCGGTAATTAAACCAAGTTAAACCACTCAAAATAACAGATTGTTATCCAGCTTGTGGGTTTAAATAGAATTAGACATAGGAATCTTTAATATCTCGCCGCAAAAGCATTTTACACAAAATATCAGAGTTGTACTATAAATTTTACATAATGGAATTACATGAATTTTAAGTAAAATAAAATTTGCAGAAACTGTCGAACCAACGTGCACGTCTTCACTACTCACTAACTTCAATAGAGAAAGTCTTTAAATTTGCAACACTCGGATCTGACCCGAGCGTTCCATGCAAAAACATAGAACACTCGAGTTAGGATTGACCTTTGTTCAAGTAAATTAACTTCAATAAAAACTGAATACAATAGTTAATTCTAACATCAAATATATCATATGCAAAACATCAAGTATACACATGTGTAGTATTTGTTCAATATCAGCTTAAAGTTATAATAGTGTCTATTCAAATCAGTTTATACTACATGCAAATCTAGTGTAGTATTAGTTCAAGATAAAGTATAATATCTATGTTTATCAGTTTTTTACCAAAGACAAACATTTACGGGAGTCTGCATGTACACACGTGTACATGTACACGTGTGCACTGCCTCAGCATCCGAGAACCAGGATATAACAAATGCAGGTATGGGAATACAATGCAGCATGGGTTTAGGCAAACAAATAGCAATAGGGAAGTGCAAAATACTAGGAACATGCATTTCAAACATAAATAGGGAACATATCCAAACCATTCGAATATGGGACCAACTAGCAAAACAATACTAATATCAAAATTTACATTTATGGGCCAGGAATGAATATATGTGTTAACTGTACATAGCAGGCAAAGTGATAGAATTTCGACAGTAGGAATAATCAAAATATAGTGGCATCCTGAATCACATAAGTTTAAACATAGGTAAACATGATAATCTATTGAATAAATTTTGCCTTTATAAATGCACCAATCGAAAATCAATAGAAGAACCAATATAAATAGACTAGAATATTGAATGACCAAAAGCCACTACTTCTATTAACTAGAGTACCCTAACAGACGATAAAGACACAACGCTATTATAATTTAATTTTAAACACTTAATTTACATATCTAGAAAACAATTTTGAACAATCAATACATGCTTGCTTGATAAATAACCATGATAAAAACCTGGCAATAATAATGTAAATGACCCGAAACAATCAAAATATAAGCCTAACTCCATCAAATATGCAATTTTGATTCATTTAAGTATAGTAAAAAATAGAAAATTTACCTTGATAAAAGGAAGGAAAAAAATGCAACGATGACCGCATTAATTCTCAAATCAGCACTTATAAATACAATTATGGTTAACAGAAGTATAACCAATTTGCACTTCCCAAAACTTAAACATTAACATTACAGTGAATCATTAAAATTCATTGTAATGAATACTCTATAATTTGCATTTTCCAACAATATGATATTACATCAAATGCGATGCATAAATAAAATTGTTGTAAAGAAAAGTATAAAATCTTAGTCGACATTGTGGGAAATGGCAATTAAAATGGGAAATAATTATTACACTTAAAATCTTACTCTATTAAATCCAGACAGATGGCAATTACACATGTAAGAGGGAATATAAGGGAATAACAAATCATGACAGCAAGATTGAATGACATAGATAACTCGAGTACAGCAACCAGAACAAGTGCAACATTAATATGAAAAAAAATGAAGGCATACAATAAATGACAAATTTAACCTAAATCTTAGGTCAGCCACAAACACACAAAAACCCAAGCCATGATATACAAAACGTAAGAATTGAATTCAATGGGAAAACCAGTGAACACGACCAGAAAAATTGTGCAAACCCACGATAGAATTAAACTATTATATTCTAGTTCTTTGTTAGTTAAATAACTTGAATAAAAATTAACCGTGAGCAAAATACTCATCTTAAAACTGCGAAGAAGGCAGGAGGCTGATGGATAGAGGGAGACTGATGGTCGAGGGCGAGTTTGTTGCTTCAATCGATGGAAGCGAATTACGATTTTCAGTGGGAGGCTGTGGCGGTTTCTTATTTAGGGAAATTCATTTTCGGCTGGAGGAAAATGACTGGCATGGGGTTTTCTGGTGAAACTCGGTGTGGTGGACGAGGGTGACCATGGGTTGCTAGGTTTACATTTTTTTGTGCATGTCCTCAGGAAGAAGAAATAGTAGGAGAGAATTAGGATGGAAGCGGTGGAGACGTGGTGTATAGGAAACTAAAGCAGCAGCTGTTCAAAACAAATAAACAGATGAAACGAACAAAAAAAAGTATTCCCATAAACTCGTTCCACACCTCATACGTTCCACTTCAATTCAAATTCTTATGGATTCAATCCTGTCGTTATGTTGTATATGCTTGTAGATATTTCTCATTATTTAGTTGCATGGACACAAATGAGCATAGGAAATTATACATGAGAAACAAATTGAGTTTGGGTTACATTATTAAGGTGCATGGACACAGTTACATTATTAAGGTGCACAGACACAAATGGACGTATCGTTATGTGTGCATAGAGTCTTTTTAGTGTGCCCAGTATTAAGCAAAACTGTAACAACCGGGAATTTCGCTCGATCCGAATCAGTCGCTAAACCGACCAAGACCGTTCGAAACACCTGATTTTTTTGAGAACACGGCAAATTCAGACGCAGACGGAAGAACATTTCGTTGTTAATTACAACAATTCCATCAGAATACAAGAATATACAGAGTATAAATAAATATTACATAGAAAATATCAGAGATTTAAATTACATTTGAATACATCGCAGCGGAAAATAATACAATACACAACTAGAAGTAATACACGGATACAGAGCTTTCCGAGTATTGTTCCAGCTGTAAATCAGGATCCTGTGAATATAAATCTGCAAAACCAAAACTACTAGCTGCCCGTGTCAAAATAAGGGCACCCAGAGTTTAGGTTCAAACAATAAACTCTAGGTCAGTCATGGGACTGGTGTGAGAACTAAAACAGTTATTAATCTTTATTTTAAAGTTAGGTAAAATAAGAGACCACGCCGTATAACACGGAATGGGTTTACTCCCAAGAATACCAGTGCATAAAACAAACAGCGCAATGCTAAATAAAGAAAAATGAAGCTATTATAAGACCCAGGTCCCATCACACAATGCAACGCAAGCCGGAGGATAGGGTTTTTACCTTATAATAGCCAAGAATGCTTGATACGCTAAGTTTCGTCTTTTGATTCCTAATCAGACTCCAACCGTAAATTAGTAAGAGAATGATTCCCTAAGTATTAACCCTGAAGGCCGAAACCAACATCAGACCAATACCAAGGAAACCACCCATCTTAGCTCATTTCCAGTTAGTTTCTGATTTTATATACAATCATAAATATCAATCATAGGCGGCATGGGTACCATATATCATGTCGCCATACTAGGCTTTACAATCAAAACCGCAAATGTCACGCATTGGAAGTTGGATTTCCATCTGTGAACCAAGGCAAAGGGATCTTCCTGTGCTAATTCGAGACAATCTAGCCCATGTCTCAGGAACAGCCGCAACTGCACCATGGATCGTCAGGGCCGATCCACACGGAGTGGATTATAGTGCCTGAACAATACGTCTCCCCGCCCTATGGGGCATAAATGAGCCAACGAATGACTCCATCGGCTATACATAGTCACCGATATATCCGAGGCGCCTCGCAAACCAACAACCACATAAGTCAAACTCGTCAGGACATGTAAAACCACTGACGCCACTTCTAGCTAGAAGGAAATGCATGTCCTCCCTGAGGTCCTCTCCCGTTTCTGGTTCATAACCGAGGTGTGAGGCTCGCGAATCAACGTTACACAAAGCTATGACACACAGGTCGTGCTTTGATCATCAACCACAAGACTTTGCTTTTCAACAGAAGCCTTGATCATTCGCCACTTAGGCATGCCACACATGCAATTCACTCCATGCATTTGATATCCATCAATATATAACCCCTGAGCTCGTACGTCTCAGAGAAGGGCGTTAAGCAAGAGAATAAATTCTCCACCGCCAAACAGAAATATATTTAATAGAAATCAATCACACAGAATAAAATCCAATGTCAGACACACAGTCCATTTACAAGTTCGTTCTGGGTCTGAACAAAACCGGAGGCACTTTCCTCGCATATCCATCGATCACCAAATACGTTTGGACGATCACTAACTATTTCCATCTTCTTGGGTGTACAGCCCAATCAAGATCATTAGTAATCACCCAAACGATGTGAAGACTTCCGGTCTTCATCCACCGTCTTCATCTTCGACTCATTGTCGAATCAGTTATTCAGAATGGGATAACCCGGTCTTTCTGAATAACCCGCGTATATAATAAACAAGTGTTACACAAACACAACATACGCCTCATTCCAATTCATCAGTCACTAACCGTAAATTAATCAAGAGAATAATTCCCCAAATATTAACCCCGAAGGCCGAAACCAACATCAGATCAATACCCAGGAAACCATTCTGCTTAGCTAACCTACAGTTAGTTTCTAAATTTCACATTCTTAGGGAAAGGTTCCCATTAATTTTATCAAAGATAAATTCTTTTAAATTTATTTTTTAATCTTCCTTTGAATATCAATTCAAACTAGTCGGGATTAGCGAACCACACCGAAGTAATCATTTATTTTATTTCCCAATCCCAATCTATTCTTCCCATGAAGTAAAACTGGTAATACTTCATATCTAACACCACGGTGTTATCGCCAAATTGAATTACCATTTCACGTTCAAATCTAATTAAAGATTTAATTATCGCCCGGAGCAAAACTGGTGATACTCCATTCTCGATCTTTTCAATCCAATTAAAGATTCATTAAAACTTCACTTAGTTTTAATCTTTAACTGGGTTAAAGAATCAATGTCATTTAAAACACGGTTCACGATAAACCCAAAATCACATTCCATTCTATCAGCTTTTAACCGTAAAATAGCAAGTGAGCAATTCCCTAAGTATTAACCCCGAAGGCCGAAACCAACATCAGATCAATACACAAGAAACCATTCAACTTGACTAATCTCCAGTTAGTTTCTGATTTTCTTAACTCCGCTGGGTCTAAGAACAGCATTATTGAAGATACCGTTCACGACAACCCAAAATCACATTTGATATTAGATACAAGGCTCTGAATAGAAAATATATCGGCTTATATTCAATATCAAATTCTACGACCAATAAATATTGTATTGGAAATAACGATATAAATATATCTTTCAAATTCCCATAACAATATCTGCATCATCACGAAATCCAACATTGAAATATTCCGAAGACAATTTCGATTCAAATCCATTCCAATTCACTTATTGGAAATTCTGGTTATTTTCAAAACCATTTCAAATCCAATTTATTTATTTTAAAAATAAATAAATTATTATTCTAGTTCAAAACTAGTTCATTTCGATAAAAATCTATTTTTACCTTTTCAAATATGGAAATTTTCATCCCAATTCTTCCCAAATCATTTCTTATGATTTTACACAAATTATTACTATTTTTAATAATTTTATCAAGGCCCGTACAGTCGATTTCCATCAACGGCCATCGAACTGCATTTACAGCGACCTTTTCCAAATTTGATTTGGACATAATTCCAAATCCAACCGTTAGATTTCTAATTTCTAATATTCGTTAGAAAGCTCTTTTCGATACGAACTCAATGGTTCCGGTTTTAGGAGAATTCGACGGTCGAATCTCCCGTAATATCCGCTCTAAGTCAATGGTCGAAATTCGCGAACTACCGCGGCGCGGCGCGTTCTATTTAGGCCATTATATTATATATATAATATATACTTCGTCGATTTCCTTTCAAAACGTATTTTATAAATCGTTTTAAATTCGTTTTCAAAATGATTTCAACTTCCTTTCCAAATTCAAATCAAAATTGAATTTTCCCTTACAAATTCGTTTTAAATTCATTTCAAATTGATTTCAATTCAAAATCAATTTTTAATTCAGTTTCAGTTCGTTTTCAATTCAATTTGAATTTCAAATTAATTCAATTTCAATTTGAATTCATTTCTATTCAATTTCAATTCGAATTCAATTCTATTCAATTTCAATTCAAATTAATTTCTATTCAATTTCAATTCGAATTCAAATTTATTCGAATTCAATTCTATTCGATTTCAATTCGATTTCATTTCTATTCAATTTCAAATCGAATTCATTTCTATTCAATTTCAATTCGCTTTCAATTCAATTTGAATTCAATTCGAATTCAATTCTATTCAATTTCAATTCGTTTTCAATTCAATTTGAATTCAATTCGAATTCCATTCTATTCTATTTCAATTCGAATTCAATTCTATTCAATTTCAGTTCAAATTCATTTCTAAATATTCGATTTTGAAATCACTTTCAATATTCATTATAAAATCGACAAAATTCCCGTTCGTGTTAAAATGGCATGTAACTACTTAACACGGCTTCACATTTCTATTTTCAAATATTCTATTTCAAATATTTCTTTTTTCAAATATTTCTATTCGAATATTCTATTCAAATATTTCTTTTTCAAAACTGGAATGAGGCCCAATCAATTACCATATAATGTTAATTATATGGATTTTCTACAACACATGTATAAAATAACAACGATAAATAATCAACCATCATCCAGAGTGCACCACACGACTGCATAAGTATTAAATATAAATATTTAACGCTTATAACAGTCTGTCAATCAATCGATCGACATACAACTAATTATTGGGATTAGTGTATGTCATATATCATCCCAATACCCGTGTGGGGTTTAAATCAATCAAACACAGATTTTATTTGTGCAATTGGGCGATATGTAAAATTTATCGTCCCAATCAATATCAGTCAAATGTGTGTGTATAAACAAATCGTCCGATTTGTTTATATTTATTTCATTTTAAATACACGTTAAAAATTCTATTTTCAACTATAAAATAATTTTAACTATATAAATATTTTATTTCATTTCACATCACATCACACAATCAACTACACATCAAAATCAAACAAACAAGCATACAAGCCGTCCATGGTCTGTGGACGACGGGTGTCGGGTGCTACTAAACACCGTCTGCATCCTAGTATATATTTTAAATTAGAAATAAATTAAAAGTAAGGAGTTCTCACCTTGGGTTTCCACTCCGTCAGTTTTTATTGGATGGTCTGAGTTTCGTTTTTGCTTCCATTCAGTTCCATCACAATCTGTTTCACACGATTTTTATATCAAAGATCATATTTTTAATTTGACACTATAACAATCACATTTTTTATTATTATTATGTTATTTATATAAAAATCATGTTTTTATATACGTTATTTATAATCGAAAATAACATTTTTTAGTACGCTACAATATATGAAAACCATATTTTCATACAATTAAAAATTATATTTTTTTTCCTCGACTAAAAATCATATTATTTGCTAGTTCAAAAATCATATCATTTGCCCATTTAAAAATCATACTTTGCTAGGTTAAAAATCACATCATTTGCTAGGTAAAAAAATCATATCATTCGCTAGTTTAAAAAAATCATATCATTTGCTCGTTTAAAAATCATAATTTGCTAGGTTAAAAATCACATCATTTGCTAGGTAAAAAAATCATATCATTCGCTAGTTTAAAAAAATCATATCATTTGCTAGTTTAAAAATCGAAAACGATGCTAATTTGTATTTAAAAACAAGCTAATTTGTATATTAAAACTGATTTTTAAACAATGGATTTTAACATATATATACAAGAAAATTCACCTTCTCCTTTGCCTGTCGTCTTCCTTCAGAGACCAAGAAACCCATCGCTCCCTTTACAAATCCGCCTAGCGCCGCCTCCAAAAGCATCGCGCCATCGATCTGAACGCTCCCCTCGGACCGCCGACGCATCGCCATCAACCACCAGGAGCCTCGCCATACTCGAACGCGCCACCGTGCCTGAAAGCGAATGTGAACGACTTGACTTTGAGCCTGGAGAACTCGAAAACCGTAGCACCCCTTTTGATCAAACCACTTCAGATTGGAAGCCCTCAATTTCCTCTTTGATTTTTGTGTTGAATCCCTGTTGAAATTCGAAATCGTTTGGGAGCTTATTCGGTTTGAAATTTCAAACAGTTTTGAGTGGCGGCGGCTTCTAAACGACGGAGAACTAGGGTTTAGTTATTTATATATATATATATATATATATATATATATTCAATTTCAAAAAGTAAATTTTACTTCAAACTCAGATTCAATCCCAACGACTGTCGCCCCTAGCTAATTACCCCCATTCCGAACACAATGGGATATGTATCGTAGGCTGATTCGACAGTTTCGATCAGTTTCCGTCAAAATCAAAATATAACTCTATATATTGAATTCGAACGCACATTTCAATTTATCGGAGCCACATACTAACTCTATAAATTCCAGAAAAATATTTTCTAGCTTCGTATTGATGATACGGTCCTAACAAAACTAATTTCATCGAATTCTGAGACCGTTTGAAAAATGGCTATTTTCCAGTCGATTAAATTCAACTGAAACTGGTCAAAAGCGTTTTCCTTTGCCACGCTCACATATTGATTCGAAAAATTATAAATTTTGAAACCTAGCAATAATTTGACATCACAGATCCAACCAAAGTGGTTTCGTCGAAAACAGAGGTCGTTTGCAAAATGGCTATTTTTAAGGGCCGGAATTCCATAGCGACTATTCTGAATTTTCAACTGGACGTAACTTTTTATCCCCGCTATGAAATTTCAATTTTTCGGGTTCGTTGGTTAGATATTCCCAATTAGATTCTAATATTTTTGGTTTCTCTAAAATTCGGCTTATTTTGCACCCGGTACATTCATTTGAACTTTGAAATCGAATTATCGAACTACCGCGCCATTTTCAATTCCTTTTATAATTATAAATAATTATTTATATTCTAACGACGATTCAAATAAATATATACGTCTATTTCTATTCAAACTAAATTTCTCATCGCTATTATTTAAAATAATCTATTTTAAATATTCAAAATTCATCAAAATTGCCAAAATTTTAAATTTTAAATTTTAAATTGGCTCGCATTTCCGGGTTATTACAATCTCCCCCAGTTAAAACTTTTCGTCCCCGAAAAGGAACGAAGCCGAAAGTTGTTTAACTAATCAACTCAACTTTCATTATTTTCATTACGGCCTAAGTTCTTCAATTTTTCAGTTTCTAAGAACTTTTCAAATTTTTCAAAAATTTGGCTAATACCCTAAATTTTCAAAAAATTACGCCATAACCTCCCCTGCACCGGGGACTTCGGGATATTTCATATAGCCTCCCATGGCCTTATTCAATTCAAAAGAAAAAGAAAAAGCCAAGCGGCTAGCCAATCGGCTCATAGAATCATCATCACCCAAACAAAACAGTAAATTATGGTAAACATGTACCTATTTGTCGGGCAAACAATTTTATTCCTCTTCTCTAGCCTCCTTGCTATGACCTGTTCAATGTAAGTAAATGTATATGCATGCAAATGCGACAAATGTTCAATACAATTCAATATTTGGTACAATTTGGCTAAAGGTTCAACATTCTAATTAATCACAACTATAATCAAACAACACAATCATCAATAAATTAGTTGATTATCATTTCAAATTCATAATTTTGATACATAGTCAAAAAATCACATTTTTGGTGCCAAATCACAATAATAGGCCCTATCTAATTTTGGTTCTCACACCAGTCTAATGGAAATATATAGATATCACGCTTTCGGCACTCGAATATAAATACTGATGATGCGGTCGCATCATCAGAATTATCCCCGAGCGACTAGAGTGTGACTCTATATCCATCCAGGATATTGGAGGCTTCCAATACACGTGGATCAAACGTACATTAAAATCTCTATATACCTGATAGTCCAAATCAACATAAATAAATAATCAAATACGAATAATTGATTTAAATTTTCAAAACAAAATTTGTTTTCACTTTAAAAATATACCCTTCACACTCGTTCTAGGATACTACTGATCCCATCTCTAATGAGTCACTCCTATTGGATATTACTAATCCAATCTCTGATGAATCCTTTCGTATGGTTCTAATGTGTCTTGTTCTCTAAGCTTTGTAAACCAAAGCTCTGATACCAACTGTAACGACCGGGAATTTCGCTCGATCCGAATCATTCGCTAAACCGACCAAGACCGTTCGAAACGCCTGATTGTTTTGAGAACACGACAAATTCAGAAGCAGACGGAAGAACATTTCATTGTTAATTACAACAATTCCATCAGAATACAAGAATATACAGAGTATAAATAAATATTACACAGAAAATATCAGAGATTTAAATTACATTTGAATACATCGCAGTGGAAAATAATACAATACACAACTAGAAGTAATACACAGATACAGAGCTTTCCGAGTATCGTTCCAGCTGTAAATCAGGATCCTGTGAATATAAATCTGCAAAACCAAAACTACTAGCTGCCCGTGTCAAAATAAGGGCACCCAGAGTTTGGGTTCAAACAATAAACTCCAGGCCAGTCATGGGACTGGTGTGAGAACTAAAACAGTTATTAATCTTTATTTTAAAGTTAGGTAAATCAAGGGACCACGCCGTATAACATGGAACGAGTTTCCTCCCAAGAATACCAGTGCATAAAACAAACAACGCATTGCTAAATAAAGAAAATTTTGACTTATCAATTATCTGTAGAACCCTAGCTCGATATTTCATATCAACGTGGAGCGTACTCTTGGTTAGTTTTTTCTGGCTACGTCTTACTACACTCGCAGGTTTCGAGCTACTTGGCTAGCTGCGTAAGAGCTTCATGGCTTAGGGTCAACTTAGTCTCGGCTCGGATCGTTTGTTACGTATACTCCACTCACCTGTGTAGGCTCGATTCAATAGCATCCCCCTACTAATTAGGTTAGGGCGACATGCGTTAATTTTAGAAAATAAGTAATTAATTAAAATTAGCTCGGATTTGAGAGGTTTTTTGCGAAAAGTTTAAGCCAGCCAATGAAGCTATTATAGGACCCAGGTCCCATCACACAATGCAACGCAAGCCGGAGGATAGAGTTTTTACCTTATAATAGCCAAGAATGCTTGATACGCTAAATTTCTTCTTTTGATTCCTAATCAGACTCCAACCGTAAATTAGTAAGAGAACGATTCCCTAAGTATTAACTCTGAAGGCCGAAACCAACATCAGACCAATACCTAGGAAACCACCCATATTAGCTCGTTTCCAGTTAGTTTCTGATTTTATATACAATCATAAATATCAATCATAGGCGGCATGGGTACCATATACCATGTCGCCATACTAGGCTCTATAATCAAAACCGCAAATGTCACGTATTGGAAGTTGGATTTCCATCTGTGAACAAGGCAAAGGGATCGTCCTGTGCTAATTCGAGACAATCTAGCCCATGTCTCAGGAACAGCCGCAACTGCACCATGGATCGTCAGGGCCGGTCCACACGGAGTGGATTATAGTGCCTGAACAATACGTCTCCCTGCCCTATGGGGAGTAAATGAGCCAACGAATGACTCCATCGGCTTCTCATAGTCACCGTTATATCCGAGGTGCCTCGCAAACCAACAACCACATAAGTCAAACTCGTCTGGGCGTGTAAAACCACTGATGCCACTTCTAGCTAGAAGGAAACACATGTCCTCCCTGAGGTCCTTTCCCGTTTCTGGTTCACAACCGGGGTGTGAGGCTCGCGAATCAACGTTACACCAAGCTATGCCACACAGGCCGTGCTTTGATCATCAACCACAAGACTTTTCTTTTCAACAGAAGCCTTGATCATTTGCCACTTAGAAAATTCACTCCATGCATTTGATATCCATCAATATATAACCCCTGAGCTCGTACGTCTCAGAGAAGGGCGTTAAGCAAGGGAATAAATTCTCCGCTGCCAAAATTCTCCGCTGCCAAACAGATATATATTTAATTGAAACCAATCACACAGTGTAAAATCCAATGTCAGACACACAGTCCATTTACAAGTTCGTTCTGGGTCTGAACGAAACCGGAGGCACTTTCCTCGCATATCCATCGATCTCCAAATACGTCTGGACGATCACTAACTATTTCCATCTTCTTGGGTGTACAGCCCGATCAAAATCATCAGTAATCACCCGAACAATGTGAAGACTTCCGGTCTTCATCCACCATCTTCATCTTCGACTCATCGTCAAATCAGTTATTCAGAATGGGATAACCCGGTCTTTCTGAATAACCCGCGTATATAATAAACAAGTGTTACACAAACACAACATACGCCTCATTCCAATTCATCAGTCACTAACCGTAAATTAATCAAGAGAATAATTCCCCAAATATTAACCCCAAAGGCCGAGACCAACATCAGATCAATACCCAGGAAACCATTCTGCTTAGGTAACCTACAGTTAGTTTCTAAATTTCACATTCTTAGGGAAAGGTTCCCATTAATTTTATCAAAGATAAATTCTATAAATTTATTCTTTAATCTTCCGTTGAATATCAATTCAAACTAGTCGGGATTAGCGAACCACACCGAAGTAATCATTTATTTTATTTTCCAATCCCAACCTATTCATCCCATGAAGTAAAACTGGTAATACTTCATATCTAACACCATGGTGTTATCGGCAAATTGAATTACCATTTCACGTTCAAATCTAATTAAAGATTTAACTATTGCCTGGAGCAAAACTGGTGAGACTCCATTCTCGATCTTTTCAATCTAATTAAAGATTCATTAAAAATTCACTTAGTTTTAATCTTTAACTGGGTTAAAGAATCAGTGTCATTTAAAACACGGTTCACGATAAATCCAAAATCACATTCCATTCTATCAGCTTTTAACCGTAAAATAGCAAGTGAGCAATTCCCTAAGTATTAACCCCGAAGGCCGAAACCAACATCAGATCAATACACAAGAAACCATTCAACTTAACTAATCTCCAGTTAGTTTCTGATTTTCTTAACTTCACTGGGTCTAAGAACAGTATTATTGAAGATACCGTTCACGACAACCCAAAATCACATTTGATATTAGATACAAGGCTCTGAATAGAAAATATATCGGCTTATATTCAATATCAAATTCTACGACCAACAAATATTGTATTGGAAATAACGATATAAATATATCTTTCAAATTCTCATAACAATATCTGTATCATCACGAAATCCAACATCGAAATATTCCGAAGACAATTTCAATTCAAATCCATTCCAATTCACTTATTGGAAATTCTAGTTAATTTCAAAACCATTTCAAATCCAATTTATTTATTTTAAAAATAAATAAATTATTATTCTAGTTCAAAACTAGTTCATTTCAATAAAAATCTATTTTTATCTTTTCAAATATGGAATTTTTCATCCCAATTATTCCCAAATCATTTCTTATGATTTTACACAAATTATTACTATTTTTAATAATTTTATCAAGGCCCGTACAGTCGATTTCCATCAACGACCATCGAACTGCACTCACAGCGGCCTTTTCCAAATTTGATTTGGACATAATTCCAAATCCAACTGTTAGATTTCTAATTTCTAATATTCGTTAGAAAGCTCTTTTCAATACGAACCCAACGATTCTAGTTTTACGAGAATTCGACGGTCGGATCTCCTGTAACATCCGTTCGAAGTCAATGTTCGAAATTCGCGAACTGCCGCGGCGCGACGCGTTCTATTCTGGCCATTATATTATATATATAATATATATAATATATACTTTGTCAATTTCCTTTTAAAACGTATTTTATAAATCGTTTTAAATTCGTTTTCAAAATGATTTCAACTTCCTTGTCAAATTCAAATCAAAATTGAATTTTTCCTTACAAATTCATTTTAAATTCATTTCAAATTGATTTTAATTCAAATTGATTATTAATTCAATTTCAGTTCGTTTTCAATTCAATTTGAATTTCAAATTAAATCAATTTCAATTCGAATTCATTTCTATTCAATTTCAATTCGAATTCAATTCTATTCAATTTCAATTCGAATTCAATTCTATTCAATTTCAATTCGAATCTATTTCTATTCAATTTCAATTCGAATTCAATTCTATTCAATTTCAATTCGAATTCAATTCTATTCAATTTCAATTCGAATTCATTTCTACTCAATTACAATTCGAATTCATTTCTATTCAATTTCAATTCGTTTTCAATTCAATTTGAATTCAATTCGAATTCAACTCTATTCAATTTCAATTCGTTTTCAATTCAATTTGAATTCAATTCGAATTCAATTCTATTCAATTTCAATTCAAATTCAATTCTATTCAATTTCAATTCGAAATCATTTCTAAATATTCGATTTTGAAATCACTTTCAATATACATTATAAAATCGACAAAAATCTCATTCGTGTTAAAATGGCGTGTAACTACTTAACACGGCTTCGCATTTCTATTTTCAAATATTCTATTTCAAATATTTCTATTCAAATATTCCTTTTTCAAATATTCTATTCAAATATTTCTTTTTCAAAACTGGAATGAGGCCCAATCAATTACCATATAATGTTAATTATATGGATTTTCTACAACACATGTATAAAATAACAACGATAAATAATCAACCATCATCCAGAGTGCACCACACGACTACATAAGTATTAAATATAAATATTTAACGCTTATAACAGCGGTCAATCAATCGACCGACATACAACTAATTATTGGGATTAGTGCATGTCATATATCATCCCAATACCCATGTGGGGTTTCAATCAATCAAACACAGATTTTATTTGTGTAGTTGGGCGATGTGTAAAATTTATCGTCCCAATCAATATCAGTCAAATGTGTGTGTATAAACAAATCGTCCGATTTGTTCATATTTATTTCATTTTAAATACACGTTAAAAATTATATTTTCAACTATAAAATAATTTTAACTATATAAATATTTTATTTCATTTCACATCAAATCACACAATCAACTACACATCAAAATCAAACAAACAAGCATACAAGCCGTCCATGGTCTGTGGACGACGGGTGTTGGGTGCTACTAAACACCGTCTACATCCTAGTATATATTTTAAACTAGAAATAAATTAAAAGTGAGGAGTTCTCACCTTGGGTTTCCACTCCGTCAGTTTTTATTGGATGGTCTGAGTTTCGTTTTTGCTTCCATTCAGTTCCATCACAATCTATTTCACACGATTTTTATATCAAAGATCATATTTTTAATTTGACGCTATAACAATCACATTATTATTATTATTATGCTATTTATATAAAAATCATGTTTTTATATATGTTATTTATAATCGAAAATAACATTTCTATGCGCTACAATATATGAAAACCATATTTTCATATAATTAAAAATTATATTTTTTTCCTCGACTAAAAATCATATTATTTGCTAGTTTAAAAATCATATCATTTGCTCGTTTAAAAATCATACTTTGCTAGGTTAAAAATCATATCATTTGCTAGGTAAAAAAATCATATCATTCGCTAGTTTAAAAAAAATCATATCATTTGCTCGTTTAAAAACCATACTTTGCTAGGTTAAAAATCACATCATTTGCTAGGTAAAAAAAAATCATATCATTCGCTAGTTTAAAAAAATCATATCATTTGCTAGTTTAAAAATTGAAAACGATGCTAATTTGTATATTAAAACTGATTTTTAAACAATGGACACCTTCTCCTTTGCTTGTCGTCTTCCTTCAGAGACCAAGAAACCCATTGCTCCCTTTACAAATCCGCCTAGCGCCGCCTCCAGAAGCGTCGCGCCATCGATCTGAACGCTCCCCTCGGACCGTCGACGCATCGCCATCAACCACCAGGAGCCTCGCCATACTCGAACGCGCCACCGTGCCTGAAAGCGAATGTGAACGGCTCGACTTTGAGCCAGGAGAACTCGAAAACCGTAGCACCCCTTTTGATCAAACCACTTCAGATTGGAAGCCCTCAATTTTCTCTTTGATTTTTGTGTTGAATCCCTGTTGAAATTAGAAATCAGTTGGGAGCTTTTTTGGTTTGAAATTTCGAACAGTTTTGAGTGGCAGCGGCTTCTAAACGATAGAGAACTAGGGTTTACTTATATATATATATATATTTATTTATTTATTTTCAATTTCAAAAGGTAACTTTTTACTTCAAACTCAGATTCAACCCCAACGATTATCGCCCCTAGCTAATTACCCCCATTCCGAACATAATGGGATATGTATCGTAGGCTGATTCAATTGTTTCGATCAGTTTCCGTCAAAATCAAAATATAACTCTATATATTGAATTTGAACGCACATTTCAATTTACTGGAGCCACATACTAACTCTATAAATTCCAGAAAAATATTTTCTAGCTTCGTATTGACGATATGATCCTAACAAAACTAATTTCATCGAATTCTGAGACAGTTTGAAAATTGGTCATTTTCCAGTCGATTAAATTCAATTGAAACTGGTCAAACGCGTTTTCCTTTGCCACGCTCACATATTGATTCGAAAAATTACAAATTTTGAAACCTAGCAATAATTTGACATCACGGATCCAACAAAAGTGGTTTCATCGAAAACCGATGTCGTTTGCAAAATGGCTATTTTTAAGGGCCGGAATTCCATAGCGACTATTCTGAATTTTCAACTGGACGTAACTTTTTATCCCCGCTATGAAATTTCAATTTCTCGGGTTCGTTGGAAAGATATTCTCAATTAGATTCTAATATTTTTGGTTTCGCTAAAATTCAGCTTATTTTGCACTTGGTACATTCATTTGAACTTTGAAATCGAATTATCGAACTACCGCGCCATTTTCAATTCCTTTTATAATTATTTATATTCTAACGACGATTTAAATAAATATATACGTCTATTTCTATTCAAACTAAATTTCTCGTCGCTATTATTTAAAATAATCTATTTTAAATATTTAAAATTCATCAAAATTGCAAAAATTAAAAATTGGCTCGCATTTCCGGGTTATTACAATCACTTTGTTTCATTAATATTGGGTTCACATGTTTGTACCACAAGGCAAAGTTCTATTATAAGAGTTTATGCCAGTGCATTGCTTTTCAATTCATTTCTGACTGTTTAGTACCAGGTGAAGGTTATAGATCGTATATGCTGACCCAAAATGGCTAAAAAATATAACGAACCCAAATAGGGACACGTCGAGCTCAAATGACTCCGTTTCCAAAATGAAATGCGGAAGCTATTTCGAAATTTTATGGTGCACCGAGAACCGAAACTGACAAATAAATATACTACCATGATCAGTGTGATGAGACGGATGGAACGATACATAGTTTGCAATGCCATGACGCTCTGATAAAAAACGTGACCCCTTTTAATGTAAAGTTCGCATGGGAAAATAAGTAAACGGAGGTCAAAGCGTCTGCTATTCATGAAACAAAAATGGCGTTTATTCCTATAATTCAATCTAGTATTTTTGCTTTAAATTCACTCAAATTCCGACAATGTTTTATTCGTCACGATTTTAGTAAATCTTTAATAAATTAACGCGAATGAAACAAACTTACATATTTTTCTACGAAATTCATTCTTCTGCTATGTCTAATTAGGTGCATCTCAAATAATCAATTTCAGATTTTTTTTATTTTACATTTTAATTTTATTTTAGATATGTCGGTTGCCACTATCGCAAATAATCATCAAAAATCGATTCAAACGGAGTGACTAAACTTTGACGTCTTCGATGAAAAATTATTTAGATAACTTCTACATGAAAATAATAAATCTTAAAGATAAACGTTTCATTATAAATCAATTTCAAATTTTAATTCCCAAATAAATACATTCTAAATTAAATTTATTGTTTAATTCTTATTGTAAACCATTTTAAATTCAATAATTTAATTTAATTCAATAACTTAAATGATTGAAATATACGGGATGTTACAACATTCTACCGACTTACGTGAAATTTTGACATTATCACTAAATTTGGATTATTTTGACACTAAGTTCATATCAATCACTTTAGATACATTCTACTTATTTTATAGAAACTATTATGGATGTTTTATGCAAGTTTATATAATTATATGATTATTGGCTATATGGATAGTTGTTTGTCTATGTTAGTTAAAACCATCGCCCGTAGGCGATTTAGTGTTGGGGAAAATCTCTTTGTTAGAGTTTGGTGTATTTCAATCAAATGCGCATGATGATGACCCTAAGGATGTGATAGTGTTTAAAGCCTATTGAGTAAGCACACAACGACGAGAAACTCTAAGGATGAGATAAATTTTGGAAGAAGTACCGGAGCATGTGGACAGTTATGAAGACGATAAAGCATTGATATATACCAACTAATTAGAAGACGGTATAGCATCAAAGCTTGTAGACTGATCTTGAGGTAGAGGACATTGAAGTATAGCAACTAATCTGAAGGCAGAGAATGGATTTTGTGATATGCTTAGATTTTGAGATGGATGCTAAATATTTTCATTTGTTGTGTATTTAACAATTTTGGTTAAGTACATGAGCAAAGTAGCCATAATTAATTGCAGTATAGTAATCGATATCGATTACTATTTATGATGGCCTATTTGTCCAACTTTGACGATGATGAGGCTTCATGAAGCAAGATGTGACGTTTGGCTCGATAGTGGTTTCATCCTGAAGGCTCTTCAACTGGTGATTTTAGCACTAAATGTAGGACACATGGTGCTTCAACGCGGTGATTTCATCATTTGACAATGGTAGTGCCGTGACGAGAAGGGGAACCTTAATTGTTGATGGATCTACTATGAGAGGAAGAGTGTGAAATTATAAGTCAATATGATGAGAATATCAGTCAAGATGATGAGACATAAGTCTACATGATGAGACTATTAGTCAAGGTGGTAGGACGAGGTTTATAGGAAGGATTATTTTATGACATACGATGGGTCCAGAGTCTTTCCAAAACCAAAAAAGCTTCTGATAGGAGCTAAAAAGAACAGTCCAAGGAAGAGTCTTCTGCTGAGAGCGTCTGCAAAGATATCATTGATAACATAGTTTTGGATGGATATTCATGAAGCAATGATATTTAGTGATGATGTCTATTGGGCATACGATGGCCTTTGGATGCTTCACTTGGGGATACGATAGGTCTTGTAGATACTCTAATTGTATGATTATGTGAGCTGGATTCTCTGATTATATGGTTTATATAGTCTCTTATGTTTTACATTAATGATTTGTACTATATTTTATCTAATGCGCTGTGAGATACTCGATAGGTTTTGTGATTGTGTTTGTATCCCTTTCCTTCTCTTCGCTTCCTTTCTCTCTCCTTCCTTACCGTTTCTCTTACTTTCTTCCATTTCTTTACCTCAAGAATCTTTGTGCATTGGTCATGTGCTTATACAGTGCATTATTAGTTAATATGAGTATAGTGTATGGCAGTCATCACATTCGTGAACTTATCTGATTACACATTCATTAACACACAAAGTGGAGTTTACTAACTTACAGTAAACGCTCTAGTAAACCAGTGTAATATGTGATGCACAATCATTACTTGAATAGTTACTATTTAGTGTAGCACCTTGCACTTTTAAATAAAAAAAGAATTGAAATAATTGGGAACAATGAAAATAAGCATTTTGGAATTGTCAGAGTTTAGTCTCGAAAGTTATAGCATTAGTTTCATGGAAATTTTCAAATAGACTTACATATATAAAATATGCCGAATGGAGTTCATATGGAAAAATAATTAATGTTTGAAGTTCTATCCCGAAAAATAATTTTACACGTAAACGTGTGTAAATATCTTTAATTTATAAATATGTACACGTATTAATTCCAGAAATAACACGTGTTTGAAATTCGAAATAAACACGTTAATAAAATGAATTAAATCAAAAAACAAGTGGAAAGTAATTAACTTTGAACTGAAACGTTTAAATAATTAGTATGCACAAAACAGAAATGGAAAGTCACACAAGGAAAATGGGTTTGGTTGGCCCATCGATAGGTTGGGTAGACCCAGGAGTCGACCCCTGTAGGGTCGGGTCAACCTAGATGTTGACCCATACATGAGTTGGGTCGACCCATCATGTCAAAAATGATGTATTATGGCTATTTTCGACGATGAGATCTAATTCATTTTAAATCGAAGGAATATGGTTCATATGGACATCTGTAAATAAATGTGTACGACTAACCTCTAAACTCATTTTTTTGACTGGACATGGAAGCTCTGTTATTTTCCTTTCTCTTCTAAGTCTTTAGAAACTAAAAATTAGATTTAGTTATTTTAATTCAAGACCTGAAGGTAGAAACTAAAAATTTAGAAAATAGACATCTGAATTCTCTATCCGTATAAGGTAATTTGTTTAGATTTACTTTTAATTAGTCTATTTTATTTTCTTTTAGATCCAGATCTATAAATTTGTGTAAACTCCATTTTGTAGATTCAAAAAGGTTTACAAAAGTGAAAGCCTATGAACAATAAATATGGACTCAAAAATCAAATCTTGAACTTGGAGTGCTTTTCTAGGTGAGTGTATTTAAATTATATATCTAATGATATATAATATCATTAGATTACAGTCAAATTGTCGAATTTTGCATAAGTCGTGTTTAGGATAATCCTGATTATAAATTGTTATAAGAATAGTTATATGAAATTAATATATTGTGGAATTGAATCCTAATAAATGAACATGAGTAACGTTGGGTTTGAGAATTATGGAAAAGGGGCATAAGCCTAAAAGTGAGAAGTAAATGTTAAAACTCGGGAATTGAGATAAAATGGGGATCCTTATGAATAAATTGATTTGGAAGTTTGTAACACCCTAAAATTTAGTACACTATAACCATACTTAAAAGATAATAAATTAGGTGTTACTTAATTAAATATCGTGGAATTAAATAAAACCAACTTTACCGTTGCGTTCTTCTCGGAATTCTAGTTCAGATGGAGCCCAAGCTTACGTAAAACGGATAACGTACGAAGAAGTTATGAACCTTAGAAGTTTGCATATACATAAGGAGGATATATATAGATATTTTCAAATTAATTCAAACCAAAAACAACGCGCCGAAAACAAACGTTATGGGACGATCCAACCTGGGCTTGGATCGACCCATGCATGGATGGGGTCGACTTATGGGTTGACCTAGGGGGTAGGTGGGTCAACCCACCTAGATTTGGAGCAGATTCTGAATTATGTATTTTATGGATAGGTTCATCGCTAACTTAGCGCTTGGCTTGGATTAAAACCCTAGGATCTAACGGTTAATGGTTGGCTCTATTAATCTATGTATGGGGCTTTCTCTCCCATATTATCTACACACAATTCTTCATCTTTCTCTCTGCCTCCATTAATATTCTAAATTAAATAATAAGATGGGCGTAATTCTTTTCCTATTATACATTTTTGGACTGAACCGTGGGTTGATTTAGGTGTCATTAATGATGGTTTTGTTACATACATGGAAAGTTTGCAGTCCGGTGTTCTTATGAACAACAATGTTGAAGACATTATAAATAACAATTTTGTGAGGTTGCCGAACTCCACTAATCATAACATCAATGTTTATGGCAAAGAAATCATACTGCATCTATTAAAGGCTTTAGCAATGGTGATGCTATATCGAATTGCAGAGGTGAGCAGTTTCAAATTAATACTGTTTATAAAATCTTGCATGGTATTTCAACTATGAATTATTGCAGTTTGCACAAAGCTATTTGGCGAACGGACAGCTCTTCAAACAAAAGATAAACTTGCTAACAAAATCATGATGAAAACGCCATGCATCTCTTCTTTCAATGCAATGTTACAAATACCCTATGGTGTGATGCCTTGCAGCAAATTGATGATGGTGGCAGTGCATACATTGGCAATAACGAATGGGATAGAATACAAAGGGAAATGCGAGGAAGGAGCGACAGATCGAGGATTGTTTGCTATATTTTGAAGAAGATTGTCAACAATATTTGGAGACAACGCAACGTGAGAGTCTTTGATGTGAATAAAGCGATGAATTTTGGTTGATGGAAAAATTTTGTTTGGCGCGACATCAGGGATGGGCTTAAATTCTTAAAATTCACTTATGACCCTGGTATTTTTGGCTAAGCAATTTGCTTGCTGTGTATATACATGTCCTCTGTCAGTTTCCTTTAGTCATTGGTATGCCTTGTAGCCTATGTTTTTCTCCTTGTTTTATTTTTCTCTCCTTGTGCAACTTTGTAATCGTCTTTGGTATATCAATAAAATGGTAGGGGGTCATTTAACCCCCATCGGTTTTGCTAAAGAATAATAATAATAATAATAATAAGATGGGGAGACTCTGCTGAAATCTGGATTAACAAAGAAGATTCAAGATCTATAACCAACCTTCGACCATGCATTCAACAAAAAGGATAGAAGTGGACCTTTCTACAATGACATATATTTAAGAGGTTTAATTTCTTCTTCACCAAGACCCGTTGTGATTTCCTTGTTATTTTCGGATCTGATACCTAAATCTATATCATGACATTCAAATAAAATTGGGTTTCTTTAGAATATGTAGTGTTTATAAGATAATTACTATACATGTTGTTCACTGTTAATCACGTATGACGTTGTTACAAGTAAATTATATACTTTTACCATTGAATAATTAATTAGTTATGTGTATCTATCTTCCTTTTCCTTATTTCTACTGTTTTAGTCTATTTCCAGTCTTGCTTATATGCCTATGTGATTTCATTTTGTTCTTCTTCCTCGATTATTTTTCCCTTTTGGTTTACGCTAAGCCTAGGCCTTTTGGAAGCCTAGGCCATGTCCGATTAAAGTTTGCATATAGTAAAAATTGGGATAATAAGAAATGACATGAAATTGGGAATTTGGGCATATTGTTAAATTGAGGATTATTTGAATGTAATTTGGGAAAGGGATAATATGCATATGCTTGTACCTGCTATAAATTGGGGATGTAATGAAAAGGGGTAATATGCATATGCTTGTACTTGCTGTAAATTGCGAATGTAATAGAAATGCACAATATGCATAATAATTGTACATGCTGTAATTTGGGGGCATAATCGAATGAAATAGTATGCATATGTATAAATATGTTAGATTTGACTTAATACAGACATTAAATAAAAAGGACGTGTTAAAATTATGTAAGTACCAGATGTAGGTTAGTAAACTGTATCACTATAGTAATTATACATACATCTGGGTAGGTGTTTTGGCGAAGGGTTGTACACACATAATAACATGTAATATTGCAACCACACTTATTAGTAAACTTAAACCTGCTATGTTAAACCTGATTATTAATAAGCTAAAAAGTCCCTCGTTCTGCTGTTGTATCTCGTTTTGGGGACTCTTAAATCCTAGTTACTTGGGGGTACAAGCTTAGGGGTTTTGGCTTGTGTCAATCTGCTGTTTTAAACCTATATAAGTCAGTATCCTTGTTGATATTTTGTTAGAGGGCCTCACATTAGGTAGGGGCCAGGGCACACTTTACTGAACTGGATAGTATGAGGCTCACATAGGGAAGGTGGGTACGGGCGTGTTCCGGTGGAGTCATGAGCGTGCAAGAGTCCGATTAGGGAAACTATGTTGCTACAACACCAGTAAGTAGGTCCTTGTTATATAAGTTGTTGGATTAGGGAGTGATACACTCTACTATTGGGGATGACACAGGGTATTTACAAAGTAGAGAGCTGATCGCATGGGTAGTAATTATGGTACACCTAATCTACTGTTATGTAATTAGGGTAACACCTAATCCTATTATGTAATTAGGGTAACCCTAATCCTACTGTTAATTCCTTCTATTAAATCCTGTTGTTTCTGTTAAACAATTAGGTTAACACATAATCCTGTTATACTAGTATTGGTGCTGACACAACCTGTTTTTAGGGATATAAATGAGAAGCATTACTTGATCACTGTTTATTCCTGTTTTATCCGGATGTTCCTGTTCATCCTGTTTATCATGTTTATATTGTTGCCTTATATGATACAGTACTTTCTCATCCGGCCTTGTTTACCTTTCTTGGTATCTCTATTTTTATGCATATTTGAAAATCACTAGAACTCGCTAGAATTAATGTCTAACCCTTTTTGTTTTCGCTTCTTTCTTCGTTTTCTCCCCCAGGTCCTCAGAGTGGTAGCACTCCTCGGTGATTATGACTTTCTCTTTCATCTTGGATCTTGATTTTCGGAGATATATCATTTTCAATAATAACGTTGAAATTTTCCGGTGCTTATTTTATATATGTTTTGTGAATTTCTGTACTGTTTACCCATAGCGCTTCACGAATCTTAATGCATTCTCTTTTGAGTGGCATTAACGGACGTGGGGTGATTTGGAAGTTAGTGTTAGGTTAATTGGTTAGTTGGGAGAAGGTGATGCATTTCCATAATTTAATATTGTAGGAAAGATGGTAAATGTAATTGCAAGAATAAAAAAGATAAGGAAAGTAGGGTTGGTGCAAAATTGGGAGGTTGCTGTGTTTTTCACTATCCAACAATTAAGAAAAGAATAAAAGGAATATCTTAGAATTATGCGTTCTATTTATAGAGAATATTAAAATAAGAAAGTAGATTTTAATGCAGTTTATATAACCAACCAAGTGGGGGTATGACTACTTCCTAGAATTAAACCTATAACAACTATAAAGTAAGTAAATCTGTAATGAAAGAAAGTAACAGATGAGAAGTGATAATTCGGTTATTTACAGTTTTCTACAATTAATTACATATGTTATTTAAAGTTCCTACACATGTGATGTTGGTTACAAGACGCAGATTTAATCCTCCTTTTCCACGTGAAAAATAGAATGAAAATTATGACTTTGCAAACACGGATAAAATATAAGAGAACTAAATCTACAATAAACATATGTGCAAATTGTTAAAACGTAATACGGAGGAATTAGACTGAATTTGGCGAATTTGTAAGGATTTATAGTAAATTATGACAAGTGTTATAATTTAAAAAAATAACAGAAAAATAAGGATAGTAACGTAAGGATACATATCATCATTGTCAGAGCAATAACGGGAAAGACTGGTGCCAAACCAAAAGGCAAATGATCTTTTACTATCGAGATACTAGATGAGAGATAAATCCAACTGGATGTTTAGATTATCTGCTGCAGGGCACAGTAACTTAGCTCTTTATGGGTCTTTAAACTAGCCGAGGGGGGATGTGTGTAACACAACGTATTTCTAAGATAATAAAATAAGAATAAATTAATTAAATAATGAGAATTAAGTAAAACAGACTATGTTATTGCGTCCTTCTCGGAATTCTGGTCAAGATAGGCACCTGCTTTGCGTAAAACAGACATCATATGAAGAAGTTATTAAGCCTAGAAGTTTGTATACGCACAAGATATATATATATACAGACAAATTAAAATATAAAATAAAGAATAAAATAAGGACTGCATGTAACAAATACATGCACTGAAAAAACATGTAATGCATGCATTGAAAGAAAGAAAGGAATGGTTGCATGCAATGTAAATATGTTGCATGCACCGATTTGCAAACATAATGCATTAACATTAAAAGAAAAAGATTCATACAATAGTTTAATTTAAGTACTGTAACTAACATGAAAAAGAGAAGTAAGGAGAGAAACAATAATTATCATTGTTCTAAGACTTATTAACAAAAGATTTCATAGCTTAGTTGGTTAAGGCATTGGTTGTAACATGGAGGTTGGGGGTTTGAACCCCGGCGGCGGCATAATTTTTATC
Source organism: Allium sativum (assembly GCA_030737875.1). Lineage (NCBI taxonomy): Eukaryota > Viridiplantae > Streptophyta > Magnoliopsida > Asparagales > Amaryllidaceae > Allium > Allium sativum. Next base: position 992,423,213 of record CM060910.1, on the reverse strand, counting down.
TTTGTTTTAGAGAGGGCCAACTGAACATGGAAATATATGTACGTATACAAATTCAGAATTTGAAAGCATAAGAACGTACATATAAGGAAATAAAGAAAATATATGTATATATGTGAGAATATATATATGCATAAATATATGTATACAAAAGATAAAATTCAAGATAAGGCTTCAATCAATGAAATATGGAAAGAATCAAATAACGGTGAAATTTCGTTTGAATTTTGAAAATAAAATGAAAGTTGGCGTATATATATACGCGTAAAATGGTCGGTAGAGGAATTGTATACATATAAGAATATTTTGTGTGAATAAAACAGTTAAATAAATTCTAGAAATTCAAAAGTTCGAAAATCAAATTTCTATTCCAAAACAATCCAAACATTCGAAATTTAAATTTCTGCGAAAAAACAGCTTACGGGACCCAACGCTGACTCTACACTGCGTGTACGATAAGATTTGGCTAGATTCATTTGCGAACCTAGACTATTTTCTTAACTGGGTTCAATGCTGACTCAGCGCTGTAACACCCCACTCCCGCTATGATCACTCACAAAGGGAATGCCATAACATCGGTGGAGTATTTTAGTGAATATAGAACAGAAAAATTACAACAAGACAGATATAAATAGTACTTGGAATTTTAAAACATCATCTCATAACAGCGGAAGTAAAACATGTCTGGTTACATCATAAACCCATAATAAAAGTCAAGTACAATATCCATCAAAATAAAGAAATACATAATCCCACTCTCATACAATAGCCAAAACAAAAGAAAAGATAACTGGATAACTGGAGCTTTACATCTATCCAAGCTCCTAAAGACTGGAACCGCAATCCGATCAAGCTCCACTACTGCCAGGATCCACCACAGGACCTGAGGGTTGGGAAAAAGATAAAAACAACGGGGTCAGACATAAGTCTGAGTGAGTCCTATAACTTTAACAATACAATCGTTAAAGTAACCAGAGAAGACATGAATTGATATACGGTAACATATAGGGATGAATAGCTACCCTAAGCAATCAACTAAACTAAGATAAAGGATAAAGACGCATCTACCCCTCCTAAGGTAAATTACTAAACTGCACCACACCAGTCGTTCCTAACTTAAAGGTTGATCCCACCCATGGCTTATAAAATTAACTTAATAGTACTTGCGTACCCCTAGGTGACCAAGTAGGCGCCACGGGGCCCTACACTCCACCAGGTGTACACACTACTCCCCATTCGATCGGCTCCCTAACGTAGATACCCGTGCTGGCCCCACCATGGGGTGTACTATTCCCCCAACGTGGCAACCCGATATAATTAACGGTGCACGGCTTATATCTACACGATGCAACAACGACTTATCTACCAGCCCGGGCCCACTCACGCATATGAAGCCCGTTGGACTTGCGTTGCCATCGCTAACCCGTTTTGGCCTCTTATAATCAAGCCCAATATGCGTGTCCCGTCACTCGACATGGGTCGAGCCCACAAAGATACGTTTGGGATATTGGTTGAAATGGGCCCCCACAAGCTACCCACTTAAGCTTGTCAAATATCTAGTGTATCCCACTTAACCCTTTAATCATGTTTAATTACATGTTTCTCTTGGTTAAGTATACTAATCGTATTTTCTATTGCCACCCAAGGCAACCCACTTAAGATTCCACATGCCACCCAAGGCACCCACTTAACCCCTCATGTCCCACTACATGCTATAATGGTTAAGTGTTTCTTAATTAATTAAGACCGTGATCTCCCGTAAAGACCTCCCACATTAGACTGACTGTTATGACCGCCTGGTTAAGCCGGTAGAATCCGGGCAGTCTTACGTCATAACAGAGTCTAACCTCGTATCTTTACCTTAATCACGTTTTTAATTTGTGCCTAAGACCTCTCACATTGGGCTGACATTTGTAGCAACTGGTTAAGCCGGTCGGGTCCGGGCAGTTTTACACTACAAATGAGTCCAACCTCGTGTCTTAGTCAATTAATTACACCTAATTAATCACCCTCATAATTTTATATTAATTATCCCTAATTAATCAAGTTTTTCTTAACATGGGTAGACCTAACTCAATAGGTAAATTCCCATGGGGTAGACCTAACTCAATAGGTAAATTCCCAACACATAGTATGGGTACACCTAACTAAATAGGCAAATTCCCATACTATGTTCATTTATTTTATATTATGCATAATTAAATTAATTTCACCCAATCTTATTAACCTATGCATTTAATTACCCCATCGTTCCCACGTAATTTCGTTCTCATGATATAACACATATAAAAGGTGTCAACTTGCATATGAATGAACATGTTTCAAAGGTGCCATCTTGCATATTAACAAACACATAACTTGCACATGCACTTGCATAACAAGTCACACAACTTGCATATAATATGTCACATAACTTACATATTCACTTGCATAACAATCTTGCATATTAACTCATAGACTTGCATAATGTGTCATCATGAACTTGCATATTAACAAACATATAACTTGCATATTTACGTACATGTAACTTGCATATTAACAAACATGTAACTTGCATATTAACAAACATGTAACTTGCATATTAACAAACATGTAACTTGCATATTTACTTACATGTAACTTGCATATTGACAAACATGTAACTTGCATATTAACAAACATGTAACTTGCATATTAACAAACATGTAACTTGCATATTTACATACATGTAACTTGCATATAAATAAACATGTAACTTGCATATTAACAAACATGTAACTTGCATATTTACATACATGTAACTTGCATAGCATATCACCATGAACTTGCATAATATGCATATGATTACATAGCCCACAACTTGCATATTTAGCATCATGCAAACATAACATACATCATATTAAACTTGCATAAACTTACATACTCAACATGCATAAACATACATACTCAACATGCATAAACATAAGATTAATGCTAACATCATATCATATGATTCAAAGCTCATTAATCCACATACAAAACCATAAATCTCATCACATCCCATCTAATTAGTTTACCAAAAGATCATCAAAGTGATAGAAACTCACAACTAGCAACTTTGCACACCAAATAAAGAAGATTAAGATGCTAAGAAGAGATTAGAGGTTGATTTGAGAGTGATTAGCATGCAACCCTCTTCATAAAATTAGTGGAGGCCATGAGAGCTAGCATTTTGCCATAGTTTAGTTACTAGGTTTAATTATGAATGAATTAGGGTAGGGTTAGGGTCTTATTTATAGGATTAGAAAGTGTTTTAGGCCCTTAGATTAACCCTAGATTAGATTAGGACCCTTAGATTTAGGAAATCTCTAGAACCAGCCCTCCTAGCCAGCCTGAAACCCAACCTGGTGCAACCTGGTGCACCCAGGTTCACTGGGCGCCTGGACCCTGTCGACAGGCAAGTCGACAGGCATGTCGACACCCCTGTCGACAGGCCTGTCGACAGCCCTGTCGACATGGGCTGGGCGGGAAGCTTCCCGCCTGACCCCGCCTGGCCCAGCCCAAATCTGAAATTTAAATTTTAAATTTCCTAAAACTTCTTTGGGCCATAACCGGGCCATACGGACTCCGATTCTCGAAAACTCGGACTCTATTTCGCGTATTTTTCCGAGACGAACGCAATGACGCAGCCCGTTTCCCCTAATTCCCACATCTAAGATTAATTATACTTTAATTTCTAACCATTAGTGTTAATTGAAATTCGGGGTGTTACATTCTCCCCTACTTAAAGGATTTCGCCCTCGAAATCTCTAAGTTAAGAAGAACGTATCCTACCAACCAAACAACCATCTACTAAACCATCAACCACAAGCAACCATTGTCCTTAGAAACTTCTAATGATGTATGAACATATGCAGAAAGTGTGTGTATATGTCCGTATACTAATGCAAAATCAGGCGGTCTACTGATTCAGTCGACCTCCTTAATGCAAACCATGATAGTGCCATGCATCCAATATGTATGCGAAACCCTATTGACACATACAAATTTCTACATGCGTGCACAACCATACACAAAAATGCATCATCCATATGATAATACAGCCATGATACATCCATCAATTCTATCTACCACATCCATTTATGCAATATGCAACATGAAGTGTCTGAGCCGATCTAGTGCCTAATGTGTGTGTATATGCATCCACGAGCAACCACTAGCAATCAATTGCATCCACATGCATCCATCAACCATAACATGTTTCAAACACATGTTTCAACCATAGGTTTTACCCTATCTAAAGGTCCTAGGTACTAGCGAGAGGATATACTAAAGATAAGATAAGTACTAGACAAGCGATAAAGGAGAAGTTAAAAGACATACTCTCAAAAAGAAATGGATACAAAGAACGCATCTTCGCTTCCGTCTCCCAAGTAGCATTGCTTTCGTCATCTCCCCATTGCACTTTCACTAGCTGAACTTCTCTATTCCTCAACTTCCTAGTTTCTGACCCAAGGATGCGAGTAGGAGCTCGTCGAATCGTCGCATCACGCTCTACCTCTACATCTCTAAGCAAGCTCGGCTCTACCACCTCTGCGGTCTCATGTAAGCACTTCCTCAAATGTGATACATGGAATACATCGTGAACACCACTAAGTCTGTCGGGCAACTCCACCCTATATGCCATCCGTCCAATCCTTTCCTTAATAGGAAACGGCCCAACAAACCTCGGTGCTAACTTCCCAACGGACCCAAAGCGAACAACATTTCTCAATGGAGATACTTTGACAAAAACCATGTCCCCAACCTCAAACTCAAGATCCGTTCTTCTCCGATCCGCATAAGATTTCTGTCTATCTTGCGCTGCCTTCATCCTTCTACGAATCAAATCAATCTTCTCTGAAGTCTCTCTAACCATATCTGGCCCAAGCAAGATCTTATCCGTAGATTCCCACCAACATGTAGGAGATCGACAAGGCCTTCCATAAAGAGCTTCGAAAGGTGCCATGCCAATACTGGACTGAAAGCTGTTATTATATGCGAACTCTACCAGAGGAAGATGTTCTTCCCATGTACCTCCAAAATCTAAGATACAAAGCCTCAAGAGATCTTCTAAGATACGGTTCACCCTCTCGGTCTGGCCGTCTGTCTGAGGATGATATGCGGTGCTCAAACACAACTGAGTCCCTACCGCCTCTTGCAAACTTCTCCAAAACTCACTAGTGAAGATAGGATCTCGATCACTCACAATGCTGGATGGTACGCCATGCAATCTAACAATCTCTCTAACATAGACTGAAGCAAGCCATGGAGCGGTCCTCTTACTCTTCACGGGTATAAAATGGGCACTCTTGGTAAGTCTGTCCACCACAACCCAAATTCCCGTATTGCCCTTCCTCGATCTCGGTAACCCATCGATGAAATCCATCGAGACACTATCCCACTTCCATTGTGGGACTTCCAATGGGTGTAGCAACCCACCGGGTTTCTTTTGCTCCGCTTTAACTTGTTGGCACACCAAGCATCTAGCCACATACTCGGCCACATCTTTCTTCATACCGGCCCAGAAGAAAACTCTCTTCATGTCTTGGTACATTTTGTCTCCACCGGGATGAATAGTCATTCTTGAACGATGTGCATCATCCAAAATAGCCTTCTTCAAACCCTCATCTTGCGGTACACAAAGTCTACCGTCTCTATGCAACCATCCCCTATCATCTATAGTGTATCTACCCAAATGGCTGGACGACTCCCCCCTTATAAGCTTCTCTACCAACTCAACCAACTGTGGGTCGTCTCGCTGAGCTTCGCCAATCCGTCCCAAAAGGGTAGGTCTAACTTCCAAGGATGCCAACAAACCAGGTACAAAGTCAACAGAAGGTCTGAAGTCGAACAAAGAAAGAAACTCCAAGCTTCGCCGTTCCACGAACAATGGACTCAAAGATAGCCTTTTTCTACTCAAGGCGTCTGCCACCACGTTACCCTTGCCAGGGGTATACGCTATCTCAAAATCATAGGATGCTAAGAACTCCATCCACCTTTGCTGTCTTAAATTTAAATCCTTCTGAGAGAATAAGTACTTCAATGATTTATGGTCAGTGAACAACTCGAATCTCTCACCAAGAAGATAATGGCGCCAAGATTTAAGTGCGAAAACAATCGCGGCCAACTCTAGATCATGGGTAGGGTAATTCTTCTCATGCACTCTCAATTGTCTCCCTCCATAGGCTATTACCCTCCCCTCCTGCATCAAGACTGCGCCCAATCCTGTTCCACAAGCATCCGTATAAACAACAAACGGCTTACTCCCATCTGGGAGCACTAAAACTGGAGCAGTGGTCAAAGCTCTCTTTAATCGTCGGAAAGCATCATCACAATCTACGTCCCATAAGAAAACGAGATTCTTCTTCGTCAAGCGGGTTAATGGGGCTGATATCTTCGCGAAGTCTTTAATGAACTTCCTGTAATATCCCGCCAACCCCAAGAAACTTCTTACTTCGGTAGCATTTCTAGGAACTTTCCAATCCTGGATAGATACTATCTTTGCGGGATCCACAGCTATCCCTTCCTTGGAGACCACATGCCCCAAGAACCGCACTTCCCTCCTCCAGAAGTGACATTTAGAGAATTTAGCCTTAAGGCTATGCGCTCGAAGAGTCTTCAACACTTCCCCAAGATGTAGGGCATGCTCTTCTTCACTCTTAGAGAATACTAAGATATCATCCACAAAGATCACCACGAATTTATTAAGGAACTCCCTGAACACCCTACTCATCAAATCAACGAAATATGCAGGGGCGTTCGTCAACCCAAATGGCATCACAAGCCACTCATAAAAACCATCCGGAGTCCGGAAAGCAGTCTTCTCTATACTGTCCTCCGCCACCCTCAACTGATGAAACCCTGTAGCTAAGTCCATCTGCGAAAATACTGAGGCGCCAACTAACTGATCAAAGAGATCATCTATCCTCGGCAATGGGTGTCTATTCTTATTTGTGAGCTTATTAAGTTCTCTATAATCCACACAAAGTCTGAGGGACCCATCCGCCTTTGTGGCAAATACTACTGGAGCTCCCCACTCCGATATACTTCGCCTTATGAACCCCTTCTCAAGCAACTCCCCTACTTGCTTATGAAGTTCTCTTCTCTCACGAGGAGCCATATGGCGCACTGGCAAAGACACCGGTTTGGCATTATCCACCAAATAAATTCGGAAATCTATCTCCCGCTTCGGAGGCAAACCCTTCACTTCTTCAAACACATCCGGATATTCCCGGACCACTTTGACAGAACGCAAACTCTCGACCGAAGCATCGAGCGATTCAAGATAACTCAGCAGAACAGATTCCATGGGATTACAAGAGATCTCGAGAGTATTACCCAAGCGGGTCATAAGCCTGACAACTCTCCTTTCACAATCAAGAACGGCACCATTACTGGATAACCAGTCCATGCCCAAAATCAACCCATAGCCCGTGAAGCCCAATATAAAAGCATCACATCTAAACTCAACGCTAAGTATAGAAATCTTCAAACCCAAACATATCATAGACAGATATATAGAGCCCCCAATTGGGTTTGAAACAACCAAGGGATCATCAACTAGACTGGTGTCTAAGTGCAGTGACTCAACTAACGATGATGAGATAAAAGAATGCGATGCGCCAGAGTCAAACAAAGTACGTACTGGATGATCAAACAGAAAAACCAGACTCTCAACGGAAATAGTTCTACCTCTCTGCTGAATCGGTGGTACTGAGAGAGCCTGAACTTGCCCCCCTGACTGAGGTGGTGCTATAAGAGCTTGCACCTGACCTCCTGAGGTAGACCCCGTCTTCTGCCCCTTCTTTGGGCAGTTTTTCACAAGATGCCCCGCTTCACCACAATGAAAGCAACCGGTCTTCTTCTTTTTGCGACAATCCTTACTGAGGTGCCCTGGTGTCCCACAATTAAAGCACTTCTTCTTTGTCTTCTTCTTGTCACCATTGCCTTTTCCACCCTTGCCTTGTTGTTGTTGTTGCGGTTTCTTCTGATCCCCCTTTTTCTCTGGTGCCTTAGAATTCTTATCATCCTCATGCATAAGTGCCATGTAGACAAGCTTCTCAAAGGTGGCCCCCATAGGAATGTGAGTCATAGCTATTCCTTGCAATGGTTCGTTCAAGCCTTTAACGAACCTCAAAGCCTTCTTCTCCGGTGTATTCACCAACTCTATGCCAAACCTTGCTAATTGATTGAATTTGTTGACATATTCTTTCACCGTGAGATTCCCTTGCTTCAAATTCAAGAACTTCTCCATAAACAGATTCTCTTCCGCCCTTGAGAGAAACTTAGCCCCAAATCTTTGCTTAAAATCTGCCCAAGAGTCAACAGGGCGTTCTCCATTAGTGACCTCCCACCAGAATGAGGCCTCTCCCTTCATTAACCATGCCGCCAACTTGACTTTCTTTCCCTCTTCCACTGCGAAGATATCTAGCAACTCTTCCACTTCCTTAAGCCAATCTCTAGCCTCTACGAAAGTCTCTGAACCTAGAAAAGGTTTTCCTCCTATAGCCTTAAACTCCTTGCAAACCTTAGCAAAATTATCCACTCTAGGCTGAGGAGGAGGAGCGGTTGTCTCTGGTGTAGTAGCATTGGCTGGACCCGCAGCCGCGGCCCTAGCCTCTTGCAACCTCCTATACCATAGTGGTATAACTAAACCCTCCGGGATGTTAAGATCTTCAGCCATGCTGAAACGAAAGAGGAAAGATTCAAAAAGGAGATTCCGAAAGATAAGGATATGGCTATTGGGGATTATGCTTTTCTTTTTCAAAAACTTTTCTTTTAAAAGACATGTTTTTGAAAATACTTTCTTCGAAAATACTCTTAGAAAATAATTTTTCTAAAAAAAAATTTTTATCTGTTCTGGTAACCTTAAGCTCTGATACCACGTGTAACACCCCACTCCCGCTATGATCACTCACAAAGGGAATGCCATAACATCGGTGGAGTATTTTAGTGAATATAGAACAGAAAAATTACAACAAGACAGATATAAATAGTATTTGGAATTTTAAAACATCATCTCATAACAGCGGAAGTAAAACATGTCTGGTTACATCATAAACCCATAATAAAAGTCAAGTACAATATCCATCAAAATAAAGAAATACATAATCCCACTCTCATACAATAGCCAAAACAAAAGAAAAGATAACTGGATAACTGGAGCTTTACATCTATCCAAGCTCCTAAAGACTGGAACCGCAATCCGATCAAGCTCCACTACTGCCAGGATCCACCACAGGACCTGAGGGTTGGGAAAAAGATAAAAACAACGGGGTCAGACATAAGTCTGAGTGAGTCCTATAACTTTAACAATACAATCGTTAAAGTAACCAGAGAAGACATGAATTGATATACGGTAACATATAGGGATGAATAGCTACCCTAAGCAATCAACTAAACTAAGATAAAGGATAAAGACGCATCTACCCCTCCTAAGGTAAATTACTAAACTGCACCACACCAGTCGTTCCTAACTTAAAGGTTGATCCCACCCATGGCTTATAAAATTAACTTAATAGTACTTGCGTACCCCTAGGTGACCAAGTAGGCGCCACGGGGCCCTACACTCCACCAGGTGTACACACTACTCCCCATTCGATCGGCTCCCTAACGTAGATACCCGTGCTGGCCCCACCATGGGGTGTACTATTCCCCCAACGTGGCAACCCGATATAATTAACGGTGCACGGCTTATATCTACACGATGCAACAACGACTTATCTACCAGCCCGGGCCCACTCACGCATATGAAGCCCGTTGGACTTGCGTTGCCACCGCTAACCCGTTTTGGCCTCTTATAATCAAGCCCAATATGCGTGTCCCGTCACTCGACATGGGTCGAGCCCACAAAGATACGTTTGGGATATTGGTTGAAATGGGCCCCCACAAGCTACCCACTTAAGCTTGTCAAATATCTAGTGTATCCCACTTAACCCTTTAATCATCTTTAATTACATGTTTCTCTTGGTTAAGTATACTAATCGTATTTTCTATTGCCACCCAAGGCAACCCACTTAAGATTCCACATGCCACCCAAGGCACCCACTTAACCCCTCATGTCCCACTACATGCTATAATGGTTAAGTGTTTCTTAATTAATTAAGACCGTGATCTCCCGTAAAGACCTCCCACATTAGACTGACTGTTATGACCGCCTGGTTAAGCCGGTAGAATCCGGGCAGTCTTACGTCATAACAGAGTCTAACCTCGTATCTTTACCTTAATCACGTTTTTAATTTGTGCCTAAGACCTCTCACATTGGGCTGACATTTGTAGCAACTGGTTAAGCCGGTCGGGTCCGGGCAGTTTTACACTACAAATGAGTCCAACCTCGTGTCTTAGTCAATTAATTACACCTAATTAATCACCCTCATAATTTTATATTAATTATCCCTAATTAATCAAGTTTTTCTTAACATGGGTAGACCTAACTCAATAGGTAAATTCCCATGGGGTAGACCTAACTCAATAGGTAAATTCCCAACACATAGTATGGGTACACCTAACTAAATAGGCAAATTCCCATACTATGTTCATTTATTTTATATTATGCATAATTAAATTAATTTCACCCAATCTTATTAACCTATGCATTTAATTACCCCATCGTTCCCACGTAATTTCGTTCTCATGATATAACACATATAAAAGGTGTCAACTTGCATATGAATGAACATGTTTCAAAGGTGCCATCTTGCATATTAACAAACACATAACTTGCACATGCACTTGCATAACAAGTCACACAACTTGCATATAATATGTCACATAACTTACATATTCACTTGCATAACAATCTTGCATATTAACTCATAGACTTGCATAATGTGTCATCATGAACTTGCATATTAACAAACATATAACTTGCATATTTACGTACATGTAACTTGCATATTAACAAACATGTAACTTGCATATTAACAAACATGTAACTTGCATATTAACAAACATGTAACTTGCATATTTACTTACATGTAACTTGCATATTGACAAACATGTAACTTGCATATTAACAAACATGTAACTTGCATATTAACAAACATGTAACTTGCATATTTACATACATGTAACTTGCATATAAATAAACATGTAACTTGCATATTAACAAACATGTAACTTGCATATTTACATACATGTAACTTGCATAGCATATCACCATGAACTTGCATAATATGCATATGATTACATAGCCCACAACTTGCATATTTAGCATCATGCAAACATAACATACATCATATTAAACTTGCATAAACTTACATACTCAACATGCATAAACATACATACTCAACATGCATAAACATAAGATTAATGCTAACATCATATCATATGATTCAAAGCTCATTAATCCACATACAAAACCATAAATCTCATCACATCTCATCTAATTAGTTTACCAAAAGATCATCAAAGTGATAGAAACTCACAACTAGCAACTTTGCACACCAAATAAAGAAGATTAAGATGCTAAGAAGAGATTAGAGGTTGATTTGAGAGTGATTAGCATGCAACCCTCTTCATAAAATTAGTGGAGGCCATGAGAGCTAGCATTTTGCCATAGTTTAGTTACTAGGTTTAATTATGAATGAATTAGGGTAGGGTTAGGGTCTTATTTATAGGATTAGAAAGTGTTTTAGGCCCTTAGATTAACCCTAGATTAGATTAGGACCCTTAGATTTAGGAAATCTCTAGAACCAGCCCTCCTAGCCAGCCTGAAACCCAACCTGGTGCAACCTGGTGCACCCAGGTTCACTGGGCGCCTGGACCCTGTCGACAGGCAAGTCGACAGGCATGTCGACACCCCTGTCGACAGGCCTGTCGACAGCCCTGTCGACATGGGCTGGGCGGGAAGCTTCCCGCCTGACCCCGCCTGGCCCAGCCCAAATCTGAAATTTAAATTTTAAATTTCCTAAAACTTCTTTGGGCCATAACCGGGCCATACGGACTCCGATTCTCGAAAACTCGGACTCTATTTCGCGTATTTTTCCGAGACGAACGCAATGACGCAGCCCGTTTCCCCTAATTCCCACATCTAAGATTAATTATACTTTAATTTCTAACCATTTGTGTTAATTGAAATTCGGGGTGTTACAAGCGCTGCGTGTAAGATAAGGTCTTGAGCACCTATAAATAAGACCCTAGACCTAACCCTAAACATCATGATTCGGTGGCTTCGCTAGAGCTCTGCCATGGCTCCCTCTCTCTCTCTCTCTCTTCTCAAATCTATTCTGAAATTAAAATGTTAGCCTAGGAGGATTATGAATTCAGATCTTGAAGAGGGAATCAACGTTAATAAAAAAGATTATTGAATCATAAATTCAAGGTAAACCTTTAAGAACCAATCTATTTAAATTATTTCTCTTTCCCTTCTCTTTTCATTAAATAATAAATCCATGGTCGTTAGGTCGTGAATCAAATTAAAGGGAAAAGGAAAAACATGGATGATAGAACGGATCAGATCCAACATTTGGGGAAAGCTTAAAGGTGAGTGGGTTTAAGCTATAGCCTTTAGATAATGTTAGACTATCATTTAACAATAAAGGAACAATAAACTTATACTTTCACATTATACATGTGACTATATCATAGAACCATCTTCATAAATTAGCCATATATGGAAAATACGTTGTGTTATTGCCTGAGTGATTTATAATATTCTTATAAATCGTTGTGTTATTTGTTTTATTTTTATTTGTCATAATAAGATGAAATGTGAGTTGGGTTTATTGTGAACTGTGTTTTTAAGTGACATGTGTTCTTTAACCCAACTGACAGTGAAAAATATGATTTGGAATTTATAAATCTTTTATTAAGATTTAAACGAGAATTTTCCAAAAGCCAAGTTTTCCAATTTAATATGTTAAATTGGAGTTGAATGGAATTTGAATTAATAATAACCGAGATAAGCTTCTGTAAAAGAAGATCGATACTACATATGGAATTTAAAAGGCTTTGTCGTTATTCCATTTATATTATTGGTCAGATACAGAAATTTATAACGATTATATATTGATTTGATTTTTGTGAAGATTCCATATTTTATGGAAGATGATTTTGGGTTTACCGTGAACGGTATTTTAAAATGACACTAGTTCTTTAACCCAGTTAAGGGTAAGATTTATTTCTTAAATTTAAATAATCATTGAATAATGATTTGTGATATTTAAAACCAAATTGGATTTTTAATAAATCTTTAAAAGAAAGATTTAAGAATAAACTTAAAGGATTTATCTTTGATAGAATAATACGAATATTTTATTAGGAGAATATTCTGAATTGGAATGTGGCGTTGGATGTGTTTTTATAGTACTTGATTTTTAATTATGAAAATACGCGAGTTATTCGGAAAGACCGGGTTTAACCCATTCCGAGTAATTACTACGACGATGAAGAGTCGTAGTACCGTAAACTTATTACGCTTCACGAAACTTAATGCATTCTCTTATGAGTGACATTTAAGGACTTGGGGTGTCACAACTGGTATCAGAGCCGAAGGTTACAGGGTCAGAGAACATGTTTAGAAAAATTGTTTTAAAAAGCAAAGTATTTTCAAATAAAAACCTGTTTTTGAAAATCATATCCGCTCAAGCCATATTTAGTATTCTCTTGATCTCTTGTTGAATCTTTCGTTTCTTCTCTTTTCCGCATGTCTGGGGAACCCAATCTTCCTATGGGTATTCCACTATTGACATGGTTCCATAGGTATCTGGAGGCTACGCCACCTATCGGAAGTCAAGGAGATGCCCCACCCCCAGCTGCAGCCGTAGTAGCTCCGCCTCCACTAGTAGATAACTTTTCTAAGTTATGTAAAGACTTTGCACTATGGGAGGAAAACTATTTTGTGGTACCGAGAGCTTTGTTAAGGCACGAAATTGGCTAAGAGAGACAGAGAACGTGTTTGGTCCTTTTGAGATCGATGATAGAAGGAAAATACAGTTGGTCGCATAACAACTGAAGGATGAAGCTTCTTACTGGTGGGAGGTGACATAGGCATGACAACCAGTAGATACTTGGTATGAATTTAGACGGAGGTTTGAGCTGAAGTTTTTACCTCAGGAAGATGAGGGATTACAGATGGAGAGATTCTTGGCTTTGAAACAAGGGGACATATCCATGAAGGATTATGTGAATAAGTTCAATATGCTGGCGAGAATTGGTCTAAACTTGGTGAATATACCCAATAAGAAGGCTCTTACTTTTGCTAGAGGGTTGAATCAACCTCTCCAAGGACTTGTATTATCTTATATACCGATGGGGGCGATGTTTGAAAGGCTGGTTGAGATGGTTCTAACACATGAAGATGACAAGAATGAGAAGAAAGACAGTAAGACTGAGGAGACACAAGCTAAGGGCGAGAAAAAGAAATGGCGGCCCAAGAAAGGTGCACAAAAGAAAGGTGGGAAGCCTGAAAAGGATCAGATCAAGAAAGATATCAGGTGTCATGGTTGCAGAACTATGGGTCATTTTGTGAAGGACCGCAGAAAGGCAAAGAAATCCTACTTTAATTGCGGACATGTGGGACACTTCACTAAGCAATGCCTTAGCAAGCAAGGACAAGGGGCAGGATCTTATGGAAAAGTAAATGCTCTTGAGGGTAGTGGACCTGATCAACGTAGGAAAGTCACAGTATAAGGTTTAATTTCCCTTTTTGACTATCCTGTTAGAACCCTGTATGATTTTGGCACTTCACATTCGTTTATATCCAGTTCTTTAGTAGATAATCTGCACCTTAATATTTGTATAGTCTCTGATCCTATAGTGGTCTCAAACCCCACATGAGGTATGACTCATTTATCAATGATATGCAGGCGTTTACAAATTTCTATATTGGGCGTCGAGTTTGAATGCGATGAATATGTGCTGGGCTTTATGGGCTATGGTTTGGTTCTAGGAATGAACTGGCTAGCCATGTATAGTTCCATCCTTAATCGTGAAAAGAGAGTAGTTAGACTTCTTACTTGTCATGGTAGAACTATCAAAATTTCCTATGATCCACGAGGGTCGGTGATGCTTAGTTTTCTAGAATCACTTAGTACTTCCATTGACAATTTATGATACGTACCTATTGTTAGAGATTATCTGGATGTGTTTGTGGAGGTTAAGGTGTTACCTCCAAGGCGTGAAGTAGGCTTCCGGATTTACTTGGTAGAGAATGCGAAGCCAGTTGCTCTACCTGTGAGCTGCATGGCTTCTAGAGAGAGGAGGGAACTTAGCAAGCAATTAGGGGAGCTATTCAAGAAAAGATTTATTAGGCAAAGCATATCAGAGTGGGGAGCCCCAATCGCCTTTGCAAACAAGGCAGATGACTCACTTCGTCTATGCGTGGATTATAGGGAGCTGAACAAGTTCACCAAGAAGAATAGGCACCCGCTTCCAAGGATTGACGATGATCAGCTAGTAGGCACATCAGTTTTCTCGCATATGGATTTGACCACGTGATTTCATCAGTTAAGGGTGTTTGAGGACAATATTAATAAAATTACATTCAGAACTCCAGATGGTTTCTTTGAGTGGCTAGTTATGCCTTTTAGGCTAACCAATGCACTTGCATGTTTTGTGTACTTGATGAGTAGGGCGTTTAGGGAGTTTCTAAACAATTTTGTAGTGGTTTTTGTGGATGACATTCTGATCTTCTCAAAGAAAGAGGAGGAGCATGCCCTACTCTTAGGAGAGGTTCTACGCACTCTCAGATCGCATCAACTCAAGGCAAAATTTTCTAAGTGTCACTTTTAGAGAAATGAAGTAAGATTCCTAGGGCATATGGTCTCTAAGGATGGGATAACAGTGGACCCCGCTAAAGTCGTCGCAGTTCAAGATTGGAGGGCTCCAAAAAATGCGACGGGGGTAAGGATTTTTCCAAGGTTGGCAGGCTATTATGGAAATTTTATCAAGGAATTTGCAAGGGTATCATCCCCACTCACCTGATTGATGAAAAAGAACTTGGTTTTTTGTGAAGCTATGATTGCGAGGATGCCTTTTAGGGATTAAAAGGGGCTCTAACAACCGCCTCAATTCTGACTCTCCCCAATGGAGGCAAGACATTCACAGTCTACACAGATGCTTGTGGCATAAGACTTGGTGTCCTTCTAATGCAAGAAGGAAAGGTAGCAGATAGTTGAGAGCTCATGAGAAGAACTACCATACCCATGATTTGGAGTTGGCTACAATAGTGTTTGCATTAAAGTCTTGGCAACATTATATACCTAGGGAGAGATTTGAGCTATACACAGATCATAAATCGCTCAAATACTTGTTCATACATAAGCATCTTAACCTAAGGCAATAACGGTGGATGGAGTTACTAGTGTCCTATGTCTTTTAGATAGCTTATACCCTGGGCAAGGATAATGTAGTGGCAGACACATTGAGTAGGCAATGGATGGCTTTGAATTCTCTATTCGTAGAAAGGCAAAACTTTGAGTTTATATTAACCTTCGATTTTAGGCCATCTACGGATTTCACATTGGGATTGTTATCATCATTGGAGGTGCGACCTACTCTATTGGAGCATATTGGATCTATGCAAAGGAAGGACCCGCAGATATCGGACATCTTGGACTGGCTCGGTAGAGGAGAGACTTATAGTCATCTAGCTAGATATACGGTGGACAAGAAAGGGTGGCTAAGACGAGATGGAAGGCTATGTGTCCCTAGAATTGGGAAATTGCTAAAGGCGGTGCTTGAGGAAGCTCATCATTCTTGGATTACTATCCATCCGGGAGGCGATAAGATGTATCGAGACATGAAGGGAGTTTTCTTTTGGACCGACATGAAGAAAGATATGGCAAAATTTGTTGTCCGATATTTGACTTGCCAACGAGTAAAGGCTGAACAAAGGAAACCTGGCGGATTGCTTCAGCCCTTAGATGTCCCACAATGGAAGTGGGAGAGCATCTCTATGGATTTCATTGAGGGATTGCCCCAATCGAGGAAGGGCAATACGAGCATTTGGGTGATAGTAGACAAACTGACGAAGGGCGCTCACTTTATTACTCTCAAGAGTAAGAGGACGACGACTTGGCTGGCATCAGTATATATTCAAGAGATAGTCTGACTTCATGGGGTACCTTCCAGTATAGTAAGAGACCGTGACCCTATCTTTACTAGTGTGTTTTGAAAAAGCTTGCAAGAGGCATTAGGTACACAATTACGTTTGAGCATGGCATACCACCCTCAAATAGATGGACAGACTGGGAGGGTGCATAGAGTTCTTGAAAATCTTCTAAGTATGCGTATCCTAGTCTTTGGAGGGACTTGGGAGGAGCATCTTCCATTGGTTGAGTTCGCCTGCAACAATAGTTACCAATCAAGCATTAGCATCGCATCCTTTAAAGCATTATATGGACGACCTTGCAGATCACTGAATTGTTGGTGGGAGTCTACAGACAGACTTCTACTTGGACCTGAGATGATTCGAGATACTTCCGTGAAGATTGATCTTATCCGCCGAAGAATGAAGGCAGCTCAGGAAAGACAAAAATCATATGCCAATAAAAGAAGGACATATTTGGAATTCGAAGTGGGAGATATGGTCTTTATTAAAGTACCACCACTAAGGAATGTAGTTTGCTTTGGCTCAGTAGGGAAGTTGGTGTCGATATTTGTAGGACCATTCTCTATAGTGGAAAGGATAGGTCAAATGGCCTATAAAATCAGGCTACCAGAAAGACAGGAGGGCGTACACGTTGTGTTTCATGTTTTCCATTTGAGGAAATGCCTACATGATGCGGCGGAGATAGTGGAGCCGAGCACACTTGATGATGTGGAAGTTGAGAAGGAAGCATCAATGAGAAAAGTTCCTACTCATATTCTTGGATCATAAGTTAAGATGCTACGCAACAAAGAAATAAGATTGATGAAAGCATAGTGGGGAAAAGACCACGAAGATGATATGTGGGTACCCAAAGATAGGATTTGCGCTTCTTATACTTTTCTTTTTAAAAGAACTTTCTTGACTTCTTTTGCAAACTTTTACTTTGCACTTTCTTCTATCATCCAAGTATGTTTATCCTATCTTCGAACCTTCAATCCTTAGGTATAATCCAGTGGTTGGAAACATGTATTTGAAACATGTTATGATTGATGGTTGCAAGTGGATTCAAGTGTTTGCTAGTGGTTTCTCATGGATGCATATACACACACTAGGCACTAGATCGGCTCAAGCACTTACATATTGCATATTGATGTGTATGCATTTTAATTTTCTGTGGATGGAAATGGGTGAACCATCATATGGATGTTAAATTTTAATGAATGATTGTGCACAATTATAGAGTTTATATGTTATACATGGTTTATTTGCATACATCTTGGATGCATGACATTAAAGAGGTCAACTGAATCAGTTGACCGCCAGATTTTTGCATTAGTATAGGGACATACACACATAACAACTTTGCATATGTTCATACAAGCATTAGAAATTCTTAAGGACATTAGATGCTAGTGGATGATCAAAGAGTAGATGGTTGTAGGCGTTTTTTAGGATAGTAACATTCTTCTTAACTTGGAGATTTCGAGGACGAAATCCTTTAAGTAGGGGAGAATGTAACATCCCAAAATTCAATGCACTATAACCATACTTTAAAGATAATAAATTGGATGTTACTTAATTAAATATTTCAGAATTAAGTAAAATCGGCTTTACCTTGTGTTTGTCTCGGAATTCTAGGTCAGATAGACCCCAAATTTGCGTAAAATGGATAACGTACGAAGAGGTTATGAACCTTAGAAGTTTGTGTACACATGAGGAGTTTATATATATATATATATTCAAATTAATTCAAACAAAAAACAATGTGTGGAAAACGAACATTGTGGGATGACCCAACCTGGGCTTGGGTCAACCCATGAACGGATGGGTCGACCCAGGGGGTAAGTGGGTCGACCTACTCAGATTCAGGGTAAATTCTGAATTCTGTATTTTGACTGATTTTGTGGCTAGGTTCGTCGCTGATTTAGCGCTATATGTATGGCTTGGATTAAAACCCTAGGATCTAACAGTTAAAGGTTGGCTCTGTTAATTTATATAAAGGGACTCTCTCCTATTTTATCTACACACATTCTTCACCTTTCTCTCTGCCTCCATTACATATTCTAAATTGAATAATAATATGGGGAAACTCTGCTGAAATCTAGATTAACAAAGAAGATTCATGAACTGCAACCAACCTTCAACCCTGCATTCAACAAAAAGCATAGAAGTGGACCTTTCTACAACGACATATATATATATAATAGATTTAATCTCTTCTTCACCAATACCCACTGTGAGTTCCCTATTATTTTGAGATCTGATACTTAGAACTATATCATGACAGTTAAATATAATTGGGTTTAGAATATACGGTGTTTATAAGATAATTGCTATACATTTTCTTTAATGTTAATCACCTATGCTGTTGTTGTAAGTAAAATATATGCTTTTATTATCAAATAATTAATTAGTTATGTGTATTTATCTTCATTTTCCTTATTTCTACTGTTTTAATTTATTTCCAGTCTTGCCTATATGCCTATGCGATTCGACTCTATTATCCTTCCTCTATTATTTTTCCCTTTTGGTTTACGCTAAGCCTAGGCCTTTTGGAAGCCTAGACCATGTTCGATTAAAGTATGCGTATTGTAAAATTTGGGAAAATAAGAAATGGCATGAAATGGGGAATTTGGGCATATTGTTAAATTGAGGACTGTTTGACTGTAATTTGGGAAAGGGATAATATGCATATACTTGTACCTGCTGTAAATTCGGGATGTAATGAAAAGGGGTAATATGCATATGCTTGTACTTGCTATAAATTGGGAATGTAATAGAAATGGACAATATGCATAATACTTGTACATGCTACAATTTCGGGACATAATTGAATGAAATAGTATGCATATGTATAAACATGTTAGATTTGCCTTGATATAGACATTAAGTAAAAAGACATGTTAAAATTATGTAAGTACCAGATGTAGGTTAGTAAACTGAATCAATATAGTAATTATACATACATCTGGGCAGGTGTTTTGGGGAAGGGTTGTACACGCATAATAGCATGTAATATTACAACCACGCTTATTAATAAACCTAACGCTGTGAGGTTAAACCTGATTATTAATAAGCTAAGAAGTCCCTTGTTCTGTTGTTGTATCGGGTTTTGGGGACTCTTAAATCCTAGTTACTTGGGGGCACAAGCTTAAGGGGTTTGGCTTGTGTCAATCTGCTGTTTGAAACCCATATCAGTCGGTATCCCTATTGATATTTTGTTAGAGGGTCTCGCACTAGGTAGGGGCCAGGGCACGCTTTACCAAACTAGATAGTAAGAGGTTCACATGGGGAAGAAGAGTACGTGTGTGTTCCAGTGGAGTCATGAGTGTGCATGAGTCTGATTATGGTAACTAGGTTGCTATAACATCAATAAATATGTCTGTGTTATTTAAGTTGTTGGGTTAGGGAATGATACACCCTATTGTGGGGGCTGACATAGGGTATTTACGAAGTAGGAAGCCAATCACATGGGTAGTAATTAGGGCACCTAATCCTGTTATGTAATTAAGGTACACCAAATCTTGCTGTTAAATCCTGCTATTTCTGTTAAGTAATTAGGTTAACACCTAATCCAGTTATACTGGTATTGGTGTAGACACAACCTGTTTTTAGCGATATAAATGAGAAGCATTACTTGATCACTGTTTATTCCTGTTTTATCCTGCTGTTACCGTTCACCTTGTTTGTCATATTATCTTGTTGCCTTATATGATACTATACTTTCTCATCTGGTCTTGTTTACCCTTCTTGGTATCTCTATTTTTATGCATATTTAAAAATCACTAGAACTCGCCAGTCTTTATGTATGACCCTTTTTGTTTTCGCTTCTTTCTTCCGTTTCCCCTCCAGATCCTCGAAGCGGTAGCACTCCTCAATTATTAGGACTTTCTCTTTCAGCTTGGATCTGGACATTCTGAGATGTACCGTTTTGACTTCCTTTCTACTTTGTTACGACTTACTATGATGGATATGGTTTTATATTACCGTACTCTTTTTTTTTGCACTATGAGATAGATTTGAGACCCCTGGTTTTGATGTAATTAATTTGATGATATCACATGTTTTGAGACTATGTTTTATTTTCAATAATAAAGTTGAAATTTTCCGCTGCTTATTTTATATATGTCTTGTGAATTTCTGTACTGTTTACCCATAGCGCTTCACGAATCTTAATGCATTCTCTTTTGAGTGGCATTAACGGACGTAGGGTAATTTGGAAGTTAGTGTTAGGTTAATTGGTTAGTTGAGAGAAGGTGATGCATTTCCATAATTTAATATTGTAGGAAAGATGGTAAATGTAATTGCAAGAATAAAAAAGATAAGGAAAGTAGGGTTAGTGCAAAATTGGGAGGTTGCTGTATTTTTCACTATCCAACAATTAAGAAAAGAATAAAAGGAATATCTTAGAATTTTGCGTTCTATTTATAGAGAATATTAAAATAAGAAAGTAGATTTTAATGCAGTTTATATAACCAACCAAGTGGGGGTATGACTACTTCCTAGAATTAAACCTATAACAACTATAAAGTAAGTAAATCTATAATGAAAGAAAGTAACAGATGAGAAGTGATAATTCGGTTATTTACAGTTTTCTACAATTAATTACATATGTTATTTAAAGTTCCTACACATGTGATGTTGGTTACAAGACGCAGATTTAATCCTCCTTTTCCACGTGAAAAATAGAATGAAAATTATGACTTTGCAAACATGGATAAAATATAAGAGAACTAAATCTACAATAAACATATGTGCAAATTGTTAAAACGTAATACGGAGGAATTAGACTGAATTTGGCGAATTTGTAAGGATTTATAGTAAATTATGACAAGTGTTATAATTTAAAAAATAACAGAAAAATAAGGATAGTAACGTAAGGATACCTATCATCTTTGTCAGAGCAATAACGGGAAAGACTGGTGCCAAACCAAAAGGCAAATGATCTTTTACTATCGAGATACTAGATGAGAGATAAATCCAACTGGATGTTTAGATTATCTGCTGCAGGGCACAGTAACTTAGCTCTTTATGGGTCTTTAAACTAGCCGAGGGGGGATGTGTGTAACACAACGTATTTCTAAGATAATAAAATAAGAATAAATTAATTAAATAATGAGAATTAAGTAAAACAGACTATGTTATTGCGTCCTTCTCGGAATTCTGGTCAAGATAGGCACCTGCTTTGCGTAAAACAGACATCATATGAAGAAGTTATTAAGCCTAGAAGTTTGTATACGCACAAGATACGTATATATATATATATATACAGACAAATTAAAATATAAAATAAAGAATAAAATAAGGACTGCATGTAACAAATACATGCACTGAAAAAACATGTAATGCATGCATTGAAAGAAAGAAAGGAATGGTTGCATGCAATGTAAATATGTTGCATGCACCGATTTGCAAACATAATGCATTAACATTAAAAGAAAAAGATTCATACAATGGTTTAATTTAAGTATTGTAACTAACATGAAAAAGAGAAGTAAGGAGAGAAACAATAATTATCATTGTTCTAAGACTTATTAACAAAAGATTTCATAGCTTAGTTGGTTAAGGCATTGGTTGTAACATGGAGGTCGGGGGTTTGAACCCCGGCGGCGGCATAATTTTTATCTTTGTTTTAGAGAGGGCCAACTGAACATGCAAATATATGTACGTATACAAATTCAAAATTTGAAAGCATAAGAACGTACATATAAGGAAATAAAGAAAATATATGTATATATGTGAGAATATATATATATATATATATATATATATATATATACGTGCATATATATATGTATACAAAAGATAAAATTTAAGATAAGGCTACAGTCAATGAAATATGGAAAGAATCAAATAACGGTGAAACATCGTTTGAATTTTGAAAATAAAATGAAAGTTGTGCATATATATATACGCGTAAAATGGTCGGTAGAGGAATTGTATACATATAAGAATATTTTGTGTGAATAAAACAGTTAAATAAATTCTAGAAATTCAAAAGTTCGAAAATCAAATTTCTATGTCAAAACAATCCAAACATTCGAAATTTAATTTTCTGCGCCAAAACAGCTTACGGGACCCAACGCTGACTCTGCACTGCGTGTACGATAGGATTTGGCTTGATTCATTTGCGAACCTAAACTATTTTCTTAACTGGGTTCAATGCTGACTCAGCGCTGTGTGTACGATAAGGTCTTGAGCACCTATAAATAAGACCCTAGACCTAACCGTAAACATCATAATTCGGTGGCTTCGCTAGAGCTCTGCCATGGCTCCCTCTCTCTCTCTTCTCAAATCTATTCTGAAATTAAAATGTTAGCCTAGGAGGATTATGAATTCAGATCTTGAAGAGGGAATCAACGTTAATAAAAAATATTATTGAATCATAAATTCAAGGTAAACCTTTAAGAACCAATCTATTTAAATTATTTCTCTTTCCCTTCTCTTTTCATTAAATAATAAATCCATGGTCGTTAGGTCGTGAATCAAATTAAAGGGAAAAGGAAAACCATGGATGATAGAATGGGTCAGATCCAACATTTGGGGAAAGCTTAAAGGTGAGTGGGTTTAAGCTATAGTCTTTAGATAATGTTGGACTATCATTTAACAATAAAGGAACAATAAACTTATACTTTCACATTATACATGTGACTATATCATAGAACCGTCTTCATAAATTAGCCATATATGGAAAATATGCTGTGTTATTGCCTGAGTGATTTATAATATTCTTATAAATCGTTGTGTTATTTGTTATATTTTTATTTGTCATAATAAGATGAAATGTGAGTTGGGTTTATTGTGAACTGTGTTTTTAAGTGACATGTGTTCTTTAACCCAACTGACAGTGAAAATTATGATTCGGAATTTATAAATCTTTTATTAAGATTTAAACGAAAATTTTCCAAAAGCCAAGTTTTCCAATTTAATATGTTAAATTGGAGTTAAATGGAATTTGAATTAATAATAACCGAGATAAGCTTTCGTAAAAGAAGATCGATACTACATATGGAATTTAAAAGGCTTTGCCGTTATTCCATTTATATTATTGGTCGGATACAGAAATTTATAACGATTATATATTGATTTGATTTCTGTGAAGATTCCATATTTTATGGAAGATGATTTTGGGTTTACCGTGAACGGTGTTTTAAAATGACACTAGTTCTTTTACCCAGTTAAGGGTAAGATTTATTTCTTAAATTTAAATAATCATTGAATAATGATTTGTGATATTTAAAACCAAATTGGATTTTTAATAAATCTTTAAAAGAAAGATTTAAGAATAAACTTAAAGGATTTATCTTTGATAGAATAATACGAATATTTTATTAGGAGAATATTCTGAATTGGAATGTGGCGTTGGATGTGTTTTTATAGTACTTGATTTTTAATTATGAAAATACGCGAGTTATTCGGAAAGACCGGGTTTAACCCATTCCGAGTAATTACTACGACGATGAAGAGTCAAAGATGAAGACGGTGATTGAAGACCGACGATCTTCACATCGAATGGATGTGTGCTACAGTGACCCTTGATGGGAGTAGCTACCTTGAAGGGGCTTCAGTGGTGGCTGTCCGGACTATTGTTGATTGTTCGGATTTGGTTTTCGCTTAGGCCTAGAGCATAAGCTAGTAAATGGATGTGTGTCTGACATTGGATTTCATTCCATGTGAATTAAATCGATTTCTGTTAATGTATGTCTGTTTGGTGGTGGAGGATTTATTTTCTACTTAACACCCGGGTTTATGTTAATAGTGATTGATCGCATGGCGTGAATTGTCAACGTGGCACGCCAAGATGCAAATGATCAAGGCTTTTGTTGAAAAGCAGTGCCTTGTAGGATGATCAAAGTATAGCCTATTACGGCATAACTTTGTGTATATCGTGACTTCGCAAGCCTCACACCCCGGTATGAGTCAAAAACGGGATTAGGACTCCAGGGAGTGCACACGTTTCTTTCTAGCTAGGAGTGGTGTCGGTGCTTAAACTGGATGACATTTTACTTATGTGGATGATGGATTTTGAGGCGCCTCGGATTTTTATAGGCCGTTAGTGGTCATACTATAGGTCCAAAGGGACCGGGAAGCGTGTGTTCAGGCATAACCAATCCACTGCCGATAGGCGGGGACCGGCCCTGAAGATCCAAGGGTTCACTGCGGGGGATCCTGAGGCATTTGCTAGAGTGTCTCGAATCGGAGAGGAGGTTGCCCCTAGCCTCGACTCATGATGGAAATCCAATTTCCAATACGACCTTGCGGTTTTTATTGTAGAACTAGTATGGCGACATAGTAGGATGGGGTACTATGCCGTCCATGATTAATACATTATGATTGAAAGTGTTTTTGAAATATATATATGCCCATATATACACACACTAATATTAAATTCTTTTTATTGTATCAAGCATCTTTTGACCATTATAAGGTAAAACCCTATCCTCCGGTTTGCGTTGCATTGTGTGATGGGACTTGGGGTCTTATAATGGTTTCATTTTTCTAAAAAGCATGCCGTTATTTAACGATTTACCTTATTTTATGCACTGTCAATCCAATGGAGTAAAACCGTTCCGCGTTAGCGGCGTGGTCCTGTGATTAGCCTTTTTATTAGATAAGTCTAGTTAAGATTTCTCATACCAGTCCCATGACTGACCTGTAGTTTGTTTCACTGGCAAACTCGGGTGCCCATATTTTCCACACTGGCAATCGAGTAGCTTTTTGCAGATATATTTACAGGATCCTGGTTTACAGCTGAAGCGATATTCGGAAAGCTCTGTATCCGTATATTCCTTTCAGTTGTATATTTGTATTATGTTCCGCTGCTATTTAAATGTAATATAAAAATCTGATATTATTGTATTTCTATTGTGTAATAAGTATTCATACTCTGTTATATTCTTGTACTCTGATGTAATTGTTGTAATCAGCAATAAAATGTTCTTCAGTTTATATTTTGATGTGTGTTGTTCTCAAAGAAATCCAGCCTTTCCTTTACTGGGAAGTTTGGGTCGTTTCATTTGGTATCAGAGCTTTGGTTTACAGAGCTCGAGAACAAGACACATTAGAACCGAACGGAAGAATTCATCAGAGATTGGATTAGTAATATCCACTGAGAATAACTCATTAGAGATGGGGTCAGTAGTGTCCTAGAACGAGTGTGAAGAGTATTATTTTCTTTAAAATAAAATGAAAGAAAATTTAGTTTTGAAAATTTTATCTTAAAATACGTATTTGAGTATATTATATTTTAATGTGGACAATCGAGTATATAAAGATTTCGAATATACGAGTAATTAACGAATATTCGAAGTTTTAATATACTGGATAGATATAGAATCACACTCTAGTCACCCGAAGGTAATTCTGGTGATAGGTTGACCATCACCAGTATTTATGTTCGAGTTTCGAAAGTGGAATTTCTATATATTTCCATTGACTGGTATGAGAACCAACACTTAGTTAGTACACATTGCTGCGATTTGCACTAAAAATATGATTTTTGATTATATATAAAAGTTACATATATATTTGAAATGTTAATCGCCTAATTGATTGCTGGTAGTGATGTTTGATTATTAGTTTAACTAATAAAAGTATAGAAATGATAATTAATTTAACTAACAAAATTATGGAAACCAATAAAGTTGAGTTGGTTAAATTAAACAACTTTTAGCTTCGTTCGTTTTCGAGGACGAAAAGATTTTTAGTGGGGGCGTTTGTAACGACCCGGAATTTTGGGGCCAATTTAAAAATTTTATTTTAGAAATTTTAAGGGAATTTTAATATTTAAAATAATTTACTTTAAATAATAACGACTAAAAATTTATTTTAAAACGAATAAATTTAATTTAATTTTAAAAGGAGTTTGAAACAGCGCTGCAGTTTGAAAATTTGAATTTGAACTTTGACTGAATGTACAGGATTCATTTTAAATCAGAATTGAGCGAAACAAGAAATATTTAAATCTGTTTAATCATATCTTTCTAATGAATCTGAAAAATTGAAATTTCACTTTATAAATTGTGAGTTATGTCCAGTTTAAAATTTAGAAAAGTCGCTGTAGAATTTATATATATTTTTTAATATAATATACAGCCCTTAAAAATAGCCATTTTTCAAACGACCTCTGTTTTCGACGAAACCACTTTTGTTGGAGCCGGAATGTCAAATTATTGCTAAGTTTAATTTTCCAGAATTTTTCGAATTAATATGTGAGCGTGGCAAAAGAAAACGTGTTTTGTCAATTTCAGTCAAATCAGATCGACTAGAAAAAGGCCATTTTTCAAACAATCTCGGAATTCGACGGAATTAGTCTTGTTAGGACCGTATCGTCAAAACAAAGCTAGAAGTAATTTTTCTATAATTTTTAGAGTCAGTATGTGGCTCCGATAATTTAAAATATCGTTTGAATTGAATAATTAAATGATTTATAATTTAATTTAAAGAAAAACATATCGTAACACCCGAATTGGGTTACGAAACATAATCCATTGTGTCCGGGACGGGGGTTATTAGCTAGGGGTGACATTCGTTGGGTTCGATTCGGAAGTCGTGACAATTAACAAGAATTATCGAATTAAAAGAAAATTAAATAAATAAATATACTAGTATAAATACGAACCATATACAGTAAACCCTAATTCACAACTACACAGCCGCTAAGCTACATAACGAATGGCCACCGAGCTCCGAACTACCTCCTCTATTTTCTTCCAATCCACAAAATATCTTCTGAATCTAGCAACTACTAAAACAAAGAGCATGTCGAGATGGGTAGAAACAACGGTGGAGATCGAGATTAGTAAAGAATTTGTTGCGATTTCAGCGCCCAAAGCAGTCGACTTTCATGGAGTTTCGAGTCCCCCTGGGTGGTGCGAGTTCGCCGCCTCTTCTGCTGGTGGTAGCGCAGCCCAAGGCCGACGGTATGGTGGCATTTGATCTGGTTCCGGTTGGCCAGGGTGGAGGCGCGACGGGGAGGAAGGAAACGATGAATTGGGTTTGAAGTTTCAGAAAGGGACGACCTAAAAGAAGAAGGAGAGGTTGACTTTGACTATGTTGACTAAGTTTAATTAAATATTCTAATTAATTTAATTATATCATTAACATATAAAACCTTGTATCTCTCTCAAATGAAATCAGAATTCAACAATCTTCGATGCATTGGGATCGTATCAGAGAGATCTACACGATGGAACAGACAAGATCTAAAACAGTGTACTTTGAAATTTTAGACAATAAGAACTGTGAGATTTCTCTTTTAAATAATTAATTAAATTATTATTTTCTTTCCATTTGAAATCGATATATGTATATGATAAAATCAGATTTGTGATTTGTGTATTTAAATTTGTTTGTTGTTGTGATTGATTTGCGATGCTCATATATTGTTAGATCAGTAATGTTGACATAGAGATATCATAAATGGTTAGATCAATAATATTAACATAAGGATATGATTTTAGTGTTTTGTCGAAATAGAATTATCGACAAAACTAGATTATCATTTTGATCAAGTATATTAACAATAAGATAACATTTTTGTTATGGATTTACATTAGAATTGGAATTATTCATTTTGTTTAAAACATGTTAGTTAAATATAATATCATTTGTGTTAAACTTGATTAGTAATTAAAATAGCATTTTTGTCAAAAGAATGATTATAGAAATAAAGATCGCATTTTTGTGAAAACATGATAATTGAAAATAACATTTTTAAATAGAAATTTGTTATGTAAATAAAAACAACCTTTTTATTAGAAATATGTTTTGCAAATAAAAATAACATTTTTGTGAAAACAGGATTATAGAAAGAATTCATTCATTTCGTCACTTTGAGAGGAATGAAACCAAATTCATTCATTTTTGTCACTTTAGATAAATGAATTAGAAAACATTCATTTTGTCACCTTAGAAGAATTAATTGAAAATGTATATTTCTATACATTAAAAAGAATGAATTGGAAATGTATATTTTTATACATTAAAAAGAGTTTAAACCAAAATACATTTTTGTTCATTAAGAAGAAAGATTATATTTTGATTATTAAAAAGTATTACATAAAGATGAACATTTTTTATATATTAAAAAGGATTAAACAAAAATAAACATTTTTGTGCACTAAAAAGAGTTAAACATAAATAAGACATTTCTGTTTACATTAAAAGGATTAGACAAGATACTCATTTTTGCAAATTAAAAAGAATGAATGTGAAATGCTCATTTTTGCAAATTAAAAAGAATGAATGTGAAATACTCATTTTTGCAAATTAAAAAAAAGAATGAATGTGAAATGCTCGTTTTTGTTAAATGTAAATGAATGAAATAAAAACATTCATTTTTGCCGAGTGTAATAGAATGAGAATAGAAACATTCATTTTATCATTTAAAAAGAATGAGATCAAAATATAGTCAATTTGTCATTTAAAAGGAATAAGACAAAGATATTCATTTTGGTTATTTAAAAATGAATAAGACCAAAATATACATTTTTGGTCACTAAAAATGATTAAACCAAAAATGTACATTTTTGGTCATCAAAAAGAATTAAACAAAAATTTACATTTTGTTCATAATAAAAGGATGTAATAAGAATATACATTTTTGTGTTAAAACCTGTTAGTGAAGAAAAACTACATTTTGTGTTAAAACCTGTTAGAGAAATAGAAATAACATTTTGTTCATTAGTTAGGATTACACCAAAATAATCATTTTTGGTCATTAAAAAGAGTTTAACCAAAAATAATCATTTTGGCCATTGAAAAGGGTTACACCAAAATATTTGTTTTTGGTCATTTAAAAGGATTAGTTATAAATATACATTTTGTATATTTAAAAGGATTAGTTAAAAATATATACATTTTTGTTTATTTAAAAGGATTAAACAAATATGCCATTTTAGCGTAAATATATGCATTAGGATTATATTCAAAATGAACATATATCATTCTAATGTAAATGCATACATTAGAATTTGCATGCAAAACAACGATGGCTTATATGTTAATTATAAGACGTCATTTATGTTCATTATTAAATGTCATTTAAAAGAATTAAAGGATTACATTTTTATGTAATGTTGTTTTCATAAGAAGGAATAGAATTAAAGGATTATATTTTATTGTAACATTGTTGATAATAAAATGAATTGAATTAAGATTTTTATTGTCATTTGTTCACAATAAAAAGAATTGAAATATATGTCTATGATGTTGAAATGTTTGATGTGATAAATATAATGTTTAGTATATTCCAATTTGAATATTACACTTCCATTTACAAGTCATCCGACTTGTTTATGTGATTGGGACGATAATTTCTACACATCGCCCAAGTGCACAAATAATTTATTATTTGCTTGTTGGATGAAACCCCACACGGGTGTTGGGATGATACTTGATCTACACTAGTCGCAATATTTAGTGTATAATCCACTTTGTTTGTTATTTGGGTGTTTGATAATTATTTATCATGATGGTTTATTTCATGCAATATATGGTTGTTGATTGAGTCACATTCCAATAAAGGATATTCTAGAAAATAATATTTTAGAATATATTTAAGAAAAGAATATATTTTGGAAAATTATATTTTTATTGAAATGAACCAGTTATCAACTAGAATTAATCATTAAATTTAGATTTAATGAAGTTTTCCAATTATTTAATATTTAATTGAAATTGAATTAAATAAATTGGATTTTGGGATTGTCGTGAATAGGGTCTTAAATAACACTGTTCTTAAACCCCGTATGAAAAGAATAATCTTTTATTTAGATTATTAAAGTTTTCAATTATATTTAGTAATTGAAATAAGAAATGTGAGTTGGGTTTATTGTGAACTATGTTTCTAAGCGACATTTGTTCTTTAACCCAACTGAAAGTGAAAATATGATTTGGAATTTGTAAATCTTTTATTAAGATTTAATGGGATTTTTCCAAAAGTAAAGTTTTCCAATTTAATATATTAAATTGGAGTTGAATGGAATTCGTATTAATAATAACCGAGATAAGCTTCTGTAAAAGAAGACCGATACTACATATGGAATTTAAGAGGCTTTGCCGTTATTCCATTTATATTATTGGTTGGATACAGAAATTTATAACGATTATATATTGATTTGATTTCTGTGAAGATTCCATGTTTAATGGAAGATGATTTTGAGTTTATCGTGAACTATGTTTTAAATGAAATTAGTTCTTTAACCTAGTTGAAGATAAGATTAATTTCTTAAATTTAAATAATCATTAAAGAATGATTTTTGATATTTAAAACCAAATTGGGTTTTTAATAAATCTCTAAAAGAAAGATTTAAGAATAAACTCAAAAGGTCTATCTTTGATAGAATAATGTGAATATTTTATTAGATGAATATTCTGAATTGGAATGAGGCGTTGGATGTGTTTTTATAGTACTTGATTTTTAATTATAAAATACGTGAGTTATTCGGGAAGACCGGGTTTAACCCATTCTAAATAATAACTACTACGATGAAGAGTCGAAGATGAAGACGGTGGTTGAAGACCGACGATCTTCACATCGAATGGATGAAGACGGTGGTTGAAGATAAATTTTACAACTTATGTTCAAAGTGCTAAGTTCCAATTTTCATAATTTTTCGAATTAATATGTAAGCGTGGTAAAGAAAAACGTGTATTGTCAGTTTCAGTCAAATTTAATCGACTCGAAAATGGCCATTTTTCAAACAGTCTCAAAATTCAACGAAATTAGTCTCGTTAGAACCGTATCGTCAAAACATAACTAAAAATAATTTTTCTGTAATTTTTAGAGTCAGTATGTAGCCCCGGTAATTTAAAATGTACGTTTGAATTTAATAATTAAATGATTTATAATTAAATATTAAGAAAAACATATCGTAACAGCCGAATTGGGTTACGGAACATACTCCAGTGTGTACGGGATGGGGGCTATTAGCTAGGGGTGATACTCGTTGGGTCTGATTTCGAGGTCGTATGAGTTAAAGGGAAATTATTGGATTTAAATGAATTAAATAAAATTAAAATACATTATAAATACACGTATAAATACACAATACGGAACCCTAAACCTAATCCTCTGGAACGCAGCCGCCATGTTCAAAATCAAAGGCTGCCATGCTCCAAACTTCTTCCTATGATTTCTCTTAATTCACGCAACAATCGAAGGTGTTCTTGAAGCAATATCGAAGCCCTTGCCGAGCTCGACCAGATCAACGGTCATGATCGTCCAGAATCAACTGTGGTGCTCGAATTACGGGGTGAAAGCAGTCGGCTTTGGGGCGGATTTTCTGAGCGTGGGGGGCGGCGAGTGGGCCCATGCTGGTGGCGCACAGGGAGGGTTCCAAGGCGGTGATCGTGGCGAGGTCGGATCGGGTTCTGATGCTCACAGGGAGGAGCGACGGTGAGCTTTGCAAATCGGTGGATGGGTTCTTTCGGTCCAGGCATATACGAAGAGGAGAGGAAGACAAAGGGATGACGTGGTAGAACGTGAATGGGTGAGGGTTAATATTTATTTATTTTTATATTTTGAAATTCAAATGATAAAACTTGAATATCTTCTTCATACGAAATCGGAATTATGCGAAACAAAGTGCGTTGGGATCGTCTTTCCGAGATCTAGACAATGGAACTAACTACAGCTTGAACCGAGCACTTTGAAAATTCAGACAAAATCTTGGTGAGATTTCTATTTTATAAATTAAAATTATTTATTTATTACGAATGTAAAATTTATATTTATTCTATATAAATTCATGATTGACGTTGTATATATATATTCGATGTTGATTGTTGTGTGATTGCGATGCGAACTTCATATGTGTGTTATTGGTTGTATGTGATCACGAATAACGACTAGATTGAATGGTTTATACTAGAAAATATTCTTGTTTGTTAAATTTTGTTTCACAATAAAAATCACATGTGTATTAGAAAAATTCATGTTTGTTAAGAAGTTGTTTACATAATAATATTCTTATTCTTTATCGTACATTTCATTAGAAATGTAAACCTGGTTACGACAAATAAAAAAATCTCTTTTTATTTTCATGATAACATATGGAAATTTGTGTAGAAAAAAATCTCTTTTATTTGTTATATTTGAATATAGAAATTGATACACAAATAAAATCTCTTTTTCGGTCATTGAAATATATAGGAAATTATTTACATTTAAAATATTCCTTTATATGACCTTAGAATATATAGAAAGTATAAACAAATAAAAGTATTCTTTTATTTTCTATTAGAACACATAGAAAAGTTCAACAATAGAATACTCTTTTATATGTTACTTTTGTCCACACCATTTATTTGAGACAAATTATATCATTTTTTGTCAAACCGTGTAGACGATACAGATTATATTTCTTTT
Organism: Allium sativum; assembly: GCA_030737875.1. Lineage (NCBI taxonomy): Eukaryota > Viridiplantae > Streptophyta > Magnoliopsida > Asparagales > Amaryllidaceae > Allium > Allium sativum. Next base: position 992,389,812 of record CM060910.1, on the reverse strand, counting down.
GTCAAAACTAATTAGCTAAAACTAAACATATCACTTTTATGATATATTAGAATTGAAATAAAATACCATTTCTTAATGTTACCTTGAAATCAAAAATGAAATTTTTGATTAGAACTTGATTAAAAAAAAAATGAGAACAACATTTCAGTTGAAATGTGTTGTGAAAATCAAAAATAACATTTTTGATTGGAAACTTGGTTAGGAAAAGAGAAACAACATCTTTATACCTTGAAAAGAATTAGACAAAATTAATATTTTGTTTACAACAAAAGGATTAGACAAGATCATCACATTCTGTTCTACATAAAAAGGATTTGATAGGAATATGCATTTTTGTTAACATTAAAAGGATTTGATTGGAATATGCATTTTTGTTAACATTAAAAGGATTTGATAAGAATTTATATTTTATGTAAAAGATGACATTAGAAATAGAATTTACATTTTTTTTTGTAAAATATGATATTAGAACTAGAATTTAGAACTTACATTTTATGACAAATATGACATTAGAAAAGAAAATATACATTTTGTATATTTAAAGGAATTAGACAAAGATTTACATAATTATTTATTTAAAAAGTTATGAAATGAAAATGTATATTTTTATACATTAAAAAGTTATGAATGGAAAATGTATATTCTTATATATAAAAAAAATATAGACAAAATTACAATTTTTGTCACTTTAAAAGAATTAGAATAAAAGAGACATTTTTGACATTCTAAAAAGAATGAAATAGAAATACTCATTTTGGTTTACATTACAATGAATTAGGTTAAAACATAGTTTTTGCTATAAATTGTTAATTAAAATAAAAAGTTTATTTTTGTTAGAAAAATTTAATTAGAATAAAGAGTTGCATTTTGTTTGCAATTTTAGATGCAAACAAAATAATTAGAATGAATTTTACTTTTTATTTTGTATTTTATATTAGATAAAAAGAATAGACTTAAAGGTAACATTTTATTTGTCGATTTAGTTGCAATATAAAGAAATGAACAAAACATCCTTTCTTGCCAATTAGTGTAGTTGGAATTAAAGCATTCATTTTCGTCAAATTAAAATGGTGGGGCAAATATACACTTTTATCAAATTATAAAAGTTAAAACTAAATCATTGCTTTTGTTAAATTATAAAAGTTGAAACGATCTTGTCGCTTTTATCAAAATGTATCCGTAGAAATAAAGGTGGCACTTTTGTCAAAATATAATAGTTAGAAACAGAATTTACATTTTTGTAAATTAGAATTGGATACAATAAAAATTACCTTTTTTTTGTGATTTATCAACAGAGTTAAACACAAATAGCATTTTGTTAAATAGGTTTGTGTTACCACAAAAATGTTTGTTTGATAAAATAGAATTGTTGTTGAAATATAAATTATATGCAAATATAATTATTATTGTTATTTTTATAAAATGTAGTAGAATTCATAAGCAAATATAAAATCATTTTTATTTCCAAACTTATATTAGAAATTATAGCTAACTATAAGAATCACATTATTGGTCAAAATATACATTAGAATGTATAGGTAAGTAAAGGATATCTTTATATGTTAATGCATACATTAGAATTTGTATGCAATGTAAATAAACACTTTTATAGGTTAGGTTATACATTGGAACACATACACATAAGGTTATTTCCTTTATGTGTTGAAATTTAAGATAGAAACTTGCATACAAATAAAGAAAATAAAAGATCATCTTTTATTTATCACCCGTAATAATGTCATACAAATAAATTATATTTTATTCGGCATTAGAAATAAAAGAACATGTTAGTTTATTATCAAGAACATGTTAGTGAAATTAAGTTAGTTAAATCCTTTAACCAACCATTTATTTTTATAAACTGTATTGGCTGAAAACCACACACGGGTGTTGGGATGATGATTGACATTCACAAGTCCCGATATTTGATTTTCTGTCAATCGATGGATTGACAGTCTGTGATGAGCACTATTTATTTATTCTAATGCTCACACAGTTATAAACTTCACTCTGGATGTGAGTTGGCTGTCGATGATTGCTTGTTATTATTGATTGAATATGTGAAATATATGAAATCCATACAACTGAAATTGTATGGTACTTGATTGAGTCGCATTCCGATTCAGATTTTCTTTTAAATAAATAAACAATATTTTGAAAGCTTAAACATATTTTTATTTAAGTGAATTAGTTATCAACTAAAGCAAACCTTTAAAACTTTAAATTAATATTTAATGAAGTTTGCCCATCTTATTAGTATTTAATTTGAAATCAAGTAAATAAATTAGATTTTGGGTTGTAGTGAATAGTGTCTTAAATAACACTGTTTTTAAACCCCGTATGAAAAGAATAATCTTTTAATTTAAATTATTTAAGTTTTCAATTATATTTAGTAATTGAAATAAGAAACGTGAGTTGGGTTTATTGTGAACCGTGTTTCTAAGCGACATTTGTTCTTTAACCCAACTGACAGTGAAAATATAATTTGTAATTTGTAAATATTTTATTGAGATTTAATGGGATTTTTCCAAAAGTAAAGTTTTCCAATTTAATATATTAAATTGGAGTTGAATGGAATTCGAATTAATAATAACCGAGATAAGCTTCTGTAAAAGAAGACCGATACTACATATGGAATTTAAGAGGCTTTGCCGCTATTCCATTTATATTATTGGTTGGATACAGAAATTTATAATGATTATATATTGATTTGATTTCTGTGAAGATTCCATATTTAATGGAAGATGATTTTGAGTTTATCGTGAACTATGTTTTAAATGACATTAGTTCTTTAACCCAGTTGAAGATAAGATTAATTTCTTAAATTTAAATAATCATTAAAGAATAATTTTTGATATTTAAAACCAAATTGGGTTTTTAATAAATCTCTAAAAGAAAGATTTAAGAATAAACTCAAAAGATCTATCTTTGATAGAATAATGCGAATATTTTATTAGATGAATATTCTGAATTGGAATGAGGCATTGGATGTGTTTTTATAGTACTTGATTTTTAATTATAAAATACGTGAGTTATTCGGGAAGACCGGGTTTAACCCATTCCGAATAATTACTATGACGATGAAGAGTCGAAGATGAAGACGGTGGTTGAAGACCCACGATTTTCACGTCGAATGGATGTGTTGCTACAAAGACCCTTGATGGGAGTAGCTACCTTGAAGGGGCTTCAGTGGTGGCCGTCCGGACTATTGTTGATTGTTCGGATTTGGTTTTCGCTCAGTCCCAGAGCATAAGCCAGTAAATGGATGCGTGTCTGACATTGGATTTCGTTCCATGTGAATTAAATCGATTTCTATTAATGTATGTCTGTTTGGTGGTAGAGGATTTATTCTCTACTTAACACCCTGGTATATATTAATATTGATTGATCGCATGGCGTGAATTGTCAATGTGGCACGCCAAGATGCAAATGATCAAGGCTTTTGTTGAAAAGCAGGGCCTTGTGGGATGATCAAAGTATAGCCTATTACGGCATAACTTTGTGTATATCGTGACTTCGCGAGCCTCACACCCCGGTATGAGTCAAAAATGGGATTAGGACTCCAGGGAGTGCACACGTTTCTTTCTAGCTAGGAGTGGTGTCGGTGCTTAAACTTGCTGACATTTTACTTATGTGGATGATGGATTTTGAGGCGCCTCGGATTTTTATAGGCCGTTAGTGGTCATACTATAGGTCCAAAGGGACCGGGAAGCGTGTGTTCAGGCATAATTAATCCACTACCCTTAGGTAGGGACCGGCCCTGAAGATCCAAGGGTTCACTACGGGGGATCCTGAGGCATTCTCTAGAGTGTCTCGAATCGGAGAGGAGCTTGCCCCTAGCCTCGACTCATGATGGAAATCCAATTTCCAATACAACCTTGCAGTTTTGATTGTAGAACTAGTACGGTGACATAGTAGGATGGGGTACTATGCCGTCTATGATTAATACATTATGATTGAAATTGTTTTTGAAATATATATACTCATAGATATACACACTAATATTAAATCCGTTTTATCGTATCAAGCATCTTTTGACCATTATAAGGTAAAACCCTATCCTTCGGTTTGCGTTGCACTGTATGATGGGACTTGGGTCTTATAATGGTTTCATTTTTCTAAAAGGCATTGCGTGTTTAACGATTTACTTTATTTTATGCACTGGTAATCCAATGGAGTAAAACCGTTCCGCGTTAGCGGCGTGGTCCTGTGATTAGCCTTATTATTAGATAAGTTAAGTTAAGATTTCTCATACCAGTCCCATGACTGACCTGTAGTTTGTTTCAATGGCAAACTCGGGTGCCCATATTTTCCAAATGGGCAGTCGAGTAGCTTTTTGCAGATATATTTACAGGATCCTGGCTTACAGCTGAAGCGGTATTCGGAAAGCTCTGTATCCACGTATTCCTTCCAGTTGTATATTTGTATTATTTTTCCGCTGCTATTTAAAAGTAATTTAAAACTCTGATATTATTGTATTCCTATTATGTAATAAGTATTCATACTCTGTTACATTCTTGTACTCTGATGTAATTGTTGTAATCAGCAATAAAATGTTCTTCAGTTTATATTCTGATGTGTGTTGTTCTCAAAGCAATCCAATCTTTCCTTTATTCGGGAAGTATCTTTTGAGTTTATTCTTAAATCTTTCTTTTAGAGATTTATTAAAAACCCAATTTGGTTTTAAATATCAAAAATCATTCTTTAATGATTATTTAAATTTAAGAAATTAATCTTATCTTCAACTGGGTTAAAGAACTAATGTCATTTAAAACATAGTTCGCGATAAACTCAAAATCATCTTCCATTAAACATGGAATCTTCACAGAAATCAAATCAATATATAATCGTTATAAATTTCTGTATCCAACCAATAATATAAATGGAATAACGGCAAAGCCTCTTAAATTCCATATGTAGTATCGGTCTTCTTTTACAGAAGCTTATCTCGGTTATTATTAATTCGAATTCCATTCAACTCCAATTTAATATATTAAATTGGAAAACTTTACTTTTGGAAAAATCCCATTAAATCTTAATAAAAGATTTACAAATTACAAATCATATTTTCACTGTCAGTTGGGTTAAAGAACAAATGTCGCTTAGAAACACAGTTCACGATAAACCCAACTCACATTTCTTATTTCAATAACTAAATATAATTGAAAACTTTAATAATCTAAATTAAAAGATTATTCTTTCATACGGGGTTTAAGAACAGTGTTATTCAAGACACTATTCACTACAACCCAAAATCTAATTTATTTACTTAATTACAAATTAAATACTAATAAGATGGGCAAACTTCATTAAATATTAATTTAAAGTTTTAAAGGTTTGCTCTAGTTGATAACTAATTCACATTTTCGTTTGCATTAAAAGTTTATAAACAAAATTCACATTTTCGTTTGCATTAAAAGTTTATAAACAAAATTCACATTTTCATTTGCATTAAAAGTTTATAAACAGAATTCACATTTTTGTTTGCATTAAAAGTTTATAAACAAAATTAACATTTTTGTTAATTAGATTATAAAGGACAAAATTTACATTTTTTTTTAATTAGATTATAAAGGACAAAATACATTTTTGTTAATTAGATTATAAAGGACATAATTAACATTTTTGTTAATTAGATTATAAAGGGACAAAATAACATTCTTGTTATGAAATGTTACACTAGACATAAAATAACATTTTTGTTATAAAATGTTTATTAGATTAAAATATGTTACTTTTGAAATGAATTAAGAATGTATATTTGTATACATTTTAAAAGAATGAATTAAGAATGTATATTTGCATACATTTTAAAAGAATGAATTAGGAAATGTATATTTTTATTCATTTAAAAGAATGAATTGGAAAAGGTGTATTTTTTTTATATACATTACAAAGAATGAAGTATAAAAAAAATTACATCTTTATATGTAATCAAATCAAAGTATTGAAATTTACATTTTTCTTATGTATACATTTTCCCATGTAAATAAAAGGAATTAAAGAATTTACATTTTTCAATGTAAATAAAAGATTAAATAGAAATTTACATTTTCCATGTAATTAGAGAATAAAGTTAAAGAATTACATTTTTACGTAAATTAGAATAAGAAGGACATTTTTGTTTAGAAATGTAAATTAGAACAAAAGGTGACATTTTCATTCTCATTTTATATTCAATAAAAAGATTAGAATTAAAGTTATATTTTTTTATTTACATTTTAGATGTAAATAAAAGAATAGATTTTAAAGTTACATTTTTTATTGCCATTATATATGCAATAAAAAGAATAGATGTAAATGTCACATTTTTATTGTTAGAATAGAGACAATAAAAAGAATAGAATTTAAAATTACATTTTCTATGTAATTAAAGAATGATAGGAAAAACACTACATTTTTCAATGTAATAAAAGATGAAATAAAATAAGTAGAATTGAAATCATGGTTTTTATGGCCATTTGATTTCAATAACACGAGTGAACAATAGAAAATACATTTTCAATGTAAAATAGTTTCATTGAGAAGAATTAATCATTTAAATATGATGTTAGCGATGGTTTGAAATATATGGTTGTTGTATAGAAGTATTCGATGTACTAAAGATAAATGTTTGTGTATTCAAAATTGAATATTACACTCCCATTTACAAGTTACTTGACTTGTTTATGTGATTGGGACGATAATTTTCACACATCGCCCAAGTGCACAAATAATTTATTATTTGTTTGATGGATGAAACCCCACACGGGTTTTGGGATGATATTGGACACACACTAATCCCAATATTTAGTTATCTGTCAATCGATGGATTGACAGAATGTGATGAGCGTTATTTATTTACTTTAATGCTCACACAGTAATAAATTCCACTCTGGTCGTCTTTTGGATGTTTAATAATTATTTATCATGATTGTTGATTACATACAATATATGGTTGTTAATTGAGTCACTTTCCAATAAAGAGTATCTTAGAAAAGAATATTTTAGAAAAAGAATATATTATAGAAAAATAATTTTTTTATTGAAATGAACTAGTTATTAACTAGAATAAATCATTAAATTAAGATTTAATGAAGTTTTCCAATTAGTGAATATTTAATTGAAATTAAATTAAATAAATTGGATTTTGGGTCTGTCGTGAATAGGGTCTTAAATAACACTGTTCTTAAACCTCGTATGAAAAGAATAATCTTTTATTTCATATTATTAAAGTTTTCAATTATATTTAGTAATTGGAATAAGATGAAATGTGAGTTGGGTTTATTGTGAACTGAGACGACCCCGAACCCCGTACTGACGGCGGCAAAGGTAATCCTTGGAATATAACACATAAACAGATAACAGCAGAACAGAAATAAATAAATACACCAGATAATGTACAAATAATACACTGAATAAACGTAATCATCAGAGTTACACAGTATACAAGATCATACTTAGTACAAATACAGTTCAGCTATACATAAATGTCTACAGCGGAAACAAACATAATATGTACAATAGGAGCTGAACAGCATAAAAAGAGATAAATAATAGAATCCATCTTCAGCTCCAGCTATCCAGAAAGAGCCAGCTAAACCTGAATACGAGGCTGCCCGTGTAGAAAAAGGGGCACCCGAGTTTGAAAGTGAAACAAACTACGAGTCAGTCATGGGACTGATATGAGAAATCTACTCAACACATTTGAAATATGGCTAATCACAGGACCACGCCACTTTCGTGGAACGGGTTTACTCCATCTGATTGCCAGTGCTTTAAAACAAATCATTCTTTTAAACATCACAATGCTTTTTATAAAAATGAAGCCATTATAAGACTCAGTTCCCATCACACAATGCAATGCAAACCGGAGGACAGAGTTTTACCTTATAATGGCCAAAATATGTTTGATACGAATAAAACAAAAGCATTTGATATTATTACTAGTGTTTATATGTTTCAAAAACAATTTCAAATCATAACTATCAATCATAGACGACATGAGCGTCCCATGCCACTATGTCGCCAAATATAGGTATACAATCAAAACCGCACAGTCACGTATTTGGAAATTGGATTTCTGTCATGAACCAAGGCAAAAGATAGTCCTTACCGAATTCGAGACTCTCTAGCCCGAGCCTCAGGACCCAGACTCAGGTGGGCCCTTGGATCGTCAGGGCCGGTCCACCGATGTAGATTAAAATTCCTGAACACTACGTTTCCCCGCCCTATGGGGCGTAAATGAGCCAACGAATGACTCCATCGGTCCCGGATCGACCGATATTTCTGAGGCACCTCGCAATCCACCATCCACATAAGTAAAATGTCAGGCCGTGTAAAAACACTGACACAACCTCTAACTAGAAAGAAACACATGTCCTCCCTGAGGTCCTTTCTCCCGTTTCTGGTTCATAACGAGGTGTGAGGTTCGCGAATTCACGTTATACACAAAGCTACGCCAAACAGGCGATGCTTTGATCATCAATCACAAGACTTTGCTTTTCAACAGAAGCCCTGATCACTGCATCTTAGCATGCCACACAGGCAATTCACACCACGCAACTGATGGTTATCAATCGAACAGAATGAATTCTAATGTCAGACACACAGTCCATTTGCAAATCCGTTCTGGGTCTGAACGAAACCGGAGGCACTATATACCTCGCAAACCCATCGATCACCACGTACGTCTGGACGATCACCACTCATTATCCATATTTCGGGATGCCTCCCAATCAGGACCTCGGTTACCATCCAAACGAGGTGAAGATCTCCGGTCTTCGACCACTGTCTTCATCTTCGATTTCTTATCGTCGATTCAGTTATTCAGAATGGGATAAACCCGGTCTTTCTGAGCAAATCACGTATATAATAAACAAGTGCTACACAAACACTACTATGCACCATTTCAATCCATTAGTCGCTAACCATAAATCAGTAAGAGAACGATTTCCCAAATATTAATCCCGAAGGCCGAAACCAACATCAGATCAATACCCAAGAAACCATTCGACTTAGCCAACCTTCAATTAGTTTCTAAATTTCACATCCATATCATTTATAATATTTTATAACGAATTATCGCTATTTTTATTTATTTTAAAATAGCCAATTTATTCAAAACGACGCTTCGGGCCATAACGCGGCCATGGCGCTGTTTTTCTTCAAATTTGATTTACACATATCTAAAAATCTAACCGATGGATCTTCATAAAATTTACATCATTAGAAAGATCTTTTCAAAACGAATCCAACGGTTCCAGTTTCGGGAAAATCTGACGGTCGGACTCCCGGTATAATCGTTTGAAATTTCGATTTCAAAATACGAACTGCAGCGTCGTTATTCAATTTAATATAATTATATTTATATATATATAATCGATTCTAGCACTGTTTTTCTTCAGATTTGAATTAAACATTCCAGACAATCCAACCGTTGGATCTTTACAAAGTTGGTGCCGTTGGAAAGATATTTCCAAAGCGAACCCAACAGTTGCGGTTTCGGGAAAATCCGATGGTCGAATCTCCCGCACTAATCGTTTGAAATCACGGTTTCAAAATACGAACTGCAGCTTCGTTATTCGATATATTTCAATTCTATGTTTATATATATATATATATATATATATATATATATATATATATATATCGATTCTTCGATTTCAAAAATATATGATTTTCATACTTTTGATAAAAATGATATTTTTATCTAACTGTCTTCTATTTCAACACTTCACTATTTTTAACAATTCATGTATATAATAAAAATGTAATTTTTAATGTAAAACAATTTATTTCAAAACTCGACTATTTTATATAGTTAATATAGGTGATAAAAATATGATTTTTATTATAAAACAATTTCTTTCAAAATATGAATACCATTCAACACATGAATTTCAATTCAACGAATGAATTTCGATTCAACACATGAAGGTTTTCTATTCAATGAATAAATATAGTTTCAACAAATGAAAATAATTCTAACACATGAATATTATTCAAAATTTCGGCAGCATAACGACAGGGTAGTTAAAACCGGGACCGTCCCTAGTACGGCTCCTCGCTCTACCTTAAAGCCTCACAGCTTTTGACAATGGGGAGTCATGCATCTAGTTTGCATGCAGGCGACATGTATATTTTTTTTCATTTCCACAAACTAATCCTGTGTGGTTTCAACCAAATATTTCCCAACCACAAACGGGTATTTTTCAACCACAATCAATCAATTCCAACCACAAACAATTTCAATCAACCATTCGCTATCAATCAATTTTCACACCAATCACAACCAATAAATATCGTCCATGGTTTGTGGACGAGGGGCGTATATATATATATACATATATTTATATAGCATTTCACTTCTATTTCAATACATATATAATTTTTACAATGCATATATAACTTATACATCGAACGTACAACTTATACAATGCTTAAACAAGAGGTGTACAACGCTTATATAACTCATACATCGACTATATAATTTATACATCGTCGTTATCCATATCGTTTATAATTTAGAAATCTCACATCACATATATATATATATATATATATATATATATATATATATATTCACACAGAATACAAGCAAACAAGTCGTCCATGGTATGTGGACGACGGGGAGCAGTTCATATATGAAGTTATAATATAAATAACTATACAGAAATATTTTGGTGAGAAATTCTCACATTGGGATCCACTCCATCAGTTTTTATCTGAATTTCTATTCTGCTCGGGTTTGAATTTGCTCGAAATTCCAACGTGCTCTGTTTTGGATGCGGTCAGTTTTGTTGTGAAGCTCTCGTCCCCACGATCGCAACGGATCCAGTTTCGCGCGATTCCGACCTCGTATGAGAAAGTTATTAGAGTTAACGAGTTAATGACATTTCAAATAGATTAAAATGGAATTAATTTAATTAAATTACCCTTAATTACCTTCTACCCTCCCCCCCCATAATTACTTTCCTCTTCCGTAAACCTGTATATCGTTGAACCCAAATCTTGGCCAGAAAGAAGCCGCCGCCGCCCCTTATTCTTCGCGCCGGATTTCGATCGGAGTGTCCCCCTCCGACCGCCTCGACGGCGCCCGTCACCAGCCCAGGTGGCACGCAAATCGGTGGCACCCCTGCCTCGCAATCAGCGCTCGAATGCGCTGAGTTTACTCCAAGAAATCGAGCATTACTCCCCTCGATACAAGATCATACCCATACAGATCTGTAGATCTCAGAAATCTCTTTGATTTCGTGTTTTAATTTTCCAAAACAAATTTGAGGATTGAAAGATTTTAATGAATTAAAATCAGAAAATATCGGCCTTCGATATTAGGGTTGACGGCGGCCAGAAATGAATCAGGGTTTTTGAACCAGTTTGACCCCATATTTAAATGAATATTCTATTTTATTTAATTCAAAACTAATTTGTTTAGTCTCCAAACTCCAAATCAAACCCAACGAATGTCGCCCCTAGCTAATTACCCCCATTCTGAACACAATGGGATATGTATCGTAGGCCCATTCGACTGTTTCAGTCAATTTTTCTTCAAATTTAAAATATATAACATTCAATATTTGATTTGAACGTACATTTCAATTTTCCAGGGCCACAAACTGATTCTAAAAATTCCCGAAAAATAAATCTAGCTATGTTTTGACGATACGGTCCCAACAAAACTAGTTTCGTCGAATTCTGAGACCGTCTGAAAAAATGGCCCTTTTCTCGTCGATCCAATTTAATAGAAATTGACCAAACACATTTTCCTTTGTCACACTCACATATTAACTTCAAAAATTATGAAATTTGAAACCTAGCAATAGTTTAACATATCGGATCCAACAAAAGTGGTTTCATCGAATTCCGAGGTCGTTTGCAAAATGGCCATTTTCACGGGCTATATAAATTCCATAGCGACCTTTCTGAAAATTCATTTGGCCATAAATTTTGCTTTCCGCTATAAAGCTTCAATTTTTCAGATTTGTTAGAAAGGTATTCACTAACAGATTTAAATATTTTTGGTTTCACTCAAATCCGTTTTGTTTTGCACCCGGTACAGTCAGTCAAAGTTTGAAATGAAAATTTGAAACTGCCGCGCCATTTCAGGCCTTGTTTATAATTAGAAGTAATTATATTCGTTTTCAAATGTCGATTCAAACTCAGTTTTCATCGCTATTGTTTAAAATATTTATTTTAAATAGTTAAAATCCACTAAAATAGCCAATAAAAAATATATTTAAATTGGTTCAGATTTTCCGGGTCGTTACAATCTCCCCCACTTAAAATTTTTGTCCCCGAAAAGGAACAAAGTCGAAAGTGGTTTGATTAATCAACTCTACGTTCAATCTGGCTTCCATTCTCCAACTTTTCAGTTTCTGAGAATTTTCAAATTCTTCAAAAATTTGGCTAACACCCGGAATTTTCGAAAAATTTCGCCATAACCTCCCTTGTACGGGGAGGGGTTTGGAAATTTATTGGGACGTATTAGGTACCCAATAAATCCTATAAAGCATACACATATTTATAGTGATATAAACTGGTGTTTACAGGGGAGCGTGTATAGATAATAACTCTAGAGAATAAATTCTCGTCACCCTGTCAAAGCCTGAGGGAGTGTGTATTTTAATTGCTCCAGAGGATAAATCCTCGTCACCTCGTCCCGTGTGGGAAATAAATAATCCATGTGCCGTATCTAATAACTAGAGAGATGTGATTATTGTCAATTCCAGACCCGTGCGGGGTTTTTATTAATCTGACAATTTTATCGTTACAATTTATATGGTCATATCAGTCATCAGTTCAACCTGTAAAATAAAGTCATCGCCATACAAGCCTCTAGCTCGTATGGTAAATCTTCCACCTCGTCACACAAGCTCCAAATGCTTATATGGTATATGATGAAGTATGCCTATCTTCCAGAAGTATGCCATGTAATGTAGTTCAAAATTAATTGTTACTATCCTATGGCGATATTTATTATTTCACACAAAACAACCAGCACTCCGCATCCAATGGCATTCACAGGAGTTGATATAATAATATTTCGCATCCAACTCATTAAGGTTTACCTATTTGTCGGGCACGCAAATAATTTCTTTACTCAACAACTATCGAGTTACCTGTTCAAACGTATATAATGCACATGTATATATTTCTATCTATTTTTAAATCAGTTCAATGTGTGATTTAATCAAATAAATTCTACCATTCATTCTCTTATTAATTAAATTAACTATCGTTTCTATAATTTAATTAATCCAATTCCACTATCACACAACACAAACAACAATCAAATTGTTTTTAACTTTTTTAAATATATATCTTTTTTATATTCAAAAATCATATTTCTAAAATCAGACTATATATATAATCACAAATATGTTACTTAAAAACATATTGCTCTCGACTCGTTCTAAGGCACACTTCTGACCCCATCTCTAACGAGTTGTCCTGATTCTACTGTGCTCATACTAGGATATTGCTGATCCTATCCGTAATGAGTTACCCGTCCTAGAACACTACTGGTTCTATTTCTGACGAGTTCGTTAATATATTATATTCCAGAACAAAGCTTAACCAAAGCTCTGATACCAAATGAGATGACCCCGAACCCCGTACTGATGGCGGCAAGGGTAATCCTTGGAATATAACACATAAACAAATAACAGCAGAACAGAAATAAATAAATACACCAGATAATGTACAAATAATACACAGAATAAACGTAATCATCAGAGTTACACAGTATATAGGATCATACTTAGTACAAATACAGTTCAGCTATACATAAATGTCTACAGCGGAAACAAACATAATATGTACAATAGGAGCTGAACAGCATAAAAAGAGATAAATAATAGAATCCATCTTCAGCTCTAGCTATCCAGAAAGAGCAAGCTAAACCTGAATACAAGGCTGTAGAAAAAGGGGCACCCAAGTTTGAAAGTGAAACAAACTACGAGTCAATCATGGGACTGGTATGAGAAATCTACTCAACACATTTGAAATATGGCTAATCACAGGACCACGCCACTTTCGTGGAACGGGTCTACTCCATCTGATTGCCAGGGCTTTAAAACAAATCATTCTTTTAAACATCGCAATGCTTTTTATAAAAATGAAGCCATTATAAGACTTAGTTCCCATCACACAATCCAACGCAAACCGGAGGATAGAGTTTTAACTTATAATGGCCAAAATATGCTTGATACGAATAAAACAAAAGCATTTGATATTATTACTAGTGTTTATATGTTTCAAAAACAATTTCAAATCATAACTATCAATCATAGACGACATGAGCGTCCCATGCCACTATGTCGCCAAATATAGGTATACAATCAAAACCAAAACAGCGCCAGAATCGATTATATATATATATATATATATATATATATATATATATATATATATATATATATCGATTCTTCGATTTCAAAACTATATGACTTTCATACTTTTGATAAAAATGATATTTTTATCTAACTGTCTTCTATTTCAACACTTCACTATTTTTAACAATTCATGTATATAATAAAAATGTGATTTTTAATGTAAAACAATTTATTTCAAAACTCGACTAATTTATATAGTTAATATAGGTGATAAAAATAGGATTTTTATTATAAAACAATTTCTTTCAAAATATGAATACCATTCAACACATGAATTTCAATTCAACGAATGAATTTCGATTCAAAACATGAAGGTTTTCTATTCAACGAATAAATATAGTTTCAACAAATGAAAATAATTCTAACACATGAATATTATTCAAAATTTCGGCAGCATAACGACAGGGTAGTTAAAACCGGGACCGTCCCTAGTACGGCTCCTCGCTCTACCTTAAAGCCTCACAGCTTTTGACAATAGGGAATCATGCATCTAGTTCGCACGTAGGCGGCATGTATATTTTTTTCATTTCCACAAACTAATCCTATGTGGTTTCAACCAAATATTTCTCAACCACAAACGGGTATTTTTCAACCACAATCAATCAATTCCAACCACAAACAATTTCAATCAACCATTCACTATCAATCAATTTTCACACCAATCACAACCAATAAATATCGTCCATGGTTTGTGGACGAGGGGCATATATATACATATATATATATATATATATATATATATATATATATAGCATTCCACTTCTATTTCAACATATATATAATTTTTACAACGCATATATAACTTATACATCGAACGTACAACTTATACAACGCTTATACAAGAGGTGTACAACGCTTATATAACTCATACATCGACTATATAATTTATACATCATCGTTTTCCATATCGTTTATAATTTAGAAATCTCACATCACATATATATATTTTCACACAGAATACAAGCAAACAAGTCGTCCATGGTCTGTGGACGACGGGGAGTAGTTCATATATGCAGTTATAATATAAATAACTATACAGAAATATTTTGGTGAGAAATTCTCACATTGGGATCCACTCCATCAGTTTTTATCTGAATTTCTATTCTGCTTGGGTTTGAATTTGCCCGAAATTCCAACGTGCTCTGTTTTGGATGCGGTCAGTTTTGTTGTGAAGCTCTCGTCCCCATGATCGCAACGGATCCAGTTTCGAGCGATTCCGACCTCATATGAGAAAGTTATTAAAGTTAACGAGTTAATGATATTTCAAATTAATTAAAATGGAATTAATTTAATTAAATTACCCATAATTACCTTCTACCCCTCTAATTATTTTCCTCTTCCGTAAACCTGTATATCGTTGAACCCAAATCTTGGCCAGAAAGAAGCCGTCGCCGCCCCTTATTCTTCGCGCCGGATTTCGATTGGAGTGTCCCCCTCCGACCGCCTCGACGGCGCTCATCACCAGCCCTGGTGGCAAGCAAATTGGTGCCACCCCTGCCTCGCAATCAACACTCGAACGCAATGAGTTTACTCCAAGAAATCGAGCCCTACTCCCCTCGATACAAGATCATACCCATACAGATATGTAGATCTCAGAAATCTCTTTGATTTCGTGTTATAATTTTCCAAAACAAATTTGAGGATTGAAAGATTTTAATGAATTAAAATCAGAAAATATCGGCCTTCGATATTAGGGTTGACGGCGGCCAGAAATGAATTAGGGTTTTTGACCCAGTTTGACCCCATATTTAAATGAATATTTTATTTTATTTAATTCAAAACTAATTTGTTTAGTCTCCCAACTCCAAATCAAACCCAACGAATATCGCCCTTAGCTAATTACCCCCATTCTGAACACAATGGGATATGTATCGTAGGCCCATTCGACTGTTTCAGTCATTTTTTCTTCAAATTTAAAATATATAACATTCAATATTTGATTTGAATGTACATTTCAATTTGCCAGGGCGACAAACTGATTCTAAAAATTCCCGAAAAATAAATCTAGCTATGTTTTGAAGATACGGTCCCAACAAAACTAGTTTCGTCGAATTCTGAGACCGTTTGAAAAAATGGCCCTTTTCTGGTCGATCCAATTTAATAGAAATCGACCAAAGACATTTTCCTTTGTCACGCTCACATATTAACTTCAAAAATTATGAAATTTGAAACCTAGCAATAGTTTAACATCCCGGATCCAACAAAAGTGGTTTCGTCGAATTCCGAGGTCGTTTGCAAAATGGCCATTTTCACGGGCTATATAAATTCCATAGCGACCTTTCTGAAAATTCATTTGGCCATAACTTTTGCTTTCCGCTATGAAAGTTCGATTTTTCAGATTCGTTAGAAAGATATTCACTAACAGATTTAAATATTTTTTGTTTCACTCAAATCCGTTTTGTTTTGCACCCGGTACAGTCAGTCAAAGTTTGAAATGAAAATTTGAAACTGCCGCGCCATTTCAGGCCTTGTTTATAATTAGAAGTAATTATATTCGTTTTTAAATGTCGATTCAAACTCAGTTTTCATCACTATTATTTAAAATATTTATTTTAAATAATTAAAATCCACTAAAATAGCTAATAAAAAAATTTATAATTGGTTCAGATTTTCCGGGTCATTACATGAACTGTGTTTTTTTTTAATCGACATTTGTTCTTTAACCCAACTGACGGTGAAAATATGATTTGAAATTTGTAAATCTTTATTTAAGATTTAAATAGAAATTTTCCAAAAGTAAAGTTTTCCAATTTAATATATATTAAATTGGAATTGAATGGAATTCGAATTAATAATAACTGAGATAATCTTCTGTAAAAGAAGACCGATACTACATATGGAATTTAAGAGGCTTTGCCGTTATTCCATTTATATTATTGGTCGGATACAGAAATTTATAACGATTATATATTGATTTGATTTCTGTGGAGATTCCGTATTTAATGGAAGTCGATTTTGGGTTTACTGTGAACGGTGTTTTAAAATAACATTAGTTCTTTAACCCGACGAATCTGAAAAACTGAAATTTCACTTTATAATTTGAAAGTTACGTCCAGTTTAAAATTTAGAAAAGTCGCTGTAGAATATATATATTTATATATATATATATATATATTAAATATATTAGCCTTGAAAATAGCCATTTTGCAAACGACCTCGGTTTTCGATGAAACCACTTTTGTTGGAATCGGAATGTCAAATTATTGCTATGTTTCAATTTTCATAATTTTTCGAATTAATATGTGAGCGTGGTAAAGAAAAACGTGTATTGCCAATTTCAGTCAAATTTAATCGACTCGAAAATGGCCATTTTTCAAACAGTCTCAGAATTCAACGAAATTAGTCTCGTTAGAACCGTATCGTCAAAACATAACTAGAAATAATTTTTCTGTAATTTTTAGAGTCAGTAAATAGCCCCGGTAATTTAAAATGTACGTTTGAATTTAATAATTAAATGATTTATAATTACATATCGTAACAGCCGAATTGGGTTACGGAACATACTCCAGTGTGTCCGGGATGGGGGGCTATTAGCTAGGGGCAAGCACTTTGAAAATTCAGACAAAATCTTGGTGAGATTTCTATTTTATAAATTAAAACTATTTATTTATTACGAATGTAAAATTTATATTTATTCTATATAAATTCATGATTGATGTTGTATATATATATTCGATGTTGATTGTTGTGTGATTGCGATGCAAACTTCATATGTGTGTTATTGGTTGTATGTGATCACGAATAACGACTAGATTGAATGGTTTATACTAGAAAATATTCATGTTTGTTAAATTTTGTTTCACAATAAAAATCACATGTGTATTAGAAAAATTCATGTTTGTTAAGAAGTTGTTTACATAATAATATTCTTATTCTTTATCGTACATTTCATTAGAAATGTAAACCTGGTTACGACAAATAAAAAATCTCTTTTATTTGTTATATTTGAATATAGAAATTGATACATACATAATAAGATGAAATCACTCAGGAATAACACAATGATTTATAAGATTTATAATCATATAAAACAAAGTATGGAAATCATAGAAATCACAAAACTCTAGAACTTGGTCAGGAGTTTAAAACTCAAATATTTAATCGCCATACATACATATACACAAACATAAATATAAATCCACAAACTTCTCTAAGATATATATATCTATATATGACAATCATTTCATAATGGTGAAAACATTTAGAAATCATAGATCCTAGAAAAATCAGAAATAATGAAATATTGAAATTATCATAGAATGGATCCATGTCATAGAAGGCAAGCTAAAGCAACACCGCACGTGCATACCACAGATGGTTGAAGCCTGCCAAGTACTAATAAGTGAATAAGGTACCTATCGTAAATGACCTGATGGTCTAGTCAGAGATGGCCCGAAAGCCATGCATAGATGACCCAAAGGTCTAACAAAGATGTCCCGAAGGTCTAGTACTAGAAGTATTCCAGAATGTGTCACAAACTCCTAAATAGTAACTCAAATAGTGGTAACAATACGTCCTACACCATGCATTCTCACTTATTGGTCTACCGGTCATTGGCTAATTCTACATTAAAGTAGCTAATTCCGTATTAAAATTAGATTCAATCGAGCAAGTCTGAAATTAACCGATATAATAAACAAATGTGTCCCATACTACATGGCTTATATAACGTTTAAATCACAAACTTGCCTTCTGAAGGGTGTAAAAATGTGTAGTTTATATAAGAAAAATATACTTTGGAAAATCAGGTTTTAAGATGATTTGAAAAACTATTTTGTAATCATTGACTTTGGAAAATCTCTTTATAACATAAATATTCATATATTAAACTTTTGGAATAATTATAATTTTAAAAAAAATATTGTAAAATATTTTTCTTAAAATGATACTTGTATACATAAAAACTTTATTTAAAACAGATTATAAAACACGTTGTAA
This sequence comes from Allium sativum, assembly GCA_030737875.1. Lineage (NCBI taxonomy): Eukaryota > Viridiplantae > Streptophyta > Magnoliopsida > Asparagales > Amaryllidaceae > Allium > Allium sativum. Next base: position 992,370,499 of record CM060910.1, on the reverse strand, counting down.
CAACCCGGATTTTTAATAACATTTAATTAATTTAAATATTTAAAATGATTAATTTTAATATTTAACAACTTGAAATTAATTTAGGTAAGTATTTGGATATTGAGTTAGCCTGAAATTTGATAATTTTAAGTTTAAAGCCCAATTAAACTTTAATTGAAGCTACATAAAATTCTATTTGGGTATAAATGATAATAAGAAATTATTATAGATGATTGTGAGTGTTTGGAATCAGTTAATTATTTATTCGATTTTACTAACACGTGTTAGTAAACAATTTTTAAACGACCTCGAATTGTAACAAAACTAATTTTATAAAATCCGTAATGGATAATTAATCTAAGATTTCAAGTTTCATGTCAATCAGAGTTGTTTTGTGATCGTGCATGATATAAACGCGTATTAGTTAACGGTTTTACTATTAAAATAACTGTTTTTGCAAATAGTCTCAGAATTTGATGAAACTAGTTTCATGGGGTCTGGAATATTAAATTATTGTAATATTTCAGACTTCATAGCAATCGATTTTGGTACGTGACTTGAAGAGCTATAAAAGTTCACTGTAAAAATACGTATCAATATAATATTATTAAATCCATGCCTATATAATATCTCTTATCTCCTAACCTATTGCACTCCTCTCCCTCTCTCCCTTCTTTTTTCCTATGTCGTGACTTTCATTTTGTAAACCAAGGAAATGTGATCTTTTTAAAATCAAAATCAAATAAAAGAAAAATCCCAAAATTTGGATCTTCAGAATCCTTAAAGCTTGTTCTTCATTTTGATGGGTCATGGGTACGAGGGCAGTCATAATTTTTAGAGAACTAGGGCTTGGATTTTTGAGTGCTTTAATGTTTGATTTACAAAATGGAGGTTAGATTTGGGTTTAACAACTGACACCTAACAGCAAAATTTTGGTGGAAATTACGGCGAAAAGTGTAGTGACCTGCTGTTGTGCGTAGGAGAGGTGCTGGGATGCGTTTCCCATTGTAAAGGAGGGTTCGATGACACAGTGATGAGTGATAGAGTATGCGTAAAGGGAAGCGTTGGTGAAATCAGCTTCAAGTTTCGTGAAGTGTTGTAGAAGAAAGGATGAGAGAGGAGGCTGATGTTTTGGTTTTGGAAAAGGAGCAGGTCACGACCATGTTGTGTAAGGGATGGTGAAGAAGGATTTGAGGGGTAATTAAGTTTGAAATTGTAATTAGTGAATTTAATTATTATCTAATTCTTAAAATCTTATAAAATGTGTTTCTTACTTGTTTTTGGTCGGAATCGAACGCCCACAGTTGCATTATGATTTTGCCAGCGCTACGTGTAGGAACTGTTTTGGAGTGATTTGGAGCTCATTGAAATTTTAACTAATTCTAAGCACTCGTATGGAATTAGATAAAACGATGCAAAAATGTCGATTGGAATGGATGGTCACGCTTTCTGGAATACTTGGAATATTATTATTTTATATAATAATATTCATTGTTGTTAGTATAAACATTGTGTGTTTGGATGGTTTATTTCTTTGTTGGTGGTTGTCAACATATATAATTCCCGTCTTTGAACAGATGACCTTGGGCACTACTGCTGTCAAGTGGAAGATTGTAGATTTTCTATTTCATAAACATATATAGACTGGTATGAGAGATGTGATGCAATGGGACATGTTGGAGGGATCCAATAGGGTTCCTCAATGTTTTGAATGTTACTTGTTTTCATATTTGACACATATGAACTATTTAACATATGTAAATTAAAATCTGATTTGGACGATGATTATTGAAATTAAATTAATCATGGAAGTGTTAGTAAGCAATAAACAATATTGATTAAACGATTGACAGCAAATGGCCTAAAATCCATATTTTAAGACGTTGATTCGCCATCAAGAGAATTCACTAAATTGAAGATAAAATTTATTTTTATATCAAAAGCAAGGTTTTTGGATTCATATTATATAAGTTATATAAAATAATGGTTTTATAATTAGATCATTATTTATATTTGGAATTTATATTTGGATTATAAAATGTTTTGCTAAGCAAAATACTTGTTTTAAAAATAAGTTTTATAATTGGAGATTTCGAATGGTTAAACTTTACTAAGTTTTATAATGTAGTTTTATGAAGTTATAGAATATTGTTTATAATTAATTGAGTTTATAAGCGATTTTCAGTTGTTTTGAGCAAGTTTAATAAATAGTTTGGCTGAACTTGTAAAACATCGCAAAATTGATATTGGATTTCAGAATTGAAATTTATGAAAAGTTGGATATTCGTTAAAAGCTTTTAAATGATTTAATTTGATTTTAAGCTAAGTTTTAAGTGATTTGATAATAAAAATTAAACTAGAATTTTGAATATCTAAAGTTTATAAAGAAAAGGAAATTGAGTTTGTAATAAGATTTTAATTGAACTTTTACAAAGGATTTTATAAAGGGGTTTTGTAACAAATCCAAGTTTTATAAACAAGGTTTATAAATGAGATTTAAAACTAATTAAATGCTTTTAAATACGGGTTTACTTAATAATTAAATTAAGTTAAAATGATTGTATGTGAAAATCAATGGTTTTTGAACTTAAATTGAGTTGAATAGTAAATGGAAATTATCGTGACATTTACCGAGTAGCAAGTTTTACGTTAACAAACTTCTATTTACCTTGAAGATAAGAATGTTGTTGAGTCAAGATCTGAGAGGTAAATAAAATACCCTAACTTGAACGACTTCATTATTACTTAAGAAATGATACTGGTTTGATAACGAAAATGGATGTTGGAAATTAACTTATTATTTCCAATAAATTGTGTTATAAACTTTAATTTACAAAGTTTTTACTTATGACCCAACTTGGGTGTGACCTAACTAGCAATGCTGCCTCCCCGATTTTTGTCATTTCCAGGTTATGAGGCTTGAGGCTACATTTATCTTTTTAGAACATCTGACCACCATTCACTTTGAATGTCACATCGTCAAACCCGTCAAATCACTAGTTGATCTTCGCAAAAGTATTATGGGTATAAAAATCTAAGAGAAACGAATTCCTCCGCCACCAAACGTAATATCTTGAAAAGATCGTCTTATGTGATCCGTTAGGCATACTCTGTCAAACATTCGTGCATAAAAGTTGTCCTAGGTTTGGACAAACCGAAGGCACTATTCTATCAATCCATCTTAGGCAATTTCTACGTAGGATTAACAGAACAACCCTTGCACTTCACTCTGTCTTTAATTATTTTTAGCATATCTAATTTGCAACGCCTATGCCTATACATAGTGGTTTTCGGATAATAAATTCAACCAGTCTCCCCGTATTGACAACGATGATCAAAAACTTCGATAATCGGTTATCTAACTATCGAAGTAAATAAACATCCACCAAACAATCATCGGCCCCTTTTTGGTTTATAGTGTTCTATTATAAAGTTCATTTCCTTATCGAATTATATACATCAACATATTGATTTCTAGTTACAAAAATTTCTTAAAAAATATAACTCCTTATATTTTCGAAAAATTTCGCCAACGTATCCTTTGTACGACTCCATTAGTACAACTACAACTTGCCTCTCTTAGCCCTTTCCGTTCAAAAAGAAAATGAAAAAGCTAAGTGGCTTGCCTAATAGGCTATCATATGGAATTTAAACATGTACCTTTTTATCGGGCATTCAGCTTATATTCTTCATTCGCTTCATTCCATACTTGTTACCTACTCATATACATGCATATTTTCATTTCCAATCAATTGAATTATTTCTAAGTTCCATTTGCTAATTTATTCTCTAGTTAGCTCTCATGACTAATATTCTTATGGTTTTAACATATCATGTTCACACATATATTCTTATTCGCTTATATACAAATCGAATTCCAATTCTAACGAGAGTTTCGTATTCAACTTCATGTTCTAAGTTACAACTCAAATTCACTTAACCTTCGTTAAGTTTGATAAAAACTACATTAACTAATTTACTCTACTAATTAGTTAATATTATTCCATAATCCAAAATCTGATTTTTATATTAAAAATCACTTAATTCACTCCGCTTGAGTTCATATTTTTTTCTAAAACTCAAGTCTGAAATTTCTAATGGAAATTCCGATCTTATTCACTCAAAATCCTTTAAATTTTTATTTAAATAAACCATTATGGTCTATAAAAAAATTTACAATGACCTTTCTAAAATTTATTTATGATATCACTCAAAATCTATAAGGCAGAATCCAGATTTTTCTCTTCCATTAGAAAAATATCGTTTAATAGGTCCGAACGTTTCTTATTTCATCAAATTCTGATTATATTGAGTTCTATATGCTTGATTGAAGTTTGAATCGTCAATTTATGAACTACCGCACTACGGTTAGTTCGTTTTAATCATAATTTAAATATAAACGTTAACCTCGTTTATAAAATAAATTCCAATCTCATTTCTCGATATTTTAAATTAAATCAGTTTCCCAAAGCTAACTTGAACACTTCGATTATCCAAAATCGTTGATTACTTCATAACTCGATTATAAAATTATTCACAACTCAATTTCTATATTAAATTCCAATTTGTTGGGAAATAAAACATCATTTACCATTGCAAACTAATATCATCCCTAGATAATAGTGAAGTCGTTCAAGCTGGGATATTTTAATTACCTCTCAGACCTTGATCGACAACATTCTTATCTTGAGATAGATAAAAGCTTGTAATACAAAAAAAACACGATAAAAAACTCACCTTCTAGTTCATTAAAAATATGGTTTTATAAGCCATATTTACTTTAGAAAAATCTATTCGCAAATTATCTGATGAAAATTACTTTATCACATTTATAAACGTTATTTATGAATTAAATTCCTTATTTCATATCTTAAAGAAAACTTCCAATTTCACTCCATTTGAAACTTGATTACCATTTTATTTTATTATTAGAACTTACATATGTAAACATTGAATCTATCATCATATTTAAGTATTGTAGTATTTAGCTTCTAAGGATTTTAGTTCTAAAATATAATTTCTACTAAATATAATATATTTTCCTTTCTGGAAATAATTTGCATTTATAAATTCGACTTAGTCGAATTCTAAAATAAATCTGATGGATTTATTTCAGTCCAGCTAACATTCGGAACATTGGAAAATAATCTCATCGTTTCCTTTTTGAAATGATTTCCGATTCTCTTTTTAAATTTGAATTCACAAGTCCTAATTTATCCAATGATAATTTATGTCACTGCATTTATAAACATCTTTATAAATTAACTACTTGTTTTATTATTAAAAACAAGTTTATTTCCCTAGCCTATTCGAAATTCAATTTCTATTTGGAAAAATAGATTTTCCTTTTAAAATCTCAAAATCCATTTTCATGATATTATTATATATCAATATTTTAGGGCCAGTGATATTCAAACATCCAAACACACAAACCTTCAATCCAATTCAACATATCACACACACACACACACACACACACACACATATATATATATATATATATATATATATATGTAAAAGGCTAAATAAATTTTGAGGAATCCAGTTGTATCTCTCCAACCTGTTTTCCATGCATCCATAGATGTTAGTTGACATAAATAATACCAATTCTGCTTCAAGACAGGATATCGCAGTATGAAGGTCATCCACTATATATATTATGGGGCGCACAGGGAAATCATCTGCTAATGGTAATGCGAGAAATATTCAACCACCACACACACACACACACACACACACACACATATATATATATATATATATATTTGTGTGTGTGTGTATATATCTAATAGCCACAACCACCAAGCCTAAATATAACTAATATATATGTGTGTGTGTATAATCACAATAATTCAATAATTCATTCGTGCATCCAAACAATCAACAATTTATTTTTTTAACAATAAAAGATAAATTTAAATAAAATCTTTTGTGTGAGATTTACTCAACTTGATTTTCCTTTGCCAAACATCCAATTTTATTCCATATTGTTGCGTCTATGAACTGACTTGAATGGATTTATTTGTACTACGATTATTTATTTAATTTGACGATTAAACTACTATGAACTATTATATATATCTTTTTAATTTAAACTACAAAATTTCACCACTTCTCTGTTGAATTACCACTCAGTTCACGCTGCCCCAAACAGCTTCTTCACTGCAATACATTCGAATGACCTACCTGAAAATATTTGAATGTTGACAACACCCTTACCACGTTCTCCCTCTTCCAATTTCAATGTAAAAATCCATCTGCTACTTCCTGTATGCGAATGCAAACGCACCATGGCCTTGGAACTTGCGATATTTTTCCTTCTGTAATTTGCCAAGTCGATCCATACGATTTCTTCAAGCCATTAACCCAACTATCACGTCAACTTCACCACATGCTCAACATTCTTGAGGTCTTCATCTTTATTTCCATAACTTAAAGCTTGGAACCTCCCCAGTAACTTGCAATCTCGACCTTTAGCGACACCTTTCAACCCACAACCCCAAAAATCATCGCATAATGCTCCTTTAATCACCATAGCACTCTGAATGCGTAGCAGCCACCCAATCCCTAGGTCGAGACACCTCCGATTACCGAACTTCACAAATCCTCCCCTTCGTGAGCCATAGACCATTGCAATTATTCAGACTACACTGTCCACCCTTAAGCAACGCTGGTGAAACATCCAGCATCAACGATTTTTTGCGCACCCAAATAAATTTGGTTTACTGATTTTGGTTTCGATTTATTGAAGCAGTAGTTTCGATTTGAGGAAGAAAAGAAAAAAATACTTCGATTTTTTTACTTTGGCTATGAGCTGGAAAAATGAACGATGCAGGGAGGAAATGAGTGATTTATAGATGCGAAGGGTAACATATAGGTATGAGGCAATTAATTTGCTGCTTTTTTGGTATGGAAAATGGGAGACATATTTTACGACTCAATGAAAAAAATATAGGTATGTGCATTTTTGTTTTTTAGGTCTGCGAAATGAATGAAGGTCATCTTTAATTAATTGATTAGATTAAAATTTTATTTTATAAAATATACCAAAATATCTCGTGGTCCATAATGTGCCATCCTGAAAGATGATTTAATGCAACATTTGACAATACAAGGTTGTAACACTATTCCGAACTCAACGGGACAAATTTTGAAATTTTATTCGACTGTATAGAAGAGATACCAATTTAAATTAAATTTGATTTAATTATTCTTAGGCGTGTACGTTCAATCGATAAATCCCATATTAAAATTTCATTTATATTTTCAATTCAACATTTAAAATAAATTTTAATGTTTAAAATTTGATGACTAAAAATCCGGGATGTTACAACTACCACAAATAATCATCAAAAATCGATTCAAAGGAGCAACTAAACTTTGGCGTTTGCAATATAAATTTATCTATATCTACATGAAAATAATAAATCTTAAAGATAAACGTTTCATTATAAATCAATTTCATATTTTAATTCCCAAATAAATACATTCTAAATTAAATTTATCGTTTAATTCTCATTATAAACTAGGGTTGTCAATGGGTTGTGTCGGTTCGGGTCAAGTCTGGTTCGGGTTGATTTATGAATATGTCAATTCAACCCGTTTATTAAACGGGTCATTTTCCCCAACCCTAACCCAACCTGACCCGTTTAACTAAACGGGTCGTGTTGGGTCGGGTTTACCATTTGAACCATCGGCAAATATTATCCACTAATATAAATAGCAAAAGAACGAAATCACCAACAGGTAGCATTATTATGTAATTACCAATAGGCAGCAAGGTACAAAATCAGCAACATGGAATAAGTTACTAAATCACCAATAGGCGGCACATATATAAAGTATGAAATCGCCATATCCAAAAATCATTCTCCATACATAAGAATATATGAGCATATTGCATACATAAAAGACTAAAAGTATGGAAGATATACAGTTGTTGTAAAAATATAACTAATAAAATACAAGAATAAATTAGTACAAATATAACAGCTTACACAAGAATATATAAGCATACTGATTACTATATATATAAAAAGATTAATATTAACAGTATACATAAAAGACCAACCATATGAAAGAGATACAACATATAATCGGGCTTGGCAGGTCAAAATCGGGTTAGCGGGTCAACCCTAAACCCACCCGTTTATAAACAGGTCAAATTCGGGTTGACCCGAAAATAACCTACCAACTATACGGGTCGGGTTAACCTGCTAATTTCTGTATGGGTTTGGGGTTGGGTTTTGGGTCATGTAGGAAATTGACAACCCTATTATAAACCATTTTAAATTCAATAACTTAAACGATTGAAATCTACGGGATGTTACAATCCCCCCCCCCTCAGAACATTTCGTCCTCGAAAAGAAACAAAATAAGGAACTAGTAATTAAATGATATACCATTCATACACATATCAACTTCGATTGTTTGTTCGAACACAAAATCTTGTTGCCAATTAGCATTATTAACTCGATCACTCTAGTACAAGCTCCTGATTCGACTTCTTGGTTAGAAACTTCTATTCTCCTTACATAGCAATAAACTATGATTGAAAATTCCAGATTCACATCAAAACTCTTATCAGTGTCCCTCGTCAAGAATTGAGAAAACAATTATATTTAGAATCAACATTGTATATTCAAACTAAATTAAAATTGTTATGAGAGTAAATGATTTATGTTCAACTATGCATTCATTCCATTAGTTCTTTTCCTTTCTGGAGACGAAAATTAGTATTTTGATTTATTTCAAAGCTATGAACTTGTAAAACATTTAAAATACCTTTCTTAGTTTATTATGTTGAAGTGATACAATGTTAAATTTTCATGTTATTGATTTGTTATTTAACATCAAAATACTCTTATAACTTGAAGGCTTAAAAATTTATTTTCGTTCTTACAAATTTTTTGGACATACGTTGATCATGCGCATGACTAAAAATCTCCAAGTACTCAATATACTTGTTTTAACTTCCAGTGAAAATACTTAAAACTTTAAAAATAGATATGGAAAGCACATTCTCCCATGGATCGCAATTCCGCAGTGGTTACGCCACTATCCCAGTGGAATCACTTGTAGCCATAGACATCTCGCCCCTCAAATTTCACCATGGTTGTTGCATAGATCGCTGTTACTCAATGGTTACACCACTATCCCAGTGGAATCGCTTGTTACTATAGGCATCTCGCCCCTTGAATTACGCTATGGCTATAGATCGCAGATATGCAGCGGTTACACCACTACCCTAGTGGAATCACTTGTAACTAGAGGCATCTCGCCCCTCGAATTTCGCTATAGAACAGATAAGTAGTAATAATCAGCGTGATCCCACCAAGTGGGATTTCAATATCAATGGATACTCCAATCGATGGTGCACCAATGTAGCTACGATTTTGAATTTTCAATGGACACTCTCGACAAGCACCAACACAACACCTCTCATTAGGAATTGCGATTTTCAATGGAAGGCACTTCCCATATCTTTAATTCAAAAACATACATACTATATATAGTTACTTCATTTCATGTTTCGCATATATCGCACTTACATAAATATCAATTTACATTAGATTTTCTTTTCAAATCATGTTTTTCAAACTTATCATTCTCATATAAACTCTATTTTATGAGACTATTATTTAAATCAATTATCTTCCAAATCAGTGGGTTTCGAATTAATCTCATACTTATATAAGTCAAATAAGTTTCAACCATTTCATATCACAATATTCATAAGTTTATAACCTTCCAAATTTTCATTTCAATATCAAATTAAATATATTTCAAATTGATTCGAGTAGTCAATGTCATTTCAAAATTTTAAATTCATATTTACAAATTGGTTCATTATCAACTATTCACATTCAAATTGGGTTTCACATTTCAATTAATGATTTTCAATTGAATCTTTATATTCAATCATTTTAGATCTTAAATTATTCGAATTTAATATACACACTTCTATCAAAACAATAAAGTTACATACAAAATAGCTTTGGAAAAATAAGAGCTTGATATAAAGTAGGTTCGAGTTAAAATAAATAAGTTTTGGTATAAAATAGTTTAACTAAATAGGTTTGCTATATAAAAGTAGAATAAGATAGCACGGTTTATATTCAAAGTATTTTAAACAAAGTAAAGCTATTAAATTTTATAGTTTAGGAAAAACGGTGTAAATTTATTGTTACTACCAAGAATTAAAAATGAAATAGGCTGACGGTGAAGGGGTATCGGATGATCGTAAGCACATAGGAATCATTCAGAAAGAAAAGTCAAACACTAAAAGGAGTCAAAAATAGGGAGAAATGGTCTGAAAGCCGCATCAACCGAGACCTTCCAAGGAGAAAGGACATAAGAGCAAAGAGAGCGGGATCTACCCGATAGGGTTAGGCCGGCAGGATCTTTCCAATAGCGTCAACCCGACAGGGGGTTCTACAGCGAAAGGCCATCCAGATCAGAAACCAATAGATGAAAGCAAGAGATCCGTCATTTGAGACCCAGAAGGGCCTTCGGTATTAACCTGCTTAATACCGATACGCCAGGAGGCTAGAACACCAGGAGTATCAAGCTAGAGACACATAACGATTATCTGGAACCAGTTTCCGAAACATCTACTGCATGAATGCCGAAAGGTCACATTGATAAACATCAGACAAATCGCCTAGAGCCAGCTTCTGAGAATCGGGCTATACTAGGATATCCCATTGAAAGGCAGACCGGAACCCCGGAAGGAATACAAGTTATCCACACTAGTCTACTTAACACAGACACCGACAGTGATTTTGAACCGGCAGCTATCCACATACATAATGAGGACAGACTCCTCTAAGTATCCACGGGAAAACCGGAGGCCTATATCTGAAGATCTATGACTGAAAGCATACAGCCGGAGACTCGTGATACCTTCCGAAGAGCAACTATAACAACAGACTCATTCCAATCTCAAAGAAGTTCCCGAATAGCCGAGACCTCCATTACGGAAGCTGTAATTAACACGACAAAGCGGTCGGAAGTAAAAACATCCGAAACCCGGGAGAAAAGCGGCCAGCAGAGGCCCTTGCAGGACCGACGGCCCAAGAGTAGAAGGGGCTCCAAATACTCTATAAGACCCCAAGGGTCACACTGAAAGGGGAATCTCATTCTATTTTTCTAATTCTTAGACTTTTTCCTCTCTAATACGAAGACCAGTTTGAGAATTTCTTCCATTCTGTTTATGTACTCTAGATCAAAGATTAATAAAAATAGAATCTACACATAGAATGTTGCTCTATGAGTTCATTGTGTTATTTCTAATTATCGTTATTGCAATTTATTGTTTGTTTTCCAGATAGACATGGATTCTCGTCCAAACTATTCCGCAGATTGGAGGAAATGCCTTTTCCCCTAGGTTTAGACCTATCCCGGTAGTTCTTAGCGATTCTGTTTCTCCAGGACTTGACACCTAGGAGTAGTGATCTGATCCAACTCATAAAGACCAAAAAATCCATTTTTCCTCTTAGGTCCACTCCTATTGACCTATCTCCAGTGTTGACAAAAAATATCGTTAACATTTTGGCGCTAGAAGGAGGGCCTGAACCTCCGATCCTTTGGTTAACCCTACCACATATCTACCTGAGTTGCTTTGTCCCGGATCGGACTAAAGCTTTAAAGAAGCGAAGTTATGGGTAAGAGGTCCTAACAAAAACCTTCAAAATCTCGAATGTATAAGCCTAAAATCACCGATCCTGGAGTGACAAAAGAGCAAAGATTAAAAGCGGTTGCCTTGCATACAATAAAGCGGAAAAGAAAAACAGAACCGTATGCTTATGACAACTGGGGTAATAGCCTTTCCCACACAGGACAAACCTTAACGCCTCCTTCAAGTGATTCTACATCAGAGGATACTAGCGTTCTCTCTCACCTAAAGAAATCTCTCTACAAGCGGATCAAAGGAACAATATTTGAACAAGAAATAATGAGTGATTTTGACCACTTCACGCACAAATGGTCTAAAGAGATAGTATCTCAATCTCAGTGTGCTTTGGGAAGTAGGAACAGAGGTGTAGGAAAAACAGTAGGATTGGACCATAAGAAGGTTAGGTCCCAGTGACAAGAGAAGAAGGTCGCAACAAGACTACTCGACTGAGCAGTTAAAGCGCTTGTTCTATAGCAGTGGAGGGGCAAAAAGGTGTAGCGAGAATAAAGCGGGGAAATGCCGGGGATATAGAGGATTCGCAAAAATGGTTCACTTGATGTTGAAACAAAATATTTTAAACTAATTAATAACCATTCTCATATTATATGTGTAGAAGAAACCAATATTAATCAATCTTATATAACAAAACCAAAGAATATCATGGTTATGCACACTGGATTTTATGACTATAATAGATGTTTATAATATATTAGATGCTTATGCATTAAAATTAGATCTTTACACTAACTTTAATGATCTTTTTATCAGAAAACTAGTCAAATCAAGCTCTCTATATAAATATTGTTAAAGCTGTTTCTAAAAAGCGTTAATTTAGCGGATGCAGCGGAAAATAGCGGGGCTAAGTTGGGATCTACTATTCATCGGCGCTAAATTGAAATAGTGTAGCGGTTGAGGAGAGCTACGAGCTATAGCTGAGATTTTATGGCGCTTTAGCGAGGCTTTAGCTGCATAGCTACTCAGGGAATATTATTTTACTTTCTCGATGGAGATTATCTATTTCCAAATCAAACACGAACTTAACTATTGACCGTCCGCAAATAAAAAGCCCAAATATGAAAGGAAGACGGGAGGACCCTATTGTCATTACCACATGAGAAGTGAACATGACACCAATCGCTGCAGAATCCTTGAGGAAAGGGTCATCAAATTCGTCAATCAAGGCCAGTTACGGGAGTTTATAACAAGATCAGAGTGAGTTCAGTAAAAATCCCATGGAAAAATATTACCGAAAACGACTAAGGGTATGGAAAACTCTCCATTCGATAGCTTAAAAGAAAATCAAAAGGGGTCAAGCTGAAAAAGGCTCAAATCCCTTGTCATCAAGACGAGGCATCCCTCGTAGGGGGATGTTTGTTAGTCTTTCTTCGTGCTCAAATCAAAGGGGGCTTGGTTAAAGCATCAAAAGCGTAAGCCACCGTTTCACACCAGTAATGGATGTGGCGGTGCGTCTAAAATTAGCACGCCCTGCCTCTACTCGTAGAAGAGTATGCCCTGCCTCTGTTAGAACTAAGAACGTCCTACCTCTCCTTGCAAAAGAGCACGTCCTACCTCTTCTTATGTTCCGCGTTACCCGCATAAGGAAACACCAACCCCTATCACCACCTACGATGGTCAGTACATGGCACCCCTCGGAGGGGGGTGGCGTGTAAGCCTCTATCAGTACCTACAATGGTCAGTATAGAGCGTCAAAAGAGTAAACCTTAGTTCTGTGTCTACAATGGCCCCATCGAAGTTTCTAAGACCTTATCGCTACCCACGATGGTCAGGATATGGCGCCTCCTGGAGGGAGGGCATGTAAGTCCTTGGGCCCTTCTTGCGAATAAGCTAGCCATGTGCACCAGACGCACAGTCCCAGAGAGTGGCCAACAAAGCACGTACATCCTCTGCTTTGATGCCGAAAGCCCAGAGAGTGGCTCAGGAGGCACGTACAACCTCTGCTTCACAAATCAAATCCGAGGGGGATACCAAAACATTAATACCGGAAGAGGGCTTCGGTCCTCAATCTTTTATTATCTGAATAAAGAGTTGTTTCGGGACTTCTATTTAATACCGGAAAGCGATTCCCGGTCTTTAATCCTTAATTGACCGAGTAAGAGTTGTTTTGGAACTTCTATTTAATACCGGAAGGGTTCTCCGGCCTTCAATCTTCAATTACCCGAATAAAAGCTGATTGGGACGTCAATTTAATACCGGAAGGGGATTCCCGATCTTCAATCTTTAGTCGCCCAAATAAGGATTGTTTTGGGGCTTCTATCCAATACCGGAAGAGGAGTTCCGACAATCATTCCTTAAATCACCCGAGCAAAGGATGGTTTGAAACTTCTACTAATGCCGAAAGATAATCTCTGGTCCATGATCTTTAATACCTGAATCTCGGTTGATTCAATTCCACACAAACATTGGAGGAAGCAACCTAGCCTCATCTTTATGCTAAGCCTAGATGCCAATCATAACTGAATATGTAGTTTTGGTTTCGTCAGGAAGCATCCAGATCTATACTGGTTAATTTTTCAAAATTGAACATGAAGTAGTTAGTCAGACCTCTCCCCAACTCTGATATGGCTTGGAAGTGTATCTCCACCAGTATTAGGTGCAAAACTATGGCCCTCTCGCTCGCTCAGGAAAGTATTTTCGATTTATGCATACATCAATCCATTAGTCGAGTATATCGAATATTTGCACTAGCACGTTAAACACAAATAAAACGATATAGGCATTTCATATCTAATGCACCTTAATACTGTCAACCCTACCGAGAACGCATGATGCTCAACCAAAGTCTATAAGACATATTCTTAACGAAGTGTGCTGGAGACGTGCATCCTGTCATGACATAACCATAGATAAAGAAAAACGCTCACGCTTAAATGCATTGTCATGTGTTAAGCAATGCGTCTATTCATAAACACCGTCACTATAGAATACTATATTCAACTGACAAAATGTCGAATACTTCATACCTTGCATAATCATTTACAAGGAAGTTTTTAAGACATAAAGCTTATAGGATAAATACATCTTCAAAGAAAGAACAATGCCCGTATCTCGGTATTGAAACTCCCATATAAACAACAGCCTAATTTTCAATGAATTGTTCTTATTCGTGGGACAAGAAGGAAGTCGCAGAATGATGAATCTCACTTCGAGAATGTTTTTGTCCTTTTGCTTTATCTGAGCTTCCAATATACCTACTTGCTCCTTCAAACGTTGTACAAATGGCACCCCTGGCGGGGCAAACATCTCGTCAATATTGATAAAAAGGTTCCACGGAAAATCTCCGGGGCATAGAGTAATTCGAACACCCTCGTCAGTGAAGCAGGAAGTGCCTTCAAGCAAACATTCCTGTTCATGTAAACAAGTTGGCTACTACTTGTAGGATCAATTTTCAAATAACGAATATCAAAATTTAAACATTGAAAACATACCTTCCTTCCTGCCATTCTTTTCATGTCCACGTCGAGAGAAAATTCATTATGGCGACCGCCTTTGTCATCATTACCAATAAGTGAAGTAGAGTCCTCTCCATTTCCAGGCGTCGGATAATCAGGCAGCCCCACAATAAATAAAAGATACTCGACCCTATCCTTGATCCCTTTAGGGGCTTCAACATCTTGCCCGGGCATCCTAATTCGCCCCAAGACCCTGCTTTGAAGATACGGCGAGAGAGAAGGAAAACCCATATCCGGAAACTTGCCACTGTTATCATGATAGACGAAAAAGAGAGCCTTTTCATGATATTTGGTAGCTATATTTGGGAGATGTACCTTCAAAAACGAGGAAATTCTGTCCTAGGTTTCACAAATTATCCGTTTAGCCTCACAAAGGGTCGCCTCCTTTACTCTCAGTTCCCTTGTGTGCTCTGTCGGCATGTCCAACTGCTCGTGCCTAAGAGTCTAGACTTTGGCAGCCAGGATCCGATTGCCAGTCTTTTTCCTCTCAACAAACACTCTCAGCTAACTACAAGCTTCCTCATTTTGGCTCTTCGCTGAAACTAAATCACGAATTTTTGACTCTGTCACGGACTTCTCTTCCTTCAGCTCTCTAACATCACAAGATAATGAAACCGCCATCGTCTTGGTGGTGTACCAACCACCAGATATCTAAAAAGGAACGATGTGGAGTTAACACGTGCATAAGGTAAACAAATAAAGAATTTAGAGGCACGAGAGTAGGAACCAAGAGTTGCTTCTTAATGAGATGAAGACAAAAACTAGACCAATCTGTAAAAGCGAACCCTGAAATATCGGACCCATTAACACTAGGTAAGACAGATCTGACGATACTATCAAAGTTTGAAGTCGGTGAAAGATGATTTACAGAATCGCATTAACAATAAGAGGGGTAAGGTAATTCGCATCCTCCCAAGTCGAAATTCCTTGAGAATAGGATCTTAGAAGGCAAGCAACAAAACTACTTCCTGTGGTGTCCACTGAAGAAGGACATATCTTGGGAGAGTCTCCAATAAAGGGAGCGAGGGGGCTAGATAATGACCGACACCCAGACAACTCAATAATCTCGCCACCAAAAAGATGAGAGACTAGATTTTTCTTCTTGTGCTTCTTGGTAGGTCCACTGCGGTCGTTCTCCTCTTAGATGGAAGCCCAAGATGAGAAAAGACAGTGAGATATGAACGTGAATCATCTTCAAGAAACGCTGAACGTAGGAAAAGAGAAATTCCACCTGCTGCATCGACAGCCTAAAGCTCCTTCGCTTCGAATTGCTCTTTTTCCAAACAAAGCCCAGAAGATTTGCTCAACCTGGAGATGCCCGATTGTGGAATCTCAGACATAGTCCTGCCAGGTGATGCTATAACATAAACATGTGTTTTAATCCAATTTCCATTTTTATAATTACACATAAACAACATACAAGCAGACAGACGACATAAAATTTTATTATCCCATTAGACAACGATATTGACTGCAAAGATCGATGTCAGTAGATTAAATTCCCCTATTACGAGTTGTTTGTTTATACAAATCTTATTTCTCAGAAGCCCGATAATGAACGGGGATTGTTATGACTTATTAGAGGTCACCATTAATCATCGTCCCAGACGATCGTAGAAAGTTTAACCTTATACTGGGACCATCAATCCCTAATTCAGAGCATATCCAAATCAGCGATCAAAGTTTGAGCAAGTAAACTTACTACTAGTTAGATCTAGGATTCTGGGAAATAGTGTGACCAATTTCGATGAACAGTGACCTTGGTTGAGTAAAATGTTATGCTGGAAGAGGGAGAAAAGGAGAAGAAGATTCCCTTTTTAGGAAAAAGAGACTCACTTTTCCTCTCCGTCGTTTACACCTAAAATCGAATTGACGAACATGATTCATCCTAAGAGAGCAAAAACGTTGTCCAGAGGTAAACAATAAAAAAAAGAATCTGCATCTGGAATTCAGGATTAATCTGGACCGCACAAAGGGAGGCCAACCAACTTCCCGATTGAGGGAGATCAAAAGACACAAAAATGATACTTCGAAACAGACAAAAAGTTTGACTTGGAAAGTCAAAAATACCCCTTTACTTGGGGTGGAGGCAAATGTTACTGCCAAAAATTAATAATGAAATAGGCTGATGATGAAGCAAAGTCAAACACTAAAAGGAGTCAAAAATAGGGAGAAATGGTCCGAAAGCCACATCAACCGAGACCTTCCAAGGAGAAAGGACATAAGAAATCTAGCTAGCGGGATCTACCGACATGGTTAGGCCGACAGGATCTTTCGAACAGCGTCAACCCGGCAGGGGTTTCTATAGAAAAAGGCCACCAGATTAGAAACCAAGAAAGATAAAAGCAAGGCCTCCGTCATTTGAGACTCGAAAGGGCCTTTGGGGTTAACCTGCTTAATATCGATACGCCAGGAGGATAGAACACCAAGAGCATCAAGCCAGAGACACATAATGATTATCTGGAACCAGTTTTTGAAACATCTACTGCATGAATGCCGAAAGGTCACACTGTTAAATGTCAGATAAATCGCCTAGAGCCACCTTCTGAAGAATCAGGCTATACCTAGAAATCCCACCGAAAGGTAGAAAGAAACCTCGGAAGGGATACAAGCTATCCACGCTAGTCTACTTAACACAGACACCTACGGTAATTCTGAACCGGCAGCTATCCATGTACATAGTGAGGGCAGGCTCCTCTAAGTATCAACGGGAAAACCGGATGCCTATATCTGAAGATCTATAACCGAAAACATACAGCTGGAGACTCGTGATACCTTCTGAAGAGCAACTGTAACAACAAACTCATTCCAATCTCAAAGAAGTTAATGACTAGCCGAGACCTCCATTACACGTGCTGTAATTAACACGACAAAGCGGCCGGAAGCAAAAACATCCGGAACCCAGGAGAAAAGCGGCTGGAAAAAGCCCTCGCAGGACCGGTGACCCAAGAACAGAAGGGGCTCCAAATCCTCTATAAATAAGACCCCAGGGATCACAGTGAAAGGGGTCTCTCTTTCCTTTTTTATGTTTCTTATACTTTTTCCTCTCTAATACGAAGACCAGGTTGAGAATTTCTTCCATTCTGTTCATGTACTCCAAATCAAAGATTAATAAAAAGAGAATCTACACATAGAACGTCGCTCTATGAGTTCGTTATGTTATTTATAATTATCATTACTGCAATTTATTGTTTGTTTTCCACATATACATGGATTCTTGTCCAAATTTTTCCGCATATTGGATGAAATACCTTTTTCCCTGGGTTTTTAGACCTATCCCGGTAGTCCTGAGTGATTCTGCTACTCCAGGCTTTGACACTTACGAGTGGTGATCCGATCCAACTCATAAAGACCAAACAATCCATTTTTCCCCTTAGGTCCACTCCTATTGACCTATCTCCGGTGTTGACGAAAAATATCGTTACCATTTATATATTAGTTGCAAAGCAAAAATACTAGCTTCAAGAGATAATCCAATCCGAATCAATTGCCCATAATTCTAAACTTAGTTAATGTCGGTTTCATTTCGAAGTTAAACTTTATTTGGTTTTAGACCTAATTCGGTTTCATTTCAAATTGAACCCAAGGTTCAAATTATAGATCACATCTCGAGTTTCCCATTTAAATCTTCAATTTCGATTTGATTTGAAATTTAAGCTACAATTTTTGATTACATTCCAAGTTAAACTAATTATTCGAAATTTCTATCCACATTCAATTTATTTTGAGCTTATAAGGATATAACTCAAAATTTTAAATTCCATTTTAAATGATCGAATTTGTTTAACTAGTCAGAAAATCCAATTTCTAGTCAACCGTTGGAATTCAAACTCGGTTGTTTATTCAAGATGTATAGATTAGTCTGTCTTAATATATAGGATTATATCACTCAACCCAAACTCATGATTCAATTCTGGATTTTATTTCAAACGTTCAAAATAGATTCATATTTGTATATTCAAAATATTTCAGAAATTAAATTCGCTTTACAAAAAAATAAGTAGCAAAGCTACCTATATTGGTCTCCCTCAATTTGAACCTCGATAACGAATCCCAACGACGAAAAATTTATCATCGAATTTAAATTTTTAGCTACAAAGTGTGTTCTCTATTCATATAGTTTCTTTTGAAAACATTTTGGATAATCAGTTGAAAACACAATTTTTTTCCAAAACACCCGTATAAATTACTAGTATATTTAAATAACTTCTCCAGTTTCATTCATACCCAGAACGAACTTGTAAATGGATTATGTTTGACATTATATTTCGTTCTGTGTTGATTGATTTCAATTAAATATGTATCTGTTTGGTAGCAGAGAATTTATTCTCTTTCTTAACATCCTTCTTTTAGATGTACGAGCTTATAGGTTATATATCGATAGACATCAGTCGTACGGCATGAATTGTCAGTGTGGCATGCTCTGATACCAAACTGAAGCAACCCAAACTACCCCGGTATGGGAAAGCCCGGATTGAGTTGAGAACACGACGCATCAGAACATAAACAATAGAACATTTCATTTCTATTACAACAATTACATCAGAGTACAAGAATATCCCGGAGTATGAATAAATATTACACATTGGAAATGCAATATTAGAGATTAAAATACATGAGTTTAAAGTGTATAAATACAATGTATAGCAAAAATACATCAACTAACACAACTGAAGGAAATACATAGATACAAAGCTTTCCGAATATGGCTCCAGTTGTAATACAGGATCCTGTGAAAAAAATCTACAAATCCAAAAATACTAGCTACCCATGTGGAAAATATGGGCATCCAGAGTTTAGATGGAAACAATAAACTCCGAGTCAGTCATCGGACTGGTCTGAGAACTAAAATAGTTATTAAATCTTTACTTTAAAAGTTGGAAATCTTGGGACCACGCCGTATAACACGGAACGGGTTTATTCCACATGGATCTCCATTTAAAATAAAATAACACTATGCTTTTTGGAAAATGAAGCTATTATAAGACTCAGGCCTATCACACAATGCAACGCAAGCCGGAGGATGGAGTTTTTCCCTTATAATAGCCAAACATGCTTGGTACGTTTAAAACAAATCATTTTGATATTACTATAAGTGCATAGTGTCAAAATCAACTTCAAATATAAATGTATCAATCATAGACGGCATGAGCGCACCATCCCACTATGTCGCCACATGGGTTTACATCTAAAGCCAAAAAAATGTCATATTGGAAATTGTATTTCCATCATGAGTAAAGGCAAGGGATGGTCTTCTTACCGATTTGGATCACCTCTAGCAAGATGACCCAGGGCTCGGACGTTGGCGAGCCCCTAGATCATCGAAAGTCGGTCCACACTTTAGTGGATTAATTATTCCTTAACACACGTTTCCCGGTCCTATCAGACCTCTAAAATGGTCAGTGCGTCGACCAATCATATCCAAGGCGCCTCGCAATCCATCATGCACATAAGTAAAAATGTTTGGGCTCCATACCATGACACCCCGGTATGAGTCAAAACGGGATAAGGGATCCAAGGAGTGCATGCATTTCTTTATAGCACATTTCCATTTCAAATGTTTATCAAGATAACTTAAGTATTTCTCGATGTTTCAGTCGGAGTATATGGTTATCCCGCTTTCAAGATTCAAAAATAAATAATGGTGATGTTGCAACAATCACTTGAATCATCTTCAAGAGACTAGAGTATGATTTCATATCCATCTAGTATGTATAGGTCTTTGTACATATATTGGCTAGGCTTATATTTGAAATCTTCACATACCGACAGTCCAATCGTGACGTCGAATAAAATACTCAAACTCCTATTAAAAGATATATTTCAAAATAACCCTGTTAAATGATTTACTTAATTTCAAAATAATTTATCTTTTAAAAATACGATCTCTCCACAGTGATTCTTGTGACGATTCCACTCATTCTAGGGTATTACTAACCAATCTCTAATGAGTTTTTAAACCTGACAAGCTAAGCTTTGTATAACCAAAGCTCTGATACCATTTGTAATGACCTACCTTTTCGACTTCTTCAAGTCGGTAATTAAAACAAGTTAAACCGTTCAAAATGACAAATTGTTATCTAGCTTATGGCTTTAAACAGAATTAGACACAGGAATCTATAATATCGCGTAGCGAAAGCATTTTACACAAAATATCAGAGTTGTACTATAAATTTTACATAATGGAATTACATGAATTTTTAGTAAAATAAAATTTGCAGAAATTGTCGAACCTGCGTGCACGTCTTCACTACTCACTAACTTCAATAGAGAAAGTCTTTAAATTTGCAAAACTCGGATCTGACCCGAGTGTACGTGCAAAAACATAAAACACTCGAGTTAGGATTGACCTTTGTTCAAGTAAATTAACTTCAATAAAAACCGAATACAATAGTTAATTCTAACATCAAATATATCATATGCAAAACATCAAGTATACACATGTGTAGTATTTGTTCAATATCAGCTTAAAGTTGTAATAGTGTCTATTGAAATCAATTTATACTACATGCAAATCTAGTGTAGTATTAGTTCAAGATAAAGTATAATATCTATGTTTATCAGGTTTTTACCAGAGACAAACAATCACGGGAGTCTGCATGTACACACGTGTACATGTACACATGTGCACTGCCTCAGCACCCAAGAACCAGGATATAACAAATGCAAGTATGGGAATACAATGCAGCATGGGTTTAGGCAAACAAATAGCAATAGGGAAGTGAAAAATACTAGGAACATGCATTTCAAACATAAATAGGGAACATATCGAAACCATTCGAATATGGGACCAACCAGCAAAACAATACTAATATCAAAATTTACATTTATGGGCCAGGAATGAATATGTGTATTAACTGTACATAACAGGCAAAGTGATAGAATTTCGACAGTAGGAATAATCAAAATATAGTGGCATCCTAAATCACATAGGTCTAAACATAGGTTAACATGATAATCTATTGAATAAATTTTGCCTTTATAAATGCACCAATCGAAAATCAATAGAAGAACCAATATAAATAGACTAGAATATTGAATGACCAAAAGCCACTACTTCTATTAACTAGAGTACCCTAACAAATGATAAAGACACAACGCTATTATAATTTAATTTTAAACACTTAATTTACATATCTAGAAAACAATTTTGAACAATCAATACATGCTTGCTTGATAAATAACCATGATAAAAACCTGGCGACAATAATGTAAATGACTCGAAACAATTAAAATATAAGCCTAACTCCATCAAATATGCAATTTTGATTCATTTAAGTATAGTAAAAAATAGAAAATTTACCTTGATAAAAGGAGAAAAAAATGCAACGATGACCGCATTAATTCTCAAATCAGCACTTATAAATACAATTATGGTTAACAGAAGTGTAACCAATTTGCACTTCCCAAAACTTAAACATTAACATTACAGTGAATCATTAAAATTCATTGTAATGAATACTCTATAATTTGCATTTTCCAACAATATGATATTACATTAAATGCGATGCATAAATAAAATGGTTATAAAGAAAAGTATAAAATCTTAGTTGATATTGTGGAAAATGGCAATTAAAATGGGAAATAATTATTACACTTAAAATCTTACTCTATTAAATCTAGACAGATGGCAATTACACATGTAAGAGGGAATATGAGGGAATAACAAATCATGACAGCAAGATTGAATGACATAGATAACTTAAGTATAGCAACAAGAACAAGTGCAACATTAATATGGAAAAAAAATGAAGGCATACAATAAATGACAAACTTTAACCTAAATCTTAGGTCAGGCACAAACACACAAGAACCTAAGCCATGATATACAAAACGTAAGAATTGAATTCAATGGGCAAACCAGTGAACATGACCAGAAAAATTGTGCAAACCCACGACAGAATTAAACTATTATATTCTAGTTCTTTATTAGTTAAATAACTTGAATAAAAATTAACAGTGAGAAAAATACTCACCTTAAAACTGCGAAGAAGGTAGGAGGCTGATGGATTGAGGGAGACTGATGGTCGATCGCGAGTTAGTTGCTTCAATCGGTGGAAGCGAATTACGATTTTCGGTGGGAGGCCATGGCAATTTCTTATTTAGGGAAATTTATTTTCGGCTAGAGGAAAAAGACTAGGCATGGGGTTTTCTGGTGAAACTCGGTGTGGTGGACGAGGGTGACCATGGGTTGCTAGGTTTTCAATTTTTTTGTGCATGTCCTCAGGAAGAAGAAATAGTAGGAGAGAATTAGGATGGAAGCGGCGGAGACGTGGTGTATAGGAAACTAAAGCAACAGCCGTTCAAAACTAATAAAGAGATGAAACAAACAAATAAAAAAATGTATTCCTATAAACTCGTTCCACTTCAATTCAAATTCTTATGGATTCAATCATGTCATTATGTTGTATATGCTTGTAGATATTTCTCATTATTTAGTTGCATGGACACAAATGAGCATAGGAAATTATACATGAGAAACAAATTAAGTTTGGGTTACATTATTAAGGTGCATGGACACAGTTACATTATTAAGGTGCACCGACACAAATGGACGTATCGTTATGTGTGCATAGAGTCTTTTTAGTGTGCCCAGTATTAAGCAGAACTTTGTTTCATTAATGTTGGGTTCACATGTTTGTACCACAAAGCAAAGTTTTATTATAAGCGTTTATGCCAGTGCATTGCTTTTCAATTCATTTCTGACTGTTTAGTACCAGGTGAAGATTGCAGATCGTATTTCCTGACCCAAAATGGCTAAAAAATATAACGAACCCAAATAGGGACACGTCGAACTCAAATGACTCCGTTTCCAAAATGAAATGCGGAAGCTATTTCGAAATTTTATGGTGCACCGAGAACCGAAACTGTCAAATAAACATACTCCGATGATCAGTGTGATGAGACGGATGCAACGGTACATAGTTTGCAATGCCATGACGCTCTGATAAAAAACGTGACCCCTTTTAATGTAAAGTTCACATGGGAAAATAAGTAAACGGAGGTCAAAACGTCTGCTACTCGTGAAACAAAAATGGCATTTATTCCTATAATTCAATCTAGTATTTTTGCTTTAAATTCGCTCAAATTCCGACAATGTTTTATTCGTAGGGATTTTAGTAAATCTTTAATTAAATAACGCGAATGAAACAAACTTATGTATTTTTCTATGAAATTCATTCTTCTGCTATGTCTAGTTAGGCGCATCTCAAATAATCAATTTCAGATTTTTTTTTATTTTACATTTTAATTTTATTTTAGATATGTCGGTTGCCACTACCGCAAATAATCATCAAAAATCGATTCAAAAGGAGTGACTAAACTTTGGCGTCTTCGATGAAAAATTATTTAGATAACTTCTACATGAAAATAATAAATCTTAAAGATAAACGTTTCATTATAAATCAATTTCAAATTTTAATTCCCAAATAAATACATTCTAAATTAAATTTATTGTTTAATTCTTATTATAAGCCATTTTAAATTCAGTAATTTAATAACTAAAATGATTGAAATATAAGGGATGTTACAACATTCTACCAATTTACGTGAAATTTTGACATTATCACTAAATTTGGATTATTTTGACACTAAGTTCATATCAATCACTTTAAATACATTCTGCTTATTTTATAGAAACTATTATGGATGTTTTATGCTAGTTTATATAATTATATGATTATTGGCTATATGGATAGTTGTTTGTCTATATTAGTTAAAACCATCGCTCGTAGGCGATTTAGTGTTGGGGAAAATCTCTTTGTTAGGGTTTGGTGTATTTCAATCAAATGCGCATGATGATGACCCTAAGGATGTGATAGTGTTTAAAGCCTATTGATTAAGCACACAACGACGAGAAACTCTAAGGATGAGATAAATTTTGGAAGAAGGACCGGAGCATGTGGACAGTTATGAAGACGACAAAGCATTGATATATACCAACTAATTAGAAGACGGTGTAGCGTCAGAGCTTGTAGACTGATCTTGAGGTAGAGGACATTGAAGTATAGCAACTAAACTGAAGGCAGAGGATGGATTTTGTGATATGCTTAGATTTTGAGATGGATGCTAAACATTTTCATTTGTTGTGTATTTAACAATTTTGGTTAAGTACATGAGCAGAGTAGCCATTATGATTGCAGTATAGTAATCGATATCGATTACTATTTATGATGGCCTATTTGTCCAACTTTGACAATGATGAGGCTTCGTGAAGCAAGATGTGACGTTTGGCTCAATAGTGGTTTCATCCTGATGGCTCTTCAGCTAGTGATTTTAGCACTAAATGTAGGACATATAGTGCTTCGACGCGGTGATTTCATCATTTGACAATGGTAGTGTCGTGATGAGAAGGGGAACCTTAATTATTGATGGATCTACTATGAAAGGAAGAGTGTGAAATTATAAGTCAATATGATGAGAATATCAGTCAGGATGATGAGACATAAGTCTACATGATGAGACTATTAGTGAAGGTGGTAGGACGAGGTTTATAGGAAGGACTATTTTATGACATATGATGGGTCCAGAGTCTTTCCAAAACCAAAACAGCTTCTGATAGGAGCTAAGAAGAACAGTCCAAGGAAGAGTCTTCTACTGAGAGCATCTGCAAAGATATCATTGATAACATAGTTTTTGATGAATATTCATGAAGCAATGATATTTAGTGATGATGTCTATTGGGCATACGATGGCCTTTGGATGCTTCACTTGGGGATACGATAGGTCTTGTAGATTCTCTAATTGTATGATTATGTGAGCCGGATTCTCTGATTATATGGTTTATATAGCCTCTCATGTTTTACATTAGTGATTTGTACTATATTTTATCTGATGCGCTGTGAGATACTCGATAGGTTTTGTGATTGTGTTTGTGTCCCTTTCCTTCTCTTCGCTTCCTTTCTCTCTCCTTCCTTACCGTTTCTCTTACTTTCATCCATTTCTTTACCTCGAGAATCTTTGTGCATTGGTCATGTGCTTATACAGTGCATTATTAGTTAATATGAGTATAGTGTATGGCAGTCATCACATTCTTGAACTTATTTGATTACACATTCATTAACACACAAAGTGGAGTTTACTAACTTACAGTAAACGCCCTAGTAAACCAGTGTAATATGTGATGCACAATAATTACTAGTGTAACACCTTGCACTTTTAAATAAAAAAAGAATTGAAATAATTGGGAACAATGAAAATAAGCATTTTGGAATTATCAGAGTTTAGTTTCGAAAGTTATAGCATTAGTTTCATGGAAATTTTCTAATAGACTTACATATATAAAATATGCCGAATGGAGTTCATATGGAAAAATAATTAATGTTTGAAGTTCTATCCTGAAAAATAATTTTACACGTAAACGCATGTAAATATATTTGATTTATAAATATGTACATGTAATAATTCAAGAAATAACACGTGTTTGAAATTCGAAATAAACACGTTAATAAAAGGAATTAAATCAAAAAACAAGTGGAAAGTAATTAACATTGAATTGAAACATTTAAATAATTAATATGCCCAAAACAGAAATGAAAAGTCACACAAGGAAAATGGGTTTGGTTAGCCCATCGATAGGTTGGGTAGACCCAGGAGTCGACCCCTGTAGGGTCGGGTCAACCTAGGTGTCGACCCATACATGAGTTGGGTCGACCCATCATGTCAAAAATGACGTATTATGGCAATTTTCGATGATGAGATCTAATTCATTTTAAATCAAAGGAATATGGTTCATATGGACATCTGTAAATAAATGTGTACGATTAACCTCTAAACTCATTTTTTTTTGACTGGACATGGAAGCTCTGTTATTTTCCTTTATCTTCTAATTCTTTAGAAACTAAAAATTAGATTTAGATATTTTAATTCAAGACCTGAAGGTAGAAACTAAAGATTTAGAAAATAGACATCTGAATTCTCTATCCGTATAAGGTAATTTGTTCAGATCTACTTTTAATTAGTCTATTTTATTTTCTTTTAGATCCAGATCTATAAATTTGTGTAAACTCCATTTTATAGATTCAAAAAGGTATACGAAAGTGAAAGCCTATGAACAATAAATATGGACTCAAAAATCAAATCTTGAACTTGGAGTGCTTTTCTAGTGAGTGTATTTAAATTATATATGTTTTTTTGCCAATGATATATAATACCATTATATTACAGTTAAATTGTTGAATTTTACATAAGTTGTGTTTAGGATAATTCTGATTATAAATTGTTATAAGAATAGGTATATGAAATTAATATATTATGGAATTGAATCCAAATAAATGAACATGAGTAACGTTGGATTTGAGAATTATGGAAAAGGGGCATAAGCCTAAAAGTGAGATGTAAATGTTAAAACTCAGGAATTGAGATAAAATGGGGATCCTTATGAATAAATTGATTTGGAAGTTTGTAACACCCTAAAATTTAGTACACTATAACCATACTTAAAAGATAATAAATTAGGTGTTACTTAATTAAATATTGTGGAATTAAGTAAAACTGACTTTACCGTTGCGTTCGTCTCGGAATTCTAGTTCAGATGGAGCCCAAGTTTACGTAAAATGGATAACGTACGAAGAAGTTATGAACCTTAGAAGTTTGTATACACATAAGGAAGATATATATAGATATATTCAAATTAATTCAAACCAAAAATAATGCGTGGAAAACGAACGTTATGCGACGATCCAACCTGGGCCTGGATCGACCCATGCATGAATGGGGTCGACCTATGGGTCGACCTAGGGGTAGGTGGGTCGATCGACCTAGATTTGGGGCAGATTCTGAATTATGTATTTTATGGCTAGGTTCGTCGCTGACTTAGCGCTTGGCTTGGATTAAAACCCTAGGATCTAACGGTTAACGGTTGGCTCTGTTAATCTATATAAGGGGCTCTCTCCCCCATTTTATCTACACATAATTCTTCACCTTTCTCTCTGCCTCCATTAATATTCTAAATTAAGTAATAAGATGGGCGTAATTC
The DNA here is from genome assembly GCA_030737875.1 of Allium sativum. Taxonomy (NCBI): domain Eukaryota; kingdom Viridiplantae; phylum Streptophyta; class Magnoliopsida; order Asparagales; family Amaryllidaceae; genus Allium; species Allium sativum. The sequence goes on along the minus strand of CM060910.1, from coordinate 992,342,397 downwards.
TTTTCCTGTTATACATTTTTGGACTGAACCGTGGGTTGATTTAGGTGTCATTAATGGTGGTGTTGTTACATACATGGAAAGTTTGCAGTCCGGTGTTCCTATGAACAACAATGTTGAAGACATTATAAATAACAATTTTGTGAGGCTGCCGAACTCCACTAATCAGAACATCAATGTTTATGGCAAAGAAACATACTGCATATATTAAAGGCTTTAGCAATGGTGACGCTATATCGAATTGCAGAGGTTAGCAGTTTCAAACTAATACTGTTTATAAAATCTTGCAAGGTATCTCAACTATGAATTATTGCAGTTTGCACAAAGCTATTTGGCGAACGGACAGCTCTTCTAACAAAAGATAAACTTGCTAACAAAATCATGATGAAAATTCCATGCATCTCTTCTTTCAATGCAATGTTACAAATACCCTATGGTGTGATGCCTTGCAGCAAATTGATGATCGTGGCAGTGCATACATTGGCAATAACGAATGGGATAGAATACAAAGGAAAATGCGAGGAAGGAGTGACAGATCGAGGATTGTTTGCTATATTTTGAAGAAGATTGTCAACAATATTTGGAGACAACGCAACATGAGAATCTTTGATGTGAATAAAGCGATGAATTTTGGTTGATGGAAAAAATTTGTTTGGCGCGACATCAGGGATGGGCTTAAATTCTTAAAATTCACTTATGACCCTGGTATTTTTGGCTAAGCAATTTGCTTGTTGTGTATATATGTGTCCTATGTCAGTTTCCTTTAGTCATTGGTATGGCTTGTAGCCTCTGTTTTTCTCCTTGTTTTATTTTTCTCTCCTTGTGCAACTTTGTAATCGTCTTTGGTATATCAATAAAATGGTAGGGGGTCATTTAACCCCCATCGGTTTTGCTAAAGAAAAAAAAATAAGATGGGGAGACTCTGCTGAAATATGGATTAACAAAGAAGATTCAAGATCTATAACCAACCTTCGACCATGCATTCAACAAAAAGGATAGAAGTGGACCTTTCTACAATGACATATATTTAAGAGGTTTGATTTCTTCTTCACCAAGACCTGTTGTTAGTTCCTTGTTATTTTCGGATCTGATACCTAAATCTATATCATGACATTTAAATAAAATTGGGTTTCTTTAGAATATCCAGTGTTTATAAGATAATTACTATACATGTTCTTCACTGTTTGTCACGTATGACGTTGTTATAAGTAAATTATATGCTTTTACCATCGAATAATTAATTAGTTATGTGTATCTATCTTCCTTTTCCTTATTTCTACTGTTTTAGTCTATTTCCAGTCTTGTTTATATGCCTATGTGATTTCATTTTATTCTTCTTCCTCGATTATTTTTTCCTTTTGGTTTACGCTAAGCCTAGGCCTTTTGGAAGCCTAGGCCATGTCCGATTAAAGTTTGCATATAGTGAAAATTGGGATAATAAGAAATGACATGAAATTGGGAATTTGGGCATATTGTTAAACTGAGGATTATTTGAATATAATTTGGGAAAGGGATAATATGCATATACTTGTACCTGCTATAAATTAGGGATGTAATGAAAAGGGGTAATATGCATATGCTTGTACTTGCTGTAAATTGGGAATGTTATAGAAATGGACAATATGCATAATAATTGTACATGTTGTAATTTGGGGACATAATCGAATGAAATAGTATGCTTATGTATAAATATGTTAGATTTGACTTAATACAGACATTAAATAAAAAGGACATGTTAAAATTATGTAAGTACCAGATGTAGGTTAGTAAACTGAATCACTATAGTAAATATACATACATCTGGGTAGGTGTTTTGAAGAAGGGTTGTACACACATAATAACATGTAATATTGCAACCACACTTATTGGTAAACTTAAACCTGTTATGTTAAACCTGATTATTAATAAGCTAAGAGGTCCCTCGTTCTGCTGTTGCATCTCGTTTTGGGGAATCTTAAATCCTAGTTACTTGGCGGTAAAAGCTTAGGGGTTTTGGCTTGTGTCAATCTTCTGTTTTGAACCTATATAAGTCAGTATCCTTGTTGGTATTTTGTTAGAGGGCCTCTCATTAGGTAGGGGCCAGGGCGCGCTTTACTGAACTGGATAGTAAGAGGCTCACATAGGGAAGGTGGGTACGGGCGTGTTCCGGTGGAGTCATGAGCGTGCAAGAGTCCGATTAAGGAAACTATGTTGTTGTAACACTAGTAAGTAGGTCCTTGTTATATAAGTTGTTGGATTAGGGAGTGATACACTCTACTATTGGGGATGACACAGGGTATTTACAAAGTGGAGAGTCGATCGCATGGGTAGTAATTATGGTACACCTAATCTACTGTTATGTAATTAGGGTAACACCTAATCCTGTTATGTAATTAGGGTAACCCTAATCCTGTTGTTAAATCCTTCTATTAAATCCTGTTGTTTCTGTTAAGTAATTAGGTTAACACATAATCCTGTTATACTAGTATTGGTGCTGACACAACCTTTTTTTAGGGATATAAATGAGAAGCATTACTTGATCACTGTTTATTCCTGTTTTATCCCGATGTTCTTGTTCATCCTGTTTATCATGTTTATATTGTTGCCTTATATAATACAGTACTTTCTCATCCGGCCTTGTTTACCTTTCTTGGTATCTCTATTTTTATGCATATTTGAAAATCACTAGAACTCGCTAGAATTTATGTATAACCCTTTTTGTTTTCGCTTCTTTCTTCGTTTTCTCCCCTAGGTCCTCAGAGTGGTAGAACTCCTCGGTGATTATGACTTTCTCTTTTAGCTTGGATCTTGATTTCTGAGATATACCATTTTGACTCAATTTCTACTATGTTACGGCTTACTATGAGGGATATGGTTTTCTATTACTGCACTCTGTTATTTACATTATGAGACAGATTTGAGACACTTGGTTTTGATGTAACTGGTTTGATGATGTAACCTGTTTTGAGACTGTTTTATTTTCAATAATAATGTTGAAATTTTCCGCGGCTTATTTTATATATGTGTTGTGAATTTCAGTGTCGTATACTTATTATGCTTCACGAAACTTAATGCATTATCTTATGAGTGACATTTAAGGACGTGGGGTGTCACAATTGTTATCAGAGCCGAAGGTTACAAGGTCAGAGAACAAGTTTAGAAAAATTGTTTTAAAAAGCAAAGTATTTTCAAATTAAAACATGTTTTTGAAAATCATATCTGCTCAAGCCATATTTAGTATTCTCTTGATCTCTTGTTGAATCTTTTGTTTCTTCTCTTTTCCGCATGTCTAGGGAACCCAATCTTCCTAAGGGTATTCCACTACTGACATGGTTCCATAGGTATCTGGAGGCTACGGCACCTACCGGAAGTCAAGGAGATGCCCCACCCCCAGCTGCAGCCGTAGTAGCTCCGCCTCTACTAGTAGATAACTTTTCTAAGTTATGTAAAGACTTTGCACTATGGGAGGAAAACGATTTCGTGGTACCGAGAGCTTTGTTAAGGCACGAAATTGGCTAAGAGAGACAGAGAACATGTTTGGTCTTTTTGAGATCGATGATAGAAGGAAAATACAGCTGGCCGCATAGCAACTGAAGGATGAAGCTTCTTACTGGTGGGAGGTGACATAGGCATGAAAACCAGTAGATACTTAGTATGAATTTAGACGGAGGTTTGAGCTAAATTTTTTACCTCAAGCAGATGAGGGATTACAGATGGAGAGATTTTTGGCTTTGAAACAAGGGAACATATCTATGAAGGATTATGTGAATAAGTTCAATCAGCTGGCGAGAATTGGTCTAAACTTGGTGAATATACCCCATAAGAAGGCTCTTACTTTTGCTAGAGGGTTGAATCAACTTCTCCAAGGACTTGTATTTTCTTATATACTGATGGGGGCGATGTTTGAAAGGCTGGTTGAGATGGTTCTAACACATGAAGATGACAAGGATGAGAAGAAAGACAGTAAGACTGAGGAGACATAAGCTAAGGGCGAGAAAATGAAATGGCGGCCCAAGAAAGGTGCACAAAAGAAAGGTGGAAAGCCTGAAAAGGATCAGATCAAGAAAGATATCAGGTGTCATGGTTGTGGAGCTATGGGTCATTTTGTGAAGGACCGTAGAAAGGCAAAGAAATCCTACTTTAATTGTGGACATGTGGGACACTTCACTAAGCAATGCCCTAGCAAGCAAGGACAAGGGGCAGGATCTTCTGGAAAAGTACATGCTCTTGCGGATAGTGGACCTGATCAATGTAGGAAAGTCACAGTAGAAGGTTTTCCCTTTTTGACTATCCTGTTAGAACCCTGTATGATTTTGGCGCTTTACATTCGTTTATATCCAGTTCTTTAGTAGATAATCTGCACCTTAATATTAGTATAGTCTCTGATCCTATAGTGGTCTCAAACCCCATAGGAGGTACGACTCATTTATCTATGATATGCAGGCATTTCCAAATTTCTATCTTGGGCGTCGAGTTTGAATGCGACGCATATATACTGGGCTTTATGGGCTATGGTTTGGTTTTAGGAATGAATTGGCTAGCCATGTATAGTGCCATCCTTAATCGTGAAAAGAGAGTAGTTAGACTTCTTACTTGTCATGTTAGAACTATCAAAATTTCCTGTGATCCACGAGGGTCGGTGATGCTCAGTTTTCTAGAATCACTTAGTACTTCCATTGACAATTTACGATATGTACCCATTGTTAGAGATTATCTGGACGTGTTTGTAGAGGTTAAGGTGCTACCTCCAAGGCGTGAAGTAGGCTTACGGATTTACTTGGTATAGAATGTGAAGCCAGTTGCTCTACCTATGAGCCGCATGGCTTCTAGAGAGAGGGGGGAACTTGGTAAGCAATTAGGGGAGCTATTCGAGAAAAGATTTATTAGGCGAAGCATATCAGAGTGGGGAGCCCCAATCGCCTTTGCAAACAAGGCATATGACTCACTTCGTCTATGCGTGGATTATAGGGAGCTGAACAAATTCACCAAGAAGAATAGGCACCCGCTTCCAAGGATTGACAATGATCAACTAGTAGGCACATCGGTTTTCTCGCATATGGATTTGACCACGTGATTTCATCAGTTAAGGGTGTTTGAGGACAACATTAATAAGATTACATTTAGAACTCCAGATGGTTTCTTTGAGTGGCTGGTTATGCCTTTTAGGCTAACCAATGCACTTGCATGTTTTGTGGACTTGATGAGTAGGGCGTTTAGGGAGTTTCTAAACAATTTTATAGTGGTTTTTTGTGGATGACATTCTGATCTTCTCAAAGAAAGAAGAGGAGCATGCCCTAATAGGAGAGGTTCTGCGCACTCTCAGATCGCATCAACTCAAGGCAAAATTTTCTAAGTGTCACTTTTGGAGAAATGAAGTAAGATTTATAGGGCATATGGTCTCTAAGGACGGGATAACAGTGGACCCCGCTAAAGTCGTCGCAGTTCAAGATTGGAGGGCTCCAAAGAATGCGACGGACATGAGGAGTTTTCCAAGGTTGGCAGGCTATTATGGAAAGTTTATCAAGGACTTTGCAAGGGTATCATCCCCACTCACCCAATTGATGAAAAAAGAACTTGGCTTTTTGTGGAGCATTGATTGCAAGGATGCCTTTCAGGGATTAAAAGGGGCTCTGACAACAGCCTCAATTCTGACTCTCCCCAATGGAAGCAAGACGTTTACGGTCTACACAGATGCTTGTGGCACAAGACTTGGTGTCATTCTGATGCAAGAAGGAAGGGTAGTCTGCTATGGTAGCAGATAGTTGAGAGCTCATGAGAAGAACTACCTTACCCATGATTTGGAGTCTGCTACAATAGTGTTTGCATTAAAGTCTTGGCGACATTATATACTTAGAGAGAGATTTGAGCTATACACAGATCATAAGTCGCTCAAATACTTGTTCATACATAATCATCTTAACCTAAGGCAATAACGGTGGATGGAGTTACTAGTGTCCTATGTCTTTTAGATAGCTTATACCCTGAGCAAGGGTAATGTAGTGGCTAACAAATTGAGTTGGCAAAGGATGACTTTGAATTCTCTATTCGTAGAAAGGAAAAATTTCGAGTTTATTTTAACCTTCAATTTTAGGCCATCTACGGATTTCACATTGGGATTGTTATCATCATTGGAGGTGCGACCTACTCTATTGGAGTATATTGGATCTATGCAAAGGGAGGACCCGCAGATATCAGACATCTTGGATAGGCTTGGTAGAGGAGAGACTTCTAGTCATCTAGCTAGATATAAAGTGGACAAGACCCGCTGTGAGTTCCCTGTAACCAACCTTCAACCCTGCATTCAACAAAAAGCATAGAAGTGGACCTTTCTACAACGACACATATATATAATAGATTTAATCTCTTCTTCACCAAGACCCGCTGTGAGTTCCCTGTTATTTTGAGATCTAATACTTAGAACTATATCATGATAGTTAAATATAATTGAGTTTAGAATATATAGTGTTTATAAGATAATTGCTATACATTTTCTTCAATGTTAATCACCTATGCCGTTGTTATAAGTAAAATATATGCTTTTACTATCGAATAATTAACTAGTTATGTGTATTTATCTTCATTTTCCTTATTTCTACTATTTTAGTTTATTTCCAGTCTTGCCTATATACCTATGTGATTTGACTCTGTTCTCCTTCCTCTATTATGTTTTCCTTTTTGTTTACGCTAAGCCTAGGCCTCTTGAAAGCCTAGGCCATGTCTGATTAAAGTTTGCGTATTGTAAAAATTAGAAAAATAAGAAATGACATGAAATGGGGAATTTGGGCATATTGTTAAATTGAGGACTGTTTTGGTTGTAACTTGGGAAAGGGATAATATGCATATACTTGTACCTGCTGTAAATTCAGGATGTAATGAAAATAAGAATAACTTAATTGAATAAGATAATAAAATAAGAATAACTTAATTGAATAATGAGAATTAAGTAAAATGGACTGCGCCATTGCGTCCATCTCGGAATTCTGATCAAGGTAGACACAGGTTTGCGTAAAACGGACATCATATGAAGAAGTTATTAAGACTAGAAGTTTGTATACGCACAAGAGAAATATATATATACACAGACAAATTAAAATATAAAATAAAGAATAAAATAAGGATTGCATGTAACAAATACATGCACTGAAAAAAATGTAATGCATGCATTGAAAGAAAGAAAGGATTGGTTGCATGCAATGTAAATATGTTGAATGCACTGATTTGCAAACATAATGCATTAACATTAAAAGAAATAGATTCATACAATGGTTTGATTTAAGTATTGTAACTAACATGAAAAAGAGAAGTAAGGAGAGAAACAATAATTATCATTGTTCTATAACTTATTAACAAAAGATTTCATAGCTTAGTTGGTTAAGGCATTGGTTGTAATATGGAGGTCGGGGATTTGAACCCCGACGGCGGCACAATCTTTATCTTTGTTTTAGAGAGGGCCAACTGAACATGCATACGTATACCAATTAAAATTTTGAAAGGATAAGAACGCACATTTAAGGAAATAAAGAAAATATATGTGATATATGAGAATATATATATATGCATAAATAAATAAATATATATATACATAAGATAAAATTCAAGATAAGGCTACAGTCAATGAAATATGGTAAGAATCAAATAACGGTGCAACATCGTTTGAATTTTGAAAATAAAATAAAAATTGTGCGTATATATACGCGTAAAATGGTTGGGAGAGGAATTGTATACATATAAGAATATTTCGTGTGCATAAAACAGTTAAATAAATTCCAGAAACTCAAAAGTTCGAATATCAAATTTCTACACCAAAATAATTCAAACATTCGAAATTCAAATTTCTACGCCAAAACAGCTTGCGGGACCCAATGTTGACTCAGCACTGCGTGTACGATAAGAATTAGCTAGATTCATTTGCGAACCTGGACTATTTTCTTAACTGGGTTCAATGCTAACTCAGCGTTGCGTGTACGATAATGTCTTGAGCACCTATAAATAAGACTCTAGACCTAACCCTAAACATCATAATTCGGCGGATGCGCTAGAGCTCTACCATGGCTCCCTCTCTCTCTCTTCTCAAATCTATTCTGAAATTAAAATGTTAGCTTAGGAGGATTATGAATTCAGATCTGGAAGAGGGAATCAACGTTAATAAAAAAGATTATTGAATCATAAATGCAAGGTAAACCTCTAAGAACCAATCTATTTAAATTATTTCTCTTTCCCTTCTCTTTTCATGAAATAATAAATCTGTGGTCGTTAGGTCGTGAATCAAATTAAAGGGAAAAGGAAAACCATGGATGATTGAACGGATCAGATCCAACATTTGGGGAAAGCTTAAAGGTGAGTGGGTTTAAGCTATAACCTTTAGATAATGTTATGACTATCATTTAGCATTCCCCTTTTTAATAAATTTTGAAATGGCCAGTTTAATTATAAATTGCTATTGTAACGAATTGAAATGTTGATATGAATATGTCAGGAAATTCCTATGTTGAATTAGCTAAGTTATTGAATGTTTACATGTTGGAGAATATAAACTTGTTAGGATATGAATAGACAATTCCGTGATTGTAATTACATGCTTTACTTGGGACATGTTATTGATTGAACGACATGTTAAAATAATTACCCGATTGAATGTTTACATGTCCTAGTAGAATCAAACATATGTTGAAAATGACATGTGATAAAATATAAGAAAAAATTGGACGACATGTAAATTAGATTACTGTAAACTATATTACAGTCAAAAGGACAATATGTCTAAAATTTTCATGTAATGAACATAACATAAATTATGTTTTGAGATTTTAATTTGGAAGCGCAATTTGATATGAACATAACTGATTGAATGAAAATGAATATGCCTAGGATTAAAATTAGAAATTGTAAATACACTTATGGCACGAGGTTAGGTTGCATTAGTGGCGGAAGTCTGCACGGACCCGACCGACATATCCAACAGCCACTATTGTTGAACCTAATGTGAGAGGCCTAAGTGCAAGAATTAACAACACGTGCTAAGACATGAGGTTAAGTCAGCCTATGGTAGAAGTCTGCCCGGACCCGCCCGGCAAATCAAGCGCCCAAAAGTGTAGGCTTAATGTGAGAGGTCTTGTGCTTATATATATAAATAAATGTATGTATATAACAAGACATGAATAAATGGCAAGGATGGTAATTAAATGTCTAACCTAGAAAATAAGAAAGGAATGGATGTAATGAACCGAGTTAGTGTGATAAGAGGGAAAAATGATGTATTTCTCTAAATGACTTATTTCTGAAAACGTTGTTGCAAGTAAGCCACAATAAATATAGAAAAGTAAAGAAATTACTTGCTACCACAGATTTAGATGGGAAAACGTTATGAAAATAAATCATTGATTCCTTCTATCAAACTGATAAGGTGCATGAAGTGTTTTCCTTAATATAATAAGGAACTTATATTATAGAGAATGAAGAATAATGGTTAACAACATTAAATGGTTTAAAAGGGGAATGATATTAACCTATTATAAATGAATAACATTAATGAAAATGTTGTATAATAGGTAGACTTGTCCTAGGCACAATTGAATATTATAACTTAGGTTATAATAAACTAGTAAGGGAATGGGATAACTGGTGAATTAATTTAAGTGATACTTAATTATGTAAATTAAGTAATCAGAAAAGGGGAAAACCAAAAACCATTTAAGAAAAGGGGAAAAAATATGTTGTACTTAATTATAAATTAAGTAGTCTGGGAGTCTGAAACCCTTTGGTAAGAGTAACATGTTTAGAATTGTCCTTGAGACAAGGGGAAATTATAACATAGGTTATAATAAATGGGTAGAGAAACTTATTAATGGGCCTTAGTTAATAGATCTAAGTTAATATGTAAACAATGGTAAGTCATATTGACGACGTAAAGCGGAATTATGATTTAATGAGAAAGGACGAGGAAAACTTATGAAATGAAATAAGTTATATTTAATCATAAATGGTAGGTGACATGTTAAGTGGAAACACGTGGATTAGATATACTTAATTACATACTAAGTGAAACATGTTATTGAAATGAAACAAGAATATAAAAGGGATTGTGGATCACAGACCTTAGGCCACAATCTAGAGAATAACATGTTGTAAGCTTATTAATAAACTTAAATGAATTAAGTTGTATGACTGAAATTAATAAGGAAGAAAAACTTGGTAATTTGAATAAGAATTCAATATGAATTGGAATAACCAAGTTAACTGGAAACCTGGTGAGGTGAGACAAGCGCGTAAAAGAATGTTTAGACATGGGGTCTAACAACATGCTAAAGTAAGGCGCTTAGACCATTCCGTATGGTTGAGGGTGAATAACCCAGTAGGGAAGATCATCAAGGTGTTATAAGTCATGAGGGGAGCGCACATTCATCTGATTGTTTGACGGCTCCAAAGGACTGGAAGGGGAAGCACACGGCTTTCGGGGATGTAGGGTACTTCTGGTATTCCTCTATGAGTGGCAGATGATCCTCCTGTACTCACAGAGGTTAGGTCTGCGTAGGTGAACCAATGATTATGCCTTGATTGCAATAATAAGGGGCAATCAAAAGACTAAGATGGACCAACGTGATTCGGCGAGACTAGTTAGTTCCCTGTGATAGCAACTCGTCGTCTACCTACCATCTTCAGTCAGTACGTAAAGCGGAAAGGCGGAGAACTCCAAAAGACCATATACTTTGCTATCTAGTTATGGGTGAGGTTGGCCAATAGGTTTAAAGGGCATAGGGGGCCGGGGTTAAGTTCTCATTCTTGATATTCTTGGGTGCCTTTCATTAGTTGAGGAAGGGGTCTAGTGGGACCATTGCCACTGTAAAAGCAGACCTTAGCATCTGCAATCGGCAGATATTTGGAAGCTCCCGACTGAGTTCCATGTTTCTTGATTAGCCCTGCCACGAGACTCGGGCGCACATATAAGAACATGTGCAATAGACATTGAGAACGATTGACGATACGTACGTAACAAAGTCTAGGTACACTCATGTCGCTCTGGGTGGTGTATCGTAAGACGAAAGGGCATTATTCGAGGATGGAAACTAATTCGATCGAATGGTTCAAAGATGGCAGTCCGAACGCTTACGTAATATAGAAGTAGTGGTTCTTTGTAGACGTAGCATTGACATATATATATATATATATATAAATCCGTACGACATTCGGGTGTAGGATTAGGGACTGCTATATTACTGCGATGATACGGTGGAGACCGTGCAAGTGGGGTACCATCAGGTGTATCTTAATTTTGAGAGATAGTTACATATACTGTATTAGGTTAATTCACTGGGAGGTAAATGGGTATGACGTGTGTGTAAGCCTTGAGTGCCGTTAACCCAAGTAACCTAATAATTAAGAAAATATGATTGAAATGTATATGTAAGATTTTCCAAAGTGTATAGTTTAAATCCAGTCACCAGAACTTGAGTTCTGACCCCCTCCTCATAACACACTCGTAGGTTTGATTGTGGCAGAGACATGATAGCTTTGGATACTGGTTAGGCAGTATTAATAGTACGGTAAGCCTATGTTTTGATTATACAATATTTTATCCTTTCCGCTGTGAGATATTTTTCTAAGCTCTGACATGTTTTTTGTCTCTGTCTTTTCTGTAGGATACTAGAGCAAACCAATCCGAGTTTCGATAGATTGGAATTTTGAAAAAAAAAATCGGTCAGTCGAAATTGGGGTTGTCACGTCTGGTATCAAAGCTTAGTTTAGAATTCTTAAGTGAACGTATTTGTATTTTTAAAAATATAAATATGTTATGTATATACCTATATCCATAAAGAAACCCAGTAAATAAAAAGAGTATAATATGGTATAAAATAGGATGTTTGTTTTTTAAACTAAAGGAATGAATAAGGAAATTTGAGACCCTTAGGAAGTTTGGTGGGAAGTGTACAATATACTTTGTACGGAAGGAAAATTAATCCCATATGATTAGTATTTTGGAAAAAGTTGAACAGAGAAAAATGGATTAGGAATATATATAGTTGAGAGAATTGACCTTGGGGAGTGTCTAGGAGAGCCTAGAAAAATTGGAAACCCGCTTTGAGTCTAACCCTATTATTAACTTTTAAGAACTTGAGATTATAAATTTTGGGGAAAAAACGGTTTATGGTGTTTTCAAGTTTTAATCTTAAAAGTTATAGTTTTAAAATATGTAAAGAAGTACATATTGAGTTTTAAAGTGAAATTCTCTCAGTAAAAGGTGCATATTATAGAACATGTATAGCTCGCTAGTTTTTCTAGTTATATTTCATACAAGAATTTTTAATCAAGAAAGTTTTGAAGTCTCTATTCTTTTGACAATTATTTTTGATAAATTGTTTAAAAGAGAATTTTGTTGGGTGGACAAAATAAGTTGTAGAAAATGACAACAAAGTGGATGTTAGCACCTTGTAGTTGGAGACTAAACTGACCTTATAGGTAAGAACAAGTCATAAACCCGATTAAGGAAAATAGTTGTCCGTATCTACTCCAGTTTTGCGATTTGAAAAAAAAATTTGCAAGATAAGACGAAAAAGAAAAGCTACAACAAAGAAAATTTTCTTATATGGGATGTTCTTGGATAAGAAAATAAGAAATCTTTATACATTGTTTTATAAAATCCAAATATGGTTGGAAAAAGTTATATAAAAGAAAAATAGAAGGTGTGAAATTTTCCATTTTCCACCTTTTTGTAACGTAAAAAATCGAATTTAGAAAATTAGATTTTTCTGAAATTCAAAAAATAAAGTTGGTTGGTAGAATTATGGATGCAACAATTGGATGAACTATGCTCTTACTCAGCAACAATGTGGGAAAATTTGGATGAAAAAGCATTTTGATTTTCAAAATATTGCATTCATGTAGAACTGCCAGTATATCTAGGGTGTGAGCATCATATTTTAAAAAGGATTTTTGAGAAATTTGCATACACATAGGAGGTACCACTTAGGCATACATGCATTATTATGTTGTATTTCACTTTGCACAAGTACAAAATGTTTGCTAAAATTGGATGCCCACATGACTGATGTATATTATGCGAGGGGTTAATTGATTTTACCCTTGTTAAATTTCAGGGACGAAATTTCCTAAGGGCGGGAGAATGTAACACCTCGTATTTTTAAGATAATAAAATAATAATAACTTAATTAAATAATGAGAATTAAGTAAAATGGACTGCGCCACTGCGTCCGTCTCGGAATTCTGGTCAAGATAGTCACCTGGTTTGCATAAAACGGACATCATATGAAGAAGTTATTAAGCCTAGAAGTTTGTATACGAACAAGAGAAATATATATATACACACAAACAAATTAAAATATAAAATAAAGAATAAAATAAGGATTGCATGTAACAAATACATGCACTGAAAAAAATGTAATGATTGCATTGAAAGAAAGAAAGGATTGGTTGCATGCAATGTAAATATGTTGCATGCACTGATTTGCAAACATAATGCATTAACATTAAAAGAAAAAGATTCATGCAATGGTTTAATTTAAGTATTGTAACTAACATGAAAAAGAGAACTAAGGAGAGAAACAACAATTATCATTATTCTAAGACTTATTAACAAAAGATTCATAGCTTAGTTGGTTAAGGCAATGGATTTGTAACATGGAGGTCGGGGGGTTTGAACCCCAGCGACGACATAATTTTTATCTTTGTTTTAGAAAGGGCCAACTGAATATGCAAATATATGTACGTATACAAATTCAAAATTTAAAGGGATAAGAACGTACATATAAGGAAACAAAGAAAATATATGTATATATATGAGAATATATATATATGCATAAATATATGTATACAAAAGATAAAATTCAAGATAAGGCTACAGTCAATGAAATATGGCAAGAATCAAATAACGGTGCAACATCGTTTTAATTTTGAAAATAAAATGAAAATTGTGCGTATTATATGCGTAAAATGGCCGGTAGAGGAATTGTATACATATAAGAATATTTCGTGTGAATAAAACAGTTAAATAAATTCCAAAAATTCAAAAGTTCGAAAATCAAATTTCTATGCCAAAACAATGCAAACTTTCGACATTCAAATTTCTATGCCAAAACAGCTTGCGGAACCTAATGCTGACTCAGCACTACGTGTACGATAAGATTTGGCTAGATTCATTTGCGAACCTGGACTATTTTCTTATCTGAGTTCAATGCTGACTCAGCGCAACGTGTACGATAAGGTCTTGAGCACCTATAAATAAGACCCTAGACCTAACCCTAAACATCATAATTCGGCGGCTGCGCTAGAGCTCTGCCATGGCTCCCACTCACTCTCTCTTCTCAAATCTATTCTGAAATTAATATGTTAGCCTAGGAGGATTATGAAATCAGATCTGGAAGAGGGAATCAACGTTAATAAAAAAGATTATTGAATCATAAATGCAAGGTAAACCTCTAAGAACCAATCTATTTAAATTATTTCTCTTTCCCTTCTCTTTTCATGAAATAATAAATCCATGGTCGTTAGGTCGTGAATCAAATTAAAGGAAAAAGTAAAACCATGGATGATAGAACGGATCAGATCCAACATTTTGGGAAGGCTTAAAGGTGAGTGGGTTTAAGCTATAGCCTTTAGATAATGTTATGACTATCATTTAGCATTCCCCTTTTTAATAAATTTTGAAATGGCCAGTTTAATTATAAATCGCTGTTGTAACGAATTGAAATGTTGATATGAATATGTCAGGAAATTCCTATGTTGAATTGGCTAAGTTATTGAATGTTTACATGTTGGAGAAAATAAACTTGTTAGGATATGAATAAACAATTCAGTGATTGCAATTACATGCTTTACTTGGGACATATTATTGATTAAACGACATGTTAAAATAATTACTCGATTGAATGTTTACATGTCCTAGTAGAATTAAACATATGTTGAAAATGACATGCGACAAAATGTAGGCAAAATTGGACGACATGTAAATTAGATTACTGTAAACTATATTACAGTCAAAAGGACAATATGTCTAAAATTTTCATGTAATGAACATAACATATATTATGTTTTGAGATTTTAATTTGGAAGCGCAATTTGATATGAACATAAGTGATTGAATGAAAATGAATATGCCTAGGATAAAAATTAGAAATTGTAAATACACTTATGGCACGAGGTTAGGTTGCATTAGTGGCGGAAGTCTGCCCGGACAAGACTGGCGTATCCAGCAGCCACTAATGTTGAACCTAATGTGAGAGGCCTAAGTGCAAGAATTAACAACATGTACTAAGACATGAGGTTAACTCAGCTTGTGGTAGAAGTCTGTCCGGACCCGCCCGGCAAATCCAGCGCCCACTAGTGTAGGCTTAATGTGAGTGGTCTAGTGCTTATATATATAAATAAATATATGTATATAACAAGATATGAATAAATGGCAATGATGGTAATTAAATGTCTAACTCAGAAAATAAGAAAGGAAGGGATGTAATGAACTGAGTTAATGTGATAAGAAGGAAAAGTGATGTATTTCCCTAAATGACTTATTTATGAAAACGTTGTTGCAAGTAAGCCACAATAAATATAGAAAAGTAAAGAAATTACTTGCTACCATGGATTTAGATGGGAAAACGTTATGAAAATAAATCATTGATTCCTTCTATCAAACTGATAAGGTGCATGAAGTGTTTTCCTTAGTTTAATAAGGAACATATATTAACCTATTATAAATAAATAACATTAATGAAAATATTGTATAATAGGTAGACTTGTCCTAGGGACAAGTGAATATTATAACTTATGTTATAATAAACTAGTAAGGGAATGGGATAACTGGTGAATTATTTTAAGTGATACTTAATTGTAAATTAAGTAATCAGAAAAGGGGAAAACCTAAAACCAGTTAAGAAAAGGGGGGAAATATGTTGTACTTAATTATAAATTAAGTAGTCTGGGAGTCTGAAACCCGTTGGTAAGAATAACATGTTTAGAATTGTCCTAGGGACAAGGGGAAATTATAACATAGGTTATAATAAATGGGTAGAGAAACTTATTAATGGGCCTTAATTAATAGATCTAAGTTAATATGTAAACAACGGTAAGTCGTATTGACGACGTAAAGCGGAATTATGATTAAATGAGAAAGGACGAGGAAAACTTATGAAATGAAATAAGTTATATTTAATCATAAATGGTAGGTGACATGTTAAGTGGAAACATGTGAAATAGAAATACTTAATTGCATAATATGTAAAACATGTTATTGAAATGAAATAAGAATATAAAAGGGATTGTGGATCACAGACCTTAGGCCACAATCTAGAGAATAACATGTTGTAAGCTTATTAATTAACTTAAATGAATTAAATTGTATGACTGAAATTAATAAGAAAGAGAAACTTGGTAATTTGAATAAGAATTCCATATGAATTGGAATAACCAAGTTAACTGGAAACTTGGTGAGGTGAGACAAGCGCGTAAAATAATGTTTAGACATGGGGTCTAACAACATGCTAAAGTAAGGCGCTTAGACCATTCTGTACGGTTGAGGGTGAATAACCCAATAGGGTAGATCATCGAGGTGTTATAAGGCACGAGGGGAGCGCACATTCATCTGAATATTTGACGGCTCCAATGGACAAGAAGGGGAAGCACGCAGCTTCCGGGTATGTAGGGTACTCCTGGTATTCCTCTATGAGTGGCAGATGATCCTCCTATACTCACAGAGGTTAGATCTGCGTTGGGGAACCAACGAGTATGCCTTGATTGCAATAATAAGAGGCAATCAAAAGACTAAGATGGACCAGCGTGATTTGGCGAGACCCGTTAGTGCCCTTTGATAACAACGCATCGTCTACCTACCATCTTTAGTTAGTACGTAAAGCGGAAAGGCAAAGAACTCCAAAAGACCATATACTTTGCTATCTAGTTATGGGTGAGGTTGACCAATAGGTTTGAAGGGCATAGGGGGCCGGTGTTAAGTTCTCATTCTTGATATCCTTGGGTGCCTTTTATTAGTTGAGGGAGGGGTCTAGTGGGACCATAGCCACTGTAAAAGCAGACCTTAGCATCTACAATCGGCAGATATTTGAAAGCTCCCGACCGAGTTCTGTGTTTCTTGATTAGCCCTGCTACGGGACTCGGGCGCACATATAAGAACCTGTGCAATAGACATCGAAAACGATTGGCGATACGTACGTGGGAAAGTCTAGGTACACTCATGTCGCTCTAGGTGGTGTATCGTAAGACTAGAGAGCATTATTCGAGGATGGAACCTAATTCGATCAAATGGTTCAAAGATGGCAGTCTGAACGCTTACATAATATAGAAATAGTGGTTCTTTGCAGATGTAGCGTTGACATATATATAGAAAACTGTACGACATTTGGGCGTAGGATTAGGGACTGCTATATTACTACGATGATACGGTGGAGACGGTGCGAGTGGGGTACCATGGGGTGTATCTCAATATTGAGAGATAGCTACATATACTGTATTAGGTTAATTCACTGGGAAGTAAATGGGTACGACGTGTGTGTAAGCCTTGAGTGCTGTTAACCCAAGTAACCTAATAATTAAGAAAATATGATTGAACGGTATATGTAAGATTATCCAAAGTGTATAATTTAAATCCAGTCACCAGAACTTGTGTTCTGAACCTCCTCCTCATAACACACTCGCAGGTTAGATTGTGGCAAATACATGATAGCTTTGGACACTGGTTAGGCAGTATTAATAATACGGTAAGGCTATGTTTTGATTATACTGTATTTTATCCTTTCTGCTGTGAGATATTTTTTTGAGCTCTGACATGTTTTATGTCTCTTTCTTTTCTGCAGGATACTAAGGAAAACCAATCCGAGTTTCGATAGATTGGAATTTTGAAAAAATATCCGGTCTGTCGAAATTGGGGTTGTTACACTGTGAATCAATAACCATGAAGAAAGCAATAGGCCAAATAGAATATCTGTATTATAGACCTAACAAGGTTGTCCTTTACATATATAGAAATTCCCGACTGAGTTCCGTACATGGGTAGGCCTTGTTAGCAAAACTCGGGTAGTCAACGATACAATTACATGTCAATCCTCAATGTATGCATTGGGTGGTATGTCGTGATGTCCAAGCATTGGAGAGAGCTGATGCAGACATAATTTCATGTTTTATTATCAAATTATTGAACATCTATATTGTAAGCCTCACAAAGTTGTCTAGCTTTTACAGATGCAGTTGGAGTACTCTTTTGTGGTGAGATAACAAAGTCCCATCGAGAAGGATATGGAGAGTACTATGGGTAGTACCTAGAACAACGAAGGTCGATTGGGAATATAGCTAGAACAATGAAGGTGTAGATTATGCACAGATGCGAGACTATTGTAAACCCGAATAGCCCAATAAATTAAAATGGTAATAGAACGATATATGTAGTATTAAAATTAAAAATATATAATTTTTCAATTTACCAGAACTTTAATTATGACCTCCCTCCTTATAACAATCCATAGGTTAGGTGACAGGTAGAGATTATTTAGCTTAGAGATACTTGTTTAGAAAGTGTTAATATTTTGGTAGGTATTTATCTATAATCAATACTTTAATCATTTCCACTGTGACTTTCTTATTTATGCTCTGAAATATTTATCTTTGCCTATTTGCAGGATACCAGATACCCAACTCGAACTTCAGTGAACTCGGATTTTAGCATTTTGCTAAATAACCCAGGCCCGTTTGGATTTGGGTTATTACAGTTCAGGATTACATAATACTTATTGAGTGGAGTTTACTAACTTGTAATACACATTTTGGTAGACATGTGTGGTATGGGATATGCAGATATTATATCATCGGTTATTATTCGATAGTATATAATACTTCGATGAATTTACAGGATCGTTATGAGGAATCCTTTTGTAGGCGAATCCTTTTGGTTAGCAGGCCCAATTTTATCGGGTTTTCAAGCCAAACTTTGTGGGTTTATAAGCCTAACTTATCGAGTTTACAACCCAACATATCAGGCGACATATCAATACCTGCTTAAAACAAAAATTATGGATAGTCATTTAGAACTAGGCATATTCTCAATACCAGCAGACGATATTAGTTAGTAATTTCCTTTGTTAATTTAGGTCCCAGTGGGCTGTTATATTTTTATTGTGATTCAGCAATCTTTGGCCTACATCCATATTATTACTTGGCCTACATCCATATTACAACTTCTATTGATTGTGTGCTTGAGAGGATTACAAAAAATAGAAAATGTGAATTAGAAATGACTAGTATAAGAGATTGATAAGAGCCATCAATAATGTCTTCCTAGGTGAATATTGCGTAGGAGAAAGAATTCGAAGAAAGCCCAGCAGATGGTCACACAGAATATCAAAGTGAAGACAATTTTCAAGTTGCAATAAGATTCATATTTATATGGGAACAGGAACATAGAGTCAAATGTCCACTTAAGTCAGAGCTAAAGAGGTGGTATGGTCGCATATTCATGAGCACATTGGCTGATGTGTTAAGAAAACCTCTCGGTATCAATAGGAAGCTTTCAGTACTAAGTAGATTACTTAGATAAAACCCTTGATTCATGTTTGCATTTTTCTTTTATCTCTTCCTTGATGAGTTTTGGGTTATGTTCCATTTACTTTGAGTTGATTCAATAGTTTTTCGATAATACTTGGATCATTCTGCTTTCGTAGCTTTCTTTTCATCACCCTTGATGTCTAATCATTGATGGAAACATTGAACGATGAATGGTTTGAGTTGTAGACAAAGCTTACGGTACTTATAGTGCTAAAGCAGGAGAAGAAAGGAGTTGGTATCAAAATCCATAAATTATTTGGTATCAAAAGGAAGGATCGATCTTGATATCGACTCCTTCCAGTGGCAACAAAACTGATTGTTTTCTTACTTTCCTAAGTGCATTCTCATTCTCAAGTCGTTTCATCTTTGTCTTATTCCTATGCTCCCATTTGAACCCTACTTGACCAAAAACCTAGTTAACACAAGCAAAAAAATTGCAATTTTTAAACAATAACAAAAGGAATACAATGAAGAAACGAAGAATCGATGCAAAGAGTGCATCTTTTCACTTAAGAGTGATGAACTTGAGCCGACTGAATCAATGTTTTTCTCAAACTATCTTAGTCATCATAACTTTAGTAGCTGAAGCAATTCACCACTATTGCGACAGTAGTTCATCTATTTCTTTTTTAGCGAAATTTATTTTTAAGAGAAGATGTTGGGAAACAATGGTTGAGTCATATACTTCGTCGCTTTCTTGAAGATGATTCGGCGATATGGTCAGAGATGCAAATTAGTTCGTACCTTCGCCGCTGCCTCTAGGATAAAACAACCTCTGGAAACAATAACTGATTTGCTTGCACAACAAATCAGTGCAGATTTGCACTTTTGAAAATAAGTACTACTCGAAAATTTCTGAAAGAAAATTTTAATAGCGGTGGGAAGAAGAGAATATGTAATTCGGTGTCTTTTCTTGTCTATAGCTGAAGAGTATATATAGAACGAGAATTAGGGTCTGGGAGAAAAAGTCGGATCTGCTGAAATTACGGAACAAAGTTTACCGTTGCAAAAACACTACCATTGCATAAAAATTGTTAGTGCAAAAATAATTTTCCATAAAAAAAAACGGTTCGAAAATTGCAATGTTTTATGGTCCAAAAATATAAGTGTCTACACCATAAAGCCTAAGCCCAAGCCCGAGCCCGAACCGGACCGGGTAGGGTTGGGTCGAGTCGAGCCGGTCGGTCGCGCGCGCGTGTATTGGTCATGATGCATGGTCTCCCTCCTCACAACAAAGCATGTATCGGGAGCCGAAGGCCCCAAAATGATTTCGTAGAAACAAGTATAAATACTTGCTTCTTACATATAGTCCTATGATGTTGGACTATTCACATATAGGAGTCAATCATACACTTATTCTAACATTTTTAATAATTCACCTAATGTTTATGAAAACATTTCCAACAACCCCCCACTTGAATTTTTAAAAATATTTTCGAGCAGTTTCTAAAAACATAAGATTATGCATAAACAACGGTGTCATCCGACTTGAACCTTTGCATAGTGAATAAGATTAAGTTTTTACTAGAGTGACACGTAGTCTTGAACTCTGTTCCTGACATCAAACCACACACAACCCTTTTTATAGTGCAATCAAAATAAGCCCGTGCATTTATGGCCATGCACTTCTGTCTTAGTTTAGTGAACGCTTTAGAAGTTTTTCCCAAAAACTCCATAGGAAACGGCCACATTTTCACATTCACAAAGGTGAGTCGATCAAGAGCACTCATGAAGGTAGGTACTCCACTCCAAATAGAGTATAGATCTTATTAAGAGTTTATATTAACTCATCCTCTAATCACTTCAGGAATACATGCTTCTTGGCTTATTAAATAGCATGTTCAACTCCTATCACTACATAACTTGTTTTTACCCATTGAACCTAGTTCTTAGGATCTCCAGTAATTTAGGTTGGGTTACCATTGTGCGTGACTCAACAATCTAAGGGCTATAGTCCCATTCTTTTGGAAGAATTAAAGACTTTCTCTCTCGATAGTCCTTTCAGCAAAGGATCTGCTAAATTTTCATCACTACATACATAATCCACTATAACGGTACATGTGGAAAGTAGTTCTCTAACCGTGCTATGCTTACGACGTATTTGTCGTCTCTTACCGTTACAATAACAGTTCTGAACTTTGGCAATAGCTGCGGTACTATCGCAATGTATCAACACAGCTGGTATCAGTTTTTCCCATAAGGGAATCTCAGCTAGCAGATTTCTCAAAAATTCTGTCTCTTCACTTGTTGTAGCTAGTGCTATCATCTCAGACTCTATAGTAGACTGAGCCAATATAGTCTGTTTCTTGGATTTCCAAGAAACAACTCCTCCAGCGATGCTAATTATATAGCCACTGATCGCTTTAGAATCATCAGATAAGGTATTCCAGTCTGCATCAGAATATCCTTCAAGTACAGCTGGAAACCTTTCATAATGTAATCCAAGGTTCATAGTTTGTTTTAGGTATCTCATAACCCTTTCAATATCTTGCTAGTGCTTTATACTAGGTCTACTGGTAAACCTACACAACAATCCCACGACATAGGCAATATCGGGTCTAGTACAATCAGTGGCATACCGAAGGCTGCCAATGATGCTCGCATAATCAGACTGTCTTACACCCTCACCAGTGTTCTTAAATAATTTTTTTACTTGGATTGTATGGTGTACATGCAGTTTTACAGTCAAAGTAATTGTATTTCTTTAGTATCTTCTCAATGTAATGAGATTGATCCAAAGAAATTCCCTTTTCTGACCTAGTAATCTTAATACCAAGGATTACACTCGCCTCACCTAGATCTTTCATATTAAAATTGGTAGTTAATAAGGATTTGAATGAGTTTATGGCATGAATATTTGACCCAAAAATGAGTAGGTCATCTACATAAAGGCATATAATAGTGCAAATGTCACTACAACAAATTTACCATATTACAACGGTGGAAAAAAGTTGTAAAAGACTTTTTACAATGGTGGAGCCACTGTCGTCTATTAAGAAGTTGTAATAGACTAAAATCTTTTTCAACTTTTTTACCCCGTTGCGACACCGTTGTGAAATGTATATTTTACAACTGTTTTCTACCGTTGTAGTAATACATATTACAACATTTTTGCACTGTTGTAGTAATACATATTACAATTTTTTTCCACCGTTGTAATAATTCCTACTACAATTGTTATGCATCGTTAAGACAGTATAATTTTTACAAATATTTCTGCCAGTTATAATACACTTTCGTACAACTATAAGTTGAATACATTTTGCAAATATAGCAAGAGCTAGATAAACTAAAATCAAATTAACATAAATTCAAAGGATCAGTTCCATTTATATAAAAAAGGTTACAACTTTATATTCAAAATACAAAACTAAGGAATCATGCATAATCCATACTGAACCACATTCCAGAATTTCAATGCCTCATCCCCTACGTTTCATTCAATGATTGTTCATGTACCACATCACACAATTTAACTCATGCCTATTCTACAACTATAATCCCATGGGCTGCTAAATGTCATGTCCCTTCCTAAAGTCTTTCTAATTCAACGATCTTAAGCGTTGCACTCACAACATCTATTAACTGCTTCCTTAAAAACTTTGGTTCAATTTCAGCGAGCTCGATCATCATTTCTAGTGCCTCCTGTGCAGTTGCCTCCTCCCTTAAATTCATGCTCTCCATTAAAGTTTTCATCGTCGTTGAAAGCAGATGCTGAAATTTATCTCTATCTGCTGCTAAATCCAAGCATTGAATGAAACTAATAGAGGCACTCAGTGCTGCTAGCCTCACATCTGTTGACCCGACCTCGTCAAACAACTTAGAAATACGTTATTAACACTTATAGATAATATTCAAATGAAATTACAAACTGAAACAAGTAGATCAAAGCTAAGGTGTAGAAGGATACATTCATATATTATCATGCGCTAAAACCTTATAAACATTAAAAAAAAGTTTGGTTTGATATTTAAGTAACATTCCCAAAATAATTACGTCTGACGTTTGGTACAAAGATAAAATACCAACAGACTGTTCAATATTAATACATTAGGTTGAACTATGATATATTCTTAAAAATAATGATTGTTGACAATCAAAACATATTGTAGCTGGTAGGGCTTACTGGAGGGCATTTCATGGTGCATTTCTACGGACTTGACCTGGGTGAGGCAAGCACAATAGAAGGTGATCAT
Organism: Allium sativum; assembly: GCA_030737875.1. Lineage (NCBI taxonomy): Eukaryota > Viridiplantae > Streptophyta > Magnoliopsida > Asparagales > Amaryllidaceae > Allium > Allium sativum. The sequence continues at coordinate 992,318,674 of CM060910.1, read as the reverse complement.
GGATTTCATCCACTGTAAGATTTTTCCTGAAATGCGTAACAAAAACAAAATCAGTTTATTAAAATTAGAAAAGGAGATTAATTAAGAAGAATATGATTTGCTGAAAAATTACTTAACCATTCTTTTTTTTGGTATATACTGTATAAGCTCTTGTGCCTCCCAGATACAACATGGTAAGAAACGCCTTCTTTATTTAAAGCAGTTTCTATTAATAGCTGAAGAAACTATAGCATCATGTATGAATTAGCCAGCTTTGATGCTAACTCTTTATGTTCTTTAGGATAAAGATGCTTAAAGAAGAGACTTTCACTTTGTTCTTTCCATGTAAATATTCCCAATGTGTTTGTCAAAGAAGCAAATATTCATAGAATTTCTTCAGCAAATCTCTACTGCTTAAAAACTAATAATGCTTCAAGTGTCATCATGTTATAAAATCTATCAGCAAGTTTGACATAAACTGCTCTGCCATCATTGATAGGTAGAAACATCGTGCGGAGGCAATCTGCTTACGCTGTTTTCTTAGCAGTATCATTATCACAAGCTAAATTGCTCAGTTGACTTAGGTTGTATACCTGAGTATTTTAAGAAAATCAGAACAGCAAACAACCTTTAAAATACATAGTAAATTGGTGTTATCCTACACCAATTCTACATGTGTAGTAAAATTATTAGTCGTGGGCAAATAGATTGTGATGTGTTGTTGCAGTAAAAAAAACAAATAATATTTCAGGTTTTCAACAACTCAACTCGGTCCAGAACTTGAATGCCTCAATCTTTTATTTCTGTTGTATAAAATCACTAAATATAGTTTAGCCCCATTTCAGAACTTGAATGTGCCCCCATCTGAAACAAACTTTGCCCATTTCTTCTGGTTCAGTTGGATAGATTACGCTTTTTCAACCATATTTTGTAATACGTGATTTTCTAGAAAAATATGGCCTTATGTGATTCTAGGTGTTGGCTCGGCCACTGGTTGTGTATACAACGTGAGTAGTGAATCAGTTGACTATCTTTAAAATTATTAATACATAAAAATAATCATCATGCTATTACCATTCAGATGCAAATTTTTGCTTTTATATTATTATAAGAATTGAATGTACTGTAATCTAACCCAAATCGTAAAATAGTTTAAAAAAAATTGGCAAACAATATAGCCATAAACATATAGAAAGGACACAATGCCAATTATAATTTACAAATCAAATAACAGTTCAGATATGCCAATTTAGACTTCAGCCTTTCAATTGTTCTACAAATCAATCCATAATATACAATCAACTTCCCTAAAATTAGAGCATAGAAATCAATGAGTTGGAATTCGAACATAGTTAAAGTACAAAATACAATTTGTAAATTAAAAAGAAGTACACGCAACTGGAAATCAGAACATAACAAATGAAAAAAAATATCCAAAATTAAGCAGTACCTTTTCAATAACTTATGATTGTTTTGTGCCCTAATTGGTTTGAGTTTAGAGTATCGATTAGGGTCTTCTGAGACGGAGTCGCTATCGATCGACTTGGGTATGGAGTCATCGTCTCCTCGCCTTCTCGATGCAGTCATCAGTAGTCGGTATGTAGTGTTGTTGAGCCATGATCGACGATCCAAATTCGTGATTTGAAGAGAACTTAGGGATATGACGAGGAGGAAGAGGAAGAAATGTCGGTTGGTTGAAGTAGAGATGACTTAATTAGCGAAAAATCAGGTTTCTTAATTCTGGCGTATGGTGAGAAGTATCAAAATATTTAGTAGGTGCACGGGCATTTTATTGGGTTGGAGCCAAATTTTCAACAATGGCAGACGAAAAGTTTTGAAATTTGAATAGGTGGGAGTAGACATTTTTTGGTGTTGGGGCCAGAATTTTCAACAAGGGTGCAAAAATTTTGAGATTTGGTGAAATTGTTTTGAAAGGGATTTAGTATGATAAGTTAGTTAAATGCTATTCTGAAGATATATTATTTGAAAGCCATTTAATATGGTAATTTAAATGATATATAAAAATTAATTAATTTTATGATTTTCCTTTTCTTCATTTTTTTTTGAAAAATTGTATTAAATTATTATAAAATTAGCTTGAAATTTTTAATTATTAATAGTATTCATTGATTATTCATGGTTAGCATTAATTATTATATTTTAATTATTAACTATTTGATAGTAATTATGTAATATTAACTACATTTTTTAATTACTCTTCTTAATTGCTAAGTATTAAATATTACTGATTGATTATTAACTATTACTTCCTAATTGATTATTAATAGTAATTATTAGTTATTAGTTATAAAATCTATATAAATGTATTAAATATTAATTATTAGTTGTTAATTAATTATATTAAAATATAGTCATATATTACAATAGTCAAAAAATAAAAGTTGTGATAGGCTTTTATTACAACTGTCAAAATAGCACAGTTATTAAAAATAAGTTTATTACAACTTTTCTGAAAAAAGTTGTAAAAAACATTTATTACAACGGTGCTTTTACCACCGTTGTAAAATTAAAGTTGTAATATAGTGTTTTTGTTGTAGTGTGTCATTCTCAGATTTGTAATAAATGCATTTGTCACTTTCATTAACTTTAAAACCATGTGAAGTGATTAAGTTATCAAATTTTTCATGCCATTGTTTAGGTGCTTATTTTAAACCATATAATGATTTATCTAATTTGCATACTTTATTCTTGACCATGTATTACAAATCCTTCGGGCTGGTCCATATAAATTTCTTCGTCTAATACACCATTTAAAAGGGTAGTTTTAACATCCATTTGGTGTATAAGTAAATTATGAATGGAAGCAAATGAGATTAATACCCGAATGGATGTTATTCTAGTTACAGGTGAAAAAGTGTCGAAGAAATCTATATTTTCTTTTTGTTTAAAACCTTTGGCTACTAGTCGTGCTTTATATTTATCAATAGTACCATCAGGTTTTAATTTCTTTTTAAGTACCCATTTACAGCCTATAGACTTACAACCGGGGGTAAATCTACTAAGTGCCAAGTCATATTGGATTCTAAAGAATCCATCTCATCATTTATAGCCTCTTGCCAAAAATCGGCATCTAAAAAAGACAAGGCCTCTTGGAGGTTCATGGGATCCTTCTCAATAGTAAAAGCACATAAATCTGAAACGAAATCTTTTATGGTTCTTGCTGTTTTACTTCTTCTAGGTTCAGCTTCAGAATTTTCATTAAGTTCTGTTCTAATAGGCATACTTGAAATGCCCCCACTATTCCTTAATTTAAAAGGAAATTTTGTTTCATGAAAATCAGCATCATTTGATTTAATTATGTTATGTGCATTTATGTCATAAAATCTGTATGCTTTGCTATTAATAGCATAACCTATAAATGCACATTCATACGCTCTACTTGACAGTTTTATTTTCTTAAGGTCTGGAATGCGAACATATGCTAAACAACCCCAAGTTATAAAGTATGAGACATTGGGTTTATGATTCTTTAAAATTTCATAAGGTGAAATTTTATTCTTAGATTTGGGGATTCTATTCAGAACATAGCATACAGTTAATAAAATATCCCCTCACTAATGTTTTGTTGCACCAGAATTTAGTAATATGGCAACTACTAGTTCGACAAAGGTCCTATTTTTCCTTTCTGCTTTACCGTTCATTTCAGGAGAATAGGGTGCAGTTCTCTCATGTACTATACCATGTAATTTATAGAAATCCAGAATTGAATTAGATTCATATTCTGTTCCTCTATCACTATGAAGTCTCTTAATTTCCCTATTTGCTTGATTCTCAATCTCAGTTTTGAATGTTTTAAACATGTCAAAAGCATATTTTTCATAAGGTATACATATGTGAAATCAGAACAGTCATCAATAAAAGTGATAAAGTAACGATGTCCTTGTCTAGTCAAAGTACCATCAAGTTCACATATGTCAGAATGAATCAAGTCTAAGGGTTCAGAAACTCTATCAACAGATTTATGAGGTTTCTTTGTGATTTTAGCTTGTGTACAGAATTCACATTTATCAGGATCAGATTCTGTCATTTTAGGTATCATATCTAGGATGCTCATGTTACGAATTATTTGATTATTAACATGACATAATCAAGAGTACCAAATATTAAAATCACACAACATATAAGCAGAAGTGGTCACTTTATTAGTTTCAACATTCAATTCAGACATACCCTCACAAGCATAACTGTTTCCCACAAAAGTTCCCTTATAGGTTAGGGTATACAAATCAGCTCCAATAACTTGAGTAAAGCCAACCTTATTATGGAGAAAGTCAGAAACCAGATTCTTCCTTATCTCTGGAGTATGCATAACATCTTTCAGAATTACAGTCTTTCCAGAGGTAAACTTATTTTCTACATTGCCAATCTCTGCAACTTTAGTGGTGTGAGAATCTCACAACAACACTTTCTGATTTTCAGCAGCCGTGTATGTAGAGAACAAGCCACGATCATAATAGACATGGCGAGAAGCACCAGTGTCTACCCACCAACCCTTTGATCCACCAATAAGGTAAATCTCAGTAATCATACCCGTAAGAGGCTCCTCGGTCAGGTTAGCCTGCGGTGCAGAGCTTGGCCTATTCCGACACTTTTATGCCATATGACCTGCTTTTCTACAGTTGTAACATAGAAACAACTGTCCAGAATCATTCATTTGGGCTGGTTTCTGCTGTCCTTTTGGATTTCCTTGTGAATTCTCATTCTATTTTTTGCGCCTATTCTGATTCTTAATTGATTTCGGGTTCGGTTTCAGAACAACGGGTTTGGTCTTTTTAGTGTTGTTGTTATTGACAATCAACACCTCTTCTTTCTGGTCCTATTTGCATGCCTTCTTCTCAATACGGAGGCGCGTGATCAAGCTTTTCAAGAAAAATTGCTTAGTCTTATGTCGTAAGACATTCTTAAAATCTTTCCAGCCTGGGGGTAATTTGTCAATAATAACAACAATTTGAAATTGTTCGTCCAATGTCATACCTTCGGAGATGATCTCATGAGCTATTTTCTGAAGCTCATGAGACTGCATCTCTACCGATCTGTCACCAGTCATCTGGTACTTTAGGTATCGGCTTACAGCGTATTTCTTTGCCCTGCCTCCTTTGTATCATATTTCTTCTTCAGTGCTTCCCAGATCTCCTTTGCTGCCTTTTCTTCTGAGTTGTAGTAATCATGCAGATCATCGCTCAGTCCATTCAGAATAAATTTCTTGCATAAGTAATCCAGTTCAGTCCAGGTCTGCAGTTGCTTTGACTGTTCAGTCCATGATGCCATCTTTGTTGCATCAGCCTCGTTAGGTCTGTTTGGTAGCTGCGGTTTGTCAGTAGTCAGCGCAACCACGACCTTCCTCATCGTCGGGAAGAACTCCATCTTCTGACGCCATCGTTTGAAATGCAAGCCTTCGATTCTTAACAGAGCAGCAGTCACGAGAGGGATCAAGAAGGCAGAGGGTGGAGCAGCATCGTATAGGGTTGAGTTGGAAGCCATTGTTTCAGATCATCTTCAAATTATTGGGAAACAATGGCTGAGTCACGTACTTCGTCGCTTTCTTGAAGACGATTCGGCGATCTGATCAGAGGTGCAAACCAGTTCGTACCTTCGCCGCCGCCTCTAGGATAAAACAGCCTCTGGAAACAATAACTGATTTGCTTGCACAACAAATCAGTGCAGATTTGCACTTTCGAAAATAAGTACTGCTCGAAAATTTCTGAAAGGAAATTTTAATGGTAGTGGGAAGAAGAGAATATGTAATTCGGTTTCTTTTCTTGTCTATAGCTGAAGAGTATATATAGAACGAGAATTAGGGTTTGGAAGAAAAAGCCGGATCTGCTGAAATTACGGTACAAATTTTACCGTTGCATAAAAATTATCAAAAATAATTTTCTATAAAAAAACGGTTCGAAAATTGCAATGTTTTATGGTCCAAAAATATAAGTGTCTACACCACAAAGGCCAAGCTCAAGCCCGAGTCGAGACGGTCGCGCACGCACATTTGGTGGACATGATGCATGGTCCCCCTCCTCGCAACAAAGCACGCACAGTTGTAGTAATCATGTGGGACTATTCACATATAGGAGTCATTCATACACTTATTCTAACATTTTTAATAATTCACCTAATGTTTATGAAAACATTTCCAACAGAAGACACGATGAAGAAGAGCACCGGCGTAGGAAAACATATAACTTTGCTAGGTTTACTTTTGGATTGGTGTGTACTTGTATATATTGTTGTGGTTGTTGTTGTTGTAGGGCTAGGATTGAGTTGGGTGGGTTCTTTTATCTAATATTATTGTTTGTAATTCGTAAACAATTTAAATGTTTCGTAAAAACAAAGTAATATATATTTGAATCAGGAAAATTGGTTGAAGGAAAAAGTTAGAGAAAAAATTAGAACGAAGGACAACAAATTTGTATTTTAGGCTGAATGACAAACTTTAGTGTAAAAGAGGGAATGATACGACCCCCTAAATTCCATGATTTACACTAAAAAGTGTCCCTGAGTCCAAACTTCTTGTCTCTGAAACTAAATTATTCTCTAAGTTTTTCCTTTTCCCTAAAAACCTCTGTTTGAATACTAGAATCGGAATTTATATTCCGAAATCTAAACCGGAACCTGTGGAATCTTTGAAATAGAGCTCAAATTTGAGAAAAACGAATGAACGAAAAAAAACCAAAATTTCTGATCACTATGAATCATTATAATCTCTTTATTTTTTATTCGCTGCTTTCTGTCTTTGCTTGTGGATTGCTGATCAAGTTCAATTATGCCTTTTGTTTGTTTTAAACTTGTGCGATTCTAACCAGAATTTTTTTCTAAGATTTGGGATAAATGGTTTATTATAAGCTTTTTTCCCTTAGTAAGTTTGATCACCTTAATCGACTCACAAACAGTGGACAACTCACATGCAACATGCATCTTGAACAAAGAAACATCAAGTAATGTAAAGACATCAAATCATACATCCTCCGTAATAATCTAGCCAGGTCACATAAACAAATACAGATATCATCAAGGGATGTTTATATATAGCGCTGTTACCCTGTTTCATGACATTGAAGAAACATTCAAGGCAAAGAGAGGTTGCTTCATGGTATTAAAAAAACATCAGTCATGCATTATTTATAACTTCCGGCACATTCACATGACTGTATACATATCTATGTTCTGTGAAAACGAAATGCGTATCTTATATGTTTCAGTTGCGACAATCATGCCCATATCTCTGCTTTCTACTTGTTTGTCAGTTGCCATAAGTGCAACATGCAGTTATACTTCAACAGGCACAAAATAGGATATGTTAAGCACACTAGAAACAACTATCTAACAACCTCATTTAATATAATATCAAGTTTGATACATAGCCCATACTTTACTGCAGTAGACCACAAATAATTAAGCTGGGATTACAAAATATCTTCAAGAACAGTTTGCATTACCATCCTGAAGGAGGTCTATATCTCTTATTATTTTTCAGAACAGGAGGGTTAAGCTGAGGCACCATGCATGAGTACGCTTCGCCTTGGCTTTGTGCAGACCTTGCTTCTTTCATCGATTCATTTGCGTTTCGATCGACATGCAAATCCACGTAGTTATGACTGAACAAGGCATCCAAATCGTTGTTCCTGTAGTTTGAGGGCTGAACTTGTGGAGCTTGAGGTTCCCAAACTGGACATTGGACTTCAATTCTTTCTTCTGCCTCTGGACAAATCTCGTCTTTCTGCATATTTGGGAGTCCAATTATCAACTTTGATTCAAGTACATTTTTTTTCACTAGTAATTAAAAGAATGAAAGACCCAAATTTTACGATTACATGTCACTTGTGCTCAAATTTCAAACTTCATATTCTCTTGTCCCTCAAGATTCTTTTCCCAATTTTTTTTCATACAATTGCTCAAAATTTTGACCACTTCAAAGTACACGCTAATTTGAACAGTATAAAACATTTAATTTAATGCCTGAATAATGCTATTATTTAGCACTACTTAGATGTTTTGAAATTATTAAAAACTATGCATAGATGGTCTATCTGATAAGAATAAGATGCACACAAAATAATAACTAATAATTCAAGGCTGTTCTTTTGCCATAAACATATATACCAAGGAGAAATGAGAATTCACATGATCAAATATCAATCCCAATTCTTTGGAGAAAAGACAAAAAGATGAGAACACAAACAATATGTATTGTGTCATATAGATATAGGGTGTTGCATATACCTTGTATGGTACACTGAAATCTAGCAAGTCTTCAACACGGTAGCCTGGTAGTGTTTTGATCAGATACTCTGAGATGCTGCTTGCACCATCACTAATTTGATTATTCTTCTCTTGGGTTGACTTCATCAGGTCATTACTGCTGCTACAGCTACCGTCTATTGAAGAAACAGATGAAATTCGTGTTCCTGTCAGTAAAAATCTGCTGTGTTTCATTGTGAGCTCATTAGCAGAATGGACCGAACCATCGCAGTTCCAACACAGTATGGCTCTGTCCTCCCGGCAAAATACAAAGTGCCCTCCTTTTCCCTGGATTGAATATCAAATATTTACACATCTTTAGCTTTAAAAGGTACTAAGAAAATATATATGATGTAGAGAAGGGAGAAAAAAAAACACCTTGCATATGTCACAGACATGAAGATGGCTCGATTCCGAGAGTGAAAATCGAAGATGTTTGCTTGCAACTTTGTTAGCATGATGAACTTTACGGTCGCAGTCATCGCACAGTGCAGCCTCGTCTGCACTGCAGATGACCGAGGCTGCAGTTTTGTTGCAGGCGTCGCACTGTATTTTCATGCTGCTGCGATTGCTTTTGGTGGAGATATGACCATGGTTTCTGGAAGAGAAATCTGTGTGCGTATGTATTAGATAAGTTGATGGCGAAAACTTAATAGCGGTGAAAGCGATAGGAAAGATATTCGGTTGATAAAAATATACGTATATAGCAGCTGCAAGCATTGGGTAGGGGCACCTGTGCAGCTGCTTACAGCAAAGACATTACAATATCATTTTATTACTGAATGATTTATTGAGCATTTTACATCACAGTATGGCTTAAAGAGTTCTTTCTTCGATGCTGATTAGAAATAGCTGATTTTAATTCTGAATAAAATCTAATGAATTGCATCTGTAGATGGGCTTTAGTGTTTATCCGACCGGATGATTCCTAAGTAGGCAAACAGACTGTCTGAATGTAGGCAGTTAGGAAATTGTCAATGATGGTTGCTGGCTTGGAAACATCAAACATAACAGGATTTTTGTTTGATTTAGCCTTGTTTTAACATTTTATTTTACTTTTAGCCTTATTTTTTCAAATATAACTCATTTCTAGTCAATTCAGCGTTGAGTTGACCAGAATGTACTGGCGCATTCTGGAAATGCGTTTGTACACATGTACACAGGCGCATTCCTGAAATGTGTCAGTTTCCAAAAAAAAAACTCAAGCTTCGGGGAGCTTTCCTGAAATGCGCCTCGAAGCTGTAAACAATTAGGTAAAGAAGCTCACTCTCTTTATTTTTATCAATCTCAACTCTCAACAAAGTAACCCAAAACCCTAGGTAAAAAAAAAATCTGACATCCTTCATTGTTATTGAACAAAACAATAATTTTTTTGTAGATCTATTTGCAAAGTAACGGGATTAGCTATTGTTTGGTTATCAAAAGGTATGACTTTGTTTTTTAGGTTTTTTGTTTTCCATTTACCAATCTAAGTTTTTTTTGTTTTGTGTTCAACATGACTCCAAATTACATTGCTAACATATGCTATTATGATGGAGAATTTGTTATTGATGAACATAAATGTGGAATATATAACGGTGGATACAGTAAACCAACAAAAGTTTTAAAGGATCAAACTTCATATAATTGAAAGAGGTTATTTATAAAACTACTAGGATTAAATCGGAAGAGTTTGACATTGAATTGGTTTGCTATTGGCCAACCGATTCCAGATTTAAAGCAATAAAAATTGCAGATGGCGACGACGTTGAGATAATGTTTCCATCGTATCAAAATCTATAAAATTATTTGTTTTGAAAGTGAGAAGATTGTTGGCAGGACAACATGTAACTCCAGACTTAGTGGCTCCTGCAGCCAACCATCTGTATCCGCCTATGAACGTACCCAATTATGGGCAACAACAAATGTTTTTTGGGTATAATCCATTCATGAATTTTCAACAATCATCGCAACCCGTCCATCCATATCCGACGCATGATACTGTTGCCAATATAAGTCAAGGGTAACTTGAATTGTAGACTTCTCTTATTGCACAATATTACCATTGTTTATGTTTGGTAATAAAAACATTTGTATTTTTCAGTTGTGTTTCAAATTACTTCCCGACGCAAAATACCGCTGGACCGTCAGCAAGTTATCAATCTTGTCCCATGTAGCCAACGCCATCTGAATTGTATCACATGAGCCAACAGTAAGTTACGTCTGCTATTGATATAGAACTATGTTGCATATAAAAGTTTACTCAAAATTTTTCGCTTGCGGACTGCAATTTTCCGGCCCTACCTACCGAAGCAGAATCAAACTTAGAACGAAATCATTCCGATGTCGATATGGATATAGAAGAACCTGACATTGGAGAGTTAAACCATGTTCCTTCACTTGATAGCATGATCGTTGTTAGTATTCCTGATAATGATACGACATGGGTTGATGTGATGCAAGTAAACAATGCTTCTTTAAATTATGATTTTGGGGACAAAGACAATGCTCCCGAAGATGGTGATGATTCGGAGCCAGACATAGAAATACCATTAGATGATGATTTGTGCAATGCACAAATGTTAGCTAGATTCGTTGTTGATAATGTGCAATTCAACAATGAAATATTCTAAATGTCCCGTGTTTATAATGGTTTCAAAGTCGGTGACTCGGTATAATGTTTGAGAGCAAAAGTAAATTCCTTCAATAATTGAGTAAATGGTCAATTTTACATGCAGTTTCGTTTAAGTCATCCGGTCTAATAAAAAGAAATACAATGCTAATTGCAACATCGATCCCAACTGCCCATGGAGAATACATGCTATAGATTCCGAAAAGTCGCAAGTAGGTTGGTGAGTTATTAAAAAATACCCAAGTGAATATAGTTGTGTAAATCCAACTGTTAACTCCAATCACAAGCGAGCAACATCCACGTTTTCGGTTTTGATGATCATGCCTTTTGTGAAAGCGGATTTGAGCATTACTGCAGAGACAGTGAAAGTCTTAATGGAGGAACAACTATTTATAAAAATTGGTTATATAAAAGCGTGGGGAGCATTAAGCAAAGCGATTGAACGTATATATGGTGACTGGGAGGAGTCATACTGCACCCTACGATAGTATTTTGAAGACGACCAAAGCTAATTGGGAAGTGTTGGGACTGTAATAACGGAAGTGTGCGGTGTATTTGAAAGAGCATTTTGGGCATTTGGTCCTTGCATTGAAGGATTTGTACATTATCGACCTTTGCTTTGCATCGACGACACACATTTGTGTGGTAAATATAAAGGAACGTTACTATTTGCAACTGCAGTAGACGCGAATGATCAACTATACCCTTTGGCCTGTAGGATTGTTGAGGCAGAATCAACCAACTCGATCGCATGATAAATTTCGTCGGTATGTAAATAAAACATTATGAGCACGTAATATTATATATGGTATGATGTTAAAAAAATGTACATACCACACTCCTCTCAAGCGGTGCTTTAGGGATGCATGGTTCTGTGCCTTGAGGAACATCTAAAGGAAGGTCGACGACAATAAGAATATACCAGCAAGTGATATTTCAATACCATATGTAGTAGTCCAAGTCCGTTACCGCTGAATCACTTTGCTCTTGAATATACCCATAGCGTTGGTTCCATGCATTGATCGCCGTTTGATAATCCCATTGGTCCGCAACATCAACCTTGTAGTGTGGGGATTGCTCGGGAATATACCGCAACAAGCCAAACTGTCTCATCACTTTATCTGGAAGATGAAAAGCAACATCCCCAAAACATATTAGAGGCACACGTATTGTCCAAAGCTAGATAGATGCAACACACAATTACGGTAGATGAGGAAATGCTTCGTGTAAGGGGTCCATGAAACAACATCGTAGTCGAGTATATCCAATTCGTTACGATAAACGTAACATTGCGTTTGGGTGACACCAGTGTGCTCTTCGGGCTAACCCACCTATTACGAAAATTTAATATTATTTACCGTATTTTAAAATAAATATTTGCAATTTATATTTCTCGTAATAGTACCTGCCAGCAAAAGGTAAAGATACATCAATATCCGAGCACTTCATAGCTATTCTCTCAATCGGGAGATATTCCCAAGACCAAGCCTTCATACGAGTATACATATAATAAAACATGAAATGCAACAATAAATAATATTCGTGAAAATGAATAACTTGTAAAAAAAAATTGCAAGGCAAGCCGGATTATAGTGGCTGTACCACTTTTTATTATAATACTAAAGAAAACAGGTGCTCTACACATGCACAGAGCAACTATCTGGTTTGAATTGTCCAGTCACCGTCTAGTACCAAAATAACAAAAGATTACAACAGCGTCATAGTTCGGCTCAAGAGGAAACATGGTCATAGAAAGTACCCGAAAAAGGTGTTATAATCGTAATGTGATGAGAAAATTGTCTTACTAAATTCTCCACATAATTCGAAGGGGCCGGTGAGAAAATAGTGCTTCTATCTCAGAAAGTATCATGCATCATAATTGCGTTATCCATACCAAGTTCACCTTCATTCCATAGTTGTAGGTCACCATCAACAGGTTGGTAGAAAAGGCGGTGCAAATAACCAGGCCCAACAAGAGTACAAAAATAATACTCAAAATCATGAAGCATACCAGTAGGTGCATGCACCCAGGCTCTGTCCTCAGGAGCCCAATGGAAATCAGGGTCAGGATGAAGATCACAATCAGGATGATCAGCTAACTGACAGGTAGAATCCTCTGGCTCGGAAAACATGTCCACGATAGGCGCTGCAACAGGCTCTGCAATGCCCGAAGGGACGGTGTTGGGATCAGGCAGTTTCACTTTAGGAATCCAAACACGACGAGCAGGACGTGGCGGGGGGATTTAACAGTGGGAGGGGAATCACTCGATAGACCACAAGCTTCTGCGGTATAACCAAAAACCATGCATGACGTTTATCGGGTTTCCATTTATAACTCACCATTACCAAATACTCACGATCATCAGTTCGAACCTTAATTTGAGTAGGAAGAGGCTTATTAGGGTAATCTCAATCATAGCTCTAACAAAAAAAAAGATTCTTCCTAGCAACAGTGTTAGCGTCAAAGCATTTTAATTTACCAATATGACAAGCCAACCAATTAGGACCCAGTATAGGTTGAAGTACAGATGGTACATGATTAAATTTTGTCTAGACATGAATAGATAATACGTGCTCCCTAACCTTATCAATGGAAGAGTTCTATAGAGTCACAATGAATGGTTTACCAGTAATTATAGCAGGGGGCGATTCCAAGACTCGTAACTGCTCGTCAACGGATGAGAACTTGAGATAATAGAGACCGTCAACAATAGTCATACGCAAACCCCCTCTCATTCTCCAAGAAGAATGACAAGCAGTGATCATGTCAACATCAGGAGGCCTAGAGTCCAAGAAAAACCCAACAAGTTGATCCTTCCAAAACACCATAGCCTTAGAAAGCACCTCAGGCGGGGAACTCGAACTAAGCTCGTCTTGAGTAATTGTAAAATCAATTGGCTTGTAGTCACCTGCAATATTTTGAAGTGTGGAAAACAGGGATGACCACAAAGGCTTTCCAAGAAAAGCATTTTGGGAGGTAGCAGCAGAATTAGTACGCTGGTCTATTGTGGAATTAATACAAACAGTTGGTGAGCGATTCTGGTTCACACGATTCATGGAGCCTGCGAGTTGATTGTCATTCAAACCAATATCATCCTTTAAACCTGAAACACCCTCAATATCCAACACAGCACCACCCATAAAACAAGCCTTTCCTAAATCACACCCGATATCGCGCTGATTTAAACCCAAGCTGGCATCGATAGCACCACACCCGACAACACTAAACCCAGCAGTGCCTGGCAGAGGCCAAGAAGATGCCTGCGCCAGCATAGGAGACAAGGGCGTCTTACCAGTGTTTGGGGATTCCGAGGAAGTCGAAGGTCTTGCAGCAGATAACTCCGCAATTAAAGCGTTTAGAGGGTGGGTATCAAGAAGTGTATACACCGGACGCGGAGGAGCACCGGCAGCAGCAACATCTGGATCAACATCTGAATCCGACAGAGAAGCGAGGGCTTAAGAGCGACTACCAGATCTAGTCGTAATGGGATACGTGAAAGGTGGCTTTGATTTTTTCTACTTGGCCGTGGTGAGGAGAGGAGAAAGGCGATTTGGAGGTGGAGGCGCAAGGTGTTTAGAAGATTAGGGTGTCATTGGGAAAAAGAAGGCATCAGCTTTTCTACTTGTAATTGTAATACCTACAACAAAGTTATGTAGCCTCCAATGGATGTGCCCTGCTGTAAAGCTATCTGATTAAGCTCTGCATATGTGAATCCCAGCATGGTGCTGCCCCAACGTACTGATGGCATTCATCGGAGTCCTCCAAATAATGTAACCATTTGAGCCGTACACGTGACTTTGAATGGTCGCATACCAAACGAGATGTGATAATGTGCAGTGTAATAGCTCGCGCATGCTGCTCTATCTGCACCTAAGATGCGTCCGTAGGAATATCCCTTGCTAGTTGTGCCCTATACCACTTTGTATTAATCATCTTGTTCCCCCACCACTGATCACCTAGAGGAGATAAGCCAATAAGTCTTTCACATGTCTAGCATAATCTTGGGTTCAGGATTGCTCAATGGGCGTCCATCAATGGGTATGCAAGCAATACCGCTATGTCAGCCAATGTAATTGTCATTTCACCGCATCTAAGGTGAAATGACGACGTCTCCGGCCTCCATCGATCAACCAAAGCAGTGATAAGATGGTTGTCAAGTAGTATGTATCTGAGCCAATGTATCAAAAGAAAGCCAGCTCGTTCTAGTAGCGCTAGCACGCCTGCATGTTTGGAATCGACGGACTTTAAGGAAGATGAGTGGTTAATGGTAAAGGGGGAGTTTTGCTCTGCCACAAAATATCAAAATTGGACAATTAGTTATTATATACATATATTCTTGTTGTGTTCAAAATAGATATTTATTTATCGCCGTCAAAGTCGCATTGCTCGACTGATGTTGCGCCTGCAAATATAGGACGCTCTCATATATAGGTCCAGACGACAGCTCCATATACTCTACAAAAATTCAATGCTAACAAATTCAACACTATGTTTTACCAAAACAAATACATAACTAGAAATCTTCAATTCTACACGAAAATTGACTTCCAAGATAATTCAACCCCAAACATATATGTTATTCTACATAAATCATTAATGTCCGAATAACCTTTCACCAACACGAAAATTACGTACTCATCTTCAACCTCAAATTCAAACCCAAAGGAGACATTTCTACCCCAAAACATTACATACTGTTATACTTATGTTGTAAAACACAACAAAAATTAGCTAAATCCAATGAGTAATGTTTTCAATCTCAACATAACTCTAGTGAAATCTAAAATTGTGAAAATTAAACAAGTACAAATCACCAATAACTAGCACTAAAACAACCGTCTACAAATCCCTAAAAAAAACTTAAAAGCCTAAACCAAATTTCTGAAAAAAACAATAGTAAATAGGCTGAAATTAATACTTGTAGCTTGTTTGTGTGAAGACGAGCTTGCCATTTTTAAATTAAAACTTGAAGCTTCTTGAAGAAATCTCAGATTTAAAATTTTAAGGGTTCGGGAATTTGAGTTCAAAATGTTGGAGGTTGAAGAATAAGGAGGAAAGAGGATGGAGCACGCTGTTTAAAGCTTCGGAGTGCATTTCAGGAATGCTCCCTGAAACTTGAGCTTTTTATTTTTTTGGATCTGGCGCATTCCAAGAATGTGCCAGTGTACACGTGTATAGGTGCATTCCTAGAATGCGCCAGTACATTCTAGCCAACTCAACGCTGAGTTGGCCAGAGTGGGCTATATTTGATATATTTGAAAAAATAAGGCTAAAAGTGAAATAAATGTTAAAACAAGGCTAAAATGAAAAAAGATCCAACATAATAAGATTTTAGTTTAAAAGATAATTTTCCTAGTTTATTTATTTTGGATTCATATAATAACTCGCATAAAAATATCACATTCTTCAAATCATCCCTCCCGTAATATTGATCCCATGCCAGCTGCACTCGCGAAACAGTCTTGCACCCGGTGCAAATACTGTAAGACCATTACCAACAATCCGTTCAGTTTAGTTCATTCCCTCTCATCATTGCCAAGTGAACAAACGGACGGAGTAACCTGGAAACCGAGTCAGCCATGGATCATGGTGTATAATGGCAAAGAATTTGTCGTTATAAATTTATAACGGCAAAGTGTTTGTCGTTACAATTTATACCCTATCCCCAGCAGTCGCATCCATCTTCTATTTCCGTCTTCCTCCTCCCTCCATTTTTCCAGCCGAGAGAAAAAATTTCATCATTTTCCCCTAAAAACTTCCAAACCCGTTAGCTTTTAGTCCAATTAAATGTTATTTTTGAGATATACACTCGAAGAGATAACTAGAATGCTAAAAAAATTCGTCAAAAAGTTCATGCGCAGAGAAGGCAGTAGCAACGGTGTAAGAGGAAGCGGCGAAGAACAGGTGATTGCACCGTATATCCACGAGCATGGTGCATAAGAGCTTTTAGAAGCCGTTGAAAATTTCAAGAACCAGGACGAAGGCGTAGAAGAAGGTTGATCGATATGGTCACGGAATCCGCAGGGGGGGTTGAAAGGGCAGGACGCTTAGAGGTGTGAGACAGACTTCCGTTAGAGAAGTCGACCTTGATTTATTTTTGGAATTGAATCTTAGCGCAACAGAATTGCTTATGCTACCCAACTTTCATGCGCTTCTACAAGGCAATGTACATGTCAGCACACAGACGAGCTTGGCTATAAGTATTTTTTTTATAAATGATTAGAATAACTGAAATAAGTTGTCAGATGACTAATATATAGTAGGACATTGCATTTAACTTTAACAGTCGCGAAATACTCGTTCACGTGGTTCATTAGAGACCATGCATGGATTCTTTTCATGAACATTTGGTAGACAAGGATAGAGTCATAACATTATTATACAGCCTCGTATTATAATGACCATTTTACCATAAATATTAGTTAATTTATCATTTTGTAGTTTACCTTATTATGTACTATTCAATTTTAGGACTCAATCATGTTATACATGACGATGTGCAACTTTGCGTTGATGTTGCTTTATGGTGGTACACAACCAACCACCCACACGTTCCACTTTCCTTGCGGTGATCTAGGAATTGATTACACCGCTTGATTTCTCCATGCTTCCGGCATTAGCATAGGAGTAGCCAAACATCTTTCACTCCTTTTTGATGATGCTCGATGGTATAATCGTGGACTTGTTCATGATCTACCGTCTCACCTTGACCCTTTTGATGCGTCATATCAGGCCGGAGGCGCTATTAGAGTCTGTGCTATCTGTGCGACCATGGATACCATATGTAGTCAGTGCTCTCCTGATGATGATCTATAGGAGCTTGCACAATTATTTTCCCTATACCTCATTGGTAACTTTTTCAGCATGACGAGCAGTAGTTTGGCTTTTGGGTTTATTGAGGTAGAATATGAAATGCGTTTTAGTGATGCTACTTTATATGACTGGGGTACACCTATTCTTTCATATATGTACAGATGCCTTGACATACAGTGCACCATTTCAGACTCATATGTTTCATTATTTGGTTTCTGGGAATTATTACAATACTGATATTTTGAGTATTCCATAAATTTTCATTTTGTCCTAGACTTATGATGCATCGACTTTTTCCCCCCTCTTTCATTTAAGATCGCGGAGAACAGAAGGGCCTAGGAATAATGAATTTTGTCATGTTTATTCAGTTGTCCACAAGCAGATCGACTTGAGGATGTACAAACACCGGATTATATGGCATCCATTTCATGACAGTATATCTTTTGGGATTGATTTTATAAATATTGTTAGGATGCTTGCTTGGAGGAGATTTCCAATCATATCGTGCCCTTGGCTTTAGGTGCTTATTAGTGCATGGTGAGACATGTTGGAGACGGTTATACAACTTTGATGTTATTTTCGATGATCCAACCCTCATACTTATCGTTGTATGATTTACCCATCAGATCAGCTTGACCTAGCGAAGGTCGCAGGTTGGTAGACAGTCGAGAGCTTTGTTATTACCCATCAGTCGTATGTCGGCTTCTAGCGTAGATTTTTCACTGGTTCCACTGATACCATTACCCATGCAACATCGATATATTTAGTCAGTCCTTCTACTATACAACACGATATGCATCCCCCTGTTATTGAGGTTTTATCCAACCCAACCAGGGTTATCATGCACCAGATCACATGGCGGCTATTTCACACTTTGGACGGACCATAACAGTCCCTACTATAGGACTAGATTGTTATGTTGACGTGTTTCAGCCTCCGATGCACGATCATTATTTGGATCCAATCTAGACATCATACGTTGACCTTTATGATATGCAAATGGAGATCGGACACACATGATACGTAGAGTACAACATAGCCTAGACTACTACGATGGTGAGCTACGTCGTCAGGCAGAGGAAACAACCTGATTACATGCATAGCTGCAAGAAGAACGCAAGAGATTTTCTGGCATGCATATGTACTATGAGCATTTAGTTGGTTCCAGCAGTAGCCGAGATGATGACGAGAGATGTCGTCGACGTCTGACACATCCACACAGACATTGATGATCGTTTGTATTGTAGTTCATTTGTTGTAGCCATGTAATGTGATTAAAATAGTTGTCTTTCTCCATTATATATACATGTACTACCATTGCAGAAAGCTACCACAAAAATAACTCAAACTCATTGACAATCAAGTATTTCAAACTCCTTGATAATCATGGATCCAAACCTCTACTACCAGTACTAAGAAGACATGAACGAAACCTATGACAATGAATAAGAAACGAACAATGAGGCGGTAGAGTTGCATAATCAACAAGCATCGATGGGATATTCTTACTTTCTGGGTGAACTATCAACATGTAACCGTCATGGTAGTATACCTGAACGGATTAATCAATGATATAAGAAGGACTATAAGGATGGACATGAAAGGCCGATGAGAGACCACTTCATTGACAATCCAGTCTATGACATAGCCTTGTTCCATCCTCGATTTCGTAGGGGTCAATATATTTTCTCTAAAATCTATCTCAAACTTCATCAAACTAACTCATATTTCACTTATAGACTAAATGATGCAAGGGAACCTGGATATTTCCCCAGCATAAAAATATCAACGGCTTTACGTATGTTAAGCTATGGTTAATCTGTCAATCATATGGATGAGTATTTCAGAGTCGCATCATCAACGGTAATAGAGTGTTTGAAGGAACTCTATAAAACAATAATTGAACAATTTAGTAAGGAATACCTACAGACGCCAGAACCAAATGATATAAAAATAATACTAGCCAGAGGAGAAGCCAGAGGTTTTCCAGGAATGCTCTGGAGTTTAGATTGCATGCATTAGGCATGGAATAACTATCAATAAGGTGGAAAGGAATGTTCATAAGATATAAAAAAGTAGCGACAATGATTCTTGAAGCAGTTGCAATTGACGCTCTATGGGTTTGGCGTGCTTTCTTTGGAGTGTTAGGTTTGGTAAATGATATAAATGTTTTAAAACAGCCATACCTATTCTCTAAACTTTCGAATGGAGTTTCGACGTAAGTTACATATAAAGTTGGTATTGTTGAGCATCAAACTGGGTATTACCTGGTGGATGATAAAGGTGAGAAATATTCGGTTTGAACCGAATTAACCCACCGCACCAGTTTATTTCGGTCAGTTTGGTTCGGTTTTGAAACTAAACCGGTTTGAATTTGGTTTGTAAAATAAAAATTTTGGTTATCAATTTAACAAATTAACCGAAATTTTATCGTATTATACAATTTTATGATACTGTTGTAATTTAAATAATTTTGGCAAAGCCGACTAGCTTTTAAAGTTACCGCAAACATTTTTTATTATAACTAATAATAAATTCAAGTATTTTAGTAGGTTGGGTGTTACCAACCTACTAATACGGTTTTTAAAGTGGACCGTCAAATATATACGACATTTACAGTAGGTCATCCACTAATCTAATCTAGATTAAAGTACAAGTGTAGCTTTTACTACTAGACTACTATTTTGTTACATTGCATACTACAAAGTAGCCGAATAACATAAAAATTACATGTCTTACAAAAATAAACACATCACAGCTAGACTAAGTACATAGTACATAATACAGTTGCACCATGAAGCTACATGCATAGTGAAAGAACGTGATGACATGTGAGAGAACTCAACAACTTGTACCCGATTTCCTTTCATTCTGATATAGGTAAACCTTAAGCAACAAGGACACTGATCCAAGATTTGACTCATGCACTTTGACATTGCAAGACATAGGGTGCGTTCTTAACGAACTGTAACGGGGTATTTGAGCATGAAATTTGAGCGTGGTACTGTAGCGAGCGTGGAATTTGTTTTTAGCTATGAACGGGAAATTTGAGCATGGTATTTGAGCGTGGTATTTTTAAAATAAGATATAAATAGATATGATTTGGCAAATACAAATACAAATACAGTTTCTAATACAAATACAAATACAAATACAAGTACAAGTACAGTTACAGATACAAAGACAAATTAGCGCAGACCACCAGCAACCAACCCATCTCTAATGTTATCTCGAACTAATGACATTTCTCGGTATTCATCTGGGTGTACACGTTCAGTGCCTCTATTCGTCGTATTTCTCATAGTATAATATTCCGCCAAGTACTGATCGGGGATTAGTTTAGGATCATCATCAAAGGCCATAAAATCTGGGTCACCGCTATTATATTTGCATATGAAATTGTGTAAGGCCATTATAGATGCGACAACTTTCACTTGAGTATAGAACCGATATGTAGGCATCTTGTTGAGAATGGTAAATTTTTTTCCAAATGCCAAATGTTCTTTCTACGGCCATCCATAAACTCGAATGGTAGAAATTAAACACTTCATTGGCCGACTTTGGTTGATTCATGGTTTCACGGAAATGCGGAATATGGTACCTCATATTTCGATATGTTGGTAAATATCCAATCTGAAGTGGATAGCCCGAATTAACCAAAAAATATTGTCCAGTTGGAGGGTTAGGAAAGTTAGAACTTCTATCATTTGTAACAGCATTAAAAATTCTACTATCATGTGCAGTCCCTTCCCAACTAGCCATAACATAAGTAAACTATAAATCGAAATCACAAACCGCTAATATATTTTGAGTTGCAAAACCTTTTCTTCCGATATGAGGGATAATTTTATCAGTGGGTAAATGTGCAGATACGTGTGTACCATCTATAGCGCCAATACAATTTCTGAAATACGGATAATACCGGGTTAAAGTTCTGATGTGATGTGGAACAGTATTAAATTGTTATTCCTTTAGCTTTATAACATCTACAACGAGTAATTAAAAAGCGTATAGGACATCATGGAAACAAATAGAAATTGTGCTACCTGATCGTTGAAATCTTTCTTGAAGTTGACTATTTGAAAGCCCAGTAGCCATTGTATAAATGAATATTCCAACCATTTCGACAACATAGATTTCTGGTCTGGAAGCGAGGCCATGATGTTGCAGTTTTCACATAATGCGTGGAAACAAAGTCTTTTCATCTGAAAATTATTTTGACAACGGTTTTGATGACCATTCAAAATTTCGTTGATCCAAGATAAGCCAGTGAACTCCGAAGTATTAATCTGCGTCATATGATTTCTCGTTTCATTCCGACATAGATAAACCCCGTAGAGATCAATCAAATCGTCGTAATTGGAGGATGAATCGGAGTTAGACATTAATTGAATAAGAAGAAAGAGTTGAAGAAGTTGTTGAAGTAGTAGTTGTGAAAGTTGTTAAGGAAGGAGGGGGTGATTTATAGGAAGGGGAATTGGAAATCAAGTTGTTGGCGTTGGACCCGTCTAACACCAACGGCTTGATTTCCAACTTCCGGAAATCGTTTTATCTGGAAGGGGAGAAAGTGCTGGCGTCGGACGCATCGGATGTTCGACGCCACCAAAAGTTTAAACGTGCCAAAATTTAGCTGCGAACGCACCCATGGCCAAACTGCAGGAAGCCGCGGCCACCAAGGCATTTCCTTCCTCAGCTATGACTTCAACCATAACTAGAAAATTAACATAGCAAGTACACAGAGCTATCATCATGCCTGGAATGCCAAATAAGTGAACATCGAACTGATAAAGACCCTATTCAAACTCCAGCAGTAGCGAGTAGATGCGTCACCATGTTGCCAAGAATACGAACAGGGCATAAGAAAAATAGGACATCACCCAAAAAGCATCCACCAAACTCACAGTAAAGAGTACCAAAATGAAACATTCCAATAACTCAAAACCCAACATCTACTTCACAACACTGATCACCACAACAAGACGACGATCTATGGAACTCAAACTGTAACACCCCGAATTTCAATTAACACTAATGGTTAGTAATTAAAGTATAATTAATCTCAGATGTGAGAATCAGGGGAAACGGGCTGCGTCATTGCGTTCGTCTCGGAAAAATATGCGAAATAGAGTCCGAGTTTGCGTAAAACAGGTACCGTATGAAAGAGATATGGACGAACGAAGTTAGGCAGAAAAACCCGAAACAGGCCAGAAATGCACTGGCGCACTTGTGAAGTGCGCCAGTACAAAAATACACTGGCGCACTTGGGAAGTGCGCCCATGTCGGGACAGGAAACCTGCACAGTTTCTAGAGAGTTCTGTGGTTGGGTGCACCAGTTTGGGGTTTGGGCTTGGTCTTAGGGCTGGTTTCTGGAAGGTTCCGAAATCTAAGGGTCCTAATCTAATTTAGGGTTAATCTAAGGGCCTAAAACACTCACCTAATCTATAAATACACCCTAAACCTACCCTAATCCATACTAAAAATAGAATTGAGGGCTACATGCCGCCAAATTAAATCTTAGAAGGAGCCTCCACTAATTTATGAAGAGGGTTGCAAGCTAATCACTCTCTAATCAACCTCTAATCCATTCTAAGCATCTTAATCTTCTTCATTTGGAGTGCAAATTGGCTAGTTGTGAGTTTCTATCACTCTAATGATCAATTGCTAAACTAAGTAGATGAGATATGATGAGATCATATGGTTTTATTTGTGGATTAATGGGTTTTAAGTCATATGACATGATGTTAGTTTGCTAATGTATGTGGGTTATGCAAGTTTTATGCTTTGTGATCATATGTTAATATGCAAGTTACATGTATGATAATATGCAAGTTACATGTATGATAATTATGCAAGTTGTATGTTTCTTCATATGCAAGTTTATGAGTTCATATGCAAGTATGTAACATGTTATGTAAGTTCATATGCAAGTTTATGAGTTCATATGCAAGTATGTAACATGTTATGCAAGTTCATATGCAAGTTATGTGACATATTATGCAAGTTCATATGCAAGTCATGTATTTGTTAATATGTAAGTTTATGTAACATGTTATGCAAGTTAATATGCAAGTTATGTGACATGTTATACAAGTTAATATGCAAGTTATGTGACATGTTATACAAGATTTTATGCAAGTTATGTGACATGTTATGCAAGTTCATATGCAAGTTATGTGTTTTTTAATATGCAAGATGGCACCTTTGAAACATGTTCATACATATGCAAGTTGACACCTTTTATATGTGTTATGTCATGAGAACGAAATTACGTGGGAACGATGGGGTTAATTAAATGCATATGTTAATAAGATTGTGTGAAATTAATATAATTATGCATAACATAAAATAAATGAACATAGTATGGGAATTTGCCTATTAAGTTAGGTGTACCCATACTATGTGTTGGGAATTTGCCTATTAAGTTAGGTGTACCCACACTTTGGAGTTGGGAATTTGCCTATTAAGTTAGGTGCACCCATATTCCTAAAATAAACAGGATAATTAACACAAATTATGGGGGTGATTAATTAGGAGTAATTAATCGATTAAGACACGAGGTTGGACCCGTTTGTAGTGTAAGACTGCCCGGAGTTTACCGGCTTAACTAGGCATCTACAAATGACGGTCCAATGTGAGGGGTCTTAATCATAAATTAAATACGTAACAAGGGTAAATGACACGAGGTTGGACCCGTTTGTAGTGTAAGACTGCCCGGAGTTTACCGGCTTAACCAGGCATCTACAAATGACGGTCCAATGTGAGGGGTCCTTTACACGGTTACGGTGTTAATCAATTAAGAAACACTTAACCAGATAAGCATGTAGTGGGGCATGGGGGTTAAGTGGGTACCTTGGGTGGTATGTGGAAATTGCTAGTGGTTCCCAATAGAAAATATGATAAAATACTTAACCAAGATGAAACATGTAATTAAACATGATTAAAGGGTTAAGTGGGAAACACTAGTGTGTGGGCCAAGCTTAGGGGGATGGCTTGTGCTGGGGGCCCATTTCAACCAGTAACCCATACGTATCTTAGTGGGCTCGACCCATGTCGAGGACGGGACACGCATACTGGGCTTGACTATAAGAGGCCAAAATGGGTTAGCGGTGGCAACGCATGACCAACGGGTTTCATATGCGTGTGTGGACCCGGGCTGGTAAATAAGACGTTGTTGCATCGTGTAGATATAAGCCGTGCACCGTTAGTTTTATCAGGTTGCCACGTTGGGGAATGGTACACCCCACGGTGGGGCCAGCACGGGTATCTACGTTAGAGAGCCGATCGAATGGGGAGTAGTGTGTACACCTAGTGGATTGTAGGGCCCCGTGGCGTCTACTCAGTCACCTAGGGGTACGCGAGAACTATTAAGTTAATTTTATAAGTCCATGGGTGGGATCAACCTTTAAGTTAGGAATGACTGGTGTGGTGCAGTTAAGTAATTTACCTTTGGAAGGGCAGATGCGTCTTTATCTTTTATCTTAGTTTAGTTGACTGCTTAGTGTAGCCATTCATCCCCATTAGTTACCGTATATCAGTTTATGTCTTCTCTGGTTACTTTAACGATTGTATTGTTAAAGTTATAGGACTCGCTCAGACTTATGTATGACCCCGTTGTTTTTATCTTTTTTTCCCAACCCTTAGGTCCTACGGTGGATCCTAGCAGTAGTGGAGCTTGATCGGATTGCTGTTCCAGTCTTTAGGAGCTTGGATAGATGTAAAGCTCCAGTTACCCAGTTATCTTTTCTCTTGTCATGGCTATTGTATGAGAGTGGGATTATGTACTTCTTTATTTTGATGGATATTGTACTTGACTTTTATTGTAGTTTTATGATGTAACCAGACATGTTTTACTTCCGTTGTTATGAGATGATGTTTTAAATTTCAAGTACTATTTATACCTGTCTTGTTGTAATTTTTCTGTTCTATATTCACTAAAATACTCCACCTATGCTATGGCATTCCCTTAGTGAGTGACCATAGCGGGAGTGGGGTGTTACACGTGGTATCAGAGCTGAAGGTTACCGGAACAGATAAATTTTCGAGAAAAATACTTTTTTTTAAAAAAAAATAGTAAAGGTATTATTTTTGGAAAAAGTATTTTCAAAAACATGTCTTTTAAGAGAAAAGTTTTTGAAAAAGAAAAGCATAATCCCCAATATCCATATCTTTATCTTTCGGAATCTCCTTTTTGAATCTTTCCTCTTTCGTTTCAGCATGGCTGAAGATCTTAACATCCCGGAGGGCTTAGTTATACCACTATGGTATAGGAGGTTACAAGAGGCTAGGGCCGCGGCTGCGGGTCCAGCCAATGCTACTACACCAGAGGCAACCGCTCCTCCTCCTCAGCCTAGAGTAGATAATTTTGCTAAGATTTGCAAGGAGTTCAAGGCTATAGGAGGAAAACCTTTTCTAGGTTCAGAGACTTTCGTAGAGGCTAGAGATTGGCTTAAAGAAGTGGAAGAGTTGCTAGATATCTTTGAAGTGGAAGAGGGAAAGAAAGTCAAGTTGGCGGCTTGGTTAATGAAGGGAGAGGCCTCATTCTGGTGGGAGGTCACTAATGGAGAACGCCCTGTTGACTCTTGGGCAGATTTCAAGCAAAGGTTTGGGGCTAAGTTTCTCTCAAGGGCGGAAGAGAATCTGTTTATGGAGAAGTTCTTGAATTTAAAGCAAGGGAATCTCACGGTGAAAGAATATGTCAACAAATTCAATCAATTAGCAAGATTTGGCATAGAGTTGGTGAATACACCGGAGAAGAAGGCTTTGAGGTTCGTTAGAGGCTTGAACGAACCATTGCAAGGAATAGCTATGACTCACATTCCTATGGGGGCCACCTTTGAGAAGCTTGTCTACATGGCACTTATGCATGAGGATGATAAGAGTTCTAAGGCACCAGAGAAGAAGGGGGATCAGAAGAAACCGCAACAACAACAACAAGGCAAGGGTGGAAAAGGCAATGGTGACAAGGGGAAGAAGAAGAAGAAGTGCTTCAATTGTGGGACCCCAGGCCACCTCAGCAAGGATTGTCGCAAAAAGAAGAAGACCGGTTGCTTTCATTGTGGTGAAGCAGGACATCTTGTGAAGGACTGCCCAAAGAAGGGGCAGAAGACGGGGTCTACCTCAGGAGGTCAGGTGCAAGCTCTTATGGCACCAGCTCAGGCAGGAGGGCAAGTTCAGGCTCTCTCAGTTCCACCGATTCAGCAGAGAGGTAGAACTATTTCCGTTGAAAGTATGGTTTTTCTGTTTGATCATCCGGTTCGTACTTTGTTTGACTCTGGCGCATCGCATTCTTTTATCTCATCATCGTTAGTTGAGTCACTGCACTTAGACACCAGTCTAGTGGATGATCCCTTGGTTGTTTCAAACCCAATTGGGGGCTCCATATATCTGTCTATGATATGTTTGGGTTTGAAGATTTCTATACTTAGCGTTGAGTTTGGATGTGATGCTTTTGTATTGGGCTTCACGGGCTATGGGTTGATTTTGGGCATGGACTGGTTATCCAGTAATGGTGTCGTTCTTGATTGTGAAAGGAGAGTTGTCAGGCTTATGACCCGCTTGGGTAATACTCTCGAGATCTCTTGTAATCCCATGGAATCTGTTTTGCTAAGTTATCTTGAATCGCTCGATGCTTCGGTCGAGAGTTTGCGTTCTGTCAGAGTGGTCCGGGAATATCCGGATGTGTTTAAAGAGGTGAAGGGTTTGCCTCCGAAGCGGGAGATAGATTTCCGAATTTATTTGGTGGATAATGCCAAACCAGTGTCTTTGCCAGTGCGCCACATGGCTCCTCGTGAGAGAAGAGAACTTCATAAGCAAGTAGGGGAGTTGTTTGAGAAGGGGTTCATAAGGTGAAGTATATCGGAGTGGGGAGCTCCAGTAGTGTTTGCCACGAAGGCGGATGGGTCCCTCAGACTTTGTGTGGATTATAGAGAACTTAATAAGCTCACGAAGAAGAATAGACACCCATTACCGAGGATAGAGGATCTCTTTGATCAGTTGGTTGGCGCCTCAGTGTTTTCGCAGATGGACTTAGCTACAGGGTTTCATCAGTTGAGAGTGGCGGAGGACAGTATAGAGAAGACTGCTTTCCGGACTCCGGATGGTTTTTATGAGTGGCTTGTGATGCCATTTGGGTTGACAAACGCCCCTGCATACTTTGTTGATCTGATGAGTAGAGTGTTCAGAGAGTATCTGAATAAGTTTGTAGTGGTCTTTGTGGATGACATCTTGGTCTTTTCCAAGAGTGAAGAAGAGCATGCCTTACATCTCAGAGAAGTGTTGGAGACTCTTTGAGCACATAGTCTTAAAGCTAAATTCTCTAAATGTCATTTTTGGAGAAGAGAAGTGCGATTCTTAGGGCATGTGGTCTCTAAGGAAGGGATAGCTGTGGATCCCGCAAAGATAGTATCTATCCAGGATTGGAAAGTTCCTAGAAATACTACCGAAGTAAGAAGTTTCTTGGGGTTGGCAGGATATTATAGGAAGTTCATCAAAGACTTCGCGAAGATATCAGCCCCATTAACCCGCTTGACGAAGAAGAATCTGGTTTTCTCATGGGACGTAGATTGTGATGATGCTTTCCGACGGTTAAAGAGAGCTTTGACCACCGCTCCAGTTTTAGTGCTTCCAGATGGGAGTAAGCCGTTTGTTGTTTATACCGATGCTTGTGGGACAGGATTAGGCGCAATCTTGATGCAGGAGGGAAGGGTAATAGCCTATGGAGGGAGGCAATTGAGAGTGCATGAGAAGAATTACCCTACCCATGATCTAGAGTTGGCCGCGATTGTTTTCGCACTTAAGTCTTGGCGCCATTATCTTCTTGGTGAGAGATTCGAGTTGTTCACTGACCATAAATCATTGAAGTACTTATTCTCTCAGAAGGATTTAAACTTAAGACAGCAAAGGTGGATGGAGTTCTTAGCATCCTATGATTTCGAGATAGCGTATACCCCTGGCAAGGGTAACGTGGTGGCGGACGCCTTGAGTAGAAAAAGGCTATCTTTGAGTCCATTGTTCGTGGAACGGCGAAGCTTGGAGTTTCTTTCTTTGTTCGACTTCAGACCTTCTGTTGACTTTGTACCTGGTTTGTTAGCATCCTTGGAGGTTAGACCTACTCTTTTGGGACGGATTGGCGAGGCTCAGCGAGACGACCCACAGTTGGTTGAGTTGGTAGAGAAGCTTATAAGGGGGGAGTCGTCCAGCCATTTGGGTAGATACACCATAGACGATAGGGGATGGTTGCATAGAGACGGTAGACTTTGTGTACCGCAAGATGAGGGTTTGAAGAAGGCTATTTTGGATGATGCACATCGTTCAAGGATGACTATTCATCCCGGTGGAGACAAAATGTACCAAGACATGAAGAGAGTTTTCTTCTGGGCCGGTATGAAGAAAGATGTGGCCGAGTATGTGGCTAGATGCTTAGTGTGCCAACAAGTTAAAGCGGAGCAAAGGAAACCCGGTGGGTTGCTACACCCATTGGAAGTTCCGCAATGGAAGTGGGATAGTGTCTCGATGGATTTCATCGATGGGTTACCGAGATCGAGGAAGGGCAATACGGGAATTTGGGTTGTGGTAGACAGACTTACCAAGAGTGCCCATTTTATACCCGTGAAGAGTAAGAGGACCGCTCCATGGCTTGCTTCAGTCTATGTTAGAGAGATTGTTAGATTGCATGGCGTACCATCCAGCATTGTGAGTGATCGAGATCCTATCTTCACTAGTGAGTTTTGGAGAAGTTTGCAAGAGGCGGTAGGGACTCAGTTGTGTTTGAGCACCGCATATCATCCTCAGACGGACGGTCAGACCGAGAGGGTGAACCGTATCTTAGAAGATTGATTTGATTCGAAGAAGGATGAAGGCAGCGCAAGATAGACAGAAATCTTATGTGGATCGGAGAAGGACGGATCTTGAGTTTGAGGTTGGGGACATGGTTTTTGTCAAAGTATCTCCGTTGAGAAATGTTGTTTGCTTTGGGTCCGTTGGGAAGTTAGCACCGAGGTTTGTTGGGCCGTTTCCTATTAAGGAAAGGATTGGACGGATGGCATATAGGGTGGAGTTGCCCGACAGACTTAGTGGTGTTCATGATGTATTCCATGTATCACATTTGAGGAAGTGCTTACATGAGACCGCAGAGGTGGTAGAGCCGAGCTTGCTTAGAGATGTAGAGGTAGAGCGTGATGCGACGATTCGACGAGCTCCTACTCGCATCCTTGGGTCAGAAACTAGGAAGTTGAGG
The DNA here is from genome assembly GCA_030737875.1 of Allium sativum. Classification (NCBI taxonomy): domain Eukaryota; kingdom Viridiplantae; phylum Streptophyta; class Magnoliopsida; order Asparagales; family Amaryllidaceae; genus Allium; species Allium sativum. Next base: position 992,288,779 of record CM060910.1, on the reverse strand, counting down.
AACAGAGAAGTTCAGCTAGTTAAAGTGCAATGGGGAGATGACGAAAGCAATGCTACTTGGGAGATGGAAGCGAAGATGCGTTCTTTGTACCCATTTCTTTTTGAGAGTATGTCTTTTAACTTCTCCTTTATCGCTTGTCTAGTACTTATCTTATCTTTAGTATATCCTCTCGCTAGTACCTATGACCTTTAGATAGGATAAAACCTATGGTTGAAACATGTGTTTGAAACATGTTATGGTTGATGGATGCATGTGGATGCAATTGTTTGCTAGTGGTTGCTCGTGGATGCATATACACACACATTAGGCACTAGATCGGCTCAGTCACTTCATGTTGCATATCGCATAAATGGATGTGGTAGTTAGATTGATGGATGTATCATGGCTGTGTTATCATGTGGATGATGCATTTTTGTGTATGGTTGTGCACGCATATAGAAATTGTATGTGTCAATAGGGTTTCGCATACATATTGGATGCATGGCACTATCATGGTTTGCATTAAGGAGGTCGACTGAATCAGTAGACCGCCTGATTTTGCATTAGTATACGGACATATACACACACTTTCTGCATATGTTCATACATCATTAGAAGTTTCTAAGGATAATGTTGCTTGTGGTTGATGGTTTAGTAGATAGTTGTTTGGTTGGTAGGATACGTTCTTCTTGACTTAGAGATTTCGAGGACGAAATCCTTTAAGTAGGGGAGAATGCAACACCCCGAATTTCAATTAACACTAATGGTTAGTAATTAAAGTATAATTAATCTCAGATGTGAGAATCAGGGGAAACGGGCTGCGTCATTGCGTTCGTCTCGGAAAAATATGCGAAATAGAGTCCGAGTTTGCGTAAAACGGGTACCGTATGAAAGAGATATGGACGAACGAAGTTAGGCAGAAAAACCCGAAACAGGCCAGAAATGCACTGGCGCACTTGTGAAGTGCGCCAGTACAAAAATACACTGGCGCACTTGGGAAGTGCGCCCATGTCGGGACAGGAAACCTGCACAGTTTCTAGAGAGTTCTGTGGTTGGGTGCACCAGTTTGGGCTTGGTCTTAGGGCTGGTTTCTGGAAGGTTCCGAAATCTAAGGGTCCTAATCTAATTTAGGGTTAATCTAAGGGCCTAAAACACTCACCTAATCTATAAATACACCCTAAACCTACCCTAATCCATACTAAAAATAGAATTGAGGGCTACATGCCACCAAATTAAATCTTAGAAGGAGCCTCCACTAATTTATGAAGAGGGTTGCAAGCTAATCACTCTCTAATCAACCTCTAATCCATTTTAAGCATCTTAATCTTCTTCATTTGGAGTGCAAATTGGCTAGTTGTGAGTTTCTATCACTCTAATGATCAATTGCTAAACTAAGTAGATGAGATATGATGAGATCATATGGTTTTATTTGTGGATTAATGGGTTTTAAGTCATATGACATGATGTTAGTTTGCTAATGTATGTGGGTTATGCAAGTTTTGTGCTTTGTGATCATATGTTAATATGCAAGTTACATGTATGATAATATGCAAGTTACATGTATGATAATTATGCAAGTTGTATGTTTCTTCATATGCAAGTTTATGAGTTCATATGCAAGTATGTAACATGTTATGTAAGTTCATATGCAAGTTTATGAGTTCATATGCAAGTATGTAACATGTTATGCAAGTTCATATGCAAGTTATGTGACATATTATGCAAGTTCATATGCAAGTCATGTATTTGTTAATATGTAAGTTTATGTAACATGTTATGCAAGTTAATATGCAAGTTATGTGACATGTTATACAAGTTAATATGCAAGTTATGTGACATGTTATACAAAATTTTATGCAAGTTATGTGACATGTTATGCAAGTTCATATGCAAGTTATGTGTTTGTTAATATGCAAGATGGCACCTTTGAAACATGTTCATACATATGCAAGTTGACACCTTTTATATGTGTTATGTCATGAGAACGAAATTACGTGGGAACGATGGGGTTAATTAAATGCATATGTTAATAAGATTGTGTGAAATTAATATAATTATGCATAACATAAAATAAATGAACATAGTATGGGAATTTGCCTATTAAGTTAGGTGTACCCATACTATGTGTTGGGAATTTGCCTATTAAGTTAGGTGTACCCACACTTTGGAGTTGGGAATTTGCCTATTAAGTTAGGTGCACCCATATTCCTAAAATAAACAGGATAATTAACACAAATTATGGGGGTGATTAATTAGGAGTAATTAATCGATTAAGACACGAGGTTGGACTCGTTTGTAGTGTAAGACTGCCCGGAGTTTACTGGCTTAACCAGGCATCTACAAATGACGGTCCAATTTGAGGGGTCTTAATCATAAATTAAATACGTAACAAGGGTAAATGACACGAGGTTGGACCCGTTTGTAGTGTAAGACTGCCCGGAGTTTACCGGCTTAACCAGGCATCTACAAATGACGGTCCAATGTGAGGGGTCCTTTACACGGTTACGATGTTAATCAATTAAGAAACACTTAACCAGATAAGCATGTAGTGGGGCATGGGGGTTAAGTGGGTACCTTGGGTGGTATGTGGAAATTGCTAGTGGTTCCCAATAGAAAATATGATAAAATACTTAACCAAGATGAAACATGTAATTAAACATGATTAAAGGGTTAAGTGGGAAACACTAGTGTGTGGGCCAAGCTTAGGGGGATGGCTTGTGCTGGGGGCCCATTTCAACCAGTAACCCATACGTATCTTAGTGGGCTCGACCCATGTCGAGGACGGGACACGCATACTGGGCTTGACTATAAGAGGCCAAAATGGGTTAGCGGTGGCAACGCATGACCAACGGGTTTCATATGCGTGTGTGAACCCGGGCTGGTAAATAAGACGTTGTTGCATCGTGTAGATATAAGCCGTGCACCGTTAGTTTTATCAGGTTGCCACGTTGGGGAATGGTACACCCCACGGTGGGGCCAGCACGGGTATCTACGTTAGAGAGCCGATCGAATGGGGAGTAGTGTGTACACCTAGTGGATTGTAGGGCCCCGTGGCGTCTACTCAGTCACCTAGGGGTACGCGAGAACTATTAAGTTAATTTTATAAGTCCATGGGTGGGATTAACCTTTAAGTTAGGAATGACTGGTGTGGTGCAGTTAAGTAATTTACCTTTGGAAGGGCAGATGCGTCTTTATCTTTTATCTTAGTTTAGTTGACTGCTTAGTGTAGCCATTCATCCCCATTAGTTACCGTATATCAGTTTATGTCTTCTCTGGTTACTTTAACGATTGTATTGTTAAAGTTATAGGACTCGCTCAGACTTATGTATGACCCCGTTGTTTTTATCTTTTTTTCCCAACCCTTAGGTCCTACGGTGGATCCTAGCAGTAGTGGAGCTTGATCGGATTGCTGTTCCAGTCTTTAGGAGCTTGGATAGATGTAAAGCTCCAGTTACCCAGTTATCTTTTCTCTTGTCATGGCTATTGTATGAGAGTGGGATTATGTACTTCTTTATTTTGATGGATATTGTACTTGACTTTTATTGTGGTTTTATGATGTAACCAGACATGTTTTACTTTCGCTGTTATGAGATGATGTTTTAAATTTCAAGTACTATTTATATCTGTCTTGTTGTAATTTTTCTGTTCTATATTCACTAAAATACTCGACCGATGCTATGGCATTCCCTTAGTGAGTGACCATAGCGGGAGTGGGGTGTTACACAAACAGTTAAAGCATCCAAAACAGCCTAATAGTGACCACGTCACACCCAAGTACCCAAACATTCTCCATTAGCTAGCTCATGAAGTAAGAGACACAGATATATACCACTTTGCGTACTTGGTAAATATAAGAATATAAGTTAGCATACTAGGCCTAGCATGGAGAGTTGCGTAACTAATCAAGTTGCTCAACCACACTAAGCTTCAAAGTAACTCCACGTTGGAGATGGATCCACCACGTCCATAGAAAGTCGATCATAACCCCGAGATCTGTTAAATACCACCACCAAATCCTCCACGGGAGCACCAACAAACTATAAAGTTTTCGACACAAGAACCGAGGAGTACTTAGCAGTGGAGTTGATAGAAATGAGAGAGGAACACCGCGCTATTGACAAGTAGATAATTTTAAAGCAACTTGAGCTGGGTAATTAGAGTGGCGTTGGTACAAAAAAAATAGGGTAGAAATGGTGTAAAAGGGGTTGGATCTGAGAAATTGCAAATAGGGTTCGGGGAACTTCTATGCAGACGAAAACAATAGGAATATATGAGAGGAGTTTGGAGAGAATGATTCGTAATGAGTAGAGAAGGGACCGAAAGATAGATGGTGTAGAAATCGAAGAGAGAAAAGGAAGCAGACCCCATGTCGTTGTTAACAGAAGCTCCCCAAAACTGAACCCCTGACTGATGTATTGTAAAAATATGTTAAAGATAAGTTAAATTCTATTGTAAACATTAAATTTAATGAATAAAATTTCTTCAACATAAAATCATGTTTTACTATGAGTGAATTAATCATTTGAACAATAACGTATCTTTTAACTTTGGTTAAATTGGTTACTGACTGAATTAACTGAAATTATTTCGATTCGATTCGGTTCGGCTTTGAAAATTTTCAGTTTGAAATTCTTTACTCTAAAACCAACCGAACCAAGCGAACACTCACCTATAATGGATGGAATCTACCCAAACTGGAGAACTTTAATACAGGGATTCAAAGTAACAACAAACGACAAGGAGAGCTATTTCACTGAAAAACTGGCCAGCTACAGAAAGAATATATAACGACCATTCAGTGTCTTATAAGCAAGGTTTCAAATTTTACGAAATCCAGTTCGATTTCATGATCTAAGAGTTCAATCATAAATTATCTGTGCTTTTATAGTAATTCATAATATGATTGTAGAGTATGAAAGAGATGGGTATAAAAATCAGGAAACTAATTACCTGGATATGTTTAAGGGTTCTAACAAAGACCAAATAGAGAAATAAACTCGATGGAGGAATATGTTTCATGGTTCAACATATCGAAGATCAAACTGCGCACTTCCATTTGTGTGACCAGTTGGTTGTCCATTTGTGGGCGCATAAAGGAAGGAATAACATGAATCCTTAGGCATGGTTTGTAGCATTAATTTATGTTTGCAAGTTTGTTTCTTGTAATCTGTTGCAGAGATTTTAAGTCTGCTACTTTGTTGACTGTATTATGTTTTAAAAAATTTATGTTGTATTATTATTATTATGGAACTTATTTAATAAATTGATGTCGAACCTTACCTTGAAATATACAATAGTACAATAAAAATATATCAATTACATAAATACCACACACCTAAAATTAAGTTAGTTAGAGAAACATAAACTGCACACACATGAAGACTCAACCAACGACATTTCATGCATATTACATTGTTCCAAACATCTACATCTCATCCCTATATAAACGACTACCGCTTCCATTGCCACTGCCTCTTACTTTCTTATACGTTTACAACTGCTCAGTTACTAATTCCCGTTGTAAAGGAGAAAGCTTACTAAAATACAAGTCATCAATTTAATATAATTCTTCTCTCGCATCAAGGCTTGCTTCTCCTCATGAGCTCGTCTCCTGAACTCTCCGTCATCCATGACTATCTTCTGAAGTTCAAGTTCGTTGCGGGTACTTTGAGATGAAAAATTGGATCTGGGCTCTCTTGTTTCTCCAGCAGAAGACTTTAAAGTTCCTACAAATATAGAGAAGCCCACACTGCGTTGTACCAACTGAATTGACTTGTTTCTGCCCATAGGTTGTCCATCAGTCTTCCATGTAAAGGAGATCTTTCCTGCAAATTTGGATCGCTTCTTGGTTGAATCAGAGTAATTCTTTCTTCGTTCACTACATAGAAATTATTTTTTATAGCAACATATAACCGGTTCGATAAACGTTGTATACCGACATGTTATAAAATACTACTGAACATTTATAACACAAAAAAATGCCACTATAAAAGAGCATGGTATTATAGCACAAATTTGCCACTATGTTACATAAAGACAATAGCTCATCCTCGCTGCTATTAAATATCTAAATCTCAACGAAAATGAGAATCTATATAACACAATATAGCCGCTACAACATATTTATTCGATAGCGGCTACATGACGCTATTAAATCAACATGTTATAGCATTGCTAAATCCTTTTACAGCTCATATATACTGTTACAAAATTTGTAGATACATTGCTGCTATTTTTTGACAATAAGCCTACATTTCATATTAATAATAGCAATCAAAATGAATCTTCATAACAATTTAAAGAGCAATGTATGAACAAAAAATATAATAATTTGCAAATATAACGCATATTCATGATAACAAAATAAAGTATCAACTAATACAAAATAATTTCAATCCATGAGTTACCAAATTTCAACACATATGTTTTCAATTCCATATTGATGTCAGCTAGCATACGGACGAAATAATAGTTATTCCTCTAATATATCACTCATTTTTTTTGCAATACCCAACCTCTCAGATATCGTAGATATTAAGTGATGGTCTATAAAATCACCTTTCTGGTATACCCGCGGCTAGATGTTAGTGAAAGCACTTCAAGATTCGTTTGTGAAACATAGCCTATATAGGCATAAAATTCTTCTCTGGTATTTGAACCATGTCTATAAAATTGGATGTGACGAACTGCCACCAATTTCAACCGTTTCAACAGATGATGAGATCTTTCTGATGCTGAAAGAGGATGGAGACTGCGTCGATTAGACTGAGAGCTCTGATACCACATTAGAAAGATTTGATAAAAAGCAGATGTAATTTGAATATGTAGTAACGATGTAGAAGAGAACAGATTTATATTAGTAAAGTGAATTGTATAAATCTCTGACAGACTAGTACAGAGATACTCAGTACATATACATGTTAGGGTTTCCGCAAGATCACTACACAATTAGATTTTGAAAGAGGAAGAAGATAACAATAACAAGCAAATTTCTCCAAACAAATATTTATTACTTCACCAAATTATTAATATGAAAGCCTAAAAAAATAATTGAGAATTTATCTCAATCCCAAAAAACAAGTTTTTTTATTTTTCCTTTCCTTCAAGTACAAATAAATCTATCCCTAATGACATGCTTATATAGGCAAATGAAAATACTAGATATAAAACCTAATTGGATCCTAAAATATCTCAGAAATAAATACTCCTTAAAACCTGTTCAAAATAAAGCTTTCCTAAAATATCTCAATAGATCCATAAAATCCGCAGTAGATCCTTAAATTCCACAACTTTCAATTTCTCCATCTTCAATATCCATGTGATAAATATCACAAACCATAACACTCCACCTCACTCCAACAATCAGCAAATCCATAAACCAAAAAACCACCCACAAATGATGCATCTCTCACATGAGATACACCACAAAAATAATCTCAAAATTGCTTGTAGTACCACAATGGCCTTCATGTAGACTTTGTGGCTTTACGTAAATGGCTCCACCTTGATTCAGATAAACTCACCTTTCCTAATCTAATTTGAGAACTCATAACATTCTCCCCCGTTTTTCCAAGCAATTTATATATGTTATCATTTCTCCGTTTTGCGCACAAAAGATCCTTTCTACCCCTCCAGACCCTTATGACTCTACCTATAGTCGAGAAGTTGTAGCCTTTTTGTTCCAACTGTCCAATTGAAGCAAGATTCTTCTTAATTTCTGGAATGTACCTAACTCCCGTTAGCTTCACCATCTTTCCATCATTCATCTTCAATCGAACCGAACCTATGCCTTAGCATGCAAATCTCGATCTTCAGCGGATTCCACTTTACTACTTTGTTCTTTAAAATCAATAAATGCTTCCTTCTGATGGCACATGTGGAAACAAGCTCCTGAATCAAGTATCCAATCATTGCTTTCGCCTTCATTAACACATAAAACATTTCCTTCAATCTCCTTATCAAAATTCACCTCATTAATGTTGTTATTTTGTTCATCAGTCTCTTCTTCCAATGCCTTCATCTTCTCCTCACCCTTTTAATCTTGTGACAAAATCTCAGTTGATGACCGAGTTTGTCACAGTAAAAACAAATGTATTCCTTTTTCATGTCTGGTCTATTCGGTTTCCTTTCCATGTTTCATTGATTAACCCTCCTTGCAATAAAAGATTTTTCAATTGGAGTTCCAATTTCCATTGCCTCTTCCTTATCTTTCCTTCTATAAGGCTTGTCCTCCGTAGCTTCTCATTAAGAAAGCTACTAACCACTGACCCCATTGAAACAACGTCATCCGAATTTGAGTTATTCAACGCAACCACAAGTGTTTCCCAACTTTCTGGCAACAAACTCATCATCATTAAGGCTTGTGTTTCATCATCCACCTTGAAATTCATGGCAACCAATTGATTCACAATTTCCTGAAAATCATTAAGATGCTCTCCAATTGATCCACCTTCTTTAAGCTTTAGATTCACCAATCTTCTCATAAGAAGAGCCTTATTTGTTGCAGAGTTTTTTGCATAAACCCCTTCCAATTTATTCCATATTGCATAAGCTGATGTTTCATTAGCAACAATATGAAACACTGAATTATCCAAAAAAACATCGAATAGACGCAGCAGTCTTCCTATCCAAAGTCTCTTATTTTGCTTCGGATAAATTGCTAAGGTTTTTCTCCATTATTCTCCAGTGGCTGATGAAGATCATCAAGATAAAGGAAATATTCCATCTTTGTCCTCCATAATCCCCAATTTCTTCCATTAAACTTTTCAATAATTATTTTATCCATATTCAAACCCTCTCCAAAAAAAATTGTGTAGAAGGCTCTGATACCAATTGTTAGGGTATCCGCAAGATCACTACACAATTAGATTTTGAAAGAGGGAAGAAGATAACAATAACAAGAAAATTCCTCCAAACAAATCTTTATTAATTCACCAAATTAATATAACGAAAGCCTAAAAAAATAATTGAGAATTTATCTCAATCCCAAAAAACAAGTTTTTTTTATTTTTCCTTTCCTTCAAGTACAAATAAATCTATCCCTAATGACGTGCTTATATAGGCAAATGAAAAGACTAGATATAAAACCTAATTTGGTCCTAAAATATCTCAGAAATAAATACTCCTTAAAACTTGTTCAAAATAAAGCTTTCCAAAAATATCTCAATAGATCCATAAAATCCGCAGTAGATCCTTAAATTCCACAACTTTCAATTTCTCCATCTTCAATATCTATGTGATAAATATCACAAACCATAACAATACATAGTGTTACAACCGGCTAATGGGTCGAACTTGCAAAAGGATGAAAATGGGTTATATAAACCTGTTACAGTATATAAAAACATATGCTGAACATATCGCTATTTATAATTAAGTTTCATCTCTATAGCTAAGTACGGAACATGTCATCTATAAAGATGGTTATTCTTAACAAAAATGTACAAACTGCAATGTGTTGCCACCAACTAGGCTAGTGGCTAGTCATTTTTGAATTAAATATGGAGCCTGAGAATGAATATTTTTCAAATTGAGACTACATTTAAAATATTTGGTAATAGAATTATCCATAAGAAAACCTGTATGGCACATTTAAAATTTGATGCTATCTTGATGCCGCTTGACAACAAAACAGGTTTGATGGCGCAATCTGGCGATCAACTTGCCTTTGAGTGATAAGTGCATAATGTGAAGTTGTATACTTAGACATGCGAATGGAACTGGGTATCATATAATCCATGCTAATTATTTAAAGCATTAAATGTAGGGTAGCTAAGTTGACAATCTGCGTAAGTCCCACTTTTTAAATGATGACCTATGCTCTTTTCTTACATCCGTATTTTCTTTATTTTGTCTTTTCAAAAGTAAGCATTGAATGGAAGCTTGCAATAATGTTAGCTATTTTTTTTAAACTTTCCATATGAGTTGGCTTCAAAAATGTCAAACGTTGGATATAGCGTGTCAAGAAACATAGCCTACAGAAGTATAAAATTAAGTCTCTGATATTTGAACTTGGTTCTTCCATGTTTCTTTCACAGGAATAGTCACTCTTTCAAGAAGCTTTGCCATTTCCATCCTTTCACCTTGTCTAACCAGCACATACATAAATTCTTCACTAATGGAGCAAACGCAGAACAACTCAATATCATAGGTTGTGGACTTTAACTACACCTTGTCTGTAGATAGCCTTCCATGAGTTAAAATAGTAATAGCTGGCAATTCTACCAAGGTTTGTTACCTAGAAATAACCACACTTTCTATCATGCTTGATTAAAAATAATTAATCCAATATACTGGCAGCAGAATAAATCTGCAATTGTCATACAACATGAAAATATCATGTAAAATATGGCATATAGAATTTTAACTATAATAATATTAACAGTGATCAGACTAATTTTGCTTTTGTCACCTCACCTTGCCACAACATAAGATACAAAAGAAAGAGCGTTGAACACAAAACACATAAACTACATTTAATCAAGTACCCATCTGTTAACATTGTTGTTTGGAGTAAGATGCCTTGGCTCTAAGTAGAAATTGATATTGCACCTGAATATAGGGACTCTTGTTTCATCATAACAAGTGATCATCACCTTTGCTATCAACTAGCATCCCCTATCACAAACCGGAATCCAATCTGAAACACAAATCTCCAATTCAGACCCAAAAGAAGGGAAAAAAATCCTAGCTTATATTATCATATAAGCTTGTAAAACTTATCCGGAAAGTAAAAAATTAAATGCAGTAGAAAAAATTGTTTGGTAGTTAACACATTAAAAAGGTAAAATAAAGCTTTTGTATTCCAAAATTCCATGATAATAAGTGTGTGCATGTGAGCTGTCTAGTTTATGCCCTGCTATTACCCCGCCATATCCCCACTATATCGTGCAGCGGATTTCTACCGCTACGATATTTCCAAATAGCCTATGAAATAGCCTTTCCGCTTTAAGCCCCGCGATAATACGATATTCTCGATATATCTCATTATTTCAGCTATATTCTGATATTTCCGCTATATCTTCTATAAGAGAAATGAATTAAAAATGACATTTATGCATTATAAAATTATTTTTTAAATATGATTTTTTAACATATATTTTTCAAAATTTAAAATAGTATAGTATTCTATTAAATTTAGTTAAGCTAAATAAAAGTTTAAACTTATTTACATATCTTTGCTTATTGCTTTATTTAATATTAAGAATGCACTAATCAAAATTAAGTTCAATGATAATTTTTCATTTATATATTTTTAAAAGCATTAAAATGAGTTTTATATGCTATTTTAGACTTATCCTGTAACGACCCGGGGATTTTCGACTCCGAAAATCAACACAAATACCCATGTCGACTATTCAGACATCGGAAATACCGGATAGTTAATAGAAAGAAGTTAGTGGATGAGAATAGATAAGGTAGAACTATTAGAATAGAAGAAGAAGAAGAAGAAGAACACAACAACATCAGAGTAACACGAATCTCACAGCGGAACGAATAAAATATAGTATACAAAATAACATTGAAACACAAATCTGTATATATTAGAGTGCAACACTTACATCACAGCGGAAATAAACGATAGCTATAAATTACTGCTGAAGCCTCCTGCTCCAAGCTCCATCTGATGTATCTGTAAATCTCGACTACTTGACTGCTCGTACAAATTTAGGCACCCAAGAGTTTAGGGAAAAGAAAAACAAAATAAACTCTGGGTCAGTCATGGGACTGGTGTGAGTAAACTTCAACATTTGGTTTAACTTTTCAAAATCATTTTCAAAAGAAATGATAATCGTAAGACCGATCCACGCATAAACACAGATGGTTTTTACCTTATGATAACCCAAAACATTTTCAAAATCAATACTTTTCTGATATTATAATAATGTCTAACCGTAAATAGTTAACAATCTAGCAGAACGCTTGCATCTTACGCTCCACATATATATAATATACAATCAAAACCGCAAGCCCTTATTGGAGATTGGATTCCGACTATGACAAGGTATGGATCCACCTGCCGATAGTGTATCTCTAGAGAGGAATACACTAGGTTCAACAAGAACGTCTTGCAACCCGACCCACACATGACCGACCACTCATTTCTCTTGAGTGTATCAGATATATTGTCACCTACGGTTGCTAGCAACATAACCGTTCCCAGGAGGTACATAAGCGAAAAGAAGTAACAAATATGAATATTCTCTAAATGGTGACAATACACCCTAATGGGGACAACCCACATAGCCATGCTGCCTGCCCGATTTTTGTCATTTCCCGGTTGATGAGGCTTGAGGTCATAACGTATCTTTTGACAGATCACACCTCCATTTATTTTGAAAGCCACATCGTCATACCCGCCAAATCACAAATTAATTTCCACAAAAATACCACGGGTATAAAGCTAAGACAAACGAATTTCTCCTCCACCAAACGTGGATGCGTTTGAAGCGATCAATTTATGTGATCCATTAGATATACTCTGTCAGACATTCGTCCATACACGTCCTGCGTCTGGACAAACCGAAGGCACTATTCTGTAAATCCATCTTAGGCAATTTCTACCTAGGATTACCAGAACAGCCCTTGCATAAACTTCGTCTTTAATTCCCTTCATCATATTTGCTTCGCAAGGCTAATGCCTATACGGAGTGGTTTTCAGATAATAAATTTGATCCCGGTCTCTCTGTATTGACAACGGAAATTGTCAAAACTTTGATAGTCGGTGATTTAACTATCAAAGGAAAACTTGTGTACAAACAACGGTCATATTTCCAAATGGAAATCTTACCAAGCAAATCATCAATCAACACTGATCCCCTTTAATTTAATTTGCCATTCAATTATTCATTTCCCTATTCCCGTTCCCGTTCCCGTTCCCATATATTCGTAAATCCCTATTTTTTTAAAATTTAGAAAATATATGTTATTAATCAATGGAAAACATTTCCATATTTACTCCCATTTCTTATTTCTTATTTCCTATATTAGAAAACATTTTCGATTCTTCTTTGAAAAACATTTCCAAAATTCCTTCATTGGATTTAAACAGATGTTTAAATAAAACATCGCTATGCCAACACGAACTATTTCACTCATTTACTAAATTCACGTAACTAACCTTCACTACCGAACCTTAACCATTCCTTAGCTAAAAATGAAATCAATTAAGTTGGGGTATAACTACCTCTCAGACCTTAACTGAACAACATTTCTGACCTCGAAATAGACAAAGTTTACCTTTTAAATCTTCAACAACTTCCTTACGTAACTCTTGGATTCTATTTACAAATCCATTTGTTTTTCAGAAATCATTTGATTATGACAATAGTGTTATAATTCCATGCTTCCGAAATATAATAACTTAAATATAACTTTTATTTAATAATTTAAATAAATAAGCAAATGTTTTATTTAATAAATAAATCTTGATTAAAAACCCGGAAAGTAAATAGTACTTTCCTACATTCGATATAGTCGAATCCAAATGTATAATTCTCTCTCGAATAACTATATTCGGTAACTCTTTTTCGAATAACTATATTCGATAACTCTTTTCCGAATAAAATCTATTCGATAACCTCTTCTTCGAAAAAACTATATTTGATAATCTCTCCTTCGAATAACTACATTCGATAATCTCTCCTTCGAATAACTATATTCGATAACTCTTTTCTTCGAATAACTATATTAGATTAACTTTATTCGAATAACTAGTATTTGATTAACTCAAATTTCATTAACTTTATTCCTATCCCATTCAAATTCCCATTAGAATTCCTATTTCAAAACCCAATTTCTTTATAAATGCTTTAATTTACAAAATATTTATTTTAATCCATTAATCACATCGAATGTGAAAAATATTCCTTTTATATAATCCCTTAAGTTTGATTTCATATTTCAAAAAAAATATCTCATTTCCAAATTCTATTTATAGTTCTATTTATAGAATTATTCATACGGAATCTTCTTTTTATTCTAACACTTAAATCGCATTTATAATCCCTTTTATATATGCTATGTTCACATTCTCTTTAAAATATCGGTGTCAAAACCGATTTCTTCTTCTCTATATAAGTTCAGACTTATATATTCCATTCATCAAATGATAAATATTTTACTTAATTTATAAAATATTATGTAACGACCCGGAGATTTTTGACTCCGAAAATCGACACAAAACCCAGCGTCGACTGTTCAGATATCGAAAATACCGAATCATTAATAGAAAGAAATTAGAGGGTGAGATAGAAAAGATAGAACTAATGGAATAGAAGAAGAAGAACACAACTGAGCATAATCAAAGTAAACACGAATCTCACAGCGGAACGAATAAAATATATTATATAACATAAGCTTTGAAATACAATCTGTTTTGTACATATATACATACCATCATCAGAGTACACATAACATTTGATTTAGCGGAAGTAACTCTAAATAACTAACGTTGAAGCCTCCTGCTTCAAGCTCCTCCAAGTGTATCTGTAAAAGCCTGAAACACTTGACTGCCCGTACAAATTTGGGCACCCAAGAGTTTAGGAAAAACAAAACAAAATAAACTCTGGGTCAGTCATGGGACTGGTGTGAGTAAACTCCAACCATATGGTTTAACTTCAAAGATCTTTCGAAAGAAAAGGATAATAGTAAGACCAGTCCATACATAAATACGGATGGTTTTTACCTTACTATAACCCAAACCATTTTTGATATCAAAATTCAGTGATATTATATAATGTCTAATCAAATAAATAACCAAATAGTAGAACGCTTGCATCTCACGCTCTACATATATATTATAAAATCAAAAACCGCAGGGCGCTTATTGGAGATTGGATTCCAACTATGACAAGGTATGGGACCACCTTCCGATGATGTATCTCTAGAGGCAAATACATCTGGGTTCAAAAAGAACGTCCTGCAACCCGGCCCACACATGACCGACCACTCATTTCGCTTGAGTGTATCGAATGTATATCACCAACGGTTGGACTCAAACCACCGTTCCCGAATGGGCAGAATCGATAGATTAAGAAACAAAAGGAATTTCTCTAGATAGGTGATTATACACCCTAATGGGTGCGACCCACATAGCCATGCTGCCTGCCCGATTTTTGTCATTTCCCGGTTGTGAAGCTTGAGGCTACGTCTATCTTTTAGCACATCTGGCCGCCATACACTTTGAATGTCACATCGTCAAACCCATCAAATCACTAGCTGATCTTCCCAAAATATTACGGGTATAAAAGCCAAGATAAACGAATTTCTCCGCCACCAGACGTAATATCTTGAAAAGAACGTCTTAGGTGACCGTTAGGAATACTCTGTCAGACATTCGTCCATACAAGTTGTCCTAGGACTGGACAAACGGAAAACACCATTCTGAAACAGGATGACCCTTGCATTTCACTCCGTCTTCAATTTTCTTCAGTAATCAAATTCGCAGCGCTTATGTCTATACGGAGTGGTTCTCGGATATTAAATCCAACCAGTCTCTCCGTATTGACAACGATGGTAAAAATCTTTGATAGCCGGTGTTTTAACTATCAAAGGAAAAATAAACATCCATCAAACAGCCATCAAACAATTCCACACTCACTGGCCCTTTTCTAATCTCTTATACTAAATTCATTCTCTTAGTGAATTCTATATATATCGTTATATCAGTTTCTATTATCAAAATTTCTTAAAAATATTCTAACTCCTTAAATTTCCGGAAAAATTCGCCATAACCTCCCCTGCACCGGGAGCATCGGGAAAATCCCCAAACCGCCACACAGGCCTCTCCATTCAAAAAGAAAATCAAAAAGCCAAGCGGCTTGCCGATTCGGCGCATAAAACCTCATATGGAAATTGAAACATGTACCTTGTTGTCGGGCACTTAAATATAAATCTTCATCTTCATTTACTTCATCCTATACCTGTTTAATATGCACATACGCCCATCTCCAATTCATTTCAATCAATTTAACCTTTTTCAACTTAATTCGCTATTACTTCGCTAATTAGCTCTTTTGCCTAGTACATTTCTGATTTGAACATATCATAGTCAAATACCATCTAATTCTCTTATGCACATGTTGAATTCTATTTCTAACTCGAATTTCATATTTGATTTCACTTTAGAATCTCAAGTGGTTTTGAAAATACTTAGTTACCATCACTTATATTTACATAATCTTTTTTTTCATATTAAAACTTAAATTCATTTTTTTATAAAATTCCAATATCCTTTGAAATATAATTTATCCTAGGTGTTCGACATAGTCGAGTTACAATCATAAATCCGTGTGGCTTTATTTAAATTCAGTTTACGTTCCGAATATCGGAATAAACTCCATCGTTTCCTTTTGCAAACAATTTCAAGGTATAAATCTCTTTTTAAATTCAAATTTGAATTTAAACACCCAACTCATCCCATGATGATTATCCCCTTCTATTTATAAACACCGTTTATAAATTTTACTTCTTGTTTTAAATACTTAAAACAAGTTTGTATTTTATATTCTATTTGAAATTCAAATTTCCACTTCGATAGATAAATTTCCTTCTTTATATCCCTTACCTGAAATTAAAGTTTAATATTATCAAATGATAATATTTCTTCCCATTTAAAACTCGATTCCTTATTTTGAAATATTTTATTACCACAACTTATGTATATAAGTATAAAATCTATTTCCATATTAAAATTCTAATACATTTCCAATATCCTTTTTGGAATAAATTTATTTTTATGAATTCGATCTACTCGAGTTCTATCCACTTGTTTTTATTATTAAAACAAGTTACTATTTCCTTAGCTTACTCGAAATTCAAATTTTATTTTAAAAATAAAATTTCCTTTCGAATCTAAAAAAATCACTTTCATGACATTTTTAAATAGAATATCTAGGGCCGGTGATATTCTAATATCTAACACACAAATCATCCATTCAATTCACACATCACATACATATATAAATATGAAAACAACAGTAAATAAATTTGAGGAATCCAGTTGGATCCCTCCAACCTGTTTTACCTGCATCCACAGATGTTAGTCAACAAAAATAATACCAATCCTGCTTCAAGGCAGGATATCGTGGTATAAAAAAGGGGATCCACTTATGTATGTGGGCGTAGGGTCATCCGCTAATGATACTGCGGGCATCCGCTAATAGTGTTGCGGGAAATTCAATAACCACAATAATTCAACAATTCATTCATGCACCCAAGCAACCAACAAATTTATTTTTACGATAAAAATAAATTTAAATATAAAACGGTGAGTGAGATTTACTCACCTGATTTTCCATTTGTTGAATATCCATTTAAATTTAGCATCACGCGGCTAACGAATCAACTTGAATTGTCTTCAGCCGAATCTATTTGCTCCTTACTATTACCGCGCTTTACTCAACCAATTGATGAACAAATCTCTGGATAGTCCCAAAACTAAAATCAGTCCTACATTGATATTTCGTCGAACAACTTACGGTCGATCTCCCTTCCTTTTCTATCATCAGTACCATTGTTCTACAATTTCTGCATCATGTACACTGACTCACTACTATTCTCTGTCATCACGACTTCGATAACCAGTCCCCCTTACAGTACTTGCCTGTTACTACACTCCTCCCTTTGCCGTAGATTTTGAAACTCACGCTCCTTTCAACACAGCCGACTCCTCCTCAAAACTCACAACAAACAGCACCTCCCTTAACCTACCTCGGCTACTCACGGTCGTTCAAACCCTTTTGAAAAACTATCGTGACTTTCCATTCCCCTTCAACCTTCAACTGACGAACCCAAAATCACCACAGTTCAACATCGTAATCACTAATCCCTTCAGCTCCTACCTCGGCTAACCACTACCGAACCCCCCCCCCCCTTACTAGAGCCTGCAGCTCGCACCTGCGAACCCCACTGCGACGTTGAACCCATCTACCCTGCTTCGAACAACAGTAGATGAAACCGTAGGATCAACCATAGCTCAAAGTCGAGATCCCCATGCTCGCGATGCCCGTGACCCCATGCCTTTGAGTTATTTTCGTTATTCTGAGGATAAAGAATGGGACGGCTTGCGTTTCTTCACTTTAGACATCGGCCATTTATTTCTCTCTGTAAAGCTTTGATTTTGCAAGGGAACGAAGTGGAGTAATTCGGATTTTAATTGGAAGAGAAGAATGAAGAGGAGGACTTGAAATTCATTTCATTGGTTGGGATCGAAAGATATACGAGCTCCACTTGTTTATATAGAATGCGAACGAGAACAGAAGGTACACGCCATTGAATTCGTTGTCTTCCTTGTTGTGAAGCTGGGAGACACTAATTCGTGCTCGAGAAAATATAGGTCTGCGAATTTAAGTTTCAGGGTGGCGCCATTAATTCTTGTTTGTCTGATATCGAAAGTGAACGACAGAATTTTGTGCTTGATGAAAATAGACTGCTTGAATCAAATAGGAGGTCTGCGAAATGAAAACTAAGGTCGGCTGATGTAATGGATTTTATTATATATATTGATTTGATTTTGTAATATAATATTTCAAAGTATCTCTTGGTCTCCTAATTTAAAATCCTGAACCGTTATTTCAACGCAACCATTGACGTTACAAGATTAGTAGAACCAAATTCTGAATTTTAATTCGACAGCATAGAAGAAATAACATATTAAATCAACGGTTTAAATTAAATTCGATTTAAATATAATTCGATTTTAAACGATTCAATTTATCGAAAATAAATTATTATTATCGTTCTAATTCAATACAGAATTTTATATTAGTCAACTGAATTGTTTCAATTCAGTTTTAACTCTGAATTCACTTGTTACCATTCATATCAAATATATAAAATTCATTTACATTTATAATTTGGTATTTAAAACAAATTTAAATGTTCGTTATAAATTAATAAAAAAAATCCGGTACATTACATATTATTTACAAATTAATCTTCTCCATTTTATTTGTTAAAACAGATTCTATTTAATTCTACTTTGAAATAAATCCTTTCCATTTATCTATTAAAAATAGGTTTCCATTTAATATTTATTTTCCACTTATTTTCTTTTATAAAATTCTATTCATTTTACAAAATACTTCCTTTTAAAATTCCTATTTATTTCCCAAATAATTCCTTTTCTATTTTATTTGTTTTACACATATTTCCTTTTCGATTCTATTTGTTTTACAAATATTTAATATTCAATTCTATTTATTTTACAAATATTATTCCTATTCAATTCTTTTCTAATAAATATTCCTTTTATAAAATCCTTTGATTTTATTAATATTTCCTTTTATACAAAATCCATTTATTTTATATGAACATTTTATTTTCAAAATATACTTTGAAAATTCCTTATATTCCAGTATCACTTATGGTATTAAAATACCAAATCAAAAGGATCAATCATCATCCAAACACACATAATCAATAATAGATTACATACCACATCATTTATCACAATATATGAAAAACAGTATTATAAATATTGAGGAATCCAGTTGGATCCCTCCAACCTGTTTCCCTGCATCCACAGATGTTAAACAATATAATTAAAATCAATTTCATTCCAATATGAAATATTCTGATAAACAGAATCAATATTTGATTAACGATATATATATAACTATATCGATATTTTTAACTAATCAATTAGCAGTTCAACCAACCAATCAACAAACAATAATCAACCAATATTTATCAGTTCTAAAAATACGTTATGAAAATATAAACTGAGTAGAGTTAGTGAGATTTACTCACATTGGACGATCATCGTTAAACAACGATAATTGTCAGTTGATTCAGATAGACAATTTATTTTTCTATAAATTGTAACGAGCTCCGATTCACTCCCAGTCTGTTCCAGCGTGTAGCCCTTGTCCGTACGATCCTATCTGATTCTATTTTGTCCAGTTCCGATACCGTATGAGATAGTTATGAATTTTACGAGCTATTATAAGTATTTAAATAGTTTAATTTAAACAAATATTGTTATTGGGCCTCACCATCAACATAGGCCCATCCACTTCCTTGCAGACTGTATCCTTCTTCTTCTTCTCAGGTGTATGCCGCGACTCCCTCCCTCATACGCAAGCCATTAACGGATCTTTCCTCACCCACAACCACATCGTTACTTTACGATTCAATCCCAAACAAACTTCAATACCCTGCTCATCAAAATCTCCTCATCCTCACATGTTTTTCCTCCTACTCGCACGCACTATCTGAATCGTGTCATTCCCCATGTTCTTCACACTGTACAAGAAAGAAGCGACACCATCCATCACGGAATCGCCCAAAAATTGAGCACAAGGTGCTAACTACTTCTCAATCCCAAAAATCATAACCAAAATGAGTATTCTTACTTCGATTTCCTATTAGCTGGAACCATAGCTCGCTCTGTTGTTTTCTCCAACTCCATAAAGTTGTGCGATTTGCGTGAAATGCCTATGGAGTTGTAGCTACTGCTCTTGTGATTCCATATATACATGTTTTACAATTTATAGGAATTTATTCCTATTTCTTTGAAATTTACAACTCAAGAAATGTTTTGTTTTCTTTTCTCTGGAAGAAATACGGCGGCTACTTTGTTGTTGGCTAGAGAAAGAGAAACGAGGGTTAGGGTTAGTGAGGGTATTTATAGGATATTTATATGGCTTGTAGAGGAAGCTTCATTATTTTTATATTAATTTATATTCGATAATTAGCCCCATTTATCACTTTAAAAATTCCTACGATCACATACAACATCCAAAAATCATGAAAATAGATATACAACTAGAGTTTGACATTAAGGACCCAACGAAAGTGGTTTCGTCGAATTCCGACTCCATTTTTTCACACAGCGTATTTTTAACCGTCAAAATATCGACTGTTTTTCACATTAAAAATCGGCACGGTCACATACTGACTCCAAAAATCACGGAGCCTGAAATCTAACAATAATTTAATATTTCGGATCCAACAAAATTAGTTTCGTCGAAAACGGAGTTCGTTTGCAAAACTGGCTATTTCTAAAGCTTTAAATAAACCCATTTAAATATAAATATATTTAAAAATGATTAAAATAAATAATAATAATTAAATATTATCATATATATATATATTAACACAGAATATTATCCAGCTCCAAAATATACCTGTCTGGGTTTATAACTCAATATTTCAAATCCGGGTTAAATCTATATTCAATTTACATTGAAAATCCATTTATATTTTAAACAAATCGTTATAAATTATAAAGGAATTCCATAGCGACTATTTTAAAATTTGATTTGGACATAAATCAAAATCTATAAGATGAAATCCCGATTTCTCTCTTCCATTAGAAGAATATAGTTCACCAGCTCCGAGCGTTTCTTGTTTCACAGAAATCCGACGTAAAACGGATTATGTATATTCATTTAAAGTCCGAATCGCCAAATTACGAACTGCAGCACCATTTCGAGCTCGATTATAACTATAATATAATTATACGTTCAACTGTCGTTTATATAATATATTCGTTAATATAATTCAACTCTATACTGAATTATATATTATAAATGATCCAATCCACACAATATTGTGAATTCCACTATTTCCGACTATTTTGGAAATTAAATATATTATTCTATTATTTATATTAATTAAATATTCAATATTATTTAATTAAACGACCATTTAAATATCTATTTCACCATTTAAATAATTAAATAAATTAATTATTATACCGAAAATATACAGGACATTACATTTTTTTTCCCCTTAAAATAATTTCGTCGTCGAAATTGCTAAGGTAGAAAACAAACCCTATTAACTGGGTTAAAAATTATTTGTTTACTTATTAACTTCGATTTCCACTAAGCCAATACATTTTAATTATAATATTAATTCATTTCGACAAATGAAAATTTTCAAAAATTCTGAAAATTTTCTAACACCTCAATTTTTTGAAAAATTTCACCAATACCTCCCTTGTACGGATCAATCGGTACAAGTACAACTCGCCTCTCTAGGCCTTCTCCAACCCAATAGAAAATCAAATAGCCAAGCGGCTTGCCAAACAGGCTCATAAATCACCAAACTCATATAAAAATAAACATGTACCTTTTTGTCGGGCATATCATTATATCCCTTCCATCTGTTATCAATTCTACATATACCAATGTCATTCCAATCAATCTCCATTCGATTCATCCTCAAACTCAATCATTCGGTTCTATTGAAGCCAAATTTAATTTCAAACTCGAGTTCCATTCTCGATTCAAAACTCCTAACTCATCATTTCAAACCCAACACCTTCTATTGAAACCATGAATGTTTGGTTGTTTGTTTTGATTGATTTATTTGTTTGGATTTGGTTTAGGATGTGAATGGAATTGATTAGAATTGGTATGTGTATGGCGCGAGCCAATATTAGGCGAGAGATAAGGCTAGACCTTATTTCGGTTCTAGTATTGCGCCGTTATGCTGCCAATTTTTTTAAAAATATGTTAGAACAATAAAAAATATCATTTTTATTGTATAAATGAACTGTATAAGATATTCATGTGTTGAAATAAATATTTTATCATTAAAAATATAATTTTTAACGTGTATATGAATGAAAATAAATATTCATTTACAAATCGAATGATTTGTTTATGAACACTCATTTGACTGATATTGATTGGGACGATATATTTTACGCATTGCTCAACTACACAAATAAAATCTGTGTTTGTTGATTGAAACCCCACACGGGTATTGGGATGATATTTGACATACACTAATCTTAATTGTTTAGTTGTACGTCAATCGATTGGTTGAAAGACTATTGTAAGCGTAAATTATTTATATTTAATGCTTATGCAGTCATGTAGTGCACTCTGGCTGATGGTTGATTGTTTATCATTATTGATATATACATGTGTTGTATGAAATCCATATAAATAAAATTATATGATAATTGATTGGGTTTGATTCCAATTCAGAAATAAGTAATATTTTATAATAGTGAATATTTTAAAATAACGAATATTCAGTAAAGAATCAAAATGTGGATTTGATGTCCAATTCTAGATGGACACGGAAATATTTAAATATATGAAGCTGTGTTGAGTAGTTATGCGCCATTTTGACGCGAACGATATTTATATCGATTTTATTCATTTTTATAATGAATATCGAAAAGGAAGTTATTTCAAAATCTGATATTTTGAAAATATTATCATTTAAATAATATAATGATAAGAAGTATTCAATTTTGATTTAAAATTGAAATGAAGTTAGAATCATTTTAAAACGAATTTATAAACGATTTATAAAATATGATGTAAATGGAAATCGACGAAATATATATAATATATGTTATATATATTTAATGGCCTGAATAATACGCGCCACGCCGTGGCCGTTTGCGAATTTCAACCATTGACTTCGAATTGATAATACGAGAGATCCGACCGTCGGATTTTCCTAAAACCAGAACCGTTGGGTTCGTATCGAAAAGAGCTTTCCAAAGAATACAAGAGATTTTAAATCTAATGGTTGGATTTGGAATTATGTTCAAATCAAATTTGGAAAAGGTCGTTGTAAGTGCAGTTCGATGACTGTTTATGGAAATCGATTGAAATGGCCTTAATAAAATTATTAAAAATATTAATAATTTGTGTAAAATCATAATAAATGATTTGGAAAGAATTGGGATGAAAAATTCCACGTTTGTAAAGATAAAAATATATTTTTATCAAAATGAACTAGTTATTAACTAGATTTGAAATCCAATAATTTTTAAATAAAATAAATTGGATTTGTGAATGGTTTTAATATAACTAGAAATTTCCAACGAACAAATTGGAATGGGTTTGGAATGGAAATAATCTTCGGAATATTTTAATATTGGATTCTGTGATTATACGGATATTGTTATGGAAATTTGGAAGATATATTTTATATCATTATTTCTAACATGATATTTGTTGATTTCAGAATTTGATATTGAATATAAGCCGATATAATTTCTATTCAGAGCCTTGTATTTAATATCAAATTGGATTTTGGGTTTGTCTTGAATGGTGTCTTCATTAACACTGTTCTTAAACCAAGTTGAGAAAAGAATAAATCTTTTAATTAAGATTTAGGGAATTTACCAATTAATTAATATTTAATTGGAATTGAATTAAGAATTGGATTTTTGGGTTTATCGTGAACGGTGTCTTAAATAACACTTGTTCTTTAACCCGATTAACAGAGAATTTAAGATATGGAATTTATAAATCTTTTATTAAGAATTAATGGAATTTTTTAAAGTAAAGGTTTTCCAATTTAATAAAATAAATTGGAATGGATTGGAATTCGATTTGGTAATAATCGAAGTGAACTTCTGTGGAGGAAGACTATTAGTATGTATGGAATTTAAAAGGCTTTGTCGCTATTCCATTTATACTATTAGTCGGATACGAAAATTGATATCGGTTATATATATGTATTGATTTTTTTTCCATGAAGATTCCATAATTAATGGAATGAGATTTTGTGTTTATCGTGGACTGTGTTTTAAATGACATTAGTTCTTTAACCCAGTTAAAGACAGGATTACATGTCTAACATTGTATTTCGAACTGTATTGTTGGTCTCTG
Organism: Allium sativum; assembly: GCA_030737875.1. Taxonomy (NCBI): domain Eukaryota; kingdom Viridiplantae; phylum Streptophyta; class Magnoliopsida; order Asparagales; family Amaryllidaceae; genus Allium; species Allium sativum. The sequence goes on along the minus strand of CM060910.1, from coordinate 992,264,207 downwards.
CTAAATATATATCTGTTTGGTGGCGGAATTTAATCTCTTGCTTAACACCCTTCTCTAAGACGTACGAGCTTAGAAGTTATATATCGGCAGAAATCAATAGTACGGTGTATATCGTCGATGCGACATGTTTGTGTTTCCAAAATTAAATAATCATTAATATTGATTTTTGGGAAGATTAAAACTAAGTGGAGTTTTAATGAATCTTTAATTAAATTGAAATGTGAATTGATAATTTAAATTATCAAATTTGGGAAATGATTCTACGATAAGTCAACGATGAAGACGGTGGTTGAAGACCGGAGGTCTTCACATCGTTTGGATGATTAATGATGTCTTGATTGGGCTGTACACCCAAGACAAGGTAATAAGTAGTGATCGTCCATACATGCTTGGAGATCAACCGGATATGCGAGGACACCTCTCTCCTGTATTGGACATATGGGATGAGGAATAAGGTGCCTCCGGTTTCGTTCAGACCCAGAACGAACTAATAAATGGATGTGTGTCTGACATTAGATTTTATTCTATGTTGATTAATCTCTATTAAATATATATCTGTTTGGTGGCGGAGAATTTATTCTCTTGGTTAACATCCTTCTCTGAGACGTACGAGCTCAGAGGTTATATATCGATAGACATCATTTGCATGGCATGAATTATCAGTGTGGCATACAGAGATGCAGTGATCAAGGCTTCTGTTGAAAAGCAGAGTCTTGTGGTTGATGATCAAAGCATAGCCTTAAAGGACATACCTTTGTGTATAGCGTTAATTCGCGAGCCTCACACCTCGGTATGAGTCAAAAACGGGATAAGGGATGCAGTGAGAACATGACGTTTCATTTCAGCTATGGGTGGTGTCATGGTATGGAGCCCAGACATTTATATTTTTTACCTATGTGGATAATGGATAGCGAGGCGCCTCGGATATATCGGTTACTACAGAGCCAATGGATAGGTCCGATAGGACTGGGAAACGTGTGTTCAGGAATTACCAATCGTCAAACGTAAGAGAGGACCGACACTTCAGGATCCAAGGGTTGCCCAGAGTGTGTAGTCCTGAGACATTTGCTAGAGTGTCTCGAAGCGGTTATGAGTACATCCCTTACCTCGACTCATGATGGAAATCCAATTTCCAATACATGACATTTCGGTTTTGATTGTAGAGCCTAGTATGGCGACATGATATATGGTACCCATGTCGTCTATGATTGATACATTTATATTTGAAGTTGTTTTATACACTATGCACTTATAATAGTATCAAATGATTTGTTTTACACGTACCAAGCATGTTTGCCTATTATAAGGTAAAACTCTATCCTCCGGCTTGCGTTGCATTGTGTGATGGGACCTGAGTCTTATAATAGCTTCAATTTTCCGAAAAACATTGCACTGTTTATTCCATGCACTGGTATTCTTGGGAGGAAACTCGTTCCGTGTTATATGGCGTGGTCCCTTGATTTACTTTATTTCTTAAGTAAAAGATTTAATAACTGTTTTTAGTTCTCATACCAGTCACATGACTGAGCTGGAGTTTATTGTTTTAACCTAAACTCTGGGTGCCCCAATTTTCCACATGGGCAACTAGTGGTTGGGTTCCTGCAGATATTATATTCACAGGATCCTAGATGTACAGCTGTAGTTATATTCGGAACGCTCTGTATCTGTTTATTTCTTACAATTGTGTTATGTATTATTTTCCACTGCTAAGTAATGTATTTTAAATCTCTGATATTTATCAAATGTATATTATTTATTCATACTCTGTTATATTCTTGTACTCTGGTGTAATTGTTGTAATAAGCAATGAAATGTTCTTCTGTTTGCGTTCTGATTTGTCGTGTTCTCAACTCAATCCAGGCTTTCCCGTAAGGGCGAGTTTGGGTCGTTTCACCCGACATATGTACAATACTAGATGAACAGTCTATTCCAACGCCCCATTTCCAACGGCCGCCAACGGCTATTAATGGACCGTTAGAAGCCATTGGAAACCGATAGAATAAAGACCGTTGGCGACCGTGGAAATCTTCTTGCATATGTTGCAGTGAATCCGACCTGCTGCTTGTTATTTTTGTTTTCTCCCCCAATTAGATTTCCATTCCCATTCCACCATTTAAACTTCTTCAATTTCGATTCCTCCACCCCAACAACCACCGCAACCGCGTTCGACGTCATCCGCAAGCTTCTCCAACCCTTCTCCATGCTTGTTGCTCCCGGATTTAGGTGAAATTCTTAAACCTAGCTATTTTTTAGGTTTTCAACTAATTTCTATTTAATTTGAATTTTATTTGATTCCTAGTTGTTTTTGTACGTATATTACATCATATAATTCCCTAATTGCTATTGTTATCACCGTAATTATCAAATTCTTAGGAATTGTTAGCATGTATAGCAAATACTTGGTGTTAGCATGTAATCGAACCCTAAAATGAAAACACTTGTTGCCATGAATTGTTAGCATTTTAAAATAGAGAATGTATGTGATTGGAGTTATGGTTATTAAAATCATATTTTTTTTCAGTTTTTGCGGACTCATTGTGCAATGGAGTTATGCTTATCATGATTTATTCGTACGTATTGTAACGAATGTATGTGATTCGTTTGTTGTAATTTTTATAAAGAAAAATAATTGTTATGTGAAGCATAAATTCCATTTTATCTACCGAAAAAGGAAATATTTTATAATCTTATTGGGTTGGTTAGTGTGTAGATTTAAAATGGTAATAAAGGTAAAATTAGTATAAGAATTTTAATGTTGTAATTATAATTTTATACTCCTTGCGTTTTCAACCAAAAACCATTTTTGTTTTAAATATAATTTTGGCATTTCATTTATCAGTAGACCGTAAGTCGTTATATATAATTAAATAATAGAGGTAAAGTCGGTCCTTTTTTCATTTTTTCTCTCAAACAAAAATATAATAGAAAAATAAAGCTGTATAAAAATTTTATGACTCAATTAAAAGAAAATATAAAAATAGTTTTGCATAAAGAAAATATAAATTTTTATGTACAAGTTCAGTCTTATTAGAATATGTTGCAATTATTTTTGAATTCACTTTGTAATATTAGCCTTCTTAATCAATTTGTATTTATATGTTTTTTACTCGCCATTTAGTATACTGTGAAATATCATAAAAAAACATCTATGGAATAACAAGGAAATTATTTATGGTTTGTTATGAATGTTTGATTATGTTGCAGGTATATTATGTCTGACCCTGCTTCAGGCTATGGCTCTGGTTTTGGCTCTAGACGATGTAGCCTTACCCGACATGTTGGTAAGGGTAGTAGCGAACGGTTAGCTCACCCGGTTGTTTATTTAAAGCCTAAGGCTGACAAGGCGTAAGTATCAAAATTAGCAGAAAACAATTTAATGTTTTTTTACATAATATAACTATATTATAAAAAGTTCTAATTTATATTTAATGGAGGAGGTTCGAGTTGGAGTCATCTCGGAAGGTTTTAGATATCTTTGAGGATGCGTATATGGCTAGAATGAGCAATTTTTGGCCTAAGTGGAGCAGGGTCCTAGTAGACGTCAAAGAGACTATCTGGCAAGATTTTTTGGTATGTTTATACCGCTTTATAAATTGGTTAAATATAAATAAATGAGGTTAGTAATATTTTCTCATTATACAGGGGGAAGTAGATGTGCAGGAGGTTAATATGAGACTAGTTCAGTGACACTGGAACTCAAAGGTCATAAAGAATTATAGAGAGGAGATGAATGAAATTAAGAAAAAGGGGAAGAAACCAAAGTGGATCGGTGATGAAGTGTTTGAAAAGATGGTTGCGTGGTGGGACACGGATGAGTTCAATGTAAATCTATAACGAATCTTTTTTTTTCGATTTTTAATAATTAACCAATGTAAATTTGCAGGCTGAGTCAAAAAGAAACACCGCAAACTAGAGCAAGAATCCTGTAACTCATCGTGGAGGATCCAAGTCTTTCCAGTATCACAGCGAGGAATTTTCCAATTATTACATTTGTATATTGATCAGTTAAGTGATTGACTATGTAGAATTGGATTACACAAATTATCAACTGCAGGAACAAACTCGTGGACATCCCGTGTCCTACATTGACGTATTTACTTACACCTATGCATCCAGGCATGTAGACGAGCATGGAAATGTCACATATCAGTGGGATGATCAAGATAAGGCGACAACTGCATACATATTCGTATTTTAAATTTTATTATCACATCGATTAGTTTATTAATTACTAGTTAATGTAAAATAAAATCAACGTTCTATTATTTTTCAACTAAAATTGTTTTTTGCATTATAGGTAAAGTTCCAGGAGGCACGGGCTCATGCGCTTGAGGAGTCGGGTCATGATGAGTTGACGTAGGAGGAGGAAGACAACTTATTTGATGCTGTTTTGGATCCATCGCAGTGGAGCAGGCGTTATGGATTCGGTAACCTGACGGTAATATTCATATGATTTAACCAATATTTCAGACTATATTTTGATAATTTAATATTTCAGACTATATTTTGATAATTAAATTAACTTATGCACATTGATTGAACTAAAATAAAAATGTAAGAAGGTAAGCTGAAATAATGCAACATTTGATATATGTGATATGCTTTTGTAATTAGTTAGACAAGAATAAATATAGCCTGGTTATGCATGGGCTGTAGTGAAAAAACATTAGTATTTATTGGTTAAGGATTAAATGAAATATCTATTAAGAGTGCAACTAAGTTTTTTTTCCAAAAAGAGGGGAAAATTAGATCATTCAGTTCTTGCATATAACATTTGAACTCAAAGTTTAAAGGCTTTCATTTGGATCGACCTACATAAGGTATTTTTTAGCGTTTTGAAAACCAAAACTCTTTGTTTTGATTTTTAAATAACTAAAAAATAACTTATATAAGTCGATACAAACGTGATATTCAAGAAGAAAAAAAGGCTTTTCTCATAGAGCATGAAGTGAAATTCTTGATGTATAGCACAAGTGAGAAAAAGAAGACTTTTCTTCCTTTTTAAATTTAAAAGTGGTCTTCAAGAAGTGTACTATGGACAGTTAAGAGTTACAAATATATATCCTAATAGCATATGCTAAAGTTATTAACTAAAATTACTCAAATGATCTTCTTAATTTTTTCCCTTATGTTGAAAATAAGAATGTATTCTATAAAATAAAATTGGAAGTGTACTATGGCATACACTGCTTTTAGTCTAAAATTTTGATAGTTTATCTTACATCTAATAATTATTCATGTTCTAATTTTTGTGCAAGCTTTCAATCTTAACACATCTATGTTCTAATATCTTCTATACTTGTATTAGTAAGTTTCACAAGCCAAGAAGGCACAGGACAAAGAAGAAATTAAGGAGATGCGAGCGTTGATTGAGCAGCTGCAGGACCAGAAACGTGTGCAGGCTATGCAGATTGAGCAGCTGAATCAAAGGGTTGCGGAGTACAGGCACAATCGTGATAGTTTTCCTTCTTCGTCTGCTTCTGGAGGACATAGCGACGGACATGATGCAGCTTGAGGTATGTTTTTTCGGTGTTTGGCTTGAAGATGTGATTTGTTTTGATGCTGTATATATTGGTGCGGAGTAGATGAGACAAGTTTGGATGTATTTTGATGTTTGTATATATTAATACAGTTTGTAGACATGTTTGGATGTTTGTAGACATGCTTTGTTTTGTATATATTTATGTTTCTGCATTTTATTTTGGTTGTTTATATTGTTATTGGTATATATATATATATATATATGTTGAGTATATGTGGAATTGGTTGGAAATGGTCTTGAAATGGATTGGAAATGAACTGAATTGGAAATGGGGGTGGTTGGAAGGTTGTTTGCTTGCTGTTATATAAAAAAGAACCCAGTATTTCCAATGGCTATTTAGTCATAGTTTTCTAATAGTTTCCAACAGCCTTATACTGTTAGAAGCCGTTGGAAAGGTTCCGTGGATTCCATTGGAAGCCGTTGGAAGTCGTGAATGTTATTCCAACGGCTTCCAACGGTCGCCAACGGCTTTAGGCCATTAGAATAGTCCTGTATTCTAGTAATGGTACTAATTTAATTATTATAATAGAATGGTGTATGTAATAAGAATAAAAATATTAGGATTAACAAGTGACAAACTGCTTAAGCTAACCTTGATTTGTCCATCAGTTCTAGTAGCTGCTGCAACCATTCCAGTGCCATCTTTGGGTGAGAATTAAGTTTCGACACATATGCTTTGAGGGTCCTTTTAAACAACTAATAGGATAATAAAACAAAGTCATACGCGATGTATTTCATTAACTGTATAACATATTATAATCCTGCCAGGCACCTGCATTCGGACTCCTTTTAAATACGTTGCCCTCATTGTAAATTAGAAAAAGGACAATTGAAGTGGAAAGGACTGATTGTGAAGTAGTACATGCCCGACTTTGAATCTAATCCAAACTTTGGAAATGATTAAACCTCATAAAAAAATAAGGAGCACAGTTGTTTTTTATTTATTCTCAGCCCAGAATATATCAGTATACAATTCTATTTCTATTTATGTTTTTTCTCTTCATACTTTACTGTTGCAAATGAAACGCTATAACGAGTGTCTTACTTCATACATAATTATATTTATACCTTTGATTCAAGACCGTCAAAGGCTCTTTCAAAGTGCACATTACCAAAATATTTGATGGGAGCGCTCCAAAGTAGATCATGATTTCCATTATAATATACATTCCTTTCAATAATCATATGAACATAGGAATATGCGCAAATTGTTAGGTAGATAAGATATGCCAGAAGTATAATCTTTGAACATAAATAATCTCTAATTAAGTTGTCTCAAAGTAAAACTGCATAACTTGTGCAGACTCCAGCATTTAAAATAGAGAAAATGGCATGAACTTAACATTCGTTTTATGCACGATTAGTCTCTTCACTTATAAATTTGGGATAGCAGTACGTGAAGCAAAGTAGATATGTGAGCTATTTTATACAGTCTAATGTGCAAACGGCTGCTACGTACCATTATGGCCATTGGAGTTGCGTGCATATAGACAAAAATAATGCACTTAGTACCCAATATTCAAAGTTGTAATCCAAAAAATAAATTAAAAGATCTATAAGAATGCATTCCACATAAATAATCTAAACACTAATTGTGACGGCCCGCCCTGCACCAGCCAACATTTCCAATGAAACGCGCTGTGCCGATGTCCAACCATTACGGGACGGTCGTCAAAGGAAAAAGGGTTTGAAACTATGTATCATCAAAGAACCTGTAGTATATCTCACAGCGCATAAAACAAAATATAATAATAACATAACTTGATATAAAACAGGCGAGACAGTGCGTAAGATGAAAATTAAACCATCGTAGCTACGGAAAATTCCAAATATAGCTTATGATCCAAACCATCTTTATTAAAACTGTCTCTAAAGCAGAATAGGAAGGTAAACTACTAATGCCCAAAGTAGTGACCAACAACAACACAGGGAGAATATATGGAAATGATACGTATAAGCCTCATGCTCGTCTCCGGACAACTATCGTGCATAACTAGCTAACCTGTCTCTAGTCTGCTCGTTTAAGAGCACCCAGAGTAATAAGAAGAGACATAAAACTCTGGATCAGACAAAAGTCTGGTATGAGCGATAAGCAGCGAAAAACAGAACAATAACAGGTATACATAACCATACCTGAACCTGGACCTGCAACCAAAGAGTTAACACAACAGGATGTACAGTACTCTAAGGTGACACTAACACATGGTGTGAAAATAATGGGGAGGGGGTGTGCATGTCATGGTGATAGCAAACATCAAACATAGCAATCATTCTCACATCTCTCACTCTGTGCGTAAAGTACACGATATCTACCACTTTGATCACCCAATTCTTTGCTACGATCACTCTGCCCCATGGAGTCATGACGGCTCCACTGCACTGGTCCATAGCCACTAATCCTTCGCTATGTCCACTCTGCCCCCATGGAGTCATAACAATTCCACTACACTGGCTCATAACCCTGCTACGATCACTTTGCCCCATGGAGTCATGATAACTCCACCGCACTGATCCATAGCTAATATCCGTCTCTCCGTGGTGAGTCAAACCTAAAGACATCAATAACCCCTTTGCACATGTCCCGCAGCAAAGTCTAATTCATGAAGTTAACTCATTGGTTCCCATCTGGATCCTGAGTTCTACTCCGTATTCGGACTACCTTTGCATCTCGGGTTTTGGTCAAATTGGAGTTGGTCTTCAGAAAAGTTGTCGCATAGAAATAGAAGCACATGCCCGGTTCAGTTCGGGTGTAAAGTGTTCAAGTTCCCCCATTCGGTTCGGTCACCCTTGCTCGGTTCTCTACTTGGTTCGGGCAATCGCCTTCCGCTCGGTTCGGGTTGCCACCCTCCATTCGGTTCGGGTCCTCCTGCCACCACTCCAACTCGTTTCAGTTCGATTGCTCCAGCCTCGCTTCGGTTCGTGTTCACCATTTTCGACCCGACCCCCACGCCCTCGATTCCGATTCGAACCCAACTCCAACTCTATGCAAATGGCCTTCCTTCTTGCCAAACCTCCTCTTATGCCAAGTTCCGGTCTGGTTCGAATTTCCTTACTCGGTTCTCCGATCTGATCCGAGCCCTATAATCTGATCCGATTCGAAGCCTTGCAAATTTTTCCAACAAGCATATATCGTCCATTTTCGCCATACGACAGCGTTTTCAACCATTCTAACTTTACTAATCAATCATAAAACATTCCAAACAGTAGTAACATCATATAGGATCAATCAACAAGGTCAAAACATCAAGCATATTGGTTATTTTAGATCAAACATACCCCAAAAGCATGATTTTCCCCTTAATCCCGTTAAGCATGTTTTAACTATAGGATTAGCAAAATATGTCCAAATTAACCCAAATTTTTATCAGAGCCCTAAAATAATACTTAAGAATTTTTAGATAATTTTCCAGAATTTTAACATGCATAATTTCGCTAATTATCACTAATTACCCCTAATTAGCCGTAATTAGTGAAAAACAATGCAAATCACTCATCTTAGCCACAAATAAAACTTTAGATCTGAAACTCTACTGTTTTGGCGTGGTTTCCAATGCAACACAGCAACTCCAATTCTGATTTGACACTAATCTTCCTTGATTTGGTGTAGATTAAGCTAATACGCAATTAGAAAGTGATTTGGGAGTGATTTAGAAGGTGAAGGCCATTGCTAGGGTTTGAAGGATGTAAATGGCGGTTGGAAATCTAAAATGAAATGTTTTCCCTAACCCTATCAGCCCTCCCATAACCCTTATCTCGAAATATGTTATGGGCCTAGCTACTAATCACCCTAATTTGGCCCGGTTAATCTGTTATTCACCTTCCAAACCTTGTTTCAGCCATATCTCCCAAACGGTAAGTCCGTTTAGCTAATGTGACCACTCTACGGAAAGATAAACCATCATCTAAATCCAATGGAAGTGGTTTCAGGTCAAAACTCTTTTCCAATCAAAAGTTATAAATGAAACAAGATTCGCCAGGGGAGAAACGATCATTTAAAATTCGGCAAAAATCGTGAACATGGGAAATGACCCCAATAGCCGTTCCCCAAAGCTACATGACTATACGACCTCGTATGAAAATGAAATAAATATTCTACGATCCTCCGATGTGTAGAATGTAGGTCGTTACACTAATTATCTGACTCTAAAGCAGAGCAAACTCATTAGAGCTCAAAGATCCTTCTCAATTTGCATCAAATAGCTGCTTAAGCTCCTGAGCATCATTGCGTCATGCTCTAAGCTTTTCCAGTGCTTCAGTCAATTCCTCAATTCTTATTTTGTCATCTCCGTTTTTTCCCTATAAATCTAAAAAAACTGTTCTTCTAGTCAACGTGTAGTCTTTCTCTATGCTTTGGCTTGGCATGCGCCTCTTAGGCATATGGCTATTACTTTTGCTGCAACCAGCACAATCATCTTCAGCTTTTTCGCATCTACATTAGTCTAGCATATATAGTTTTTGACTAATAACCATTGAGCAATAGAAATAATTAAAAATAGATTTAAATCTTCAAGAGAGTTTTGGACTACCGTGGTTTTAAACATAAGTAAACTATGGATTTACCTGTTTTGATAGAGTACAACACATATTTCAATATATTCAACAAACTAATAATTCTACAGCAATTATTATATGAATAGGCAAGGCTAAGGAACAAAAAGTTAAATGAAATTGTGTCTTTCTATTATGAGAATATGCAGACTTGCCCAACAATACTAATGCCTCCAGTTTTGAATTAAAAAGTTAGATGTACGTATTAGTGTTATCCTACAACAAACTTCCATGAAAACAATTAAATTCAGTATAGTTTCATATAGCCAGTGCAAATTGATCTTGTAAAATGTTGAGATTTTATAAGCAAAATTTCATCTACACCATTCAACACTATTGCCTACTTATATCTGATCCATTCACAGAGTTGGATGTCAATGAAAATCCAATCTACCTTAATAGCATCTTCAAATAAATCAATATATCTGAATTTTCCTAATTTACGAGCTAACAATTTAATGTGCTAAAAGTCATAACTTTGTACATAATAATTTGTGAAACCAACAACTGCAATACCAATCATCCAGATTTTAAAAAAAACATAAATGTTTTGCAAATGAATAACTAATATAAAATAAAAATTATGGAACCACTTCAGAAAAATGTAACAAACCTTGTCTCTATTGTTTTGTAATATTCACCTTACGACCTCAACAAATTGAGCAAATTTAATCGTTGCATCCCCAAATCAAGAATAGATGCATCCTAAATCAATGACACCAGACCTTACCTAGCGACTGCTACCCAAAAGTCAATGATAGATGCAACTACTACAATAGTTTTTTGTGTAGTTGATTATTGCATCCATTAAGTAAATGGATTTTAGGGTTTGAAGTGTGAATAATAAATACAATGGGATAACAAGTATAACGAAAGAGGAATAATGGACATTTCTGACATCCGCCTCAAAGTTATTGTTATTAGGGTCTACGTTTTATTTGCTCCTTGCTGAAAGCCAATAATACCACTTAATTTGATAGTGGATGGAGGTGGAGGAGAATGTAAATTAGGGTTATTTTGTTTTGGGAGGGAGATGAAAATTGTTATTGTCAATTAGGGTATTTTTGGTTTACGAGGAAGACAAAAATTATTTAGCGTTATTTTGTTTTAAGAGGGTGACAAAATTATTTTAGTGCAACATTGTTTCAGGAGGGAAATGAAAATGAAAATTTAGTGTTATTTGGGAGGGAGACGAAACTGGCTAAATGTTTTTCAGAGGGAGACGAATTTTGAGGCCAAAGCTTTACGGGTGTGCAAAATAGTGGAAAAAATAAATTATTAAAGATAAATAATAACATTTTAGAATAATGTGTTATCAAATGGCGTTATTAGTAACATATTTTCTTGTAGTATTCTTTGTTTTTTTGCTCGAACAAAAAGTTATTTGGACTCTTCCTTTTCGGTAAACTAGATAGAAGCACATAGTAGTCCTGAAATTTGAATGGATATCCATACTGTAGTTGGTTCGCCTTACGCGATTCTTCGATCTTTAAGACATATGCAAAAGGGTATCAATATATAAAATTACCAAAACACAATACAATATAAAAGAAATTCAAAATAATAAAGTACTCGCAACATCATAAGGAGCAACCCCGATTTGTTTCCTATTTTGCAATCTGGTAAGTATTGCCAAATAGTTTTGGCATGTAGCGTTCATAATTAACTACTAGAAAAACTACCTACGACATCGGTTTTTGGCCGATGTCTGAAAGAATTTTGACCGATGTCTTCTCATGTGTATAGAAAGGTCAGGGTATTTCACATCGCTTTGTGGCTGATGTCTAAGATGTAGTGTAACGACCGCCCCGCACCATCATACATTTCCCTGGAAATGCGGTGAGCCAATGCCCGACTGGAACGGAACGATCGTCAAGAGAAAGGGGTTTGAAACTATGAATCATCAAGAACCTGTAGTATATCTCACAGCACATGGAATAAAATATAACAATAACATAACTTGATATAAAATAGGCGAGACAGTGCATAAGCTGAAAACTAAACCATATCCATTAGAGTAGCGGAATCCAAAATACAGCTTATGATCCAAAACATTATTACAACTTCAAAATACTGCCTCTAAAAAGGAATTAAAAGAGGTGCACTACTAATGCCCAAAGCAGTGACCAGCAACAACATAGGTAGGATATATGTATATAGTACGTGGAAGCCTCCTGCTCGTCTCCGGACAGCTACTCGTGCATAACCACCTAACATGTCTCTAGTCTGCTCATTTAGGAGCACCCAGAGTAATAAGAAGAGACATAAAACTCTATATCAGACGTAAGTCTGGTATGAGCGATAGCAAATCTATACCACTAAATAGAGCAATAACGGGTATAAGAAATCATGCCTGACCTAGACTTGCAACCAAAGAGTTATCACAACAAGATGAACAATACTCTAAGGTAACACTAACATATAGTGTAAAAGTTGGAGTGTGCGTGTCATGGTGATAGCAAATATCAAACATAACAATCATCCTCACATCTCACACTTAGTGCGTAAAGCATACGATATCCACCACTTTGATCACCAGATCCATTGGGGCCATGACGGAGTCAAACTAAGTACAACTATCGCTACAGCCACTTTGCCCTTTGGAGTCCTGATGAGTCCAACTCCATACAACCTCTAACCCCACTGCACTGGTCCATATTCAATACCCCCTCCCTCAATAGTGAACCAAAGTTACAGATATCGATAACCCTTTGCACACGTCCCACAGCAAAACCCAACTTTAGAAGTTACCCGTTGGTTCCCATTTGGATCCTGAGTAATAACTTCTCATTTGGACTTCCTTTGCATCTCGGGTTTTGGTCGAATTGGAATTGGTCTTCAGAAGAGCTCATGCTAGTCACGTAGCAGTAACTTCAAATCCGGTCCAGTTCGGTGCTCGTGGTCCACACCCTAGATCGATTCGTGCTTTCCATTTGGGTTCAGTTTGTGGTCATTGCCTTGGTTTGGGTCGTGGTGCTCCATGGTGTGGTTCGATTCAGTGCCTCCTGGTGTGGTTCGGTTCGGTGCCTCCTGGTGTAGTTCGGTTCAGTCCCTCCTGGTGCGATCCGATACCCACTCTAACTCCAATTCTATGCAAGTGGCCTTCCTTCTCGCCATGCCCTAATCCGGTTTGGTTCAACTCATCCATTTAATCCCCTAGCCGATCCGATCCGCCTAGCCGATCCAATTCGGATTGCTACAGAATTTCCAACAAGCTTATATTGTCCATTATCAGCATACGACGGCGTTTTCAACCATTCTAGCTTTACTAAACAATCATAAACATACCAAACAGTAGTGACAACATATAGGTTCAATCAAAAAGATCAAAACATCAATCACATAGGCCATTTTAGATCAAACATGCATAAATCCATGCTTTCCCCCTTAATCCACTAAATTCCGGGATTAGCAAACTTAATCCAAATTAACCCAAATTCATATCAGTGACATAAAATGATATTTTAGAATTTTTTACATAATTTCCATATTTTACTGAGTCACAGTTTTGCTAATTATCACTAATCATCCCTAATTAGCCATAATTAGTGAATAAACATGCTAAACACCTTAGCCACAAATGAATGTTAGATCTGAAACTTATATTGATTTGGCACGGATTCCTATGTAGTGCAGCAGCTCTATCTCGATTTTGATGCTAATCCGCCTTGATTTGATGTAGATTTGCTTAATATGTGATTAGAAAGTGATTAGAGAGAGATTTGGAAGATGGAGGCCATTACTAGAGTTAGGAAAATGTTTGTGGCGGCAGGAAAAATGAAAAGGAATCATTCTCTAACTCCTTTCAGCCCTCCCATAACCCTAATCCCGAAATGGGTTATGGGCCTAGCTGCTAATCACCCTATTAAGCCCGATTATGCTGTTTTTCATCTTCCAAACTTTATTTCAGCCATATCTCCCAAACGGTAAGTCCGTTTGATTAATGTGACCACTCTATGGAAAGGTAAACCATCCAGTGGAAGTGGTTTTAGGTCAAAACTTCTTATCAATCAAAAGTTATGGGCGAAACTTGATTCGCCAAGGGCAAAATAGTTATTTAGAATTCGGCAAAAATCGTGAATGTGGGAAATGACCCCAATGGTCGTTTCCCAAAGTTACACGACCATATGACTTCGTATGAAAATAAAATAAATATTCTTCGATCCTCCGATACGTAGAATGCGTTTTACTAACAAGGGAATAACCATATCACGATTAAAACCTTACCGGGTAAATTTTTTTGGTTATGACTCTCTTGTGCTCTCTTCGGTTTCCTAAGTACAGTCATTCTCATTATCACTCCACTGGACCTTAACCAGTTTCACCGTCTTCCTCCGGAGTTGCTTCGTATCGTGTTTGATAATACAAACTAGTCTGCGGTTTCCAACTGCCTCGGGTTCTATCTCGATATCATCTAACTGATCTGGTGAAATAGTCATATCAGAATCGTGCATGAACTTCCTTAAATGAGAAACATGAAATACGTTGTGCACTCCCGCCATCTTGTCAAGTAATCCAACTCTATATGCTAAATTCCCAACTTGTTTGAGAACTTGAAATGGACTGACAAACCTTGGTGCTAATTTACCCCTTCTACCAAACTGAATCGCACTCTTTAACAGAGAAATATTGACGACGGAGAATTTCAATTCTCTTCGTCTTTTATCAGCATAACTCTTCTGCTATCTTGCGCAGCCTTCATTAGCTGTTGAATAACCTTGATCTTACCTGAAGTTTCTCTTATTACATCTGGTCAAAGCACAAATTTCTCATCGGTTTCTAACTAACATGATGGTGAGTTGCACGATCTTCCGTACAAAGGTTCAAATGGAGCCATACCAATACTGGACTGATAGCTATTATTATATGCAAACTCAACCAGATGCAAATGCTCATCCCATGAACCCCCAAAATCCAATATACAAGCTCTCAAGAGATCCTCTAATCCTCTAATACACGATTCACCCTCTCTGTTTGACTGTCAGTTTGAGGATGGTACGCGGTACTGAGATGTAATTCTGACCCTAAAGCCTCTTGTAAGCTCTCCCAAAACCCACTAGTAAATAATGGATCTCGGTCATTCACAATACCTTTCGGTACTCCATGAAATCTCACTACCCACTTCGTATACAGTTCCGTTAACTTAGCTGTCATTCTATTCGACTTGACCGGTATAAACCTTGCACTTTTGATCAACAGATCCACAATCACTCAAATACTATCGTGACCCGATCTAGTCCTTGGTAAACCATCAATGAAATCCATTGAGACTTGTTCCCATTTCCATTCGGGAATTTCCAATGGTTGTAACAAACCACTGGGCTTCTTTTGCTCGGCTTTAATTAACTGGCAGTTCTAAACTTCCCAATGTCTCTCTTCATCCCTTCCTAGTAGTATGTCTGCTTCTTGTCTCGAAACATTTTGTTAGCACCATGATGTATAGTCAGCTTTGAGTGATGACACTCTCTGAGCACTTCATCTCTCAATCCATTGACGTTGGGTACAACCAGCCTCTCATCCTTTCGAAGCCATCCTTCTCGATCAAGTCCATACTTGTTCATTCTCTCGCCGTTGATGCCCATCTCTACCTTGGAGATGATTTCCATTAGGTTGGTATCATCCCTCTAACTGGAACCAACCCGCTCAATCAAAGTCTGTCTGATCGTCAAACTTGTTAACATCTCTGGATCCAATTCGCACTTAGATCTGAAATCATATCCCGCGATATACTCCAGTTGCTTCCATTCAAGAAACATAGCTCCCAAATTGGCATGTCTCCTACTTAATGCATCAGCTACCACATTGCCCTTCCCGGGTGTGTATGCGATATTGAAATCATATGAAGCCAAGAACTCTAACCATATCTGCTGACAAAGATTTAAATCCTTTTGGGAGAAAAGATACTTTAAAGACTTATGATCGGTAAACAACTCGAATCTTTCTCCCAAGAGGTGGTGTCTCCACATCTTCAAAGCGAATACGATCGCTGCCAATTCCAAATTATAGGTAATATATCTTTTCTCATGCGGTTTCAGTTGCCAACTAGCATAAGATACAACCCTACCTCCTTGCACCAGTACAACACCTAGTCCGGTACCACAGGCATCCATGTATACCGTCATCTCTTCGTTCCCATTAGAAATAACTAACATTAGTGCATACGTTAACTTCTCTTTTAAGGTTTTAAATGCATTCTCACACCTTTTGTCCTAAACAAAGGCTTGATTCTTTTTGGTCAACTGAGTTAATAGTGCCTCTATTTTGGAGAAGTCTTGGATAAACTTACAATAATATCCCTCTAATCCCAAGAAACTTCTCACGTCCGTTTCATTCTTGGGCATAGACCAGTCTTGCACCGTAGCCACCTTCGCAGGATCCATGGCAACACCATTCTCTGAAACAACATGGCCCAAGAACCTCACTTCCCTCCTCCAGAAGTGACACTTAGAAAATTTCGCTTTTAATTGGTGTTTCCTCAACACCTCCATCACTGTCCTCAGATGTCCCTTGTGTTCTTCCTCTGTCCTCGAGTAAACCAAGATATCGTCCATGAACACAAGAACAAACTTATTTAACTGACCTCTAAAAATCCTATTCATAAGATCCACAAAATATGCGGGTGCATTGGTCAGTCCGAATGGCATGACTCGTAGAATCCAAACGGCGTCCGAAATGCCGTTTTAGGTTACTCTCAGCTGCTACTCAGAGCTGATGAAATCCTGGAGATCTAACCGGGAAAACACTCTTGCTCCACTCAGTTGATCAAACAAATCATCTATCCGTGAAAGAGGATACTTATTCTTCCTAGTCACCTTGTTCAACTCGCGGTAGTCCACACATAAGCAAAGGGAACCATCGGTCTTGGTAGCAAATACAACTGGTGCTTCCCACTCGGAAACACTTCTTCGGATAAATCCCTTCTTTAAAAGATCGCCTACTTGCACTTCGAGCTCTCGCTGCTCCCGTGGCGCCATACGACGAAGAGGCATCACTATAGGTCTGACATATTTCACTAAATCAATCTGAAACTCGATCTCTCGGTGTGGTGGAAGTCTAGTCACTTCCCCGAAGTTGTCCAGATACTCGCCAGCAATAGGCACATCTGATAACTCATCATGCAGGATGTCGAGGGAATTTAGACAATTAGCCATCACCCCATCGCTAGGTAAGTAACCCAATACCACCCTCTTCCCATCATCCGCTCTAATGGTCATCGAAGACCCCTCACAGTCTACCATCACCTCATACCTTTGGACCAGTCGACTCCCAAAATAATGCCAAACCCAGTAAAGCCAAAGCAAAGCAATCACAAACAAACATGCATCCATGACTCGATAAGACCAAATTACAACAATTCATACAAAGGCTAGTCGAACCATCGATCGGGTTCATAACAACCAAAGGTCTATCGACAATCTCGGGTTCCAATTCCAACCTATCTACCAGGTCACTAGACACAAAGGAATGAGAAGCCCCGGTACCAAACAGTACTTGAATAGGAACATCATAAATCGAAAGCATACCTTGAATAATGACACCCTTTTCTTTCTCCGCCGCAGTTTGGGGTATTCGACAAAGAAAGAACAGCGTTGATAGCATATGCTTTCATGATCTTCTTCTCCTTAGGAGGTTGTGGACATTTATCCTTGTGATGTCCCATTTGGCCGCAATTGAATCATTCGCTGGCTTTGCTCGACAATCTCTGGCATAATGGCCCTTCTTGGCACAGCTAAAGCACTCGATATCTTTCTTACTCTTCTTTTTCTGACCATCCTTGGTTTGGTTCTGTTTTCTCTTATTCTGAGAATTCTTATTGCCTTCACCGCTTGCCCGTGGGTTCGGCTCCTCAGTAGATGTAACAACGGCCTCAGTCTTTGGCTTAGGGTAAATGCTTTCCGACCTCAATGCCTTTTCCCACAATAGATTCGAATGTCTCATCGATATGGTTTATAAGCCTTTCCCCCAAGTACCCATCTAGGTCAGTTATGAACTTCTCATTCTTCTTCTTAGCAGTATTGATAAGAGATAATCCATATTTCGATAAGGTATAAAACTCAGCAATATATTCCGAGACTGCCCTACTGTTCTGCTTAAGCTCTAAAAAAATTCCTGAACAATTCTGATTTCTGAGCAGTTGGAATAAGTTTATCACTGAAGCGAGTCTTAAACTGATTCCAAGTAATTTGATCATCTAGAGTAGTTACGTTAATATCATTCCACCAATTCATTGCCTGTCCTTAAAGTTGACACAATGCTAGCTTTCTCTTCATTGCATCATTGATCCCCAAATCTTCGAAGAAGCGCTCACAACTATCAAGCCAATCTTGAACCTCGGTAGCTGATTCTATTCCATGGAACGACTTCCTACCAAGACTAGTATAATCCTTATTAAGCTTGGCGAAATCGGCTCTAGGCGCCTGCACTACTATACCACCACCGTTAGCAGCATTAGGAACTGCTCCCTGAGCATCCCTAAGCATCTCTCGCATGAAGACAGTAAAGATCGTCCTTATATTAGGGACATTCCCATTGTTGGCCCCAGGACCCGCTCCCTCTTCAACTCCTGATGTGGGGTTCCTCATCGTACTTCTTGTATTTCGGCTCATCGTTCAATCTGTAAAGATAAAACGATTAACCATCTCTTTAGTAGTGCCAGTGCAGTGCGACTTCATCCATAGATATACTAATAATATATACATAGCTTTTGAAAACCAAAATATCACAAATACGCGCTCTCATATACGTATATTATCTCCCGATAGCAAACATCAAACATAGCAATCATCATCACATCTCTCACTCAGTGCGTAAAGCATACGATATCCACCACTTTGATCACCAGATACATTGGGGCCATGACAGAGTCCAACTCGTACAACTATCGCTACGACCACTTTGCCCTTTGGAACCCTGATGGAGTCCAACTATATACAACCTCTGACGCCACTGCACTGGTCCATAGTCAATACCCCCTCCCTCAATAGTGAACCAAAGTTATAGATATCGATAACCCCTTTGCATACGTCCCGCAGCAAAGCCCAACTTCTCTAAGTTACCCATTGGTTCCCATCTGGATCCTGAATAATAACTTCTTATATGGACTTCCTTTGCATCTCGGGTTTTGGTCGAATTGGAATTGGTCTTCAGAAGAGTTCATGATCGTCACGTTGTAGTAACTTCAAATCCGGTTTGGTTCGGTGCTCGTGGTCCACACCCTAGTTCGGTTCGTGCTCATCAGTTCGGCTAGTGCTTTCCATTTGGGTTCGGTTCGTGGTCATTGCCTCGGTTCGAGTCGTGGTGCTCCATGGTGCAGTTCGGTTCGGTCCCTCCTGGTGCGATCCGATACCCACTCTAACTCCAATTCTATGCAAGTGGCCTTCCTTCTCGCCATGCCCCAATCCGGTTTGGTTCAACTCATCCGATCCGATCCCCTAGCCAATTCGATTCCCCTAACCAATTCGATCCCCCTAGCCGATCCGATCCGAATTGCTGCAGAATTTCCAGCAAGCTTGTATTGTCCATTCTCGCCATGTAGCGGCATTTTCAACCATTCTAGCTTTAATAAACAATCATAAAACATACCAAACAGTAGTTACAACATATAGGTTCAATCAAAAAGATCAAAACATCAATCACATAGGCCATTTTAGATCAATCATGCCCAAATCCATGATTTTCCCCTTAATCCCCTAAATTCCGGGATTAGCAAACTTTATCCAAATTAACCCAAATTTATATCAGTGTCATAAAATGATATTTTAGTTTTTTTTTACATATTTTTTCATATTTTTCTTAGTCATAATTTCGCTAATTATAACTAATCACCCATAATTAGTGAATAAACATGCTAATCACTTGCCTTAGCCACAAATGAATGTTAAATCTGAAACTTATATTGATTTGGCATGGATTCCTATGTAGTGCAGCAGCTCTATCTGGATTTGGATGCTAATCCGCCTTGATTTGATGTAGATTTGCTTAATATGTGATTAGAAAGTGATTATAGAGAGATTTGGAAGATGGAGGCTATTACTAGGGTTAGGGAAATGTTTGTGGCGGCTGGAAAAATAAAAAGGAATCATTCTCTAACTCCTTTCAGCTCTCCCATAACCCTAATCCCGAAATGGGTTATGGACCTAGCTGCTAATCACCCTATTAAGCCCGATTATGTTGTTTTTCATCTTCCAAACCTTATTTCAGTCATATCTCCCAAACGGTAAGTCCGTTTGATTATTGTGACCACTCTACGAAAAGGTAAACCATTATCCTAATCTAATGGAGGTAGTTTCAGGTCAAAACTCCTTACCAATCAAAAGTTATAGGCGAAACAAGATTCGCTAGGAGCAAAATGGTCATTTAAAATTCGGCAAAAAATCGTGAATGTGGGAAATGACCCAAAGTCGTTTCCCAAAATTACACAACCATATGACTTCGTATGAAAATAAAATAAATATTCTACGATCCTCCGATACGTAGAATGCGAGTCATTACAGCTTTATACAACGTTTTTATTAGGATATCTGATGATTTACGATCGATGTCTTCACGTGAATTCTACATCGGTTATTTATAAAGAATCACTGTTAAAAAAGACGACTACATCAGTAACTTTTAAAGAACCGATGTTACTTGTTGTTATATACATCGGTTTTCTGTAGCAATCGATATAAAAGATGGTTTATTACATCACTTTTTTTAGCGTCTGATGCTATAGGCTCCTTATTAGATCATTTTGTTTAAACATAACTGATATTGAATAATAACATTGTTGCAAATAATTTAAATATTCAAATAGTATTTTTTATTTAGTAAAATATTTTATACACCATTGTACATTGCACTGTTATTCATACATTCTATTTTATATACATTACATCTCTCACTACAATACACTCAATGTAACTCAATTTATACACTGATTCTTCGTTTGCTTCCAGTTCAATCCAGTTACCTATATATCTATCACATAATAAACGAAACAATATAGGTTCTTTAGTCATGGAAATAGAAATAAATGAAGCATGCACACAAGACAACCAAAATTGTGTACACAACAAAACTGTTATTGTTGTATCTGTATTTCTTGTGCACACAGCAAAATTGTGCACACGGCAAAATTGTGCACACAACAAAACTAAATGGTCCATATCACAAAAATGGATAAGGGAATCATACATAAAGCACAACAAAAGCAATGAGGCAGATGCACAGATGGTATAATATAGGGTGGGTTTGTTGTATATACGTATACTGCCGATACGTGTATACGCAAACAAAATGTTTACATATACACGTATGTGCGGCAGCTACCACATATACACAATCATGTTCAAAACTAGGCAAGGGAAGCAAACTAAACATGATTATAACCCAACAAATAGAAATGCACCAGTATGAATAAAGCATAGGCTAAATGCATGCAATAACTAAGGATCAGATTAAATTCCAATTTAAAATGAAACAAGTGCAAATATGCATAAAGTCAAGATACATCAAGTAACAATAGTGCAAACCTAGTCAAGTGCAGTATTTTTTTTCTTATTAAAATCAAATGGCAAATTATAAGTGGGTTATCAAGTAAAGAATTCTGGTCTTATTTTAATGTATGCAACAAAATAACAGTGGCAAATGCATAAAGCAAAACATATAGAGAAAGACAACAATGACCTAAAAATAACTTGAACAAATGGAAAGGGGCAGATAAATGACAGTACTAAGTTTTATTTAACCAATGTAATCATATGAGTTTAGATGCCTAACCATTTAAGCTCAGATTTTTTGATAGGGGTTCACAACTGGATACAACAAATGAGGTGACAACTGAGCACATACTTTTTTTACACATGATTCTCGTGCACTAATACACACACATATACATATAAATATGTGTATACATATGTTGACACCGGTTAATACAGGTTAAAAATACACAAACTTGTCAACATGGGGAAATACTAACATACTATCAACATTTCATGAAATACACAACTCAACGTACAGAGGAGGAATGGACATGGCAAAGTAGGATGTAATAACGGACAGTAGCAAGCATTTATCACAAGTGTGAGCAGCGAACAAATGAATGAGTCCGAAACACACCACACATAAATATGTACACATACATGTGTATGTATGCATGTATATGTGTGTGTGTGTGTATATATATATGTATGTATGTATGTATGTATAAATTGAGTGTGTGTAAATTTATGCAGTAAACAAGGTGACCAACAACTATCAAACATAACGTAAAGCAGAAATTCATGTATAAAGTGTCTAACATACCCATAGTAGTTGTGCTCCATTTTCTAGCTAGGAGTGAGACTTAAGCTTGTGGTTCCTGTAGAGGTGTCCGACAACAATAGGAACATCGCTCGAAGTTGGTGGGATTAGAGTAATTAGAAACATTCACTTTTGACTAGCCTTATCCCACCAACTCGGATGACGTTCCTATTATTGCGAACAGCTCCACCGAAACCACAAGCTCATGTAATAATTCCAAAAGATCAAAATTTCCAAAGGTGTTGTTGGTTTCACAAGTAATAATTTGTATGCTACCGGAGGCCTTAAAGTCCTTCAAGTAAGAAGCACACTAAGGTAGCATACAAATTATTACTTATGCAACTAACAACACCTTTGGAAATTCTGATCTTTGGAAATTTCGCAAATTAAAGGCCTTAAAACCGCTAAGTAGATCAACCTATAATCACAATTAAGATACACTCATTAGGAACCACTAAATATATTTCAAACAAAAAAATCATGTATAAAGTGTCAACATAACTGCAATAGCTTTGCTCCCTTTTCGAGCTAGGGGTGAGGCTCAATCTTGTGGTTTTGATGAAACTGTCTGGCAACTACATGAACGTTGTCCGAAGTTCATGGGATTAAGCTAATCAAAATCGTCCCCTTTTGACTAGCATTATCACACCAACTCGGATGACGTCTCTATTGTTGCGAATAGCTCGACCGAAACCACATGCTCAAGCCTTACCCCTAACCGGTGCAAAAACCACTAAGTAGATCAACCTATAATCATTGGAGACACTCGGCAAAAACCACTAAATATAACTCGAACAAATTTTTTATTTTTTTTATTGTTGCCTCAGGTATTTGAGTTATCTGTCATCATCTTTTGATTTTATATCATATGTTCTTGTCAGTTTGACCAAGTGTAGTATCCGTTCTTATCACTTTTGAGCAAGTATACGTATGCTAACAATTTGTATATACAGGTAAATACTATAAGTCATGTTTCCAAGCATGCAACATTAAGTAAGACATAAAATCAACAAGAAGCAACCGAGTACCAAGCATGCATGGATGCTAGACATGCAGGAATGAACACATCACGGCGATAGGAGTGTATGAGTTATCACATATATAAAACTCATACATATATAAATAAAAAACAAAGCAAGTATACAAAATATCATAAATAAAATACAATTGCTACAAGAAACAAATTCTTATCAGTGTAGCAACAACCATTAAATTATATTAACTCCCATTTAAGCTAAAAATTATATAAACCTATATACAAAGATTACATTTTTCTGAGTGAATGTATGAATTGAGCAACAAAAATAGCAGATCAAAGTCACTTGAATCGGTCAATCAAAATTAGACTAGAAAATAGGAGTTTAAACTCCTATTCAAAACTCAATCATTATTAGCATATGAGTGTATTCGAGTTCAAGCTTAAACATAAACCGTGCCTGAGATAAGAGGACAGATCGAGCAAAGCAATAAACAGAACCACTTACAATTTTCCAATTGCTACCCTGCTCGAGATAAGAGGACGGATTTGAAAGCAAAGCATTAGTTCTTATTAAAAACCCTAATTTGAAGGAGGAAAACGCTTCCACTTCCATTCATGCTTGACCGCTAGCAGTGGCTCGCGATTTGCAGGTGGTAGCGAGGCGATTTGGAGGTGACCAGGCGAGACGATTGAGGAAACGACCGAGGGATTCGTTTATCTTTTTTTTAAAGAATAGAAAGCACGTGAAATGACTTTTGGAGATGCCTTTTTCACGGCCGAAGGTAATAGTTCTTTTTAAAAGATATACATCGGTTGTTTAGAGAACCATTTAACATCGCTTTAAAATTTACTGATATTAAAAGAACTTTTAACATCGGTGGCTTTATAAACCGATGTTAAAAGGGTGATAGTCTATTCCACTTTATCTAGTACTGTATAACCCAGTATCCTCCTTTTAACAATCCCTATGTCATATTCATTGGTTCTAAAGTGTTGTAAAACTCTATAACTCTTTTTCAAAATTTCTGACTATAACGACCCATATTCTACGTATCGGAGAATCCTTGAATCTTTATTTTATCTTCATATGATGTTGTATGGCGGTATAACCTTAGGAAATGACTATTAGGGTCATTTCTTACTATTACCATTTTTACCGAATTTTACTGTGACTATTTTACCCCTAGCGAATCTTGTTTCGCCCATAACTTTTTATTGGTAAGGAATTTAGACCTGAAACCACTTTGATTTTATTCATATGATGTTTTCTCATTACGTATAGTGGTCACACAAGCTAACAGACTAGCTATTTGAGAGGAATGACTGTATTAAGATTTGAACTGGTTTAGCAGCCATTGGGTTGCGTATGAGACCAAAGTCAATTTCGGGATTAGAGTTATGTGGAGACTAAATGGAGTAGGTGAATTATTCATCCTCACTTTCACAACTCCCAAGAAAGGTCCCATCAACCTCTAATGGCTTCCATCCTCTAAAACACTTTCTGATCCCTTCCTTAATTAGCCTAAGCCTAAGATTAACAAAGATTTAAACATCCCAACGTCAAATCAAGCTTTAGGCTGCTGCATAACATTGGGATCCAAGCTAAATCATCATCAATTTTAGATCTAATTATTTTGGGCAATTAAGGTGAGTGATTAATATCATTGCTCATATATTAGGGTTGATTAATATATAATCACCTCTGAAAATTATAGAAAAATGCTCATAAACCATGGTTTAATATGTTATTGTACATATGTGAAATTGGATTAATTTGATTAAGTTCTGTGAATCTCAAAAACTAGGAAAGCCAAAATAGCAATACTTCCCTAACCTCGTTGTGATGATTTTCTTTACGTTATTAACCTATATGTTGTTTTAGTTGTTCGATATGCCAAGACATTGCCTAGAAATGTTAGGATGGATGCAAACATCATTGTATGGTGAAATAGGACGTTAAAAACCATTCTGGAAGTATTTTGGGTTAAAAACCATTCTAGAAATATCAGAATAGTGTTGATACAAAGAATATTTTGGGTTATTGTGTGGTAAAAACCATCTGTGTTTATGTGTGGATCGGTCATATGATTATCCTTTATTCAAAAAGGATTTTTAAAGTTAAACCAAATGGTTGGAGTTTACTCACATCAGTCCCATGACTGACCTAGATTTTATTTTGTTTTTTCTATACCCTAAACTCTTAGGTGCCTAAATTTGTACGGATAATCAAGTAGTCGGGATTTTACAGATGTACTTGGACGAGCTTGGAGCAGGAAGCTCAACATTAGATAACTATTATTTATTTCCGCTGTGACGAATGTATTGTACTCTAATAATGGTATGTTATATAATTACTGATTTGTATTTCAAAAGTTATGTTATATAATATAATCAATTCATTCCACTGTGAGATTTGTGTCTACACTGATGTTGTGTTATTGTGATCATCTTTTTTCTATTCTAACTTTCTTTCTTTCTATTTCTCACCTTTTAACTTCTTTCTATTAATGATCCGGTAAATTTCTGGTGCTGTAACACCCCACGTCCGTTAGTGTCACTCACAAAGGGAATGCACTAAGTTCTGTGGAGCATTTAGGGTAAAAGATGCAGATAAATTACAAGACAGACATAAATTAAACAGCGGAAAATAAAACTTTGCTTTATTGATAAAATGGTTTGTACAATGGTTTCTTTACAATATCAGAGTATCATCTGTCTTACAAAATAAAGAAGCATAAAAACAACATTTATATTCCCCGATTTTAGCAAGAGCCAGCCATAGCATCTGAAAAGAGAATCCAGGCAAACTTCGACAAATCTTCAAGCTGGGAAAGAGTGGCAGTCCAACTTAACCTGAGCTAAACTATTCCCTCCTTTACTACCTGGGGGGGGGGGGGGAACGGAAGAAAAGAAGACGAAAGAAAAACAGAGTCAGACATAAAGCCTGAGTAAGTTCAGTAACTTCTAGCATGTGAACATGGAAAACAAAACGACATGAATTAACTGAATACAAGATTACACCATGACGATAGGGTCAACAAGATTAGACAAGGTAGTCACAAGATATGCTAAGATAAACTGGATACGCTCTAATACTTTCGTTGCTTCGCTATTTCCTTGTTATAATGGTTTCTATATCTCTGCACCACCTATCTAGTGTCCCAACTAGTAACAATAACGTGATCCCAATCCCTGTATTTTCCATTTCCTTCCGGCATACATTTATTATTTATTACCTAGATCAAATCTAGGGTTTTCTATCAAGTGCTTTCTAGATTTAACTAGAGTTTATGCTATCTGCTGAACGCTTCTCGAGTTCATGCTTTTTCCCACCTAGTTCAACTAGGGATTACGCTACCTGTCGAACGATGCCCCCAAGTCTAGGACACACTACCTTGAGTGGTATATGTTCCTATACTTCCCTACGCATGTATCGCGAATCGTTATCTCTTGTCTAGATGCACATGTCCTGTAATGTGCGGTCCGAGTCCTGTGATAGGGCAAATCAAGGAATACAGAACTCGGTCGGGAGCTTTCAGATATCTGCCGATGCAGATGCTAAGGTCTGTTTTTATTCCAGTGGCTATGGTCCCACTTGACCCCTCCCTCAACTAATGAAAGGCACACCTTGTAAAATGAGAACTATAAGCCGGCCCCCGGTGCCCCACTATCCTATGGCCATCCGCAACCATAACTAGATAGCAAGTATATGGTCTTTTGGAGTTCTCCGCCTTTCCGCTTCACGTATCACGATTGACTCAAGATGGATGGTAGACGACGAGTTGCTATCACAGGGCTACCGTTTGCTCGCCGAATCACGCCAGTCCATCCTAGTCTTTAGGTTGCCATGTATTGCAACCAAGGCATACCCCTGGTTCTTCTACGCAGACCTTAACCTCTGTGGGCCCAGGTAGATCATCTGCAGCCTCACAGAGGGATACCAAGAGTACCCTCACGTCCCCTCGAAGCCTCGGGCTTCGTAACCCAATTCGTTGGAGCCTTCTCTCTATTCAGACGGACATTCACTCCTTCCCGTGTTATACTAAGAATTACTACTTAGTTGTACTAACTAAGATTTACCACTTAGTTTCCAGAATCGTTGTTTTCTAAGGTTTACTACTTAGTTCCCTTTCCCGTCAATTTGGATTGGTTAAGTGTCATTAGTCAATTCAAGCCAACTTAACCCTCTTCATTCATCCTGTTATACTGGTTAAGTGTTATCGGTAATTCATGTTGACTTAACCCCACCACAAACCAAGTTATATTGGTTAAGTATTTCTTATTACTTAACCCTACCCATTCACCCTATATTGGTTAAGTGTTCCTTTTTATCTTAACCTTGCCCGTCTGTCTAACAGGTTATTAATGGTTAAGTATTATCCCTTCATGTTTAGACTTACCCCTATTCTTTTATCACCATCTGATGGTTAAGTGTTCAAGTTTACTTAACCCTACGGTCTAGCCCAGCTAACATATCAAACTGGCTAAGTGTATTAAATCTTACTTAACCCCAACCTCTAGTCTAGTTAACATGTAAATTTGGCTAAGTGTATTAACTTTACTTAACCCCACTTTCTAGACTAGTTAACATGTTAATTTGGCTAAGTGTTTTCTTAGTTACTTAACCTCTACAAATCTCGTCTTGTTACCATGAGTTTGGTTAAGTGTCCCTGTGGACTTAGCCCTCCGTTCTAGCTTAACTGAGCTTAAGTTGGTTAAGTGTTCCTATGGACTTAACCCTCCCATTCTAGCTTAACTGTATGAACCTAACCCCACCTACCAGTCTTGTTATCATGTTGAGTTGGTTAAGTGTCTTAGTTAACTTAACCCTAGCATTCTTGTTATAGCTTTAACTAAATAAATTAAAGCCACGACCACTCACATTAGATAGATATTGTTGCGATTACTGGATGTGCCGGTTGGTTTCGGGCAGGTTTACATCGCAACTCAGTCTAACCTCGGGTTAGGCCTATTCGTGTTTTCTAGTTCAAGGGGTTTTGATAAATTTTCAAATCAGGTTTTGAAAGTAACCATCCTGTCCGTCGGATCAGTTAGGGATAGACAGAGAGAGTAGGAAACTTGTATTTTCCAAACTCAAGCCTAGACACTATCCTCTCTGTCACCCTAGAACTTTCTGGTTTATTATTAAAAGAGATGTCGTTAACCAACCTTTAATTTGTCTAAATTAACATTTCCTCATTTAGGACAAATTTTATAAGTAAATTAGTCCTAATTTACTTATTTCCCAATTACTCTTTTAATGTAAGTTATCAACATTTATTCTTATGGCCCATTTTCCCCTCTATATCATGTTTATGCTTTTTGGTATGTAAACCATACCAAATGAAGTGTCACTAACCATGATTTTGCTAATCCTGACAATTACTCCCAATTATGGCCAATTTTATGCCAATATACTTATCGAGCCAAATTAGCTAATCCAATTCTGATTTAACATTCTAATTCATGTCAAACTAGACTTATTACTCTAGTTCACAATACAAGATTCAAATTACACATCTTATAATTTATGTCAAATTTATCCAATTTGCATTTCTATGAACATGCCATAATACATGTTCCCAATTTATGCCAATTTCCAAGTTGAACTACGTTTTAGTAAATTTCATATTTTGTCCCAAATCGCATTCCCACCGCTCGTATAATCGTGATTCAATCTAAATTATAGATTCGCAGAAAATAGGGAATGAACCAAAGATTGCTATGAAAAGGATAGATATAACAACTGGCATAAAATGGTTTTGAATAACGACGTAGGTTCAAGAACATGGGTAGACCTAACTTAATAGGTAAATTCCCAAGGTCTAAAACCAAGAATAGACAGAACAGATTCAAGAACATGGGTAGACCTAACTTAATAGGTAAATTCCCATAGTCTAAAACCAAAGAAAACCAAGGACAAGCAGAATAAATAATCGGGTTTAGCCCCAAATCTCAAAATCACAGAACTTAAGCAACACTTTCCTAGTCAGGAATCATGGAGGTTTAATCACAGATGTTCTTGTTATGTCACAGAGAATAGTTTATGTTAATCAAAGGCATAGGTTTTGTCAAGGAAGTAATCCTCATAGTCATAGTCACAATCATAGGCAATGTTCATAGTCATAGGCGGTGTCCATAGTCATAGGCAATGTCCATAGTCATAGGAAAATGTCCATAGTCATAGGCATATGGTTTTTAGGTCCATAGTTTCATAGTCACGGTCTTATTTGTCTTTGAATCATGACAGTTCTTAATTAGGTCCAAAGAGATAGGCACATATTCGAATAGAAAGAAAGAGAATTGGCATATTCTTTTATTCCTTCAATTTCATGTCTTGAACAAAGAAAAACGTTCAAATCTAGAAATAACTGACTTACAGAGATTTAGATTAGAAAAGAAAGATGGCGTTGCTACGATTCGTAGAAAATCATTCGTTGAAGTCGTTTGAACCTCCTTTTGAATCCTAGCTTGAATCTCTTCTTCTTGAAAGTCTTTTGAGCAGCATCTCCTCGTCTTGTTTTATTTTATATATATTATTTATTTATATATTTTAGAGGAGGAGAAGAAGCCATGTCTAACTAGAATCTTCGCAGCATAAGGGTAGAAAAAAAGAATTGTGAATAGAGAAGAAGACCAGGGCTGTTTGTATAGTTGCTCAAGACCTTATCGTACACGCAACGCTGAGTCAGCATTGAACCTAGTTAAGAAAATAGTCCAGGTTCACAGATGAATCTAGTCAAATCTTATCGTACATGCAGTGCTAAGTCAGCATTGGGTCCTGCAAGCTGTTTTGGCGTAGAAATTTGAATTTCGAACTTTTGAATTTCTGGAATTTATTTAACTGTTTTATTCACATGAAATATTCTTATATGTATACAATTCCTTTAACGACCATTTTACGCGTATATATATACGCACAACTTTCATTTTATTTTCAAAATTCAAATGATGTTGCACCGTTATTTAATTCTTGCCATATTTCATTTACTATAGCCTTATCTTAAATTTTATCTTTCGTATGCATATATTTCTGCATATATATATATATATTCTCATGTATATACATATATTTTCTTTATTTCCTTATATGTACGTTCTTATCCTTTCAAATTTTGAATTTGTATATGTACATATATTTGCATGTTCAGTTGGCCCTCTTTAAAACAGAGATAAAAATTATGCTGCCGCCGGGGTTCGAACCCCCGACCTCCATGTTACAAATCCAATGCCTTAACCAACTGAGCTACAAAGACTTTTGATAAGTCTTAGAACAATGATAATTATTGTTCTTTACTTACTTCTCTTTTTTATGTTAGTTACAATACTTAAATTAAACCAATGCATGAATCTTTTTCTTTTAATGTTAATGCATTATGTTTGCAAATCAGTGCATGCAACATATTTACATCGCATGCAACCAATCTTTTTTTTTCATATATTAATTAATTTTCATTATACATCACCATATTAATCCTATCTGTGGATATATATACATTTTTATTACATTAAAAATACGGGGTGTTACATTCTCCCCCACTTAAAAGGATTTCGTCCCCGAAATCTTCTAGTTAGGAAGAATGTGTCCTATCATCCAATCACCCATCTACTCAACCATCCAATCACAGGCATCCATTGTCCTTAAAAGATTTCTAATGCTTTCATGTTCATATGCATAGTGTGTGTATATGTCTTTATCTACTGTAAAATCAGGCGGTCTACTGATTCAGTCGATCTCCTTAATGCGAATCATGTCGGTGCCATGCGTCCAATCATGTATGCAAGCATCCCTAGTTACGTAAATACTACATGCGTGCACGACCATTCATCCATATGATAACATATCAAGCTCAACTTAAATACATATCTGTAAATGCAATATGAAAACGTCCGAACTGATCTAGTGTCTAATACGTATGCATATGCATTCACAAGCAACCATTAGCAACCACTTGCAACCATCAACCATAACATGTTTCAAATACATGTTTACATCCATTGGCTTCTACCTAAGGATCGAAGATACGACCTAGGTGATATACTTTGGAAAGAGAGAAACAATTATGTGCAAAGCTCCTAAACAAAGAAATCAAGGATACACCCTTAAGAAAAAGGGTATGACGCTAGTATCTTGCCTTCTTGAGCTTTACTCCACTGTATCTTAACTAATTTAACTTCACGATTGTGAAGTTTTCCGACCTCCAATTCCAAAATAAACAGATGTCAATCACGGTACCAAGTATACGTACTAAGATGATTAGAGGTTTCCCTCTTATCCGTTATGTCATAACTATAAGAGTCGAAAGGTCACTACGTGCCCTTTGGAGTGCCTACCATAACTATTCATCTCTCCCGCAAACCATCCAAACCGAACTCGACATTCCTCAAGTACAAACCCCAAAGCCCTAAACCAATATCAGACAAGCACCCAAGGAATATCTCCCCCGAATTTAGACGATCTACGTGAGACGATATAAGCAAACTCGATAGCTATTCTCAAATCCCTACTAACAAAAAAAATAAACTGGTCGGACCACCAATTGGATTTGAGACTCTAGTGGGATCTTTCTACTATAAAAGTACTATGGTGCAGAGACCCAACTATGGAAGTGGATATGAACAAATGAGAAGCGCTAGAACCTAAGGAAATAGCACGAACAGAAAACTAGACTCTTCCAACCGGACTACCTTTCTCCTAGGTACGCTTGGTGGCGAAAGCATGTACTTGTCCTTCTGAAAATCTCGTCCTCGTTCTTGCCCTTGTCATTAAGTATATGCCCTATCATACCCTAGTAAAGATACTTCCTCTTGTCTTAGGTTTTATAATTTCTTCCTCCTTCGTGTGCTAAGTCTACATCCATGAATTCCTCATCCTAGGGTTATGCTCCTTAGCCAAACTCCTCATCCCCTTCCGTGTGTAGTCATGTTGAAAAATCTCTCGAAAACTGCCTCCATCGTCCGGAAAACCTTATAAGCTTTGAAAGAAAACTGCCCGTAGATGAAACAACTATGGCTATGGATGGAAGCCGGCCACTACTTTGCCCTACGATGAGGTTACCTCCCAGAAAGCCAGGAGCCCCAGAGACTCAAGAAAGAAGGAGACAAGAATTTAAACAGAGGAAGAGAAGATAGTGCGTATGGCTTTGGGGAATATGTCTTTAAAACAAATCTTTTCTCTTGAAAATGCTTCTTTAACAACCATTTTGAAAATATTTTCTCAAATCCTTTATCTGATCTAGTAACCTTCAGCTCTGATACCACGTGTAACAACCCACATCCGTTAGTGTCACTCACAAAGGGAATGCACTAAGTTCTGTGGAGCATTTAGGGTAAAAGATGCAAATAAAATACAAGACAGACATAAATTAAACAGCGGAAAATAAAACTTTGCTTTATTGATAAAATGGTTTGTACAATGGTTTCTTTACAATATCAGAGTATCATATGTCTTACAAAATAAAGAAGCATAAAAACAACATTTATATTTCCCGATTTTAGCAAGAGCCAGCCATAGCATCTGAAAAGAGAATCCAGGTAAACTTCGACAAATCTTCAAGCTGGGAAAGAGTGGCAGTCCAACTTAACCTGAGCTAAACTATTCCCTCCTTTACTACCTGGGGGGGGGGGGGGGGGAACGGAAGAAAAGAAGACGAAAGAAAAACAGAGTCAGACATAAAGCCTGAGTAAGTTCAGTAACTTCTAGCATGTGAACATGGAAAACAAAACGACATGAATTAACTGAATACAAGATTACACCATGACGATAGGGTCAACAAGATTAGACAAGGTAGTCACAAGATATGCTAAGTTAAACTGGATACGCTCTAATACTTTCGCTGCTTCGCTATTTCCTAGTTATAATGGTTTCTATATCTCTGCACCACCTATCTAGTGTCCCAACTAGTAACGATAACGTGATCCCAATCCCTGTATTTTCCATTTCCTTCCGGCATACATTTATTATTTATTACCTAGATCAAATCTAG
The DNA here is from genome assembly GCA_030737875.1 of Allium sativum. Taxonomy (NCBI): domain Eukaryota; kingdom Viridiplantae; phylum Streptophyta; class Magnoliopsida; order Asparagales; family Amaryllidaceae; genus Allium; species Allium sativum. The sequence goes on along the minus strand of CM060910.1, from coordinate 992,230,870 downwards.
GGTTTTCTATCAAGTGCTTTCTAGATTTAACTAGAGTTTATGCTATCTGCTGAACGCTTCTCGAGTTCATGGTTTTTCCCACCTAGTTCAACTAGGGATTACGCTACCTGTCGAACGATGCCCCCAAGTCTAGGACACACTACCTAGAGTGGTATATGTTCCTATACTTCCCTACGCATGTATCGCGAATCGTTATCGCTTGTCTAGATGCACATGTCCTGTAATGTGCGGTCCGAGTCCTGTGACAGGGCAAATCAAGGAATACAGAACTCGGTCGGGAGCTTTCAGATATCTGCCGATGCAGATGCTAAGGTCTGTTTTTATTCCAGTGGCTATGGTCCTACTTGACCCCTCCCTCAACTAATGAAAGGCACACCTTGTAAAATGAGAACTATACGCCGGCCCCCGGTGCCCCACTATCCTATGGCCATCCGCAACCATAACTAGATAGCAAGTATATGGTCTTTTGGAGTTCTCCGCCTTTCCGCTTCACGTATCACGATTGACTCAAGATGGATGGTAGACGACGAGTTGCTATCACAGGGCTACCGTTTGCTCGCCGAATCACGCCGGTCCATCCTAGTCTTTAGGTTGCCATGTATTGCAACCAAGACATACCCCTGGTTCTTCTACGCAGACCTTAACATCTGTGGGCCCAGGTGGATCATCTGCAGCCTCACGGAGGGATACCAAGAGTACCCTCACGTCCCCTCGAAGCCTCGGGCTTCGTAACCCAATTCGTTGGAGCCTTCTCTCTATTCAGACGGACATTCGCTCCTTCCCGTGTTATACTAAGAATTACTACTTAGTTGTACTAACTAAGATTTACCACTTAGTTTCCAGAATCGTTGTTTTCTAAGGTTTACTACTTAGTTCCCTTTCCCGTCAATTTGGATTGGTTAAGTGTCATTAGTCAATTCAAGCCAACTTAACCCTCTTCATTCATCCTGTTATACTGGTTAAGTGTTATCGGTAATTCATGTTGACTTAACCCCACCACAAACCAAGTTATATTGGTTAAGTATTTCTTATTACTTAACCCTACCCATTCACCCTATATTGGTTAAGTGTTCCTTTTTATCTTAACCTTGCTCGTCTGTCTAACATGTTATTAATGGTTAAGTATTATCCCTTCATGTTTAGACTTACCCCTATTCTCTTATCACCATCTGATGGTTAAGTGTTCAAGTTTACTTAACCCTACGGTCTAGCCCAGCTAACATATCAAACTGGCTAAGTGTATTAAATCTTACTTAACCCCAACCTCTAGTCTAGTTAACATGTAAATTTGGCTAAGTGTATTAACTTTACTTAACCCCACTTTCTAGACTAGTTAACATGTTAATTTGGCTAAGTGTTTTCTTAGTTACTTAACCTCTACAAATCTCGTCTTGTTACCATGAGTTTGGTTAAGTGTCCCTGTGGACTTAGCCCTCCGTTCTAGCTTAACTGAGCTTAAGTTGGTTAAGTGTTCCTATGGACTTAACCCTCCCATTCTAGCTTAACTGTATGAACCTAACCCCACCTACCAGTCTTGTTATCATGTTGAGTTGGTTAAGTGTCTTAGTTAACTTAACCCTAGCATTCTTGTTATAGCTTTAACTAAATAAATTAAAGCCACGACCACTCACATTAGATAGATATTGTTGCGATTACTGGATGTGCCGGTTGGTTTCGGGCAGGTTTACATCGCAACTCAGTCTAACCTCGGGTTAGGCCTATTCGTGTTTTCTAGTTCAAGGGGTTTTGATAAATTTTCAAATTAGGTTTTGAAAGTAACCATCCTGTCCGTCGGATCAGTTAGGGATAGACAGGGAGAGTAGGAAACTTGTATTTTCCAAACTCAAGCCTAGACACTATCCTCTCTGTCACCCTAGAACTTTCTGGTTTATTATTAAAAGAGATGTCGTTAACCAACCTTTAATTTGTCTAAATTAACATTTCCTCATTTAGGACAAATTTTATAAGTAAATTAGTCCTAATTTACTTATTTCCCAATTACTCTTTTAATGTAAGTTGTCAACATTTATTCTTATGGCCCATTTTCCCCTCTATATCATGTTTATGCTTTTTGGTATGTAAACCATACCAAATGAAGTGTCACTACCCATGATTTTGCTAATCCTGACAATTACTCCCAATTATGGCCAATTTTATGCCAATATACTTATCGAGCCAAATTAGCTAATCCAATTCTGATTTAACATTCTAATTCATGTCAAACTAGACTTATTACTCTAGTTCACAATACAAGATTCAAATTACACATCTTATAATTTATGTCAAATTTATCCAATTTGCATTTCTATGAACATGCCATAATACATGTTCCCAATTTATGCCAATTTCCAAGTTGAACTACGTTTTAGTAAATTTCATATTTTGTCCCAAATCGCATTCCCACCGCTCGTATAATCGTGATTCAATCTAAATTATAGATTCGCAGAATATAGGGAATGAACCAAAGATTGCTATGAAAAGGATAGATATAACAACTGGCATAAAATGGTTTTGAATAACGACGTAGGTTCAAGAACATGGGTAGACCTAACTTAATAGGTAAATTCCCAAGGTCTAAAACCAAGAATAGACAGAACAGGTTCAAGAACATGGGTAGACCTAACTTAATAGGTAAATTCTCATAGTCTAAAACCAAAGAAAACCAAGGACAAGCAGAATAAATAATCGGGTTTAGCCCCAAATCTCAAAATCACAGAACTTAAGCAACACTTTCCAAGTCAGGAATCATGGAGGTTTAATCACAGATGTCCTTGTTATGTCACAGACAATAGTTTATGTCAATCAAAGGCATAGGTTTTGTCAAGGAAGTAATCCTCATAGTCATAGTCACAATCATAGGCAATGTTCATAGTCATAGGCGGTGTCCATAGTCATAGGCAATGTCCATAGTCATAGGCAAATGTTCATAGTCATAGGCATATGGGTTTTAGGTCCATAGTTTCATAGTCACGGTCTTATTTGTCTTTGAATCGTGACAGTTCTTAATTAGGTCCAAAGAGATAGGCACCGATTCGAATAGAAAGAAAGAGAATTGGCATATTCTTTTATTCCTTCAATTTCATGTCATGAACAAAGAAAAACGTTCAAATCTAGAAATAACTGACTTACAGAGATTTAGATTAGAAAAGAAAGATGGCGTTGCTACGATTCGTAGAAAATCATTCGTTGAAGTCGTTTGAACCTCCTTTTGAATCCTACCTTGAATCTCTTCTTCTTGAAAGTCTTTTGAGCAGCATCTCCTCGTCTTGTTTTATTTTATATATATTATTTATTTATATATTTTAGAGGAGGAGAAGAAGCCATGTCTAACTAGAATCTTCGCAGCATAAGGGTAGAAAAAAAGAATTGTGAATAGAGAAGAAGACCAGGGCTGTTTGTATAGTTGCTCAAGACCTTATCGTACACGCAGTGCTGAGTCAGCATTGAACCTAGTTAAGAAAATAGTCCAGGTTCGCAGATGAATCTAGCCAAATCTTATCGTACATGCAGTGCTAAGTCAGCATTGGGTCCTGCAAGCTGTTTTGGCGTAGAAATTTGAATTTCGAACTTTTGAATTTCTGGACTTTATTTAACTGTTTTATTCACATGAAATATTCTTATATGTATACAATTCCTTTAACGACCATTTTACGCGTATATATATACGCACAACTTTTATTTTATTTTCAAAATTCAAACGATGTTGCACCGTTATTTAATTCTTGCCATATTTCATTTACTATAGCCTTATCTTAAATTTTATCTTTCGTATGCATATATTTCTGCATATATATATATATATCCTCATGTATATACATATATTTTCTTTATTTCTTTATATGTACGTTCTTATCCTTTCAAATTTTGAATTTGTATATGTACATATATTTGCATGTTTAGTTGGTCCTCTTTAAAACAGAGATAAAAATTATGCTGCCGGCGAAGTTCGAATCCCCGACCTCCATGTTACAAATCCAATGCCTTAACCAACTGAGCTACAAAGTCTTTTGTTAATAAGTCTTAGAATAATGATAATTATTGATCTTTCTTTACTTCTCTTTTTCATGTTAGTTACAATATTTAAATTAAACCAATGCATGAATCTTTTTCTTTTAATGTTAATGCATTATGTTTGCAAATCAGTGCATGCAACATATTTACATCGCATGCAACCAATCTTTTTTTTTCATATATTAATTAATTTTCATTATACATCACCATATTAATCCTATCTGTGGATATATTTACATTTTTAATTACATTAAAAATACGGGGTGTTACAGGTGCTTAGTTAGTTGACATGGTATTTGCGTTAATAATCAGAATCGGGAACTCGTCGGTTCATTACAGAGCTACTTGCATTAGTGGATGAACTACCCATTTTAGAACGATATTTATTGTTTTTATGTTTTTCATACATCACATCAACAAGTGCATCTATTTTTTCCTCATTCCCTGTCCATCTTCTTCTGCTTGATCGAACCTTGGAAGAAGAACATACGCTACGTATTTGTGTAGATTGTTGAAACAACTGTTGCGTGTTGATGTCTTCAAAGGAGACTTGAAAACAGTATGTTTCCCATGTTCGGTTGAAATATGTGTGTGAGATATCTTATGGAGGAGGAGAATGAGGTGACTGTTGATGATTAAAACCTTCAGCACTATCGGGAGTGAAAGCATCGATATCGGTTGCTATATTGTTACTAAAATTTTGTTCAAGTTCGTTCAACTTGCCTATTAGTCGTCTCCTATATTTCAAACCAAGTTGCCAAACTCCTAAAATTTAAAAGAAACATAAATCAGTTGCGATAAATTAGAAACATAAACCGAGTTCGAAAAAGATAAAATGTATTACCTTTGCGCGCTCGATTCACCAAAGTTTGCGTACACTAATCGTTCCTCAAACATTATCCTATCATATCACGTGTCCGTTTTGTTTCTCATGTTTTGCCAAACCCCCCATTCTTCTTCAGCGCGTCGTATTTGTCCGTAACTTGTTCGATAGTGAACGGTGATTCGTTCAGAATGCCCACTAAATCCATGTTTGGTCCTATCATTATCTTCTTATAAGTTCCTTTTGAAATGTCCAGTAGTTTGATAAACTTCTACAACTATTTGAAAAAATGCAAATTTTACGTAAGCTGACCAAATTCTTGGGTTGTGAAGGGCATTTCTCTGTACATTATGTTCGACCATTTTTGAGACAAAAATATTTTAAAAAAACCTTAAAAAAGATACAAATTGGATAAGAAACGATATAAAATCACCAGAATACGATGCTATCAGGACAAATGCTCAGATTTAATAATTTTTAGAATGAAAGTGAGTTAGGAGAGTGATAGAAGAAGATGATTACATAGAAGGAGTTGAAAATATGGTCGTTGTAGGGGAGACGTTCGCGTCCGATGCGTCGGAAGGTTTGGACGCGAAAGGCTCACCCATGACGATTTGTTTGAATTGAACACTTTAGTGAGGTGCATGTCTGACGCGTCATCTGTCCATAAAAAGAAGACTGTGCTATTAGCATCCCGCTAATTACTCTTCACCCCTCATACAAAATATTAAAATAATAATGTCAATTTGGGGTTTTTATCCTCAAGGATAAACTGAACAAAAAAATGTTTCATAAGGATAAAAGGATAAAATTTTATCTATAAGGACAAATTTTAGTGTAAAGGGAGGAATTCAGGGGGTCATTGTAATTTCAATATTTACACTAAAATTTGTCCTTATGGACAAAATTTTAGTCCCTTGTCCTTATAGAATAATTTTTTGTTCATTTTATCCTTCAGGATATTTTCCTATTTCAATTTTACCCTTAAATTAGTAATTACGCATTTTGTTAACTTTAATTAATAATTCTAGTTGCTCTTCACCGTGACAATGATCGAAATCAACCAATATTTTAAGGGCGAGTTGATTTAATCAACCGTATCCTCGATTGCAACTCAGCAAAATCGTTGTCTAATTTTCGAAAACTATTATAATGTCGCTATTATGATCTTCTTTTCCCATATTTGTTTCCTTGTTATTTGCATTTTTTTAATTACAGATTGTAGATTGCATAGGTGCTAGGGTTTTGATGGAGAAACGAATAGCTGTCAAAGGATGTAAAAAAAGGAAAATTAACATAAATAATGAAAAAAAGGATAATTAAGGAAGAAGCAGGGTGAAAAAAGAAAAACTAAGATGAAGATCATTTTTTAAAATTACCGAGGTGGGGATAGCAAATTGGGGTTGAGAGCAGATGAGCCTAAAAAGAAAGCTACCCAAACTTTCTGAAACTGACGCAAATAAATTCAACTACATAAATCCCCCAGTTTTATTCTCCTTGGGATTTTTTGTAAATGGCAAATTCATCAACCGATTGCGGTGGAGGCTGCAGCAGAGAAGGTGAGGAGGCTGGAAGCAGAGAGAACTTGCACCAGCAACAAACTGATCAAGAACCGATTTCCAGAACAGCGGGGAAAGGAAAATCTTGTACAGGATGTCTTTATTATACATCTCTCTCTAAACAGTACGGTCGTAACCCTAGATGCCTCGGTTTAACCCGAACTGTTCCCCAAGGTTTGATTTATTTCATTTGTTCTCTAATTGATATATGTGCTTTATATCGTCAGTGTTTTTCTGTCTAGATCCATTATTGATGTTTATGATTCTAACGAGCAAGCTGTCGTTTTATCCACCGCTTTGAGGTGTATTGATCAAAATTCTTACAAATGACACAGAGACAAACAAACCTCAGCTAGGATTCATATGCCCAGTAGGTTGATGCAGATTGAATTGAGATGTACTAGAGACTAACATAATGAAATGATTGCTGACATTGATGAGATAAAGTTAGGATTTTATGTGATGTTCGACATTTTTTTTAATTGATATCTTCTGCTTTAGTATACTGAAAGTATGTTGTATCTTTATATGTTGACTGAATAATTCATATACATTAGATTGTATATTCATAAAATGAATATCTTAAATAAGGAATAATAAAACATGAGAAACAGTTAGAAGAAAGTAGATATATCAAAAGGAGAACACGCTAGGCATTCAAAACGTTGGAAAGTTTAAGTTTATTGATTGTAAAGGGCATGACATTCCATATAATGGTTTACGCCTGAAATAGGAGCAATGTTGAGTAGTGTTTGTTCCTATTATGCCGACCGCTGGGAAGGTAATTATGCATAATCGTTATTGTTGTCCAGCATAATCAGTGTTCTCAATAGCGAATAGCGTAAAATTAGCGCAAGGCCTGCGCTATGCGCTATAGCGCGCGCTATAATGTTTTTTTTTTTTTTTTTTTTTTTTTTTTTTTGCTTACAGAAAAGAAGATCTTAAAAAAAAAAACACAGGAAAAAGGCACCAAAGGAAAAAACTGTATGTTTAAAATCTCCAAAAAGGAAAAAAAAAACGAAAATGCATGTTCAAAAAAGAAAAAACAAAATAGCGCGCTATTCATGGCTGCGCTATGATAAAATAGCGCGCTATTTTTGCGCTACACGGGACCCCTACGCTATAAGAACCAAAATAGCGCAACCTGTGCGCTATGCGCTATTTTGCGCTATAGCGCTCGCTATGACAACTATGAGCATAATGCTGCACAATCACCTCTTTACGAATGATGAAACAAGGAAGTTACTGAGAATCCTCTAGTTTGCGTGAGTGTGTTAATTAAACCATTTGCATCAATTTTTGGCACAATCACCAAAATTCTTTACTTCAGATCATTTTTATATATTTAAAGGATGCTATATTTGACTTTATCACTTGGATCTTGTTCTAGTCTATAATTATAAAAAGAAAAGAATGTAAAAATATATCAATGAAAGATCATCATTAAAGACATTAAACGGTAAATAGAAACAATACAGTTCAAAGGTCAAGCCCCACCCGCTAGAAATAATGATGTCGCTTAAGTCAACCAACATGAATAAATGTACATTTTACTCAACGATTGCCTTTGAGTTTTGAACTTCATATGTATAAGGAGTGTTGTTTGCAAGGTCTCGATCATTTACGTTTACATGGACCAATTTTTCATTCCATTTGTGGTAATTTGAAAGATCCATTGAACTGAGATTTCCTCACTGGGTAAGGTCATTTTGAGGGTAAGTGGATCATTTATCGGAGAGAAAGAGATACGTTATTTGATTATTTCTATAGTGGTAATGATTAATAAACTTACAAACACGGATCTTAAAATACATTTTAAAAGATGTTCAAAGGAGGGATCAAAATAGAATAATAACTTAAATCAGATCACAAAAAGAAAAAGAAAATAGAGAACAGAGAAATTTATATACAAAGTAATAGCAAAGGAGGATTCAAAGGATGAAGCAACAAAATTTTGGTTTAGCTTCAGTGGAGATTGACTTGTATACTTTGTGGGAAACGATCTTCCATTCATCCTTTGGTTACGAAGGTTCATGTTATGCGATCTACAAAGTATATGCTTTCCCATTGGTTTATAACTGAGTGACGATGCATGCTTTATTCATCGGTTGGAATAGCATGTCTTTAATCTAGTGTTTGCTATAATTTTTTGATTGAAAAATTATGATTTGTTTGTATTCATATTAGTGGAAATAACATAACGGGTAAGGTCATATGTGGATATATATACTTGGCATGTGTGGAGAATTGGTTTGAATATTTAAGTTCTGCATGCAGCTAACTGCACGTGCATGAACTTTTAAGGAAACAAGGTAATTGAGATTGGTGTATAATCTGCAAGATGATCTTTGACTAATTAATTGATGAATGAATTATTGAAGTAATCCATTCATGCATGATTTATGGAGGTTTGCATGCTATGCATATTGTCTACAATCAATATGAATTTACATGGATATAATAAGGTAGCGTGAATGACTTTTAATGAGCGAGTCACAAATCTGTTGATTAACGGGATTTGCGTGCGGATTTAGAGTTTTTATGAGGATTTAGTTAATTGTATTAACTAATTTGTATTTGGTATTATATGTGAAATATAATGACCAATTATGGAGTGTTAACTGTGAGAATAATTAGGAGTAATGTTTCCTTTTATAGCATTATATGCGGTCTTCGTTTTTCCAGGAAGTGAACTTTCTATTTATTTATTTTTAACTGAGATTGTTGGTTAATATATGGCATAACAAAAACATAACTATTTTGTTCCATAAGGCCCTCACTATTTCCGTTTTCATTAATATTGCCTGATCATGTTTATGTTCATATTTTGCTATAAAATTATGAAAGGATTTTTTGTTTTTTTGTTTTAGTTCCACTTCACAAAATAGGGGAAACTGAGATGGTAGCCAATGAAGAAGGCCATGATCTTTCTTCTGGCTTCAAGTATGCTTGTATTGGTTATTCCATGTTTTTGGATAGCAAGGATATTCTTAATCAGAAGGGAAATAATCAGCCAGAGTTGCCATCTTGCGTTGGTATAGAGGTACTGCATCCTTTAAAATTCACTTTCCTAATTGCATCAGTATGGATCCTTATGCACAGAACTATATAATCGACAGCTCTACATACTTCACATAGCATGTGATTCTTTATAAGTTTGATATTTCATACATTTTCACGAATGGTGGGTTAAATTGTGTTTTAGTTCTGTCTAAAATAATGGTTTCAACACATTCAAAGGGGATAATATTAGGGCTGTCAATGGGTCGTGTCGGGTCGGGTTCGGGTCGGGTCAAGTCGGGTTCGGGTTGATTTATAAACGGATCGGGTCAACCCGTTTATTAAACGGGTCATATTTTCCCAACCCTAACCCGACCCGTTTATAAACGGGTTGACCCGATCCGACCCGCGTAACCCGTTTAACTAAATAGGTCGTGTTGGGTAGGGTTTACCTGTTTGACCCATTGATAGATATTGCCTACTAATATAAGCAACAAAAGAGCCAAATCACCAACATGCACACTGTTATATAATCACCAACATGCAACAAGTTGCAAAGTCACCAACAGACAACACATATATAAAGCATGAAATCCCCATATTCGAAAATCATTTTCTATACGTAAGTATATATTTCCATACTGCATAAATTAAAGACTATCAGTATGCAAGAGATACAGTTGTTATAAGTAAAATATAACTAACAACATATAAGAATAAATTGGTAAAATAACAGCTTACATATACGAGCATACTGATTACTGCATACATAAAAGACTAACACTAATAGTATACATAAAAGATTAATAGTATGGAAGAGATACAATATATAATCGGGTTTGGCGGGTCAAAATCGGGTTAGCGGGTCAACCCTAAACCCACCCGTTTATAAACGGGTCAAATTCGGGTTGACCCGAAAATGACCCGCTAACTAAACGGGTCGGGTTAACCTGCTAATTTCCGTGCGGGTTTCGGGTCGGGTCACGGGTCGGGTAGGAAATTGACAGCCCTAGATAATATAGAGGCCGAGGTTGGGTGCCTTTGGAGCATCATGTAGTTTCAGATGCCAATTTTTTTTCAAAGTAGTGTTTGTTAATTTTTAGCGTGCGGTTATTGCTCCAACAAGTATCAGATCAGCAAAATGAGCAGAAAAATGAGGTGTAAAGCGCTTGGTCAGAAAAATAATCGAAGTATTTGTCATTTCCACTATATGTTTTTCAAGTATGAAACTGAAAGCTTCGTTGTTTTGAAGTTGGTTAGAGAAATGAGTTGGATGAAAAGGAACAAAGTAACTGGGACGTATCTTGTTTATTGATCCTTATGGCCTGTTAACTAAATTTTGATTTGTATATTATCACGATCAGACTATTTGATAATTGTTCTTACGTCAGCAACATGAGTATTCTCCAAACATGTTACTGAAAATGCTTGTAAACAAAATGGAACACAGATGTAATCTTGACTTCTGTGTATAGATTAAAGGGTCATCTGACAGCTCACCATAAGAATAGTTGCTAAGTAAACACTTGTTTATATTTTCCTTTGTCAATTTTTTTTAGTAAAATTTGTTGCCAAACAACTCGTTTCTAATTTGCCAATGCTATTGCTACCCGCATGTACTGAAAGCAACAGTAACTGACAATTTTATTCTTAAAACGATAACCTTGTAATATGCTAGCGTTTTTCAATAGAGGTCTCATCTGACATTTCTTACTTAAAAAGCAGTTAGGACTTAGAAGCATTGTGGTCAGTAGATGAAAATACATAATAAATTGTTCTGAAAGAATAACTGTCTATTACACTTATATGAAAGAAACTAATCTTTCATTTATATCATTTTCTAACATCACTGTAAATTGTAATCTTTTTATCTAAGCATTACATCATAATGGTTTTAAATAGATTGCATTGATATATAGTTTCAGTCTTTCAGACTATATACGTCTCTAAGAATCATGTTTCTCTGTTTTCATTCCTGCTTTATGTTTCTAGTGATTTCTCCTCCTTCGATAAGAAGGGTCTTGTAAAAATATTTTCCTACACCATCTTTCTTTCCAAATTATATTACTATGTTATAATTTACGTAAATATGTTGCAGATACTGGTGGCTAAACCGTCATCCTCCCACCATGTTCCCTCCCATGTTCACCATAAAGAAGGTACTATACTAGTCTAAAAAATATGCTTTAACAGGTTTTGCTTTAAGTCTCGTTGAACATGTAATAATGTTTACCTCCTACTATACATGTAATAGCAGGGGACTTCGGTTATTTAATTGGTACATTGATATTAAATTATTATCCTTTCTTTGGAATTTGGATGCATTTTTAATATCTTGGAAATGAGTTTTTATACCGCATAACACAAGTTCTATAAAACATTACCAGAATGTCTTAGTTTGATTGAAGACTTTTTGTTGATGGTGATTTGAGGAGCTTAAATAATATAATGGTCTAATTCCAAATTTATTGGTTTAAGATTTGGCAGTTCGTTACTATTAGTTTTTGTAACTGCTGTATAGACTATTAACTAGATGTTCTGTCCTTTGTTAGAAGGGGAGACAAAAAAACTTAGAATGAATCAAAACCATGTAAGCATGAAGTGTTATTCCTAATGCCATCAAAATTTCCAAACTGTTAATCTGTACACATAAAATAAAATAAAAACCATGGTATTAATTTCAGCATCTTGATCGATGTTTTAACTAAATTCAGTTTACTGGAAACTTGCTTGAATGAAACTGCGATCTTTGAAGATAAAATATGGTGTTTGATTCTGATGACTGATCACATCTGATCCTTCAGTCAACAAGAAATTGAAAATATTCTGTTACACCCTCCCTGGTTTGGTAACAAAAATCTTTGCTCCGCTATTGGATAAACTTAGGATACACCTTCATTCACCCTCGCTTCCACAGTTCCATGATCACACGAACATTATAAAGACCTAACAGTGATAATCTTATCCACTTTTTAGTCCCTGCTTTTGTTATACACACACATGCAATGCATGTACAAGAATATGAGAGCTCTTCAAGCAAGCACCAGTATGATAGTAAACCGGACAACACAAATAATATAAATGATAGGTGCTCTTAACTTTCAATTTGGCTGATTGAATTTTTACAAAATAAAACTAATGGTTCAGTTCAGTTTCAACCGTCATATTACTTTCCCTGCCCGAATTTATGGAGTAAACGATTAAAACATGTTCTTATTTGTCAGTCTCAATATTTATACTCTACAAGCCCAAATACCAAAATCCTATCAATAAAATATCATGAATCCATTGTGCAAGGTTATCACGACGCCAAGTCGAGCCACTACCGTCTAGAAGACTAGTCGACAAATCTTTTGTATACATATACATATACATATATACATATATACATACATATATATATATATATATATATATATATATATATATATATACCCCACAAAGGCTTACAAGCCCAAATAAAAGCCAGCCCAACCAGAAACTAGGGAATACAGTGCCATACAGCTGCTTCTTTCTCCCATCGGCCACGCAGAAAATAGGGCTCCCAGTCAAATCGCAAAACACACAGATAGTTTCAAAAAGGAAGGAAAAAAAACTTAATCGTATTCGACTTCGCATGCGCCTTCGACTTCACATCTGCCTTTTTCAACTTCGCATTCGCCTTCGACTTCGCGAGGAGGAGCAGCCGTCGATCCGAGAAACTAGGGTTTCTCGTCCAGGTAAAATATCGATCTCGTTTTACCGCTGTCGATCCAAAAATTAGGGTTTCTGGGCCGGGTCAAGCCCATTAACGTCGAACTGAATAAGTCGATCATCGTCGAAATTGATCGAGCGACAGGTCGACGACTAGTCGTCGACGTGATAACAGTGCCATTGTGAAGCTAATCGTGTTTAATGTATTAAAGCAAGATTGGAATCCTCACCTTTTTTTTTTTTTTTTACAATGTCCTGTTCTGGGTTTGTTATTTGGCGACTTCAAGAAACCTTGTTACTATATAACGGCCAACTTGAAAAGTACTCTGCATAGTGTACTAGTTACACCTATATTATTTTGAGGACAACACGTGGGGCTTGTGGTTATTTCCTTTGAAATTTACTGTATATCTTGTGTAGCATTTTTCCAAACTGTGTTGTAGTTAATGTTGAAATTGACAAAAAATTCAGTAGATCCAATAAATGTTTGGAAGTTGATGTTTTCTACTAAATTTTATTGTAGTTTTTTATGGAACTTTTGCAATAATCATTTGTTTGTAAACATGAAGTTAATGTGAGGATGGTGGATGGGCATTGGAGTTTTGGTAAACAATTTCTGTAAAACTTTTGGATAGGAAAAGTGTGGTATAATATTTCTACTTATTAAGGTTTGAATAAAAACCTTACATATAATGTGACTATCTGGGAAGCGTTTATTTTAAATTCTAATTTATTTGCAACTTTTATATCTCCTATTTGTAATTGAACTTAAACATCACGTGATTGGCTGAAATGTAAAAAATTTCCACATTCTTTTGTGTTCTACGAACCAAGCGAGTTTAGTGGCACTTAGGGTGCGTTTGCGGAATGCGGAAGTGGAGAAGGAAGTTAAGCGGAGAATGTGTTTACTGCTTTAAGTGGATCATTTTAATTTGTGGTTTTTAATTTAATTGATTTATGGTTAATTAATTTATCATTTGTTTTTAATAAATAATACATATCAATAATTTACACAAATTAATAAATAATTATAAATTACTCTGATTCAGTTCAAACCAACTGCATTACGTAGAACACTTCGATACAATCGCAAACCCGCGTCTCAAACGGATCTCATTTGCACAAGTTATTAATTTTTGAAATTTATAAGGGTGCGTTCGCAGGGAAGAAATACCCCGTTCTAGTTTAAACGCAACATTTTTTTGCGTTTGCGAAACGGGCCGAAATGCCCTGTTTCAGTTTTTGATGCGTCAGACGCGTCAAAACTTGAACCGAGGCATTTACACTCCGTGATCGCACCCTTAAACACAACTTGATTGGCTGACCTGTAAAAATTTTCAAACTCGGATTATATCCAAATGAAAAGCGCTTAAGCAATGCATTATTTGCAAGCAAAAAAAATAGACGTCTTGGTTTGGGAAATAAAATATGAATTGGTTAGCAATTTTTTTATATAATGGAACTATAAAAATCCTATTTATAGATAATAATATTCGAGAAATATAAAATAAAACAACAACTAAGCCATTAATCCCAAACAAGTTGGGATTGACTAAAGATGGAACGCAAAACCAAACGATAAAGTTAACTTAAACGTAAAAATAATAACAAGAGATTCAAAAGTCAAAACATAAATAAATATAAAATAAAGAACAATAATTAAACAAATAACAATAGTAATAATAATGAATAAAAAAAAACCCAAGATGATGACAATGATGATGATAATAGTACTAGCAGTAACATATACTCCACCGAAGGCCAGCACTACGTATTCTGCTCACATTTGCTAGTCCTATAATCATAACACTATTCAAACTAACCCTAAACTCGAGGTTCTGGTACATAAATCGCTAGCTTTCAAGCGTTCATGTCCGACACCAACTCTTCGAATATATTTCAATTTCTTTAGTTTTTTTTACTACTTCCTCCCATATCATCCTTAGTTGACCCTACCTTTCTTCTAGCATTCATTGTGGTCCATAAGTCTAACGTGCACAGGTGCATCGTGAGGTTTCCGTTGGAGATGTTCAAAACCATTTTAAGCGGTGTTGGACCGGCTTTTATTCAATTGGTGGAACTTCAAGTTTGCCTCGAATATCATCATTTCTAATTCGGTCCCGATTGGTATGCCGACAACTCTATCGCAGTATATACGTCTCTGCTACGCTTATTTGTTTGGACGTGTTGCCTTTTAGTAGTCAATATTCTGCATCATATAATATCGCATGTCCGATTGTTGTTCTGTAGAGCCTTCCTTTAAGTTTTTGTGAGATTTTTCTATCACAAAGAATGCCACATTTCATCCATTCCACTCGAATTTATCAAACTGTAAGATAAATCTTAAATATCAGAAGAATTCCTTCCTGGACACTACTTGTTCGGCCAGGGTGGTCCCTCCACCTTTCGACATGACACTGTTGAACTCGCACTTCATTTACTCTGTTTTAGTTTTGCTAAGCCTAAAATTCTTTGATCCTAAAGTCTTCGTCCACAACTCCATAAGCGTACATCAACTAACGATATAAGCATTGCAACAAATTTATATCATTATATGAAAGTAATCTGAAGTCCTAGACTCCTAATGCTTGAATTTTACTTTTCAAATATACATCATTATATGAAAGTTAATACATTATTAAACAGAGAGGACGGCATGAAAGTCCTAAAATCCAAAATAGCTTGTTCAGATCCAACTTCTCCATCCTTCTTGTTGTGCTTCCTTGGTTTCCTCTGGTTTCTACCTTTTGGGTCTATGCTTTTAGCAGTGATTTGTTTGCATGCTTTTTGCACTTCACGTAGAAATATGTGAAGTCGTAATGGTGCAATTTTTACTTCAAAGAACCTTAAGAACACATGTACAATCTCAGTTTGATCTCAGTCAATTGTCATGCCCCATTAGAGCTTAGAAAAATACATTTAACTAGTGGTTACTAAACATAAAACCTGTAACCATTTCAGCCAAAGGATACATTAGCGTTCATGTTTTGTATGGTACATATGTTGGTAACAATGCCCTGTGTGCGTGCTTTTATTGCAAAAATTTATAAATTGGTTTCTTCCATCTACAATCAAGGATCTAATTGTTTTGATTTACTCACATTGCAAGTACAAATGTTAAAAATTACTATTCTACAAGTTTACATTCCATGTAGATGGTACCATCCTCAGCCAATCACAGCAGTCACATAAGCCACCGGTTCCTCCTCCTATCCCTGGAGATGAGTTCTTCGGCAGGTAAACACATTTTCAGATTTATTTTCACTATAAATCCTCAGCTTTACCATACACCCAGTAACATTTATTGTTATTTTCATACAGGTTTACAAGGCATGCTGGGCTAGTTGCTTCTGGAGTTGCCAAGAACTTGAAAAAGGTTGGAAGTTATGTCAAAGACACTCTTGATGACATGATGTCACCATATGGCCGTAGACCTAAGTAGTGGTTCATGCACTTCTAATTGTATGTCTACAGTTTGTTTCAGAAATATTTGTTGTGCAACTTAAACCGCCGTATTATTCGGCGGTTTTCATTTAAGCAATAAGGGTACATCGTTCATTCCTTTGAATGTTTTCGGTTTAGTGTACATATTCTGGGAGTCAGATGTGCGTCAAGTTACTGTTTATGACCATTTTGCACACTAAAATTTGTGCTTTTTAATGGTATTAAATATTTGATAGTTCTTTCATTGTTATTGTTCTAATATTTGATGGGTTTTCGTGTTTTATTTTGTTTTAACTCGGATTCATTACCTCCAGTGGTGATGTTTGTGAATGTTCATATGGATGTTTAAATGGCCTTTTTTACGTCATACCATTGCTGTATCTGGATAATATTATTTTGATTTTTTTATTTCAATATGGAGATAACAAACTTTAACTAAACGTTGCGGAAATATTGAGGTGAGAGAGAGCTTGGAGCTGGGGAGTGCCGTATACAGGTGATTGAGGCGATCAGTGCCTTGAGTTATGGACGGTGGAAGGTGTTGGATGCGAACAGTTGGATGTAGTAATCATTCTACGTACTTTCTCTTGTATTCTTTTTTCGTCCGTTTCATTCACATGAATAAAAACAAAGAGAGAATTGTCGTGACGACAAAAATGATGGCAATGGATTTGCCGGAAGAAAAGAGGAGGTATTTTGGTCAAAGAGGGAGAAGATATAGTTAAGAGCATTTTCAGTCCATTGTGGGATTGGAAAGCAACCGACCCTAACATGAGATCCGTTGCGTTCGGTGGGGTTGCTTTGACAACTCCGAAGGTTGTCAAAGCAACCCCGAAGGTTGCAAAACAATTGTGTTAGCCGGCTAACATATAATAATTATAAAAAATTGCCCAGCAGGCTAAAGTAGCTTGCTGATATCATTTTTTTTTTTTTTTTAATGTATATTTCCTTAGCTGGCTAAAAGAAAGACGATTAAGGAAATTTCCTACTTTTTAGCGTTGGGATGGGTTGAAGGTCAATCCATTAGGATTTGACTAATCCCAACTCACCCGGTTGGGAATGCTCCAACAGAGGTGAAGGATAAGCACAGAGCAACAGACTTGAAAATTGTAGGTAGGTATTTGGAACTGTTTTTTTAGTTTTGAAGGAAAAAGAAACCCTCTTTTTGCCTCAGACTACATTAATGATTGGGATCATAAGATCGTCTCCGGTGGATGCTCTAATATCACGTATTGTGATATTTGCATCCAGCGTGCTCCTTAATAGAGTGCAAGAAAGTGGATAGTGTGGTCTTAAGGGTGTGGAGTTTGGAGAAGCAGGATTACATGAGACGCTTGTTGAACAAGCGTCTAACATCTAGACATTTATTTTTTGGTAAGACCGATTGGTTTTTAAAGCGATCCATTACGCTTTTTATTATATCAAAATAATAATACATGAAATCCAGGAGATGTACAACAAATATATCTACTACAAAAATTAAGAATCCTTCCACGTAAGGGCATCTCCAACAATTCGGGTGTAGAAATCCAAATTTCTACACTCTGAGTAATCGGATCAGGCAAATATCCCAACAGTTTTGAGACCACGCGGTTGTTAAACAAACGCGTGGATCTATGCGCTTGTTGAACGAGCGCATAGGCCACGCGTTTGTTTAACAACCGCGTAGATTCCGCGTTCGTTAAACAAACGCATGGTTCTTAAGTTTAAAATTTCAAATTTTCTTTCCAATTCTGTTTTCTACTACTATTTTAATATATTGTTTGTACTCATTTTAACCATTCCTATTTATTTAAAAATATGTTTATATACTGCTTCATATTTGATTTGAATTTATATTCATATTGGAAGAGCATAACTGGTACCGAAATTTTGACTACAAAGTTGCTTACAAGAGATAACAATGAAATAAGTACTAAAATTTATGATGCACCTACAAACAATAAGCAAAATCATTTGCCTATTCAGCACCGTATCGGGTTATCCAACTATAACGCAGTTTGTAGGCTTCGTACCCAACAAAATCAGTCTCATACTCTACAAGGTAACGAGAATCAAAAGTTGTCCGATTCGTTTTAAATATGTTTTCATCTTCAACTGTCTCTATATTCTTCTTGTATCGTTCACAAATATTAACGAAAAGCCGATGAGCCATTTGAATTTCAGCAGAAGTTCGTGTAGTTGTGCATTTACGATGATTGTTATGTAATCTTGTTATCATGGACCAAAATTCTTCGTGGGTAAGCCCTCCTCCATTTTGCATCAGCATCAAATCTCTTTTATCGTAAGCTTCGATATAGGATTTCACAAGTATAAGTAAGTCCCGAGGAGAGAATTCTGTTGTATAGCATCACTTTGGTTGGGACGATTACGGTTAACCACTTTCCTTCTTATGTTTTTGCGTGGACGTCCTTTTGGTTTTTGAACTACAACTATTTGTTGAGTAACACGAACAATTTCATTTTGAACTATAACTTCCGCCTCTTCTACTTGTGTATCTAGAACGAAACCACCATCTTTTTCCTCCTCCTTGTTCCGTTCATACTCATCAAACATTTTATCTACGAGTTCATCACTTATTATCCAATCGTCCATTTAAGCTACACACAAACAAGAAACATATTATGTACACAAAGAAACACGTAAACACGCAGAAGGAAAAAGAGTACTAGTTTCTCACTTATCGTTGTGGTTTATGTAGAACACACAATTTTGTGGGTATGGCTAGGGGGCCAAAGTGTAAATTATTTAAACAAGGGGGTTGCTTTTTGGTAAAGCTCTGTCATCATTAATTGAGCAATAGGATACAGACATATGACAAGACAACTCTCTGTCCTCAGTAGTTGATGTTACTACATGACTTGACAACTCATACTGATTAAAGATGACTTGACCACTGCTTTAATAATGCAAAGCCAAAAACAAGGGGACTTAGATACAGTATTCCCTATAGTGGTATTAGTGTCCTGTCTTGTTGCATCATATGTATGTTTACTCCACAAATTGAACGTATAAATATACACGGTTACTACTTTTAACTTAGCTGGAACCAAAATTTTCAACAAAATTATAAAATGTCTTCATGGTCATGGCCCTCATCAATGAATTCGAACTATGATCAAAACTTTCCTGAGCGTCCACCTTCAAGTCCAAGAACAGATATTGATTGGAATATCGAATACCAAGAGTGGCACTACGAGGACCTGCGTCGATTACCAAGAGCTGGCCCGCTTGACGATTCATCCGCCAATTGCTCAAGTTCCAAATGTAGGTCATCAAGTAGACCAAACTGTAAATGAAGAACACTTTCGAGCGGCTACAGTGCCTCGTTCACCGGGTGTTCCAGTTGTAGGTCATCGAGAGGTATGACGAGTTTCAGTTAACCAGCCTCCTAACGAGCAGGAAGTTGACTCTTATCCCATTTGTTGCCACTGTGGTTACGCAGTAGAGGTGGTAGTCCGGGCTGACGGAGAGAATATTGGTCGTAGGATCCAGTTATGCTCGCTATGGCCTAACAGATGTAACTATTTTGAGTGGATAGACGACCGTT
Organism: Allium sativum; assembly: GCA_030737875.1. Lineage (NCBI taxonomy): Eukaryota > Viridiplantae > Streptophyta > Magnoliopsida > Asparagales > Amaryllidaceae > Allium > Allium sativum. The sequence continues at coordinate 992,210,790 of CM060910.1, read as the reverse complement.
TTTGTCCAAGGGCTATTTCTTACGCCAACGAGTTAGAACAAGAGAATAGGCGACTTCGAACCTCTTTAGAATCCCTTCAGAATGAGCGTAACAATTAATGTGTTTGCGTACCGAATCTACTATCATAAGCTGTTGTATCTTTATGCTTATTGTTGGATCTATTGGTGTTATAGTTGTATCCTTAAGTTTATTGTTGTATCGTAAGCTTTTGTATCTTTAAAATAAGTGTTGCTTTATGTCAGTGATACAACCACTGCAGCTTTATTTCAAACATTTGAATGGATATGAATGACAAAATGCGGTATCCAATGAAGACCAGATTGAACAACAACAATGAAGCTTAGAAGCTTACAACAACAACAATTATACAAACTACAACAACAACCATACGAACTACAACAACAACAATTTAAAAGCTTACGACTAAACCACAATCATACAAACTACAACAACATTTAAACATCTACTAACCAAATACATCTACCACGGCCTTGGGAAAGGTCCAGCTCTAGATTTATCGGCAACAATCTTGTTCAAGCGTCTTATTTCGGCTTGCGCTTCCAGTGCATACTGACGGCCACGTTCGCACATGGGAGGGTCAATCCACTTCTTAAAGTTACAACAATCAATTTCAGCAGGAAAAACCTTGTGGTCCTTGTAGGCTTCACAAGCGAAAAATCGACGACCGGCATTTTTCTCAGTATTGGCAACAACCACGACCGATTCTTGTCCACAACGGCAGAGAGGGTTGGATCCAATCGTACGTAGCGGCTCTGAAACCTTCCCTTCAAGTACAATTTGTTTTCCAGGTCGTTGATTAATGGAAGCCTCATCGTCGTTTTCCTAGTTGTTCATAGCTCAAATTGTGAATGCGTGGTAATTTAATTATGAGTTTACAGAGCATAAAACTGTGCCATATAAATACATCTTCGAAGTCAATTATATATTGGTGTTATTATAGACCGGTCAAGTCTTGCACATTTCCCATAGTGCATTTATGTTTTATGGCAGAGTGGAGTCATGTCACTCTTTTTCGAGAGTTTTCAGATTATAGTGCAGTCCTTAGTCCTTTGTCCTGTTTGGGTCGTCCTCGATATACGTTATAGTCCTTAGTCCTTTGTCCTGTTTGGGTCGTCCTCGATATACGTTATAGTCCTTAGTCCTTTGTCCTATTTGGGTCGTCCTCGATATACGTTATACTCCTTAGTCCTTTGTCCTTTTTGGGTCGTCCTCGATATACGTTATAGTCCTTAGTCCTTTGTCCTGTTTGGGTCGTCCTCCATAGACTTGTCATATCACCTTAAATATGAATGACTTGCTTTATAACAAGCATACTCCGGTAACCAATGCATGACTTGCTTTATGACAAGCATACTCCGGTAACTAATGCATGACTTGCTTTATGACAAGCATACTGCGGTAACCAATGCATGACTTACTTTATGACAAGCATACTGCGGTAACCAATGCATATCACATTTTGGTATCCAATGAAGACCTAAATGTAGAAAAACTATGTTATATAAGGAGGAAAACTTGTAGCATTCACTACTCAGACATAGTCCACTATTTTTAGTATATACACTCAAAAACTCAAAAGACCATAATGTCCACCGAAGAGTGTTTGTTGTTTGATGATAGTGATGAAGACTTTGATGTTATGGTAGATGATCATTTTCGTCGACAAAGACAGCTTATAGCTGCATTAGGAGATGGTGAATCTAGCAAAAAACATGGAGATTCTGTTGTAGGCCGTCGATATAAAAATCGACATCATGCATTGCATAACGAGAGACTAATGGAAGATTATTTTGTTTTAAATCCGAGGTATACAGATACGGAGTTTAGAAGGAGATTCCGAATGAGGCGTCCTTTGTTTCTTCGAATCATAGAATGTATTAAACAACACGATTCCTACTTTATCTACAAACGCAATGCGTCTATGACAATGGGGCTCACCGGAGTTCAAAAGATGACAGTTGCACTGCGTATGATAGCCTATGGAGGTCCTGCTGACACTCACGACGAATATTTGAAAATGGCAGAAAGCACAGTACTAGAATGCTTAGACCATTTCTGCCAAGCAATCGTAGACATTTACGGTAATCAATACTTGCGTAGACCAAACGAAGCTGGCATTGCAATGTTAATGGACATGCACGGTAGCAGAGGATAGCCAGGGACGTTAGGATCTTTGGACTTCATGCATTGGGAGTGGAAGAATTGTCTGAAAGCATATGCTGGAGCTTATCAGGGTAAGTCTCATACGTCAACTATTATACTTGAAGTTGTAGCATCGTACGACTTCTGGATATGGAACTTTGTTGGAAGTCAGTAAAACTGTTTACCCTTAGTTGTTGTGTTTTCATTGCTTTAGTAGTTCTAATACTGTACTTTGTATCCTTTAATCAATATCTGAAACTATGTATCCATTAAATGTTTAGTGAAATCATGTATCTTAAGCTTTTGTATAACTGTTGAACGTTTTTGTTTAATCATGTGTCTAAATTTCGGTGGAAGTAACATAATTAGCACAAAATTTAATCATAAAATCCACGCGTCTGTTGAACATGTGCCTGGAAATATGCGTTTGTTTAACAAGCGCGTAAATCCACGCGCTTGTTAAACAAACGCGTATTTCCAGGCGCATGTTCAACAAGCGCATCACTAGTTTACACATTCCGGAACTATTCCGCCCGAAATCCAAACGATGGGAAAAATCCATACCCTGTTGGAGGCCATTTTGGGTGTACATATCCAATTTTCTGATATCCATGCTTTTGTTGGATATGCTCTAAGGCAAGGAGGCTCAAACAAGTTAGCATTAGAAAAGGGAAATTAAACTAAAAACCAGAGACAAGGACTGGTACAATTACATAATACAAATAACATTTCACTGACTATCCTTACATGTTCTAACCCTAAAGCCATAAAAAGACCCAACAAAACCAGCACATCTGCTACTCTTTGCTGTGTTACAATCCCTTCATGAGTTCAAATTTTCTACTTCTAGTGACAAGGATATTTAAATCCTTGTAACCAGCTATTGAAGTTGACAAAGGAGAGTTTGGAAAGGCTTCATGGACCACAACAGCAAAGGAAGGAGGTGGCTTGTAGGCAGCATGTGGTATTAAGTGTGCGTATGGATTTGCGTGCTTGTTTTTGCTTTTTTCTCGTAGCTGATGTTGAATTTGAAGCTTCACAATCTTTGCTGCAGACAGCATCATGGATCTTGCTTGGAGAGGAAGAAACAAAGGCGGACTTGGGAGTTGAATTAATTTTAGTCAAGAAACCTGGCTTGAATTGTAACGTACTTGAAAGAGGAGAACTGATCGGTTTTGGAGTAACAGACTTACCACCGTGACTGTCTCTAGTTTGATTACTTGGTGACAATGAGTTTTCAAAAAGGACAATTAGGGGCGCGTCCTTCTTTCAAAGTTTGATTTGAACGGCATCCTTCTGTAAAGTTTATTATAATGCGGGTTCTTATTTTCAAAGTTACGTGTTTTTTCATAAATATTTGACGTTACTGTATATATATATATATATATATATATAAATTGCAAATAATCAGTTAAGTAATCTGAAAAAAACTTAAAAATCAGCAATTATAGTAAATAGTTGCTGATATATCAGCAATAATTCACTATAATTCTCCATCTTCAATTCCATTACCCTCTTCCAGGGTATCTTTTTCGTCATTAACATTTCCAAGAACATTAAACTTACAGTAAGTATTAATGCCATTAGCAGCATTACCTAATGTAGTCAGGGACGGAGGTAGCTGTATGATGACCTGGGCTACAGCCCGAGTGCTGAATTGTAAAAGTAAATAGAAGCTATCATTTAACAGCCCAATAGCCTAATAAACCAACCTAATAAACTAAAATCAGATGACAGAAGAAGAATACACTGCTTCGTTTCTTCTTCTTGCAGAGGCGCAGGCAGCAGAGCACGCAAATATCTATTTTCTCTATTGCTGCTCAAATCCATTCTAAACTGAAATAAGGGTAATTTCTAAATGAAAATTTCTTCTACTTCTTTTATAATCATTGATATTTAATCTTATGTTCATAAAGTAGTTGCAGAGTTCAAATGATTTGTCAAATTGTATTCAATTGAAATTCTTGATTTGTTCATTAATTATTATATCCAATGCACTGCCACAACCTCCTTCATTATTATCCTTTGCTACTAACTCTCTCGTCTCCTCTCTACCCTGAATTTGAGTCTCTGGTTTAAGAGGAGGCTTGTTTCCATTCAATGGAGAAACGGTGTTGGATCTAGTTTTAATGTGAAGCCAATGTGTTGAAGGAGGTGAGAACTTCTGTGGAGTAGGAGGATGTGCTCTCACCTCTTTTGGTATCAATGAACTGCTGTTGTTACTGTTTTCTTCAATCTTCTTTGAAACAATTTTCACTGTTATCCACTTTTACAATCAATTTTCCGTTCCTCCTCACTGATTTCCCAGACCTCTCTCTTCCCTGGGTCATAAGTTAGCCCGGGTCATCATGAAATCCTATCTCCGTCCCTGAATGCAGTAACATCACTAACACTGGCATTAGACAGGGTGTTCATGTTTGATGGGCATTGAGAATTAGTCAAGTAGTTATCAACAAAGACAGTAGAATTGATCTCCTTATCTATTTTTCCTTTATCCAGAATACTAACTGTATTGATCTTAACTTTCTTGTGTTTTTTCCCCCTTTTTTTTTGAGTTTTTTTTCCAAAATTGCTTCTTAACTGGTGCAACAACTACTACAGTTTTGACATTCAAGCTAGCGCTAACTTTACTTTTTTTTAACACTGTCGTTGTCTACAGCTTTAAGACCACTTTAATTGCAGCATTGTCAAAAACTACAATTTTGTTTCCACTATTGCATTTACCTAAGACATGACCAAGGACCTTACATTTACACTACTAGATGAATAGTCTATTCCAACGCCATATTTTCAACGGCCGCCAACGACTATTAAGAGACCGTTGGAAGCTGTTGGAATCCGACAGAACAAAGACCGTTGGCAGCCGTTAAAAGTTATTGGAAAATTTCCTACATATGTTCTAGAGAGCACGACCTGTTGCTCATTTTATAAAGTGAAAATAAGGCTCAGGTCCCTAAAAGCAAACTTAATTAGGCTCACATCCAGTGATAAACTTATTATAGATTAGGTCCCTATTTTTCAAAAGTTGCGAAAAAAGTGGAAAAAAAAGTAAAAAAAATCCGAATATTATTTTTTAAATAAATTATACATTCGACCATAAATTCACTAAAAAAAATTTCAAAAACATGCAAAAAAATGAAATAAAACTGAAAAAAAGAACGATAAATGCAGTTAAATGCATTTTTTCATGCAAAAATTTCAATTTTCTGCGTATATATGTGCAGTTATTCCAGTGTTGTATCCGTGGTTGAATTAGTTTTTTTTTATTTTGCATTCAAGTGTGCAATTAAATATGAAACATGCACATTTGCGTGCAACATATATGCAGGCAAAACTGTAGCATAATTTCCTTTGTGCAATAATTGCATACATGTATGCAAGTATAGGCAATACTTGCATACATATATGCAAGTTTTATTTTTTTCTTGGCATGGACTTCTGGGATTATTTCCAGATTTTACAAATTTTTTTTTTTTTTTGGTCATGGCCGCACTATTTTTTTTGGAAAAATACGTAGGAGCGAACCAAAAATTGGACCTGAGCGTGAGAAGACAGGTGGCAGCGGATCCACTAATGTAGGAGGCGCACATTCAAAAACAGGGACCGGAATTGGATTGGAAACTATGCGCGGGTTTTATTTATTTATTTTGAAACTTAATAGGGACCTGTAAAAAACGCACCCTTTTATAAATCCTCTCCCCCAAATTCGATTTCTCTTCCCTTTCTACCACCTCACCTTCTTTAATTTCGGTTCCTCTACCCCCACTAACCACCACAAGCACCTCCGGCATCATCTACAACCTTCTCCACGCTTGTTGCTCCAGGAATTAGGTAATCTTCGTAAACCTAATTTTTAGGTTTTCAATTAATTTAGGGTTTAATATGAGTTTTACTTAATTCCTAGTTGTTTGTATGCGTATGTTACATCATATTACTCCCTAATTTCTATTGTTATCACCGTAGTGGGTTGAATCGTTTAAGTTGAATTGGGTTGAATTGTTAAGTTGAATTAAGTTGAATTGGGTTGAATTGTTAAGTTGAATTAGGTTGAATTGTTAAGATCAATTATTAAGTTGAATTGTTAGCATTTTATAATCTTATTGGGTTGGTTAGTGTGTAGATTTAAAATGGTAATAATGGTAAAATTAGTGTAAGAAATTTTATGTTGTAACTATAATTTTAAATTAGTATAAAGATAAAGTTGTAAGAAATTTTTTATGACTGAAGTAAAAGAAAATATAAAAATAGTTTTGCATAAAGGAAATATAAATTTATGTACAAGCTCAGTATTATCAGAATATGTTGCAGTTTTTTTGAATTGACTTTGTAATATTAGCTTTCTTAATCAATTTGTTATGAATGTTTTTATCTTATAATGTTTTTATTTTTGTGGAAATGAAAAGTCCATTCTTCACTATACATTGAAGATGTAATCATTTTTAATGTTTGCAACCAAAATAATAGGTCAGATAATATCAAATATAATTACCATTCAATTGTTAACACAAATTAATTTCTTTCAATTTTGACTAGACTGAGTTTAGAGAAATTATTAACTCATGTTTAAAGAAAAATATTCTCAAAATATTCATGTTTTATAGCATATTAGCTATCTTTTTCTACTTAATTACATATTCTCAAAATGTATCTTTATTCGGTCATGTTGTGTTGCTCATATTCATATTATTTGCGCATTTTATAATAAAATTTGATTATGTTCTTGGATGATTTATTAATGTATGATACATCTACTGTGGCATTTGAAATCCAATTTTATATCTATGTTGCAGGTATATTATGTCTGACCCTGCTTCAGGCTTTGGCTCTGGATCTAGACGACGTAGCATTACCCCGCATGTCGATGAGGGTAGTGGCGAATAGTTAGCTCATCCGGTTGTTTATTTGAAGTCTAAGGCTGACAAGACGTAAGTATCAAAATTAGCAGAATAACGATTTAATGTTTTTTACATAATATAACTATATTATATAAAGTTCTAATTTACATTTAATGCAGGGGGTTTGAGTTGGAGCCATCTTAGATGGTTCTAGATATCTCTAAGGATGCGTATATGGCTAGAATGAGCGATTTCTGGCCTAAGTGGAGCAGGGTCCCAGCAAACGTCAAAGAGACTATCTGGCAAGATTTTCTGGTACTTTTATATCGCTTTATAAATTGGTTAAATATAAATAAATCAGATCAGTAATATTCTCCCATTATACAGGGGGCAGTAGATGTGCATGAGGCTGACATGAGTCTAATTCAGCGACACTGGAACTCAATGGTCGCTAGGAATTATAGAGAGAAAATGAATAAGACTAAAAAAGGGGAAAAAACCAAAGTGGATGGGCAATGAAATATTTGTTAAGATGGTTGCATGGTGGAACACGGATGAGTTCAAGGTAAATCTATAACGAATCTAATTTATTTTTTTGCCAATTTTAAATAACTAGTCAATGTACATTTGCAGGCTGAGTCAGTAAGGAACACCACAAGCAGAAGCAAGAATCCAGTAACTCATCGCGGAGGATCGAAGTATTTCCAACATCATCGTGAGGACTTGGTAAATTCGTCAATTATTACATATGTATATTGATCAGTTAAGTGATTGACTATGCAGAATTGAATTATTCAAATTATCAACTGCAGGAACGAGCTTGTGGACATCCCATGTCCTACATGGACGTATTTACTCACACCCACGCATCCATGCATGTAAACGAGGCTGACAATGTAACACATCAGTGGGATGATCAGGATAAGGCGACAGATGCATACGTATGCGTATTTTAAATTTTATTATCAGATCGATTAGTTTATTAATTACTAGTTAATGTAAAATAAAATCAACATTCTATTATTTTTTAACTGAAGTTGTTTTTTGCATTATAGGAAAAGTTTCAGAAGGCACGGGCTCATGCGCTTGAGGGGTCGAGTCGTGATGAGTTGACGTAGGAGGAGGAAGACAACATATTTGATGCTGTTATGCATCCTCCACTACGGAGCAGGCGTTATGGATTCGGTAACCTAATGGTAATATTCGTATGGTTTAACCAATATTTATTTAATTTTTGCAATATTTGTATAGAGTACAGAATGTCAATATACAAACCATGTCGCTGAGTATAAATATATAAATATCTATCATTATTAGGAAAGAAATGGATGTATTAGCAATAATTATTTACGTCTACATTGTATGTAAATGTAAACCCACACACACATATAGTAAATATATCTTATATAACATAAATTATTTACATCTACATTATATGTAGTTAGCGATACTTGAATATAAGATTAATTGATAAGAATAATCCGAAGTTTCACGTGTCTTCTCATATTAATCTAAAGTTTGTATTATTTCTAATTAATCCCAAGTTTGGGGGGTTCCTTCCTGTATTGATCCTCGTCACCTACTGACCTGTTTAGCAGGTTTTTTTTCCTTTTTCCTTTTTACATTTAAAAATTGTTGACACTGCCTCGTCCACCTCCGTTCACCTGAAATCCATCTCTGGCCATCCACTAGTCAATCCAGCGTCATCGAACAACACCTCTTCTCGAGCTCGACATGATTGCATTGGTACCTTAGTCTCTAGCTACAACTATAACGAAAAGCGACAACCTTTGCTCCCTTTCCCAAGTTTCTTCCCCATCATAATCGCTAACAAGAAATTGCCGAATGCCAAACTTTAAGTAAAATGTGGATAAAGTAATCCATATAGTAAAACGTTGATAAATTTGTTACCAATTTTTTTTCCAGCTTCGTTGCCAAATTCATGCATGAGAAATTCACCAGTACTCATGGCTACTTCATGCATGCCCTCAACACTCTTTTTGACACTTGATTCATGACCATCAAATGATATAAAATCATTACTCGTTAACACTTTATTTTAGTCGTCACTTAGCAGCTTTTGGCAAATGTCAATTCCCTCACACATGCGGTTGGGGAAACAATTCTTATCTTGTTCAGGGGGAACAATTCTCTTACCAACTTCAACCTTGCCTTGCACACTTGCACCAGCTCTTACCCCCAAATTTAGTAATCGTGATTATCCCCATCAAAACGAAAACACCACCTTCCACTAAAACAGTGTCGAACTACCTTCATCTACCTTCCTTCATCCATCCACCTCCTTCCATTCAGCATCTTACCAACTTCAACCTGAAATTCAACACCAAATGCCAAAACAACCAACAAAAATCCACAAACAACCAAAAAACTGCGCAACTTCTACCATCCTAATCCATAAACCATAATAAATCCAAAATAACCAACAAATTGCACATCTGCGACGTCCATTCATCAAACCATCAATGTCACTGAGCTAACTAAACCACCTTATCGACTTGCTATCCATACCCAAACTTCCAATCGCACTCAAACACGAAAGCCCCAAATTAGTGATGAAACCCCTTCTTTCATCTGTAAACACCGCCTGAACAAACTCCAAATTGCACACAAATAACCACTCACTCAACTCCCAATTCGAATCCCCAATTCATAGTTAAATGGAATCTGTTTGCGTTCGTTTTCAGGTATTCGGAGGTCCTAGGGGTTCATCATTTCAAGTGAATGGAGGTGAGGGACTGACGAAGTCAGGACTCCGGTGGTATGACCTAGCAGTGTCAGCGAAGTAAGAATTGAAGCGGTGTCCAGTTTTAATATGGAGAACGAATCGTGGTTTACGGGGTTAAGGCATTATTATGAGGATGGTAAAGGTATAACCAGCTGTAACAAGTTACCAGGTTGTTGGGATCAATACGGGAAGGAATCCCCCAAACTTGGGATTAATTAGAAATAATCTAAACTTTGGATTAATATGGGAAGGCACGTTAAACTTTGGATTATTCTTGTTAATTTACCCTTGAATATATCTCATATAACATAAATATTTCCACCTTCTAAATAAATAGTACAGATTTATGGGAAAACTACTACTGTTATCCAACTTCCATCTTTAGTATGAGCTTAAATATATAAGGATGTTTTGAACTATATGTTGTTATATTTGTTATAGAACGAGTTAGTAATTTCAGTGTTACAATTGGAAGAAAATAACCGCACAATATCCATATTATAAAGAGCTTTGATTATTTCAAAATTTGTTTAGTTGCTAGGTAAGTAGTGTAACTTTCAAGGGGCACCTGACAAGTAAGTTTATTTTATGAGATATATATCAAGAATGATTGTGCCTATATGAAGATATTCTTTGACTATATTGTGTATCAGAAGCTACGCAAAATTTTGATAGCTTATCTTACATCTAATAATTATTCATGTTTGTTTGAAATAGTGTTTTGTTCACTTTTATTTTGGAGCTAACTTTTTTTAAATATATTGCTTCTTGAGACAGTGATATGCCATGTCACCATAAAAAAACCCATGTATTCATTGTTATTTTTATGCCATGCTGTTATTTGCAATGTAAAGTTCATTTCAACACCGAAGAATCAAAATTTTGATCATGTTATATTCTATTAACCTAATAAAATTTGTTTCGATGTTAAATAGTGCTTATGAAGTAGGAGTGAACTCATTTGATTAACATGTAGGTTAATATTTTTGTGCAAGCTTTCAGTCTTAACACATCTATGTATTTGCAGGTTTCACAAGCTAAGCAGGCCCAGGACAAAGAAGAAATTAAGGAGATGAGAGCGTTGATTGAGCAAGTACAAGACCATAATCGTGTGTAGGCTATGTAGATTGAGTAGCTGAATCAAAAGGTTGCAGAGTACATGCACAATCATGGTAGTTTTCCTTCATCGTCTGCTTCTGGAGGACATAGCGATGGACATGATGCATCTTGAGGTATGTTTGGATGTATTTTGATGGTTTGTATATATTGGTATGAAGTGGATGAGACATGTTTGGATGTATTTTGATGGTTTGTATATATTGGTACGGTTTGTAGACATGTTTGGATGTTTGTAGACGTGGTTTGTTTTGTATACACTGATGTTTCTACGTTTTATTTTGGTTGTTTATATTGTTATTGGTATATATATGTTGAGTATATGTGGAATTGGTTGGAAATGGATTAGAAATGGACTGGAAATGAAATGAATTGGAAGTGGGGTGGCTTGAAGGTTGTTTGCTTGTTGTTACATAAAAAAACGTGTATTTCCAACAGCTATCAACGGTTTCCAACGGCTATTTGGTCATGGTTTTCAAACGGTTTCAGATGATCCGATACCGTTGAAAGCCGTTGGAACTGCCGTTGGAAAGGTTCCGTAGATTCCGTTGGAAGCCGTTAGAAGACGTGAACTCTATTCCAACGGCCGCCAACGACAGTCTTCTGTTGGAATAACTATATATTCTTGTAGTGTTAATGCAAAAATTAGGCTTCCAAAGATATAGTACATTAACTATGTGCTCAGAATTGTCAACTAACTGAATCGGGAAAGCATCAGGTAAATCATCCTCCGGTGATATGTCAACCATGCATTTAGCATACTCAATCCTCTCAAGACTTTCTGTACAAGCATCCATACAAAAAAATCTACCTATTAGAGATGCTAACCAATCAATACCCAATTTGGACCAAGCATATAAAGGTAAGATCATTAACTTAATCCGCATAGGGACACAACTAATACTATTAACAGAATTCCTTAGTGAAGCATCACGCCGCTTAACAATAAATTGTTTGTCCTTGATAATAGTTGGATTAGACTCCATTGTTTTAATTCTATCTTCAATACTAGAAGGAAGGAAGAAGAACATATTACCATCTGATTTAATCTTAATGGATCCACGCAACTTGCAAACACGTTTGAGAAGATTAACTACAACTGTATAAGGAAACGATGGAGCCAGAAAAATTTAACAAGGTACTGGCTTGAACAATCTCATCAGAAGGATTCATTCTTTTACCATCGAATTGAAGAGTAAAAGAGGGAAGGGAGTACACCCTGCTTTTTTGGATTTAGAAACAAACAAAGAGGACCATTTCATTGGAGGCAAACAAATGATAGAGGGAGGAACTGGCTAGGAGAAGGGCGGAGGGGGGCCGGGTGAAGGAGGAATAAGGCCAGACGTGGGATTCAGAGGATTAAGTGATTGATGAGCGGTTTGCGTCTTGCTTGTTGTGGCATTTGGAGCGAGGTACGGGTTTTTTGACTTTGTTTTTATTCAATTTAAGTGGAGTTGTTGGATTGTTTTGCCTGTTTTTTCACGTTTTATCGTCACCATTCTCAGCAATGACGGTGAATCCTTGCTCGTAATTTTTATTTTTTAGTGGTGGCAATGTCCCTATGCTCGTCAAACATCTTCTCCCAGGACAATGTTGTGTTGGTATGTGTTGGTCACTGCTTTGCTTTGGCCACAATTCTAAAGTTGGAAGGAGCCGTCTCTTGTAATATCATCTTGTCAAAATCTGGCTCATTCTCTTCGACATTTCGACGTTGCTGGTTCAACTTTTGTCAATGCCATTTTGTCTATGTCGAAAAATCTTTGGCAGATACTGCTCTTGGAATTCATTGCTTTGTTTCCTGGAATGCTTCACTGATTTGATTTCCGGTTGGTGATTTGCCGGTTGGTTGCTGGTTGGTGATTTGCCGGTTTGTTGTAATAATGTATTCATTATTATGTTTTATGGACTTTAAAACCGGTCAGCCTTGCCAAAAATAAATTATTAATTGGAATACTTATTAACTAACGATTGGTGTTTTCAATTATAAGATGTATTTCTTGGCCAAAAAAATTAAGATTGAGTTTTAACTGTGTTTGGAACTGGTTGTAAAATTTAAAGAATAATATAGTATGAATTTTGTCAAGATGTGAAAATAAATTTTGGTAGGTTGTTGTAATAAGTTGGTTGTTAATATTAACAACAACATCTATGATTTAATTGGATTGTTGTCAATTTAAAAATATAAATATTGATGGTGAATCTATATTTGAAGATTTGGAGATGTTTTACTATAGTCGATAAATTTAATTGTTAAATTAGTAAGTGTCCAAACCTTGTTGTAGAAATATAAATATATTTCATAGATAAATAATTATTTTGACGAACATATTCATATTAGCGTGTTGTGTCAAAGTGATATTTAAAACATTGTTTAAAATGTTTTGAAGTTTATTGTAGTTTGTGTTTTATAAATTAAACACAAGTTAATTAGTGTTTCAGTGTGTGTAAATGAATTAATAGCATTGTAATATAATAAATTATTGAGGGCTGAGACGTTGATGGCGATGGTTTTGATGGCCACAACCTTGTTTCAACTTTGTTTCAATTACTATTGTTATAAAATATATATACTAAAACTATTTTTTAGAATATATATATATAATTATAATTATATATGTGTGTGTATAGGAAATCTATGCAGGTATTTATTTTTGAAGACTGTACAGAGAATCAAAATTTCAAAGTAGAAGAATTCAAGTTTCAAGACTTATTAGTATCAAGAATTCAAGAGAACAAGAGTTCAAGAATTATAGAATAAATGTGTCTAGATATATTGTTAAAACTCTGGCTAGCACTAAATTCTGATTTCAAATTCTTTTTCAAGCGATTTCAAAAGTATTTACTTGTCTTTAAATCTAGCTTCCAGGTGATTTTAAAATTACTTCCTTATTTATAAATATATAATTCTTTATTTTGAGAAACATTTTAACTCCTGAAAATTATTTTTAATTCCTATTTTCAAATTTATGCTTAATAAATTTTAATTTGAGTTTTACTTACAATTTTATTACCAATTTTATCATAGTTACTTATGTTTCAATTTTCTTGTTTATATTAAGTTTTAATATATTCATAGTTTTATATTTATAATTTTATATCATTTTATATTTAGTTTCTTAAGTATTTTATTTCATCTGTATATAAGTTTTTAAGCTATATTTTACTTTGAACATAATGCTATAATATAAAGCAATATAGTTTGTTTTAAATATGAATTCACTATAATTTATTTAAACACTATTCACTTTGTTTTAAAATTAATTTTCTAATTTTACACTAGAATATGTCGATATATAAAAAGTGCTATGTTGACTAGCTGTTAGCTTGTTTCTAAAATTTGGAAGGAAGTGTCTTTTGAATTCAAACCTTTCTAAAAGGTTGTGACTGTTGGAAACCTATAAATACCTTCCAGAATTCGAATTTTCTAATTACTTTTCATTCCTTCTTCCTCTTTAAACATTCCACCATTATTATACTTAATTTCTTAACTTTTTGCACTTATACTCTGCCAATTTCAGTAGAAATCATATCATTCTTCTTCTCTTTCAATTCTAAATCGAAATATCTCTGAATTCAAGTACTACTCCAGAGTCATAGGCTGTTTGTAATCAAAGATCTCAAGAACAAGTCCTATCAAGTCAATACTACAAAACTAATAAGAGAAGTGTATGGTCCTTCCCTGTATAAAGTGACTGAGTGCGATTATGTCTTGAAAATCGATTACATGTAAAGTTTTGGCCAGTAAATCAACTAAGTATCACTGTACTTGGAATTGGTTGGGGTGTGCTCTTATAGTCCTGATATCAAGGATTGTAATTGGAATTGTTGAATAAAAATCGACATCAACTGTGATGACCCAAATTTACGGTACCTTTGAGCTGATCAAAACAACACCAGTTCAACCCAAATGTACTGGAAACCCAGATGCCAATAGAAAGAATTTAGAGGATGAGATAAGAAAGAAATATAAGAATAGAAGAAGAAGAAGAACTAACACGATAGAATCAGAGTCTAACATCGCAGCAGAACAAAATATAATATATAAATAAAACATTATTGAGAGCTTAAAATAAATACTTACAATCATCAGAGTACATCAAAATTCTGGACTGTAGTGTCCCGAAATTCCGGTACAATTTGAGCTGACCAAATAACACAAGTCCAACCCACATTGCACTGGAAACCAGAAAACTAATAAAAAGAAAACAGTGGGTGAGAATATAAAAGATAGAAACTTAGAATAAAAGAAGAAGAAAAACATACAACATCAGAGTAAACACGAATCTCACAGCGGAACGAATAAATATATTTCATAACATAACTTTGAAATAAAATAGTACCTGTATATAATACCATTATTAGAGTATAACACTTACAACATAGCGGAAATAACAATAGCTATATAATCCTGAAGCCTCCTACTCCAGCTCTTCAAGTATCTGTAAATCCTGACTACTTGACTACCCATACAAAATTGGGCACCCAAGAGTTTAGGGAAAACAAAACAAAATAAACTCTGGGTCAGTCATGTGACTGGTGTGTGTAAACTCAAATCATTTGATTTAACTTTCAAAATTCTTTTGAAACAAAGGATAATCATAAGACCGATCCATACATAAACACAGATGGCTTTTACCTTATGATAACCCAAAATATTTCTAAAACGATACTTGTTTGATATTATAATAATGTCTTGATCAAGTAAATAGAAATCTAGCAGCAACGCTTGCATCTAACGTCCTACATATATAATATACAATCAAAACCGCGGGCTCTTATTGGGAAATGGATTCCAACTATGACAAGGTATGGATCCACCTTCCGATCAGTGTACTCTAGAAGCGATACACTGGAGTTCAACAAGAACATCTTATAACTCGGCCACACATGACCGACCATTCATTTCTCTTGAATGTATCGAATATATTGTCACCCCTCGGTTAGTATTCCAACATAACCATTCCCGGGAGATACAGAATTGAAAGAAGTAACAAATGAATATTCTCTAGATGATGACAATATACCCTAATTGGGTGCGACCCACTTAGCCATGCTGCCTGCCCGATTTCTGTCATTTCCCAGTTGATGAGGCTTGAGATTATAACGTATCTCTATACAGATCACGTATTCATTTACTTTGAATGCCACATCATCATACCCATCAAATCACAAATTGATTTCCCCAAAAATACCACGGTTATAAGCTAAGAGAAACGAATTCCTCTGCCACCAACGTAAATATGTTTGAAACGGTCAACTTACGTGATCTACCAGATATACTCTGTCAGACATTCGTCCATTCAAGTTGTCTTGGGACTGGATAAACTGAAGGCACTATTCCGTACATCCATCCTAGGCAATCTCTACCTAGGATTTATACAACAGCCTTGCACTTTACTCCGTCTTCAATATATATTCAGCATACTTGGTTTGCAACGCTTATGCCAATATGGAGTGGTTCTTCGGATAATAATCCAACCGGTCTCTCCTATTGACGACGGAAAAATGGTCAAAACTTTGATAGTCTGTGATTTAACTATCAAAGAAAAACACGTGTGCGAACAACGATATTATTTCCAGATGGAAATTATATCGATCAATCATCATTTAACATTTATCTCTTTAGTTCATTAATTTACTTATCTCCTATTTCCATATATTCTAACTTCTTATTTTCTATTATCAGGAAACATTTCTGATTCTTATTTGTAAAACATTTCCAAAACTCCTTTACTGGATTTAAACTGATGTTTAAATCAAACATCGCCATGCCAACTCAAACCATTTCACTCATTAACTAAATTCACTTAACCATCCTTTACTATCAAACCTTAACCATTCCTTGGTTAAGAAGGAAGTCAATCAAGTTGGGGTATAATTACCTCTCAGACCTTAACTGAACAACGTTTTAACTTCGGAATAGACAAAGTTTATCTTTTAAACCTTTAACAAACTTCCTTACGTAACTCTCGGATTCTATTTACGTATCTACTTCTTTATTGAAAACATTGATTATAACTATAGCGTTATAATCCCGACTTTCGAAATATCTAACTTCAAATAATAACTTCTATTGCTTAATTTAACTAAATAACTAAATAGACAATTTATTTATAAACAAATAAATCTTGATTAAAAACGGAAAGTTAGTAGTACTTTCCCGAATTCGATATAAATCGAATTTCAATGTATAACACTCTTTCGAATGATCTCTATTCGATAATTCCTTTCGAATAAACTATATTCGATTAACTCCTCTCGAATAACTAAATTCGATTAACTCACTTCAAATAACTAATATTCGATATCTCCTTTCGAATAACTTAATTCGATTAACTCACTTCGAATAACTAATATTCAATATCTCCTTTCAAATAACTAAATTCGATTAACTCACTTCGAATAACTAATATTCGATATCTCCTTTAACTCAATTCAATTTACTAATACTCGACTAACTCTAACTCGATTAACTCTATTTGAATAACTCTAGTTCGATTTAACTCTAATTGATTAACTCTAACTGGTTAACTCTAACTATTAACTCTAACTCAAATCAATTAATTCTAACTCTAATTCGATTAACTCCTCTAACGCGTTTTGATTAACACATTTTGATTAACTCCTTTGATTAACTCTACGTCCATATTCAGTTTCAAATATCGATGTTGAAATCGATTCTTACTTCTCTATATAAGTCCTGACTTATATATTCTATTTATCCAATGATAAATATTTTACTTAATTTATAAAACCTTATTTATAAATTAATCTTCTTATTTTATCTGTTAAAACGGATTTCTCTTAAATATTCACTTTGAATTCATATTCTGTTATACCCGTGTGCGAAGCACGGATCTAAACCTTCCTAGTGTAAAATTCTCTCTTTATACAATTCTATTCATTTTCAAGTATTTCCCTTTTATAATCTATTTATTTTCTAAATAAATATTTCCTTTATAGTTCTATTTATTTTCTAAATAAATATTTCTTTTTATAATTCTATCTATTTCATAAATAAATATTTCCATTTATAATCTATTTGTAAATGTTTTACAAATATTTTCTTTTCAATTCTATTTGTAAATGGTTTACAAATATATCCTTTTCTATTCTATTTGTAAATGTTTTTACAAATATATCCTTTTCTATTTGTAAATGTTTTTACAAATATATCCTTTTCTATTTGCAAATGTTTTACAAATATATCCCTTTTCAATTCTTCTTTGATTTTATAATTTTGTTTTATAAAAATTCCTTTCCTTTTATATATAAAATCCATTTATTTTATATAAATAATTCATTTTCAAAATACACTTTGAAAACCCCCTTTTTTTGCATCCCGGTATTTCTTACGGTATTTAAAATACCAAACAACAATGATCGATATCATTCCAACACACATAATCAACAATAGACTATATATCACATCATATATTACAATATATGAAAAACAGTAAAATGAATGTTGAGGAATCCAGTTGGATTCCTCCGACCTGTTTCCCTGCATCCACAGATGTTAAACAATATAACTAACATCGATTTCATTTCAATATGAAATATTTTTCTAAACAGAATCAATATTTGATTAACGATTTATATATATCATTATCTATAATTTCAACCAATACATAAGCAATTCAACCAAACAGTTAATACACAGCACTCAACAGATAATTATCAGTTCTAAAAATATGTTATAAAAATATAACTATTCAAAGTTGGTGAGTTTTACTCACATTGGTAATTTATCGTTAAATAACGATAATTTATCGCCGATTCAGAATGGACAATTTATTTCGCTATAAATTGTAACTAGCTCCAATCCAATCCCAGTCAGTTCCATTGTGGAGTGTCCGTCCATACGATCCCGATGGATCCTGTTTCGTTGAATTTCGACAATATATGAGGAAGTTATTGCATTTACAAGTTATAACATGAATTAATTTTCTATATAATTCAATTTATTTCAAGCCGGGCTTAAACTTTTCCTTTCAGCCCATTTAGAATAGTACAACCCGCTTAAACTCAGGAAAATCGACTTTCATCAATTCCAGATCTTGACTTCCATCTGGTTACCAACTTCTACCTCTTGCGCTAATCTACGATGACCGGAATCTGACTGGCCATCACCGCAGGCTTCGCCGGAGGGTCACCCTCCTCCTCCAATTGATTTATCGGTCTCCTGCTTCCGGAAACCACTGCTGAACCAAATGTCTTCGACCGCCAGACCCTACCTCCTTCGATCACCAGAGTTGATCGCACCGGCCTCGTTGTGTGCGCCTTGATTCCCTGGACGCCGCGCACCCCTCTGATCGATCAAACTCCTCCCATGCCGCTAGCAGTTCGAAGCCCTAGCTCCACTGTGTAAAACCAGCAATACGAATTGATGTTCGAACCCCTCAAACACTATATCAAAATGAAGAGGAGGAGCTAAGCATCTCGAATATATAGTTTTCTAGATTTTAGGGAATTCATTTGATTTTCTTGTATAAGATTCCTCTCATTTTAGAACACTGGTGGTGGCTACATTCTGTTGACTATGGAATGGAAATGAATTAGTTTAGAGAGTGGTAGAGTATTTATAGAATAGAAATAATAATTTTATATTCGAATTTTATATCCATTTTTAACCAACCGTTATTTATAATTGTTGTTAAAAATCCCTGTGATCTCATATGATATTCAAAAATCATGAAAATGGACATGCAGCTACAGTTTGACATTACAGACCCAACGAAACTGGTTTCGTCGAATTCCGACTCCGTTGCTCACACAGCATAATTTTAACCATCAAAATGTCGACTTTTTTTCACATTAAAAATCCGTACGACCACACACTGACTTCAAAAATCACAGAAATTGAAATCTAACAATAATTTAATATTCTGAATCCAACAAAATTAGTTTCATCGAAAACGGAGGTCGTTTGCAAAACTGGCTATTTTTAAAGCTCTAAATAACCCATTTAAATATATAAATATATTTAAAAATAATTAAATATAAATATATATATATATATATATTCACATAGAATATAATCCGGCTCCAAAATAAATGTATATGGATTTATAACTCGATATTCAAATCCCGGTTGAATCGATATTCAATTTATATTGAAATTTCTTTATATATATATATCGTTATAAATTATAATGGAATTCCATAGCAACTTTTCAAAAATTTGATTTGGACATAAATCAAAATCTACACAATGAAATCCCCATTTTTCTCTTCCATTAGAAAAATAT
This sequence comes from Allium sativum, assembly GCA_030737875.1. Classification (NCBI taxonomy): domain Eukaryota; kingdom Viridiplantae; phylum Streptophyta; class Magnoliopsida; order Asparagales; family Amaryllidaceae; genus Allium; species Allium sativum. Next base: position 992,190,679 of record CM060910.1, on the reverse strand, counting down.
ACTTCACCAGCTCCTAACGTTTCTTGGTTCACAGAAATCTGATTAAAAACGGACCCTGTATATTCAGTTGAAGTTCAAATCGCCAAATGGCGAACTGCCGCGCCATTTCGAGCTCAATTTTAATTATAATATAATTATACGTTCAAACTACTGTCAAAATAACATATTCATTATTCTAATTCAATTCTAAGCTGAATTAAATATTTTAAATTGTCCAGTTCACATTATATTGTCAATTCACTATTTTCGACTATTTTCGAAATAAATATATTATACTATTATTTATATTAATTAAATATTCACTATTATTTAATTAAACAACCATTTAATTATCTGTATCAATATTTAAATAATTAAATAAATTAATTATTATACTGCAAATATACAGGACGTTACATACTTTCCCCCTTAAAATAATTTCGCCCTCGAAATTGCTAAGGTTGAAAACAAACCCTATTGACTGGGTTAAAATTTATTTGCTTACTTCCTTTTCAGTTTCAACTGAACCAATTAATTTCAATTAAAATATTAATTAATTCTTACCTAAGAAAATTTTCAAAAATCTTGAAAATTTTCTAACACCCGAAATTTTCGAAAAATTTCGCCAGCACCTCCTTTGTACTGGTCAATCGGTACAGCTACAACTCGCCTCTCTGGGCCTCCTGCAACCCAAAAGAAAATCAAACAGCCAAGCGGCTTGCCAATTCAGCTCATAAATCTCATGCTTATACCACATATGAACTGGTACCTTTTTGTCGGGCATATCAACTTTACCACTTTCACCTGCTATCAATTCAACATATACCAATTTCATTCAAAATAGCTATTCGCTTATATCCAAGTTGAATTCTATTTCAAACTCGAGTTCCATTCCCGATTCTAATTCTTAACTTACCAACACAATATCATTTCAGATTCCTATGTCACAAATCCAAATTTCTCGATATCATTCTAATCCAATTCAATTTCCACTTAATTGGTTTTCAATTCAATTCCAGCTCGGTTTCAAAAATTTCTATTTAATTTTGTTTTTAATTTGAACAATCTCTTCCTGGGGTTTTAAACAACTTTGCTTTTCTCAAAAATCAAACATTCCTTTTCAGGATTCAAAACAACTTGTTTTTCTCAAAACAATTCAAAAACAAAATCTTTGGTAGTAATCCGTTACTTAGAACTCGAAAATGAACACAAATGATGTCGCGATTCATCATCAGGGTTATTTCCCAACTATCAAAGTGAGTTCAATACTATATCACTTTCAAAATCATTTCTATTTTGAAATACATTTCTAAATACCATTCAAAGTGCTTGTAAAACAATTTAAAATCTCCTAGGATTTTAAAATTATCATATATTTTATCCAAATCCATTTACAATCACTTTTCCAAATTTAGGAATTTCAATTCCAATTCTAATTTAAATTTTAGATTTAATTTATTTCGATTTCATATATTTCACTTATATGAATTCTGATTGGCTATTTACATAACCGTTTCACATTTTATAATCTTACTCGATTATAATAAAAAATAATATATCCAATATATTATAATTCCAATATAAATATCTTCTCTATATCAAAATATACTTTGGGTAAACTTATGTTCATTTACCTTCTTTTCAAAACATAAAGTGCCGGTTCATCGTATTCGAGTGTTTAAAAACTCCTACCAATACAGTGGATCAAACTGATCGATCAGAACCCATAAACATCTCAACCAATCAATCTCCACAATATAAAACAATTTTATATCGAATAACAAATACGTTCACTCGTATATATACACTCAACTCAATCTAGGGTGTTACTAACCCCATCTCTACAGAGTCACGCCATAGAGCCAAGGTAATTACTTAACCTTAAGCTCCGATACCAACTGTAGTTTCCCGAAATTCCGATATAATTTGAGCTGACCAAATAACACAAGCCCAACGCACATTGCACTGGAAACCAGAAAACTAATAGAAAGAAAACAGAGGGTGAGAATAGATAAGATAGAAACTTAGAATAGAAGAAGAAGAAGAACATACAACATCAGAGTAAACACGAATCTCACAACAGATCGAATAAATATATTTCATAACATAACTTTGAAATAAAACAGTATCTGTATACATTACCATTATTAGAGTATAACACTTACAACATAGCGTAAATAACAATAGCTATATAATCTTGAAGCCTCCTGCTCCAGCTCTTCAAGTATCTGTAAATCCTAACTACTTGACTACCCGTACAAAATTGGGCACCCAAGAGTTTAGGGAAAACAAAACAAAATAAACTCTGGGTCAGTTATGTGACTAGTGTGAGTAAACTCAAATCATTTGATTTAACTTTCAAAATTCTTTTGAAACAAAGGATAATCATAAGACTGATCCACACATAAACACGGATGGCTTTTACCTTATGATAACCCAAAATATTTCTAAAATGATACTTGTCTGATATTATAATAATTTCTAGATCAAGTAAATAGAAATCTAGCAGAAATGCTTGCATCTAACTTTCTACATATATAATATACAATCAAAACTACAGGCTCTTATTGGGTAATGGATTCCAACTATGACAAGGTATGGATCCACCTTTCGATCAGTGTACTCTAGAAGCGGTACACTGGAGTTCAACAAGAACATCTTGTAACTCGGCCACACATGACCGACCATTCATTTCTCTTGAATGTATCGAATATATTGTCACCCGTCGGTTAGTATTCCAACATAACTGTTCCCGGGAGATACAGAATTGAAAGAAGTAACAAATGAATATTCTCTAGATGATGACAATATACCCTAATTGGGTGCGGCCCACTTAGCCATGCTGCCTGAACGATTTCTGTCATTTCCCAGTTGATGAGGCTTACAGATCACGTCTTCATTTACTTTGAATGCCACATCATCATACCCGTCAAATCACAAATTGATTTCCCCAAATATACCACGGGTATAAGCTAAGAGAAACGAATTACTTCGCCACCAACGTAAACACATTTGAAATGATCAACTTACGAAATCTACCAGATATACTCTGTCAGACATTCATCCATTCAAGTTGTCCTGGGACTGGACAAACCGAAGGCACTATTCCATACATCCATCCTAGGCAATCTCTACCTAGGATTTATACAACAGCCCTTGCACTTTACTCCGTCTTCAATATATATTCAGCATACTTGGTTTGCAATGCTTATGCCAATACAGAGTGGTTCTTCGGATAATAATCCAACCGGTCTCTTCATATTGACGATGGAAAAATGGTCAAAACTGTAACGACCCTGATTTTTTGTCAGTTCATTTTAAATATTTAATATTGTTTTAAAATATTCAGTTGATAATTTAAAAGAATTTTTATATTGAATTATCGATTTATAATCAATATACGATTTATTTCGAATACATATAATTATCAAAATACGAGAAATTTGAAATAATTCAATTTGAAGATAAAACTGAATCAAAACAATTTAGATGACCAATATAAATTCTATCTGAAATATAGACAGTAATGACGATAATAAATTATTATCTATAAAATGGGTTGTTTTGAATTTAAATTATATTTGATTGGTTTAACGTGGTATGTGAGAATAATAAATTTACAAATGACTCGGTTTTCGACGAAACCAATTTTATTGGGTCCGGAACATGAAACCATAGTAGTATATAAATTTTCAGCGCAATCAGGACGTGTATGTGATCGTTTAAGTGAGTTACTTCATATGTAAGTTTCATTAATGTAACCATCTCCATTTAGCTTCTGATACACACTTCAATAATCTTCCTTAGGACGCTTGGCCAATTTCTATTATAAAAGAGTCAATACCCCCTCTCCCTTTCTATTTTTATTTTCTACCCCTTCCGTTCGTTTTTCCCTTTGGCAAAGGAGATAAAATCAAAAGCCGGCTCCCTTTAAAATTCTTCAACGAATTCTGCCAAGTAAAATTGAAATGAAAAGAGGCCGATGGACCTCTACTCCAGTCCCGATGCGTGCGACAGAGGTTTGGGTGGCTCGGTAGTAAAAATCGTTATCTAGGGTTCAACTCGATTCAGGAATAAGGGATTTAGGGATTTGCAAGTGTAGACAACGGAGGTCCATGGATTCCGCATCGCTGGATTTCTCATGTTGGAAAGCTTCTGCAAGTGGAAATTGGTGAGATCGACACCCAGGAGAGTCACGACTTCTATGCTGAGCTCGGCATCGCGTTTAGAGGAACAACGTGAGTTATGGGAGGTCAAGACGATGAAGTGTCAGATGAGCACGGTGGGGAAATGCTGTTGATTTATGGTAGGGTTCAGGATTGGAAAATTCAAAGTAAAAAGAGGTGAATCCTTATTTGAATTTTGTTTTACTTATTTTATTTAGTATACTAGTTAAAAACCAAAGTTTAGTATACAGTTAAAGGAAATGTTATTAACTATCAATCTAGAATTGGGAAATTGAAAAAAAATCTTATCTTTATAAATGGAAACCTAAACTTGAAACTATTAAGTCGTTCGACTAGGAAGTTTAAAAGAAAATAAATGTTAGTATATTAGTTAAACTAGAAAAAATTATATTGTTAGAATGGAATTGTCGTTTACTATTAATTCGGGATTTGGAAACTAAAAAGAAAATTTTAGTTAGTGAATCCTTATATAAATTTTAAATTAGTTAAGGGATATATTAATATTTTAAACCATTGGTTGTTCAAAACCAGGAAATTAGTAAATAATATTTTAGTATATTTTTAACACAAAAACCTGTTAAGGAAATCTATTAGCTTATTTATAGAATTCGGATTTTTCTTAGGCAAAGATAAATCAGATGGAATCATTTGGGTGGAGTTTGGAGACTCGGGAGTCGATGAATAGTAATTGGTACATGGGCAAACTAAAATCACGGTGAGTAAATCTCACTCACCTGTTATTTAGAATTATTTTTAAAAATAATTGTTTGATGCTTGATTGAATGCTTCCTAGTTGATTTAAATATATTAGTTATTTAGGGTTGACTATTATATATATATATTGGTTTGGTGATTGGATTGATTCCCGCAGTATCATTAGCGGATGCCCGCAGTATCATTAGCGAATGACCCTACGCCCACATAGATAAGTGGATCCCCTTTTATACCGCGATATCCTGCCACGAAGCAAGATGAGTATTATTTCTGTTGACTAACGTATGTGGATGCAGGAAAAACAGGTTGGAGGAATCCAACTGGACTCCTCAAAAATATATTATCTGTTTGTTTGTTTGCTTGATTTCATATATTCATATATGACGTGTTAAAAATCAAATGATTGAAAATTGGATGATTTGGTTGTTTTAAATATCACTGGGCTAAGTGTTAATTTATTTAAAATATCCTGAAAAGGATATTTGAGATTTAAAGGAAAAATTCTATTTTTAAAATAGAATTTGAAATTTTAGAATGGTATAAAAATACTAACTTGTTTTAATGAAATAAAAACAAGTAATTCATTTATAAATGAAGTGAAAAGAATTATCATTGGATAATTCAGAAATAAAAAATACGAGTGTGAAAATTCAAAGGGGAAATCTATTTTCCAAAAGTAGAAATATCGATTTCAAAAGAAGTCGAGACTTGTTAAAGAATGGGTATAGTATTTGAATTCAAAGGAACTCAAATAGAATTTGAATTTAAAGTAATTCAAATAGAATTTGAATTCAAAGGAATTCAAATGGATTTGAATAAAGAAAGTTCAAATGAAATTTAAAATATAAGTGAAATGGAGTTTAACTATAGGATTTGAATAATAGAATCCAAATGAAGTTTAAATATAGAAATTGAATAAGAGGAGTTTAAAAAGAATTTGAATAAGAGGAATTTAAATGGAATTTGAATAGAGAATTCAAATGGAATTTAAAATATGGAATTTGAATATAGGATTCAAATAGAAAATTCAAAGAGAATTTGAATATAGAGATTCAAATGGAGTTTGAATATACGAAATTCAAAGGAAATTCAAATATAGAATTTGAACGTAGAAATTCAAATGGGATTTGAATAAAGGAAATTCGAATATAGAAATTCAAATAGAATTTGAAAAAATAGAAGCAAATTGAAATTTGAGTATAGAATTTCAAATAGAAGTGAAATAGATCGGAAATACTATGTTGAATTGGGCAAAATTGATTTGATATATATTAAAATATATTGGAATAGAGTTGAATTTATTATAAACGAAGTTTAAAAGTTTTTATATATAAATATAATTAAAACGAACTCGCCGCAGCGCGGCAGTTCGTAAATTGGCGTTTCGAACTTCAATTGAGTATACAGAACTCAATCGAAGTCGGAATTCTTCGAAACAAGAAACGTCAGGACCGATTTGATAATAGTTTTCTAATGGAGGAGAAAAATTTGGATTTCGTCTAATAGATTTTGAGTTATGTCAAAATAAAATTTTTAGAAAAGCAGCGCCATAACCATTTAAAAACCCTAGCAGTTTATTTAATTTATAATAGGATTTTAAGCGAATGAAATTCAATTTTCTATTTAGAAATTTCAGATTTTGAGTTATAAATTATATGTGAACCTAAGTAGAGTAATGAATTGATTTTTGAAACAGAAATCAGATTTTTGATTTTTGAATAGAATTAACTGATTTGAATAGTAATTAGTTAATGAGATTTTGAACCGATATTGGACTTTGAATAAGTGAATTCGATTTGAAAATTTATATTCGAAATCGAATAGAAAACTAGAATTGAAAGTGAAAATTTAATTTGGTTATGAGCAAGTTAAATATTTTGTTTGAACATGTTATGTTCAAACAGAGAAGTGAAATAGGCAAAATAGCTAATTAAAGAATAAACGAACGAAACTAAATTCAAACGATTGGATTGAGTTGAATTGAATTGAAACAGGTGAACATGTGTTAGACAGGTATGGGATGAAGTATATGAAGATTTTAATTTATGTGCCCGACAAAAAGGTACATGTTTAAATTCATATATGAGATTTTATGCCCGTATCGGCAAGCCGCTTGGCTTTTCCTTTTTCTTTTTGAATTGGTGAGGGTCATGGGAGGCTATTTGAAATATCCCGAAGCTCCCAGTACAAGGGAGGTTATGGCGAAATTTTCCGGGAATTTAAGGAGCTAGAATATTTTTCAGATAATTTGATAGTTAGAAATCAATGTATCAATATATACAGAATTCGATTAGGAAACGAAATCAAAATTAGAATATTGTAAACAAAAAGGGAAATCTATAAATTAGAAATAGAAACCGAACCATATATATGTTTTAAAAATGAATAATTGGGTTTTATAGTGTGTTTATTCGAGGTAAGTGGTTTTGCCGTTTTGAAGTTGAGGATGTTTTCAGTTAAGGTCTGAGAGGTAATTTTACCCCAACTTGATTGATTTTATTTTTAATTGATAAATAGCAAGATCCAGTCTCGAAGAGAAGTGTTTGAATAATAGTTGGTTAAATAAAATATTTTGGGTTGTTTGTAACGATGTTGTATACAACATTCGTTTTAACTCAAGTGATGAAATTTTGGAAATATAAAAGTAAATATTTCCTGAGTATAATTAAAATAGTCGGAATAGAGATAAGTGATTGAAATTGTTTTCAATTGCAAATAGAGATATTTTCTAATATATAGAAAATAAAAGAAGTTGATATTTGGAAACGTTTTCCAAATGGCATAAGAGACCAAGATGATTATTGAAAATATTTGGTTAACAAATATTGATAGGGAAATGGAGAAGAGATTTAATTAATGAAATATTAATTAAAGAGCCCAGTGATTTGTTTGATATATTGGATGAACACTTGTTTTTATTCGATAGTTAAATCACAGATTATCGAAGTTTTTGACCATTGTTGTCAATATGGAGAGACCGGTTGGATTATTATCCGTGAACCACTCTGTATTGGCAGCAGCGTTGCGAATCAGATTATATGAAAATAACCGAAGATGGAGTGAATTGCAAGGGCTTTTTCTATTAATAGAAATTGTGCCTTCGGTTTCGTTCAATCCCAGAACGAACGTAAAAGGACGAATGTCTGGCAGAGTATTTCCAATGATCGCATGAGATTGGTCTGTATAAATATATATAGTGGCAACGGATTTATTCCCTTAGCATAACATCCAGAATATTTGTGCAAATCAATTAGTGATTAACAGATCTGACAATGTGGCATTCAAAATGATTGTGCTATCAATGAATAGAAAATAATCGTAGCCTCAGGCCTCAACAACCGGGAAATGACAAAAATCGGGCAGGTAGCATGGCTCTGTGGGTCGCTCCCATTAGGATGTATAATCACCTTTCTAGAGATTCATTTAATTCCTTATTCTGTTTGATGCTGTCCCATTCGGGAAACGGTTGCTAATCCCAACCGTTGGTGATGTACATTCGATACACTCAAGCGAAATGAGTGGTCGGTCATGTATGGGCCGGGTTGCAAGACGTTCTTGTTGAACCCAGTGTATTCGTCTCTAGAGATACACTATCGGAAGGTGGTTCCATACCTTGTCATGTTGGAAATCCAATCTCCAATAAGCGCCATGCGGTTTTTGATTTTATATTATATATGGAGCGTGAGATGCAAGCGTTCCACTAGCTTGTTATTTATTTGATTTAGACACTATTATAATATCACTGGATTTTGTATCAAAGTGTTTTGGGTTATAGTAAGGTAAAAACCGTCCGTGTTTATGTGTGGGCTGGTCTTACTATTATCTTTTCTTTCGGAAGGATTTTTGAAGTTAAACCATATGGTTGGAGTTTACTCACACTAGTCCCATGACTGACCCAGAGTTTGTTTTGTTTTTCCTAAACTCTTGGGTGCCCAAATTTGTACGGGCAGTCAAGTGTTTCAGGCTTTTTCAGATTCACTCGGAAGAGCTGGAAGCAGGAGGCTTTCACCAGTTAGCTATAGACTATAATATTTCCGTTGTGTACTATGTTTGTATCTGGAAACAAGTGTTTATAACTGTTCCAGGAATAACTGTTGTGCTCTGATGATGGTATGTATATAAAGTTACTGATTTGCATTTCAAAAGTTATGTTATCTAATATATTTTGTTCGTTCCGCTGTGAGTTTTGTGATCTTTAATTTCTTCTGTTCTAATATTTCTTTCTTTCTATTTCTCATCCTCTAACTTCTTTCTAATAATGATTCGTATTTCTGTGCAATTTGGGTTGGACGTGTGGTGTTATTAGTCAACTCAAAGGGTACGGATTTGCGGGCCATTACAGTTGGTATCAGAGCTTAGGTTGAGCGAATACCTAGGCTTGTGTGGCATGTGCTCATTAGAGATAGGGTCAGTAGTACCCTAGAATGAGTTGAGTGTATATACGAGAGCGCGTATTTGTAAATTGATATAAAAACTGTTTTATATTGTGTTGGCTAGTCTGTTGAGCTGTTTATGAATTCTGATCGAATTGTGGGACGCCACGACGTCGATAAGAGTTTGTAAATACTTGAACAGAAGATTGAACACGATATTGTTTTAAAGTGGGTAAATGAAATTATTTTACCCAAAATTCTATTTTTGATATAAGAAGAATATTTTCTGAAATTAGTATAATACATGGATGTGTTGGTTGTTATTATAATCAGATAAGATTATAAAAATTGGAATGGTTATATAAAACCAAAATTGAATTGTATATGAATAAGATATACAAACAAGATGAATTAAAATTGGGTTCAGAATTTGAATTCAGAATTTAAAATCCTGGGAAGTTGGAAAATATTTCCAAAGTATATTAAAGTAAAATAGTTTTATTTTGAAAGGATTTGAATAAAAATTATTTTTGGATGGATTTTGAAAGTGGTAAAGCACTGAACTCACTTCAGTGGCTGGAAAATAATTCTGATGATGAGTCGACCATCATCAGTGTTCATTTTCGAGTTTCTAAGTGATGAATTGCTACCTTAGAAAAGTTTTGATAAATATTTGTTTGAAAGAAAACAAGTTAGGTTGAAAATTCAAATGTTTTGAATTTGAATTAGTTATAAATATATATGTACATATTTATATGATTTCAAAAAGGATTTGAAATGAAAACCCTGGGATTTGGATTCTGGAATTAAAATTTAACTTAAGCAAGTTAAATGGTTAGAGGTGAATAAGTTGACTAGAATCAATTTGAAATATATTGAAATGAATATGAATTAGAATGCATATGAATGGAAACCAAAAGTTTTGGTTGAAATTAAAGTCATAGAAATATGAGGAGTTGAGTTTCAACATAAGTGAATTGTTGAAAAGTATTGAGTTCGTACTATTTTTCCTACCTTAGCAATTTCGAGGACGAAATTATTTTAAGGGGGGAAGAATGTAACGACCCGGATTTTTTGTCAGTTTATTTTAAATATTTAATATTGTTTTAAAATATCCAGTTGATAATTTAAAAGAATTTTTATATTGAATTATCGATTTATAATCGATATACGATTTATTTCGAATACATATAATTATCGAAATACGAGAAATTTGAAATAATTCAATTTGAAGATAAAACTGAATCGAAACAATTTAGATGACCAACATAAATTCTATCTGAAATATAGACAGTAATGACGATAATAAATTATTATCTATAAAATGGGTTGTTTTGAATTTAAATTATATTTGATTGGTTTAACGTGGTATGTGAAAATAATAAATTTACAAATGACTCGGTTTTTGACGAAACCAATTTTATTGCGTCCGGAACATGAAACCATAGTAGTATATAAATTTTCAGCGCAATCAGGACTCGTATGTGATCGTTTAAGTGAGTTACTTCATATGTAAGTTTCATTAATGTATTAAATAATAAATCGTTGGGCTTCCTCGATACACCATATCCATTTAGCTTCTGATACACACTTCAATAATCTTCCTTAGGACGCTTGGCCAATTTCTATTATAAAAGAGTCGATACCCCCTCCCCCTTTCTATTTTTATTTTCTATCCCTTCCGTTCGTTTTTCCTTTGGCAAAGGAGAAAAAATCAAAAGCCGGCTCCCTTTAAAAATCTTCAACGAATTCTGCCAAGTCAAATTGAAATGAAAAGAGGCCGATGGACCTCTACTCCAGTCCCGATGCGTGCGACAGAGGTTTGGGTGGCTCGGCAGTAAAAATCGTTATCTAGGGTTCAACTCGATTCAGGAATAAGGGATTTAGGGATTTACGAGTGTAGACAACGGAGGTCCATGGATTCCGCATCGCTGGATTTCTCATGTTGGAAAGCTTATGCAAGCGGAAATTGGTGAGATCGACACCCATGAGAGTCACGACTTCTATGTTGAGTTCAGCATCGCAATTTAGAGGAACAACGTGAGTTAAGGGAGGTCAAGACGATGAAGTGTCGGATGAGCACGATGGGGAAATGTTGTTGATTTATGGTAGGGTTCAGGATTGGAAAATTCAAAGTAATAAGAGGTGAATCCTTATTTGAATTTTGTTTTACTTATTTTATTTAGTATACTAGTTAAAAACCAAAGTTTAGTATACAGTTAAAGGAAATGTTATTAACTGTTAATCTAGAATTGGGAAATTGAATAAAAAATCTTATCTTTATAAATGGAAACTTAAACTTGAAACTATTAAGCTGTTCGACTAGGAAGTTTGAAAGAAAATAAATGTTAGTATATTAGTTAAACTAGAAAAAATTATATTGTTAGAATGGAATTGTCGTTTACTATTAATTCGCGATTTGGAAACTAAAAAGAAAATTTTAGTTAGTGAATCATTATATAAATTTTAAATTAGTTAAGGGATATATTTATATTTTAAACCATTGGTTGTTCAAAACCAGGAAATTAGTAAATAATATTTTAGTATATTTTTAACACAAAAACCTGTTAAGGAAATCTATTTGCTTATTTATAGAATTCGGATTTTTCTTAGGCAAAGATAAATCAGATGGAATCATTTGGGTGGAGTTTGGAGACTTGGGAGTCGATGAATAGAAATTGGTACATGGGCAAACTAAAATCACGGTGAGTAAATCTCACTCACCTGTTATTTAGAATTATTTTTAAAAATAATTGTTTGATGCTTGATTGAATGCTTCCTAGTTGATTTAAATATATTAGTTATTTAGGGTTGACTATTATATATATATTGGTTTGGTGATTGGATTGATTCCCGCAGTATCATTAGCGGATGCCCGCAGTATCATTAGCGAATGACCCTACGCCCACATAGATAAGTGGATCCCCTTTTATACCGCGATATCCTGCCACGAAGCAAGATGAGTATTATTTCTGTTGACTAACGTCTGTGGATGCAGGAAAAACAGGTTGGAGGAATCCAACTGGACTCCTCAAAAATATATTATCTGTTTGTTTGTTTGCTTGATTTCATATATTCATATATGACGTGTTAAAAATCAAATGATTGAAAATTGGATGATTTGGTTGTTTTAAATATCACTGGGCTAAGTGTTAATTTATTTAAAATATCCTGAAAAGGATATTTGAGATTTAAAGGGAAAATTCTATTTTTAAAATAGAATTTGAAATTTTAGAATGGTATAAAAATATTAACTTGTTTTAATGAAATAAAAACAAGTAATTCATTTATAAATGAAGTTTATAAATGAAGTGAAAAGAATTAACATTGGATAATTCAGAAATAAAAAATACGAGTGTGAAAATTGAAAGGGGAAATCTATTTTCCAAAAGTAGAAATATCGATTTCAAAAGAAATCGAGACTTGTTAAAGAATGGATATAGTATTTGAATTCAAAGGAACTCAAATAGAATTTGAATTTAAAGGAATTCAAATAGAATTTGAATTCAAAGGAATTCAAATGGATTTGAATAAAGAAAGTTCAAATGAAATTTAAAATATAAGTGAAATGGAGTTTAACTATAGGATTTGTATAATAGAATCCAAATGGAGTTTAAATATAGAAATTGAATAAGAGGAGTTTAAAAAGAATTTGAATAAGAGGAATTTAAATGGAATTTGAATAGAGAATTCAAATGGAATTTAAAATATGGAATTTGAATATTGGATTCAAATAGAAAATTTAAAGGGAATTTGAATATAGAGATTCAAATGGAGTTTGAATATACGAAATTCAAAGGAAACTCAAATATAGAATTTGAACGTAGAAATTCAAATGGGATTTGAATAAAGGAAATTCGAATATAGAAATTCAAATAGAATTTGAAAAAATAGAAGCAAATTGAAATTTGAGTATAGAATTTCAAATAGAAGTGAAATAGATCGGAAATACTATGTTGAATTGGGCAAAATTGATTTGATATATATTAAAATATATTGGAATAGAGTTGAATTTATTATAAACGAAGTTTAAAAGTTTATATATATAAATATAATTAAAACAAACTCGCCGCAGCGCGGCAGTTCGTAAATTGGCGTTTCGAACTTCAATTGAGTATACAGAACTCATTCGAAGTCGGAATTCTTTGAAACAAGAAACGTCAGGACCGATTTGATAATAGTTTTCTAATGGAGGAGAAAAATCTGGATTTCGTCGAATAGATTTTGAGTTATGTCAAAATCAAATTTTTAGAAAAGCAACGCCATAACCATTTAAAAACCCTAACGGTTTATTTAATTTATAAAAGGATTTTAAGCGAATGAAATTCGAATTTCTATTTAGAAATTTCAGATTTTGAGTTATAAATTATATGTGAACTCAAGTAGAGTAATGAATTGATTTTTGAAACAGAAATCAGATTTCTGGATTTTGAATAGAATTAACTGATTTGAATAGTAATTAGTTAATGAGATTTTGAACCGATATTGGGCTTTGAATAAGTGAATTCGATTTGAAAATTTATATTCGAAATCGAATAGAAAACTAGAATTGAAAGTGAAAATTTAATTTTATTATGAGCAAGTTAAATATTTTGTTTGAACATGTTATGTTCAAACAGAGAAGTGAAATAGGCAAAATAGCTAATTAAAGAATAAATGAACGAAACTGAATTCAAACGATTGGATTGAGTTGAATTGAATTGAAACAGGTGAACATGTGTTAGACAGGTATGAGATGAAGTATATGAAGATTTTAATTTATGTGCCCGACAAAAAGGTACATGTTTAAATTCATATATGAGATTTTATGCCCGTATCGGCAAGCCGCTTGGCTTTTCCTTTTTCTTTTTGAATTGGTGAGGGTCATGGGAGGCTATTTGAAATATCCCGAAGCTCCCAGTACAAGGGAGGTTATGGCGAAATTTTCCGGGAATTTAAGGAGCTAGAATATTTTTCAGATAATTTGATAGTTAGAAATCAATGTATCAATATATATAGAATTCGATTAGGAAACGAAATCAAAATTAGAATATTGTAAACCAAAAGGGAAATCTATAAATTAGAAATAGAAAGCGAACCATATATATGTTTAAAAAATGAATAATTGGGTTTTATAGTGTGTTTATTCGAGGTAAGTGGTTTTGTCGTTTTGAAGTTGAGGACGTTTTCAGTTAAGGTCTGAGAGGTAATTTTACCCCAATTTGATTGATTTTATTTTTAATTGATAAATAGCAAGATCCAGTCTCGAAGAGAAGTGTTTGAATAATAGTTGGTTAAATAAAATATTTTGGGTTGTTTGTAACGATGTTGTATACAGCATTCGTTTTAACTCAAGTGATGAAATTTTGGAAATATAAAAGTAAATATTTCCTGAGTATAATTAAAATAGTCGGAATAGAGATAAGTGATTGAAATTGTTTTCAATTGCAAATAGAGATATTTTCTAATATATAGAAAATAAAAGAAGTTGATATTTGGAAACGTTTTCCAAATGGCATAAGAGACCAAGATGATTATTGAAAATATTTGGTTAACAAATATTGATAGGGAAATGGAGAAGAGATTTAATTATGAAATATTAATTAAAGAGCCCAGTGATTTGTTTGATATGTTAGATGAACACTTGTTTTTATTCGATAGTTAAATCACAGACTATCGAAGTTTTTGACCATCGTTGTCAATATGGAGAGATCGGTTGGTTTATTATCCGTGAACCACTCTGTATTGGCTGTAGCGTTGTGAATTAGAATATATGAAAATAACCGAAGACGGAGTGAATTGCAAGGGCTTTTTCTATTAATAGAAATTGTGCCTTCGGTTTCGTTCAATCCCAGAATGAACGTAAATGGACGAATGTATGACAGAGTATTTCCAATGATCGCATGAGATTAGTCTGTATAAATATATATGGTGGCAACGGATTTATTCCCTTAGCATAACATCCAGAATATTTGTGCAAATCAATTAGTGATTAACGGATCTGACAATGTGGCATTCAAAGTGATTGTGCTATCAATGAATAGAAAATAATTGTAGCCTCAGGCTCAACAACCGGGAAATGACAAAAATCGGGTAGGCAGCATGGTTATGTGGGTCGCTCCCATTAGGATGTATAATCACCTATCTAGAGATTCATTTAATTCCTTATTCTGTTCGATGTTGTCCCATTCGGGAAACGGTTGCTGATCCCAACCGTTGGTGATGTACATTCGATACACTCAAGCGAAATGAGTGGTCGGTCATGTGTGGGCCGGGTTGCAAGACGTTCTTGTTGAACCCAGTGTATTCCTCTCTAGAGATACACTATCGGAAGGTGGTTCCATACCTTGTCATGTTGGAAATCCAATCTCCAATAAGCGCCATGCAGTTTTTTATTTTATATTATATATGGAGTGTGAGATGCAAGCGTTCCACTAGCTTGTTATTTATTTGATTTAGACACTATTATAATATCACTGGATTTTGTATCAAAGTGTTTTGGGTTATAGTAAGGTAAAAACCGTCCGTGTTTATGTGTGGGCTGGTCTTACTATTATCTTTTCTTTCGGAAGGATTTTTGAAGTTAAACCATATGGTTGGAGTTTACTCACACCAGTCCCATGACTGACCCAGAGTTTGTTTTGTTTGGTTTTTCCTAAACTCTTGGGTGCCCAAATTTGTATGGGCAGTCAAGTGTTTCAGGCTTTTTCAGATTCACTCGGAAGACCTGGAAGCAGGAGGCTTTCACCAGTTAGCTATAGACTGTCATATTTTTGTTGTGTACTATGTTTGTATCTGGAAACAAGTGTTTATAACTGTTTCAGGAATAACTGTTGTGCTCTGATGATGGTATGTATATAAAGTTACTGATTTGCATT
Organism: Allium sativum; assembly: GCA_030737875.1. Lineage (NCBI taxonomy): Eukaryota > Viridiplantae > Streptophyta > Magnoliopsida > Asparagales > Amaryllidaceae > Allium > Allium sativum. Next base: position 992,174,569 of record CM060910.1, on the reverse strand, counting down.
TCAAAAGTTAAGTTATCTAATATATTTTGTTCGTTCCGCTGTGAGTTTTGTGATCTTTAATTTCTTCTGTTCTAATATTTCTTTCTTTCTATTTCTCATCCTCTAACTTCTTTCTAATAATGATTCGTATTTCTGTGCAATTTGGGTTGGACGTGTGGTGTTATTAGTCAACTCAAAGGGTACGGATTTGCGGACCATTACAAAAACTTTGATAGTCTGCGATTTAACTATCAAAGAAAAACACATGTGCAAACAACGATATTATTTCCAGATGGAAATTATATCGATCAATCATCATTTAACATTTATCTCTTTAGTTCATTAATTTACTTATCCCCCGTTTCCATATATTCTAACTTCTTATTTTCTATTATCAGGAAACATTTCTGATTCTTATTTGGAAAACATTTCCAAAACTCCATCACTGGATTTAAACTGATGTTTAAATCAAACATCGCCATGCCAACTCAAACCATTTCACTCATTTACTAAATTCACTTAACCATCCTTTACTATCAAACCTTAGCCATTCCTTGGTTAAGAAGGAAGTCAATCAAGTTGGGGTATAATTACCTCTCAGACCTTAACTGAACAACGTTTTAACTTCGGAATAGACAAAGTTTATCTTTTAAACCTTTAACAAACTTCCTTACGTAACTCTCGGATTCTATTTACGAATCTACTTCTTTATTGAAAACATTGGTTATAACTATAGCGTTATAATCCCTACTTTCAAAATATCTAACTTCAAATTATAACTTCTATTGCTTAATTTAACTGAATAACTAAATAGACCATTTATTTATAAATAAATAAATCTTGATTAAAAACGGAAAGTGAGTAGTACTTTCCCGAATTCGATATAAATCGAATTTCAATGTATAACACTCTTTCGAATAATCTCTATTCGATAATTCCTTTCGAATAAACTATATTCGATTAACTCCTCTCGAATAACTAAATTCGATTAACTCACTTCAAATAACTAATATTCGATATCTCCTTTCGAATAACTTAATTCGATAAACTCACTTCGAATAACTAATATTCGATATCTCCTTTCGAATAACTAAATTCGATTAACTCACTTCGAATAACTAATATTCGATATCTCCTTTAACTCTATTCAATTTACTAATACTCGACTAACTCTAGCTCGATTAACTCTATTTGAATAACTCTAGTTCGATTCAACTCTAATTGATTAACTCTAATTGATTAACTCTAACTGGTTAACTCTAACTGGTTAACTCTAACTATTAACTCTAACTCAAATCGATTAATTCTAACTCTAATTCGATTAACTCCTCTAACGCGTAGTGATTGACACATTTTGATTAACTCCTTTGATTAACTCCTTTGATTAACTCTACGTCCATATTCAGTTTCAAATATCGATGTTGAAATTGATTCTTACTTCTCTATATAAGTCCTGGCTTATATATTATGTTTATCCAATGATAAATATTTTACTTAATTTATAAAACCTTATTTATAAATTAATCTTCTTACTGTATCTGTTAAAACAGATTTCTCTTAAATGTACACTTTGAATTCACATTCTATTATACCCGTGTGCGAAGCACTGGTCTAAACCTTCCTAGTGTAAAATTCTCTCTTTATACAATTCTATTCATTTTCAAGTATTTCCCTTTTATAATCTATTTATTTTCTAAATAAATATTTCCTTTATAGTTCTATTTATTTTCTAAATAAATATTTCTTTTTATAACTCTATCTATTTCATAAATAAATATTTCCATTTATAATCTATTTGTAATTGTTTTACAAATATTTTCTTTTCAATTCTATTTGTAAATGGTTTACAAATATATCCTTTTCTATTCTATTTGTAAATGTTTTTACAAATATATCCTTTTCTATTTGTAAATGTTTTTACAAATATATCCTTTTCTATTTGTAAATGTTTCACAAATATACCCCTTTTCAATTCTTCTTTGATTTTATAATTTCTTTTATAAAATTCCTTTCCTTTTATATATAAAATCCATTGATTTTATATAAATAATTCATTTTCAAAATACACTTTGAAAACCCCCTTTTTCTACAACCCAGTATTTCTTACGGCATTTAAAATACCAAACAACAATGATCGATATCATTCCAACACACATAATCAACAACAGATTATATATCACATCATATATTACAATATATGAAAAATAGTAAAATGAATGTTGAGGAATCCAGTTGGATTCCTCCGACCTGTTTCCCTGCATCCACAGATGTTAAACAATATAATTAACATCAATTTCATTTCAATATGAAATATTCTGCTAAATAGAATCAATATTTGATTAACGATTTATATATATATATATATATATATATCGTTTTCTATAATTTCAACCAATACATAAGCAATTCAACCAAACAGTTAACACACAGCAATCAACAGATAATTATCAGTTCTAAAAATATGTTATAAAAATATAACTATTCAGAGTTGGTGAGTTTTACTCACATTGGTAATTTATCGTTAAATAACGATAAATTATCGTCCATTCAGATTGGACAATTTATTTCGCTACAATTTGTAACTAGTTCCAATCCACTCCCAGTCAGTTCCATTGTGGAGTGTCCGTCCATACGATCCCGATGGATCCTATTTCGTTGAATTTCGACAATATCGAAGATTGGATTCCGACTATGACAAGATATGGATCCACTTGCCGATAGTGTATCTCTAGAGAGGAATACACTGGTTTAACCAAGAAAGTCTTGCAACCCGGCCCACACATGACCGACCACTCATTTCGCTTAAGTGTATCGAATGTATATCACCAACGGTTTGGATCAACAACCATTTCCCGAAAAGGACAACATCGATAGATTAAAGAAGCAAAAGGAATTTCTCTAGATAGGTGATTATACATCCTAATGGTAGCGACCCACATAGCCATGCTGCCTGCACGATTTTTTTCATTTCCCAACTGTGAGGCTTGAGGTTTAAATTCACCCTTAGAACTTCTGGCCACCATTTACTTTGAATGCCACATCGTCAGATCCGCCAGATATCACTAATTGATGTCCACAAAAATACCCTAGTTGGGAGCTACCCAACTACGACACGTTTGAAGAAATCAACGTACATGACCCATGGGAAATACTCTGTCAGACATTCGTCCATACAAGTCATCCAGGAACAGGATGAACTGAAGGTACCCTCCTACCACATCATAGGAATCACCCTATAGATCGTAGCGTGTAGTCCTTGCAAATCCGTCGATTTCAACTATGACAGAGTCACAGTATATCCCTGGCCGCTAAACCTGAGATTATAAGTAATTCTACCATTTTATGAATATCCACGGTCTTCAATTTCTTTGTCTTGAGCAGTATCTGATATTTTCAATATTTCGTATTAGCTGGACGGAATGGTTTTCGAATAAAAATTCGATCCCGATTTTTCCGTACCAACAATCATATTGGCCATATTTGATAGTCGCTATTTAACTATCAAATAAACAATCATACAAAAATAAAAATGAATTTATTGGTTGAGTACTCAACATCGCTTGGCCCCTTTTATTAAAAATAATTAACAAATGATTAATTTAAGCTTCTAAAGCATTCTATATTTTTAAACATGGTATTCAATACTAATTTTAATATATTAATCTTCTCAAAATCATTTCAATATAATATTTGGAAAAATATTACTAATCGTATCCAATTTCTATTTTATTATTATTTCACAAAACATTCGTTACAACACCATTTATTATTTATCATCGATTCGACTTGTCATTCGTAGAACAATCATTACGACATCTCCTTTTTTTCCGTTATTTGAATACTGTAACATTCAATTCCCTTTTTTAGAACAAACCCATCTTAAATCTCATCTTCTTACTTTGGAAATATCATTATATTTCCATAAATCTCCTTTATTTCCTTTTCTATGGAAATATAATTTCATATTCTCAAGCTCGTTTTAATTTCCGTTTTATTTTGGAACCCAATATATACATATTTCCAAATTTTCCAATTAACATTACAATATCATTTCTCCAAATAAATTCCTTTTTACATGTTCACCATTACACTAATATCATCCCATTGTATTCCATTTCTAACACATTTAACCATTTTCTACTTTGAAAATCTCGTTTCAAATTCCCTTGTTAAGTAACGTTAATTTTAACTTAACATCTTTTCCTCATGCCTTTTTATAAACATCGTTGAAAAATATAGGTTAAATATACAAATCCTTTTTATCCAGTTTTCCCTTTACATAATTCAAACATTCATTTAAGCGATCACATTTGCATAAATCCTCCTTTTATAACTTTGTTATAAAACTCGATTTTAAATATAAACCGTTCACCAACTCCTTTCAAAACCCACTAGGTTCCATTACCCACTTTGCAAATCTCGTTCCACTCCTATTAAACTTAATTAAATGGATTCCATTAACCTCTTAAATTATTATTTATTTAAAAGCCATAATTTACTTCCTTGTTAACGACCATAGAAATAGTAAAGTTCTTAACTAAATAAATAGTAAATCTCTTTTTAAATATCTTATTAAATTAAAAACAAATATTCTTTAATCTATTTCATAGATTAATTTTAAACAAATGAATCAAATAACCAATTTCAATTAAATTTGTTGACTTTGTCAACTTAAATCATGATCATCTCGTTAATCATCTTCATTAGACCTTCTTTTAAATTAATTAATAATATAATTAATTTAAATCATTCCATTTAATCGTCTCCATAAAACAAATTATCCGATTCTTAACTGTTACGTTATTTCCCACTCATCAGTTTATAAAGCTTATTATATAAGAATTTACTTTACAAAATCATTTAATGTTTACTTAAATCTTAAATAATGAATAATACATATTAATTTCCTTTAATTAAACTTTTATTCAAATATATTGATTTCAAAATCCATTTTCAGTTATAAAATAAATTTGATAACTGCATTACCATCGATTCACCTGGCGGTAATCAGTATTGATAAAACAATTCATTTTTAGGCCAACTGTTGCTGATTACTCAACCAATACTTTCCATTGGTTAAAACAGAATAAACGTTGAATTCAGATTCAACAATCAATGATCAAATCAATCATCCAATCATACCAGTTAATAGGTTCATATAAATGCAATATGGAATAAACAATAAATTTGAGAAATTCTTTTGGATCCCTCCAACCTGTTTTTTCCCTGCATTCAAATATTTTATCTAAAAAATATCATTTATCTCAATAAACAGATATAATAGTCAACAATCAAACAATAACAGCACTCCAAACATTCATCTATAATTTTAACATGTTTATATCATTATAAACGTGACCAATGAGGTAAGTTACCTCCATCGGTTACAACCGTCAAAAATAACGATTGATTGAAATTAAACGAACATTTAATTTAATCGGTTAAGTCATCGCATATATACATATATATATATATATAGCACCCATCAACCAAATAACAATCATAGCACACAAATATTTGAACCCGACTTATAAAATATAAGTGGGGTAAAACTGAGTGAGTTGAACTCACCTTGGTTTCCTTTCGCTGTCAAAACGGATTGTTTTTAATTAAACAAGCATTCAACTTCCATCTGTGGTCAACTTTGTCCAAATTAGCTTCATGTTATTATGTCCACCAACACGGTCCCAACGTCCTTTGGTTTATTCCCTCCTGTTACTGTATGGCCAAGATATAACTTAAAACGGTGTTCGCTTTATAAATTAATATTATTGAAATTTAATAATAATTATTAGCAATAACCCACTTAAGGTTATTTAGACAAATTTTGATTGATGTATACATAGCAGTGTCTAGTAACAGGTTTGGGCATATTTAATCTTCACGTTTAAAAATGATTGCGCTTCACGTTGGATTAGGAACTTCTACATACTTTAAGGCCACATTATTTACAACCAACAACATTATATTACTAACCCGATTAGGCACAAATTTTAGATTTGGCATAGTTAACATCAAATCGGCGCGTTATGCTGTAAATTGTAAAATTAGTAAGAGACATTATAAAAATTGGATTGGGTATAATAAAAACGATTATGTACATTAAATATATGGGTTAGGCACTACACATATTTCGAACTGTTTCTTATATAAAGCTATCGATATAAATATTGCCTAGGCCACATGAATAACACACTGACACTTAATTATATTATTATTCCATTACTAGGTTAGGCTTCCGATTGGGTATTCTATTCCATTACTGTTCACGCGAACTAAGCATGTTGAAAACATTTCACACACAGTATTAACAACGTATAACTTAAGGTATATGTTATATATTAATAACTAACCCGTTTCTCATGTTGATATAACTTTGGATTAAGCATCAATAGGCCTTATTAATAGATTAGGCATGTTTCGAATTATACCATTCATGGTACTGTTGCTTATCTTTACTGCTGTATTCTCCTTCGCCATATTTTCTTCACCTCCTGGTGAACATGTCTCCCCGTCAGTACTCTTCCTTCCTTCATGCCACTACTGTTCACACCACTTCATCTTCAGGTAAACCACGCAACTTCATTCCCCCTTCTTCCCATTAATGAAGCCTCTCCCTGCACTTTCCGTCTTCTCAGACAAGCCGCCATCATTCATGTAAGCTTCCCATCGCTCATTTCTTTCATTGAGCTCCGCTCCACTAATCTCCGACTGTCCCCTTCTAGTTCTTGCTTCAACCCAAAATCACCCTTCCATTGCTCCTCTTCTTTCCTTTGTTCGACTTCCGCTGTTCTACTTTAAAGCTGTGCCCCACGCCTTATTTTCGTGTCCGAACCCGTTTGCAAACAGTCACGCAACCTTCTGCACTCTCCCCACATATGTCTGCTTGCGCGTGTTTTCTCCTGCACGCCATGAAGGTCCACCAAAACTCCCAGCTCCAACCACTTCACCACCCGCTGCATTTTCCATAGTCTATCCTCCTCATCGTTCATGCCAGCCTTAGCAAGTCCACCCAACTCGAACGCCAATTCCAGGCTACTGCCGTCATATGTGGTATCCATCATATGTGGTATCGAGCAAAACGTTTGAATGTACAGGAATATAAATACCAATGCGAAGCTCAAGGTAGTGGAATGCAAAGGAAATGATTTCGATATTTATAGAGGTGTGTACGAGTTGTCTGAATATATTTATTATCAAAGAAAACGGGGTTTCTTGATTACTGGATAGGAGGTAAAAAAAAATAGTAGCAGTGATGTATATTTATTACTGTAATAAACGTGGTATGCACGGTTATAAACTTGGCTATCACGGTTGTTTAAGGTACAACTTTCTCTTCATACGAGTACTAACATGGTCAGCACGTTGTCCTTGGGTTGTACGTAATACATGGCTAGGCTGAAGAAAAATATAGGGACTGTACTAATACTATATAGGTTTTTGTTCAACATGTATGTGTTTTCATTTATATGATGGCGACCATACACTGCCTGTTTCCATTCATATGATGGCGACCAAACATTGGGTAAGCCATAAAATGGTAGGTTAAGTGCATCGGCTAGATTACATAGCTTGTAAGAATCGTGTGCGTAGGCTGAAACGAAATATTTGGGTACACGTTGTACCATGATTGCTTAAGAATTAAGCTTAGACGTTTTATTTTTTCCAATTTTATTTTATTTACACAGGCTATTAAATTCTACCGCTTACCGGTATCTATGTAATATACTTACTGTCATCCACGAACTCTAACCGCATTGGAAATGCATACATCATTATGTCTTAACATTCCAGTTCCAACGAAATTAATTTTGTTAAAAGCGGACCCCGTTTGTACAACCGTGTTATTTTAATTTATCGGTTCACCCTTAAATTGCACAAACCGGTAAAACAACCCCGATTGACCCCAAATTGGAAATCTAACAATAAATAATTATATGCATTCCAATAAAACTTGTTTCATCGAAAATGGAGGTCGTTTAAAGATAAAACATTTTTAACGCTTATATAATATATCGAACAATTTTCCATGTGCGAAGCACGAGCCTCATCGTAAGGAAGCAACGCATTGATTTGAACATTATATTTCGTATGATTATTTAATTTCGTTGTCAATTGTCGCTGAGCATTTTATATTCGTACTGATATACATGAATTTCAAATCGTAAATTTTGAAATACCGCGACGTTTACGAGTTCATTCTAAAATTACACGTTCAAAATTCGTTATATAAACAAATTATATATATGATAAATCCAATTAAAATTTTCAAATTAAGATTTAAAAAAATAAATATATTAAATATTCGACTACCAAAAATACAGGGTGTTACATTCCTTCCCCCTTAAAAGAATTTCGTCCTCGAAATTGCTAAGTAAGAGGAATGTTCCAATCCCAATTATTCTCAAAATAATTATTAAAAATCTCAAAGTTATAAATTTACGAAATTTTTTCCAGCATCTCTACTACACTGTCCCATCAGAAAAACTACAAACGCTACTGCAGGCCTCGCACATCTCAAAAGAAAACAAAACCAAACGACTATCCAACTTAAGGGTATAAATTCGATTACTAATCAATATAATTAAGATTTACCTTTTTGTCGGGCAACCAAATTTAAATTCCAAAGCAACTAGCAGCTCCTTTTATTTTCAACCTGCACTTAGCTCGATATACAATAACCATTACAGGGTTAAATCCTTTTAGTTTTATTTCATATTTTATTTAAATTTATTATATTAGGTTTTATTATCTTCGTTTTCAATTAATCTATCTCCTGTTTATTAAATCATTTGATGAATTTATTCAATCCACCTTACAAGCAACCAATCAACAATGCACAATCCATTTAACCAAATCAAACAACTTTTATTTTCAAATTCCAAATTTTAATTCCAATATCCAACTCTTAACCACGTTAAGTTTCAAACTCATATTCAATTAATCATTAAATTTTCTAATGTATACACCACCATTTCAAATTCAAATCTTGATTTTTATTTCAAAAATTATCCATTCTAATCAATTCCATTTTAATTAACTTATCTATAAGTTAAATTCCGAACCATTCGATCTCATTTACTAATATGAGAAATATGCTGGTTATATTTAACCATTCCAAATTTTAATCCGATTTGAATTATTTTCAAATTAATCACACCAATAACTCAGTAATTTGATAAAATTATTGCTCTTATATAAAAGTATAGTCTGGGAAAAATTATTTCACTTACTCGCTTTACAAAACAATATCGTGTCAATTGCCAATTCAATATTGAACCGATCAAATAACACAATATAAAACATTTTTATATAGAATTTACAAATACGCTCTCACATATATATACATTCAAACTCAATCTAGGGAATTACTAATCCCATCTCTATCAAGTTATGCCACATAGCCAATGTTATTACTAAACTAACCGCTCTGATACAAGTGTGACGACCCAAATTTCCGGTACCTTTGAGCCAACCAAAACGACACCAGTTCAACCCAAATGCACTGGAAACCCAGCTGCCAATAGAAAGAATTTAGAGGATGAGATAAGAAAGAAAGAAATATAAGAATAGAAGAAGAAGAAGAACTAGCACGACAGAATCAGAGTCTAACATCGCAGCAGAACAAAATATAATATACAAATAAAACTTTATTGAGAGCTTAAAATAAATACTTACAATCGTCAGAGTACATCAAAATATTGGACAGTTATAATATTATGTCATTATATACGACACATAACGGAATAGTAACTAATACGTCTGAACTCCTCCAGAACATCTTCTGAACGTCGTAGTATCCAACAATCTGGACCTGAAAACCCGGGCTAACCTTAGCATTACAAACACCAGGTCAGTCTGGTGAACCAGAGTGAGAACAACTCGCAAAGTTTGAGGGGAATCATCCTACTTGATTTTAAAGTTCAAAAATCTTTCCGAAAGAAAAGGATAACCGTAAGACCAAATCCACACATAAATACAGTCAGTTTTTACCTTACGATAATCCAAAACATATATGAAATCAATACTCGTTTGATATTAATATAATGTCGCTACAAGAAATTATGCTTTTAGTTACCTTATACTGTGGCGTTCATATACTAAATGTAACAATTTCGTATTCCTTCCTAAAATGGATGCGTTTTAGCTTTAGATGGTATTAGGCGGGATTTATTTCTCAACTGGGTGCTACTGTTCATACCCCGATCTACACTTTCGACCACCTTTATAAATTAAATATAGATGATTATTTTTTATATTCTTCTGGCCACAATATAGTATTCCTTCACTCAGTTATTCACCACCGTACTTCTCCAAAAAAAAACATGCACTTCTTTACAATTTCAAACTCTAAACCTTTTGTGCCTAATAGAGGTAGAAGATGAAGATGAAAAAGAGGTTGAAATTGTTTGATTTTTATTATTTTCTATTATGATATAAAACATGTTGTCAGGTTTTTTTTAATGGTTGGCGTTTTTCATTACGTTTTAGGATATTTTTTTCCGCTCCATTAAAAATTTCATGCTTTGAGGACATAAAATTTGATAATATAAATTTTGACTTATAGGATTTTTGTCTATATAATTTACATCTTTTACAAATTGGTACATTAATAATTTTTTTTCGATTGATAGTTGGAGTATTTGAATGATGATAAATTGGATGATAAACATGATGGTTGTGATAATGTGATGTAAGATGTTCGATCAAATGACTCAAAAAACATAAATGTAGTTTTGACGAATAATTTCACAACCGACGAAGTAAGTACTAATTTATCAAAATTAAAAGTAATAATATGGTTATGAAAATGGATTACTAAAGTAAATCATTTCACAACCGATGAAGTAAGGGAGGAAGGAAGCCTTCGTGTAGAGAAGGAGCTGGTGGCCTCTGCAATTTTTTGGTTATTAAATTAGATGGTGGCCAGAAGAGGAAATTTAAAATATTTGGGGTGCTTCTAGTTTTGGTGGCCAGAAGTGTAAATAGGGGTATGAATAGTAGCACCCTTCTCAACTCCCGCTCACCGCCCCTACTATTTTTCATTATCTAAAAGTTACGTTCTGAGAAAACCCGATTCCACAAAATTCCTAATTCAATGACTCCGCCCTAATTTCCAAATCATGAATCATTCCACCTTAATTATCGAATCACTTCGCCGCTTCATTCAGCCTCACAGCCCTAATTCTGAATCGCTTGCCTCAACTTTTGCATTACTCATCTCTACTAGGTACTTTCTAATCCAGGCAGTATAAGGTTTCAACTACTATTTGTGTTACTGTTTTAAGTATATTTTGGAGTTACTTTCGGAATTTAACATTAATTTTGTTTTTTCATTAACCACCTGCTGCTTCTGTGGATGTTTCATTGGGTTTTTTTTATCCTGAGGATTTATATGGTTATCTCATTGTTTAGGTAATTTCTAATAGTTTGCTGCAGTACAAAGTCCATTTTTATTATTTTTCATCATTACAGTATTGCTTAGTTCACTTTTTATTACCTGAAGTTATTTATACATCTTAATCTCGTAGTGTTTTCTATTTCTATGAATAATTTGTTATTAAATTTTCAAAATATTGTGGCAGTGGACATGGGAGCTTTTCAGATAATGTAAAGTTGAACAATTTGGTTGGACATGGGGGTTCAACAATTTGATGGTTTGTAAAATAAGATTAATATATGTAAGACGGTAATTTTCCAGTTTGCAGTGCTCGATTTAAATTGCAAAAATATTTTAGTCAAATAGTACTACTTGTTGGTTTGTAATGCTATTTTTATATAGTAATTTTTTTTTCTTTTAAACTAGCGTTCGTAAAACAACTAGCAATTTATTGGTTTTGCAATTCAAATGCTTGCTGGTTTGCAATGCTCTTTTAATTTGCTGGTTTTAAAAATAAAATTACTATATGTAAGACAGTAACCATTCACCAAATTGTTGGTTTGCAATGCTGGCTTTAATTTTGCTGTCAGCTTTTGTTTTTGGTTTGCAATGGTTCAGTTTGCTGGTTAGGCACATTGCAGTTGTAGAAGAGACCTTCCTTAGATTCTTAAGCTACGCCAAAGAGGACTCCTGCTACAGGGTTGGTGTTTATGTCGTTGATGTAAGTAGTAAGCTTTGCTTGTTTTCTTCTTTCTTTTTAAAATTTTGTGATTTTATGATTTGGATTTCGCCCTTGATTTAATGATTATTTTTTATGATTTGCTGAATTATTCTTTTTAATGCAGAAGTAAAAAAAGTAAATTATGGCTTTATCTTCTGATTATAGAAATTTCATTTTTTTTCTTTTAATTTATAGCAACATGGTTTTGGTGTTGGAATTGGATGTTCATGTTAATAATAAAAAGGAATTTGTCTAGACCGGGGCTTTAATTATCCATATGAAACGATAAAATTACAGAAATACTAGATTTAGTTAGTACCTATATTGGCTTGTTGTACTAAGAATGCTGGAGATTGATAATACGTTGTATTTATAAAGTAGGGACACAAGATCCAATGCTTTCTATCTAGCCTGAGGAAGCATGTTACTTAATTGAAATCCAAAGTCATTTAGCGATATTTAAATTGGTTTAAACATCTAGTTATTACGAGGCACCTGCAAATAGTACGGATTAGCGAGTCAATTGCAGAAGATGAGAAATAATAAATACCTGAAATATTTTTAATTTCGCCATAAGGAACACTCATTATCTTCTCCTACACGAGTAACATGCACATAGCATCTTCATAAGCCCAGTTTCTTTTAGTATTATAATGTTGAATTGATTTTGTTTGTAAGGTTATAAATTCCCTTGTCATATTTACTTTTTTTACTTAATGATTCTGTTGGAAAACAATTTTATTCTCTATTTTAGGAGAAATACTTAAACAATGATAAGTTTCTCTTACTAGAGCTAATCTAAGAGAGTTTTATATGAATTTATAGGTTTATAATAATAATAAACATTGATTTTGGCACAAATTAAATTAATTATCAATAATAATAATTTAGTAAATTCTTCCCTCTTGGTGTACGTTGTTCTAATACATAAAGGAGTCAAATCAATAGGCTTCATCCTAATTTAATTTATTATTTTCTCAAATATATGGTGGACTGTCAGCTAATTTGTTCTCTTATAGTTTATTTTAGTGTGGGTATCATTGTTGTGATGTTGCCTCCATGGAGATATAACAGTAAATGCAGTGAAGGAGGAGTTTGTAGTGGCTTGTTTGAGGTGGTTGAATGTTTGGGCAGTGTGCGGAGGTTTATCGAAGTCTGTTCTTGGTAAATAAAGTGGCGTACGAGGGAGATTGAAGGGACAGGGTTTTTTAGAGTAGAATGTTCAAATTGGTGTATATTGTGGAGGAGTAATAGGCAGTATGAGGTGGTTGTGATGGTTTGCAATGAAAATTATCAGGTTTTGATTTTAGTAGAAAAATTCATGGTAGAAACATGTGGGTAGTTCTTTGCGATGGTTATGGAGATGTATTTGATTTGGGTGGCTGCTGGTCAAAGTTTGATATTCAGGAAGAATGTGATTTTAAGGAGTTTTTAATTGTTTTAGGAAATTTGATTCACGCTGGCAATTTAATTGTTTTTAATCGTTTTAGGCAATTTTATGAATCATATTAACCCTCCCAGGTCTATAATTGTTGTAGTAAAAATCTGTAATCCTTCAAGCATGTTCTCCACCTTTAGTTGCAAACATAGCCACTCATATATCTTCTTGTGTAATAGATAATGTAACACCCCCACTCTGATATACTTATTCAGAAGCGGTGATGCTACATATAAGCCATGGTGCTAATAGAACAGTATCACAACTTAACATAAACTTGTCGGAACATAAAATCATTCTTAGTACATGATTTCAAATGGAAGAACTATTATACAATCATCCCATCATAGAATATGGTTACATAGATTCACGAGTCTAATAATAAAACATATGAGTACATAAAAAGATAATCAACATAATGTAAGTCTTCACTTCAAAGCATCCAACTAACCATCTAAACCTTAGACTTGTATCTTGATCTTATAATTATCCTCTTGGCTTCTCCTGAGCTTCTCCTTTTAATTTAATTTAAATTTTTTTTGTGAATGTATGAAATGAAGTGAACATTTCATCCCTTTATATAGTTGTTTTTAAGGCTGGTTTTGTAATTTAGTTTTGGACACTTGTCCACTACATCTTCATGTATTCTTTAGGATGTAGACACATGCCGTCTTATGTGTCTTCAGAGGTTTCTACACATGGACACCTAAGGTGTGTATGTGTCATAACCTTATTTACTTATAAGACGTGTTCCTTCCATTTGATGACACATGTCCCTATCATTTTAAGCCATTTATGTCATTCTAAAATTTGTACACATATATCATTTGTAAACTATGTATTATGTATATATTTATACATACATATATCATATATATATATACACACATATATATATGTATGTATTTATCATACTTAAATATTTGAATCAGATTGAAAAAATTAGAAACTTTTCATACTCAGATTTTTGAGTTAGGGTGTTACACTCTACCACCCTTAGAAAAAGATTTCATCCTCGAAATCTAAGCTCCAAACAATTCTGGATAATCTTTTCGAATTTCTGACTCCGCTTCCCATGATTCTTCGTCTTCGTTATGATGGTTCCATTGAACTTTTACTAAGGGGATTTCTTTCGTTCTTAGTTTCTTAACTTTTCTGTCAAGAATTCGAACAGGTCTTTCAATGTACTTAGTCCCCCTTTTAACTTCAGTGCCGCTTAAATCAATCACATGAGATGGGTCAAAAATGTACTTTCGTAGCATTGATATGTGAAAAACATTATGTATACCTGACAATTTCTTAGGTAAATCGAGTTCGTATGCAACTTTCCCAATTTTCCTAGTAATACAAAATGGTCCAATAAATCTTGGTGATAGTTTTTCCTTTTTCTTTCCAAATCGCATTACCCCTCGTACCGGAGAAACTTTAAGAAGGACTTAATCACCTACTTCGAATTCCAAATCTTTTCTTCTATGATCTGCATAACTCTTTTGCCTACATTGAGCCGCTTGTAATCTTTCCTTTATGATAGAAATCTTCTCAGTTGTTTCCTTTACTAGGTCTGGACCAAGAAGCTCACGATCTCTAACTTCTGCCCAACATACTGGCGAGCGACAAGGCCTTCCGTACAAAATTTCATATGGGGTCATACCAATACTTTCATGATAACTATTGTTATATGCGAATTCGATTAATGGTATGTGACTTTCCTAGGCGACTTCAAATTCCATTATACAAGACCTTAACATATCTTCTATGGTCCGGTTCACCCTTTCAGTTTGTCCATCTGTTTGAGAATGAAAGGCTGTACTCAGGTTTAGTGATGTCCCTAATGCTTTTTGTAGACTTCTCCAAAATCTTGAAGTGAATCGTAAATCTCTATCTGAAACTATGGTAACTGGTATACCATGTAGTCAAACAATTTCTTTCAAATAGAGTCTACTCAATTTCTCCATTGAGCAAGTCATGTTGTAAGGTATGAAATGTGCTGACTTTGTCAAGCGATCCACCACTACCCATATTACATCATGACCTTGTTTTGTCATTGGTAATCCAGTGATAAAATCCATTGTTATATGCTCCTATTTCCATTCAACAATAGGAAGTGGTTGTAGGAGTCCTGATGGTCGTTGCTGCTCTGCTTTAATTTGTTGGCACGTAAGACATTTTGCAACAAATTCAGCAATGTCCTTCATCATTCCGTTCCACCAAAATTGACGCTTAAGATCCTTAAACATTTTTGTGCTTCCTGGATGCACTGTTAGCCTTGAACGATGTGCTTCACTAAGAATTTCATTTTCAATTCAGTTTGATTTGGAACACAAAATCAATTTTTGAATCTATAACCTCCATCTTTATCAGTATTCCAAACCGTGGGTTCCTTATCTTTCATTTTCATAAATAACTCTTTTAGTTCCTCATCATCTTCTTGAGCTTTCAATATTCTACTTAACAAAGTTGGTTGAATAATAAGATTACATAGAAGTGCTACTTCATTAATCATGGATCCATTAACCATCCTTGTGCAAGTGCTCATCTCAGCAAGATTCTCCAGAGCTCTCCATTCTCTTATCATTAAATGAGCTATTACACCATAACTCTTTCGACTTAATGCATCTGCAACTATATTTGCCTTTCCTAGATGATAATGTAACGTAAAATCATAATCTTTTATGAATTCCATCCACCTTCTTTGTCTCATATTTAGTTCCTTTTGAGAGAACAAATATTTTAAACTCTTATGGTCAGAGTAAACATGGAATTATTCTCCATAAAGGTAATGTCTCCAAAATTTTAAGGCAAACACAATTGCGGCCAATTCTAAGTCATGAGTTGGATAATTAGTTTCATAGAGCTTTAACTGACGAGATCTATAAGCAATAACTTTGTCATCCTGCATTAGTATGCACCCTAATCCTTGTCCGCATGCATCAGAATATACTTTATATGGGACTCCACTCCTTGGCAAAGACAGAATTGGTGCTTCTGTCAATCTTTTCTTTAAGGTTTTAAATGTTGTCTTACATTTTTCATCCTAAATAAACTTAGTTTCCTTATGAGTTAGTTTTGTTAATGGAGTTGCAATCTTTGAGAAATCTTGAATAAATCTTTGGTAGTAACCAGCTAATCCTAGAAAACTTTGAACTTCTGTTGGTGCTGTCGGAGGGTTCCATTTCAACACCGCCTCAACCTTTGATGGGTCTACTCTTATTCCATTCTTTGAGACAACATGCCAAATAAATTTTACTCCCTCTAACCAGAATTCACATTTACTTAATTTTGCATATAGTTGATGCTCTTTTAGTGTTTGGAGACATAAACGCAAATGGCATTCATGTTCCTCCTTTGTCTTAGAATAGATAAGGATATCATCAATAAACACAGTAACAAAATGATCAAGATATGGACGGAACACACGATTCATTAGATCCATGAATACTGCTGGTGTGTTGGTAAGGCCAAAAGGCATCACCAAGAATTCGTAGTGTCTGTATCGTGTTTGGAAAGCTATCTTTGGAATATCTTCTTCTTTTATTCTTAATTGATGATACCCAGATCTTAAGTCAATTTTTGAAATTACAGTAGCTCCTTGGACTTGATCAAATAAATCATCGATCTGAGGTAATGGGTATTTGTTCTTAATTTTTACCTTAATAAGCTCTCGATAATCTACGCATAAACGAAACGTCCCATCGTGCTTCTTTACAAACAACATTGGTGCTCCCCAAGGGGATTTACTAGGTCTAATAAATCCTTGATCCTCCATCTCCTTAATTTGTCTCTTTAATTCTTGATTTTCCGTAGGAGGCATACGATAAGCTGCTTTAGCAATAGGAGTTATACCAGGGATTAAGTCAATGCAAAAATCAATTTCTCTTTTTGGTGGTAACCCTGGTATTTCTTGAAAAACTTCTTTAAATTCCTTTACTATTGGGATTTGATCCACCATTTGATCCTCATCCTTGATATTGATATGAGCAATATATCCAGATATAAAAGCGTCTTCAACTTTATCACATGAGTAAACAAAGGTTTCACACTCTCGAATTGTCAAACTTATGGTTTTGTTGTGATAATTCAAGATAGCTTGATATTATGTAAGCCAATCCATCCCAAGGATGATATCAAAGTGTTCCATTGGAAAGATAATTAAATTAGCCACCATATCCTTACCGTTAAAGTTAAGGATACAGTTCCTACATATTTTCTCAAGTTTAGTTCTCCCTCCTACTATGCTATATAGTATCAAAGGATTTGATAGTTGTTCAATAAATAATCCTATCTTAGTAGAAATTATTTCAGATATTAGAGAATGTGGCGCACCAGTATCGAATAAAATTCTTGCTTGAAAGTCAAAAAATAAACACAATACCTTCTACTTAAGCTTGTTCAGAAACAGCTGCATACACTCGTCCTTGTTGTCCCTTTTTGTCCTTCCTCGGCTTCTTGCAATTTCGACTAATGTGCCCAGGTTCATTGCAATTGTAACACACAATTGGCTTTGTACAATTCAGAGAAATGTGTCCAGTCTCATTGCACCGGAAACATCTCATCACTTTATCAGGCTCCTTTTCCTGTCCCATCGGTCCTTTGCTTCCTCCATTTGGTTTCTTCTTTTTCTCATATGGTTTCTTTTGATTGTCAAAAAGATTGTTCGGTTTCCTTTTATTTGAAACCTTCCTTTCTTGCTGAAACTGAAGATAGTCTTCTTCCAGATTTAAAGCTTCAGCTACTATCATCTCATAAGTTTTACGTCTATCTCCAATAACATGTATTCTTATGGGAGGAATTAACCCCTTAGCAAATCGTCTAGCACGCTTTTCGGGTGTATCAATTAAGTGATTTCCGAATCGGGATAGTGCTTCAAACTTATTTTGATATTGGGCTACTGACATACCTTCTTAAGTAAGATTTTGAAATTTCATCTCCATCTTCTCCCTCTAATTCCCTGGGAAATACTTATCCAAAAACATCACCTTTAATTCTTCCCATGTCATTTGTTCCATCTCATCTGGGATAGTTGTTGTTCGAACTAGCTCCCACCAATTTCGAGCCTCCTTTGATAATTGAAATACAACCAACTTCCTCTTATCAACTTCATTACATTCCAAAACTTCAAATATATCCTCTAGATGTTGAATCCATTGCTCTGCCTTAACTGGATCTGCACCTCCAACAAATTTGTCAGGTTTCAAGCTTTTAAAATGGCTTAAAAGGTGGTTTGTTGAAGATGTTGAAGAAACTTGCTCCATCTGCTTGATGAAAGATACAAACAGTTCCACAACATTTGTTTGTGCGGAGGATTGAGCCTCTTGACTTTGAGTTGTTGAGTTATTTTGATTTTCCATGACCTTCAATAAAAATATTTTGTTATGGTCACGGATGAAATACACCTTTAGTTAAAAAAATATCTAATAACATATTCAAGCCATGAACACACAAACGTATTATATTACTTATAACCCTTATTTACAAACAAAATTTGGGTGTTTATCCACAACCTTCCCAAACTACAGATAGTCATCCACACTACTTAATATATTATCTAATTCTTAACTTTCTATTTCATTCTTAATCTATCACTATTATTTCCTTTGATGAAGAAGGGTCCGTTTCCTCCTTTACTGCTCGAGAAGGTCCAATGACTTCTTGAGAGTAATCATTTGAGCCAACTGTCTCAAACTCCTCTTCATCATATTGTTCCACTTTTTTATTTGGAAGTCGTTTACATCTTACATTCTCTCCTTATGGTGGTAATGCTCCTTCTTGCCTTAGATATTTTAAAGCATCTCCATATTCAGTACGTTCTGCCAGTTTAATTACCATTGTAACGGGTTTCATCTTCTGGGGCAGACGATAAAGAACAAAATCTCTTTTAGACCGTCTTCATAATCGTTAGCCCTATTATAAACTTCATATATCTCATCAAGGAGAATCATCCTTGCTCACCTCTTAAGCACATGCTTCTCTGTTGTGCGACTTGCAGCAACTAATCGTTCGTTTGGTGTGGTGGTGCACTTAACACCACCCCATGTATCCCTCGTACACCAAGTTCTATTGCTAGCCATAACTTATAACTGCAAATATTCATAAAGATGTCAATAATTGTATAAACTTCTTTTTCTAACAAAATAAATTGTGATACTATAAATTTTTCCAAAAGCTCCCCTTAAACCTTGGCTCTGATACCAACTTTGTAACACCCCCACTCTGATATACTTATTCAGAAGCGGTGTTGCTACATATAAGCCATGGTGCTAATAGAACAGTATCACAACTTAACATAAACTTTTTGGAACATAAAATCATTCTTAGTACATGATTTGAAATGGAAGAACTACTATACAATCATGCCATCATAGAATATGGTTACATAGATTCACGAGTCTAATAATTAAACATATGAGTACATAAAAAGATAATCTACATAATGTAAGTCTTCACTTCAAAACATCCAACTAAACATCTAAACCTTAGACTTGTATCTTGATCTTCTAATTATCCTCTTGGCTTCTCCTAAGCTTCTCCTTTTAATTTTATCTTATTTTTGTTTTGCGAATGTATGAAATGAAATGAACATTTCATCCCTTTATATAGTTGTTTTTAAGGCTAGTTTTGTAATTTAGTTTTGGACACTTGTCCACTACATCTTCATGTATTCTTTAGGATGTAGACACATGCCCTCTTATGTGTCTTAAGAGGTTTCTACACATGGACAACTAAGGTTTGTATGTGTCTTAACCTTATTTACTTATAAGACATGTGTTCCTTCCATTTGATGACACGTGTCCATATCCTTTCAAGCCATTTATGTCATTCTAGAATTTGTACACATATATCATTTGTAAACTATGTATTATGTATATATTTATACATACATATATCATATATATATATATATACACATATATGTATGTATTTATCATACTTAAATATTTGAATCATATTGAAAAAAAGAAGAAACTTTTCATACCCGGATTTTTGAGTTAGGGTGTTACCGATAATCATTTAGCATCTTTTCCCTTCGTTGTTAATAATTGAATTTAATATGAATTTATACATTAGTAATAAGTTATCAAATATATATTCGAAAAGATCCATATTATTTACTGCTAGAACATATTTTGTCTTTACTCTAGTATGAAGTCAGGAAGAAAACACACATCATAATGGATCAACACAAAACAAAAGCTCACTACATACCATTTGGTCTGAAGCTGGAGTGGTATAGTGCTCACCACCGACTTCAAAGCGATATCTAGAATTTGTTTAATAAATAAAAAATGAGGAACTTACATTGCCACTATTATCTGAGGTTGGAAAGAGTTCATTAAGACTTAAAAGAAAACAGGTAATAAGCATATATATATATATATATATATATATATATATATATATATATATATATCTTGCCAAACATATGCAAACAAATTGTTCTATATGGTTTATAAGGAATTAAACTATCATTTGTTGAACCTATTGATCAGTTGATAATATTTTATAAGCTAAAATCCATAATAAATTAATGCATACAATCATGAAGGAGTCAAACTATATTTATACTTTGGAAAAGGTGTAATTAAAAGGCCAAGTAAATCGTCTTAATTTAAGAATGTTGTATATAAAATGTTCTTTCACTGGGGCATTTAAAATCTTCTGTTACACACTTTATTGCCTAGCCTATTTCTTTGTAGTCATTTGCTCCTATAAGATACTCATCATTTCAGACCAAATTGATAGCAATCAGCTTATTCATCCGGCCTCGAAGGCCAGCATATTCCCGTCCTTGACCACCACCCTCATTTTGACATTTCCAGTACAACATTCATCAATATGATCGAATTTTGATCCCATTATTAAGCTTCATAAAAGTCAGGTTGCATCTAGCTATTATGTATTCACAATTTTTGATGCAGATCCTCAGTTTTAATCTATATGTTCAGATGTTCTAAGCTTATGCGCAACAACTCTTTTCATGGTAGTACTACTTCACATCTACTTCTTTCCGACTTTAGTTCAGTAACTTCAATTCTATGGCTAGCAGTGTTGTTGCTACTTCGGTGTCAGCTCGTTGATGTACAAATACTCACGCATTGCTCATGTGCTCCAGTCTAAACCCATCATTACTGTTACTTGACACAAATCTAGGTTCTGGCTTTTGCTCACCAGAAAATGGAACCACAAGCAACACAGGTTATCTCTCAGTCACCCAACCACTCAGTCAACCAATTACATTATATTGGTGCACTATCTTGATTTTATGCCTTGATTTCATGTTGTTTGACCTTGTTACCAATATCTGGATCATTTCTATATCCTTGTAGTTAATGGTTCATGCTGATGTGAACATGCTGCTTTGTAGTTGTTTAAACATGAGTCGGAGTAATAGGGCAGTGAAAAAGTACTATGTGAACATTAAAAGTTGATGAGTGTAAGACAATGGTTCAAAATAATATATCAGGATTGTATAAATGGGAACTCTATATCAAGTTGCAATAACCCTGTATCAGGTTTATTATGTCATTTCCAAATATGTAGCTATTGATATTACATGAATTCTTAATATAATAAATAACAGATACACTTTTCTGATGGTATTTGAAAATGTTCCGCTAATTTTACTAGACAAGCAACAATCAACAGTGACTTATAGGGGTTGACTCCTTCAGCATTTAAAATCGGATATAATGTTTAAAAATATGTCTAACTTCATCTTAAATCGGATATAATGGCAGCCAAAGTGCCAGTCATGTCGTCCTAACAAACAAATAACAACTCTACTTTCAACCCTTGGAGTTAAAAATTGGATTTTTGAAAATAAAAAAAAAAGATATTGCAGATCAATGATTGGTTGTTTGGATGAAACCGAAATTTTGAGATATGGACAGGTGTTTCTTCAAGTTTCTTGTTGTGTAAGTTAATATTGTGAGGGTAACGTACTCTATATGCTTTCTTCAAAGGAATCAGATAACGATAAGGAAGTAATAATTGGAATGGTATTTGCCGAAGATCCAAGTTTACATCGAGGTGATGTTGGTGTGTCGATGACCATCAATGTTCCTGCTTCAAGTCATGGTTGAGATTATAGTTTATCCTAAGCAAGGCCAAAGGTATGATATGTGTTGTCTCATTTTTTAATCTATAGAGCTAACATATTTTGAGTTCAAATTATTTATTACCAATTTCGCAGGCCACATCCAAATAAATGTTCATCAAGTGATTTAGATGGAGATGTATATTTTGTAAGCTGGGATCAATCTCTTATTCCAAAATGACAAGTTCCACCTATCAACTGAACTGCACCTCTTATTGTAAGACTTGATGGCAATGTTCTTTTTTTCCTGCTCTGCATATTGAACTCATGTCCTCCTTTTATTTCATGTTTTGTTCTTTTTTCGACATATACATGAAAGAAAGATATACATATTGAAATCCAGGACATGAAATGTGTGTACACTTTTAAAATGATAGATTAAAGTATTATTACCCAACTTCGTCTAGACAAAATTATTGAGTAAACTAAGATTCCATTCTCAATCATTTAGGGTACTTTAATGTTTTATTGAATGCCAAAATGATTTTCTTGGTGGTTTGTTTTTATTTTCTTGCCAGAGGTATCAGATTAATATGTAGGAAGTCTAAGAGTATTTCACAAACTGCATACTAAATAACAGTTTAGGAATCATTGTGAGTGCCCATAGAGCGTTGCCTGAAAAACAACCACTAAAAACTAAAAGTGAAAAATGTTTTGACTTTCTGAACTATTTTTAGTTGCGACATATTTTCCAAAAACAGGGGTGCCTGCTGAATCCCATATATTGCTCACATAATGTGTTATAATTCCACCAATAGTTGAATTTGTCTAAGTTACCTCTAATCCGCATAATCTTAGTTCTTTAATCTATACACGGTAAACTACTATAATGTATTATCTGAAAATGGAATTAGCAATATTGCAGTAAAAATATGAACATACCTTTAATTGTTGTGTGGTTTGCAAGTTGTTATCTTCCAGCTGTTCTAGTTCATGATGAAAAATTAGTGCTAACAGTTTGCTAAAGTAGGAAAATTTAACTTACTTGATGGATAGAAGGTTAATGATTGATCCCTTTGTTATACATAAGAATACAATTTAATATAATGACCAGTTATATTAATTGTGGCTATGGATTTGAACCGCAATTTAGGTTCATACATAGCTAATGATTCCGAATTTGTTTTTTGTCTTCTGTCAAAAGAATAGAATAAAGAAGTATCTCAATATTTCTATCCATAAAATCTCATTGACTAAGGAAATATGAATCTCCTTAATTTATATCTAGTTCCTTCTTTTGTATTTTTACCATGTTTCTAAGGAAAATTTGTCTCTTATGGATGGTGAGGTTGCAAGTATTCTTGACAAAAAGTTGGAGCAACTTTAGCTATTTTCTGATGTCCCTTCAAGCCAAATCTCTTAGTATGTGATTAATACAAACCTACTTTGTTGAGTCAAATATAATTACGAACTTATGTTTCTAATTACTTGATTTTGCTTAATCATGGTTTTTGAAAAGTCGCACCAGTATATCAGGTTATTTAGCTGCTTCAAAAATAAAGATGTTACTCAAGTTCGAGGGTATTCTACAACAAAATTCTGTATATTTTATATACCTAATTATGATTTGTCAGTTAAATTTTTTTAAATGTATGTTAGAGCCTTAAGCAGATACCAATCAACTGAATTTGAGGTATGTGTATAAAAAATATGTATGAGCCCAGTTGAGTTTTGTTTTATTTCTTAATGATATATAAAATAACATGTCTATTTTGCTAGCTTTTCATGATTGGAAATCTATGTTCGGAAATAGGGGATGAAGTTGTTGCTATGGTCCCTCCTATTAAGGTAAAATTAGCATATGTTTCTGTACTTAACTACTTTCTTAAATGATTTTTATTATCACTGTGATCAACATATGTTTCAGGTGATTAACCAATTTAATTATATATATACTATGATCAAATTAGCATGATCTAACAGCCATCAACTAAAATAATAATAATAATAATTATTATTATTATTATTTTGTTGTATAATGTCTAAGTTTATTAAATTTTATAAATAAAAATATTATATAATTTAAAAAAGTCTTATAAATAATAATGAAGATGATAATGATTTAACAAAGTTTATAAAATTTAACTAGATTAATAATAATAATAATATAATTAAGTTAGTTGAGCTCTAATAAATAATTATAATACCTAATATTATTAGCTATTATAATAAATTAATTAAGTTAACTAGGTTATTAAAAATTAGCTACGCTTTGTTAAATTTAAATAAGTTTATCAAATTAACTAGGTTTAAGCAACTAAATTTTATAAATACTAATGATGATGATGATGAATTAACCAAGTTGATAAAACTTAACCAAGTTTAAAATAATAATATAATTAATTTAACTACGTTTTAAGAATAATAGTATTTTAAATTAACCAAGTTTTATAAAAATTAAACAAATTATTAAAATTAACTAATTTTAAGCTAACTAAAATTTATAAATAATAACAGTATAACTATTTGACAAATTTTATAAATAACATTGGTGATGATGAATTAATTAAGTTTATAATAATAATAGTAATATAATTAAGTTAATCGAGTTTTAATAATAATAGTGACAAAAAAATTAGTTAAGTTAACCAAGTTAATAAACATTAGCTAAGATTAAGTTAACTAAATTTTAAATACTAATAATAATATAACCAATTTGACCAAGTTTTATAAATAATAATATTGATGATAATTATAAATTTGTAAAAAGTAACAAAGTTTATAATAATGATAATAATAATATAATTAAGTTATCCGAGTTTAATAATGATTATAAATTAACTAAGTTAATCAAGTTAATAAAAATTAACTAAGTTTTTAAAAAATTAAACAAGTTTATGAAATTAACTTAGTTTAAATTAACTATACTTTATAAATGATTATAATACAACCAATTTAACAAAGTTTTATGTATAAGTTTAAGATTGTTTGACTACATGATATGCTTATAATTGTGCAGGCTTTGAACTTTTAAAGAGGTCATGGTCAGACTTTTATGGTAATCCTATAAATTTTCTTAGTATACTTGGATGGCTTGATTGTTTATGTGCATGTTTTAATAACAATCAATTAATAATGTTTGAATGTCACTCGATAATTAATGGTAAATTTTTATTGTTGATTATCAAACTTGTTTACAGGTAATTAGCATTCCCGAGTGAAGACCATCATCAACAATGAACACGAGTTCAATTTTTATATGTAATATGGTATCATTTAATATTTGTTCTGTAAACCTTTTTGTGAATGCTTATGGTATGGGAATTTGCTCGTTTTGTCAAAAAAAACTATTACCTAAATTGTTATGGAAAATACTTGTAACTAACGTGTTCTCAATTATTTGAATATTTTGATTATATGATTGGTTGATTGTTGGTTCAAATATGGTAATTATACGATTGTTGTTGATTTTGATAAGACTATTACCTAATTGGATGTTGAAAACAAGACAAGCCATTAACAATATATATTAGCATTTAAAATATGTTACAAAACAATCAGTATCTTTTAGTAGTGTTCTAGAAATGCTACAGAAACAACTGTAAAAAAAACCATTTGAATTTATAGTAACATAAAATAAATGTAACAAAAAGATTTGGTAGCGGTTTAAAAATGCAGTTGTATGAAATATTTGGTAGTGTTTATCAAAACACAACAAAAAAAAAACCAGACTTTTAGTTGCGTGACATGTAGTAGCGCTCTTTAAAACGCTACCAAAAGCTTTAGTAGCATTTTTTAAATGCTACTAAAGG
This sequence comes from Allium sativum, assembly GCA_030737875.1. Lineage (NCBI taxonomy): Eukaryota > Viridiplantae > Streptophyta > Magnoliopsida > Asparagales > Amaryllidaceae > Allium > Allium sativum. Next base: position 992,148,205 of record CM060910.1, on the reverse strand, counting down.
TCTTTTCTGGTGTAGTGTGTCTAAATACAAATAAATAACAATCTAGAAGAATGTTTGCATCTCACGCTCTATATATATAGTATACAATCAAAACCGCGGGCGCTTATTGGAGATTGGATTCCGACTATGACAAGGTATGGAACCACCTGCTGATAATGTATCTCTAGGGGGGAATACACTGGGTTCAACAATAATGTCTTGCAACCCGGCTCACACATGACCGATCACTTATTTTGCTTGAGTGTATCGAATGTATATCACCAACGGTTGGGATCAGCAACCGTTTCCCGAAAGGGACAGCATCGATAGATTAAAGAAGCAAAAGGGATTTCTCTAGATAGGTGATTATACACCCTAATGGGAACGACCAACATGGCTAGGCTGCCTGGTCGATTTTTGTCATTTCCCAGTTGCGAGGCTTCAGGTTTGAATTCACCTTTAGAACATCTGACCACCATTTACTTTGAATGCCACATCCTCAGATATGCCAGATATCACTAATTGACATCCACAAAATAACCCTAGTTGGGAGCTACCCAACTATGACATGTTTGAAGAAATCAACGTACGTGACCCATGGGTAATACTCTGTTAGACATTCGTCCATATAAGTCATCTAGGAGCAGGATGAGCCGAAGGTACCCTCCTTCCACATCATAGGAATCACCCTATAGATCAGTAGCTACTAGTCCTTGCAAATCCGTCGATTTCAAACACGACAGAGTCACAGTATATCTCTGGCCGATAAACCCGAGATTATAAGTAATTCTACCATTTTATGAAGATCCACGATCTTCAATTTCTTCGTCTTGAGCAGTATCTGATATCTTCAATATTTCGTATTGGGTGGACGGAATGGTTTTCGAATATAAATTCAATCCCGGTCTTTCTGTATCAACAATCGTATTGGCCATATTTGATAGTCGGTTATTTAACTATCAAATAAATAATCATACAAAGATAAAAATGAATTTACTGGTTAAATACTCAGCATCACTTGGCCCTTTTTATTGAAAATAATTAACGAATGATTAATTTAAGCTTCTAAAGCATTCTATATTTTTAAACATGGTATTCAATACTCATTTTAATAAATTAATCTTCTCAGAATCATTTCAATATAATATTTGGAAAAATATTACTAACCGTATCCAATTTCTATTTTACTATTATACAAAAAACATTCATTACAACACTATTTATTATTTATCATCGATTCGACTTGTCCTTCGAAGAGCAATCGTTACGACATCTCCTTTTTTTCGTTATTTGAATACTAATAGTCACTTCCCTTTTTAGAACAAACCCATCTTAAATCTCGTCTTCTTACTTTGGAAATATCATTATATTACCATAAATCTCCTTTATTTCCTTTTCTATGGAAATATAATTTCATATTCTCAAGCTCGTTTTAATTTCCTTTTTATTTTGGAATCAATAATATATATTTCCAAATTTTCCAATTAACATTACAATATCATTTCTCAAAATAAATTCCTTTTTACATGTTCACCATTACACTAATATCATCCCATTGTATTCCATTTCTAATTCATTTAACCATTTTCTACTTTGAAAATCTCATTTCAAATTCGCTTATTAAGTAACATTAATTTTAACTTAACATCTTTGCCGCATGCCTTTTTTATAAACATCGTTTAAAAATACAGATTAAATATACAACTCCTTTTTATCCCATTTTCCCTTTACTTAATTCAAACATTCATTTAAGCGATCAAATTTGCTTAAATTCTCCTTTTATAACTTTGTTATAAAACTCGGTTTTAAACATAAACTGTTCACCAACTCCTTTCAAAACCCACTAGGTTCCATTACCCACTTTGCAAATTTCGTTCCACTCCTATTAAACTTAATTAAATGGATTCCATTAACCTCTTAAATTATTATTTATTTAAAAACCATAATTTACTTCCTTGTTAACGACCATAGAAATAGTTAAGTTCTTTATTAACTAAATAAATAGTATATCTCTTTTTAGATATCTTATTAAATTAAAAACAAATATTCTTTCATCTATTTCGTAGATTAATTTCAAACAAATGAATCAAATAACCAATTTCAATTAAATTTGTTGACCTTGTCAACTTAAATCATGATCATCTTGTTAATCATCTTCATTAGACCTTCTTTCAAAATTAATTATTAAAATAATTAATTTAAATCATTCCATTTAATCGTCTCCTGAAAACAATTTATGCGATTCTTAACCGTTACGTTATTTCCCATTCATCATTTTACAAAATCATTTGATAATTACTTAAATCTAAAATAATGAATAATACATATTAATTTCCTATAAATAAACTTTTATTCAAATATATTGATTTCAAAATCCTTTTTCAGTTATAAAGTAAATTTGATAACTGCATTACCGTCGATTCACCTGACGGCAATCAGTATTGATAAAACAATTCATTTTTAGGCCAACTGCTGCTGATTACGCAACCAATACTATCCATTGGTTAAAACAGAATAAACATTGAATTCATATTCAACAATAAATGAACAAATCAATCATCCAATCATACCAGTTAAACAGTTCATATAAATGCAATATGGAATAAACAATAAATTTGAGGGATCAAGTTGGATCCCTCCTACCTGTTTTTTCCCTGCATCCAAATATGTTATCTCAACAATATCATTTGTTTCAATAAACAGATATAACAATCAACAATCAAACAATAACAACACTCCAAACATTCATCTATAATTTTAACACGTTTCTATCATTATAAACGTGACTAATGAGGTAAGTTACCACCATCGGTTACAACCGTTAAAAATAACGATTGATTGAAATTAAATTAAACGAACATTTAATTTAATCGGTTAAGTCACTACATATATATATATATATATATTCAGCATCCATCAACCAAATAACAATCATAGCACACAAATATTTAAACCCAACTTATAAAATATAAGTGGGATAAAATCGAGTGAGTTGAACTCACCTTGATTTCCTTTCCCTGTCAAAACGGGTTGTTTTTAATTAAACAAGCGTTTAACTTCCATCTGTGGTCAACTATGTCCAAATCAGCTTCATATTATTATGTCCGCCAACACAGTCCCAACGTCCTTTGGTTTGTTACCTCTTGTAACCGTATGACCAAGATATAACTTAACACGGTGTTCGCTTTATAATTTAATATTATTGAAATTTAATAATAATTATTAGCAATAACTCACTTAAGGTTATTTAGATAGATTTTAATTGATGTATACATAGCAGTGTCTAGTAACAGGTTTGGGCTTATTTAATCTTCACGTTTAAAAATGATTGGGTTTCACGTTGGATTAGGCACTTCTACATACTTCAAGGCCACATTATTTACAACCAACAACGTTATATTACTAACCCGATTAGGCACAAATTTTAGATTTGGCATAGTTAACATCAAATGGGCGCGTTATACTATAAATTGTAAAATTAGTAAGACACGTTATAAAAACTGGATTGGGTATAATAAAAATGATTATGTACAGTAAATATATGGGTTAGGCACTACACATATTTCGAACTGTTTCTTATATAAAGCTATCGGTATGAATCCTGCCTAGGCAACATGAATAAAATACTGACACTTAATTACATTATTGTTCCATTACTAGGTTAGGCTTCCGATTGGGTATTTTATTCCATTACTGTTCACGTGAACTAAGCATGTTGAAAACATTTCACACACAGTATTAACAACGTATAACTTAAGGTATATGTTATATATTAATAACTAACCATGTTCTTATGTTGATATAACATTGGATTAAACATCATTAGGCCATATTAAAAGATTAGGCGTGTTTCGAATTATACCACTCACGGTACGGTTCCTTACCTTCACTGCTGTATTCTCCTTTTCCATATTTTCTTCACCTCCTGATGAACGCATCTCCCCATCAGTACTCCTCCTTTCTTCATGCCACTACTGTTCACACCACTTCATCTTTAGGTACACCCCGCAACTCCGTTCCCCTTCTTCCCATGAACGAAGCCTCTCCCTGCACTTTCCGTCTGCTCAGACAACCCGCCATCATTCACGTAAGCTTCCCATTGCTCATTTCTTTCATTTATCTCTGCTCCACTAATCTCTGACAGTCCTCTTCCAGTTCTTACTTCGATCCAAAATCACCCTTCCATTGTTCCTCTTCTTTCCTTTGTGTGACTACCGCTATTCTACTTTAAAGCTGCGCCCCACGCCTTCTTTTCGTGTTCGAACCCGTTTGCAAACAGTCACGCAACCTCCTGCACTCTCCCCACATACTTCTACTCGTGCGTATTTTCTCCTCCACTCCATGTAGGTCCACCAAAACTCCCAGCTCCAACCACTTCACCACCCACTGCCTTTTCCAGAGTCTATCCTCCTCATCGTTCATGCCAGCCTCAGCAAGACCACCCAACTCGAACGCCAATTCCAGGCTCCTACCATCATATGTGGTATCCATCATATGTGGTATCGAGCAAAACGTTTGAATGTCCAGGAATATTAATACCAACGCGAAGCTCACGGTAGTGGAATGCAAAGGAAATGATTTTGATATTTATAGAGAAGTGTACGAATTGTCTGAATATATTTCTTGTCAAATAAAATGGGGTTTCTTTATTACTGGATAGGAGATAAAAAATTGTAGCAGTAGTGATGTATATTTATAACTGTAATAAATGCGGTGTGCATGGTTATAAACTTAGCTATCACATTTGTTTAAGGTACAACTTTCTCTTCATACGAGTACAGACGTGGTCAGCACGTTGTTCTTAGGTTGTACGTAATACATGGCTTGGTTGAAGAAAAATATAGGGACTACGCTAATATTATATAGGTTACGGTTCAGCATGTACATGTTTTCATTTATATGATGGCGACCATACACTGCCTGTTTCCATTCATATGATGGCTTCCAAACATTGGATAGGCCATAAAATGGTAGGTTAAGCACATTGGCTAGATTACATAGCTTGTAAGAATCATGTGCGTAGGTTGAAACGAAATATTTGGGTACACGTTGTACCATGGTTGCTTAAGAATTAAGCTTAGACATTTTATTTTTTCTCCAATTTTATTTTATTCACACAGGCTATTAAATTCTACCGCTTACCGGTATCTGTGTAATATACGTACTTCCATCCACGAACTCCAACCGCATTGGAAATGGATACACCGTTATATCTTAACATTCCAATTCCAACGAAATTAATTTTGTTGAAAGCGGACCCCGTTTGTACAACCGTATTATTTTAATTTATCGGTTCACCCTTAAATTGCACATACCGGTAAAAGAACTCTAATTGACCCCAAACTGGAAATATGACAATAATTAATTGTACGCATTCCAATAAAACTCGTTTCATCGAAAATGGAGGTCGTTTGAAGATAAAACATTTTCAACGTTTATATAATATATCGAACAATTTTCCGTGTGCGAAGCACGGGCCTCATCATAAGGAAGCAATGCATTGATTTGAACATTCTATTTCGTATGATTATTTAATTTCATTGTCAATTGTCGTTGAGCATTTTATATTGTACCGATATACATGAATTTCTAATCATAAATTATGAAATACCGCGACATTTACGAGTTCGTTTTAAAATTATACGTTCAAATTTCATTATATTAACAAATTATATATATGATAAATCCAATTAAAAATTTCAAATTAATATTTTAAAAAAATAAATATATTAAATATTTGACTACCAAAAATACGGGATGTTACATCAACCCAGCGTTGCATGGGATTGGATGTAGGGGAGTCCCAAACTAGTATCAAATCCAGTTGTGTACTTTCCTTTTTACTGCTTTTGCTTTTTTCGGCATTCTGTGATTTATTCTGTGAAATGTATACTACTTTGTTTAATCCAAAAAGATTTGAAGAAGTTAATAAATTCCATAAAACACTATTTACCCCTTCTTTAGTGTTTAACTTTCCTTAAGATTCTTAATCCGCATCTCCAACAATTGGTATCAGAGCGTTGGTTTTCAAAGATTTCACAATCTGAATTTTGAAATGATTAAATGGCAACCAACACTGGAATTGTCATAGTGGTAGTTCATTTTTAGAGGGTCATTCCACCGTTAGATCACCACTTTTTGATGGCAGTAATTATGCATATTAGGCATGCAAAATGAAATTTTATTTACAATTTGTAGGATTATGCACTTGGAATATCACACAAACCGAATGTGTTGAACCCTCCGCTAGTTTTGCACAATAGACTAATGATCAAAGGCCACTACACAAAATGATTCTAAGGCTATGAATATTTTGTTATTTTCATTAGATAGGAATAAATTTAATAGGGTATCTTTTTGTGAATCCGCATATGAAATCTGGAAAACTTTGCAAGTGACTCATGAAGGAACAAGCAAAGTTAAATAGATCAAAATATTCATGTTAACCAATTAGTTTGAGTTATTTAAAATGAATCAGAATGAGTCTATCTCTAATATGTACTATGGGTTCCAAGAAATCGTGCATTCACTAGTGGCTTTGGGAAAATCATATTCTAAGGAAGACCAAGTCAGAAAAGTTCTGAATTCGTTAACTTTAGATTGGGATCAAAACACATTTGCAATTGAAGAAGCCAATGATATTAGTGCAATGAAAATTGAGGAACTAATCGGTAATTTAATGTCATTTGAAGTTCAGATGCAAGGGAGAAAAGAAAATAAGTCATCAGAAAAGAAACCGATAACATTTAAAGCATCAATTAAAGATTCAGACTTAGATAATGATGATGAAGAGACGACACTTATGACAAGGAATTTTGAAAAATTCCCGAGATGTAGAAGAAGAAATAATTTCAAAAGGAATGAGCAAAGAAACCTTGTGAAAAATAATGAAACTCTAAATAATGTCAGGTGTTATAACTACGACGAATAAGGCCATCTGAAAAGATTCTTCCATATCCGGAGAAACAAAATCAATCGATAAATGAAAATTCATCAAAGAAAAGAAAAGGAGCATATGCAACTACTTTAGATGATTCTGACTCATCATCAAGTGATGAAGAACAAGAGATGAATAATTCGAATATATGCTTCACAATAAATCAAGAATCAAAAGAAATCAAAGAACGGATCTAAAATAGGTACGCCTTAATAATTATTTAATTTAAGTGGTTGTTTGATTGCTTACTTGATCTTTTGATTGTTTGCCTTGTTTGAAATTTGAATTTTAAATTCAAAATTTGAAATATAAAATTTAAAATTTAAAATAATAATTATTTTATAATATAATAATAAAAATAATATTTTATAATAAATATTATCGTAGGAAATAATTAAATAAGTATATAAAGTTATAAATAATTCAAATAGTCAAAATTCAAAAGTCGCTTTGAAAATGCAAAGGGGTATGTCGACAAACCTATTTATACATGTCGACATATACCTAAAAGTTGGATTTTGAAATTCAAATTTTGAATTACAAAAATTTTAAATTGCCTCCACCTTTTCGCCAAATCCAGTGTGACTGAAAAGATGTCCATTAAACTAGCGAATTGTCCTTTGATTCTCGTTATTTACTACCTATACCTGTCATCTCTTTCTACCTTTAATTCAAAAATTATCTTCATATTCTATTCTCTTCAAAACTGATCTCTATTAACTTCCTCAAACACTCCAAAAACAATGAGACTAACCAAGACTATCAAAGGCTTCCTCTTCATCAACCCGGATGCTATCAAAGATTACGCTAGTTATGTAAACTTTAGTAAAGTCGACATGGGAAAATTTTCTATCTTTAGTGATTTTGCTACTTATGAACTTGAATCTCTCTTTTATCAAAATGGAATTTCAAGTCTTACTGATTCTCGGAATAATGACGAAGTTTTCTATCCCAATCTTGTGAAAATTGCAAAGTTAAATCGCAGTTTTTATCAAGGAAGTGAAGATGAAGTATAGAGTAGTGTTAAGGAACACAATTTTTTTTAGATTGTGATGTTTTAAGTACCATTTTGGGTTGCAAGAATTCGGGGACGGATCTTTCGAATTTTAATATCGATGAAAGTCATTCAGAAACTTTTCATCATATTTTTGAAAACAATGAAAATATGAAATTCAAAAAACATTTTTTATCATCCAAAAATAAGGTTTATCAATCAACTTCTTCAATATACCGTCACCCCTCGGTCCGAAAATTTTAACAACCCAACTATGAAAGTTAACACAAATCTCTTTGCTATTTTTGGAAATTATAAAATTAATTAGGCTAAAGTGATTATCAATCAAAGGAAATACGTTATACCATGGAGTTTACCTTACACGTATTTTCAAATATTTTGGAGTTGATTTCAAAGGAGAAGAGTTCATTTCTAGAAAAGTTTTCAATATCGGAAGTATTTCTCTTATGAAGATTCCACTTGTGTTTCATCTATATGAAACATATGTTGAAAAGCGAGCAAGATTGGAACAAGAAGGAGAAACCAATCAAATGGATATCGAAGAAGAGGAAGAAGATATCTCTTTAGAAAGCATCGAACTTCCCACTGATCCTTCAAAGAAAACCATTCTCAAAAATCAAATGATTCTAGCCAAGAAGTAAAAGACACTTAAGACATTTAGTAAGAAATTTGAAAAGATTTCTACTAAAATGAGTAAGTTCTTTGGCGAAGTTAGAAGAAAACATGGCTTGTCATCCTCCTCGTCCTCCTCCTTTGCTGAATTCTAAATTTAATGTTATATTATATTTGCTTCTATTTCATTTTCCACATTTTTCTGCCAATTCTTATTTAAGCATCTCTGCAATAACTATTAAAACAATAAATATAAGTCGAAACATATCACAAAATAACAAAATTCTTCAAAAATTGAAAATATCCATGCATATGTCGACATATAGGTTTATGCATGTCGACATATAACTGTATAATTTTCAGAATCGTTTGAATTTGAAAACTGCTCTAACAAACTCATGTCTATTCGATTTAAATGAATTTTAGAGACTATTTATACCCTTCTCTTCTAGAAAAATTTATCCATTTATTCGTCCTATACTTCCTTTCACTATTTCTTAACAAATTCAAAACTTTTGCTACTTACATCCATAATCTAAGTGAGAATCTCGAAGAAATCCGTAATTCTTTCAAGAAAATTCTCTCAATCATTCTCCGTAATCAACATCACTTAGAATTAAGTTAAATACAGATGATCAAACAACAAGATAAACATTTTAAATCAATTCAATAGATGCTCTCTTCTCTTTCAAAAGATGAAGAAACAACATCATTGGAGCACCTCTCACAAAAGACAATGAAGACCCGGATGCTATAAAGGCTGATCCAATCTTTGGTGGAGATGGTTGGGTTGAAGTTCCTCGAAATTGATTAAACTATCTTCATTTGTGTGATTTGTTTGAATTACTTCAATAATTTAAACTTTTAAATAAATAACTCTACGTATGGCATGGTTTGATTTGATTGATTGAATTTATTGACATATATTGGATATATATATATATATTTAATTGGCTTGGTGTTATTTGTATGACTCAAAATGAAGTTTATAGTTTATAATCATTCAAGTTATAATAGTTAGAATATTGTAGTTATTATATTTAGTTAGAACTGATAAAATCATTATTAGATGATAGAATTATGCCTTAGTTTTAGGGAGAGTATTGTAGTCTAATAAGAACTATAGTTTTGTTGATGACAAAGGGAGAAATTATAAAACAGAGCTTAGATAAAGGGGAATTAGTAGTTTCAGGAGGAATTGATAGAGTAAGGGGGAGAAACCGAAGAATCAAGACATTAGGTATGAATATTTTATAACCAAGGTTGTCATCATCAAAAGAGGGAGATTGTTGAGGAATGAGATGTTGATGATGATGGTTTTGATGACAACAACTTTGTTTTAATTATTATTATTATGAAATATATTTACTAACACTATCTTCCAGAATATATATATATATATATGTGTGTGTGTGTGTGTGTGCGTATACAGGAAATCTATGCAAGTATTTATTATTGAAGACTGTACAGAGAATCAAGTTTTCAAAGTAGAAGAGTTCAAGTTTCAAGGCTCATGAGTATAAAAAATTCAAAAGACCAAGAGTTCAAAAATTCAAAAGATCAGGTAATAATATACCCTTTTGATGGGTGCGACCCACATAGCCATGCAACCTATCCGATTTTATGCTATTTCCCGATTGATGAGGCTAGAGGTTAAGTTTATCCTTCATATCAGTATATCTCCATTCACTTTGAATGCCACATCGTCAGATCCATCAGATATCACTAATTGACGTCCACAAAAATACTATAGTTGTTAAGCTAAGAGAACGGCCGCTCTTTGCCACCAACTATGGTACGTTTGAAGAAATCAACGTACGTGATCCTTTTGGAAATACTTTGTCAGACATCCATCCATACAAGTCATCTAGGAACAGGATGAACCGAAGGCACCCTCCTACCACATCCTATATGGGTATCACCCCAAGGATCAGTAGCGAGTAATCCTTGTAATCCGAAGATTTCACTCACGATAGAATCATAAGTCAAAATATCTCCAGCCGCTAAACCAGAGAAATTCAACAAGTGGTCCTTCCGCTCATGAAGATCAACGGTCTTCAATGCTCCATCTTCAATTAACATCTTCCAGGTATTTGCTGGTCGGAATGGATTTCGAATATAATTCGATCCCGGTCTTTCATACCATAATCGTATTTAGCCAGATTTGATAGTCGGTTATTTAACTGTCAAATAAATAATCATGATAATGAAATGGTTTACTGATTCAGTATTCGGCATTACTTGCCCTCTTTAATTAAACATATGTTCATTATATTCTTAAAATCTTCCAATATTTGGAGTTTGTCTTTTACTTCTTATTATAAATAAGAATATTCTTTAAAAGTCATTTCATTCGCTTATAAACTTTTCGAACACAGTTTATAATATTATTTACGGAAATCATATCTTATGTCTCTCCTCAATCTCTCTCGTTTATAAACTAATATCATTTTTGGATAATCGTAAAGTCGTTCAAGTTGGGGTACTTTATTTACCTCTCAGACCTTGACTAACAACATTCATATCTTTAGAACAGATATAAGTTTATTAACAACACATTTTCCTTTGAAAACCCTATTAAAATCTCAACCACGTTTACTTAATTAATTATTAAGTAAACTATAATTATACTTCTCAATTATTCTTTACTAATCCTTTATAATATTATACTCGAGTTTTGATTCCATTATAAATAGAATCCTTTATAAAAATTCTTCAAAATCTCATTATAAATATTCTTCAACTTGTTTACAATAACCAAACTATATTTGTTTTTAAAACATATATAACTGTCTTTAACAAATCTGATATAAATATCTTTACAAATCATATATGAGTATCTTTATAAATCTTACCTTTCTATTGTAACATCCCGTACTTTTAGTAGTCAAATATTTAATATATTTTATTATATTAAATATTAATTCGGAATTATAAATGGATTTATAATATATAATTCATTTATATAAGAAAGATTGAATGTATATTTATATAATTCGAATTCGTAAATATCGCGGTATTTCGCAATTTACCATGTGAAATTCATGCATATCGGTTCGAATATAAAACGCTCAACAACAATTGACGATGAAATTAAATAATCATACGAAATGGAACGTTCAAATCAATGCGTTGCTTACCTTATGATGAGGCTCGTGCTTCGCACACGGGAGATTGTTCGATATATTATATTGGCTTTAAAAATGTTTTCTTTTCAAACGACCTCCGTTTTCGATGAAACAAGTTTTATGGGAATACGTATAACTGGTTATTGCTAGATTTCCAGTTTGGAGTCAATCGGAGTTATTTTATTGGTGCGCGCAATTTAAGGGTGAACCGATAAATTAAAATAATGGCATTGTGCAAACTGAGTCGGTTTTCAACAAAATTAATTTCAGTGCAACAAGAACGTTGAGGCGTAGTGGTATATCCATTTTTATTATGTTTGGAGGTTGCGTGTGGCGATACTTATTTTTAACAGTTAGAATTAAAACCACGGTTAATGGCTATTTGTGGCAAAATGAATTAACCATGTAAAACTGAAACAAGCTTTTACCTTAAGAAATGTATACACACACAACTTCTAAATCCTATTCCTTTGTGAATAAGCTTCATAAAAAATATAAAAAAAAGGGAAAAGTGAACTAAAATAAATATTTTTATAAAGTGTATACGTTCTGGTATTAAAATCCAAAATACTTCATGATTAAGAAAATTATGCACACCCTAAAGTCTAAACTACTGCATACCTAACAATCGCAACATCTTTGTCTTGTGCTTTCAATTGGGGATATCATACAACTACTCTACCTAGAAATAATACAGAAACCCCTACGTTTATATGAGAGGAAATCACACTGAACCATATCAAAATCAATGAAATAACTCACTCAGCTAAAACCTATCTAGTTGTTTTCTTCATCTCAAAGTAATCACACACATGGTACTCGTCCTTTTCCTGTCAAGATGCACTGAAATTTCAAATCGCGCAGACCTAAATTAATGATCATATGGACGCCGTGAATTATCACATCAAATTGGGATCAACTCATGCAGGTGTCCCACTCGTATACATAGCCTTACATTTCTACCCCATTAAGTCATATGTCCACCAAATTATAAAATGCAGTACTACCTACCCTTATTAGCTTTGCATGCCTACTCAAAATACATATCAACAGACAATGCATGCACAGCTAAGGTCCAGCTTAAGCTTATAGACCGATCCCTAAAATAATCTTTGAAGGGACACCAATCCTCATCAAAACAAATCAATCCCTACCTATATTTGTGAAAGAAACTCACGCAGGTCCTTTTCTCCATTGACAATTGCCTGAAAACCTGTATTTAAGTGAGCTGGCCTAGGAAATGAAAACACAAAGCTATGCAAGCATATCACTCTACAGACCTTGGCTGCCAAGGAACTCTTGTGTATAAATACACGCTCGCAACTCCATTTCTAAAATAAAACCACAAATTTTCGTATACTATAAATAAATGGAACTCATTCTCTGATCACTTAGTAAAGTAAACGAAGCTGAGTTTTGCTGTGCGGGTTCAAACTGTATGCGTGAGTAGTAACGAAGGAAGCGAAATACGAGCTACAGCATGAGTACTTGGTGAGGTCTGGAGCGAAGTGGTTTGAGATGAGGGGGAGGCTTGTGGTTGTGTGTATACAGGAAGAGCAACTGTAGAGAGGGCAAGTGAGATGCCGAAAACCTTACAGGGAGGAAGTCCGACGGTGGGACGATGATGGGGCAGTTGGCATAGAGACTAGCGTTGGTGTCAGGTTCAGCGATAGGCAGCGGGGTGAAATATGCATGGAGTGTTGGCAAGGTACGTGGCCAAGGCGTATGGTTTCAGTATTACTGGTGGAGGTTCAGTGCTTCAGAAGAAATGGGAACTAAAGTGTGGGGTGTTGTTGTGAAGAAAATGGGGAGTGAAGTGCGGTGTTGTTGAGGAACGGTAAAGAGGAAGAATAATGTATGCCTTGGGAAGATGCACTGTAGCAAATGGGAAAGGAATCCAAGGTGATTTGGCCGAAAATATTCATATGCCTAATTATATTTACACTTGTATAATAATATTTACATATAAGCCTAATGATGTTTTAAAATGCCTAATTATGTCTAGTGTTAAATTTTGAAAGATAAACCAACTTTCTTTCGGTCATTTAAATAACTGAACCAATGAGAACCAGTGAATGTAGGTGATGCCGGGTACGCAACGTTTGGTTAAGTTTAGCCTAATCCTTATATAAATCCCACTTAATTAGGTTAACAAACGTTAATTAAAAATTGGGAATTTAAAATACTTCTATTAAGATATTCATAATATAAAGTTAAACAGTGTATAAAATTTATAACTATGTTATACAGCAACGGGTTTGGACAAAAACAAGGTGTGTGGAACCATATCGACAAGCGCAACGTAATGAAGATGGGTTGATCAGACTTGGCAGCAATCGGGGTATCCAATTAAATTAAACGACCATTTAATTTAATTAGAACGAACTGTTTCTGCGACAAACGAATCAAGGTAAGTTTACCCACTCAGTTTTTATCCCACTTATATTTATATAAGTTGGGTTTAATTTATGTATGCCATGGCTGTTTATTTTGGATGATTACTACATATATTGGTTGATATTGACAAGACTGATTTAAATTAAACGTTTGTTTAATTTAATTAAAAACGATCGTTATTTAACGATCGTAACCAATCAAGGTAACTTACCAGATTGGTCACGTTTATAATCATATAAACGTATAAATTAGAATTGGATGTTTAAATTACTGGCTGATTAATTAAATTATAATCATATTTGAAGTAACGTATTTGGATGCAGGGAAAACAGGTTGGAGGGATCTAAATGGATTCCTCAATTATATTATATGTTATTTAGTGTCATATCATTGTTATATGAACTGTTCTGATTGGATGATTGATTTTGGTGTTGATCGTTGACTAGAAATTCAACGTTTGTTTTGTTTTAACAAATGGGCAGTATTGGTTAAGTAATTGGCAATAGTTGGCCTAAAAAAATCAGTTGTTTTATAAATAGCGATTTACCGTTAGATAAATTGATAGAGATAAAGTTATAAAATTTATTTTGTAGCTGAAAGTGAATTTCCAAATCTGTTATTTTAAATAAAAGTATATTAATAGGAAATAAATATTTGTAATTCATTATTTAAGTTAGAAGGGGTAACTAAATGGTTTTACATAGCAGGTACTCATATTAATCAGATTTTATAAGCAAATGAGCAAAGATTAACTTAATCGTTAAGAGATTGATTAATTGTTTACAAGAAACAATTAAATGGAATTATTTAAATTAATTAAAGGAGAAATAAATTGGGATTGGTTAGAGAAATAACCATTTTTTTGAGTTGACTAAGTTGACGGTTTTAACTGGGTTTGATTATTTGATTAGTTTGTCTTAAATTAACCGAATGAAATGGTTAACAAATAATTGTTTTAAAAGGATTTTAAAAAGGTGTTTAATATTTATTTTCAGTTAATGGGGAAGTAAATAATTAATTTAATTGATAATAATTTAAGTTAGTACTTTTTAAATAAAATCATTTAAGTAATCGAGTAGTGATGAAATAAAGTTATATTATGAAAAGAGTTTATGAATGGGTTATATTAAAACCCGAGCTTTATGAATAAAAGTTATAAAGGGGATTTTTAAGGAATATGAATAAATAATTACTTAACATATAAAATTAAGTGAAACAAAGTTGAGATAAACAGGAGTTATAAATAAAGTTTATAAAAGAGGCGTGAAGCTAAAACATTGGGTTTGAATTAGAAATACTTAATAGCGAAATTAAGTGAAAAAATGAAACTGAAACGAGATTTCAGGGCGGGAAATGGTTGAGTGACTTAAAAGTGGAATAATATGGGTTGATAAGGAGTCAAGATAAGAATTAGAAACTGATTGGAGATTAACGAGTTGAATGACTGCTGGAATGTCGATCTGATGTTGATTTCGGCCTTCGGGTTTGATATTTAGGGAATTGTCCGCTTACTAGTTTTCGGTTAAGGACTAATGAATGTTGAAGTAATAAGAATAAAGAGAGATTTTGATAATATGACGATGTTTTCGAGATTCAAGGAATAAATGAGAAGAGTTTGAATAAGTTTAATAAAAAGAGGAAGTGTCAGTTATTGTTTCGAGAAATGAAACAAAAGAGTTTTCGTAACGATATTATACGTGAAATCTATTAAAACCAAAAGTAGAAGCATATATATATATATGATTTAATTCTAAAGTAATTAAAAACAGTTTTAAGAATATTCTTATAATAAAATAAGAAGTAAATGAGGTGTTTCGAATATTAAAAGATTAAGGACTCAATTAGTTTTAATTTTAAAAGGCCAAATGATGTTGAGTACTGAACCAGTAAACTCATATTTATTTTCATGATTGAATGATTGTTTATTTGATAGTTAAATAACCGACTATCAAATCTGACCAATACGATCGTTGGTACAGAAGGACCAGGATCGAATTTATAATCGAAAACCATTCCGAACCAGCAAACACGAATCATCGAAAACGCAGATTGAAGATGGAGCAGTGAAGACCGTGGATCTTCATAAGCGAAAGAACGACTTATCCAATCTATCTGGCATGCATCCAAAGCTATTTGATTTGTGATTTTGACGTGATTGGAATCTGCGGATTGCAAGAACTACTCGCTATTGATCTATAGAGTGATTCCTAGGATGCAGTAGAAGAGTGCCTTTGGTTTGTCCAATCCCAAGACAACTTGTATAGACGGATGTCTGACAGAGTATTTCCAATGGGATTACGTACGTTGATTTCTTCAAACGTACGAAGTTGGTGGCAAAGAAGGGAAACTTCTTTAGCCTAACAATCTGCGTATTTTTGTGGAAATCAATTAGTGATTTCCGATGGATATGACGATATGACATTCAAGGTGAATGGTGGCATGCTATCAAAGGAGTAATTCAAACCTCAAGCCTCACAACCGGGAAATGACAAAAATTGGGTAGGAAACATGGCTATGAGGGTCTCTCCCATTAGGGTGTATAATCACCTGTCTAGAGAAATTCCATTTGTTTCTTTATTCTATCGATTTTGTCCCTTTCTGTAAAAGGTTGCTGATCCCAGCCGTTGGTAATATACATTCGATACACTCAAGCGAAATGAGTGGTCGGTCATGTGTGGGCCGGGTTGCAAGACATTCTTGTTGAACCCAGTGTATTCACCTCTAGAGATACACTATCGGTAGGTGGTTCCATACCTTGTCATAGTCGGAATCCAATCTCCATTAAGCGCCCGCGGTTTTGATTGTATACTATATATGTGGAGCGTGAGATGCAAGCGTTCCACTAGATTAATATTTATTTGTATTTAAACACTATTATAATATCAGAAGATATATGATTTCAAAATGCTTTTGGGTTATCGTAAGGTAAAAACCATCCGTATTTATGTGTGGATTTGGTCTTACGATTATCCTTTTCTTTCAAAAATATTTTTGAACTTTAAATCAAGTTCGATGTTGTTGTAAACTTAGTGGGTTTCTCACTCTGGTTCACAAGACTAACCCGGTATTTGTAATGCTCGGGTTAGCCCGAGTTTTCAGGTTCAGGTTATTGGATACTACGAAGTTAAGAAGACGTGTTGGAGGAGTTCAGTTGTATTAGTTATTCCGTTGTGTGTTGTATATGGGGAAAGATTATTATAACTGTCCAGATGTGTTAACTGTAAGTTGTACTCTAATTATTTGTAAGTTTTTATTTAAAGCTCTAAATAAAATTATTTCTATATTATATTTTTTCCGCTGCGATGTGAGACTCTGTGTTGTGTTAGTTCTTCTTCTTCTTCTATTCTAATAATTCTTTCTTTCTTATCTTACCCTCTAATTTCTTTCCAATAACTATATGGTGTTTTCGATACTTGGATTTTGGCAAGTAATACGAGTTTTATGTATATTGTTGAGATTCGGGCATCGAATCCACTTGGTCGTTACAGTGGTATTAGAGCAAGGTTTAGTAATAACCTTGGCTCGGTGGCGTAACTCGATAGAAATTGGGTTAGTAATACCCTAGATTGAGTTTGAGTGTATATATATATATATATGAGAGCGTGTTTGTAAATTTTATATAAAAATGTTTTGTATTGTGTTATTTGATCGGTTCAATATTAAACTGGCAATTGACACAATATTGTTTTGTAAAGAGGTCAAATGAAATAATTTTGGCCAAATTATATTTTTGTATGATAAGAGAAATAATTTTATAAAATTATTGAGATATTGAGTAGTTTGTTGGATTGGATGGAATTCAAATTTGAATTCAATTTGGACTAGAAATTTGAATTGGTTTAATATAAAAATTTCAATATGAAATTAGTAAACAAGAATTTTATTTGAGATTAAAATGAATCCTAATTTGAATTGTGAAATGGAGATAAACTAATTAGTTATTTAAATTTGGATTGAAACTTAACTTAGTTAAGTGGAATTGAGAATGGATATTGGAATTAAATCAATATGGAATTGGAATTTAATATAGGTAAGTGGGTAAAATTAAAGATGGACATTTAGATAAATAAGATAAATTAGGATAATGGAAATTGGATTATTAATAATTAAATGAAAATCAATCATATATTAGTCTATTGGTAACCCAAGTGTATATAAACAAGATTAATTTTGAATATAAATGTTGAATGAAAAGTAAATTGATTGGGTTATGTTGATGTGTATTGTGTGTTGATTGTTGTTAGTTTGGTTGATTAAAATCCTCAATGGTTTAATAAGAGTTGAATAAATTGGTTTTTGATTTATTATAAATGGGATTTGTAGCATTTTCCTAACTTAGTAATTTCGGGGACGAAATTCTTTTAAGGGGGAAGGAATGTAACGTCCCGTATTTTTAGTAGTCAATATTTAATACATTTTATTATATTAAATATTAGTTCGGAATTATAAATGGATTTAGAATATATAATTCGTTTATATAAGAAAGATTGAATGTATATTTATATAATTCGAACTCGTAAACATCGCGGTATTTCCTAATTTACGATGTGAAATTCATGTATATCGGTTCGAACATAAAACGCTCAACAACAATTGATGATGAAATTAAATAATCATACGAAATAGAACGCTCAAATCAATGCGTTGCTTACCTTATGATGAGGCTCGTGCTTCGCACACGAGAGATTGTTCGATATATTATATTTCCCTTAAAAATATTTTCTTTTCAAATGACATCCGTTTTCGACGAAACAAGTTTTATGGGAATACGTATAACTAGTTATTGCTAGATTTCCAGTTTGGAGCCAATCGGAGTTATTTTATCGGTGCGTGCAATTTAAGGGTGAACCGATAAATTAAAATAACGGCATTGTGCAAACTGAGTCGGTTTTCAACAAAATTAATTTCAGTGGAACCAGAACGTTGAGGCGTAGTGGTATATCCATTTTTATTATGTTTGGAGGTTGCGTGTGGCGATACGTATTTTTAACAGTTAGAATTAAAACCACGGTTAACGACTATTAGTGGCAAAATGAATTAACCACATAAAACTGAAGCAAGCTTTAACCTTAAGAAATGTATACACACACAACTTCTCAATCCTGTTCCTTTGTGAATAAGCTTCATAAAAAATAAAAAGGGGGAAAGTGAACTAAAATAAATATTTTAATAAAGTGTCTACGTTTTGGTATTAAAATCCAAAATACTTCATGATTAAGAAAATTATGCACACCCTAAAGTCTAAACTACTGCATACCTAACAATCGCAACATCTATGTCTTGTGCTTTCAATTGGGGATATCATACAACTACTCTACCTAGAAATAATATAGAAACGACTACGTTTATATGAAAGGAAATCACACTGAACCATATCAAAATCAGTGAAACAACTCACTCAGCTAAAACCTATCTAGTTGTTTTCTTCATCTCAAAGTAATCACGCGCATGGTACTCGTCCTTTTCCTATCAAGCTGCACTGAAAATTCCAATCGTGCAGACCTAAATAAATGATCATATGGACGCCATGAATTATCACGTAAAATTGGGATCAACTCATGCAGGTGTCCCACTCGTATACATAGCCTTACATTTCCACCCCATTAAGTCATCTATCCACCAAATTATAAAATGCAGTAATGCCTGCACTTATTAGCTTTGCATGCCTACTCAAAATACCTATCAAAAGAGAATGCATGCACAGCTAAGCTCCAACTTAAGTTTATAGACCGATCCCTAAAATAAACTTTGAAGGGACACCGATCCCCATCAAAACAAATCAAGCCCTACCTATATTTGTGAAAGAAACTCACGCAGGTCCTTTTCTCCGTTGACAATTGCCTGAAAACCTGTATTTAAGTGAGCTGGCCTAGGAAATGAAAACACAAAGCTATGCAAGCCTACCACTCTACGGACCTTGGCTGCCAAGGAACTCTCGTGTATAAATACACGCTCGCAACTCCATTTTTGAAATAAAACCACAATCTTCCCTATGCTGTAAATAAATGGAACTCATTCTCTGATCTCTTAGTAAAATAAAAGACGCAGAGTTTTGCTGTGTGAGTTCAAACTGTATGCATGAATAGTAACGAAGGAAGCGAAATATGAGCTGCAGCGTGAGTACGTGGTGAGGTCTGGTGCGAAGTGGTTTGAGATGCGGGGAAGGCTTGTGGTTGTGAGTATACAAGAAGAGCAATTGTAGAGAGGACAAGTGAGATACAGGAAACTGTGCGTGGAGAAGGTCCGACGGTGGGATGTTGATGGTGCAGTTGGCATGGAGACTTGCGTTGGTGTAAGGTTCAGCGATAGACAGTAGGGTGAAATATGCGTGGAGTGTTGGCAAGGTACGTGGCCAAGGCGCATGGTTTCAGTATTACTGGTGGAGGGTCAGTGCGTTAGAAGAAATGGGAACTAAAGTACGGGGTGCTGTTGTGAAGAAAATGGGGACTGAAGTGCGGTGCTGTTGAGAAATAGTAAAGAGGAAGACTAATGTATGCCTTGGGAATATGCATTGTAGCAAATGGGAAAGGAATCCAAGGTGATATGGCTAAAAATATTCATATGCCTAATTATATTTACACGCATCTAATAATATTTATATATAAGCCTAATGATGTTTTAAAACGCCTAATTATGTCTAGTGTTAAATTTTGAAAGATAAACCAACTTTCTTTCGGTCATTTAAATAACTGAACCAATGAGAACCAGTGAATGTAGGTGATGCTGGGTACACAACGTTTGGTTAAGTTTAGCCTAATCCTTATATAAATCCCGCTTAATTAGGTTAACAAACGTTAATTAAAAATTGGGAATTTAAAATACTTCTATTAAGATATTCATAATATTATGTTAAACAGTGTATAAAATTTATAACTATGTTATACAGCAATAGATTTGGAGAAAAACAAGGAGTGTGGAACCATATCGACAAGCGCAACGTAATGAAGATGGGTTTATCAGACTTGGCGGCAATCGGGGTATCTAATTAAATTAAACGACCGTTTAATTTAATTAGAACGAACTGTTTCTGCGACAAACGAATCAAGTTGAGTTTACTCACTTAGTTTTTATCCCAATTATTTTTATATAAGTTGGGTTTAATTTGTGTATGCCATGGTTGTTTATTTTGGATGATTACTGCAAATATTGGTTGATATTGACTGGACTGATTTAAATTAAACGTTTGTTTAATTTAATTAAAAACGATAGTAACCAATTAAGGTAACTTACCTGATTGGTCACGTTTATAATCATATAAACGTATATATTAGAATTGGATGTTTAAATTACTGGCTGATTAATTGAATTATAATCATATTTGAAGTAATGTATTTGGATGTAGGGAAAACAGGTTTAAGGGATCCAATTGGATTCCTCAATTATATTATATGTTATTTAGTGTCATATCATCATTATATAAACTGTTCTGATTGGCTGATTGATTTTGGTGTTGATCGTTGACTAGAAATTCAACATTTGTTTTGTTTTAACCAATGGGCAGTATTGGTTAAGTAATTGGCAGCAGTTGGCTTAAAAAAAATCAATCATTTTATAAATAGCGATTTACCGTTAGATAAATCGACAGAGATAAAGTTATAAAATTTATTTTATAACTGAAAGTGAATTTCTAAATCTGTTACTTTAAATAAAAGTATATTAATAGGAAATAAATAATTATAATTCATTATTTAAGTTAGAAGGGGTTATTAAATGGTTTTACATAGCAGGTACTCATATTAATTAGATTTTATAAGCAAATGAGCAATAATTAACCTAACGGTTAACAGATTGACTAATTGTTTATAAGAAACAATTAAATGGAATTATTTAAATTAATTAAAGGAGAAATAAATTGGGACTGGTTAGAAATAACCTTTTTTAGGGTTGACTAAGTTAACGGATTTAATTATGTTTGATTATTTGATTAGTTTGTTTTTAATTAACTGAATGAAATGGTTAACGAATAATTGTTTTAATAAGATTTTAAAAAGGTGTTTAATATTTATTTTCAGTTGATGGGGAAGTAAATTATTAATTTAATTGATAATAATTTAGGTGAATACTTTTTAAATAAAATCATTTAAGTACTTTAGTGGTGATGAAATAAAGTTATATTATGAAAAGAGTTTATGAATGGGTTATATTAAAACCCGAGTTTTGTGAATAAAAGTTATAAAGGGGATGTAACAACCCGCAAATTCTGAACCAATTAAAAAAAATTATTTTAGAAAGTTTTAATGAATTTTGGGAATATAAAGTGATTTATTTTAAATAATAATGGCTAGAATTTATTTTAATCGAAGTTAAAACGAATAAATTTAATTTAAATATTAAAGGGAATTAGAAATAACGCAGTAGTTTGAAAAGTCAAACTTGAACTTTGACTGACCGTACAGGATGCAAAATTTAACGGATTTTAGTGAGACCAAAAATATTAGAATCTATTTAAAAATATCTTTCTAAGAATATGAAAAATTGAAATTTCATAGCGGAAATCAAAAGTTATGGCCAATTAAATTTTTAGAAAGGTCGCTGTAGAATTTATATATATATAATATATGGCCCGAAAGGCTACTTTTCACATATGAAGGAATTTCGACTCGAAACCACTTCCATTGAGTCTGGAATGATGTTTCTGCATTAAAAGACAGTAAACACTTATATATTTTGAGTTTTGGGATTTATTTGTTTAAAAATTTATTTTTAATATTAAATATATTGGCCTTGAAAATAGTCATTTTTCAAACGACCTCTGTTTTCGACGAAACCACTTTTGTTGGAACCGGAATGTCAAATTATAGCTAGGTTTCAATTTTCAGAATTTTTCGAATTAATATGTGAGCGTGGCGAAAGAAAATGTGTTTTGACTATTTTAGTTAAATTTAAACGCCTTAAAAATAGTCATTTTTCAAACAGTCTCAGAATTCAATGAAAATAATTTTGTTGGATTCGTATCGTCATAAGAAAGCTAAAAGTATTTTTTATAGAATTTTCTGAGGTCATATGTGGCCTCGGCATATTTATATGTACGGTCAATATTTAATTAATTAATTTTTAATGTAATTTTAAATAAATATTCTATAGATTTCGGAATTGGACCCCGAGACCCATCCCATTGCGTTCAGAAGGCCTCAATACGTTAAGATCGACAGTAAGCAAGCCCAATTCGGAGACAGCCCGCATTTTCACCTTTATAACACGTTTTACGAGATTTAATAATAAAAAAATCCGAAAATAAAACCCTAACCCTAAAAAATTGCAGCCGCCGCCTATCTCAAACAATGGCCAGAAACATCCCAAATTCAAACATCAATTTCTCTCAATCCGTTCAACGAAAATCTACAAATTATATACCAAATCGAAGAGAATTTCAAGACCTTTTAATCCATACGGTTAAGATCGGGTTTCAGTGCACGGATTTCGCGAATTATCAGGCTGAAGGGGCTGCGTTTATGGGTGGTTGGCGGGTCCTAGGGGGGCACTAGTTGGGCCCCATGGTCGGCGCTGGAGGAGGGCGAGAAGGCGGAGCTAGTGGTGACTTCGGATCGGCTGCAGGTGGTCGGATGGAGGTGCAATGAGATGCCCTAGACGGTGGATGATGGGTTTCAACGCACGAAGGAGAAGATGAAAGGAGCGGCCTCGTGAACGATGGGTACGAACATATTTTATTAATTTAAATTAATTATTTAATCTATTCGAACTTTAAAAATTCGTATCTCTCTCATACGAGGTCCGTTCGTAAATTGCGTTGGAAGCACAAAATTAAGATCTTCGCGATAACGCTGATTAGAGCTGAAAAGGAGCACTTTGAATTTTCAGCCAAATTAAGGTGAGGATTTATTTTTAAATTAAATTTAATTAATTTAATTATGATTCTTGCGTTATGTGAAGTTGGAATGACAAATTTGAAAAGATGTGCGATGGATGTTATTATAAATTGTTTGTGATGTATGATAGTAGATCTGAATATTAAAGTGTTAGATACAAGTTTAATGAATTATTTAGGATCATTTGTCGTTAGTTGTCATGTTATTAAATCGAATGATCCCTTTTTATTATTTAAATTACTGTTTGTGGTTGGGTTGGACATGAACTATTGAACATGAAATATTTGACAAGGAATTTGGACATATTTTACATCGTAAATAAAAAGACGACATTTTTACTATGTGAGATATCTAATTTTTAGTAATAAATAAATTGAATTATCGTTATCGCCATGTTATGATTGTATGTACATGATCTAGATTTGCTATGTAGTGAAATGTGGAATGGCTGATCTATTTGTTGTGGTGTGTGATATAAATCATGTTTATTTATATTAAACAAAAATGAATCATCATGTTGGTTGGATTGATTTAGTTTATAAATTCAAATTAAAAATGTTATTTTTTCATTTTTGTTTAATTAAAATAGAATTGTTAATCCAACGGAAAATAACACCTTTGTTATTTTTGTCGCATTAGAAATGGCGAACAAAAATACCATTTTTATTGAATTGAAATGAACATCGCCAAATTTTCATTATTTTTGTCGCATTAGAATGGGCGGACAAAAATATGTTAAACATTAAAATCTCATTGTAATAAAAAAAAAGAGAAAAAGAAAATATGTGAACATCGAAATATCATTTTCAATATAAAATAAGAAAGAAGGAAAATGGACATATTTTGAAAATAAAATTATGTTAGACATTAAAATCCATTTTTAATGTAAAAATAGAAAAATAAGGAAAATGATCAAAATTTGAAATTAAAATCATGTGAGCATTAAAACTCTATTTTTAATGTAATGAAATAAATTTACATTTTTGTTAATTAAGTTATGACAAGCAAAATTTTACATTTTTTTTATGTAAGCAAAAAGATACATTTTGGAATTCACATTCTTGTTTACATTTTATTGTAAATAAAAAGACTTGATGGATAAATACATTTTTGTTTACATTTTACTTGTAAATTAAAAAGCATGTTTGGAAAATACATTTTGATTTACATTTTATTTGTAAATAAAAATCAAAGTTTAAGACTCACATTTTGTTTTACATTTCATATGTAAATAAAAGTTCATTGTAATTTGTTCAATAAAAGATAGGACATTGAAATTACATTTTTATGTAATCCCGTTTTATGAAGATGTCTATATTTGTTAATCTACAACATTATAAGAATAGAGATTTAAAATTACATTTTATCATTTATAATTTTATTTTATTTAAAAGAATAGATAAAAAGGGGCAACATTTTTATTGTCATTGTATTTACAATGAAAGTGAAGGTAAAGAGGGTATCATTTTATTGTCATTTTCTATGTAATAAAAAGATAGATTTAATTTTTTTTATGGGTATTTTGAATGCAATAAAAGAGTGTAAATAGAAAGATGTCATTTTTATTGTCATTTAGAAAGAAAAAGAAGTAAAGGCATTATTTTTATTGGCATTTAGTATGCAATAAAAATAAAAGAGTTAAAATATTGTATTTATTCATTTTGTTAAACTAGAATTGTTGACAAAATGAAAATGACCTCTTTTAAATCATTTTGTTGAAATAGAATTGTCAACAAAATGTATATATATATCTCTTTTATACCTTTTTGTTGAGACGGAATCTATATGCAAACATGATAACCAATTTTATTTGCATAACGTATATTAAAATTTATATGCATGCTACAACACAAATATGTACTTAGAATTTGTTGCACAAATAAAATTCACTTTTTTTTTTGTCATTTGAAACTCAGAATTTATTAGACGAATAAAATCTACTTTTTATTTGTCATTTAAAGATTAGGATTTATTACACAAATAAAATTCACTTTTATTTGACATTAGAATACATAGAAAAATATTTACACATAAAATATTCTTTTATATGTTATCAGAATGTATAGAAAAGTATAAACAAATAAAAGGATTCTTTTATTTGTTATTAGAACACATAGAAAAGTGTAAAATAATGAAATACCTTTTTTTATGTTATCCTAGAACTGAAATTTTGAGTTCACTCTTTTATTTGCATTAACTAGTGCAAACATACATTGAAAATAAAATCTACCCTTTTATTTGCATTCACCAATACAAATATATGTTGAAACCAAAAATTTATCCTTTTATTTACATTCACCAATGTAAAAATACATTGAAAATGAAATTAGTTCTTTTTGCACTCATTAAGGCAAAT
This sequence comes from Allium sativum, assembly GCA_030737875.1. Taxonomy (NCBI): domain Eukaryota; kingdom Viridiplantae; phylum Streptophyta; class Magnoliopsida; order Asparagales; family Amaryllidaceae; genus Allium; species Allium sativum. The sequence continues at coordinate 992,121,954 of CM060910.1, read as the reverse complement.
ATATTTTGAAAGGAAAAATTGTTCTTTTATTTTGAATCACTAATGTAAATATACATGGAAATGAAAGTTGATTCTTTTGTTTGCATTCTCTAATGCAAGTATACATTAAAATATAAATTGTTCTTTTATCTGCATTCCCTAATGCAAATATATTTTGAAAATATAGTTTGCCCTTTTATTTGCATTCACAAATGCAAATATATTCTAAAGATAAAATTTGTTCTTTTATTTGCATTCTGCAATGCAAATATACATTGAAAATAAAATTATTTCTTTTATTTGCATTCCACAATGCAATATAGCATCTAAAATAAAAGTTATATTTTTATTTGCAAACATAAAAATGAAATAAACATCTTTGTCAAACTTGGTTTAGTTAAAATGAAATAAACACTTTTGTCAACTTATACTAGTTAATAACAAAAATATTTACTTTTATCAATTTACATTTGTTGAAAACAATTATTCATATTAGTCAATTTATATTCGTTAAACCAAATAGACATTTTATCAGAAATATTCATTTTTGTCAAAATGAATTAGTTGTGGCAATTTATATATATATATATATATATATATATATATATATATATATATGTTTGGCAAGATATATACTTGTCAAGATAGGTTAGTTAAATCAAAATATTTATCATTTTGTCTCATTAGAAGTGACAAAATAAAAATAACCATTTCTGTTTAGAGTTTTAAATTAGCAAATAGAAATTGTCAATAGGAACGAAGTATTATGCTTATTCATTCATTGCAATAGAGATATTTTATTGTCATCATTATATGTATTGCGTATTACACTTCCATTCACAAGTTACCCGACTTGTGTATGTGATTGGGACGATAATTTTTCACACATCGCCCGAGTGCACAAATTAGCTTATTATTTGTTTGTTGGTTGAAAACCCAACACGGGGTTGGGATGAAAATTTATATACACTAATCCCAATTTTTAGTTGTATGTTGATCGTTAGATCGACAGGCTGCGATGAGCGTTATTATTTAATTTTAACGCTTACACAGTGGAAATTACACTTTGGATGTAATGGATGACTTGATGATTATACTGTTATTATCATATATATGATGTGTGTGAAATCCATATAATCCAAATTATATGGCAAATGTTTGAGTCGCATTTCGATTCAGGTGTTCTTTAAAGTAATGATATTTTTACATTGGAAATCCTTTTTATATAAAGTGCATATGTTTTCATAATATATTTTTAATCAACTATATGTTAAAACAAAGAATATTTGTAAAACAAAGAATTTGTAATACAAAGCATACCTTTCATTTAGAGTCTTTGTATAAAGAATATTTTTATGATTATTTTAATATATGTTTTTAAAAGATTACTAGCATTTGCAATTATATTTTTTTGTGATTATAAATAAACTAAGATGTGAAGTGGATTTATCGTGGACGATGTTTTTAAACGACATTTGTCCTTTAATCCAATTTACATTGAAATTATTATTTGGAATTTATAAATCTATTTTATAGATTTAAAAATGGGCATTTTCTAAAAATCAAGTTTTTTAATTTAATATATTAAATAGGAATTAAGTGGAAATTCGGTTGGTAATAATCGAAATGGACTTCTGTAAAAGAAGACCGATGTTATATATGGAATTTAAGAGGCTTTTCCGTTATTCCATTTATATTATTAGTCCGATACTGAAATTTATATCGATTATGTATTGATTTGATTTCTGTGAAATTCCATATTTCGAAAATTGATTTATAGATTTTATTTTCAGTGTTTATCTTGGATAAAATTAATGAGAATCTTTTAAATTGAATACCTTATTAAAAGAATACTCGGAGTTGGAATGTGGCGTAATGTGTGATTTTCCAATATTTGTTTTAATCCCAAAATACGCGAGTTATTCAGAAAGACCGGGTTTAACCCATTCTGAATAATCATCACGACGATCAAGAGTCGAAGATGAAGACGGTGATTGAAGACCGAAGGTTTTCGCATCGTTGGGATGATGATGACTGGTATCTTGAATTGGGATTGGCCTTCCAAGGCAAGGTATTTAGTAATGATCATCCAAACGCATTTGGAGATCGACAGACACAATTGTTTCGCTCAGACCCAGAGTGGACTTGTAAATGGATTGCGTGTCTGACATTGTATTCCTTTCTACAGTATTTGTTGAATGCTACTGATTATATATTTCTGTTTGGTGATGAAGAATTTATTCTTTACTTATCACCCTTCTCTAAGACGTATGAGCTTAGAGGTTGTATATATATTGGTAGATGATCAATAATATGGTAGGGTCTGACAATGTGACATGCTAAAATGCAAATGATAAAGGCTTTGTTGAAAATCAGGCCTTGTGGTTGATGATCAAAGCATAGCCTGTTTAGGCATAGCTTTGTGTATAGCGTGACTTCGCGAACCTCACACCCCGGTATGAGTCAAAAACAGGATATAGACCGCAGGGAGTGCATACGTTTCTTTCTAGTTAGAAGTGGTGTTTGGGCTTTAACGCGGCCCGGCACTTTACTATGTGGATTATGGATTGAGGTACCTCATTTTTTTATAGGCCGGAAGTGGTCATATTATGGGTCCAAAAGGGCCGGGAAACGTATGTTCAGGAATTGCCAATCCACTACCATTAGGTGGGGACCGGCCCTACCGTTCCAAGGGTTGCCCATAGGTGTGATCCTGAGGCATTTGCTAGAGTGTCTCGAATCGGAAGAGGACGATCCCTAGCCTCGATTTCATGACAGAAACCCAAATTCCCAATACGACGACATTTCGGTTTTGATTGTAAACTTATATACGACGACATAGTAGGATGGGGTACTATGCCGTCTAGGATTGATATTTATTTTGAAGTATTTTAATATTGCTTAGACACTAATAATAATATTAAAATATCGTTTTTACATATCAAGCATCTTTTGACCATTATAAGGTAAAACCCTATCCTCTTGTGTGCGTTGCATTGTGTGATTGGACCTGGGTCTTATAATGGTTTCATTTTTCTAAAAAGCATTGCGTTATTTGATGATTTACTTTATTTATGCACCGGCAAATCCAATGGAGTAAACCCGTTCCGCATTAGCGGCGTGGTCCTGAGATTAGCCTACTTATTAGATAGGTTAAGGTAAGAATTCTCACACCAGTCCCACGACCGACCTGTAGTTTGTTTCACTTTGCAAACTCGGGTGCCCTCTTTCCACACAGGCAGTCGAGTGGCTTTTTGTAGATATAGTTAAGCAGGATCCTGGATTGAAGTCTGAAACTGGGTCCAGAATATTGATGGCCTTCCACTGAGATTAGTTTCGCTGTAATATATTTAATTTAATGTAAATGTATCTTCCGCTGTATTATTTATTGATGTACTCTGATATATTCTGTACTCTGATGTAACATTTATTATTGATGTTATAAAAGTCTGTGTTGTTGTCCTGATGTGTTGTATACCCAAAGTTAACGTACGCAGGTTTTGAACGGTCTTGGTCGATCTTGCGATCGATTGGGGTCGGGCGAAATCCGGGTCGTTACAGCTGGTATCAGAGCTCAGGTTAGCTCAAATCTTTGGGGTACAATTCGTTAGAACTAAACAAAAGACTCATCAGAGGTTGGATTAGTAATATCCAATAGAAATACTCATTAGAGATAGGATCAGCAGTATCCTAGAATGAGAATACTCGTTAGAGATGGGGTTAGAAATGCCCTAGAATGAGTCAGAGTGAAGAAGAATTCATAATTAACGTACTTGTTATTATATATATAATTTGATTTTAGAAAATATGATTTTTGAATATATAAAAATTATATATTTTTGAAATTTTTATCAACTAATTGATTGATGATTGTGTTGCGTGAATATGAGTTCAACTAATAAGATTATTAAACAATTAAAGAATGAAAATTAAATTAGTTAAATAAACAACTTTAGCTTCATTTCCTTTCCGAGAATGAAAAGATTTTAAGTGGGGGAGATTGTAATAACCCGCAAATTCTGAACCAATTTAAAAAAAATTATTTTAGAAAATTTTAATGAATTTTGGGAATATAAAGTGATTTATTTTAAATAATAATGGCTAGAATTTATTTTAATCGAAGTAAAAACGAATAAATTTAATTTAAATATAAAAGGGAATTAGAAATAACGCAGTAGTTTGAAAAGTCAAACTTGAACTTTGACTGACCGTACAAGATGCAAAATTTAACGGATTTTAGTGAGACCAAAAATATTAGAATCTATTTAAAAATATCTTTCTAACGAATCTGAAAAATTGAAATTTCATAGCGGAAATCAAAAGTTATGGCCAATTAAATTTTTAGAAAGGTCGCTGTAGAATATATATATATATATATATATATATATATATATATATATATATATATATAATATATGGCCCGAAAGGCTACTTTTCACATATGAAGGAATTTCGACTCGAAACCACTTCCATTGAGTCTGGAATGATGCTTCTACATTGAAAAACAGTAAACACTTATATATTTTGAGTTTCGGGATTTATTTGTTTAAAAATGTATTTTTAATATTAAATATATTGGCCTTGAAAATAGTCATTTTTCAAACGACCTCTGTTTTCGACGAAACCACTTTTGTTGGAACCGGAATGTCAAATTATAGCTAGGTTTCAATTTTCAGAATTTTTCGAATTAATATGGAAGCGTGGCGAAAGAAAATGTGTTTTGACTATTTCAATTAAATTTAAACGCCTTAAAAATAGCCATTTTTCAAACAGTCTCAGAATTCGATGAAAATAATTTTGTTGGATTTGTATCGTCATAAGAAAGCTAAAAATATTTTTTATAGAATTTTCTGAGGTCATATGTGGCCCCGGCATATTTATATGTACGGTCAATATTTAATTAATTAATTTTTAATGTAATTTTAAATAAATATTCTACAGATTTCGGAATTGGACCCCGAGACCCATCCCATTGCGTTTAGAAGGCCTCAAAACGTTAAGATCGACAGTAAGCAAGCCCAATTCGGAGACAGCCCGCATTTTCACCTTTATAACACATTTTACGAGATTTAATTAATTTAATTATGATTCTTGCATTATGTGAAGTTGGAATGACAAATTTGAATAGACCTGCGATGGATGTTATTATAAATTGTTTGTGATGTATGACAGTAGATCTGAATATTAAAGTGTTAGATACAAGTTTAATGAATTATTTAGGATCATTTGTCGTTAGTTGTCATGTTATTAAATCGAATGATCCCTTTTTATTATTTAAATTACTGTTTGTGGTTGGGTTGGACATGAACTATTGGACATGAAATATTTGACCAGGAATTTGGACATATTTTACATCGTAAATAAAAAGACGACATTTTTACTATGTGAGATATCTAATTTTTAGTAATAAATAAATTAAATTATCGTTATCGCCATGTTATGATTGTATGTACATGATCTAGATTTGCTATGTAGTGAAATGTGGAATGGCTGATCTATTTGTTGTGGTGTGTGATATAAATCATGTTTATTTATATTAAACAAAAATGAATCATCATGTTGGTTGGATTGATTTAGTTTATAAATTCAAATTAAAAATGTTATTTTGTCATTTTTGTTTAATTAAACTAGAATTGTTAATCCAACGGAAAATAACACCTTTGTTATTTTTGTCGCATTAGAATTAGCGAACAAAAATACCATTTTTATTGAATTGAAATGAACATCGCCAAATTTTCGTTATTTTTGTCGCATTAGAATGGGCGGACAAAAATATGTTAAACATTAAAATCTCATTGTAATAAAAAAAAAAAGAGAAAAGGAAAATATGTGAACATTGAAATATCATCTATTACTTAAATATAATAACAGGACTATTGCCAATTCGACGTGGACATGTTGTGCTTTCTTCTTTCAGTAAACATTGAAACCCCGTACATTTCCCCGTTTTTATTTTTAACCTCCACCCATCGCACGTGACTCCGAAACGTGTTGCCACTTCTGTTTTTCCTCCACTCTTCCCACTTCCCATTCTCTCTACAAAAATGAACGAAAGAAAAAAAACCTAATCACCCAATTTTGTGATCTGCCCTTCAAATAATGTCGAACCATCAATCCAGTTTGTTAGATCCGCTGCAAGTTGTTGGATTTTATCACTCGCATCCGGTAACATTTCGACGTCGGCTACCCCAGATGGCTGCCATGATTCCTGGTACCAATTTTATTTTATCACCTGTTAATGCTTCCTACTCTAATTGTTAGATTATTATTTAGATTTTCATCCTCTTTTTCAACCTTTGTTACAAATCCCCAAAATATGTATCCTTAATGCACTTATTTTATTATCAGCCTCTACCTTACAGATTGAATTGCACAAAACAATTTACCCCGGATTTGGTTGCCTTTGCCGATCATCGTTGATTTATCCCTTCCGACGTATCAAAGCTCTCAACGTACATCCTTCACATGGTCAAAGAGCGATCGAGTCTGATTAAAAAAGCCCAGAGCAAACGGACTAACAGGTAATTACTTAATACATCCAATCATTTTCTCAGTCATGGTCCTACTATATTGTTTGCAATGCTGACTTTGTTTTATTTAAATTTCTGCCCATTCTTTGTTATTTGCATGACTGAGTTACATTTTAAATTCACTTTTGATAATCTTTTGTTGATATAGGATGTTTATGATACGATTTCCACCATAACAACCACTACACGACACTTTTTATGTCGTTATTGAAACCATCTACGAACGTCACCTTCACTGATAGTTTTAAATTATTAGCAGCATTCAACAGTTGCTGAGGACGTTCATTCATTACGGGCGTAGATTTATTTATTTCTTTATTCTTAAAGGAGGCCTGATGAAAATGTCGTTATTAGCTTTCGATTTAGAAAAAAAACCAATTTTTACTACTTATCATGTTGTAGAGAAAGTTCAAAATTGGCAAAATTCAACTTAGCATGTAAATGACAGTGACATAACAACATAGTAGTTATATAGTGATAACAAGTAAGGATGGCATTGATTATAGCTGTTGGTACTGCTATCAATTTTGATTATGTTCGTTAAAAAAATTCAGCAGTATGCACCTTTTGATTTTAATTTAACTTGAGGTATTGTTAGCAATTTTGGGTATGTCTGTTTACCTCCATCTTTGTTTTTAGTCAAAGAACCTGCTGCTGGTTGATCTACAATGTACTCTGTCACTACATGTTTGGGCAGAATTTGTTTTTAGAGGCTTAGGTTCCTCATTTCCCACTATGCCACCAACAATGTTGATAAATTGAATTTTGGTTTACCAATTCATTTCAGCAAGCATTGTTACACGCTGATGGGGGAAAGTTACTAACACAAAGTTGTTTACTTTATTGTAGGTATGATATACGAAAAAGAATCATAACTCTATCCTTTATTTTAGTGTGAGTCAACGCTTCTCTTGCCCATCTTTCACTATGAAAACAAATCAATTCTATTTTTTTCCCCGTTTCTTACATCATACTGTCTTACATATATTTCTATACTTACGACCATAAAATTTTAATAGCCATTGACTGCTTTCCATTGAATAAGAAAAACATTAGCTTAACATGTATATGTTGCTCTACAATCACCTACATGACCTCAGATAGAAACTTTACGGCTTAATTGACATTGAATCATTTTCTGCTCCACCGCACCACTGCTTTCCAATTTGATTTTCTGCTCATCATATCTTCACCATTATTTGTAAGGTATTTCGGGTCATCTGCTGACCGTTTACACTATCTTTGTGCGACATGAACATTGCCATTTACTAACATGCTGCTCTTTCATACCGTCTAACCATCAGGACTAATAATACCAACCTGATGATTGCTATTGTATTCCCCTTCTGTACCGCATAAATTTTGTTAAGGAAAAAGTGTGTCAGTTGGATCTCATTATTTTGTACCCTTCTCCACCATTGCTCTACCTGCACTATTTGATTATCGTATAAATGCTTCTGTTATGGTGTACAGTCTGCACTGTACAATAACTCATGTAATATACTGCTCATTTTATGTGCGTATACATTTACACTTTTTTCTGTACGACATACATGTTTCCTCTCTTTGTTGGCGTTAGTACTCTTACCACGTATTCGCTAAACATGTATGAAATAATTGTATTATGCAGTTAACGTTTGTTATAGACTTATGGTATATAATTTGTATCAGAAGATTATAAAACTGATGTTGATCCGGATAATTCCCTATTTGGCACCTTCTTCTACATAACTTCTGTTATGTATGCTTATTCATTTATTATGAATATTTTTTACCCTATCCTTTAATCGTTTTACAGCTGAATAATGTTGTCACGGATGTAGCTTTATTTGAGCAGTTGTTGTGTCCATGACCACACGTTGATTATGCATGTGACACACAATGCCTCCTAATTTTACTCCACTAAATTGAATTAGTAGAAAGCAAGTTATATTTCATTGCTTCTATACAGTAATGAAGTCCCATTGTTGAAGGCTGAGCCAAGATAAAATGTGGTGTAGTGTTGCTGTTATATTCTATACTACACTACTTTCTATGTTTGTGTCTATGTGGCAGTACACCCATTTGTCAATAGCCTAATGTCTCTATCCATGATTTCCCTATATCCACGTGTCTCATTCAATTTCATCCATTCATCGTAGCAATTTTTTTTGATGCTTGGGGAGTGATAATTTAGTGACAAATCATTTTATCACAATTTTCAAACTCTTTTAGTTATGGCTGCTAATAAATTGTTTTGTTATGTATATTATTATGTAAAAGGTTTAATAACACTTGCAATTTTTCTTTCTTTCTTTAATCTACTCATCTTCCTTTTATGACTACAAGTGATAGGGACAACTATATTAGATATACTATGACTTCATAAGGCTAATTGGTGGTAAGGGAATTCCGGACGATGTATATGCGGTGACATTTTTTTAGTATGATAATGATTTGGTTGAGTCGGCCTCCATTCTTGAAAAACTGACTCAATGCAATTCCTAAATTGTAGTTGCACTATTGGTCATGATAAATAAAGTAAATTTGCCCATTTTTGACATTAGATGTGAAATCAACTTGATTCAGTGTGTTGTCTACAGTTGCTGGTAGGATCTTTTAAGTGACACTTTAAGTAGACACAAACTTTATAGTGCAGGGCCATGATATGTTGAAACTACACGATGTTGATGCATTGTTTTAACCTTTAGGTTCCTTACAGAAAATTTTCTTACTGCCACCTTGCGGTTGATTTTGTGCAGGTAGCAATGAGTTATCTTCCCCACCTGTGCATGTTTTGTTTCCCCAAAATGGTCTTCCAACTCTGAGTTTTGTTTAACATATTTCTCACATCTGTAAAAACTATGAGTTTATTACCATGTACCAGGAATGAAGGACCGTTGAGGATATTCATACCATATATAGATCGGTAACCCCATAATTTAGTCCTTTTCCTTACTAATCCTTGATAATTTAACATTCAAAACAAATTATGCCTTTTTTGCAGCGGCTTTCATTAACTTTATACTACGTTTAAATATCTCTGTTTTACGATGTGTGCACAGTTCTTTGTAACAAAATTTAATACCCATTCACCCACACTTTGTGCCAATATTTCATGCTTTTCGAGACAACTGTTAGATAAGAATGAGAACTAATTCACCTTAACTTGGTCACACCATATCACTTAATTTACACTACTCATATGTGTTCGAATACATCATTTCGGATAATAGTCGTCATAATACAATTTTTGTACCTGCCTAACTGGATTAATACATTGTTTCACATTACTGTGCTTAGTGCAACATGACCTAACCTGTTTTTAGCATTGGTTTCAACCACAACACCTGCGCTTTTATTCCAGCTATATGGATATGCTGGTATGGATGATGGACATTTGTATAATGTTCAATTTTGTAAAATGCCAGCAATTGGTGAGATAGTTGACATGCAAATTCATCATATAAGGGCTGTTGACTATTGGATGTTGCCAATATATTTGCTTATCAGCCTGCTACAGGATTAATTTTGGTGAAGAATAATGATTACATTTATTCAACTAATTATAGTTCTTGATAAAATAGGACAATGTAAGGTGAAGCATTTGGATTTGTATTTGCATATTTCATTGATAATTTCATTAATAAAAAAAATTCTCAAACCTGATTCTTATTTACTAATAGTTGATTATCACTTTAAGTACTCCTGCTTTAACTTTAGATGTCTGACTATTATAAAGTTCTGCAAATTTTGAAATATGTTCTTTATATGCAACTTTTGTTTCATTTTCTTACGATAACCAAAGCTCAAGATAATTGCTGTATTGTTCTCTATGTATAATTGTTGTATTCTGCATCCCTGAACGTCATGTTACTTTCTGGCTGCTAATAAATTGTTTTATTATGTATTATTACGTAATATAATTGCTGTTGAAGAACAACTTATCAACTTATTCTTAACGGTGTAGCATTTATTTTCTGAAAATTAACAAGATCTGTTATTTAACTCTATTGTACTCTATGTACAACAATTTTTTATATCAAATAATCCAGTCTACAAATATAATAGCTAATTAAATACCTCATTGAGCATACAGACTATATGGAAATGCTGCACAAAATCTATTTTCCCATGCTATATATGTACATTGTTTCTTCAGCTTGTACAAGTAGAATTGTATAGTATAAAAAAGGAAATAAGGAAATCCTGGTGGATTGGAATGTAAGTAGAGTTAGTGGGGCCTCAAGTCCTCAAAATGATCGTGATATTATCATCAAATTAGAGTAATATATGTTCAAGCCAAATGAACTATTTCAAATAGTTTACACCAAACGTGAATGCTCGCGTAACTATACTACTATCCTACAGCACTTCAATATCTGTTTTCGATAATATGAATACACCGACAAGTAACTTTATTTTAAACTAAACACAGCTTCAATGCTCCAACTACATCAACCTCCTTACACTTATCATCGATGATGTTATTATTCTCCGCGGTTGCTAACTCATATGTACTTGCTTGCTGAACAAACATATGTATTCAACCGTGTCATATTCTTCGGTTTAATGTACTACCACGTACCCGTATGCGAAGCACGGGCCTCCTACTAGTTTTCAATATAAAATAAGAAAGAAGGAAAATCGACATATTTTGAAAAAAAATTATGTTAGACATTAAAATCCATTTTTAATGTAAAAATAGAAAAACAAGGAAAATGATCATAATTTGAAATTAAAATTATGTGAGCATTAAAACTCTATTTTTAATGTAATGAAATAAATTTACATTTTTGTTAATTAAGTTATGACAAGCAAAATTTTACATTTTTTTTATGTAAGCAAAAAGATACATTTTGGAATTCACATTCTTGTTTACATTTTATTGTAAATAAAAAGACTTGATGGATAAATACATTTTTGTTTACATTTTACTTGTAAATTAAAAAGCACGTTTGGAAAATACATTTTGATTTACATTTTATTTGTAAATAAAAACCAAAGTTTAAGACTCACATTTTTTTTTACATTTCATATGTAAATAAAAGTTCATTGTAATTTGTTCAATAAAAGATAGGACACTGAAATTACATTTTTATGTAATCCCGTTTTATGAAGATGTCTATATTTGTTAATCTACAACATTATAAGAATAGAGATTTAAAATTACATTTTTATCATTTGTAATTTTATTTTATTTAAAAGAATAGATAAAAAGGGGCAACATTTTTATTGTCATTGTATTTACAATGAAAGTGAAGGTAAAGAGGGTATCATTTTATTGTCATTTTATATGTAATAAAAAGATAGATTTAATTTTTTTTTTATGGGTATTTTGAATGCAATAAAAGAGTGTAAATAGAAAGATGTCATTTTTATTGTCATTTAGAAAGAAAAAGAAGTAAAGGCATTATTTTTATTGGCATTTAGTATGCAATAAAAATAAAAGAGTTGAATTATTGTGTTTATTCATTTTGTTAAACTAGAATTGTTAACAAAATGAAAATGACCTCTTTTAAATCATTTTGTTGAAATAGAATTGCCAACAAAATGTATATATATATCTCTTTTATACCTTTTTGTTGAGATGGAATCTATATGCAAACATGATAACCAATTTTATTTGCATAACATATATTAAAATTTATATGCATGCTACAACACAAATATGTACTTAGAATTTGTTGCACAAATAAAATTCACTTTTTATTTGTCATTTGAAACTCAAAATTTATTAGAAGAATAAAATCTACTTTTTATTTGTCATTTAAAGATTAGGATTTATTACACAAATAAAATTCACTTTTATTTGACATTAGAATACATAGAAAAATATTTACACATAAAATATTCTTTTATATGTTATCAGAATGTATAGAAAAGTATAAACAAATTAAAGGATTCTTTTATTTGTTATTAGAACACATAGAAAAGTGTAAAATAATGAAATACCTTTTTTATGTTATCCTAGAACTGAAATTTTGAGTTCACTCTTTTATTTGCATTAACTAGTGCAAACATACATTGAAAATAAAATCTACCCTTTTATTTGCATTCACCAATACAAATATATGTTGAAACCAAAAATTTATCCTTTTATTTACATTCACCAATGTAAAAATACATTGAAAATGAAATTAGTTCTTTTTGCACTCATTAAGGCAAATATATTTTGAAAGGAAAAATTGTTCTTTTATTTGGAATCACTAATGTAAATATACATGGAAATGAAAGTTGATTCTTTCGTTTGCATTCTCTAATGCAAGTATACATTAAAATATAAATTGTTCTTTTATCTGCATTCCCTAATGCAAATATATTTTGAAAATAGAGTTTACCCTTTTATTTGCATTCACAAATGCAAATATATTCTAAAGATAAAATTTGTTCTTTTATTTGCATTCTGCAATGCAAATATACATTGAAAATAAAATTATTTCTTTTATTTGCATTCCACAATGCAATATAGCATCTAAAATAAAAGTTACATTTTTATTTGCAAACATAAAAATGAAATAAACATCTTTGTCAAACTTGGTTTGGTTAAAATGAAATAAACAATTTTGTCAACTTATACTAGTTAATAACAAAATATTTACTTTTATCAATTTACATTTGTTGAAAACAATTATTCATATTAGTCAATTTATATTAGTTAAACCAAATAGACATTTTGTCAGAAATATTCATTTTTGTCAAAATGAATTAATTGTGGCAATTTATATATATATATATATATATATATGTTTGGGAAGATATATACTTGTCAAGATAGGTTAGTTAAATCAAAATATTTATCATTTTGTCTCATTAGAATTGCCAAAATAAAAATAACCATTTCTGTTTAGAGTTTTAAATTAGCAAATAGAAATTGTCAATAAGAACGAAGTATTATGCTTATTCATTCATTGCAATAGAGATATTTTCTTGTCATCATTATATGTATTGTGTATTACACTTCCATTCACAAGTTACCCGACTTTTGTATGTGATTGGGACGATAATTTTTCACACATCGCCCGAGTGCACAAATTAGCTTATTATTTGTTTGTTGGTTGAAAACCCCACACGGGTGTTGGGATGAAAATTTATATACACTAATCCCAATTTTTAGTTGTATGTTGATCGTTAGATCGACAGGCTGCGATGAGCGTTATTATTTAATTTTAACGCTTACACAGTGGAAATTACACTTTGGATGTAATGGATGACTTGATGATTATACTGTTATTATCATATATATGATGTGTGTGAAATCCATATAATCCAAATTATATGGCAAATGTTTGAGTCGCATTTCAATTCAGGTGTTCTTTAAAGTAATGATATTTATACATTGGAAATCCTTTTTATATAAAGTGCATATGTTTTCATAATATATTTTTAATCAACTATATGTTAAAACAAAGAATATTTGTAAAAGAAAGAATTCATAATATAAAGCATACCTTTCATTTAGAGTCTTTGTATAAAGAATATTTTTATGATTATTTTAAAATATGTTTTTAAAAGATTACTAGCATTTGCAATTATATTTTTTTGTGATTATAAATAAACTAAGATGTGAAGTGGATTTATTATGGACGATGTTTTTAAACGACATTTGTCCTTTAATCCAATTTACATTGAAATTATTATTTGGAATTTATAAATCTATTTTATAGATTTAAAAATGGGCATTTTCTAAAAATCGAGTTTTTCAATTTAATATATCAAATAGGAATTAAGTGGAAATTCGGTTGGTAATAATCGAAATGGACTTCTGTAAAAGAAGACCGATATTATATATGGAATTTAAGAGGCTTTTCCATTATTCCATTTATATTATTAGTCCGATACTGAAATTTTCAGAAATTGATTTATAGATTTTATTTTCAGTGTTTATCTTGGATAAAATTAATGAGAATCTTTTAAATTGAATACCTTATTAAAAGAATACTTGGAGTTGGAATGTGGCGTAATGTGTGATTTTCCAATATTTGTTTTAATCCCAAAATACGCGAGTTATTCAGAAAGACCGGGTTTAACCAATTCTGAATAATCATCACGACGATCAAGAGTCGAAGATGAAGACGGTGATTGAAGACCGAAGGTTTTCGCATCGTTGGAATGATGATGACTGGTATCTTGAATTGGGATTGGCTTTCCAAGGAAAGGTATTTAGTAATGATCGTCCAAACACATTTGGAGATCGACGGACACGATTGTTTCGCTCAGACCCAGAGCAGACTTGTAAATGGATTGCGTGTCTGACATTGTATTCCTTTCTACTGTATTTGTTGAACGCTACGGATTATATATTTCTGTTTGGTGATGAAGAATTTATTCTTTATTTATCACCCTTCTCTAAGACGTATGAGCTTAGAGGTTATATATATATTGGTAGATGATCAATAATATGGTAGGGTCTGACAATGTGACATGCTAAGATGAAAATGATCCAGGCTTTGTTGAAAAGCAGGCCTTGTGGTTGATGATCAAAGCATAGCCTGTTTAGGCATAGCTTTGTGTATAGCGTGACTTCGCGAACCTCACACCCCGGTATGAGTCAAAAACGGGATATGGACCACAGGGAGTGCATACGTTTCTTTCTAGCTAGAAGTGGTGTTTGGGCTTTAACACGACCCGACATTTTACTATGTGGATTATGGATTGAGGTACCTCATTTATTTTATAGGCCGGAAGTGGTCATATTATAGGTCCAAAAGGGACGGGAAACGTATGTTCAGGAATTGCCAATCCACTACCGTTAGGTAGGGACCGACCCTACCGTTACAAGGGTTGCCCATAGGTGTGATCCTGAGGCATTTGCTAGAGTGTCTCGAATCAGAAGAGGACGATCCCTAGCCTCGATTTCATGACAGAAACCCAAATTCCCAATACGATGACATTTCGGTTTTGATTGTAAACTTATATACGACGACATAGTAGGATGGGATACTATGCCGTCTAGGATTGATATTTATTTTGAAGTATTTTAATATTACTCAGACACTAATAATAATATTAAAATATCGTTTTTACGTATCAAACATCTTTTGACCATTATAAGGTAAAACCCTATCCTCTGGTGTGCGTTGCATTGTGTGATGGGGCCTGGGTCTTATAATGGTTTCATTTTTCTAAAAAGCATTGCGTTATTTGACGATTTACTTTATTTATGCACCGGCAAAACCAATGGAGTAAACCCGTTCCGCATTAGCGGCGTGGTCCTGAGATTAGCCTACTTATTAGATAGGTTAAGGTAAGAATTCTCACACCAGTCCCACGACTGACCTGTTTCCACCTATGGGCAACCCTTGTAACGGTAGGGTCGGTGGCTTTTTGCAGATATAGTTAAGCAGGATCCTGGATTGAAGTCTGAAGCTGGGTCCAGAATATTGATGGCCTTCCGCTGAGATTAGTTCCGCTGCAATATATTTAATTTAATGTAAATGTATCTTCCGCTGTATTATTTATTGATGTACTCTGATATATTCTGTACTCTGATGTAACATTTATTATTGATGTTATAAAAGTCTGTGTTGTTGTCCTGATGTGTTGTATACCCAAAGTTAACGTACGCAGGTTTTGAACGGTCTTGGTCGATCTTGTGATCGATTGGGGTCGGGCGAAATCCGAGTCGTTACAGGGGATTTTTAAGGAATACGAATAAATAATTACTTAATATATAAAATTAAGTGAAACGAAGTTGAGATAAAAAGGAGTTATAAATAAAGTTTATAAAAGAGGCGTGAAGCTAAAACATTGGGTTTGAATAAGAAATACTTAACAGTGAAATTAAGTGAAAAGAATGAAACTGAAACGAGATTTCAAGGCGGGAAATGGTTGAGTGACTTAAAAGTGGAATAATATGGGTTGATAAGGAGTTAAGATAAGAATTAGAAACTGATTGGAGATTAATGAGTTGAATGACTGCTGGAGTGTCGATCTGATGTTGGTTTCGGCCTTCGGGTTTGATATTTAGGGAATTGTTCGCTTACTAGTTTTCGGTTAAGGATTAATGAATGTTGAAGTAGTAAAAATAAAGAGAAATTTTGATAATATAACGATGTTTTTGAGATTCAAGGAATAAATGAGAAGAGTTTGAATAAGTTTAATAAAAAGGGGAAGTGTTAGTTATTGTTTTGGGAAATGAAACAAAAGAGTTTTCATAACGATATTATACGTGAAATCTGTTAAAACCCAAAGTAGAAACATATATATATATATATGATTTAATTCTAAAGTAATTAAAAACAGTTCAAAGAATATTCTTATACTGAAATAAGAAGTAAATGAGGTGTTTCAAATATTAAAGATTAAGGACTCAATTAGTTTTAATTTTAAAAGGCCAAATGATGTTGAGTACTGAACCAGTAAACTCATATTTATTTTCATGATTGAATGATTGTTTATTTGATAGTTAAACAACCGACTATCAAATCTGACCAATACGATCGTTGGTACAGAAAGACCAGGATCGAATTTATATTCGAAAACCATTCTGAACCAGCGAATACGAATAGTCAAAGATGCAGATTGAAGATGGAGCAGTGAAGACCGTGTATCTTCATAAGCGAAAGAACGACTCATCGAATCTCTATGGCATGCATTCAGAGCTATTTGATTTGTGATTCTGACGTGATTGGAATCTGCGGATTGCAAGAACTACTCGCTACTGATCTAAAGGCTGATTCCTAGGATACAGTAGGAGAGTGCCTTCGGTTTGTCCAATCCTAGGACAACTTGTACAGACAGATGTCTGACAGAGTATTTCCAAAGGGATTGCGTACATTGATTTAATCAAATGTACGAAGTTAGTGGCAAAGAAAGGAAAATTCTTTAGCCTAACAATCTGTGTATTTTTTTGGAAATCAATTAGTGATTTCCAATGGATCTGACAATGTGGCATTCAAAGTAAATGGTGGTGTGCTATCAAAGGAGTATTTCAAACCTCAAGCCTCACAACCGGGAAATGACAAAAATCGGGCAGGCAGCATGGCTATGTGGGTCGCTCCCATTAGGGTGTATAATCACCTATCTAGAGAAATTTCATTTGTTAATTTATTATATCGATGTTGTCCCTTTAGGAAAACAGTTGCTGATCCCAACCGTTGGTGATATACATTCGATACATTCAAGCGAAATGAGTGGTCGGTCATGTGTGGACCGGGTTGCAAGACGTTCTTGTTGAACCTAGTGTATTCGCCTCTAGAGATACACTATCGGCAGGTGGTTCCATACCTTGTCATAGTCGGAATCCAATCTCCATTAAGCACCCGTGGTTTTGATTGTATACTATATATGTGGAGTGTGAGATGCAAGCGTTCCACTTGATTGATATTTATTTGTATTTAAACACTATTATAATATCAAAAGATATATATGATTTCAATATGTTTTCGGGTTATCGTAAGGTAAAAACCATCTGTATTTATGTGTGGATTTGGTCTTACGATTATCCTTTTCTTTCGAAAAGATTTTCAAGCTTTAAATCAAGTTGGATGTTGTTGTAAACTTAGTGGGTTTCTCACTCTGGTTCACCAGACTAACTCGGTATTTGTAATTCTCGGGTTAGCCCGAGTTTTCAGGTTTAGGTTATTGGATACTACGAAGTTCAGATGTAATAACCCGGAAATCTGAGCCAATTTAAAAAAAAATATTTTGGCAATTTTGATGAATTTTGAATATTTAAAATGAATTATTTTAAATAATAACGACGAGAAATTTATTTTGAATAGAATTAGAACGTATATAAATATTTGAATCGTCGTTAGAATATAAATATTTTATTTTAATTATAAAAGGAATTAAAAATGGCGCTGTAGTTTGAAATTTCGATTTCAAAGTTCAAATGAACGTACAGGATTCAAAATAAACCTGATTTTGGCGAAACCAAAAATATTAGAATCTATTTGAGAATATCTTTCCAACGAATCCGAAAAATCAAAATTTCATAGCGGGGATAAAAAGTTACGCCCAGTTGAAAATTCATAATAGTCGTTATGGAATTCTGGCCCTTAAAATTAGAAATTTTGCAAACGACCTCTGTTTTCGACAAAACCACTTTTGTTGGATCCGGGATGTCGAGTTATTGCTAGAATCCAAAATTCATAATTTTCTGAATCAATATGTGAGCGTGGCGAAGTAAAACGGGTTTTAACAGTTTAAGTCAATTTCGATCGACCAGAAAATGGCCATTTTTCAAACGGTCTCAGAATTTGACGAAATTAGTTTTGTTAGGACAGTATCGTCAATACGAAGTCAGAAATAATTTTTCTGTAATTTTTAGAGTCAGTGTGTGGCTTCAGTAAATTGAAATGCGCGTTCAAATTCAATATACATTGAATTATAATTTGATTTTAACGGAAAATGATCGAAACAGCCGAATTGGCTTACCGGGCATATCCCATTGTGTTCGAAATGGGGGTGATTAGCTTGGGGCGACAGTCGTTGGGCCTCATTTAGAGTTCAAAAGAAGAGTCAACTTTAAGGAGAAATAAATAAAATAAATATATATAACTCCTTTCTACTTAGCCCTCTCTCTCTCTCCTCAGTTTCACAATCGAAGAAAAAAAGAAGAAGAAAGAAAACCCGATGTCCAGGCCTCGTAGCCCCCCCATTCTCCACAGCACCGCTCTCAACGCCGCCAGCGTGAGGCGCCGCCCCTCAGGCCTTCCGCCTCCGATCACCTCACTCCTCTCGCACCCACTTCGAGAAACCCTCTAGACCTCGAACCCGCACCCCCTTTCCACCCAGAACCACCGCGACCTCCACCCAGAAGCCCCCGCCGCCTGCAAACCTCCGACGTCCTCCTCGAGCTGCGCAGCAGAGCCCTCCTCTCATCTACACCGAAAACAGTAAGATTTTTATTTTATTTATTTACATGTATTTTATAAATGTGAGTTTATAGATTTTTAATTAGGAAAAAGAATATAGATTTCTAACACGGGAAAGATTATATTTTTATTTATGTAAAGGTAAGATTTTTAATAATGAAAAGCATAGACTTTTATAGCGATGAAAGTTATGATTTTTACTTCATAAAGATTTGATTTCTACTTCATAAACATAGGATTTTTAAATTATGAAAGTTATGATTTTTAGTTCATAAAGATTTGATTTTTGTATGTAAAACTAAATTATAAAAATATGGTTTCTATAATGTAAAGATCGATATAAAAATACGATTTTTATTATCCAGAAAGCGAAATGAAAATATGATTTTTATATTATAGAAAGAATAAAAATATGATTTTTATATTATAGAAAGAGTAAAAATATGATTTTTATATTATAGAAAGAGTAAAAATATGATTTTTATATTATAGAAAGAATAAAAATATGATTTTTATATTATAGAAAGAGTAAAAGTATGATTTTTATATTATAGAAAGAATAAAAATATGATTTTTATATTATAGAAAGAATAAAATATGATTTTTATTTATTGGAATGAAGCAATAAAAATATAATTTTTATTATAAACAGTGTGGATGAGGACTGCATTGGAATTTCAAATAAATCCAAACAGTTCAGAAGTAGAACGGCGGAGTGGAAACCCAAGGTGAGAACTCCTCACTTTTAATTTGTTTTCTGGTTGAAATATTTACTAGGATGCTGACGGTGCTTAGCAGCACCCGACACCCGTTGTCCACGTACCATGGACGACCTGTTTATTTGTTGTTTGTGGTGTGAATATTGATTGTGTGATGTGTAATGGAATAAAATATTTTATAGTTAAAAATATAATTTTTAACGTGTATATAAAATAAATATTTATAAACAAATCGGACAGTTTGTTTATGTACACCCATTTGGCTGATATTGATTGGGACGATAAATTTTACACATCGCCCAACTGCACAAATAAAAATCTGTGTTTGTTGATTTGAAACCCCACACGGGTATTGGGATGATATTTGGTGTACACTAATCCCAATTATTTAGCTGTATGTCGATCGATTGGTTGACAGACTGTGTAAGCGTTAATTATTTATATTTAATGCTTATGCAGTTGTGTGGTGCACTCTGGATGATGGTTGATTATTTATCGTTGCTATTATATACATGTGTTGTAGGGAATCCATATAATTAACATTATATGGTAATTGATTGGGCCTCATTACAATTTGGAAAATAAAGAATATTATAAAAAGAAAATTCATGTGTTGGATAAAATATATATTCATGTGTTGAATAAAATATATATTCATGTGTTGAATAATAGAATATTCATGTGTTGAATAAAAGAAAATTCACGTGTTGAATAAAATATATATTCATGTGTTGAATAAAAGAAAATTCATGTGTTGAAGGAAATATTCATTTGTTGAATAGAATAACGAAATTATTGAAATTTATAAAGCCGTGTTGATTAGATATGCGCCATTTTGAGGTGAATGATATCTGTATCGATTTTATTCATTTTTATCATGAATATCGAAAAGGAATTGATTTCAAAATATAATATTTTGAAAATACTATTATTTATATATCGATGATGCGGAATATTCAATTTTGATTTGAAATTGAATATGAAGTTGAAATCGTTTTGAAAACGAATTTAAAACGATTTACAAAATATGTTTTAAAAGGAAATCGACGAAATATATATTATATATATAATATAATGGCTTGAATAGAACGCGCCACGCAGCGACAGTTCGCGAATTTCGACCATTGACTTCGAATGGACATTACGGGAGATCCGACCGTCGGATTCTTCTAAAACCGGAACCGTTGGGTTCGTATCGAAAAGAGATTTCTAACGAATATTAGAGATTTGTAATCTAACGGTTGGATTTGGAATTATGTCCAAATCAAATTTGGAAAAGGTCGTTGTAAGTGCAGTTCGATGGCCGTTGATGGAAATCGACTGTACAGGCCTTGATAAAATTATTAAAAATAGCAATAATTTATGTAAAATCATAAGAAATGATTTGGAAAGAATTGGGATGAAAAATTCCATATTTGAAAAGATAAAAATAGATTTTGATCGAAATGAACTAGTTTTGAACTAGAATTATAATCCATTTATTTTTGAAATAAATAAATTGGATTTGAAAGGGTTTTAAAAGTAACTAGAATTTCCAATAATTGAATTGGAATGGATTTGAATCGATATTGTCTTTGGAATATTTCGATGTTGGATTTCGTGATTATACAGATATTGTTATGGAAATTTGAAAGATATATTTATATCGTTATTTCCAATACGATATTTGTTGGTCGTAGAATTTGATATTGAATATAAGCCGATATATTTTCTATTCAGAGCCTTGTACTTAATCTCAAATGGGATTTGGGTTTGTCGTGAATGGTGTCTTCATTAACACTGTTCTTAAACCCAGTTGAGAAAAAGATTAAATCTGCTTATTTAGATTTAATGAAGTATACCAATTAAATGGTATTTAATTTGAATTGAATTTGAATTTGAATTGATTTTTGGGTTTGTCGTGAACGGTGTTTTAAATAACACTTGTTCTTTACCCCGATAATTAATGGAATGTGAATTGGGTTTATCGTGAACTGTGTTTTAACGACATTCGTTCTTTAACCCGATTTATAGTGAAATGTGATTTGGAATTTATAAATCTTTTGTTAAGATTTAAAGGAGATTTTCCAAAGTAAAAGTTTTCCAATTTAATAAAATAAATTGGAATGGAATGGAATTCGATTTAGTGATAATCGAAGTGAATTTCTGTGGAGGAAGACTGCTATTATATATGGAATTTAAAAGGCTTTGCCGTTATTCCATTTATATTATTAGTTAGATATGGAAGCTTATATCCATTATATACATTGATCTGTTTTCCGTGAAAATTCCCTTGTTAATGGAATGTGATTTTGAGGTTTATTGTGAGCTGTGTTTTAAATGACATTGGTTCTTTAACCCAGTTAAAGATAGGATATGATTTCTCAAGTTAAATAATCATTAATAGTGATTTTTTGGAAGATTAAAACCAAGTGGAGTTGTAATGAATCTTTAATTAGATTGAAATGATCGAGAATGGAGTTTCACCAGTTTTGCTCCAGGCGATAGTTAAATCTTTAATTAGATTTGAACGTGAAATGGTAATTGAATTTATCGATAACATCGTGGTGTTAGATATGAAGTATGACCAGTTTTACTTCATGGGATGAATAGGTTGGGGTTGGGAAATTTAACAAGTGATTACTTCGGTAAGGTTCGCTAATCCCGACTAGTTTGGATAAACCATAAATTGGTTTGAATTGATATTCAAAAGAAAATTAAAGAATAAATTTAAAGAATTTTTCTTTGATAAAATTAATGGGAACCTTTCCCAAAGTATAAGAATATTTAAATAAAAGAATATTCTGAATTGGAATGAGGCGTATGTTGTGATTGTGTAACACTTGTTGATTATATACGCGAGTTATTCAGAAAGACCTAGTTTATCCCATTCTGAATAACTGATTCGACGATGTGTCGAGGATGAAGACGGTGGTCGAAGACCGGAGGTCTTCACATCGTTTGCATAATTACTGATGATCTTGATTGGGCTGTACACCCAAGAGGAGGGAATCAGTTGGTGATCGTCCAGACATACTTAGAGATCGATGGATATGCGAAGTACAAGGTGCCTCCGGTTTCATTCAAACCCAGAACGGACTTGTAAATGGACTGTGTGTTTGACGTTGGATACCATTCTGTGTGATTGATGGATATCGGTTGCATGGAGTGGTTTGCCTGTGTGGCATGCTAAGATGCAAATGATTAAGGCTTCTGTTGAAAAGCAGAGTCTTATGGTTGATGATCAAAGCACCGCCTGTGTGGCACAGCTTTCTGTAGCGTTAATTCGCGAGCCTCACACCCTGGTTGTGAACCAGAAACGGGAGAAGGACCTCAGGGAGGACATGCGTTTCCTTCTAGCTATGGTGGTGTCAGTGACCTACCATTCCTGACATTTATATTATTTTCACCTGTGTGGTTGTTGGATTGCGAGGCGCCTCGGATATATCGGTGACTATGTGGAGCCGATGGAGTCATAGGACTCATTTACGCCCCAAAGGGCGGGGAAACGCGGTGTTCAAGCATTTTAATCCACATTGATGGACCGGCCCTGACGATCCAAAGGTCACTCGAGCTCTGACCTGAGGGGCGGGCTAGAGCGTCTCGAATTCGGTGAGGACGATCCCTTGCCTCGGTTCACAGATGGAAATCTAACTTCCAAATATGTGACCTTGCGGTTTTTGATTGTAGAGCCTAGTATGGCGACATGATATATGGTACCCATGCCGTCTAGGATTGATACATTTATATTTGAAGTTGTTTTATACACTATGCACTTATAATAGTATCAATTGATTTGTTTTTAACGTACCAAGCATGTTTGGCTATTATAAGGGAAAACCCTATCCTCCGGTTTGTGTTGCATTGTGTGATGGGACATGGGTATTATAATAGCTTCATTTTTCCAAAAAGCATTGCGCTGTTTTGTTATATGCACTGGTATTCTTGGGAGGAAACCCGTTCCGTGTTATACGGCGTGGTCCCTTGATACATCTGATTGAAAGTAAAGTTTTAAATAATTATTTTAGTTCTCACACCAGTCACATGACTGACCTGGAGTTTATTGTTTTAACCTAAACTCTGGGTGCCCTTATTTTCCACACGGATAGCTAGTAATTTTGGTTTTGCATATTTATATTCACAGGATTCTGGTTTACAGCTGGAACGATACTCAGAAAGCTATGTATCCGTGTATTACTTTCAGTTGGGTTTTGTATTATTTTTCCGCTGCTATGTAACGAATTGTAATCTCTGATATTTTTCTGTTGTATTATAATTATTCATACTTTGTATATTCTTGTATTCTGATGGAATTGTTGTAATAAGCAATGAAATGTTCTTCTGTTTGTGTTCGGATTCGTCTTGTCCTTAGTACAATCCGTGCTTTCCTTCGCGGGGAAGTTCGAGTCGTCCCATTTTAGTATCGGAGCTTTGGTTAACAGAGCTCGAGAACAAGACACGTTAGAACCAAACGAAAGAATTCATCAGAGATTGGATTAGTAATATCCAATGGGAATGACTCGTTAGAGGTAGGATCAGTAGTATCCTAGAACGAGTGTGAAGAGTATATTTATAAAATGAAAACGAATTTTGTTTTGAAAATTTAAACTTTATTCAACGTATTTGAATATTTATTTGTATTGAATTTGGACAATCCAATATATAAAGACTTTGTATATATGTCTGATCCACATGTATTTGAAGTTTTAATATACTGAATAGATATAGAATTACACTCTAGTCGCCCGGAGATGATTCTGTTGATGACTACGTAGCATCAGCAGTTTGTGTTCGAGTTTCGAAGGTGTAATATTTATATATTTCCAACTGACTGGTGTGAGAACCAAAACTAGATAGGGTCTATTGTTGTGATTTGGAATCAAAAATCTGATTTTTGGACTATGTATCAAAGTTATGAATTTGAAAAGCTAATCAACTAATTGATTGCTGGTTGTGTTGTTTGATTAATTAAATGTTGAACCTTTAGCAAAATTGAACCAAATAGTGAATTGTATTGAAAATTTGTTGCATTTGCATACATATACATGTACTTACATTGAACATGTCATAGCAAGGAGGCTAGAGAAGAGGAATAAAATTGTTTGCCTGATAAATAGGTACATGTTTATTGTATTTATTGGGTTTTGGATGATTTTATGAGCCGATTGGCTAGCCGCTTGGCTGTTTCTTTTTCTTTTTGGATTGGAGAGGCCTGTATGGAAATTTCGGGCTTTTCTCGGTGCTCCCGTGCAGGGGAGGTTATGGCGAATTTTTTCGAAAATTTAGGGTGTTAGCCAAATTTTTGAAAAATTTGAAAAGTTCTTAGAAACTGAAAAGTTGAAGAACTTAAGCCGTAATGAAAATAATGAAAGTTGAGTTGGTTTGTAAAACAACTTTCAGCTTCGTTCCTTTTCGAGGACGAAAAGTTTTAAGTGGGGGAGATTGTAATAACCCGGAAATCTGAGCCAATTTAAAAATTTTATTTTGGTAATTTTGATGAATTTTGAATATTTAAAATGAATTATTTTAAATAATAACGACGAGAAATTTATTTTGCATAGAATTAGAATGTATATAAATATTTGAATCGTCGTTAGAAAATAAATATTTTATTTTAATTATAAAAGGAATTGAAAATGGCGCGGTAGTTTGAAATTTCGATTTCAAAGTTCAAATGAACGTACAGGATTCAAAATAAACCGGATTTTGGAAAAACCAAAAATGTTAGAATCTATTTGAGAATATCTTTCCAATGAATATGAAAAATCAAAATTTCTTAGCGGGGATAAAAATTTACGCCCAGTTGAAAATTCAGAATAGTCGTTATGGAATTCTGGCCCTTAAAAATGGAAATTTTGCAAACGATCTCTGTTTTCGACGAAACCACAATTGTTGGATCCGGAATGTTGTTTTATTACTATATTCCAAAATTCATAATTTTCTGAATCAATATGTGAGCGTGGCGAAGTAAAACGTGTTTTAACAGTTTTAGTCAATTTCGATCGACCAGAAAATGGCCATTTTTCAAACGGTCTCAGAATTTGACGAAATTAGTTTTGTTAGGACCGTATCGTCAATACGAAGTCAGAAATAATTTTTCTGTAATTTTTAGAGTCTGTGTGTGGCCTCAGTAAATTGAAATGCGCGTTCAAATTCAATATACATTGAATTATAATTTGATTTTAATGGAAACTGATCGAAACACCCGAATTGGCTTACCGGGCATATCCCATTGTGTTCGAAATGGGGGTGATTAGCTAGGGGCGACAGTTGTTGGGCCTCGTTTAGAGTTCAAAAGAAGAGTCAACTTTTAAGGAGAAATAAATAAAATAAATATATATAAACATAACTCCTTTCTACTTAGCCCTCTCTCTCTCTCCTCAGTTTCACAATCGAAGAAAAAAAGAAGAAGAAAGAAAACCCGATGTCCAGGCCTCTTAGCCCCCCCATTCTCCACCGCACCGCTCTCAACGCCGCCAGCGTGAGGCGCCGCCCCTCAGGCCTTCCCCCTCCGCCTCGGATCTCCTCGCTCCTCTCGCACCCACTTCGAGAAACCCTCGAGACCTCGAACTCGCACCCCCTTTCCACCCAGAACCACCGCGACCTCCACCCAGAAGCCCCCGCCGCCTGCAAACCTCCGACGTCCTCCTCGAGCTGCGCAGCAGAGCCCCCCTCTCATCTACACCGAAAACAGTAAGATTTTTATTTTATTTATTTACATGTATTTTATAAATGTGAGTTTATAGATTTTTAATTAGGAAAAAGAATATAGATTTCTAACACGGTAAAGATTATATTTTTATTTATGTAAAGGTAAGATTTTTAATAATGAAAAGCATAGACTTTTATAGCGATGAAAGTTATGATTTTTACTTCATAAAGATTTGATTTCTACTTCATAAAGATAGGATTTTTAAATTATGAAAGTTATGATTTTTATTTCATAAAGATTTGATTTTTGTATGTAAAACTAAATTATAAAAATATGGTTTCTATAATGTAAAGATCGATATAAAAATACGATTTTTATTATCCAGAAAGCGAAATGAAAATATGATTTTTATATTATAGAAAGAATAAAAATATGATTTTTATATTATAGAAAGAGTAAAAATATGATTTTTATATTATAGAAAGAATAAAAATATGATTTTTATATTTTAGAAAGAATAAAAATATGATTTTTATATTATAGAAAGAGTAAAAATATGAACTTTATATTATAGAAAGAGTAAAAATATGATTTTTATATTATAAAAAGATTGAAATATGATTTTTATATTATAGAAAAAATAAAAATATGATTTTTATTTATTGGAATGAAGCAATAAAAATATAATTTTAATTATAAACAGTGTGGATGAGGACTGCATTGGAATTTCAAACAAATCCAAACAGTTCAGAAGTAGAACGGCGGAATGGAAACCCAATGTGAGAACTCCTCACTTTTAATTTGTTTTCTGGTTGAAATATTTACTAGGATGCATACGGTGCTTAGCAGCACTCGAAGCCCGTTGTCCACAGACCATGGACGACTTGTTTGTTTGTTGTCTGTGGTGTGAATATTGATTGTGTGATGTGTAATGTAATAAAATATTTTATAGTTAAAAATATAATTTTTAACGTGTATATAAAATAAATATTTATAAACAAATCGGACAGTTTGTTTATGTACACCCATTTGGCTGATATTGATTGGGACGATAAATTTTACACATCGCCCAATTGCACAAATAAAAATCTGTGTTTGTTGATTAGAAACCCCACACGGGTGTTGGGATGATATTTGGCATACACTTATCCCAATTATTTAGCTGTATGTCGATCGATTGGTTGACAGAATGTGTAAGCATTAATTATTTATATTTAATGCTTATGCAGTTGTGTGGTGCACTCTGGATGATGGTTGATTATTTATCGTTGCTATTATATACATGTGTTGTAGGGAATCCATATAATTAATATTATATGGTAATTGGTTGGGCCTCATTCCAATTTGGAAAATAAAGAATATTATAAAAAGAAAATTCATGTGTTGGATAAAATATATATTCATGTGTTGAATAAAAGAATATTCATGTGTTGAATAAAAGAAAATTCATGTGTTGAATAAAATATATATTCATGTGTTGAATAAAAGAAAATTCATGTGTTGAAGGAAATATTCATTTGTTGAATAGAATAACGAAGTTATTGAAATATATAAAGCCGTGTTGATTAGATATGCGCCATTTTGACGTGAACAATATCTATATCGATTTTATTCATTTTTATAATGAATATAAAAAAGGAATTGATTTCAAAATATAATATTTTGAAAATACTATCATTTATATATCGATGATACGGAATATTCAATTTTGATTTGAAATTGAATATGAAGTTGAAATCGTTTTGAAAACGAATTTAAAACGATTTATAAAATACGTTTTAAAAGGAAATCGACAAAATATATATTATATATATTATATATATAATATAATGGCCTGAATAGAACGCGCCGCGCAGCGGCAGTTCGCGAATTTCGACCATTGACTTCGAATGGACATTACGGGAGATCCGACCGTCGGATTCTCCTAAAACCGGAACCATTGGGTTCGTATTGAAAAGAGCTTTCTAACGAATATTAGAGATTTGAAATCTAATGGTTGGATTTGGAATTATGTCCAAATCAAATTTGGAAATGGTCGTTGTAAGTGCAGTTCGATGACCGTTGATGGAAATCGAATGTACGGGCCTTGATAAAATTATTAAAAATAGCAATAATTTATGTAAAATCATAAGAAATGATTTGGAAAGAATTGGTATGAAAAATTCCATATTTGAAAAGATAAAAATAGATTTTGATCGAAATGAACTAGTTTTGAACTAGAATTATAATCCATTTATTTTTGAAATAAATAAATTGGATTTGAAAGGGTTTTAAAAGTAACCAGAATTTCCAATAATTGAATTGGAATGGATTTGAATCGAAATTGTCTTTGGAATATTTCGACGTTGGATTTCGTGATTATACAGATATTGTTACGGAAATTTGAAAGATATATTTATATCGTTATTTCCAATACGATATTTGTTGGTCGTAGAATTTGATATTGAATATAAGCCGATATATTTTCTATTCAGAGCCTTGTATTTAATATCAAATGGGATTTGGGTTTGTCGTGAATGGTGTCTTCATTAACACTGTTCTTAAACGCAGTTGAGAAAATGATTAAATCTGCTTATTTAGATTTAATGAAGTATACCAATTAAATGGTATTTGATTGGAATTGAATTTGAATTGATTTCTGGGTTTGTCGTGAACGGTGTTTTAAATAACACTTGTTCTTTAACCCGATAATTAATTGAATTCGCGAGCCTCACACCCCGGTTGTTAACCAAAAACGGGAGAAGGACCTCAGGGAGGACATGCGTTTCCTTCTAGCTAGGGTGGTGTCAGTGACCTACCAGCCCTGACATTTATATTATTTTCACCAGTGTGGTTGTTGGATAGCGAGGCGCCTCAAATGTATCGGTGACTATGTGGAGCCGATGGAGTTATAGGACTCATTTACGCCCCAAAGGGCGGATGAAACGCAGTGTTCAGGCATTTTAATCTACATCGGTGGACCG
Source organism: Allium sativum (assembly GCA_030737875.1). Lineage (NCBI taxonomy): Eukaryota > Viridiplantae > Streptophyta > Magnoliopsida > Asparagales > Amaryllidaceae > Allium > Allium sativum. The sequence goes on along the minus strand of CM060910.1, from coordinate 992,092,329 downwards.
GCCCTGACGATCCAAAGGTCACTCGAGCTCTAACCTGAGGGGCGGGCTAGAGCGTCTCGAATTCGGTGAGAACGATCCCTTGCCTCGGTTCACATATGGAAATCCAACTTCCAAATACGTGACCTTGCTATTTTTTATTGTAGAGCCTAGTATGGTGACATGATATATGGTACCCATGCCGTTTAGGATTGATACATTTATATTTGAAGTTGTTTTATACACTATGCACTTATAATAGTATCAAGTGATTTGTTTTTAACGTACCAAGCATGTTTGGCTATTATAAGGGAAAATCCTATCCTCCGGCTTGTGTTGCATTGTGTGATGGGACCTGGGTCTTATAATAGATTCCTTTTTCCAAAAAGCATTGCTCTGTTTTGTTATATGCACCTATATTCTTGGGAGGAAACTCATTCCGTGTTATACGACATGGTCCCTTGATATATCTGATTGAAAGTAAAGTTTTAAATAACTGTTTTAGTTCTCACACCAGTCACATGACTGACCTGGAGTTTATTTTTTTAACCTAAACTCTGGGTGCCCTTATTTTCCACACGGGCAGCTAGTAGTTTTGGTTTTGCAGATTTATATTCACAGGATTCTGGTTTACAGCTGGAACGATACTCGGAAAGCTCTGTATCCGTGTATTACTTTCAGTTGGGTTTTATGTTATTTTTCCGCTACTATGTAATGAATTGTAATCTCTGATATTTTTCTGTTGTAGTATAATTATTTATAATCTGTATATTCTTGTATTCTGATGGAATTGTTGTAATAAGCAATGAAATGTTCTTCTGTTTGTGTTCGGATTCATCTTGTCCTCAGTACAATCCGTGCTTTCCTTCGCGGGGAAGTTCGGGTCATCCCATCAGAAGACGTGCTGGAGGAGTTCAGACATATTAGTTTTTCCGCTGTGTGTTGTATATATGGACAGATTATTATAACTGTCCAGATGTGTTGACTGTAAGTTGTACTCTGATTATTTGTAAGTTTTATTTAAAGCTCTCAATAAAGTTATTTCTATATTATATTTTGTTCCGCTACGATGTGAGACTCTGTGTTGTGTTAGTTCTTCTTCTTCTATTCTAATAATTCTTTATTTCTTATCTCAACCTCTAATTTCTTTCTAATAACTATCTGGTGCTTTCGATACTTGGATTTTGGCAAGTAAAATGAGTTTTATGTATATTGGCGAGATTCGGGCATCGAATCCGCTTGGTCGTTACATCTATCTTTTACAATTCTTATATTGACATCTATACAAATCCTTATACCCATTTTTATCAAAACAATTCAACTTATCATCTGTAACAAACGTTACAGATTCCATTGCAAAACTTTTATTTCCATATTTATACTCTTTTCAAATCATTGCGACAACTTATGCGTTGTCGAAAATCCCATAGTGATCTCTCTAAGAATCCGCAGTTATAAATCAAATAGTTTAATTTATTATTTGTAACAATTGTTACCAATTCATTTTTCCAAAAATCTTACTTCATTTACGAATCCCATTTGTAAATTATTATCGACAACTGATATTTCGATTACATTTCTAAATTCTTAATTTCCATTTACAAATCGTTTGTAAATCGTTTACGTTAACTTATATTCATTACCATTTCCAAAACTTTTTTACTTAGCTTATACTCTCGCCTTTTTTATTAACATTCCGAACTTTGGAATATCACATTTCGAACCTCGGAATAAATCTTACTTCGTTATTTCATACCATTTACCAATTTCTAAATTCCTTTTTTTCGAACTTCAAATATTCAATAAATATTTGATTTAAGCTATCAAATTTGCTTAAAAGTCCTTTTTATAACTTCGTTGTAAAAACTTGGTTTTTAATCTAAAATTTGTTACCTTTCACATTTCAATTTGATTGCATTTCAACTTTGATCACTTTTTAAATAAACTAAAAAGTAATCTCCATAGTTATTATTAATTAAAATAATAATTGACCTCACTCATTAACTACAGTAGCGGTAGTTAATTTCTTAATTAACTAAAATAAATAATAAGTTTATTATTAAAATCTTATTAAAATTGAAACAAATATTCATTAAACTATTTCATTAAATTAATTCAAAACAAATTAATTTAATAACAATCCCAGTTAAAACGGTTGACTCAGTGAACTCAATACACGATTAATTCATTAACCAATTTCAATTAGTCCTTTATTTAAATTAATTAATAATATAATTAATTTAAATAATTCCATTTAATTGTTTCTTAAAAACAATTATCAAATTCTTAACCGTTAGGTTAATTTTATACTCTCTTGCTTATAAAACTGATTAACATCAGAATTTACTACATAAAATCATTTAATAATCACTTATAAATTTAAATAATAAATAATAACCATTTATTTTCTTTTAATTAAAATAGTAGATTTAAAAATCTATTTTCAGTTATAAAATAAATTTATAACTTCATTTTCGTCAATTTACATGACTATAAATTGATATTTGTAAAACGATTGATTTATAGGCCATATACTGCCAATTACTCAACCAATATCACCCATTGGTTAAAACAAAACAAACGCTGAATTTTAGTTCAACGGTTAACAACCAAATCAATCATCCAATCAGAACAGTTCATATAATGATAATATGAAAATAAATATCATTAAATATATTTGAGGAACCCCGTCGGATCCCTCCAACCTGTTCTTCCCTTTATTCACATAGATTATTTCAAATAATGCCATTCAATACAATTTAACTGATAATTTCAATAACAGTAAATAACAGCCAATTAACGACAACCAATTTATCTAGCATTAACAACAATTCAAACAATTCATTAAATTAAACACGTTTATTTTATAAACGTGACCAACAAGGTAAGTTACCTTCATTGGGACCAATCGTTAAAATAACGATTTGGTGTAAATTAAACAACGTTTAATTTTATCGGTTCAAAAAATATATGAATATATATTTAACATATAAACAAACAAACAACAAACAGTCAACCATTAGCAACCATAGCACACAATTATAAAACCTGACTTATATAAAATATAAGTGGTGAGAACTGAGTGAGTTTAACTCACCTTGCGTTGATACCATTGTTTCAACGGTTGATTTTTAATCAAACTAAATGAGTGTTTAATTTAATAAAAATCCCGATTGATTCCAATTGCGTCCAAATCTGTTCTAGAATGCCATGTTTGTCAATACGGTTCCAACGTAGTGTATTTCCTTTAATTCTGTTAATAGATACGAGAGTTATAAACGATATAATTATATAATTAAATTAATATAACATATTTCCTTAATGATAATTTATAATATGAATTACTTTTGAAATTATAAACTCGAGTATCACTTAAATAATCAGTACGATTTTGATATTCTAGAAATGGCCAAGTTATCTGTACTTAACATAGTCTACAAATTCAACCGTCCGTTTTATAAGTCTTGAATATAAAATCTAAATTAGGGCTTAGCTAAGCTTAGTTATAATTGAAATGGTATAATTTACATTTTATATTAGTTGATCTTTTTTTGAACATTAACAGTGTGTGTTTCCTTTTACCACCTACCCTTTGTTCACAACTGATATGCACACCCTGCATGGTTCGAAAGCAGGATTAAATTAACTGATCATAATTTAACTAAATAATTTAAAACAAAGGCCCGTTAATTACCTTATTTAATAACTAAATTGCATTTAAAATTAAACACCAACGGCCGATGCAGTTTCTTCTTCTTTGTGAATTCTCAGTGTCACTCGTCCCTTTCTTCATTTCTGCACGTTTGAACATGATCTAATTAAAACTACTAATTTCCTAAATTTAATATTAATAAATGATTTACATTTTGCACCCCCTTGTTAACACATACAGGTCTTCACAAAACCGTTTAATAATAGGTCTAAAAACCCATTCCTGTCCCTCGTTTCCAAATCCAGAAACCTGCTCCATTCCATTTCATGAACATCGAGCCTTCCATCACTCACCGGAGTATGATCGCCAGCGTCTAGGAGCTCCGCCTCATCGAGTCGATCCACCTCCCCAAGTCTTGGTCAATCCGATGCAGTGTGCCGACGTCAAGATCCAACAAACTGTCATGATTTTAAACCCAAATTTCGATCTCCACGGTTACTGAGTCCTCATCATAACCGATCAACATGGTGCTCTCATGTAGATCTAGGCTTTTGTAGTTGAAGAATTCATGTATTAATGTATGTATTTTGAAAGAATTTAGGAGGACTGTCGAGAGTTTCTAAACGTTGGTTTATGAAATGGCGGCTGTAGTTCGGGTTGACCGTTAAAGAAGGAAATTTAGGGTTATGTATTGTGTATATATATATAGGAATGCGAAATGTGACTAATTTTATTAATATTTTATTATCCATAACTTTGCAACGATAAAATGTTTAAAAACAACTACAATTAACTCCTTTTTTCTCGATACCAATGCTAACCCTAGCATAAAAAAATATTGCAGACCCAGTGGGACGGGTTTCGTCGAAATCCAAGGTCATTTGTGAAAAGTCCTTTATAATTATCGATGAAAAATCAAGTGTTTAAAATTCCTATAATTACAAAAAAAAAAATTCAAAAAATATGAGACCTTGACATTTTACTAGAATTTTTCCTAACGGATCCAATGAATCTTGTTTCGTTAAATTTGGAGTTTGTTTGAACAGTCGTTTATTCGTTAAAAGTTACCCCTGTCAAAATAATCTAAACAATTAAATAAAAACAAGGGCGTTTTTGGCTGCCGAAGTCACATACGACATCCGTTTGCCACGAAATTCGATTTTCTTACAATAATTTAACGATGCGGTCCCAGTGAAACTAATTTCATCGAAAACGGAAACCGTTTGCAAAAATGGCTATTTTTAACGCTTAATATAATATCGATTAAAATATTATTTAAACCCCAAATAATTCAAATAAATCATAATAAATTATTTTCAACATATATATCCAAAATGAAAATATAAACAATTCCAAATATAATTTATACAACTCAATATCGTCAATTTTGAGTTAAAAAATTTAAATTTCCCTTTTAAATATATTAAATAAACGTTATAATTTAATAACGATTTCTATAGCGACTATTATAAAAGTTGAATTGGACATAACTAATAATCTATAACACGAAATTTGGATTTTTATCTTTTATACGAAAATTATCATCAATCAGATTCTAACGTTTCTTGTTTCACAGAAATCCGACTTATATCAGATTCGGTATATCCAGTTAAATTTCAAAATTCAATTTTACGAACTGCAGCGCTATTTCGAGCTTGATTTATAGTATATACAAATTAAACGTTCAAATCCGTTTTAATTAAACGAATTCAATATTAAAATATATTAATATTCCAAATATAATATTTAAAATAATAAATTAAATTAAATATTTGACGACCAAAAATACGGGACATTACAGATATTTTCCCGAGATATTAGCCAAAATCCGAGATTTAAAACCTTGGTTTTAATATATTCATAGTTTTTTATATATAATTTTATATCATTTTATATTTAGTTTCTAAAGTATTTTTATTTCATCTTTATATAAGCTTTTAAATTATATTTTACTTTGAATAGAATGTTTTAATATAAAGGAATGTAGTTTGTCTTAACTCTGGATTCACCATAATTTTTTTAAACATTATTCACTTTGTTTAAAATTAATTTTTAATTTTACACTAGCATATGTCGACATATAAAAAGAGCTATGTTGACATATTAGCCCGTTAACTTGGTTTTTAAAATTTGAAAGGAAGTGTCGTTTTGAATTCAAACCTTTTTTGAAAGGTTGTGACTATTGGAAACCTATAAATACATTCGAGAATCCGAATTATTTAATTACTTTTCATCTCCTTCTTCTTCTCTAAACATTCCATCATTATTACACTTAATTTTTAACTTTCTGCACTTATACTTTGCCGATTTCAATACAAATCATATCTTCTTCTCTTTCAGTTCTAAATCAAAATCTATCCAAATTCAAGTGCTACTCAAGAGTTATAGGTTGTTTGTAATCAAAGATCTCAAGATCAAGTCCTATCGAGTCAATACTATAAAAACTGATAAGAAAAGGGTGTAGCCCTATCCCGTTTAAAGTGAGTAGGTCTGGTTGTGTCTCGAAAATCGATCGGGTGTAAAGTTGTGGTCTGTAAATCAGCTATGTCTCACTATACTTGGAATTAGTTGGGTGTGCCCTTGTAGCCCTGGAATCAAGGATTGTAACTGGATTTGTTGAATAAAAATCCACATTAACGCAACATTGTGTGGGATTGGAAGTAGGTGAGTCCTAAACCAGTATAAAAATCTTAGTGTGTACTTTCCTTTTACTGCTTTTACTTTTATTTTCTGCATCCTATGATTGATTCTGTGTTTGTTATATCTATAATCTGTATATTGTTTTGTTTAATCCAAAAAGATTTAAAAAAAAAATAAATTCCATAAAACGTTATTCACCCTGTTCTAGTGTTTAACTTGCCTTAAGATTCTTAGTCCGCATCCCCAACATAAATAAGTTTAATTAGGACAAGTAATTTACACTTGGTACTTTTTCGGGTTAATTAGCCTATTTCCCTTTACTTTCGCTAATTCTGGTAAAAGAAAGAAGGAAATATTATGACACTTCTATCTTCCTCCTCCGTCAACTAAAACCTTCTGAGAAAGAATTCGTGGTGTCTTTACACTTTGATAAATTGAAAATCAAATTCCCTTTGATAATTTATATTTTTAAATGGAGAGAAGGGGCTTTTCTACCCTCTATCAATCCATGCAATCCTCCCCTCAAATTATTTCAAGAGAAAGTGGTTTACTATATTTCAACTACTACATGCCTCTGTCTTCTACCAGGAAAGTTTCAGTTGCCGCAAATTTTCCTTTAGTAGGAAAATTTAGATTGAATCCACTCAACCAGCCAAGGTGAGTTGTCTGACTCACATAATCTAGTTTACTTTTGTTGCGTGCAGTAGATATTTGAATATATGAGTTATTTATGCCTTGTTTGTTCTCTGTTCATACTGGTTTTGGTGAATTTTGTTCTTATGCTCATCTCAGTTTAATGCCCACTTTGAGAAATAATATCTCCCTCAATTCTCAGTGAATTGCTATCAAACTTGTTCCAGTTGTTGTTCGGATAATTGTCTTACAATTTGATGTCTTTCTGTTGTTGTATAGATCTTGAATTAGGTCGCTAAAGTTGGACACTTATGTTGTTGATCACCTATAGCTTAGAAACCAACTTCTCGAGGTCCCTCTTGCGTTTTCCCTAGAGAGGTCGACCCATGAAGAGTGGTGGTCGACCTCTCACTTAAAGGGTTTCGACCCTAGGGTCAACCCCAGTATGGGCCGTGAACGTTAATCTTTGGTTGGACATGGTGTATTGTTGTGTGTTTCATTTGCTTAGTTCCTGCATTTGATTCCTAATGTTTGTTGAATGAATTTTATGCCCAATTAGTGATGTTTATGAATGGCAATAAACTCCAATCCACAGTATTAATATTAGCTTCGATTTAGGTATTGAATTGATACTGTTTTGGATAAATTTCCATCTTATATTGTGCAATTTTCTATTGTTTAAATATTTCAAGCAAATGTACATTCCCCACTTTTTTGGATCGAATAGACAAAATATTTCTTTTCGTTTTTTTAATATGTTTAAAATTAGGAATTGGTTAGGAAGAACCTCAGAATCTCAAATTTATTATAAGTTGTTTTCCATCAAACGTTTTCAATTGATTTCCTAATTAATAACTATTTATTACATATGTTTTAAAGTATTTTATAATTATAAAATCTATATTATCCTTGCAATAGAAGGAGGATTTTAATGGAAACGTTTTTTTAATATTTAAAACCTATTTTTGTAAACCAAATATTTTCTTTACATATATATATACACACACACTTTCGCAATCTTCGGGATGACGCATTTATGATTAAAAGGTAGAACAAACCTCATGGTGTGGGACACGAAAGTTTATATTATCGATTAATTATAGACATGTCTAACCGAAGTAAATGATTTGATGTTCCGATAATTAATGTTTTTGATGATTGATGCATTGTGTTTTCCAATGTGGAATTAATGAGTGGATAGTAAACCAATGATGAGAACATGTTGTATGAGAGGCACAATTAACACGGCTGGGTTACTAGTCGTAAGTCTGCAATACATCGCGTTGTTATTACTAGTACTATACCTTCGGGTCAATTATGTTGCAATTCTGGGAAGATCCAATAGTTGTACTTTTGGTAGATCAAATATCATGTTGTACTTCTGGGTAAATCCAACACTATGTTGTAATTTTGGGTGGATCCAATATTATGTTGTAATACTGGGTAAATCCAACAACTATATTCCTCGATAGATCCAAATATGGTTATTCCTGAATGGATCCAAACATTGTAGTTCTTGGATAAATCCAAATGTTGAAACTATAGGTAGATCCAAAATTATAGTACTTGGAAACTAATTTCCATTACGTTAATACTTGTTGATTTGTGGAATTGGATCCATTTTTATGTTGTCTTGTTGATTTGGTGATTAATGGTCTTTTGGATCCTATTTTATGATCGTATGTTGATTCCCATAGCTTTAGAGCTATTTTGGTGTTGTTTTAAATAAGGATCTCCTCTGGGTTAGATAAACTCATATTCGAGTTTACATGTTGTATTCTGGAGTTTTCCTCGTTGTTGTATCTTTGTGCTTAGCTCATTGTGTAGCACTCCGTTATTGAATATAAACCCTTCCTTCTAGTTTATTATGCTGTCCTTGCGATTTATGGGAGATTAGCCTCAATCATCTCGAGAATCAATTGTTGTTTTGGGTTATATTTTTCCTTTCATGATGAAAGGAATTCTTATTTAATGATTTCTTATACATTATTGATTATAGCTGACATATAAACTAGATTGATTCGTGTATGTAATACTCGGGTCAGACCGAGTTGTTTTAGGTTCAGTCTGTTGTTGATTCATGGTTTGTTGGTATGTCTTAGACTATCCTCTGAGGCCATTTTCTAGTTGTTTGTTCATATATTCGTGTTGTTGTATATTAGTTTATTTGGACATTATTGTATTTGTTGTTGTATAATCTTTTGAGATGTAGCACATGTATAAGTTGTATTCGGTGGTTGTATCAGTGTGTATCTTTTTTGTGATATGTGATGTGCTGTATATTTTTCTGAATTTGATCCTTAGCCATCGTAGTTTCTTATTAGATGTATTGAGTACGTCGATCCACTTTGAGGAAAAAAGGGGAAAAAATGTTCCACCAATCGAGGTATTCAATACTCAACTAATATGAAATTATGGATGATTGCCCCTAACCAGTAGTATTTTCCGCTCTAATAGACAGTTTTACTTAGTAATGCTCTTTATTAGGGTAGGGTGTTACACCAACTTTTTTTTTATTTTGCTTTAAAGCAGTTTGCTTAAATATGCTTCATAAATTAGTTTTGAATCATTTAGAGGGAACTGTTTTGTTGTTTACTGTTAGATCCAAAATTGGCTCCAACACCCACGTTGTTCAATTATGCAGAGATTAGTATCATAAAAAATGAAAGAGAAATAGGAAAGACACGAGATTTATAGTGGTTCGGCGTTAACGAGCCTACGTCCACTTTATATCTATGATTATACTTAAAATTCAAGTACAATCAATGATTTATCCCTCAACCTCACTTTTACAATGTTGATTCACTCAATAAATTCGAGACAAGTCTGAATAATAATAATAGAGATATAATAATGGTGGAGTCAAAGCTCAGAATTTCCCAAAAAGATCCTGAAAAATGCCAAGTCTGGGGCTATTTATAGCTGATATTTGCAGACGAATCGCGGTTATACGTGGCAAAAATCCCGAGGATTTCGGACTGGTTCGTAGCTTGAGGAAGAAATGGTCAATATGACAGTTACGGACAGGTGTCGCGAGATCCTGCATTCGCGGAACGTAGTGGACTTGGTCTTGGTCATCATCCATCAGCTTCAGGGATCGGATCGAGTGGATCTGGCGTGAATGGATCGGGTCGAGATCATTGGGGAGGCGATCACGAACCGTGGAAGGCAGGGCGATCTGATCGGGTCTTCGAAGGCTAATAGTATGAAGTTTCATATTTTTCTTGTGTGTACGGACCTTGGTGGCTTGGTCAAAAAGCTAGCCAACATTTTGCCCCCTCGAAGCATGTTTTATCAAGGATGGAACATGCTTCAAAATTGCGGACTTATCTTTTTATGAAGCGATGTGAATCAAAAGTCGTGCTTATCTGAAAGAACGTACTGCTTAAAAATGTTGCGTCCTCCGACTGATATAAATATCGGGTTGAGTCATCAATCATTTCTCTGTTTATCAAGTAATTTTCGTCTCTCGAGTCTTTTTTGGAGATAACGTTGTCAAATCACCAGGTAAACCCTTAAATCTTTGTAAATATTTTCGGATTCGTTATTGCAAATGTCCATTGATTTTGGGTCGTCGGAGTACCTTACAGTTCTTAGGGTTGGATACTCGCCACGATATGGCAATCGAACGTTTCCCTTTTCAGATAATGTTGGGCCTCCCAATCCCAATCGCGGGTTACTGACGGAACGGGCCACCCAATCCCGATCGCAATTTACTGACAGAGCGGGCCACCCAATCCCGATCAAAGTTTACTGACGGAGCGGGCCACCCAATCCTGATCGCAGTTTACTGACGGGGCGGGCCACCCATTGGGCCGAGGTGAGCTCTAATCCGTGGCCCATAGGCTTCTGCGATTTGAATAAGACAAACTAGGGGATATGAACGGTCACCAACCCATCTATATAAGCCGATCCCTTCTCTTCCGTCTTCCTTTCTTTTTACCTCCGCAGCCGCCCTCCAGTTCTTAGCTGAAACCCTAATTCGAATTTTTCCAAAAAATGAGAATCCCCTACGAAAAAAGGTAATGACGTGAAGCTTCTATCCTATTTTATTTGGTCTTTCTTTTTGCTCCTCTTTGTTCCCTCGAGTCTTTAATAACACAGTGGCAATGAGGACTTCGGGTTTAACGATGGTCAATGGGTTCGATCTCGTGAGTTCCTGGATGGGGAGGAGAAAAGAGGAAGAAGAAAGAGGAGCAGGTCAGGCTAGTTCGTGGTGATGGCGAAACGATGGGAGAAGGGATGGTTCGTGAGGGTGGTAGATGAAAGGATTAAGGTTTGGGTAGCGAGCCGGGTCGTGGTAATGAGTGGGTCACTGGTTCACGAAAGTATGGGGAAAGATGGATCGCGGGGGATTATCGCGATCCGGACCGGTTTCCACGATCCGATGCTATTCCATGAGCTGGTGCTTTGCCGCGAGCTCACACCTGTTTCACGATCTGACAATACATCACGATCCAGACCCTGACCCACGAGCCAGTTCGATGATAAATCCGATGCGCATGTTGACATATAATGCAATGCAACTCTGATAAATCAATGGACAATTAGGCTAGAGCTCTCGAGACGATCTTTCTGAACTGAACAACAACATAACTTGACAGCATATAACGACCATTATCTCGCTCATTTAACTAACTTCATGCTTCTTTCACATGCACGCACGGGCACACACTTGCACTTACACACACGGGGAACGGATAACTTATGTTCTAATTTTTTCTCGCCAACACAACTATGTCGGATAAACAAGTGACTGAGACATCAAGTGAAAGTACCGAATCAGAGACATTAATACATCATAACCCTGATGTGCTTTCCTCTGATTCAAGTGAGGAAAAATACGATCCTGATTACGAGACAGGGACCGATATGGAGTCAACAACTTCTGAAAGCACATCCCATGAAGATGAGGATGATCGAGCTCCTGATGAAATTCCTGGTGCTAAGGAAATAGAGAAGTTCACTGATTCTTTACCCTCTAAGTTAGATGATATAAAATTTAAGAAGATATGTTTAAGACACGGAACTCCCTGGGATGACGTGAAAGTTCCAGAAAATGAAGATAGACCTCATTCTGCTCCAGAGGGGTACATGACCGTTAGTCGACTCATGTGCTGGGTAAGGGCTATTCCTCCTTTTCCTCTACTTGTTGTTGATCTCTTGAGACAGTTACACATTGCCCCCATGCAACTCCACCCGAATGCCTATGCGGCTTTGTATACTCTGTACGTTGCTTATATGGAGATTCTACAGACCAAACTTACTCCTAAAGATTTGAAGTTCTATTACCACTTCAAACATCGTTCCGCAGGGGCTCCCAATTTCTCTTTCTTCGAATCGGTTGCCAATAGAAAAGTTGTGACAGATGGTTATAGCAATATAGGGGACGTCAAATTTGACTGGTTCTATATAAAGCACCAAGCCGGATGCGTAAGGAGGTGGCTACAAGCAAGTATGTTTCCAACTTTTCCGCGTTTAATTCGAATGCATAACTTCAGTGCTAACGAATCATTTTGTTCCATACAGATCACAACTTTGAGAGAACGAAAGGATCGATATACGAAGACCGAATGTCCCGCCTCCTCAAAAGTAACTCAGATTTCTTAAGGATTAAGAAATGTATCACCGACGAGAGCCTTCACAAACACTGTCTCTTAGACATAAGGTTCAGACTTGGAGCAGGCGACAAACCTTACAAGTATATACCACCGACGGAAGGAGAAAGAACTTCTCAAGTTGTAAAGACAACTACCCTTCGCAAGAGTCCTTTGCCAATGATTAATCAGGATGACGAGGATTTAAACGTATACAAAGGAGATGAGGGACGAGCCGATGAATCAAAGGAGGTCCCGACCTCTGAGGGGCAGTCTCCCTTTAGAACATCATCGTCGGTTGAGTCTGTCGCCCCAGATGAATTAACGGAGGAACAGATATTTGGGGAATTAAATAAGATTCCTTTACCAGACAATATTTATACTCAAGAAGATTTCGAAGGGGATCAAATTTTTCCCATCTCCGAAGAGACGAGTGTCCCAGTTGGAGAAAAAGAAGTCATCCAAACGAGTCTAACTACGGGCCCTGGTCCGTTTAAAAAAGGGGATTTCACGGGATGCACAAATCACATGCACCATTTATCATCACACTCTTTTGCTACTGTGGTTCATAGTTCTAACATGCACTTGTTTCCTTTGCAGGGAAAAGGTCTCGCAAACGGTCTTATTCTTATCGTTCCCTTCGCGAGGGCACACCAAGCCTCCTTCCAGATTCTGAGCATACTCGCAGCGATAGTCGGGGAAGGGATAGTCGTCGGCCCCGGGATTCTCATCAATCTTATTCTGAACGACCTCGATCTCCACCAAAACAAGGTTATGGAAAGCCACATAGTCGTCCATTGCCACCGGTTGGGGGAAAGCAACTTCCTAGATATTTAACTCCTCCGAAAAGCACTCCTTCTCACGCCCAATCTTCCAAAAAACACCCCGAGCCAGAGGACAAGAACAAAGATGAGGGAAGGATTATAGAGAAGGGGAAGACAACTCCTATTTCCTCTAGTGAGCGTGGCTTGGATACTACTTTTGCAAAGGATGTTGCCCCCAATTCTGAGATTATGGCCAGGCTAGAGTGCTTGCGAAAGCAATTCCCTGATATTTACTTTGAGAGAATGGTGTTCGTCCCAGATCTTGAACTGGTCCCCGAGGATTGAGACACTCAGGTGATAGGGTACGTCTGCCATGTGGCTAAATAGTATGGGGTAATGAAGAAGCATGCTGCTACACTTTCTACTATCATCCGCCAGATGGAGACGGACGCAGCCAGAGCCAGAGTAAAGATTGATAATGATGTTAGGGCCAGGAGCAAAATGGAAAAAGAACTAGAGGATGCACAGGCCCAACTGGCTTTGGCTCGGCGAGACGCAGAGAATTACAGGTCCGAGTTGGAGAGTGCTAGGGAGTGTTTTCGCAATGAGCTTGACTTAAACAGCCAGGAACGAGTGGCCCTAAGAAAGGAAGTGGAAAATCTCAGGGCAGTTAATATCGAGCTAAAGACAGCACAAGAACGTTTTATTGCTGAGAAAGATGCCTGGGAGAAAGAGAAGGCATGTTTAAAGGTTGACCTCACTCTCGCCAAAAAGGAAAAAGAGGTTTTAAATGGTCAACTTGCTCAAGGTAAGGAGCGTGCAGCTCTTGCCGAAAGTAATGCCAATAATGCTCTTGAGTCGGCAACTGCTGCAGCCGATAAACTTGTCGAAAGAGAGAAAGACATAGCTAGTTTTGAGGAACTGTTGTTCGACTTCTTTGGTCAGGTCATCAAGACTCGAGACATCTCTTGGATTCCAGACTATCATGTTACCTTGGCCAATGTATGGGACGCAATCGTCGAGGGCGAGAAGCGGAGATTGGGGGTCGATGAGATTGATGTAAGTTAGCTAATGTAGACCTTTCTCAGAGGTGAAGAACCTGAGGCTTTGGAGGAAGGTAGACGCCTAGTCCATGAGGAGATGGAGAGGGAGAAGAGTAGGCTCAAGGGCAAGGATAAAGTTGGCAAAAGCTCGAGCTCGGTGGTGGAACCCAAAACCTCTGAGGTTGAGGGATATAACCCCGATGATCCGTTGATCCCCTTGGCTCCAACTCCTCCGATTATCGGGACCACCAGTACAAGTCTGGGGGATGAGTCGGCTGAAGGTATCTCCATATTATCTCCACAGTTCATTAAAGAAATCGTAACTGGTCGTCGTCTTACGAGACGGACAACTGACATGGCCACATCTCCTCCCAATTCACTAACCTTTGCTTCTCATGGTGTAGGTACCAATGTGGTCGAAAAAGGTGCAGAGGAGAAGGCAGCGGCAAAGAAAGTTGATGTCCCTTCGGGTTTTGGTATTGAAGTTTCCGAGATTCCAAAGCGAACCTAGGGCTCAATAGGTGATAAAGTTACGGTAGCACCCACGGAATCTGGCACTGGCGCTCCTGCAGACGCTGAGATTATTGCTGCTTTGCATGACACAGATGGCGGTCATGGAGATGAGGAAGAGGAGGTAGAAATCATAGACGAGGCCAAGGATGATGATAGTGAAACCTTGGCTGACATACAGGCTAGGAAGGAGAAGCAGTTGGTTCTCAGGAAGGGGGAACAGGATCCTGTATTCGTGCCCCCTATTTCTGAAATCGACCCCAAAACTGGGTTGGTTATAAGATTCTCTTCCAAATCAATAATTTCACAGCTTGCATCCGAACCTTCCAGTCCTCCCCCGGAGCCTCTTGTCAATAAGAGGAAGAGGAAGAAAAGTGATCGTTCTGGTGCTGATAAAGAGGAGTTGGAGAAGCAGAAGAAGGACAAGAAACCAAAGCCATCTCCTAAGCGTAAATAGAATGCAGTTATTAGCTCATGTTTTAGTTTTAGGATTTCCTTTGGCCAAAAGATGTAGTCGTGAGAGCGGCCCTCACTTTTGTTTGGCTTTTTGTTTTTTGTAAATCCGCTTTCAGTAAATAAAGATCCATTTCTTTTGCACCATTTTGTTCCTGCAAATTCATCATGTTAGCAGAACCTAAATAGTCATAACTGAAATATTCGTAGTTAACTATTAAAGTCATAAGTAACAAATATTAATCATGACCAAAACAATTATCAAAAAATACACGTGCTAAGTAAATGTGTGGTGGTGCACATATATACCCCTAATCAATCGTCATTATATTGCCTGGCCAGGGCGTATTGGCGATCGATTAGGATTATATTCATACTATCCCGATCTTTCAACGGGGTAATGATTCTTGCGGCGCTAAGTCTCTAGCGCTTTTATACACTCCCGATCCTTCAGCCGGTTAGAGTTCATGTGGCACTAAGTCTCTAGCGCCTTTATACTCTCCCGATCCTTCACGGGTTAGAGTTCGAGCTCGATTCTTGGTCTGCTCACCGATCCTTCAGCGGGGCAGAAGTTCTAGGGGCGCTAAGTCTCTATCACCTTTATACTCTCCCGATCCTTCAGCGGGTTAGAGTGTTATCAAGGCGGTTTTATCATGGTGCACCTTCACGCCTTGGGGACGTTATCTTCGCGTCCTTTATACTCTCTCCCTGGTCTCTGGAGTTAGAGTGCAAACAGTAGTTCGATTTACCTCGTTGCAGCTTTTGGAGCTTTAATTACCGTGAGCCTTTCGATCTGACAGACGACATTTTGAATCAGCTGTTTTGAGATTACTGTATAAATTTAAAACAAATCTCGAAATGGTAATAGTTTATATTGATCAAAATAAAAGAGTAGATAAGAAATGGTGCAGTAAAGGTAAATGACACGCGATATTTTTATAGTGGTTCGGTCGAATCATGACCTATGTCCACTTTATAATCTTCTGTTCAAATAACCAGACTATTCTAGGCAAGTCGAGCCTTTTTACATGGTTCTAAAAATAAAAGAGTAAAGCTGACATTTTTATGTCAGATAAAGCCACAAATGCTTGGCATTCCACACTCTGGGGATTTCATCTCCATCTGCGGTTGCTAGCTTGAAGGTTCCATTATCAAGCCATCGTGAAATGGAGTACAGCCCTTCCCATTTCGGGCCCATATGTATTGGAGGTGGAAAGACGCGCTTCAGAACCAAGTCTCCGGGTTCAAATGTCCGAGCTCGGACTCTTCTGTTGTAGTACCGAGCTATTTGTTGTTTATGCCTCAGGACACGTAAGTCGGCTTCGTCCCTTTTTTCCTCAACCATGTCCAGGGATTCAAGGAGCAACTCGTTGTTGGTCATCGGATCGTAATAAATGGTTCGATGAGATGGCACTTCCGACTCGACCGGAATAACTGCTTCAACTCCAAAAGCAAGGGAAAATGGGGTGTGACCCATCGCCAACTTGTACGTTGTTCTATAGGCCCATAGTGTCAGGGGTAATTCATCAACCCACATGGCTTTGGCCCCCTTCAATCTTTTCTTTATAATGGATTTGATCACCTTGTTTGCCGCTTCAACTTGTCCGTTCGATTGCGGATGTGCCACAGAGGTGTATCTTTTCTCGATGTGGTACTTCCGACAGAAATCTTGAAACTCTGTGCTGTCGAATTGGGTCCCATTATCGGTTATGATGACTTTTGGAATCCCAAATCGACATATAATGTTCTTAACGACAAAGGTGATCACTCGCTTGGTTGTGATCGTGGTCAAAGGCTCTGCTTCTACCCATTTAGTAAAATAATCCACGGCTACAATAGCGAACTTTTCTCCGCCCTTTGCTATGAGAAGGCTCCCAATAATGTCAATTCCCCACATAGGAAAAGGCCACGGGCTTGTCACTGTCTTCAACTGGTTAGGTGGCATCCTAGGAATTTTGGAGAACTTCTGGCAAGCATCACAACGTCGTGCGTACTTGGATGCATCCTTGTTTATGGTGGGCCAGAAATAGCTGTATCGCAATATCTTCTTTGCCAATGTTTGCCCTCCAGTGTGGTCGCCACACTCACCTTCATGGACTTCCTTCAACACGCTTGATGTCGTCATGGCCGATGCACCGGAGGAGAGACATCGAGAAACCTTGTCTGTACAGGACTTCGCCTTGCAACACATATCGGGAAGCCTTCCGTATTACTGCATGCCTCTCACTTTTTTTGTTGGGAGCATTCCATTCATCAAGAAATTCTTTAGAGGGGTCATCCATGACTCCCTTTCAGGTTCAACCTCTAGTACCGGATCAACTTCCATCTAATCCACGTTAGGGAACTGTAGTACTTCAATCAGGGCTAGCTCCGTATGTTCTGGGTTATCGGAACTAGCCATCTTTGCTAAATTGTCTGCTCTTTAATTCTCCGTTCGAGGAATGTGAGATATACTGTGGTAATCAAAACCATCCAGCAACTTCTTTACTTTCTCCAAATATGATATCAACCTTGGACTCTTAGCCTGAAACTTTTCATTAACTTGGTTCATGACTAAATTGGAGTCACAAAAGATGTCTAGCTTTGTTATCCCTAGTTCCTTTGCAAGCTTCAACCCGGCAATTAGAGCTTCATACTCGGAATCATTATTAGTTGCGTGGAACTCCAATCTAAGAGCGTAATATATTAGCCGTTTCTCTGGAGTTTCAAGAACCACTTCGGCACCAGATCGTCTGTCATTTTTCGCTCCGTCAGTGTATACTTTCCAGGCATTAGGGTCAAGGAGTAGCTTTGGTGGATCGTCTTCCTCGGTTACCACATCATCTTCTGGGATGGTAAATTCTGCTATAAAGTCTGCAAGTGCCTGCCCTCTAATCGATCTCCGGGGTTGGAAGTTCAGGTCGAATTGACTCAGTTCAATGTTCCATTTGAGCAACCTTCCCGATGCTTCTGGCTTTTGTAGGACTTGCTTAAGCGGGTGATCAGCATAAACAGTGATGGGATGAGCCTGGAAGTAGTGACGAGGCTTCCTAGATGCAATCAGCAGACTGTACGCAAGCTTTTTTATTTTTGGGTAATTTCGTTCTGCAGCTGCCTCTTTCTTACTCACATAATACACCAGTCTTTGCACCTTATCCTCTTCTCTTACCAAAGCCGAACTGATTACGTGGGATGACACTGCCAAGTACACAAATAAATCCTCATGATCCACAGTCTTAAACAGTATCAGGGGTCTTTCCAGATGATTCAATAGATTCTGGAATGCTTATATACAATCAGGAGTCCATTTAAAGTTGCGCTTGCCTTGCTTTATTAGCTCGAAAAACGGGATGCATTTATCTGTAGCTTTTGAGATGAATCTGCTGAGTGCTGCCACTTTTCCAGCAAGGCTTTGCACATCTTTAATCTGCTTTGGTTCTTGGATATTTCGGATTGCTGTAATTTGGTATGGATTGATCTCAATTCCGCGCGAGCTTACAATGAACCCTAGGAGTTTTCCAGACGATACCCCAAATGAGCACTTCAAAGGATTCAGTTTCATCCCATATTTTCGGAGAATTCGAAACATCTCTGCTAAATCGATAGTATGATCAGATGACTATCTGGACTTTACCAACATATTGTCGACGTATACCTCCATCATTTTCCCGATTTGGTTGTAGAACATCCTATTCACCAACCGCTGATATGTAGCGCCGGCATTTTCAGACCGAAAGGCATCACCACATAGCAGTATAATCTCAAATCTGTAATGAAGCTGGTATGCTCTTGGTCTGGGTCATGCATGGGGATCTGATTATACCCCGAATAGGCATCCATAAAAGAAAGAACCTCATGACCCGTGGTTGAATCTACTAATTGATCGATTCTAGGCAATGGGAAGCTATCCTTCGGACAGGCCTTGTTTAGATCAGAGAAATCGATGCACGTACGCCACTTTCCATTGGCCTTTTTTTACCAAAACCGGGTTTGAAATCCAGTCAGGGTATGTTGAATCTTTAATAAACCCGTTACTTCTCAGCTTTTCGACTTCTTCTTTCAAGGCGGCAGACCTTTCTGGACCAAGCATCCGCCTTTTCTGCTTGACAGGGGGATGTTTTGGGTTAATGCTTAACGAATGACTCATAATCGAGGGAGATATCCCACACATGTCCGCATGGGTCCAGGCGAATACATCCAAGTTAGTTTTCAGGAAATTTTTTAATTACTTGGATCGAATAGGATCCAACTGGGACCCAATCTTCAGGACCTTCTCTGGGTCACTATCATTGATTGGTACATCCATAGTTGCTTCATTGGGAGTCGCCATTCTGCCCCCAGGCTCTTTATCCTCTCTGGGATCTATGTCCTCGGGCAACTCTCTGGGCGACCCTCCCGAAGGTATTTTCTTTAGTTGCTATGGCGATTCTTCCCTTGGAGGGGAGGAACCATCTTTTGCTTCTACATCTTTCCCTTTGCGGAGCAACTTTAACTCTGCAATGTAACATGCTCGTGCAACAACTTGATCTCCTCTAACTATACCCACATCGGAATCCGTTGGGAACTTCAACAATAAGCACCAGGGTGCAATACAGGTCCTGAATTTGGCTAGGGTCGGTCGGCCTAAGAAGGCATTGTGCGGAAATTCAATATCCAGGACCACGAAGGGGAGGATCCTCACTCTCTGGCATTCTCCTTCCCCAAGGGTTACTGATAATTCCACGTATCCTATTGGAGCGGTCGAGGCCCCATTAAATCCACGTATCCAACCTTCACATGGCTTCAAATCCTTCGGCTCGAGTTTCATTTGGTCGAATGTTTTTTTGAATAGAATGTTGACTGAACTTTCGTTATCTACCAAAACTTTATGAACTATAGCTGGGCCGATGGTGACAGTGATCACCAATGGGTCCTCAGTTGGGGAGTGTACTCCAATACTCTCTCGCTCGCGAAATATGACGTCATCGGACATCGTCTTTTGTTGCTTAACCGGAGCGTTGTCCTCGGGGTTACTACATACCCCCACTTCGAAATGTTGTTTAGCTATGTTTATGTATTGGTCCATAGCTTTGAAACTGTGCCCTGCCAGGTGAAGTACACTAACTATGGTATTGATAACGATATTTTTTCCTTTTTGCTAAGTCGTCGGTTTGGCAGCGGGTTGGCTTTGGTTCGGGGCTTGTACGGATTGCCCCCTGTCCCTAGAAGTCACCTTATACTCATCGAGCTTCCCTTCTCGGAGAAGCCTTTCGACCACATCTCTCAAGTGACGACATTCGTTTGTAGAATAACCATGGATCTGATGAAAAAGACAGAATTTTCCAATTTCACGCTCTTTCTCTGTAGAATCTCTCGGAGGAGGCCTTTTATACTGGATGACATTATATGTATCCAGGAAGATGTTTTCCAACGTATCATTTAACGGTATGAAGTTCTCAAACGGTCTGAGCCGGGGTCTCCTCTGAGAGTCATTTCCTCGATTTCTCTTCCGGTTATTGTTATTATTATTCCCTGATTGGCGACCGCTGCCTTGATTCTTGTTCCCGACGTTAACTTCAACTTTTCCTGAGCTATCTCCTGTTTGCTTGATAGCCACATTGCTTTGGATATCTTCCTTATCTATAGCCTTTCTCTTCCGATTGGCGTATATCTCCTCCCGACGCAGGCGAACATTAGCTTTTTCATAAAATATTTCACTGGTCGGGGGTGGCTTGCCGGCCAAATATCTTCCAAACTTGGTTCTTTATCGACGCCATCGATCAGGGCCATCAACACAATTTGCTCATGGGGATCTTTGACTTCTGTGACAGCCAAATTAAAATGATCCAAATACGACCTCAGGCTTTCGTCAGGTTGTTGCTTAATAAGGGATAGCTCAATTACATTCTTAGACCTCTGGGCATGAAGACGGAACTGGTTCACGAATTTCTCACTCAATTCCCTGAAGCTGGATATCGACCGTGCCGGCAAGCGGGTAAACCACAATAACGCCACATCTTCCAGGAATATAGGGAATGCTTTGCATTTTTCCGCGTCTATAGCTGCAGCGGCATTCATCAACCAGGAGTATCGCATTAGGTGCTGGATGGGGTCAGTTCTGCCTGTATAGCAATTCATGGTTGGCATATTGAAGCGCCTCGGGAATGTAACATCCAGTATGTCATCAGTAAAACGCGTATGACTGCGATCTATGCCCCAATCTTCATTCCTCTATCCATGGCTATCTACCATGACTTGCCTAATCATTGCTTCAACCTCTGCATAGGTCAGGGTAGATTCGGGATTAGCACTTCTTGCTCGACGACCTCCTCCAACATTTCTTTGACGTGCTGTTACAAAGTCTGGGCCCTAAGAAGAACTCCCTTGCCCCTTGTTGTCGCGGTCGATCACGCGACAAGTGGGAGGCACGCCGTTCCTCGGTGGTAGAACGGGCTCATTTAAGTTGCGGTTACTAGTTCCCTGATTAAGTGCCTCTTCTTCACGAGATGGAAGTGACCCAAATCGAAGCTGTTCTATGTTCTCGGCCCTTTCTAATGGGGGCCATCGTTGGTTCCTTCGGGGCTCTTCAGACGACGACGTACGTTCCGGAGAGAAAGGGTGAGCTGGAGGTGGTGAAACCTGTCTTTGAATATAGTCAATTCTTCTGCCTAGGGCAGTAATATTTTGACGCAGCAACGAGCTCTCCTGCCTTTGGGCGGCCAGTTCATCAGTTTGTCTGTCCAATGCTTCAAGTATTCGAGTCAGATGTCCTTCGGTAACTGGGGCAGAAGGGTCGAACTAGTCATCTTCATCTTCTCTTATACGCAAGGAACTTGAACCGGGTTGAACAGAAGTACCGGCACGAGCGGAACGAGCCATAACTTCCTTCCGGTCGGGTAGTAGTCTGATTATCAGTTCGGATCGTGGTCCTCCTATGCTGGTGGCTCGCGATACCCTCCTGGCGTCGGTTTGTGGTAGTTCCCTGGGATCGGATCGCGGAAGGGTTACTAAGGGGATGGCGACATTATCTTGGGATCAGGTCGTGACACCCTCAGCTGTTCGGGTCGCCATACCTTCATCGGATCAGATCGTTCCCTCTTCTCCACGATCCGAGGACAGAACTTCGATCCGCTCCTGAACGCTCTCTTCAATTGCCTCGTTCGTAGCTTCATTCTCTTGGGAAGCTCGTACTTCCTTAGACTTCTTTCCAGCCATGATATCTGAGCTTTACTGAAATCTTCAAAAATCGAAACAGTGGAGTTTTGGACCGTTTTCTTCGAACTTGATTATCCGAATAATAGAACTACAATCCAATATGCTGAGACTTTGTTCTCAGTGAAAGCACCAAAATGTTAGATCCAAAATTGGCTCTAACACCCACGTTGTTCAATTATGCAGAGATTAATATCAGAAAAAAATGCAAGAGAAACAGGAAAGACACGAGATTTATAGTGGTTCAGCGTTAACGAGCCTACGTCCACTTTATATCTATGATTATACTTAAAATTCAAGTACAATCGATGATTTATCCCTCAACCTCACTTTTACAATGTTGATTCACTCAATAAATTCGAGCTGAATAATAATAGAGATATAATAATGGTGGAGTCAGAGCTCAGAATTGCCCAAAAAGATCCTGAAAAATGCCAAGTACGGGGCTATTTATAGCTGATATTTGCAGGCGCATCGCCGTTATATGTGGCAAAAATCCTGAGGATCTCGGACTGGTTCATAGCTTGAGGAAGAAATGGTCAATATGACAGTTACAAACAGGTGTCGCGAGATCCTGCATTCGTGGATCGTAGTGGACTTGGTCATCATCCATCAGCTTCAGGGATCGGATCGAGTGGATCTGGCGTGAACGGATCGGGTCGAGATCATTGGGGAGGCGATCACGAACCGTGGAAGGCAGGGCGATCCGATCAGGTCTTCGAAGGCTAATAGTATGAAGTTTCATATTTTTCTCGTGTGTGCGGACCTTGGTGGCTTGGTCAAAAGGCTAGCCAACATTTACAAAGTCGAATTGTTTTGGACTTACAGCGCTTTTTTTATAAATTTAAGCACCCATGTGTTTAGTTTTTCTTCGATACCATAGAGGTACGAAGCCAAGTGTCTTGCTTTGACGCCATAGAGGTGCAACCTATTTCATTTTAAAGCTTATCAATCCCTATAGCTCTACTATTCTAAATTATTTCAAATGGCTTGGAACTAAAGCTTTTAAATGACTATTTTTTCCTTTGTTTCGATGATTTTGAATAGTTTTAGACGATTTCAATAGAAAGCTTATGATTACTTCTAAGAATTCTAGAGTGTCATCTAAAATGATTTTGAAAGCATATATTTGGCATATTTATTTTTCTTACAAGGGGTTATTTGATTTTTATTTGTTTAAAGATGATATTCAAAAGGTTGAATTGTAAAGGTATATGTTTTCAAGAAAATATTTAAAGACCCAGTATTTTACTAAAGCAATTTATAATCTCTTTTCCATTGGATAGGAGGAAAGATGATAGTTATAACTCAGACGATTAGAAACCAAATGGGACTAGCGTAGTGTCGCATCTTATACTTCCTATACCATCCTTAGCTAAAATATTTCATATTCCAGTGGATAAGGAAAAATTAGGTAAAACTAAAACTATGGTACACACAAAAATAGATGCAATTAAATAGATTATTGTTGAGACCGCAAAAGCTTAGGTTCTTAGCTAGCCTTAGCAAAATTAGACGTTAGACAAATAGTTAGAAGAGAATCAAATTTGGATAGACCGTCTAATTTGTTTCTAACAATAAGTTAGATGATTTGATAAATTTGGTAGGTCCAAATCAACTATATAGGTTTATAGTTAACTTGGAAAAACTACAATGCTAAGACAAATAGTCAGAATTAGAGATAGATAGTTGAATTGTCCATGAGATAGCCTGTCAGGATTATTAATGAGAGAGATAATAAGGATTAGGCAAATAGTTATGATTGATTAATAATTATTATGTTTATTAACTACTATGATTGCATGTACAACATTATTGACAAACTGATTTGGCTGAGGATACTAGGGAAGGGAAAACCTATTCCACTCAGCGGTGTGGCGTCACTAGATATTTATATATTAAGTTAGCATATTATCATTCACATTAGATTGCTTGTTTGATTCGAAGTTTTTTCTCTCTTCTAACTCTTTGATGCTCGGTTGAGTAGCTTTGGAGTATGATTTCAGTTTTTAGGTCTTTTGGCAGATAAAGTTTGTGAAAATGTGCATAAGACAACAGGGCCGGCCCTGAGTATTTACGGGCCTAGTGCGGACCCAAAATTTTGGGCCCTTTTTTTTATGAAATTGAACTTAATTGAAAATATGTTTTTTCTACTGTGCATCTCCAGTGAGAAAATTGCGTGTTTCAGCAAATTCATAAAGCTTTTACCCACATTTTCAATCTGTCAACTAGAGGTCCACACAAGCCACATCTCCATTTTAATATATTGATTGATGTCAACAAAGTATACAATCATATCTACTTTTACATAGATAAATTACTATCAAGTACACACATCCTGACAAGAAAAAATAGCTCTAGTAAAGGTAATACAGTTTTTTTTTGGACCCCTGACCTAATGGGCCTTGTGCAGTCGCACGGCTCGCACTAGGCCAGGGCCGGCCCTGTAAGACAATCGCTAACTATTTAGAACTATTTTGGAGTCCATTATGTTTTTCTTAAATGTTGTAATAATTATTGTTGTTATGACTACTCTGATCAATCAAGTCGACATCTTCATCTGCCCCTCTTGATGTATATATATACTATCATTTTATCAGAAATTAGGGAAACGATTATGGAATTATGTATATAGTGAATATGAGATGAGAAATTGTGTTTAAATTTCATTTCATATTCACATATTATTGATATTGATATCATTAACACATCTGTGTTCGATTGCCAGAAATTAATTTTATTAATAATAGCAACATCTATATGGTTTAGTTTCGACCCTCAGAATGAAAGATATTACAAATTATTTTAGGGAGATTTTGACTGAGATCTCTATCAAATTTCAAAATACACATAACATCAATGCTGAATTAAATATGTAAACTAGGTCCATCATTTTTGGAGAACATCAAAAAACAATGTAAAAAACTTCCAAATTCCAAATTTATTTCAATTTATATTTATTTACATATTCAAATTCATGTAAGAAAATTAAATAATATATAGAAAACGGACAAAATAGACAAAAGACTAAGCTCCATGAAAACTTGCGGAAATATGTACAATTATTTAAAATATTGCTGATATATAAGCAATTATAACTAGTAGTTTGCGTAATTTTATCTGATTATTTGATGAATATTTCATAATTTCATAATTTATTTGGAATTATATTCAGTATCATATTTATTACAGAAAAAAATTTAATGCAAAACGAACACAAACAAAACAAACTATTTCCCATAAAAAAATTGTAGACAAATTCATAATTTTACAGAATAAATACATATCTCTCTGCAGTTGTTTTATGTTTGTAAACATTGGCTTATTGAGTGAATACTTGCAAATATGTCTGCAATTATTAAGTTAACGTTTGCTTATATGTCTATAATATTTATTATTTAAACGTAGACATTTCTGCATTTATTTTTTGACTTTACGCAGTTTCCTAATTTTAATATTTACAATTTTATGATGGGAATTTTTTTTATAAGGACAACTCAATTAAATAATTTATCCATAAGGACAAGGCACTGATAATTTAACGAGAAGGACAATTAATAGCCTAGCCCAACATAACGCCTTCTATTTTTTTTTCTCGTGTTCATTCAAATCTTTTTCTTCACGAACGCAAAAAGTACTTCCATCATTTGGTTTCAAATCGTATGATATAATTCAACAAAGAAAAAAATATCGACTGAATCTCCATCGTCAACATCTGCGACTATGGAAGGCACGAATTTGAGTGAAAACCATATAACCGCACCAAATATTGATCTAGTCGAAAAGGAATCGGCAAAAACATCCGAAACCGTCGCCGAATTTGCCGAAAATGTACAACCTAGACTCGAAACCCTAGGTCATAGAGAAAAACAGATTGCTCAAGTTCAAAAGCAAATTAAGGATCAAGTAGTGGAGAAAATTGCAGTAGGTGGATCAAAGAGAAGGTGATGAAAAAAATGATACTGTTAATGCACCAAACGAGCAACAAAGTGTGTTAGAAAAGCAAACTGATATTATTGGTGGAAAAAATGAGAAAAACAGATTGCTCAAGTTCAAAAGCAAATTAAGGATCAAGTAGTGGAGAAAATTGCAGTAGGTGGATCAAAGAGAAGGTGATGAAAAAAAATGATATTGTTAATGCACCAAACGAGCAACAAAGTGTGTTAGAAAAGCAAACTGATATTATTGGTGGAAAAAATGAGAAAAAAAGAGTAGTTGAAATAGAAAATGATACTGTTAGTAGAATGTCTAATTCAAAAAGATGCTGATAATGTTGATGCTCATAATGTGGAAGAAATCACAGTGACTAAATGTAACACCCCACCTCTGTCAGGGTCACTCTTGCAAGTACACTAGCTTCGGAGGGGTGTTGGACAAGGTAAACATGCATGCAGATATCACAAGACAGAACATATAAGTAAAACAGAGTAGTAAAGCAGCGGATAAAACTAGCATTTCAAAACCATAGTCAAGTTACATCAAAGTACTTGGTCATTATTTTCCCATAAAACAAAGTCTAGAACATAAACTGAAAACTGGAAAAACATAAAGTAACTATCCCCAAAGTAGCATAAGGCCATAGCATGCTCAAGTCCAAACCATACATGAGCTATCCAGAAAAGCAGCTAAAGATCCAGCTAGGTAACAGTGTTCCCACCTTAAAAACCTAGGTAACAGTCTCCTCAAGGTTGCCTCTTTCTCTACCTCCACGTCTTCAAGAATGCTTGGTTCAACCACCTCAGTGGACTCATGTAGGCACTTTCGGAGATGCGAGACATGAAAGACATTATGCACTCCGGCTAGCTTCTCAGGCAATTCCACCTTATAAGCCATCTTTCCAATTCTCTCTATGATAGGGAAGGGTCCTATGAACCTTGGTGCCAGTTTCCCAACTACTCCAAAACGTACCACATTACGCAAAGGAGAAACCTTCACGAAGACCATATCCCCAATTTCGAATTCCAAATCTGTCCTCCGCTTGTCAGCATAGGATTTCTGTCTGTCTTGGGCCGCATTCATCCGTCTTCTCACCAATTCAACTTTCTCGGATGTGTCCCGTATCATATCGGGCCCAAGTATAAGCTTATCCGTTGTCTCCCACCAACAAGATAATGACCTACATGGCCTCCCATACAAAGCTTCAAATGGTGTCATCCCTATGCTGGCTTGATAGCTATTATTATAAGAAAACTCTACAAGAAGAAGGTGGTCTTCCCAAGTACCACCAAAGTCAAGAACACATAGCCTCAAAAGATCTTCTAACACTCTATTCACCCTTTCGGTTTGGCCATCCGTCTGGGGGTGATAGGCTGTACTCAGATTCAATCGCGTACCCATCGCTTCTTGCACACTATTCCAGAACTGGCTAGTGAAAATTGAGTCACGATCGCTAACTATGCTAGAAGGAACTCCATGCAACTGCACTATCTCTCGAAGATAAATAGATGCTAGCCATGATGCGGTCCTCTTGCTCTTCACTGGGATGAAATGAGCAATCTTCGTAAGTCTATCAACTATGACCCATATGCTCGTATTCCCTTTCCTTGACCTAGGCAGTCCATCCACAAAATCCATAGAGATACTTTCCCACTTCCATTGCGGGACCTCCAATGGATGTAATAGCCCACCGGGTTTCTTTGACTCGGCTTTCACTTGTTGGCACACCATGCACTTTGAAACATACTCTGCTACATCTTTCTTCATTCCGGCCCAGAAGAAAATGCGCTTCATATCTCTATACATCTTATCTCCTCCAGGATGTATAGTCATCTTCGAGTGATATGCTTCTTCGAGAACTTTATGCACCAAGTCTCCTACTTGTGGAACGCATAGCCTTCCATCACACCTTAGCCAACCCTTGTCATCAATAGTATATCTAGCAAGGTGACTAGACGTCTCACCACGAATCAACTTGTCCATGACCTCGACTATCTGCGGGTCTCCTTTCTGGGAAGCCCCAACTTGATCAAGGAGTGTGGGTCTAAGCTCAAGGGATGCTAATGAACCCGTCATCGACTCAACAGCTGTTGTGAAATCAAAGGTTGCAAAGAACTCTAGGCTCCTCATCTCAACAAACAAGGGACTCAAAGTCAACCTACTTCTGCTTAATGCATCTGCCACAACATTACCCTTGCCCGGGGTATAAGCTATCTCAAAGTCATAAGATGCCAAGAATTCCATCCACCTTTGCTGCCTTAGATTCAGATCTTTCTACGAGAAGAGGTACTTGAGTGACTTGTGATCAGTATACAACTCAAACCTTTCGCCTAGAAGATAGTGGCGCCAGGATTTGAGTGCAAAGACGATCGCCGCCAACTCCAAATCATGAGTGGGATAGTTCTTCTCATGAACTTTAAGTTGCCTACCCCCATAACATATCACTCTTCCCTCTTGCATCAGAACAGCACCTAACCCCGTGCCACATGCATCTGTGTACACGGTAAACATCTTACCACTATCGGGTAATGCCAAAACTGGAGCTGTGGTAAGGGCCCTCTTGAGCCTTTGAAAAGCAAGCTCACACTCTAAGTCCCATGCAAAGACAAAGTTCTTCTTCGTCAACTTAGTAAGAGGGGCCGAAATCTTAGCAAAGTCCCTGATGAACTTCCTATAGTAGCCCGCAGACCGAGAAAGCTTCTTACTTCGGTTGCATTCCTAGGAGTCTTCCAGTCTTGAACTGCAACCACTTTCGCGGGATCCACCGCTATGCCTTGCTTAGAAACTATATGTCCAAGAAACCGAACTTCCCTTCTCCAGAAATGGCATTTGGAGAACTTGGCTTTCAACTGATGATCTCTCAGCGTATCCATCACTTCCTTGAGATGTCTGGCATGCTCTTCCTCATCCTTTGAGAAGATCAGGATATCATCCACGAAGACAACAACAAACTTGTTAAGGAACTCCCTGAACACCCTACTCATCAAATCTACGAAGTAGGAGGGTGCATTAGTTAAACTGAATGGCATAACAAGCCATTCAAAGAATCCATCTGGAGTCCTAAACGTAGTCTTATCAATACTATCCTCAGCCACTCTAAGATGATGGAATCCGGTGGCTAGATCGAGCTGAGAGAAAACAGAAGTACCAACAAGCTGGTCAAAGAGGTCATCAATCCTCGGTAACGGGTGCCTATTCTTCTTTGTCAGCTTGTTCAACTCTCGATAATCAACACATAGACGAAGCGAACCATCCGCCTTAGTAGCGAATACCACCGGAGAACCCCATTCAGAAATGCTTCGCCTAATAAATTTTTTCTCAAGCAGCTCCTTGATTTGCTTACTGAGCTCTCTTCTTTCTCGCGGGGCCATGTGCCTAACGGGCAATGATACTGGCTTGGCATTATCAACAAGATAAATGCGAAAATCTATCTCTCGTTTAGGGGGTAACCCCTTAATCTCTTCAAATACATCAGGATATTCTCGAACCACCCTTACTGATTGCAAATCATTGATGGACGAGTCAAGAGATTCCAGATAACATAACATGACGGGATCCAGCGGGTTGTAAGAAATCTCTAGGGTATTACCGAGGCGAGTCATGAGCCTCACCACCCTATGCTCACAATCGAGAATGGCTCCATAACTGGACAACCAATCCATGCCCAAGATCAACCCGTATCCCGTGAACCCGAGAACATAAGCATTACACGTGAATTCTACGGTCAAGATAGAAATCTTCAAATCCACACAAATCATAGATAAATGGGCGGAACCCCCAATTGGATTTGAAACACTGACGGGATCCTCAACTAGACTATTACTTAGGTGCAAACTTTCAACAATGTCAGAAGAAATAAAGGTATGCGATGCGCCAGAATCAAATAAAGTGCGAACAGGAAAGTCAGAAATATAAACAAGACTTTCTACAGAAATACTACCTCGGTCCTGAACTGGAGCAGTGTTGAGAGCATGCACTTGCCCTCCAGAAGGTCCTGCACGCTGATTCTGCCCTTGCCCTTGTCCTTGCTTCTTGGGGCAATCCTTGCTAAGATGTCCAGGCTCTCCACAGTGAAAGCATTCGCCCAACTTCCTCTTCTTCTTTCTGCAATCTTTGGCTATGTGCCCAACAATCCCACAGAAGTTGCATTTTCTTGGGTCCTTTGCCTTGGCCTTGTTGCCCTTGTTGTTCTTGTTGTTCTGATTGCTCTGATTTCCTCCCCACTTGGAGTCCGTCTTCTTGGTTTGAGTCTCATTAGTCTTAACATCCTTCTTGCCATTCTTATCGTCTCCTTGAAGCAATGCCATGTCTACTAGGCCTTCAAAAGTGGCCCCCATGGGTATATGAGATAGGGCTAAACCTTGTAATGACTCATTCAACCCTCGTGCAAAGCGTAAAGCCTTCTTCTGGGGAGTATTAACCATGTCCAAACCGAATCGAGCGAGTTGGTTAAACTTATTCACATACTCCCTCACTGTCATGTCCCCTTGCTTCAAAGATATAAAATTCTCCAATTGTAGATTCGCCTCAGCTGATGATAGAAACTTAAGCCCAAACCTCGTCCTAAAGTCGGCCCAAGTCTCTATAGGCCTAGTAGCATTGGTGACCTCCCACCAATAAGCAGCTTCTTCTTTTAATAGCCATGCTGCTAATAAAACCTTTCTATGGTCTTCCACATCAAAGATAGCGAAGAGATCTTCAGTTTCTTTCAACCAATTTTGTGCCTCCACAAAAGTCTCCGTCCCAATGAAATTCTTGCAACCCATCGCCTTAAAGTCCTTGCAAACCTTTGCGAAATCTGCTTGTGGATGTTGAGGAGGGGGAGGAGGAGGAGGAACCTCAGTTACGGTGGGGGTATTTGCTGGGCCCGCATCGTTGGCCCTAGCTTCCAAGTACCTCCGGAACCATCCGGGAATGGTTACTCCCTCGGGAAGGTTAAGATCGGCCATGCTGAAAAAGCAAAAGATAGATTTAGAACGAGGAAACGAAGGATAGTGCTAATGGCTTTTGGGGAATAGCCTTTTAAAATAAACTAGACTTTTCTTGGAAAATACTTAAATGGTTTTGAAAATAGTTTTCCAAAAAGGTAAGTTTTGAAAAACACTTTTGCTCAAATCTTGTAAACCTTAGGCTCTGATACCAAATGTAACAACCCACCTCCGCCAGGGTCACTTTTGCAAGTACACTAGCTTCGGAGGGGTGTTGGACAAGGTAAACATGCATGCAGATATCACAAGACAGAACATATAAGTAAAACAGAGTAGTAAAGCAGCGGATAAAACTAGCATTTCAAAACCATAGTCAAGTTACATCAAAGTACTTTGTCATTATTTTCCCATAAAACAAAGTCTAGAACATAAACTGAAAACTGGAAAAACATAAAGTAACTATCCCCAAAGTAGCATAACGCCATAGCATGCTCAAGTCCAAACCATACATGAGCTATCCAGAAAAGCAGCTAAAGATCCAGCTAGGTAACAGTGTTCCCACCTTGCAAACCTAGGGGGGGAATGGAAGAAAAGAGGCGAAAGAAAACGGGTCAGTCAAAAAGACTGGTAAGCCCTATCTACTATTAGTATAAAAACTAATAAAGTTAACTGGACATGTAAAGCAGAGATGAAACATGGGGTGATAACTGGCATGGTGAAGAGACAGATCAAGTGTGGCATCGCATATACAAGGTTAAGTTGCACCAAGTGTGTACTAGTAATCTATGTCAAGTATCAACAAGAAAAGATCCCTTGGCCCAATCTTGGCCCAACATCCCGAGATGACCTAGATCAAGGTCCAACAACACGGTCTAGTTGATCGGCTCCCTAAAAGCCTATCTCGTCAAGTGTCGGTGTCATACGGCCCAATCACGAAGTGTAGTCAAACTGTGCTAGGTCCACCCTAGGGTGTATCAAGCCCTAGTGTGCCAACCACGGACACAAATCAAGCACGCACAGTCTAAACCTACGGGTGCCAGTGTCTGCTTTTTCAACTCCGGACCATGTGCACGACCATAGTCCGCCTGAACCTACACCGGCGCACCTACTCAGCCGTCGTTTTGGTCGCTTACATGTCAGCCCAGTAATCGTGCCCCACCCTAGCCTAGTCCCTAGGGTATCATGATACAATCAAGAGGGTTACTGGTGAAAAGGACCACGTAACTAGGGTTTCTAACGGGTTAAATGTGGTTAACCCTACCCCCATCAAGTTGGTTAAGTGTACCCAAGGTTCATGACTTAACCCTATCAACCCATCGTGTCTAATCGGTTAAGTATTCAACTGGTCCATGACTTAACCCTATCATGTGGCATTAATTAATTTAATGCACCCAACCTCTCATATTAGACCTTGTTGTGGTTACTAGTTAAGTCAGGCGGGTCCGGGTAGCTTTACACCACAACTTGGTCTAACCTCGGGTTTAAAGTGCGACATGACCAACTACTCACATTGGGTCCTATTGCTTGTAGCCACTAGTTAAGCCGGTCGGTTCCGGGTAGATTTATGCTACAAACTCAACCCAACCTCGAGTTGGCCACACTCATATTTTCTAAGTGTCATGTCCATTATTATGTTTACAAACATAATCACAAGTCAATGTTCATGTCATATTTTAAAATCATGTTTCATGTCATTGATATTACCCAAACCCAACGCATTCCCATCGCATGTACGTTTCGCATAACATAACATAGATCAAATGGGGGAACTTGGCAAAACATGACAAAAAGGGCATAAGGTAATAAGGTTGGCCACAAGTTAAACATGGTGGCATATGAGGCATAAATGTGTTCATTTAAACTTGCATGTTACATTATGAGCCTCAAAACATGCATACCATTCAAACTTAGCAAATAGGTGAAACATGATTATAAATGACATAGGATGATAGCTAGCGATTCGCATATAACACCATATGCAAGATAACATAATGTTTATGAGAGATCATGAACTTGCATATTACATTATAAGCCTCAAAACATGCATGATATCAAACTTTAGCAAATAGGTGAAACATGATCATAAATGACATAGGATGGTGGCTAGTGATTCGCATATAACATCATATGCAAGATAACACAAGGTTTATGAGAGTTTCTATGTTGCTTTATGCAACATTTCAAATCAAAGCTCATAGCTTTCTATGCATAAGGTAAAGGTGATAGCTTTACAAACATGCATAGAATATATTTATGCATAACATGATAGGATCAAAGCACATATCATACTTAGGCCCAAACTCAACTTGCAACATGTCATATTTAACTTCATAGTTAGAATCTAAGAGTAGTATAGGGCTTACAATGCTATGAAGACTTATAAAATATAAATAAGATTGAGACGAAGCCACTAGCAACTCTAAAGACCCCCAAATAGCAAGCTTCAATTAAAACCCTTGAGAAATTAGAAGAAGATCCTTGCTTTGATGAAGAAAGATTGAACTTTGGCCTTAGAAACTCTCAAATAAGCTTAGGAACTCTCATATGAATGAAGATGGAGGCTATGACAAGAGGGTGGAGACCATGATTAAACATTTTGGCATAGTTTAGTTGTAGGATTGATTTATGATGACTTAGGCTAGGTATTAGGGTCTTTTTATAGGTGATTAGGTTAGTTTAGACCATAGGATTAACCCTAATTCAGATCTGGGCCACCAATTCACGTCACTAGCCTCCAAACATGTCTTGAGAAATAGGTTAGGTGCACCCAGGCCAGACTGGCCGACCACCCAAGTCGACAGGGGTGTCGACTGGGCAGTCGACGCAGCCTTGGGTGTGTCGACTCCCAAGTCGACACCCCTGTCGACTTGGGAAGTGGCGGGATCTTTTCCCGCCTACCTGCCCAGCTGAATTTGAAATCTGTTTTTAAATTTAGATTTTCTGAAAACTTCCATGGGCCTTAACTGGGTCATACGGACTCCGATTTTCGAAAACTCGGACTCTATTTCACTTATTTTTCCGAGACAAAAGCAATGGCACAGCCCGTTTCCCTTGATTCAGATTTTATCATTGAATTCTGCCTTGATTTATGTTATAACTTGTTATTCAAAATATGGGTTGTTACATCCTCCCTACCTTAAAGGATTTCGTCCCCGAAATCTCTAAGTTAGGAAGAACGTATCCTACCATCCATCATCCATCTACTCAAAACATCATCCACGTGCAGTCAATGTCCTTAACAAATTCTAAATGTTGTATGATTATATGCAAAGGTGTGTGTATATGTACTTATCAAATGCGAAAATCAGGCGGTTACTGATCCAGTAGACCCCCTTAATGCAAAGTATGTTAGAGAAATAAGTCCATATGTATGCAAAATCCTAACATAATTTATAATCTCTACATGAGTGCACATAACATTCATCCATATGCAACATCCACGTGATAGCATAACAAGTTTCATCCATGAATAAGTATCAGCACTCATGCATATGCAATATGAAAGTGTGTGAGCCGATCTTAGTGCCTAATGTGTATCATGCATCCACGAGTATCCACTTGCAAACACATGCAACCACATGCAAACATCAAGCATAACATGTTTCAAATACATGTTTCATCCAAAGGGTTTCTACTTAAGGTTCTCATGACAAGGTTAACGAGATAACAAGATAAACAGGATAAACATGGATAGCAAAAAGGAAGACATGTAAAAGGAAAAGAGGTCGAGAATGTACCCTCAAAAAGAAATGGATAAAGCCCACGCATCTTCTCCTCGGTTTCCCAAGTTGCATCCTCTTCGGCTTCACTCCACTGAACTTTCACCAATTTGACTTCTCGATTTCTTAGCTTCTTGATCTCTGTTCCAAAGAAACGAATCGGAGCTCTCCTCAAGGTTGCCTCTTTCTCTACCTCCACGTCTTCAAGAATGCTTTGTTCAACCACCTCAGCGGACTCATGTAGGCACTTTCGGAGATGCGAGACATGAAAGACATTATGCACTCCGGCTAGCTTCTCGGGCAATCCCACCTTATAAGCCATCTTTCCAATTCTCTCTATGATAGGGAAGGGTCCTACGAACCTTGGTGCTAATTTCCCAACTGCTCCAAAACGTACCACATTACGCAAAGGAGAAACCTTCACGAAGACCATATCCCCAATTTCGAATTCCAAATCAGTCCTACGCTTGTCAGCATAGGATTTCTGTCTGTCTTGGGCCACTTTCATCCGTCTTCTCACCAATTCAACTTTCTCAGATGTGTCCCGTATCATATCGGGCCCAAGTATAAGCTTATCCGTTGTCTCCCACCAAGATAGTGACCTACACGGCCTCCCATACAAAGCTTCAAATGGTGCCATCCCTATGCTGGCTTGATAGCTATTATTATAAGCAAACTCTACAAGAGGAAGGTGGTCTTCCCAAGTACCACCAAAGTCAAGAACACATAGCCTCAAAAGATCTTCTAGCACTCTATTCACCCTTTCGGTTTGGCCATCCGTCTGGGGGTGATAGGATGTACTCAGATTCAATCGCATACCCATCGCTTCTTGCAAACTATTCCAGAACTGGCTAGCGAAAATTGGGTCACGATCGCTAACTATGCTAGAAGGAACTCCATGCAACCGCACTATCTCTCGAAGATAAATAGATGCTAGCCATGATGCGGTCCTCTTGCTCTTCACTGGGATGAAATGAGCAATCTTCGTAAGTCTATCAACTATGACCCATATGATCGTATTCCCTTTCCTTGACCTAGGCAGTCCATCCACAAAATCCATAGAGATACTTTCCCACTTCCATTGCGGGACCTCCAATGGATGTAATAGCCCACCGGGTTTCTTTGACTCGGCTTTCACTTGTTGGCACCCCATGCACTTTGAAACATACTCTGCTACATCTTTCTTCATTCCGGCCCAGAAGAAAATGCGCTTCATATCTCTATACATCTTATCTCCTCCAGGATGTATAGTCATCTTCGAGTGATGTGCTTCTTCGAGAACTTTATGCACCAAGTCTCCTACTTGTGGAACGCATAGCCTTCCATCACACCTTAGCCAACCCTTGTCATCAATAGTATATCTAGCAAGGTGACTAGACGTCTCACCACGAATCAACTTGTCCATGACCTCGACTATCTGCGGGTCTCCTTTCTGGGAAGCCCCAACTGGATCAAGGAGTGTGGGTCTAAGCTCAAGGGATGCTAATGAACCCGTCATCGACTCAACAGCTGTTGTGAAATCAAAGGTTGCCAAGAACTCTAGGCTCCTCATCTCAACAAACAAGGGACTCAAAGTCAACCTACTTCTGCTTAATGCATCCGCCACAACATTACCCTTGCCCGGGGTATAAGCTATCTCAAAGTCATAAGATGCCAAGAATTCCATCCACCTTTGCTGCCTTAGATTCAGATCTTTCTACGAGAAGAGGTACTTGAGTGACTTGTGATCAGTATACAACTCAAACCTTTCGCCTAGAAGATAGTGGCGCCAGGATTTGAGTGCAAAGACGATCGCCGCCAACTCCAAATCATGAGTGGGATAGTTCTTCTCATGAACTTTAAGTTGCCTACCCCCATAACATATCACTCTTCCCTCTTGCATCAGAACAGCACCTAACCCCGTGCCACATGCATCTGTGTACACGGTAAACATCTTACCACTATCGGGTAATGCCAAAACTGGAGCTGTGGTAAGGGCCCTCTTGAGCCTTTGAAAAGCAAGCTCACACTCTAAGTCCCATGCAAAGACAAAGTTCTTCTTCGTCAACTTAGTAAGAGGGGCCGAAATCTTAGCAAAGTCCCTGATGAACTTCCTATAGTAGCCCGCAGACCGAGAAAGCTTCTTACTTCGGTTGCATTCCTAGGAGTCTTCCAGTCTTGAACTGCAACCACTTTCGCGGGATCCACCGCTATGCCTTGCTTAGAAACTATATGTCCAAGAAACCGAACTTCCCTTCTCCAGAAATGGCATTTGGAGAACTTGGCTTTCAACTGATGATCTCTAAGCGTATCCATCACTTCCTTGAGATGTCTGGCATGCTCTTCCTCATCCTTTGAGAAGATCAGGATATCATCCACGAAGACAACAACAAACTTGTTAAGGAACTCCCTGAACACCCTACTCATCAAATCTACGAAGTAGGCGGGTGCATTAGTTAAACCAAATGGCATAAAAAGCCATTCAAAGAATCCATCTGGAGTCCTAAACGCAGTCTTATCAATACTATCCTCAGCCACTCTAAGATGATGGAATCCGGTGGCTAGATCGAGCTGAGAGAAAACAGAAGTACCAACAAGCTGGTCAAAGAGGTCATCAATCCTCGGTAACGGGTGCCTATTCTTCTTTGTCATCTTGTTCAACTCTCGATAATCAACACATAGACGAAGCGAACCATCCGCCTTAGTAGCGAATACCACCGGAGAACCCCATTCAGAAATGCTTCGCCTAATAAATTTTTTCTCAAGCAGCTCCTTGATTTGCTTACTGAGCTCTCTTCTTTCTCGCGGGGCCATGTGCCTAACGGGCAATGATACTGGCTTGGCATTATCAACAAGATAAATGCGAAAATATATCTCTCGTTTAGGGGGTAACCCCTTAACCTCTTCAAATACATCAGGATATTCTCGAACCACCCTTATTGATTGCAAATCATTGATGGACGAGTCAAGAGATTCCAGATAACATAACATGACGGGATCCAGCGGGTTGTAAGAAATCTCTAGGGTATTACCGAGACGAGTCATGAGCCTCACCACCCTATGCTCACAATCGAGAATGGCTCCATAACTGGACAACCAATCCATGCCCAAGATCAACCCGTATCCCGTGAACCCGAGAACATAAACATTACACGTGAATTCTACGGTCAAGATAGAAATCTTCAAATCCACACAAATCATAGATAAATGGGCGGAACCCCCAATTGGATTTGAAACACTGACGGGATCCTCAACTAGACTATTACTTAGGTGCAAACTTTCAACAATGTCAGAAGAAATAAAGGTATGCGATGCGCCAGAATCAAATAAAGTGCGAACAGGAAAGTCAGAAATATAAACAAGACTTTCTACAGAAATACTACCTCGGTCCTGAATTGGAGCAGTGTTGAGAGCATGCACTT
Organism: Allium sativum; assembly: GCA_030737875.1. NCBI lineage: Eukaryota > Viridiplantae > Streptophyta > Magnoliopsida > Asparagales > Amaryllidaceae > Allium > Allium sativum. The sequence continues at coordinate 992,053,907 of CM060910.1, read as the reverse complement.
GCCCTCCAGAAGGTCCTGCACGCTGATTCTGCCCTTGCCCTTGTCCTTGCTTCTTGGGGCAATCCTTGCTAAGGTGTCCAGGCTCTCCACAGTGAAAGCATTTGCCCAACTTCCTCTTCTTCTTTTTGCAATCTTTTGCTATGTGCCCAACAATCCCACAGAAGTTGCATTTTCTTGGGTCCTTTGCCTTGGCCTTGTTGCCCTTGTTGTTCTTGTTGTTCTGATTGCTCTGATTTCCTCCCCACTTGGAGTCCGTCTTCTTGGTTTGAGTCTCATTAGTCTTAACTTCCTTCTTGCCATTCTTATCGTCTCCTTGAAGCAATGCCATGTCTACTAGGCCTTCAAAAGTGGCCCCCATGGGTATATGAGATAGGGCTAAACCTTGTAATGGCTCATTCAACCCTCGTGCAAAGCGTAAAGCCTTCTTCTGGGGAGTATTAACCATGTCCAAACTGAATCGAGCGAGTTGGTTAAACTTATTCACATACTCCCTCACTGTCATGTCCCCTTGCTTCAAAGATATAAACTTCTCCAATTGCAGATTCGCCTCATCTGGTGATAGAAACTTAAGCCCAAACCTCGTCCTAAAGTCGGCCCAAGTCTCTATAGGCCTAGTAGCATTGGTGACCTCCCACCAATAAGCAGCTTCTTCTTTTAATAGCCATGCTGCTAATAAAACCTTTCTATGGTCTTCCACATCAAAGATAGCGAAGAGATCTTTAGTTTCTTTCAACCAATTTCGTGCCTCCACAAAAGTCTCCATCCCAATGAAATTCTTGCCGCCCATCGCCTTAAAGTCCTTGCAAATCTTTGCGAAATCTGCTTGTGGATGTTGAGGAGGGGGAGGAGGAGGAGGAACCTCAGTTATGGTGGGGGTATTTGCTGGGCCCGCATCGTTGGCCCTAGCTTCCAAGTACCTCTGGAACCATCCGGGAATGGTTACTCCCTCGGGAAGGTTAAGATCGGCCATGCTGAAAAAGGAAAAGATAGATTTAGAATGAGGAAACGAAGGATAGTGCTAATGGCTTTTGGGGAATAGCCTTTTAAAATAAACTAGACTTTTCTTGGAAAATACTTAATTGGTTTTGAAAATAGTTTTCCGAAAAGGTAAGTTTTTAAAAACACTTTTGCTCAAATCTTGTAAACCTTAGGCTCTGATACCAAATGTAACACCCCACCTCCGCCAGGGTCACTCTTGCAAGTACACTAGCTTCAGAGGGGTGTTGGACAAGGTAAACATGCATGCAGATATCACAAGATAGAACATATAAGTAAAACAGAGTAGTAAAGCAGCGGATAAAACTAGCATTTCAAAACCATAGTCAAGTTACATCAAAGTACTTGGTCATTATTTTCCCATAAAACAAAGTCTAGAACATAAACTGAAAACTGGAAAAACATAAAGTAACTATCCCCAAAGTAGCATAAGGCCATAGCATGCTCAAGTCCAAACCATACATGAACTATCCCGAAAAGCAGCTAAAGATCCAGCAAGGTAACAGTGTTCCAACCCCGCAAACCTTGGGGGGGAGGGAACGGAAGAAAAGAGGCGAAAGAAAACGGGTCAGTCAAAAAGACTGGTAAGTCCTATCTACTATTAGTATAAAAACTAATAAAGTTAACTGGACATGTAAAGCAGAGATGAAACATGGGGTGATAACTGGCATGGTGAAGAGACAGATCAAGTGTGGTATCTCATATACAAGGTTAAGTTGCACCAAGTGTGTACTAGTATTCTATGTCAAGTATCAACAAGAAAAGATCCCTCGGCCCAATCTTGGCCCAACATCCCGAGATGACCTAGATCAAGGTCCAACAACACGGTCTAGTTGATAGGCTCCCTAAAAGCCTAACTCGTCAAGTGTCGGTGTCATACGGCCCAATCACGAAGTGTAGTCAAACTGTGCTAGGTCCACCCTAGGGTGTATCAAGCCCTAGGGTGCCAACCACGGACACAAATCAAGCACGCACAGTCTAAACCTACGGGTGCCCGTGTCTGCTTTTTCAACTCCGGACCATGTGCACGACCATAGTCCGCCTGAACCTACACCGGCGCACCTACTCAGCCGTCGTTTTGGTCGCTTACATGTCAGCCCAGTAATCGTGCCCCACCCTAGCCTAGTCCCTAGGGTATCATGATACAATCAAGAGGGTTACTGGTGAAAAGGACCACGTAACTAGGGTTTCTAACGGGTTAAATGTGGTTAACGCTACCCCATCAAGTTGGTTAAGTGTACCCAAGGTTCATGACTTAACCCTATCAACCCATCATGTCTAATCGGTTAAGTATTCAACTGGTCCATGACTTAACCCTATCATGTGGCATTAATTAATTTAATGCACCCAACCTCTCACATTAGACCTTGTTGTGGTTACTAGTTAAGTCGGGCAGGTCCGGGTAGCTTTACACCACAACTTGGTCTAACCTCGGGTTTCAAGTGGGACATGACCAACTACTCACATTGGGTCCTATTGCTTGTAGCCACTAGTTAAGCCGGTCGGTTCCGGGTAGATTTATGCTATAAACTCAACCCAACCTCGAGTTGGCCACACTCATATTTTCTAAGTGTCATGTCCATTATTATGTTTACAAACATAATCACAAGTCAATGTTCATGTCATATTTTAAAATCATGTTTCATGTCATTGATATTACCCAAACCCAACGCATTCCCATCGCATGTACGTTTCGCATAACATAACATAGATCAAATGGGGGAACTTGGCAAAACATGACAAAAAGGGCATAAGGTAATAAGGTTGGCCACAAGTTAAACATGGTGGCATATAAGGCATAAATGTGTTCATTTAAACTTGCATGTTACATTATGAGCCTCAAAACATGCATACCATTCAAACTTAGAAAATAGGTGAAACATGATTATAAATGACATAGGATGATAGCTAGCGATTCACATATAACACCATATGCAAGATAACATAAGGTTTATGAGAGATCATGAACTTGCATGTTACATTATAAGCCTCAAAACATGCATGATATCAAACTTTAGCAAATAGGTGAAACATGATCATAAATGACATAGGATGGTGGCTAGTGATTCGCATATAACATCATATGCAAGATAACACATGGTTTATGAGAGTTTCTATGTTGCTTTATGCAACATTTCAAATCAAAGCTCATAGCTTTCTATGCATAAGGTAAAGGTGGTAGCTTTACAAACATGCATAGTATATATTTATGCATAACATGATAGGATCAAAGCACATATCATACTTAGGCCCAAACTCAAATTGCAACATGTCATATTTAACTTCATAGTTAGAATCTAAGAGTAGTATAGGGCTTACAATGCTATGAAGACTTATAAAATATAAATAAGATTGAGACGAAGCCACTAGTAACTCTAAAGACCCCCAAATAGCAAGCTTCAATTAAAACCCTTGAGAAATTAGAAGAAGATCCTTGCTTTGATGAAGAAAGATTGAACTTTGGCCTTAGAAACTCTCAAACAAGCTTAGGAACTCTCATATGAATGAAGATGGAGGCTATGACAAGAGGGTGGAGGCCATGATTAAACATTTTGGCATAGTTTAGTTGTAGGATTGATTTATGATGACTTAGGCTAGGTATTAGGGTCTTTTTATAGGTGTTTAGGTTAGTTTAGACCATAGGATTAACCCTAATTCAGATCTGGGCCATCAATTCACGTCACTAGCGTCCAAACATGTCTTGAGAAATAGGTCAGGTGCACCCAGGCCAGACTGGCCGAACACCCAAGTCGACAGGGGTGTCGACTGGGCAGTCGACAAAGCCTTGGGTGTGTCGACTCCCAAGTCGACACCCCTGTCGACTTGGGAAGTGGCGGGATCTTTTCCCACCTACCTGCCCAGCTGAATTTGAAATCTGTTTTTAAATTTAAATTTTCTGAAAACTTCCATGGGCCTTAACTGGGTCATACGGACTCCGATTTTCGAAAACTCGTACTCTATTTCGCGTATTTTTCTGAGACGAACGCAATGGCACAGCCCGTTTCCCTTGATTCAGATTTTATCATTGAATTCTGCCTTGATTTATGTTATAACTTGTTGTTCAAAATATGGGTTGTTATACTAAACGTGGTAGAGTGGTAACTATGGAGACAAGGTCGAAAAGGTGTAATGATCCAAAAATATTAGCAGTAATGGCAAAGAAGAAGAGAAAAGAAGCCAAAAAATAAGGTAATTGATATCGTTAATAAGAAAAAGTTGTATTGTTTTTTATATTGTCTAACAATAATGGTCATTTTAAGCAGGATAAAGCTCAGGGAAAAGGCAAAACAGTCCAGGCAAAGGAATCTGGAGATAATGGAGAGAATTCTGTAAATTAATTGTTATTGTTATATTATTCAATTTAGGAAAATGATTATACTTGTGCTAGAAAAATGATATTGTGAATTTAGGAAAATTGTGAGGTTTGACACATCAAACTAATACAACTAGGTTAACATTATAACAATAAAGCATTGATGTTGTGTTAATAAATTTATGTTGTTGAAGTTTATTCAAAACCGCTATTAATTTTGAACTTATTCATTAACATTAATTGTGGAATGATACCTATTAGATACTGTTAGATAAAATAGAAGAAATGATATATAGCAAAGAGGAGAAATGATACTTTTACATTGTAATAGAGTTAAGAAATGATACCTTTACTCTAGAAAAAATTGATAGCTATAGATATATAAAAATGATAACCATAAACTGTGCACTTTAAATGTTGTAGAAACTGATATGTAAGGTGAGATAAAAATGACACGCACTCACTTTACAACATAAAAACTGCTACGTGCAATATTGAAAAAATGATGCTGACATGTGTAAAGATAATTATTAATTAGAAGAATGATTTTTTTTTATGCATAACATTTACTTTTGATACTTTTAAATCTTATTATCTAGTTCAATAAGGTTTTTTTATTTGTTAACCAGGATGGTTATTTTGCTAATCCACGGCCAAGAGATATTAAGTTGACTATATCAACAGAGAATAAAAAAGAGTTAGTTGTCAATGAGAAAACAAAAGGTTATACGGCATATAGACGAGGTTTGCAAGGCGCATACAAAATGATAAAATTGGTAAACGAAAAGAAAGCTTTGAAAAAAAAACAAACCGAGTTATTGAAACGAACGCCATTCTACGAATTTTTATGTGCATTTTATGATAAAAAAATCGTTGAAAGAGTGCAAGAAACATCAATAGAATTTGGATGTATTGTATTCTTGCTACTCAACAGAGGAAGAATCTTTTGTGTTTGGTGAAAGTAGAATGAAAATATGTTCGAAAGATATAATCTTATTAATCAACATGTCATTGGAAGGTAGAGATATAGAAAAGACTCCAAAGATGACAAATAGGACTATATCAACTGAGTTCAAAGATTTTGTTTCAAGGAACTTGGGAAATGCATTGTTTATTACCAGGAATTTAATAGAAAAGAGAATTAAGGAAAAAGTAGGAAAGAAAAAATAAGCAGTTTGAAGAAGACTTTCCATTGCTTCTTATAATGTTTATACAGGAAATTTGTGTGAAGGACAAAAAAAGCAAAAAGTTTGCCCAAAAGGACAAGAGCCAAAAAATTTGCTCAAAAGACCAACTTTTAGTGTAAAGTGGAAAAACAAGGAGCCTCCCTTAACTCCACCATTTGCACTAGAAAATGTCCTTTTGGACAAATTTTTTGGCCCTTGTCCTTCTGAGCAAACTTTTTGCTCTTTTTGTCCTTGTGGCAAAAATCCCCATGTTTATATTACTCACCTTCTTCTTTCACAAAAACCAGTAGAAACTAAGATGGGTTTTATTCTATTCATGTTGGATGTGAACAAGATGAATTCAGTTCCTTGGCCGAAAATAATCTGTTCGAATTTTACAAAGTTTGTAAAATGTTTCATCGATAAGCCGAGGGATATGTCTGGTTGTTCGATGCTTCCGTTGGTAAGATTTTTTTTTTTACAATATTATTACTCTTAAACTAAACATAAAACAATGATTTCAGTTATAAATATATTTATTTTGTATATGCAGTATGTGATGTGCGAGAAGATATCTCTAATTAAGCAATGAAGAAACTTTGTGACGGCCGCCTTGTACCAGTCGACACCCAATGAGTTGCGCTATGACTGGGCGCGACTAATACTGGACAATCGCCAAGGATTGAAGTAAGGAAACCCATATAACCTATTGTATATCTCACAGCACATGGAATAAATATAATAATAACATAAATCATGATATAAAACAGGTGAGACAGTGTATGAGCTGAAAATTGAATCATAAATATCAGAGTAGTAGATTCATATTTTACAGCGAAATAGCTAATAAGTCATAAGTACATCTCCAAAATACTGTCTCTAAACCAGATACACTACTATTCCCCAAAGTAGTGATCCACGAAAGCAATAGGGATAAGAATATATATATAGTACGTAGAAGCCTCCTGCTCGTCTTCGACCAGCTAGTCGAGCACACTAACCTGTCTCTAGTCTGCTCGTTTAAGAGCACCCAGAGTAATAAGAAGCAATGCATAAAACTCCAGGTTAGACAAAGTCTGGTGTGAGAGATAGTGATATTATTCAATAAATAAGATAATACAAAAGGTATGAAGAGCCATACGTGACCTGACCCTACATCCAAAGTGTTAGCACAGATAATCATGTACTCTACTCTATGGCAATAATGATACCAAGTGTAAGTGGAAGTGTGTCATTGTGATAGAAATCATCCAAATCATAGCAAACATCCTTGCGTTTACTCAGTGTATTGAGCATACAATATTCGATACTTTGGACGCCAAATCAATCGAGACACTAGTGGGCCCTACCGCATGAGCTCTGAAAAGGTCGGTTGTGTACGACTTGTGCAGGATCTTATAATATGGCTATGCGGAATGTATGTGATAACTTAAGCTATTCAATAGTTATGCGAATAATTATTCGCAAACAATATATATATCACAAATAACTATAAATGCAGTAAAGTAAAGTAAAGTAGAGTAATGACACCAGGATTTTTATACTGGTTCGGACCTCCAGTCCTACGTCCAGTCCCGAAGCTCCTCTTCGGCTTTTCACTAAACAACACCCTCGCTTCACCCGGAGGAACAGGTTCACAACTACTTGATTTACGGGCTACAAGTTTACCCACTTGATTTCACGGGCTACAAGCTTACCCACTTGATTTCACGGGCTACAAGCTTACCCACTTGATTTCACGGGCTACAAGCTTACCCACTTGATTTCACGGGCTACAAGCTTACCCACTTGATTTCACGGGCTACAAGCTTACCCACACAGGACAATTACAAGAGTTTGACTTCTGACTGTGTTCTTCTTTCAACACTGATTTGCCAACGATTGAGTACACCCTTCCTATAATCTTATCCTCAAATGAAATTTGATGTTTAGAAAGATTAGGAAGTATAATATCGAATTGAATCACAAGTGTATGAAATATGCTTGGAGATTCAACCGATAAAATGAATGCTTTTTGAGTGCTTTTTGAACGAGAAGAATATTGCAAGATAGATCAGAAAATAGAGAGAAATTTCGGTGATTTGGATGATTGTAAAATCATGTATTTATAGAGATCGAGAGGTTGCAAATGTTGGTGAAAAGATGCATCTAAAAGGAGTGATTATTCATGAAGAAAAATGGATGCAACTTTTGAAGAAAGAAGATGACTTTTCAATATAACGGTCAAAATTCAAAAACCTGTTGACCTATAGAATTTTATAGGTCGACATGTTTTTAGCCGTTGGAATTCAAAAACCTGTTGACCTATAAAATTTTATAGGTCGACCTATTTTTGACCGTTACAATTTAAAAACCTGTTGACCTATAAAAAATTGTAGGTCGACATGTTTTTGGTCATATGCATAAAAAATGTCTTCATGAGTAGTATTTTCAAACAATTAGAAGTATGATTATTTGAGGATAGATTTTAACATTTTATAACTCTAAATAATCAACTTTTAACCTATGAAGTCATCTTGTCTTCTTTTTGTCGATGTAGAAGCTTCTTCTTGTCATAAATCAAAATAACCATCGACGCTTCGACTCAACATTCTCCCCCTTTTTGATTGATGACAACCTGGCATAATAAAGGTATTGTTCCTTGTATATTGCTCCCCCTGTATATATGCTCCCCCTGAATTATATAATCTGCATAACACTTGTTAGTAACGTTTTCTCCCCCTTTGTCATCGACAAAAAAGGTTTTCATAATAATGCATAAGAAAACAATAATTTACAGAGATACCATACTACTAAAAATCCATAGAATATTGTACGAGTTACAAGTCAAACCAAACGAGCACAAGGAGATAGTATAGTTAATACAAAACAAATGAAATAGAAGTTCATAGATCAAAGCGTAAGAAATCATGCGTAGAGACTATTGTGGTGATTGTGGAGGCCAATCAGAATCACTATCTTCTCCTTCGTCCTTGTCACCTTCCTCCTCTCGTTCCTCATCATCACTGTTACTATCATCGTCATGAGTTCCCTCCTCAATGTGTGACATTCCACGACCTAGCATGTGTTGAGTACTTGCTCCCGAACTCATACCTTCTTCAGAGGAAGACCATGTAAATGTAGGCGGCATTGGACGTTTAACTGGGTCTTGAGCAAGTGGTGCGGAGGTCGAAGCACAAGAGATGGCTTCCCAAATCGTCCCAAAGAAAGATTTCAATTTATTGAACCGCTTATCAAGTTTAGAATCTAAGCGGTCGAGTTTATTATCGGTTCTTTTAAGCCTAGCTTCAAGTAAGAACTGATTTCGGGCGATTTGCTCAAGTGTATCCTTAGTAGAAGAAGTAGGAGGCGGAATCACAACATCTTCAGGCCTATGAGTAGGAACTTGAGAAGTGGAAGTTTGTGGAGGTGGAGGTGGTCCTTGTTCAACATATTGTTCAAAAGGAATAATATTCAAATATGGAATTGGAAGCTTCATCCTCTTTTTAGAAGCTTTATCAATACATTTTGGTATTGATATTCTTGATGGAGGAGATCTTACGCCACATTCCATGAGGCAACGCATAATATACTCGTTATAAAACAAGTGAGGCCTTGAGCGTTTATTAACCATCAAAATCTCGTCAAATATCATCGCAACCCAATTCACTCTGATATTTGCATAAATGGCATATAGTGCCTTAAAGTTTTCTTTGTATACCGCATCAAAATTTCCGGTTCTAGGAAGAAGAGAATGTGTGGTACAAAGGTGTAGAACTCTAGCGGATGGTCTTAGATTAATACCTTTAGTACTTGACTTATGGTCTTCAATAAAAAGGTGACTATATTTATCACGAATATGAATAGGGCAGAACTCACTAGTAAATTGAATTCCATCATTGTGGGTTCGAAGAATTTCTGCCATTCGATCTTTGGAGAGAAAGATGTGTTGGCCACACACCACTGACCATAAGCAATCATCAGAATTTTGAGGCTTAAATTTGTCTAAATTGAGATTAGCATAGAATAATTTTATCAAAATATGGCTTATCTCAACATGATTGTCTTCAAAATTTAGAAGAGACTCTATACCCGCTCTGTCTGATAGATCACTAACGTCGTAGAGGACGAAATCAGAGAATTTGAGAAAGGATCCGTGGTGAATTGTATAGTCTTTTCATCTTGTTCCATCTCTTCACCGCAAGAGGATCCATTAGCCATTGTTTGATTTGAGTATCAATAGGTTGAACAGGAGTTTGAGAAGATGATGTTTTGGACTTCTTTTGCTTTGGGGCCATTGATTCCTTTTGGAAGATTGATTAAAGAATTTTTGAAGTAGGGTTTTTAACAAGGAAGACAATGAAAAAAGATGACCTTTGGTGAAGGGATATAAGATTTAAAAAGGAAAGGACGTGTTGATTGGTGAAAACTCAAAAATCAGCGAAACCGGTCGACAGCTAATAATGGACCGGTCGACAGTTTGAAGTTCTGAAAAAAAAATTATACAAAATTTTGTTAAGACCGGTCGACAGGTGATATAGGGGCGGTCGACCGTTAAAAGTTCTGGAAATATTGGAGAATACGATTTTAAATGGACCGGTCGACAGGTTATATTAGGGCAGTCGACAGGAAAAAGTTCTGGAAAGATTGGCCATATAAATTATAAATGACCGGTCGACAGGGTAGAAAGTAGGCGGTCGACCGGAAAAAGTTCTGGATGAAAATGTATAAGATTTTGACTTGATCGGTCGACAGGTGTTTTTGTAGCGGTCGACCGGTAATAGTTCTGGTTGAAAATGAATTTTAATTTGAACTATGGCGGTCGACAGGATTTATAATATTGTTTTTCTGGATTTGAGAAGAATAGAAACGAGATTTTATTCAAAACAAAATGTTTTTAGAACAACCAAAATATTTGAATGACAAAATACAAAATTATTTTCAGAAAAAATTTTAAACGATATAAATTATCTCCTTGGCTCCCATGCATTCTTCGGTTCCCAAGGATTGAACCGTCCACTAGCTCCTTCATTGTTTTGATAATTTCTATCCCATGAGTTCGGAGTTCGTGAAGACGATGGTATTGGAACTGGCTCATGAACATTATGTCGGTCAGAGCCACAGAAGAGAGTAGCTAATCGTTCGAGGTAAGTCAAACGAGAAGTCGTCAGTTTCTGCTCGTAAAACATTTGTTGTTGATAGTAGTGCATCTCGTCTATCTTTTCTTTAGTACGGGGAGAACAGAACAACATCTTCTTGCTTCTCTTAGGAGTAGGCGTAGTTCCCGGAGTACGAGAAGGTGGATGATAACCAGGTGGATGCTCTGGTGTTTTTGGGGAGTTATATTCAGTCGGTTCGGAACTTGTAATCGAAATGTGTGAATTTTCAGCACATTTCTCACAAATATGAGCCATATATTTTTAAAAAAAAAATATGAATGAATAAAATTGAGGTAATGTTTTCAGAACGCACTCAAATATGATATATATATAGAGAAATATTTCTATTTATAGAATATGAATTTCACCATAGTTCATTTCACCGTAGAAATTTTCTCTACTATGTATAGTTAATGTTAGTTTCTGTAGATGAACTCTTTTAAGTTATATATATATATATATATATATATATATATATATCCTTTAATTTTCGAGTTCACTTTTAGATACTAAACCTAGCTCTCTACGCAACTTAATGAAACATGATTCTTGTAGAGGCTTTGTAAAAATATCTGCTAGTTGATTTTCCGTGTTGACATATTCAAGAGTTATATTTCCCTTTTCAATGTTATCTCGTAGAAAATGATGACGAATGTCAATGTGCTTAGTCCGAGAGTGATTAACTGGGTTTTTGGACAAATTTATCGCACTAGTGTTATCGCAATATATAATAGAATTTGATAAATTTATACCGAAGTCTTTAAGTGTTTGTTGCATATATATAATCTGTGTACATGCCAAAGCTGCTGAAATATACTCTGCCTCACATGTCGATAGTGAAACACAATTTTGTTTCTTACTAAACCAAGAGACAAGTGATTTTCCAATGAAATGGCACGTACCACTTGTACTCTTTCTATCCGTTCGTGATCCTCCGAAATCAGCATCACTATATGACACTAATTCGAATGCACATTCCTTAGGATAGAAAAGACCGAAATCTTTGGTGTTATTAAGATATCGAATAATTCGTTTTACTGCTCGCAAATGCGATTCTTTAGGATCAGCTTGAAAACGTGCACACAAACAAACACTCATCATAATGTCAGGACGACTAGCTGTTAAATATAGGAGAGAACCTATCATACTTCGATATGTCTTTTGGTCTACACTTTTTCCATTTTCATCCTTTTCAATATGACTAGTTGTACTCATCGGAGTTGATTTTCCGGAAGTATTTTCAAGTCCAAATCTTTTAATGAGATTTTCACAATATTTTTCTTGATTTATAAAAATACCATTCGGAAGTTGTTTAATTTGAAGACCAAGAAAGTATGATAACTCTCCCATGTGTGACATTTCAAATTCTTTGGTCATGACATCTGCAAATTCTCTACAGAGTCTCTCGTTTGTTGAACCAAAGATTATGTCATCCACATATATCTGAACAATAAGTATATCTTTGTGCGATTGTTTAATAAATAATGTTTGATCAACCTTTCCTATTTGAAATCCAGATTTGATAAGATGACTTCGTAGTCGTTCATACCAGGCACGTGGTGCTTGTTTTAAACCGTACAAAGCCTTTTTGAGCTTGAAAACATGATCTGGATATTTTTCATGTTTAAATAATGGTGGTTGTTCAACATATACTTTTTCTTTTATAAACCCATTTAGGAATGCACTCTTGACATCCATTTGATATAATTTAAAATTATGGTGACAAGCAAAAGATAAAAGTATTCGAATTGCTTCTAGTCTAGCGACAGGTGCAAAAGTTTCTTCATAATCGATACCCTCTTCTTGATTATATCCTTGTGCTACTAACCGTGCTTTGTTACGAGTTATGTTTCCTTGTTCATCAGCCTTGTTTTTGTAAACCCATTTAGTTCCGATAACTGATTGATCGGTTGGCCTTGGAACAAGTTCCCATACATCATTGCGTTCGAACTGATTTAGTTCTTCTTGCATAGCAATGATCCAATATTCATCAGTAGCAGCTTCTTTAGGATTCTTAGGTTCGATATTTGAAATAAATGCAACATGTCCCATTTGGTTAAGTTGACTTCTAGTTCTTATTTGAGACGATATTTCTCCAATTATATTTTGAACTAGATGATCTCTTAAAATTCTTGTTGGAGAACGTATTCTTGGTGGAGATCTTGGCTCTTCTTGTTGAATTTTGTTATCAATTATTTCTGAGTCAGAATCTATATTTGTGACACTATTATTTTCTGAGATAATATTTTCGTCCTCATCATCAAAAGTATTTTGATGTTTATAATATTCATCGAATGATATATGAAGTGATTCTTCAATATTTTTAGTTCTTTTATTATATACACGATATGCCTTGCTTCGATCCGAATAACCAACAAATATTCCTTCATCGGCTTTTGAATCGAATTTACCAAGGTGATCTTTCGTGTTTAGAATAAAGCATTTTGAACCAAAAACTTTGAAGTATGAGATATTCGGTTTTCTTTGATTAAATAGCTCATATGATGTATTTTTAGTCAGAGGTCGAATAGACACACGATTCAAAACATAACATGCAGTTCCAACAGCTTCTGCCCAGAAATGTTTTGGTAAAGTGCTTCCATTTAATAATGTTCTTGCACATTCTTGTAATGTTCGATTTTTCCGTTTTACAACTCCATTTTGTTGTGGAGTTCTAGGAAACGAAAAATTATGATTGATACCTTTTGTTGTACAAAAATGTTCAAAATCATTATTTTCGAATTCTCCGCCATGATCACTTCTTATATTCTTGACTTTAAGTCCCTTCGATTTCTGAATACGTTTGACGAAAGATTTGAATTTTTCAAAAGTCTCACTTTTATTTTTCAAGAAAATAGTCCAAGTGAATCGAGAGTAGTCATCAACAATTACAAACACATATCTACTATGATTTATGGATTGTATTTGAGTAGGTCCAAATAAATCCAAATGTAATAGTTCAAGTGGTTGTAATGTTGAGATAACCTTCTTAGATTTAAACGATGACTTGGTTAATTTTCCGATTTGGCATGCGTCACAAAGATTGTCAACTTTGAAACTAAGTTTCGGTAGACCTTTGACTAGATTATTTTTAGCTAGCTTGTCAATAGTTTTAAAGTTTATATGACAGAAACGTTTGTGCCATATCCATGGATCATTATCATTAGCGATAAGACACATATCTGAATTATGATTAATATTCATATTCAGAATATATATGTTTCTGTCTCTATATCCTTCAAAAACTAACTTTTGATCTTTGTCCAGTATACTACATTTATTGTTTGAGAAAGAAATCGTAAACCCTTTGTCACATAATTGGCTTATACTAAGTAAGTTATGTTTTAGATTTTTAACTAGCATGATATTTGTAATAAAAGGTAAATTAGATGTACCGTAATTGCTCGCATCGCCTTTTCCGATGATAAAGCCTTTTGAATTATCTCCAAATGTGACTGAGCCTCCATCAAAATATGTAATATTCGTCAATATGCTCTTGTCTCCAGTCATATGCTTTGAGCAACCACTGTCCAAAATCCATTTTCCTCTTTTCTTTAGTGGGACCTGCAAAAATAATATTAAGTTCATGGTACCCACTTTTTATAGGGTCCTAAGAGTTAGGTCTTAGGAGTCCAAACCCATACGGGTCCGGTATCCCCTTTATACAAATAATTTGAATTATGATGTACAGTACTTAAAAAAATTTGAATGTACTTGTTCCTAATCAAACTATTATTTGTTTTAGGAACCCATACTTTTATAGATTCGACATTCTTCTTTTGAAGTTTCACAATCGGTTTAGGTTTGGAATATAATAAACTAAGATTTTTCTTAGCTTCAGTTTCTTGTACTACCTTATTTTTCCTTTTTCTTTTACCAAGATTTTTCTTGATAACTGGTTTCTTATATCCCAATCCTTGTTTATTTGTAGTTGATTGTGAATTCTCAATAAGTTTTGTCAAATTTTCTCGACCTTTGTTAAAGTTAGAAACATTTTTTGTAATGTCATCTAATTTTGATTGTAAACTAGCTTTTTCAAGGTCTAGAATCTTGACTTTTGCTTTAAGCTCATGATTTTCAGTAATGAGAATATCATTCTTCTCTTTTTGAACTTCAATTTCTTGAGTCAAAAGAGATAGTTGAGAATTAGAATTAGAAGACGATTCTTGAGCCTTTTCAAGTTCTTCTTCTAATATTTTCTTCTCATCTTTTAACATATCTCGTTCTAATTCGGATCTATTCAACATTGTCTTGACTTCTTTTAACTGATATTTCGTATCTTTAAGTTTAATCATTACTTTATCATAAATATCAAGCATATCCTCAAGAGTAGGAATTCGTACCTCATCCTCTGTTGCCATAAAACATACATTTGCTTGTTCAGTGTCTGAGTCACTTTCGCTATCAAATGAAGATGAGTCTGAATCATCCCAGGTTACTGAGAAAGCTCTCTTCTTTGATTTGTCCTTCTTGAATTTTTCGGAATTCTTCTTTTTATCCGGACAATCTTTTTGCGCATGTCCCTTTTTGTGACAATTGAAACATTCCATATTTGAAGATGATGGTTTATTTGATCCAAACTTCCTTTTGTCGTATCGACTAGCTTTTCTTTACTTCAAAAACTTCTTAAAGCCTTTTGTAATAAGTGCTAAGTCTTCATCTTCAGAATCTGAAATGTCTTCGTCTTTTTCGGCATGAAAAGCAACATTTTTCTTTTCTTCTTTTTGTTCTCTTCTAGCCTGTAAATTTGCTTCATAGGACATTAGATTTCCTATCAACTCATCTGGCTTCATGGTAGAAAGATCATTAGCTTCTTCTATAGCTAATACTTTTCCTTCCCATTCATTAGTCAGTGAGTGTAGGATTGTTGAAACTACATCAAAGTCAGAATATTTTTGTCCTAACCCAATAAGAGCATGATGAATAGTTTGAAACCTTGAATACATCTCATTGATTGTTTCATTTGGCTTCATTTTGAAATTTTGGAATTGGCTTTTCAACAAAGCTATTTTTGCTTGTTTAACCTTGTTAGTACCTTCATGAGTTGTTTTTAGCGTTTGCCAAATTTGATAAGCAGTGGTACAGATACTAACACGGTTATACTCATTTTGGTCTAATGCACAAAACAACATATTTATTGCTTTTGCATTTACTGCTGCTGCTGTTTTCTCAGCAGGAGTCCATTCTGCATACTCAGTAGTTGGATTAACTATTTCTTTCTGAGTAGCATTCCAAGCATCATAACTTGTTGATTGCATATAGAAAGCCATACGTGTTGCCCAATAACTATAGTTTAGGCCATTAAAGAAAGGAGGTCTTTGTGTAGATTGACCTTCAGTGTAAGTGTTAGTGCTAGTGCTTGCGTTATTTGCCATATTACTAGAATATATCAAATAACTGTGTTACGGTTATAAGATAACCTTGCTCTGATACCAATTGAAAAGGTCGGTTGTGTACGACTTGTGCAGGATCTTATAATATGGCTATGCGAAATGTATGTGATAACTTAAGCTATTCAATAGTTATGCGAATAATTATTCGCAAACAATATATATATCACAAATAACTATAAATGCAGTAAAGTAAAGTAGAGTAATGACACCAGGATTTTTATACTGGTTCGGACCTCCAGTCCTACGTCCAGTCCCGAAGCTCCTCTTCGGCTTTTCACTAAACAACACCCTCGCTTCACCCGGAGGAACAGGTTCACAACTACTTGATTTACGGGCTACAAGTTTACCCACTTGATTTCACGGGCTACAAGCTTACCCACTTGATTTCACGGGCTACAAGCTTACCCACTTGATTTCACGGGCTACAAGCTTACCCACTTGATTTCACGGGCTACAAGCTTACCCACACAGGACAATTACAAGAGTTTGACTTCTGACTGTGTTCTTCTTTCAACACTGATTTGCCAACGATTGAGTACACCCTTCCTATAATCTTATCCTCAAATGAAATTTGATGTTTAGAAAGATTAGGAAGTATAATATCGAATTGAATCACAAGTGTATGAAATATGCTTGGAGATTCAACCGATAAAATGAATGCTTTTTGAGTGCTTTTTGAACGAGAAGAATATTGCAAGATAGATCAGAAAATAGAGAGAAATTTCGGTGATTTGGATGATTGTAAAATCATGTATTTATAGAGATCGAGAGGTTGCAAATGTTGGTGAAAAGATGCATCTAAAAGGAGTGATTATTCATGAAGAAAAATGGATGCAACTTTTGAAGAAAGAAGATGACTTTTCAATATAACGGTCAAAATTCAAAAACCTGTTGACCTATAGAATTTTATAGGTCGACATGTTTTTAGCCGTTGGAATTCAAAAACCTGTTGACCTATAAAATTTTATAGGTCGACCTATTTTTGACCGTTACAATTTAAAAACCTGTTGACCTATAAAAAATTGTAGGTCGACATGTTTTTGGTCATATGCATAAAAAATGTCTTCATGAGTAGTATTTTCAAACAATTAGAAGTATGATTATTTGAGGATAGATTTTAACATTTTATAACTCTAAATAATCAACTTCTAACCTATGAAGTCATCTTGTCTTCTTTTTGTCGATGTAGAAGCTTCTTCTTGTCATAAATCAAAATAACCATCGACGCTTCGACTCAACAACCTCCACCTGTCTTTCGTTATGCCATACCGCATGAGCTATGCTGAAAACAATACCCAGTCCACACTGCATTGGCTCTAGGTTCGACCATTCCACACCGCGTTGGCTCTAATTCGTTCATGTGTCACTCTCTCAATGACATACCGAGGTTACGAATATCGATATCTTCGTTACACATGTTCCCGCAGCGAAGTCCAACTTAGAAGTCACCCCGATGTTTCCCATCTGGATCCTTGGTGGTAACTTCCTATTTAGACTTTCTTCGCATCTCGGGTTTAAATAGTCATATTGGAGTTAGACTTCAAAAGATTCTAGTCATTATCAAGAAGTAATGCAAACCCATTCTCTTTGCACATCTCGGAAAGGATAGGTTCCAGATAGAATAATTCCGGATAGGAAAGTCCGGAAAGGAAAGTCCAGATAGGAAAGCCTTAGTTTGATGCTCCGAATCTAACAACATTCGGTTTGATGCTTCCTGATTTAATTAGATCCGGGTTTCACAAATCAAATCCACATCAATCCAAACTTACATATGTGTCATAACATGAATTATAAACATCTATAGGCTAATCTAGTAAATAAGAATACTATTACTCACCTTAATCTCCTCAAATAGGTTAGATCTGAAAATGAAAAGTTCCTGCCTCTTTCTAAGATGTGAATGAGGATTCTTTTGATTATATTGGAACTTACGAGTTAAACTCCATTCCTTTGCAAATGAGCTTTATATATATAGTGAAATAGGCTTCTTTAAGAAGCTGCTAAGGATAGCTTCTAAGAGAAGCTGCTAAGGATAGCTTCTAAGAGAAGCTACTAATGCTTTGGCTTCCAAGACAAGCTACAAAGGATTGACTTCTTTGAGAAGCCACTTATGGCTTCTAGGAGAAGCCACTAAGGATTGGCTTCCTTGAGAAGCCACTAAAGATTGGCTTCCTTGAGAAGCCGCCTTAGGCTTCCAAGAGAAGCCACTAAGGATTGGATTTATTGAGAAGCCACTAAAGATTGGCTTCCTTGAGAAGCCACCTTTGGCTTCCAAGAGAAGCCACTAAGGATTGGCTTCTTTGAGAAGTCACTAAAGATTGGTTTCCTTGAGAAGCCACCTTTGGCTCCCAAGAGAAGCCACTAAGGAATAGCTTCCTTGAGAAGCCAATTTTGGCTTCCAAGAGAAGCCACTAAGGGTTGGCTTCCTTGAGAAGCCACCGAGGATTGGCTTTCTTTAGAAGCCACTTTTAACTTCCAAGAGAAGCTACTAAAGGATTGGCTTCCTCAAGAAGCTACTAAGGATTAGCTTCCTTAAGAAGCCACTTTTGGCTTCCAAGAGAAGGCACTAACCAAAAGTTATGAACGAAACAAGATTCACTAGGAGAAAATGGTTATATTAAAATTTGATGAAAATGGAAAAAGTAGGAGATGAACCTATCAGTCATTTCCCAAAGTTATACAGTCATACAACCTCATATGAAAATAACATAAATATCCTATGATCTTTTCATGCGTAGAATACGGGTCGTTACATTCTCCTACCCTTAAGAAATTTCGCCCCTGAAATTCCTTACACAACAAATAAGATTGTCCCGCATGTCTATCAAGCATGCACAAGGGATTGAACATACATAGCAAACAATTTAAACCTATCCTAGCATGCAGGATACTAAGCGGAAAAATTGATGATACCACAGATGGAATTGTTAAAAGTGATATGCTGATGATACCACAGATGGAATTGTTAAAAGTGATATTAAAACATACCAAGCAAAGAGCTCTGGATAAGACATCCTCATGCTCTCCTTCATCTCCCAAGTACAATCACTCTCACTTTCGCCCCACTGAACCTTCACAAGCTTCACGGTTTTCCTCCTAAGCTTTTTCATATCATGTCCAATTATTCGAAATGGTCTGCGGGCCATAGTTGTTTCTTGTTCCACCTCGATATCATCCAACTGAGCAGGTGAGATAGTGGTATTGGAATCATGCACAAACTTTCTCAAATGGGAAACATAAAATACATTGTGTACTCCATCCATCTTTTGCGGTAACTTAATTTTATATGCCAAATTTCCAACCCGCTCAAGGACTAGGAATGGGCCCACAAACCTTGGTGCCAATTTCCCCTTATTGCCAAATCGAATCACATTCTTCAAAGGAGAAATTTTGACAAACACCAAGTCACCAATAGAGAATTCCAAGTCTTTCCATCTCTTATCGGCGTAGCTCTTTTGCCTGTTTTGGGCGGCTTTCATTCTTTGTCGAATGATTTCAATCTTTTTTGAAGTTTCTCTAATCATATCTGGCCCAAGTATGAGTTTCTCACCTGCTTCCAACCAATACGATGGAGCGTTGCACAGTCTCCCATATAAGGCTTCATATGGAGCCATGCCAATGCTTGACTGATAACTATTATTATAAGCAAATTCAACTAAATGTAAATGGTCATCCCACAAACCTCCAAAATCTAGGTTGCACGCTCTCAAGAGATCCTCTAATATACGGTTCACCCTTTCTGTTTGACCATCGGTTTGAGGATGGTATGCGGTACTAAGATGTAACCCTGACCCCAAAGCTTCTTGCAAGATCTTCCAGAATCCACTAGTAAACAATGGATCCCGATCACTTACAATGCCTTTTGGCACTCCATGGAATAGCACAATCCACTTTACATATAATTCTGCTAACTTGGCTTCCGTTCTGTTTGACTTGACAGGTATAAACCTGGCGCTCTTGGTCAATCTATCCACATTGACCCAAATACTATCATGACTTGCACGAGTCCTAGGCAAACCATCAATGAAATCCATCGAAACTTGTTCCCATTTCCACTCGGGAGCTTCTAATGGTTACAATAGTCAACTAGGCTTCTTCTGCTCAGCTTTAACCAATTGGCAATTCATGCACTTAGAGATAAATTTCCCAACGTCCTTCTTCTTGCCCTCCCAATAGTATGTCTGCCTCATGTATTTATACATTTTATTACCACCAGGATGTATGGTTAACTTTGAGTGATGACACTCTTTAAGTACCTCGTCCCTTAATACATCGACGTTTGATACAACCAATCTCCCACCTTTCTGCACCCAACCATTGTGGTTGAGTTTGTACATGCCTTTAACCTCATCATCTATATCAGCTTCCACTTTGGTGATGGTCTCCAACAATCGAGGATCGCTTCTCTGACTAGAGCCGATCCGTTCTACCAAGTTGGTTTAATTGTTAGGCTCGCCAACATATCTGGCTCCAATTCACATCTTCGTATGAAGTTATAACTAGCAATAAACTCCAGTTGCTTCCATTCCCGAAACATAATTCCCAAATTGGCATGTCTCCTACTCAATGCATATGCGACTGCGTTACCCTTTCCCGGTGTGTATGCGATATTAAAGTGATAGGAAGCTAAAATTCCAACCATTGTTGTTGATGGAAATTTAAGTCTTTCTGAGAGAAAAGATAATTCAATGACTTATGGTCAGTAAAAAACTCAAATCTTTCTCCCAAAAGATAATGCCTCCACATCTTTAATGCGAACACAATTACCGCCAATTCCAAATCATGTGTGGTGTACCTCTTTTCGTGTGGTTTTAGTTGCTGACTAGCATAGGCGACAACTTTACCCCCTTGCATCGATACTGCACCCAGTCCGGTACCACAAGCATCAGTGTATACCGTCATCTCCTTATTTCTTTTTGGAATAACTAACACTGGGGAAGCACATTAACTTTTCCTTTAAGCTCTTAAATGCATACTCGCATCTTGCATCCCAGATAAAGGCCTGATTCTTTTTAGTCAATTGAGTTAACGATGCTGCTATTTTGGAAAATTCCTGGATAAATTACGGTAATATCCAGCTAGTCCTAAGAAACTTCTCACATCAGTTGCAATTTTAGGCTTTGGCCAATCTTGTACTGTCGCCACCTTCGTAAGGTCCACAGCAGTACCATTTTTAGAAACAACATATCCTAAGAACCTCACTTCCCTCCTCTAGAAATGACATTTAGAGAATTTAGCCTTTAACTGGTATTTCCTTAACACCTCCATTACAATTCTCAAATGCACCTTGTGTTCTTCTTCTGTCCATGAGTAGACCAGTATATCATCAAAAACACAAGCACGAACTTATTTAATTGATCTATAAAGACATGATTCATGAGATCCACGAAATGTGGCGGTACGTTTGTCAATCCGAACGACATGACCAACCACTCATAGAAACCATATGGTGTTCGAAATGTTGTCTTAGGTACACTTTCCTCTGCCACTCGTAGTTGATGGAATCCTGTCACAATGTCAAGCTGAGAAAATATCCATGCACCGTTCAACTGATCAAACAGATCGTCTATCTGAGGTAGATGATACTTATTCTTTCTTGTCACTTTGTTTAGCTCTCGATAGTCCACACACAATCGAAGGGAACCATCCGCCTTTGTAGCAAATACAATAGGTGCTCCCCACTTTGAAATACTTCTCCGGATAAACCCCTTCCTCAAGAGGTCACTCACTTGCACCTCGAGCTCTCGCTGCTCTTTTGGTTCCATTCGTCAAAGAGGTATTACTATAGGTCTAGCATCTTTCACTAAATCAGTATAAAACTCAATCTCTCGATGTGGTGGAAGTCTGGTCACTTCCTCGAAAACGTCCGGATACTCGCCATAAATAGGCACACCCAATAACTCATTGTACGGGATGTCGAGGGAATATAGAAAACTAGCCATCACCTCATCATCAGGTAAACAACCCAACACTACCCTCCGCCCATCATCCGTCTCAATGGTCACCAAATACCATTCACAATCTACCACTACCCCATGCCTCTGGAGCCAATCGACTCCGAGGATAATACCAAACCCAGTAAATCCAAAAACAAAGCAATCACAAGCAAACATGCATCCATGACTCGATAAGACCAACCCACGAAAAACCATGCAAAGGTTAGTAGAACCACCAATTGGATTTGTCACAATCAAAGGTTCATCAATAATCTTGGGTTCCAAACCCAATCTATCTACCAGGTCACTAGATACAAAGGAATGGGAAGCCCCAGTATCAAATAGAACTCTAACAGGAACATCATAAACTGAAAGCATACCTTGGATGATGATACCCTTCCCCTTATCCGTCGCTGTTGGGGCATTGGATGAAGAAGGAACAACATTAATAGTGTATACTTTCACCAACTGCGTATCTTTTGGACGCTCTGGACAATCATTCTTACAGTGCCCCTCCTTGCCACAATTGAAGCACGCCTTCGTCCCCGGCTTGGACCTACAATCCCTGATAAGATGGCCCTTCTTTCCATAACTATAACAAGCTAACTCTGACTTATCCTTCTTTTTCTGCCCATTCTTGGCTGGACGGGGCTTCCTTTTATTAGGAATATTCTTCTTGCCTTCACCGCCCGTATGCGGCTTTGGGTCAACTTCAGAAGCAACAGCGACTTCATTCTTTGACTTAGGATAAAGGCTTTCTGAATTCAAAGCTTTTCCCATGATTGACTCGAAAGTCTCATCAATATGATTAATAAGCCTTTCTCCCACGTAACCATCCAATCCAGTGATGAATTTCTCATTCTTCTTCTCGGCGGTATCAATAAAAGACATCCCATATTTCGATAAAGCATCGAACTCAGCAATGTACTCAGAAACAGACCTACCATTTTGCTTAAGATCTACAAATTTTTGAAACAGCTCTGATTTCTGAGCAGCCGGAATAAGCTTCTCACAAAATTGAGCTTTAAAGTGCTCCTAAGTAAACTGGTCCTCAGGAGTAGCAGCATTGATAGCATTCCACGAATTTATAGCCTTGCCTTGAAGCTGGCGTGAAGCCAATCTTCTTCTCTTTGTAGCTTCATCGAGTCCAAGGTCCTCAAATATGCGCTCACAGGTATCAATACAATCTTGGACCTCTGTAGCCGGTTCCGTTCCTTGGAACGGTTTACCACCCAGATTGGTAAAGTCCTTATTCAACTTGGAAAAGTCGGCTCTAGATGCCTGCACAAGTGCATCACCACCCTCAATGACATTGGAAGAAGCTCCTTGAGCGTTTCTAAGCATCTCACTCGTGAAAGCAGTAAAAATTGTCTGCATATTAGGAGTGTTAGCATTATTGGCTCCTGAACCTGCTCCTTCCTCAGTTCCATAACTAGAGTTCCTAGCAGCGTTCCTTGTTTGACGACTCATCACTCAATCTGTAAAGAAGTCGATTAATTGTCCTTCCAAGGAATCCTATTTAGAAGCGCATGTGCAGTGCGACTTCACCTTTAAGTATACTAATAGTATATATAAATATAGCTTCGAAAACCAAAATACTACTAACATGCGCTCTCATATATATATATATATATATATATATATATATATATATATATATATATATAGACACACACGTACTCAACCCTGGTGTTACCCATTTAGGTTAAAGTGCGCAACCTAGGCTCTGATACAAAATGTGATGACCGCCCTGTACCAGTCGACACCCAACGAGTTGCGTTGTGACTATGCCCGACTAATACAGGACGATCGCCAAGGATTGAAGAAAGGAAACCCATATAACCTATTGTATATCTCACAACGCATAGAATAAAATATAATAATAACATAAATCATGATATAAAACAAGTGAGATAGTGTATGAGCTGAAAACTGAATCATAAATATCAGAGAGCAGTAGATTCATATTTTACAGCAAAATAGCTAATAAGTCATAAGTACATCTCCAAAATATTGTCTCTAAACCAGATATACTACTAATCCCCAAAGTAGTGATCCACGAAAGCAATAGGGATAAGAGTGTATATATATATATTACGTAGAAGCCTCCTGCTCGTCTCCGACCAGCTACTCGAGCACACTAACCTGTCTCTAGTCTGCTCGTTTAAAAGCACCCAGAGTAATAAGAAGCAATGCATAAAACTCCAGGTCAGACAAAGTCTAGTGTGAGCGATAGTAATATTATTCACTAAATAAGATAATACAACAAGTATGAAGAGTCATACCTGACCTGGCCTTGCATGCAAAGAGTTAGCATAGATAATCATGTACTCTACTCTATGGTAATAAAGATACTAAGTGTAAGTGGAAGTGTGTCATTGTGATAGCAATCATCCAAATCATAACAAACATCCTCACGTTTACTCACTCAGTGTATTAAGCATACAATATTCTATACTTTGGATGCCAAATCAATCGAGACACTAGCGGACCCTACCGCATGAGCTCCACCTGTCTATCGCTATGCCCTACCGCATGAGCTATAGCTGAAAATAATACCCGTTCCGCACCGCATTGGCTCTGGGTCCGACCAGTCCACACCGCATTGGCTCTGATTCATTCCTGTGTCACTCTCTCAAATGACGTACCGAGGTTACGAATATCGATATCTCTATTACACATGTTCCCGCAGTAAAGTCCAAATTAGAAGTCACCCTAATGTTTCCCATATGGATCCTTAGTGGTAACTTCCTATTTAGACTTTCTTCGCATCTCGGGTTTAAATAGTCATATTGGAGTTAGACTTCAAAAGATTCTAGTCATTATCAAGAAGTAATGCAAACCCATTACCTTTGCACATCTCGGAAAGGATAGGCTCCGGATAGAATAATTCCGGATAGGAAAGTCCAGAAAGGAAAGTCCAGATAGGAAAGGCTTAGTTTGATGCTCTGATTCTAACAAAATTCAGTTCAATGCTGCCACATCTAATTAGATCTGGGTTTCACAAATCAAATCCACATCAACCCAAACTCACATATGTGTCATAACATGAATTATAAACATCTATAGGATAATATAGTAAATAAGAATACTATTACTCACCTTAATCTCCTCAAATAGGTTAGATTAGAAAATGAAAAGTTCCTGCCTCTTTTTGAGATGTGAATGAGGATTTATTGGAACTTAAGAGTTAAACTCCATTCCTTTGCAAATGAGTTATATATATATATATATATATATATATATATATAGTGAAATGAAGCTTCTTTAGAAGCTACTAAGGATAGCTTTTAAGAGAAGTTGTTAAGGATAGCTTCTAAGAGAAGCTACTAATGCTTTGACTTTCAGGAGAAGCTACTAAGGATTGGCTTCTTTGAGAAGTCACTTTTGGCTTCTAGGAGAAGCCACTAAGGATTGGCTTCCTTGAGAAGCCACTAAAGATCGGCTTCCTTGAGAAGCTACCTTAGGCTTCCAAGAGAAGCCACTAAGGAATGGCTTCTTAGAGAAGCCACTAAAGATTGGCTTCCTTGAGAAGCCACCTTTGGCTTCCAAGAGAAGCCACTAAGGATTGGCTTCTTTAAGAAGCCACTAAAGATTGGCTTCCAAGAAAAGCCACTAAGGATTGGCTTCCTTGAGAAGCCAATTTTGGCTTCCAAGAGAAGCCACTAAGGATTGGCTTCCTTCAGAAGCCAATTTTGGCTTCCAAGAGAAGCCACTAAGGGTTGGCTTCCTTGAGAAGCCACCGAGGATTGGCTTTCTTGAGAAGCCGCTTTTAACTTTCAAGAGAAGCTACTAAAGGATTAGCTTCCTCAAGAAGCCACTAAAGATTAGCTTCTTTAAGAAGCCACCTTTGGCTTCCAAGAGAAGCCACTAACCAAAAGTTATGAACGAAACAAGATTCACTAGGGCAAAATGGCTACATTAAAATTTGACGAAAATGGCAAAAGTAGGAGATGAACCTATCAGTCATTTCCCAAAGTTATACAGTCATACAAACTCATATGAAAATAACATAAATATTCTACGATCTTTCCATGCGTAGAATACAGATCGTTACAAACTTTGACAACAAACTCCACGTTTTGCAAGATGGGATCTAAAGAAGCTGAAGAACATAGTCAACAAGGAATTTTTAAACAAGTTAAAGCATGGAGAGGTACAATATTCAATGTGTTATTAGTTTTGTTTGTTACATTTTTTAAATTTCAGATTCTGGGTATTAGTTTTTAATCATTATAGGTATCAGTTTTTTATTTTTTCATTGTTCAGTTTTTAGTTATCATTTTTATACTGTAGTTGTTATCAGTTTTTATATTTTGTTTGCTCATAGTACTTAGGTATCATTTTTATGACTAGGTAGCTATCATTTTTCTATTTTTTTATTTTATGTAGTTTTAAAGTATCAGTATTACAGTGTTTTAGGTATCAATTCTTGAAAGATTCATTTCTGCACGACTGTGAGCATATAAATACTGAAAAAAAATTGATATCAATTCAGTAATTTCCCATCCAACTCAGCAATATAGCAAAATAAAAATTGATACATATAATGTTTAAACATATGCAGATGAAGGATATAAAAAACATTGAGCCACAGGAGGCTAATCTTTTGGAGACAACGGAAAATTTAGCAAGAAGAACTTCAACAAAAGGAAAAGTTGCGCAAAAAAAAAAAAAAAAAAAAAAAAAAAAAGGTCAGCGGGAAGAACAAGTGGAAAATGTTGACATAGAAATTAGAGTTTTAAACTATCGTATTATAGAGATTGAAGAGGAAAACAAAGAGTTAAAAAAGAAGTTGAAGGAAGAAAGAAAGCTGAGAAGACAAGCGGAAGATGAGCTATATAAACTAAGACAGTAGTTGAAAGAACAGAAAATAGGATTTGAACATGAAAAAGTAAATAACAGAGGTGATTCAGAAGCAACTTTGGAGGATTCACCAGTTGTAGACAAAATTGAAAGTCATGAAAAAACTCAAATTGATTTGAATGTTGAGTATGCAAACCAAGATAAACAAAGTGAAAATATTACAAACGATGATGAAAACTCTTCGAAAAAAAGACAAGTATTTTGAAAAAGAAATTGAAACAACACCAATGATGGATACTGAAATTGTCAATGATAGCGGTAGTATTGAAAAGGAGATGCAATCATTTGAAGACATCGTTCCTTCGAACTTTAATTTGGGTATCACTCAAGAAATTTCAGAATTAAAAGTAATGAAGACAATAGAGCCGTTACAATAGAGCCGTTAGTGTGTGAACATGTTTTATCATATTTAGTATGTAATAAAGACAATAGAGCCGTTACAATGCTTCTCTATATAAGCATACCATTCTTACATTACTCTTTGTATAAAAAATAATATTTATCAATAAAATCTTCAGCTTCCTCAATATTTTCTTATTCTCTTCAATCTTATTCTTCAATTTGGTATCAGAGCAAATTGCCGAAAGGCTTTCTATCAACCAAGAGTTGTTTTATTTTATTCTTTCTCCTCAGATTTTTTTTTTCTTCTTCTCATAATTGTAGATTTTAGCAAAAGGACATCCAATTCTTGATTGTTTTGGATCATCGGTTTGTAAACTAGCCACGCCTAGATCAACTGGTTGCTAGTTTATTCTACCTCTCCTAAATCATAAGTATTTTTGTAGCGGCAAATATATATATATATATATATATATATATATATATATATATCATTCTTGATTTTCCATGCACAAAGATGGCTACAAAATTTGATATTGCATGTCAGGCATACAAAATATACCTTCTTATTGTTTTTCGATTTCTTTCTATCTAAGATTACATTACCTGCATTTTCCTACTTCTGCCTCGCCATTTTTTTTTCTGATTAATTATGGCGAACAGTAATGAAGCCATGTCTACATCAATGGTCAACACTAGCACTGATCCACCACCTAACAGCCATAACCTGATAAAACCCAAAAGTCAAATTATTACCACATCTCTTGATGAAGAAAATTATATATTATGGAAATATCAAGTGGAAGTTGCCTTAAAAGGTTATGGACTGTTGGAATACATCAATGGAACCATAACTATACCACCACTCATGACTTTGGGTCAAGATGGTAGCACTATTTCAAATCCAGCTTATGTTATATATCAAAAGCAGGATAATCTATTATCTTCATGGCTTATGTCTTCTATAAGTTCAAATTTGTTATCACAGATAGTAGGATGTAACAATTCTCATGAAATTTGGTCATCTATTGAACAAATTTTTAGTTCTCAGTCTGCAGCTAGGATAATGCAGTATAGAAGGGATTTACAAAACTCGAGAAAAGAAGGCATGAGTATGAAAGAATATTTAGCAAAAATTAAAAATACTTGTGATAGATTAAATGCTGTTGGGCATAAGATAACTGATAGTGAACAAATATTGATTATCACTGGTGGACTTGATGAAGAATATGATTCATTAATAACTGTTATTGCTACTCAGCAAACATTACCTGACTTTCGATCCGCTCTACTTGCTCATGAAGGAAGGATTGAACAAAGAAAAACTATACAAGGTGATTTTTCTGTCAACTATGCAGCAGCTAAAAGTAATCAACAAAGAAACAACTACAACAATGATTCAAATAGACAAGAAAGTCAATATTCAAGAGGTTTTCAATCACAAAGATGAGGTTTTCAAGGAGGTTTCCAATCACAAAGAGGAGGTTTTCAAGCACAAAGAGGAGGTTTCCAGTCTCTGAGAGGCCGTGGAAGAAGCCGATGGAATAATATGTCAAATTTGTCAAAAATTTGGTCATATGGCAAATAAATGTTACTTCAAGTACAATCCAGATAATAGTTCTCAAAGCAGTCAAAGCAGTAATAATGCTGATAAGGGTAATGAAGGTAACATTGAGGAATGGTATCCAAACTCAGGTGCAACCCATCATATTACAAATAATCTTCAGAATTTAAACATTGGTAGCAAAGATTACTCAGGTATGAAATATTTATATATGGGCAATGGTGATACTGCAAATATAACACATACTGGCAAAGGAACTATTTTTGGTAAAAGACAACTTCAACTAAATAACATGCTAAGGGTTCCTACCATAAATAAAAATCTTTTAAGTGTATCAAAATTTGCCAGTGATAATTGTGTATATTTTGAGTTTCATCCAAAATTTTGCTTAATCAAAGATATTCTAAGTCATGAAATATTACTACAAGGTAGTCAACATAATGGACTTTACAGATTTAACAACTTGAAGACTGGAAATTCAAGTGGTGAACTCTGGTGCAACAACGTGGATGCTTGTAGTAATAATGATTGCAATAGTAATGAGCATTGTAATAGAAATAATGTTTTAGATAATATTACTTTATGGCATATGAAACTTGGTCATCCAAATTTTGAAACTGTCAGAACTTTTTTATCTATTAATAATATGCTTTTAAAAATGCATCTGTTAAACACACATGTACACATTGTCAGCTTGGCAAGAGCCACAAGCTTCCTTTTAGTAATTCTGAAACCAGGTATAACAAGCCATTGGAGCTTGTAGCTGCAGATTTATGGGGGCCAGCACCTCTAAATTCATATCAGGGGCACAGGTATTATCTTTCTTTTGTAGATGCCTATTCGAGATATACTTGGATTATATATGCTAAAAAATAAATCTGAAACTTCTAACACAGTTATTCAATTTATAACTCATGTTGAAAAGCAACTTAATTGTGATGTCAAAATTTTGCAAACAGATGGTGGGGCAGAATTCAAACCTTTGGCTGATTATTTTGCTAAAAGAGGAATTAAACACAGATTAACATGTCCTCACACATCTGAGCAGAATGGCCCGGTTGAAAGAAAACACAGACACATTGTAGAAACTGGTTTAACATTGTTATCACAAAGCTCATTACCCATGAAGTATTGGAATGAAGCCTTTTTTACTTCAGTTTTTCTTATTAACATGTTACCCACTAAGATCCTAGATAATAAAACTCCACATGAGATGATATACAATGTTACACCAGACTATAAGTTTCTAAAAATATATGGTTGTCTGTGTTTTCCATGTCTGAGAGATTATAATAAACATAAATTGAGTATGAGATCAAGTCCATGCACATTTATAGGCTATGCTCAAAATCAAAAAGGTTATAAATGTCTTGACAAGAATGGTAGAATTTATGTCTCAAGACATGTGATATTTGATGAAAGTAAATTTCCTTATGCAGATAGACATATTTCGAAAGAAGACAATAGAGTGGAATCTATCAAGACTGTGGAGTTTAGACCAGTTACTCTTGAAACAATTACAGACAATGAATATTCATGCACACAAGCTGAGGATATAAGAGAAACAAGTATACACATCAGTGGATCAGAAGAAAGAAATTCAGATGACACAGAAATAAGTCAAGATGATAATAACATGCACAACACTGATGATGACGGTAGCAGGCAAAGCAATAGTAGTACAAGGATATCACAAAAGGAACAGCAATCACAACAGGCATAACAACATCAAAGCAGACATCACATGACTACTAGATCAAAAAGCGGTATTTTTAAACCAAAAGTCTACAATGTGGCCATCACTGAAACTGAACCACTTAATTTCACTCAAGCACTAAAGTCAAGAAATTGGAAAAAGGCCATGGATACAGAATATGAAGCTCTTATAAAAAACAAAACTTGGGAACTTGTTGTACTACCAGCACACAAGAATGTAATTGGTTGTAGATGGGTATATAAGATAAAAAGAAAGGCCGATGGATCTATTGACAAATACAAAGCCAGACTAGTAGCTAAAGGTTATGCACAACAATTTGGTTTTGATTTCAATGAAACTTTTTCTCCAGTTATAAAACCCACTACTATTAGGATAATTTTAACTGTTGCCTTAAGTAAGGGGTGGAATATAAAACAACTTGATGTGAACAATGCTTTTCTGAATGGAGAATTAACTGAAGAAGTCTACATGCAACAACCTGAAGGATACAATTCTGATGATAAAAGGGTTTGCAGGCTTTATAAAGCAATCTATGGACTCAAGCAAGCTTCAAGAGCTTGGTATGAGAAACTCAAGATGACATTATTAAATTTAGGTTTTATTCAAATCAAGTCTGACAACTCATTATACATGAAAAGGAGTAGGCAAGGAACTATCTTTATTTTAGTATATGTGGATGATATGTTAACCACAGGAGATAATGATCAAGAGATAAGCAAAGTCATAAAATTATTGGATCAACAATTTTCTATTAAAGATTTAGGAGAGTTAAAATATTTTCTTGGGATTCAAATTACCAAACACAGTGAAGGAAAATTGATTTTATCCCAAGAAAATTATATTTCTGAAATTTTGCACAGGGCCAATATGCAATATGCCAAACATCTACCAACACCAATGATAAGTAATCTACGCTTATCTAAACATAAAGGGGAGGCCATCACAAATGCAAAACAGTACAGAAGTTTAATATCAGCACTTCAATATGCAACAATCGCTCACCCAGATATTTGTTATAGTGTTAACAAGCTTAGCCAGTTTATGCAAAATCCATTATCGGAACATTGGATTGCTTTAAAAAGGGTTCTAAGATATTTGCAAGGCACAAAGAATTTAGGAATAATTTTAAAATCAGTGAAACATTTTTCCTTACAATGCTTTAGCGATGCTGATTGGGCAAACAGTAATACTAGAAGGCCCGGTTTTCACAGTGCGGAATTGTGTGCGAAAATAATGAACGGTGAAAAACGAATTGGAAAACAAGGATCATTGCTCCCCCGTGAATTTCGGGAAAATCCGCTCTTCCCTGACACCATTATTTCGGGCTCCCTAGCAAATCCCTTGGGCAAATGATGTTGATGATAGACGATCTGTATCAGGACACTGCGTTTACCTTGGAGACAACATAATTTCCTGGTGCACTAAGAAGCAGCAGACTACATCCAGGTCCAGTACAGAAGCCGAATATAGAGCTCTCGCAAGTGCAACTGCAGAAGTATCTTGGATTTAAACGATGATGGAAGAATTAGGGCTGAGTCTAACACGAAAATTTGTCATCTGGTGCGACAACAAGAGTACGGTTTCTCTTTCCCTCAATCCAATTCAACATTCAAGGACAAAGCATTTTGAAATCGATCTTCATTTCGTCAGAGAAAGAACGCAGAATGGAAAGCTTGTCATCTGTCATATTCCTGCTTACTACCAGCGAGCTGACGTTCTTACAAAAGCATTATCAACCAAGAATTTTGTGAGATTGAGAGAGGAGCTGAAGGTAGTTGGTGGAGGCGGAAATGAAAAAGGAAACCCTAGTTCGAACTGAGGGGGCATAATGAAGACAGTAGAGCCGTTACAATAGAGCCGTTAGTGTGTGAACATGTTTTATCATATTTAGTATGTAATAAAGACAATAGAGCCGTTACAATGCTTCTCTATATAAGCATACCATTCTTACATTACTCTTTGTATAAAAAATAATATTTATCAATAAAATCTCCAGCTTCCTCAATATTTTCTTATTCTCTTCAATCTTATTCTTCAATTAAAAGTCGACGAAGGAAAGGAAAAAAAGGAAAACAAAGAGTTAAAAAATTAACCATCTAGCCATCAAGTGGCAATCCACCTTCCTACGTTGGAAGACTGAAATTAGAAAACCAGAACACAAAAAAGGAAGGAGGAGTATGAATATTTTGAAAAAGCAAGGAAGAAAGCAAAGAAAACAGAAGAGAAGGAAAAAGATGATTCATGTGAAGGAAAGATGAAGAACTTCAACTTTCTTTGGTTCAAAAGATGAAAAATGTGGAAAAAAAACAAATGAATGAAGATGAAAATGAAGAAGAACAAACTCTAAACCGATTAGAGCCAATATAGGTAGAAGAATCTACATGGGAAGCCTTACGCTTTTCAAAATGCAAAAAGGTGACACAACATCTAAATGATGAGGAAGGATTGTAAGGAAATTTTATTCGATGTCAATAGCTGAAGAAAAGTAAGAATAATGTTTTAATTTGTCCTTGTAGAACATACTAATAGTTATATTAACTGTTTGATTTTCAAATAATTAACAGTTCGGTCGCTTGGGAAGATGAAGATCTGTTAAGGGGAGGATGTACTATTACGAAAGATATGTTGACAGATTTGCTGCTAGGTTTGTTCACAGATGGGCAGGTAAACATATTTAACAAATTTTATTACTGATAACCATGTGCATCAAAAAATGATACCCTAAAACTTTATTCTATATATGATAAGTAAAATCACTAAGAAAATGATACATAAAAACATGTCAAAATGATACTTAGAAACTGTAGCTTCTTGATTCAACCTATGCAGTACGAAACTGATACTTTTAAAGACACAAAACAGCTACCTAGTACCTGTATTAAAAAAAATCGATAAAGTATATAAAACTTATACTTATTAATTTGGCGTAACATTATATTGCTACCTTCAACATAAAAAATAGATATCTATCATTAATAAATACAAAAACTGTTGTATACCGAATTATAACATGACAATTTATTTTATGTAACATCTTGTTTTCATTATTTAATCAGATTATCGACTCGCTTAGCCTTAAATGTGATTCAGTAGCAAACAATTACGCAATGTCTACAATGATGACAGTAAGTTCAATTACGATAAATAATAATTGTTTCTATTATTCACGTCCTTAATATTTATTAAAATAAGTTTTGATTTGAGCAGCAAGGCATTTTGGAAGGAAGGAGTTTAATTATTAAGCATTTGGTTACTCCGTTCTTAAAAGAAGCGGCTTTGAACAATTTTACGGAAACAATTTACTTCCCAATACATTTTAACAATCATTGGACGCTATTGACATTACTATATCAAAACATGCAATGGTCGCACTATGATTCGTAGAGGCCAAGAAGGTCAAATGAATTAAATAATCTGCATTTGAGAGAATCATATGAACTAGTAAGGGAAATTGTTATGCTTTTTTATTTTGTAAATTCATACTAAACTATGTTTATTACAGCGAAATAAAATAGAAGAAATACTGCAGCAACTTTGGCTGGAGAATAATATTGTAGATAAGAAGATTCAAGAAACAGAAATTTATCAACTACCATGTGCACAACAACATTCGGATAAGCAAGTTTATTCTTTGAATAAAAAGTGGTAGCAGTTTCTTCTCTATTGTTTCTAACCAACAAATATCTGTATTAATTTTAAATGAAAAGTGGCAGCAGTTTCTTCTCTATTGTTTCTAAACGTCAATACTTTTCATTCATCAGGAGTAGACTGCGGTATATTCATAATGATAAATATGATATCACACAACAGAGTTGAAACTCCGATGAAGGTAACAAAAGAGAACGTGGATAGAACAAGAGCAAAGATTGTGTGTGAAATACTATCCAATCATGCTTGCTGCTGGAACTTGGTTAGATTCATCAGTGGATTAAGCAAAAAGAGTACAAGAAAATGAATGAATTAAGGACTGGAACAGTGTTGTATGTAATAAGATTGTGTTTGAAAATGACGATTTTTATTTCAGTTTTAAATGTAAGCAGCTTAAAATGTTTTTCGTATCAGTACTGTCTGGATTGATGTATTAAACACTAATCTTGCGTATATACATGTTGATGAATGAAATGATTGGTATGTTGCTAAGTTGGATGGGAAATTACTGAATTGTTATCAATTTTTCAGTATTTATACGCATATAGTCATGCAGAAATAAATCTTTCAAAAATTGATACCTAAAACACTGTAATACTAATACTTTAAAACTGCAGAAAACAAAAAATAGAAAAACGATACCTACCTAGTCATAAAAATGATACCTAAATACTGTGAACAAACAAAATATAAAAACTGATAACTATTGCAGTATAAAAATGATAACTAAAAACTGAACAATGAAAAAATAAAAAAACTAATACCTACAATGATTAAAAACTGATGCCCATAATCTAAAGTTAAAAATGTAATAAACAAAACTAATAACACATTGAATATTGTACCTCTCCATGCTTTAACTTGTTTAAAAATTCCTTGTTGACTATGTTCTTCAGCTTCTTTAGATCCCATCTTGCAAAATGTGGGAGTTTGTTGTCAAAGTTTCTTCGTTGCTTAATTAGAGATATCTTCTCACACATCATATACTACATATACAAAATAAATAAATTTATAACTGAAGTCATTCTTTTATGTTTGTTTTAAGAGTAATAATATTGTAAAAAAAATTCTTACCAACGGAAGCATCGAACAGCCAGACATATCCCTCGGTTTATCGATGAAACATTTTACAAACTTTGTAAAACTCGAATGGATTGTTTTCGGCCAAGAAACTGAATTCATCTTGTTCACATCCAACATGAACGGGATAAAACCCCATCTTAGTTTCTACTGGTTATTGGGGAAGAAGAAGGTGAGTAATATAACCATTATAAGAAGCAATGGCAAGTCTTCTTCAATAAGGGAAAACTGATACCTATGAACTGTAAATAACAAAAAAACTTAAACTGACACCTACCAACTTATAAAACTGATACCTAAAATTCTAAACATGTAAATAACACAAAAGTGATACCTACAGAGATATATAACTGATAACCAAGAGTTGAAACAGAAAGAATAACACATTAAATTGATACATACAAGAGTTTAAATCTCATACTCAACGTGCAAATCTCGTTTCAGTGATCATAACAACATGATATCATATCGTACCAACAACACATCAATGTAAAAATAAAAAAGAAACAAAATAAGCTATGAAGAACTTTTATTTAGAATATAGAATTTTGTGCACATTTCCAATGTATCAAACACTAATTTGCTAATGTGTACAATTTTATTTGAAAAGTATATATGAAAATACATGTATTCCCTAAATCAAATGAAATAAAAATCAGTCTTTATTTTTGGATGCTTGACAATTGCGCTTATTATGGTCATATTCATTGCACACTCCACATCTATTTTGCTTTTTTTGGAAATATGCAAATCCTCCTTTTATTTTTGATGAAGGTCTCCTGGCTCCATGTTTATCCTTGGGTGGCTTAATTACTACATCACTGCTTGAATCAACATCGGATTTGTCCTAGGTAGGTACAGGATTAATAATATTGTTGTATGAAAAACGATAGGCTTCCACAGTGAAATAGTGCTCAACAAAATCATACACATTCAGTTTCACCTTTTTAATGCATTTTATCGCATGGGCACAAGGAAAACCCATCACTTTCCATTGATTACAACTGCATGTCCAATCTTTAAGATCAACACGATGAGAAATTGGAGATTTTCTTCAAAAAGGAATTTAGAAGATTTGAAGACATCCCATCTGAAACCTTCTTCAACCAGTTCTTAAACGATTTTCCATAGTCGGACATAAAAGCGTAGTCCACATACGGGATTCCATGATTTTAATTCATATTCCATCCAAACAAGATGTAATAAGTAATGCCCGCTCATCTAAAATCCAACTATTGAAACTTTCAGCCACGTTAGAACTATACTCACTATACCGTTGACCTCGAAAGAACAAGTCAGCCCATTTATCGAATGGTTTGTCTTTCAAGAAATTAGCTGCTGCAGTACCACCAATGTCCAAAAACTTAGAATGAGCCGCATCAAACTCATACACACTAGAAGCTCGAGAACTAGTCCTAAACAATTCCACAATTGAAATGTTTGCATTTTTGGACATAACCGTAGAAAGCAAATTTTGTTCCATGTGAAGGTAACAATAACTATGGAATGCTGTTGGGAAAACATCGTGAATACAAGAAATCAAACCTTGATGTTGATCCGACATAAAAACAAAATTACAATCTTCTTTAGCATTTCCTTTAAATAAGTTAAAAACCAACTCCAATTGTCCACATTCTCTACTGAAACTAAAACCATAGCCAGAGGGAAGAAACATGCGAAACAAATTACGGAACAAAATTTCAAATAGAATTCATGATTTTAAAAAAACTGATACCTTCAAACGTACAAAATGCTACCTAAAAACTGTGTGATAAGAACTGTTACCTTCAGACATACAAAAATGCTACCTAAAAACTGTATGATAAAAACTGATACCTAGAAACATATAAAACTGATATCTACATGCTTTATACTAAAAAAAATGATACTTTCAGACATACAAAAGTGCTACCTACTAACAACAATAACAAACTAATACCTTCGGACATATAAAACTGCTACCTATTAACTGCCGAACTAAAAAATGATACTATAAATTATATTAAGCTGATACCTATAAAATTGTACTACATAAAACTGATACCATAGAATTTAAATGATACCATATATATATTACTACAACATAGCAAATTAACACTACATCATACCTTGATTGCCATTCTTTGTTGTAGTCTAAAAATATCATAGGCCGACAATGCTTGAAGCTAAGAATACAAGCACCTAAACCAACAAACACTCTTTCAAACTGATTTGTAGAAGAGTTAACATCCATAGCGACATAAGAACCTGGATTATGAGTCTGTAGTGCCTCTAAATATCAAGACAAATCATTATAGGACATGACATCATTACCACACAATTCCATTAAAGCTAGCTGCTTTCCATGGTAAGCATAAGAGTAAGACAACTGTAGGTTAAACTCTCTTCGAAAATCAGTTATGATATCTTTCGGTTTCTTACTCGGATGATCTCTAATTTCATCTATTATCAATGATTTAACAAATGAGCTAGATAGTTGAGGGTTATTCAAATTTGTTAGACCACCACCGAAAGAATGTTTAACAAGCAAAGTCCTAATGAAAAACCCTACTGAGATTCCCAAAATCACAAGAAGCATGCACTTTAAACAGACATCCAGCAGAAGACGATGAGCAAACAGCTGTGACCCTAGTAGAGCTATTCTTAAGATAATGTAATTCATGACCTGATTTAAGATATGCCATTAAGAATTCTCTAAAGTCGTTGGCCCCTCCAAAACAAAAACTAATAAAATCAGAAAATGTTAATGTAGAACCTCTTTTTATCAAATCTTTTAAGTAACTTTTCCTATGAACAACAATGTTTGCACCCCAAACATCAATCAGAAGACGAAGGCGCTGAAACATAAGTAGAAAGTGAAGAAGAACCATCAATCACATTTTCCAACAGAAAATCCTTCAGCTTAACATCAAAACAGAAAAAAACAGTCTTCTTATGTAATTGAAGTAAAACGGTACTTTGAAGATCAGAGTCACTCTCAACAGTTTTAGTTCTATTCTCGAACGCATAGCTAATTTCAATCGACATAAGAGTAAGTTGAGACCAATACCGACATATTTCGTTTTGCAAATCAAACAATGAGCATTCAACCGACAACCGAGTACTAAAAGAGGTACCATTGAAGACAAGTATAGTAAGAAGAGTATTTTCACCACTGGAAAAAAAAATGTGAAAAAAAATAATTAGCCAAGGAAATATATCCAAACAGATACCCAGTTAACTCAGTTCTGATACCCACAGATTAAAAATTTGATACCAACATTAATATTAAAATGATACCTAAAACTGCTAAAAACTTATTAAAAAAGTAACTGATATAACAGATGCTACCATCATAGTGAGAGTGATTAAAACAAAATAACTTCAATTGAGATACATAAGTAATGCGACAGTACAAGTACAAAATCAATAAAACACTAAAATTATAGGAACAAAAGCAAAACATAGGTAAAACAGTAAAAATAATAACTAAAAAAATAATAAACTGATACCTACAAACTGTTGTGCTTTCAAAGAAAAAAAAGTATTTACATAAAATAATGACTGATTAAAGCTATAATATTTTGACTTAAATACAGAGGTAATGAAACAATACAAGTATACAAAAAAAAAAATACAAAATTTTGATACCAACAATTTTTGTTCAACAAAAGATGAACATAAACATAACACGGTTATTACACTAAAAATGATACCTTAAAAATACAAAACTGATACCTAAAAACTGATTTAATTATTTTTTCTTGAAAAAATTACTAACGCAAAAACGAATTAAACAACATTTTAACTAATTAAAGCAGAACAAGTTCTATTCTAATACATATTTAGTTCAAAAATGCAATTACAAACCAAATACAACATCAAAAAGAACAACAAACGAATATAAAAGTAGGTAATTAAACAAAAATGATATCTGAAAAAATAAAAAACTATATCCAACTATTCAAAAAAAGAACATTAATACAGATACCTGCTTGTACTACCAATAGAATCCATGAATCACCGATAGAATCAATAAAATCTATCTGAAATTGTTAACGTTAAATTAAAGGAACTATGAGAAGAAATAAAAATTGAATCGATGCAATTAGAAAAATTCCTAATGTCGATAACAACTTCAGAAACCAATATGCGCGAGATTGATTTTCCGATATGAATTGTGCGGTCAAGGACGATTTTCAATCAACAACTACTAATGTAGTTGGATTAGTGCGATCAATGAGAAAGATTTTTTTCGAAATATGCAGGAATAACAATCGCGTTTTCAATCAATGGCGGCGAGATGCAAATTTCTGGGAGAGATAATTGACGACGAAAAAGGAAATAGCGCGTGTCATTTAAGGTTATAAAAATATAGTATAATGTTCTTTTGATTAAATTTTTAATGGTTTGTCCGTACGAATAAAAAAACCTTAAATCTTGTCCAAGTGATTATTTTCCTGTTTTATGATTTTGTTTTAAGTAGTGGAACAAAAAAGTACGAAATAAATTTGATTCTAGGGATGTATGGCTTATATTTATGTTCTCAAGTGTGGGCATTCGTCTTGATATCAACCACGGGATATTTCCTATGCTTAATTTACTTTTCCTTTCCAGAAGTGT
Source organism: Allium sativum (assembly GCA_030737875.1). NCBI lineage: Eukaryota > Viridiplantae > Streptophyta > Magnoliopsida > Asparagales > Amaryllidaceae > Allium > Allium sativum. The sequence continues at coordinate 992,014,149 of CM060910.1, read as the reverse complement.
GTAATCAAGCAACATAAACTAAGTAAGATCAATACCTACAATGTGTTGTTCCATTAATTTTGATTCTTGCAACTTGCAGAGATTTTCCTCTATGCCATTAAAAGCTTTTAGCCTGCATTCTTCTGTCGGTGCTCACCCCCTTGTTCATTTCTATTGTGCTATTGATGGCAACGGATAACTCCTGTCTATACAATTTTGCTTAATGAAGTGACTTCCGTTGTTGGGTTCAATGAACATATTCGCTCTTGCTATTATAAGCCCCCACACTTCACTGTATATTAAATCGAGCTTTCTTGTGTCCCCTGCAGTGTCATCTCTAATCCTCTTTGCAACTTACCAATCATTCAACTTCTTCTTTGTGTGTAACTACAGTATTAGAGTACGGTGTTATATATATATATATGGGACGATCATGAAGTGAATAAATTAAACATGAGAAAAAAATTCAAAAATGGAAGTGGTAGGTGATCATACATGTTCACCATGTACACATCGACCATCACCGTCAACTTTGAGATTAAGATAGTTCCCTAATAACAATATAAAATTACTCCAGCTTTTGAAAATTATTATGATAAGAAACAATGAATCAGGAAACCGAAACATGTATAATTGGGCTAGATACGTGCACATGCAATGCTGTGCACCATCTTAAAAAAACACATTAAGTAAATAAGAGATGCTGCAGGTGCCTCTTACAAACAAACATGCCTGCATTAATCAAACATATTTTAAAAGGAGTATGAACAGTAGCCACAGAATTGGAAAAATCAGAGAATGATTCCATTGATTTGGCTGGGAAAATAAACCATGTAGTAACTTTATACTACAATATATGCTCCATTCCAGTTGGTAATTTACAAGCAAGCATGTCATGTACACTCTTCCACAATCAAATCAAAACAAAGGAATCACCACAAATTAAGGACAAACGAACTGAAAAAACGAATAGAACCCGTAAACACTTTCACCTTTGTGTCCTCCAACTATAAGGTGCAAGAGTCGATGGTCGTGGCATGAAACTAAGTCCAAACATTTCTTTAGGTGCAAGCCTTAGCTCTAGAATCCCAAATAAGTTGGCCACCAGCATTGCACTCTCTTGCACACGATCCATGTCTATTGTCTCGGTCCATACTTTTCGAGCTACTTGCATCCTTCTTTGCTTTGAGTTCAGATCTACTCCCCACTTTTTGTATAATGTTTCCCTCTTTGACATTTGCATTCTGTTCATTGCTCGACGTAGCTTCTCCCTTTCCCTACACACGATCCTTCCGCTACAACAAACAAATGGAAACATCGTTCATGTTAAATAGTGACAGATATGATATAAGGCCATGAAAACACATTTTCATTATGTACGCTGACACTTAATATGTATACCGGTAAATGATTGTCTGATATATTATCAATGCTTCTTGAATGGAAATATGTAAGGCATGAATATCGCACAATCTATTAGTACCTTAAGTCCAGACCAACGTTTTCCAGGGCTATGGATTTACTAACATTTCCTTGATAACAATTTTTTTTAAGAAAAGATAGCCTTCTGTGTTCAACTTCCACATAAATGGAGTCGGCTAAATCTCCTTTGATGAGAAGAAAGAAGTAACTCCTGTGTATCAACGATACATTGCATGCGTGCCAAAGTTCAACTATCCCTTGTCGCTTTTTCTCGAATTCCAATTTCCATTCAGATTGAGATTCTGATGGCTTCAACACTGGATTGAAGCATACATCATTTATCTGATTTGTCATTATCTTCATGGTAGAAACTTCGTTCTTAACAGTGTTTTTTGGATCCTGAAGATTAAGCATTTAGCTACGTTACTTAATATTGTATGTTGCAAATTCACTAACAATGAGTTCGTAGTTGATGTTGCTAACCTGATCATCTGACAACCCTGGCTGATACTGCAACTGAGCTATTTCCATCGGTCCACCGACTGAATCACAGGGATGTGAAAATTTTCCATTATTAGAAATTTCATCATCTTGAAGTTTTGCTGCACCATCGAGTACACTCACTTCAGGATTGTCCAACGTATCTATTTTATGTTCTTCCTTTTCACTACCACTGATTAAAGAAATATTCTTTTGCGGTCTTCTGGGTAATTCAGGACCATCTTTGCAATTCATGATCTCTTCAAACCATAAAGAAGACCCATAATTCGTGAAACTTGCTCTGCAGCTTCTACTTTTACTCAGTCTATTCATCGTGTTCAACTGAAATGGTACATCTGTGGACTCTGTCGCTGCCCTACATATGAGTATATTATTCACCTCTGTTTCTGCTCCAAAACTATGTTCGTTTACTATTACAACCTGCACTGGCTCTTCATTATCAACAACAGGACTAATACATTTGTCTGTTAAGGGCATGAATTCATCAACTTTGATCATGCTTGGTCTAGTCATCTTGATGCATCGTACTTCCTTAAAGTGTGTGTCAATGTCTGGAGATGTGGAGGGAGATATTTCTTCCTCCTTGTAAGTAAAATCAGGGGACTTTGAGGGGTGACATAGAGGCGTAATCTTGTATTGCTGATCCTCAACTTCGCCACAAAGCTTTGAATCACTATGTACACGTGATATGCCAAACTCTGGGCTTTGGTAAGATACGACTGATGAATCTGATAGTGATTTATCGTCGAATGAAATTTGTGTACAGGGCGTTGAGGACTGGCTTGATTCCTCCTAAACAAGAATAGTGATACTTAGCTGATGAAGTGTATTGCTGTTCAGAATGGTGTACTACAGGAAAATAATCCCCATAATTTACTTGTAAGGCATATGAACCTATGGTACAGGACAGATTAATAGTAATATATCCTAAGATCATAATAATTGAGTAGGATTTTGGAGTTTACAGTGTTGTAACGGGATCTAATCCTCTGTCCCCAAATTTCCCTATCTCTCTGTGCCCAACCAATCGGAGCCTCTAATTTTTACATTTTTGCAATTAAGTCAAAGATAAAAAGGGGTTATTTGCAAAAAGTGGAAATCAGAGGGTCCTGATTGGTTGGGTACAGAGGCACAAGGAATATTGGGTACAAGGGATTTCATTCGTGTTGTAACACATGTTTATTTCTTAATTTTTATCTCTGTGAAATTCATTTGATACAGACTGGAAGATGTACTGATGTTATACTGAAATAATAAATGTGCATTAAGTGAGAAAGTTAACGTACCCATGGTCCTGAAGCTTGATCATCTGCAACAGTTCTGAGCAGGTCTTCAAGTCGAGATTGAGCCAGATCACGTTGCTTCATCAATTCCTTCATCTCACTCTCCATCTATTGAATAGCATAAATTAATATGATTGTAAAATAATCCAACAAAAAACAGATTTCTTAGCTGAGAAGAACGAATCTAGAACTACCACAAGTGAAGCTATATTATACTACTTAATCCTAAGACATCATCTAACCTTAACCATTAGCATAAAGTGTAATTTAAAATAGAGAGGTTAGCATTTAACTTCCCGAATTCCGTACCAGTTTAAGCATATGCAACAATATTCTTGTAGGATAAATTGTTCAATGTTTGCTGAATATAATTCAAAACAAAATTTTACGAGTACCTTTTTGATTTGGGCTTCTTTCTCCTTTAATGCATCCGAGGATGCTAAAGAACTCAACCCGGTAAATTTCATTTCGTTCTCAAGTCTAGCAACCTCTTTCTGTAGATGTTTGACCAATGCCTTATCTGACACAATCACATTAACTTGTGCACTTGTAGCCACTTCTTTAGCACAGACAGCAAACTGCAGTGTATTTCTAGATTGCTCCATGTGACATCGTGCTGGGCTCATTGTGCATATGATGGCAGTTCGTGCATTTCCTCCCAGCGTCGACTGTAATATGCGCGTCAGTTTTGAGTCTCTATAAGGAATATGACCAGTTTTTCCTTTGCTGCATCACAAAAACAAAATTAACAAGTAACATTTGTATGTTCTATTTTTAATACATGAGGCTATGCTAATAGTTGATTAATCTGCAAATAAGTTCATAAAAAATAAAAACCTTAGCTTGCGAATAACAGTTCCTAGAGTAAGTAGACTTCGATTAATATGGCAGCCCTCCTTTAGCCTTGAACCAGCTGTTAATGCTTGAGATGCACGTTCACTCCCAGCCAGATCAACAAAATTCTGGTTTATAAATGTGTTTACTTTACTTCAAGTTTATACATCAATGAATGATAAATCAGAAATTTACTTATTATATAATTTAATATATTCATACCACAGTAGCCATAAGAGTGCTGAAGGTATTCTTACCCCCGTACTCTCTTGCAGAACTTTCTACAGTCTGCGGAATTAATAAACAATAAGATAAAAATATATATGAATTAACTTCATTATGGTATTGAAGACTTTAATACCAACTGACCAATCTGAGTATTTGATGTGATCTGGAACTCATTTCATTCAAAGATGTCTCTCCTATTTGTCTTTGAGCTGCAATAGCATGAAGCATAATCAAATATTATGTTTTTAATGTAAATAATAACCAAAAATATACTTCCATGATTTTAATGCATACCTTCACAAAAGCTGAGGAGTTCTTTGAGATGTTCTTGATCCCTTAATATTTCCTCGGTCAGTTTCTCAACAGTGGTCCCTTTCTATCATCATCGTAAAGAAAATGCAACTTAACAGAAATACACATGCAATAAAAACAATTACAAAACATATACAACAGTACTAACTTCTGGGTCATCAAGAAGTCTTAGAGGCCCGCTATCTGGGTTGAGAAGATCTTTCACTAATTCATTGTATATCTCAATTGCGGAGAATTTTAGAGAAAAATCTCTCTCTGGATGCTGAAAAATATAGGAAATTATACTCAATATAACATCTCGACGCAAAATTCACTGTTTTGATGAAGAGATGGAAATTGGAGTACATGCCTCATGGATATATTCATAGATTTCTGACATGCTATATTGTGTTACTCCAGTCATCGTGTATGTCTTTCCACTACTTGTTTGTCCATACGCAAATATACTAGCTGGAAAAAAAAGTGTTGTTTAAGTCAAGAACAAGTTTCCATTTGGGGCTGTGAGATACACCAACTGACATATATAGTTCAAAGCAGCGCTAAGACTTAAGAGTTACATACAGTTGATGCCATTAACAACCGAAAGAGCGACTTCTTTAACGCCCTCTTCGTATACTTGTTTTGTGCTATTATCACACCCAAATACTCTATCTGTAACATCATCATAATGTGAAAATTGTTTTCATATATTCTCATGAAACATTCATATCTGTTGAAAGAAAAGCGAAAATTAAGACTACTATACCGAAATGCCAACATGACTGCATATAACAGTACAGAATTGACATGAAAAAACTCACCAAATGTGTAGGCGCTAGGATATATTGATCGCTCGGGAAGGTTATCCTTGAAAATTAAAGTGTTATCGTTGATGCATTCCCAATCTGAAGCACCATTCTTCTCTGTTTCCTTTTCATTTAAAGGTCTGATTCTAACTGAAACAAAAATCCTCTCTTTTGCACCACCACCATCATTACTCACTACATCATCTCCGGCGACTGAACCCATTGTATCAAATGAACTGTCTTCTCCTACACAGTTTATCAAAACTCAGAATGTCTAAGCATCTAAAAATAAAACAATATCAGAACTGCCACTGAATAACCTAGTAGTTTAAATGTGTTGGCTTGCCAAGCAACAAACATTCATATATAAAGAGTTGAAAACTCCACATGAATTTTCTTCTGCACACAAGCATATGAAGAATATAAAGCAAATCAACAAGATTGAGTATTTAATCATGATTAATTAGAGACCCTACATTGTCAATTTTGCCCATTTGTACACAACAACATTCACATGGGTGAAGACCATCAAGCTAACTTTTAGAGACAAAAGCAATTAATAAATCAAAAGAAAGAAAATTGTACCTATGGATTCAACGCCGAAGATATGAATACAATATAAAGCTCCTCTCTTGCTTAGAGATGAAGAAGAAGACTAAATTATAGGCATTAAGAAAAAAGAAATAAATAAAGAGCAAAAGATTCCGTAAAAGAAAAAGTGGAATAAAAGAAATATCTAGGAAGGAAAACCTAAAAATATATCAAATCGACCAGTTCCTTTTATTTGAAATTGCCAGATAGTTTTACGCTTCTACTACATTTTGGCCATAAGCAGTCACCTTTGGAGCTCTGTGCACTGAATATGCTACATTTCATCAACCATGTATGCAATATTTATGAAACGATAATAAATTTTGACAGGAGGAGCAGTTAAGGTAAAGCCGTAATAAAGGAAAACTGGGGCAGTCATTAATTACTTTTCCACGCTTGGGGCAACAGCTTTCAATTTCTATTATGATTTGTATAATTGTATGCGGATGCCCAGGAAGGGCACTTACGTAGCAATATGCTGACAGAAACAGCTGTCAATTCTTGCGGTATCATAGTGTTTACATGGAATCAAAATTTTAAATAATGGATGGAGGAACTGATTTTGACCAGTGGCCCGAGTCATCTTTGAATTTCACTTCCCCAATTAAAAGATTAAAAAATCCAACAACGCAAATCTCTTATATCATCAATTGTGTTTAATTTTATATTCAAATAACCGCTTTCTTATACAACCGAAAACGATGATCCAAAGACTCGGTTGCAAACTAGATCCAGGATGATGGTCAAACAAACTTAGGAGAATCATGAAATAAATCTGTCGGGACTCAAGCTGTAAAGCTCCTAAGTTCAAATCAATCTCTTCCTAGAGCCCAGGTCGACTTGCCCGTTTGATCACCATCAATCTCAGGGTCGGCCTAAGGGTTGTTGGTGTAAACCAAATTAATGAATGCATCTAAGTATCTTTTGATGTTCAAAATTCTAGTCAAATAGTTATCAGTCAAAGAGTCATCATGTTTTGCTAAACTTAATTAATTCACTCATCAAGTTCTATGTACTCAACCGATATATATATATAGGTGTATGCTATGTAGTTTATGAATAAATGGAAAACAATCCAAAATTAAAATAAAAAGCAAAGTTGTAGGCTTTCCATATTACACTGCACTTTTTTATCTCTCATTTCTCTATTTTTTATCAATCTGGTATCAGAGCCACTTGATAGCAAATATGTTAAACAATCTTGTCTCTCTTGTTCCTCGATTTAATGGTGAAAGGTTTGATTATTGGAGCAACCTAATGAGGCTCTGTCTTGAATCTCAGGACTTATGGAGTGTTGTTGAAGAAGGTGCTGGTGCGCCGACAGACGAATCACAACTCACAAATGCCCAGAGGGATGCTTTGAAGAACAAAAAGCAAAAGGACGGAAATGCTCTCTTTCAAATTTACCAAGCACTAGAAATTCCTGTTTATGAGAGAATTTCGAAAGTTGATAGTGCTCGCGAAGCATGGAGAATATTGAACACGACATACTTCGGACATGATCAAGTGAAAAAGGTTCGTTTGCAATCGTTGCGGGCTGAATTCGAAAGACTTGAGATGAAAGAAAATGAAAAAAATTCAGAATATTTCACCTGTCTTTCTTCCATTGTTAACCAAATGGCCTCGAATGGAGAAGTTGTGGAGACTCAAAGGACAGTCGAGTAAGTTCTACGAAGCTTGCCAACTAAATTCGATCATATTGTGGTTGCCATTGAAGAATCTAGTGATCTTTCTTCAATGTGTCTTGAAGGTTTGCAAGGTAGATTGGAAGCTCATTAGGCTAGAATTCTAGAGAGAAGCACTCAATCAAATTCTTCAAATGAACAAGCTCTAAAATCTCAATTCACACCCACTAAAGGACATGGGTCTTTCCATGGACGGGGCAGAGGACGTGGAGGAAAACATTCTTCAAACCAACATATTCAAAATCAAAAAAATGAAGAACCAAGACGAGGGGAGAAATCATCATTCCAAAATTCGCAGAAAAGCAAAGGACAGAGTGCTTATAAAGGTACGAAGCATTATTTTGAATGTAACTATTGTCATAAGCCTGGACATAAAGAATATGACTGTTGGGAAAAATATCCGGAAAAAAAAGTGAAGCCGGATATGTTCATCAAAAAGAATCTAAACTCTCTGAATCTTCTGAAACTTTATTGATTGCTTCAAATGGAAACTTTGAAGATATATGGTATTTGGACAGTGGTGCAAGTAAGCATATGACTGGAAACAAAAATTTGTTTTCATATATTATAGAAACTAATCAAGGGCATGTGACTATTGGAGATGCCAAATCATTAAAAATTGAAGGAGTTGGTGACATCACTTTTATAACAAAGACCGGAAAAACAGAGAAGATATCTGAAGTACTATATGTACCAGGTTTGAAATGTAATTTGTTAAGTCTTGGTCACTTGTTAAAGAAAGGCTTTAACTTTTACTTTGCTGAAAACATTTGCATCATGAAAAAAAGAAATCTTCATGTTGCAAATATTGATTTGGGCTCAGATAATTTGTTTCCTGTCAAACTTGATAGGATAAAAGATTCTTGTTATTACACTAATAATGATCATGTTTCAAAGTTGTGGCATGACAGATTTGGCCATTTAAATTTCCGAAGTTTGAAGGAGTTATGCACGAAAGAGATTGTTCAAGGATTACCCAAAATCGATGTAATCAATGATGTATGTAAAGAATGTCAGTTAGGAAAACAATATCGTGAATCCTTCCCATCTAAATCTAAATGGAAGTCAAAATCTCCACTGGAGCTTGTGCATACTGACCTTTGCGGACCTATGCAAGTTGCATCACTTGGAGGAAGCAGGTATTTCATGTTGTTTGTTGATGATTATATAAGAAAAATCTGGGTTTATATGGTAAAAGAAAAATCTGAAGCTTTGTCTCGCTTCAAAGAATTCAAGCTCCAAGTTGAAAAATCGTCTGGCTTTCAAATAAAAAAATTGAGAAGTGATCGCGGAGGAGAATACACATCTTCTTGATTCGAAGATTTTTGCAAAAATCATGGAATCAGGCATGAACTTACAGCTCGTTATACACCACAGCAAAATGGTGTCGCAGAGCGTAAAAATAGAACAATTATGGACATGGTCAGGTGCATGCTGCGAAAGAAAAATTTGTCGTTGGAATTTTGGGCTGAAGCAGTGTCTTGTGTTGTCTATTTGCTGAACAGATCTCCAACAAAATGCATACAAAACTCAACTCCAAATGAGGTTTGGTATAATAAGAAACCAAATGTTTGTCATCTAAAAACATTTGGTTGTCTTACATACTCTCATATCCCTGATGCCATGAGATCAAAGCTAGATGACAAATCTGAAGCATGCATTTTTATCGGCTACAGTCAAAAGACTAAAGCTTACAAGTTGTACAATCCAAGGACGAAGAAGATTGTGATTAGTAGAGATGTTCATTTTGATGAAAGCGCATGTTATGATTTTTCAGACTCTCAACGGGCATCAAACCAAATAATCTTTGAGAACGAAGACAACGAAGCACCATCTTCGCAACCTGATGTTGTTGAACCTCCTCAAAATTCTCCAGCAACAACACCAGAAAGAAAAACAAGAAGTTTGAGAGATATTTATGATACAATCGAAGAAATTGGTTATGGAGAGCATGTGTACTTTGCCTTTTTTGCAGGAGAATATCCAATCTCTTATGAAGAAGCTATACGAGAAAAAAATTGGAAAGATGCTATGATTGAGGAGATGGAATCAATTGAGAAAAACAATACTTGGAAGCTCTATGATTTACCTCCAAACAAAAATGCAATTGGTGTGAAGTGGGTGTTCAAAACAAAGACCAATTTGGATGGATCTATCAATAAATACAAAGCGAGATTAGTTGCTAAAGGCTATGAACAAACCGATGAAGTTTTTGCTCCCGTCTCAAGACTTGACACTGTTCGATTGATTATTTCTCTTGCAGCTCAGAATGGATGGGAGTTGTTCCAAATGGATGTCAAATCAGCATTTTTGAATGGATCTATTCAACAAGAAATCTATCTAAAGCAACCTCTTGGATTTGTTCAAAAAGGTGAAGAAGAAAAGGTTTACAAGTTAAAAAAGGCGTTGTATGGTCTGAAGCAATCGCCTCGTGCTTGGTATGCACGAATTGATGACTACTTCATGAAATCCAACTTTGAAAGATGTCTATATGAGCACACCCTCTACACAAAAAGAAATTCTAATGGTAGTTTCATACTTGCAAGCGTCTACGTTGATGATCTTATTTTCACAGGAAATGACTTGGAGATGTTATCAAATTTCAAGAGATCAATAATGAATGAATTTGAAATGACAGACCTAGGAAAACTGCATCATTTCTTGGGAATTAATGTTCAGCAAACACAAGGAGGAATTTTCATTTCTCAAGAAAAATATGCAAGTGAGATCCTAAAGAAGTTCAAAATGGAAAATGCAAATCCTGTCGCAACTCCATGTATTACCGGACTAAAGTTAAGTAAGGAGGGTGAAGGAATAATTGTGAATGCAACTATGTTTCGCAGTCTTGTTGGAAACCCGATGTATCTTACGGCGACAAGACCTGACATCATGTTTGTTGTGTAAGCATGATAAGTCGATTCATGGAGAAACCTTATTCAAATCATTGGGAGGCTGCCAAAAGAGTTCTTCGATATATCAAAGGTATCATTGATTATGGTATTTTCTATAAAGCTCGTGTGCCTACAAAGCTTGTTGGTTACACTGATAGCGACTTTGGTGGAAGTATTGATGACTCCCGAAGTACTTCTGGCTATGTATTTAATCTAGGAAGTGGAGCAATCTCTTGGTGCTCAAAGAAACAACCAATTGTGTCACTCTCAACCACCGAAGCGGAGTATATTGCTGCATCTTTGGATGGGTGTCAAGCTTTGTAGTTAAGAGGAATTCTTGAAAATCTCAAGTTCAAACAATGTGAACCAACAACTTTGTTCTGTGATAACAGTTCAGCCATTTCAGTTTCAAAGGACCCTGTTTTGCATAGAAGAACAAAGCATATTCGCTTAAGATTTCATTTTCTAAGAGAACTTGTCAACAATGGAGAAATCAATCTCACATATTGCCGAAGTGATGAACAATTGGCTGACATTTTTACTAAGCCACTAGGAGGTCCTATTTTCACGAAGAACGTACAAGCTCTGGGAATACAAAGTAAATTTGGTTTACGGGAGGCAATGTTGGTGTAAACCAAATTAATGAATGCATCTAACTGTCTTTTGATGTTCAAAATTATAGTCAAATAGTTATCAGTCAAAGAGTCATCATGTTTTGCTAAACTTAATTAATTCACTCATCAAGTTCTATGTACTCAACCGATATATATATGGGTGTATGCAGCAAAGTTGCAGGCTTTCCATATTACACTGCACTTTTTCATCTCTTATTTCTCTATTTTTTATCAAGGGTAAGGCAAGCAAACCAATTGCCTAGGGAAACCCCCCACCAAAGAGCAACCCAATCGAAAATAAATTTATTGAAAAAATTCAAAATAGTTTAATAAAGAAAATAAATGATTAGTAGTTATAATCTTATATCTAATATAATGGAAAACATAGCTAGTTTAATTTTATTTATCGCTACTTACATTTAGGTCTAGTATAAGCATTATCAGTTTCAACTAGAGATGATATAGTTATATTTCATTTGGGGTAACCCAAACGATAGGACCGACACTGATCAAGCTGCATCAATTCAGATCGACTCAACATAAATCCAGGCTATCACATTCAGAACGAAATGAAAATGCAATCATCCCAAGAACTTCAAAACAGAAGAAAAAAAAACGAAGGTGACATTAAGTAACAATGATAAAGTGGTTAGGATCGGCATATGGCCGGATCTAATCCAGATTATTACCGATCCAGATCTCCAGCCATATTCGATCTGATCCGAACTGAAAAACATGGCTCTTCCACTACTTCCACTGCCTCTATTTCGCTTTCTGCAAATCTGAAGCCATTTACTTCTATCAATAGGAGGTGTCTAGTTTGAAAATGAGACTTTTTGAACTTTTAGTAATCCACACTTTTTGTACTGATCCAGATCTTCGTTAATCTAAACTCTTAATTGCACCAAGAAAAAAGATGTGATGTCCTGAAAAGTAAATGTAGACCCTTTGCTGTTCGGCCAGCATAAATCCTTGTGTGTGATTTACACAGTTTTTTACTTGTTTTTCATTTAATTATCTTCGTTAATCTCCTCTTAAACTGTCTTGCAAGTGTTAGTGTTATTTTCTACGCTAGCATTTTCATCTTTTCAACGAGAATTTACTAATTCTCAGTTTGTAAATCTTCTCATCTACTAGTTGGTAGTGATTGAATTAAGAGAAGATCTATTTTTCATTCTTTTTTTATTGAGAGTTCTTGATATATACTTTATCGGAACAAATTTGACTATCGGGAAAAAAAATTCTACATCCTGTGCAAATACCCAGGCCGAAGAAGAGAAAAATACTCAACATAGAGGTCATTATGTCGTTGTTGATACCACCAACCCTCATAATACCATTGTCGTTATTGCTGCTTACGCACCAACAATATTACTTACTCACATAGACTTTATGAACATGATGATAAAACTAGAGCAAATGAATGAGGCATTAAACCAACAGATCAAGAATAATATTAACTTGAGGAACCAAGTCAATAAGATGAGTGCAGAGTGAAATGAATGAGAAAGGCGAACGCCTGATATTATGAGTCAGAGAGATCCTCGTCGTTAGAGCAAAGCTAGGAGCTAATTCAAAAGAATGTAAGAGGGCAAGCTTCAACCCATGCCTTACCAAATCCGGGTCAACCCCAAACCTAGGCATATCGATCCTGATTGTAACTTTCTATCATGCGGCACTCATGCCTGATCGGGAAAGTATGAGGAGGAATGATTTGAACTCGAGACTCATTGGATTGAACCAAACTACTTCCATCTCTTCAAGCAACGTTTCTCCCAGCTCTTCGCGCAAAATTATTGCACTTCATATTGTTATATATAACAATTATATGATTTTTCTTTGATGATAACAAATATATATACATTTTAAATGTGTTTGCAATTGTATTATTATATTACATCACAAACAAAATTAAATATTTATATTTAAATAAAATACTATTGCATAAGAATTTAAATATTCAAACTGTATTTTATTGAAATATAATATTTTATTTCAACATTTCAGTAGTACAATTTTTCATAACTCCACTATTTGTACATTTCATTATAAAACAATACATTCCATTTCATATTCAATTTCTCTTACATTTGCTTCTCACTACAAACTCTCAGATTCACTCAGTTATACATTATACTCTGTCACTCGTTTACATTCACTCATATACAAACACTATTACATCTCACAATACATTTATTTTCTGTCTGACCACTGTCTCTTCAATCTGTTTATGTCAGTCCAGTCATATGCTTACCTGCCAGAGAAACACACACTGAAGCGACCCGAACTTCCTCCATCTCCGAAGAGACAGAAAAGGCCAGATTGAGTTGAGAACAAGACAAATCAGAACACAAACAATAGAATATTTCATTGTTGTTACAACAATTTACATCAGAGTACCAGAATATAGCAGAGTATGAATAAATATTATACATCAGAAAAATATCAGAGATTTAAATTACAAAGCAACGGAAAATTAATACAATGCGTAGCGGAAATATATTAACAAATACAACTGTAAGAAATACACGGATACAGAGCGTTTCGAATATAGCTCCAACTGTAAATCCAGGATCCTATATAAATAAATCTATAAACCAAAACTACTAGCTGCCCGTGTGGAAAATAGGGGCACCCAGAGTTTAGGTTAAAACAATAAACTCCAGGTCAGTCATGTGACTGGTGTGAGAACTAAAACAGTTATTTAAAACTTTACTTTAAAATCAGATAAATCAAGGGACCACGCCATATAGCACGGTACGGGCTTTCTCCCAAGAATACTAGTGCATAAAATTGTTTATAGATAACACAAAGCTTTTTGAAAATTGAAACTATTATAAGACTCAGGTCCCATCACATAATGCAACGCAAGCCGGAGTATAGAGTTTTACCTTATAATAGCCAAACATGCTTGGTACGTTTAAAAACAAATCATTTGATACTATTATAAGTGCATAGTGTTAAAAACAACTTCAAATATAAATGTATCAATCATAAACGGCATGTGTATCATACATCATGTTGCCATACTAGTTCTAAAATTATAATTCAGCCAGATCTGGGCAGTGATGATTTTTGGTGTCTTAGGGCATATGTGGCTTGTTTTGATTGGCCTAGCGAGGTGACTTTGTGACTTGGATGGTTTAGATTGATCCAAGATTAATCTAAAGGCTAGAATTAATCCTAGACATCTACATATACATCTCTAAACCTAAACCCTAATTCATAACAATTCCTTATGACGACTCTAATTAAAATCGCATAATGTCGTATTGGAAGTTGGATTCCATTTATGAATCAAGGCAAGGGATCGTCCTTACCGAATTCGAGACCTTCTAGCCCGCGCCTCAGGCTTAGCCACAACTACACCTTGGATCTTTAGGGTCGGTCCTCTCTTACTTTTGAGGATTGACAATTCCTGAATAATACATTTCCCCGCCCTATGGGCGTAAGTCTGCTCAGTATGTCGACCATGTCATCCATGAGCCCCGTAGTGACCGATATATCTGAGGTACCTCGTTATCCATTAAATAATAATATGAAACAACCACATGAGTAAAATGTCTGGGCTTCATGCCATAACATCACTCCTAGCTAGAAGAAAATGCATGCCCTCCCTGTAGTCCTCTCCCGTTTCTGGTTCATACCGGGGTGTGAGGCTCGTGAATTAACACTACACAAAGCTATGCTATTTAAAGTTGTGCTTTAATCATCAACCAAAATGCCCTGCTTTTCAACAAAAGCCTTGATCACATGCCACTCAGCATGCCACATTGTCACTCCATACCGTACCACTGATTTCTACCGATATATAACCTCTAAGCTCGTATGTCTTAGAGAAGGGTGTTAAGCAAGAGAATAAATTCTCCGCCACCAAACAGATATATATTTAGCAGAGATCAACGAATATAGTATAAAGGAACACAATGTCAGACATACCATCCATTTGGAAGTCCGTTCTGGATCTGAACGAAACCGGAGGCACCTTATTCCTCGTCCCATATGGCCAATACAGGAGAGAGGTCCTCGCATATCCGGTCGATCTCCAAGTACGTCTAGACGATCACCGCTTATTACCTTGTCTTGGGATACCTCCTGACATCAATAATCATCCAAACGATGTGAAGATCTCCGGTCTTCAACCACCGTCTTCATCGTCGACTTATCATCGTATCAATCATTCAGAATGGGATAAACCTGGTCTTTCCGAATAACTAGCGTATCTTATAAACAAGTGCAATAAAAACACAACATACGCCTCATTCCAATCCAAAATATTCTTTTATTCAAATATTTACATCATTAGGGAAAGGTTCCCATTAATTTTATTAAAGATAAATTCTTTAAATTTATTCTTTAATCTTCCTTTGGATATCAGTTCAAACCAAATTAAGGTTTTCCACACTAGTAGGAATTAGCGCACCTTACCGAAGTAATCATTTGTTTTATTTCCCAATCCTAACCTATTCATCCCATGGAGCAAAACTGGTAATACTCCAGATCTAACACCACGGTGTTATCAGTAAATTTAATTACCATTTCACGTTCAAATCTAATTAAAGAGTTAACTATCGCCTAGAGTAAAACTGGGGGTACTCCATTCTCGATCAATTTCCAAATTTGATCATTTAAATTATCACATTTCCATTTCAATCTAATTAAAGATTCATTAAAACTTCACTTAGTTTTAATCTTCAAAAATCATTAGATAATGATTATTCAAATTTAGGAAATAAATCTTGTCTTTATTGGGTTAAAGAACTATTGTCATTTAAAACACAGTTCATGTAATGACCCGCATTGGCGGAGGTATTATAATTAATTTATTTAATTATTTAAATAGTGAATTAGAGAATTTAATGGTTGGTTAATTAAATAATGATGAATATTTAATTAAAATAATAAATTAAATAATATATTTAATTCTGAAATAATAAAAATTGGCTGAAATGACGATATGGTGTGAACCGGACCATCTGTGATATATAATTCAGTTTAGAATTGAATTTGAATAACGAATATATTCAATTGACGTCAGTTTGAACGTATAATTATAATATAATTAAAATAGAGCTCGAAATGGCGCGACAGTCCGCTATTTGGCGATTCGAACTTCAACTGAATGTACAGGATTCGTTTTAAACCGGATTTCTATGAAACAAGAAACGTGTGGAGCAGGTGGAGTATATCTTTCTAGTGGAAGAGAAAATTCAGGATTTCATCGTGTAGATTTTGAGATATGTCCAAATCAAATTTTAGAAAAGTCGCTATGAAATTCCTTTATAATTTATAAAGTAATTATTTATATTTTAAAAAGGAATTTCAATATAAATCGAATATCGATTTAATCGGGATTTGAAATATCAAGTTATAAATGCCAGTAGAGCTGTATGGTATTCCACTGTGAATATAAACGATAATATTTATTTTTAAATATTAAATTTAATTATATTTAATTATATTTATATATTTAAATGGGTCATCCAGAGCTTTAAAAATAGCCAGTTTTGCAATCGAAGTCGGAATTCGACGAAACCAATTTTGTTGGATCCACAATATCAAATAGTTGTTAGATTTCCAGTTTCGTGATTTTTAGAGTCACTATGTGGCCGCACGGATTTTTAGAGTGAAAAACAGTCAGTATTTTGACAGTTAAAAATACGTTGTGTGAGCATACGAAGTCGAAATTCGACGAAACTAGTATCTTTTGGACCGTAATGTTGAGCTCTAGCTACATATCCAGTTTGGTGATTTTTGGGTATCGTATGTGGTCGTAGGGATTTTTTAAAGACCGTAGATAAAAAGAAAATCGAATAAATAAAATAAATAAATCGAAATTAAAATACCCCAACATTTTTCCTGGCCAAAGTGAAGGCCATGCAACCTCTCTCCTCAGCCACAATTCTTACCAACCAAACACAGCTTATAAAACCCTCAATTTCATTTCCAACGTGAGGGATAAATTTCAAAACAAATTCCGAATAAATTCTATAAATCTTCATATGAGTATATTTGAAATCAGCAAGAGTTGCTCTTCAACATGGTACCAGTTTTGGGTGGTTCGACATTAAATTTGGTCGAGCAAAATTATACAGCGTGCACACTGTGTCTAGGGTTGGAAACTTGAGGTGGATTGAGGCTTCGATTCTCGTTTCAGTCTTTGTTTTTGGACTGAGGAGGATGAACCGCACTTATGTGCTCAATCCAGAGAGTTGCGACGACCGTTGGTCCGGCATATGTGTTCGACGGAAATCATGCGGTGATGTCGAGTTTAATTTCGAGGGTATGGGGAGGTGGAGCTTTGGACGCGGAGTTCGTTGGTGTTGCCGGAGGTGGATTTCGTGATGGAACGGAGGTAGAACGGGGTGGTCAAAGTGGCGGTCAACAAAGGGGAATCGATTTCTGAGGAGCGATTTTGTCTGGTGTATTTGGGGAAGATAAAGCAGGAGCGGTATTGGTTTGTAAGGGTTTGATGGGCCAAGGTATTTTGTTAAGGCCCAAAGTAAATTAATGGTTAAGTTTAAATTAAATTTAAATACTTGTATAACTTGTGAAAATTATACCTCTCTCATACTTTACCGGTTTGACGAACCGTAAATTGCGTTGGGATCGTACGGACGTCAACTACAACATGGAACTGACTGGAAGTCCATCCGAGCTCGTTACAATTTATCGCAAAATAAATTGTCCATCTGAATCAACGACAATTATCGTTATTAACGATGATAGTCCAATGTGATTAAAACTCACCAACTCTGTACAGTTCTATTTTTACAACGTATTCTTAGAACTATAAAATATTGTCTGTTTGAGTGTGTGTTGATTGTTGATTGAACTGCTGGTCAGTTAGTGGAAAACTATATATATATATATATATATATATATATATATAAACCATTAAATATTTATATGTTGATTCTACTATCATAAATTCTCATATCAAGGTGTAATCGATGTTAATCGTATTGTCTAACATCTATGGTGCAGGGAAACAGGTTGGAGGAATCCAAGGATTCCTCAACATTTATTTTACTGTGATATATATATATATATATATATATATATATATATATATATATATATTGTGATATATAATGTGATGTATAATCTGACGTTGATTATGTGTGTTGAACGATATTTATCGTTGTTATATGGTGTGTTAAATACCATAAGAAATACTGGATGTGGGAAAGGGGATTTTCAAAGTGTATTTTGAAAATGAATTATTTATATAAAATCGATGGATTTTATATAGAAAAGGAAAAGGGTTTTTATAAAAGAAAATATTTATATAATCGAAGGATACGTTATAATAAAGGAAATATTTATTTGTTAGAATAAATAGAATAGAATAAAGGAGAAATATTTATAGAACATTTACAAATAGAAATAGAAAGGAGAATATTTGTAAATCATTTACAAATAGAATTAAAGAGGGAATATTTATTTAGAATAAATGAATAGGGTTATTAAAGGAAATAATTAGAATGAATAAATAAGGTATTATAAGAGCAATTTATTTAGTAAATAAATAGAATAAAGGATTATTTATTTAGTAAATAAATAGAATAAAGGATTATTTATTGGGAAAATAAATAGAGGAGTTAATCGAAGGGAGTTAATCGAATAGAGTTAATCAAATAGAGTTAAGCAAAATTAGAAACTGACTAGAGATTAGTAAATTGAATAGTTTTCTAAGAGTCGATCTGATGTTGGTTTCGGCCTTCGGGGTTTATACTTAGAGAATTGTTCTCCTACTAGTTTACAGTCAGGGACTGATAGTTGTGAAATGATAGTGATATGTAAATAACAAATGGAAATGTTTTCCCAGTGTTAATAACGTGTATTTTCTAAACATAGAAAAAAAGTTGTTTGATGATTGATCGATATAATTTCCATCTGGAAATAATATCGTTGTTTGTACACTTGTTTTTCTTTGATAGTTAAATCACAGACTATCAAAGTTTTGACCATTTTAACGTTGTTAATATGGGGAGACCGGTTGGATTATTATCCAGAACCACTCTGTATTGGCATAAGCGTTGCGAATCATATATGCCAAAGAAAATTGAAGACGGAGTAAAGTGCAAGGGCTGTTGTATAAATCTTAGATAACAGTGCCTAAGATGGATATACTGAATAGTGCCTTCAGTTTGTCCAGTCCCATGACAACTTGTATGGACGAAGGTCTGACAGAGTATATCTGGTAGATCACGTAAGTTGATCGTTTCAAACGTATTTACGTTGGTGGCGGAGGAATTAGTTTCTCTTAGCTTTATACCCGTGGTATTTTTGGATAAGTCAATTTGTGATTTGGCGGGTATGACGATGTGACATTCAAAGTGAATGAAGATTTGATATGAAAAAGATAAGCGTAGCTTCTAGCCTCACATCCGGTAAATGACAGAAATCGGGAAGACAGCATGGCTAAGTCGGTCGCACCGAAGTAAGGTGTATAATCACCTATCTAGAGAATATTCATTTAATTCCTTAACCTATCAATGCTGTCCCATATATATATACGGGAACGGTTGCTGATCCCAACCGTTGGTGATGTACATTCGATACACTCAAGCGAAATGAGTGGTCGGTCATGTGTGGCTGAGTTGCAAGATTTTCTTGTTGAACTCCAGTGTATCGTTCCTAGAGTACACTGATCGGAAGGTGGTTCCGTACCTTGTCATAATTGGAAATCCATTATCCAACACGTGCTTGCGATTTTGATTGTATATTATTTATGAAGAACGTGAGATGAAAGCGTTTCTGCTATATTGATATCTATTTGTGTTTAGACATTATTATAATATCAGAATGATATTGCTTGTCAAAGATGTTGGATTCCCATAAGGGAAAACCCATTCCGTATTCATGGCGTGGTCTTATGAGATATCATATACCTGTATAATTGTTTTAAACTGTTTTACTCATACCATTCCCATGACTGGCCCGGAGTTTATTTTGTTGTTTTCCCTAAACTCTTGGGTGCCTAAATTTGTACGGGCAGTCAAGTAGTCAGGATTTTACAGATACTTGAAGAGCTGGAGCAGGAGGCTTCAGGATCATATAGTTATAGTTATTTCCGTTGTGTTGTAAGTGTTGTACTCTGATAATGTATTGTATATATATAATGATTATTTCAAGGATATATTATCTATTATATGTTATTCGTTCCGTTGTGAGGTTCGTTTTACTCTGATGTTGTGTTCTTCTTCTTCTTCTATTCTAAGTTTCTACCTTATCTTTCCTCTCCCTCTATCTTCTTTCTATTAATTTCTTGAATTTCCAGTGCAATTTGGGGTTGGACTTGTGTTATTTGGTCAGCTCAAATTGGTCCGGATTTTCGGGTCATTACAGTTGGTATTAGAGCTTAAGTTAAGAATTACCTTGGCTCTGTGGCGTGACTCAGTAGAGATGGGGTTAGTAATACCCTAGATTGAGTTGAGTGTATAAATACAAGTGAACGTATTTGTTACTTGATATAAAATGGTTTTATATTGTGGGGATTCATTGGTTGAGTTGTTTATGGGTTCTGATCGATCGGTTTGATCCACTGTATCGGTAGGAGTTTGTAAACACTCGAATACGATGGGTCGACACAAAAAGAGGGTAAATTAAAATAAGTTTACCCAGAGTATATTCTGATATAGAGGAAATATATATTAGATATATTGGTTGTAATTATAATCGAGTAAAATTATAAAGTGAAATGGTTATATATATAACCAATCAGAATTGATATAAGTGAAATATATGGAATCAAAATGAATTAAAACTGAATTTAAATCAGAATTAATTGGAATTAAAATCCCAGAAATTGGAAAAGTGTTTGTAAATGAATCTGGATTAAGTATAAATAAATTTTAAAATCCTGGGAGATTTTAAATTTGTTTAAAGCATTGCATGTGATATTTTGAACTGGTTTCAAAATAGAAGTGTTTATAAATGGTTTTGAAAGTGATATAGTATTGAACTCACTTTGATAACTGGGAAATAACCCTGATGATGAATCGCGACATCATCAGTGCTCATTTTCAAGTTGTTAAGTGATAGATTACTACCAAGGATTTTGTTTTGAATTTGTTTTGGGAAAACAAGTTGTGTTGAATTTCAAAAAGGAAAATTTGATTTTTGAAAGAGGTGAACTGTTTAAAAACTTCCAGGAAGAAAAGGTTGTTTGAATTTAAACAAATTAAAGTAGAATTTGTAAAAGCCAATAGAATTGAGATTGAATTAAAAGCCAGTTAAGTAAAAATCGTATTGAAATAGATTGATGTCAAGTGGAATTAGACTTGATTAGAGATAATCTGGAATTATATTGGACTGGTGAGTTATGGATTTGAAATCAAGAATAGTGCTTGAGTTTGAAATGAAATTCGACTTAGGTATAAGCGAATGGTTGTGTTAAAGATAAATTGATTTGAGATCAAGTTGGAATTGCATTGGTATATGTTGAATTGATGGCAGGTGAAGTGATAAAGTCGATATACCCGACAAAAAAGTATAAGTTTATATTTGATATAAGCATGAGATTTATGAGCCGAATTGGCAAGCCGCTTGGTTGTTTGATTTTCTTTTGGGTTGGAGAAGGCCTAGAGAGGCGAGTTGTGGTTTTACCGATAGGGCTGTACAAAGGAAGTTATGGCGAAATTTTCCGAAAATTTAAAGTGTTAGAAAATTTTCAGAATTTTTGAAATTTTTAGTTAGTCGGAATAAATAAATATTTTAGTCGATATTAATTGGTTCAGTTGAAATCAGAAATAAGGGGTAAACAAATCTTAGGAATTCCAATAGATAGGGCCGTCCTCTAACTTAGCAATTTCGAGGACGAAATTATTTTAAGTGGGGAAGATTGTAATGACCCGCATTGGCAGAGGTATTATAATTAATTTATTTAATTAATTAAATAGTGAATTAGAGAATTTAATGGTCGGTTAATTAAATAATGATGAATATTTAATTAAAATAATAAATTAAATAATATATTTAATTTTAAAATAATCAAAATTGGCTGAAATGACGATATGGTGTGAACCGGACCATCTGTGATATATAATTCAGTTTAGAATTGAATTTGAATAACGAATATATTCAATCGACGTCAGTTTGAACGTATAATTATAATATAATTAAAATAGAGCTCGAAATGGCGCGGCAGTTCGCTATTTAGCGATTCGAACTTCAACTGAATGTACAGGATTTGTTTTAAACCGGATTTCTGTGAAACAAGAAACGTGTGGAGCTGGTGGAGTATATCTTTCTAGTGGAAGAGAAAAATCAGGATTTCATCGTGTAGATTTTGAGATATGTCCAAATCAAATTTTAGAAAAGTCGCTGTGAAATTCCTTTATAATTTATAAAGGAATTATTTATATTTTAAAAAGGAATTTCAATATAAATCGAATATCGATTCAATCCGGATTTGAAATATCAAGTTATAAATGCCAGTAGAGCTGTATGGTATTCCACTGTGAATATAGACGATAATATTTATTTTTAAATATTAAATTTAATTATATTTAAATATATTTATATATTTAATTATATTTAAATATATTTATATATTTAAATGGGTCATCCAGAGCTTTAAAAATAGCCAGTTTTGCAAACGAAGTCGGAATTCGACGAAACCAATTTTGTTGGATCCACGGTATCAAATAGTTGTTAGATTTCCATTTTCGTGATTTTTAGAGTCACTATGTGGCCGCACGGATTTTTAGAGTTAAAAACAGTCAGTATTTTGACAATTAAAAATACGTTGTGTGAGCATACGAAGTCGAAATTCGACAAAACTAGTTTCGTTGGGACCGTAATGTCGAGCTCTAGCTACATGACCAGTTTCGTGATTTTTGGGTATCGTATGTGGTCGTAGGGATTTTTTAAAGACCGGAGATAAAGGGAAAATCGAATAAATAAAACAAATAAATCGAAAATAAAATACGCCAACATTTTTCCTGGCCAAAGTGAAGGCCACGCAACCTCTCTCCTCAGCCACAATTCTTACCAACCAAACACAGCTTATAAAACCCTCAATTTCATTTCCAACGTGAGGGATAAATTTCAAAACAAATTCCGAATAAATTCTATAAATCTTCGTATGAGTATATTTGAAATCAGCAAGAGTTGCTCTTCAACATGGTACCAGTTTTGGGTGGTTCGACAATAAATTTGGTCGAGCAAAATTATACAGCGTGCACACTGCGTCTAGGGTTGGAAACTTGAGGTGGATTGAGGCTTTGATTCTCGTTTCAGTCTTTGTTTTTGGACTGAGGAGGAAGAACCACACTTATATGCTCAATCCAGAGAGTTGCGACGACCGTTGGTCCGGCATATGTGTTTGACGGAAATCATGCGGTGATGTCGAGTTTAATTTCAAGGGTATGGGGAGGTGGAGCTTTAGACGCGGAGTTCGTTGGTGTTGCCGGAGGTGGATTTCGTGATGGAACGGAGGTAGAACGGGGTGGTCAAAGTGGCAGTCAACAAGGGGGAATCGATTTCTGAGGAGCGATTTTGTCTGGTGTATTTGGGGAAGATAAAGAAGGAGCGGTATGGGTTTATAAGGGTTTGATGGGGCCAAGGTATTTTGTTAAGGCCCAAAGTAAATTAATGGTTAAGTTTAAATTAAATTTAAATACTTGTACAACTTGTGAAAATCATACCTCTCTCGTACGTTACCAGTTTGATGAACCGTAAATTGCATCGGGATCGTACGGACGTCAACTACAACATGGAACTGACTGGAAGTCCATCCGAGCTCGTTACAATTTATCTCAAAAGAAATTGTCTATCTGAATCAACGACAATTATCGTTATTAACGATGATAGTCCAATGTGAGTAAAACTCACCAACTCTGTACAGTTCTATTTTTACAACGTATTCTTAGAACTGTAAAATATTGTCTGTTTGACTGTGTGTTGATTGTTGATTGAACTGCTAGTCAGTTAGTGGAAAACTATATATATGTATATATATAAAAACCGTTAAATATTTATATGTTGATTCTACTATCAGAATATCTCATATCAAAGTGGAATCGATGTTAATCGTATTGTCTAACATCTGTGGTGCAGGGAAACAGGTTGGAGGAATCCAACTGGATTCCTCAACATTTATTTTACTGTGATATATATATATATATATTGTGATATATAATGTGATGTATAATCTGACGTTGATTATGTGTGTTGGACGATATTTATCGTTGTTATATGGTGTGTTAAATACCATAAGAAATACTGGATGTGGGAAAGGGGATTTTCAAAGTGTATTTTGAAAATGAATTATTTATATAAAATCGATGGATTTTATATAGAAAAGGAAAAGGGTTTTTATAAAAGAAAATATTTATATAATCGAAGGATACGTTATAATAAAGGAAATATTTATTTGTTAGAATAAATAGAATAGAATAAAGGAGAAATATTTATAGAACATTTACAAATAGAAATAGAAAGGAGAATATTTTTAAATCATTTACAAATAGAATTTAAGAGGGAATATTTATTTAGAATAAATGAATAGGGTTATTAAAGGAAATAATTAGAATGAATAAATAAGGTATTATAAGAGCAATTTATTTAGTAAATAAATAGAATAAAGGATTATTTATTTAGTAAATAAATAGAATAAAGGATTATTTATTGGGAAAATAAATAGAGGAGTTAATCGAAGGGAGTTAATCGAACAGAGTTAATCGAATAGAGTTAAGAAAAATTAGAAACTGATTAGAGATTAGTAAATTGAATAGTTTTCTAAGTGTCGATCTGATGTTGGTTTCGGCCTTCGGGGTTTATACTTAGAGAATTGTTCTCCTACTAGTTTACAGTCAGGGACTGATAGTTGTGAAATGATAGTGATATGTAAATAACAAATGGAAATGTTTTCCCAGTGTTAATAACGTGTATTTTCTAAACATAGAAAAAAAGTTGTTTGATGATTGATCGATATAATTTCCATCTGGAAATAATATCGTTGTTTGCACACTTGTTTTTCTTTGATAGTTAAATCACAGACTATCAAAGTTTTGACCATTTTAACGTTGTTAATATAGGGAGACCGGTTGGATTATTATCCAGAGAACCACTATGTATTGGCATAAGCGTTGCGAATCATATATGCCAAAGAAAATTGAAGACGGAGTAAAGTGCAAGGGCTGTTGTATAAATCTTAGATAACAGTGCCTAAGATGGATATACTGAATAGTGTCTTCGGTTTGTCCTGTCCCATGACAACTTGTATGGACGAAGGTCTGACAAAGTATATCTGGTAGATCACATAAGTTGATCGTTTCAAACGTATTTACGTTGGTGGCGGAGGAATTAGTTTCTCTTAGCTTTAAACCTGTGGTAATTTTGGATAAGTCAATTTGTGATCTGGCGGGTATGACGATGCGACATTCAAAGTTAATGAAGATTTGATACGAAAAAGATAAGCATAGCTTCTAGCCTCACATCCGGTAAATGATAGAAATCGGGCAGGCAGCATGGCTAAGTTGGTCGCACCGAAGTAGGGTGTATAATCACCTATCTAGAGAATATTCATTTGCTTCCTTAACCTATCAATGTTGTCCCATATAAATATACAGGAACGGTTGTTGATCCCAACCGTTGGTGATGTACATTCGATACACTCAAGCGAAATGAGTGGTCGGTCATGTGTGGCTGAGTTGCAAGATGTTATTGTTGAACTCCAGTGTATCATTCCTAGAGTACACTGATCGGAAGGTGGTTCCATACCTTTTCATAATTGGAAATCCATTACCCAATACGTGCTTGCGATTTTGATTGTATATTATTTATGCAGAACGTGAGATGAAAGCGTTTCTGCTATATTGATATCTATTTGTGTTTAGACATTATTATAATATCAGAATGATATTGCTTGTCAAAGATGTTGGATTCTCATAAGGGAAAACCCGTTCCGTATTCACGGCGTGGTCTTATGAGATATCATATACCTGTATAACTGTTTTAAACTGTTTTACTTATACCAGTCCCATGACTGGCCCGGAGTTTATTCTGTTGTTTTCCCTAAACTCTTGGGTGCCTAAATTTGTACGGGCAGTCAAGTAGTCAGGATTTTACAGATACTTGAAGAGCTGGAGTAGGAGGCTTCAGGATCATATAGCTATAGTTATTTCCGATGTGTTGTAAGTGTTGTACTCTGATAATGTATTGTATACATATAATGATTAGTTCAAGGTTATATTATCTATTATATGTTATTCGTTCCGATATGAGGTTCATTTTACTCTGATGTTGTGTTCTTCTTTTTCTTCTATTCTAAGTTTCTACCTTATCTTTGCTCGCCCTCTATCTTCTTTCTATTAATTTCTTGAATTTCCAGTGCAATTTGGGGGTGGACTTGTGTTATTTGGTCAGCTCAAATTGGTCCGGATTTTTGGGTCATTACATTTCATGATGAACCCAAAATCACATTCCATTAATTATTGAATCTTCACGGAAAACAAATCAATATATATATATATATATAATTGATATAAACTTCCATATCCAACCAATAATATAAATGGAATAACGGCAAAGCCTTTTAATTTCCATATATAGTAACAATCTTCCTTCACATAAGTTCACTTCGATTATTACCAAATCGAGTTCCATTCCATTCCAATTTATTTTGTTAAATTGGAAAACTTTTCTTTGGAAAAACCCATTAAATCTTAATAGAAAGATTTATATATTCCAAATCACATTTCACTGTTAATCGGGTTAAAGAACGAACGTCGTTAAAACACAATTCAAAATAAATCCAATTCACATTCCATTTTATTCCAATTACTAAATATAATTGGATACTCTAATAATCTTAATTAAAATATTTATTCTTTTCACCACGGGGTTTAAGAACAGTGTTACTGAAGACACCATTCACGACAAACCCAAAATCCAATTCTTTTATTCAATTCCAATTAAATATTAATTAATTGGAAAACTTCACTAAATCTTAACTAAAAGATTTATTCTTTCCACAACTGGGTTTAAGAACAGTGTTACTGAAGACACCATTGACGACAAACCCAAAATCCAATTCTTTTATTCAATTCCAATTAAATATTAATTAATTGGAAAACTTCACTAAATCTTAATTAAAAGATTTATTCTTTTCACAACTGGGTTTTAGTACAGTGTTATTTAAGACATCGTTCACGACAAACCCGAAATCCAATTTAATATTAAATATAAGGCTCTGAATAGAAATTATATTGGCTTATATTCAATATCAAATTCTGAAACTAACGGATATCGTATTGGGAATAACCATATCTGTATCTTCCAAATTCCCATAACAATATCCGTATAACCATGTAATCCAATATCAAAATATTCCGAAGATTAATTCCATTTCAGTCCATTCCAATTTATTCATTGGAAAATTCTGGTTATTTTTAAAACCATTTCAAATCCAATTTATTTCTTTAAAATATTGGATTATTATTCTAGTTAATAACTAGTTCATTTTGATAAAAATATATTTTTATCTTTACAAACGTGGAATTTTTCATCCAAATTCTTTCCAAATCATTTATTATGATTTTACACATATTTTTAATAATTTTATTAAGGCCCTTTCAGTCGATTTCCATAAACGGTCATTGGATTGCACTTACAGCGACCTTTTCCAAATTTGATTTGGACATAATTCAAACTCCAACCATTAGATTTCAAATCTCTTATATTCGTTGGAAAACTCTTTTCAATACGAACCCAACGGTTCTGGTTTTAGGAGAATCCGACGGTCGGATCTCCCGTAATGTCAATTCGAAGTCAACGGTCAAAATTCGCGAACAGTCGCGGCGTGGCGCGTTCTATTCAGGCCATTTAATATATATAATATATATTATATATATTTCATCGATTTCCATTCAAAATGTATTTTATAAATTCATTTCAAAACGATTTCAACTTCATTTTAAATTTCAAATCAAATTTGAATATTTCTTAATAAATCCATTTTAAATTCATTTTAAAAAGATTTCAATTTCATTTTAATTTTCAAATCAAATTTGAATATTCCTTAATAAATCCGTTTTAAATTCGTTTTAAAACGATTTCAATTTCATTTTAATTTTCAAATCAAATTTGAATATTCCTTAATAAATCCGTTTTAAATTCATTTTAAAACGATTTCAATTTCATTTTAATTTTCAAATCAAATTTGAATATTTCTTATCGTTATAATATTAAAATGATAATATTTTCAAAATGTATGATTTTGATTATACATTGGATATTATTTTAAAATATTCGTTAATTCTGAATTGGAATCAGACTCAATCAATTACCAAATAATTTCAGTCATATGGATTTCAGACATCGCATGTATACAACAATAATGATAAACAATCATTAAAAATTCATACAACATCCAAAGTGCATTTTACAACTGTATAAGCATTAAAATAAATAAATAACGCTTATACAGTCTGTCAACCCATTGATTGACATACCGCTAAACAATTAGGATTAGTGTACATCAAATATCATCCCAATACGTTTGGGGTTTCAATCAACAAACATAGATTTTCTTTGTGCAGCTGGGCGATGTGTAAAATTTATCATCCCAATCAATGTCAGCTAAATGGGTGTACATAAACAAATCATCCGATTTGTAAATGAATATTTATTTCAACTCATGACTATTTTATATAAGTTTATTACACATTAAAAATAATATTTTTAATGATTAAACATTTTATTCAATCACATGAATATTTTATATTCCATTTCACATCACAACACAATACAGTCCAAACAAACAACCATGGTTTGTACAATAAATAGTGTCAGGTGCTGCTAAGCACCGTCTGCATTCTAGTATATATTTAACTGTAAAGTAATTTTAGTGAGAAAGAGCTCTTACTGTCGGTTTCCACTCCGT
The DNA here is from genome assembly GCA_030737875.1 of Allium sativum. NCBI lineage: Eukaryota > Viridiplantae > Streptophyta > Magnoliopsida > Asparagales > Amaryllidaceae > Allium > Allium sativum. The sequence goes on along the minus strand of CM060910.1, from coordinate 991,985,128 downwards.
CAGTTTTATTTCTGAATTTTTGAATAGTTTGGATTTGAATTTGCCTAGATTTCTAACTAGCTCCAAATTAGGTCCAGTCAGTCTTGTTGTGAAGCACTCGTCCCCCACGATCGCAATGGATCCAGTTTCGCACGATTTGGACCTCGTAATGTAAAAGTTATAGATTTTTAAACCTTGGTTAATTAAATGGTGATTAATTAAAATAATAACTTTAATACGCTTTAAAAAACGTTACCTTTCTCCTGTAAAAAACCCGCCACCGTTCAACCCGTTGCTTCAAAATTAGGTTTCCACCTCGTGCGCAAAGGCACTTAACGACGATCGAACCCTGCCTCGTCGAAGAGCTACACGAGGCGCACCTCCCCCAAAGCGATGACGAACTCGGTGGTCCCAGGCGATGGGAAAACCGCCACGAACGTTGAGACTTTGAGCCCCGATTTCTTCTTCAATCCTCAACGATAATTCGTGTAATGGGTATGGATTGGAAAAGGGGAGAAAGTACTCTGATTTTCCCTTCTGGAGCTCGCGAATTCATAGTGTGGATTGTGAGAAAAATAAGGGGGAAGGATCGGATGATTTCCGTCGTTTACTGGATGGAGGCGCGATAACGGGTTTTGACCGTGGAATTAATTTTGACCAATTAGAATTTAGGGTTAGGTTTATATATTTATATTTTAATTTATTTAATTCCGAAAATACCTTTGTGTTGATACAAACTTGAAATCTAACACAACGACTGTCACCCCTAACCAAATGCCCTCATTCCGGACACGATGGGATATGTTTTGTAACCCAATTCGACTGTTTCGATCGGTTTTTCTTTAAATTAAAATATAAATCAGTACATATTGAATTTAAACGTATATTTTAATTTAACAGGGCCACATATTGACTCCAAAAATTCTAGAAAAATAAATCTAGCTATGCTTTGACGATACGGTCCTAACAAAACTAATTTCGTCGAATTTGGAGATCGTTTGAAAAATGGTCATTTTCTAGTCGATCCAATTCAAATTTAAATTACCAAACATATTTAAATTTACTGCGTTCACATACTAATTCCAAAAATTATGAAAATTGGAATCTAGCAATAATTTGACATTCCGGAACCAACAGAAGTGGTTTCGTGGAACATGGATGTCGTTTGCAAAAAGACTATTTTTAAAGGCCATATATTATATAATATCTATATAAATTCCATAGCGACTATTCTAAATTTTAAACTGGACAAAACTTTTTATTCCCGTTATGAAATCTGAATTTTTCACATTCATTAGAAAGATATAATTAAGAAAATTCAAATATTTCGAGTGTAACGGCCCGGGTTCGCCCGACCTGATCGATCGGAAAATCGACCAAGGCCGTTCAAAACCCGAATACGTTAACTCTGGGAATACAACACATTAAAACAACAACAGCAGACTTTTATAAATATTACAGTAATGTTACATCTGAGTGCAGAATATCAGAGTACATCGAATAAAATTACAGCGGAAGATAAATTACAATAATTTAATACATTGCAGCGAAAATAAAATACTAAGATAGCGGAAGACAACTATGCTCTGGACACAGCTTTAAAGCTTCAATCCAGAATCCTGCTTGAGATAAGGACCTGTAGATAAACTACTCGACTGCCCGTGTGGAAAAGAGGGCACCCGAGTTTGCAAAGGTGGAAACAAACAACGGGCCACTAATGGGACTAGTATGAGAAATCTAACCGAATTTAACTAATAGTAATAAGGCAAATCGAAAGACCACGCCGCTAACACGGAACGGGTTTACTCCATTGGATTGCCGTGCATAACTTAAGGTGACTGAACAAATAAATAAGTGAATCGAAAACAACGCAATGCTTTTTGGAAAAATGAAATCACCATAAGACTCAAGTCCCATCACACAATGCAACGCAAACCAGAGGATAGAGTTTTACCTTATGATGATTAAACATGCTTGGTACGATAAAACGAATTTGATATTATTACTAGTGTATATAAAAACATTTCAAAGTAAATGTATCAATCCTAGGAAGCATAGCTACCATATACTATGCCTCAATACTAGTAATACAATCAAAACCGCATGAGGTCGTATTGGAAATTGGGTTTCCATCATGAGTTAAGGCTAGGGAGGAGCTCCTTACCGATTCGAGACACTCTAGCTAATGTCTCAGGATTCCCCGTAGAGAACCCTTGGATCCTGCAGGGCCGGTCCACACATATAGCTTCGTGGATTGGCAATTCCTGAACACACATTTCCTGAACCTATAGGACTAAACATCCGAGGCACATCATTCCATCATCCACATAAGTAAAAAGCCAGCCAGTTTAAGCACTGACACCACTTCTAGCTAAAAAGAAACGTGCTGCTCTCCCTGCGTTCCCTTCTCCCGTTTTAGACTCCATCGGGTTGTCAGGCTCGTGAAGCTACGTAATACACAAAGCTATGCTTATTCAAGCTGTGCTTTGATCGTCACCACAAGGTTCTTCTTTTCAACAAGAAATCTTGATCATTGCATCTTGGTATGCCACACTGTCAATCCATATCATGATATTAATCTTTTGCCAAAATATACAAAAGGGTATTAAGCAAGAGAATAAATTCTCCACCACCAATCATTCATACATTCGGCAGAAAATCAATAAATACAATATAAAGGAGTACAATGTCGGACACACAATCCATTTATAAGTCCGTTCTGGGTCTGAACGAAACTGGAGATACCCTCGTCTCGTATGTCCAATACGAAAGGGAGGTACCCGCATATCCGTGCAATCAACATATACGTCTGAACGGCCACCCCTAACTCCCCTTCAAGGTAGCTACTCTAATCATGGGCCTCAGTAGCAACACATCCATTCGATGTGAAGATCGTCGGTCTTGCACCATCTTCAATTTCTTCGATTGTTAGTCGTCGTATTCATTATTCAGAATGGGTTAAACCCGGTCTTTCCGAATAACTCGCGTGATTTGAAATTAGGTGCTATATATAAAACACATCAACGCCTTATTCCAATTCAGAATATCCTTTTAATAGAGTATCCACATTATTAGGGAAAGGTTTCCATTAATTTTGCCAAAGATAAATCTTTCAACTTATTCTTTAATCTTCCTTAATTCACCTTCAATCTAATTAAAGATTTATTAAAACTTTATTTAGTCTTCTAAAATCATTGTTAAATGACTAATCACTTTTCTGGAATTAATCTTATCTTTAATCCGGGTTTAAGAACTGATGTTATTTAAAACATAGTTCACGAGAGACCCCATTTCATGTTTCATTAATTCCCAATTTAATATATAATATCAGGCATCTCTCCTTTTAGAAAATTCCATTTAATCTTAATTAAAAGATTAATTAATAACAAATCAAAATTTCACTATTTATTTGAGTTTTAAGAACTAATTCCCTTCAAAACATTGTTCACAAACAACCCATAATCAATTTCCTTTTTATTTCAATTATATTTAATAATTGGAAATCTAATTTAAATCTTAATAAAAAGAATTTTCTTTAGTCAAATGGATTTAAGAATAATGTTATTTAAGACACTATTCACAACAAACCCAAAATCTAACTTGATATTAAATATAAAGCTTTGAATAGAAACTGTACCAATTATATTCAATATCAAATTCTAAAACCAATGGATATCATATCAGATATAACGATATTAAATATCGTCCAAATTTCCAAAATAATATCCGTATAATCACATAATTAATATTGAAATAATCCGTAGATAATTTCCATTCAAATCCAATTCAATATACTCATTGGGAATTCTTAGTTGTATCAAAAACCATTTTAAATCCTTTTATTTATTTAAAAAAAAATCACTTATTTTGATAAAAATATCTTTTCTCTTTATAAACTTGGAGATTTTCATCAAAACCCTTTTTGAATCATTTATTATGATTTCACATTTTTTTTTCTATTACTTCTTTTTTTTTATTGTAAAACATTTTTAAAATCGTTTCCAAGACGATTCCAACTTTTATTCCAACTATAATCAAAAAATTGATTATTCTATATGTTATCCCTATATAATGATATTATTTTCCCAAAGTGTTCATTTCTCTTTTAATATTCGTTATAAAATGGATAAAATAAATCGGTAAACTCGTTCGGTTTTTTTAAAATGGCATTGCTATTTTTAAAACGGATTAAATAGCCAACTCTTTTTCTTATCCATTTGTATTTTATAATGGGCTAGACCTCTCACATTAAGCCTACGACTTGTGGATCCTGGATGTGCTGGTCGGTTCCGGGCAGACTTATTCCACAAGTTGGGCTTAACCTCGTGTCATGGCCCGTTTCGTATTTGTGCACTTGGACCTCTCACATTAGGTTCAACATTAGTGGCTGCTGGATATGTCGGTCGGGTCCGGGCAGACTTCCACCACAAATGCAACCTAACCTCGTGTCCAAGCACAATTATAATTTATAATTATAATTAATTTCTCCAAAACATATTATTTGAAATTATCCTTTCCATTAAAGAATCTAAATTTTAAGATATTCTTTATTTCTAAATATCTTTATTTCAAGTATCTTAATATAAATTATAACTTTCCATATTATCATGATTTTATAATAACAACCTTTTCAAGATGTTTAATTTTGAAACCATATCTTTTTACTTTAACATATTTACACCAAAGATGTAATCTTTTTAATTGCATCCTTTTATTGTAACATTTAACAATAAAGACGTAATCTTTATAAATCAACGTCAATTAATTCCGTTAATTGAATATAAAATAAAAACATTCCTTTAATTCAAAATTGATAACGTTTTCAAAACAAATCTTCTTAATTTAACATATTGACAATTAAAAAGGTAATATTTTTAAATTCTAATTTTTTTCTCTTTTTATCGTAACCTCTTAACAACAAAAATATAGTCTTTTTAATTCCAAACGTTAAAACCATCGTTCAATTCCATTAATTGAATATTACATGAAAATATTCCTTTTTGATTCAAAATTGGAATGAGACCACACCATTACCATATAATTTTAATTACATGGATTTCAAAACATCATATTAATTCCATGATAATGATAATATAATACATAATAGCCAAAGTGCACATTACAACTAAACACAAGGATGACGTGTATTCAAATATCAACCCAAGACCCGTGTGGGGTTTCGACCAACACAAATCAAATAATATACGTATTGTTATTTGTGCACTTGGGCGACGTGTAAAATTAATCGTCCCAATAAAACAAGTCAGGCAACTTGTAAATGGTCGTGTAGTCATGTTTTGAACATTATAGTATAATAACATATTTCTAACATGATACATGTTCTAAATTTCAAACATTTCACAATACAACATCCAAATCAACATTTATCCAACATACACCAATTCCAACACAGATAATTAATTTATATTTAATGATAAAAAGAATACATAACTATTCAAAATTTGAGTGAGATAAAGTTCTCACCTTTGTCGCGCTTAAATGACGGTTCGGACCCAATTTTGACCCAAAATTCAACTTGCTCCAAAATTGACGAAATTGGTGTCATCGCGAAGCTCTCGACGCGCTAATCACGGAAAATCCTATTTCGTGCGATTTCAAGTTCGTATCAAAAAGTTATGATTTTCTGAAGTTCGAATGAATTAAATAATTAATTTAATTATGGAAAATACCCAAAAATTCAGCTTCCTCCAAATTGGACGAATTTAGTGTCCACACGAAGGTCTCATCGCCACGATCGCAGCAGATCTGAAATCATCAAATTTCGAGTTCGTACGAGAGAGTTATACAATTTTGAAGTTTGAATACATTAATTAAATAATTAAAATAGTACCCCAGCCGGTCAACCAGCCCTTCCGAACTTTGACCGCGTTTTCCCGTTGACTCAGACCTCCGATTGACCTGAAACCACCACCATCCTCTTCGTCTTCGAGAGGCGCACCCACGCTCCAAGCCGCAGCCGCCGTTGATGCTCCGATCGCCGGAATTTCGGCAGAAAGAAAAATTCGTCTCACGGACCCCACAAGCCGCCACACACCTCCAATCGACCTGAATTTTTCTGAGCATCAAGATCTCACGTAGACGAAGAACTTTCCTGTTGGTGACTTCGCCCGGTTCTCGCTCGATTTGCCGGAATTTGTTGATTTACGTTTTGAGCTCGCTGTTTTGGCCAAAATTTCGAATTTCAGATCATCTCGATTTTCATGCAATTCCTTCGACTTTCAGGTGAAACTCCAAGAAGCAAAGTTGTTTGTATGTCTCTTGGCTACATTTTCTCCCACCGGGCCGTCCTCTAATTCTCGACGGGTTGGCGGGAAATCACCAAATCCGAAACTGACTTTTTGCAATCAAACTCATATTCTGACGAATCCGTGCATCAATAGGTCTTGGATTTTTCGTGGTAGGTAGAGGATGTCGAGTTGTTCAAAACCGAGAAAGGGTTTGGTCGAATTTTATTCTGATTTGGAGATATAAATTTTTCAGTTTCAGGGACTTTTGTGCAAAGAAGTTTTTCGAGGAGGAGGCCATAGAAATAAAGATGAAGAAGATGGAGGCTAGATTATGTTTAGATTTTCATAACTAGGTTATGGCTGGTCTATGAGATTTATATAGGGGTTACTTTAATTCAGCCCATATGTAATTTAGCCAATTTTAATTATAGCTTTAGTGTAATTATTAACATCCGTTTTGCAGTTTTAAAAACCGTACGACCACACACTGATTCCAAATTCGATGAAATTTGGATCATAGTTAATTCTTATCAATACGAACCTATAGAAACTGGTTTCGTAAATTTTCGAGTCCGTATGAATTTTTAAAGCCAAAAATTGTACGTTTACACTGAAAAATCAATTATAATTATATATTATTTCTAAAAATTACCCAAAAATCATTTTTAGCTTTGTTTTAACGATACGAACCCAACAAAATTAATTTTGTTCAATTTGGAGATCGTTTGCAAAATTTCAATTTTCAAGGCGTATATATTTAATATTAAAAATAAATTTTTATACCAATAATTTCCGTAACTCGAAATATATAAGTGTTTATACTTTTCAAATGCACAAACATCATTTTGAACTCAATGGAAGTGGTTTTGAGTCCAAATTCCTTCGTATGCAAAAAGTAGCATTTTTTGGCCTTTATATATTATATATATACATTTCACAGCGGCCTTTCTAAATTCTAAACTGGGCATAACTTTTGATTCCCGCTATGAAATTTCAATTTTTCAGATTCATTAGAAAGATATTTTAAAATAGATTCTAATATTTTTAGTTTCACTAAAATCCGTTAAATTTTGCATCCTATACGGTCAGTCAAAGTTCTAGTTTGACTTTTCAAACTACCGCGCTATTTCTAACTCCTTTCATAATCAAAATTAAATTGTTCATCCTAACTTCGATTTAAATAGATTTTTAATCATTATTATTTTAAATAAATTATTTTAAATATCAAAACCCATTAAAATAACTTAAAATAAATTTTTATTTTTACCCCAAAATTCAGGGTTGTTACAGTCTCCCCCACTTAAAAACTTTTCGTTCTCGAAAAGGAACGAAGCTAAAGTTGATTAATTAATTAACTCATCTTTCATTCTTTTATTGATTTCAATAATTTTATTTGTTGATTAACTTTTAAAATATATAACTTTATATATTCAAAAATCATATTTTCAAAGATCGGGTTATATACAATCACAAATACGTTAATTATAGACTGGGCACTCTCAACTCATTCTAGAGCATTACTAACCCCATCTCTAATGAGTTTTCCCATTCTAGGATACTACTGATCTCATCTCTAATGAGTATTCTTGTTGGATATTACTAATCCAATCTTTGATAAGTCTTTTGTTCAGTTCTAACGAGTTGTACCCCAAGAATTTGAGCTAACCAGAGCTCTGATACCAATTGTAACGGCCCGGGTTCGCCCAACCCGATCGGTCGCAAAATCGACCAAAACCGTTCAAAACCTGAATACGTTAACTTTGGGAATACAACACATTAGAACAACAACAATAGACTTTTATAAATTACAGTAATGTTACATCAGAGTACAAAATATCAGAGTACATCGAATAAAATTACAGCGAAAGATAAATTACAATATTTTAATACATTGCAGCGGAAATAAAATAACTAAGACAGCGGAAGACAACTATGCTCTGGACACAGCTTTAAGCTTCAATCCAGAATCCTGCTCGAGATAAGGACCTGTAGACAAACTACTCGACTGCCCGTGCGGAAAAGAGGGTACCCGAGTTTGCAAAGGTGGAAACAAACAACGGGTCAGCCATGGGACTGGTATGAGAAATCTAACCTAATTTAACTAATAGTAATAAGGCAAATCAAAGGACCACGCCGCTAACGCGGAACGGGTTTACTCCATTGGATTGTCGTGCATAACTTAAGGTAATTGAACAAATAAATAAGTGAATCGTAAAACAACGCAATGCTTTTTGGAAAAATGAAATTACCATAAGACTCAAGTCCCATCACACAATGCAACGCAAACTAGAGGATAGAGTTTTACCCTATGATGATTAAGCATGCTTGGTACGATAAAACGAATTTGATATTATTATTAGTGTATATAAAAACATTTCAAAGTAAATGTATCAATCCTAGGAAGCATAGCTACCATTTATTATACCTCCATACTAGTAATCCAATCAAAACCACATGAGGTCGTATTGGAAATTGGGTTTCCATCATGAGTTAAGGCTAGGGAGGAGCTCCTTACCGATTCGAGACACTCTAGCTAATGTCTCAGGATTCCCCGTAGAGAACCCTTGGATCCTGCAGGGCCGGTCCACACATACAGCTTCGTGGATTGGCAATTCCTGAACACACGTTTCCCGGTCCTATAGGACCTAACATTCGAGGCGCCTCATTCCATCATCCACATAAGTAAAATGCCAGCCAGTTTAAGCACTGACACCACTTCTAGCTAGAAAGAAACGTGCTGCTCTCCCTGCGTTCCCTTCTCCCATTTTAGACTCCACCGGGTTGTGAGGCTCGTGAAGCTACGTAATACACAAAGCTATGCGTATTCAAGCTGTGCTTTGATCGTCATCACAAGGTTTTGCTTTTCAACAAGAAACCTTGATCATTGCATCTTGGTATTCCACACTGTCAATCTATATCATACTATTAATCTTTTGCCAAAATATACAAAAGGGTGTTAAGCAAGAGAATAAATTCTCCGCCACCAATCATTCATACATTCGGCAGAAAATCAATAAATACAATATAAAGGAGAACAATGCCGGACACACAATCCATTTATAAGTCCGTTCTGGGTCTAAACGAAACTGGAGATACCCTCGTCCTGTATATCCAATACGAAAGGGAGGTACCCGCATATCCGTGCAATCAACATATACGTTTGAACGACCACCCCTGACTCCCCTTCAAGGTAGCTACTCCAATCATGGGCCTCAGTAGAAACACATCCATTCGATGTGAAGATCGTCAGTCTTGCACCATCTTCAATTTCTTCGATTGTTAGTCATCGTATTCATTATTCAGAATGGGTTAAACCCGGTCTTTCCGAATAACTCGCGTGATTTAAAATTAGGTGCTATATATAAAACACATCAACGCCTCATTCCAATTCAGAATATCCCTTTAATAGAGTATTCACATTATTAGGGAAAGGTTTTCATTAATTTTATCAAAGACAAATCTTTCAACTTATTCTTTAATCTTCCTTAATTCACCTTCAATCTAATTAAAGATTTATTTAAACTTTATAAAGTTTAGTCTTCTAAAATCATTGTTAAATGACTAATCACTTTTCTGGAATTAATCTTATCTTTAATCCGGATTTAAGAACTGATGTTATTTAAAACATAGTTCACGAGAGACCCCATTTCATGTTTCATTAATTCCCAATTTAATACATAATATCAGGCATCTCTCCTTTTAGAAAATTCCGTTTAATCTTAATTAATAACAAATCAAAATTCCACTATTTATTTAAGTTTCTAGAACAAATGCCCTTCAAAACATTGTTCACAAACAACTCATAATCAATTTCCTTTTATTTCATTTATATTTAATAATTGGAAATCTCATTTAAATCTTAATAAAAAGATTTTTCTTTAGTCAAATGGATTTAAGAATAATGTTATTTAAGACATTATTCACGACAAACCCAAAATCTAACTTGATATTAAATACAAAGCTTTGAATGGGAACTATATCGATTATATTCAATATCAAATTCTAAAACCAACGGATATCATATCAGAAATAACAATATTAAATATCTTCCAAATTCCCAAGATAATATCCGTATAATCACAGAATTAATATTGAAATAATCATAGATAATTTCCATTCAAATCCAATTCAATATACTCATTGGGAATTCTTAGTTGTATCAAAAACCATTTTAAATCCTTTTATTTATTAAAAAGAATAAAAAAAATCACTTATTTTGAAAAAAAATATTTTATCTTTATAAACTAGGAGATTTTCATCAAAACCCTTTTTGAATCATTAATTATGATTTCACATTAAAAAAAATCTATTTTTTCTTTTTTCGTATTTTAAAACGTTTATAAATTCGTTTCCAAGACGATTCCAACTTTTTTTCCAACTATAATCTAAAATTGATTATTCTATATGTTATCCCTTTATAATGTTATTATTTTCCCAAAGTATTAATTTCTCTTTTAATATTCATTATAAAATGGATAAAATAAATCGGTAAACTCGTTCGGTTTTTTTAAAAATGGCATTGCTATTTTTAAAATGGATTAAATAGCCCAACTCATTTTCTTATCCATTTGTATTTTATAATGGGCTAGACCTCTCACATTAAGCCTATGACTTGTGGATGCTGGATGTGTCGGTCGGTTCCGGGCCGACTTATTCCACAAGTTGGGCTTAACCTCGTGTCATGGCCCATTTCGTATTTGTGCGCTTGGACCTCTCACATTAGGTTCAACATTAGTGGCTGTTGGATATGCCGGTCGGGTCCGGGCAGACTTCCACCACAAATGTAACCTAACCTCGTGTCCAAGCACAATTATAATTTATAATTATAATTAATTTTTCCAAAACATATTATTTGAAATTATCCTTTCCATTAAAGAATTTAAATTTTAAGATATTCTTCATTTCTAAATATCTTGATTTCAAGTATCTTAATATAAATTATAACTTTCCATATTATCATGATTTCATAATAGCAACCTTTTCAAGATGTTCAATTTTGAAACCATATCTTTTTACTTTAACATATTTACACCAAAGATGTAATCTTTTTAATTGCATCCTTTTATTGTAACTTTTAGGCAATAAAGACGTAATCTTTCTAAATCAACGTCAATTAATTCCATTAATTGAATATAAAATAAAAACATTCCTTTAATTCAAAATTGATAACGTTTTGAAAACAAATCTTCTTAATTTAACATATTGACAATTAAAAAGGTAATATTTTTAAATTCTAATTTTTTTTCTCTTTTTATCGTAACCTCTTAACAACAAAAATATAGTCTTTTTAATTCCAAACGTTAAAACCATCGTTCAATTCCATTAATTGAATATTAAATGAAAATATTCCTTTTTGATTCAAAATTGGAATGAGACCACACCATTACCATATAATTTTAATTACATGGATTTCAAAACATCGTATTACTTCCATGACAATGATAAAATACTACATAACAGCCAAAGTGCACATTACAACTAAACACAAGGATGACGTGTATTCAAATATCAACCAAGACCCGTGTGGGGTTTCAACCAACACAAATTCAAGTAATATACGTATTGTTATTTGTGCACTTGGGCGATGTGTAAAATTAATCGTCCCAATCAAAATAAACAAGTCAGGCAACTTGTAAATGGCTGTGTAGTCATGTTTTGAACATTATAGTATAATAACATATTTCTAACATGATACATGTTCTAAATTTCAAAAATTTAACAATACAACATCCAAATCAACATTTATCCAACATACAACAATTCCAACATAGATAATCAATTTATATTTAATGATAAAAAGAATAAATAACTATTCAAAATTTGAGTGGGATAAAGTTCTCACATTTGTCGGGCTTAAATGACGGTTCGGGCCCAATTTTGGCCCAAAATTCAACTTGCTCCAAAATTGATGAAATTGGTGTCATCGTGAAGCTCTCGATGCGCTGATCGCGGAAAATTCTGTTTCGTGCGATAAAGTTATGATTTTCTGAAGTTCGAACGAATTAAATAATTAATTTAATTATGGAAAATACCGAAAAATTCAACTTCCTCCAAATTGGACGAATTTAGTGTCCACGCGAAGGTCTCATCGCCATGATCGCAGGGATCTGAAATCATCAAATTTGGAGTACGTATGAGAGAGTTATACAATTTTGAAGTTTGAATACATTAATTAAATAATTAAAATAGTACCTCAGCTGGTCAACCAGCCCCTTCCGAACTTTGACCGCGTTTTCCCGTAGACTCAGACCTCCGATTGACCTGAAACCACCGCCATCCTCTTCGTCTTCGGGAGGCGCACCAACGCTCTAAGCCACCGCCGCCGTTGATGCTCCGATCGCCGGAATTTCGCCAGAAAGCGAAATTCGTCTCGCGGGCCCCACAACCCGCCACACACCTCCAATCGACCTGAATTTTTCTAAGCATCAATATCTCATGTAGACGAAGAACTTTCCTGTTGGTGACTTCGCCCGTTTCTTGCTCGATTTGCCGAAATTTGTTGATTTACGTTTTGAACCCGCTGTTTTGGCCAGAATTTCGATTTTCAGATCATCTCGATTTTCGTGCAATTCCTTCGACTTTCAAGTGAAACTCCGAGAAGCAAAATTGTTCGTATGTCTCTTGGCTACATTTTCTCCCACTGGGCCGTCCTCTAATTCTCGACGGATTGGCGGGAAATCACCAAATCCGAACTGACCTTTTGCAATCAAACTCAGATTCTGGCGAATCCGTGCGTCAATGGGTCTTGGATTTTTCGTGGTAGGTAGAGGATGTCGAGATGTTCAAAACCAAGAAAGGGTTTGGTCGGATTTTATTCTAATTTGGAGATATAAATTTTTCAGTTTCAGGGACTTTTGTGCAAAGAAGTTTTTCGAGGAGGAGGCCATAGAAATGAAGATGAAGAAGATGGAGGCTAGGTTATGTTTAGATTTTCAGAATTTGGTTATGACTGGTCTATGAGATATTATATAGGGGTTACTTTAATTCAACCCATATGTAATTTAGTCCATTTTAATTATAGCTTTAGTGTAATTATTAACATACGTTTTGCAGTTTTAAAAACCGTATGACCATATATTGATTCCAAATTCGATGGAATTTGGATCACAGTTAATCCTAATCAAAACGAACCTATAAAAACTGGTTTCGTAAATTTTCGAGTCCGTATGAATTTTTAAAGTCAATAATTGTCCGTTTACACTGAAAAATCAATTATAAATATATATTAATTCTAAAAATTACCAAAAAATCATTTTTAGCTTTGTTTTGACGATATGAACCCAAAAAAATTAATTTTGTTCAATTTGGAGATCGTTTGCAAAATTTCAAATTTCAAGGCGTATATATTTAATATTAAAAATAAATTTTTATACCAATAATTTCCGAAACTCGAAATATATAAGTGTTTGTACTTTTTAAATGCAAAAACATCATTTTGAACTCAATGGAAATGGTTTTGAGTCCAAATTCCTTTGTATGCAAAAAGTAGCATTTTTTTGCCTTTATATATTATATATATATATATATATATATTTCATAGCGACCTTTCTAAATTTTAAACTGGGCTACCTTTCTAACTTTTGATTCCCGCTATGAAATTTCAATTTTTCAGATTCGTTAGAAAGATAGTTTTAAATAGATTCAAATAATTTTGGTTTCACTAAAATCCGTTAAATTTTGCATCCTGTATGGTCATTCAAATTTCAAGTTTGACAAACTATCGCGCTATTTCTAACTCCTTTCATAATTAAAATTAAATTATTCATCCTAACTTTGATTTAAATAGATTTTTAATCATTATTATTTTAAATAAATTATTTTAAATAAATTATTTTAAATATCAAAACCTATTAAAATAACTTAAAATAAATTTTTAAATTTTCCCCAAAATTCAGGGTTGTTACATCGGGTTTTACTGAAATCCGATTTATTTTGAATCCTGCACATTCATTTGAAATTTAAAATCGAATTTTCAAACTACCGCGCCATATCAGGCTCGTTTTATAATTAAAATAAATTTATACGTTTAACTTGGATTTATATAAATTTTTAGTCGCTATTATTTAAAGTAAATCATTTTAAATCTTCAAAATTCACTAAAATAGCTAATATAAAAATTTTAAGTTGGGTCTGAAAATCTGAGTTGTTACACACATAGAGTAAACTAGAACAAAAAAATATAAATTTATTTTAAATTTTTATTTGATTCAGAATTTTGGTGTGTTTCTCATCATATTTCATGACTTGGTCTGATTTATATATGCATCCATCTGTGTCTAGACTACTTATGATATCCACAGTGATCCACTGTAAATACCACAGGGTAGAAAATTCATCTATTGCTCACATATATAAACTGCCTATGCACAATTCATGTATACACACATATTTTTTCAGGCATAAAGGGGCAATTTGGTCAAAATTTCAAATTCAGCATGGCACAAAATATTTCTAGCAGCACTCATATACAATACATACATATATATACACACACACATATGTGTGTGTATACATGTATGAATATATGGAGAACATGGCAACATACCAAAATCTGGTGCAACACTACACAATGGTCAAGCCAAAGTGATCATGTCACATTCAGGAATGCACGCAAACAAGGTTGCACAAATACATGGTGGTTCAACACAAAGACCAATGTTTCGGGTCTATACAGCAAGGTTTAAACTCAGTTCACATGAATGGTCAAGGAATTGGCACACATCAAATTCACAAACACGGTAGAAATGCAATGGTGCATACAATGAAACAAGGAAGAGAACTTATGTTCAGGTTCACACGGCAACAATACAAATGGGAAGGCACACAACTCAGGCTCACACAAGTCATGAAAAAGCCAAAGTGAAACAGCAGACAATTCCAGGTGTATCTCAAAATGGTCAAGCCTATCACAAGACAAGTCAGGTGGACATGTGGATACAACAAGAGCTTAAGTTCAGAGTGGCCAACCAAGTTCAAGCCAAAATAGAGAGTGAACACAACAAACAGGGGATCAAATGAAGCATGGTCATTAAACAATCCAAACATGTGCAGATTTGCACAAGGTATTACATAACCAAGCAAGTGAAGCACTCGACAGTTCAAGCAAATGCACCAAACAGATATATACATGGATATAACAACAAGAACTATAAATATGTATATACACACACATCTCTGCATATATATATATATATATATATGTATGTATGTATATGTATGTATATCATATATATATACACACTGTATTAATCAATGCCAAGTTACAACAATGAGTTTAAATGTAAGAAGATAAATTCAAGTGACACAACATGTGTATTGGAGATAGTCAAGACTCAAGAACACAAGCTCGACATTATATATATGAAACTTAACAGGGTTGCATGGGTAAAGGACATGCTCATGCAAATACACATGATTCAATGATCAACCTGTTTTCAGATATGCGTACAAAGGAAGTATACTGGTTCAGATCAGTGGTCAATACATGCACAAGTTAATATATGAAGCATATTGCAAGACAGTTTCAAATTCAGAAGCATAAATGCAATACAAATAGATCAATATGCAAAGAATAAACATGAATGTTTTCTTTGATTTACAATTTTGGCATGTACCAAGAATCAATATTTTGCAAGATTGCAATTCACGTGTACAAAATGTTTCCAGAATTGAGCAAGCACGTCTTTATCAGAAAATCATTCTAGAAAATTACTATATTATTTTAGGTAAGAAACAAATTTATTCATTTCCATAATTTTTATCAGACATTCACAACTGGTTTAACCAAGTAAGTTTTTCAATCATGCAAGGGCCAGTAAAATAATTTTTAATTCGTTTCCAAAAATTTCAGTGAAAAATTTGGCAAGTAGAATTTTGAAAATCAATGCACAAAATTTCACAAAGGGACATGAAATCGGCCAGGTACATCAAGCAGCTAAGGAATGCACTCCACAACAAATCACAAAACTTTTTATTGGGAAGAATTATTTTTTCGCAATTCAGATGTATACCAAAAAACACGATGCAATTTCAAAAAGCACAAAATCAATTCGAAGATTTCCACAATTTCTCAAAATCATTTTCCGCAAGTCATATATTGAAATCAGAGTATTATGGGATGAAAACCTTATTTAAACACTGGCATCCTCATTGGCAAAATCATTCAACTCGCAGAAATCAATTAAAGCATTCAAACAAAAATTCAGAGCAACTTACAGCTTTGTTCGATCGAGAGAACAAGAAATTGGAGCATTCAAACTCGTGGTAGACAAGCATTCATCAAATCAAAGATTGCCAGCAAAATTAATCGCTCTAATTTTAAGGAATTGCAAAAAAACCTAATTTCAGAATATTGGCCACCATTGTTAAAGAGAAGCCAGTTATTTTTTGGGTCAAAGCTAATATAAAAGCGGGCTACTTCTCTTTTACTCAAGCGCGTTTACTCTAGGGTTTTTTAATTGTATTTTATTTGTTGTAAACCGATCCATTTTCTTTTTAAATTTTTCAGTAAAAGTAGGGTTTCTAGTTATAGGGTTTATAGCTAAGTTATGAGTTATGGGTTTCTAATTCGGGGAAAATCTGATCTTGGGCATAAAGATTAGTGCAGGGTTTTGAGCGTAGATTTGAATAGTTGGGAGTGGGTATCGCTAGTTTTTTAGGGAATTTGTAAGCGTAGAGATTGTTATAATACCTAGTAGAAACCTTGGGGAATGCAGCAGTAAGGAGGGTTTGCCGAAGCTGGGTAAAATCTGTGTCATTTACTTTTTGCATTTATTTCCTTTATTATAATCAGTGTTGTGTTATTTTTAATTCTGTAAAAATTCAATAAACCCTATTCACCTCCATCTAGGGTTAATCTAGATCCAACAAGTGGTATCAGAGCAAGTGTTTAATTAACTCTAGACTCGTGAATCTGCCTAATCATGATTTTTCTGAGGGTCGGTCAACAGTTAGCCCACCTATGTTTAATGGGACTGACTATGCGTATTGGAGGGCTAGGATGAGAATTTATTTGTGTTCAATTGATTATGAAGTATGGAACATTATCGAATCAGGGTATAAGTCTCCCACTATGACAATTAATGATGTTGAATTTCCTAAACCCAAAGATCGATGGGATAACTCTGATAAAAAATTGTTTTCATTGAATGTCAAAGCTATGAATGCTCTTATCTGTGCTCTTGACAAAATTGAATATAACAGAGTTTCTCATTGTAATACTACAGAGGAAATTTGGCATACCTTGGAAGTCAATCATGATGGAATATCTCAAGTAAAAGAATCTCGTCTTACCTTATTCATCAACGAATTCGAAAACTTCACAATGCAAAAAGACGAGAGTATAAAAGATATGCTTTGTCGTTTCTTAGTGCTGGTGTACAATGCTTAAGCTCTTGGAAAAGTCTACACTGAAGTAGAACTTACAAGGAAAACCTTACAAGTTCTACCAATGAATTTTGAGGTTAAAGTCACAACAATTCAAGAATCAAAGGTTCTGAGCAAGCTGAGCATGGAAGAGCTCATTGGAAATCCGATGAGTTGTGAAATGGAGTTGACGAAAAGATCGCAACAGCTCAGAGTCAAAGAAGAAGTCAATAGAATTGTCCAATACAATTGACAGCGATGATGAAGATCCCATCGAGCAGCTTTCTATGGCTGTTAGACAACTCACGAAATGGAGCAAATTCAAACCATGAAGGAATAAACCAAAAGCCAACAAATCGAGAAAATCTGAAAATTCAGACGAGGAAGTAACCTGCTACAATTGCCAGAAGGTCGGGCATATCAAGCCAAACCGCCCATTACTTCGAAACAAGAAGAAGAAGAAGAAAGATTTTGCAACAACATGCACTACGCCATAGATGGCCTACGACAACCCCAGATAAGTGATGCAGTAGATGCCAAAAAGTGTTGCTATAGGCAAAAAAAGATCTGCGGCAATACTTTTTCAGGGTTGCCTTAGAGTCAAAGGCAACACCTTTGCGACCCTATGGTAACATCAGTACAGGTGTTGCCACAAGTACCACTACAACAAAAAATACTCTTTCACAACTGCCAAAAACAGTTGTAATATGTTTAGTACAGCTGGCAATCGTAATAAAGTCAACCTTTTTTACAGCTGTTTCTACCAGTTGTTAAAATTTGTTTTACAACTGCTAAAAGTAACTACACCTCAACTGTTATTAATCAAAGATTTCATAATATTGTAATAAATATTATTATAACACAGTATTTTATTCAAATTAATATTTTATTTCAACATTTCAAACGGTACAAATTTTTGGACTTGACTATTGTACATTCACTCGTATATTACACAATCATTCATATTTACATACATTCCTCACTACATTGTCACTCGATTCTCTCATATGCAGACTCACACATACAGCAATAAGCAAGAAAAAAATACATGAAAATGATTATATAAACTACTACCTTTATTTTTTCCCTTCTGATGATTCGCTCGCAAAAACAACTTCTTTAGTTCAATCATGAATGACCTCTGATACATCGGCATTCTTTCATCATTGATTGCCTTGAATTGATCTGCATCACATACATTCATGATAACTTCTAAGCAATAGTAAAGATTCACAAACAAAAGTGATCACTTACATTATCTGAAAGTGTCATTACTTGAAACCATGTCCATATACAAACTGTCATGCAATAATCAAGAACCAACTTCATACTTTCATTTATACATATCAATGACATGATAAATAAATACACCCATCAAATATAAATAAACAATTTCCAATTCAAGTATTCAACTATAGCATATAATTACGTTTCATGCATGCTTACACCGCCAACAATCAATTTATTCTATCAAACACTTAGCAGTTTGCCTAACAAAGCATTTATGTTTAAGAATACTAACCAAATCCTAGTCCCATCTCCTACATATGTGCTATCTTCCTGCTTATAGATATCCGGGTTCAGAGAATTCATACACAGAAAGAAAGCATCACAAAATTTAAGCCCAAATATGAATAAAGTAAAATACTAGATGTAGGAGGTACAGGTTACCTTGGCAAGAGATTAACGAAGGCCAGCCTGGCCAATCGGAATTCAACATTTGTCCTTCATCGCCATGAATGTATAAATGATTGGTATATGACACCACTGACACTAAATAATCATAAATTACGCTAAGAAGATCGAGAAATAACTCATTAGCATTATTTTATAAGTGTTTAAAATACTTCTAACTGAACGTTCCTGTCAAAGATTCCTCATTTCAGCTTAACAATAACATAAAACAACGAACAATTAATGTCAACTGAACGTTCAAACTAAAACTAATAAAAGCAATACCATAGCCGAATCTTCATGATCAGTGCATACTACAAGTTCCATGATAAAGCAATCTTGATCCCTTTGGTCCACAAAGATGTAAAACATTGGATTTTACGGGTGTAAAATGCACAATCATGTTTTGTTGTTAGACACTGAATGTAGCATAATTTCAGAAGAACAGAGATACAGATGTAAATATTATATTTGGTACACCTCTCCATGTAATCACCACAGATTCACATATAATTGGGAAAAAAACTTGAAACCTGAAAGCATATTAACTTGTACCTCATTCTGCAAATCTACTGTTTCATGACCCCCAAAAAACACAACTAAAGATTGTACCTATTTAGGAGTCTCCTATTTGGGAAATTCCTTGATATATCGTTCAATTGTTGCTTGATTGGATTACCTTATTATCATATTCCTAATAAGTTGAAACAATTAAAAGAAGTAAAAGAAAAAGGTAAAGAACATTAATATGCCGATAACAATTAAAAGAATTATTTTTTATGAAGCATTATTAGTTGATAAGTTACCTTGTGCCGCTGAGAAATCTCGGTTCTCACCCCTGGAATGAAGGTAAGCACCAAAAATTGGCCGTATAAGTGTCATCTCTTCTGCACACATTTCAAATGCCTCTGTTCCAATTTCCTTAAGACATGCCAATTGCATGACATCAACTGCATATCTGTGAATTTTATCGTTCGTTCAAGAAACCATTAAGTATATAATCAAAAGGTGAGAGAACTGACATGGTTAATGGTTTAAGAAAAACTACATGTAAAGAGGTTACAAATATAGTGTTTATATTCCATTATTAACTAATGACTAGTGAGAGCCTATAAGTGTCACAAGGTCAAATGAGCATTGTTTTCTCAGCTAATTACCAAATATACATGATGAATATTGATTAAAGAGTAACAGATTTCTTCCACTTATTTTTGCCCCTTTAGTTAAACTTCAATACAGATGATATACTATTTCTAATAATAATAAAATACTTGCCTTAAAAAATCATATGCATCTTCCTCTTTTCGATGACCAAAATTACATCCATTGTTCTATAGATGCAAAAGTATCGGAGCTGGAGACAAAGGAGATTGACCTAGTTTTGCTGTAATGTCCAGTATTTTTGGCAGTCAAATATTTAATTTAATTTATTAAGTATTATATTTGGAATATTTATGGATTTTAATATTAAACGTGTAATTAAAATGAAGTTTGAATGTTATAATTTGTTTATAATAATAAAACGAACTCGAAATGGCGCGGAAGTTCGTAATATAGAGTTTTGAACTTCAATTTGATATATAGGATCCGATATAAGTCGGATTTCTGTGAAACAAGAAACATGTGGATCGTGTTGATTATAATTTTCATATGGAAGAGAAAAATCGAAATTTTGTATTATAGATTGGTAGTTACGGTTAAATCAAATTTAGAAATAGTCGCTATGGAAATCATTATTAAAATATACGCGTTAAAATAGCCATTTTGCAAACGGACTCCGTTTTCGAAGAAATTAGTTTCATTAGAACCGTAACGTTAAATTATTGCACGGTGTTGAATTGCGTGGCAGATCGATGTCGTATGTGACCACGGTAGCCGTAAACGCCCATTTATTTCCTATAGCACGCAATTAAATTAAATTAATAGAGGGGTATTTGAGTGTAACTTGAGCAAACAATCGAATTAAGTCACAAAAACAGTTCTGTTGAGTTCGTATCGACGATTAGAGTCAGGATAGGTATATAGTTTGTTATTTTCGAAGACCAGCTAATTTGGTGTCCAAAATAGCAGTGCGGTACGTATAAAAATAGCGTACCGGAAAACAGTCTCAGAATGTGACGAAACTGGTGTCGTTGGGTTCGTATTAATAAATTATAATAGAATTTTCAATTTTCGTGTCAATTGGACTTACCGTGTGATTGTGGCAACGATAAACACCCAAATAAATTATATTATTTGGTCAATTCGGATAGGGGTAACTTTAAACGAATAAATGACAGGCCAAACGAACTTCGATTTGGACAAAACAAGATTCATTGGATCTGTAAGGAAGAGGTCTAGTAAAATGTCAAGGCTTCAAATTTATTGGATTTTTCTGCAATTTTAGGAATTTTAATTGCTTGATTTTTGATCGATATTTATAAAGGACTTTTCACAAACAATGTCGGAATTCGACGGAACCTGTCCCATTGAGTCCGGGATATTTTTCTATGCTAGGATTAACATTGGTATCGAAAAACGGAAGTTCTTTATAGTGATTTTACCATGTTACTTCGCGTTGAAGTTTTGATAATATTATTTAATTAGATTGGAGCCCTATATATACCCTTCAAATGGTCAAAACCCTTACTTTCCTCAGCGTGGTCAATGGAACTAAAAGCTGCGCCTCTACCATATTTTGAACGGCCAGGAAACTCTAACTTTTCCACAAATCTTCCTCCTAATTCTTTGATCGAATTGAAACCTTTTCAAAGGCAAAAATATCAGGCTATGTGAGAGCAACGAGAGGGACAGTCATGATCAGTTTTCCCTCACTGTACTCGCTGGAATCGGGTTGTGAAGCGTTGACCTTTCGGGTCTGTTTTCAGGAAATTGGAGGAGCAAGGGGGCCGACACTTCAGTTGAGTTGGAGGAGGGTACGGCGCTGGATTTGGGGGGAGTTGATCTGTCTCCGATCACCGGAGATTGGTACGACAGGGTGGGTTCGGGCATGACTTCCGAAGGTTGTCACCATCGACTGGGACCACCTAATGACGAAATGTTTAGGAGGAGTACCGAGTAGGGTGTGGCGCTCGATCTGGTGTCATCTGATCAATCCTCGGTCCACTTGGCAGAAGTGCGGTAGGCCTGGGAGGAGAGTAACGAGATCGAGCCAATATTTGTTTAACAGTAATTAGTTTTTTGTAAAATTTGAAAAAGTAATTATTATATTAAACTATAGTTAAAGGTTAACATTTTAATTGGAATTGGTACAAGGTGCGTTTGGGCATTGGATGGAGCACGAGGAAGACTGTGCAGTGAGGAACAAAACATACGAAGGGAAATTAGCCTAAATTGGCTAACATAGAATCGCGTGAATATGGAGAGCAAAGGAGATAGGAAGGATCGACCTAAACACCTTATACAAAGTTAATTAGTATGAAAAAGAAATTAATTAAGATTTGTTATTTTAATTAAAACATTTATACTAAATAACTATGTGGAACCAAGTTTGAAAGAGACAACAATGGGTAATTATTGGAGATCATATCAGAATGAACAAAAGGGAAACGGGCCTGTATTCTCTGATCTGAACATTTATAAAGTAATTAATATAACAAACTTAATTAATTAGTTTATTAAATTAAGTGATTTAGGATTTGTTAGAAAATAAAATCGTATGTTAATAACCGTTCAATTATTATCAGAAGCGGACAAGTCGGATGCCGTGGGAGTCGCATCAACATGCACTACGTTGTGAAACAAGGATGGACGAAGTTGGGATTAACTGAGGTTTTTAGTTAAAATTAAACACTTGTTTAATTTAACTGAATTGAACTGCTCAAACATCGAAATCAACTCAAGGTGAGTTAAACTCACTCAGTTTTTCCCATTTATATTTTATATAAATTGGGTTTTTATTCTGTGCGCTCTGCCTGTTGATGGTTGACTGTTTGCTAATTATATTTGTTGGTTTAACCGATGAAATTAAATCGTGTTTAATTTCAATGAAATACCAAATCGTTATTTTGACGATTTGATCCAATGAAGGTAACTTACCTTATTGGTCACGTTTATTTATATACATGTTTAATTGTTTGAACTGATTGAATTGTTTTGTTAATTGGTTGATGTGAAATAGTTGTTATTTACTGTTATAGAAATTATCTGTTAAATGGAAGTGATTGACCTGATTTGAGATAACCGTTTTAATACAGGGACGAACAGGTTGGAGGGATCCAATAGGATTCCTCAAATCTATCATTTATTTTCATATTATCATATATGAACTGATCTGATGGGGTGATTGATTTGATTATTAATTATTGACTGGGAATTCAACCCGTATTTGTTTAAACCAATGGGCAATATTGGTTGAGTAATTGGCAACATATGGCTATAAAATCAATCGTTTTATAAATGTTGATTTACCGTCAGGCAAATCGACATGGATGAAGTTATAAAATTTATTTTATAACTGGATATAGATTTTTAAATATATTATTTTGAATAAAAGTTATTAAAAGTAAAATAAATATTTATTATTTAAGTATATAATTAATTATAAGTGAATTTTTTAGAGTAACTTCTGATGTTAATCAGATTTATAAACTCGTGAATAGGAATTAACTTAACTGTTAAGTTGGATAATTGCCTTATTAGGAGAAAAAAAGGAAATTGTTTGAATTAATCAAATTATTAATTAATTTAAAGGGGAAACGAATTGGAATTGGTTAGTGGAATAACCGTGGTTTGATTTGACTAAATCGAACATTTTTAATTAGGATTGATTATTAAGTTAGTGTGTTTGAATAAAATAGTTAAATGAATATTGTTTAATTTTAATAAGATTTTAGAAGAAGGTTTTTAATAATTTTAGTTAATAAAAGAAATTGACTACGGAAGTAGTTAATGGTTGAGGTAAATTATTATTTTAATTTATAATAATTTAGAAAATTACTTTTTAATGGAAACTTTTAAAAAGTAATCGAAGTTGACATGAAATCTAATGGAATGGTGAAAGGAGTTTATGAGCAAGTTTTATCTTAAACCTGAGTTTTATGACAAAGTTATAAAAGAACTTTTTAAGCGAATATTATAGCTTAAAATAAATGTTACTTAATAATTTAAATTAAGTAAAGGGGAATTTAGATAAAAGAGTTTTATAATAAACCAGAGTTATATAAAAGAGGTTTGAGGTGTTATATCATTAATTCTAAATTAACGTTATTTAAGAGTGTGATTAAGTAAAAGTGGGAGATTGGAATAAGTGTTTAAAAGCGGGAAATGGCTGAATGGATTTGAAAAGGAATTAGTGAAAGTGAAGTTGGTAAAAGAAGTGAGTCGTAAGATTTGGTAACCAAATCCGAATCATAAATGAAATTGTTCAAAGAAGTAGAGGTTAAAAAGTGGTGTGTCATAAAGAAGTCATATAGTGACCCGGATTTTGAGCGACTTTGGTTATCGACGTAAGCCCGACGTCGATAACTAAAACATCGAAAAATCCCGGTAATTAATGAAAGAAATTAGAAGGTGAGAATAGATAAGATAGAACTTATAGAATAGAAGAAGAAGAACATCATCATCAGAGTAAACACGAATCTCACAGCGGAACGAATAAAATATAACATAACATACCTTTGAAATAACATCAGTATATGTATACAATAACACTTATCAGAGTACAACCCTTACAACAACAGCGGAAATAATAATAGCTATAGAATCCTGAAGCCTCCTGCTCCAAGTTCTCCAAGTGTATCTATAAAATCGCGACTACTTGACTGCCCGTACAAATTTAGGCATCCAAGAGTTTAGGGAAAACAACAAAATAAACTCCGGGTCAGTCATGAGACTGGTATGAGTAAAACAGTTTAAACAGGTATATGAACAAGTAAACGATATCTCATAAGACCACACCGCAGAACGGAACGGGTTTTTCGCTTATGAAAATCCAAAATATCTTTATATCAAAAACCTTTTGATATTATAATAATGTCTATATACAAATAGATATCAACTAGCAGAAACGCTTTCATTTCACGTTCTACATATATAGTATACAATCAAAATCGCAAGCACGTATTGGATAATGGATTTCCAACTATGACAAGGTATGGAACCACCTTCCGATCAGTGTACTCTAGGAACGA
Organism: Allium sativum; assembly: GCA_030737875.1. Classification (NCBI taxonomy): domain Eukaryota; kingdom Viridiplantae; phylum Streptophyta; class Magnoliopsida; order Asparagales; family Amaryllidaceae; genus Allium; species Allium sativum. The sequence goes on along the minus strand of CM060910.1, from coordinate 991,959,732 downwards.
TACACTGGAGTTCAACAAGAACATCTTGTAACTCAGCCACACATGACCGACCACTCATTTTGCTTGAGTGTATCGAATGTACATCACCAACGGTTGGGATCAGCAACCGTTCCCGTATATATATGGGACAGCATTGGTAGATTTAAGAAACAAATGAATATTCTCTAGATAGGTGATTATACACCCTACTTCGGTGCGACCGACTTAGCCATGCTGCCTGCCCGATTTCTGTCATTTACCGGTTGATGAGGCTAGAAGCTACGCTTTATCATCACATCAGATTCACTTCGAATGCCACATTGTCAGATCCATCGAAAATCACTAATTGACGTCTACAACAATACATTACGTGTCAGCTAAAAGAAGTTTCCTTCTCCGCTTCCACTCTTGGTTCGGTTGAAGAAATCAATGTACGTGACCTTTCTGGAAATACTATGTCAGACATCCATCTTCATTCGCTTAGAAATGTCACATCGTCATACCCGCCAAATCACAAATTGACTTATCCAAAAATAACACGGGTATACAGCTAAGAGAAACGAATTCCTCCGCCACCAAACGTGAATACGTTTGAACAGATCAACTTACGCGATCCATTGGATATACTCTGTCAGACCTTCGTCCATACAAGTTGTCCTGGGACTGGACAAACCGAAGGCACTATTCTGTAAACAGGATAGCCCTTGCATTTTACTCCGTCTTCAAATATCTTTGGCATATATGATTCGCAACGCTTATGCCAATACAGAGTGGTTCTATGGATAATAATCCAACCGGTCTCTCCATATTAACAACGTTAAAATGGTCAAAACTTCGATAGTCGGTGAGTTAACTATCAAAGAAAAACAAGTGTGCAAACAACGATATTATTTCCAAATGGAAATTATATCGAACAAACATCATTTAACATAATCCCTTTAGTTCATTTATCTACTTATTTCCTGTTTCCCTATATTCTAAATTCTTATTTTCTTTTATCAGAAAACATTTCTGATTCTCGTTTGGAAAACATTTCCAAAACTCCTTTACGATCAAACCTTACCATTTCTTAGTCAAGAAGGAAGTCACTCAAGTTGGGGTATAATTACCTCTCAGACCTTGACTGAATAACATTATAACTTCGAAATGGTCAAAGTTTATCTTTTAAATCTTTAACAACTTCTTTACGCCTTTCTCGGATTCAATTTTTACTAATCCACTTCTATATTTAAAACATTGGTTATAACGATAACGTTAAAATCCTTACTTTCGAATTATCTAACTTTAATTATAACTTCTATTCTTATTAGTGAATAATTAACCTAACACTTATTTATTTATAAATAAATAAATCTCTATTTAGACACTGGAAAGTATAAGTACTTTCCTGAATTCGATATAATCGAATTTGCCGATTAACTCTCTCCGAGAAATCTCTATTTGATTAACTCTTCTTCGAATAACCAATATTCGATTACTCCTTCTCGAATTAAACGATATTCGATAATCTCTCTTCGAATAACTAATATTCGATAACTCTTCCCTTTTCAAATATCTCATATTTGAAAATCTCACTTCGATTAAACTATAATCGATAACTCCCTTTGATGAAACTAACATTGATAACTCCTTTCGATGAAACTAACATCGATAACTCCTTTCGATGAAACTAACATCGATAACTTTAACTCGACGAACTTAACTCGACTAACTTAACTTGACTCGACTTACTTGGTTCGACCAATTTGATTCGATTAACTAGGCTCGACTAACTTGACTAACTTAACTCGACTTACTTGGTTCGACCGACCAGGTTTGACTAACTTGGCTAACTCAATTTATTAACTCGACTGACTAATTCAACTTGATTAACCTAACTTGATTTACTTATCTTGATTAACTGAACTAATCACTTTGATTAACTCGACTAATTCACTTTGGTTAACTTAACCAATTCACTTAACTAATTCACTTAGTTTAACTTAACTAATTCACTTAACTCCTGTCGAATAAACTATATTCGATTAACTCCTTTACCCTATTCGAATAAACTATATTCGATTAACTCCTTTACTCTATTTAACTCCATTTCTCTCTATTCGATTAACTAACTTCGAATACCATATTCGATTAACTAACTTCGAATACCATATTCGATTAACTAACTTCGAATACCATATTCGATTAACTAACTTCGAATACCATATTCGATTAACTAACTTCGAATACCATATTCGATTAACTAACTTCGAATACCATATTCGATTAACTAACTTCGAATACCATATTCGATTAACTTTAGTCACTTAATAAAGATTTCCTTTTTAACAACGTTTTATTCATTTGAAAAGATTTGCTTTTAAATAACGGTTCTACACTTTAAAAATGATTTCCTTTTTATAACGTTCCCTTTTCAATTCTATTTGTAAATGGTTTACAAATATTCCCTTTTCAAATTGATTCTTGAAATATTCTAACTCTTTACATTTTCGGGAAAATTCGCCATAACCTCCTTTGTATCGGAAGCATCGGGAAAATCCCCAAACTCGCCACACAGGCCTTTCCATTCAAAAAGAAATGTTTTGAATTTATTTCTTTTTCAAATATCTCCTATTTATAAATATTCCAATTTATAAACATTTCTTATTTATAAATATTCCACTTTATAAATATCTCTTATTTATAAATATCCCATTTTATAAATATGCTATTTTCAATATCACTTTGAAAATTCCCTTATCAACATTCCGGCATGTTATGGTATTTTAACATATCAAATTACGATGTCTAATCTCGTCCATACACACACAATCAACAACAGGTTATAATTCACATCATATATTAAAATATATGAAAAACAATAAAATAACTGTTGAGGAATCCAGTCGGATTCCTCCAACCTGTTTCCCTGCATCACAGATGTTAGACAATATAGATAACATCACTTTCAGTTCCATATGATATATTCTGTTAAACAGAATCAATATAGAAATTTAACTAACTGACTAGCAGTTCAATCAAACAATCAACACACAGTCAAACAGACAATTTTAACAGTTCTAACAACACAACGTGAAAATAGAACTGTTCAGAGTTGGTGAATTTTACTCACATTTGCAGTTCATCGCTAAAGAACGATAAACTGTATTTGATTTGAATCAAACAATTTATTTTGCCATAAATTCCAACGAGCACCGATTCACTTCCAGTTAGTCCCAGTGCGTAGCCACCGTCTATACGATCCCAACGCAACTTACGGTTTGTGATTCTGATTTCATATGAATAAGTTATTGGCATTATAAGTTATACGGTATTTGAATTGAATTTAAACTAACAATAAAAAAAAATCTGATTGGGCTTTAACCTTTGTATTGGGCCGAACTTCAAATCCAACAGCCCAGACTTCCACCTTATAAACCCACACCGTGATTTCCCTCTTCCCCGTCCAGATTAATCCACTTCCTCCTGTACAATTGGCATTGACCCCGCTTTGACCACCAACTTCTCCTCCTCCGATCATCTATTCAGCGCACCACTGCCACCATCCATCTCAGCGAAGCCAACTCCACTCGATGGTCACCGCAAGACCAAACTCGGTGCAATCTTTCTCCAATCGATCTGTAGCCTAGAACCGCGACAACAGTTGTCGCTCCTCGCCACTGAGCGCCGGAGACCACCTCGACGTCGCTACCGGATGCGTCTCACCACCCCTAACCCACCTGCCACCTCGGTTTGGCCCGAAACTCACCATCTCAGCCTCGAAGTCCTGCCCTAGCTCGCTGCTCGAAAACTGGGGTGACAAAATTTGACGCCGAACCCTTTGAAACTGGTATCCGATTGAAGATCTCCACTCTAGTAATCCATATATGAAGATGAGATGATTTATAGGTCTTTATGGATTTTGTTTGGGATTTTTCGAAGATGAAGTTGGGTTTACAGAAATGAACAAGAATGTGGCGGCTCCTATTTTGTTGTGTTGACTACGGTGGATTTAAATTAGGTTTAGGGTGTTTGATGGTTATTTATAGAAAATTTATAATATTTTTATATTAATTATTATATTATAAATTAAGCCATCGTTATGTGTATTTGCTGAATAAAAATTCCTACAATCACATACGATACCCAAAAATCACCAAACCGGATACGCAGCTACAGTTCGACATTACGATCCCAACGAAAATGGTTTCGTCGAATTCCGACTCCGTATGCTCACACAGCGTATTTTTAACCATCAAAATACTGACTGTTTTACACTCTAAAAATCCGTACGGCCATCTAAAAATCACGAAACTTGACATCTAACAATAATTTGACATTGCGGATCCAACAAAACTAGTTTCGTCGAATTCCGACTTCGTATGCAAAAGTGGCTATTTTTAACGGTTTGAATAACCCATTTAAATATACAAATATATTTAAATAAATTAAATTAAATATAAATATATTTATATTATCATATATATATCCACAGAGGAATACTATACAGCTCCAGGAAAATTATAGGTTCGCTATTCCGAGTTCAGATTGAATCGATATTCAATTTACATTGAAAAATCGTTTTATAACGTATATAAAGCGTTGCAAAATATAAAGGAATTCTACAGCGACTTTTTCTGAAATTTGATTTGGACGTGAATCAAAATCTACACGACGAAATCCCGATTTTTCTCTTCCACTAGAAAGATATACTCCACCAGCTCCACACGTTTCTTGTTTCATAGAAATCCGATTTAAAACGAATCCTGTATACTCAGTTGAAGTTCGAATCGCCAAATAGCGAACTGCCGCGTCGTTACGCACTCTATTTTAATTATATTATAATTATACGTTCAAACTGTCGTCAATTGAATATATTCGTTAATATAATCCAACTCTAAGTTGAATTATATCTTTGGGATGACCCCATTCACAGAATATTTGTATTTCCAATATTTTTGATTATTTCGACATTATAATATATTTTATTATATTATAATTATTAATTAAATATTCAATATTATTTAATTCACGTTCTCGATATCGATAAATCGATATTTAATAATTAAATAAATAAATTGTTCAACAGCTAAAAATGCGGGTCACTACATTCTTCCCCACTTAAAATAATTTCGTCCTTGAAATTGCTAAGCTAGGGGACGACCCTATCTATTGGGTAATTTTTTTTCCTGTTTACCTCTTATCTCCGGTTTCAACTGAACCAATTTATATTGACCAAAATATTAATTTATTCCTACTAACCAAATTTTCAAAAATTCTGAGAATTTTCTAACACCTTAACTTTTTCGAAAATTTTTGCCAGCACCTCCTTTGTACTGGTCAATATCTCAAACTCCAACTCGCCTCTCTGGGCCTTCTTTAACCCAAAAGAAAATCAAACAGCCAAGCGGCTTGCCAATTTGGCTCATAAATCTCATATCCATATATAATATAAACTGGTACCTTTTTGTCGGGAATATCATCTCTATCACTTCCATATGCTATCAACTCAGCATATACCAGTGTTATTTCCATCAAATTCCAATCAGTTCATATCCTCAAAACCAAATCGAATTTCATTCGAACCCGAATATCAAATTTCAAATTCTTAACTCATCAACCCAATTCCATAACAGATTATTCTCTAATCCAATTCAATTCTATTTAACTCAGTTCAAGTTAATATTTCAATTTATTTCTACTATCTTATTCTATTTAACTTCATAAGTTAAAATTAAATTCCGAAACTTAATTTCCTGGGTCTATTTCAAATCAATTTGAAATTACAATGCCAATTCAAAACCTTTGAATTTCTAAACAACTTGTTTTCTCAAAACAATTCAAAAACAAAACCTTTGGTAGTAGTCCGTCACTTAGAACTCGAAAATGAACACCGATGATGCACCATCGGAGTTTATTTTCCAGCGAACAAGTGAGTTCAATACTATATCATTTTCAGATTGAAAACAATTTCAAAATCTCCCAGGAACTTAAAATTTCCTTATTTTAATTCCAATTCTGATTTAAATTTCAGATTCATTTCATCTTATTTCATATATTTCCTTATATGAGTTCTGATTAGTTATTTATAATCATTTCACCTTTTTATAATCTAATTCGATTATAATATCAACCAACATAACCAATATACTATATCAAAATATATTCGGGTAAAATTATTCCATTTACCCTCTTTCAAAACATACCGTGTCGGTTCATCGTATTCGAGTGTCTGGTAACCCCTATCGATACAGTGGATCAAACTGATCGACCAGAATTCGTAAACAACTCAACCAATAAATCTCCACAATATAAAATCATTTTATATTGGCTAAAAAATACGTTCACTCGTATATATACACTCAAACTCAGTCTAGGAAATTACTAATCCCATCTCTACTGAATCACGCCACAGAGCCAAGGTAATAACTAAACTTAAGCTCTGATACCAACTGTAGTGACCCGGATTTTGAGCGACTTTGATTATCGACGTAAGCCCGACGTCGATAACCAAAACATCGAAAAATCCCGGTAATTAATGAAAGAAATTAGAAGGTGAGAATAGATAAGATAGAACTTATAGAATAGAAGAAGAAGAAGAAGAAGAACATCATCATCAGAGTAAACACGAATCTCACAGCGGAACGAATAAAATATAACATAACATATCTTTGAAATAACATCAGTACATGTATACAATAACACTTATCAGAGTACAACCCTTTCAACAACAGCGGAAATAATAATAGCTATAGAATCCTGAAGCCTCCTGCTCCAAGTTCTCCAAGTGTATCTGTAAAATCCCGACTACTTGACTGCCCGTACAAATTTAGGCACCCAAGAGTTTAGGGAAAACAACAAAATAAACTCCGGGTCAGTCATGGGACTGGTATGAGTAAAACAGTTTAAACAGGTATATGAACAAGTAAACGATATCTCATAAGACCACGCCGCAGAACGGAACGGGTTTTTCCCTTATGAAAATCCAAAATATCTTAATATCAAAAACCTTTTGATATTATAATAATGTCTATATACAAATAGATATCAACTAGCAGAAACGCTTTCATCTCACGTTCTACATATATAGTATACAATCAAAATCGCAAGCACGTATTGGATAATGGATTTCCAACTATGACAAGGTATGGAACCACCTTCCGATCAGTGTACTCTAGGAACGATACACTGGAGTTCAACAAGAACATCTTGTAACTCAGCCACACATGACCGACCACTCATTTTGCTTGAGTGTATCGAATGTACATCACCAACGGTTGGGATCAGCAACCGTTCCCGTATATATATAGGACGGCATTGGTAGATTTAAGAAACAAATGAATATTCTCTAGATAGGTGATTATACACCCTACTTCGGTGCGACCGACTTAGCCATGCTGCCTGCCCGATTTCTGTCATTTACCGGTTGATGAGGCTAGAAGCTACGCTTTATCATCACATCAGATTCACTTCGAATGCCACATTGTCAGATCCATCGAAAATCACTAATTGACGTCTACAACAATACATTACGTGTCAGCTAAAAGAAGTTTCCTTCTCCGCTTCCACTCTTGGTTCGGTTGAAGAAATCAATGTACGTGACCTTTCTGGAAATACTATGTCAGACATCCATCTTCATTCGCTTAGAAATGTCACATCGTCATACCCGCCAAATCACAAATTGACTTATCCAAAAATAACACGGGTATACAGCTAAGAGAAACGAATTCCTCCGCCATCAAACGTGAATACGTTTGAACAGATCAACTTACGCGATCCATTGGATATACTCTGTCAGACCTTCGTCCATACAAGTTGTCCTGGGACTGGACAAACCGAAGGCACTATTCTATAAACAGGATAGCCCTTGCATTTTACTCCGTCCTCAATTATCTTTGGCATATATGATTCGCAACGCTTATGCCAATACAGAGTGGTTCTATGGATAATAATCCAACCGGTCTCTCCATATTAACAACGTTAAAATGGTCAAAACTTCGATAGTCGGTGAGTTAACCATCAAAGAAAAACAAGTGTGCAAACAACGATATTATTTCCAAATGGAAATTATATCGAACAAACATCATTTAACATAATCTCTTTAGTTCATTTATCTACTTATTTCCTGTTTCCCTATATTCTAAATTCTTATTTTCTTTTATCAGAAAACATTTCTGATTCTCGTTTGGAAAACATTTCCAAAACTCCTTTACGATCAAACCTTACCATTTCTTAGTCAAGAAGGAAGTCACTCAAGTTGGGGTATAATTACCTCTCAGACCTTGACTGAACAACGTTATAACTTCGAAATGGTCAAAGTTTATCTTTTAAATCTTTAACAACATCTTTACGCCTTTCTCGGATTCAATTTTTACTAATCCACTTCTATATTTAAAACATTGGTTATAACGATAACGTTAAAATCCTTACTTTCGAATTATCTAACTTTAATTATAACTTCTTTTCTTATTAGTGAATAATTAACCTAACACTTATTTATTTATAAATAAATAAATCTCTATTTAGACACTGGAAAGTATAAGTACTTTCCTGAATTCGATATAATCGAATTTGCCGATTAACTCTCTCCGAGAAATCTCTATTTGATTAACTCTTCTTCGAATAACCTATATTCGATTACTCCTTCTCGAATTAAACGATATTCGATAATCTCTCTTCGAATAACTAATATTCGATAACTCTTCCCTTTTCAAATATCTCATATTTGAAAATCTCACTTCGATTAAACTATAATCGATAACTCCCTTTGATGAAACTAACATTGATAACTCCTTTCGATGAAACTGACATCGATAACTCCTTTCGATGAAACTAACATCGATAACTCCTTTCGATGAAACTAACATCGATAACTTTTACTCGACGAACTTAACTCGACTAACTTAACTTGACTCGACTAACTCGACTTACTTGGTTCGACCAATTTGATTCGATTAACTAGGCTCGACTAACTTGACTAACTTAACTCGACTTACTTGGTTTGACCGACCAGGTTTGACTAACTTGGCTAACTCAATTTATTAACTCGACTGACTAATTCAACTTGATTAACCTAACTTGATTTACTTATCTTGATTAACTGAACTAATCACTTTGATTAACTCGACTAATTCACTTTGGTTAACTTAACCAATTCACTTAACTAATTCACTTAGTTTAACTTAACTAATTCACTTAACTCCTGTCGAATAAACTATATTCGATTAACTCCTTTACCCTATTCGAATAAACTATATTCGATTAACTCCTTTACTCTATTTAACTCCATTTCTCTCTATTCGATTAACTAACTTCGAATACCATATTCGATTAACTAACTTCGAATACCATATTCGATTAACTAACTTCGAATACCATATTCGATTAACTAACTTCGAATACCATATTCGATTAACTAACTTCGAATACCATATTCGATTAACTAACTTCGAATACCATATTCGATTAACTTTAGTCACTTAATAAAGATTTCCTTTTTAACAACGCTTTATTCATTTGAAAAGATTTGCTTTTAAATAACGGTTCTACACTTTAAAAATGATTTCCTTTTCATAACGTTCCCTTTTCAATTCTATTTGTAAATGGTTTACAAATATTCCCTTTTCAAATTGATTCTTGAAATATTCTAACTCTTTACATTTTCGGGAAAATTCGCCATAACCTCCTTTGTATCGGAAGCATCGGAAAAATCCCCAAACTCGCCACACAGGCCTTTCCATTCAAAAAGAAATGTTTTGAATTTATTTCTTTTTCAAATATCTCCTATTTATAAATATTCCAATTTATAAACATTTCTTATTTATAAATATTCCACTTTATAAATATCTCTTATTTATAAATATCCCATTTTATAAATATGCTATTTTCAATATCACTTTGAAAATTCCCTTATCAACATTCCGGCATGTTATGGTATTTTAACATATCAAATTACGATGTCTAATCTCGTCCATACACACACAATCAACAACAGGTTATAATTCACATCATATATTAAAATATATGAAAAACAATAAAATAACTGTTGAGGAATCCAGTCGGATTCCTCCAACCTGTTTCCCTGCATCACAGATGTTAGACAATATAGATAACATCACTTTCAGTTCCATATGATATATTCTGTTAAACAGAATCAATATAGAAATTTAACTAACTGACTAGCAGTTCAATCAAATAATCAACACACAGTCAAACAGACAATTTTAACAGTTCTAACAACACAACGTGAAAATAGAACTGTTCAGAGTTGGTGAGTTTTACTCACATTTGCAGTTCATCGCTAAAGAACGATAAACTTTATTTGATTTGAATCAAACAATTTATTTTGCCATAAATTCCAACGAGCACCGATTCACTTCCAGTTAGTCCCAGTGCGTAGCCACCGTCTATACGATCCCAACGCAACTTACGGTTTGTGATTCTGATTTCATATGAATAAGTTATTAGCATTATAAGTTATACGGTATTTGAATTGAATTTAAACTAACAATAAAAAAAATCTGATTGGGCTTTAACCTTTGTATTGGGCCGAACTTCAAATCCAACAGCCCAGACTTCCACCGTATAAACCCACACCGTGATTTCCCTATTCCCCGTCCAGATTAATCCACTTCCTCCTGTACAATTGGCATTGACCCCGCTTTGACCTCCAACTTCTCCTCCTCCGATCATCTATTCAGCGCACCACTGCCACCATCCATCTCAGCGAAGCCAACTCCACTCGATGGTCACCGCAAGACCAAACTCGGTGCAATCTTTCTCCAATCGATCTGTAGCCTAGAACCGCGACAACAGTTGTCGCTCCTCGCCACTGAGCGCCGGAGACCACCTCGACGTCGCTACCGGATGCGTCTCACCACCCCTAACCCGCCTGCCACATCGGTTTGGCCCGAAACTCACCATCTCAGCCTCGAAGTCCTGCCCTAGCTCGCTGCTCGAAAACTGGGGTGACAAAATTTGACATCGAACCCTTTGAAACTGGTATCCGATTGAAGATCTCCACTCTAGTAATCCATATATGAAGATGAGATGATTTATAGGTCTTTATGGATTTTGTTTGGATTTTTCGAAGATGAAGTTGGGTTTACAGAAATGAACAAGAATGTGGCGGCTCCTATTTTGTTGTGTTGACTACGGTGGATTTAAATTAGGTTTAGGGTGTTTGATGGTTATTTATAGAAAATTTATAATATTTTTATATTAATTATTATATTATAAATTAAGCCATCGTTATGTGTAGTTGCTGAATAAAAATTCCTACAATCACATACGATACCCAAAAATCACCAAACCGGATACGCAGCTACAGTTCGACATTACGGTCCCAACGAAACTGGTTTCGTCGAATTCCGACTCCGTTTGCTCACACAGCGTATTTTTAACCATCAAAATACTGACTGTTTTACACTCTAAAAATCCGTACGGCCACACAGTGACTCTAAAAATCACGAAACTTGACATCTAACAATAATTTGACATTGCGGATCCAACAAAACTAGTTTCGTCAAATTCCGACTTCGTATGCAAAAGTGGCTATTTTTAACGCTTTGAATAACCCATTTAAATATACAAATATATTTAAATAAAATTAAATTAAATATAAATAAATTTATATTATCGTATATATTCACAGAGGAATACCATACAGCTCCAGGAAAATTATAGGTTCGCTATTCCGAGTTCAGATTGAATCAATATTCAATTTACATTGAAAAATCGTTTTATAACGTATATAAAGCGTTGCAAAATATAAAGGAATTCTACAGCGACTTTTTCTGAAATTTGATTTGGACGTGAATCAAAATCTACACGACGAAATCCCGATTTTTCTCTTCCACTAGAAAGATATATTCCACCAGCTCCACATGTTTCTTGTTTCACAGAAATCCGATTTAAAACGAATCCTGTATACTCAGTTGAAGTTCGAATCGCCAAATAGCAAACTACCGCGTCGTTATGCACTCTATTTTAATTATATTATAATTATACGTTCAAACTGTCGTCGATTGAATATATTCGTTAATATAATCCAACTCTAAGTTGAATTATATCTTTGGGATGACACCATTCACAGAATATTTGTATTTCCAATATTTTTGATTATTTCGACATTATAATATATTTTATTATATTATAATTATTAATTAAATATTCAATATTATTTAATTCACGTTCTCGATATCGATAAATCGATATTTAATAATTAAATAAATAAATTGTTGAACAGTTAAAAATGCGGGTCACTACAAGTTACTTAATTGAATTAAGAAATAATGGTATATTAGAGAAAGAGATTTTCAAAAAGATAAGCAGATTTATGAAACCGTAATTTGAATAAAATAGTTAAATGGAATTTGTATTGATATTAGAATGAAATATTGGGTTTGGGATTACAACTTTTATCTATCTTAAGATATGAACTTTGTTGTTCAAGGTCTGAGTGGTAATTAAAATACCCCAACTTAAACGACTTCAGGATTATTTGAGAATGATATTAGTTGTAATGGTAAAAGAAATTTGTAAATTTATTATTTCATTAGAGAAAAATAACGTAACATTTTTTATGGAGATTTGGGATATATATATAATGAGAATCCAAAGAAAATGGGAAATAAAAGGGGATTGGGTGGCGTGGAAATAAAACGATATTTCCAAGTTAGAAAGAAAACATAAAGTGAGTCTTATTCAATAAGAATAAGACCTGGGTGTTGTCGAGAAATAGAAAAAGATATTTCGTAACATTGTTAACGAGTAATAAGTTAAATTGATTTTCCAATATTAGATAATAACGTGACCAATGTTTTAAAAGTGAAACTAGAGAACTGGATATGATAAAGGATTTTACTAAGTATTAAAAAATGTACATGTTTAAAGAATAATCTTATGAAGCGAAACTATATTCATAATATCGAAGTATTTAAAAGTTTTAAATTTACATTTGTTTAATTAAAAGGCCAATTGATGCTGAATATTAAACCAGCGAACTCACTGGATTTTCATGATTGAATCACTGATTATTTTGATAGTTAAATCACCGACTATCAAATCTGTCCAATATGATTGTTGGTATGGAAAGACCGGGATCGAATTTATATTAGAAAACCATTTCGACCGACAAATACGGGAAGATATTAGAAGATGATCGAGATGGAGCGTTGAAGATCGTGGATCTTCATTAAACGGAAGAACCGCTAAAAATCTCTAGGATTGCAACTAGAGATAAACTGTGGTTCTATCGTGGTTGGAATCTACGGGTTGCAAGGACTTCTCGCTGCTGATCCATGGGGTGATTCCTATATTGGATGCAGTAGGAGAGTACCTTCGGTTCATCCTGTTCCTAGGTGACTTGTATGGACGAATGTCTGACGGAGTATTTCCTTAAAACCATGTACATTGATTTTTACAAATATACCAAGTTGTTGGCGAAGAATGACCCTTCTTTAAAACCCGGAGTATATTTGTGGACGTCAATTAGTGATTTGACGGATCTGACGATGTGGCATTCAAAGTGAATGATGACCAAGTGTTCAAAAATAATTTAAACCTCAAGCCTCATCAACCGCGGAACGACAAAAATTGGGCAGGCAGCATGGCTGTGTGGATCGCTCCCATTAGGGTGTATAATCACTTATCTAAAGAAATTCCATTTGCTTCTTTAATCTATTTTGATGCTGTCCCTTTTCGGGAAACGGTGGTTTGAGCCCAACCGTTGGTGATATACATTCGATACACTCAAGCGAAATGAGTGGTCGGTCAAGTGTGGGCCGGGTTGTAAGACGTTCTTGTTGAACCCAGTGTATTTTCCTCTAGAGATACACTATCGGCAGGTGGTCCCATACCTTATCATAGTCGGAATCCAATATCCAATAGGCACCCGCGGTTTTTATTGTATACTATATATGTGGAGTGCGAGATGCAAGTGTTCCGCTAGATTGTTATCTACTTGTATTTAGACACTACTATAATATCAGAAAAGATATTGATTTCAAAAATGTTTTGGGTTGTCGTAAGGTAAAAACCGTCCGTACTTATGTGTGGATTTGGTCTTACGATTATCCTTTTCTTTCGAAAAGATTTTTGAACTTTAAAATTAAGTTGGATGATTCCCCTTAATACTATGCGAGTTTTCTCACTCTGGTTCACTAGACTGACCCGGTGTTTTGTAAATGCTCGGGTTAGACAGGGTGTACAGGTCCATGTTATCGGATGTTGCGAAGTCCAGAGACGAGCTGGAGGTGTTCATACGTATGATATTACATAGCTTCTATTCCGCTGTGTATTGTATATGAGGACAGATTATTATCGATGTCCAGATGTGTGATGTACTCTGATGATTGTAAGTATTTTAAAAGCTCTCAGTAAAGTTTTATTTCTATACTATATTTTGTTCCGCTGCGATGTGAGACTCTGATTCTGTGTTGTGGTGTTTCTTCCTTTTCTTCTTCTATTCTAATATTTCTTTCTTTCTTGTCTCACCCTCTAATTTCTTTCTAATAACAATCCAGTGTTTTCGGTGTTTGGGAAGTCGGCATGAGTAATGATAAATGTATTTATGTCGATTTTCGAGGCTGAAAAATTCTGGGTCGTTACAGTGGTATTAGAGCTATTGGTTTAGCAATTACCTTGGCTTTGTGGTATAACTCGATAGTGATTGGGTTAGTAATACCTTAAATCGAGGTTGAGTGTATTTATATGAGAGCGTATTTGTAAATCTTATATACAAATGCTTTGTATTGTGTTGTTGGTCGATTCAAGTGTTAAGAAGCATTGAATTGTCAATGAATATAACATTGTTTTGTAAAGAGGGTAAATGAAATAATTTTACCTAAATTATATTTTTATATAAAAAATAAATGATTTTTATTAAATTATTGGGGTATTAGTGTGTTTGATTAATTTGAATGGAATTCAAACTGGATTAAAAATTTGAATTGAAAACTTAACCTGGTTAAGTGAAAATTAATTTAATCCTGATATTGAAATAAATAAATTTGGAGTTTGAATAAATAATACTCAAATAGAAACCAATCGAATATTAATCGATTGATGTTCAAATATGTGAAATCAAAATAAAATATTAATATTTAATGTGAATTCAGTTGATTTGGTTGTGTATTGGTTGCTGATTGTGAATTGTTTGTTACTGAATGATAGTCTGTTTGAATAGAAATAATCAACAATTTAAGAGAGCTAAACGAATTATAAACGAAAGAATAATTTCCGGTATAATTAAACTGAAATGAAACTTCATATGAATAGAAATTTTTGATTTAACCCTGTATTTGAAAATGAATTGATGCTATATGTTTGATTTTGAACTTGGTATAGTTATACTTGTTGATTAGTGAAATATTATTTCAGAATTTCATATATTTATCACTTATATGTGATTTGAGTTAAGCACAAGTGCCAAATGGCTAGGAAGATTGATATTGGTTGAGAAAATCTCATATACATTGAGAAAATATGCTCAATAGCGCTCGTAAAAGGTACGCCTACGCGAAAATATGAATATTTGGGTTTTGATTTTTGTTTTCCGACCGTGTGGGTCGATGTATATTTATTATTTGTTCCTGCGATATCGCAGACGTCACTCCGTGCAGGGGAAACTCTATTGATTTTTTCCAGGAATTTAAAGTGTTAGAAATTTTTTGATATTTTTGAAAATATCTATTTATGGTATTGAATTGGTTTTCGATTTCAAATAAATTGGATTTGGAAATTAATGGATTTGTAACGTTCTTTCTTATCTTAGAAATTTCGAGGATGAAATTATTTTAAGGGAGGAAGAATGTAACGTCCAGTATTTTTGGCAGTGAAATATTTAATTTAATTATTGTTTTAAATATTATATTTAGAATATTAGTGGATTTTAATATTAAATTCGTTATTAAAACGAAGTTTGAACGTTATAATTTATTTATAATAATAAAACGAACTCGAAATGGCGCGGCAGTTCGTAATATGGAGTTTTGAACTTCAATTTGATATACAGGATCCGATATAAGTCGGATTTCTGTGAAACAAGAAACGTGTGGATCGTGTTGATTATAATTTTCATATGGAAGAGAAAAATCCAAATTTCGTATTATAGATTGGTAGCTACGGTTAAATCAAATTTTGAAATAGTCGCTATGGAAATCGTTATTAAAATATACGCGTTAAAATAGCCATTTTGCAAACGGACTCCGTTTTCGATGAAATTAGTTTCATTAGAACCGTAACGTTAAATTATTGCACGATGTTGAATTGCGTGGCAAATCGATGTCGTATGTGACCACGGTAGCCGTAAACGCCCATTTATTTCCTATAGCACGTAATTAAATTAAATTAAATTAAATTAATAGAGGGGTATTTGAGTGTAACTTGAGCAAACGATCGAATTAAGTACAAAAACAGTTCCGTTGAGTTCGTATCGACGATTAGAGTCAGGATAGGTATATAGTTTGTTATTTTCGGAAACCAGCTAATTTGGTGTCCAAAATAGCAGTGCGGTGCGTATAAAAATAGCGTACCGGGAAACGGTCTCAGAATGTGATGAAACTGGTGCCGTTGGGTTCGTATTAATGAATTATTATAGAATTTTCAATTTTCGTGTCAAATGGACTTACCGTGTGATTGTGGCAACGATAAACGCCCAAATAAATTATATTATTTGGTCAATTCAGATAGGGGTAACTTTAAACGAGTTAACGACTGGCCAAACGAACTCCGATTTGGACAAAAAAAGATTCATTGGATCCGTAAGGAAGAGGTCTAGTAAAATGTCAAGGCTTAAATTAATTGGATTTTTTCTGTAATTTTAGAAATTTTAAATGCTTGATTTTTCATCGATATTTATAAAGGACTTTTCACAAACGATGTCGGAATTCGACGGAACCTGTCCCATTGAGTCCGGAATATTTTTCTATGCTAGGATTAACATTTGTATCGAAAAACGGATGTTGTTTATAGTGGTTTTACCGCGTTACTTCACGTTGAAGTTTTGATAATATTATTTAATTAGATTGGAACCCTATATATACCCTTCAAATGGTCAAAACCCTTACTATTCCTCAGCGTGGTGAACGGAATTAAAAGCTGCGCCTCCACCATATTTTGAATGGCCAGGAAACTCTAACTTTTCCACAAATCTTCCTCCTAATTCTTGGATCGAATTGAAACCTTTTCAAAGGCAAAAATGTCAGGCTACGTGAGAGCTTCGAGGGGGACCGTCATGATCAGTTTTCCCTCACTGTACTCGCTGGAATCGGGTTGTGAAGTGGCGACCTTTTGGGTCTATTTTTAGGCAATTGGAGGAGTAAAGGGGGCCGACACTTCAGTTGAGGTTAGAGGAGAGTATGGCGCTGGATTTGGGGGGAGTTGATCTGTCTTCGATCATCGGAGATTGGTGTGATAGGGTGGGTTCGGGCATGACTTCCGAAGGTTGTCACCATTGACTGGGATCACCTAATGACGAACTGTTTGGGAGAAGTATCGAGTAGGGCGTGGCGCTCGATCTGGTGACATCTGATCAATCTTCGGTCAACTTGGCAGAAGTGCGGTAGGCCTGGGAGGAGAGTAACGAGATCGATCCAATATTTGTTTAACAGTAATTAGGTTTTAGTAAATTTTGAAAAAGTAATTATTATATTAAACTATAGTTAAAGGTTAACGTTTTAATTGGAATTGATACAGGGTGCGTTCGGGCATTGGATGGAGCACGAGGAAGACTGTGCAGTGAGGAACAAAACATACGAAGGGAAATTGGCCTAAATTGGATAACACAGAATCGCGTGAATATGGGGAGCAAAGGATATAGGAAGGATCGACCTAAACACCTTAGACAAAGTTAATTGGTATGAAAAATAAATTAATTAAGATTTGTTATTGTAATTAAAACATTTGTACTGAATAACTGTGTGGAACCAGGTTTGAAAGAGACAACAGTGGGTAATTGGAGATCACATCAGAATGAACAAAAGGGAAACATGCCTCTATTCTCCGATCTGAACATTTATAAAGTAATTAATATAACAAACTTAATTAATTAGTTTATTAAATTAAGTGATTTCGGATTTGTTAGAAAATAAAATCGTATGTTAATAACCCGTTCAGTTATTATCAGAAGCGGACGAGTCGGATGCCGTGGGAGTTGCATCAACAAGCACTATGTTGTGGAACAAAGATGGACGGAGTTGGGATTAATCGAGGTTTTCAATTAAAATTAAACACTTGTTTAATTTAACTGAATTGAACTGCTCAAACATTGAAATCAACTCAAGGTGAGTCAAACTCACTCAGTTTTTCCCATTTATACTTTATATAAATTGGGTTTTTATTCTGTATGCACTGCCTGCTGATGGTTGACTGTTTGCTAATTATATTTGTTGGTTTAACCGATGAAATTAAACCGTTTTAATTTCAGTGAAATACCAAATCGTTATTTTAACGATTTGATCCAATAAAGGTAACTTACCTTATTGGTCACGTTTATTTATATACATGTTTAATTGTTTGAACTGATTGAATTGTTTTGCTAATTGGTTGATGTGAAATAGTTGTTATTTACTGTTACATAAATTATCTGTTAAATTGAAGTGATTGACCTGATTTGAGATAACCGTTTTAATACAGGGAAGAACAGGTTGGAGAGATCCAATGGGATTCCTCAAATATATCATTTATTTTTATATTATCATATATGAACTGATCAGATGGGGTGATTGATTTGATTATTGATTATTGACTGGGAATTCAACCCGTGTTTTGTTTAAACCAATGGGCAATATTGGTTGAGTAATTGGCAACATATGGCCTATAAAATCAATCGTTTTATAAATGTTGATTTACCGTCAGGCAAATTGACATGGATGAAGTTATAAAATTTATTTTATAACTAGATATAGATTTTTTAATATATTATTTTGAATAAAAGTTATTAAAAGTAAAATAAATATTTATTATTTAAGTATATAATTAATTATAAGTGAATTTTTTAAAGTAACTTCTGATGTTAATCAGATTTATAAACTCGTGAATAGAAATTAACTTAACCGTTAAGTTGAATAATTTCCTTGTTAAGAGAAAAAAAGGAAACTGTTTAAATTAATTAAATTATTAATTAATTTAAAGGGGAAAAAATTGGAATTGGTTAATGGAATAACCGTGGTTTGAGTTGACTAAATCGAACGTTTTTAATTGGGATTGATTATTAAGTTAGTGTGTTTGAATAAAATAGTTAAATGAATATTTTTTAATTTTAATAAGATTTTAGAAGAAGGTTTTAATAATTTTAGTTAATAAAAGAAATTAACTACGGAAGTAGTTAATGGTTTAGGTAAATTACTATTTTAGTTAATAATAATTTAGAAAATTACTTTTTAATGGAAATTCATTTAAAAAGTAATCGAAGTTGACATGAAATCTAATGGAATTTTGAAAGGAGTTTATGAGCAAGTTTTATCTTAAACCTGAGTTTTATGACAAAGTTATAGAAGGAATTTTTAATCAAATATTATAGCTTAAAATAAATGTTACTTAATTATTTAAATTAAGTAAAGGGGAATTTAGATAAAAGAGTTTTATAATAAACCAGAGTTATATAAAAGAGGTTTGAGGTATTATATCATTAATTCTAAATTAACGTTATTTAAGAGTGTGATTAAGTAAAAGTGGGAGATTGGAATAAGAGTTCAAAAGTGGGAAATGGCTGAATGGATTTGAAAAGGAATTAGTGAAAGTGAAGTTGGTAAAATAAGTGAGTCATAGGATTTGGTAACCAAATCTGAATCATAAAATGAATTGGTTCAAAGAGGTAGAGGTTAAAATGTGGTGTGTCATAAAGAAGTTACTTAATTGAATTAAGAAATAATGGTATATTAGAGAAAGAGATTTTCAAAAAAATAAGCAGATTTATGAAACCGTAATTTGAATAAAATAGTTGAATGGAATTTGTATTGATAATAGAATGAAATATTGGGTTTGAGATTACAACTCGTATCTATCTTAAGATATGGACTTTTTTGATCAAGATCTGAGAGGTAATTAAAATACCCCAACTTGAACGACTTTAGGATTATCTGAGAATGATATGAGTTGTAATGGTAAAAGAAGTTTGTAAAATTATTATTTCACTAGAGAAAAATAACGTAACATTTTTGATGGAGATTTGGGATATATACATATGGAAATATAATGTGAATCCAATGAAAAAGGGAAACAAAAGGGGATTAGGTGGTGGAATTATAACGATATTTCCAAGCTAGAAAGAAAACGTAAAGTGAGTCTTACTCAATAAGAATAAGCCCTGGGTGTTGTCGAGAAATGGAAAAAGATATTTCGTAACATCGTTTACGAATAATAAGTTAAACTAATTTTTCAATATTAGATAATAACGTGACCAATGTTTTAAAAGTGAAAATAGAGAACTGGATATGATAAAGGATTTTACTAAGTATTAAAAAATGTACCTGTTTAAAGAATAATCTTATGAAGCGAAACTATATTCATAATATCGATGTGTTTAAAAGTTTTAAATTTACATTTGTTTAATTAAAAGACCAATTGATGCTGAATATTGAACCAACGAACTCACTAGATTGTCATGATTGAATCACTGATTATTTTGATAGTTAAATCACCGACTATCAAATCTATCCAATATGATTGTTGGTATGGAAAAACCGGGATCGAATTTATATTCAAAACCATTCCGACCGAAAAATACGGGAAGATATTAGAAGATGATCGAGATGGAGCGTTGAAGACCGTGGATCTTCATTAAACGAAAGAACCACTAAAAATCTCTAGGATTGCAACCAGAGATAAACTGTGGTTCTGTCGTGGTTGGAATCTATGGGTTGCAAGGACTTCTCGCTACTGATCCATAAGGTGATTCCTATATTGGATGCAGTAGGAGAGTACCTTCGATTCATCACGTTCCTGGGTGAGTTGTATGGACAAATGTCTGACGGAGTATTTCCTTAAAACCACGTATGTTGATTTTTACAAATATACCATGTTGGTGGCGAAGAATGGTCCTTCTTTAAAACCCGGAGTATATTTGTGGACGTCAATTAGTGATTTGACGGATCTGACGATGTGACATTCAAAGTGAATGATGACCAGGTGTTCAAAGATAGTTTAAACCTCAAGCCTCATCAACCGGGAAACGACAAAAATCGGGCAGGCAGCATGACTATGTGGGTCGCTCCCATTAGGGTGTATAATCACCTATCTAGAGAAATTCCATTTGCTTCTTTAATCTATTTCGATGATGTCCCTTTTCGGGAAACGGTGGTTTGAGCCTAACCGTTGGTGATATACATTCGATACACTTAAGCGAAATGAGTGGTCGGTCATGTGTGGGCCGGGTTGCAAGACGTTCTTGTTGAACCCAGTGTATTCGCCTCTAGAGATACACCAATGGAAGGTGGTCCCATACCTTGTCATAGTCGGAATCCAATATCCAATAGGCACCCGCGGTTTTGATTGTATACTATATATGTGGAGCGCGAGATGCAAGCGTTCCGCTAGATTGTTATCTACTTGTATTTAGATACTACTATAATATCAGAAAAGATATTGATTTCAAAAATGTTTTGGGTTATCGTAAGGTAAAAACCGTTCGTATTTATGTGTGGATTTGGTCTTATGGTTATCCTTTTCTTTCGAAAAGATTTTTGAAATTTAAAATTAAGTTGGATGATTCCCCTTAATACTGTGGGAGTTTTCTCACTCTGGTTCACCAGACTGACCCGGTGTTTTGTAAATGCTCGGGTTAGACCGGGTGTATAGGTCCAGGTTATCGGATGCTGCGAAGTCCAGAGACGAGCTGGAGGTGTTCATACGTATGATATTATATAGCTATTATTCCATTGTGCATTGTATATGAGGACAGGTTATTATCACTGTCCAGATGTGTGATGTACTCTGATGATTGTAAGTATTTTAAAAGCTCTCAGTAAAGTTTTATTTCTATACTATATTTTGTTCCACTGCGATGTGAGACTCTGATTCTGTGTTGTGGTGTTTCTTATTTTTCTTCTTCTATTCTAATATTTCTCTCTTTCTTATCTCACCCTCTAATTTCTTTCTAATAACAATCCAGTGTTTTCGGTGTTTGGGAAGTCGGCATGAGTAACGATAAATGTATTTATGTCGATTTTCGGGGCCGAAAATTTCTGGGTCGTTACATTTGCTTTATGTAAAAGGCTTTCAAACTCCCATGCAAAACACCAATTTTCCTCCCTACCTATGTATAATATAAAATAATAAGTGGTGAAACAAAGCGTATAACATATATATAATATGATATTGATATTTATATATATCTTCCACGTGCCATATATATATATAATAAAGTTGTCATTGTGGACATGTTATAAACATGAATACATATACACAAACTATTTTTCAAAAAAATAATCATACTGCATATTTAAAAAAAAAATTGAAACATACATATCTTGTTATGTAATCCTTTAAGCAGGTACGATGTCAGCGGACGTGTGAAGGCTAAGCACTGAAGCACAACATTCCATAACAATTGCATAAATAAACAAATCTCTAATGAACTAGAAATTGTGCATTGGATCAAGTTGGCATGCAATTTTTCTTCCCAAATATTTCGAATTATATGCTTAAAATGCGGCATGACAGTTTAGCAGAGTTGATTGTTAACAATCCAAAGTGAACGCGTATGAACTATGATGAAGCTAAACGAAGAGTAGAAGATGAAATGGTTACTTAAGATAACAAAAACAGAAGCCAAGTAAAGGGTCATTCAAATAACAATTACCTGTTTCCACAGTTGATTAGTCCATAAGGCTGTATTTCCACTTTGTCGCAATTGTAAAATTTGACAAAAAGATCATACGGATAGAGTATCTAGTGTTAAATACATTATAAGTTTGCCATCAGTAAACTACATCAAGTAGCCAAATTTTATGAAGCGTTATATAAAGAATGGTACACAAACCTGTATGCACACCAGAGTAATGAGACAAGTGACGACGACGCCATATTTATGAAGCTGAAATGAACAGTACAAAAGAGTCAAGACACAGAAATGAAAAGCAACCAACCAAGGATAGTTTGGAACAATTAATAGATACCACAGGACTTGAATTACAAAATATGGCTATAGGTAATGAGTTCAAACAAACTAAACAAAATCAGTCCCAAAATAAAGATGCAAGTCCAGTATATACAGGCATATAACAACAAAGGAACAACCATTTGTGCTCTATCTTACAGTTGGTTCAAGTGATCAAATCGAACGTGTTGCGAACGCAATTGAACATGACAACATCCAGTGAAATCTATTGTACATGAAAAGACCATACCAAATAAATTTTTCACTGATACGAAATCCAACGAAATCAAAATAACTCATGATAAAACAAATTTGTACACCATAAGATTATCCTTGGTTAATTATGATAATTTGTGCTTCTAGAAATCAAAGAATGAATTCCCTATACTGTCACATGTATTAGATGTCCAAACTCATAAGATTCATTTAAATCAAATGGAGGTTTTATCAGACCGTAATATTCAGAATCTTACTGTACAGAACTGAGACTTTTGTCACACACTAACACATCTTTCTATAAAAGACCAACGCAAAGCAATGTTACACCATATGCTTAAATCTGAGTCTAAGCTTAACTATATAAGCTACTTCGGTTGCTAAGAATGGAAAAATGTTGCAAATTAACAAAATCCAGATACTTGAAGACCGTTTGAATGCTTAAATCCACTTTGAAAACCCTAAATCAGCTCCATCGCCTCCATTCTCTAAAATCAAACATTAACAATGAAAAGGCACCAAACTAATAAATAAATAAATAAAGAGCAACTTGAAGAAACAAACCAGATGACGCAATGGGATTCAAAGGATAGCCAGCAAGCCCAGAAGGATACCCAATTCACCGAGAGCCCGACAACGCGATGTTATCTCGCTGATAATTTACGAGATCCTTACCGAACTAGAGTAGAGGTTTGTGGACTGAAACCGGATTGGTTTCAGTTATCAGTGAGTGTTATTAATGGAGGTGATTTGGGAGTTTCGATTTAGAAATTAGGATGGAGCTGATTTTGGATTTGAATTAGAAATTTGGGGGTAAAGGATAATTAGGATCCGAATGAAAAAGAAACAAAGGAAAATAGCGGGAAAATGAAAATTTGGAGCAAACTAGCACTACACCATATATGCTGATTAGGCTGTGTTTTTAATCGTATCTAGAGCTCTTGGCCACGGTAAATAGCCGTATCAAAAAGTGGCATGTTAAATTATTAGATACGGCTACTAACCGTATCGCATTATTTTAAAATACGGCTAGTAGCTGAATCTAAAGTTTAATCAGACATGGCCTTTGACCGTGTCTAATTATATGTGTGTGCACACACAAACACACACACACACACACACACACACATATATATATATATATCATATATGTGTATATATATAAAACCAGAATATCTAGCACATATCTTTCATATCCCAGAGAATACATACCACAAAGTATACACAAGAATAACACAATTTATGCATATATATACTCAAAGCATTATAAGGTTTGTCATAACATGATGTACATACAAACATAAACATTAAAAGGAAATTGTATTAGATTTTCATCACATTACGAAGTAACAAAAATGAGGTAAAAAGATAACAGCCTAATAAACAATCCAGTCGAGGCCGGGAAGTCCAGTCCAGTCGAGGTCGTCATATATAGCCTGCAGCCTGAGTTCCAGCAAAGCACTATAATCTACAACAGGACTGCCTATAAAATACAAGAAACAACTTACAAATACTTCACAGCTGGACAATAGATCGACATTGTAACATTTGGTGACTGAGATGCAAACATGAATACAACAATGGTTCTAACAGTGAAAGCTTCAGTTATTATACCCATCCATGGTGACTGAGATGCAAACATTTGGTGACTGAGAGTCTCAGATGCAAACATGAATACAACAATGGTTCAAACATGAACACAACAATGGTGCAAACATGAATAAAACAATGGTTCTAACATGAGTACAACAAGGATTAGACTGCACCATTGAATGTTAATTCTGGTAGAAAAAGTGATAACAAGAATGGTTCTAACCGTGAAGGATTAGATGATAATTTCAATATTTTGGACTTGTGTAATTTCACTAGATACCAATAATAGTGAAGGGCATATCGTGACGATCATTGTGTTTGTGTAATTTAACGGTACGCAGTCGATCAGTGTGTTTGTGTACAAATACTTCACTGGGAACCAGTAATAATCTAGTCGAATCGACTAGTCGATTAGTCGACTAATTTCTATCCATGCGGCCTAAATTCATATAACAACCTAGTTGATAGTAATTAAAAATGCAAACCCAAAAGAAGAATCACCTGAAGTGTAGTCCATATGCAACACTGGTAGTTTGTACCCTAGCATACAGAACATCCTCCTATACACACAAAAAGGAACAAATAAACGGAAAGAATATTCAAGATGCATGTGCACACAAGTACATGTCCATTCAATTCTTATGTAAGATATTGAATATACCTGCTCCAATGTCTAAAGATATTGAATCATCATCGTCGGATGGCACACATACTCGACTTTCTGATTAAGAATTTACTGGGCGATCCACCAGGTGGCTGCCTTTTAGCTCACGCGCAGGGTCGGTAATCCATGCTAATTAGCTTTATTCAAATGTCGAATGAAGCTTCACTTAACCTTTGGAAAAAGCTGCTTTCACTTGCAACTTTCAGCTTCTTTTAAGTACATTGTGTAGTGCAAGATAACTTACACTACAGTCTCTGCTATAAAGTAGGGGAAAGTTTCTAGTGAAAGCAGCTTTTTACTAAGGTTAAGTGCAGCAGCATCCAACATTTGGATAAAGCTAATAAGCATGGATACCCGACCCTATGCGTGAGCTAAAATGCATCCACTTGGTGGATCGCCCATTAAATTATTAACTAGAAAGTCGAGTAATCATCCACCTTCCCAGGTTTCAGCAAACCTGTTATTATATTTTCAGTAAACTTGTTATTTCTCAAAAAGAATAAACTTGTTATAAGACAGAACAAATTAAATTTCAAGCATAAGGCAAACAAACAGTCAAATGACAATGAAATCATGGTTAGATATTGAACTATAGAATTATCCATTTGCTCACTTTAAGAAATGGACAACTTTTAGTTGCTAAATAGTTAAACTATAAATCAATGACAACTTGTACATGGATGTGGTTACTACATTTTAGTTGCAATCGGCTTGACTAATTCATTGTTATTTCTTTATTTCATACTTTCATGGATATATACACCGCAATCTGAAATTATACCGCAATCAAATTTGATTTCTCTGATTCCAAGGTATAACAACTAGCTAACACACTAGTACATACCAGTTCAATTGAAATAGCTAACACACTAACACAAAGTAGCAATCGGCTTACACACAAAGACTTCAACTTGTTCCCTAATCTCTACAATCAACATGCACCTACGATTCAATTGAAATAGCTAACAAACTAACACAAAGTAAGGGTCAGCTAACACATAAAGACTTCAACTTGTTCCCTAATCCCCAATATCAGGCATGCAAAACACAATTCAATTGAAACACATACCTGCGGTCAACGGAGGGCTAGGTACTAAGGGTTGCTGCGTCGAAGGAGAGGGTTGTTCATCTCTGTCGTTAGGCGAGATTTCAGAGAAAGGTGGAGGCACGATTTGGTGACCGAAAACCCTAATTTGGGTTTTCGGTCACCATTAAAGTGAAACAGAGGGAAAAGGGAGCAGCCAAAATTTTAATCTGGAGTGCCTAATAAGGTGCACAATAAGATACGTATTCGATTTGGCCAAAAGCCATATCAGGTGCGGATCGTAAAATGTAGTTTGATATAGATCTGAGCAGTATAAAATATGATACGGCTATAAACCGTATTTTACGTTCGCATCCTAGTGTGCCAAATTGGCTGTTATGGTGTAGTGTAGTTGAGGCGGTGAAGGAAAAATCAGATTGACGCGAATTGGTAGCGTGTACCATTGGATCGTACTCACCCGGATTGATAATTTTATTAACGCGGCTACTACAACTCATGTTGATATCTATGCTAACACGTTGAAGCGTGCGTTGCAATAAACAAAAAAAGCACAGCAATGGCAATATTGTAGCTAGCAACACTATGGGTTTTCGTTGCGGTAGGCCATCTATGGCTTAGTGATGGGATGATGGGGAAGGAGAAGGAGAATCTGGCATCAACGAGGAAGAAGCCAATCAGTGCTTTATGGCACAATCAGATTCATAAGCCAGCGGAGAAGAATCTAATGAGGTATATGGTAACAAAGATTTAATTTTGATGTGTCAAAATCTTTCCAAAATTATTGATGCACTAGAATCAGAAATAGAGAAGTTAAGATATGAAACTTTGAAGCAAGTTCACGACAATGATAGGTTAGAATCGGAACTTAAAAAGGTTTCAAATATTCAAAACGTAGATTATGAAATATGTAACTATTTGAATCTAGAGCTATCAAAACTCAAGTCTAACATAGAAGATCTTGAAAAGGAGAACTTGCCTTTGAAAGAGAATGATGACATTAAAAGAAAGAATTACATAAACAGATGCACCTCACTTGTGATTGAAAACACAACACTTAAAAACCAAAGTCCAAGATCTTGAAATTACTCCAAATAAGTTTTCAATTGGTTAAACATCATTTAAAATGTTGTTAGGAAATCAGTTGCTTGCTAACAAAAGAAAGGGACTAGGTTTTGGAAATCACAGAATAATTTGAACGATAATGCCAAATGTAGGAGTATTTTCACTAGGTGTGTGAAATGCGGAGAAATTGGACATATTTCTGAAAATTGCAAGAATTGGAACAAGAACAGAAAATGTACACAAGTTTGGATTCCTAAGAATTTGAGAAGGAATTATCATAATATTTGGAACATAAAGGAAATACAAAACTGGGTTCCAAAAGGATTGTTCATCCATATTGTTTGAGCCACCGATAGTCTTGGACCTAAGAGCTTCTCTGGGTCATCCTCTTTCGTTCTTGTGTAATTATGATGGATGGCTAAGGAGCAACTTCAAGAGAGTCATATTTCAAGTTGTTTCAAATTATTGTTGATCAATATTTTCATGTTCCTTAGACAAGTGTGACGAGTTGGAGATCCACAACATCTACTATAATCAGGTATGATCTCTAAATTCACAATTTTTTGCTCATAGTGTTCTCATTCTTCCTCTTTATCCTTCCCTCTATTTGTTTTCTTTTATTCTTCACTTTGTTTATGCTTATTTGATTTGACACTGCCATATTTTCTCTTATTTTGTGCTTCTTAAACTTCGAACTGCAAAATTATTGAACTTTTGGAAATATGATTTATTTGTACAAAACTCTCATGTTTTAATAATTACCAGATCTTGAATTTAATATTGGAAATATTTTGCAATTATTTTGAAGTTTTTTTTTGAATTCTTGATAGTGCTGAAGCATTCTTATCATATTTTGAACATTGTTAATTTGAATTCTAAATTTTTTAAGATCTAGAAAATTAATGAAATTTCACACACCTTTGTTGTTTTAAGTTTCTTCTAATTCATTTTGGAAAGTCTTAAAAAATTACACTCATTACAGCACACTACTATTTTCCAGTTGTGATAATTTCATTGGTTTTTGGATTGGCTTGAATCATTGGGTTGAATATTGAAATCTATTTTTAATTCATGATCATTTGACTTAGATATTTGTTTACTTGAAATCATTTGAAATTTTGATATCTTGAATCTTACACAAATTTTGAATTTGAAATTAATAATCTTGTGTGATCGATTCATTATATCTTTAAATTAACACATCTCTTTAAGTGATGAACTGCTTGAATCTTGGATCATGAATTCGCTCTCAAGCTTGATGTAAATATTCTAAAAATTCTCTTATGCATCTCTAATCTGTAATTGATACCTTTGCTCTGATAAAAGTAAATAGATTGTTAGGTTGTCTGCTTGGGCTCGATAATTAAATATTTTTGTTTTAGTTCCATTGGAATGCCACTATGGATAACTAGGAGCTCCAAGTGGTATCAGTTTAGTAGTGTTGAAGTTTTTTTGATTGATCTGATTATCATCCTATATATATCTTTTAAATCCCTATTGTAATTGATTTTAAATTTTAAATTATTTATTCAGAAATTGAAATCAATAACCAAATTAAACTATATTTATAATTCATTAAAATTATTTTTAGAATTTTGAAATAGTGATGAGTTGTGACAACAGTATACTTCACAATAAGAGGAAATTTATTTAAATTTTCATGATGATTGAATAGTTTTTATAATATCTTTGAATTGGCACTTATTTCATGAACACCTTCTTTACCTATCATCATTCTGTCATCCATCATGATTTTATATTTATGTGGAGAGTTTAATATTTTTAAATTCATCTTAATAAATATACTGCTTCAAAATTTGTGATGGAAGTGTGATTACATTATTTTTCAGAAAAAGTGGCAATTGAAAATTCTTCAAAAATCCTGGTATGGTTGAGGATATTTCATAATGTGATTAATTTAGAAATTTATTTCACAAACATTTCTGTACCTACCATATTTCTATCATCCCTATAGGTTTTATATACTGAGGAGTTTTTGAAAGAAAATGATAAGTATATAATATACATAAGTGTTTTCCTAACCTAACTTAAAAAATCTAAGCTCTGGTCATGCACGGTTATGAGATTACTCATAATTTAACTTGCGTCTGACGTCATTTAAAAATCCAAGATCTAGTTATGTGTGGTCAGTGTGCTATTAAAATTAAAATGAAAAGAAAAGAAAAAGGGAAATAAATAAAACTTTATATGAAATCCTCCTTGGTGTGTAAAAATCATCCTATCATTCCGTTTTCTAATTTGTGAAATGTGTTAATGTTTTATGGTATATTATGATTTGTCAATTGATAGTTATTAGGATTTGAGATCATTTGATTTTGTCACTCGACTTGAATTTATAATCCTTGTCAAAATCCATCACTGTTTTTTTTTTTGCTTATTTTTTTTAAATCATTTGAAAATAATTGGAATTCATATCATTTTAAAACTCTCTCAATTTTTATAAAATTCATCATAAATCCATCATTCTAGAATGTGAAATTTGTTTCTTGTTCGTGGAATATTATGATTTTTGCTTGATTGAATGACATTTATGATGGACATTCTCTCTCTTGAGCTGATTTTGTAGTTATATTCATTTTTCATCACTATTTTAATTTTTGTATCCTTTTGATGATAACAAAAGGAGGAGAATGGTAAAAGTTTTGATTGATGAGTGAATATTCTTTGAATATTTTAATATTGAAGTTTCAATTATTCTTTTACTTTTCATTCATGCACATATTTAGGGGGAGTTCAGTTGTAAGGGAGTTCCACAACTCATTGCCAAACACATTTATTGTTTTCAAAATCTTATTATATGTGTGTCATCATCAAAAAGGGAGATTGTTGTATATAACAATTATATGATTTTTGTTGGATGATAACAAACATGTATACATTTTAAATGTGTTTGTAATTGTTCTGTTATACTACATCACATGCAGAATTATATATTATATTTAAATAAAATACTATTGCACAAGAATTTAAATATTCAAATAGTATTTTATTGAAACATAATATTTTATTTCAACATTTCAATGGTACAATTTTTCGTAACTCCACTATTTGTACATTTCACTGTAAAACATTACATTCCATTGTATATTCAATTTCTCTAACATTTGCTCCTCACTACAAACTCCCAGTTTCACTCAGTTATACATTTCACCCTGTCACTCATTTACATTCACTCGTATACAAACACTGTTACATCCCATGACACATTTTTTTTCTGTTTGACCACTGTCTCTTCAATCTGCTTCTGTTAATCCAGTCATCTGCTTACCTGCCACAGAAACACACATAGAGTAAACTGGAACTAATCAAATATAAATTTATTTTAATTTTTTTTGACTTAGAATTTTGGTGTGTTTCTCATCATATTTCATGACTTAGTTTGATTTATATATACATCCATTTGTATCTAGACTACTAGTGATATTCACAATGATCCAATGTAAATACCACAAGGTGGACAATTTCTCTAGTGCTCACATATGTAAACTGCCTGTGCACAATTCATGTATACACACATACATGTATGTATATACACATATTTTTTCAAGCACACAGGGGTAATTTGGTCAAAAATTCAAATTCAGCATGGAACAAAATATTTTTGGTAGCATTCATATACAGTGCATATATATATATACATATATACATATGTGTGTGTATACATGTATGAATATATGGAGAATGTGGCAACATACCTAAATCTGGTGCAACACTACGTAATGGTCAAGCCAAAGTGATCATGTCACATTGAGAAATGCACACAAACAAGGTTGCACAAATACATGGTGGTTCAACACAAAGACCAATGTTTCAGGTCTATATAGCAAGGTTCAAACTCAGTTCATATGAATGGTCAAGGAATGACACACATCAAATTCACAAGCATGGTAGAAATGCAATGGACGGTGATATAAGGAAGAGCACATATGTTTAGGTCCACACAACAACAATATAAATGGGTAAGCACACAACACAGGATCACATAAGTCATGAACAAGCCAAAATGAAACAGCAGACAATTCCAAGTGTATCTCAAAACGGTCAAGCCTATTACAAGACAAGTCAGGTGGATATGTGGATACAACAAAAGTTTAAGTTCAGAATGGCCAACCAGGTTTAAACCATAATAGAGAGTAAACACAACAAATAAGGGATCAAACGAAGCATGATCATTAAATAGTCCAAACATGTGCAGATTCACACAAGATATTACAGAACCAAAAGTGAAGCACTCAACAGTTCAAGCAAATGTGCCAAACATATATTAGCATGGCCTACATTAGCATTCCCATCCATAGTATCATGAGTTGTTGTGTCGGGACGTTGCTCAATGAGTGGTGGGCGATTTCCCCTGGTTGTGTATGGATTGACATGGAGGGTTGGTCGAGCCGGAGGTTGCATTGATCTGGGCTATGGTGAGATATCTGGCTGATCCGAAGTTTGGGACGACCCGAGCCATGGTGTTGTTGCTCCAACAGTGCTAGTTCCAGGGAGTGGTGCAGTGTTGCTCGTCCTTCCATCCATCCGGGCAAAGAATTTGTCCATTATCTCCTGTTACTTGCGAAAAAGCTCATCTTGATGTTCCATCCTTATTCTTAATTCCTTGAGCACATTGTCCATCTCTTCCCTATTCAGATAGACAGAGGGATCTCCATGGGAGGAAGCCTCCTAGCTTGCCTTGTTTCTTGCGGCTTGAGCTTGGGAATACGCTCCATCCATCTTCCACTTCACCATCTTTAATCCAAAGATGAGCTATCCAAATCCTTTCAAGTTAGAGATTATTGTAGGTGCACGCGTTCTTCCCCTTCCTGGCATGCTAAGATGTTGAGTCAAAAAGGGGAACTTTTAACAATCAACCCCCAAAGTGTGTAATCCACACACAAATCATAGAATATTCTCATAGTCACAATCACATAATGCAAGGATTAAAGTATAACAGGGAACACACAAGAAATTTTTATAGTGGTTCAGCTTAATCCAAGCCTGCGTACACTTATAATCTTTGTTTATATTGTCGATTACAGGTTATAGTTGTTTGTTTGTAAGAAAGTAAAGAAAGAAGGTGATTTATACAAAAAAAATCCTTGTGTTAGTTGTTGAATTCGGCCTCTCACAGCAGCAATGCCCTTGTGTACCGAGCCAAGAGAGATAGAGTCCGAGAGGAAGATTTCTTCTTTCAGCCTTCAAAACATGTATTTATAGGAGTCTATCCGGCTTGGGTCGGCATGTTACGTGACGAACATCCCGGGTCGAGTCGACCATGTGTCATACATCTAAGAAGTGGTGGAACCAGTCTTTCACATAAGAAACAATCCTACTCGAGTTGCGTAGCATACGTGAATGCGTCAAGGTTGACCGGGCCCGTCGCTGTTGAGGTGGAGTTCTGAATTCGGATAGATATGGGTCGGCTCAGCGTGGACGACCCACGAAGCTCTGATCCGAAGTTCATTTGGTGATGCCTAGAGTGTCATGCTGATCTGGGACATTTTGATCCAAAGTGTGCTCCGATTAGAAGCTTGGCAGTGTGAATTAAGGTCGAACCGACCTGCTCGACCCGAAGTGATGATTGAGCCGAGATTCCAACTATGCGATTTCCAAGTCTCTCAGGACTTCAACATTTT
Organism: Allium sativum; assembly: GCA_030737875.1. NCBI lineage: Eukaryota > Viridiplantae > Streptophyta > Magnoliopsida > Asparagales > Amaryllidaceae > Allium > Allium sativum. The sequence goes on along the minus strand of CM060910.1, from coordinate 991,926,454 downwards.
AACCAAGTAAATTAATTTAGTGATAGCTTCTATTCAAATCCTGAGCACTTCGCTCGATGGAAATTCGAGTTGTGATGGCCTTGCTAAAAGACGTGTCGACATCTATGTTTTTCGAAGTAATGAAAACAAGATATTTGTGAATATGCTTCTTCTGTTGAGATAATTATTTGGGGTCGATTTTTAAAGATAGATGAAGTGATTTTAATTAAAAGAGCTTATGCCGCTAATGTGCTTAACTATGCTAAAATGATTTGATAGTTACAAAATCAATTGTCTATGAACTCCCTTTTAACTTATAACATGTTAGTTCGAGGAACCGTGATTGGAATTCGATCCAAACCCACTTTGAATTGGCTTTGCACTCAAAACTAAAATTGCAGATGTGCTTATGCTTATGACTAGGATTTGAATGCGTAGACCTTTAAAACAGAAAGGACCGCTTGTTGATGTTTATGGTTAGCTACCCGGAACATACTTGTAGTAGTAGTCCCTACGTTTTTGAGGTTTACATGATACGAAGACTTCTTATTACTAATCCTAGGGATTATTCCCAATAGGATGTGGTATAAGCGTACCTCTAGTTTGTCCTGTTCTTGGACATTTGGTATGGATAAATGTCTGACATTACATTTCTTAGATCATATACATTGATTTTTACAAACATACATCTGTTTAGTGGTAGAGAAGGTAATTTCTCTTAGCTTAACACCCTTCTATAAGACCTATGAGCTTGGAAGTTAAGTTTTATGGATGTCAATTAGCGATCAATGGAATGGCGATGTAGCATCCAAAAATAGATATGTGTCAGGTATGAAAGGTAAAAATGTTACCTCATAATCATCACAATCCGGTAATGGCTAAAATAAGGGATGCTTCAAAACTATGTGGGTTGCACCCATTAGGAGGCATTGTTCATCAATCTAGAGTGTGTGTGTGTGTGTATTAGCATGCACAAGTAATGGGACGTGGCAGGTGCATATTTTTTTGAACTTAGTATCCGAAGAATGAAGTAATCCGATGCACCATGTTAAAGCGGTAGCTGACTCTAATTTACAAGGAGTCCATGTGAGGCTCTCCACTACATTTTCCCAGAGGTGTACTGATAGGAAGGTAGTCGCTTACTTTGTCATTGTATAGAAAATCTAAATCTCAACACATGACATGTTTTTGTATGTAGAGCTGGAATTTAATTTTACGTAACAATTTTGCATATGCTATTATTTTATTTTAAAAGATAATGTCATTTGATATAAAAGTGTTTTGGTTATCATAAGAGAAAAAACGAGCTATGTTTATGTGTGACTGTGTCTTACAAGAGTTCCATTCCTTTTAAAGGATTTCAAAAATTAAGCAAGTTATATGTGATGTGAGATATGTCACTTTGGTATTGCATATTGATCCGAGCGTTTTGTTTTCCTGTAATGTTAGGGTCAGACCGAGTATATTTTTCAGATTTGTTTGGATTTGCTGGGAGCTGCAAGATATGTGCTAGAATTGAGGCGTATTATCGTATTTTTTGTATCACCTTATCTTCACTATATCATGATGTTTTGTCGTACGGTATGTATGTTGTATTTATCGGCCATTGTATAGATCGATTGTTATGATTGTATAGACTAATTTATTTATGCACTATGATATTTAATCCAAACAATTTTCTCTTTTATGTAAAGACTGTTAGTATATTACATTTTATGCATTTTGCTGTGAGATTCTGATCTATTCTAATTTTGATGTTTGTGTTTTTCTTCTTTTTCTTCTCTTATTCTGACTATTTTCTTCTTTCTTACCTTCTAACTTTTTTCATCTAACTGATGGATTTCCGGTACTTGAGTCTAGATATGTGAATACAGATGATGTATTAGTGTCGAAATTCGAGTGTCGAATTTTCAGGTACGTTAAAATAGCAGTTTGCTTTGTGCCTTAGAAAATGAGGTGTTATAAAGAGGCACATATGGTAACCCATCACATGGAATCTCAAGCGAATATAAAAAGCTGACTAATACCCCATCATCCGGTAGGCAGCGTATCACAACTATTTGCCTTTCCACATTTCCAACTATCGCCTCAAGCTTCTCTCACACAACTGCATACTTTTTAAGCCAGTTTATGTCAGAAATGATTCTGAGCCTAACAAACTTCAGAACAAAGCAATCACACGCAAGAGAGCAAAAATGACTCAATAAAACTAGATCGTGAGAAACCATACAAAGACTAGTAGATCCCCCTAATGGGGTTAGTCACAATCAAAGGCCGAACCAATGTCTTGGGTTCCAAACCCAATCTACATGCTAATTCATCACAGATAAAAGGGCGTGAAGCTGCAGTATCAAACAGGTCTAACAGAAACATCTTAAATAGAAAGCATACCTTGCATAACAACTCCTTTCCCCTTGTCCATAGCGCTAGGAACCTTCGAAGAAGTAGACGCAACATCCAAAGCATATTCCTTAACAATTTGTTTATTCTTATCGGTTCTGGACAATTCTTCTTCAAATGTCCAGGCTTATCACAATTAAAGCACTTATTTTACACCTTAGTAGCTTTATACTTTTAACCCTATTATTTGCAATTGTAGCAAAACACTTCGCTCGTATCCTATTTTTGCCCTCTTTTTCCTTACTGTTGAATTTCCTTTTATCATTCCATTTCTTTTTATCTCACCGCCCTATTGTGGCTTTGATTCTGCTTTGGTAGTGATATAATATGCAACAACGCCATCTTCGGAAGCAAGCGCTCATACCTTAGGGCCTTCTCAACTAGGTTTTTAAAAGGAACTTCAATATAGTTCACCAACTTATCACCAAACTATTCATTAAGATCAGTTATGAACTTCTCGTTCTTCCCCATAGGAGCATCTATGAATGACATTCCATATTTTAAGAGGGCTTCAAACTCAACAACATACTCGAAAACAAACATGTCTCCTTGCTTTAACTATGTAAACATCTTACCAAAATGGACTTTTGGACAGTAGGAATGAGCTTATCCTCACATTTAGCTCTAGATTGATTACAAGAGATCTGATTCTCTGGAGTATCGACAGTAACAACATTCCACAAATTCATAGCTCTCCCTTTAAGTTTCCTAGAAGCAATCTTCCTCTTCGTAGCATCATTTAATAAAAGATTATCAAAGATGCAACTACAAGTATCCAACCATTCCCAAACTTCAATAGCGAACTTAGTCCCGGTAAACGACTTGCCTCTCAAAGAAGAGTAATCCTTATACAACTTTGAAAAATCTACCATATGTGCTTGCAAAAGAGTGCTACCAACATCTATCGCTGCTCCAAGAGTGGTTTGAGCCCTTCTCGTCATCAATGCCATCATCTCCTTAAAGGTAGCATGGTAATCGGGTGTAGCAACTCCCGATCCTCCTTTCTCTCCAATAATTTCCAAAGTAGAATTATTCCTAACATTGTTTCACGTTTTTTGATCCATTCTTTGTCAAATATAAGAATAGTTATCCACTTATAAAGAGAAGTCGTAATGGTACTCGAGTGCATTAATATGCTATATATTATTATATGGCTTACGTTTAAGTCATTTACAGGTGCATCTCTCTTAACTGTACATTCTCTATTATCTTTGGTCAATCGAATAACCAAAACTCTAATACCAAATGTGACGACCATTCCATACCACTAGCACCGATCTACAAAAGGAGAATTGCGCATATGTCAAGCTACTATGGGACAATCATCAGAAATGAAACAAAAGCAATCTGTCGTATATCTCATATTGCATGAATAAAATATAATAAGAACATATATAATAGAATAACAATAAGACATAATAAAGTGGAAACATCATCTCCGTAAAAACACTAAGTTATGTACAATAAGTCATCGTTGCATATCCTTCAAGGTATATAAGAAAAACATCAGAAGCAAGATGTCTACATTATAGAGTAATACGCCAAGCTCTCCTAGCTTGTCTTCATGATGGATACAATGCCACCAAACCTGCTATATAGTCTACTCATCTACAAAACATTGGGGGTCAGACAATAGTCTAGCGTGAACGGCAAATGACCATCAAACGTTATACTAGAAAATATGATACTATACAGGTTTAACTCTCATACCTAATATGTTCTTGTAATCAAAGAGTTAGCACATAATAACCAAGTAATACATGCTACTCAAATAAATAAACAATAGAGGATATTGTGATATAATGGTTAGAAGAATCCAAGCAACCTCCTTTACTATTCATATTCATAATTTCCACTTTAATATCCTATAAGTGGTGTCCTTTACAGAGAAAGAGCATCCACAACAGTCGTAGCGTCTATTAAACAAGACCTAACCATCATTTTCTAAAGCATTGAATACATTGATAACTCTATGACTATCCTCAATTATGCTAAGACATAATGGAAAACGCTACTTCTAAAATGAATACAATGTTTGTAGAACCCACATGTTCAACACGTTTGCCATTAAGACCCACAGGTACACAACCGACACCACCTATTCCAAAGTGCATCCAACTTGTACACTTTGAGCTATCAATGATCCTTGGGCAATCCCAATCACAACATCATCCACTACTCCATCTTAGGTGCGAGACCCACTGTAACACCCCGCCTCCGCTAGGGTGACTCTTGCAAGCATTCTGACTTTGGAGGGGCGTTTGAATCAGGTAAACATGCATAATGATATATCAAGGCAGAACAAGAACATATGTATGTAATCAGAGTAAATAACATAGATAAAACAGCGGAAGATTTTCAAACCATTTCAAATCAAGTCTTAGTACAACATCATGTCAATTTTCCAAATAAAATAAGTCTAGTACATAAACAACATCATCTGAAAACTGAAAAGAAAAACATAAGTAGCTATCCCCAAAGCAGAAAAACCATAGCGAGCTCAAGTCCAAAGCATACATGAGCTATCCAAGAAAGCAGGTAGGATCCAAGCTAAGCTCCTGTATTCCCTCCCTGAGAACCTGGGGGGGGGGGGGGGGGACGGAAGAAAAGAGGCGAAAGAAAGCAGGTCAGTCAAAAAGACTGAGTAAGCCCTACTACAATCAATGTAAACTGATAAAGTTAACTGTCATGGGCAGCAAGTATGAACATAAGGATAATGACATGATGATTAACTATCAAGGTAGATAAAGGTGCCATCGCATAATCAGGATTAAGATTTTGCACCACAGGTGTACTAGTAAACTAACATGACTTGAAGAAACGAGTATTGATCTCTTGGCCCAAGCTTTGGCCCAATAACATGAAGTGACCCCAATACGAGGTCCAAAGTGTAAACAAGAAGTGATCCCCAGGCCCAAGTTTGGCCCAACATCAAGAATGACCCAAACCAAGGTCCATCTAGCACGGTCTAGTCGATCGGCTCCCTATAAGCCTATCTCGTCAAGTGTCTGTGTCATACGGCCCACATATGCATGTAGTCAGACTGTGCTGGGTCCACCTTCGGGTGTATCAAGCCCTCGGGTGTCAACCCCAGACACTGAAGCAATAATGCACAGTCTAAACTTACTGGTACCCGTGCCTCGAGTTTGTCCAATACCGGACTACGTGCACGTCCGTAGCCCGCCTGGACCCGCACCGCTGTACCACTCAGCCATCACTTTGGTCGCTTACATCAGTCCAGTAATCGTGCCCCGCCCTAGCCTAGCCTCTAGGGTTGTGATGATACCAAACTGGGATTACTGCTGGAACAGACCACGTTGCTAGGGTTTCCTAAGAGGGTTAAGAGCGATTTAACCCTTCACTAATCATGGATTAAATTGGTTAAGCGTAACCGACAGTTCACAATTTAACCCCATTTCAATCCCTCGAATCCCCAAATTGGTTAAGTATTAGTGGACCCTGACTTAACCCTAATCATGAGGCATTAATTAATTTAATGCACCTTAACCTCTCACATTAGACTTTGTTGTGGTTACCTAGTTAAGACGGTGGGTTCCGGGTAGATTTACACCACAACTTGGTCTAACCTCGGGTCTTGGCACCACATGACCAACTTCTCACATTGGGTCCTATTGTTTGTAGCCACTAGTTAAGCCGGTAGGTTCCGGGTAGAATTACGCTACAAACTCAACCCAACCTCGAGTTGGCCACACTTATGTTTTCTAAGTGTCATGTCCACTTTATTTCAAAACATAATTACAAGTCAACAAATACTTGGGTAGACCTAACTTAATAGGTAAATTCCCAAGGGGTAGACCTAACTTAATAGGTAAATTCCCAATCTTATATTTTCATGTATTTTAAGTTTACCTAAACCCCCCAACGTCATTCTATCGCTTACATATTCGTAATAACGCATAAAGGATAGGAAGAGGGAACTTGGCATAACATACATGATGAACTTGCATATCACAACAAATATGCATAACATGTTAGACTTGCATAACTTAGCATAGTGAACTTGCATATTACCATAAACATGCATAACATGTTAAACTTGCCTAACATGGCATATGGAACTTGCATAAACATGCATAACTTGTCAAACACGCATAACATGTCATTGTGAACTTGCATAAGCATGCATAACTTATTAAACATGCATAACATGGCATAGTGAACTTGCATAAGCATGCATAACTTATTAAACATGCATAACATGGCATAGTGAACTTGCATAAACATGCATAACCCAATAAACTTGCAAATCATGGCATAGTGAACTTGTATAAACATGCATAACTCAATAAACTTGCAAATCATGGCTTAGTGAACTTGCATAAACATGCATAACTCAATAAACTTGCAAATCATGGCATAGTGAACTTGCATAAACATGCATAACTCAATAAACTTGCATATCAACTTGCATATTACAACATGATAAACTTGCATATCAACTTGCATACAAAACTTGCATAGCATATGACAACTTGCATATCATACTTGCATAATAAAACTTGCATGACATATGGCAACTTGCATATCATACTTGCATACTAAAACTTGCATAACATATGATAGAAAACTTGCATATCATACATTTAACTTTAAAGTTCAAGTATGAAAGGAATAGGGCTTACAATGCTTATGCGGACTCAAATGAGTTTAGCAAATGTAAGAAACCCCTTATGCAACTAATTAAACCCCAAAAATGCAAGCAAACTTGATCAAGACTCCTCCTTTATGATACCAATAGAGAAACAAGACTTTAATGCAAGCTAAAGAGGATCATACAAGCCTAAATACACTTGTATGCATGGAAATCTCTTAAAAATTTGATTTAGGAATTTATGAAGAGAGTGGAGGCCATGAGAGGTTTGATTTTGACATAGTTTAGTTGCTAGAATGAATAATGAATGATTTAGGGTAGGTTAGGGTCTTATTTATAGATTAGGCTAGTGTTTTAGGCCCTTAGATTAACCCTAAATTAGATTAGGACCCTTAGATTTCGGAGCCTTCCAGAAACCAGCCCTAAGACCAAGCCCAAACCCCAAACTGGTGCACCCAACCACATAACTCTCTAGAAACTGTGCAGGTTTTCTGGCTCGACACGGGCGCACTTCCCAAGTGCGCCAGTGTAAAAATGTATTGGCGCACTTCACAAGTGCGCCAGTGCATTTATTGTGTTGGCGCACCTCACAAGTGCGCCAGTGCATTCTGGCTAGTTTTCGGGTTTTTCTGCCAAACTTCGTTCGTCCATATCTTCTTCATACGGACTCCGATTTTCGAAAACTCGGACTCTATTTCGCGTATTTTTCCGAGACGAACGCAATGGCATAGCCCGTTTCCCTTGATTCAGATTTTAGAATTAAATTATGCCTCAATTTATGTTATAACAGGTTATTGAAAATACGGGTTGTTACATTCTCCCCTCCTTAAGGGATTTCGTCCCCGAAATCTTCAAGTTAGGAAGAACGTATCCTACCATCCAACATCCATCTACTCAAAACATCATCCACGAGCAATCATTGTCCTTACAAGATTCTAAATGCTGGATGAACATATGCAAAGGTGTGTGTATATGTACTTATCTAATGCGAATATCATCAATGCAAATTATGTTAGTGAAATGAATCCATATGTATGCAATTCCTAACATAATGTATAACATCTATATGTGTGCACATAACATACACCCATATGCAACATCCATGTGATAACACAAAAATTTCCATCCATGAATAAGCGTAAACACTCATGCATATGCAATATGAGGAGTGTGTGAGCCGATCTGGTGCCTAATGTGTATAATGCATCCACGAGTAACCACTTGCAAACACTTGCAACCACTTGCAACCATCAAGCATAACATGTTTCAAACACATGTTTCATCCAAAGGGTTTCTACCTAAGGTTCTCATGACAAGATTAACACGATAAACTAGATAATCGAGACAAACATGGATAGCAAAAGATATGCTACAAAGAGATCGGGAAGATAAGCAGGATATACTCTTTTCGGATTACAAGAAATCCCTTCCTAACCCCAATCCTATAAAAGCCCAAAAGGTTTAGTCAACCTAACGGACCCCTTCAAACCCTGACATGTATTACTAGCCAATAAGCCATACCTCCCGACAGAAGTAGGACCGAAAATGGGACCGAGAGGATATACATAAAAAGATAATATGCGAGTAAGTTCCACAGGAAAACAAGGATCAAGGATATGCTCTTAAAAAGAGATATGATGCGCGTATCCAGCCTTCAATCTTCTAAGTCACGTTTCCTTGAGTTTAACTCCACTGTGCTTTGACTGTCTTTTACTTCATGATTTCTTAGCTTCTTAACTCTTATTTCCAAATATGAGTTGGAACCTATTTCATTGTCGCCTCTCGTCTTCCTCTTTCACTTACTCTTCTATCATTCTTGGCTTAAACATAACTATGACATCATGGTTTCATGCAAGCTCTCCAAAACTCACTAGTGAATCCTGGATCTCGTTTACTTACCATAAAGTATTCCATGCAGCAGAACTTTTCTCGAAAATACCAATCCATGTTGCCAATGAACCATCCGCCTGCGAATGATAGGCCGTACTTAGATTCAGTTGCTTGCCCATGACTTCCCGTAGACTATCTCAAAACTTGACTGGTGAAGATTGAGTCATGGTTACTAACTATACTTTAGGGAACCTCGTGCAACTGCTTTATTTCTTGAAAGTAAACTGTCGCTAGCTATGATGCAGTCCTTTCGCTCTTTACCGGAGTGAAATGAGCGCTCTTCGTGAGTCTACCTACTATGACCCACATGCTCGTATTCTCTTTCCTTGACCTAGGGAGTCCATCCACGAAATCCTTCATGATGCTTTTCCCTCTTCTATTGCGGGGACCTCCAATGGATATAATAGCCCACCGGGCTTCTATAACCTGGCCTTAATCTGTTGGCACCACATGCACCTTGGGACAAACTTGGCCACTTCCCTGTGTGATGTGCATCTTCAAGAGCCTTCTTTCTCTCATTGCGTCCTAGCTATCCCTTGTCATCTATAGCGAGGTGTCTTAACATCTCGCCTCGAATCAACTTGTCTATGATCTCGACTTAACTGCGGGTCCTCTTTCTGTGAAGTCCCTACTTGATCCAGAAGGGTAGGTCTAAGCTCAAGGGACGCTAACTAACTAACTAATTAAACTGAGAGAACTTTTAACTTCAATTGTCCTCGTCGGAGCTTTCCGGTCTTGAACCGTGACCATTTTAGCGGGATCCACCGCTAAGCCTTGCTTAGAAACTATGTGCCCAAGAAATCTAACTCCTTTTTCTCCAAAATGACATTTGGAGGACTTGGCTTTCAACTGATGCGCTCCGAGCGTATCCATCACCTCAACGAGATGCCTTGCGTGCTCTTCCTTATCCTTAGAGAAGATCAGAATATCATCTCCGAAGACCACGACAAACTTGTTCAAGAACTCCCTGAACATCCTACTCATCAAGTCCACGAAATATGCGGGTGCATTAGTCAAACCGAATGGCATGACCAGCCATTCTAAGAATCTATCTGGAGTTCTGAACGCAGCTTTGTCTATACTATCCTCAGCTACTCTGAGCTGATGGAATCCAGTAGCAAGATCAAGAGAGAACAGATGTTCCTACAAGCTGATCAATCGGATCATCGATCCTTGGTAATGGTTGTCTATTCTTCTTGTTCAACTCACGATAATCAACACACGGGCGAAGCGAACTGTCCACATTAGTAGCGAATACTACTAGAGCACCTTCCTCGGAAATGCTTCATCGAATGGAGTTCTTCTCAAGCAACTCCTTCACTTGCTTACTTAGCTCCCGTCTCACGGGACCATGTGCCTTACCGGCCACATAACTGGTTTGGCATTATCAACCAGATAAATGCGGAAATCTATTTCTCGTTTAGGGGTAACCCCCTTCACTTCACCCAAGATATCAGGATATTCTCGGACCACCCTCACCGATTGCAAACTATCGATAGACGAGTCGAGGGATTTAAGATAACACAACATGACGAGACTCATGGGGTTACTAGAAATTCCTAGGGTATTACCGAGGCGAGTCATGAGCCTCACAACCCTATGCTCAAAAATCAAGAATGGCTCCAAAACTGGACAACCAATCCATGGTAAAAATCAACTCATACCCCATGAAACCGAGAATACAAGCATCACACGAGAACTCTACACTAGAGATAGAGTTTTTCAAATCCACGTAGATAATAGATAAGTGGGCGAAAACCCCAATTGGATTTGAACCACACACGGGATCATAAACTAGACTAGTACTCAGGTGCAAACTTTCAACTAGATCAGATGAAATAAGCTATGCGATGCACCAAAATCAAACAAGGTACGAACAGGAAAATCAGAAATGTATACAAGGCTTTCAACAGAAATACTACCTCGATTGGGAACTGGAGCAGCATTGAGAGCATGATCTTGCCCTCTCGAAGGTCCAGCACGCTGAGTCTGCCCCTGGCCTTGCCCCTGCTTCTTCGGGCAATCCTTACTGAAATGTCCAGTCGCACCGCAGAAAAAGCATTCACCATTATTCCTTTTTCTCTTCCGACAATCCTTACTAAGATGCCCAACTGAACCGCAATAATGGCACTTCCTCTTGTTGTTCTTGCCCTTGTTCTTGTTCTTATTGCCTTGACTGCTCTGACCGCTTGGATTACCCTGATTTCCTTTCCACTGGGAATCAGTCTTCTTGGCTTGAGTATCGTTCATCTTGATCTCCTCCTTGTCACTCCTACTCTCTTCATTAAGTAGGGCCATATTCACCAAACTCTCGAAAGTTGCCCCCAAGGGTATATGAGTCATGGCCAAACCATGTAATGGCTCGTTTAATCCTAGAGCAAAGTATAGGGCCTTCTTCTGAGCTGTGTTAACTAAGTCTAAACCGACCTGAGCCAGATGATTAAACTGATCTATGTATTCCCTAATAGTCATGTCCCCTTGCTTCAGTGATAGGAACCTTAGTCCAAACTTTCCCCGAAAGTCTTCCCAAGTCTCAATTGGCCTAGTAACGGTGGTGACCACCCACCAACGTGCAGCTTCTTCCTTTAACAACCACACTGCTAATAAAACCTTCCTACGGTCATCTATATTAAAGAAGGTAAAAAGATCTTCGGTTTCTTTCAACCAATTCCTTGCCTCCACATAAGTCTCGGTTCCAAAGAAATTCTTGCAACCCATCGCCTTAAAATCTTGGCAAATCTCTGCGAAGTCAGTTTGAGGATGCTGAGGGGAAGGAGGAAGAGGAACATCAACTACCGGGGGAGGAGTAATATTTGCGGGGCCGGCTTCGGTCGCCCTAGCCTCCAAAAGTCTCCTATACCAAACAGGTACGTGTACTCCCTCCGGAATGGCAAAGTTATCGGCCATACTGGAAACGAAGAAAAAGATAGATTCAAAATGGAGAAAAACGAAGGAATTTTGCTAATGGCTTTTTGGGGAATAGCCTTTAAAATAAACTAGACTTTTCTTTGGAAAATACCTTATACTTGATTTTGAAAATAGTTTTCCAAAAAGTTTTTAAAAAAACCTTTTTGTTCTTTCTCGTAAACCATATGCTCTGATACCAAATGTAACACCCCGCCTCCGCCAGGGTGACTCTTGCAAGCATTCTGACTTTGGAGGGGCGTTTGAATCAGGTAAACATGCATAATGATATATCAAGGCAGAACAAGAACATATGTATGTAATCAGAGTAAATAACATAGATAAAACAGCGGAAGATTTTCAAACCATTTCAAATCAAGTCTTAGTACAACATCATGTCAATTTTCCAAATAAAATAAGTCTAGTACATAAACAACATCATCTGAAAACTGAAAAGAAAAACATAAGTAGCTATCCCCAAAGCAGAAAAACCATAGCGAGCTCAAGTCCAAAGCATACATGAGCTATCCAAGAAAGCAGGTAGGATCCAAGCTAAGCTCCTGTATTCCCTCCCTGAGAACCGGGGGGGGGGGGGAACGGAAGAAAAGAGGCGAAAGAAAACAGGTCAGTCAAAAAGACTGAGTAAGCCCTACTACAATCAATGTAAACCGATAAAGTTAACTGTCATGGGCAGCAAGTATGAACATAAGGATAATGACATGATGATTAACTATCAAGGTAGATAAAGGTGCCATCGCATAATCAGGATTAAGATTTTGCACCACAGGTGTACTAGTAAACTAACATGACTTGAAGAAACGAGTATTGATCTCTTGGCCCAAGCTTTGGCCCAATAACATGAAGTGACCCCAATACGAGGTCCAAAGTGCAAACAAGAAGTGATCCCCAGGCCCAAGTTTGGCCCAACATCAAGAATGACCCAAACCAAGGTCCATCTAGCACGGTCTAGTCGATCGGCTCCCTATAAGCCTATCTCGTCAAGTGTCTGTGTCATACGGCCCACATATGCATGTAGTCAGACTGTGCTGGGTCCACCTTCGGGTGTATCAAGCCCTCGGGTGTCAACCCCAGACACTGAAGCAATAATGCACAGTCTAAACCTACTGGTACCCGTGCCTCGAGTTTGTCCAATACCGGACTACGTGCACGTCCGTAGCCCGCCTGGACCCGCACCGCTGTACCACTCAGCCATCGCTTTGGTCGCTTACATCAGTCCAGTAATCGTGCCCCGCCCTAGCCTAGCCTCTAGGGTTGTGATGATACCAAACTGGGATTACTGCTGGAACAGACCACGTTGCTAGGGTTTCCTAAGAGGGTTAAGTGCGATTTAACCCTTCACTAATCATGGATTAAATTGGTTAAGCGTAACCGACAGTTCACAACTTAACCCCATTTCAATCCCTCGAATCCCCAAATTGGTTAAGTATTAGTGGACCTTGACTTAACCCTAATCATGAGGCATTAATTAATTTAATGCACCTTAACCTCTCACATTAGACTTTGTTGTGGTTACCTAGTTAAGCCGGTGGGTTCCGGGTAGATTTACACCACAACTTGGTCTAACCTCGGGTCTTGGCACCACATGACCAACTTCTCACATTGGGTCTTATTATTTGTAGCCACTAGTTAAGCCGGTAAGTTCCAGGTAGAATTACGCTACAAACTCAACCCAACCTCGAGTTGGCCACACTTATGTTTTCTAAGTGTCATGTCCACTTTATTTCAAAACATAATTACAAGTCAACAAATACTTGGGTAGACCTAACTTAATAGGTAAATTCCCAAGGGGTAGACCTAACTTAATAGGTAAATTCCCAATCTTATATTTTCATGTATTTTAAGTTTACCCAAACCCCCCAACGTCATTCTATCGCTTACATATTCGTAATAACGCATAAAGGATAGGAAGAGGGAACTTGGCATAACATACATGATGAACTTGCATATCACAACAAATATGCATAACATGTTAGACTTGCATAACTTAGCATAGTGAACTTGCATATTACCATAAACATGCATAACATGTTAAACTTGCCTAACATGGCATATGGAACTTGCATAAACATGCATAACTTGTCAAACACGCATAACATGTCATTGTGAACTTGCATAAGCATGCATAACTTATTAAACATGCATAACATGACATAGTGAACTTGCATAAGCATGCATAACTTATTAAACATGCATAACATGGCATAGTGAACTTGCATGAACATGCATAACCCAATAAACTTGCAAATCATGGCATAGTGAACTTGCATAAACATGCATAACTCAATAAACTTGCAAATCATGGCTTAGTGAACTTGCATAAACATGCATAACTCAATAAACTTGCAAATCATGGCATAGTGAACTTGCATAAACATGCATAACTCAATAAACTTGCATATCAACTTGCATATTACAACATGATAAACTTGCATATCAACTTGCATACAAAACTTGCATAGCATATGACAACTTGCATATCATACTTGCATAATAAAACTTGCATGACATATGGCAACTTGCATATCATACTTGCATACTAAAACTTGCATAACATATGATAGAAAACTTGCATATCATACATTTAACTTTAAAGTTCAAGTATGAAAGGAATAGGGCTTACAATGCTTATGCGGACTCAAATGAGTTTAGCAAATGTAAGAAACCCCTTATGCAACTAATTAAACCCCAAAAATGCAAGCAAACTTGATCAAGACTCCTCCTTTATGATACCAATAGAGAAACAAGACTTTAATGCAAGCTAAAGAGGATCATACAAGCCTAAATACACTTGTATGCATGGAAATCTCTTAAAAATTTGATTTAGGAATTTATGAAGAGAGTGGAGGCCATGAGAGGTTTGATTTTGACATAGTTTAGTTGCTAGAATGAATAATGAATGATTTAGGGTAGGTTAGGGTCTTATTTATAGATTAGGCTAGTGTTTTAGGCCCTTAGATTAACCCTAAATTAGATTAGGACCCTTAGATTTCGGAGCCTTCCAGAAACCAGCCCTAAGACCAAGCCCAAACCCCAAACTGGTGCACCCAACCACAGAACTCTCTAGAAACTGTGCAGGTTTTCTGGCTCGACACGGGCGCACTTCCCAAGTGCGCCAGTGTAAAAATGTATTGGCGCACTTCACAAGTGCGCCAGTGCATTTATTGTGTTGGCGCACCTCACAAGTGCGCCAGTGCATTCTGGCTAGTTTTCGGGTTTTTCTGCCAAACTTCGTTCGTCCATATCTTCTTCATACGGACTCCGATTTTCGAAAACTCGGACTCTATTTCGCGTATTTTTCCGAGACGAACGCAATGGCATAGCCCGTTTCCCTTGATTCAGATTTTAGAATTAAATTCTGCCTCAATTTATGTTATAACAGGTTATTGAAAATACGGGTTGTTACACCCACTCAAACCAGTCTATTATCCTATGGCCTATCATTCTCCTTCAATCGTTGGGACATGGCATTAATAACTACATACAAAGCATGACACAATACTTGAGTATATAATAAAATTAGAAACATTTTCAATTCATGTAATTCTTCTTAACCCATAGTCAAATCAATTGCTTAATGAAAACACGTGATTCGAAAAAATAAATAGGATGCAATCCTCTTTATTAAACACGCTTTTTATTGAACCAAACTGAAAAATAATAGAAATCAACATCATTTTCACTGATGTAGAATTCCCTTAAATTAGAAGATTCACATCCAAACTTATACATTATATTCAAGTCCTTAAAAATTTATTAGAACATAGATAAAATTGTGAAAATAAAAAGATCATAACTAGAAAGTACTCGATGGGTCCGTAGGCTTCAAAACATAAGTTCAACAACAACATTTTTTGCTACAACATAAAACAACCTCATACTAACTTCAAATAGTAAAAATAATTAGAAAAACACACCATGAATAACTAATGAGATGAGCGTATATGAAAATGACAACTAAGTTCATAGCAACACCACTACATAACTACGATCTGAATAACTTCAATCATCATTCAAATCGTCAACTTGACCAAATTCTCATACTTGGAAAATAAACAATTAGAAAGTGAAGACAGAATAAAACATGAGTTAGAGATTGATGACCACAGATTTAGACATCAAATCCATTAAGTAGGTATCGATTTGAATAAAGGTTTATCTGGATCGAATTCGAGATGCGATCGGATTTGAGATGTGGCAGATCCGTCGGAGGATAGCGCGATAGCGTCACCGGAGGAGTAGGCAGTACGCGATTGGATCAGATTCGAGAGGAAAGAATCGAATTTGAGGGTTGAATAAAAATAGCTAAGGATGATGAAATATATAGAGTGCGTGAGAATTAGGAAGAATATAAAGAAATATTCTCGAAGAAGAACGAGTAATAAAGATGGAAGGATTTGGATTTAAATAGAATTAAGAGAAACCGATAAAGTCCATTTGATTAAACAAAATTATTTTACAACTATAGGATACGTTAAAAATATGAATGGAACACCTTTTCTTATCATAATTTTCTTTCTGTTTTTTACTTGGAGAAAAAGAAAAAATACAACGGGTCGGATAAGTACAAACATAACATGCGGATATGAAACATGCAGATATGCTTCTAGATGTCTCCCGAATGTTCTTCCGCGAAAGCTAAGGATCCACTGTAAAACGCCATCATCTTTTTCCCCGCTCTTGCTCATAAACCCTAATAATATCGGCCTCCATTTCTATTTCAAAACCCAAAACCCTACAACTTTGAGAAAACAGAGCCTTCCTGCTTCTGGAAATTTATTTTTTTGTGAGCTCGATTCATTTCAATGGCAACATCAGTTATGCTTCGTACCTTGAGGCGACGCGATGTGGCTTCATCTTTCAGATCCGTAAGTTTTCCCCTCATTTCTTGTTGATTTCAACTTGATTTAACTAACTGGTATCTTTTGTCATGGTATGCGCTTCTATTTTTGTCGTTCGATGGTGAAGGAATTGAGATCTAAGGCTTATTTCTGAAATTAAGCAGGAACAACTGGAACTTTTAGATTTATTTTTTTCAAAAAAATAAATAAAAAACTTTAATGCAAGATAAAACACTACGTATGCAACTCAGCTATCCAATTTCGTATACGAGATATCATAATGCTAACTATTTAGATATTAGAGTTTGATTATTTGGTGCTGTAAACGAGATGTCTAGTTTCAACCGTAATTTACAAGGTAAATAGGCCAGTTCACTTGGAGTAGATTACTTGTTTGCACGCCATGTATTATTGGAGCGTTTCGTGCTGCTGCATATCTTATCGAAATTTTACTTTAGTTCTAATTGTCAGTTGCTCATGTTCTTGTACTGTCTGCCAATGCGTCATTCATATCTGTGATCATATTCATGTTTCATTTGGCTTCAATGTTTCCAATTGTAACTAAGATATAGACAGCCACATTTTATAAGTTTCCCTTTGTTATGCTACAAAACTGTCCCAATCCCAAATGAGTATTGTTATTGACACTCCAAAAATGGATAAGGGGGCAGATGGGTAAAATTCGGCAAGGCTTTGCCGAATTTATTCATGGAATTCAGCGGGGGTGTGATTGAGTTTCACCCTTAAATTTGACAAAGGGCCGCCGAAAATGGAGAAAAACGAATTTCGGTGGGTTTATACCGAATTTCATTTTTGAACTTGTCCCCTCTTTATCCATTTTTGGAGTGTCAATAACAATATCCTCTCAAAATCGTGTTCTAATGATGATTAATTTTTTAAATTACATTTTCTGCTTTGTTGGCAGTATGGTCAGCTTTTAATATTCGTTTTCTGTTTTGTTGGCAGCTCTGTGGGAGTTCAAAGGCATCATCTACTTTCACTAATAAGTGGGCTAACATTGCTAGGCCATTCAGGTAAAAATCTACCATCCCATGTTATAATCATCCTACTAGTGAGTATTTTGTAACCCATTTTTCTCTGAAACTTTTCTCTAATGTGATCTAGTACGAAACCTGCTGGTAACGATGTGATCGGAATTGATCTAGGGACTACCAATTCATGTGTTTCTGTTATGGAGGGAAAGGTTAGATTTATGAGATGCTTGTATTTCTACTGTATAATGTAGATACACACATTTGTTTATGTATACATTTCACTTCTGTCTTTTCTATGTCAGAATCCCAAAGTAATTGAGAACTCAGAAGGTGCAAGAACAACTCCATCTGTTGTTGCATTCAACCAAAAAGGAGAGTTACTTGTAGGAACTCCTGCGAAACGTCAAGCAGTAACTAACCCTGCAAACACCCTTTTTGGAACCAAAAGGTTGATAGGTCGCCGTTTTGATGATCCACAAACACAGAAGGAGATGAAAATGGTTCCTTACAAAATTGTCAGAGCACCAAATGGTGATGCATGGGTTGAAATGAATGGCCAACAATATTCACCTAGCCAAATTGGTGCTTTTGTGTTGACAAAGATGAAAGAAACCGCCGAAGCTTATCTTGGGAAATCGGTCTCCAAAGCAGTTATTACTGTTCCAGCATATTTCAATGATGCTCAAAGGCAAGCAACAAAAGATGCTGGAAGAATTGCTGGCCTTGATGTACAAAGAATTATCAATGAACCAACTGCTGCTGCACTTTCTTATGGTATGAATAATAAAGAAGGGTTGATTGCAGTTTTTGATCTTGGTGGAGGGACATTTGATGTATCTATTCTGGAGATATCCAATGGTGTTTTTGAGGTGTGTTTTTTTATCCGTTATGAATCTAGTATCATATTGGATTTCACAATTGTGTTCTATTATTTTGAATCTTGATACGCTTTAAATAGCTTGGTATATTTAGTGATGTGTTAATGATGTTATACATGAATATGCATGCATGTGTAGAAACTAATGTTTTATATGTACGCTGTTGGTGATGCATTTGTGTGATTGCTCTGCAATTATTTGAACACATTTCTTTGGGCAAGATGTGATTTTTATGGCTTTTTTGTTTAGGTCAAAGCAACAAACGGTGACACTTTTTTGGGAGGAGAAGATTTTGATAACTGCCTTCTAGACTACTTGGTCAAGGAGTACAACAAAACCGAGGGAATTGATCTTTCAAAAGACAGACTAGCTCTGCAAAGACTTCGTGAAGCAGCCGAGAAGGCAAAGATTGAACTTTCATCAACATCCCAGACTGAAATCAATTTGCCATTTATCACTGCAGATTCCACTGGAGCTAAACATCTGAATATAACTCTGACAAGATCGAAATTCGAAGCTTTGGTGAACGACTTGATTGAAAGGACTAGAAATCCATGCAAGAGTTGTTTGAAGGATGCTGGCATATCTACCAAAGAAGTCGATGAAGTTCTTTTGGTTGGTGGTATGACTAGAGTCCCCAAAGTTCAAGAAATCGTATCTGAAATCTTTGGGAAAAGCCCATGCAAAGGAGTAAACCCAGATGAAGCAGTTGCTATGGGTGCTGCCATTCAAGGTGGGATCCTACGTGGTGATGTTAAAGAGTTGCTATTGTTGGATGTAACTCCTTTATCTCTTGGTATTGAGACACTTGGTGGTATATTTACCAGATTGATCAATAGGAACACAACCATCCCTACAAAAAAGAGTCAGGTAATTTTTCTTGCAGCTCTTGGTTAAAACAAAAGAGTAGGGGGGGGGGGGGGGTGTGCCTTCTTTCCTTTTTATCTTGATGTAGTATTTGCAGGAAAGGCACATTAATAATATAATATAATACTGCTAAGGTAGCCAAATTTGGTGATTGATGCCATATTAACTAAGCGGACTACAGTGTTCTGACTTGTGAATAAGACGGTATTCAATACTGTGCTTTCTACAGTATACTTTCTATGTAGGTGATAGTTCATCTGGCTGGGCCCTAAACTTGCTTTTTGCCCAGTTTTTTTGTTGATATTAAACCACATTCTTAAGAAACATATATTCCTGTGCGATTGTGTTTCAATCTTCAATGTCAAAAGTAACCAGTTAATATGTTTCTTACTTCACTTTAGTTCAGAGTATCTGCAAAACTTACATTTTAACTGCTTGTTTTCTTTCTGTAAATTTGGTGTTTATGCAAATTGAGATATAGAATTGGGACATAAAAACATAATATTTGCTGTTGCCACTGAGAGCAAGTTGAACTTGTATTGGGACAAATGCTCCAGCGTCTCTCTTTTTTCCTTCATTGTTTGGGTGGAGTTTTTGTCTGTCTTACAGGCCCTTTTGGCTTCATTTTGTACCCTAGATAAGTAGGGCTGGTCTTCGTATTTGTTTTTTTTACATATAAACATACGTTTATATGAATAGATGTTTTATTATTGATCGAAGTTGTGCCTTTATAGGTGTTCTCAACTGCTGCCGACAACCAAACCCAAGTTGGTGTACGAGTGCTACAAGGAGAGCGTGAAATGGCATCAGACAACAAACTCCTCGGAGAATTCGAGCTAGTAGGAATCCCACCAGCACCAAGAGGCATGCCTCAAATCGAAGTCACGTTCGACATAGACGCCAACGGTATAGTAACTGT
Organism: Allium sativum; assembly: GCA_030737875.1. NCBI lineage: Eukaryota > Viridiplantae > Streptophyta > Magnoliopsida > Asparagales > Amaryllidaceae > Allium > Allium sativum. Next base: position 991,906,151 of record CM060910.1, on the reverse strand, counting down.
ATCAGCAAAGGACAAATCGACTGGAAAAGAGCAGCAGATCACCATCAAGTCATCTGGCGGTCTGTCCGATGATGAAATCGACAAAATGGTGAAGGAGGCAGAGCTTCATGCTCAGAAGGACCAGGAGAGGAAAGCCCTCATCGACATAAGGAACACAGCGGATACCACCATATACAGCATCGAGAAGAGCCTGGCAGAGTACAGGGATAAGATCCCAGCTGAGGTAGCCAAAGAGATTGAGACCGCGGTTGCCGATTTAAGAAGCGAGATGGCAGGGGACAGTGCGGATAAGATAAAGGAGAAGCTTGAAATTGCTAATAAGGCCGTTTCGAAGATTGGTCAGCATATGTCTGGAGGAGGATCGTCCGGTGGTGGGTCTCAGAGCTCCGGTGGGGAACAGCAGCCTCCTGAAGCTGAGTACGAGGAGGTGAAGAAATAAATTTAAAAAGATTTAACAGTCGGTAACAAGTTTTTAGGGAGTTTAAATTTTGCCTAGAGTTTCATGTTCTCCTCTGGATTGTAATAATAAGTTATTTTGGGATGAGGAAAAACCACTTGTTGGAGACTTTCCATATGTGTTGCCATTTTTTTTGAAATAGATAATACATAATGAACTTATGGTGGTAGTTCGTCTGGCGACGGCTAAGCAATGGGTCTTTGTGGTTGTACTTTCGTGCTGCTGCTGTTTTTGGTTTGCTTTGCTTTAAATGTGAGATATACTTTTCAGCATTGCTTCATCTGTGGCAACTCTATTTCCATTTAATGTCCTGGTGCGCAGATGATAAGTTGGCATAAAGATATTCATGTTTTCGGGTGGGTTCAGATCTTACCAACGCAGATTCAAGTTATACCCAGGCCCGATTTAGGGGGTAGGCTGGCCAGATGGCCGCCTGGGGCAACCCACCGGAAGGGGCAACCCACCGGAAGGGGCAACAAGGTGGTGGAAGGTGGAGGAGGAGATACAGTAAGAGTTCAATATTTAAAAGTTATAGCTTTGTGTTTTTAGTAAATGACCTGGTCAGTGATAGGAGACCTGCATTTTAACTTGAAGATCCCTGGTTCGATTTCTTCTAGAGGCAAATTTTAATCAAAACCAATTTCTGTTTAAAGGGGGCAGTTATGTACCAAATTTTGGGTGGTTTTGAGAAATACCCTATTGAATTTTGGGTTGCTTAGGGCAACCCATGTAGTCGAGCCGGCCCTGGTTATACCATGTATGGGATGGTAATTTTATTTTCAATGGAGGAAACCAAAATAAATGGGAAGTAATCTCAGCAAGCTCAGGCTGAATTTCCAGTTTGCTTATTGGTTAGTGCAAGCTTTGCTTCGAGGATTAAAGCCACGTTACGAGACACTCCTGCTTAACGAAACGAAATGTTTAAGACTTCTAAAAAGTAATCATGAAAATACATTCAAAAGAAAAGTGAAGAAATAAACGTTTATTCATAATCGTCAATAGATTACCATTTGTGGAGGAAGTTAGTCCACTAAAAGTCTAAAACTGCTTTGTCATTATAAGTTGGTTATTGATAAATATATCCCTGTGTGTCAAGGTTACGTTTTTTAAACGTTTCAATATGAATAGGCAAATTTTACTGCAACCCATAAATTTGTTGAGTTGCCCCCTTTTTAATAAAAATTTTCGATGATGGAAGTACCTTTAGACTTATTTTCTATTTGTTTATATTTTATTTTAGAGAGCGGCTACTGGAACATAAAATTAGACACACAAATCATGAACAGTTGGATTTGTTTGTCTTTGTGTGGAGAGTGAAATTTATGGAAGAATCCAGTGGTTAAGATTTATTGTGTGCAATTTTGTATTCAAATAGAGTTTCTCTTTATTTTATTCTCAAATTTTCTGTCTATTTCGCAGTGGCAATGCGTCGTGCCTTCAGAGCACCACGCAGTTACATTGAAGGGAGTCCACGCAGTGCCAATGTAAAGGAAGATATTTTTGGATTTTTTTTTTTTTTAAATGAGGGACAACTCAGCAAATTGGTGGGTTAAAAATCATGGGATAACTCAACAAATTGGTGGGTTTTTAGATGTTTTTTAAAAATCATGGGGTAACTCAGCAAATTCGTAAGTTTAAACAGAAATTGCTATATGAATATCCATATACCAATATATTATAGTATAATTGTCTAACAATCGTGGTTTTCGGTAACTCGGTAAAACAAATTATAATGAGATTTGTAACGTAAAAGTAGAGAATAAATTACGAAATCAGAAAGTATAACTCATATAATGATGTAAGTTGTATATACGAGAGAATTTTTTTGGGAGTGTACTAGTATAGTTATGTTGAATTGAGAATAAACTGCGCTAGAATTATGAGATAAAAAGATTAAATTCGGCACGTGTTTGTTAAATAAACTTAAATATGAAGAAAATGCAATTTTGAAAATCTTAAAATGTGTTTGTAATAAAAATATGCGTTAAAAAGATTATTTGTCAAAATACAACAATTACGTAAATTATAGCTAACAATGAATTTTAGTTGTGATTTGTGTATCTTTAAATTTAATCGGGTAGCAAACACAAAATGTAATAAGTAAAACATTGATTAAAAATGAGTATTTGAATGTTTAAACATTTTTAATATGGTTTGGGCATTTATTTTGTTAAAATATGTATTTTGTATAAACCTAGTAGTTAAGAATGTAAGTCTTAAACAAATAAAATGTAAAATAAGCCTTTTAATTTAAAATCTAAATTTTATGTGTTTATGTTAAATATAGTTCTTAAACGGGTTAAAGTGATTTTAATATATGTTGTTAATGATTTTATAAAGATAAAAATAAGAAAGTATAGACCATGTTTTATTTGGTGTATTATGTATTAAATATAGCGTGAAACTTGTATTAATTTACAGGTCGTAACATGGTTAAGTCTAAGTAACTTAAATAACTAGATAAGTGTTGCATTGTCTAAATGGGTAGATTATAATTTCCAAACTAAACCCATTTACCTAAATCTGGAATGGCCCAAAAGGGGGAAATTTGTTATAGTACGTGCACTTTTACATGTCCCTTTCTTCTTCTTCCTGAAACATTAAGCTGAAAGAAATAAAATCCACTATCTTCAAATTTTCAAAATCTAAGCCAATTTACGAATTGTGCACAAGAGAATGTTTAGGAGAGTGAAATCTATCAGGATATCAAACGCTAAACAGGGATATATGCAACTAATTTCGAGAATTGGGAAAGAAGGATTCATAGAGTAGGTTTCAGGATCTACCCCAATACTACTCAATTCTGCAGGTTTTGGAAGCTCAAAATCATTTTCTTGACTAGCTAAATTGTTGTAAATCTCTCTGTTATTCATTCGAAGTGAGAAACCTTGCTCTTTTAGCTTAAACAAAATATCCACGTTGTTAAATCCAAGTTTCCTGCAGGTTTCTATGGAAATATTTGTTTACTATAAACATGAATATTGAATTTTTGGTTTATAATTGTTGTAATATTGATCTTTGTGGCCTTGTATATTCTTCGACTCATGCCGGATTTGTGTAAAATGTTTTCCGGTTGATAGTCAGAATGCCGCTCTTGTTGTATATCAAATTTCATGTCCAAAATAGTTCAATACTTAATCAAAACCTTGCTCAAACTTTAAATTAGAGTCCGAATTGCGCATGTAGCAAGTCCTAACAATTAGGTCGACCAAGAACTTGTAAGATTCGACCCTTAGGTCGACCCAATACATGTAAAGGTCGACCTACATGTACGGTTGCATAGATTCCATTTTGTGGTTTCTTGCCCCGCTTGCGGAGTTTCGGTGCTTTGTTCTTTCGAGTTCTTGTTATTTCAAGTGTTTTCAAATGGCTAATTCCTTCATATATGGCTAATTCCTTCATATATAAGAGCCGATATTAACTTTTTTTCGAACAATGAATTGGCGGCTTTCAGTAAACTTTGTAAATTGCGATTCTTTGAGTATTTTGTGAATTTTGTTAAGCTTATGAACACGGTTTATAAAATTGATTTCTGTGGAGTTTTTGGTTTATAAAATATGTTTAATTATCTCTAAAGCTATTTTATACATGTATATAACCTTTATTAGAAAGAGATTTTAATATAAATGATTTACAAATTGTTTTATAACTCATTTTCTCAAAATATGTATTTTCTATATAACTCACACGTTTTTGCATTCTTCGAGAGAACGAGAATGCGACTTAAACAACATAATAAACCATATGGTATGAGATATGCATGCTTGCTATATCGGTTAATACCTAACTTGTTTGATTAAAGCTACATTAGTGTGAAATTGACTGATTTATAGTGAATTGATAAGTAACAACGTGTGCTATGCGGTACACTCTTGTCATTGTTAGGAAGTCCATGAAGCATTCTATTGTTGTTGTTGCCAGTACTAGACCTTAGATCCTTTGTTGGGCTTCGGCCATCTATTGGACCTTTGGATCATCTGAATGGGGCTTTCAGGTCATTTGTTAGGCACCGACCATTTGTTAGACCTTCGGGTCATTTGTTGGGAACCATTGTTGTTGTTATTAATACTTAGCAGACTTCGATCATTTGTTGCACGTGCAACATTGTTTCAGCTTGCCACGTTGATATGGATTCATATGTTTTTATAATTATTTCTAGATTTCACTATTCTTGATTTCCGTTGATCTTCAAATATTTTCACCATTTTATAAATATTGATTATATATATGGGAGCGGCTATAGGGACACAAAATTGGACACAAGTTTATGTACACAAAATCTGGACCATACGATTTGTTTGTCTTTATGTGTGAGGTGTAATTCAGGGGAAGATCTAATGGTTCAGATTTTGTGTGTTTAATTTTGTGTCCTTTTAGACTTTCCCTATATATACACACACACATATATATACACAAACTAGCCTTAGAGCTATATATATACATATATATATATATATATATATATATATATATAGCCTTAGAGGTATTTTGTTGATTTCATATAATGACTGCATTTATGTTATTTCTCTTAAATGAGTTATATATGTTGATATTTTTTGGTTTCATCTCGTTGTTTCTAGATGTTTGAGATTTCATATAGGTTGGTGTTGACGTCAAAAGTTGGTCACTAGTGACAGTCAACCCCCAATCGTGTATGGAACACACGGATTACAATCACAGAATGAAGTAAAGTAAAGAAATTAGAGGGCACATAAGACTTTTTATAGTGGTTCGGCAAAGATGGTGTCTACGTCCACTTTATATATAGTGTGGTGCTAAGGGGACCCCGATATGTTCTTCCTAATACCACGACTAAAAAATACCACAAGAATTAGCATTACACTCTTATTAATACCTCACACTTAAAAAATAGGGGCTACCACACTATTTTACCCTATTTCTATTTTGTTCGATATTCGTTCGTCCTCATTTGTAAAACCGATCAACGAGCTAAGCGCTAGATTTATAACCGACCAACGAATTCGACGCCGCAATGTACAAAAGCAGCGAATAAAGTTTGAATTAAGCAAACAAGAAGAGGAAGTCAAAGATTACGGTTTTCAGATCACCAAACAATTGAGAGATTACCGTATGAATTTGAATTTTTACCGCAAGAGATGCAAAAAAGACCGATTATGGGAGATTATAGTATTTAGATTAGCTTAGTACGTGAATAGTTCAGCAAATAATGATTTAGTGGGAAATTAGAATGAATAGGTAATGTGGTATTAGGAAGCATACAAAATTTAATGATTTTTTTATTTGCGGTATTAGGAAGAACATATTGGGGTGCCCTTAACACCTCACTATATATATTGATTTTCTTTTGATTACAAGTGCAACACCTTTTCTATTTGAAGAAAGAGGGAGAATTGGCTATTTTTGGAATTAGCCATGGAGTATGAGCTTGAGAGAGAGAAAGAGAGAGAGCTCTTGCCCAAAAGTTGAAGTGAAGAAAAGAAGGTCCGAAAAAAGGTCTCTTTCCATTTTGAGCTTGAAGGTATTTATAGGTGAGGAAGTGGGCTGAGCGAGCTGCGATGTGGCTTGCCTCTTTTGCGGAGCTCGGACATGTGGCGCTTGATCGTTTGAAGTAGTTGTGGCGGTGGGACCCGGTCTACTGTTGATTATAGTATCCTCAAAAGTTGTTGCTTACTTTGCAATCGAGATGAGGTGTATCAAAAGTAGACCTTTATTCAGAAATGGTTGACTAATGCCCTTAGAACCGGGCTCAGCAATGAATGATTCTTCCGGATATTTCCATGTAGGTTAAGAGATATTCGATCGATCCAACTTTTGTGGAAACACTTGACTCAATTGATCTGGATGAGCGATTATGCCGAAGAGTAATGTGCTATTGCTCGAAGGAAACTAGTTCGGGCCGAATCTTTTCTGGGCTTTCTGAAGAAGGAGTCGACCGCATGGGTCAGTCGGCATGGTTTTATGAACCTTTTGATATTGGGCTTCGAACCTTTGAACCATGACATCTTTTGCCAAAAAGTGGGTCAACACTCCGCCCCTTAGAATGCATCCTTCTTGGTAAAGGAGGTGTGTTCTGAATATTGCATCTAAGACAATATTCGGGTATCTATGGTTGCACCGAGCCATATTGAGGCCGAAATCCGACAATCTTGATGGTTGTATTAAGACTAGAAAACCGACGATCGAAGCATATCGTATTAAGGTCAGAAAACTGACAACCACCGAGGATCGTATTAAGGACGAGAAAGTAATTGTCAATTTCGGTCATGAGATCTAATACCTGTAGAGATTGTGTGGGCCATTCTCGGTCTAGAGAATGCTTTGGTCTTGATTGGGCGAGTGTTGACCATACTCAGCTTAAAGAGTTGGCGGATATTATCCATACCCGGCTTAAAGAGATGGCGGATATTATCCATACCCGATTTAAAGAGATGGCAGATAGTATCCATAGCCGGCTTATGGCAAGTGTTAATTGTGCTCGACTTGTATAATTTCATTCAGCTGATGGGTAAGTAAAGTTTTGGCGAGTGAAGAGTGCACTCGGCTTAAAGAAGAGGCGAGTATATTTCATACTCGGCTTAAAGATATCTAACCATACCTAGCTCTAGGAGTAGGCTTAGATATGGCGGCGGGTATCGACCATGTTTTACAGACGTGGCTTAGCACTGACCATATTCGGGTTGACGAGCATTAGTCATGCTCAGTTTAAATCATTCAAACATAGTCCATGTTTGCAAAACAAATTTCATTGTTGCTAAGGAGCTATAACAAGGAAATGGAAATGAATTCTAAGTGAGTGAGAACGGAACCCAGAGCACGCCTAAGAGCTAAATCCTAACTCCGTACATGTGTACTTTAGCCTACCCGTATTATTGAAAGAAACAAAATACACATTCGAAAGAAAAAAATCTAAGTCTCATTAGTTGATGGTGATGCCGTGAGTGCTGTGCTCAGGGTCCTTTCCGTTTATAGGAGCTCGAGGACCGGCTTGAGAAGCTTGGGCAGACGGTTGTAGAGGCATGGCCTGTGCAGATTTCTTAACATATTCGGGCAATTCCCCTCGCCTAACCCTATCCTCGATGAGATAGCGTAAGTGCCTGCATTCATTGGTGCTCTAACCAGCGATGTTGTGGAACATGCAGTGCTTTTCAGAGTCGAGCTCTTTCTAGGTCGGCTCTCTTCGAGGAGGTTTTGGGAAAGGCAGAGATCCTTGTTCGTCAAGGTAGAGGTCGAGCAGGGAAGAGTTGAGCTCGGTGTACTGATCGTACTTGTTCTCTCTTCAGGGTTATACATTGCGTTCATTCTTTTTCGAGGCCTTTCCTCTTCCTTTATTCTAGCCATTGCTGTTGGATGGACCTCCATCTTTGGCAGCAAGTACCTCGAGGCTCTCCATCTCAATGCTGGCGTCTTCTTGTCGGAGGAACTGCTCAGCCTCGGAGTAGAAGTCGTCAATGTCCTTAGGGGGATCTCTGGTTAAAGACATCCTGAACTCTGATTGGTTCTGAACACCTGCAATGGCGGCCATAAGCACCATTGATGGCTCGGATCGATCGACATATGCTACGGCCATGTTGAATCTTTTGAGGAAAGGTCGAAGTGTCTCTCCTGGTCGTTGCTTGATGGAGGTCAGGAACATGACGCTTTTTGGTCGGGAGATGTTCACTCTAAATTATTCGAGGAAGCGAGTGACCCGCATGCTCCAGCTGTTGATTGACTCCGTTGTTAGCTACCGAAACCACATGCCGGCTATATCTGTGAGAAAGACCAGGACGCACTTAGCCATAACATTGGTCAATGCCGAGAGCATTTTCATATGGCGCATATATCGCATGAGATGAATGGTCGGGTCGGTCCGATCGTTGTAGGGTTCGATGGCCGGAAACTTGAAGTCCAAAGGGTTTCGGGAGTTTCTGATTTCCCTGGCGAAGGGGCTACGGTGGATATCATCTATATACCTTTGTGAAGAAGTGCCCTAGGTGAAACGTCTAATAATACTTGCAAGTTGGCTTCCATCTCCGAGGAGCCGTTGCCATGAATCCAGCTCTGCATTTGGAAGAACTCCAGTACTAGGATCCACCGAAATCATGCTCGGAAGGATAGCCGTTGGTTGGGCTCGTCCTCTGAGAGTTGAGTGAAGGTGAGGGTCCATCGCAGTTGCTGGGTGTGGGCAGACTGGTGCCTCTTGAGCCTGATGAGAACTGGTCTGAGCCATGCCTGTGATGGAAGGTCCGGGCTGATATAGCATAGCATGTGATGTTCGGGGCTCTTCCGTGCCTTTGTTCGAAAGTATATTAGAAGGGTTTATGGTAGCGTTTTCCTTCTCCATGGTGAGCACCGGTATGGTAGAGTGATCTTCCTGGTTCGAAGGGAAGGCTCCACCAGCTCTTTGTTAAGGGAAAGACGGCATTAGACAAGTCTGTGGTAAGATGTCGGGTTGTAATGGGAATGACATTGATCTTGGTCGACCCAGCTATTGTTCGGCTAATCCAGGTGGTTGAGCTGTTCCCTGAAGTGGAGGCAAAATGGTCGAACGACCCAAGTCTTGATCGTGAGCCGCCTGAGAATCTGCAGCTGTAGCTGCGCTGGTCGCTGGAAGTGATACTCCTGGTTGTGGTCAGTCGAGGAGCGCAGTCGAGCCAGGAGGAAGCAAAGGTGTGGCCTGATCTGCGACTTATATTTGTGCAAACCGAAGATCAGTTGCAGCCCCAGCTTCGCCCAATGGAGGAATCAATGTTGAGGCATTAGATCCCTTTTCCATTCGAGCAAGGAGGTTGCTCATCAACTGTTGTTGTTATTCGAGGAGTTTACCCTGAGATGTCATCTGGCCTCTGAACTCGGCCATGATCTTGTCCATGTCGTCATGAGTAAGATATCGGGACATGTCTTCGTGAAAGGAGGCTTCCTGACTTGCCTCTATAGCGTTTGTTCTGGCTGCATCAGCGTTTGTGTGGCGGGAGGATGTTGCATCCTTCTTCCACTTGTTCGCTGTGGATCAAGGAAAGCAGAAGTTCGAAGAGTAGGTGGGTGCGCTCGCCCCTGCCTGGCGCGCCAAAGTGTTGACGTCAAAAGTTGGTCACTAGTGATAGTCAGCCCTTAATTGTGTATGGGACACACGAATTACAATCACATAATGAAGTAAAGTAAAGAAAACAGGGGACATGCAAGACTTTTTATAGTTGTTCGACAAAGATGGTGCCTACGTCCACTTTATATATATTTGTTTTCTTTTGATTACATGTACAACACTTTTTCTATTTGTAGTTAGAGGGAAAATTGGCTATTTTTGGAATTAGTCGTGGAGTATGACCTTGAGAGAGAGAGCTCTTTCCCAAAAGTTGAAGCAGAGAAAAGAAGGTTGGAAAAAAGGTCTCTTTCTATTTTGAGCTTGGAGGTATTTATAGGTGTCGAAGTAGGCTGAGCGGGCTGTGACGTGGCTTGCCTCTTTTGTAGAGCTCGGACACGTGGCGCTCGATCATTTGAAGTTGTTGCGGCAATGAGACCGGTCTACTATTGATTAATAGTATCCTCGAAAGTCGTGGCTTACGTGACACTCGAGATGAGGTGTATCAAAAGTAGAGCTTTGTCCGGAAGTGGTTGACCGCTTCCAATGCCTTGAGAACCGGGCTCAACAATGAATGATTCTTTCGAATATTTCTACGTAGGTTAAGAGATATTCGATTGATCCTATTTTCATGGAAACACTTGACTCGGTCGATCCAGGTGAGCGATTATGCCGAAGATAAATGTGCTGTTGCTCGAAGGAAACTAGTTCAGGCCGAATCTTTTCTGGGCTTTCTGAAGGAGTCGACCGCCTGGGTCAGTCGGCGTGGTTTTATGAACCTTTTGATATTGGGCTTCGATCCATTGAACCATGACATCTTTTTCCAAAAAGTGGGTCAAAAGTTGTCCTAAGAGCCTAAGCCATTTGTTGTAGATGAAAACATTTGTGTTATTGTTTTCGATGTTACTAGATATAGGAGAGCTCTTCCTACTTGTTAACTTAGATGATTTATCTTATATTGGTTCGTTCTTATGCATGTTGTTCCCTCTCAATTGGAAGGAATTAGTATCCATGTGTCATTATGCTTTATTTATCATATTCTAACTGTATCATTTAAGCTTGACTGATCCGTGTACTCTATGTACTTTGGTCATATCGAGTTATTTCATGTTAGTCGCTTGTAGCAGATTCCTACTTTACTTCCATCTTGGCGTAACCTACTTGAGGTTAGTACTTGAGTTGAGAAGATAAGTGTTAATATCTTATATATGTAGATATATTTTTGGGACATGTTGTATATGGTTCATAAGAATCATTCATATATGCAACACATGTAATACTATATTGTATATATGTGTGTTCTGTTCTGTGATATGTTATATGTGTTTGTGCATAAATTTTGTTCTAAATAGATCCTTAACCATCATAGTTTTGTATTAAACATGAATTGAGTATGTTGATCCACATAACGCAAAAAAGAAAATTTTGAGCACTTAATCGATGCATACGATAATCATTTGAAATAAATCTTTCGGATGATCGCTCCTAACTAGCCCTATCTGCACTTAATCGATGCAAACGATACTCATTTGAAATAAAACTTTCGGATGCTCTTTTTTAGTGCAGGGATCGGGCATTACAAAATGGTATCAGAGCGGAGTTCAGAACAAATACAATAAACACAAAACGGAAACAGAATAGTACATGTGTTACAAAAACGATGGATAACATTCATGTCAATCTTTGTCTCCTTTTTTCGTTATCCTTACCCACCGTCCCTTAACTTTTGGGTCATTGGGGGAATAATAAGATTGAAATATGCCTAGAAACGTGTTTAATTTTGTAATATCTCATATGTTGAATCCTATTATCGATAGTTCTCCTTTGTGGAAAAACTTTATCTTACCAAACTCTTCCAGAATATGATATCTTAGGTCTAGACTTAGTGAATTGTAGAATCATGTTCTCAACGTGTGTAATAAAGAATTGAATTATATATCTAAATAAGGATATGATAATGAGTTAATTACCAAAATAATAAGAATTGAAATTCATATTGGGATGATAAGTGTAAATAATCCAGAAATTAATCAGATTGAGCAGTGGAAACTAGTGAATTGTTTCGGCTGAGCACGGAATTTAAGAATTTACATGTGGGATTAATTGGAGGGTGTCTATAAATGGTTGATAAGTTGTTAAGAATAAATTGTTTGGTTTTATTTATTTGAAAATAAAATAAATGAATGTTGGTGATAATAAAATGAATACAACTAAGAGAAACTTATGATTATCTATCGTGTTGACGTGTCCAAACGTTGTTTAAGGATTCTGATCGATATACGGGACTTCATGTCACCATAGGGGTTCCTAAACATTTTGTGAGACATTTTGATATGAGAAAATAATTAATCAAAGAAAAATGTTTGTGTTGAAATAACGTTAAGCCATTAAAAGAATTAAGAAAAGCAGTGAGCGTGCGAGACAACATCGATATTGTATTGATTTTTGCAACCAAATAATGGAATGAATCGTTAACTTAAAGAATTATTTTAAGTAAAAGTGAACCTTTAGAAGAAAAAAAGAATATAGACAAGTATATGCTTATGTATAAGTATATGATTTAAAAGAGTTAATATCTCGAGCTTACGTAACATTTTAGAAATACACTCTCATTTTTCAAGTGATGTATGTAGCCATCAATTTGTAATAGTAAGAAGGAATGAAAACCTACGAGGCTGTTATGATTTTGTAATCAACCTACGAGGCTGTTATGACTTTGTAATCAAAATCGCAGTCTTTTGTTCAAATTATTTGTTACAAATAAATGGTGAAGCATTGTCATTAATCTATTAAGAATTGAGAAACCGAATGTGTATTTTTAAAATATATGCTAAACAAAGGATAATGTGTACAATTTAATATATTGCGTATATTATTTCTTATAATTTAGGATGGATGTTAAATTTTTGAAAAACTTTATATTCAAGAAATTAAACTATAACATTTTAAAGAGGAAAATTTGCTAAGAGTCAATTGCAAATTTAACTATAAATGTGTTATATTAAGGGAAATTGTGGGAACACAATTTCTTTAAGTGAAAGAGTTTGTAACAACCCTGGTTTTGGGTATCAAGGTGTAAAACATATTATATTGAGATTTGTAACTTAAAAATATGGAAAACAAATTACGGAATCAAAAAGGAAAACTCGTATAATCATCAAAGTTATATAAACGGGGGAGTTTTTGGGGATTGTACGAGTAGTTGTGTTGAGTTAAGGATAAAATGGATTAGAATAATAGGATAAAAAGATTAAATTCAACACGTGTTTGTTGAATAAACTTAAATATGAAGAAAACGAAATTTTAGAAATCTTAACATATGTGTTTGTGATAAAGTTATGTGTTAAAAGATTTTATTTTCAATAACTTTGTAAATTATTACTAGTGACCAATTTTAGTTATAAAAGTGTATCTTTAAATTTAATCGGGCTATAAATAAAAAATATAACAAGTAAAATATTGATTAGAAATCAATATTTAAGTGGCAAAACATTTTTAATATGGTTTGGGTATTTATTTTGTTGAAACAATATATTTTATATAAATTTAGTGATTAAGAATGCAAGTCTTAAACAAATAAAATGTAAAATAAGTGTTTTAATTTAAAATGTAAATTTTTATGTGTTTATGTTAAAAATATTGTTTAAACGGTTTAAAGTGATTTTAAAACATGTTAATGATTTTGTAAAATTAAAAATGAGAAATTGTAGACCCTATTTTATTTGGTGTATTACATATTAAATATAGTGTGAAACTTGTATTAATTTACAAGTTTTAACATGGTTAAGCCTAATTGGTAACCTAAATATCTTGATATAGTGTTGCATTGTTTTAATAGGTAAGTTTTAATTTCAAAACCAAACCCATTTACACAAATCCAGAAATGGGCTAAAAGGGGAAAATTTGTTACAACACATACACTTCTGCATATCTCCTCCTCCTCCCTCTCCTTTCTGAAGCATTCAACAGAAAGAAATAAAATCCTCTGTCTTTAAATTGTCAAAATCTAAGCCAATTTACAAGTTGAAAACAAGGGAATGTTTGAGGGAGTGAAATCTATCATGAAATCAAACACCAAATAGAGCTAATTTGAAAAATTAGGAAAGAAGGATTCACATAGTAGATTTTAGGATCTGCATGTGTTGGAATTGTTTTACAAACATTAAGTGAATTATTAAAAATGTTGAATAAGTGTATGAATGACTCCTATGTATGAATAGTCCCACATCATGGGATTATATGGAAGAGGCAAGGATTTATACTTGTCGCTAAGAAATCATGTTGGGGCCTTGTGCTCCCAGTACACGCTTTGTTGTGAGGAAGGAGACCATGCATCATGAACACCACACATGCCGCGACCGACCGACCGACTCGACTCGAACCGGCCTGACCCGGTCCGGTTCGGGCTCGGGCTTGGGCTTTGTGATGTAGACACTTATATTTTTGGACCATAAAACTTTGCAGTTTTCGAACCGTTTTTTTTATGGAAAATTATTTTCTGCACCGATAATTTTTTCTGCAACGGTAAAAACTTTGTCCCCCGAAATTTTAGCAGATCCGATTTTTTCTCCCAAACCCTAATTTTCGTTCTATATATACTTTTTATCTGCAGACACAAAATATATATTGAATTCTATTTTCTTCTAGCCTCCGCCATTAAATCTTTCTTTCAGAAAAATCGAGCAATGTTATTTTCGAAGTGCAAATCTGCACTGATTTGTTGTGCAAGCAAATCGGTTATTCTGTTTAGAGGCTGTTTTATCCTAGAGGCGGCGGCGAAGGAACGAACTGGTTTGCACCTCTGACCAGATCGCCGAATCGTCTTCAAGAAAGCGACCTAGTCCGCGACTCAACCATTGTTTTCCAACAAATTGAAGACGAATTTGAAACAATGGCTTCGAACTCAACCGTAGACGATGCTGCTTTACCCTCTGCTTTCCAGAACCCTCTCGTGACTGCTGCTCCATTCAAATTCGAAGGCTTGCATTTCAAGCGATGGCGTCAGAAGATGGAGTTCTTCCTCACGATCAGAAAGGTTGTGGCTGCGCTGACTGCTGAAAAACCGCAGCTACCAGATAAACCTGACGAGACTGACGCAACGAAGATGGCATCATGGACTGAACAGTCAAAACAACTGCAGACCTGGACTGAATAAGATTATATATGCAAGAACTTTATTCTGAATGGACTGAGCGATGATCTGTATGATTACTATAACTCAAATGAGAAGAGACCAAAGGAGATATGGGAAGCACTGAAAAAGAAGTATGATACAGAGGAGGCAGGGGCAAAGAAATATGCTGTAAGTCGCTACCTAAAGTATCAGATGACTGACGACCGATCAGTTGAGATGCAGTCTCATGAGCTGCAGAAAATAGTTCATGAGATCATCTCCGAAGGTATGGCACTGGACGAACAATTTCAAATTGTTGTTATCATTGACAAATTACCCCCTGGCTGGAAAGATTTTAAAAATGTTTTACGTCATAAGACTAAGGAATTTTCCTTAGAAAGCTTGATCACGCGCCTCCGTATTGAGGAGGAGGCACGCAAACAAGACCAGAAGGAAGAGGTGTTGATTGTCAATAACAACAACACTAAAAAGACCACACCCTCTGTTCTGAAACCGATTTAGAAATCTTCAAGAATCAGAACAGGCGTAACAAACATAATGGGAATCCGCAAGGAAACCCAAAAGGACAGTAGAAACCAGCCCAAAAGAATGATTCTGGACAGTTGTTTCTATGCTACAACTGTGGAAAACCAGGTCATATGGCACGAAAGTGTCGGAACAGGCCAAGCTCTGCACCGCAGGCTAACCTGACTGAAGAGCCTCTTACGGCTATGATCACTAAGATTCACCTTGTTGGTGGATCAGAGGGTTGGTGAGTAGACACTGGTGCCTCTCGCTATGTCTGCTATGATCGTGGCTTGTTCTCTACATACACGGCTGCTGAAAATCAGAAAGTGTTATTGGGAGATTCTCACACCACTAAAGTTGTAGGGATTGGCAATGTGGAAATTAAGTTTACTTTTGGAAAGACTGTAATTCTGAAAGATGTTATGCATACTCTAGAGATTAGAAAGAATCTGGTGTCTGGCTTTCTCCTTAATAAGGTTGGGTTTACTCAAGTTATTGGGGTTGATTTGTATACCCTAACTTATAAGGGAACTTTTGTGGGAAAGGGTTATGCTTGTGAGGGTATGTTTAAACTGAATGTTGAAACTAATAAAGTGACTACTTCTGCTTATATGTTGTGTGACTTTAATATTTGGCACTCTAGATTATGTCATGTTAATAAACGAATAACTCACAACATGAGCACCCTGGATATGATTCCTAAATTGACAGAATCTGAACTTGAGAAATGTGAATTCTGTACACAAGCAAAAATCACAAAGAAACCTCATATATCTATTGATAGAGTTTCTGAACCCTTAGACTTGATTCATTCTGACATATGTGAACTTGATGGTACTTTGACTAGACAAGGACATCGTTATTTTATCACTTTTATTGATGACTGTTCTGATTTCACATATGTATACCTTATGAAAAATAAAAATGATGCCTTTGACATGTTTAAAACATTCAAAACTGAGATTGAGAATCAAGCAAATTGGAAAATTAAGAGACTTTGTAGTGATAGAGGTACAGAATATGAATCCACTTCAATTCTGGAATTCTATAAACAACATGGTATAGTACATGAAAGAACTGCACCCTATTCTCCTGAGATGAACGGTAAAGCTGAAAGGAAAAATAGGACATTTACCGAACTTGTAATTGCCATATTACTAAATTTTGGTACAGCAAAACATTGGTGGGGGGATATTTTATTGACTTTATGCTATGTTCTGAATAGAATCCCCAAATCTAAGAATAAAATTTCGCCTTATGAAATTTTAAAGAATCATAAACCCAATGTCTCATATTTTAGAACTTGGGGTTGCTTAGAATATGTTCGCATTCCAGACCCTAAGAGAATAAAATTGGCTAGTAGAGCATATGAATGTGTATTTATAGGCTATGCTATTAATAACAAAGAATACATATTTTATGACCTTAGTGCACATAATATAATTGAATCAAATGATGCCGATTTTTATGAAACTAAATTTCCTTTTAAATTAAGGAATAGTGGGGGCACTTCAAGTATGCCTATTAGAACAGAACTTAATGAAAATTCTGAAGCTGAACCCAGAAGAAGTAAAAGAGCAAGAACCATAAAAGATTTCGGTTCAGATTTTTGTGCTCCCATAAACCTCCAAGAGGCCTTATCTTCCTTAGATGCTAATTTCTGGCAAGAGGCTATAAATGATGAGATGGATTCTTTAGAATCCAATAAGACTTGGCATTTGGTAGATTTACCTCCTGGTTGTAAGTCTATAGGCTGTAAATGGGTACTTAAAAAGAAATTAAAACCTGATGGCACTATTGATAAATATAAAGCACGATTAGTAGCCAAAGATTTTAAACAAAAAGAAAACATAGATTTCTTCGACACTTTTTAACCTGTTACTAGAATCACATCCATTCGGGTATTAGTCTCACTTGCCTCTATTCATAATTTGTTAATACACCAAATGGATGTGAAAACCGCATTTTTGAATGGTGAACTAGACGAAGAAATATATATGGACCAGCCTGAAGGATTTGTGGTACATGGTCAAGAACATAAAGTATGCAAATTAGATAAATCATTATACGGTTTAAAACAAGCACCTAAAAAATGGCATGAAAAATTTGATAACTTAATCATTTCACATGGTTTTAAAGTTAATGAAAGTGACAAATGCATTTATTACAAATCTGAGAACGACATTTGCACTATTATATGCTTTTATGTAGATGACCTACTCATTTTTGGGTCAAACATTCATGCCATAAACTCCGTCAAATCCTTATTAAGTGCCAATTTTGATATGAAAGATCTAGGTGAGGCGAGTGTAATCCTTGGTATTAAAATTACTAGGTCAGAAAAGGGAATTTCTTTGGATCAATCTCATTACATTGAGAAGATACTAAAGAAATATAATTACTTTGACTGTTAACCTGCAAGTACACCATATGATCATAGTGTAAAGTTATTTAAGAACAATGGTGAAGGTGTAAGACAGTCTGATTATGCGAGCATCATTGGCAGCCTTCGGTATGCCACTGATTGTACTAGACCCGACATTGCCTATATCATGGGATTATTGTGCAGGTTTACCAGTAGACCTAGTATAGAGCACTGGCATGCTATTGAAAGGATACCTTAAACGAACCATGAACCTTGGATTACATTATGAGAGGTTTCCAGCTGTACTTGAAGGATATTCTGATGCAGACTGGAATACCTTATCTGATGATTCTAAAGCGACTAGTGGATATATATTTAGCATCGCTGGAGGAGCTGTTTCTTGGAAATCCAAGAAACAGACTATTTTGGCTCAATCTACTATGGAGTCTGAGATGATAGCTGTAGTAACCCGGATTTTGAGCGACTTTGGTTATCGACGTAAGCTCGACGTCGATAACCAAAACATCGAAAAATCCCGGTAATTAATTAAAGAAATTAGAAGGTGAGAATAGATAAGATAGAACTTATAGAATAGAAGAAGAAGAAGAACACAACCTCAGAGTAAACACGAATCTCACAGCGGAACGAATAAAATATAACATAACATATCTTTGAAATAACATCAGTATATGTATACAATAACACTTATTAGAGTACAACACTTACAACAACAGCGGAAATAATAATAGCTATAGAATCCTGAAGCCTCCTGCTCCAAGCTCTCCAAGTGTATCTGTAAAATCCCGACTACTTGACTGCCCGTACAAATTTAGGCACCCAAGAGTTTAGGGAAAACAAAATAAACTCCGGGTCAGTCATGTGACTGGTGTGAATAAACTCAAATCATTTAAACAGGTATATGATATCTCATAAGACCACGTCGTGAATACGGAACGGGTTTTTCCCTTATGAGAATCCAAATAACTTTTCAAAGCAATATCATTCTGATATTATAATAATGTCTAAGTACAAATAAATATCAATCTAGCAGAAACGCTTGCATCTCACGTTACTACATATATAGTATACAATCAAAATCGCAAGCACGTATTGGATGATTGGATTTCCAACTATGAAAAGGTATGGAACCACCTTCCGATCAGTGTACTCTAGGAACGATACACTGGAGTTCAACAAGAACATCTTGCAACTCAGCCACACATGACCGACCACTCATTTCGCTTGAGTGTATCGAATGTACATCACCAAACGGTTGGGATCAGCAACCGTGCCCGTATATATATATGGGACAGCATTGATAGATTAAAGAAGCAAATGAATATTCTCTAGATAGGTGATTATACACCCTACTTCGGTGCGACCGACTTAGCCATGCTGCCTGCCCGATTTCTGTCATTTACCGGATGATGAGGCTAGAAGCTACGCTTTATCATCACATCAGATTCACTTTGAATGCTACATTGTCAAATCCATCGAAATCACTAATTGACGTCTACAACAGTACATTACGTGTTAGCTAAAGAAGTTTCCTTCTCCGCTTCCTCTCTTGGTACGGTTGAAGAAATCAAGGTACGTGACCTTTCTGGAAATACTCTGCCAGACATTCATTCATACAAGTCATCCCCATTCACTTAGAATGTCACATCGTCATACCCGCCAAATCACAAATTGATTTATCCAAAAATAACACGGGTATACAGCTAAGAGAAACGAATTCCTCCGCCACCAAACGTGAATACGTTTGAACAGATCAACTTACGCGATCCATTGGATATACTCTGTCAGACCTTCGTCCATACAAGTTGTCCTGGGACTGGACAAACCGAAGGCACTATTCTGTAAACAGGATAGCCCTTGCATTTTACTCCGTCTTCAATTATCTTTGGCATATATGATTCGCGACGCTTATGCCAATACAGAGTGGTTCTTTGGAATAAATCCAACCGGTCTCTCCATATTAACAACGTTAAAATGGTCAGAAACTTCGATAGTCTGTGAGTTAACTATCGAAGAAAAACAAATGTGCAAACAACGATATTATTTCCAAATGAAAATTATATCGAACAAACATCATTTATCATAAATCTCTTCAGTTCATCTATTTACTTATCTCCTGTTTCCCTATATTTAATATTTCTTATTTTCTTTTATCAGAAAACATTTCTGATTCTCGTTTGGAAAACATTTCCAAAACTCCTTTACGATCAAACCTTACCATTTCTTAGTTAAGAAGGAAGTCACTCAAGTTGGGGTAATATTTACCTCTCAGACCTTAACTGAACAACGTTATAACTTCGAAATGGTCAAAGTTTATCTTTTAATCTTTAACAACTTCTTTACGCCTTTCTCGGATTCAATTTTACTAGTCCACTTCTATATTTAAAACATTGGTTATAACGATAACGTTATAATCCCTACTTTCGAATTATCTAACTTTAATTATAACTTCTATTCTTATTAGTGAATAATTAACCTAACACTTATTTATTTATAAATAAATAAATCTCTATTTAAACACTGGAAAGTATAAGTACTTTCCCGAATTCGATATAACCGAATTTGCCGATTTACTCTCTTCGAGAAATCTCTATTTTATTAACTCTTCTTCGAATAACCTATATTCGACTAATTCCTTCTCGAATAAACGATATTCGATAATCTCTCTTCGAATAACTAATATTCGATAACTCT
Organism: Allium sativum; assembly: GCA_030737875.1. NCBI lineage: Eukaryota > Viridiplantae > Streptophyta > Magnoliopsida > Asparagales > Amaryllidaceae > Allium > Allium sativum. The sequence continues at coordinate 991,885,936 of CM060910.1, read as the reverse complement.
TCCTTTTCAAATATCTCATATTTGAAAATCTCACTTCGATTAAACTATAATCGTTAACTCCCTTCGATGAAACTAACATCGATAACTCCTTTCGATGAAACTAACATCGATTTATTTAACTCGACGAATTTAACTCGACTAACTTAACTTGACTCGACTAACTCGATTTACTTGGTTCGACCAATTCGATTCGATTAACTAGGCTCGACTAACTTGACTAACTTAACTCGACTTACTTGGTTCGACCAATTCGACTCGATTAACTAGGCTCGACTAACTTGACTAACTTAACTCGACTTATTTAACTTAACTTATTTCTCAACTCTATCAACTCGATTAACTCCTATCGAATAACTAATATTCGATTAAACTCCATTCGCTTGACTCTAGATCGCAGCGATCACAATGGTTACGCCTAACTCCCACAGGAAACATCCGACTGCCTTAGGCTATTTACAGCCCTGCGAATTACGCTAGCAGTCGTACGAGATGGTAACTTACCCTGAATACTATGTTTGACTAACTCTGTCTCACTTAACCATATTTGATTAACTCTAGTTCGTTTTAACTCTAATCGATTAATTCTAACTGATTAACTCTAACTGGTTAACTCTACCTAATTAACTCTAACTGGTTAACTCTAACTGATTAACTCTAACTGGTTAACTCTATTTGATTAACTCAACTTGACTAACCCTTTTCGAATAACATATTCGATTAACTAACTTTCGAATACCGTATTCGATTAACTAACTTCGAATACCATATTCAATTAACTAACTTCGAATACCATATTTGTTTTACTAACTTTCGAATAACATATTCGATTTACTCCCTTCGAATACCATATTCGATTAACTAACTTCGAATACCATATTCGATTAACTCCTTTCGAATGTCTATATTCGATTAACTTTATTCACTTTATAAAGATTTCCATTTTAACAACGTTTTATTCATTTGAAAAGATTTACTTTTAAATAACGGTTCTACACTTTAAAAATGATTTCCTTTTTATAATGTTCCCTTTCCAATTCTATTTGTAAATGGTTTACAAATATTTCCTTTTCAAATTTATTCTTGAAATATTCTAACTCCTTAAATCCCCGGGAAAATTTCCCATAACCTCCTTTGTATCGGGAGCATAGGGAAAATCCCCAAACTCGCCACACAGGCCTTTCCATTCAAAAAGAAATGTTTTGAATTTATTTCCTTTTTTAAATATCTCCTATGTATAAATATTCCAATTTATAAACATTTCTTATTTATAAATATTCCACTTTATAAATATCTCTTATTTATAAATATTCCATTTTATAATATTCTATTTTCAATATCACTTCGAAAATCTACTTATCAACATCCCGTATGTTATGGTATTCAATCATATCAAATCACGATGTTCAATATCGTCCATACACACACAATCAACAACAGGTTATAATTCACATCATATATCAAAATATATGAAAAACAATAAAATAACTGTTGAGGAATCCAGTCGGATTCCTCCAACCTGTTTCCCTGCATCCACAGATGTTACACAATATGATTATCATCACTTTCAGTTTAATATAGATTATTCTGATAGCAGAATCAATATATAAATATTTAACGGTTTATATATATATATATATACATATATATATATATATATAAAATTTCCACTAACTGACTAGCAGTTCAATCAATCAACCAACACATAGCAATCAACAGATGATTTACAGTTCTAAAAATACATTATAAAAATATAACTATTCAGAGTTGGTGAGTTTTACTCACCGTTGGACAATCATCGTCGATGACGATAACCATCGCTTGATTCAGACAATTTATTTTGCTATAAATTGTAACGAGCTCCAATTGACTTGCGGTCAGTCTCATTGTGTTGCTCCCGTCCATACGATCCCAACCCAACTTATGGTTCGTCAATCTGATTTCGTATGACCGAGATATTTGATTTACAAGTTAGTATACTATTTTGAATTAAATTAACTTGGATTTAAATAAAAATAGATGGGCTTTACCCAACACTCTTTGGCCCATTTCCCTTCTACTTGAACCCGACCCATTCTGTACTCCTTCTCCCTCAAACAAACGGCCGTGACCCCCCTGTACAAACTCCACCCTTTGATCGACGTTGACCTCCCAACTGCTCCTACCTCGATCATGAATCCGGCGCATCACCACCCCAATTCCACTCAGTGTCACAACCTCTACCTCCTCGTCACAATTTCCTCCCGCTCGATGTCCCCTTCGACACGGCCTGCTCACTTCCACGGTGGCGTTGCCACTGTCGCAACCTTCCAAAAGCCATCGGAGCTGCCCTCAATGACACCACCAGTTGCGCCTTGACTTCCAGAACCCGAATCTGATGTTTGATCTACACCTCGTTGCTTCAATGATGCCACAGATCGAACCCTAGCATCACCGATTTTAAACTGGAGCGACATCAGGAAGTTCGAACTACTCAAAAGCGGTACTAGACTGAAGATAAACGACATACGAATTCACTTATATGTAAAATAGGATTTTTAGGAATTGATTTTGATTTTCAATATATTTTTGAAGTTCGGTTTTTGCTTGAGGATGAAAAGAAATTACTGACGGCGGAAAAATGAATTGGTTGACCCCAGAATGAATTTTCCTTAAGGTTTAGAGTTGATGACATTATATAGGGAAATTATATTAATTTTATATTCTATTTTAATATTTTATTTTAAGCCATCGCGAATTTTATTCGTCCTCCAAAATTCCTGTGACCATATACGATACCCAAAAATCACGAAAATTGACATGCAGATAGAGTTCGACATTACGGTCCCAACGAAACTGGTTTCGTCAAATTCCGACTCCGTTTGCTCACACAGCGTATTTTTAACCATCAAAATACTGACTGTTTTTCACTCTAAAAATCCGTACGACCACACAGTGACTCTAAAAATCACGAAACTTGACATCTAGCAATAATTTGACATTGCGGATCCAACAAAATTAGTTTCGTCGAATTCCGACTTCGTTTGCAAAACTGGCTATTTTTAACGCTCTGAATAACCCATTTAAATATTTAAATATATTTAAATAAAAATTAAATTAAATACAAATAAATTTATATTATCATATATCTTCACATATGATATCGTACAGCTCCAGAATATCATATCAGTATTTACAGTTTGATATTTCAGATTTCAGATTTATCGATATTCAGTTTATATTGAAAATCCTTTTATAACGTATATAAAGCGTCGCAAATTATAAAGGAATTCCACAGCGACTTTTCTGAAATTTGATTTGGACGTAAATCAAAATCTACACGATGAAATCCCGATTTTTCTTCTCCACTAGAAAGATATACTCCATCAGCTCCACACGTTTCTTGTTTCACAGAAATCCGGCTTAAAACGAATCATGTACATTCAGTTGATGCTCAAATCGCCAAATAGCGAACTGCCGCGTCGTTTCAAGTTCTATTTTAATTATATTATAATTATACGTTCAAACTGTCGTCGATTGAATATATTCGTCAATATAATCCAACTCTAAGTTGAATTATATCTTTGGGATGACCCCGTTCACGGAATATTTGTATTTCCAATATTTTTGATTATTTCGACATTTCAATACATTTTATTATATTATAATTATTAATTAAATATTCAATATTATTTAATTCACGTTCTCGATATCGATAAATCGATATTTAATAATTAAATAAATAAATTATTCAACAGTTAAAAATGCGGGTTACTACCCTTAATAAAATTTCGTCCTCGAAATTGCTAAAGCTAGGGGATGACCCTATCTTCTGGGTAAAAATTTATCTGTTTACCTCTTATCTCCGGTTTCAACTGAACCAATTAATATCGACTAAAATATTAATTTATTCCGACTAACTAAATTTTCAAAAATTCTGAAAATTTTCTAACACTTTAACTTTTCGAGAAATTTTGCCAGCACCTCCTTTGTACTGATCAATATCTCAAACTCCAACTCGCCTCTCTGGGCCTTCTTTAACCTAAAAGAAAATCAAACAGCCAAGCGGCTTGCCAATTCGGCTCATAAATCTCATATCCATATATAATATAAACTGGTACCTTTTTTGTCGGGAATATCAACTCTATCACTTCCATATGCTATCAACTCAGCATATACCAGTGTTATTTCCATCAAATTCCAATCAGTTCATATCCTCAAAACCAAATCGAATTTCATTCGAACCCGAATATCAAATTTCAAATTCTTAACTCATCAACCCAATTCCATAACAGATTATTCTCTAATCCAATTCAATTCTATTTAACTCAGTTCAAGTTAATATTTCAATTTATTTCTACTATCTATTCTATTTAACTTCATAAGTTAAAATTAAATTCCGAAACTTAATTTCCTGGGTCTATTTCAAATCAATTTGAAATTACAATGCCAATTCAAAACCTTTGAATTTCTAAACAACTTGTTTTCTCAAAACAATTCAAAAACAAAACCTTTGGTAGTAGTCCGTCACTTAGAACTCGAAAATGAACACTGATGATGTCGCGATTCATCATCAGAATCTATTTTCCAGCTATCGAAGTGAGTTCAATACTATATCACCTTCAGTTTGAAAAACGTTTTCAAAATCTCCCAGGAACTTAAAATTTCCTTATTTTAATTCCAATCTGAATTAAATTCAGATTTTTCTTCATTTTATTTCATATACTTTACTTATATGAATTCTGATTAGTCATTTATAATCATTTTACCTTTTTATAATCTTACTCGATTATAATAACAACCAACATAACCAATATACTATATCAAATATATTCGGGTAAAATTATTCCATTTACCCTCTTTCAAAACATACCATGATGGTTCATCGTATTCAAGTGTTTATTTACTCCTACCGATACAGTGGATCAAACTGATCGACCAGAACTTATAAACAACTCAGCCAATGAATCTCCACAATATAAAACATTTTATATTAACTAACAAATACGTTCACTCGTATATATACACTCAAACTCAGTCTAGGATATTACTAATCCCATCTCTACTGAATCACGCCACAGAGCCAAGGTAATAACTAAACCAATGCTCTGATACCAACTGTAGTAACCCGGATTTTGAGCGACTTTGGTTATCGACGTAAGCTCGACGTCGATAACCAAAACATCGAAAAATCCCGGTAATTAATGAAAGAAATTAGAAGGTGAGAATAGATAAGATAGAACTTATAGAATAGAAGAAGAAGAACACAACCTCAGAGTAAACACGAATCTCTAAGCGGAACGAATAAAATATAACATAACATATCTTTGAAATAACATTAGTATATGTATACAATAACACTTATTAGAGTACAACACTTACAACAACAGCGGAAATAATAATGGCTATAGAACCCTGAAGCCTCCTGCTCCAAGCTCTCCAAGTGTATCTGTAAAATCCCGACTACTTGACTGCCCGTACAAATTTAGGCACCCAAGAGTTTAGGGAAAACAAAATAAACTCCGGGTCAGTCATGTGACTGGTGTGAATAAACTCAAATCATTTAAACAGGTATATGATATCTCATAAGACCACGTCGTGAATACGGAACGGGTTTTTCCCTTATGAGAATCCAAATAACTTTTCAAAGCAATATCATTCTGATATTATAATAATGTCTAAGTACAAATAAATATCTATCTAGCAGAAACGCTTGCATCTCACGTTACTACATATATAGTATACAATCAAAATCGCAAGCACGTATTGGATGATTGGATTTCCAACTATGACAAGGTATGGAACCACCTTCCGATCAGTGTACTCTAGGAACGATACACTGGAGTTCAACAAGAACATCTTGCAACTCAGCCACACATGACCGACCACTCATTTCTCTTGAGTGTATCGAATGTACATCACCAAACGGTTGGGATCAGCAACCGTGCCCATATATATATATGGGACAGCATTGATAGATTAAAGAAGCAAATGAATATTCTCTAGATAGGTGATTATACACCCTACTTCGGTGCGACCGACTTAGCCATGCTGCCTGCCCGATTTCTGTCATTTACCGGATGATGAGGCTAGAAGCTACGCTTTATCATCACATCAGATTCACTTTGAATGCTACATTGTCAAATCCATCGAAATCACTAATTGACGTCTACAACAGTACATTACGTGTTAGCTAAAGAAGTTTCCTTCTCCACTTCCTCTCTTGGTACGGTTGAAGAAATCAAGGTACGTGACCTTTCTGGAAATACTCTGCCAGACATTCATTCATACAAGTCATCCCCATTCACTTAGAATGTCACATCGTCATACCCGCCAAATCACAAATTGATTTATCCAAAAATAACACGGGTATACAGCTAAGAGAAACGAATTCCTCCGCCACCAAACGTGAATACGTTTGAACAGATCAACTTACACGATCCATTGGATATACTCTGTCAGACCTTCGTCCATACAAGTTGTCCTGGGACTGGACAAACCGAAGGCACTATTCTGTAAACAGGATAGCCCTTGCATTTTACTCCGTCTTCAATTATCTTTGGCATTTATGATTCGCGATGCTTATGCCAATACAGAGTGGTTCTTTGGAATAAATCCAACCGGTCTCTCCATATTAACAACGTTAAAATGGTCAGAAACTTCGATAGTCTGTGAGTTAACTATCGAAGAAAAACAAATGTGCAAACAACGATATTATTTCCAAATGGAAATTATATCGAACAAACATCATTTGTCATAAATCTCTTCAGTTCATTTATTTACTTATCTCCTGTTTCCCTATATTCAATATTTCTTATTTTCTTTTATCAGAAAACATTTCTGATTCTCGTTTGGAAAACATTTCCAAAACTCCTTTACGATCAAACCTTACCATTTCTTAGTTAAGAAGGAAGTCACTCAAGTTGGGGTAATATTTACATCTCAGACCTTAACTGAACAACGTTATAACTTCGAAATGGTCAAAGTTTATCTTTTAATCTTTAACAACTTCTTTACGCCTTTCTTGGATTCAATTTTACTAGTCCACTTCTATATTTAAAACATTGGTTATAACGATAACGTTATAATCCCTACTTTCGAATTATCTAACTTTAATTATAACTTCTATTCTTATTAGTGAATAATTAACCTAACACTTATTTATTTATAAATAAATAAATCTCTATTTAAACACTGGAAAGTATAAGTACTTTCCCGAATTCGATATAATCGAATTTGCCGATTTACTCTCTTCGAGAAATCTCTATTTGATTAACTCTTCTTCGAATAACCTAGATTCGACTAATTCCTTCTCGAATAAACGATATTCGATAATCTCTCTTCGAATAACTAATATTCGATAACTCTTCCTTTTCAAATATCTCATATTTGAAAATCTCACTTCGATTAAACTATAATCGATAACTCCCTTCGATGAAACTAACATCGATAACTCCTTTCGATGAAACTAACATCGATTTATTTAACTCGACGAATTTAACTCGACTAACTTAACTTGACTCGACTAACTCGATTTACTTGGTTCGACCAATTCGATTCGATTAACTAGGCTCGACTAACTTGACTAACTTAACTCGACTTACTTGGTTCGACCAATTCGACTCGATTAACTAGGCTCGACTAACTTGACTAACTTAACTCGACTTATTTAACTTAACTTATTTCTCAACTCGATCAATTCGATTAACTCCTATCGAATAACTAATATTCGATTAAACTCCATTCGCTTGACTCTAGATCGCAGCGATCACAATGGTTACGCCTAACTCCCTCAGGAAACATCCGACTGCCTTAGGCTATTTACAGCCCTGCGAATTACGCTAGCAGTCGTACGAGATGGTAACTTACCCTGAATACTATGTTTGACTAACTCTGTCTCACTTAACTATATTTGATTAACTCTAGTTCGTTTTAACTCTAATCGATTAATTCTAACTGATTAACTCTAACTGGTTAACTCTACCTAATTAACTCTAACTGGTTAACTCTAACTGATTAACTCTAACTGGTTAACTCTATTTGATTAACTCGACTTGACTAACCCTTTTCGAATAACATATTCGATTAACTAACTTTCGAATACCATATTCGATTAACTAACTTTCGAATACCATATTCGATTAACTAACTTCGAATACCATATTCAATTAACTAACTTCGAATACCATATTTGTTTTACTAACTTTCGAATAACATATTCGATCTACTCCCTTCGAATACCATATTCGATTAACTAACTTCGAATACCATATTCGATTAACTCCTTTCGAATGTCTATATTCGATTAACTTTATTCACTTTATAAAGATTTCCATTTTAACAACGTTTTATTCATTTGAAAAGATTTACTTTTAAATAACGGTTCTACACTTTAAAAATGATTTCCTTTTTATAATGTTCCCTTTCCAATTCTATTTGTAAATGGTTTACAAATATTTCCTTTTCAAATTTATTCTTGAAATATTCTAACTCCTTAAATCCCCGGGAAAATTTCCCATAACCTCCTTTGTATCGGGAGCATAGGGAAAATCCCCAAACTCGCCACACAGGCCTTTCCATTCAAAAAGAAATGTTTTGAATTTATTTCCTTTTTTAAATATCTCCTATGTATAAATATTCCAATTTATAAACATTTCTTATTTATAAATATTCCACTTTATAAATATCTCTTATTTATAAATATTCCATTTTATAATATTCTATTTTCAATATCACTTCGAAAATCTACTTATCAACATCCCGTATGTTATGGTATTCAATCATATCAAATCACGATGTTCAATATCGTCCATACACACACAATCAACAACAGGTTATAATTCACATCATATATCAAAATATATGAAAAACAATAAAATAACTGTTGAGGAATCCAGTCGGATTCCTCCAACCTGTTTCCCTGCATCCACAGATGTTACACAATATGATTATCATCACTTTCAGTTTAATATAGATTATTCTGATAGTAGAATCAATATATAAATATTTAACGGTTTATATATATATATACATATATATATATACATATATATATATATATATATATATATATATATATATATAAAATTTCCACTAAATGACTAGCAGTTCAATCAATCAACCAACACATAGCAATCAACAGATGATTTACAGTTCTAAAAATACATTATAAAAATATAACTGTTCAGAGTTGGTGAGTTTTACTCACCGTTGGACGATCATCGTCGATGACGATAACCATCGCTTGATTCAGACAATTTATTTTGCTATAAATTGTAACGAGCTCCAATTGACTTGCGGTCAGTCTCATTGTGTTGCTCCCGTCCATACGATCCCAACCCAACTTATGGTTCGTCAATCTGATTTCGTATGACCGAGATATTTGATTTACAAGTTAGTATACTATTTTGAATTAAATTAACTTGGATTTAAATAAAAATAGATGGGCTTTACCCAACACTCTTTGGCCCATTTCCCTTCTACTTGAACCCGACCCATTCTGTACTCCTTCTCCCTCAAACAAACGGCCGTGACCCCCTGTACAAACTCCACCCTTTGACCGACGTTGACCTCCCAACTGCTCCTACCTCGATCATGAATCCGGCGCATCACCACCCCAATTCCACTCAGCGTCACAACCTCTACCTCCTCGTCACAATTTCCTCCCGCTCGATGTCCCCTTCGACACGACCTGCTCACTTCCACGGTGGCGTTGCCACTGTCGCAACCTTCCAAAAGCCATCGGAGCCACCCTCAATGACACCACCAGTTGCGCCTTGACTTCCAGAACCCGAATCTGATGTTTGATCTACACCTCGTTGCTTCAATGATGCCACAGATCGAACCCTAGCATCACCGATTTTAAACTGGAGCGACATCAGGAAGTTCGAACTACTCAAAAGCGGTACCAGACTGAAGATAAACGACATACGAATTCACCTATATGTAAAATAGGATTTTTAGGAATTGATTTTGATTTTCTATATATTTTTGAAGTTCGGTTTTTGCTTGAGGATGAAAAGAAATTACTGACGGCGGAAAAATGAATTGGTTGACCCCAGAATGAATTTTTCTTAAGGTTTAGAGTTGATGACATTATATAGGGAAATTATATTAATTTTATATTCTATTTTAATATTTTATTTTAAGCCATCGCGAATTTTATTCGTCCTCCAAAATTCCTGTGACCATATACGATACCCAAAAATCACGAAAATTGACATGCAGCTAGAGTTCGACATTACGGTCCCAACGAAACTGGTTTCGTCAAATTCCGACTCCGTTTGCTCACACAGCGTATTTTTAACCATCAAAATACTGACTGTTTTTCACTCTAAAAATCCGTACGGCCACACAGTGACTCTAAAAATCACGAAACTTGACATCTAGCAATAATTTGACATTGCGGATCCAACAAAATTAGTTTCGTCGAATTCCGACTTCGTTTGCAAAACTGGCTATTTTTAACGCTCTGAATAACCCATTTAAATATATTTAAATATAAATTAAATTAAATACAAATAAATTTATATTATCGTATATCTTCACATATGATATCGTACAGCTCCAGAATATCATATCAGTATTTACAGTTTGATATTTCAGATTTCAGATTTATCGATATTCAGTTTATATTGAAAATCCTTTTATAACGTATATAAAGCGTCGCAAATTATAAAGGAATTCCACAGCGACTTTTCTGAAATTTGATTTGGACGTAAATCAAAATCTACATGACGAAATCCCGATTTTTCTTCTCCACTAGAAAGATATACTCCATCAGCTCCACACGTTTCTTGTTTCACAGAAATCCGGCTTAAAACGAATCATGTACATTCAGTTGAAGTTCAAATCGCCAAATAGCGAACTGCCGCGTCGTTTCAAGCTCTATTTTAATTATATTATAATTATACGTTCAAACTGTCGTCGATTGGATATATTCGTCAATATAATCCAACTCTAAGTTGAATTATATCTTTGGGATGACCCCGTTCACAGAATATTTGTATTTCCAATATTTTTGATTATTTCGACATTTCAATATATTTTATTATATTATAATTATTAATTAAATATTCAATATTATTTAATTCATGTTCTCGATATCGATAAATCGATATTTAATAATTAAATAAATAAATTATTCAACAATTAAAAATGCGGGTTACTACAATAGCACTAGCCACAGCTAGTGAAGAGGCAGAGTATTTGAGAAACCTGCTAGCTGAGATTCCCTTATGGGAAAAACCGATACCGGCTGTGTTGATACATTGCGATAGTACCGCGGCTATTGCAAAAGTTCAGAACCATTATTATAACGGTAAGAGACGACAAATACGTCGTAAGCACAACACGGTTAGAGAACTGCTTTCCACAGGTACCGTTAGAGTGGATTACGTACGTAGTGAAGAAAATTTGGCAGATCCTTTGATGAAAGGACTGTCAAGAGAGAAAGTCCACAATTCTTCTAAAAGAATGGGACTATTGCCCTTAGATTGTTGAGTCACGCACAATGGTAACCCGACCTAAATGACTGGAGATCCCAAGAACTAGGTTCAATGGGTAAAAACAAGTTGTGTAGTGATAGGAGTTGAGCATGCTATTTAATAAACCAAGAAGCATGTATTCCTGAAGTGATTAGAGGATGAGTTAATAGAAACTCTTAATGAGATCTATACTCTATTTGGAGTGGAGTACCTACCTTCAGGAGTACTCTTGATAGACTCACCTTTGTAAATGTGGAAATATGGCCGTTTCCTATGGAGTTTTGGGCAAAACTTCTAGAGCATTCACTAAACTAGGATAGACGTGCATGGCCATAAATGCACGTGCTTAATTGATTGCACTATAGAAAAGGTTGCGTGTGTGTGGTATGATGTCAGGAATAGAGTTCAAGACTACGTGTCACTCTAGTAAAAACTGAATCTTACTCACTATGCAAAGGTTCAAGTCGGATGACACCTTTGTTTATGCACAATCTTATGGTTTTAGAAATTGCTCGAAAATATTTTTAAAAATTTAAGTGGGGGATTGTTGGAAATGTTTTACAAACATTAAGTGAATTATTAAAAATGTTGAATAAGTGTATGAATGGCTCCCATGTATGAATAGTCCCACATCATGGGATTATATGGAAGATGCAAGGATTTATACTTGTCTCTAAGAAATCATGTTGGGGCCTCGGGCTCCCAATACATGCTTTGTTGTGAGGAGGGAGGCCATGCATCATGAACACCACACACGCGCGCGACCGACCAACCGACTCGACCCGACCCGGCCAGGTCCGGTTCGGGCTCGGGCTTGGGCTTTGTGATGTAGACACTTATATTTTTGGACCATAAAACTTTGCAGTTTTTGAACCGTTTTTTTAATGGAAAATTATTTTATGCACCGATAATTTTTTTTGCAACGGTAAAAACTTTGTCCCCCGAAATTTTAGCAGATCCGATTTTTTCTCCCAAACCCTAATTTTCGTTCTATATATACTTTTTATCTGCAGACACAAAAATATATATCGAATTATGTTTTCTTCTAGCCTCCGCCATTAAATCTTTCTTTCAGAAAAATCGAGCAATATTATTTTCGAAAGTGCAAATCTGCACTGATTTGTTGTGCAAGCAAATCGGTTATTCTATTTAGAGGCTATTTTATCCTAGAGGCGGCGGCGAAGGAACGAACTGGTTTGCATCTCTGACCAGATCGTTGAATCGTCTTCAAGAAAGCGACCTAGTCCGCGACTCAGCCATTGTTTTCCAACAGCATGTCTCTGTTAGTTAATTTTGCAGCCTCTGGAAGCTTAAAATTATCTTCTTGGCAAGATAAATTGATGTAAAGCTTGATATATTCCATTCTAAGTTAGTAAACATCATTCTTATAGCTAAATCAAAGTATGCATAATGTTAACTCTGAGTTTGTTGTAAGTTTCCATGAAAATATTCGTTTACTGTAAACATGCATGTTGAATTTTGTATTTACAGTATATCTTGTTGTGTATTGATCTTTATGGCCTTGTATCTTCTTCGATTCATGCCGGATTTATACGAAATCTTTTTCGAATGATAGTCTGAATGTTTCTCTTGTTGCTTGTCAAATTTCAATTCCGAAATAGTCCAATAACATGATCAAAACCTTGCTCAAACTTTGATCAAAGATGGAATTGTTTCTGTAGCAAGTCCCGACCATTAGGTCGACCAAGAACATGTAAGGGTCGACCCTTAAGTCGACTCAAAAGGTCGACCTAGGTCACCTTAATGATTGCACAGGCCGACCTGTAACCCTTTTTTCCTATGTATTCCATTTTGTGGTTTCTTGCCCTGCTTGCTGAGTTTTTGTGCTTTGTTCCCTCGAGCTCTTGTTGTGTTTAGTGATTTTTGAGACTATGTTTCAAGTGTTTTCCAATGGCTAATTCCTTCATATGGAAGAGTCAATATTAATGTTGGTTCGAATAGTAAATTGACGATTTTCGGTATATTTGTGTATTGCGATTCTTTGAGTTTTATGTGAATTTTGTTGAGCCTATGCACATGTTCTATAAAACAGATTTCTAAAGGATTTTCGACTTATAAAATATATATAATTATCTCTAGAGCTATTTTATATGTATACAATCTTGTCTAATTTTGAACACAATATAAGCCAATTCTGATTTTGGTTTGTAGCTTGACTGAATGTAGTCAATAGCTTATCTGATGTTTTGAATGCTACATTTTTGATTGATATTCAGGTTATCTATGTCTTTCAACTAAATTTGACTTGAGTATGAGCGATCAAAAAACAAAGGTAAATACTTTCTGGGTTAAATTTACAAAGAAGACAAAGACTATCTTGCTTTTGTTCTATTTTAAGCATCTGTCTCTTATAGGCATCTTGTTTAGAATGGAAAAATAAGTACAGTGGGACATTTTTGGGCAATTAGATTTTTTTCCATATAACCCTATGCCAACTGATTTCAGTTTCATCCCCTTTTAAAAATTCCCAGGCCTTTTAAAGGAGAATGCTTATTTTTTGAAGCTAGTTTCCAAATCCAGATATCTCTTTGAAGGCTTTAATCAACAGAATTTTTTAAATTTTATTCCAATAGATATCAACAACTTATCGATTACTAGTTTTCCATTTTTAATTTTCAGTGATGTTTTAACTATTTCATTTGAACCACCCTGAAAGTGCATGTTATTCCATCCTAGTAAATTGGCTAATGATTTTCCATTAATCCAAGGGTCAAACCATAAGCTTGTTTGATCTACTTGTTTAAATTTTCTTTCTATTAAGCTTGTGCCAAGTTTTCCTACAGTCGAGAATAATTTTTCATATATAAGAGTGATGGTTTTCTTCTATTATTGCCCAGGAATTATTGTTTTTTAGGTACTTTGATTTCATCCATCTGGACCAGAGGGAGTTTCCACTTATGAAAATCCAGAATAATTTAAATTTGCAAATTTCTCCCATTTCTCTAATGTTTCTTAGCCGAAGACCATCAAACTTCCTTGGCTTGCATATTTTTCCCATGCCACTTTATGTTGTTGCCTTTCCGTATAAAATTAGCATAAAGTTTTTATATCATTTGAATAGCTTTGATTGGAATATTTTATGATTGAAACCTGTAGATGATGTAGCAGTGATAACTGTGTGTGTTAATTCTAATATGCCAACTAGGGATAACAACTTGCTTGACCACCCATCTAAGTTGCTATGAATAATGTCATATAACCTAGTGTAGTCTCTTTCAGCAAGTAGATTAGAGCTAAGTGAATTCATTAAATTTGAGATTTTTGAGGATTTCACAATTCTGTTGTTACATCCTTTCAATACAAAAAACATTGAAAATTTTGACAGGAGGAGGCGAAGGTTTGCGTCGGCTTATTTCCAACAGCTTTCGACGGACCGTCAGCGGCTGTTCGAAGCCGTCAGAAATTATCGAATTATACGCCAGCCGAACCTTTTTTCCATTTCTCTCTTCCTCCTATTTTTTATAGCATACGGGTTTTCAACCCTACCAGCCGTAAATTCGGTTTTTTGGCCTCCAAACATTGTTTCTTCGCCTCAATCCTCCCCAGCTTCAATTCCGACCTCTAGAGCAAACAATTTGAGGTATAATCTCTTTATTTGCATAATTATCATTTTTTTTACCTAAAACTATACATGCTTAAAATCGAAAATTTGAGTTATCTATTGATTGTAATTGGTTCCAATAACATTGTTGTGGGTAGTAGCATCCTATTATATGCATATTTCATGTGATATAGTGAAATTGAAAATTTTATATGCATGTTGGGTTATATGTGCATATGTCCCCGTTAGCTTGGTTTTGAACGTTGTACAAATTTTTTTTTTTTTTGGTGTGTGTGTGTGTACGTGCACCGTTTTGTACATGTGATTCTTGTATGGTGTTAGTTGTTATAGAAAAAACTGAATGCACCAGCTATGAATAGTACATTGTGCACGTTTTGACTTATGCACAAAAAAAAACATGAGTCCAAATTCTAACCGAGTCTATTGAAATGACAATAATAGTAAATTGGCTTTAAGTTGATTGATAAGTCGAACAAATGTGTTAAATTAAAATATTTTTGTGTTGTAGTAAAACTATATTTTTCTAGTAAAATGCACACATCTAATTGGCTAATGTCCCCGGAGTGTTTTCGGGCCCATCCGACGAGTGTTGTACATGATCGTTATATACGCAATCGTTTTTGTCAAAAAAAAAAAAAAAAAAAAAAAAACGGCCGTTTATACTCTTCTGATACAATATTTGTTGGATTTGTCCTTGTATTGGAGGGGTTGTAAACATAGTAAGCATTTACATTTTGTATGCTACTTCATTTCAAAAGATTCACAGAATTTCAGTTTAATTTATCTTATTGTTTTCTGGTACATGCATTTGTCTACAATACAGGAAACAGAAGGGAAATGCTGCCGAAATTTTATTGAATGTTTGAGACGAATAATATACAAAATGCAAATGTATATCGTGTTTATAATGGGAAGTGGGATGCGTGACCATATAAAAAAGTTACGTTAAAAAAAGTGTCATATTTGATTTTTTTTCATGAAATTGTTATTTGCTTTCAATCATTATATATACATGCCTTGACCATAAAAACAAGCTTTTTTGAATTTGAATTCTTGAAAATAAATATTAATTTTGAACTTATGACTAAATTTCTCAAATAGGAAAAATGATTGGTTATTTTGTTGATCAGAAGAGTTGGATGTACCAAAGAAGAGGACAAAGAGGTTCAATAAAAAAGATTGTTATAATGGTATACGTGTCTTTATTGAATTCGCTTTAAGTAATAACGGAAGCGATCCAGAAATTCGTTGTCCATGTACCAAGTATAGACATTTGAAGTACTTATTACCCAATATTGTGAAAGTCCATTTGTGCAAAATCGGATTCGTACCTGAGTATTATTTTTGGGATCGTCATGGAGAAGTTAACGAACAATACAGGTGTATTCATTAAAGATAACGATGATCCAGAAAATCACATAAATGATTTTTATGGCGTTTTACACAAATTTTGCAACTGACATATTTCTCACGACCTGCGGGGGAGGTGTTTCTATTTAAATGCAATTGGTTTAGCAGTGTTACATGTTTTGGGATTAATGTGCACAAGGATTAATCTGATTGAAATAAAGCATACATCGCACTATTACAAGTATGATCCTTTTGAACTAGCTAAACAAGCATTTCAAGTTTATTACGCTTCTTATCCGTCTTTAAAAAGAGATATAGCAGATTGGTCGGCAGTTTTAAAACGAAGGCCAGATTTACGTTCGACGAGAAGAATATTCTAGACGAAGGAGCCTATCAGGCAGATCTCGAGCAGAACAATTATTAATTGAAGACGATCATGCAGATTTTGGACCTGTGATCGATTAATCAAATGTTTTGGTAGAAGCGTTCGAGAGTGCAAAGGAAGATATCGCATAATATTAGACTGGTTCCGAATCAGAAGACGATGATGATTGATATAGATGATGAGTATTATCTTTCTAGTTGTAATGTGATTATGGAGTATACGACGTATATTTTGCAATTCATGTAACTATGTTAAATTTTTGAATATTATGATCATTATTTACATCTTTTATGTCATATGCAGTTTTTCCTATCTATTTGTCTTAAAATTGCAATGTAATATGTTATTCCTTGGAATATGAGGCCCAATCTAGTACAGGTATAAACAATTTTGTTTTCTTTTATGTCATTTGTTTAGCAATTTATATCGTTTGTGTAAGTTAACTGTAAAATAAATTTTAGTATCATGTTATTGTTATCTTTTAAAATGATTTGTATGTGACAAGTATGTCATCGAGAGAGAATTCTTTAGGCGATGGTTCTGGTCCATCGCAACACTCACAGCGTCCCGTCGTTTCCTTAATGCCTACGACTACGAGGTATAAATTATACTTTTTTTAACATGTCAATTTTTTTACCAACTATGCACTAATGTATATCATATTTAACATAGGGATTTCATTCTTCAACCTTCGAAGGTTATTTTAGATGTATCGAGAGTAACATACATGGCTCGGATGTTGGCATGTTGGCTGAAGTGGGATCTGATCCCACCTTATATTATAGAGGTCATTTGGAAAAATGTCCTTGTAAGTATTTTCTTATATATATTATTCTATTTTAAATTTATTAATCGTTGATATACTGTACATATTTTACTGCTATTGTTTGTTTAACGTGAAATATAGTCTGAGATGGATATACAAACCTATAACTTATAGCTGGCTCAGACCTATTGGATGTAGAAAATGAGATAGAATTATAAGGACGGCGTATTAACACTAAAAGAAAATATGAAAAAACCTAGTTGGATGGAAGCAGCCGTTTAAGATGGATTTCTTCGATATTGGGAGACTGATGAGGCGAAGGTAAGTGTACTATTTTTTTTAAATATAAAAAATATTTGCTCGATAAGTAATGTATTAAATTTTGAATGTACAGGCAGAGCCAGAAAGAAACTCTACAAATACAGTCACTCATTGAGGAGGATCTAAGTCATTTTAGCAGCATAAGCAAGAGTTGGTAAAATTTATAAATGCGACTTATAAAAAATTAATATGCTATATAATTTTGAATGTGCAATAATTGTATGTAATAATCGAATTCACGAGGCTGAGGGGATGATTCCAGTCTCATATATGGACGTGTTCAGTCGTGCGCTTGCCATCGAGCATGTTGATGCAGATGGGAACATCTCATATACATGATATGATGACAAATCTAGGAAGAGCCATGTAAGATTTCATTTTATGTAGAAGTATTTGTAGTAATTATTAAATTATAATAAAATAAGATATCATGATATTAATTTTATCTACATTTTTATTTGGTCTTGCAGGAGAAGTTTATGTAGCAGCGGCAGAAGCTACTAGCTGAGACTGGACAAGAGCAACTCACAACTAACGAGGAGGGCATTATATTTCAGTCAGTGATGGATCCAGCGACGCAGAACATGCGTTATGGCTTTGGAAATCAAGTGGTAAACGATTTTTCCCTTAGTTTAATTTTTAGTTTAGAAATAAAATAACTTTTACAGGCTAAGGTAATTAATATAACCGCGCACGATTAAAAGATTTTTAAATAATTGTTATATGCTAGCAGTTAGCAGAAACGGGGCGGACTGACTAGAGCTGATATAGACGCCGCAGAGATTGCGCAGTTGAGATCTAGGATGGCAGAGCTTAAGGACCAGAATCGCCGCCAAGCTATAGAGATGACTTAGCTTTTAGATCAGCGCTTGGTGGAGTTTGTGCAGCAGTGCGATCGCTTTCCCTCTTCAGCCGGTTCCGCAGATGATCAGTGATGGAGTGTTAGGTATGTTTTTTTGTTGGGGCACTGTACATATATGTGATTGTTGGTTGATATGACTATGTGTTGATATTTTGTATGTATTACGACGACAGACTTGTTGCGGTAGTCTTAATTTGTAAACCTGATGTTAGACTTAGTGTATTTATGTTATTATGATGGTAGACTTGTTGTCATTTGAGTTTATAGTTTAATTTATATTGTTTTTGTGTTTTTGATGATTTTTTTGAGTTAAAATTAGTTTTATTTTGATATTTGCTTGGTATATGGTGTGTTGGGATTGTACATTGTTACGGAGATGATGGTTTGAGTAGAAACCTATAGTTGGAAGGCTAAATAGCAGCCGAAATACAATTTTTTTTGTAGGTTTTTCGACGGCTTATAGGGTCACGAATCCGTAACGGTTTATTGACATAGTGCATGTAACAGTTCCCGACGGTTATCGCCGACCGTCATTAGCCGTCGGAAACCGACACCAATCGTTTTAAGTCATAGGAAATACAAATGACAGGCTATGTCAATAGTCATCGGAAACTCTGTTCCTTGACGCCCCTAAAGCTACGACTATTTCCGACGGCCGGAGACGGTTTTGAGCCGTCGGAAATAGCCTGTTTTCGTGTGGTGTTTGCTGAAGTACACCTTGCTTTTAACATCATTCACTTTTAGCCCAGCAAAAGCTTCTAGTTTTCCAAATAATTTGACAACTGTTTTAACGCTCTTCACATATGCATTTGCAAAGAAAAGTAGGTCATCAACAATATAATAAAAGAGTGACAGTAGGTTGGACTCTGTTAATGAGCTTGATATTTCCTTTTAATAGTTCAGAGTCCATTAAAACTGTAAAATATTCCATATCATGGGTAAAAACATATAGAGACAAGGATTCCCCTGTCTTATTCCGCTATTGCTGTGAATGAAGCCCTTAGGAAAAACTTTAATAAGGATAGAGAATGCGGCATTGCTAATGCATTCCTTGATAAGATCACATAATTTATGATTAAAACCCATCTCTAGCATTATATGAATGATAAATTTTCTATTAATTTTATCAAATGCTTTATGTAAATCAACTTTAATGCGCATGTATTTTTGTTTTTAAAATTAAATTTTCTAATCATTTCATGAGAAAAAAGGAGAGTTTTAAGACATTTACTAGGAATAAAAGCACTTTGCTTTTCAAAAATTAGAAACTTGAGAAAGACTTTCAACCTGTTGCAGAGAATGTTAGATATGATTTTATAAATGAAATTACAACAAGCAATGAGTCTGAAATCTTCTAAACTGCTAGGAATTTTTTCTTTAGGAACTAAGGTTAAAAAAGTACGATTTGTATTTTTAAGAAGTTTACCAGTTTTAAAAATTCTGAAATGACATCAAAAATTTGATTTTGAAGTTCATTCTGGTGTGTTTTATAAAACTTTTCCCAAAAGCCATTAGGCCCGGTGTTTTTGTCTATATTGGCATTGAAAATGATGTTTTTTATTTCCTCCATTTTAATGGGGGTAAGAAGAATTTCTTGACTATTTTTATTGACAATGTATTTAAATTCAATAAGGGGAACATATCAAAGTAAAAATTCAGAATTAAAGTATGAAATGACCTCATTTTCAATATAAATAGGGATCATTTATAACTTTACCATTCATATGCAATATTTTCCAATATCAGTCCTATGTCTTCTATTAAACATTTTGGCATAAAAATTTTTGTAGCCTCATCAACATATGTCAGCCAGTCAACCTTAGCTTTTTGCTTTAGTAGGACTGGAAATTTTTACCATATTACCACTTACCAGTCATTACCAACCACTACCAACGAAAGTGATACCGAACAATCGGTAACCAATTTGATTGATACGGTATGCCAAACCACATGAAAATATGCGGTACAGTAATAGTAATTGAGCATTGAAAATGGTAATTACCATACCTACCACATATATGTTTATTACATAACGAAGAATTTTTAATATGTAATGATTTAATAAATTACCGAGAAAAAAACACTATTACGATACAAGATTGAATGCAATTTTTATTATATACCTTAGAAGTGGTATAATTTAAATAGTATTTTTGTTCATCCATAAAGTTTTCATGTATATTTGACTACGTAAAATAAGATATGTAAATAATAATATAATAACAAAAAAATTAATATTTAATATTTTAAAGTGAAATGTTGTAAACAAAAAGATCTCATACTAGTGAATGGTAAAAACTCAATACCGACCACTATCAACCATTACCAACCATAAACCGAGCTATTGGTAACCGATTTTTTTGGCTGGTAATGGTATGATTTTTCTATTACCATATAAAGTCAGTACGGTAATGATTTTGAGTACAAAATTCCGGTACCGAATCGATTCCATCCCTATGCTTTAGATTAACTGTCTGTATATAAAGAGAATTAGCAAGAGTTTTCTGAGCTTTAAAGAAGGCACTAGCCTTATGAGGATTTGAGTTATCATCATCTAGTTTGTTCTGAAGTAATTCGCAGTACTCCCTTATTTGCTTTAGATCATTATTTCTTTTACATTTCTACCAGTTTTTAAGATTGTCTTTGATGGATTTGAGAGTTTTATTGAATTTGAATTGAGAAGACATGCCAACTTTTACAATGTCTTTATAATTTTTTCCAAAAGACCAGCCGTTTTATATATCTAAAAGGATAATTATTTTAAAAAGACTTATACTGAAAAAAGTGACCATAATTGGTGTGTGGTCACTACTCTCTAGTGACCTAGAGAAGAGTACTGCAATCATAATTTGTACATGTATTTACGGAGGATTGGTTAAGTAGAACACTGTCCAATTCGCAGCGAATGTTTCTATACTCACCCGATTTCCATGTAAATTTATTGCCAAATAAAGTGGGTTCAACTAAACTAAAATTTAGCAAGTTATTCAAAGAATCTAGTTTTCTTAAAAGAGATAGGATTACCCCCTCTTTTTTCCATAAGAGTGCATAACAACATTGAAATCACTAATTACCAGCCAAGGATTGCTAATCAATTTACTAAACTTAGTCAGTGTATTCCACAAGTAATTTCTAGTTTGTTCACTTTTAGAAGCATAGATTGTTATTTTAGTTAAGAAAGCACATTTATTTATGAATATATATAGTGAATGAACTGAAAATCAAGTTGGTAATTTATTAAAGCCCATGAATTTTGGATTCCATAAAATCCAAATTTTACCATTGCCTCCCTGACTGTTGTTATTTATGATATTCCAATGAGATAAGCATTTGACAAGATAATCATTTATCTTGGAATCATCTAACTTATGCTCTGATAAACCTGAAATTTCAGGTTTAAAAGAGTTGATTAAGTAAGATAAATACAACTTTCTTTCTGGCAAGTTTAATCTCCTAACATTCCAAGTAATTATCATCATTGATAAAATAACAATAAAGCATATTTAAAAGGATACTAATACTTCATCTAAACGCTTAAGTATTGTCATCCTCTTTGACACCCAATTTGCTGCCTCTTCTCTTGTAGGCAGTGCTATCTCTGATTCTGAGTTGATCAATCCATTTTGTGTTTCTTGAAATATACTTATTTCTGAAATCTGTTTGTTTAGCATTTTCTATTTTTTCCTTTTCAGTTCTTTAATCATTGAGGCTTTTATTTTTCCATACTTTCTTGATGTTGCATGTCTCAGTGTTATGTCCGAAGCACTTGCAATATGTGCATTCATGGGAGGATCCATTTGTATTGAATTTCTTGGACAACGATCTTCCCGTAATGCATTGCGATGTGAGCTTCTTTGGGAAGATTTGAGTCTGCCTTTTATCTCTACTAAAATTCTAACCAAGCTTAGCAGTTACATTATAAAGAACTTTCAACATGCCTGGTCAGATGTCATGCTCATGATATAAACATGTAAAAGTTCCTCCTTGGTTACTTTGATATTGTTTGTATCCCCTTTATTACAAGGATATATAGTTTGTATACCTTGTATGATAGCAAAAATCTAAGCATGCTCGTTTTACTGATATTATTATTTTTCCTCAGGTTAGTATTTATTTATTTATTTTTACATTCAGCAAGTTGATGATTGAGATGATTTTTCATTTGCAACTACTGGAACTGGTTTTATGATTTCGTTAAGTTCTTTTTCTTAAGTTAAGGTTAAAATGTTAGCTTTTCTGTAAAACCATGCCCATTCTATGTCTCACTCCAAAAAAATACAACTCATCCCACAGAGTGACGGGCAATGTTTTTATAACCCGGACGTGAATCGAACTGTGAGAACTCGAGGTCTAAGGTTTTGAAGTTCTGACCGATCGAACCGTCAGGAACTAAACAAATTAATAGTAAAATTTGGAAGTCATCTATTTATTCCCTAACATTAATAAATTGCATGATATGTTCAAATAGCAAGGGCACAAACAAATACATATTTTTAGAATAAAGTGGTAAAGTTTATGATTTTGATGTTGGAACAATTATGGTTTTTTGAAATATTTCAATTGTTCTTTTCAAAATTAAACAAACGATGAGAGATAATTACATAATGAGAACTAGGAAAAAAAGCCATGGTTTAACCGTGTAAAATTGAAGGTTGGACCACTGGTTTGAAGGTCCGACCAGGGTTCGTGCATGAATGAGGTCTGATTGAGTTCCGCGCCGTGATAATCCAAGGTTAAGGGTTATTCGAGGTCGGACCACGGCAAGGTCGGGTTATGGAAACTATGTTGAAGGGTGTATACAAGTTAGAAGGGAAAAAAGAAATGACTCCCTGATTTGCATCCGTTCTACTGTGAAAGGTGGCAGGCTTTTGATGTTAGTAGACTTCAAATAAATGGGCTTTGGGCCCAAGTGTAAATTTCCGAGTAAACAGGCTATTGTATCCTTGTAACAAATCATCAAAGAGAATAACATTACACAGTTAAATTTTTCTCCGGCCTAATGAAATACAAAGCTTTCTTCTTTCTCTAAATCTCTGCAATTCATATCAAATTAAGATCAAAGCTTCTACAGTTCTATTTTGGTATCAGAGCCGACTACTCTAATGACAAAATTCGATTAAGAAGTGTGTACAGTTGATACATTAGTTTTGTTTAAGTTCCATCAGAGAATCATCATCATTAGAAAACTGAAGAATCTTCATCATTTGGAAACTCATCAGAGATTGAAGAATATATTCATCTGAGTGTTAGCTTGAATGCAGAATCACTGTGCCACGTCATTACTCTGGCTACATCACCAACTCTGAATTTAAGTTTTATGAAAGCAAGTCTGAAATCTTTGCAACTGATCTAGAAAACTAAGAATTGTTCACAGTCAAAAAAGTGCAACTCAAGAAAGTCCTTAGAAACATTTTCTTTGAAAACTCAAAAAAAAAAAAAAAAAAAAAAAAAAAAAAAAGGAACTCTTCATTTGAAATCAATCAAAATTGCATCTAAAGTTAACTGCAAATCTCAACTCAAAGCAGCAAAAATTATCAATTTTTACCTTCCTATTTGTGTACCATCATAGTTGTTGCATTCATGGTTCAAGATAACAACTCAACAACTTTTGTTAACGCTGGTGCAAGCTAAACTTTCAACGCTGAGCAACTTGTTAAGACAATGATCAACCCATAAAGTCAGCTTATCATTGTTCATCTTGATGAAATAACCATCTCCCCTGGAAGCTTCAAGTTGAAACAATAATCCAAGGATACAAACGTGAAGGGTATGTTCTTAGAACTAATCCAACACCACCAAGTTTATCACTGACACATCAAATAACATTGTCAGTAATGAAGAATACATAAAATTTCATAGACAAGAAAGGCTAATTAATGCATGACTATATCTTCTATAACCCCAAATTGGCTAACTCAAGTTATAGGTTGCAAAACTGCAAATAAGACACGGTTTACTGCTGAAAAGACGTTTAATACTCAATTTGCAGCCAAGGCATTGTTCTATAAAAGATAACTGTAGAATTGCAGAAAAGATAATATGAACATGAGAGAATACTTGGCGAATGTCAAAAATATACGTGATATGCTAAAGGCTGTTGGAAGCAATGTTTGGGAATCTGAACATGTATTGTGTTTGCTCAATGGTCTTGGAGATGAATAGAAGCTGTATTAGCCATCATAACATCTCAAAAAACCACCCATCCTCTAGATGATGTTGGTGCCGTGCTTCTTGCACATGAAGCAAGAATAGATTACAAGAAGTCAACTGATGCAAATTTCTTTTTAAACTATGTAGCAAACAACAGAGGTAAATGACAAAATTATAACAGAAATAATTTATAAATCAGAGAGGTGGTTACCCAAATACAGGAAGAGTAAGAGGCGGGGGAACTCCAACAACAAATCGTAGTTGTCAGATTTATGAAAAGATTGGTCACACTGCACTGAAATGCTACTTTCAGTTCAACAAAAAGTATGTCTCAAATCAGAGTGATAACAGTCAGAAAAGCGCTAACCCAAACCAAATATGGTTCAGACACAAAATGTTTCAACTACTCAAGTAAATAACAAAGGTTACAATCAAGCATAGAATGCTAGAGCAGAGCATATTCAAGATAACAGTTGGTACCAAGATTCAGGAGCAACAAATCACACGAATAATTAGTTGGATGATCTCAATCTTAGAAACAAGGAGCACAGAGGTAAATAGTGAATAAGCAAGGGAAATGGTAAGTGTATCAATATTTCTTATGCTGAAAATGCTGCTATATATAGAAGGCAAAAATAATTATTTAAATGAATTATTAAGGGTACTAAAAATTAAGAAGAACTTGATGAGTGTATCATAGTTTGCCAAAGACAATAATATGTACTTCAATTTTTTTTTTCAAAATTGTTAACGATATTTTTCGTCAACACCGGAGATAGGTCTACGTAAGTGGACCTAAGGGGAAAATAGGTTTATTTAGCTTTTACGAGTTTGAGTTAGTTCACCGTTTTCTAGATATCAAGGTTATGAACCTGAAAGATTAGTTACTCTTCCCTCAATGGGGAGAGCATCATGCTTAAGCGACTCAAGAACCAATAATTATTTTGGGATAAGGGTTCCCTAAACACAACCCTCGTTAAGGGTTAAATGGCTTGATGGAAGGGGTTTCACACTGATCCTGTGGAAGGGTTTAGGCTTGGGAATGAACTTGTAAGCATGTAGAAAGCACACAACAGATAACACCGGTAATAACTAACAAATCACATGAGAGACTCATAAGAAAATGTTCTAAGTATTGATCCACTCTTTATTGATCTTTTATTTAGAATATAGAAGTGATTACAACCAAAATCCCCAATTTGATTTAGGAATTAGGGTTTACATTAGATAAAAGAGTACAAGAATGAGAATGAGAAAATCACCCCGAAAATGAGACCTTTGGGGTCTTATTTATAGACAAATCAGGACACCTTTTGCTATTAGGCCAGCAATGCCCCATGTCGGCTGCTTTTCTATTTGGTTCCAGAAGTACTAGTTGTCGACCGCCTTTTCTTTAGGTTCTTAAGGATTTTCTTACAACTTCTTGAGGTGTCGGCTGTAGCTCTTGGGGGAATGGTCCCGGTCTTTGGAACTTTTGGCTAATATTATGTCTACCTTCTTTGTATTGCTGATGAACCTGACGGTGTGAATAGCTCTCGGAAGGTCTCTGCTTCCAGGTGTAGGCTTCCGGTCATGGGTTCATGGACTTGTCGCTAACACTTTGTGTAGCTTGCCTTTGTGATTGAAGTGAAAGGTTGTCGGGTTTGCCACCCCTGCCGGTATCGACACTAAGCAGATTAGTGTGGATAGCTTGTCTTACTTTGGGGGTTCTGGTTTGACTGTCGGTAGACTTTCGGAGTGTACCCTTGCTTTTCTAGGAGGTTTCTTCCGGTTCTTTATTAGTTGTTTTTAGTGTGGCCTTCTGGTAATCATTTACTAGAGGTCTCGTTAAAAGGCATCCGGATGATTCCCTTATACTTTTGACGCTATTGCTTCTTGATGTATGGGTATTAAGCGAGTTAATACCGATAGCCTCTCTCATCCTTTTAGGTCCCGATTGGTAGGAATCTTAGTCTCCCTTTTTACCGGCCTCCAGTCTTGGATGACCTTCTACCGACCGTGCCGGCACTACCCTGTCGGTATCCCCTTTCGTATAGATTCTGAGCTCTTTACTTCGATGATGGTGCTAGTTGCACGGCTTTCAGACTATTCCTTTCGGTTGTAGGCTTTTCCTTGCGCTGGGCTTTTATTCACGAAAGACTCCTCTTTGCTTATGGCAATCTGCTACGCCTTCACCGCCAGCCTGTTCTGGATGCCTTATTTTGGGTAGTAACATTCCCCCCCCCCCCTGTGAAGGGATATTTTCGGCTTTTCACGTCAAAATTTGATGTCTATTCGGCATACCAGTTTTGGGCCTCTTGGTATCCTTCGATCACGTTCGTTGACGGGCTTCCATCTGTACGATCCAAATTTGCAGGGAGATTTATTCTTTTTCTCCGCCTTCCACCTGCATATCAAATTCTCGAGCCAGATGATCACTTCTTTAAAGAACTACCCAAATTTTCTTTCTCTGGATTCCGAATTTAATTTTTTGTAAGTATTCTTTATCCTCATTTCAATTTGTAATCTGAATTATTCATTTGGATCGATCTAGAAAATCGATCAAGATTTTGCTATACTTAATACAGGTTTAACCCATAGTAACAATTTCAATAATAATTAATGGCTGGAATGATAAGTTATCCACTGACTAAATGCATATTTTAAGAACTTCAAGACGTAGAATTGGTTATGTAAAGAGGAGTTAACTTAATTATGATATAAGATGCCACGTCTCCGGTACGAACTAGTTCAATCACCATCGCTATTATTTTGCTTTGCTTCCGGTCTTGCTGACACTGTTATTTGTACTTATTCAACTTCCGTTTTGGTGCGCCGGTGTTTGTTTGAGAGTGTCAAAAAGGTTTTGCATCTTAATTCCACAGTATGCTTCGATTTTTTAAATTAACTCGTACTGGAATTGGGAACTAGTTAAGCTTTTAGGTGGTGACACCAGACTATTTGGTTTTAGTTGAATGAACATGTTGTTTCATTAACGACTTGATTTTCCCACGCATAAGCCCTTCGTCTTTTTATTTAAATTTCGACGTTGGGATAATCAATTTCGTTATCACCAAAGGCCTACATAAATAGGATTAACCAAAAAAATCCATGACTAGACTGCTACATGATAACCTAAATCCTGGATATCAACAAGTCGTACTGCTAAGCTGATCTATTTATGGATGTCATATGCATTTTTATGTAAAAAGAATGCAATGCTAGTCACACATGTTATGAAATTACATCACCTGGAAGCATTATGTCTAGTAAAAAGATCCCTACTAAATTAAAGACTAAGGGGTCCAGTACTCCAAGGGCTAAAAAAGATTTTGCTCAAAGCCTTCTTTAACCACTTTTCAAGATAAGATGAAAACCATTCTCGACAGTTTTGGAATAGATGGCATTGTTGCTTCTCCCCAGGATCCTCTTCAGAATCCTCCCGAAGGGTACTTTGCGTATTCGGCAATTCACATTTGGCACGATGGTTTCCTTCCTTTTCCACCCTTTTTGTTCAGGCTTCTGTGTGACTTGGGAGTCTATCCTATCTAGATTTCGCCCAACACTTATACCTTGCTTTTATACTTAGTGTACTAGTACTTGCGTCAAATCAACCTTATCTCAGCCCGAAGCTTATTCGCCACATGATACGATTCTCCAAGAGTGCAGAGTCACCTGTCTGGTGCAAGAACTCTATAAGGAGGCTGATAAGCGATAGTATTTGCAAGACTAAGCCTTGGAAGGATCAATTCTTCCTTGTTAAATGTCCTCTAGGTGTTTTGGGAAAATTTGTCGAACATGGTAAGTTTCTTATTCTTTGTCAACAATTGCATTATGCTTATACCCCTTGTTTTGATCTTTGACTTTTCATAGAGCCTCCTTCCAGAAGCGCAACTTTGTCGGATGAGGAGAACAAGTTGTTAAGGCTATTTTTAATGCATCGGAGAATCTTAAGCATCAGTCATCTTTGCTCACTGTCGATGTGGTTCGTCAGTATGGCTTTCTCCCCCTAGGACAGAAGATTCTGGGACAACTACCCTTTCAATTTGTTGGCTCCAAGGGTTTATCACTGACTTCAAGCACGTTTAATGCAACATCTCCTATATTCCCAGGTATTTGAGATGGAGTAGTATGGCTTTTTGTGCAAGACCTTCCCTTTTCCCACATTGGCTTTCTTATCCTCATTTTTCTGACATAGCTTTCTTTGTTCAGGATCCGCGGCTTCTGCAAGCACTTCTACCCTTGATGCTTTTATCCACTCTAATGCTATGGTTTTAAAGAGGCTTTCTGGTTCCACCATGGAGCCATTGCCCAAAAAGTCGAGGTATGAAATGGTGGTCCATTTTTCCAAATATGTGGTTACCATGACTAGAACACATACCATTTCTGACTCTGCTGCTTCCAATGTCGATAAGCATATTGACATCGATTTTTCCATTGAGACTTCTCCAAGAGGAAAGACTATGAGTGATTCTACATCACCCATTCTTCCTAGGGAACTAAATGTTGAGGGGCGTAGCCCATTTATGCCTTCATCTTCTCAGCAAGCCATTTTCCCTGCTTCTCCTCCATCGGCTTTGGATTTTGATAGGCTTGTGGGTCTTGCTCTCTCATTTCCCGAAGTTGCCAGTATTTTACAGTCTTCTTTGCTTTTGGACTTGGAGGATTTTTATCAACAGCGAATCAAAGACCAGCTTTTGGTACTAATTTGTTCCCTTTATATTGTGTTAGTGTCATATGGAACTCAATTCATTCTCTTTCTTATTTCTCATGTGATAAAAAGCTGGTTCTTATCTAGAGGAATGGCTTCCTCATCTTCTGCTAAGGTTTCTCCTCTTAAAGAGGAGAATAAGACATTGAGTGATAAGGTTGACGCCATGTTGCGAGAGAAGGTATAAAACGACAGTGAGTGTGAGAGATTAACGACCTTGCTGAAAGAGGAGAAGGAGGATAATGATGTGTTGTCGAAGCAGGCTGAGAGTTTCAAAAAGGAGAAGATGGAAATGGAGATTGATCATGCTGTTGAGATAGATAGATCGAACAACAAGCTTTCTACTACCAAGCGGATAATTTATAAAACTAGTGACAGG
This sequence comes from Allium sativum, assembly GCA_030737875.1. Lineage (NCBI taxonomy): Eukaryota > Viridiplantae > Streptophyta > Magnoliopsida > Asparagales > Amaryllidaceae > Allium > Allium sativum. The sequence goes on along the minus strand of CM060910.1, from coordinate 991,855,988 downwards.
ATATCTGACTTTTTTAAGGTCCACCTTCATGATATCATGATGGAGTGCTATGAAGATGCTATCATCCTTGCTTATTCTGACAATTATAAGAAATTACCAGAAATTGACTTTGCTTTGGCGCCCCCTTCCGCCAAGACTAGAGTTTTGGAGAGAATTCAACAAGTTAAGCGAGAGGGTAAAGGCCCTTCTGAAGGACAAGATAAAACCAGAGTCTTTTTTGTATATTGAGGTGTTTCTTGAGGATTCCGGCGATGAGGAAGAGGAGGATTGGACTGGTTACGAGGGGACATGAGGAGATGAAGGTCAGCGAGAGGAGCCTGGTATGGATGGCGGAGATTTTCTTTCTGTTGCTGAAGGGGCCATCACTGGTTCTTAGAGCACCCAATCTATCCGAGATACAATTTCCATTCTTCCCAAAGAGGGTGGCTCCTTGGATCCAACGGGTAAACAAGTCTCCTCCTAACCTATTATTCTTGCTGCACATGTATGGCTTTCACTTTCAAAATGTTTCTTTCCTTCATGATTTTGTGTTAATAACTAGTTTCCTTGTGTCCCGGTAGCCCCTTGCCTCCCAGCAGAAGTGAACCACAATAATGTCTTGTATTCATCGCTTTTGGCAACTAAAAAACTTTTGAAGGCTTTTTTTGTAGACATTCGAGTCTAAATAGAAAGGCGTAGATGTTTTTGTAGAACATACTCTTAATCTTTCTGTGACTTGTGGTTTAATTCTAATGATATTGTACAATCAAGCATGTTGTATTAGTATGTGTAATATGGATGATATGTGTACTGGCCAGTGGATTTGTGCTATTATAATTGTGCGAATATGTATGTTTGTCGAAATGATTTAGTATTTGTATGATATAAGTTTACGTGGTTGTTTTTCCTCTGATATGCATGATACTATTAGTGTCACTATATGACAATTAGATTTTACACATGTCTATCTTTCATTTTATCTGTGATTAGGAGGATCAATTACATACTCCTCTTTCTCAATTCAAGGGAGAACCCTTGGCCATCTCCAGTCGTAAGGATATTTTCGATGACATGCCTCTCTCGGGATGGAAAAAGATGTATTATCAACAATAGATAACTATTAAAAGTTTTGAGGAACAAGTATCCTATTTGGAGAACCAACTAAAGGAGAAAAATGAGAACATTCACGAACTGCAATGCCAGTTAAAGGTTAGCCCTTATACTAGCTCAGATGCGGAGATAGGTAAATTATACCACCGAAATGACTAGTTAAAGATAGAGCTGAAGAAAGCAAAGGTTGGTTACACCTCTATATAATTTGCTTTACAGAATCCTAACTCGGATTAACGAACTTGGTCGCCTCAGGTCTTTTGTGTGCCAAAATGTGACATTTCCCTTAAGTGTTTTGAATGTTGGACCTTAAAAAAAACAGTAGTTATGTGTATGGGATAGTTTATGACACAATGGTATATAAACATGTTTGTGTGTCTTGTGGGTGTCAACTGATATGTGGTATTCTTTTTTTTACTAGAAGACGTTTTCTTTTTCCGGAACCTTAATGTACGACTTTACATAAATCTAATGCACCTTGCTTAATTCATAAGGCATACATAATGCATCGCACGCTTTTGCTGAAATAAATAGCATCATGGCATTGCACGCATGAAATAATCACTGAGTTTACTTATACTTTTCATGCTAGTAAAAGTTTTCAAGTGTGATAGATATTTCTAGAGACTCCCCCTCCTGAGAAAAGAAAATTTTATCCTAGGTTTTATGGAAGGGAATTTTAGACATACGCTTGAGCTTCCGCCCGAATATGTATTCTAGTGTTGTACGAAGATGTGCATTACATATATATTTAGCATAGTAAGTAACGAATTAGACGAATGCTTGCGTTAAGGAGTCTTCCCTGAGCAATATAGTAGGTTCTTGCTTTCACTTGGGGACCTTTCAGGTAATCGGTCTTCAGCCGTTAGATCGATTATATATCCCCTTCCAAAGGGTTAGAGCTTCACGATCCAGATTAGGGTATCAAGATTAGGTTTCCAAAAATCATCCTTTAACAGTGATAGGATTTTGATTCACTTCTCGGATTAGGGTGCAAGACTAGGAATCTGTTTCCGATAGTAACGGAAATATTGTCCCTAATCAGATTCAGATTATTAGAAAAATCAAATATCTTATTTCGATCACAGCTAAGCTTTTGAACCGATCTAGAATCAACTATTTAAGATAGGGGCAGAGATTCGGTTCCTGCCTTATTTGAGGCCTGAATCACCCCAGATTTGGGTATTTAAAGATCGAAGACTAGAATCCTACTTTTGGTATTGACATAATTCCCGAACCAACCCTTATTCGGGCATTTAGAGATTGAAAACCAGAATTCCACTTCTGGTATTAATAGAAGCCCCGAACCAACCTTTATTCAGGCATTTTAAGATTGAAGACCAGAATTCCACTTCTAGTATTAATAGAAGTCCCGAACTGACCCTTGTTCAGGCATTTTAAGATTAAAGACCAGAATTCCACTTCTGGTATTAATTTTTCCTTACCCCCTTTGGGTTTGATTTATGAAGCAGAAGTTGTACGTGCTCCTTGAGACACTCTCTGGGCTTTTGGTTATTAAAGAAGAGGATGTACGTGCATTGTTGTCCACTCTCTGGGCATGTGCATCCGGTGCGCTTGGCTAGCTTATCCACAAGCAGAGTCTAAGGACTTACCCGACCTCCCTCCAGGAGGCTCCTAATCCTGACCATTGTAGGCGATGATAAGGTCTTAGATGCTTAAACCGGGCCATCGTAGATGCAGAATTAAGGCTTACTATTTTGATGCTCTATCTTGACCATCGTAGGCGGTGACAGAGGCTTACACTCCACCCCCTCCAAGGTGTGACCTATCCTGACCATCGTAGGTGATGATAAGGGTTTTCATTCCCTTCTATGGGTAACGCGGAACATAAGTAGAGATAGGTTGTGCTTTTCTACGAGCAGAGGTAGGGCGTTCTTAGTTTATAGCAGAGACAGGCGTACTCTTCTACGAGCAGAGACAGGGCATGCTAATTAAATGCTCCATCATGACCGTTGTCGGTGTGGGTCGGAGGCTTACGCTTTTGATGCTTTAACCCGGCCCTTTCTGATTTGGGCGCGAAGAAAGGCTTACATACTACCCCCTCCAGAGGGTGCCTTTCCCTGGCCCATTTGGCAGTGAAAAGGGTTTTCATCCATTTGATTTGACCCGCCTTGGGTTATTTCGAACTTTAAGAGGGTTCTTGCACCCTTATCCAGGTAGACAATCTCTTTCTCAAAGTATTTCTTGCTATAGGTAGCTATATTTTCTTTACATATCTATGTAACTTTCCTTGGCTTACGAAGTTGGTGATCACCCCTTCTAAGACTCGGCAATGGTTATTTTCATGTCCATTCATCATATGGTAGTAGCAATAATATTCTCCCAACTTGGCTTCATTCTTGGGTTTCTTCCTTAATGATGGCCAAAGTTCAACTCATGTTTAGTTAGGAAGTAGATACCCTCGATTGATGTAGTGAGTTCACACCCTTTCGATAACCTTGACTCAAAGGCTTTCTTCTGATGTTGCAACTTAATCTTCTTACCACTCGATTCCCTTTTCTTCCCATTATTTTCAAGTTTTCTTTTAGCTATATCTTGACGCAAGGGTGTGCCTCTTTCGTATTCTTTTGTAGCAAAGTGAGTGGAACCACTCTCGATTTCCCGTTTGAATATTGTTTCTTTAGCTTGCGCTTGAATGGCTTTCTTGATATGAAGAAAGAGGTTATATCCTTTTGTTGTGGGATTGCCTAAAGCAAAGATTGGGGTCGGTCCCAAATGGAAAAAGTTAATGCTCCAATGATCAAGATCATAAGGCTCTACGTCTTTTTCCTTATCTTGAATACACAAGGCTTCCATCCTAACCTTTTCGACCATCCATGGCTCATTAACGCTTGTTGCAACCATGAGAAACTCATTAGTTACTCGTACAGACCTTCTATTCATGGTTTCTGCTTCTTCAAAGCTTAGTCCAACCGGGGACGGAACAACACAGTTAGATATGACGTAAGGTTAACCACAAGGTCGGAGGTTCAAGCCCTCCTTCTAGCGCCAAAATGTTAACGATATTTTTCATCAAAACGGAGATAGGTTTATGGAAGTGGACCTAAGGGGAAAATAGGTTTATTTAGCTTTTATGGGTTTGAGTTAGTTCACCGTTTCCTAGATATCAAGGTTTTGAGCACGAAAGATTTACTCTTCCCTCAATGGGGTGAGCATCACGATTAAGCGACTCAAGAACCAACAATTATCTTGGGATAAGGGTTCCCTAAACAGAACCCTTGGTAAGGCTAAATGGCTTGATGGAAGGGGTTTCACACTGATCTTGCATAAGGTTTTAGGCTTGGGAAAGAACTTGTAAGCATGTAGAAAGCACACAACAGATACCACCGGTAATAACTAACAAATCACATGAGAGACTCATAAGAAAATGTACTAAGTATTGATCTACTCTTTATTGATATTTTATTTAGAATATACGAATGATTACAACCAAAATCCCCAATTTGATTTAAGAATTATGGTTTACTCCAGAGAAAAGAGTACAAGAATGACAATGAGAAATTGCCCCGAAATTAGACCCCTGGGATCTTATTTATAGATAAATCAGGGCCGCTTTTGCTATTGGGCCATTAATACCCCATATCGGCCATTTTCCATTTGGTTTCGGAAGTACTGGTTCTCGACCTCCTTTTCTTTAGGTTCTAAAGGCTTTGCTAACGTCTTCTTGAGGTGTCGGCTGTAGCTCTCGGGGGAATGGTCCTAATCTTCGGAATTTTTAGCTAACATTATATCTACCTTCTTTGTATTACTGATGAACCTGGCGGTGTGAATAGCTCTCAGAAGGTCTCTGCTTCCAGGTGTAGGATTCCGGTCATGGGTTCTTGGTCTTGCCGCTAACACTTTGTGGAGCTTGCCTTTGTGATTCAAGTAAAAGGTTGCCAGGTCCGCCACCCCTACCGGTATCGACATTAAGCAGATTAGTGTAGATATCTTATCTTTCTTTAGGGGTTCCGGCTTGACTGTCGGTAGACTTTTAAAGTGTACCTTTGCTTTTCCGGGAGGTTGCTTCCAGTGCTTTATTAGTTACTTATTAGAGTGGCCTTCCAGTAATCATTTACTAGAGGTCTCGGTAAAAGACTTCCAGATGATTCCCTTGTACTTTTGATTCTATTGCTTCTTGATGTATCGGTATTAAAAAATTAAAACCGATAGCCTCTCTCATCCTTTTAAGTCCCGATTGGTAGGAATCTTTGTCTCCCTCTTTGTTGGCCTCCGGTCTTGGATGACCTTCAACAGGCCATGTCGGCACTACCCTGCCAGTATCCCCTTCCGTATAGATTTTGATCTATTTACTTCAATGATGGTGCCAGTTGCATGGATTTCAGACTGTTCCTTTAGGTTGTCGGCTTTGCCTTATGCCAGGCTTTTATTGACGGAAGACTTCTCTTTGCTTGTGGCGATTTGCTATGTAACACCCCATAATTTTAATGAACATTATAACGATAAACTAAAGAATACTTAATTAAATACTGGGGATTAAGTAAAACGGACTGCGCCATTGTGTTCGTCTCGGAATTTTGCTTAAGATAGACTCCGAGTTTGCGTAAAACGAACAACGCATGAAGAATTTATTAAGCCTAGAAGTTTATATACGCACAAGAGAATTGTATATATACAAAAAAATCAAAATTTTCAAAAAAATTCATGACAGCGAAGTGGGAAGGCTTGGGCTCGACCTGAGACCCGTCTGGGTTGACCCCGGGGTAGACCCAGGGTGTTTGGGGTTAACACCAAAAGGGGGGGTCGACCACTATATAGATGTGGACAGAATTCACTTTTTGAACATGGACTTGTTTTGTGGCTTGGTTCGTTGGCTTTAGGATATAAATAGGACCCTATTTCTATTGTTTTTACATATAAAAAACAATGGAGATAACAAGACGTTGCCCCAGCTTAGATTGAGTTAACCTATTTCCTTCAACAACAGCCTATACGCATACAAGAATTTATTCTACGGCTTCAGCCTATAATTCTCTGTTCTTTAGATCCATTCCTTATAAGTTCATGTCATTTTTAGATATAAACATTTAGCAAGTAATTTTGACATGTTTATAAATCTAGATCTAAACCTATGCCTGTTAAGAATCTGATTCATACCTAAAACAGATCTTCTATCACATGTACACCTGATCTACTGTTTTGTCCTCATATGCCTATTTCTATCACCATATGCATGTTCTGTTATTATGCCCAATTTTATCATCTTATGGCTATTTCGTTATTATTCCTATGCATGTTCTCTTCTCTCCCTCTTTCCCTTTTTATTTTTGTAGCCAGGCAACCTTCGAGCCTAGGCCTATCGCTGAAATATGCGAACGGACAAAATTGAGAACGGTTGGGAATGACAAATTGGGGCATAACTTGTATTTTTAAACATGACTGGGATTTGGGGCATAACCCATACTATAATGTAAGATTAAACTTAGGGTATATGTTATACTGTGAATTATGACTGTAATTTAGGGCGTATAAATCTGTAGGATTATTTTAAGATTTAGCAAAGCATGATAATGAAGCTGTAAGTAACCTGCTATAACTTGCGGAGATGTTTAATCTATTAAAATGATTAATCTGCTGAAATTTGTTGAAACAGAATACTGCAATTGAAAAAACCTACGATGAACATGAATAATTGTTTAAGAATGAATATGCCTAGATTTACAATAAATAAAAATTGTAACCACACTTAGACACGAGGTTAGATTACACTTGTGGTAGAAGCTTGCCTGGAGCTGCCCGACAAATCCAACATCCACAAGCGATTAATCTTATGTGAGGGGTCTAGTGCTTAAATATACATGTAACGGTGCTAAGACACGAGTTTAAGTCCAGCTTATGGTAGAAGTCTACCCGGAACCACCCGACAAATCCAGCATCCACAAGTGGTCAGCTTAATGTGAGAGGTCTAGTGCATAAACATATATGAATATATGTATATAAAAAGTTAGAAATAAATGGTACTAATTTTGATTAATGGAAAATAATCGGAATAAACGGGGCAAGAACAACCTATTATAATTAATTACATTAATGAGAATGTTATATAATAGATAGGTTTGTCCTAGGGATAAGTGAAAATAATAACATAAGTTATAATAAATGGAAAGGAAACTTATTAGTAAACCTTAGTTAAGAGAACTAAGTTAAGTAAACAACAATAAGTTGTAATGACAGTGTAAGATAGAATTATGATTAGAAAGAACGAGATTAATACTTGAGGTATAATAAGTTATATTTAATCATAAATAATAAATGACATGTTAAACATAGAACATGTGAATTGAGATGAAGTATACTTAATTACATATTAAGTAAAACATGTTATTGTAACTTTGGAATCAGACAATGAATAATATAAAGGGATAGTAGATTACTTTCGTTAATTACAATCCTGAGATAAGAGATTGTAAATTACTTTCGTTAATTACAATCTAGAGAATAACATGTGATGGGCTTATTAATAAACTTAAATGGATTAAGTTATATAAATAAATATATATATATATGAAATTAATGACCAAGCGGAACTTGGTAACTTGAAAAGAAGTCAATGTGAATGGGGATAACCTATTAACCTGTAATATTTAACCTGTTTAAATCTATTGGGGTTACATGAGCATGTCAAACTGAGTAGGGGTTAAGTAAACTTGCTTGAATCAGTGGGGGTTAAGTTAATCTTGTTAAATCTATGGGGGGTAATATAAGCCCAACAAACTTAACCTGTATTATATGTTGGGGTTGTGCAACCTTGTTAAACTGTTAGGCATAACCTATCAAAATCCTAGTAGTGGGAATGCAATCCCAGGGGGTAGCTTTTATCATCTGCTGTGTGGGACCCGTATTAGTCAGTAGCCCACTTGGTATCAAACGGGGAACCCCGAACTAGGTCGGGGCCAGGGCATGCTTACTGAGTTGATTGTAAGAGGTTCATATAGGTAGAGGTGTTGGCAGTGCATAATCCAATGGAATCATGTGCGTGCATGGGTCTGGCTTGCTCGGGAAAATTAAGATGCCGTGACATTAGTAGATATGGCTGTGCATCTTTAAAGTAACGGGATTGCCACTTTAGGAAGTGATAGATCCTACGGTGGGGCCAACACAGGGTATCTACGGGATAGGTAGAAGATCGTTTGGGGGCAGTAATTAGGGTACATCTAGTCTTGCTTGTTTAGGGGCCCGTTATTATCGTTGGGGGTAACACCTGTCATTTCTGTTGGGCTACTTGTTAATATTGTTAGGGGTACAACTCATCACTAGAAGTACACCTAAGTTTACCATCTTGTTCTTTTTGGGATCATTTTGTTCTTGTTATACTAGTATTGGTGCAGAGAAAAGTACTTGAAAAGCGCAATATATTTTGTTCTGTTTATCCTGCTCAGTTTGTTATACCTGTCTTATGATGTTGTTATCTCTCTCCCATCCAATTTATATGCATGCCATGATGCTTTTACTTATTTATATGCTAAAAGTAACTAGACTCGCCAGACTTTATGTCTGACCCATTTTGTTTCCTTTCTTCTGTTTCTCCCCCAGGTTCTCAGGGTGGAATACTCAGGCATGATTTGGATTCTCTCTTTCATTCTGCTTGGAGCTGCGTAGATGTACCACTTTGATTTCCTATCTTCTCGGATATGGCTATATTTTGGGGACTATGCTTATTTTGATGATTTTAGTACAAGATAGAAGTTTTAAATTGATGTAATGGGTTTTCTATATTTCAGACTTATGATGTAACCGGGTTTTGGACCACGATGATTTCTATTTAATAAAGTTTTAAATTCCACTGTTATTTTATATCTGTCTTGCGATGTTTCTGTTTCTGTTTACCTATAACGCTTCACGAAACTTAATGCATTCTAATAAAGAATGACATTAATGGACGTGGGGTGTTACATTTGGTATCAGAGCTGAAGGTTACCAGATCGGATAAAAGATTTTGAAAATTGTTTTCAAAAGTTTTTAAAAGAAAGCATTTTCAAAAGAAAAGTCTGTTTTGAAAAATATATTCCCCAAAGCCATATGAAATATCTTTCAGTTCTCCACTTGAATCCCTTCTCCTTTTCTTTTCAACATGCATGGGGAACCAATTCTTCCCGAAAGGTATCCCCATTGCAACATGGTTCCGTAGGTATGTTAAAACTATGGTACATGTCGAAGGTCAAGGAAGTGCCTAACCTCCATATGTAGCCGCAGTAGTTCTGCATGCGGCTAATTTTCTTTCAAACTTCATAAAGATTTCTGTGCGATGGAGGCAACATTCGAGAGACTTGTTAACATGTTACACATGGATGGTAAAGAGGAGAATAAGGGAGTTAAGGCTGAGTAGTACAGATCAAGGATGAGAAAAATGGTGGCTTAAGAAGGGAACATGGATGGAAGAAGGAAAGCCTAATAAAGTTCAAATGAAGATAAGAAAGTTTCTGTTGAAGGTTTAATTTCTCTTTCCAATCGTCCTGTTAGGACTCTTTTTGATTTTGACACTTCACATTCTTTTATATCTGGTTTTGTGGTTGAGTCTCTGCATCTTAGTGCTAGTATGGTTTTGGATCCCGTTGTTGCCTCAAACCCCGTTGGGGGCTCGGCTCATATGTTTATGATTTGTTGGGGTTTGAGGATATTTGTGTTGGGCGTCAAGTTTGAGTGCGACACATATATTGTTTCATGGGCTATGGCTTGATTGGATTGGTTATCCATGTATGATGCCATCATGGATTGTGAGAGGAGGGTCGTTAGACTTTTGACTTGCCATGGGAGGACCCTCGAGATTTCTTGTGACTCTAAAGGGTCTGTCATGCTTAGTTTCATAGAGTCACTCGATGCATCTATCGATGATTTACGTTCTGTACCAATAGTTTGTGAGTATCCTGATGTTTTCAAGGAATTTTGGGGCTTACCTCCGAGGCATGAGATTGATTTCTTGATATACTTGGTGGGCAATGCAAAGCCAGTTGCATTGCATGTGCGCCATATGGCTCCAAGAGAAATGAGGGAGCTCGACAAGCAAGTAGGGGAGCTATTTGAGGAAGGGTTTATTAGGTGAAGCATATCTGAATGGGGTGATCCGGTGGTATTCACAACTAAAGCAGAGGGTTTGGTCTACTTATGTGTGGATTACAAAGAGTTGAATAAGCTCACTAAGAAAAATAGGCACCCACTCCCGAGGATAGATGATCTGTTTGACCAGCTTGTTGGTGCATCTGTTTTCTCCAAGTTAGACTTGGCCATGGGGTTTCATCAGTTGAGGGTGGCCGAGGACAGTATAGGCAAGAACACTTTTAGACTCCAGATGGTTTCTTTCAGTGACTCGTCATGCCTTTTGGGTTGACGAATGCACCCGCCTATTTTGTGGATCTGATGAGTAGGGTGTTTGGAGAGTTTCTAAATACGTTGATTGTGGTCTTTGTTGATGACATCTTAATTTTCTCGAAGAGCGAGGAAGAGCATGCACGACATTTAAGGGAGGTTTTGAAAACTCTGCGAGCCCACCAGCTTAAGGCGAAGTTCTCCAAATGTCATTTTTGGAGGAATAAGTAAGATTTCTAGGGCATGTGGTCTCTAAGGATGGGATAACAGTAGATCCCATGAAAGTAGTTGTAGTTTAAGATTAACAAATTCCTAAGAATACAATGGAGAGTTTTCTTGGTTTAACGGGCTATTATAGGAAGTTTATTAAGGACCACACAAAGATATCAGCCCCACTCATCAAATTGATGAAGAAGAATTTGACCTTTGCTTGGAACATTAATAGTGAGGATGCTTTTCAGCGACCAAAGAGGGATCTGACAACCGCCCTAGTTTTTGCTTTACTGATGGGAACAAAGTGTTCACAGTATATACTAATGCATAGGGAACAGAGCTCAATGTTGTCTTGATACAGGAGGGAAGGGTAGTATGTTATGGTGGTAGGCAGTTGAGATTTCATGAGAAGAACTACCTTACCCATGTTTTGGAATTAGCTGTTATAGCATACACAATTAAGACTTGTTGACATTATTTGCTTAGAGAGAAGTTCGAGTTATACATGGACCATAAGTCGTACAAGTATCTGTTCTCACAGGAGGATCTCAAATTAAGATAGTAGAGATAGGCTTCTACTTATACCTGAGACGATTTGAGAAACTTCAGAAAAGATTGATCTTATCTGCAGGCGTATGAAGACAGCTCAAGACATGCAGAAGTCATACGCAGATAAAGGAAGGATCAATATTGAGTTTGAGGTGGGAGACATGGTTTTCATCAAAGTATCGCCTTTGAGGAATGTGGTTCGCTTTGGATATGTAGGAAACTGGCAACAAGGTTTGTATGACCATTTCCCATAATGGAAAGAATAGGTCAAATGGCTTATAGGTTAAAGCTACTAGAGAGATCAACGAACATTCATTTGCGTAAATATTTGCATGATACAACAAAAGTAGTTGAGCTGAGTATGCTTGAGGAAGTAGAGGTGGAACGGAAGGCGACAGTTAGACGAGTTCCTACCTGTATTCTTGCATCAGAGTTTAAGAAGCTACATAACCGAGATGTCAAGTTGATGAAAGTTTAATGAGGAGAAGACCCCGAGGATGCAACTTAGGAGACTGAAGACAAGATTCGCGCTTTGTACCATTTTCTTTTCATGGGTATGTTCTTAACCTTTTCCAAAGCTTTTTATTCGCACTTGTTTATGTCATTTAGTATATCATATCAATCGAATCTTCGACCTTTAGGTAGGGAATCTATGGGTGTAAACATGTGTTTGAGACATGTTATGTTTGATGGATGCAAGTGGAAGTGTTTGCTAGTGGTTTCTAATGGATGCATACACACGAACATTAGGCACTAGATCGGCTTAATCACTCTCATACTACATATGGATGGCTGTGCACATTTTTTTTAATGGATGGAAATGGCTGTATCATCATATGGATGTTGCATTTGAATGTATGATTATGCATACACATAGCAATTACATGATATATAGGATTATTTGCATACATGTTAAATTCATGGCAATAACATACATTGCATTAAGGAGGTCAACTGAATCAGTAGACTGCCTGATCTTTCGCATTAGTATAGGGATATACACACACACCTTTGCATATGTTCATATAAGCATTAGAAATATATTAAGGACAATGGATTCCTGTGATTGGTGGATGAGTAGATGGATGTCGGATGTTAGGGTATACATTTTTGATATACACGTAAATGTGTATATTTTATCCGCTTATTTATCTAGTTTTCTATTTAAAATAATTAATATTGTGTATTTATAGCTGTGTTTTCAGATTGTTGATAAAAAGCTTGGTTTAGAGCATTTGATGGATAAAGCATGAAGAATTTGCTTAAAAAGAGTGAAGTTTAAATTACTAAAGCTTGAAGAGTTTAAAGCTTGAAGAACGGTTGCAAATAGAGTTCAATTGGGTAGATTTGGCTCACTAAAGACTCATATTGCGTTCACATTAGCTCGTTTGCAAGGCCTCTCACTCTACAGCTGCGTTCACACTAGCTTATGTGTTAGTTGGGCTAATTCTTTAGTCCCACATTATGGAATTTGCCAAGTAGCCTTTGTCATATCAGCTATAAATATACTTTATCTCATTCATTGTAAAACACACTTAGTTTTATTCTGTAATCTTTCTCTTGGAATAAAACTCTTCTTCCTCTGTTCTATTTAGTTTTAGTTTTATTTATGTTCATGTTATTTAATTTCTGTTTTTCTTCTTCTTTAGCTATGTCTAGCTAATCCCCTTTGATTAGGGGGTGATGACGCTAATAGATATGATTAAACATGAATCACATAGCCAATAGATGAGGATTTTATACATGTAGATCTGGATCTGAATGAAGGGTTAGATCTGAACCTTCATATCCTGTGTCGTTTAAGAGCTATGCTCCTTCACAGGGTATATTCGTGTTCGATCTAACAATTATCAGATTTAGAGCTAATTTTAGGATTTTAGAAATTAATTAGTGAATCTGTCCTGATAGTCTATAGTTGTTTAAGAGCTCAGCTCCTGCATAGGCTATGCTTGTCGTTATTTACTTATTTGTTTCTAAGAATCTATTTATCGTTGATTCGTGTTTGTGACAGAAACATGAATTAGATCTATATTTATTTGTTGGTTGTTGATGAGTGTGAATCTAATCTATGTCATTATCTCCTAATTGCTTTCTCTTATTAGATAAATCTCTTTTTTTAATTTAATTGCTGTTATTTTCTGTGTTTTCAATCAATCAGAATCCTGGAATAACTTGATTGGATTTATTAATTAAAATATTTTTGGTCCCAGAGTTCGACACCCTCTACAACAATCCTTGTTGTTTAGGAAGGCCGAACGAATTTTACAGTTGTTTACAACTGTTTGATTTGTTCGCAAACAAATTTTGGCGCCGTTGCCGGGGATCAAAATTGTTTTTATTTTTTAAATCCTTCGAGTTTTTTTTTCCATTTATTTTCTTCTTTTTCCAAAAAAAAAACTCACAAAAATATTTTATTTTCTAATTTGTGTTAGTTTTATTTTTATTTTATTCCTTTTGTTGTCTTTTATATATAGCAGAAAATTCTTGATTGGTTTGATTTGGTGTTAGTCAATGACACCGTAATCTTCTAATTAAGAGAAAAAACGAAAAAAAGTTGCCAATTTTTGTTTTAAATTTCTTTCCTCTTTTACATATTTTTCTATCGTAAAAAAAATGCCATATTTGTTTTGATTTCTTTCCTATTTCTTTTCACTTTTCTTCCTTCTATTTACAATTTTTTTATTTATATATATATATAAAAAAAAAAACCTTTTTGTAATTTTATATCCCCAATCTCCGATCTCTCTTATAATTCTTCCTTTTTTATTCATTTCCTTTTACACCTGATTTCACCAATTCAAATTGCCACAATTGTGTTCGATTTCTTGCCATCTATTTTCTCAAATTTCTTTCCCATTATTTTTCTTAGATTTACTTTTTTTTTTAAATTCTTTCCAAACTCTCATATTTCATTCTCTTACATTAAAAAAAAAACAAATAAAATAAAATAAATTTCTTGCCCTTTTTTGTGCAAATTTTGTTCTTTTTGTTTCCCTTTTTTCTCATTTACTTCTTTTCGATTTTTCTTCTACACAATCTCTTCTCTCTCTTCTATTTTGACAACAATAAAAAAAATAATTGCATTTTTTTATTTATTTCTTTCCACTTTTATTTGCATCTTGCTTCCTCCTTTCAACATTTCCATATAAAAAATTTCAACTTTTCTAACAATTCCTTTCTTTTAATTCTTTTCTTTTTCTTTCAAATTTCTTTCCACCTTTCCACACCTCTACTTTTACAACAATTCTAATTAAAAAAAAAACTTGCAAATTTAGTTTGATCTCTTTCCTTTTCTACTTTCTTTTCTATTCATTACCATTCTTTCTTTATTTATTTCCTTCCCTTTCTTTCATTAATTTCGTTCCAACTTTTTCCAATTTCTTTCCCCTCTTTTCCGTTATTTCTTTCCAAATTTCTCTACTATCTCTTTCTATTTTTCCGCAATTCTCTAAAAAAGAAAAAAAATTCTTTTATTATAATTCATTTCCTTTCTTTTCTTTAATTTCTTTCCAAACTTCTCTACTTTCCAATATTCCTTGTATAAATACATTCCTTTTCCCAAAATAAAAAAAAAATCCTTTTTCAATTCTTTCCAATTTTCTTTCTTCTGTCTACATATACCCATCCTCTTCAACCTCTTCATCACAAACAATAGTCACCACAACCACTTCTCAAACCAATACCCCATCCTCTTCCTTTGTTTTTTCTTCTTCTCATAGTTTATAGTTCTCCCTGTTCCCTAAAAAAAAAAAACTTTTCTCTTCTTTGAATTTTGTAAGTTGGTTCTAGCTTTCTTTTCCCAAATCCTTTTTTTTTCTTAAAAAAATAAATAAATTGTTTTCTTTGTTTGTTATGTATTTTCTTTTGTTTCTTAAAAAAAGAAAGAAAGAGATTTCATCTCTTTGTTTAATTTTTTTTATTAGCCTTAGTTTTCTTTTGTTTTTGTTTTAGTGCCATTTTAGTTTTCCTTCCAAAAAAAAAGTCAAAAAAGAGAAAGAGAGAACTCAAACAAAGGCCAAAGCAGAAAGAATTCAAGGCTCAAGCAAACAAATCAAGGAATCGAAGTCAAGCAAAGAAATCAATTCAAAGGCCAATGAGAAGTGAAGAGTTCAGCCAAGTGATTTGCAAACAGATTTGATTGGAGCGGTTGCACACCAAGTGGGGTGTGAACGCGCTAGCGCTATTCAACTGCACTGGACGGACTGCCGATCGAGGTGAGATTTTTCTAAACTCTACAGGGACTGCTGCTGCAAATAAAAAAAAATATAGACATTGCTTGTAAAAATCTTCTGCAGGGGCAGCGGCTTGCTTGTACAATATTTTAATTTCTGCAATTCTTATTTCTGCATTTGTGTTCACTCTGTTAAGGGAAATACCCCAATTCACATAAGGTGAGGGATTTCATCACCCTTTCCTTAGCCCACAAACTGCATTCATCATAGAATCTGACTAATAATAACGGTTAGACATTGGACCTAAGGGAATCGCGGGCTCATCTAGGGCTTAATTGTATTTTGATAGTTGATTTATTTGGAACGAATTATTTCTTGATGTCTAGACTACGGCAGAGAAATAACTGTTTATAAATATTACGGTGATTCATAAATATTATATCAGTTGTTACTCTGAAGGTATTTGAACCTTCGGCTGCATTGCTAGGGTGATTCCTGGTGCACCGATAACTCCTGTCCGTTAGCTGGCTGAGAAATCTTTTGATCTAAGTAATCAAACGTGTCCCTATATAATTTTGGGTTAAGAGCCATTAAGGACAGAAAATTTCATTGTAGCTAATTCCTGTGTGTGATTGTTTTGTGTTTAAAAAAAAAATTCAAAATTCCTCAAAAACAAATAAAAATTTGAAAAAAAAAACAAATATTTTTTTTCTTTTATACCTCGCTAGTCTGTAGGTCGTATTTTTTTTTTAAAAAAAAAATCCCATTTATAAAACCTTTCTCCTTCTCACCTCTTTCTGAACTTCTCCGTTGTCTAAATTTCTTTGACGAACTCTCTTCTTCTTCTTTCTAGTGCATGCAAACTTGGACCTGTGACCAAGAATCTCGTCATTTAGTTAGAATCGAACCACCTTCTCTTTCCTCAAAACCCAGTTCACTCGACCAACCCTTAGAAATGGGTAACGAACCCGCACCTCGTACTCTGATGGACAAAATCCTTCCCGATAGAGTTTCTGTCCCTTCTTGCATTCAATTACCCAATCCTGTGGGTAATCTTTTTGAAATCCGATCGAGTCAGATAAACATCCTTCCCAAATTCAGAAATTTTTCTCATGATGAACCATATAGTTTCTTAACGAAATTTGAATATGCTTGTGCAACCTTTAAATTACAACAGTTATGTGAGGATGGTATTAAACTTCGTTTGATTCCATTCGCACTAACTGACTCCGCAGAAAAATGGTTTCGCAGCTTACCCCCAAATTCGATTAAAAAATGGGATGAATTTACAGCAGTTTTCCTTAAAAAGTTTTTCCCCCTAGAAATAACAGCTAGAGTCAGAAATGAAATCACTAATTTCCACCAAAAAGGGGGTGAATCTTTTTGGCAATACTTCAAAAGATTTCAAGAACTACTGTTGAGTTGTCCCCATCATGGTTACGAAACATGGTCGTTATGTCAAACTGTATACGATGGACTTGATAATAGTACTAGGCAAATGTTAGAGACCATGTGTCAGGGCAATTTTCTAAAACAGACTGACGTAGAAGCTTGGGAATTTCTAGACGAGTTAACGGAAAAATCGAAACAATGGGAACGAACCAATGAAAAATCTCTCTATTCGCGATCCAGTAGTAATTCTGTTGAATCCTCTTCTTCTTCTTCTTCTTCTTCTTCTAATACTCTTGTTGATGCTATACTGAACGTTGTTAGAACACACACACTCAGTCTAATAACGCTTCCCAAGCCATGTGTCACATCTGTCTTGACTCCAATCACATGGCTGATGACTGTCCCCAGCCCCTTGAGCAAGTAAACGCTTTCAATAGACCTAACAACCACCCAAATCTTTCTTATGGTCCAAATAACCCCCTGATGAACAAACCTTTGAATCGAGCATTTCCAAACAATGCTGCGAACCATCCTCCTAGGCAAAATCCGTACAATTCGAACCAGGCGCCTTTCCACAATCAAATGGTTGCACCCCAATATGAAAAACGCCTTTCTACGATTGAGGGGAATTTATCTGAGGTGAGCAACCTATTAGCGCAAATGACTAAGCAAACTGTTGAAAATCAAAACAAGCTAGACAACTCCTTGCAATCATATATGCAAAACACGAATCAACAAATGAGTGAACTCCAAAAACAAATGTCTCAGCTTAACGCTAGATTAAGTGAACGGGAAAGGGGTACTTTTCCAAGTCAACCCATTCAAAACCCTAGAGGACAAAATTCAAACCCCAACCAAATTCACATCATTCAGGATTCAAATGTTAGTCCATTGAATGCTGTCACGACTCTTAGATCCGGCAAAAAGATTGACAACCATGTGGTCAACCCGAATGCTTTACCGGACGATCTTCCAAACCTCACCGAAAATTCGACCAACTCAGATCAAAACATTTAGCCAAATTCTGATAAGGACCATCCTCAAACTCAAGTAGCCCAACCTACTGAGTTGTCTGCTCCATTTCCTCATAGACTTCGACCTAGGAAAAAGACAGATCAGCTAGAAAAGATCCTTGAAATATTTAAGCAAGTTAAAGTGAACATCCCTCTTTTAGATATTATACAACAAGTTCCACAATACGCGAAATTTCTAAAAGATTTGTGCACTCAAAAACGTCATACACAAGTACCTAAGAAAGTGTTTCTAGCGGCAACTCTAAGCGAAGTCTTGTCCCAATCAATGCCAGTGAAATACAAAGATCCTGGCCGCCCCACAATATCATGTACTATTGGGGACAAGAAAATCGATAGATGCCTGCTAGACTTAGGTGCTAGTGTTAACTTGCTTCCATATTCCGTCTATCGCCAATTAGGGCTAGGAGAACTGAAAGCCACCAAGGTTACCCTTCAACTTGCTAACCGTTCAATTAAGAAACCTGTGGGCGAAATCGAGGATGTGTTGATCAAAATAGGCGAATTCATCTTTCCAGTTGATTTTATTGTCTTAGAAACTCAACAGGTTAGCAATCCTGCAAACCAAATCCCTTTGATTCTAGGATGACCCTTCTTAGCAACTTCTAATGCTCTCATCAACTGTAGAAATGGGTCTATGAAACTTTCTTTCGGTAACATGACCGTCGAGCTAAACATCTTTAGAACCGAAAACTCTCCTAACTCGTATGTGGATCAATTTTCTGAAATCCATGCGGTCCATGACAATGACCTTGAGCTCGATCATCTGAACAATGAAATTGAATCAAATCACGAAACATTATTTCAAGATATTCCCAAAAATGTCTCTGATTCAATTCCTATTGAGCCGCTCACAATTGAGCCTATTCCTCATCCAATTTCTTCGGTTGAGTCGTCCCCAAAATCTAAACTCAAAGTGTTGCCCAGTCATCTTAAGTATACTTACTTAGGAGACAATGAAACTTTTCCTGTCATCATCGCTTCGGACCTTACTTTAGAGCAGGAACAATTGCTCCTTCCCATCCTTAAGAAAAATAAGGAAGCAATTGGTTGGTCCATGGCTGATATTAAGGGGATTAGTCCTTCGATAGTCCAACATCGAATCCACCTTATAGATGATGCCAAACCCACTCGTGATCCCCAGCGTCGACTAAACCCCATCATGAAAGAAGCAGTTCGTGCTGAAATCCTTAAATGTATTGACAATGGAATCATCTACCCAATTTCCGATAGTCAATGGGTTAGTCCGATTCATGTCGTCCCTAAGAAATCAGGGATAACCGTGATCCAAAATGAAGCTAACGAGCATATCCCAACCCGCACCCAGACCGGTTGGCGTGTTTGCATTGACTATAGGAAACTTAACGCTGCAACACGAAAGGATCATTTCCCTCTTCCATTTATCGATCAAATGTTAGAACGACTAGCCAGTCACGAGTACTATTGTTTCCTTGATGGGTATTCGGGCTATAATCAAATCCCTTTCGCTCTTGAGGACCAAGAGAAAACCAGTTTCACTTGTCCCTTCGGTATATTTGCGTACCGTCGTATGCCTTTTGGTCTCTGTAATGCACCGACAACCTTTCAGAGGTGCATGATTAGCATTTTTTCTGATATGATCAAGCGATTTTTGGAAGTTTTCATGGATGATTTTTCTATCTTCGAGGATTCTTACACTGAGTGTTTACATCATCTCGATCTTGTTCTTAATCGCTGTAAAGATAAACACTTAACGCTTAATTGGGAAAAGTGTCACTTCATGGTCAAACATGGCATTGTCCTAGGACATGTCATTTCTAATATAGGAATTGAAGTAGACAAAGCCAAAATTGAGGTTATTTCAAATCTTCCCATTCCCAAATCAGTTAAGGACATCCGATCCTTTTTAGGTCATGCTGGTTTTTACCGTCGCTTTATAAAAGATTTTAGCAAAATCACTCGACCTTTGACGAGTCTTCTTGGTAAGGATGTTCCTTTCGACTTTAATTCTGATTGCATTTCATCTTTTGATCATCTTAAAAATAAACTTGTCTCTGCCCCAATCATCTGCTCTCCCAACTGGAAGCTGCCTTTTGAAATCATGTGCGATGCCTCGAATTTCACTGTTGGCGTTGTCTTAGGACAACATATCGATAAAATTCTTCATGTCATTTACTACGCGAGTAAGACTTTGAACGACGCTCAAATCAATTATACGACCACTGAAAAGGAACTCTTGGTAGTTGTTTTCGCTTTAGAAAAATTCAGACCTTATCTAGTTGGCTCACACATCACTGTTCATACCGATCATTCCGCACTTAGGTACCTTTTCTCTAAAAAGGATGCTAAGGCTCGTCTCATTCGTTGGATCCTTTTACTTCAAGAATTTGACCTTACCATTAAGGATAAAAAAGGATCTGACAACGTTATTGCGGACCACTTGTCTCGTCTTCCAAATGCCCCGTCTTCTTCTCTTCCGATCAATGAGAATGTCCCCGATGAACAGCTATTTTCTCTATCCACTGATCCTTGGTTCGCTGATATTGTCAACTACTTAGTCACCAAGCAGACCCCTTCTTTTTGGTCTAAGCAGGATAAACACAAATTCTTTTCCCAAGTGAAACATTTTTTCTGGGACGACCCTTATCTTTTCAAATACTGTCCTGATCAAATCATTCGAAGGTGTGTTCCCGACACTGAAACTCACAGTGTCCTCTCTTTCTGTCATGACCAAGCCTGTGGTGGTCACTTCGGTCCCAAAAAGACAGCCGAAAAGGTTCTCCAATCGGGGTTCTACTGGCCCAACCTTTTCAAGGACGCATACGAATTTTGCAAAACTTGTGATCGATGTCAATTCTTAGGGAAAATTTCTAAGCGGAATATGATGCCCCTAAACCCCATTCTAGAGGTCGAAATTTTTGATGTTTGGGGTATAGACTTCATGGGACCCTTCCCTAATTCTTTTGGGAACCTGTACATCCTCTTAGTTGTCGATTATGTTTCTAAATGGGTCGAAGCTGTTCCATGCAAAACAAACGATAACAGGGTTGTTGTGCGCTTCTTGAAAGAAAATATCTTCTCTAGGTTTAGCACTCCTCGCACAATAATCAGTGATAATGGAACACACTTTTGTAATCGTTCTTTTGGAACTCTCATGAGAAAGTATTCGATAACCCACAAGTTATCCACTCCTTACCATCCTCAAACTTGTGGGCAAGTTGAAGTATCGAATAGGCAAATTAAACAAATCCTTGAGAAAACTGTGAATCGAAATCGCAAAGACTGGTCCCAAAAGTTAACCGATGCTCTTTGGGCTTACCGCACTGCTTTTAAAACAAACTTAGGTATGTCCCCTTATCGGTTGATTTTTGGTAAGCCATGTCACTTACCCATTGAACTAGAACATAAGGCGTTATGGGCAATGAAAACTTTGAATCTTGATTTAGAGCAAGCAGGTGAACATCGAAAGCTTCAACTTAATGAACTTGATGAAATTCGAAATGATGCTTATGAAAATGAACGAATTAACAAGGACAAAACAAAAGTTTTTCATGATAAATCCATTTTACGCAAAACTTTCATGCCAGGTCAAAAAGTTCTGTTGTATGACTCAAGATTCCATTTATTTTCGGGTAAGTTAAAATCTAGATGGACAGGACCTTACACTGTGCGAACTGTTTTTCCGTATGGTGCAGTAGAAATTGAGAATCCAACCGACGGATCATCCTATAAGGTCAATGGTCAATGCCTTAAACCTTACTTGGAACCAATACCCAACCTAGAGGAAGAGCTCATGGTCCTCCATGAGCCACATTACATTCGGTAAGACGCACTAACCCTCTTTTGTACATATGTAAATATTCTCTTAATTGTTTTTCCCTTTCACTAAGATATGTCTGATCAAGACTGTGAGGACACAGTCACACTCAAGTGTGGGGGGGAATTTACATTACATCATCAATTAAATTTTATGAACTAGGTCATTCATTGAATAAGGATTAACTTAAACTCATAAATAACACCTTGGTTCTTGTTTGATAAGTTGAATTTTTTGGGTGATGAGAATGAACATTATTTATTCATTGAGTCGTAATGTGTCTTTTTAAGATGCTAGCTTGAGACTTTGCAGACGTTAGTCGTGTTCTGGAGTAAGCGTGTCAACCCTTGTTATACGTGTTAGAATGTGCAAGTAAAAATAATAATAAAAAAAAAATCAAGAAATAAAAATAAGTTTGCACCTACATATGTTGGATTTTCTGAGTTTGTTTTCATGCATAATATTTTTCTCACTCAAATTTTCACACTTGTAAGTTCTAAATTCCACTTGGCCCAATTAAGGAGAAATGACTCGTTGTAGCGTTCTTCTTCGATACCCCACATTATTCAAACCCAAGTTTTAGTCGATTTACATTCATGTTTCGATAAATTTTCTTATATTGGTATACTCAAGAACCTTTTCACTGATTTATTTTCAAAGGTTAAATACGTCACTTTATATACCAATATTACACTACCCATTCCGTACTTGTTTTAAGGTAGGATAACCATATACCACATCTTATTTTATCTGGGTTAACTATCTTACGAAACTTTGTTTATCATTCCTTTCAGCTTTTTGTATAACATCAATCCAGACTTGTGTGTTGAATTAAGGTTATAGAAGTAGAGTAACTAGGGCACAAAACTTTCCTTTCATGAAGTATTGGTTTAGTAGAGGAGGAATCAAATGAAATAATGTACGGTATCATTCCATTCCATCTCCACTCATCATTCATCATGCAAAAAAAAATGGAAAAAAAGAAAAAAAAGGGAAAAGAAAAGAAAAAAAAGAAGGAAAGAAAAAAAAATGAAATAAAGAGAGAGTCTCTCTGAATAAAATAGTCATTCATCATTCTTGACTATAAAAGCATTAAATTCCATTCCATCCACATCCATTCTACTGTACTTGGAAATGAGGATTGTAGTAGACAAGATGAAAGGAAATAAAAATGTTCATATGTGCCTTAGTATTACTTTATCTTTTGTAGCTTGAAATTCAACAAATACACTTGCCCTCTTATCTAGAATATTTTTAGAACTTACAAAAATTTTCCTTCATCTATGCATAACTCATATCCAATACATTACAGTTACATTGGTGCAAAATTATTCAAAAAAAAGGGAATAAAGAATAAAGAAATGATTGGGTGCACATTGTCGATGTGTGGAACTTTGGTTGACACCACGCTCTTAACCTTCAAGACAATTACAGTGTTATTAAGGAATTACGATTCAGCTTGAAATTTTATATTCATTTTTGCACTAATTATGGGATGGACAATTTGGGGCTAAACCGTTATTATTGAAGTTAGGTGAAATCCTTGGAATGTGAAAGACCTTAAATATATTATTTGATTAATCCACAAGGCGCTTTGGATTTTGTGGGTAGTATCCGCTGAAAAACCTCACGAGACAACACTCGTCCTACTGGGGACACCCAGAGGTTTAACGGCTTGTTGCATACGCTAAATGCAATCGTGTTTCCTACGAAAGTGTAACATATCTTAGTTTAGTTTATTCGAGGACGAATAAAAAGATAAGTGTGGGGGTATTTGATATACACGTAAATGTGTATATTTTATCCGCTTATTTATCTAGTTTTCTATTTAAAATAATTAATATTGTGTATTTATAGCTGTGTTTTCAGATTGTTGATAAAAATCTCGGTTTAGAGCATTTGTTGGATAAAGCATGAAGAATTTGCTTAAAAAGAGTGAAGTTGAAATTACTAAAGCTTGAAGAGTTTAAAGCTTGAAGAACGGTTGCAAATAGAGTTCAATTGGGTAGATTTGGCTCACTAAAGACTCATATTGCGTTCACATTAGCTCGTTTGCAAGGCCTCTCACTCTACAGCTGCGTTCACACTAGCTTATGTGTTAGTTGGGCTAATTCTTTAGTCCCACATTATGGAATTTGCCAAGTAGCCTTTGTCATATCAGCTATAAATACACTTTATCTCATTCATTGTAAAACACACTTAGTTTTATTCTGTAATCTTTCTCTTGGAATAAAACTCTTCTTCCTCTGTTCTATTTAGTTTTAGTTTTATTTATGTTCATGTTATTTAATTTCTGTTTTTCTTCTTCTTTAGCTATGTCTAGCTAATCCCCTTTGATTAGGGGGTGATGACGCTAATAGATATGATTAAACATGAATCACATAGCCAATAGATGAGGAATTTATACATGTAGATCTGGATCTGAATGAAGGGTTAGATCTGAACCTTCATATCCTGTGTCGTTTAAGAGCTATGCTCATTCACAGGGTTATTCGTGTTCGATCTAACAATTATCAGATTTAGATCTAATTTTAGGATTTTAGAAATTAATTAGTGAATCTGTCCTGATAGTCTATGGTTGTTTAAGAGCTCAGCTCCTACATAGGCTATGCTTGTCGTTATTTACTTATTTGTTTCTAAGAATCTATTTATCGTTGATTCGTGTTTGTAATAGAAACATGAATTAGATCTATATTTATTTGTTGGCTGTTGATGAGTGTGAATCTAATCTATGTCATTATCTCCTAATTGCTTTCTCTTATTTGATAAATCTTTTTTTTATTTAATTGCTGTTATTTTATGTGTTTTCAATCAATCAGAATCCTGGAATAACTTGATTGGATTTATTAATTAAAATAGTTTTGGTCCCAAAGTTCGACACCCTCTACAACAATTCATGTTGTTTAGGAAAGCCGAACGAATTTTACAGTTGTTTACAACTGTTTGATTTGTTCGCAAACATTTTTTCTTAACTTCGAGATTTCGGGGACAGAATCCTTTAAGTAGGGAAGAATGTAACACCTCGTAATTTTAAAGAATATCATGATGATAAAATAATGAATACTTAATTAAATATTGGGGATTAAATAAAACGGACTGCGCCATTGCATTCATCTCGGAATTTTGCTTAAGATAGACTCCGAGTTTGCGTGAAACGGACATCGTATGAAGAAGTTATTAAGCCTAGAAGTTTGTACATGCACAAGAGAATTATATATATATACAAACAAATCAAAATTTTCAAAATAATTCAAAACTGCGAAGCGGAAAGGCTGGGGGTGGACCCGAGACCCGGCTGGGTCGACCCCGGGGTCGACCCATGGTGTTTGGGGTCGACACCAAAAGGAGGGGGGGTCGACCCCTATACAGATCTGGGCAGAATTCACTTTTTGAACGTGGACTTGTTTTATGGCTTGGTTCGTTGGCTTTAGGCTATAAATAGGACCCTATTTCTATTGTTTTTACACATAAAAAACAATGGAGACAATGATATGCTGCCCCAGCTTAGATTGAGTTAACCTATTTCCTTCAACAACAGCCTGTACACATACAAGAATTTCTTCTACAACTTCAGCCTATTGTTCTCTGTTCTTTAGATCTAGTCCTTGTGAGTACATGTTATTTTTAGATATAAACATTTAATAAGTAATATTGACATGTTTATAAATCAGGATCTAACCTATGCCGATTAAGAATCTGATTCATACCTAAAAACAAATCTGCTATCACATGTACACCTGATCTACTGTTCAGTCCTCATATGCCTATTTTTGTCACCATATGCGTATTCTGTTATTATGCCCAATTTTATCATCATATGCCTATTTTTGTTCTCTTCTCTTCCTCCTTCTCTTTTTATTTTTATAGCCAAGCTACGTTCGAGCCTAGGCCTATCGCTGAAATATGCGTACAAACGAAATTGTGAATGGTTGGAAATGACAAATTGGGGCATTACTTGTATTGTAAAACATGACTAGGATTTGGGGGCATAACCTATACTGTAATGTAAGACTAAACTTGGGGCATATGTTATACTGTAAATTATGACTGTAATTTGGAGCATATAAATCTGTAGGCTTAATTTAAGATTTAGCCGAACATGATAATGAAACTGTAAGTAACCTGCTATAACTTGCGGAGATGTTTAATCTGTTAAAATGACTAATATGATGAAATATGTTGAAGCTGAATACTGTAATTGAATAACCTATGATGAGCATGAATAATTGTTTAAGCATTAATATGCCTAGATTTACAGTAAATAAAAATTGTAACCGCACTTAGACACGAGGTAAGATTACACTTGTGGTAGAAGCCTGCCCAGAACCTCCCGACAAATTCAACATCCACAAGTGGTTAATCTAATGTGAGGGTTCTAGTGCGTAAATATACATGTAAAGGTGCTAAGACACAAGGTTAAGTCTAGCTTGTGGTAAAAGTCTGCCCGAAACCGCCCGACAAATCCAGTATCCACAAGTGGTCGGCTTAATGTGAGAGGTCTAGTGAATAAACATATATATGAATATATGTATATAAAACGATAGAAATAAATGGCACTAATTGTGATTAATGGAAAATAATTGGAATAAATAGGGAATGAGAACAACCTATTATAATTAGTTACATTAATGAGAATGTTATATAATAGGTAGGTTTGTCCTAGGGATAAGTGGAAATTATAACATAAGTTATAATAAATGGAAAGGAAATTTATTAGTTTTTTTTTGGAAGGCAAGCGGGGTTGAAGTGGACCCCTACCACGTTTATTCAAAAAGAAAAAAAAACATATAGAAGAACCACAACACTATGCAACAGATAGAAGATACAACCAAACATACACACGGAAAACAAATTTACATAAACCGGTTGAGCCAAGCAGCAGCAAAGGATGAATCAAAACGATAAATATAGGAAGATAAGTCCCTCCTAATAAGTAGTTTGATTTTGACCCACTGAGCGTCAGCATTGATCCTTTGCTATTTGAAGACTCTCAAGTTGCGCTTTTCCCATATCATTCTGACAACCTTTTTAATGCAAAGACTGAATAGGATGTGACGATCATTTATCCATCTCGTTGACATGAGAATACAATGCCATTGTGCTTGTGTAGTTTCTGGGTGAGAATTAATATCAAGCAAAACCCACAGATTACTCCATATTTGAAAAGAGAATGGACATTCAAAAAATAGGTGGTCAACCGTTTCCTTGTCAACACTTCAGAGCACGCAAGTACCAGTAACTGACATACCCATCTAATTGAGCGTCTGCTTCGTGAGTAAGGCAGAATTAATAACTTTCCACATTATAACATTTTCTTTTGGTATTGCTGCATTCCTCCACACAAGCTTTGCCCAAGGCCAATCAACTAACATTTCATAATTAATAAGCATTGCATAATTATTCCTCACCGCATGCGTTGAACCCATTCCAGCTGATTTCAGCCTCACGTGAATAATCCATGTTCTGGATCATCTCATCGCAAGATGACCACGCCTATCTACGAAATAAGGTAAAACAACTTTGCCATCAACATGGAAACAAGTCACTTTAACATTCCTATTAATGCCTGACCGCATCATACAATTGCATCCCAGCACTCATGAAAGAGTAATCCCTCTGGAAATCCAAGGATCACCCCAGAAGACGACGGTGCAACGAGCAGTATTGCAATATTGTATTAATGGTAAGATTCTCACACAAAGATAATATGGTTTTCCAAACCCAACTGCAAGCCGATGAGATCTCCATGCTTCAAATTTTTTTTTCTTCACATTGTAATTCCAACTCCAACTGTCCCATAAACTGTCGTTGTGCATGATAAAGTTGTGAAAATGTGTACTCACCACTGCAATATTCCAATTCCTTAATGATAACAAGCCTAAACCTCCTTTGTTCTTTGGCAACTGTATTTTGTTGAAGGCGCAAGGAATCGGTTTCCTCCTATAAACACTTCTAGTCCATAGAAATCTCAGCAGAGTTGAAGTAATCATATCGATTAGCCTTTTAAGAAGCACAAATGCCCTTGCCTAGTAGACATACATAGAAAATTCAATACTTTTGACAAGAATAAGTCGCCCTGCTTGTGTAAGAAACCTATTAGCCCAGTTCGAAAAAGATTGAATTATTTTATTGTATAATGGCAAATAGTTTGCCTTGGTAATTCTAGACATACATAAAGGCAACCCTAAATAAGGAGTTCCTTTTTCAAGAAGCTGCATGCCTAAGAGGGAACACAATCTAGCAGTGTTAACATCCGATACCCTTGTGAACATGACCTGCGATTTTGTCGAATTGAGCTTAAGACCTGTCATCGAGTGAAAAGCACCCAGTGTTTCAAGAATTTTGATCAAAGGAGTATCCTCCAGTTTCATGAAAACCATAATATCATCAGCAAATAGCAGGGTTGATATGGCATTATTCTTACATTTCGGATGATAGTTAATCACACCATGGTCAAATTTTTCCTTAAACATAGACGTAAGCAATTCCATCACTAGGATAAAGATGTACGAAGATACTAGGTCACCTTGCTGAGCCCTATTTTCTAATGAAATACCCATTAGTTTTTCTGTTATACACAATAGAGAAAGACAGAGTTGAATTGCATACATACAACCAAGCCACAAAAACTTTAGGAAAATTCATTTGTGCTAAAATTCTGACAATTGAAATCCATTGAATACTATCATATGCCTTGCTTAATTCCTATTTCGACACAGCGTCAGGGTTGCATGCGCAACACTATATCCCCTGGTAAGCTCATGAGTCAACAACACATTATCTAGAATAATGTGACCCGGTAAGAAAGCGGTCTGGTTCCTTAAGATAAGAGATGGAAGAACAACAAGTAGTCTATTGGATAAAAAATATTAAATACACTTGTAGGTTACATTAAAACATGAAATTGGTCTAAAAGAATTGACATTGGATGCATTCTTGGTTTTGGGAATGAGAACTAGATTAGTGGCATTGACTTCGGAAAGAATCCGGAACTTATTGAAAAAGTTGTGAATGGCCTTGTAGAAATCAGTGGCAATAATTTCCCAAGCCGATAGGAAAAAATTTACATTAAAACCATCGGGACCGCCACATGATTTTTTATTCATAGAGAAAAGAGCATGTTTAATTTCCGAGTCATTTACTTTTCCTATTAACTGATCACATTGACAGGCCGTGAGGAATGGCAGGTTGACATTATCAATTAAGAGTAAATCAGGGCTGAAATCAGCGCCATTACCCAGCAGATCGGTGAAATAATTAAGAAAAGTGGCATCAGTGCAGGGGAAACGCATAGGAAACCATTTATATCAATAATGTTACGAATATGGGAAGACTGTTTTACCTTAACGGCTGCGTGATAAAACTAGGTATTTATATCACCTTCATGCTTCCACTTGAAATTCAGTTGTTGTTTCTTCATACTCGCTTCTATTTCCAACGTTGCATTAAGCTCCCCAAAAATTCTATTTTCTTCAGCCGCTACATCTGGATCATCAGGATTATTGAGAAGATTATTTTGGGCAATATTCAAACTATCTTTCAATGAGTCCGATAATTTAGAGCCAGATCCAAACTTGTAACATGCCCAAAGTCGAAGAGTATTTTTTGCTTCTCTTAGCTTCCTGCAAAATATGAACGTAGGGTTACCAAAAAAAGGAGGAGACTAAGAAGTATCAATTTTAGAAAGATACTCCGGATCATGAGTCCAAGATTTGAAAATTTTAAAACTTGTTTTATCTCTTCTCAAAGGCGTCCCGTAGGATAAAATAATGGGGGAGTGGCTAGACATGATTGGGTTAGGTAGGTTTGCAAGGAGGTTAAGCCAAGTCTGAAGAGTTTATAATTGCAAAAGATGTGATCTATGTTAGTGAAAGTGCGGACACCACTTCTACTATGGTTATTCCACGAGTAACGCGCACCAGAGGTATTTACATGGATAAGATCATCACCTATAATTGCTATGTTTAGAGGTTCAATGTCACATAATAGCAGAGGAACACTACCAAATTTGTCGTTCAAATCAAGGCAAGAGTTGAAATCTTTTCCGAGCACAATCCAAGGATGAGAGTTTTGACGGAATGCAGGGAGAAGATCAAGCAAAGTCTGCCTCGACATAGCAGTGTTATCGGCATAAATTATGGTTAGATAATATATGGCATGATTGGATAAGATGGTTACATAGAAGTGCATCAGCTGTCTATTGGCATAGTCGAGGCGAAGATCCAAAAAGGCGGGGTTATGAATCACAAGTATTCTACCATAAGCAGCATGGTCCACGTTATGAGATAAAGACTAGGATGGTTTGATATAAGAAGCAGCTAAGAGGGTTAGTTAATGGTTTAGCTTGGTTTCGAGCATAGCAAATAGCTGGAGATTGTACCGATTGATGATATTTCTAGCTTGATCAAGTTTGAGAGGGTTGTGAGCACCTCTACCATTCCAAACAGCTAGGATTTCATTCATTGGGTAAACTCACTGAAAGGGAGGTAGCTCTTGTCATGCTCTTAGTTCTAGGAGAGGGTTGATTAGCGTTCGTTTGATTGTTCACTGACACAGGGTTGCTAGGTGATAATACAGAGGATTGATGATTAGATAGAACATGAGAGGGAGGCCATCCTGGTATAACACCCGGGTAGTTATAAGGTGGTTTAGGTGGGGTTTCTTCTGAGATAGAGTTTGCATTAATCAGCGGAGTAGTACTTGCAATGGGAACAGATGAACTGCATGGTGAATTTGTATTGAAAGGAGATGATGGTTGGATATGTGAAATGGATGTACCATTGGTTGAAAGAAGTGTTTGCGGTTGTTTATTCATGTTGGATGTACAAATGGAACTCGTATCGACAATACTAGGGTGGTTAGCATAGGGAAAGGGTGAAGCATTGGAAACAACAATGGTAGTGCATAGTTCGAAAATTTCCATTTGAAATGCCTTTGCAAATTGCAAATCATGTTTTAGCAACAATTCTCAAGGAGTAGGCGTGTCATTTACTTTGTTTATTGTTTCTTCGGTAACCTGTAAAGTAAATGCTGTATTTGAATGATCAAAATGTCCATGCACATTCACAGAATTCTCAATATAAGTTTGCTCAATTATCTCGTTCATACCACACTTGAATTCAGATAGATCAACCTCAGGAATTTCAAAGGCATCCTCCTCTTCATCAATAGTCATCATTGCTAGTATCTCATCCTCTTTTGTTTCTTCAGGCACATTGTCATCCATCTCCGGTAGGCTAAGTGAATCAAAACAATTTATAGTTGCTAACAATGGTGGGGACTTGTTAATGATTGCAGTAACCTGCCTTGTTCCCATGTAATTGTTATTCTCACACCGTAATACACTAATTTCGTTATCTTGGGTACTATTGGATTGAATATTATTGCTAACACTCACACTATTTCCCGAATCCGTAATGCCTTTACTTGCACTTCGACTATTGGAACCTATCACTTTCGTCCACACTTGATGTTTATTACAGGAGGTGCAACATGAAATTCTCTATTTGTAACCATAGTACCATTTTGATTTCCTTTTATCTCTCTTTGCTTATCATCCTGTATGTCCCTTCTATCGGAAACTTCATTTTTCTTCGCAACAGAAGAAACACAACAATTCTCATAAGAGTGTCCAAAAGATTTGCGCAAATTACATATTTCTGGCCTCCAAACATATTCGACATGCACATACTGAATGCCTCCATTAGGCAACTCAACGGGAAAGTCTTCTGGCAATTCTGATAATGGTGTGATTTCAACCGTAACTTTAGCAAAAAACAACTTATCCAACCTCTCTGTCGATTCATCCATAGATAAAAACTTTCCAGTTCTTTTAGCAAGCTAGCTTATACCAATAAAAGACCAGCAATACATAGGAATATTATACAGCTTTATCCACACTAGCACAGTGCTGATGCCACTACTATTGTTGCCAACAGAAGGATCCCACTGCCTGACAATAAACAGCTTGTTCCTCATTACAATCGGGTCAGCTGCAAGGATCCTCCTTCTATCTTTTGTAGAGGACAGATTGAAGAGGAACAAGAAACCATTTGAGAAAACTTTAACATTACATCACAGTCTCCAAAGGTTCTTAAGATGATTGATGACTGCCGTATACGAAATGGGTTGATCGAGGAAGAAACCCACAACCGAAATATTCCAAATGTCGTCACCAGCCTGAATAATGTCCTTTGTCGGAAACACTGCACCATTGTTGAAGACTAACGGCATCTTCGGAGGCTGAAAGCTTCCAGTATTTCTTGGCTTGTTCGAGAATGAAGAGTTAAACATAGCATTCGGGTTAGGGGAGCGGGGAGAGAGAACGTGTGATGGCCTGCTCCGCACCAGCCGACATTTCCCTGAAAAGCGCTGTGCCAATGCCCGACCAGCACAGGACGGTCGTCAAAGGAAAAGGGTTTTGAAACGATGAATCATCAAAGAACCAGTAGTATATCTCACAGTGCATGGAACAAAATATAATAATAAAATAACTTGATATAAAACAGGCGAGACAGTGCATAAGATGAAAACTATTTATTACAACTTTTAAAACTGTCTCTAAAGCAAAATACGAAGTTACACTACTAATGACCAAAGTAGTGACCAATCACAACACAGGTAGAATATATGGAAATGATACGTGTAAGCCTCCTGCTCGTCTCCGGACAGCTACTCGTGCATAACCAACTAACATGTCTCTAGTCTGCTCATTTAGGAGCACCCAGAGTAATAAGAAGAGACATAAATCTATGGGTCAGACAAAAGTCTGGTATGAGCGATAAGCAGCAAAAACAGAACAATAACAGGTATACATAACCATACCTGAACCTGGACTTGCAACCAAAGAGTTAGCACAACCGGATGTATAGTACTCTAAGGTAACACTAACATAAAGTGTAAATATGGGAGTGTGCATTACATAGTGATAGAAAACATCAAACATAGAAATCATCCTCGCATCTCTCACTCAGTGCGTAAAGCGTACGATATCCATTACTCTGATCACCCAGTCCTCTGCTATGATCGCTTTGCCCTTAGGGCGTCATAGTTACCCCATTGTACTGATCCGTAGCCACTAATCCTTTGCTATGTCCACTTTGCCTCATGGAGTCATGACGACTCCACTGCACTGTCTCACGATCACTTTGCCCTTTGGAGTAATGACTACTCTACTGCACTGATCCATAGCCTAACATCCATCTCTCAGCGGTGAATCAAAGTTATGGACCTCGATAGCCCCTTTACACACGTCCCGCAGCAAGGCCCAACTCTAGGAGTTAATTCATTGGTTCCCATCTGAATCTGAGCAACAACTACTCATTTGGACTACCTTTGATCTCGGGTTTTTGGTCTCCTCCCGGTTCGTGACTCCTTAGCTCGGCTCGTGGTCAACTTCCTTGGTTCATGGTTCCATTCGTGAATGTCGGCTCATGGGGACATGGTTGGTTCATGGACCACATATGGATTGTAGTCTCAGGTTCGTAGCCAACCACCCTGTTCGGTTCATGATGTACCCGTGGGGTCCACTCGTGGTGCTTGTCCAGTTCGTGGGAAGGCGGCTCGTGATGGTGCTTCATGGTTCGGCTCATGATGGTGGTTCATGGGATGTGTGTACGACTATCCGGTTCATGGCTCACCTCCTACCTTGGCTCGTGACACATGCCTCACGAAGGGGGTAGGGCTCACGAATGGGTCCCTACACGACTTCCTGCAACTCTTTCCAGCAGCCGTTTATGCCATACGATGGCGTTTTCGACCAATTTAACAGTTCTAGGCAATCTCAAAACATTCCAAACAGTAATAGCAACATATAGAATCAACCATAAACACCAAAACAACAATTATAACATGTTAATATGGATCAAACACACCCAAACCCCATGTTTTCCCCTTAATCATGTTTAACCATATCTAATGATAGGATTAGAAAAATATATCCAAATTAACCCAAACTTTTAATAGAGGCATAAAATGACATTTCAGAATTTCAATATATTTTTCCAGATTTTTAACATGCATAATTTCGCTAATTATCACTAATCATCCCTAATTACCTGTAATTAGTACAAAAACATGCTAATCACTCACCGTAGCCACAAATAAAACCTTAGATCTGAAACTCTATTGTTATGGTACGAATCCCAATGCGTAGCAGCAACTCCAACTATGATTTGGTGTTAATTTCCCTTGATTTTCCGTAGATTTGCTTAATTAGCAATTAGGAAGTGATTAAAAGGTGTTTTAGAAGGTGGACGTCATGGCTAGGTTCAAGGATTGTATTTGGCGGCTGGAAAACTGAAATGAAAATGGTTTCCTAACTCATTTCAGCCTCCCAATAACCCTAATCCCGAAATGGGTTATGGGCCCATTCACTAATTACCCTATTAAGCCCGGTTAAGCTGTTTTTCACCTTCCAAACCTTGTTTCAGCCGTATCTCCCAAATGGTAAGCCCGTTTGATCGAGTGACCACTCTATAGAAAGGTAAACCATCATTCGAATCCAATGGAAGTGGTTTTAGAACAAAACTCCTTACCAGTCAAAAGTTATAGGCGAAACAAGTTTTGCTAGGGGCAAAATGGTCATTTAAAAATCGGCAAAAATCGTGAACATGGGAAATGACCCCAATAGTCGTTCCCCATAGTTACATTACCATACGACTTCGTATGAGAATGAAATAAATATTCTACGATCCTTTGATGCGTAGAATGCGGGTTGTTACATTCTTTTCCCTTAAGAAATTTCGTCCCCGAAATTCATTAACCAAACATACAAGGGTGCTCCGCATGCCTATCAGCCATTTACAAACAATCAAACATACATAATAGCACAATAAGCCTATCCTAGCATGCGGTTTACTAACAAGGGAATAACTAAAT
This sequence comes from Allium sativum, assembly GCA_030737875.1. Classification (NCBI taxonomy): domain Eukaryota; kingdom Viridiplantae; phylum Streptophyta; class Magnoliopsida; order Asparagales; family Amaryllidaceae; genus Allium; species Allium sativum. The sequence continues at coordinate 991,821,543 of CM060910.1, read as the reverse complement.
AGCAATCAAAATCTTACCAGGCAAAGAGTTCTGGATACGTTTTCCTTATGTTTTCCTCTGTTTCCCAAGTACAGTCATTCTCGTTATCACCCAATTGTACCTTGACCAGTTTCATCGTCTTCCTTCACTGTTGCTTCGTATCGAACTCGACAATACGAATCGGCATGCGGTTCCCAACTGCCTCGGGTTCTACCTCAAAAACATCTAACTGATCCGATGAAATAGCCATATTAGGGTCGTGCAGAACTTTCTTAACTGGAATACATGAAATACGTTGTGAACTCCCGCCATCTTGTTAGGTAACTCAACTTTATATTCTAATTTCCCAACTTTTTCGAGAACTGGGAATGGACCAACAAATCTTGATGCTAACTTGCTTCTCCTATCAAATCGAATCACGCTCTTTAACGGAGAAATCTTGACAAACACCAAGTCGCCAACAGAGAATTTCAATTCTCTTCGTCTTTTATCAGCATAACTCTTCTGCCTATCTTGTGCAGCTTTCATTCGCTGTTGAATAACCTTGATCTTATCTGATGTTTCTCTTATCACATCTAGTCCAAACATAAATTTCTCTTCAATTTCCAACCAACATGATGCTGAGTTGCACGGTCTTCCATACAAAGCCTCAAATGGAACCATACCAATACTAGAATGATAACTATTATTATATGCAAACTCAACCAGGTGCAAACGGTCATCCCATAATCCACCAAAATCCAATATACAAGCTCTCAAGAGATCCTCTAATACACGATTCACCCTCTTTGTCTGACCATCGGTTTGAGAATGGTATGCAGTACTGAGATGTAATTCTGATCCTAAAGCCTCTTGTAAGCTCTTCCAAAACCCATTAGTGAATAATGGATCTCGGTCACTCACAATACCTTTATGTACTCCATGAAATCTCACTACCCATTTCATATACGGTTCTGCTAACTTAGCGGTCGTTCTATTCGACTTAACTGGTATGAACCTTGCACTTTTGGTCAATCGATCCACAATCATCCAAATACTATCATGGACCAACCTAGTCCTTGGTAAACCATCAATGAAATCCATTGAGACTTGTTCCCATTTCCATTCGGGAATTTCCAGCAGTTGTAACAAACCACTAGGCTTCTTTTGCTCGTCTTTAACTAGCTGGCAGTTCATGCACTTGGATATGAACTTCCCAACGTCTCTCTTCATTCCTTCCCAGTAGTAGGTCTGCTTCATATCTCGATACATTTTGTTGCCACTGGGATGTATAGTCAGTTTTGAGTGATGACGTTCTCTAAGCACTTCATCTCTCAATCCAATAACATTGGGTACAACTTGCCTTCCATTCTTTCTAAGCCATCCATCTCGATCAAGCCCATACTTGTTCATCTCCTCGTCGATACCTATCTCTAACTTGGAGATGATTTCTAATAGATTAGGATCGTCCCACTGACCAGAACCAATCCACTCAATCAATGTAGGTCTGATCTTCAAACTTGCTAACATTGCTGGATCTAATTCGCACTTAGGTCTGAAATTATATCCCGTGATATACTCCAGTTGCTTCCATTCCAGAAACATAGCTCCCAAGAAGGCATGTCTCCTACTCAATGCATCAGCTATCGCATTGCCCTTCCTGGGTGTACATGCGATATCATAATCATATGAAGCCAAGAACTCTAGCCATCTTTGCTGGCGGAGATTTAAATCTTTCTGGGAGAAAAGGTACTTTAATGACTTATGATCAGTAAACAACTCAAATCTTTCTCCCAAGAGATAATGTCTCCACATTTTCAATGAGAACACGATCGCTGCCAATTCCAGATCATGGGTAGGATATCTTCTCTCATGCGGTTTCAATTGCCGACTAGCATAAGCTACAACCCTACCTCCTTGCATCAGTACAGCACCTAGTCCAGTACCACAGGCATCAGTGTATACCGTCATCTCTTCGTTCCCCTTAGGAATAACTAACACTAGCGCACACGTTAACTTATCCTTTAGACCCTTAAATGCATTCTCAGATCTTTCGTCCCAGACGAAAGCCTGATTCTTCTTGGTCAACTGAGTTAACGGTGCTGCTATCTTGGAAAAGTCTTGTATAAACTTAAGGTAATATGCAGCCAACCCCAAGAAATTTCTTACGTCCGTTGCATTCTTGAGCGTAGACCAATCTTGTACCGTAGCCACCTTCGCAGGGTCCATGGCAATACCATTCTCTGAAACAACATGGCCCAAGCATCTCACTTCCCTCGACACTTAGAAGATTTCGCTTTCAATTGGTGTTTTCTCAACACCACCATCACTGTCCTCAAATGTTCCTTATGTTCTTCCTCTATCCTTGAGTAAACAAGGATTTCGTCCATGAACACAAGAACAAACTTATTCAATTGATCCCTGAATACCCCATTCATAAGGTCCACAAAATATGCTGGTGCATTGGTCAACCCGATTGGCATGACCAACCACTCATAGAATCCAGACGGCGTCCGAAATGCCGTTTTAGGTATACTCTTAGCTGCTACTTGGAGCTGATGAAAACTTGTTGCAAGATCTAACTGGGAGAACACTCTTGCTCCACTCAACTAATCAAACAAATCATATATCCATGGAAGAGGATACATATTATTCCTCGTCGCCTTATTCAACTCGCGATAGTCTACACACAATCGAAGGGAACCATTTTCTTTAGTAGCAAACACCACTGGTGCGCCCCACTTGGAAACACTCCTTCGGATAAATCCCTTCTTCAAAAGATCGCTTACTTGCACCCCGAGCTCTCGCTTCTCCCTAGGTGTCATAAGACGAAGTGGCATCACTACAGGTCTGGCATCTTTCACTAAATCAATACGCAACCCAATCTTTCCGTGTGGCGGAAGTCCGGTCACTTCCCCGAAGATGTCCGGATACTCGCCAGCAATAGGCACGTCTGGCAACTCGTCATGCGGGATGTTGAGGGAATTCAGAAAACTAGCCATCACCCCATCACTAGGTAGGCTACCAAACAGTACCCTCCGCCCATCATCCGCCATAATAGTCACATAAAACCCCTCACAATCTACAACCACCCTATATCTTTGGAGCCAATCGACTCCCAAAATAATGCCAAACCCAATAAAGCACCAAACAAAGGAATCACAAGCGAACATACATCCATGACTCAATAAGACCAAATTTCAACAAATCATACTAAGGCTAGTCGAACTACCAATCGGGTTCGTCACAACTAAAGGTCCATTGACAATCTCGGGTTCCAATCCCAACCTATCTACCAGGTCACTAGATATGAAGGAATGGGAAGCCCTGGTATCAAACAATACTTGAACGTGAACATCATAAATAGAAAGCATACCTTGAATAACGATATTCTTTCCTTTCTCTGTCGCAGTTGGGGGCATTCGACGAAGGAGGAACAACACTGATAGCATATGCTTTCACGATCTGCTTCTCTTTAGGAGGTTGCAGACATTTATCCTTAAGATGTCCCACTTAGCCACAGTTGAAGCACTTCCTATCCACTGGCTTGGCTCTACAATATTTAGCATAGTGGCCCTTCTTGCCACAACTATAACACTCTACGTCTTTCCTGTCTTTCTTTTTCTGACCATCCTTGATCTGGTTCTGCTTCCTCTTATTTTGAACTTATTCTTGCCTCCGCCACTCCCCTGCGGCTTTGGCTCCCCTGCAGATGTAACAACAACCTCGAGGGTAAAGGCTCTCCGACCTTAATGGCTTTCCCACTATAGACTCAAATGTCTCATCGATATGGTTTATGAGTCTTTCCCCCAAGTACTCATCTAGGCCAGTTATGAACTTCTCGTTCTTCTTTTCAGCAGTATCGATAAGGGATAATCCATACTTCGATAAAGTATCAAACTCAGCAATATATTCCGAGACTGCCCTACCATTCTGCTTAAGCTCTAAAAATCTCCTAAATAATTCCGATTTCTGAGCAACTGGGATAAACTTGCCACTGAATCGGGCCTTAAACTGATTCTATGTAACTTGATCCTCAGGAGTAGCTGCCTTAGTAGCATTCCACCATTTCATTGCCCGTCCTTGCAGCTGACGGGATGCTAGTTTTCTCTTCATTGCATCCTCGATTCTGAAATCCTCCAAGATGCACTCATAGCTATCCAGCCAATCTTGAACATCCGTAGCCGATTCTGTTCCGTGGAACGGCTTCTCACCAAGGCTAGTATAATCCTTTTTAAGCTTGGAGAAATCGGCCCTAGGCGCTTGCGCTACTGCACCACCACCGTTAGCAGCATTAGGAGCTTCTCGCTGAACATCCCTAAGCATCCCTCTCATAATGGTAGCAAACATCGTCCTCATATCAGGGGCATTCCTATTATTGGCCCTTGAACCCGTATTCCTTGTATATCGGCTCATCATTCAGTCTGTAAACTGAAAATGATTAACCATCTCCTTAGTGGTGCCAGTACCGTGCGAATTCATCCTTAAATACACTAATAATATATGTATAGCTTTTGAAAACAAAAATATCACAAATATGCGCTCTCATATACGTATACTATCTCATCTTGTTGTCTTCCCCTAGGTTAACTACGCAACCTAGAGCTCTGATACCAAGTGTGACGGCCTGCCACACACCAGCCGTCATTTCCCTGAAATGCGTTGTGCCAATGCCCGACCAGCACAGGACGGTCGTCAAAAGAAAAGGGTTTTGAAACGATGAATCATCAAAGAACCCGTAGTATATCTCACAACGCATGGAACAAAATATAATAATAACATAACTTGATATAAAACAGGCGAGACAGTGCATAAGTTAAAAACTAAACCGTCATAACAGTGAAAAAATTCAAAATACAGCTTATGATCTAAACCATCATTATTACAACTTTTAAAATCTGTCTCTAAAGCAAAATAGGAAGGTACACTACTAATGCCCAAAGTAGTGACCAGCCATAACACAGGGAGAATATATGGAAATGATACGTGTAAGCCTCCTGCTTATCTCTGGGCAGCTACTCCTGCATAACCAGCTAACCTGTCTCTAGTTTGCTCGTTTAGAGGCACCCAGAGTAATAAGAAGAGACATAAAACTCTGGGTCATACTTATGTCTGATATGAGCGATAAGCAGCAAAAACAAAACAATAACAGGTATACATAACCATACCTGAACCTGGATCTGCAACCAAAGAGTTGACACAACCGGATGTACAATACTCCAAGGTAACACTAACATAAAGTGTAAATATAGGAGTGTGCATTACATAGTGATAGCAAACATCAAACATAGTAATCATCCTCACATCTCTCAATCAGTGCGTAAAGCGTACAATATCCATTACTTTGATCACCCAGTCCTCTGCTACGATCACTTTGCCCTTGGGCGTCATAGTGACCCCATTGCACTGATCCGTAGCCACTAATCCTTTGCTATGTCCACTTTGCCCCATGGAGTCATGACGACTCCACTGCACTGGCTCATAGCCATGCTACGATCACTTTGCCCTTTGGAGTAATGACTACTCCACTGTACGGATCCATAGCCTAACATCCATCTCTCAGCGGTGAATCAAAGTTATGGACCTCGATAACCCCTTTGCACACGTCCTGCAGCAAAGCCCAACTCTACGAGTTAACTCGTTGGTTCCCATTTGGATCCTGAGCTACAACTACTCATTTGGACTACCTTTGCATCTCGGGTATTTGGTCTCCTCCCGGTTCGTGACTCCTCAGCTCGGCTCATGGTCCTCCATGTGGGCTAGTGGTCAACTTCCATGGTTCGTGGTTCCATTCTTGAATGTCGGCTCGTGGGGACATGGTCGGTTCTTGGACCACATATGGATCATGGTCTCCTGGTTCGTGGCCAACCACCCTGTTCGGTTCATGATGTACTCGTGGGGTCCACTCTTGGTGCTTTACCAGTTCGTGGGAAGGCGGCTCGAAATAGTGCTTCACGGTTCGGCTGGTGATGGTGGTTTGTGGGATGTGTGTAGGTCTATCCAGTTCGTGGCTCACCTCCTACCTTGACTCGTGACACATGCCTTACGGATGGGGAGGGGGCTCACGAATGGGTCCTTACACGACTTCCTGCAACTCTTTCCAGCAACTGTTTACGCCATACGACGGCGTTATCGACCAATCTAACAGTTTTAGTCAATCACAAAACATTTCAAACAGTAATAGCAACATATAAAATCGACTATAAACACCAAAACAATGATTATAACATGTTAATATTGATCAAACACACCCAAAATCCATTTTTCCCCTTAATCATGTTTAACCATATCTAATGATAAGATTAGAAAAATATATCCAAATTAACCCAAATTTCTAACAGAGGCTCAAAATGACATTTCAGAATTTCTAAATATTTTTCCAGATTTTTAACATGCATAATTTCGCTAAATATCACTAATCATCCCTAATTAGCCGTAATTAGTACAAAAACATGTTAATCACTCACCTTAGCCACAAATAAAACCTTAGATCCGAAGCTCTACTGTTATGGAATGAATCCCAATGCGTAGCAGCTGCTCCAACTATGATTTGGTGTTAATTTCCCTTGATTTGCCGTAGATTTGCTTAATTAGTGATTAGGAAATGATTAAAAGGTGTTTTAGAAGGTGGAGGCCATGGCTAGGGTTCAAGGATTATATTTAGCGGCTGGAAAACTGAAATGAAAATGGTTTCCTAACTCATTTCTGCCTCCCCATATCCCTAATCCCGAAATGGGTTATGGGCCCATTCACTGGTTACCTTATTAAGCCCGATTAAGCTGTTTTTCACCTTCCAAACCTTGTTTCAGCCATATCTACCAAACGATAAGTCCGTTTAATCAATGTGACCAAAAACCATCATTCAAATCCAGCGGAAGTGGTTTCAGGTCAAAACTCCTTACTAATCAAAAATTATAGGCGAAACAAGATACGCCAGGGGCAAAACGGTCATTTAAAAATCGGCAAAAATCGTGAACATGGGAAATGACCCCAATAGTCATTCCCCTTAGTTACACAACTATATGACTTCGTATGAGAATGAAATAAATATTTTATGATCCTCCAATGCGTAGAATGCGGGTCGTTACAGAACGTGTTGCAGAAAGTTGATCAGGAGCTAGAAGGGGTGGATTGGATATGGCAGGAACTGAGAGAGGGGAGAGAGAAAGTGATGCGGGAGGTGGATCAAGAGCTGGAGGGGGTGGATTGGGTACGACAGGTGGTGGATAAGTCGGGGTAGCGATGAGAGGTTGAAAGATGTGATTGGGCGGGAAAGACTAGGGATGGGTTTGGCAGGGAGGGAGTATGGGGATGGGAGTGGATACAGGGATAGGTGAGGTCGCCATGAGAAAATAGATTTTTAGCTTTGTGGATTTTGAGTTTTTTTAAGAAAACTTATTAGTAAACCTTAGTTAAGAGAACTAAGTTAATAAGTAAACAACGACAAGTTGTAATGATAGTGTAAGATGGAATTATGATTAAATAGGAAAGAACGAGGTTAATATATGAGGTATAATAAGTTATATTTAATCATACATAATAAATGACATGTTAAACAGAAAACAAGTGAATTGAGATGAAATATACTTAATTACATATTAAGTAAAACATGTTATTGTAACTTTGGAATCAAACAATGAATAATATAAAGGGATTGTAGATTACTTTCATTAATTACAATATGAGGATAAGAGATTGTAGATTACTTTCGTTAATTAAAATCTAGAGAATAACATGTGATGGACTTATTAATAAACTTACATGGATTAAGATATATATATATATATATATATATATATATGAAATTAATAAGCAAGAGGAACTTGATAACTTGAAAAGAAGTCAGTGTGAATGGGGATAACCTATTAACCTGTAATACTTGACCGATCTAAATCTGTTGGGGTTACATGAGCATGTCAAATTGAGTAGGGGTTAAGTAAACTTGCTTGAATCAGTGGGGGTTAAGTTAATCTTGTTAAATCTATGGGAGGGTAATATAAGCCCAACAAACTTAACCTGTATTACATGCTGGGGTTATGCAACCTTGTTAAACTGTTAGGCATAACCTGTCAAAATCCTAGTAAAGGGGATGCAAGCCTAGGGGGAAGCTTGTATCATCTGTTGTGTAGGACCCGTATCAGTCAGTAACCCATCTTACTATCAAACGGGGAACCCCGAACTAGGTTGGGGTCAGGGCACACTTACTGAGTTAATTGTAAGAGGTTCATATAGGTGGAGGTGTTGACAGGGCGGGATCCAATGGAGTCATGTGCGTGCATGGGTCTGGCTTGCTCGGGAAAATTAAGACGTTGTGACATCAGTAGATATGGCTGTGCATTTTGAAAATAACGGGGTTGCCACTTTAGGAAGGGATACATCCTACTGTGGGGCCAACGCAGGGTATCTACGGGATAGGGAGCCGATCGATTGGGGTAGCAATTTGGTTACATCCAGTCTTGCTTATTTAGGAGCCTGTTATTAACGTTGGGGGTAACATCTGTCATTTCTATTGGGTTTCCATTTATTATTGTTGGGTGTAAAATCCGTCACTAGAAGTGCACTTAAGTCTACCATCTTGTTCTTGTTGGGATCATTATGTTCTTATTATACTGGTATTGGTGCAGAGAAAAGTACTTGAGAAGCGCAATATATTCTGTTTATCCTGCTCAGTTTGCTATACCTGTCTTATGATGCTGTTATCTCTCTCCCATTCAGTTTATATGCATGTCATGATGCTTTCACTTATTTATATGCCAAAATTAACCGGACTCACCAGACTTTATGTCTAACCCATTTTGTTTCCTCTTCTCTCTCTTCTATTTCTCCCCCCAGGTTCTTAGGGTGGGAATACTCGGGCTTGATTTGGATTCTCTCTTTCATTCTTCTTGGAGATGCTTAGATGTACCGCTTTGAGTTCTGTCTTCTCGGATATGGCTATATTTTGGGGACTATGCTTTTCATGTGTTATTGTACTCTGATGATTCAGTACGAGACAAAAGTTTTAAATTGATGTAATGGTCTTTTCTGTATTTCATACTTATGATGTTATTGGGTTTTGGACCACGATGATTTATATTTAATAAAGTTTTAAATTCCATTGTTATTTTATATCTATCTTGTGATGTTTCTGTTTCTGTTTACCTATAATGCTTCATGAAACTTAATGCATCCTGATAAAGAGTAACAGTAACGAACGTGGGGGTGTTACATGCTACCTCTTCACCACTAACCCGTTCCGGATGCTTTATTTTGGTAGTAACAAAAATATTGCTCAGTTGAAGAGATGCTAATAAGTGATAATTTTTACAGGGTAATGCAATCAATGGATTATACAAATTTAACCCTGTAAAGGAGAAGTACCATTATACTTCAGTGATAAATCAAGAGACTTACAATAAAAGCCCTTTTTATCTTTGGCACTACAAATTGAGTCACCCCAATGTAAATGTTGTGAAAAATGTACTTGGTAGAAATAATATACTATATGATGATTTATAATCATACCAGATGTCTATACATATTGTCAAATGTGGAAGAATCACAAAATACCTTTTGATAAATCTTTAATTGTATAGTCTAAACCATTTGAGATAGTTACCACTGATTTATGGTGACCAACCCCTATCTCTACTGATTACGGCTATAAGTATTACATTTCATTTGTTGATGCATTTTCTAGTACACATGCATTTACTTCTTAAAAGGTAAATCTGAAGCTCATGACATAGTGGTAACCTATATACACATGGTTGAAAATCAATTCCAAACTAGAGTAAATGTTATTCAGTCTAATGGTAGAACTAAATACAAAAAATTCAATGGCATTTAAAAAACAAGCGAGTAGTTCATGGAACAACCTACCCTTACACCTTTGAACAAAATTGTCTAGCTGAAAGGAAGCACAGTCATATAGTGGAATCTGGTTTAACATTATTAGCTCAACAATATTTACCGATGAAGTTTTGGTCTTAATATTTTAACATTGCTGTGTATCTAATAAATAGAATGCCATAAAAAGTGGTAAAGGACATAAAGCCCATAAAAAAACTGTATAATGTCAAACATTATTACCATAGTCTAAAGACTTTTGGTTGTTTGTGCTTTCCCTATCTAAGACCGTACAATGCCAACAAATTAAACTTTAGATCAAATACATGTACATTTATTGGATATGTTGTCAAGCTAAATGGCTATAGGTGTATAGATGAGAATAACAGAATATTTACAAGTAGACATGTTGTATTCAATGAGAATGTGTTTCCTTATTGTATAATAGAGATCATGACAACCAACAAAATGTTCAACACTAAAACAAATATACATGACAACCCAAATTATTTTGATACACTACACTTAGACAATGAAGGGTGGATGTTGATGCTCAAGGAACACACACTACTGAAGTTAATCAACCCAGTAATGAAGCTTTTGAGCCACCCAACCTCGCCATACCTTCATCTATAAGGGGAGAAAGTGAAAAACACTGTCACTCAAAGTAATCAACATAGTGAAGGTTACACAAGTAGTTCAAACGAAACCTTTCCAGAGAATTATAGTAGTACAAGTCAAGAAAATCAACCTTTTCAATAATCCACTTGCTCACACTGGTCATCCAATGAAAACTAGAGCTAAAAGTGGAATATTTAAGCTAAAAATTTATGTTGCTACTATCAATTTAGAGGAACCACTCACTTATGAACAATCTGCAAAATGCAAAGACTGGAAAGAGGCCATGAATGAAGAAAATAATGCTCTTATCAGAAACCAAACTTGGGAACTTTTTCATCAAGCACATAACAAAAACTTGATTGGATGCAAATGGACATACATACTAAAATGAAATCCAGATTTCTCAATAAAAAGATATAAGGCAATATTGGTTGCTAAAGTTTATACAAAAGTGTATGGGTTTGAATACAATTAAACATTCTCTCTAGTAGTCATGAAAGCAACAATAAGATTAATTTTCACTATAACCTTAAAAAATCAATGGAAAATCAAGCACCTAGACGTTAATAATGCTTTTCTTAATAGTGTTCTAGAAGAAGAAGTCTATACGGAGCAACCAGAGGGTTATATACAAAATCCAGATTACGTATGCAAGTTAAACAAAGCAATCTATGGTTTGAAGCAGACTCCAAGAGTTTTTTTTGATAGGCTCAAATCTACACTAACAAGAATGGGCTATCAACCCATTAAATCTAGTAGCTCTCTATTTATCAAAATTAACAATTCTTTTACTGTATATATTCTAATATATGTTGATGACCTGATTGTAATATGTAACACCTTTAAAATTAAATAATAAAATAAAATTCATAAAATTTATAAAATTTGGTCATAAACTAGCGTCATTTCATCCATGATGATTTTTTGATCGATTTAGACCTACGGTTTGCAGATGGATTTGAAACAAAGAAGATATTATTAAATAAAGTTTTAGAACAAACATGAAAAAAGAGATATAAGAGAAACACAAATAAGATATATAGTGTTAACGATATTTTTCGTTAACACCGGGATAGGTCTATGGGAGTGGACCTAAAGGGAACATGGGGTTATTTAGCTTTCACAAATCTGAGTTAATTCACTGTTTCCTAGATATCAAGGTTGCCGAGCCCAAAAGATTAGTTACTCTTCCCTTAATAGGGTGAGGATCACGCTTAAGCGACTCAAGAACCAACAGTTATCTTGGATCAAGGGCTCCCTAAGAAAAACCCTCGATAAAGAGGCTAAACGGCTTATAGGAAGGGGTTCTGCAAGAACTCTATGAAAGAGTCTAAATTTGAGTAGGAAGCTGTGACCGTATAGGAAGGTTATAATTGGTTGTGTGGGAAATAGCTAAGGAATCACATAAGAAACTCAAAAGAAAGTATGCTAAGTGTCAATTCGCACTTTATTGATCTTTGATTTGGAGTACATGAGCGGTTATGATAGAAATCTCCAAATTGATTTAGAAATTAGGGTTTACTCTAAAGAAAAGGAGTACAAGAATGAGAAATGAAAAATTGCCCTGAAAATGAGACCCCTGGGGTCTTATTTATAGACAAATCGAGGACCCTTTTGCTATTAGGCCAGCAGAAGTCCCTATTAGCCGCTTCTCCCTTTGGTCCGGGCACTTTAGCTTTCGGTCGCTCTTTTGTCTTTGCTTGTTGCTCTTTAAGGTGACAATCATGGCCCTCAGAAGGGTGGTCCCAATCTTTGGGGATTTACACTGGAGTTTATTCTACCTTCTTTGTATCAATACCAAGCCTATCGGTATGGATAACTTTAGGAAGACTTTAGGCTTTTGGATAAAGGCTTATGGATGTAGGCCTCCAGATACGGTCTTCCGGTTAGGAGCTTGCGGATGTGGACTTCCAACTTCGCTATTAATTCTTTGTAGTACTTGCCTTCATGATGCAAATAAATGGTTGCCGGGTCCACAAACCATGTCAGTATTTACACTAAGTAGATTAGTGCGGATAACTTGTTTCTCCTTGAGGTTCCAGCTTGTCTTTCGGTAGATTCATGAAGTGTGTATCGGCTTTCCGGAAGGCTGCTCCCGACGCTCTATTAGTTTCTTACTAAAGTGGCCTCTTGATGACCATCCGATTGAGGTTTTGGCAGATGGCACCCAAATGATCCGCTTATGCTCTTGTTCTTCGATGTATCAGTGTTAAGTGAGTTAACACCGATAGCCCTTCCGTCCCTCTAGATCTTGGGTTGCAATATCCTTTGCCTTCTTCTTCATTAACCCCTGGTTTTGGATGACTTCTTGTCAGTTATCTTTTTCTACTGGGATTACCCTGCTGGTAATCTCCCTTCATACTGGATTTGAAGTCTATTCTTTAATGAAGGTTCCGGTTGCTTGCCCTTCCAGTCACTTCCATTAGGCTTTCGGCTTTACTCTGTGTTTAGCTTCTGCTTAGAGATTACTTCCCTTTTTCTGTGACGGCCCAATACCCCTTCACCATCAGCCTATCTTAGAGTTAATTTTTGTAGTAACATTTCCCCCCCTTGTGAAGGGGTATTTTCGACTTTCCAAGTCAAATTTTGATGTCCTTTCGGCGTTTTGATTCCCTGTCTCTTGATCTTCCTCGATTGGGACCATTGATTGGTTCTTGCTTGTACGACTTTATTAAAGGTAACTTGGTATAATTATCATCGCATCTTCTTCCTCTTTTTTTCCTGCGACATTAATTACTCAAACCAGATTACTGTTTATAGAGAATTTCCAAAGCTTTTTCAAAAATTTCTAGTTCAAGCCCTGGTGAGTATTATTACTATGAATTATAAGCAAAAATTTAAACTAATCACTTAAATCAATTAGGGTTTTGCATGTTAAATGCGGACTATTTAATCATAGGCGATTTAGAATATGATCCACGGTGAACTACACAAACACTTTTTTTCCAATGTTATTTCACGGGGGTTTGAGATGTACAATTTTCATAAGAAAGGGTATTTACACCTAAAAAGTGAAATTCAGGCCTTCGGTGCCAGTAAATTCACCACCAATGTTACCGACTCGATCGTTCTAACTTTACCGACACCAATCCCAACATTTATGTATTATGTAAGTGCCGGATTGGCCCAAGAATGGTGAATCATCCGAAAGGGCTATCGAAGAGATAATTCTTTCTCCAGTTTTGGTGCCGGTAAAATTTAGGAGTTTCATTGTCGTAACCTTTAGATTTTGGTTTCATATGCCTGTCCTGAGGGCCACTCAGGCTTCCGGTGATGAGTTAGGGTCATTTTAGTGCCGATTTAACCGTTACCATTCCCTTTATAGTCTCCCTGATACCATTTTTTTCTTTTTTCATTGGTACAAGGATGGCTAACTTTGTCATCATTTAGGCCTTGATTGTTTCTAAGTGATTGTAAACTTATCATAAACTCTGTCTAGATTAATATCTATGACTATCTTAATATGCAATTATTTGTGTAACAAGCATTAAATAAGATTACATGTTATCTACCCATTTCAACTAATGAATGTGGTGCCAATTCACGTGTTTATGAAATTATGTCACCTGGCAGCACTATGTCCAATAAAAAGAGCTCTAGTCGGTCGAAACCTGGTGTTCCCAACACCTTTCGGAAGAAGAAGCCATTCACTTTGAAGAAGTCTTTAATTACTTCTCAAGATGAAGTAGATTCCATCCTTAACAACTTTAGGATGTCTGATGTAGATGCCATCCCCGATACTAATCGGGATAATGTCAGAAATCCTCTGAAAGGTTACTTTGCATATTCGGTCATCCATATCTGGCATGGAGGCTTCTTTCCCTTTCCGAATTTTATATCTCGACTCTTACGGGACCTGGAAATTGCACCTATCTTACTTCTTCCAAACACTTATACTTTGCTTCTATGTCTCGAAGTTCTGGCAGTAGAATCGGGTTAGGATTCTCTTACTTCTAATCTTATTCAGCATTTGGTATGGTTTTCGAATGGAGCAAACTCGCCCATCTTGCATGCCAACCCCTTGACGAAAATCAATAACGATGGCATTAGTAAGAATGTCCCTTGGGAAGATCAGTTCTTTTTCATCAGTTGCCCTATTGGCATTTCAGGCAACTTTGCAGATCTTGGTGAGTTCCCTTTCTTTTCCATGAGTAATCATATTTTTTCTGAGCATTGTTTAACTTTATTTGCTTTCCAGATCCTGCTTCCAAGAGAGTTGCTTTAACGGAGAGTGAGTCTTGCACGCTTGAAATTATATCTAAAGCATTTGAGGAGCCGCGGAGTCGATTAGCTTTGTTGACCCTGGATAAATTATGTCAATATAACCTTTTTCCCGATGGGCAAAAGATCCAAGGGCGTCCACCCATCCATTTCTTAGGATCCAAGCCTTTGACTTTAGGTTCGAACGCGTTCACTACTTCTCACCCTTTGTTTCCAGGTATCCTTATTGGGATTGCTACTTTCTTTTTCAAACAAATTTAATTCACAAGATATTCATTCCTGAATTTATCTTTGTATTTTATATTTTGATCAAGGGCTTGGCTTCAGAAGTTGTTACTCCTACCGATGCTCTAGATCAATCCACCGCTATCGCTATCAAAAGAATGGAAGAATCAACCATTGAGCTACATGCTAAAAGATTAAGATGACACTTCTGTTCCTCTTTCTTAGGATGCCACTGTTGAGGTTGTTGATCATGGAATTTCTGTCTCTATATTCCCTACTATTGATTCTACTGTGGTGTCTATTATTGTCTCTCCGGAGGGTACCTTTGGTAGAGAATGTGAGGGTCATGTTCTTCCGTCAACCTTTCCATGTACGTTAGAAGTGGACAAGCATTCCATGGCCCAAACTTCCATTTCTCAACACGTAGAGCCCTCAAGGTTTCCTGCACCCCTAATGAGCTTTGATGACTTTGTGAAGCTTGCCCTTTTTTGTCCTGAAGCTATGAACATTTCGTTACCTTTCACTTCTTCAAAAGAGAAACCTTTTAATCAACATTTAGTCAATTGGCAGCTCTCGGCATAGATTCTGTTTATTAATTCTTCTTTTATTCTTAATTTTCTATTATGAGTAATTGAATTCTACTCCCTTCACATGTTACTAAAAGATGACTTTTGTCTAAACCAACTCCTTCCTTGTCTTCACCCAAGGTTATTCGCCTTTGGGAAGCTAACGAGGCTTTGAGGGATGAATGCGGGAGATTGAAGGCTTCCTTAGAACATGCCGAAGTAGCTCTTGAAAAAGAAAGGCATGTGAAGGATTTAGTGCATGATCAGGTTTCGGCCTTAGAGCACCAAATAGCATAAAACGTGGTTAGTCGTGTCGACAAGCTTAAGAGGAAGGATGAGAAGCTCTCCCATGCTGCACAGATAATTTGTAAGGCTAAAGGCAGAATTTATGATTTTTGCAAGTTCATCTTCCGCAGATCAAGACTGAGTACTATGAGGATGCCTTATTTCATGTTATGTCTGATAACCTTCGGATTCTTCCTGGGATGCAATTGACCACCCTCCCCTCTTTTATTAAGGATAGGGCCATGGAGAGGATTAATAAGGCCAAGCAAAGGGTTAAGATGGCAGAGAGGAGTAGGCTCAAAGCAGAAGATCTCCTATTTATGAAGGATCTCTCTAAGGACTCAGGTGAGGAAGAGGTGCTTTCAGCTTTTGTTAATGATGATAGAGGAGAGGGTAGTGATGATCCCAATGGTAGTGACTGCCGAGATGAGCATGACAAGGATGAGAATGATTCTTCCGCTGCTCCTGATGCTTCGCATGATTCTACAAGATATAGTCCTGATGTTAGAGGCACTTACGCTGCTCAAGAATCTGACGCTCCTCCTACCAAGAAAGGTGGGACTTCTGGGCCCTCGGAAAGAGACCAACCTATTCAACCTGGGGCTTCTCCTTCCTAGGTATAGCTTCTGTTTTCACAACGCTCTTTCTTTTTCGCCTTATATGATGGTAACTTAGTTTCATGTCGTTATATTAAATAGGACAAAAGAAATATCGTCTCACGACTTAGAGCAGAATTAGATGAAAAATAGACAACTCGATCTCGCGTAGAACAAGGAAGGTTGTTAAAAGACTATAATGCTTTATCCCGAAGATGTCATGACTTAGAAAAGAGTGTCTAAGTTTATGCATTACAAGGAGCATGAGGTTGCACCTAGACTAAAGAAAGCTTTTAAGCATAGGGAAGCTCTCCGGAAGGAAAACAAGGATTTGATGACTTTATTTTGGATGCTGATTGAGGATAGAGATATATTAGTTAACTTTCTGTATGGTGTATATAAACGATACACAATAGTGGACTTCTTCTTTCTAGGATAGCATAGTGGAGGTCTACTACGTCGTCTTCACAGGCTTTATTTAGATGATTTTGCAGTTGACCCACATCCCGGGACTTGTTGGAACCTCGAAAGGGTTCTTTCAATTCCTAGGGATCTTCCCCCAGAAAAGCTTGAGTATAACAAGGATAGGTTTATTACTAAACTATTTAAAAGGTCGATTTTGTATGAGTTGAAGGAATATTTGTAAACTTGACGTTGTGATTGTATAAAATGTGTATGGAATTCTGTATGCTATATATGACTGCTAATTCTCTTATTTATGTTAAGACAGAACCTTATTTATCATGAAGATGTGTTACATTTGACTTGTAGATTGAGAAAGGAGTTTTTGACAACATCTTCTCACGTTTTCAGGAGAAAACGCTTTCTAAGGGAACTCAAAAGTGTTTATATGAAATTCCCTCTGCTTCCCCTTACCTTTTTAGGTGAAGTCCGTGAGACAATTTTTAAAAGACTTAGGATTGAGCATGTTGAGCTGGTATGTAAATAATAAATGTATGTGAACCCTTGTGATTCTTTCTGGTTCATGAGTTTACCGAAGCCATGGAAAATTGGTTTTGAACAAAATTTATAGAAAGCTTTCATATAGAAATATGACACTATTCTGATGAATAAAAATTTATGCATAACAACTCTTTATTCTTGTGAGTAGGTGGATCGTCATGAAACCTACCTGTCTCAAAATAATGTTCTATTAGCAAAAGAGGTTCCTTCTACATCCCGGGAGAGAACGATCTTATTTCAAATTTATCCATCAAGCATTTAAAACTGAGAATAGATCCCTAAAAGGTCAATTAATAGGGAAGGATAGAATTATTCTTAGACTGGAGATGTATATAAAGACTAAACCATCTACTGAGTTCGAAGACGAGTTAAGAGGTTTACGCCAACGCGTCATTAACTTGGAAATAGAGTTAGACAATGTCAATGCGAAACATAACAGATGGGAACAATCCTTCAAAAATATCCCTATCATAACGGTGTCTCAGCCTTCTAGTGCTACGACTGCGCCTAGGGCCTCCGCTTCTCAAATGCATTTTTATTTGAAGAACCTCCCCTGAGGGTTAGAAGAATCAGTCATTTCGGACTGGTGCAAGAAGGTGATAGCTGAGATGAAGAGTATTTACGACACCAAATTGATTAAGGATTCATTTGACAGTGTTAGACAACACGTTGACCAAATTAGGCATTTGCAGGGGGAAAACATGATCTGTGTGTAAACATTTTTGAGTTGGAGAAAGACAACAAGTCACTTTGGGACATGTATAGAGCTTATGATAGGGCTTTGAAATCTCAGGTTAAACCATCTGACAACTTAGTTGAAGTTAGCAAAAAAGTGCGTAAACTTAACGAGCTCCAATTCGCCATTCTATCAATCCCCCTTAACCGGAGGATGAAGGGTGGTTGGACACTTAATGTTTGTAATTGTAATGTGTGCATATCCATATTTAAATAGCCAATGATGTAATTTTTGTAAGTGAACTGGTAAATTGTGTGTGTATCACTCGTCATGTGATTTTTTTCTTGTATTTAATGAAAACAATAATGATTTGTACATGATAAGTTTAAGAAATCTCCCTGAACAAGAAGGAGGATTACTATCTTCTCTAGAAATCCTTATGAATAATAGACTTTGCATTTTCCTTCGAGTCACGTTTTGTCAATCCGTCTTCGGAAGTGAAAATCCAAGTCTTTGTGACCCAAATTAGGGTATTAATGAGAGGTAGCCAGAATGCCTCTTTTGGTAATTGAGTAGAAGCTTTGGCTGATATTCAAAATTAGAATTTTAGGATGAAATCCGGGAATTCATCCTCCGGTAATAATAGAAGCTTTGGATCCAACCCAGACTCGGGTTGCTCAATAAAGAGCCAGGAACTCATTTCTGGTGTTTTAATAGACATCTTAAATTGAACCATATTTGTGTACTTAATAGAAGTCTCGAACTAACCCAGATTCGGTATTTAATAGAAGTCCCGAACTAACCCAAATTCAGGTATTTAATAGAAGACCAAAAACCCATTTCTGGTAAGTAGTTTTGTTACCCCCTCTGGGTTTGATTTTAGAAGCAGAGGATGTACATGCTTCTTGAGCTACTCTCTGGGCTTTTGGTTATCAAAGTAAAGGATGTACACGCTTTGTTGGCCACTCTCTAGGCCTATGCGTCCGGTGCGCTTGGCTAGCTTATCCACAAGTAGAGCCCAAGGATGTACCCGCCCTCCCTCCAGTAGGCGCCTTATCTTTAAAATTGTAGGCGATGATAAGGTATTAGATGGTTAAACCGGGCCATCGTAGATGTGGAATTAAGGCCTACTCTTTTGATTCTCTACCCTGGCCATCGTAGCCGATGATAGAGGCTTACACTCTACCCCGTCCAAGGGGTTCCCTATCCTGACCATCATAGGCGATGATAGGGGTTTGCGTTCCCTTCTTCGGGTAACGCGGAACATAAACAGAGGCAGGACGTGCTCTTCTGCGAGTAGAGGTAGATCGTGCTTAGTTCATATAAGAAGCATGGCGTACTCCTCTACGATTAGAGGCAGGGCACACTCTTCTACGATTAGTGGCAGGGCATGCTAATTATATGCTCTATCACGATCATTTCTTGTGTGGGTCGGAGGCTTACACTTTTGATGCTTTAACCTGGCCTTTTTATTTTTGGCGCGGAGAAAGGCTTACACACCACCCCCTCTGAGGGTGCTTTGGCATAGACAACTTGGCGGCGACAAGGGGTTTTATCCATCTGATTTGACCCCCCCTTGGGTTATCTCGAGTTTTGAGAGGGTTTACATACCCTTAGTTATGTAGACAATCCTTTTCTCAAAGAATCCATTGCTGTAGTTAGCTATGTTTTCTTTACATATCTATGTAGCTTTCCTTGGCTCAAGAAATTAATAATCGTCCCTTCTAAGACTCTGTAATGGTTGGTTTCATGACCATTTATGATATGAGACTAGCAATAAGGCCCTCTCAACTGCTTCGTTCTTGGGTTTTTTCTTTGATGATGGCCAAAAGTTTAATTCATGCTTAGTCAGAAAGTAGATTCCCTCCATTGTTGTAGTGAGCTCACACCCTTCCGGTAACCTTGACTCAAAGGTTTCCTTTCGATGTTGCAACTTAACCTTCTTACCACTTGATTCCCTTATTTCCCCTGCATCTTCGAATTTTCTTTTAGCTATGTCACGACGCAAGAGTGAATCCCTTTTAAACTCTTTTGTAGTAGGGTAAACTGAACCTTTCTCAATTCTCCGCTCAAATATTGTTCCTCTAGCATGTGTTCAGATGGCTTCTTTGATACAAAGAAAGGGGTTATACTCTTCTGGTGTGGAATTGCTTAGGGAAAAGATTGGGGTTGGTCCCAAACGGAAAAGGTTAATGCTCCAATGATCAAGATCATAAGGCTCTACGTATTTTTCCTTATCTTGAATATGCAGGGTTTATATCTTAATCTTCTCGACTGTCCATGGCTCATTAATACTTGATGTAACCATATGAAACTCATTATTTACTTGTAGAGACCTTCTATTCATGATTTCTGCTTCTTCAAAGCCTAGTCCAACCTCGGACGGTACAACACAGTTAGATATATGGTTGTTTACCACAAGGTCAAAGGTTCAAGCCCTCCTTCTAGCGCCAAAATGTTAACGATATTTTTCGTCAACACCCGAGATAGGTCTATGTAAGTGGAAGTAAGGGGAAAATGGTGTTATTTAGCTTTCACGAGTCTGAGTTAGTTCACCATTTCCTAAATATCAAGGTTTCCGAGCCCAAAAGATTAGTTACACTTCCCTCAATGGGGTGAGAATTACGCTTAAGCGACTAAAGAACCAATAGTTATCTTGGGGAAAGGGCTCCCTAAGCACAACCCTCGATAAAGAGGCTAAACGGCTTGTAGGAAGGGTTTCTGCAAGAACTCTGCGGAGGGGTCTAAATTCAAGTAGGAACCCGTTACCGTGTAGGAAGGTTATAATTGGTTGTGTAGGATAAAGCTAAGGAATCACATAAGAAAATCATACGAAAATATGCTAAGTGTCAATCCACACTTTATTGATATTTGATTTGGAGTACATGAGCGATTACAAAAGAAATCCCCAAATTGATTTAGAAATTAGGGTTTACTCTAGAGAAAAGGAGTACAAGAATGAGAATTGAAAAATCGCCCTGAAAATGAGACCCATTGGGTCTTATTTATAGACAAATCGGGTCCCCTTTTGCTATTGGGATAGCAGAAGCCCCTGTCGACCGCTTCTCCCTTTGGTCTCGGGAGCTTTAGCTTTCAGAAAATCTTTTGGCTTTCTTGTTGCTCATTATGGTGCCGGTCATGGCTTTCAGAAGGGTGGTCCCAGTCTTTGGGGCTTTACTTTAGAGTTTCTTCTACCTTCTTTGTATCAATACCAAGCCCATCAGTATGGATAACTATAGGAAGACTTTAGGCTTCCGGATAAAGGCTTCCGGATGTAGTCCTCTAGATATGGTCTTCTGGTTATGAGCTTTCGGATATGGGCTTTCGACCTTGCTATCATTTTTTTGTGGTACTTACCTTCATGATTCAAATGAATGGTTGTCGGGTCCACAACCCCTGTTGGTATTGACAATAAGTAGATTAGTGCAGATAACTTGTCTCTCCTTGAGGTTCTGACTTGCCTTTCGGTAGATTCATGAAGTGTGTCTTGGCTTTTCGGAATGCTACTCCCGATTCTCTATTAATTGCTTACTAAAGTTGCCTCTCGGTGACCATTCGATTAAGACTTCTATAGATGGCTCCCAAATGACCCCTTATGCTCTTGTTCTTCCATATAACGGTGTTAAGCGAGTTAATGCCGATATCCCTTCTGTCCCTCTAGGTCTCGTATTGCAATGTCCTTTGCCTTCTTCTTCATTTGCCCTCGGTTTTGGATGACTTATTATTGGTTTTTTTGCTACCGGGATTACCCTGCCAGTAGTCTCATTTCATACTGGATTTAATGTCTCTTCTTTGATGAAGGTTACAGCTGCCTGCCCTTCTGGTCACTTCCTTTAGGCTTTCGACTTTACCATGTGTTTAGCTTCTGCTTACAGATGACCACCCGTTGTCCATGACGGTCCGATACCCCTTCACCGCCAGCTCGTCTCGAAGTTAATTTTGGTAGTAACATATAGCTTCCAATGTTTTAATCTTGTGAACAAAAGCTAAGTTAGGTAAGGTGGTAGAGCATGCACTTCTCAAGGTAGAGGTCAGGTGTTTGAATCCCACCAATGTCATGTTTTAAATTTTAAGAAGACCAACAAAAAGGATGCACGTTCTTAGAGAAAAATATATGTATATGTACATGTAAGGAAAAATTATTTATAGATAGTTGTGGGTATATATATATACATATATGTATATATGTGTATGTAGGTATATGTATATATATAAGTGTATATATATTTATTGACATGAAATTCAAAAAGTAACATGCAATAAATCAAACAAGTAAAAAATAAATGTCAGGATAGTGCTGTTTGAATTTCGATAATAAATGGGGCTTTGCGTAAATTAAGGGAGGAAGATAATAATGGAATGAATACGCACATTTATTTACGCATGTGAATGCGCATTAAAAAGATTGGAAATAAATAAATAGATTAAAAAGAATTTTGACCAGAGTAACATTAATAATAACATAATTGTGCATCTATTAACGAATCAAAGTTTATAAAATTATGCACGAATATACACGCGTAAGTTTGAATTGAAATCTAAAACATGCGTTATAGATGGAAGAAATTTATATATTAAAGAATATTAGGTAAGAAGAATGATGTTGAGTGCAACGTTAGACACAAATTTATTTAGGAATAAAATTAATGCTCGTTACCCAGTAAATGGGTCGACCCAAGCCATTAGTGGGTCGAACCATCCTATTACTAGGTCAACATAGAGGTCGACCCACCTGGAGCCCGGGTCGGCCCAATGTTTGGAAAAATCACATGGATTCATCGATTTCTATGGCTCAAATTTCATTTATTTCAGTCCAACGGACGAGTTTCTTCTGAGCACTTAGAAATAGATCAGTAGGGCCTATCCTCCAACTCATATTTTCTAAGTGGGTGCTAGAGCCCTGCCATTTCTTTCCTCCTCCAAATTCTTCAGAAAATAAATATATTAGTTTTAGGATTTCTAATTCAAGATTTGGAGATAAAGATTATATATTTAAGTTATAGATGCTAAGATCCTCTATCCAGACAAATCTACAAATTTGAAGTACAAAGAAAGCTGCACAGATCCAAATCAGATCCAAAATATTAGAGCACGAATCTCAGGTGAGTGGATGTAATTATATTTTCAAATAATAGTATTTTGTATCATTTGATTCCTGCAGAAATTTACAATATTTCTTCTTCTTTGCCCATCTTCTACGTTAGGATATACAGTTTATGTCAAATTTTGGTTATGCGCGAAAACTAAATAAAATTGTGGTTATGCGCAAATTAGACAATTGAATTAGGGATAAGGGCAAAATTATTGAATAATAGTTATGCACCAATTTAATTGGAATTAAACAAAAAGGAGGAAATTTAGTGATTTGGGGGCAAAAAAACGTATTATGTCAGTATTGTAATAAATGGAAAGATTTTTGAATTTATACATTATTTGTAATAAATCCTATTTCAGATTTAAATAGAAATAGTACAGAATTTTTTTATAAAAAGAGATGTAAGCCAAATTATGTCAAACTTTACTTTAATTGTGCAAAGCAAAAAGGAGAAAATAAATAAGAAGCAGTAACTAATATATACTATTAATCAAATCTGAAAGTTGGTAGTAGTCTAGATTGATTTGTTAGGAAAGAAGAAGGAATGTATTTTTGCATAGTTTGGGTAAACAAAGAAAAATTGGAAACATGATTACAAATTGAAATTATGAATTAATGAAGATTAGTGTGAAATAGGGAGTTAACCATATTACACACTAATTTGACAAACTAAAAAATCGAAAAAGGAATATTTTGTAATCATTAGTTCCTATTATAATAATTACCTAAAACTATGGAAATAGATTTTATAATTGTTTTGGTAACCAATCAATTTGGAATATGTCTAACTTCCTAAAAAGAATAAATGGTAAAGATGAAAGGGAAAGGAAACATAACTGAAATAAATTATAAAATGGTAAGGACTAATTGTAAACTTATAATTGGAATAATAAGCATAGTTTAGTAGCAATAATGTGTAAGAAATATTATATCATAAAGGTTATAATTTGGAAAGTGAAAAGAAAGGAACAAAGCTTAAATATAAATAAACAAGAAATTGGAAATTAAGTTTAATAAGCCTAAAGATACTCTATGGTGGCCTTGTAATTATGCAATATTCTACGGTGACCAGAAAAGTTGATTAATAAATAAATAATATTCAGTTGAATAGATTAATGAATAATGTAAATCAACAAAAAAGGAAAAGTAAGTAAAACACATAAGAATAAATTAGACATAGTGTCTAATAAAATAATGATTTGTGTTAGGTCCAGTCCATAAGGATGAAGAACCCCAACGGGATAGATCACCGAAGGTGTCGGGAAACATGGTGGGAGCCCGTCCGACTTATTCGACAAGACTGGAGGGAAGTGTAGGACTTCTACAAGACGTGAGGATACCCCGTGATGGTCCTCTAAGGTAGGCTTCGGGCTGTACCCACAGGGGCATGGTCTGTACGTTACCATACGGTGATTATGGCCTAGTTGCATTTGTTACACCATAGTTGTGGGGCATCCTAAAGACTAACTGGAAGATTTTAGGATAGTTCGACGCCTGCCTCAACTTGGGAGAGCAGGCGTCATGGTCAGGACCCAACTAAGGATAGTAGGTTGTTGGACATCTATCATCGTCAGCCAGAGCGTGTACGGGAAAGATTGGAGCTATAACCAAAAGGCAAATGATCTTCACTATTAGGTCATTGGATGATGGGACCACAAGTTTGTTTAGATTGGTTGTTAGGATCGGTCACTTAGCTCTTTTGAATAGTCTTTCATTAGGGGGTAGGCTGGTGGGCCTTGAAGAGCCACGAAGAGACATACCAATTTTAGATATTTGTATTTCGGGACTAACAAAGCCATTTTTATTTGGCCATCCCAAGGCCATTCTTGACAGATATAGTAAAGCCCCTGACCGAGTTCCTTTAAGAACTCAGGTATTTGGCGCCTTCATGGCGCAACGTTGGAGACTCAATACGTCTTTACAGCGCGAAGATGGAGGTCTAATACATTTTTCATTATACAACGATGAGGACAACTCGAGGAGGGTACTAATGGGGAGAACCTCAATACATTGGGTATATAGTTATATATATGTATATATAATTTATTAGGTTATAGTAATAAAATGGCGATAGACGAAACCCTTGCAGGCGATCCTTCTGGTGATTCACTTGGCGATTTACCTCCTACTTCAAATCCAAACTCTTGGAATGACGCTCCCGCAAATGAAATGAATGATATGGGATTGTAGGAAGTTAGGTCTCGTAGATCATACGCAAGGGTCACAAAAGACGGTATTGGTTCAAAAGTCGCCCGAGGGGGGGGGTCCAATACGTACAAAAGGAATAATAATTTTGGAAGATCTGAAGGGAATGTTAATATTTTTAAATCTAATAAGGTGGCGCCGCTTTTCAGATCTAGTGTCAGAACTTAGGTGAATGCTATTGAGGGGAACATTAAAATTTCTGGATATGTGGAATTTTTTAATACTGCAAAAGAGGAGGAATGTGAATTTGATCAATAAGATGACAATGTTTTTGTCCTAGCTAAAAACATGTGGAAACAATTGATTTACATTTACTTAGTGGTAAGAAGGCCATACTATGTTCAACTTAATGCGTTTATTAAGAAGGAATGGAAACCGACAAGTAGATGGGATGTTTTTGCTAAGGAAAGTGGAATTACTTAATTAAATTTAAACATGAAGCAGATTGTACCAGAGTGCTTGAGGGGGTCATGGTTTATGGATAGTAAGCTTATTTTCATTAAGAGATGAGAGGCTAACTTGAGATTAAAAAGGAATATGCTTGAAACTCATCCAGTTTTGGTTAAATTTATGAATTTGGATCTTTCTTTGTGGAATTCCAGGGTGATTAGTATGCTTGTTAGTCTCACTGGTACGCCCTTGTGTGACACCCCGGAATTTCAACGACACTACAGATGATGAATTAAAGAATAATTAGTGTGAAATACATTATTAACAATGAATTAAGGAAAACTCAATTTAATATTCAGAATTAAGTAAAATGGACTGCACCATTGCGTCCATCTCGAAATTCTGGTCAAAATAGACACCTTGTTTGCGGAAATCGAACACCGTATAAAGAAATTATTAAGGCTTGAAGTTTGTATATGCATAGGAATAATATATATATATATATATATATATATATATATATATATATATATATATAGGTTCAGAAATTCAAAAATGGGTCCAAAAGTTCGAAATTCGGTTCAAAATTTGAAATTTGGGAAGGCGACAGATTTCCCTTCCAGGTGGGTCTACCCACTCAAAGGGGGGTCGACCTACCCAAAGAGGGTTTGACCTACCCTGACAGATCTGGGTGAAATACTTTGTTTTGTATCTAGACACCTTTCTGAGCAAGTTAAACTCTAGGCTTTATAAAGGACCCTAGACCTAGGTTTTATTCATCTAAAAATAATGCTGACGATGAAGCTCTGCTGCAACAAAAATTAAAATGGCCTTTCTTCTTCTAAATCAATTCAAAGAAGGTTATACATATTCAAAGATTGCTACAACAAATTCAGCGACGGCTACAACAACTTATTCAACATGTTCTTCCGCAGTAATTTGGATCCATTTCCTTAAATCTATTCACAGCAAGTTCATGTTATTTTTGGATCTAAATATTTAAATAGTAATCTTGATATGTATGTACAAACTGGATCCTGAATTAGTGCCTAATCAGTTCTGTTATGACATAATTATCAGATCTGCTTTTATATGTTTATATCGCCACCATGTTAAATCTTGTCATAATATGCCTATTCAGTTTATGCCTATTTCTATCAGTTTATTATTGATTCATTATTATGCCTATTCTTGATTCTCTTCTCTCCCTCTTTTTCCCTTTTTATTTTTATAGTCAGACTACCTTCGAGCCTAGGCCTAATGTTGAAAAATGCGAACATGCGAAATTGGAAACGACTGGGGAAGACATAGTTTTGGGCATAATTGATATTGGAAAATATGGATCTAAATTTAGGCATAAATTTGGAAATATATGAATATGGGTTTGGGGGCATATGTCTTGTTGGATAATATGAATTTAGGCATACGTTGGAAAATACAATTTGAGCATAAATTGGGACATGTGTAAGTACTGATTTGGGACATAAATTGGGATGTATGTGAATATGAATTTTAGGCATACATTAGAAAGTATGCGAATATGGATTTCTGTATAACTTGTACTGAAATGAGCGAATATGGACTAGGGACCTAAAATGGAAAATATGTAGTTTTGGATTTGTGCATAACATACACACACACAACAAAGATATATATATATATATATATATATATGTATATATATGTATATGCCTTGACTTATAACTTGGGAAAAAGAGCATATGGTGCATAATTAAAAGCTGAAGTGAAAAGGGGCGTAAAAGTCTATGATTTGAACAGTGAATTAGGCATATAATTAAATATGGGGAAAAAAGAGAAATAATCACCTATAATGACAAATGTAGATTTGGATAAAAATGGAATGTCTAGTAATTACAATTGGGAATTGTAATTGCACTTATGACATGAGGCTAGGTTGCATTAGTGGTGGAAGTCTGCCCGGACCCGACCGACATATCCAGTAGCCACTAATGTTGAACCTAATATGAGAGGTCTAAATGTGCAAATATGAATTAGGATAAGACACGAGGTTAGACCCAACTGTGGAATAAGACTGCCCGGACCCGACCGACATATCCAGCATCCACACGTTGTAGGTCTAATAAGGGAGGTCTAGCCCATTATAACCATAGTTGGACATGGTAATGAATTGGACTACTTAACCTAATTTAATCCATAAGGATTGTATGATTATGAACTTAAGTTAGGGTTAAGTAAAATTGGATGGGTAGTGGGTGGGTTAAGTAAAATAGAGGGGCGGGTAATATTTACATTTAGGCCCATAAACTTAACCCAATAATGTTATGTAATTAAAGAAACCTAATGGTATACATAACCGGTGGAAAATATAATAAAGTTATGTAATTAAAGACACCCTTGTAGGGTAAGCATAACTTGTAGAAATGATAGAATTAGATATGCGTAATAATCTGCTAAGTAAACAACGATAAGTTGTTGTAACAGTGTAAATTGAATTTATGATTAAATGAGAAAGAATGAGGAAAACTTGTAAAATAAATAAGTTATATTTAATCATAAATGGTAAGTGACATGTTAATTAGGAAACATGTGAATTGAGATATACTTAATAACGTATTAAGGAGAACATGTTATTGTAATGATGTAACCAAGCAAAAATAGATTTTGGATTATAGACCTTGGAGCACAATATAGAAAATAACATGTTGTGGGCTTATTAATAAACTTAAATGGATTAAGTTATATGACTGAAATTAATAAGCAAGAGAAACTTGGTAATTTGAATAAGAATTCAATATGAACGGGAATAACCAAGTAAATGGGAACCTGGTGAGGTAAGGCAAGCGCGTAAAAGAACATTTAGACATAGGGTCTAACAACATATTAAAGAAAGGTGCTTGGACTAGTCTGTACGTTTGAGCGTGAATAACCCAACGGGGTAGATCATCGAGGTGTTATAAGAAACGAGGGAAGCACACATTCATCTTATTGTCATGACGGCTCCAAAGGACTGGAAGGGGAAGCACGTGGCTTCCTGAAGTACGTAAGGTGCTCCTTGTAGTCCTCTATGCGGTGACAGATATCTTAGGCTGTACTCGCAGAGGTTGGGTCTGTGCATAACTACTAGGTGGGTGGGCCTTGACTGCAGATGTAGCTATGTAGTCAGAATGTTGTGACAAGGTGACACCAAGATGATTCAACGGTTGCCTCACGAGGAGGTAGAGAGGGTCACGGCCAATAAGGATAGTTGACCATCGGATATCTGTCATCGACAACCAGCGGGATGTGAAAAGACTAGAGCTAAACCCAAGATATCATTTCACCTTTCACTATCGAGGTACGGGGTTGAGGGTAAACGCTACATGGATGTTTAGATTGGTTGTATTAGGGGCGGTCGCTTAGCTCTTGTAGTCTTTACTAGTTGAGGGAGGGGCCGAGGTGGGGCCATAGCCACCATGGAAAACAGACCTGAGGAATATCTGTATTTGAAGGCACTTAAAGGCAGCCTGTACAGATATGGAAAAGCTCCTGACCAAGTTCTGTGTTTCTTGTATCGCCCTGCCACGGAACTCGGTGCACATTAAAGGACGTGCGACTGAGGGATCGAGCTACAATTACAGTACATACGTGGGATAGTTTAGATACATGCATATCTGCTCTGGGTGGTGTATCGTAGACTAGTGGGAATTATTCCGATAAGGAATTTGATTCGATCGATGGTGGCAATCCATACGCTTACGTAGCATAGTAATGATAGATATATGCAGAATGTAACATTTTATATAGAGATCTGCATGTCACTCTGGCATAGGATGAGGGACTGCATTCATTACTTTAGAGACCATGCGAGTGGGGGTACCATGGGGTGTATCTCAATATTGAGAGATAGCTACATATATTGTATTAGGTGAATCCATGGGAAAGTAAATGGGTACGATGCACGTATAAGTCTTGAGTGCTATTAACCCAACTAACCTAATAATCAAAAAAATGTAATGAAACGGTATTAGTAGGGATCATTCTACTTCTGATATACTAGTATCTGTGCGGTGCAGAGTAATGTATTTAAGAAGCGCAATATATCATGTTCATCTTATCTTGCTCAGTTTACACTTGTTATTGTTACTATGTTCTTCCAGTTTTATATATACCTGCCATGATACTTTTATTTATTTATATTTAAAAGTAACTGGACTCGCTAGACTTTATGTCTGACCCTTTTTGTTTCCTCTTCTCTCTCTTCCGTTTCCCCCCTAGGTTCTCAGGGTGGAAGTGCTTAGCGTTGATTTGGACTCTTTCAGCTTAGCTTGGATTTTTGGATATAGATGTATCGCTTTGACTTCTGGTCAACTCTCTTATGGCTTCACTGGGAAATACGGTTTTCTGCTTTTGTATTATGATATTTTTGGCAAGACTGATTATTAATGTAATTAGTTACTTATGATGTAAACTCATTATTTGGGACCGTGATGTTTTTATTTAAATAAAGTTTTTAATTCTGGTGCTATTTTACATGTCTGTCTTGTGCTATTATGTTCTTATTTACCTATAATGCTTCACGAAACTTAATGCATTCCCTTAGTGAATGACATTAACGGACGTGAGGTGTCATACCTTGGCTATGTATGACTGTACAAAAAATGTGAAACGATTGAACTATGTGAAAGTGCGTGTGGACATCAAAGCTAGCAATGAAATAAAACATCAGCTACGTGCTAAGGA
Source organism: Allium sativum (assembly GCA_030737875.1). Classification (NCBI taxonomy): domain Eukaryota; kingdom Viridiplantae; phylum Streptophyta; class Magnoliopsida; order Asparagales; family Amaryllidaceae; genus Allium; species Allium sativum. The sequence goes on along the minus strand of CM060910.1, from coordinate 991,791,213 downwards.
TTCTAAAGGCAACATATATGTACAACATGTGGACTATGAATATATTCCACCTATTTGCAAAATATGTGAGTGCTTTGGGCACCCAGATGATCAGTGCACCATTGTTGTTAAGCCGATGATCTGGCAATGTAAAGCTACTACCGCCAACGATTGCATAATTACATCACAAAATGCTGGAACTTCTCACAGCAGCAATGAAGGCATTTCTACTATTAACATAATCACATCTGATGCTAATATATCTAGAGCAACTACGGAGCAGGTGGTGGTGGACTCTGCTCCACAGGCATCTGGTCAGTTGGTGGAGGTGCCTCCCCTAATGACTCCCCAACATGAAGCGATGGCAGTGGTATCTCTCCAGAAGGTTCTCCCAAGTAGTGAGACTGCAAATATGGTTGCACAAATAGAGAAAGCTCATCAAGCAGAGTTTGTGATAGATCAGGAAAACTTCCTGAATCATTAGAAGACATAAGCAAATTAGAAATAAATATTCAAAGTGATGATGACAATGAGAGTGAAAGAAACTGATAGCAATAAAGAAAGCCTAATATTTATGCTGACCAGTTCAAAGAAACAGTGGTAAAGTCTAAAGTTGCAAAAGTAAGAGATGGATCTCCTCCTATTAACAAGAGTAAAAGTATCAAGTCTTAACATCTATTATAACGTGGAATGTGAGAGGTTTAAATAATGATACCCAGTGTTTAGACCTCTCAAACATTAAAAGGAATTTGTCTCCTTCTGTTTTAGGTATTCTTGAGAATAATCTTAATGATGATAGTTTCAATTATTTTGTCAATTTGATGGGAAATGAATGGGATTATGCTCATAATAATAGTAAGGACACTCATGGTCGTATTCTTGCGTTATGGAACAAATCAATATGGCAAGCCCATATCCATGATTCTGATTCACAATAGATTACTATTAAAGGGAGTAATATGGATGGTCTTTTACTATATGCGACGATTGTATATGCTAGTAATTTTGCAAACAAGCGTGTGGAGCTTTGGAACAAAATTATATCTCTTTCTATTTCTATTGACAAATCCATGGATTATTTCAAGTGATTTCAATGCTATATTAAAAGCAAATGAGAAGAAAGGAGGGCTTACTGTGTGTAACGACCCGGAAAATTCGAACCAATTTAAAATTTTTATTTTAAATTATTTGGTGGAAAAATGTGGCAGAAATTAAAAATTCCATTTTAAAATAATATTAAAGCCAGTGAAAATAGCCAATTTTCAAACGATCTCTGTTTTTGACGAAATCACTTTCATTGGAACCGGAATGTCATATTATTGCTAGGTTTCAATTTTTAGAATTTTTCGAATTAATATGTGAGCGTGGCGAAGGAAAATGTGTTTGGTCGATTACAGTCAAATTTAATCGACTGAAAAATAGTCATTTTTCAAACAGTGTCAGAATTCGACGAAATTAATTTTGTTAGGACCGTATCGTCATAACATAGACAAATATATTTTTTTTGGATTTTTCTGAGTCCGTTTGTGGCCTCGGTGAATTTATTTATGCAGACGAATTAAATTAATAAAGGAATTAAATAATAAATTAAATAATACAGGCCACAGACAGCCGTTTGGGCTGACGGGACCTGTCCCATTGGGTCCGGAATATGGGCTATTGGCTAGGGTCACTTTCCGCTGGACTGAATTTGAACCGGATTGGAAGATATGGGTTTTTTTGTAAAAATACATTTTAATATTATAAATAATAGAAGGAGAAACCCTAATTTTACTATTCACTATCTTCTGCCGCCGCCATTCATTGAAATCCATGGCCTAAATCATCCGAACTTCCTCCACTCCGTTATCCCTCACCTCAGCGAATTAGAATTAAACCCGGACACCACGTCGAAGCTCTTCTCTCCCTCTTCATTTCTATACCACTTGATCATCTTGTCGTCGCTCGAAGCCAGAGCAGCAGCCCCCCCAAATCCGCTGCGTCTCGTCTGCCGGGGCCCCCCAGCTGCCACCGAGCTCGACCAACCCCCCCTCCCCCCCCCCCCCCCCCCCCGTGCGCCGTCCGACCTGCTCCGACGTCCACCCTCTTGATCGGCGAACCCTGCAACTAATTTGAAGAAAAATACAGCCCTAAGTTCGAACCCGATAGTAAAAAGCTTCGGCCGTGCTTCAGAGAAGAGGAAGAAAGGTTATTTACCTTAATAAATTTATTATTTAATTAATTTAAATTATTTTAAAACATCAATTAACCATATCTAACTCATTTCAATTCGAAATTCGATGATTTCAGCGACGTTGTAATCGTGTGACTGAGATCTACACATATAGACTAACTGTAGTTGATTCTGAACAGTTTGAATTTGGGCCAAAAATCGTCAACGACTATGAGATTCTGAATTTAAATAATTAAATAATTTATTTTAATTCTATTCGATCAGTTGAATCATTGTATATTATTCTGATCTGTTATGTGGTGATTGTTGTATTGTTGAATTTTGTTCGTTGTGATGTCATGTTATAGTTTGACAGTTTGGATCTGTAATATTCTGATGTAATCATAATAAAGTTCTCATTTTTTTATTTTATTTTTAATCCTTTTATTTAAGTTGAATTCTTATTTAAAAATAAACGAAATAAAATCAAAGTTTTAACCTTTTGTTTGAAAACAAAATATAATCAAAGTTTTAATCTTTTGTTTTGAAAACAAATCAAAGTTGTAATCTTTTGTTTTGAAAACAAATCAAAGTTGTAATCTTTTGTTTTGAAAACAAATCAAAGTTTTAATCTTTTGTCTTGAAAACAAATCAAAGTTTTAATCTTTTGTCTTGAAAGCAAATTAAAGTTCTAATCTTTTGTTTTTGAAAACAAAAGGAAGTTGAATCTTTTATTTACAAAATAAGAGAAAGTTGAATCTTTTATTTACAATATTAAAGGAAGTTGAATCTTTTGTTTACTGTATAAAAGAAAAGTTTGAATCTTTTATTTACAAAATATAAGAGAAAAGTTTGAATCCTTTATTTTATTTTACAAAATAAAAGAAAGTTTAGGTCTTTATTTGATTTATAAAATAAAGAAAGTTTAGATCTTTTAAACTTTAATTAAAAGATAAAATAAATATTTGACATCTTATTTGATTTACAAATGAAAATAAGATGAGACCTTTATTGTGATTTATCAAAAGTGACGCCAAAATTGCATCGTCATGTTTATATAGTTGAAATGAATCAAATCTTGACATTAGAAATTATATTTATTTTAGGAATGTTGACGCTAGAAAAGATGTTTACATTGGAAATAAAGTCCACCTTTTTAATTGCATTTTACAATGCAAATATTACATAGAAAGATGAATTAACTTCTAAATTGAGTTCCCTTAGTTATAGAGAAGAATAAAAGTCATTTTCAATGTAAATAGAAAAAAATAAAAGTCATTTTCATTTTCATTGTAAATAGAAAAGGATAAAAGACATTCTCATTTTCAAGATAAGAATAAAAAGACATTTTCATTTTCAATGTAAATAGGAAAGAGTAAAAAGAGATGTACATTTTATATGTAACTAATAAGAGTAAAGGGACATATCATTTTATTGAATATATAAAATGTACATTGTTGAAATATCATTTTTGGTCGCATTAGAATTGGCAAACAAAAATGTCATTTTGTTGAAAATGCAATTATACATTGTTGAAATATCATTTTTGGTCGCATTAGAATTGGCGAACAAAAATGTCATTTTGTTGAAAATGCAATTATACATTGTTGAAATATCATTTTTGGTCGCATTAGAATTGGCGAACAAAAATGTCATTTTGTTGAAAATGCAATTATACATTGTTGAAATATCATTTTTGGTCGCATTAGAATTGGCGAACAAAAATGTCATTTTGTTGAAAATGCAATTATACATTGTTGAAATATCATTTTTGGTCGCATTAGAATTGGCGAACAAAAATGTCATTTTGCTGAAAATGCAATTATACATTGTTGAAATATCATTTTTGATCGCACTAGAATTGGCGAACAAAAATGTCATTTTGTTGAATAATGAAATTATACATTTTAAAATATCATTTTTGGTCGCATTAGAATTGGCGAACAAAAATGTCATTTTTGTTGAATATAGAAATATACATCGTTGAATTTTCATTTTTGGTCGCATTAGAGTTGGCGAACAAAAATGTCATGTCTATTTGATATAAAATGATACATTGTTGAAACCATCAGTTTTGTCGCACTAGAATTGGCGGACGAAAATATTTCCTTCATAGAATAAAAGGAATGGGTTTTAATAAAGGAAATCGCTCAAATGGTTTATATATTAAACGAAACGAGCGCTGCAGTTCTCGTATCCACAATCGTAACTTCGAACGAATATATAGAAAGATCCGACCGTTAGATTTTTCCTAAACTGGAACCGTTAGGACCGCTTTGGGAAGAGCTTTCCAATGATATAAATTTCATCAAAATCCGACGGTTAGATTTTAAGATATGTGTAAACCAAATTTTGGTAAAAACAGCGCCAGCGCCGCCCATTGACCCGAAACGTCGTTTATATATTTCGAGCTATTTTTAATAAATAAAAATAGCGATAAATAATGATAAACATATATGAAAAGTTTTAAACTATAATTATGCGATAATTATTTGAAAAGCCGAGTTTAACTCATTTCAAATAATTGAACGACGATTGAATCAAAGATGTAAGAAGACGATGGTTGAAGACCGGTGATCTTCACATCGAATGAGCGATGACTTCTGATACCTTGGACTGACTTGCTCCCAGGACTGGGTTGAAGCAGTAATTGTCTGGACGTGTGTGTTGATCGTGCGGATAAGCGAGCGCCTTTTTGGTGTCTCCGGTTTCGTTCAGACCCAGAACGGACTTGTAAATGGATGCGTGTCTGACGTTGAAATCCTCTTCATGTAATTAAATTGATTTCTGTTAATACATGTCTGTTTGGTGGTAGAGAATTTATTCTCTACTTAACACCCGGATACGTAGTAGTAGTTATCGATAGCATGGTGTTGAATTGTCAACGTCGCACGCCAAGATGCAATGATCAAGGCTTTGTTGAAAAGCAGGCCTTGTGGCTGATGATCAAAGCATAGCCTGTTTGGGCACAGCTTTGTGTATAACGTAACTTCGCGAGCCTCACACCCCGGTATGAGTCAAAAATGGGATTAGGACTGCAGGGAGTGCACACGTTTCTTTCTAGCTAGTGGTGTTTGGGTTTTAACACAGCCCGACATTTTACTTATGTGGATTTTGGATTGAGGTACCTCGGGTTTTTTTATAGGCCGGAAGTGGTCATACTATAGGTTTAAAGGAACCGGGAAGCGTGTGTTCAGGAATTGCCAATCCACTACCCTTAGGTGGAGACCGACCCTGAAGATCTAAGGGTTCACTGCGGGGGATCCTGAGGCATTTGCTAGAGTGTCTCGAATCGGAAGAGGACGATCCCTAGCCTCGATTTCATGACAGAAAATCAATTCCCAATACGACGACATTTCGGTTTTGATTGTAAACTTATATACGTCGACATAGTAGGATGGGGTACTATGCCGTCTAGGATTGATATATTTATATTGAAGTATTTTAATACTGCCTAAACACTAATGATAATATTAAAATATTACTTTTCACGTATTAAGCATATTTGATCATCATAAGGGAAAAACTCTATCCTCCTGTGTGCGTTGCATTGTGTGATAGGATCTGAGTCTTATGATGGTTTCATTTTTCAAAAGTCATTTCGCTGTTTTATATAAACTTTATAAAATATTGCACTGGCAATCCAATGGAGTAAACCCGTTCCGCATTAGCGGCGTGGTCCTGAGATTCTCCATCTTGATAGTTAAATTAGTTAAGAATTCTCACACCAGTCCTTGTTGCTGGCTATGGAGCTGGTTACGCATGATAGGGGGTTCTCGCAGCTTTTGTGGAAGGGTCTGATCAGGCCCAGCTTCTCGGAATGGGGAGCAGCAGTGGTGTTCGTCCCAAAATCAGATGGTACTCTCAGGCTATGTGTAGACTACCGTGATCTCAACAAGCAAAATCTTAAGAACAAATACCCACTGCCTCGTATTGATGACTTGCTTGACCGCTTGCGTGGGGCACGAGTATTCTCTAGGATGGACCTAGCTACAGGCTTCCATCAATTTCGCATTGCAGATGAGTGTGTGCCTTTAACTGCTTTCAGAGGCCCAGACATCTTTTATGAATGGCTAGTAATGCCTTTCGGTCTATGTAATGCTCCAGCATATTTTGTTGATTTGATGAATAGAGTATTCAGAGATGTTTTAAATAAATTTGTGCTCGTGTTCATCGATGACATCCTCATCTTTTCTAAATCCGCTGCGGAGCACGAATAACACCTGAGAGAAGTCTTAGAGATTTTGCGAAGAAATGTGCTGAAAGAAATTTTTTCTAAATGCATATTCTGGCAAGAGGAGATGAAATTCCTCGGCCATGTTGTAATATCAAAGGAAGGCATCTCAGTAAATCCAGGAAAGATCTCAGCCATCCAAGAATGGAAGCAGCCTAGAACTCCCACGGAGGTCAGAAGTTTCTTGGGACTGGCCGGCTATTATCAGAAATTTGTCAAAGATTTTTTGAAGGTAGCTTGTCCATTGACAAACCTGACCAAGAAGCATACGAAATTCAAGTGGACACCGGAATGCGAGGCAGCTTTCCAAGAGCTAAAGAAGAGGTTGACCAATGCTCCTGTGTTGACCATCATTGATGGCAATCAGGGTTTGAAGGTCTGGACCGACGCCTATAAGCAAGGTTGTTTCTTTATAAATTAACATGTCCGAGATAACATTTTTCCTTTAATGACAATCACATTTTAATATGTTATCCCTTATTTATTTAAGGTATTGGTGCGGTGCTGATGCAAAGAGGCAGGGTAGTCGCATATGCTAGCCGCCAACTGAAACCGCATGAGAAAAATTATGTCACTCATGACCTTGAACTAATGGCCATTGTGTTTGCTCTTAAAATATGGAGACATTATCTTTTGGGTGAAAAGTTTGAAATTTACACGGATCACAAATCCTTGAAGCACCTTTTTACCCAAAAAGATTTGAATATGAGGCAACAGCGCGGGGTCGAATTTCTTACATCATATGACCTGGATATCCTATATACTCCGGGAAAAGCAAACGTTGTAGCCGATGCACTCAGTAGAAAGAACGCAGAATGCAACAATCTCATTATCGCCAGTCTCATTATCACTCCTTCTTTGATCGATAAAGTCTCTGCTCTTCAAAAGAATGATGAGTTTATTCAGAAGCTTTGTGAGCGAGTCCGTAAAGGCGAAGCCTCAAGTTTCCAGATTGATGATAGCGGGACCCTTAGATTACAAGGGCGAATTTGTGTGCCAGACATTGCTGAGCTAAAAAGAGAAGTGATGGATGAATGCCACAAATCTAAAATCAGCATCCATCCAGGTGTGAACAAAATGTACCATGATCTCAAACGCACCTTTTGGTGGAAATCGATGAAGAGGGTTATTTCTATTTATGTTGCTAGATGTCCCACTTGTCAGCAAGTTAAAAGTGATCAACAGAAACTGGCAGATTTGTTACAACCGCTAGGAGTTCCTGGTTGGAAGTGGGAGGAAATTTCTATGGACTTTATAGATGGCTTGCCTCGAAGCCGAAAGGGCAACGATAGCATATGGGTGATTGTCGACCGCTTAACAAAATCTGCCCATTTCATCCCTGTTCGGTCCAATAGAACAGCTCGAAGTATAGCACAGCTCTATCTTAAAGAAATATTCAGACTGCATGGGGTTCCTAAAAGCATTGTCAGTGATCGGGATCCATTATTTACCAGTAAATTCTGGGAAGCTTTTCAAGAAGAGCTTGGGACCAAGTTAAATCTGAGCTCTACCTATCACCCTCAGACAGATGGCCAGACTGAGAGGGTGAATCGTGTTTTGGAAGACTTATTGCGTGCTTGCATTCTTGACTATGGCGGTTCATGGGAGGACCACTTGCACTTGGTGGAATTCTCCTATAATAATAGCTACCAAGCAAGCTTGGGGATGTCACCATTTGAATTACTTTACGGCAGGCCATGCAGATCTCCAGCATGTTGGGTGGAGTCAGGCAATCGACTAGTCTTGGGCCCCGACATGGTTCGAGAAGCATCGGATAAGGTTAACTTGATTAAGAAGCGCTTGTTGACTGCTCAGAGCCGACAAAAGAGCTATGCAGACCAACGAAGAAGGAATCTAGAATTCTCTGTGGGTGATCGAGTATACTTGAAGGTTTCTCCTTTGAGAGGCGTGATTCGTTTTTGGAAGACGGGAAAGTTGGCACCGAGATTCATTGGTCCATTCCCTATTCTCGAAAGGATTGGTACCCTCGCTTATAGAGTTTAGCTGCCCGACTGGTTGCCAGGGGTGCATGATGTATTTCATGTGTCTCAACTCCGCAAGCATGTGCACGATCCAGATCTGATTGAGGACGAGTTAAACCAACAGGTCCTAGATATTGCTCCAAATCTGACAGTGAGAAAGGACCCGATTAAGATCATTGGCAAAGAAACCAAAATCTTGAGGAACAAGACGATCAACTTAGTCAAGGTCCAATGGAGTGGGGATCCTAGAGACTGTACTTGGGAGACAGAGGATAGCATCAAAAAGGCTTACCCCAAGTGCAGAGTGGATATCTCCGAATAACTCTTGTGTTAAGGTACATTTTCCTCAATTTACATTTTCCATCTTGGTTCCTACTTTACTTTGTTTCCTTTTCGAGGACGAAAATTCTTAAGTGGGGGAGATTGTAACAACCCAGAAAATTCGAACCAATTTAAAATTTTTATTTTAAATTATTTGGTGGAAAAATGTAGCAGAAATTAAAATTTACATTTTAAAATAATATTAAAGCCAATGAAAATAGCCAATTTTCAAACGATCTCTGTTTTCGACAAAACCACTTTCATTGGAACCGGAATGTCATATTATTGCTACGTTTCAATTTTTAGAAATTTTCGAATTAATATGTGAGCGTGGCGAAGGAAAATTTGTTTGGTCGATTACAGTCAAATTTAATCGACTGAAAAATAGCCATTTTTCAAACAGTGTCACAATTCGATGAAATTAATTTTGTTAGGACCGTATCGTCATAACATAGACAAATATATTTTTTCTGGATTTTTCTGAGTTCGTTTGTGGCCTCGGTGAATTTATTTATGCAGACGAATTAAATTAATAAAGGAATTAAATATTAAATTAAATAATACAGGCCACAGACAGCCGTTTGGGCTGACGGGACCTGTCCCATTGGGTCCGGAATATGGGCTATTGGCTAGGGTCACTTTCTACTGGACTAAATTTGAACCGGATTGGAAGATATGGTTTTTTTTGTAAAAATACATTTTAATATTATAAATAATAGAAGGAGAAACCCTAATTTTACTATTCACTATCTTCTGCCGCCGCCATTCATTGAAATCCATGGCCTAAATCATCCGAACTACCTCCACTCCGTTCTCCCTCACCTCAGCGAATTAGAATTAAACCCGGACACCACGTCGAAGCTCTTCTCTCCCTCTTCATTTCTATACCACTTGATCATCTTCTCGTCGCCCGAAGCCAGAGCAGCAGCCCCCCCAAACCCGCCGCGTCTCGTCCGCCGTAGGGCTCCCAAGCCGCCACCGAGCTCGACCAAACCCCCCCCTCGCGTGTGCCGACCGACCTGCTCCGACGTCCCCCCTCATGATCGGCGAACCATGCAACTAATTTGAAGAAAAATACAACCCTAAGTTCGAACCCAATAGTAAAAAGCTTCGGCCGTGCTTCAGAGAAGAGGAAGAAAGGTTATTTACCTTAATTAATTTATTGTTTAATTAATTTAAATTATTTTTAAACTTCGATTAACCATATCTAACTCATTTCAATTCGAAATTCGATGATTTCAGCGACGTTGTAATCGTGTGACTGAGATCTACGCATATAGACTGACTGGAGTTGATTCTGAACAGTTTGAATTTTGGCCAAAAATCGTCAACGACTGTGAGATTCTGAATTTAAATAATTAAATAATTTATTTTAATTCTATTCGATCAATTGAATCATTGTAGATTATTCTGATCTGTTATGTGGTGATTGTTGTATTGTTGAATTTTGTTCGTTGTGATGTCATGTTATAGTTTGACAGTTTGGATCTGTAATATTCTGATGTAATCATAATAAAGTTCTTATCTTTTTATTTTATTTTTAATCCTTTTATTTAAGTTGAATTCTTATTTAAAAATAAACGAAATAAAATCAAAGTTTTAACCTTTTGTTTGAAAACAAAATATAATCAAAGTTTTAATCTTTTGTTTTGAAAACAAATCAAAGTTGTAATCTTTTGTTTTGAAAACAAATCAAAGTTGTAATCTTTTGTTTTGAAAACAAATCAAAGTTTTAATCTTTTGTCTGGAAAACAAATCAAAGTTTTAATCTTTTGTCTTGAAAACAAATTAAAGTTCTAATCTTTTGTTTTTGAAAACAAAAGGAAGTTGAATCTTTTATTTACAAAATAAGAAAGTTGAATCTTTTATTTACAATATTAAAGGAAGTTGAATCTTTTGTTTACTATATAAAATAAAAGTTTGAATCTTTTATTTACAAAATATAAGAGAAAAGTTTGAATCCTTTATTTTGTTTTACAAAATAAAAGAAAGTTTAGGTCTTTATTTGATTTATAAAATAAATAAAGTTTAGATCTTTTAAACTTTAATTAAAAGATAAAATAAATATTTGACATCTTATTTGATTTACAAATGAAAATAAGATGAGACCTTTATTGTGATTTATCAAAAGTGACGCCAAAATTGCATCGTCATGTTTATATAGTTGAAATGAATCAAATCTTGACATTAGAAATTATATTTATTTTAGGAATGTTGACGCTAGAAAAGATGTTTACATTGGAAATAAAGTCCACCTTTTTAATTGCATTTTACAATGCAAATATTACATAGAAAGATGAATTAACTTCTAAATTGAGTTCCCTTAGTTATAGAGAAGAATAAAAGTCATTTTCAATGTAAATAGAAAAAAATAAAAGTCATTTTCATTTTCATTGTAAATAGAAAAGGATAAAAGACATTCTCATTTTCAAGATAAGAATAGAAAAGAATAAAAAGACATTTTCATTTTCAATGTAAATAGGAAAGAGTAAAAAGAGATGTACATTTTATATGTAAATAATAAGAGTAAAGGGACATATCATTTTATTGAATATATAAAATGTACATTGTTGAAATATCATTTTTGGTCGCATTAGAATTGGCGAACAAAAATGTCATTTTGTTGAAAATGCAATTATACATTGTTGAAATATCATTTTTGATCGCATTAGAATTGGCGAACAAAAATGTCATTTTGTTGAAAATGCAATTATACATTGTTGAAATATCATTTTTGGTCGCATTAGAATTGGCGAACAAAAATGTCATTTTGTTGAAAATGCAATTATACATTGTTGAAATATCATTTTTGGTCGCATTAGAATTGGCGAACAAAAATGTCATTTCATTGAAAATGCAATTATACATTGTTGAAATATCATTTTTGGTCGCATTAGAATTGGCGAACAAAAATGTCATTTTGTTGAAAATGCAATTATACATTGTTGAAATATCATTTTTGATCGCATTAGAATTGGCGAACAAAAATGTCATTTTGTTGAATAATGAAATTATACATTTTAAAATATCATTTTTGGTCGCATTAGAATTGGCGAACAAAAATGTCATTTTTGTTGAATATAGAAATATACATCGTTGAATTTTCATTTTTGGTCGCATTAGAGTTGGTGAACAAAAATGTCATGTCTATTTGATATAAAATGATACATTGTTGAAACCATCATTTTTGTCGCACTAGAATTGGCGGACGAAAATATTTCCTTCATAGAATAAAAGGAATGGGTTTTAATAAAGGAAATCGCTCAAATGGTTTATATATTATATAAATATAAAATATAAAAATTAAACGAAACGAGCGCTGCAGTTCGTGTATCGACAATCGTAACTTCGAACGAATATATAGAAAGATCCGACCGTTGGATTTTCCCAAAACTGGAACCGTTAGGACAGCTTTGGGAAGAGCTTTCCAACGATATAAATTTCATCAAAATCCGACGGTTAGATTTTAAGATATGTGTAAACCAAATTTTGGTAAAAACAGCGCCAGCGCCGCCCATTGATGCGAAACGTCGTTTATATATTTCGAGCTATTTTTAATAAATAAAAATAGCGATAAATAATTATAAATATATATGAAAAGTTTTAAACTATAATTATGCGACAATTATTTGAAAAGCCGAGTTTAACTCATTTCAAATAATTGAACGACGATTGAATCAAAAATGTAAGAAGACGATGGTTGAAGACCGGTGATCTTCACATCGAATGGGCAATGACTTATGATACCTTGGACTGACTTGCTCCCAGGACTGGGTTGAAGCAGTAATTGTCTGGACGTGTGTGTTGATCGTGCGGATAAGCGAGCGCCTTTTTGGTGTCTCCGGTTTCGTTCAGACCCAGAACAGACTTGTAAATGGATGCGTGTCTGACGTTGAAATCCACTTCTTGTAATTAAATCGATTTCTGTTAATATATGTCTGTTTGGTGGTAGAGAATTTATTCTCTACTTAACACCTGGATACGTAGTAGTAGTTATCGATAGCATGGCGTTGAATTTTCAACGTGGCACGCCAAGATGCAATGATCAAGGCTTTGTTGAAAAGCAGGCCTTGTGGCTGATGATCAAAGCATAGCCTGTTTGGGCACAACTTTGTGTATAACGTAACTTCGCGAGCCTCACACCCCGATATGAGTTAAAAACGGGATTAGGACTGCAAGGAGTGCACACGTTTCTTTCTAGCTAGTGGTGTTTGGGTTTTAACACGGCCCGGCATTTTACTTATGTGGATTTTGGATTGAGGTACCTCGGGTTTTTTTATAGGCCGGAAGTGGTCATACTATAGGTTCAAAGGAACTGGGAAGCGTGTGTTCAGGAATTGCCAATCCACTACCGTTAGGTGGGGACCGACCCTGAAGATCCAAGGGTTCAATGCGGGGGATCCTGAGGCATTTGCTAGAGTATCTCGAATCGGAAGAGGACGATCCCTAGCCTCGATTTCATGACAGAAAACCAATTCCCAATACGACGACATTTCGGTTTTGATTGTAAACTTATATACGTCGACATAGTAGGATGGGGTACTATGCCGTCTAGGATTGATATATTTATATTGAAGTATTTTAATACTGCCTAAACACTAATGGTAATATTAAAATATTACTTTTCACGTATTAAGCATATTTGATCATCATAAGGGAAAAACTCTATCCTCCTGTGTGCGTTGCATTGTGTGATAGGATCTGAGTCTTATGATGGTTTCATTTTTCAAAAGTCATTTCGCTGTTTTATATAAACTTTATAAAATATTGCACTGGAAATCCAATGGAGTAAACCCGTTCCGCGTTAGCGGCGTGGTCCTGAGATTCGCCATCCTGATAGTAAAATTAGTTAAGAATTCTCACACCAGTCCCACGACTGACTCGTAGTTTGTTTCACTTTTGCAAACTCGGGTGCCCTCTTTCCACACGGGCAGCCAATTGACAGGTTTTCTAGGTGATACTTTCTGGTGGGAGCTTGCTTTGGGAGGAAGAAGGAGACCTTTTCCCCATCTTTTATTCTACTTTTGAGGCATTTTTCTATCTTTTGATTTTGATGTATGTAATGGGATTTGAAACTTATTTCCTTTCATTTGAGACTTGTTTCTCCTTTGTTAAGACTTCTATTATGCTAAGTGGATCTTGTAAAACTGCATACTCTGATGATTCTTTTGTGATACTGGTGACATTTTATTTCCGCTGAAATGTTTATGTGTTATGATAATTATCTGAGATCTGTTTTTGTTGTAAATATGTTGTATTCCAAATTGATTATCCTTACTTTTGGTCTACGGAATTTTGGGGTCATCACACTATGGGTGTGTCACAATTGTATGAACTTAATAACTGCGTCATATCTTCGGGATTGGTGGAGCCTGTGCACTCTAGCCTGCATTTCACATGGCATAGTGGTGAATGTAGGAAAATTTCTAGCAAACTCGATAGATCCCTTATTAATGATGCATGCATGAACATGTTTGCTGAAATTAAAGTTAATATGTTACCTCCCTATCAAGTGATCATTCTCCCATTCACATTAATTTGAAGACTTGTGAGAGAGAAGAAAAAGGGAGGCCATTTTGATATGCAATTCATTAGCATCTTGTTAATGGTTATCATACTAATATTATTTTTTCTGAATTGGCTTCTCATAATAATGGGTACATGTTTCATTTAACACAATTTCTTAAGAGAACTAAGAGGAGGCTGAAAGAGTGGAACAAAGCAAGACCAAATGACAACATCATTATTAAGGAATTGGAGAAAATTAACGTGGAATTACTGAATAAGCTGGAGGCAGATGATGTAGCTGGTTCTGTTTGGAGGGAATATGCTGAGAATCAAGCTAAATTGAAGAATGCAATGTATGTCAAAGCAATAGAACTAAAGTAGAAAGCTAAAGAGCATTGGCTGACTGAGGGCGGTGATTGCACTAAGTTTTTGTACTAAAATGTCAGAAGAAATACTAACTATAATTTACAAATTTTGAACCAGGATGGGAAATTTACTGTTAACTGTAATAAAATTGAAAGTGAGGCTATCAGCAATTTTCATGCTCTTTTTAAAGGTGATGTAAAAGAAGAATTAACCCCATGTAGACCCACGGAGACTCATCAATGGTGCTGGTAGAAGCACACTGGTTGGTGCTATCAGTGTTGATGAAGTCAAGACTGCCTTGGACAACATTCAAGTTGATGCATCCCCTGAGCCCGATGGATTCAACTCTGCTTTCTAATTGAGACATTGGTCCAGCCTGCAACATTATGTGGTTTCAGCTATTTAGAAAGCTTTTATACCAAGCAAGATTTTGAAAGAAGTTAATCACACTTTTATCTGTCTTATCCCTAAAACTGATCGACCTATTGCTATTTCGGATTATCATCCAATTACATGTTGTAATGTTATTTATAAAATCTTGAGTAAAGTGTCGTGCAACAGAATGAAACTTGTTTTGCTAGACTTGGTTGCAGTAAATCAGAATGCTTTTATCAAAGGAGGTAGTATTTCTGAAAATTCTCTTCTTGCCCATGAATTGATTAGAAATTTCAACAAAAAAGGTGCTGATAAATTTTGTTTGAAGATTGATCTTCAAAAAGCATATAACAAAATCAATAGATCATTTATTTTGCATATGATGAAGGGCATGGAGTTTCTTGAAATATTTGTTGATCTAATTAGCAAGTGCATATCTACCCCCACTTTTTCTATCCTAATTAATGGAGATCCTAGAGGCTTTATTTCTAGGAATCGTGGTCTAAGACAAGGCAACCCCTTTCTCTGTACTTATTTGCTATTGCAATGGAGTTCATCTCCTTACAAATGGAATTGGTGTGTCATCATCAATTTATTCGACAAGTTTTTACTTTCACCCACACATTACTCACTTGCTGTACGCGGATAACCTGATTATTTGCATTAAATCCAGTCTTGAGTCTGATATGTCTATTAAGAAGATTTTTCATGATTTAGAGGTTTTCGGTGGCCTTAAGACAAATGAAAAAATAAATCAAAGTGCTACTTTAATGCTCATTATAGAAATAAAGATGAAATTATGGAGGTTTTGAATGTGCGTGAGGGATCACTTCCTGTTAAGTATCTTAGCATGCCTCACTCATCTAATAAGATTACTTACAGAGAATGTGTTGTTCTTATTTCTAATATTCGTGAGATGTTACAAGGTTGGAGTTCAAAACTTTTATTGTTTGCTGGAAGAATCGAGCTAGTGCGTACGGTTATTTAAGCAAAAGTTGATTTTTGGTTGCAAACTTTTCATCTTCCTGATGCATCGATTAATAAAATTGAAAAGGTGTGTGCAGACTTCATTTGGAGAGGGGGTTTACATAAGATAAGATACCATGATTTATGCAAACCTAAGAAAGAAGGAGATGTTGGTTTGAGAAGTTTACATGACATAAAGCAGGCATTTACTCTGAAATTAGCTTGGAAATTCATTGACTCTCAAAGCCTATGGCAAGACGGATGAAAAGTCGGTATATGA
The DNA here is from genome assembly GCA_030737875.1 of Allium sativum. NCBI lineage: Eukaryota > Viridiplantae > Streptophyta > Magnoliopsida > Asparagales > Amaryllidaceae > Allium > Allium sativum. Next base: position 991,775,050 of record CM060910.1, on the reverse strand, counting down.
AAGACAATTTTCGGATAATGGGTATTGATAGTAATGCATCCTAAATATGGAAAGCAATTCTAAAAATTAGAGACATTCTCCCTAGAAACAGTGTTAGAGAATTTTCCAATGGTTTTGAAACCAACTTATGGAGAGATCCTTGGATCAATGGCAAGTCCATGATTGATTATGTGGGGGTGGGAAACTTATTCTAATTATGGTTATCCGATTATCACTGTTAATTCCATCATTAAAAGTGCAGTGTGGAATGTGTCTGGTCTTTCACTTAGTGAGGAACCAAAAAGCTTCATTGGTAGTATGCAGATTTTGTATGATTGAACAAGTGATGTGTGGGTATGGAGACATGGGGTGGATTTCACTATTAAATCTGTGTATAACAGTATTCGTGAACAAGGTGATTTGTGTGTTTGGGTCAAATTTATTTGGAGTAAATCTAACATCCCCAAAATGGCTTTCACATCATATAAACTATTAAAGGGAGGCTGCCAACCAAAGACAGGCTTAACTGATGGAACATTATCAATAATACCAACTGTATTTTGTGCGATAATTCAGAAGAATCACATCATCACTTATTTTTTGAGTGTAGCTACTCTAACCTAATTGCAACACGATGTTTTCAGAAATATGGCAAGAAATAAATGGGAAATAATATGAATCGTTTACTGGAATACTTAGTGGATCAGTAGAGGGCCAAAGACATGGAATCCGACGTAAATAACTCCATATTCACAACTACAATTTGGTGGATTTGGAAAGAAAGGAATCGCCGATGTTTCAATCGAAGACAAGATCATTTGAGGAAATCAGCAATTTGATTATGCATGATGTTGAAGTAAAACTGAAGAGTAAGAGAAGAAGATTTACCTCAAACCAGGGTAGCAGTACAATTGAACTTGCAGTCGAATATCAAGGGGAGATGCGTGATCAAATCCAAAGTACACAACACTACCATCCTCCATGGGCGTAATTAAGGAAAGCTTTGAGTCTAAGTGTAATTTCCTTATTTTGTGTGCTTGCTGCGTTGTCGAACTACTAACATAGCAATCGAAGTGTGTTGTAAATATGGCTGTAAATTTTAGGTTACAAATGGGCCATAATAAAATTATACCAAATTTACAAAAAAATAAATAAAAATAGGTTAATCTACCGAGGAGTAAATGGGTACGACTTATGTGTAAAGTTCAAAAGTACAATGTGAAATAAACCTGAACAACTTAATAAATAAAGAACCAGTGATAGAACAGTATAAGTAATGTTATAGCATAAAGTATAATTCGTCCATTCACCAGAACTTTTTTCTGACACCCTCATAACAAAACCGCAGGTTAGATAAGCGGTTGAGATTCTGCAGCTTAGAGACACTTGCTAATTAGTGTCATTATATTGGTAAGTATGTATTTACCATTATATTTTATTCGTTCCACTATGAGATATTTTATCGTGAGCTATGATATATTTATCTTTGCTTTATTGCAGGATATCAAAAAAACAGACTCAAGTTTCGGTAGATTTGGATTTTTGAAAAAAATTCGAGTCTGTCAAAATTCAGGTTGTTACATAATAGGCAGCGATGATGTAGAAAAAAATTAAAATAGCAGAGTACTTGAATGAAGAATTCTGAATCAATGACTTAGGTGAAATATCATATTTCTTAGGCATAGAGGTTGAAAGAACTTCAAAGTCTAAAATGTTCTTATGTCCAAGGAAGTACATATCTGAATTGTTAGTGAAAACAGACATGAGTGAAGATACGACACAACCAACATCTATGACATCAAGTCAATATTACTCCAAAAACAGGGAAGAAGCTATAAATAATATTAAACAATATAGAAGTATTGTGGGTGCACTATTGTTTGGAACCATAACTAGGCCTGATGTAGAGTTCAATATTAACAAAGCGTCTCAATAGTTACAAGATTCCAAAGATGAGCACCTGAAAGCTGTAAAAAGAATTTTATGACACTTGAAAGAGACAATCAACTCTGGACTTAATCTAAAGGGTAGCAAGGATCTGAAAATCATTGGGTACTCAAACTCTGACTAGGAAGCAGATCCAAATGATAGATAATCTATCACTGGATACTACATTTACATTAGTGATAATATAATTTCATGAAGCTCTAAGAATCAATCAACCATATCTAAATAAAGTGCTGAAGCATAGTACATGAGCATTGCAACTGATACAACACAGCTTATATGGCTATAGTCAATTCTAAAAGAGCTTCAACTAAACTCAAATACAAAGGCAACTATCTGGTGTGACAAGCAAAGTTTGATATACATGTCAGAAAATCCAATTTAGCATGCTGGAACAAAACACATCGAGATTGACATTTATTTTGTTTGTAAGCAAGCCAGAGAAGGGAAATTACAAGTAAATTATATACCTTCCTACCATTAAAGAGCTGATATCCTTACCAATGCAATGTAAGCAAAAAAGTTTGTCAGGCTAGGAGAAGAGCTAAAGATTCAAAGTTGTGATGCCTTCAAATCCTCATCTTCATCTCTTTAGTTCTCAACTTTGTGCATCATTCATGCTACTACACTCAAATCCACCACCATTCTTCACTCATAAGCCACAACCTCTCAAATCCAACTTTACTATTTGTTTGAGATGTAAAGCTCGTTTTCTTGAGGTTTTCTTCAAATTATTTAAGAAAATAGGAGAGAATATGAAGTCGTACCAATGAAAAAAATAATCTCTTCGTAGCAAATCTTAGGTTAGAAACCCTAACCCTACAATTGAGAGGGGCAGTTAAAAGAGAAAATTGAAATGATTTACTGATTTACATTCGTTATACTATCAAAGGTGGCACGCTTTTGGTGTTAGTGAATTTCAAACAAATGGGCTATGGGTCCAAATGTAAATTTTGTATAAATAGGCTATTGCATCCGTGTATAAAATTATCAAAGAGAATAACAGTACATTGTAAAATTTTCTCTTGCTTAATGGAACATAGAATTTTCTTCTTTCTCCAAATCTCTTAAACATATCAAAATAAAATCAAAGCTTCTATAATTATATTTAAACATTAGCATCTCATACATCAGATGGACATTTTTTGCACAAATATGGTGGTATCTTTGATCCTTCGATAAGTTGTTTTGTTATGCCCACTGTTTATGCAGAAATTAAGTATACACAATATTTTGGCAAAATAATGGTAATAATAATCGCATAATCAATATTTTATCTTTAGTAAGGTATAAAATGAACAAGAATTTACAACAATGTTATGTTCTAGAATAAAAATATTATGGCCTGATAATTATTTTAAATCTTAAAAGCTACCATGAATTAACAATTTAAGTGCTCAATTCAATTGCAAAAGAAAATTCCTCTGACTATCCAAATGTGCAAAGTTTCCAACAATTTTCACTACTGTCTGATTAAAGCTATTAAAGTAGTAGATTTAGGACAAACTGACAAATAGTTTTATCAAAATTATCAGTAGATTATAAATTAGTTGAATCGGGTATTGGCACCAATAATGGTACTGAAACTCCCGAATGTAATGACCAAATTTTCAAATAATTTAAAATAGGATTTAAATAGATTTAAAAAGGATTTTGAAAATGAATAAGTCTTATTGAATTTCAAATTTTCAATAAATGTTGAATCTGGACCTGGAAAAAAACCCATTGAAAATGAATTCTAGTTTTATTTTATATCTTGTTAAGGTTAGAATAAGGTTATGAACTTTTAAAATTGAATTAAAATGAATTTTGTGAATATCAATAATTTAATATTATTTTAATAGCCTAATAACATACATTTTGTTAATAGTCTCGAATTTCGACAAAACCAATTTTATCGGATCCGTAATGTTAAAACACAGTAAGCTTCCAAATTTCAAGTCAATCGGAATTAGTGTGTAAGCAAACGAGTTACACATATAGTCGTTTTATTGAAATTCGATTGAAATTAAGCCGTTTTGGATAATATTGAGGATTTGAAAATACTGATATAATGGGCTTAAAATGGTTTAAAAATAAATATATATGATATTGAACTCATTTATAAATTTTCTAGTTAAATTTTATCCATAGAAATCATTAGTTCATATACACTGGTTTGCGATTGAAAATTTAAATCGTTTGGAGAGTTATGTTCGTAGCTATTTGGAAACCCTTTAATTTTATTTAAAATGATAAATGACAAACTTATGACCTATTAACATACATTAATAGTTTCATGGAGTTTAATTAATCCAAGGGTAGGTAAAACCTTCCTTAAGTATAACCCTTAAGTGTTAAGTAAAGGGAATCATTTCCATTTTTACACAAATTCCTAAACTCTTCTAAAATGAGACAACACACCCTCCATACCTACTCCCCCTTTACACATGTCCACTTCTTCCAAACACCATTTTCCTATGTACTTATGGCATGTGAAAGAAAGAGAATTCATTTTGTTTTCATTTCCATTAGTTTTCATTTCCAGTTTAAGCTTCCATTTCCATATCTTCTTCTCCTTCTCAACTTAGATCCTCATGCCACCTCCCCTACCACCACAAAGCCTCCCTCTAACATGCGCACCAGCCTAGCACCCTCCTTCCCCTACATATGGCCCCCACTTTTCCAAAACCCCATGATTTCTTTTAAAAATTCAAATTTTATTCCGTATCCCACTACCTTAGCATCTTACCAACCCTATACCACCACCATACTTACCCCTTACAAACTCATGCACCACACCCCCTACCCCATGCTTGATCAACTTACCCTTTAGACCGAGCTTCATTTGCAAAAAATTCCACATGTCCTATCTTCAAGTGCTAAATAAAATATGTACATATATATACATTATAGTTTCAGTTTAATTGGGTTGAAAAGGTTGCTACTTTGAGTTGTGAAGCTGAGCATTCTACCCCAAAAAGGAGAGGATCTTTCGGTGAGAACTCTTAACTCATATTTTGTTAATTAGTTTGGTTAGAAATAGTTAATGATGTTTATGTGACGATGAATTGTTATGTGATGGATTATTTGATGTTAAATGATGTAATGTGCATGTTTAAAATGTGGTTAATGATTAAATTAGCAAGATATTAACAATGATGACGAAATTATGGCTAGTAAATCGCTTAGAAAATAAAAGTGATTAAAGAATGTCCATTTAGTAAGTAAAGGAGAAATATTGGAAAATGTATGACATTTGATGGATGTTTGACATTAGTTGATATTGATCTGATATGGATGAACACTTAAAGGTGAAGTGTGTTAATATGGATTTTTTTGCCAATTATTGCAATAGAATGTTAATGAGGTTTAATACCTTGATTGACAATGGGTTGACTGGGTATTAAGTGTTAATGTTCTTAACACTTATGCTGATAATGCCCCTAGATGGTAATTAGATGTTAATAGTTCTTAATAACTATTAATGGATGCTAATGATGTGATAAATCCATATAAATTGAATTATATGGTGATTGATTGAATTTTATTCCAATTTGGAATTTAATTGAATATTTTATTAATAAAATATCTAGCGAAAAATATGTTGAGTCAAGGAATTTTGATTTATGCCAAAGCAATGTGCAATGATCGAGAAAAAGAAGACGTTCATTGATCTAAGAAGATAAGGAGCTTCATATGGTATTGGTAATTAGAATGTGATTATTTGGTATGGTAATAGTGTTCACTTATGTTAAAATCTATCCTCAAATAATCAAAGTTTATATATATACACTTATGTATATGTATGCACATAAATTGTGCAAACTAGGCAATACCGGTCGACCGCCCAAAACAGACCGGTCGACCGTTTTTACCCAGTTTGCACAATGAGCGTGCACACATATACGTATAACGTATATGTATTTAAATTCCAGTCTACTGGTCCATTTTGACCTATCGACCATTTTTACACAGATGCATCTTTTTGAATAGTCACTTCCATTCCTCCATGAGTTGCTTCTCCTTCCTTTCATCAATGATCATTTCTATTGGTTGTGACTCTTTATCAAAGGTTACAACTACTTATCTTCTATAGATACACTTTGAAATCATCAAATCAAAGAACCAATTCTTTCTATCTATTCTCTTTATTGTTGATCTCACTATTGCAATTCAAAGCACTCAAACGCTCATATTCTTCACAATATCGTTCTTTAATCCTAGAATTTATATATTATTCTTTTAATTCAAACACGATATCATCTTCCAAATCTTCACAAATACAAATTCTACGTGAGGATAAGATTATAGGAAGGTTGTACAAGAATTGACAAATTTGTGTTATTTAAAACACACATTGTCAAATTACAAGTCTACTCGTCTTGTTTGAAGTCCTCCGTGTTGTAAGAGGCAAGTTGTGAAGTCCTCCGTTTTGTAAGAGGCAAGTTGTGATGTCCTCTTGTTGATAGAGGCGTAAAATCCTGAAACACCGCACCTCCATTAAGGTCACTCACAAAGGGAATGCCTTAGATTTGGTGGAGCATTATAGATAAAAGACACAGAAAATTTACAAGACAGATGTATAAGCAGCGGAAAACAAACATTTATTTCATACATGGTTCAATACAAAAACCATTACAGTAAATTGTCTCAAAATAACTTCCAAAACATTTCATCATAATCTCTGTCTTGATTAAAACATAAAGAAGCATATAACATAAATAAATCTGCATAAATCCCCAAGTATAATGCGTCCAAAGCCATAGCCAAAGATAAGAGATTCCAAGATCTACATCACAGAGTCTTCAAGCTTGGAAAGATGAACGGTTCAAATTAAGCTGAGCTATTCCCTCCCTGGCTACCTGAGGGGAGGAGGGAACGGAAGAAAAAAGACGAAAACAAAATGGGTCAGACATAAGTCTGAGTAAGTCTAGTGACTTTTCAGTGTATGAATAAGGAAAAGGTCACGATAGGAATAAACTGAAAATAGGATAGTACCAGAACAGCAAACAAACATAAAACTATATAAGGCAGGATAAACCAAATATACATCGCACCCATGTTTAATTCTCTACACCTACTTATACTTTTCCAACTAGCACCACGTGTTCTTGGTGAAAATGTTCCCTTATATCGATTGGCTCCTACTCGCATGCATTTATCACGTGTGTCCTTCGGGCCCCGCTTGACTGTAGATACATGTGTTGGTCCCACCATAGGGTGTATCAAATCCTATGGTGGAAACCCGACACGATTCATGATGCATAGTGTATGACTACTGATGCCCAGTGCCTGCTTTTTCCACTTCGGAGTACGTGCACGCCCATACTCCGCCGGAACCTACAATGATGCGCCACCGCCGATGTAACTGCTTATAATCGGCCCAGTAATCGTGCACCACCCTGCCTAGTTCAGAGTCCCATGATACATCTATGTGGGTTACTGCTTGTAACACCCCGTATTTTCTATGATCGTATAAGTAACAAATCAGAGAATAATTAAATTATAAAACAAGAATCAAGGGAAACAGGTGCCATTGCGTTCGTCTCGAAATTCTACTTGGAAACGAGTCCGAGTTTTCGAGAAATGGAGTCCGTATGAGGGAGATATGGCCCTCTGAAGTTTAAGAGAATTTCAGAATCGAGAACAGCTCGAAAATTCGAATTCAAAATCCCAGAACAGGCTGGGCGGGAAAATTCCCGCCCATGGACCAGGTCGACCTGGGGGTCGACCATAGTGTCGACCTCCCAGGGGCCAGGTCGACCATAGTGTCGACCTGGGGGGACCAAGTCGACCATAGTGTTGACCTGGGGGTCGACCTGCTCCTAAAACCCAGTTTTTTTAACTTGGTTCTTTCTGATGTATCCGATCTCGTTTCTGTCTAGATTCATCTGCCTTATCCTATATAAACTCAACCCTAGCCTCATTCTCTCCACACCATTTCATTCTGTCTATATTCTGCCTCTGTTCTAATTAAAAATAAAAATGGCGTCGCTACCCTGCTGGAATCAAAACTTGGACTGATGAATCTTCTTCCAACCTAAATAGAATTAAAAGCTAAATCAAATCTCAAATCCAAGTTTAGAGCTACGACAATTAAAGAGGAATAATTCAGCATTTCTGCTTCAACAACAATTTATTATCCTTTCTTAAAACCACGAAAGGCAAGTACAGTTATTTTCCGCTATAAACGTTAATTATGATTGTGACATGAATTGTAAATCTGAATTTGAGGTTATGTCTGTTCTGTTCTGTTTAGATCTATCTTATTCTGTATCTCTTTCTTCTTTCTATTCTATAGCCAGGCTACCACGAGCCTGAGCCAAATCTCATAAGAGATTAACGCACGAACGCTAAAGTGTTTGGGACAAATATGAATGATGCATAATTGGACAGGACTGATTTGAGGACATGACATAAAAATCTGAGGCATATAATTGGACATGTGGCATATTTAACATATGACTTGAGATCGAGGCATAAAATATATTGGACTTATGACTTGGGATTCGGGGCGTAGATTTAACCGTAAACATGAAACTAATTTAAATACATAGTACATGTTGTAATCTAGATCTGTAGTTAATTTGAGAAATAAACATATGTTAGATCTAGATCTGTTCATACTAGGTATGATAATCTGTGATTTGGGAGAAGGGGAATTATAGGATAACTTGAAACTTGGGGGCATAATGCATGTTTTAAATCAAGGTCTGATGTTAGAGTTTAAAGATAATTTACAACATGTAATGCATGAATGATAATTAATGTTGAGGACATACTACATTTTATAGTTTAAAAATCTAGATTTTTGGGACATATTCTTTTATGTAAAAATTCATGACTTGAAAAAGGAATATGTGACTTAGGCGTAGAGACCTATACAAAAACAGGATAACTATTAATGTGAATGCACCTAAATAAGGGTTTTTGGATATCTGACATCATAGGCTATAATTTGGCATAATTCATATTGTTTATCGTGGTTTATGGAGAATATTCTATACTGTGTAATGTTTAACTAAAAATTAGGAGCGAGATGTGGTATTATGAATTATGACCATGATTTGGCAAGTGAGTTTAGGCTAAATTTATGATTAGGCAAGATATGATATATATAATCTGCTAAATCTGTTATCTTCTAAATCTGCTGTATTGCCTAATCCGCTAGTTCTGTTATATTGCCTAAACTTCTAATTATGTTAAATTGCCTTATCTGCTAAATCTGCTAAATAGCCTAATCTGCAAGATCTGTTATCTGTTTAATCTGTTGAATGACGTAATCTGTTGGAACTGAAATGCTGAAATTTGAAGTATGTGAATCTGTAGGCTCGACTTAAAATTTAGCAAAACTTGCTAATAGAACCTCGAATAATCTTCTGTAACTTGTACAGAAGTTTAATATGTTAAATAAACAGAATTAGTCTGATATCTGAAAAATCTGTACTGGAATGAATTGGCTATGACACGAGGTTAGACTCTATTTGCGGTAGAAACCTTCCCGGAACCAACCGGCTTAACCAGCGACCGCAAACTGTCAGTCTAATGTGAGAGGTCGTAGGCATAACTAAAATATGCTTAAACACGAGGTTAGGTCTGGCTTGCGGCAGAAGTCTTCCCGGAACCGCCCGACATATCCAGCGGCCACAAGCTACTGACCTAATGTGAGAGGTCTGTGCATTAATATTTAATTTATGCAAATATGGGATAAATATGATGTCTAAAACGTGTTGGGTGGATAGGGTTAAACCAAGTGGACTAATGAATTTAATAAACCCGTTTCTTGAATCTGTAGGCCCAATTACAAAGTTAGGCAAATCAGTAAATCTGTTAAATCCGTATATCTTATCCGTTAGTCTGAAAACTTGTCCGATCTATGAACTAGTTGGTCTGAACTCCGTATGTCTGAACTTGTAAACAAGTTAATCTGAATCTATTAGTCTGGGGACACAAGGTTAGGAGGGAAATTACTTGTGTCATCTGTTGTTTGGGACCCATATTAGTCAGTAACCCTTTCTGGTATCAAACTTTGACCCAACAGTAGGTAGGGTCCAGGAACGCTTACTGAACTAATTATAAGTAGTTCATTCTGATAATGGCGAGGGGTGTTGATGGTGCGTTCCAACCGGGTCATGTGCATGCATGGATCCCGGTCTGCCTCTGAGGATGTAAGACGCCGTGACATCTGTAAATAGGCATGTGCCAATTGGTTGTCACTTTAGGGAGTGATACACCCTATTGTGGAGCCGACACAGGGTATTTATGTATTAGGGAGCTGATCGCTCGGGGTAGGGTTTTAGGGTACACTTAGTTCTGTCTGTTTCTGTTGGTACCGTCTGTTTCTGTTGGGTGGCAACACCTGTCTGCATGGTACCACTGTTCGGGTGGTAAAGGCCCATTTACTAGTGTACACCTAATTCTACATTCTGTTTCCATAGGGATTAATCTGTTTCTGTTCGGGTGGTAAAGGCCCATTATCAGCGTTCTATTTCTATCTGTTTCTGTTCGGGTGGTAAAGGCCCATTATTAGCATTCTGTTTCTGTCTGTTTCTGTTCGGGTGGTAAAGGCCCGTTATTAGCATTCTGTTTCTGTAGAAATTATTCTGTTCCCGTTTCTGCTCCAGTTTAGACATTAGGGTGACACCTAATCCTGTTATACTAGTATTAGTGCAGAGAAATGAAAAGTAATATTATTCCGTTTCTTCTGTTTAACCTAAGTACATCTGTTGCTCCTGTTACTGTTATCTCTCATCCAGTTTTATTTGCATGCCATGATTATTATTATCTGTTCATATGCTGAAAGTCACTAGACTTGCCAGACTTTATGTCTGACCTTGCTTGTTTTCGCCCCTTTTTCTTCCGTTCCCCCCCAGGTTTTCCAAGGAGGGAATACTTTAGCTTGATCCAGATTTCCTCTGCTTGAAGTACTCAGAGTGCTTAAAGTATGGCTTGACTCTTGATGGTGGCTTCTGTGGGGATTATGATTTTAAAGTTTTGTACTCTGATGATTTTTTGAACAAGACTGATATTTATGTACTTGAGTTTTTGGGAAAGATGTAACCAAACTGATTTCTGTTTTCCGCTGTAATAAAGTTATAATTTCTCAAGTATTATTTATCTGTCTTGTAAATTTCTGTTGTCTACTAAAACGCTCCACCAAAGTTAGGGCATTCCCTTTGTGAGTGTCCTTAATGGAGGTGGGGTGTTACACTTGGTATCAGAGCTGAAGGTTTCCAGATTAGATAAAAAGTTTTTGAAAACTATTTTCAAAAAGGTCTTAAAAGGAAGTATTTTCAAAAATAAAGTTTATTTTGAAAAACATAATCCCTAGAAAAGCCATATATCTATCTTTTCCGTTCTCCGTTTTAAATCTTTTTCTTTCGTTCCAGCATGTCTGGGATTCTTAACTTTCCAGAGGGCGTGCCAATACTTGGCTAATTCAGGAGGTACTTAGAGGCTAGGGCCAATGATGCAGGCCCAGCAGATATTCCTCCTCCAGCTGCAGCAATTCCTCCTCCTCCGCCCCTCTTCGTGCAATTGCTTTTTCAAAGATCTGTAAAGATTTTAGGGCCATGGGTGGAAAGGATTTCAAGGGAACTGAATCATTCGTAGAAGCAAGGAACTGGCTCAAAGAAACTGAGGATCTGTTCGTTATCTTCGAGGTGGACGATAGGCAGAAGGTACAATTGGCGGTGTGGTTGCTCAAGGACGAAGCTTCCTATTGGAGGGAAGTCACTAACGCCGAGAGACCGGTTGAAACGTGGATGGATTTCATAACAAGGTTTGAGATAAAATTTCTCTCGCAAGTTGAACGAAGTCTACAACTGGAAAAGTTCTTATCTCTTTAGCAAGGAAGTATGACGGTCAGGGAATACGTCTATTAGTTCAACCAACTAGCTAGGTTCGGGCTAGATTTAGTCAACACCCAGCATAAAAAGGCTCTTCGCTTTGTTAAAGGATTGAACGAGCCACTGCACATCCTAGCCATGACCCATGTACCCATGGGAGCGACTTACGAGAGATTGGTGGATATGGCACTACTGCACGAGGAAGACAACGACAAGAAATAGGCGAAGAAGGAAGAACCACAGAACAAGAAAGCATGGCCCAAAAAGGAAACACAAAATAAGGTTGAAAAGTCTGAAGATAAGAAGGAGAAAAAGTGCTTTACTTGTGGAAGCTCAACTCATCTGAACAAGGATTACAGAAAAAGAAAGGGGACTTGCTTCAACTGTGGTGAGATGGGACACTTCACTAGGGACTGTCCGAAGAAACGAGGGCAAGGGCAGAGGGAAGGACCGACTTCTGGAAGGCAGGCGAACACTCTCGAGGCTTGTGGATAGGATAGAAGTAGGAAAACTTTCTTTAGGAGGTTTAATTTCTTTATCTGATTTTTGAGTTATAACTCTTTTCTGATTCTGGCATTTTGATTCTGTAATCGATACTCTGCACTTGAATACTAGTATTGTTTCTGGTTTCGCTGTAGACCCAGACCCAAAAGGGTTATGACTCATCCAATTGTGTTAAGTTGGGTATCTGTGTTGAGCGTTAAGTTGACTATGACGCATACATTCTGGGTTTTTATCATGCTTAGTTTCCTAAGAATCAGTTAGTAATCTGCTTTGTACTGGTAATCTGTAAATATCTGAATATTTCTGATAAGGTTGAGATTTCTAGTTTTGACATTGTCTAAAGAGGGTAATCCTCTGGGTGTCAATCCGATGTTGATTTCGGTCTTCGGGTTTGATACTTAGGGGAGTTTGTCTCTCAACCAAGGTTTAATGGAAACCAAGTTTTTGTTTTATCTGTGCTCGCTTCCATCATTCGACTGTATCCTATCGATCGAATCTTCGAACTTTAGGTAGAAACAAATGGGTGTAAACATGTGTTTGAGACATGTTATGTTTGATGGTTGCAAGTGGATGCAAGTGGTTGCTAGTGGTTGCTCGTGGATGCATATACACACACTAGGCACTATATCGGCTCGAAAACACTCTCATACTGCATATGGATGTGTGAGCATTTTCAATTTTTGTGGATGCAAAATGATTGACTCATCACATGGATGTTGCATATGAATGAATGGTTGTCACTCATATAAGAATAATATCAAATAGGAAAATTGCATACATTTTGGACTCATGACACTAACATAATTCGCATTTAGGAGGTCAACTGAATCAGTGGACCGCCGGATCTTTGCATTAGATAAGGAACATATACACACACTTTTGCATATGTTCATACAACATTAGAAGTTTTTTAAGGACAATGGATGCCTGTGGATGATGGTTGAGTAGATGGACGACTGGATGGTTGGACACATTCTTCTCAACTTGAAAATTTCGGGGACGAAATCCTTTAAGGAGGGGAGAATGTAACACCCCGTATTTTCTGTGATAGTATAAGTAACAAGTCAGAGAATAATTAAATTATAAAATAATAATCAAGGGAAATGGGTTGCACCATTGCGTTCGTCTCGAAATTCTGCTTGGAAACGAGTCCGAGTTTTCGAGAAACAGAGTCCGTATGAGGGAGATATGGCCCTCCGAAGTTTCAGAGAATTTCAGAATCGAAAACAGCTCGAAAATTCGAATTTGAATTCAAAATCCCAGAATAGTCTGGGTAGGAAAATTCCCGCCCATAGACCAGGTCGACCTGGGGGTCGACCATAGTGTCGACCTGAGGGGACCAGGTTGACCATAGTGTCGACCTGGGGGTCGACCTGCTCCCGAAACCCAGTTTTTTTTAACCTGGTTCATTCTGATGTATCCGGTCTCGTTTCTGTCTAGATTCATCTGCCTAATCCTATATAAACTCAACCCTAGCCTCATTCTCTCTACACCATTTCATTCTGTCTATATTCTTCCCCTGTTCTAATTAAAAATAAAAATGGCGTCGCTACCCTGTTGGAATCAAAACTTGGACTGATGAATCTTCTTCCAACCTAAATAGAATTAAAAGCTAAATCAAATCTCAAATCCAAGTTTAGAGCTACAACAATTAAAGAGGAATAATTCAGTATTTTTGCATCAACAACAGTTTATTATCCTTTCTTAAAACCACGAAAGGCAAGTACAGTTATTTTCCGCTATAAACGTTAATTATGATTGTGACATGAATTGTAAATCTGAATTTGAGGTTATGTTTGTTCTGTTCTGTTTAGATCTATCTTATTCTGTATCTATTTCTTCTTTCTATTCTATAGCCAGGCTACCACGAGCCTGAGCCAAATCTCATAAGAGATTAACGCACGAACGCTAAAATGTTTGGGACAAATATGAATGATGCATAATTGGACGGGACTGATTTGAGAACATGACATAAAAATCTGAGGCATATAATTGGACATGTGGCATATTTAACATATGACTTGAGATCGAGGCATAAAATATATTGGACTTATGACTTGGGATTCGGGGCGTAGATTTAACCGTAAACATGAAACTAATTTAGATACATAGTACATGTTGTAATCTAGATCTGTAGTTAATTTGAGAAATCAACATATGTTAGATCTAGATCTGTTCATACTAGGTATGATAATCTGTGATTTGGGAGAAGGGGAATTATATGACAACTTGAAACTTGGGGGCATAATGCATGTTTTTAATCAAGGTCTGATGTTAGAGTTTAAAGATAATTTACAACATGTTATGCATGAATGATAATGCATGTTGAGGACATACTACATGTTATAGTTTAAAAATCTAGATTTTTGGGACATATTCTTTTATGTAAAAATTCATGACTTGAAAAAGGAATATGTGACTTAGGCATAGAGACCTATACAAAAACAGGATAACTATTAATGTGAATGCGCCTAAATAAGGGTTTTTGGATATCTGACATCATAGGCTATAATTTGGCATAATTCATATTGTTTATCGTGATTTATGGAGAAAATTCTTTACTGTGTAATGTTTAACTAAAAATTAGGAGCGAGATGTGGTATTATGAATTATGACCATGATTTGGCAAGTGAGTTTAGGCTAAATTTATGATTAGGCAAGATATGATATATATAATCTGCTAAATCTGTTATCTGCTAAATTTGTTATATTGCCTAATCCGCTAGTTCTGTTATATTGCCTAAACTGCTAATTATGTTAAATTGCCTTATCTGCTAAATCTGCTAAATAGCCTAATCTGCAAGATCTATTATCTGTTTAATCTGTTGAATGACGTAATCTGTTGGAACTGAAATGCTGAAATTTGAAGTATGTTAATCTGTAGGCTCGACTTAAAATTTAGCAAAACTTGCTAATAGAACCTCGAATAATCTGCTGTAACTTGTACAGAAGTTTAATCTGTTAAATAAACAGAATTAGTCTGATATCTGAAAAATCTGTATTGGAATGAATTGGCTATGACATGAGGTTAGACTCTGTTTGCGGTAGAAGCCTGCCCGGAACCAACCGGCTTAACCAGCGACCGCAAACTGTCAGTCCAATGTGAGAGGTTGTAGGCATAACTAAAATATGCTTAGACACGAGGTTAGGTTTGGCTTGCGGCAGAAGTCTGCCCGGAACCGCCCGGCATATCCAGCGGCCACAAGCTACCGACCTAATGTGAAAGGTCTGTGCATTAATATTTAATTTATGCAAATCTGGGATAAATATGTTGTCTAAAACTTGTTGGGTGGATAGGGTTAAACCAATTGGACGAATGAATTTAATAAACCCGTTTCGTGAATCTGTAGGCCCAATTACAAAGTTAGGCAAATCAGTAAATCTGTTAAATCCGTATATCTTATCCGTCAGTCTGAAAACTTGTCTGATCTGTGAACTAGTTGATCTGAACTCTGTATGTCTGAACTTGTAATCAAGTTAATCTGAATCTGTTAGTCTGGGGACACAAGGTTAGGAGTGAAATTACTTGTGTCATCTACTGTTTGGGACCCATATTAGTCAGTAACCCTTTCTGGTATCAAACTTTGACCCAACAGTAGGTAGGGTCCGGGCACGCTTACTGAACTAATTATAAGTGGTTCATTCTGATAATGGCGAGGGGTGTTGATGGTGCGTTCCAACCGGGTCATGTACGTGCATGGATCCCGTCTGCCTCTGAGGATGTAAGACGCCGTGACATCTGTAAATAGGCCTGTGCCAATTGGTTGTCACTTTAGGGAGTGATACACCCTATTGTGGAGCCGACACGGGGTATTTATGTATTAGGGAGCTGATCGCTTGGGGTAGGGTTTTAGGGTACACTTAGTTCTGTCTGTTTCTGTTGGTACCGTCTGTTTCTGTTGGGTGGCAACACCTGTCTGCGTGGTACCATCTGTTCGGGTGGTAAAGGCCTATTTACTAGTGTACACCCAATTCTACATTCTATTTCCATAGGGATTTATCTGTTTCTATTTCTGTTCGGGTGGTAAAGGCCCATTATCAGCGTTCTGTTTCTATCTGTTTCTGTTTGGGTGGTAAAGGCCCATTATTAGCATTTTGTTTCTGTCTGTTTCTGTTCGGGTGGTAAAGGCCCATTATTAGCGTTCTGTTTCTGTAGAAATTATTCTGTTCCCGTTTCTGCTCCAGTTTAGACATTAGGGTGACACCTAATCCTGTTATACTAGTATTAGTGCAGAGAAATGAAAAGTAATATTATTCTGTTTCTTCTGTTTAACCTAAGTACATTTGCTGCTCCTGTTACTGTTATCTCTAATCCAGTTTTATTTGCATGCGATGATTGTTATTATCAGTTCATATGCTGAAAGTCACTGGACTTGCCAGACTTTATGTCTGACCTTGCTTGTTTTCGCCCCTTTTTCTTCCGTTCCCCCCAGGTTTTCCAATGAGGGAATACTTTAGCTTGATCCGGATTTCTTCTGCTTGAAGTACTCAGAGTGCTTAAAGTATGGCTTGACTCTTTATGGCAACTTCTGTGGGGATTATGATTTTAAAGTTTTGTACTCTGATGATTTTCTGAACAAGACTGATATTTATGTACTTGAGTTTTTGGGAAAGATGTAACCAAACTGATTTCTGTTTTCCGCTGTAATAAAGTTATAATTTCTCAAGTATTATTTGTATGTCTTATAAATTTCTGTTCTGTCTACTAAAACGCTCCACCAAAGTTAAGGCATTCCCTTTGTGAGTGTCCTTAACGGAGGTGGGGTGTTACGCTGCTGAAATGGGTCCCCGTTTCTAGGGTTTTCCAGCCAACATGTTAAATAGGTTAAGTGTCCAAATTTACCTAACCCCACCCATCAGTTTATCTAACATGTTGAATTAGTTAAGTGTTTCCTTAATTGACTTAACCCTAACACTCTTGACTTGGCTTTATTAGAGCGCCAACCACTCACATTAGACATGTATTGTTGTGGTCACTGGATGTGCCGGTCGGTTTCAGGTAGTTTTACACCATAACTCAGTCTAACCTCGGGTCCTTTTTGGGTTCAATGCACTAACCACCCACATTAGACAGGTATTGTTGTGGTCACTGGATGTGCCTGTCGGTTCCAGGCAGTTTTACACCACAACTCAGTCTAACCTCGGGTTAGGCATATTCGTCTTTTCTAAATTTATACATTTATCCTTTTATGCTTATATGTAAATTTTGTCAACAATTTATTGTCATGGCCCACTTTCTTTCTAAATCAAATTCATAATTTTTGGTAAGTAAATTATACCATTTCAATGCTATACCATTTACATGGTTATGAGCCAAATATGTTAATTATGTATAATTCTCATGTTTTCCCCAACGTTACCCCCGTTGTACGTTCGCAAAATTACATATGATGTTAGGCTCGACATCTTAGCCTAACTAATAAACTAAAAGGGGGAAAAGAGGAACTTGCAACATTCCAACATCATACAAAAATATGGATCTAACTACAGATATGTCTCATGAACTTGGCATAGTATACTTTTAATTATTAACTTGCAAACTAGATCTATACAACATGAGTCATAAAATAATAGTTTTACAAAGAACTACCAAAGTCTAATTAGATATGTAGTGGTGAACTTGCATAGGGATTGAATCATGCTAATATTGATCAAACATAAAGGCATATGGTTCTAACATATAGAGTTGTAGATCTAAACATATATGTTTACATACTCATGTTTTTAACCTATAAACTTGCATGTATTCATAATATGATAGCAAAACATGGCATAATTTCTAAATTGACATACAACATATAAATATAATCACCAAATTATACAAGGTCGTAGATCTAAACATGTATGCATAATGGATCAAATCAATTAGGCATAAATGACGTGACTTAGCCTAAAACTTGTATGTATCATAATATCACTAAACGTATATATGATAATTTCATAACATCATAGGTTTATTCACCAATTTCCACATAACATAATAGGTTCGATAGACCACAATAATTCATAGGCATATACGATAGAATAAACATGAATAAACATAAATCAGCATCACATACAACTGGATACAATTCTATTTTACAATTCATTACAAACCATGTCTTTAATCCATTCACATCTGAAAGATAACTACACTTATAAACAAAAAGGAATTCTTGAGTTCTGGGATCTGTATTCTGAAATTGAATTGCTCGCCTTTGATGTCAATCGTTGAATTTCCTTAGTTGAATTAGATTAGATTTGATTTTGATGTACCTTCAATCTTGCCTTTGAGTTGAAAGAGATGACGGCTATTCTAGGTTCACCATTGACAGCATGGCGGCTCTTGGTATGAATATTTGTGATTTAGAGTTGAGAGTTAGGTTGCTTTTATAGAGGTTTAATTAATTTAGAGCCGTCAGATTAACCCTAGAAGTAATCAAGACCATCCAGTCAAGATAGGATAACACCTCAGCCCTAATGACTCAGCAGGGAGACGAAAATCGTTATCTTTTCAAATCTGCCCGAGAGGGGGGGGAGGGGAGGAGGAGGGGGTAGGTCGACCCCCAGGTCGACCTGTAGGGTAGGTCGACACTAGGGTCGACCTCTTGTCGACCCGACCTGGGCGGGAATTTTTCCTGCCCTGCCCACTTCTGAGTTTAAATTTGAATTTGGAATTTTTGAAACTTCCGAAGGCCATAACTTCTTCATACGAAGTCCAATTCATGCAAACTCGGACTCTATCTCAACCAGAATTCCAAGACGAACGCAGTGGCCTAACCCGTTTCCCTTAATTCTCACATTTAGAGCTAATTATTCTTTAATTCATTACTTTAAGTTTTATCGAAAACACGGGGTGCTACAAATCCCGTTCGGCTGCTCGGGTGTTGTGAACCTATTGCCTACGGGTTAACTGAGGTTGTTGATTAGTGAAATTCTAGATAGAAGTCTGGGAATGGACGTAGGACGGTGCTCTGAACCAGTATAAAAATTTGTGGTGTGATTTTTCCTTTCACTGCATTTACTTATCTATGATACTGCTTCTATGATATCTCATTCTGTTTTATATTTACTTGCATAACTATTGCATTAGACAAGTAGTTGTGTGTTATTCCATATTACATGATCCAAGTGTACTTTATACTTGGCAAGTACACGCACACACACTTTCTATTGGTATTAGAGCACGGTTATCTTATAACCATAACACAGTTATTTGATATATTCTTGTAATATCACAAATAACCTTAGTTCTTGCACTCAAAACACCACTTACACGAAAGGTTAATTAACACAAAGACCTCTGTTCTTCAATGGACATAGCTATAGTTATTGGGCAACACGTATGTCATTTTACATGCAGTCAACTAGTTATTATGCTTGGAATGCTACACAAAAATAAATAGTGAATCCAACAACTGAGTATTCAGAATGGACACCGGTTGAGAAAACGGCAGCAGCCGTAAATGCAAAAGCAATAAATATATTGTTTTGTGCATTAGATCAAAATGAATATAATCGTGTTAGTATCTGCACCACTTCCTATCAAATTTGGCAAACGCTATAAACCACTCATGAAGGTGCCAACAAGGTTAAACAAGCCAAAATATCCATGCTGAAAAGTCAGTTTCAAAATTTCAAAATGAAGTCAAATGAGACTATAAATGATATTTATACACAATTTCAAAATATTCATCATGCACTTATTGGCTTAGGACAAAAATATTCAGATTTTGATGTTGTCTCGATAGTCCTACATTCTCTGACTAGTGAATGGGAAGGAAAAGTATTAGCGATTGAAGAAGCTAATAACCTTTCCGTCATGAAGCCAGATGAACTGATAGGAAATCTAATGTCCTATTAAGCTAATTTGCAGGCTAGAAAAGAATAGAAAGAAGAAAAGAAAATTGTAGCATTTCATTCTGAGAAGGATGAAAATGAATCAGAATCTGAAGAAGAAGACTTAGCTTTTATCGCAAAAGGATTCAAAAAATTCCTAAAACATCGAAAAGCTAGTCGATATAATAAAAGAAAAACTGATTCAAATAAACCTTCTTCATCAGCTATAAAATGTTTCAACTGTCATAAAAAGGGGCACATGCACAAAGATTGTCCAGAGCAAAAGAAGAAGTCAGAAAATGACAAGTTCAAACACAAGAAGGACAAATCCAAGAAACGAGCTTTCTCAGTTACATGGGATGACTCAAACTCATCTTCATCAGAAAGTGACAGTGATTCAGAAGATGAACAAGCAAATGTTTGTTTTATGGCAACAAAAGATGAGGTACAAATTCCTACATTTGATGAAGTTCTTAATATTAATGCTGAATTAATAGTTAGATTCAAAGATATGAAAAGACAATGCAAACAAGCCAAAGCAGATTTAAGTAGAGCAGAATTTGAATGTGATACGCTAAGAGACGAGAAGAAAATATTAGAAGAGGAACTTGAAAAAGTTCAAGAATCAACATCTAATATTGATTCTCAATTATCTCTCTTGAGTCAAGAAATTGAAACTCAAAAAGAGAAAAATTATGCTCTTACCACTGAAAATCATGAGCTTAAGGCAAAAGTCAAAATTCTAGACCTAGAAAAAGCTAGTTTACAAACTAAGTTAGATGACATTACTCAAAATGTTTCTAACTTCAACAAAGGTCGAGAAAATTTGACAAAAATTATTGAAAATTCACAATCTGCTACAAATAAACAAGGTTTGGGATATAAGAAACAAGATACCAAGAATCTTTTTGGTAATAAAAGAAAGAAAAATGTACAAAAAACTAAAGCTAAGAAAAATCTTAGTTTATTATATTCCATACCAAAGCCGGTTGTGAAATTTCAAAAGAATAATGTCAAGACTATCAATATATGGGTTCCTAAAACAAATAACAATTTGATTAGGAACAAATACATTCAGAATTTTTTGAATACTGTGCAATATAATTCCAATTATTTATATAAAGGGGATATCGGACCCGTATGGGTTTGGACTCCTAAGACCTAATTCTTAGGATCCTATAAAAAGGTAGGTACCATGAACTTAATTTTATTTTTTCAGGTCCCACTTAAGAAAAGAGGAAAGTGGATATTGGACAGTGGTTGCTCGAAGCATATGACTAGAGACAAGAACTTATTGACAAATATCACTTATTCAGATGGTGGCTCCGCCACTTTTGGAGATAATTCAAAATGCTATATCATCGGCAAAGGCGAGCAATTGCGGTACATCTAACTTACCTCTTATTACTAATGTCATGCTAGTTAAAAATTTGAAACATAACTTACTTAGTATTAGTCAGTTATGTGACAAGGGCTTTATCATTTCCTTTTCTGATAACAAGTGTAGTATCTTAGATAAAGATCATAAGTTAGTTTTCGAAGGATATAGAGAAAGAAATATTTATATTCTGAATATGAATGTCAATCATAATTCAGATATGTGTCTTATAGCAATTGATAATGATCCATGGCTATGGCACAAACGCTTCTGTCATATAAACTTCAAAACTATCGACAAGCTAGCTAAAAATGATCTAGTTAGAGGACTACCCAAAATGAGTTTTACAGTTGACAACATTTGTGATGCATGTCAATTAGGAAAATTGACTAAATCATCATTTAAATCCAAGAAACTCATATCAACATTACAACCACTTGAGCTACTACATATGGATTTATTCGGATCAACACAGGTTCAGTCGATAAATCATAATCGATATGTGTATGTAATTGTTGATGATTTCTCTCGTTATACTTGGGTGATTTTCTTGAAAAACAAAAGTGACACTTTCGATCATATCAAATCTTTCGTCAAGAGAATTCAAAATCAAAAGGGCTTAAGGTTATGAATATAAGAAGTGATCATGGCGGAGAATTCGATAATAATGAATTTGAACATTTTGTACAAAGAAAGGTATATATCATAATTTTTCGTTTCCTAGAACTCCACAACAAAACAGAGTTATAGAACGGAAAAATCGGACTTTACAAGAATGTGCAAGAACATTATTAAATGGATCCACTTTACCAAAACATTTTTGGGCAGAAGCTGTTGCAACCGCGTGTTATGTTTTGAATCATGTATCTATTCGACCTCTCACCAAGAATACATCTTATGAGTTATTTAATCAAAGAAAGCCAAATATCTCATACTTCAATGTTTCTGGTTCTAAGTGCTTTATTTTAAATACGAAAGACCATCTCGGAAAAAAATCCAATGAAGGTATATTTGTCGGATATTCGAAACGAAGCAAGGCCTATCGTATATTTAATAAAATAACTAAAACTATTGAAGAATCACTTCATGTTTCATTCGATGAATTCTATAAGCCATCTCATAATATAACAGATGATGACGATATTATAGTCACTGAAAATCCAATCGTCACAAATGCTGATTCTGACTCAGAAATTATTGAGAATATTCCTCAACCAGTTGTGATACCCTCTCTACCAAGATTACGATCTCCACCCAGGATAATAAGAGATCATCCGGTTCAAAATGTAATTGGAGAAGTAACATCACAAACTAGAACAAGGAGTCAAATCAACCAAATGGGTCATGTTGCGTTTCTTTCAAATATCGAACCTAAGAATCCGAAAGAAGCTGCTACTGATGATTACTAGATCACTGCCATGCAGAAAGAACTAAATCAGTTCGAGCGCAATGATGTCTGGGAGCTTGTTCCAAGACCAACTGATCAGTCAGTTATTGGTACGAAATGGGTCTATAAGAATAAGGCCGATGAACAAGGAAATATAACTAGAAATAAAGCAAGATTAGTAGCACAAGGATATAATCAGGAAGAAGGTATCAACTACGAAGAAACTTTTGCACCAGTTGCATGACTAGAAGCTATCAGAATCTTGTTATCCTTTGCTTGTCATCATGATTTTAAACTCTATCAGATGGATGTCAAAAATGCTTTTCTAAATGGATTTATCAAAGAGAATGTATATGTCGAACAACCTCCCTTGTTCGTACATGAAGAACATCCTGATTACGTATATAAACTTAAGAAGGCTTTGTACGGTTTAAAACAAGCACCTCATGCTTGGTATGAACGATTACGCAGCTATCTTACTGATTCAGGATTTCAAATTGGTTAAGTCGATCAGACTATGTTCATTAAGCATTCTCAAAAAGATATATTGGTTATCCAGATATATGTTGACGATATTATCTTTGGTTCAACAAACGACAAACTTTGCAAAGAGTTTGCAAATATTATAACCAAATAATTTGAAATGTCTCAGATGGGAGAACTATCATATTTTCTTGGTCTTCAAATCAAACAACTTTCTAACAATTTTTTTATTAATCAAGAAAAATACTGTGGAAATCTTATCAAATGATTCGGTTTGGAAAATACATCTGGTAAACCTATTCCTATGAGTACAACTACACGTCTTGAAAAGATGAAGACGGTAAGAATGTTGACCAGAAGTTATATCGAAGTATGATTTGTTCTCTTCTTTATCTTACCGCAAGTCGTCCCGATATAATGATGAGTGTTTGTCTATGTGCACGATTTCAAGCAAATTCTAAAGAATCACATTTACGAGCAGTAAAACGTATAATACGTTATCTTAATAATACCAAAGACTTTGGTCTTTTCTACCTAAAAGATTGTCCATTCGAATTAGTATCCTATAGTGATGCTGATTTCGGAGGCTCTCATACGGATAGAAAGAGTACAAGTGGTACATGCCATTTTATTGGAAAATCAATTGTCTCTTGGTTTAGTAAGAAACAAAACTGTGTTTCACTATCGACATGTGAAGCTGAGTATATATCAGCAGCTCTTTCCTGTACTCAAGTACTATATATGCAAAAAATACTTCGTGATTTTGATATTCATTTATCAAACTCCATTATATACTGTCATAACACAAGTGCGATTAACTTATCAAAAAACCCAGTAAATCATTCTCGCACAAAGCACATTGACATTCGACATCATTTCTTGAGAGATAATATTGAAAAAAGAAACATATGTCTTGAATATGTCCAGACTGAACATCAACTAGCGGATATTTTTACTAAGCCTCTACTTGAATCAAGTTTTATTTCTTTACGTAGAGAGCTTGGTTTAATCTCTAGAACTGAACTTGATGTGTAAATTCTTAAGTTATATACATATTAATTGTCAAGTTCTTTTCTTAACCGGTGCTTTTACTTTTCATATTTTTTAGCTATTAAGTAGCTATCACTATTTTTAGTAAGAAATTATGAGCTATTTTTTTTCTACGGTATTCCTTGAACCTTTTTAACCATTACTCTATATATAGACAAACCTATATGTACGTGTGTATCACTCATTCTCCTTTTTGCATCCCCTTACTCAGACTCTATATTATTCTTAACCGAGTTCAAATATTTCAAAATGGCTCATATCTGCGATGAATGTGCACAAAGGTCACACATTTCGGTCACTAGTTCTAAACCAGAGGAATACTATTCTCCAGAAACACCAAAAAGTAGAACAAAATGTACTCATAACCCCGGAAATACACCAAAGCCAAAACGTGCAAAGAAAGCATTGTTTTGCTCCCTACGAACTAGAGAAAAGATAAATGAGATTCACCACTACCAGAAACATCAAATGGATCTCCAGCGACAACTCCATTACGAGCAAAAACTTACTTCCGATCGTTTATCTCTCTTAGAACGCATGGCTTCATTTTTCTTTAGCACAGACAAACGAGTTCATGAACTAATGCCGCGTGCTCCTTCTTCCTCTAGGAGTCCAAAATCCTGGGATCGTAACTACAATCGTTATGAAGATGTGAAATGGTCGCCATGGACACATCGAATCAACGAGGTTAAGGAAGACTCAACCGAGCATAATTCTGGAGCATCTCATTAATTTTTATTTTCATAAACTTTGTGCTTTTATTTCAGTCTTTTCTTTGCTTATAACATATATGTACTTATTTTTTTAAATGATTTCAATATTTTTACGACCGTTCGAAATATAAAAAGTTCAGATTGTTCAAAACCAGAAAGAAGCGCAGAAAAAATCAAGAAAAACAATCATCTGGAACACTGGTTGAAATGGACCAGTTGACCGTTTTGCTCTCGGTTTAAAAACGGTCGACCGGCCATCTCTAACCAGTCGATCGGTCCTATACGATATTGTTTTTTAAAGGGTTTCCAAAACCAGTTGACCGGTCAATTACCACCAGTCGACCTTTTGCTCTTGGTTTGAAAACCGTCGACCGGTGATAATTTACCAGTCGACCGGTTTTCGTCTGAAGGGTTTTTAAATACACCCGTATGGTCATTTTTTTTCCAACCCATCTCTTCATTTTTACCTTTACCCTTTCAAACTCCAAAACCTCTCTAGACATAGAACTCAAAATTTCATTTTGTTTTCAAAATCAATTTCATGGCTCCTTTACAAAAGAAGATGAAGAAAGCTTCCACCTCTTCTTCCGAACTCCAACCAATAAATAGTTCGATCAAGAAATGGCTTGTTGATCCAGTTGCTATCACAAGATGGAATCAAATGATGGATTTCAAAATTCATCCCGGTTCGTATATCGAATTCCCTGATTTCTCCAACTACAAAGTTCATCAATTAGCTAGAAATGCTCATATTGAATCTCTAATTGATTTCGATCATAATAATGTTCAAATTAATCATATTATGATCAAACTTTTCTATGCTAATCTTAATCTCAACAAATACAAACCGGCAAACCCTAATTACTGTCTTTGGTCGGTTGTATGTGGGCAACAAGTTTTTTTTTCTTGTGAAAGGATGGCAAGAGTGCTTGGTTCGGACTTTGGCGGAGAAAAATTTTCTAGTACCTTTTGTACTATGCATATCCGTAATCAAATAAGTCATGAATTCATCAAGGATGATAAGGACATCACAAAATCGATAAATTTGCGTCCTACGGCTAGAGTTCTTCACCATAATCTAATGCATTCTCTTTTCCCTTGAATTGGGAAATTTGACACTGTTTACAAAGAGAATTTCAAGGCTTTATATGCAATTTATGGTGGAATTCGAATAAACTGGATTGAAATGATCTTCGATGAAATTTTATAAGTCAATGAGTTGAATAAGCTGCATCTCTTCTACAATGAATATATTATGCGACTCTTAAGTGACTGTGGCATCAATCCACCTCAATCAACTATTACACGGCCAAAGTGCATAAACAAAGCTTCAGTCAAACATATGAAACTTCCTGAACCATATTTTAATATAATGCCTTTCGAACAATGAAAAGAACAAGGCTACCAAGGAACCTCCTCTCAACCTTCTCGTCCAAAATCAGAAGACGTGAAACTTCTACGCTCAACTTCCTCCACCAAAGAAAGTCTTAAAACTCTCGCTCAAAATCAATTCCTTCTAGAAGCTCGACTTAAGCGTATGGACACAAAGATGGATAAGAGTTTTAATAAACTTAAGTCATTCTTCTCGTCTATATGGGAGGCAATATCTTGTGGAGCTTCCACTTCTTCCATGCAAGCACAGGACCCCGATAAACGTCTAGCTCCTCCATCCTTTACTTGGACATCTTCGGAGGGGGCCACGAACTCTGACACTAGTCATGGAAGAGGTCATGGACAATCTCAAATGCTTGATGTAGAAGAAGAAGAATGCGAGGAAATGGAATCCAAGTAGCTTGTTTCTTTTATCATTTTACGAACTTATGCTTTTGGTATTTTTCTAGACTTAATCTGACACTTGTACCTAAATGGTGTCGTTGTTTTATTTCGAACTTAGACCTATTGATGTTCGTACTATATGCTCTATGTTATGTGTATGGTATTTTAATCTCTACTTGTATCATTTACATTGTTTATCTGCTTATTTCATTCCTTTTTGTCGATGACAAAGTGGGAGAAGTATGGTACTAACATTATATGTAAGAACAATAGTTATTATACAAGCACAAATTCAGGGGGAGATTATATACAGGGGGAGATTCAGAGATATATTGTCATCAATCAAAAATGGGGAGAATGTTGAGTCAAGAAATTTTAATTTATGCCAAAGTAATGTGCAATGATCGACAAAAAAGACGACGTTCATTGATCTAAGAAGAAAAGGAGCTTCATATGGTATTGGTCATTAGAATTTGATTATTTGGTATTTGTGTTCACTTATGTTAAAATCTATCCTCAAATAATCAAAGTTTATATATATATACACTTATGTATATGTATGCACATAAATTGTGCAAACTAGGCAATACCGGTCTACCGCCCAAAACAAACCGGTCGACCGTTTTTACCCAGTTTGCACAATGAATGTGCACACATATACATATAACGTATATATATTTAAATTCCAGTCGACTGGTCCATTTTGACATGTCGACCGTTTTTTCATAGATGTAACCTTTTGAATAGTCACTTCCATTCCTCCATGAGTTGCTTCTCCTTCCTTTCATCAATGATCATTTCTATTGGTTGTGACTCTTTACCAAAGGTTACAACTACTTATCTTCTATAAATAAACTTTAAAATCATCAAATTAAAGAACCAATTCTTTCTATCTATTCTCTTTATTGTTGATCTCACTATTGCAATTTCAAAGCACTCAAACGCTCATATTCTTCACAATATCGTTCTTGAATCCTAGAATTTATATATTATTCTTTTGATTCAAACACGATATCATCTTCCAAATCTTCACAAATACAAATTCTACTTGAGGATAAGATTATAGGAAGGTTGTACAAGAATTGACAAATTCGTGTTATTTAAAACACACATTGTCAAATTACAAGTCTACTCGTCTTGTTTGAAGTCCTCCGTGTTGTAAGAGGCAAGTTGTGAAGTCCTCCGTTTTTAAGAGGCAAGTTGTGAAGTCCTCGCGTTGATAGAGGCGTGAAATCCCGTTCGGCTGCTCGGGTGTTGTGAACCTGTTTCTTCCGGGTTAAGTGAGGTTGTTGATTAGTGAAATTCCACATAGAAGTCTTGGACTGGACGTAGGACGGTGCTTTGAACCAGTATAAAAATCTCTGGTGTGATTTTTCCTTTTACTCACTACAAGAAAACATTGATTTAGCGTCAAATATTTAGAAGCGGAAATTTTCTTCGCTAATTTGCAATGGATTTCCATGTGATCTGCAAGGGATAGTTTTTGTTTTTTTTCAACTTTTTTCTTTTATTTAATACCGTCGTTTTCTGTTATCCCTCACTAAGTTGTTGCAAATTGCGTCAAATTACTGACAGAAAATTTTTGCTGCTATTTTCCGTTGCAAATTCAGGAAGAATACGGACGAATATTTTCCGCTGCTATTTGTGATCCGTGTACTATTGATATCATCCGTTTGATCAAGTTTGTAATACAAGTACTATGCATCAGGCTATTCAGATCTGCTAGATTATATCCTAACACATCTATTTTTTCTTTTTTTCATTAGTTTTGTTAAAAAAGCTTTCAGGACCATTCATCCGTATCTTCTAAATTAGTTCCACCCCCAAATTTTTGTGAAAACCCTAACAGGGAAGACGATTACACGCGAAGTCAAAAGCGGCGACATGATCGATAATGTCCAAGCCAAGATCAAGGTCTGATTCTTTCTAGGGTTATGCTTTATTTCGATTTTTTCTTGATTTTGCTGAGAATAATTTCGAATTATATGATTCTGGGATATTTGGTTGACTTTTTTCATTGTTAAGCTATGTGTTATTATTTGCTTATTTCTGTATTCTTTTTTATTCTAGGGGCTTGAGTTAGGGTTTTAGCTGATTTTTGATTTATGGGTTTAAATAGGTTGATTATTAACAAATAACATAAAGAAGCGATTATTGGCTGAAGGGAAGGATGTAAACCAAATAAGGTTAGAAAAGAGGGTTGTGTCCCTAAATTATACTTAATTTTTAACCTCTTGTTGCAGGTGGATGAGTTGCAAAACACAATGGAAGATGAACATAAAAGCCTGGTGGATAAACAATGGATCGAAGATAAAAACTCTTTTTGCCACAAGTGTAAGTTTATAATTTTCTATAATTCTCATTATCTTGTTAATCATTTGTTATTCAAAAACACAAAACTAAATTTGATATGGCTTCCAAAACTTGTATTCTTGTATGATTAGAAGCTTTCAATTGATAGGCCATTGTAATGATTGGTGACCATCAACATGTAATTTGCACGACTTAACCGAACCTGCAGTAAAGATATTATAGACAACGGTGATGGATTAAAGCAGTTTTTCTTGTTCATAGATAAGCTACCACTAGTTGAGCCTGATAACAATTTTAGCATTCATGGCATTTGTCTTAAAAACTTCCTGTTAACTTGAAATTTACTCAAGAAGTGAGAAAGGCCATTATTAATCTATTAAAGTGGTTTAATATAATCTTTATGGCACTGTCATCAGCGCTTTCTAGTTTCGATTGTGGTTCACTTGGTATATAAGAAACTTTATCTCCTTCATTTCCTCCAAAATCTTTGTTGGCTCCTTTATATGTTATATCTTTATAAATTTTAATTCTAAAATGTTTTGATGTCATAGAGGACAGATGGATTAGTCACTGAATTCTCTATAGCCGACAAAGCTACATCATGTAGTAATTGGTTTGAAACAAGTGAATTGTTTTCAAATTTTACTTTTTTTATCATGTATTATCCTGTCTTTGTATGAAGAGATATGCTGGAACGTTGAACATATATATTGTACGCCAGTATTTGGTTATCTTTATGACAGTAATCTTTTGTGACTTTTGTCATTGAGCACCATGAACATTTGCTCTAGTATATAATATAACCAACTATTTCATTTTCATTCTTGTATGTTAGGCGGTCGATGTGGTCCGTACTGAGGATCAACATCGGAGAGCATAACTTATCAACCTTCGCTTGAATGAGGATATGTTGATAAAAATGTATATTTTTTTTAAGTCGCTTAGATATTGGTGTTGTTGCTTCTACGATACCAGTCAAATATATTCAATGGTTATTTGAGGCTTTTACATAACTCTTAAAGAATTGTCCACATCTTGAATTAATATTGCCTTCACTGGTGTCAGGTATGTTTATGGATCAAAATTTCTGTTTTAATAAAGTCAAACATGCTCAGATATTCTAATTTTTATCGTTTCAGGAGCTTTGTAAGGCCCATGCTCAGTTTGTTCATTAGAATTCTCAAAGTCTTCTCCCAGCTATTAAAATCCTTGCAAAAATCAATTGATGTTACCACCCAGGGCCAATAAATTATATCATGCTTTCTACGTGATTATCAGCTTTCCAATGAAGAAATTAGTAAAGTTTTCAATACTTTTTCTGGCATTATTAATAGATACAATGCTTGCAACTGCTGTTCACAAGAATTTAACCATGTTTATGGATTTTTTTTTCTTTTCTTTTTTAAGATATGTTCTTGTGTAGTAACCTCAAATAAACCAGACTGTAAGTATTTGCAGTTACGTGCTATCTAATTTATGTTTGATTGACAACTCATGTATTCTGTATTTATAGCCAATGTACGTAAAATATCATACACCTCAATACATCATTATTCATACCCAATACAATTTCCCTTTTTTGAAACTGGTGCATTGTTGCTTACATGTCAACTAGTGACAATTTCTTCCACATACCTTTTTATTACAAATCTTACGTTTTCTACCTATAATTTATTATGTTGATCTCTCATCTGTATCGAGTTTTAAAAACATGTAATGGGTTTTAAAATAAATATGCTGGGAAAGCACAGCATATATACTTTAAAATCATGTTTGTTACTTTTAAAATAAGTATGGTATTCTTGCCAAGCTCTTGGAAATATCACATTTGCCTACACATATTCTATGGTTCTAATCGAAATCCAGGTATGCGTATACAAATTAACTGGTATTTCTTTTGAGTTCTGTTGTTTATATTCTTTTCTGGGTATAATGTGGTGTAATGCCACAACAGCAGTTTATTTCACTGAAAGAGGACTATGAATAACTCCAACTATTTTGTTTTCCTGTTTTTCTTTTACCGTAGCATAGACAGTCTGTTGTTTCTTTTGTGAAATTTCGCTAACATGCATATAAGTACTGGTATATGCTTAAATCAATTATTTTTTACATATGTATATAGTCATCAGTTTTTCACTTGCAAACAAAATCAAGAATGGAGACTCGTGCACATATAGCTCCAGAATTTCTGCTCCAAAAGGAATATGATGGCAAAGTATATATAAGTTAGCAGTGAATACTTAACCTCTCTTATTCTTTATCTAGAGGCCAGTACAAAGGAGCTTCGTATAAATGACGACTCAGAAAAAGCAAAATAGGCCACTCCAAACTGGCGATGGTAAAAGAAAATGGACATACCTAAGCTGTAACATAATTTTTATTTGATATACTATAGTTTGTTGCCCTTAAATCTTTATTACTAAACTGGTATTGTGCTCGTTTTTTGCTTAAAGTGTCGTCGGCTAAGATGGTGGGTTGGTAGAGTTACATGATGCTCAAATTCACGTATGATTATTTAAGTTACATATATACATGAATTTGTTTTACGTGATGGGCATATCAAAATGAAACTATAAGCAATATTTTTCAACCACGCACACCATCAGATTACAAGTGCTGTTTTCAAGATTAGGTAGCACAGATTATAGAATGATACTTTACACAATTCCAAAACACAGTTCGACTCTGTCCTTTTAACATAAAAACAATATAAGTCTATAGCTGTTTAAGAAGTAATGGGAAATAAGATTGGGAATTAATGATTAAAATAGAAAAGCCTATTTTTATATCAACAGTTCCGTTTGTGGCAGATTGGTTATGATGCTTGGCTTTCACCCCAAATACCCAACTTCAAGTGGTGGCAACATAATTTTTTGACATCCAATACAGATGACACGTGTTTATCTTGCTGCTGGACCCATACAATGTTAAGACACATTATATTTACAATTTAATTTTTATCTTATTGCTTTCTTTTTTTCCATTTGGGTTTTTTTTTACACTGCATGCAATATGTCCATTAAGTGCATGTTGCCATAACCTAGTTTTAAGCGAGATCAAATCCTCTATCCTAAAATTTTCTTTCTTTATTTGCTCCCATTAATCATTACCATTACTCATTGTAATTTTATTGTAACATGGACCTCATATCATTATGTTTAAGGTAGATAATTAATTAATCAATAACTAAAATCGAATGGATACATGGAAGTACGTAACGTGAGGATAGAGGATTTTGGCTGGTTTTAAATGCATTCTATTTTTTTAGAACTGCAATCATCTTACAGTCTTTAAGGCAATGTAGATAATTTGATGTGAACTGAAAATCTTTGTGTATATAGGTGGAAAAGCTTGCATCTATTCTTCTATCTCTCCGTATAATGTCCGAGAATTGTCATGAAACAGCTCTCGAGTATGTTCATTATTAATTTGTATTTACATAAGTAGTTCACTTACGTTTGATTGTACAATCTACAGGTATTATGATACATATTTGGATTGCCATATACATATTTGGATTTACATAAGTAGCTCACTTTGTTGCTGATTGCTGGGATGCTGAAACCGAGTGCTCATATGGTTGGATGTTGTGTTGGTATAGCCATTAGGTCGGCTTATGATTTGAAAGCACACTCAGTAAGTTGTTAGGCAAATTCTCTATTTAGCATGTATGGCAACATGAAAGAAATTGTCTTTGTATTGTTTTTATTATCTGATTTGTTATATTTCATTGATAGTTACTCTAAACGAAGAGTTACTCCTTTTCCCCTTCATTTAGCATTCCTCTTATATTTCTTTGTGTTTCATGAAGAGATTTGTATCCCAGGTATAGTTTAGTTACTCATTGGCTGGTATGAATTTTGCATTTAATATCTTCATTATGCTCGTGTTTTCTGGAACATATGCCTATCCCTTTGCATATGTAGATTCTTAGCCAGAATATTCGAAGTTTATGGAACATTAAGATGGTTATGTGTTAATATTATGATGAGTATTATTTGATTTAGACCTCACTTTCAAGAATATTACAAGAATGCTGCTGGCAGTGAATTGATGATAGTATAGTATACAGTTGGGTTGTTGAATGCAAGAAGCAAATTAGCATGAAAGCTAGAAATAAATTG
This sequence comes from Allium sativum, assembly GCA_030737875.1. NCBI lineage: Eukaryota > Viridiplantae > Streptophyta > Magnoliopsida > Asparagales > Amaryllidaceae > Allium > Allium sativum. Next base: position 991,741,748 of record CM060910.1, on the reverse strand, counting down.
GTTAATGACGAGGAAGTCAAGCTTTTAAAAGTGGTATGAGTTCCCTAAGAAGTAGAACAAGTTCTCTAAACAAAAGTTTCTTCTGATAATGAACTATTTTTTATTTTTTTTTACCATGGTTTAACTAATTTGTTTTAATTCAATTTAACTACTGTATTCATTGTTATTAGTTGGTTCAGGAAGAAACGCAAGTGCGCATTCAGCGATCAAAGACTGCAGAAATAACATAGCTCTCGGGAGAAGAGAATGTCATGGCTATAATATTGTAATCAATATATGTGGTATGCCTTCTATTTATAGTCTAGAAATATGATATTGTTGGTAGGTCTCCTGCTAGTTTTGGTGATCTTGGTTTGTTAAGTAGGGATTCCAGTTTGAGTTCGTCGGGGCTGAACAATAGTGGATTTGGAAGCTCAAATTGTAGAAGGGCCAGTGGTATGAAAGCGTGGTGTATAGTTTTGTTGTTTATAATTCAGATTGGTGTATGAATTGAGGAAGAATTGTGGACATTCTTTTTTGAATGTGAATATGAATGTTTTTTTTAAATGTTAATATGAATGTTGTTCATTTTTGAATGTGATTATAGATGTATTTTCTTATAAATTTATCTTTGTTTTTTTCATATGCTATTTCAATGTTCACAGTTGAATGATGTTAGTTCAATATATGCATGTGTGTGTGTGTGTGTGTGTGTGTGTGTATATATATAGAGAGAGAGAGAGGGAGAGGTAGATCAGAAGGAGAATAGCGGCGGATTGCTAACAAAAAAAGTGAGGTTAATTTTACTTCAATTTAATTTTCGTCGCTAATCCCTTGGCAATTAGTAAGGGTTTACCGATGTCTTTTATAAATAATAATTTATTATAAATTACTTATCCGTCAGTAAATAGTTGGTAAATAAATTTAAATTAAATTAATAACTAAAATTATTTTTATTAAAAAATAGTAAAATGATGGAAAACTGTCAGAAAATTCATGCTAAATTCCGTCGCAAAAATCTGACACAGATACCGTCATGGTTTTTACCGACCACACAATTATGCAGGAAATCCGTTGCTAAGGCCAATTTAGCAACAGATTAGAAGCGGATACTGCCGCTGCTAAATGCAGTTTTTCCTGTAGTGACTGCATTTACTTATCTGTGATACTGCTTCTGTGATATCTCATTCCGTTGTATATTTACTTGCATAACTACTGCATTACACAAGTAGTTGTGTGTTATTCCATATTACATGATCCAAGTGTACTTTATACTTGGCAAGTACACGCACATACACTTTCAAAATAAAAGTTTGAATTTTAAATCCGAAATAATTTGGAAATATAATTTAAGTAATTTTGAATAGTTTTCTTAAAGAAAGAAATTTTATTTGAACAAGTTTCTAGTAATTAGGGCATATTTTCAAATTTTAAATTGAAATGAATAGTAACTTTAAAAAGTGAAATGTCACACCGAAAAAGTCTGAATAGAGATTAAATTAAAAAAAAGTAAATGAAAATAGTAGAAAATGAGATATAAACAATTTGTAGTAGTTTGTCAATGATAAGCCTACATCCACTTCTTTTCATAACTCTTGATTTCGAGGATTACAAGATTTTGATCATAATAAACCCCACGAACAATGTAAATAATGGTGGAAAAAACACAAAGAACCAAAAAGATACTAAGTTCTCTAATCATCTCCTAGTTATAGATGAAGAAAGGCTTGAATCAACCAAAAATTTAGTAGAGATACAGGGGGCAGCAGGAAGTTTGTTTCAACAAGTTTTGGATTGAGTTGTCCAAAATTGGGTTACAGATCTGTTTCAATCTGGATTGGTGTCGACCCGAATTTGCATTGGATTGGGAAATCCGATCTAAAGCTACCTCTAGTTCTTAAGTCTGAGCACTAATTTGATCTAATGCTTCAGCATTTGAAATTTTAAAAGTTTCTAGAATTGTGGAAAGCTAGCCAATCCACATCAGATATTGGTAAGTCGGTCTGAAGAGAAAGTTCAGAAAGTCCTTGTCATTCGACCATGATCAATCCAGACTCTTGTGCTTTGACATTTGACTTTGATCCATTCGCCATGTCATTCAAAGGAACTTTAAAGAACATCAGAAGGCCTGTGATAACTGAGTTCAAGGACAGGGTAACACTTCACCCTAAGTACGACATGTTACAAACATAACATTCTTCGAATTGGGTCAGGATTTACTGTCCAATGTAGTGCAATTTTGCTATCATAACAGTACTGTCTTTTTAGATGTTTCCATGGATAGAAGTCACACCACTTTCAAATAGTTACATTGCTTAGTTGACTTAAATTGTAAAAATAGTTAGATGCTCCATCGTAGTTATTTCTTATTTTATCTCTATTTGTTTTGAAATGAAAGGCCATGGAGTTCAAAGATCACAACTCAAAATCCGTAGGGTTAAGAGGTTAAGTGCATCCATTCATCCATGCCTTCACATTAAGTCATCAACTCCTGAATGCGTAAAATCAAATCAAGATCGTTGCCATACATAGTCATTATATATATAGTCATGTACATGAGCAGGTCAAACATTCGTTTTCGTTGCCACTATTTTTTGTCATCTATCTCCTTCATTGTTATTGATTTTTTTTCACACACCTAAATCAATGTACAGTTTTGGTTTGAGCTTTCCATCTCGCATCGACCTCAGCGCGAGATCACCCTATCACTTTGAAAAGAAATAACTAGTTGTGGGTGCTGAAGTATAAAAGCCTGTATGATCTTCTTCCTTCTCCAACTTCTCCTTTTCTAAACCTAAGCCAATTTATTTCAAGAAATGACTTAGCCTATCTAGCATTGGTTCGTATGCCTAGAATCACGCCATTATGCCAGCCTCCACAAAGATCAAATTTCTCTTCGCAACGTCTCTTTAATATTGCATGTTTCAAAGAGGTGGCTTTTGATTTCCTTATTGTTGTCACAATTATTAGTGTGATGAAGTAGAGTAACATTGTCGAAAGGGAAGGGAGGTGAACAAGCTTTAGTTTGGATCTGGGTTGCAATAATTGTCAGAGGAGGCCAGAGTAGAATGATCAATGCAGTCGATGATTCACATTAATGTCATTGCTAAGGTTGTAGGAAGTGCTATTATCAGCGTTGGAGTCAGGTTTTGAGAGCGATGAGGCTATAATTGGTTAGCATAATGTAGGAGAAAGAAGGAAAAAGCGTAGAGGTTGAGATCGATCTAGCGCAAAAACAAGGAGACAAAAAAGAGAGGAGGACACATATCATTGTGATCCATGACTGTGGGAGTGGGTGCAATCTGGTCAATGAGGGCATCATAACATGAAGATCCAATCTAGATCGTTAGAGGGAGCTTCGTAGTGGATTGTCTTAATTTGGTTCAAAGTAGGGAGTGCAAAGGCTAAGATATGCATAAACATTGAACATACTTGCATATATTCAGAATTATGGGTAAATATCAGCCTTGTAGGACTAGAGCATATTATACGAATACCTTAACTTTTGTAATTCCGAAGTGATAATGACGAGTATCAAGAAACAAAACTTCGATATTTGAATGTTGATCCCATTATTGAGCCAAATTCAAGATTTCTCAGATTGAGAATTGGTGAAACAGACAGTAAAGATGATCGCTCGCATCGTAATTAGTTCACTTTATTAATGCAATTGTCTTGAGGTCTGATATGTATATCTTTGCACTGCAGAACACACACACCACACTAAGTAACGCATAGGGGGAGTGGGTTAATTGTTCTAACTTTAATGCTTATTGAGTTGCATAGCCAATAGAACAAAGACGCTAAAGTCGAGTCACCTGTTTGGTTGATAAAAATTAAATCAAGTATAAAGATCCGAATACCGAATCCAGGTCAACCAAGGAGTCAGATAGAGGACCGACGTAGTACAAGTCAACCCACTAGTCATCCGATAAGCACTCGTCGTAGTTGGAGTGGTTGATATCGATCGTGCTCTTGAAACCTTTGAAGCAGTGACACTCTTGGAAAATCCAACCAACTTAGTGCGCTTTATAATGGACGAAGTAAAGTTTAAGAGATTGTGTACTAATCATAAGATTCCCTTTGAATAAGTCCAAGGCCCAGGTCCTGGAGTTAGAGCACACATATATTTATAGGGTTACACAATGTGCATATATTCATAATCAGGTGTGTTCCTCAGTTTTGCTCCTATGTTCGAGACATCCTATTTCACATGGGACTCATGCCCGTGCAGTTATATCCTAGTTCCCATGCATATTTGTTCATGATCCATGTTTTGTATCTATGAAACATCATTGATTTCCTATAATTAATGGCATTTAATATTTTTTCAACTTCAGGTACAGACAGAATGCTCCTTCTTTCACTTTTTTTGAGACAACCCAAAACAATCAAGCCTTAGTCGATGTGTAGTGTCCCAAAATTCCGGTACAATTTGAGCTGACCAAATAACACAAGTCCAACCCTAATTATACTAGAAAACTAGAAAACAAATAGAAAGAAAACAGAGGGTGAGAATAGATAAGATAGAAACTTAGAATAGAAGAAGAAGAAGAACACACAACATCAGAGTAAACACGAATCTCACAGCGGAACGAATAAATATATTTCATAACATAACTTTGAAATAAAACAGTATTTGTATACAATACCATTATTAGAGTATAAGACTTACAAAACAGTGGAAATAACAATAGCTATATAATTCTGAAGCCTCCTGCTTTAGCACTTCAAGTATTTGTAAATCCCGACTACTTGACTGCCCGTACAAAATGGGGCACCCAAGAGTTTACGGAAAACAAAACAAAATAAACTTTGGGTCAGTCATGGGACTGGTGTGAGTAAACTCAAATCATTTGTTTAACTTTTAAAATATCTTTAAAAGAAAGGATAATCGTAAGACTGATCCACACATAAACACGGACGGTTTTTTCCTTACGATAAACCAAATTATTCTTTATATCAAGTCTCTTCTGATATTACAATAATGTCTAAATACAAGTACTTAGAAATCTAGCAGAAACGCTTGCATCTAACATTCTACATATAAAATATACAATCAAATCGGCGGTCTCTTATTTGCGTAATGGATTCAGACTATGATAAGGTATGGATCCACCTTCCGATCAGTGTACTCTACAAGCGATACACTGGAGTTCAAAAAGAACATCTTGCAACTCGGCCATACATGACCGACCACTCATTTCGCTTGAGTGCATCGAATATATTGTCACCTTACAGTTGGTAAACCAACATAACCATTCCCGGGAGATATAGAATTGAAAGAATTAACAAATATGAATATTCTCTAGATGGTGACAATATACCCTACTTGGGTGCGGCCCACTTAGCCATGCTGCCTACCCGATTTCTGTCATTTCCCAGTTGATGAGGCTTGAGGTTATAGCGTATCTCTATACAGATCACTTCTTCATTTACTTTGAATACCACATCATCATACCCGTCAAATCACAAATTGATTTCCCCAAAAATACCACGAGTATAAGCTAAAAGAAACGAATTCCTCTGCCACCAACGTAAATACGTTTGAAACGATCAACTTATGCGATTTACCTGATAGACTTTGTCATACATTCATCCATTCAAGTTGTCCTGGGACTGGACAAACCGATGGCACTATTCCGTACATCCATCCTAGGCAATCTCTACCTAGGACTTATACAATAGCCCTTGCACTTTACTCCGTCTTCAATTTTTCTTCGATCTATTTGATTCGAAACGCTAACGCCCATACGGAGTGGTTCTTTGGATAAGAATCCAACCGATCTCTCCCTATTGACAACGGAAAAATGGTCAAAACTTTGATAGTCTGTGATTTAACTATTAAAGAAAAACACAAGTGCAAACAATGATATAATTTCCAGATGGAAATTTTATTGATCAATCATCATTTAACATTTATCCCTTTAGTTCATTAATTTACTTATCTCCTGTTTCCATATATTCTAAATTATTATTTTCTATTATCAGAAAACATTTCTGATTCTTATTTGGATAACATTTCCAAAACTTCTTCACTGGATTTGAAATGATGTTTAAATCAAATATAACCATGCCAACTCAAACCATTTCACTCATTAACTAAATTCACTTAACCATCATTCACTATCAAACCTTACCATTCCTTAGTTAAGAAGGAAGTCAATCAAGTTAGGGTATAATTACCTCTCAGACCTTAACTGAACAACATTTTAACTTCGAAATAGTCAAAGTTTATCTTTTATATCTTTAACAAACTTCCTTACGTAACTCACTTTCGAATAAATCTCTATTCGATGACTCTTTCATTCAAATAAACTATATTCGATAATCTCTCTTCTTCGAATAACCTATATCCGAATAACTCTATTCAGTTAACACTATTCAATTAACTCTTATAGATTTACTCTTATCAATTAGCTCTGTTTTATTAACTCAATTCTATTAACTTTATTTGATTAACTCTATTGGATTAACTCTATTTGATTTACCCTACTGGATTAACTCTATTCAATTTACTCTAACAAATTTACTCTTATCAATTAACTCCTTTCGAATAAACTATATTCAATTAACTCCTTCGAATAACTAATATTCGATTAACTCCTTTCGAATAACTAATATTCGATTAACTCCTTTCGAATAACTAATATTCGATAACTCCTTTCGAATAACTAATAATCGATATCTCCTTTCGAATAATTAATATTCGATAATTTCTTTTAAATAACTAATATTTGATAACTCCTTTTGAATAACTAATATTCGATAATTTTTTTCTCTATTCGAATAAACTATATTCGATTAATTCTCTTATTCGAATAATCTTATTCGATAACTCTTTCTTTGAATAAACTATATTCGAATAACTCTAATCCGACTAACTCTAATTCAATTAACTTTATTCGAATAACAAATATTCGACTAACTCTTGTTCGATTAACTCTATTCGAATAACTCAAGTTCGATTTAACTCTAATCAATTAACTCTATCTGATTAACTCTAACTGATTAACTCTAACTCTAATCGATTAACTCCAACTCTAATCGATTAACTTTAACTCTAATCGATTAACTCCTCTAACTCATTTTGTTAACACATTTTGATTAACTCCTTTGATTAACTCTACGTCCATATTCAGTTTCAAATATCGATGTTGAAATCGATTCTTACTTCTCTATATAAGCCCTAACTTATATATTCTATTTGTCAAATGATAAATATTTTTTTTATTTATAAATTAATCTTCTCAATCTATTGGTTACAACAGATTCTATTTAAAATCTTTGCTTTAAATCCATATCATGTTATACCCGTGTGCAAAGCACGGGTCTAAACTTTCCTGATGTAAAATTCTATTCATTTGCCAAATATTTCCTTATATGACATTCTTTTCATTTCCCAATAAATCCCTTTTATAACTCTATTTATTTCCTAAATAAATATTTCCTTTTTATAACTCAATTTATTTTTCTTATTTATTATTTTCTAAATAAATATTTCCTTTTTAATTCTATTTGTAAATGTTTTACAAATATCTCCTTTTTAAATCTATTTGCAAATGGTTTACAAATACTCCCTTTTCAATTCCATATACTTATTTTCTAAATAAATATTAATTTTCCTGTTTGTTTCACAATATTTTCTTTTTATATTTGTTTCACAAATATTTTCCTCTTATAACTTATCCTTCGATTTTATAATTATTTTCTTTTAAAAAAAATCCTTTTCCTTTTACATATAAAATCCATTGATTTCATAAGAAACCCCTTTTTATTTTCCATCTATTTCTTTTTCTATTTTTTTGCTAAATATTTCTTTTTCTATTCTATTTACTTCTAAATACATCCTTTTACAATATCCTTTTATGTTATAAATATTCTCTTTTCAAAATCCTTTGATTTTATAAACATTTCGTTTTCAATATACGTTTTTGAAAATTTCCTTTTTATCATTCTGGTATTTCTTATGGTATTTTACATACCATATAACAATGATAAATATTATCCAAACACACAAAATCTACAACGGATTATATATCACAATATATGAATAACAGTAAAATAAACGTTGAGGAATCTAGTTGGATCCCTCCAACCTGTTTCTCTGTATCCACAAATGTTACACAATATAATTCACATAAATTTTCATTTCATCATGAAATATACTGCTAAACATGATCAATATTTAATTGTCGATTTATATATATATATAACTATATCTACGTTTTCAATCAAATCTATTTAACGGTCCAAACAATCAATACACAACAATCAATCATTTATTTTTCAAAAATAAAGTACAGTTTATAAAAATATAAACTGATCAGAGATAGCGAGTTTTACTCACTTTGGCAGTTCATCATTAAAGAATGATAAATTGTTGTTTGATTAGAATCAAACAATTTATTTCGCCATAAATTCAAATGAGCTCCAATCCACTCACAGTCAGTTCCATTGCATAATATCTTTCCCCGGAGTAGAACATGAACCTAAAAGAATTCAAAGGGCCCATTCAGGAACAAGAAAATAACATCGTGATTTAAATCTCGACGAAACAATACATCAATGAGAGGTTAATTAAATAAGTTCAGTAAATTATTTTTTTGTTTTAGGGAAATCTTGTCCATACGATCCTGTCGGATCTTGTTTCGCTAAAATTCGATCACGTATGATAAAGTTACGACTTATACGAGTTAATGTGCATTTTTAAATAATTAAAACATGGTAACTTAATCAAATGGGCTTAACTTTTGAAAAAAGGCCCATCTCCCTTCCTTAAAAGCCCACCTGCTCCTCGTAACCTGTCTTCCCCAGCAATACACGACTCCCGATACTCCTTACCTTCAGCAAACAATGGTCGAGTTTCTCCAAACCAAGCCGTCCCAATTTCCCATGAAAATCAAAACCAACTACACCATTCCTCATCTCTTCAGAGTCTCCTTCAAGCTGACCCCTAATTGCACAACTCGAGCTCACCCTTCAGAATCCATTCTCCAGGTTCCACGCTCGTCTACAGTACAGTGATTGACCAAAGTCCTCACGTAAACCCCCAGAACTCTACCAAACACTGCGGCTATACCTCGCAATCCCAAATACACCACTCATTCGACTCACTGATGCACGAATATCTCAATATCCCCAACCTCAACTTTGGGTCTCGATCTGCCGGTAGCACATATACAGGTGCCAAACGTCCTCACAGGTTCCTCTATTCTTCACTGTTTTATTTTTATTCTTAGAAGAAAGGAGAAGGAAAAGTGTTTGCTGCCAAATTATGGTGCTTGCATTGGTACGCGATATTATATAGTGGAAGAAAGTGAGCGGACGTGGTACTTTGGAGTCCTTAAAGTGAACTGGCATTTATGAAGAGAGGACGTGGTACTTTGGAGTCCTTAAAGGGAACTGGCATTTATGAAGAGCGGACGTGGTACTTTGGAGTCCTTGTCTAGTTTACGTGATAGGTTGTAGATATAAGTTGATGTTTCTTTTTAGTGTTTTGCCACGTCCATACTTAAATCATTAGCGTCCATCAAAGGCACTGTGCTCCCACTTAAGCCTCACCTACTTTGAATTAGGCTTAAACTCGGTGTCATAACATTTATTCAAGGGTTTGTTTCCAAAGTGATGAGTTTACGGTCTCAGGTATACAAAGTTCCATTCGTTACACGGACCACTATAGACAGAAATAAAATCACCGTCACGTCAGGCAATGTGTCATGATCCCAAAAATATAATAATATAGGTCCGTTAACTTCTTCTGTGAAACCTCGAAATATTGATATAGGGTGTAAAATACTCCAAAATAAAAAGTGCTTATTTTACGAAATAAAAATTACAGTAAAATTCTAAAAATTAAATTATACCTACGTCTCAAAGGATTTATCAAAATTCGAAGCCAATATTTAATTATAATTAAATATATCGTTATAGCTAATAAACAATTCCATAACGATTATTTGAAAATTTTATTTGATCATAAATCAAAATCTACCTGACGAAATCCCGATTTTTCTCTTCCATTAGAAAAATATACTTCACCAGCTCTGAACGTTTTTTGTTTCACAGAAATCCGATTTAGAACGGCTTATGTATATTCGTTTAAAGTTCGAATCACCAAATTACGAACTGCTGTGCTGTTTCGAGCTCGATTATAATTATAATATAATTATACGTTCAACTGTCGTTTATATAATATATTCATTATTCTAATTCAATTCTAAGATGAATTATATATTTTGAATTGCCCAATTCGCACAATATCGCCATTTCAGTTAATTCTGATTATTTCAAAATTAAATATATTATTTAATTATTATTTTAATTAAATATTCACTATTATTCAATTCAATGACCCTTTAAACTCTAAATCAAATTTTAAATAATTAAATAAGTTAATTATTATACTGTAAAATACACTTCGTTACATTCTTCCCCACTTAAAATAATTTCGTCCTCGAAATTGTTAAAGTAGAAATCAACCCTATTAACTGGGTAAAAATTTATTTGTTTTACTTTTAACTTCGGTTTCGATATACCGATTAATTTCAGTGAAATTATTAATTCATTCTTGTTTACGAAAATTTTCAAAAATCCTGAAAATTTTCTAACACCTTAACTTTTCAAAAAAATTCGCCAGCACCTCCTTTGTACTGGTCTATAGCTCAAACTCCAACTCGCCTCTCTAAGCCATCTCCAACCCAAAAGAAAATCAAACAGCCAAGCGGCTTGCCAATTCGGCTCATAAATCTTATATCCAATAGAAATATAACCTTGTACCTTTTTGTCGGGCATATCATTATCTCATTTCTATCTACTGCCAATTCAGCATATACCAATATCATCCCAATCAAATTCCAATCGATATCTGTTCCAACACAGCTATTCGCTTATATCCAAACCAAATTCCTATCTCCCAATACAATTGTATTTGATATCACTCTAATCGAATCCAATTTATATTTACCACTTAACTGATTTCAGTTCAATTCCAGCTCGGTTTCACAAATTTCTGTTTAAATTTGTTTTTAATTCAAACAATCTCTTCCTAGGAGTTTTAAACAGCTTTGTTTTTCTTAAAAGTCAAACTATCCTTTTTAGGATTCAAAACAACTTGTTTTCCTCAAAACAATTCAACACAAAATCTTTGGTAGTAATCCGTCGCTTACCACTCGAAAATGAACACCGATGATGTCCGGATCAACATCAAAATTTATTTTCCAGCGACCGAAGTGAGTTCAATACTATATCCCTTTCCAAAACCATTTCTAAACATTTCTATTTTGAAACCTTTTCAAAATACCATTCACCATGCTTGTAAAAAAATTTAAAATCTCCCAGGATTTAAAAATTCTCTTATATTCAATTCAAATCCAATTACAAACAATTTTACAAATTTCCAGAGTTTAATTCCAATTCTGATTTAAATTCAGATTTAATTCATTTCGTAACACTTATAAGAATTTAATTCGATTATATATATATATATATATATATATATATATATAACCATCTCAAATTTTATAACCTTGCTCAATTATAATCACACCCAATATACTTTAATATTTCCAATATATATATTTTTCTTTATATCAAAATATAATTTGGGTAAAATTATTCCATTTACCCTTTTTTCAAAACATACAGGGCTGGTTTATCGTATTCATGTGTTTATAAACCTCCATCGATATAGTGGATCAAACTGATCGACCAGAACTCATAAACAACTCAACCAATAAATCTCCACAATATAAAGCGATTTTTATATCAATAACAAATACGTTCACTCGTATATATACACTCAACTCAATCTAGGGTATTGCTAACCCCATCTCTACTGAGTCACGCCACAGAGCCAAAGTAATTACTTAACCATAAGCTCTGATACAAACTGTAGTGTCCCAAAATTTCGGTACAATTTGAGCTGACCAAATAACACAAGTCCAACCCTAATTATACTGGAAAACCAGAAAACTAATAGAAAGATAACAGAGGGTGATAATAGATAAGATAGAAACTTTGAATAGAAGAAGAAGAAGAACACACAACATCAGAGTAAACACGAATCTCACAGTGGAACGAATAAATATATTTCATAACATAACTTTGAAATAAAACAATATTCGTATACAGTACGATTACTAGAGTCAACACAACAGAAATAACAATAGCTATACAATTATGAAGCCTCCTGCTCCAGCCCTTCAAGTATCTGTAAATCCCGACTACTTGACTGCCCATACAAAATTGGGCACCCAAGAGTTTAGGGAAAAAAAATAACCTTTGGGTCAGTCATATGACTGGTGCGAGTAAACGCAAATCATATTTTTAACTTTTAAAATATCTTTAAAAGAAAGGATAATCATAAGACCGATCCACACATAAACATGGACGGTTTTTACCTTAAGATAAACCAAATTATTCTTTATATCGAGTCTCTTCTGATATCACAATAATGTCTAAATACAAGTACTTAGTAATCTATCAGAAACGTTTTCATCTAACATTTACATATAAAATATACAATCAAAACCGCGGGCTCTTATTTGAGGAATGGATTCCAACTATGACAAGGTATGGATCCACATTCCGATTAGTGTACTCTAGAAACGATACACTGGAGTTCAACAAGAACATCTTCCAACTCGGCCACACATGACCGACCAGTCATTTCGCTTGAGTGTATCGAATATATTGTCACCTTACAGTTTGTAAACCAACATAACCATTCCCGGGAGATATAGAATTGAAAGAAGTCAAAAATATGAATATTCTCTAGATGGTGACAATATATCCTACTTGGGTGCGGCCCATTTAGACATGTTGCCTGCCCGATTTCTGTCATTTCCCAGTTGATGAGGGTTGAGGTTATAACGTATCTCTATACAGATCACGTCTTCATTTACTTTGAATACCACATCATCATACCCGTCAAATCACAAATTGATTTCCCCAAAAATACCACGAGTATAAGCTAAGAGAAATGAATTCCTCCGCCACCAACGTAAATACGTTTGAAATGATCAACTTACGCGATCTACCAGATATACTCTATGAGACATTTGTCGATTCAAGTTGTCCTGGGACTGGACAAACCGAAGGCACTATTCCGTACATCCATCCTAGGCAATCTCTACCTAGGACTTATGCAACAGCCCTTGCACTTTACTCCGTCTTCAATTTGTCTTCGATCTATTTGATTCGTAAGGCTAACGCCCATACGGAGTGGTTCTTTGGATAAGAATCCAACCGGTCTCTCCGTATTGACGACGGAAAAATGGTCAAAACTTTGATAGTCTGTGATTTAACTATCAACGAAAAACATGTGAGCAAACAACGATATTATTTCCAAATGGAAATTATATCGGTCAATCATCATTTGACATTTATCCCTTTAGTTCATTAATTTACTTATCTCCTGTTTCCATATATTCTAAATTCTTATTTTCTTTTATCAGAAAACAATCTGATTCTTATTTCGAAAACATTTCCAAAACTCCTTCACTAGATTTAAACTGACGTTTAAATCAAACATCGCCATGCCAACTCAAACCATTTCACTCATTAACTAAATTCACTTAATCATCATTCACTATCAAACCTTACCATTCCTTAGTTAAGGAGGAAGTCAATCAAGTTGCGGTATAATTACCTCTCAGACCTTAAATGAACAACGTTTTAATTTCGAAATAGTCAAAGTTTATCTTTTAAATCTTTAACAAACTTCCTTACGTAACTCTCTTTCGAATAAATCTCTATTTGATAACTCTTTCCTTCGAATAAACTATATTCGATAATCTCTCTTCTTCAAATAACCTATATTCGAATAACTCTATTCAATTAACACTATTCGATTAACTCTAATCGATTTACTCTTATTAATTAGCTCTATTTGATTAATTCAATTCTATTAACTCTATTTGGTTAACTCTATTGGATTAACTCTATTTGATTTACCCTACTGGATTAAATCTATTCAATTAACTCTAACTAATTTACTCTTATCAATTAACTCCTTTCGAATAAACTATATTCGATTAACTCCTTTCGAATAACTAATATTCGATTAACTCCTTTCGAATAACTAATATTCGATAACTCCTTTCGAGTAACTAATATTCGATAACTCCTTTCGAATAACTAATATTCGATAACTCCTTTCGAATAACTAATATTCGATAACTCCTTTCGAATAACTAATATTCGATAACACCTTTCGAATAACTAATATTCGATAACTCCTTTCGAATAACTAATATTCGATAACTCCTTTAGAATAACTAATATTCGATAATTTCTTTTGAATAACTAATATTCGATAACTCCTTTCGAATAAATAATATTCGACAATTTCTTTCGAATAACTAATATTCGACAACTCCTTTCGAATAACTAATATTCGACAACTCCTTTCGAATAACTAATATTCGATAATTTCTTTCTCTATTCAAATAAACTATATTCGATTAATTCTCTTATTCAAATAACCATATTCGATAACTCTTTCTTCGAATAAACTATATTCGAATAACTCTAATCCGACTAACTCTAATTCAATTAACTCTATTACTATAACAAATATTCGACTAACTCTTGTTTGATTAACTCTATTCGAATAACTCTAGTTCGATTTAACTCTAATCGATTAACTCTAACTGATTAACTCTAACTGGTTAACTCTAACTCTAATCGATTAACTCTAACTCTAATCGATTAACTCCTCTAACTCATTTTTATTAACACATTTTGATTAACTCCTTTGACTAACTCTACGTCCATATTCAGTTTCAAATATCGATGTAGAAATCGATTCTTACTTCTCTATATAAGCCCTGACTTATATATTCTATTTATCCAATGATAAATATTTTATTTTATTTATAAATTAACCTTCTCAATCTATTGGTTACAACAGATTCTATTTAAAATCTTTGCTTTGAATTCATATCATATTATACCCGTGTGCGAAGCACGGGTCTAAACTTTCCTGATGTAAAATTCTATTCATTTGCCAAATATTTCCTTATATGACATTCTTTTCATTTCCCAATAAATCCCTTTTATCTATTTATTTCCTAAATAAATATTTCCTTTTTATAACTCTATTTATTTTTCTAAATAAATATTTCCTTTTTATAACTCTATTTATTTTTTTAAATAAATATTTCCTTTTTAATTATATTTGTAAATGTTTTACAAATATCTCGTTTTTAAATCTATTTGTAAATGGTTTACAAATACTCCCTTTTCAATTCCATATATTTTCTTTTCTAAATAAATATTTGTTTTCCTATCTGTTTCACAATATTTTCCTTTTATATTTGTTTCACAAATATTTTCCTCTTATAACTTATCCTTCGATTTTTTAATTATTTTCTTTTAAAAAAATCCTTTTCCTTTTATATATAAAATTCATTGATTTCATAAGAAACCCCTTTTTATTTTCCAACTATTTCTTTTTCTATTTGTTTTACAAATATTTCTTTTTCTGTTCTATTTATTTCTAAATACATCCTTTTATAATATCCTTTGATGTTATAAATATTCTCTTTACAAAATCCTTTGATTTTATAAGCATTTCATTTTCAATATACGTTTTTGAAAATTCCCTTTTTATCATTCTAGTATTTCTTATGGTATTTAACATACCATATAACAATGATAAATATTATCCAAACACACAAAATCTACAACAGATTATATATCACAATATATGAATATTTGAGGAATCCACTTGGATCCCTCCAACCTGTTTCCTTGCATCCACAGATGTTACACAATATAATCACATCAATTTCATTTCATCATGAAATATACTATTAAACATGATCAATATTTGATTGTCGATTTATATATATATATATAAAACTAAATCTATGTTTTCAATCAAATCTATTTAACAGTCCAAACAATTAATACACAACAATCAATCATTTATTTATCAAAAATAAAGTACAGTTTATAAAAATATAAACTGATCGGAGTTAGTGAGTTTTACTCACTTTGGCAGTTCATCGTTAAAGAACGATAAATGTTGTTTGATTAGAATCAAACAATTTATTTTGCTATAAATTCAGACAAGATCCAATCCACTCACAGTCAGTTCCATTGCGTAGTGCTCGTCTATATGATCTTGTCGGATCTTGTTTCACTAAAATTCGATCATGTATGATAAAGTTACGACTTATACGAGTTAATGTGCATTTTTAAATAATTAAAACATGGTTACTTAATCAAATGGGCTTAACTTTTGAAACAAGGCCCATCTCCCTTCCTTAAAAGCCCACCTGCTCCTCGTAACCTGTCTTCCCCAGCAATACACGACTCCCGCACCTCCTTACCTTCAGCAAACAATGGTCGAGTTTCTCCAAACCAAGCCGTCCCAATTTCCCACGAAAATCAAAACCAACTACACCATTCCTCATCTCTTCAGAGTCTCCTTCAAGCTAACCCCTAAATGCACAACTCGAGCTCACCCTTCAGAATCCGTTCTCCAGGTTCCATGCTCCTCTACAGTACAATGATCGACAAAAGCCCTCACATAAACCCCCATAACTCTGCCAAACACTGCGGCTATACCTCGCAATCCCAAATACACCACTCATTCGTCTCACTGATGCACGAATATCTCAATATCCCCAGCCTCAACTTCAGGTCTCGATCTGCCGGTAGCACACATATAAGTGCCAAACGTCCTCACGTGTTCCTCCATTCTTCACTGTTTTATTTTTATTCTTAGAAGAAAGGAGAAGGAAAAGTGCTTGCTGCTAAAGAATGGTGCTTGCGTTGGTATGCGATATTATATAGTGGAAGAAAGCGAGCGGACGTGGTACTTTGGATCCTTAAAGTGAATTAGCATTTATGAAGAGCGGACATGGTAATTTGGAGTCCTTGTCTAGTTTACGTGATAGGATGCAGATATAAGTTGATGTTTCTTTTTAGTGTTTTGCCACGTCCGTACTCAAATCATTGGCGTCCGTCAAAGGCACTGTGCTCCAACTTGAGCCGCACCTACTTTGAATTACGCTTAAACTCAGTGTCATAACATATATTCAAGGGTTTGTTTCCAAAGTGATGAGTTTACAGTCTTAGGTATACAAAGTTCCATTTGTCACACGGACCACTATAGACAAAAATAAAATCACCGTCATGTCAGGCAATGTGTCACGATCCCAAAAATATAATAATATCGGTCCGTTAACTTCTTCTGTGAAACCTCGAAATATTGATATAGGATGTAAAATACTCCAAAATAAAAAGTGCTTATTTTACGAAATAAAAATTACAGTAAAATTCTAAAAATTAAATTATACCTACGTCTCAAAGGATTTGTCCAAATTCGAAGCCAATATTTAATTATAATTAAATTTATCGTTATGGCTAATAAACGATTCCATAGCGATTATTTGAAAATTTTATTTGATCATAAATCAAAATCTACCCGACGAAATCCCGATTTTTCTCTTCCATTAGAAAAATATACTTCACCAGCTCTGAACGTTTCTTGTTTCACAGAAATCCGATTTAAAACGGCTTCCATATATTCGTTTAAAGTTTGAGTCGCCAAATTACGAACTGCCGCGCCATTTCGAGCTCGATTATAATTATAATATAATTATACGTTCAACTGTTGTTTATATAATATATTTGTTATTCTAATTCAATTCTAAGCTAAATTATATATTTTGAATTGCCCAATTGACACAATATCGCCATTTCATTTAATTCTGATTATTTCAGAATTTAATATATTATTTAATTATTATTTTAATTAAATATTCACTATTATTCAATTCGTCTACCCTTTAAACTCTAAATCATCTTTTAAATAATTAAATAAATTAATTATTTTACCGTAAAACACGGGTCGTTACACGATGTCCAAAATAAATTGGGTGGTTTTAAATTTGATTAGCTCATGTTCGTTGTCCAATTGGCTTCGCTAGTCGATAGCATGAAGGATGTAATTACTTGGCATTTTCGCCCAGCTCCAAGATAAACTTCAGTTTACATATTATTTAACACTTTGTGTCTTCTTAATTTAGGAAATACGATCAGGTCCATTGACAAAGCATTCGAATCGACACTTGCAGTTCTGCAGCCAGTTCCTGAGGAGCATTAAGATGTCTAAACATACATCATAGACGAGATACTACATGGATTTGACTTGTTGGATGAAAACAGGGATGTTGGTCAAGATGGTGCCCTAATCGGAGATGTCACTGGAGATGGAGAAGAGACCGTAGTCATCGTGCCCCCAGTCGTGGGGGCATAGAGTTAATGAGACTTATGAACTGCTGGTAAGAGAAGGCGATATTGGAGACATTGGCACGGAAACAAGTCAAGAGCGACAACTTAAAAAGAGAAAGATACACAACTCCCCGTCATTGGGATGCTAATTGGGTGATGATCAGCTTGCAAGAAAATCACTCATCCTAAATATCCCATATTCGATATCGAGAAAGAAATTTCTATACGCATGGATGAACTCTTTAAAGGATTTAGCAAATTTCCATCAAGGCTCGTGAGATGCACTCGAGCAACAGTTTGAGCCACGCATAGTACAGTTTTGTTCAAGAAAAACAATCATTTTTAGGGTTTCACATGTGACAGTACTGGAGCAGTGATAGATTAATTATCATGCATTTTTCATTAGTACTTTGAGTTTTTTGGAGATGAGATCTTGCATTTTTTAGAATCTCAATCCTGATGCATTCTTTGCCACTCCAAAATGAGAAATTATTCTTACTCGCAGTGGCAAAATTGCACCATCAAATTAAGCTTTAGAATCTAGTTTATTGGACTGAACACTTGGGCACACACAACAAAAGCATTACATTATGAGTCACAGAACTAGCATGGATTGTCGTCATTATGTTCTAACATCAGCTCATTTCACTTGCAAAGTATAATGGAAAGGAGACATGGATACCATGGCCATTACACTTCTAGTGTCTCCCAAGGAAATTAGCCCAATTATGCTTTGACTATGGGTGGGGTCATCATGACAGTTGCGATAGAGAAGACATGGAAAATAGTGTTTAAGACTACATTCATCATTCCCATTCTACATCTTCGGCCCGCCAAGAGCATGATCGACACATGATCTATCTTTACGATTCTTATGGAAGCACTAGTACAAAACTGCTTATTTGCGACGCCTTATTTGCGACGGTTTAGCTAAAAACAGTAGCATATATCGTTATATGCGACTGTTTTAGTTACAACCGTAGAAGATTTTCAGGGAAATGATGCGAGAATACAAACTTGAGACGAGTTTTTATAAAAACAGTAGCAAATATTACCATTTGCTACGGTTATATATAAGTCCATGGCAAATAAAATGGAGTTGGAATTAGTGAAATTTTATTCTGCGACGGTTGAATATAAAACAATCGCACATAGCAAAAAAGGTTTTCTTCAACGTGACCATTTCTGAAGCAAGTTATATTCGGTCGTACTATCTCATTTTCACGTAACAATTTCTTCCACGCTCGTCCTCCATTACTGTTCCGATTATATTCACCATCTTCCTCTCTATTCCAATTCTTCCTCTGCTGAACAAATCAATACGTGAATTTTGATTTTACTTTCCTTTTCCTCTTTTTCCGATTTTTATGTCAACTAATAATTAGGTTTTCAGAACTTTCAGAACAATCATGTTTTTGGGCATACCGATTTTATTTCTTACATCTTTCAATCTCTTTCAATCGTTATAAGATCTTACATCCTTCTCTCTGCTTTCTTTCTACTTTATCATCTTCTGGAAAAGATGCCCGAATATGTGATGCATTCCAGGCAGTTAAATTGCAATACTGTGTTTATTTTCTGATAATTAGTTCAAATTTTGTTTGTTCCTAATTTTAGCATTTTACAAGAAGTGATAAGCGACTTTGTGTGTCTTCACTAATGGTTGGTTTAATTGGGGAAAAGAAACTTGATTAAGTTATTCAAGTAATGCTACTAAATATAAAAATGGATTAATAAGTTCTCACATGCTTTATTTGTTGTTGTTCAATGATATAAGAATGATTAGCATTTTGTTAGTTTATATTATTTTTTAAGTAGGATGCTTAGACTGTAATGTACCGTTGAAGAGAGGGGGCCAAGTCATTTACTCGGGTCCGCTGGGTAAATATTCTTGCAAGATGATCAAGTATTTTGAGTCTATTCCTGGAGTCCCTAAGCACAATGACAAATGCAACCCTGCAACATGGATGATGGATGCTAGTTCTGTAGCCACTGAAGTAAGATAGTAATTGACTTTGCTAATCTCTACAAGTCATCTTCCTTATACAGGCATAACAAGGCTTTAGTTGAAGGACTTAAGAAGCCACTTCCGGGTACAAGTGATCTATATTTTCCAGCATAATATGCTCAGTTTGATTATCAGCAAGTCAACTCCTGTCACTGGAAGCAATGGTAGACCTACTGGAGGAGTCCTGATGACAACCTTGTTCGGTTTTCCTTCTATTGGTTTTGCTTTTAGGTTCAATTTTTGGGGATATCTGACACATTAGAGAATCTTCGCTTGATTTCACGATGATAATTGGAAAAATGTATTCAGCTATATTATTCACAGGATTCAGCAATGCCTCAATAGTTCAACCTTTTGTTGTAGTTGAAAGGATGGTATTTTATAGAGAAAGGGCTCATGGAATGTACCCTGCTCTTCCTTATGCTTTTTCCAGTTACCTTATGTATTTCTCCAGAGCCTAGTCTATGATCTCATATTATATAGCATGTTGGGTTTCAGGTGGATATTGTTGAAGTTTTCATGGTTCTTTTTTTCTTCCTTCACATCCTATAATTCACTTATTAAGGGATGATGTGTGTGGCCATCTCATCAACCTTCAAGTAGTATGCTGGTTTTCCTACATTTTATACGCTCTTTAATTTGTTCTCTGGTTTTTTGTTGCTAAAGCGAGTATCCCTAAATGGTGGATATGGTATGATTGGATATGCCCTGCTGCATGGACAATCAATGGATTGGTAACTCCATAGTTTGGAGACTTGGATGATATCATTATGGTTCCGGGTCAATAGAACCAAAGTATCAAGGCATACATCGACGACCAATATGGATTTCATAGGTTTAGTCACATTTCACTTTACTCTTTGCATTTGTCTTTGCTTATGGTATAAAAGATATGAATTTCCAGCAAAGATAGAACTTATGGTTGTTTAAGAAGCTTAAGGCATATCATGCCCACTTTTTTTAAGCTATGTTGGCGATGAAGAGTTCACAAATCAAAGAAATTGTTGTTGGAGTGTTGGTTAACTTACCTAACCATGTGAGTATGTACTCCCAATTAAGTAATTTCAGCTTAAGCTGTATTTATCCAAATGAAAATTTAGATGAGCAGTTTTGTTTAACAACTACTATAAGCTGCGTACTTGAGAGAAAGTTGTAGCCTTTACAAGCTAAATATTTATCTTTGAACTAAGCAAGTTGGTTGGAGTTTTACTGTTGCTTTTTCCAGAATAGATGCATCACTTTTTTTTTTGGTTTTTTGATAAATCGTTCCTCTATGTTAGTGGATTGACATGAAAGTAGTAAAGTTGCACAAGTTAAAAAAACAATCAAATGGTAATGGTTAGTGAAAAGAATATCCTTTGCTAGAATATTCATTTGTGATATATTATTTCTAGTTATCTTTTTTTTGACGTATACTAATTTAAAATTTCACAATGTACTATAACTATAAGACCATTACTAATATATCAAATGGCAAGATCATATGAGCTGATACCACTGCCTAGATTCTCACTAATGTACTGTTTTATTGATCTCAAAGTATATGTCATCATAAATTTCCTTTTTAAGCTACCACCATCTGGCATCCTAATATTGAGATTAATATCATTAGACTTCCCCACATTTGAATAGTCCGCAGGCTCAAAGACTTCTTCATTCTTTATTTTGTCATCTTTCACCATAGTATTTATTTCAGAAAGTTTTTCTTTAGTTTCTTCAGGTATAACATAGCTATCAATATCTCTTGAAGCCAATGACGAGTGTATGTCTATTGTCACACTGCCTAAAATTTCCTTTTTGCTACTTTGTGGAATCTTTGGATCTTCTTTGACACTAACAGCAGCATTTGACAGTAAAGAAGTTTGCAGACCAGGCATTTTATTATTATCTTTCACTGTTTCACTTAGCATCTCCTATTCCTGTTGTTTAGGTTCTTATGTAGGTTTGTCATCCAAGTTATCTATGACTTTGGCTGCAGATGATGATCTAGTGTTGAAGGTAGAACTTTCTCCAGCAATCTGTGAACTGGAACCTAAAGTCTTAGGTTTCTTTGCTGGCTGTACTTGTGTCAATAATATTAAAGTTGTTTCCTGAAGATGGAGAGATGCCCAAGCCTTCTCTATGTTTGCTACAAAATTTTCCACACTGATGTGACCCTCATGCTGCCATAACTTTTTGCCATTGTAACCAACGGCCGTCATACTAGGAACAGACTTCTCCGGGTATAAGGTAGAAAATTGCATTACATCAAGGCTTCCTTGCACCAGATGTAAAAAAAATGCAATCACTTCGATATGGATACTGCGACTCTGTTGTCTGCCCAAACTGACTTCTCTAGAAGTGTGGAATCTGCATCGTTGCCTGAAATATAGACAACAACTTTTTTTTCTGCCTTTGTGTCTTGGAGATCGCATCAGTTACCGATCCTTTGTATGATATATTAGTTGTAGATCCTTCCATCTTGATTAATCGGAATTAAATTGGGGCTTTTAAACAACAATAGAAGGAAAACTGCGGTGGCAGTCAGGCTCTTAACTGAGAAGATTCATGTTTTGGTTATCTTTTTTCATTCACTTTTTCCTTTTACTTTTTCTTAACAATTTGCCTTTATATTTATTTTCATATTTCCCTCATGTTCACACTAAAAGAAATCCATATTTAAAATATGGAGAAAATCAGGTTCCATGTATTTTTATTATTGCAAAAGATACGTGGAAGTAAATTTGAAAGGTTTTTTTTTTTTTATTTTTCAACCTTTTTTTTTTCATTTTTGTTTGTCCTTTATAACTGGAGCTATTCGATTTATAGACTACATTTGGAACAGATAACGTAGAGCCAAAATCATGGGTTTTTCCGTAGTTGTTTTTCTAAATTTCTGTCAATCATATTACTTTTCTTAAAATCATATTTGGATGTTATGTTAGATGAATACATTGGATAGAGAGAACTGTCATGCAAACCAGAGGAGCCTATGTGACCACTGAAAGAGATCCGGCATGTTATTACAGATGAAGAAACTTTCCATATGGTAGTCAAGGTTACTTCTTTAGTCAAGAAATTACTATAAAAATCAAATCATATTATTGATTTTTCACTTATGATTTCCTATTTTTCTTATACTATGATGATTGGGGGTTTAATTTTTATTATTTAATGCTCTTTATCAATTTGCAACATTGTTACATATGTCGAGCTTACCCTTAGACCATATATTTGGTTTTGATATAATTTAAAAAAAAAAATCATGAGCTTTCATTCAACTATTTGGTTAGAAATTATAATTACATATATTTTTTTGTCAAAAATCTTTTATATGAAAATTATAGGATTGCATCAAAGAAGCAAGTATATTAGACATGCCGTATAACGTGCAAGTATATTAGACAAGACATATAAAATTTTGTTTCCTTTTTCATTCATTTAATATATGATTCAATGGTTTCTGGACCTACTGAACCTTACAACATAACTGCGGCTCTTATGTAATTTTTACTTATTTTCCTGCAGCATCTAATATTACCGCAACTGCAAACATTTTTGCTTGAAATCATTTGCAAGAATATGACAAAGGTAACAAATAGATTAGATGGTTTGGATTTATGGCTATTCGTTAATGGAAAGTTAAAGAATATTAGATACAATTGAGCTCTGATTATTGGCTAAAGTTGCTCATCTGTTTTGTTCCTGCTAACTAATTGCTTGCTTTCTGATGTAAGATACTACTTCAATTTTGTCCAATTTTACCATTTTGATAATGAATAACTCAAGGATTTTCTTTCCTAAATTGTAACATCTTTGTCTCACTTTGATTCAGTCATGCTTTAATTATTAAAATAACTGTCGAACGTGTGACATGTTCGTAACATAGATTTTTATGTTGCCTATTTTATACTGAGATAATGTTTTACCCATTTGTATATTCAATTTGATACAATGCATCTTTCCCCAATTTCGTGTTTTTCTCTTGAATATTTGTTGTTTTCAATCCAACATGTGAACTTCTAACTAATTTTAATTGAACACAAAAATGGTAATACATGATGGACAGGCTACAGGATTTTTACATTTCTGGGAAATGGTAATACATGATCGAAAATAGTTTGTCTATAAAATGAAATAACACCAACTTTATCACAGCCGTGAGCTATTTGCATTTTGTTTCATTTTATGGTTTTCTTAATAACTGCTCATGCGTATGCTTCTCAGTGATGATAAGTTATGCTATAATTTTATAATAAAAGAGTAGTCTTGCTGCTATAATGATTCCAGAAAATTGCTGTAGCCTAGGTTTTACAATTTTGTAACTATGTTTTTAATCTATCTTTTTTGAAGTCCGACTGTTCCCATCAGTTATTATTATTAATATTCGCAATTTCTGTTGTCATTTTCTCTTTTGTTCAACTCATTTTCATAATTTTTCCTATTTTCTGATTTTGAAAATTATTATCAGTAGATTCTTTTCCATTTCATTTCTGAACGATTATCGACCAAAAAAAGGCATGGACCTGGAAACCAGCGGTGGAAATAAGGGGTGGGATGAGGGGGGTATATGTGTTTGGAGGGGTATGTGTTTAAATTGCTATTTGGTTCGGTGTTGTCGCATAAACCCTCATTGTAGGTTCTACTTATTATTTACTAACAACGGTTAACGCTATGAATTATGTTAGGGATTCATCCGAGAACCAGTTAAATGGAATGATACCTAATTTTCTATCAGAGTTAACTTTCCTCAAAATCATGTAAGTTCACGCTTACAACCATCAATCTTATAAGTATGTTTTTGATGTTCACTCCATCAGTACCATTTTGCAGGGACTTATCAGGAAATCTGTTTAGTGGATCAATACCTCCAGGTCTTCTTGCTAGAAATCAGAGTGGGAACATTACATTCAGGTTCTATCAGTTTTTTCTTTTCTTTTGTGTTATGTTAATAAATTCCTCAAGTAATAATATTATTGGTACCAAATAAAATGAATTAGTCGATACTGTTAATCACACAGGTCTGGAAATTATGTTAGCATGGAGCATAACTATTTAACTATTAATTATAATGTAGTTTTATTGCGCAACCGAAATTGACATACATGTAGCATATCATGGTTAATGTTGTGGATGTCTTTTTTTCTTTTTTCTGATAGCAACATCTTATATATTTCAAGTTCCAATTACTTTTTACTTTTCAAAACCATCATCATGCAAGAAAAAAACAGGACTGTCGAAATTGTATTGCTAGTTATTTTTTCAGGACTCTTCATACTTGCTTTTTATTTGTCGCACTCTTCTTTAAGTCAAGGAAAAAGAAATAAGGTCGCTCACCCTTTTTTGTCTGTTTTCCCTAATTTCAGATTAGAAGAAGCCCTGTATGTTCTGTCTGACTCTCTTACTTTGCACTGCATTTGGTAGATAGGAAATGTCGGAATCTGAATGATAATGCTGAAATCACAATTGTAAGAAAGAAAATAAATTTCACATTTTCCGAGTTGGGAATCATCACTAATAACTTCAAGCGTGAAATTGGAAAAGGTGGGTTTCTGAACAATCCTCTCACCTTCCCAAATGGATCCGTTCAACTCAACAATGGATTCGGTTTCCCGAAATCATACTAATTGTCAACTGTGACGCATCTTTACGTCAGGACATGGTAAGTTAGTCATTCCTTTATCTTCTTCGCTTTCTACTATATCTGCATCATAAAACCTAATTTTTCATTAATTCTCTCTGTCTGGATTTACGGTGCTGAATATTGGTATGCTGCAGCTCAATTTCAATCTCAGCTTTATTTTATGGTTTCAGTCAACAAGGTGTAAACTCTACCTATTGCAGGAATCAACTATTTTGTGTATCAGTTCTAAATGGTAAGAGGGTTCTAATCATTACACCTATTGTGATTTCTACTCATGAATCAAAGATTGACAGAGGGGTGAAACCAAGACAATGTATGAGAACAGGACCAATTCAGGTATGCATTGCTGTTGTTTCTTTTAGTTCTCTTTATTCCCTTTTGGCTGTTGAATTTGGTTCGCTATTCCCAAATGCACCCATTTTACTTTTGTATCAATTTGATGTTTAAACTGAAATCACAATTGAATATGGGCATTCAGTATCTGACTTCAGAATATAATTGTACGGCTTACATGGACTGAGATCTAACTTCACTCTTGAATTGCGAAGGCTATTATTCATTCCAAATCTTTTTTTTTCAAATTTCTACCAAGTTGACAAAATGATTTTACACTTTAATCAAATCACTGTGTACTTGATTCATTAGTCTTGATGGTCAGCTGTATAATTGTCTAACCGTCTATGCAAACGCATGTGCTACTTGTATGTTTTGCTTTTTCTTTGGAGTTGCAGTAAATTTATTTACAGCTTTTCCTTCTAATGATAGTAGTCTACTTTTGAATCTTTTCATCTGTTATGCATTTAAAGATTTCAATTTGTAAAAACAAGTGAGTAAACATGGATTATGTCCACCACTGTATTGCATGTCCTACTGTCAATGGCAATGCAATATATTCATATTCATATGAACTGTAGATAAAGATACCACTGACCGCGATTTTGCACTTTCTCAGTATATGAATATCACAAGCTTCAATTACATATGACAAGTTTTCAGTGCACAATGTTAAATGAGATTTCTAACACAACCGGAAAATATCATTATCAGATCTTTATTTACTAACATACCTGACAATAATTTTATGTAATATGTTTGTTTTAGTTTAATCAAATTATTGTATAATAAAATGCTATTTCATAAAATTAAGCAATTTTTACACAATCAGTCATGGGGTTATAATGAAATTAGCACTGTACACACAGAGGTAAATGACACAAGCGGTCACACAGTAGTCTATGGTTACATTTTCACTTGATTTTACTTCCAATCATATTTACTAACTATAGTCTATTATGTATTCATTCCACATTTTATTCTGTATTATAGAAGTTCTCCCAGTCCCATGTATGCATGTGCACGTACAAAGGTATGTTTGTATATGCATAATTTTACTACTATCTCCCTAGCTTTATTTAAAACTAAATTCTTATCAAACTGTTCAAAAATAGTTATTTTCTTTTGCAATATAGGTTCAACCAACCACAACCGATTTGTATTAGCTTACCTTTTTTACAGTTGATGAAGCAAATTTTACCTGTCTGCTATAATACAACGATTACATTTTTATACCCATATGGTATTTTGATGTTGATTTTTTAGATTTGTTAATAATTATCACTTTTAAATCTCTTTTCTAAAGACCTTGTCAATTAGCATGATCTATTTTTTAGTATTAACATTTTATACCCCAAAATATGTTTTTATGAATTATGGAAGAGCTAGATTCTATCTGTTACTTGATGTACACAAAAAATTGAAATATAAAATATTTTGTTCAAGAGAATAAAATAGATCAGTTATTTGCCATGTAGTAGAAGTTGAGTTTGTACCGCAAAAGTGGATCACCATTTGCTAGAACCCTTAATCGAACATTTGAGCAACAAAGGCCAAGTCAAGAAAGTTGGGTTAAAATTTGAAAATAACAGTCCATCCTCATTCCCTCATTTTTTTAACAAATTAGAAGCTAGTTCAAAAAAATGCATTCGGGGAAAAAAGGAAGAAAATTATTTTAAATGGTGTATTGTTATTTTAAAGTGCGCTTATTTGAAATATGCTGACTTACGTCGTGTGTTTAATTTTTTCTTTTAGATTTGATGAATTGTTAGAGCTGGCCAAAATCAACACAATTTTAACATTGAATTATGTAAGGATGGTTGGATCATGTAGAGGTTATGCATTCCTTTTCTTCTATCATTTTAATTGTGTAACTATCTTCGTGTAATAGATATTCAGTAATATATTTTTACTTTGAAATGTTGTGTGTCTGGATCCATATATATTTTAAAGTATTATGAAGTTAATGGTAAATTATGTAACATATGAAATTGTGTTAAATATAAATTTGACTATTGTTATTATTTTGATTTATACATATAACATTGTTTGTGTTAAATGTTGATTGTTGGAAGTGCGTTTGATGTATGTTCATTTGTATAGTCTATGCTGAGTTACGTGGATTGTTATCTAAGCTCATATGCATATTAATTCTATGATACTCGTAGTTTTTTGTTGTTTTGAAATATAGGACAGTGTGAAGTAGCTAGAAAATTGTTATTTGCGACGATTAATATTAAAAACCGTAGCAAAAAGACAAACTTTTAAAAGCACCAGCAAGTCTACTGCGACGGCTATATAAAACCAATCGCAAAAAATAGCTTTTTAGCTACAGTTTTTTATAAAAACCGTAGCAAAAAAGCATAGTTTTGAAACTATGCAAGATTAATTTGTGACTACTATTACAAAAAACGGTCGTAAATACTCTATGTTATGTGACTGCTTTTGTAAAAACTATCGCAAAAAGGCATACTGAGCAACGGTTTTAAAACCGTCGCAAAAAGTTTTTTCATTTTGCGACGTCTGCAATTGCTACGGTTTTTAAACCGTCGCAAATGGACATAAACAACCGTCGCAAATGACCTGCTTTGTAGTAGTGAAGTGAACAGTCGAAGGTCCCATCACCGATTCCTCCTAAGAACTAGTCAAGTAAGTGCCACCACAAGAAAGTCATAGTGCAGAAGGGAAAAACCTATATGTTCCACTGATATACACAAAAGGAAAGCTAACCAAACCTCAAAGCCCTAAGTTAGAGCTTAAGGTCCAGAAAAAGAAACAGAATTTGAAACCGTTGTCCTAAAATTTCACTTTTTGTTATTAACATTCCTTCCAAAAGTCCACCACATTCCTTGTGAGTTCGATCCTATCGATATTGTGAATGATCAAACTGATCTGGAAAGTCTCATATATAATAAGGTTGTTGGAGTTGGATATCAAGAATATGAAATAGGTAGTGGGGTTCGATAAGAATGTTTTAGCTACCCTACATAAAGAAGTTGTAGAGTACAAAGCTAAGTTGGATAAAGCATATAAAAAGGCCGACTCCATTAGAAATGAGCTTGACTAAGGGCGAATGCAATTTCATAAGTAGCTTTAATCCTTATCTTCCAAAACCACCTCTATTGAGAATGAGTGCAAGTTAATGGCTAAAGAAAATATCTAGCTGGGGGTGAGTAATGAAAATCTAAAGAAAGAAAGGGACACTTTCACTAAAGAGACTAAGGCATTGAATATCAAAGTTGTTGAGGCTAAAAAATAAATGAGAACGACAAAAGAATTCAACCAATCGACTCATGAGTCAGCTACCTAGGCTAAAATCCAATATAACCGTGAATTGAACGATCTTAATGCCAAGTTAACTGAGGCAAAGAGAGCAGACGAAGATCCCTATTCCCTGATTATTTGGTTTTATGCTCGAATTATTGAATTTTGAGATCTATTTTGGGTCGACAGCTACCCAAAAACAATGGCCGATGCATGGAATTCCTAGTTAAAGATGAAAAAATTGTTCCCTAGAGTGGAGCGATTGATGAAGGATAGCTCATGAGGTTATACCTAAAGGATAATAAGCCTTAAACTCTTGAAGAAGGTCAACGCCTATCGAAACAGAGGGTAGAGGCTAAGAGGCTCGTGCAAATGGTAAAAGTGTCAAGGTGGGAGGTTCTAGCATCTGTAATGAACTGGGATTTTCGACTCCGAAAATCAACACAAAACTACCATGTTGACTATTCAAACATCAGAAATACCTGATCATTAATAGAAAGAAGTTAGAGGGTGAGAATAGATAAGATAGAAAATTAGAATAGAAGAAGAAGAAGATCACCACAGAACAAAATCAGAGTAACACGAATCTCATAGCGGAACGAATGAAATATATTATAACATAACTTTGAAATAAATCAGTATATATATACAATAGCATTATCATAGTACAACACTTACACACAGTGGAAATAAAAATAGATATATTATCCTGAAGCCTCCTGCTTCAAGCTCCTCCAAGTATATCTGTAAAGACCTGAACTGCTTGACTCTAGATCGCAGCGATCACAATGGTTACACTTGATTCCCTCTGGAAACATCCGATCGCCGTAGGCTATCTGCAGCCCTCCAAATTACGCTAGTAGTCGTACGAAATGGCAACTCATCCTGAATAACTATGTTTGATTAACTCTATCTCAAATAACTATATCTGATCAACTCTAATTAAATAACTAATATTCAATAAATCCTAATTTGATTAACTATGTTCAATTAACTCTAATTCGATTAATTCTAACTCTAATCGATTTACTCTAACTGATTAACTCCTTTGATTAACTCTACGTCCCTATTCAGTTTCAATTGACGATGTTGAAATCGATTCTTACTTCTCTATATAAGTCCCGACTTATATATTCTATTTATCCAATGATAAACGTTTTATTCAATTTATAAAATATTATTTATAAATTTATCTTCTCAATCTATCTGTTAGAATAGATTCTATTCAAAATCTTTGCTTTAAATCCATATCACGTTATACCCGTGTGCGAAGCACGGGTCTAAAACTTTCAAATGTAAAATTCTCCTTTTATACAAATCTAGTCACTTTTCTAGTATTTCCTTTTATAATCTATTTATTTACCAAATAAACCCCTTTTTGATAATTCTATTTATTTTATAAAATATTTTCTTTTTATAAAATCTATTGATTTTCTAAGTAATTTCTTTTATAATCTAACTATACCCTTTTCTATTTATTTTACAAATATTTCCTCTTTCTATTCTATTTACTTTCCAAATAAATATCCCTTTTCAATTCTATTTGTAAATAGTTTACATATATTTCTCTTTTAATTCTATTTGTAAATGTTTTACAAATATTCCCCTTCAATCCTATCTATTTGATTAACAAATAAATATTCCTTTTTAATCTATTTATTTTCTAAATAAATAGTTTTCTTTTTATAAAATCTTTTAATTTTATAAATATTGCTTTTTCAATATAACATTGAAATTTTCCTTTTTAACATTATAGTATTCCTTATGGTATTTAACGTACCATATAACAATGATCAGTATCATTCCAACATATAAAATCAACAACAGAGTTCATATCACATCATGTAACACAATATATGAAAAACAGTAAAATAAATGTTGAGGACCCCAGTTGGGTCCCTCCGACCTATTTCCCTGCAACCACAGATGTTAAACAATAAAATTAACATCAATTTCATTTCACTATGAAATATTCTGCTAAACAGAATCAATATTTGATTAACGATCTATATTTATATCGTTATCAATATTTACAATCAACTGACTAGCAGTTCAACCAAACAGCTAACACACAACAAACAACCGTCATTTATCATTTCTAAAAATACGTTATAAAATATAACTGAGAAGAGTTATTGAGTTTTACTCACATTGGACGGTTATCGTTAAATAACGATAATTGGCCATTGATTTGATTCAGGCTTTTAACTTCACCATAAATCCAAACGATTCCCAATTCACTCCTGGTCAGTTCCATGGTGTAGTCACCGTCCATACGATCCTAACGTATCTAACCGTTCAAAATTCTGATAAAGCATGTTCAAGATATTAAAGTTACAAGTTCGTATGCTATTTTAATTAGAATAAATTTAATTAAATTTAGACTTGGGCTTACTTTATGAACCCGGCCCAAATGTAAATTAGACCGACCCATTTAAGTCCTCCCTTCCCTCCTCACGACACCTTAAAACGATGCTCCTCCATTTACAAACAACCATTTCGCATTTCCTCTTCAATCCCAGACTCTTCATCACTCAATGATTTCAAGAACTAAATATGTCCACGAACTTCTCTTCCATTTCTCGATCCCCTGGACCCCAAGATGCAGAACTCGGTGTGCTCAATTGAATTGCGTCATCGTTTCCTCAACTGTCACACAAGTGTGACCATCAACCAAAATAATGATGGAAATTCCAAAAATTCCCCCAACCGAAGACAAATCCAATGACAAACCCAAAACCGAAAACTATTTCACGAATCGATACCTCGTTTACCCAAAATCCTAAACCCTAGATTACTGAAGCAAAAACCCAAGCCACAAAACTGGCGTCGAACCAGTTGAAACCCATATTGGAATGAAGGAAATCACCTCAGGGACTTGAATATATATATAATATAATTTATAGATTTTTATTTCCATTGTTAGGAATTTTTGAAGGAGGAGATGGTTTACTGGAAAAATAAACACTGGCGGCTCAATAGTTTTTGACCGGTGAAAAATAGTTTAGGGTTTAGAAGTGTATAGAGTATTATATAGGGTAGTTTTATTATTTTTTATTCGATTATTCTATTTTATTTTAAGCAATCACTATTTACATTTGTCCTCTAAAATTCGTATGATCACATACGATACCCAAAAATCACGAAACCGAATATGCAACTACAGTTTGACATTGCGGACCCAACAAAACTGGTTTCGTCGAATTTCGACTTCGTTTGCTTACACAGCGTATTTTTAACTGTCAGAATACTGACTGTTTATCACATTAAAATCCTGTACGACCGCATACCGACTTCAAAAATTACGAAAATTGAAATCTAACAATAATTTAATATTGCGGATCCAATAAAATTAGTTTTGTCGAATTCTGAGGTCGTTTGCAAAACTGGCTATTTTTAAAGCTCTAAATAACCCCTTTAAATATATAAATATATTTAAAAATAATTAAATCAAATATTTAAAAATAAATATTATCGTATGTATTCACAATAGAATATCATAAAACTCCAATTGGATTTATAACTCAATATTTCAGAATTTCCAGTTATATCGATATTCGATTTATATATATATTCCTTTTATAAAATAAATATATATTTATAAATTTCAAAGGAACCCCATAGAAACTTTTCTAAATTTTGATTTGAACATGTATCAAAATCTACGCGATGAAATCCCGATTTTTCTCTTCCACTAGAAAAATATACTTCACCTGCTCCGAACGTTTTTTGTTTCACAGAAATCCAATTTAAAACGGACCCTTTATATTCAGTTGAAGTTCTAATCACCAAATAGCGAACTACCGTGCCATTTCGAGCTTGATTTTAGTTATAATATAATTATACGTTCAAACTGCCATTCCAATAATATATTCGTTATTCTAATTCAATTCTAAATTGAATTAAATATCACAGATGATCCAATTCACCCTATATTTGTGAATTCCACTATTTCTGACTATCTCAAAAATTAAATATGTTATTATATTATTTATTTTAATTAAATATTCAATATTATTTAATTCTGGTCATTTTAAATAACCAAACCATTATTTAAATAATTAAATAAATTATTTATATACCATAAAAATACGGGTCGTTACATTCTTCCCCGCTTAAAATAATTTCGTCCTCGAAATTGCTAAGGTAGAGAACCTACCTTATTGACTAGTACAAATTTATTTGTTTACGTACCAAGTTTAATTTCAACCGAACCAATTTAATTTCAATTAAAATATTAATTAATTCTTATCAACGATAATTTTCTAAAATCCTGAAAATTTTCTAACACTCTAAATTTCCGGAAAATTTCGCCAGCACCTCCTTTGTACCGGTCAATAGTTCAAACCCCGTCTCGCCTCTCTAGGCCCTTTCCTTTCAAAAAGAAAATCAAACAGCCAAGAGGCTTGCCGATTCGGCACATAAAACCTCATATGGAATTTTAAACATGTAGCTTTTTGTCGGGTATATCATTATATCCTTTCCATCTGCTACCCTGTCAGCATACACAAATGCCTTTCCAAACAAAATTCCAATTTTTTTCTCAAAACCAAATCATTCACATATCCAAGACGAATTCCATTTCAAACCAAAGTTCCATTCTTGCTTCCAACTCCTGCCTCATCAATCCAATACCGATTCAAATTCCCTATCTCACAATTCAAAAATCTGATCTTACTTGATATGTCATATTCCAATTCAATTTACAGTTAATTGATTTCAATTCAATTCATATTTGCTTTCACAAATTTCTTTAATTTGTTTTTTATTCATATTATCTTCCTAGGGATTTTAAACAGTTTAGTTTTTCTAAAATAAATTATTCCCTTTCGGGATTCAAAACAACTTCCTTTTCCCAAAATAATTCGAAAACAAAATCTTTGGTAGTAATCCGTCACTTACAACTCGAAAATTAACACTGATGATGTGGCCAGTATCATCAGAGTTATTTCCCAGCTATCAAAGTGAGATTAATACTATATCACTTATCAATACCATATTTAAACACTTTCATTTTGAAATCTTTTTCAAACTACCATTCACGATACTTGTAAACAATTTAAAATCTCCCAGGATTTTAAAATTTTCTTAAACTTTGCTCAAATCCATTTACAATCACTTTTCCCTAATTTCCAGAATTTTAATTCCAATTCTGATTTAATTCAGATTTAATTAACCTGCTTTTATATTATACGAACTCAAATTGGTTATTTATATAACCATTTTAATTATAATCAACCA
The DNA here is from genome assembly GCA_030737875.1 of Allium sativum. Classification (NCBI taxonomy): domain Eukaryota; kingdom Viridiplantae; phylum Streptophyta; class Magnoliopsida; order Asparagales; family Amaryllidaceae; genus Allium; species Allium sativum. The sequence continues at coordinate 991,707,051 of CM060910.1, read as the reverse complement.
ACACATCCAATATATGATAATAATTCCAAGATATACCTTTATTTCATATCAAAATATATTTTGGGTAAAATTATTTCATTTACCCTCTTTCAAAACATACTGTGTCGGTTTATCGTACTTGAGTGTTTAGAAACTCCTATCGATACATTTGATCAAACTGATCGACCAAAATTCATAAACAACTCAAACAATATATCTCCACAATATAAAACCATTTTTTTATAAAATCTACAAATACGTTCACTCATATATATACACATAACTCAATCTAGGGCATTACTAACCCTATCTCTACCGAGTCAAACCACAGAGCCAAGGTAATCACTTAACCTTCAGCTCTGATACCACTATAACGAACTAGGATTTTCGACTCCGAAAATCAACACAAAACTACCATGTTGACTATTCAGACATGAAATACCTGATCATTAATAGAAAGAAGTTAGAGGGTGAGAATAGATAAGATAGAAAATTAGAATAGAAGAAGAAGAAGATCACCACCGAACAGAATCAGAGTAACACGAATCTCACAGCGGAACGAATGAAATATATTATAACATAACATTGAAATAAAACAACATATATATATACAATAACATTATCAGAGTACAACACTTACACACAGCGAAAATAACAATAGCTATATTATCCTGAAGCCTCCTGCTTCAAGCTACTCCAAGTATATCTGTAAAGACCTAAACTGCTTGACGCTAGATCGCAATGATCACAATGGTTACGCCTGATTCCCTCAGGAAACATCCAATCGCCGTAGGCTATCTACAGCCCTGCGAATTACGCTAGCAGTCATACGAAATGGAAACTCATCTTGAATAACTATGTTTGACTAACTCTATCTCAAATAACTATATCCGATCAACTCTAATTAAATAACTAATATTCAATAAATCCTAATTCGATTAACTATGTTCAATTAACTCTAATTCGAGTAATTCAAACTCTAATCGATTTACTCTAACTGATTAACTCCTTTGATTAACTCTACGTCCCTATTCAGTTTCAATTGTCGATGTTGAAACCGATTCTTACTTCTCTATATAAGTCCTGACTTATATATTCTATTTATCCAATGATAAACATTTTATTCAATTTATAAAATATTATTTATAAATTTATTTTCTCAATCTATCTGTTAGAATCGATTCTATTTAAAATCTTTTCTTTAAATTCATATCATGTTATACCCGTGTGCGAAGCACGGGTCTAAACCTTTCAAATGTAAAATTCTCCTTTTTATACAATTCTAGTCACTTTTCAAGTATTTCCATTTATAATCTATTTATTTACCAAATAAACCCTTTTTGATAATTCTATTTATTTTATAAAATATTTTTTTATAAAATCTGTTGATTTTCTAAGTAATTTCTTTTATAATCTAACTATTCCCGATTCTATTTATTTTACAAATATTTCCTCTTTCTATTTTATTTACTTTCCAAATAAATATCCCTTTTCAATTCTATTTGTAAATAGTTTATACATATTTCTCTTTCAATTCTATTTGTAAATGTTTTACAAATATTCCCCTTCAATCCTATCTATTTGATTAACAAATAAATATTCCTTTTTAATATATTTATTTTCTAAATAAATATTTTTCTTCTTATAAAATCTTTTACTTTTATAAATATTGCTTTTTCAATATAACATTGAAATTTTCCTTTTTAACATTCCAGTATTCCTTATGGTGTTTAACGTACCATATAACAATGATCAGTATCATTCCAACATATAAAATCAACAACAGAGTTCATATCACATCATATTACACAATATATGAAAAACAGTAAATTAAATGTTGAGGAACCCAGTTGGGTCCCCCCGACCTGTTTCCCTGCATCCACAGATGTTAAACAATAAAATTAACATCAATTTCATTTCACTATGAAATATTCTACTAAATAGAATCAATATTTGATTAACAATTAATATTTATATCGTTATCAATATTTTCAATCAACTGACTAGCAATTCAACCAAACAGTCAACACACAGCAAACAACCATCATTTATCATTTCTAAAAATACGTTACAAAAATATAACTGAGAAGAGTTAGTGAGTTTTACTCACATTGGATGGTTATCGTTAAATAACGATAATTGGCCATTGATTTGATTCGGGCGTTTAACTTCACCATAAATCCAAACGATCCCCAATTCACTCCGGGTCAGTTCAATGGTGTAGTCACCGTCCATACGATCCTAACGGATCTGACCATTCGAAATTCTGATGAAGCATATTCAAGATATTAAAGTTACAAGTTCGTATACTATTTTAATTAGAATAAATTTAATTAAATTTAGACTTTGGCTTACTTTATGAACCCGGCCCAAATGTAAATCAGACTGACACATTTAAGTCCTCCCTTTCTTCCTCAACGGCACCTTAAAACGTTGCTCCTCCATTTACAAACAACCATTTTGCATGTCCTCTTCAATCCCATACTGTAACAACCCGTAAAATGCGAGCCAGTTTGAAAATTTTATTTTGGCAATTTTAGCGAATTTTGATTATTTAAAATGAATTATTTTAAATAATATCGACGAAAAATTTATTTTGAATAGAAATCGATCGTATAGATTATATACGTCGTCGTTAGAATATATAATAATTATATATAATTATAAAAGGAATTGAAAATGGCGCGGTAGTTCGAAAATTCGATTTCTAATTTCAAATGAATATACAGAATTCAATATAAGTCAGAATTGAACGAAACAAGAAATATTTGAATCTGTATAATTATATCTTTGTAACGAAGTTGAGAAACTGAGATTTCACTTTATAAATGATGAGATATGTCCAGTTGAAAATTAGAAATAGTCGCTGTGGAATTTATATATATTTTAATATAATATATAGCCCTTAAAAATGGACATTTTGCAAACGACCTCGGATTTCGACGAAACCAGTTTTGTTGGGTCCGTGATGTCAAGTTATTGCTAGGTTTCAAATTTCATAATTTTTCGAATCAATATGTGAGCGTGGCAAAAGAAAACGCGTTTGACCAGTTTCAGTTGATTTTAATCGACTGGAAATTGGCCATTTTTCAAACGGTCTCAGAATTCGACGAAACTAGTTTTGTTAGGACCGTATCGTCAATACGAAGCTAGAAAATATTTTTCTGGAATTTTTAAAGTTCGTATGCGACCCCGGTAATTTGAAATGTACGTTTAAAATTCAATATAGTGATTTAAATGTAAATTCAAAAGGAAACTGATTGTAACAATCGAATCAGCTTGCGATACATATCCCATTGTGTTCGGAATGGGGGTGAAACGCTATGGACGACAGGCGGTGGGCCTCGTTTCGAGGTCATAGGTAAAAGTCAACCCTTTTGCCAAATATAATAATTAAATAATAATAAAAAAAAAAAAAAAAACTTTTCCCTCCTTAAAACACTCTGGCCCCCCCCCGTTCCCTCTTATTTTCAGAAGAAAAAAAAAAAAAAAAAAACCTAAATCGAATCGCACAGGCGATTAGCGCCGATCGCCACCCTCCCCCCCCCCCGTAGCCATCACCGCCGATCCTTCCGCCACCCCCTCCCCAGGCCTGCGCGCCTCCGCCCCACTCCGATGATCTCCTCGCGACAGCCCCTCCCTCGACGAGCCTACCGCACCTTCCCCCTCCTCGAAAAACCCACCGACGCAACCCACCCTAGCCCGCCTCCGCTTGCGCTCCACCAACCCGACGCCGCCCTCTGAAACCCCCCCCCTTCCACTGGCGAACAAGCACAGGCCCCCGTAAGTTTTTAAATTTATTTATTTTACTTTTTTTTACTTTTACTGTTTACTTTTATTTTTTTTAAACTGTTTTTATTAATTTTTAAAAACTGATTTTTTTTAGTTTAAGTATAAAACTGATTTTTTTAGTTTAAGTATAAAACTGATTTTTTGTTTAAGTATAAAACTGATTTTTATTTTTAGTATTAAAACTGAAATTTTATAAAAGTATAAAAACTGAAATTTTATAAAGAAATAAAAACTGAATTATATAAAGCATAGAAAACTGATTTTTGTTAAAATTGAAAACTGATTTTAGGTTAAAATTTAAAACTGATTTTATTTAAAGTTAAAACTGATTTTGTTTAGGATTTTTAAAACTGAAATTTTAATAAAGATTTAAAACTGATTCTTTATTTTAAAAAGGTTTTAAAAAGATTTGAATTTTTAAAAAAAGGTTTTAAAAAGATTTGAATTTTTAAAAAAAGGTTTTAAAAAAGATTTGAATTTTTAAAAAGGGTTTTAAAAAGATTTGAATTTTTAAAAAAGGTTTTAAAAAGATTTGAATTTTTAAAAGGTAAAAGATTTAAACTTTGAAAAATAAAAGATTAGATCTTTGAAATGGAAAAGGTGGAATCTCTTTGAAATAAAAATTCGATTTTTATCTATTGAACTTTGAAATAAAAATTCGATTTTTATATATTGAACTTTGAACTAAAAATTCGATTTTTATCTATTGAACTTTGAAATAAAAATTCGATTTTTATATATTGAACTTTGAACTAAAAATTCGATTTTTATATATTGAACTTTGAACTAAAAATTCGATTTTTATATATTGAACTTTGAACTAAAAATTCGATTTTTATATATTGAACTTTGAAATAAAAATTCGATTTTTATATATTGAACTTTGAAATAAAAATTCGATTTTTATATATAGAATAGCGAAGTAAAAATATGATTTTTATATATCGAATAGTGAAGTAAAAATTTGATTTTTACATATGTAGTGGCTACGGTCAACGAAGGTGACAAAAAGGCGAAACGACGAAGACTTCTGCAAAAGAAGTGCCGTGGAGCTAGGATAGCTAAAATGTGAGAATTTCTCACCTTTCAATTTCTTTTCTAGTTATATATATATACTAGGATGCAGACGGTGCTTAGTAGCACCCGACACAACCGTCCACAGACCATGGACTTGTTTGTTTGACTGTTTGGTGATTGATTGCGATATTGGTTTGAATGTGGTTTGTGGTGTGAAAAATCGAATCGATAAATTGGTTAGGATTAGACGTGCGCCGTTATAAGGCGTAGGAGTAAGGCTAGGTTAGACCCTTACTCCAAATTTTGTGGTTTGCAAAATGAAATTGATTTGATTGATGAGTGAATGGCGTGGGCCTTCACTAGACCGGGGATAAGGCTAGGCCTTGTCCCGTTTCTAGTATCGTGCCGTTATGCCGCCGAAATTTTCTAAAATATGTTAGAAAAATAAAAATATCATTTTATTGAATAAATGAACTGAATAGAAATTCATAGGTTGAAATAAAATGTTTTATCGTTAAAAATATATTTTTTAACGTGAATATGAAAATAGTGAAGTGAATAAATAAATATTCATTTACAAACCAGATGGTTTGTTTATGTACACTTATTTGAATGACGTTGATTGGGACGATAAATTTTACACATCGCCCAACTGCACAAATAAAATATGTGTTTGATTGTTTGAAACCCCACACGGGTGTTAGGATGAAATTTGAAGTTCACTCATCCTGATTGATTAAATATGTCGATCGATTGATTGACAGGCTGTTATGAGCGTTGAATATCTATATTTGATGCTTATATAGTGTAGTGCACTTTGGTTGATGGTTGATTATTTTCAATGTTATTATATACATGTGTTGTATGAAAATCCATATAATTAATTTTATATGGTGATTGATTGGGCCTCATTCCAATCGTGAAAATAAAGAATATTTTGATAATAACAAATATTTTGATAATAGGAAATATTTGAAATAGAATATTTGAAAATAGAAATTTTTGAAGCCGTGTTGATTAGATTGACGCCATTTTGACGTAAACGATATTTATATCGATTTTATTCATTTTAAAATGAATATTGAAAAGTAATCTTGAAAACGATTTCGAAATGAATTGAATTGAAAACGATTTCAAAATGAATTGAAAACGATTTCGAAATGAAATGAATTGAAAACGATTTCGAAATGAAATGAATTGAAAACGATTTCGAAATGAATTGAATTGAAAACGATTTCGAAATGAAATGAATTGAAAACGATTTCGAAATGAATTGAATTGAAAACGATTTCGAAATGAATTGAATTGAAAACGAATTCAAATGGAATTGAAAGCGAATTGAAATGGATTCAAATTGAATTGAAATTTGAATTGAATAGAAATGAATTTTGAAACGAATTTATAAAGAAGAATTCAATTTTGCTTTGAATTGAAATGGAAGTTGAAATAGGTTTTGAAACGATTTTAAAACTATTTATATAATTCGTTTTGAATGGAAATCGACGAAATATATATTATATATATTATATATATAATAAATGGCCTGAATAGAACGCGCCGCGCCGCGGCAGTTCGTGAATTTCGACCATTTATTTCAAACGGACATTACGGGAGATCCGACCGTCGGATTCTCCTGAAACCGGAACCGTTGGGTTCGTATCGAAAAGAGCTTTCTAATGAATGTTAGAAATTTGAAATCTAACGGTTGGATTTGGAGATACGTCCAAATCAAATTCGAAAAAGGTCGCTGTAAGTGCAGTTCGATGGCCGTTGTTGGAAATCGACTGTACGGGCCTTGATAAAATTATTAAAAATAGTAATAATTTGTGTAAAATCATAAGAAATGATTTGTGAAAGTTCGGGATGAAAAACTCCATATTTGAAAAGATAAAAATAGATTTTTATCGAAATGAACTAGTTTTGAACTAGAATTATAATTCTATTTATTTTTAAATAAATAAATTGAATTTGAAATGGTTTTGAAAATAACCAAAATTTCCAATGATTGCATTGGAGTGGATTTGAATCGAAATTGTCTTCGGAATATTTCGATGTTGGAATTCGTGATTATACAGTTGTTGTTATGGAAATTTGAAAGATATATTAATATATCGTTATTTCCACTACGACATTTGTTAATCGTAGAATTTGATATTGAATATAGGCCGATATATTTTCTATTCAGAGCCTTGTGTTTAATATCGAATGTGATTTGGGTTTGTCGTGAATGGTGTCTTCACCAACACTGTTCTTGAACCCAGTCGAGAAAAGATTAAATCTTTTTATTTAGATTTAATGAAGTGTACCAATTAAATGATATTTAATTGGAATTGAATTGGTATTGATTTTTGGGTTTATCGTGAACAGTGTTTTAAATAACACTTGTTCTTTAACCCGATAATTAATGGAATGTGATTTGGGCTTGTCGTGAATGGTGTCTTCACTAACACTGTTCTTGAACCCAGTTGAGAAAAGATTAAATCTTTTTATTTAGATTTAATGAAGTGTACCAATTAAATGATATTTAATTGGAATTGAATTGGTATTGATTTTTGGGTTTATCGTGAACAGTGTTTTAAATAACACTTGTTCTTTAACCCGATAATTAATGGAATGTGATTTTGGGTTTATCGTGAATCGTGTTTTTAAATGACACTGATTCTTTAACCCAGATAATGATTAAAACTAAGTGGAGTTTTAATGAATCTTTAATTAGATTGAAAAGATCGAGAATGGAGTATCACCAGTTTTGCTCCAGGCGATAGTTAAATCTTTAATTAGATTTGAACGTGAAATTTAGAAACTAACTGTCGGTTAGCCAAGCAGAATGGTTTTCTGGATATTGATCTGATGTTGGTTTCGGCCTTCGGGGTTAATATTTGGGGAATTATTCTCTTGATTAATTTACGGTTAGTGACTAATGAATTGGAATGAGGCGTATGTTGTGTTTGTGTAACACTTATTTAAATATACGCGAGTTATTCGGAAAGACCGGGTTTATCCCATTCTGGATAACTGATACGACGATAAGTCGAAGATGAAGACGATGGTCGAAGACCGGAGGTCTTCACGTCGTTTGGGTGATAACTGATGATCTTGATTGGGCTGTACACCCAAGAAGATGGAAACAGTTAGTGATCGTCCAGACGTACTTGGAGATCGATGGATATGCGGGGTACTAGGTGCCTCCGGTTTCGTTCAGGCCCAGAACGGACTTGTAAATGGACTGTGTGTCTGACATTGGATTTCATTCTGTGTGACTGATATCGGTTGCATAGAGTGGTTTGCCTGTGTGGCATGCTAAGATGCAAATGATCAAGGCTTCTGTTGAAAAGCAAAGTCTTGTGGTGATGATCAAAGCACGGCCTTTGTGGCGTAGCTTTGTGTAACGTTTACCTCGCGTGTTTCACACCCGGTATGAACCAAAAACGGGAGAGGACATCAGGGAGGACTTGCGTTTCTTTCTAGCTAGAAGTGGCGTCAGTGGTTTTACACGCCCTGACGAGTTTGACTTATGTGGTTGTTGCGGTTGCGAGGCGCCTCGGTTATATCGGTTTCGGCCGAATGCATTCTGGTCGGCTGACGGACCAGACTTACACCCCATAGGGTGGGGAGACGTATTGTTCAGGCACTATAATCCACATCGGTGGACCGGCCCTGACGATCGAAGGGGCAGTTGCGGCTGTTCCGGTGGCTCGGGCTAGAGAGTCACGAATCGGTTGAGGACTATCTTTTGCCTCGGTTCATAGAAGGAAATCCAATTTCCAAATACGTGACAATTGCGGTTTTAATTGTAATCCTATATATGGCGACATAGTGGGATGGGGCGCTTATGCCGCCTATGATTGATACTTATGATTTGAAGTTGTTTTACACACTTATAATAGTATCAAATGATTTGTTTTAAAACGTATCAAGCATTCTTTGGCTGTTATAAGGGAAAACCCTATCCTCGACTGCGTTGCATTGTGTGATGGGACCTGGGTCTTATAACAGCTTCATTTTTCTTTATTTAGCATTGCGCTGTTTGTTTTATGCACTGGTATTCTTGGGAGGAAACCCGTTCCGTGTTATACGGCGTGGTCCCTTGATTTACCTAATGATTTAAAATGAAGATTAATAACTGTTTTGGTTCTCACACCAGTCACATGACTGACCTGGAGTTTATTGTTTTAACCTAAACTCTGGGTGCCCTTATTTTGACACGGGCAGCTAGTAGTTTTGGTTTTGCAGATTTATATTCACAGGATCCTGGTTACAGCTGGAACGATATTCGGAAAGCTTTGTATCCGTATATCTCCTTCTAGTTGTGTATTGTATTATTTTCCGCTGCTATGTATTTAAATGTAATTTAAATCTCTGATATTTCTGTGTATATTCATTTATACTCTGTATATTCTTGTAATCTGATGCATTGTTGTAATATACAATGAAATGTTCTTCTGTATGCGTTCTGTTTTGTCCTGTTCTCAAACGATAGGGCGTTTCGAACGGTCTGGGTCGGTTTAGCGACTGGTTCGGACCGAGCGAAATTCCTTGCCGTCACATTTGGTATCAGAGCTTTGGTTTACAAAGCTAGAGAACAAGACACATTAGAAACATACGAAAAAATTCATCAGATATTGGATTAGCAATATCCAATGAGAATGGCTCGTTAGAGATGGGATCAGTAGTATCCTAGAACGAGTGTGAAGAGTATATTTTTGAAAATGAAAACAAATTTTTGTTTTGAAAATTTAAATCACTTATTCGTATTTGATTATCTATTTATATTGAGTTGGACAGTCCAGTATATATAGATTTTTCGTATACGTCTGATCCGCGTATATTCAAAGTTTTAATATATTGGATAGATATAGAATCACTCTCTAGTCGCCCGGACCTGATTCTAATAATTGACGCGTCATCATTGGTAATTAGTTTCGTGTTTCGAAGGTGTGATTTTCTATATATTTCCATTAGACTGGTGTGAGAACCAAAACTAATATAGTTAGAACACATTGTTGTGAATTGGCATCAAAAACATGATTTTCTGTATATGTATCAAATTTATGAATTTGAAACTCTAATTCACTAATTGATGGATGTTAGTGTTGTTTGTTTATTTGGTAGCTAATTTTTAGCCATTTAGCCTAATTGAACCGAATATTGAACTGTATTGAAAATTGGTCGGATTTGTTTGCATATACATATATATCATTGAACAGGTCATAGCAAGGAGGCTAGAGCAGAGAATAAAATTTGTTTGCCCGACAAATAGGTACATGTTTACTACATAATTTCCTGTTTTGTTTGGGTGATGATGATTTTGTGAGCCTATTGGCTAGCCGCTTGGCTTTTTCTTTTTCTTTTTGAGATCTGAAGGACCGGGGAAGCTATTTGAAATTCCCCGATGCTCCCGGTGCAGGGGAGGTTATGGCGAAATTTTTCAAAAATTTAGGGTGTTAGCCAAATTTTTGAAGTTTTGAAAATTCTCAGAAACTAAAGAGTTGGAGAATGGAAGCCAGATCGAACATAGAGTTGAATGATCAAACCACTTTCGACTTTGTTCCTTTTCGGGGACGAAAAGTTTTAAGTGGGGGAGATTGTAACAACCCGTAAAATGCGAGCCAGTTTGAAAATTTTATTTTGGCAATTTTAGCGAATTTTGATTATTTAAAATGAATTATTTTAAATAATATCGACGAAAAATTTATTTTGAATAGAAATCGATCGTATAGATTATATACGTCGTCGTTAGAATATATAATAATTATATATAATTATAAAAGGAATTGAAAATGGCGCGGTAGTTCGAAAATTCGATTTCTAATTTCAAATGAATATACAGAATTCAATATAAGTCAGAATTGAACGAAACAAGAAATATTTGAATCTGTATAATTATATCTTTGTAACGAAGTTGAGAAACTGAGATTTCACTTTATAAATGATGAGATATGTCCAGTTGAAAATTAGAAATAGTCGCTGTGGAATTTATATATATTTTAATATAATATATAGCCCTTAAAAATGGACATTTTGCAAACGACCTCGGATTTCGACGAAACCAGTTTTGTTGGGTCCGTGATGTCAAGTTATTGCTAGGTTTCAAATTTCATAATTTTTCGAATCAATATGTGAGCGTGGCAAAAGAAAACGCGTTTGACCAGTTTCAGTTGATTTTAATCGACTGGAAATTGGCCATTTTTCAAACGGTCTCAGAATTCGACGAAACTAGTTTTGTTAGGACCGTATCGTCAATACGAAGCTAGAAAATATTTTTCTGGAATTTTTAAAGTTCGTATGCGACCCCGGTAATTTGAAATGTACGTTTAAAATTCAATATAGTGATTTAAATGTAAATTCAAAAGGAAACTGATTGTAACAATCGAATCAGCTTGCGATACATATCCCATTGTGTTCGGAATGGGGGTGAAACGCTATGGACGACAGGCGGTGGGCCTCGTTTCGAGGTCATAGGTAAAAGTCAACCCTTTTGCCAAATATAATAATTAAATAATAATAAAAAAAAAAAAAAAAAACTTTTCCCTCCTTAAAACACTCTGGCCCCCCCCCCCCGTTCCCTCTTATTTTCAGAAGAAAAAAAAAAAAAAAAAAACCTAAATCGAATCGCACAGGCGATTAGCGCCGATCGCCACCCTCCCCCCCCCGTAGCCATCACCGCCGATCCTTCCGCCACCCCCTCCCCAGGCCTGCGCGCCTCCGCCCCACTCCGATGATCTCCTCGCGACAGCCCCTCCCTCGACGAGCCTACCGCACCTTCCCCCTCCTCGAAAAACCCACCGACGCAACCCACCCTAGCCCGCCTCCGCTTGCGCTCCACCAACCCGACGCCGCCCTCTGAAACCCCCCCCCCCTTCCACTGGCGAACAAGCACAGGCCCCCGTAAGTTTTTAAATTTATTTATTTTACTTTTTTTTACTTTTACTGTTTACTTTTATTTTTTTTAAACTGTTTTTATTAATTTTTAAAAACTGATTTTTTTTAGTTTAAGTATAAAACTGATTTTTTTAGTTTAAGTATAAAACTGATTTTTTGTTTAAGTATAAAACTGATTTTTATTTTTAGTATTAAAACTGAAATTTTATAAAAGTATAAAAACTGAAATTTTATAAAGAAATAAAAACTGAATTATATAAAGCATAGAAAACTGATTTTTGTTAAAATTGAAAACTGATTTTAGGTTAAAATTTAAAACTGATTTTATTTAAAGTTAAAACTGATTTTGTTTAGGATTTTTAAAACTGAAATTTTAATAAAGATTTAAAACTGATTCTTTATTTTAAAAAGGTTTTAAAAAGATTTGAATTTTTAAAAAAAGGTTTTAAAAAGATTTGAATTTTTAAAAAAAGGTTTTAAAAAAGATTTGAATTTTTAAAAAGGGTTTTAAAAAGATTTGAATTTTTAAAAAAGGTTTTAAAAAGATTTGAATTTTTAAAAGGTAAAAGATTTAAACTTTGAAAAATAAAAGATTAGATCTTTGAAATGGAAAAGGTGGAATCTCTTTGAAATAAAAATTCGATTTTTATCTATTGAACTTTGAAATAAAAATTCGATTTTTATATATTGAACTTTGAACTAAAAATTCGATTTTTATCTATTGAACTTTGAAATAAAAATTCGATTTTTATATATTGAACTTTGAACTAAAAATTCGATTTTTATATATTGAACTTTGAACTAAAAATTCGATTTTTATATATTGAACTTTGAACTAAAAATTCGATTTTTATATATTGAACTTTGAAATAAAAATTCGATTTTTATATATTGAACTTTGAAATAAAAATTCGATTTTTATATATAGAATAGCGAAGTAAAAATATGATTTTTATATATCGAATAGTGAAGTAAAAATTTGATTTTTACATATGTAGTGGCTACGGTCAACGAAGGTGACAAAAAGGCGAAACGACGAAGACTTCTGCAAAAGAAGTGCCGTGGAGCTAGGATAGCTAAAATGTGAGAATTTCTCACCTTTCAATTTCTTTTCTAGTTATATATATATACTAGGATGCAGACGGTGCTTAGTAGCACCCGACACAACCGTCCACAGACCATGGACTTGTTTGTTTGACTGTTTGGTGATTGATTGCGATATTGGTTTGAATGTGGTTTGTGGTGTGAAAAATCGAATCGATAAATTGGTTAGGATTAGACGTGCGCCGTTATAAGGCGTAGGAGTAAGGCTAGGTTAGACCCTTACTCCAAATTTTGTGGTTTGCAAAATGAAATTGATTTGATTGATGAGTGAATGGCGTGGGCCTTCACTAGACCGGGGATAAGGCTAGGCCTTGTCCCGTTTCTAGTATCGTGCCGTTATGCCGCCGAAATTTTCTAAAATATGTTAGAAAAATAAAAATATCATTTTATTGAATAAATGAACTGAATAGAAATTCATAGGTTGAAATAAAATGTTTTATCGTTAAAAATATATTTTTTAACGTGAATATGAAAATAGTGAAGTGAATAAATAAATATTCATTTACAAACCAGATGGTTTGTTTATGTACACTTATTTGAATGACGTTGATTGGGACGATAAATTTTACACATCGCCCAACTGCACAAATAAAATATGTGTTTGATTGTTTGAAACCCCACACGGGTGTTAGGATGAAATTTGAAGTTCACTCATCCTGATTGATTAAATATGTCGATCGATTGATTGACAGGCTGTTATGAGCGTTGAATATCTATATTTGATGCTTATATAGTGTAGTGCACTTTGGTTGATGGTTGATTATTTTCAATGTTATTATATACATGTGTTGTATGAAAATCCATATAATTAATTTTATATGGTGATTGATTGGGCCTCATTCCAATCGTGAAAATAAAGAATATTTTGATAATAACAAATATTTTGATAATAGGAAATATTTGAAATAGAATATTTGAAAATAGAAATTTTTGAAGCCGTGTTGATTAGATTGACGCCATTTTGACGTAAACGATATTTATATCGATTTTATTCATTTTAAAATGAATATTGAAAAGTAATCTTGAAAACGATTTCGAAATGAATTGAATTGAAAACGATTTCAAAATGAATTGAAAACGATTTCGAAATGAAATGAATTGAAAACGATTTCGAAATGAATTGAATTGAAAACGATTTCGAAATGAAATGAATTGAAAACGATTTCGAAATGAATTGAATTGAAAACGATTTCGAAATGAATTGAATTGAAAACGAATTCAAATGGAATTGAAAGCGAATTGAAATGGATTCAAATTGAATTGAAATTTGAATTGAATAGAAATGAATTTTGAAACGAATTTATAAAGAAGAATTCAATTTTGCTTTGAATTGAAATGGAAGTTGAAATAGGTTTTGAAACGATTTTAAAACTATTTATATAATTCGTTTTGAATGGAAATCGACGAAATATATATTATATATATTATATATATAATAAATGGCCTGAATAGAACGCGCCGCGCCGCGGCAGTTCGTGAATTTCGACCATTTATTTCAAACGGACATTACGGGAGATCCGACCGTCGGATTCTCCTGAAACCGGAACCGTTGGGTTCGTATCGAAAAGAGCTTTCTAATGAATGTTAGAAATTTGAAATCTAACGGTTGGATTTGGAGATACGTCCAAATCAAATTCGAAAAAGGTCGCTGTAAGTGCAGTTCGATGGCCGTTGTTGGAAATCGACTGTACGGGCCTTGATAAAATTATTAAAAATAGTAATAATTTGTGTAAAATCATAAGAAATGATTTGTGAAAGTTCGGGATGAAAAACTCCATATTTGAAAAGATAAAAATAGATTTTTATCGAAATGAACTAGTTTTGAACTAGAATTATAATTCTATTTATTTTTAAATAAATAAATTGAATTTGAAATGGTTTTGAAAATAACCAAAATTTCCAATGATTGCATTGGAGTGGATTTGAATCGAAATTGTCTTCGGAATATTTCGATGTTGGAATTCGTGATTATACAGTTGTTGTTATGGAAATTTGAAAGATATATTAATATATCGTTATTTCCACTACGACATTTGTTAATCGTAGAATTTGATATTGAATATAGGCCGATATATTTTCTATTCAGAGCCTTGTGTTTAATATCGAATGTGATTTGGGTTTGTCGTGAATGGTGTCTTCACCAACACTGTTCTTGAACCCAGTCGAGAAAAGATTAAATCTTTTTATTTAGATTTAATGAAGTGTACCAATTAAATGATATTTAATTGGAATTGAATTGGTATTGATTTTTGGGTTTATCGTGAACAGTGTTTTAAATAACACTTGTTCTTTAACCCGATAATTAATGGAATGTGATTTGGGCTTGTCGTGAATGGTGTCTTCACTAACACTGTTCTTGAACCCAGTTGAGAAAAGATTAAATCTTTTTATTTAGATTTAATGAAGTGTACCAATTAAATGATATTTAATTGGAATTGAATTGGTATTGATTTTTGGGTTTATCGTGAACAGTGTTTTAAATAACACTTGTTCTTTAACCCGATAATTAATGGAATGTGATTTTGGGTTTATCGTGAATCGTGTTTTTAAATGACACTGATTCTTTAACCCAGATAATGATTAAAACTAAGTGGAGTTTTAATGAATCTTTAATTAGATTGAAAAGATCGAGAATGGAGTATCACCAGTTTTGCTCCAGGCGATAGTTAAATCTTTAATTAGATTTGAACGTGAAATTTAGAAACTAACTGTCGGTTAGCCAAGCAGAATGGTTTTCTGGATATTGATCTGATGTTGGTTTCGGCCTTCGGGGTTAATATTTGGGGAATTATTCTCTTGATTAATTTACGGTTAGTGACTAATGAATTGGAATGAGGCGTATGTTGTGTTTGTGTAACACTTATTTAAATATACGCGAGTTATTCGGAAAGACCGGGTTTATCCCATTCTGGATAACTGATACGACGATAAGTCGAAGATGAAGACGATGGTCGAAGACCGGAGGTCTTCACGTCGTTTGGGTGATAACTGATGATCTTGATTGGGCTGTACACCCAAGAAGATGGAAACAGTTAGTGATCGTCCAGACGTACTTGGAGATCGATGGATATGCGGGGTACTAGGTGCCTCCGGTTTCGTTCAGGCCCAGAACGGACTTGTAAATGGACTGTGTGTCTGACATTGGATTTCATTCTGTGTGACTGATATCGGTTGCATAGAGTGGTTTGCCTGTGTGGCATGCTAAGATGCAAATGATCAAGGCTTCTGTTGAAAAGCAAAGTCTTGTGGTGATGATCAAAGCACGGCCTTTGTGGCGTAGCTTTGTGTAACGTTTACCTCGCGTGTTTCACACCCGGTATGAACCAAAAACGGGAGAGGACATCAGGGAGGACTTGCGTTTCTTTCTAGCTAGAAGTGGCGTCAGTGGTTTTACACGCCCTGACGAGTTTGACTTATGTGGTTGTTGCGGTTGCGAGGCGCCTCGGTTATATCGGTTTCGGCCGAATGCATTCTGGTCGGCTGACGGACCAGACTTACACCCCATAGGGTGGGGAGACGTATTGTTCAGGCACTATAATCCACATCGGTGGACCGGCCCTGACGATCGAAGGGGCAGTTGCGGCTGTTCCGGTGGCTCGGGCTAGAGAGTCACGAATCGGTTGAGGACTATCTTTTGCCTCGGTTCATAGAAGGAAATCCAATTTCCAAATACGTGACAATTGCGGTTTTAATTGTAATCCTATATATGGCGACATAGTGGGATGGGGCGCTTATGCCGCCTATGATTGATACTTATGATTTGAAGTTGTTTTACACACTTATAATAGTATCAAATGATTTGTTTTAAAACGTATCAAGCATTCTTTGGCTGTTATAAGGGAAAACCCTATCCTCGACTGCGTTGCATTGTGTGATGGGACCTGGGTCTTATAACAGCTTCATTTTTCTTTATTTAGCATTGCGCTGTTTGTTTTATGCACTGGTATTCTTGGGAGGAAACCCGTTCCGTGTTATACGGCGTGGTCCCTTGATTTACCTAATGATTTAAAATAAAGATTAATAACTGTTTTGGTTCTCACACCAGTCACATGACTGACCTGGAGTTTATTGTTTTAACCTAAACTCTGGGTGCCCTTATTTTGACACGGGCAGCTAGTAGTTTTGGTTTTGCAGATTTATATTCACAGGATCCTGGTTACAGCTGGAACGATATTCGGAAAGCTTTGTATCCGTATATCTCCTTCTAGTTGTGTATTGTATTATTTTCCGCTGCTATGTATTTAAATGTAATTTAAATCTCTGATATTTCTGTGTATATTCATTTATACTCTGTATATTCTTGTAATCTGATGCATTGTTGTAATATACAATGAAATGTTCTTCTGTATGCGTTCTGTTTTGTCCTGTTCTCAAACGATAGGGCGTTTCGAACGGTCTGGGTCGGTTTAGCGACTGGTTCGGACCGAGCGAAATTCCTTGCCGTCACACATACTCTTCATCACTCAACGATTTCAAGAACTAAAAACGTCCATGAACTTCACTTCCATTTCTCGATCCCCTGGACTCCAAGATACAGAACTCGGTGTGCTCAATTGAATTGCGTCGTCGGCTCCTCAACTGTCGCAGCAGTGAGACCATCGACCAAAATAATGACGGAAATTCCAAAAATTCCCCCAAATGAAGCCAAATCCAACGACAAACCCAAAACTGAAAACTATTTCACGAATCGATACCTCGTTTACCCAAAATCCTTAACCCTAGCTTACTGAAGCAAAAACCTGAGCCACAAAACTGGCATCGAACCAGTTGAAACCCATACTGGAATAAAGGAAATCACCTCAGGGACTTGAATATATGTATAATATAATTTATATATTTTTATTTCCATTGTTAGGAATTTTTGAAGGAGGAGATGGTTTACTGGAAAAACAAACACTGGCGGCTCAATAGTTTTTGACCGGTGAAAAATAGTTTAGGGTTTAGAAGTGTAACGACCTAGAATTTTGGGGCCAATTTGAAAAGTTTATTTTATAAATTTTAATGGATTTTAATATTTAGAATAATTTATTTTAAATAATAACGACTAAAATTTTATTTTCAAACGAATAAATTTAAATTCAATTATAAAAGGAGTTTAAAACAGCGCTGCAGTTTGAAAATTTGAAATTGAACTTTGACTGACTGTACAGGATTCAAAACAAATCGGATTTCAATAAAACCAAAAATATTTAAATCTGTTTAATCATATATTTCTAACGAATCTGAAAAATTGAAATTTCGTTTTATAAATCAATAGTTATTCCCAGTTTAAAATTTAGAAAAGTTGTTGTAGAGTTTATATATATTTTAATATAATATATTGACCTTAAAAATAGCCATTTTTCAAACGACCTCGGTTTTCGACGAAACCACTTTTGTTGGAACCGGAATGTCAAATTATTGTTAGGTTTCAATTTTCATAATTTTTCGAATCAATATGTGAGCGTGGAAAACGAAAATGTGTTTTGTCAGTTTCGGTCAAATTTAATCGACTTGAAAATGACCATTTTTCAAACGATCTCAGAATTTGACGAAATTAGTCTCGTTAGAACCGTATCGTCAAAACATAACTAGAAATAATTTTTCTGGATTTTTTAGAGTCCATATGTGGCCCCGGTGAATTTATTCGTACGGTTAAATTAAATAATAAATGTTTTTATTTTTTTAAATTGAAGAAAACATGTTGACTTTTGTTTGGGTTGACGGGACCTAGCCCATTGCATTCGGAGCGTGGGTATTTGCCTAGGGACATTTTCTGTTGGGCTGAAATTGGAGCTAGAATAGGCTAACGGGCTTAGAAATTATATACTATTATATTATTAATAACCTAAACAAATCAAACCCCTAACCCTAATACCAAGAACAACCGCCACTATCCTATTCGATGGCCAGAAAGCTCCAACATCCTCCTCCAAATTTCGCAAGAATTATTCAATGAAATTCTAAATTGCAAATGGGAAATCGGAGAGCTTCATGAGCTCTTTAATCTGAACGGGAGTGTTCGATTTTTATTAAGCGGGTTGCTCGGATTTTGGGGGTGAAGTCGGCGACTTGGGGACGGGTTTCAAGGCGGATGGGCTGATCGAGCTTCACCATGGTGGGGTCGGTGGAAAGAGGAAGGAAGGGTGGTCGTTGGGGTCGCCGTGGATGGGGGTCCGATCCCCTGTATGGCGGCGCGCAGGCGGGGTTCTTGACCGATGTTGGGTTCGGGTTTATACAGAGAAAGAGGATGATGAAGAAGGGTAAATGATGGATTAAAATATAATTAATTTAAACTAATTATTTAATTAGTTAATAAATGTTTAAAATGCCATATCTTATTCAGATCTTACCGAAACTGAACGATTTTCGAACCGTTGGAATCGCAATGAACAGTACTACGTCATGGACCAGACTAGAACCAATTCTGAACTAATCAAATTTTGGCCAGAATTTCAGACCAGAACCAATCAGATTCAAACGAATGTGAGATTTCTTCTTTTTATATAACTAATTATTTATTAAATCTATTTGCTACGTGACGATTGAATGTGTACAATTCAGATCTGTTATGTGATGATATTACGGATGATTATCTGTTTGTTGGCGATGCATAAACACAGATTTGTATGTGTTCCATTAAAATAAATCATTATTGTTTATTTATTGATTTGAATTAGAATCCAACATTAAAAATATTATTTTGATCATTTTTTTTGGTTGAATTGAGTTAGATTGTTAATTCAACATAAAAATATTATTTTGATCATTTTAGTTGAATTGGATTATATTGTCAATTCAATATAAAAATATTATTTTGGTTATACTGTTAATTCAATATCACATATTATTTGGTCATTTCATAGGAGTGAAATAGATTTGTCAATTCAATATGGATCATTATTTTAATCATTTTTATCAGATTAAATAGAATTGTCAATTTAATAGATAGAACATTGTTTCATCATTTTATTGATTTGATATAGAATTGTAAATTTAATGTAAAATACTATTTGGTCATCTTATTGGATTTAATAGAATGGTCAATACAAATGAAAATAACTCTTTTATCAAAATAAGATTATTGAAATGAAAATAACATTTCTAAGATGTTAGCATAAGAAAAGTAAGATTTTTATTTATAAAATGTTACATAGAAATGAAGTAACATTTTTGTTAAACTTGATTAGAGAAATAAATATACATTTTTAAAAGTTACATTTTTTTTATTTGCATTCCTTGTTGCAAATAAAACTAGAAATAAGAAGTTGAATCTGTATTTACATTTCTTGATGTAAATGAAACTAGAAATAAAGAGTTATATTTTTATTTGTATTCCTTGTTGAAAATAAAACATGAAATGAAATACATTTTTTTTGAATAGGATTTGGACAAAATTCACATTTTTGCTTAAATAAAAGTATTGAAATAAAGAATAACATTTTGGTTAGAATTAAAGTCTAGAAAATAACATTTTTGTCAAACTTGATTATTGAAATGAAAGTAACATTTTTGTCAAAACAAGATCATTGAAATAAAAATTTGTTCTTTTGTTTGCATTTCACAAATGCAAATACACATGAAAAATAAAGTTTGCAACCAAAACATAAAAATAAATAAACCATATTTCATTATGAAATATATTTTACATTAAAAATGTATCTTTAACGTAATATTAGAGAACTTAGAAAAGAATCATATTTCATTAAGAAATATGTTTTACATTAAATATACATTTTTAATATAATATTAGCATCATAGGAAGAGATTCACCATTTTGTTCATTAAAATAGGTTGAACAAAAATATTCATATTTGTTCAATAGAAAGAAATTAACACTTTTGTCAAAAGTAATAGTATGAAACGGAAATGAGCATTTTGACAAATTAAAATAGTTGAATTACAAATATACTTTTTTTTCAAATGTACATTTTTACCAAAGTATGCATTCTTGTCAAAAAGGTTGGTTGAATCAAATAGATCATATTTGTTGAAACCAAATAGCTGAGATGAAAAGAATATTTTTGTCAAAATTATATTAGTTGAAATAAAATTGTATATTTTGCCAAAATAAGATGATTGAAACCAAAAATCACATTTTGGTCAAATAGAAAGAGTTAAACACAAATAGCATTTTTGTTGAATAGTTTTGTTACAACAAAAGTATTCATTTTGTTAAATGATAATGGTTAACAATATGAATTACCACTTTATATTCATTTGTCAAACTAGAATTAAAAATAGAATTCAAACGTAAATATAGCAATTATCTTTATTTGCAAAACATATATTAAAATCTGTGGGTGAAATAAAGAATCGTTTATTTTGCCAAAACATACACTAGAATGTATAGGTAAGTAAAGTGACATCCTTATATGTTAATGCATACAATAGAATTAGCATGCAGTTTAAATAAACATTTTATGTGTTAGGATATACATTGAAAACATATACCAATGAGACTATTTCTTTTATGTGTTAAAGTTAGGAATAATTACATACAAATAAGATGAAATGAAAATGGTCTTTTATTTGCCAGCCACAATAAAGTCATATGAATAAATTACAGTTTATGTGACATTAGAAATGTATAAGGAAATTATACGAATAAAATACATTTTTACTCGTCATTAGAGAAAGAAAAAAACATGTTAGTTTACTATCATCAACATGTTAGTAGAATTAAAAATTGGTTAAATTCATTAACCGATTATTTCTTTATATGAACTGTTGTTGGCTGAAAACCCCACACGGGTATTGGGATGATAATTGACATACACTAGTCCCAATGTTTAAGTTGTATGTCGATCGATAGATTGACAGGCTGTGATGAGCGTTATTATTCATTTTAATACTCACCCAGTTATGAATTTCACTTTGGATGTTGAAATGATGGTTGGATAATTATGTATCATTTGTTGTCATATACATACGATGTATGAAACCCATATAACCGAAATTATATGGTAATTGATTGAGTCACATTCCAATAAAGAATATTTTAGAAAATATCTTATAAAAAGAATATATTTTAGAAAAATATATTTTTATTGAAATGAACCAGTTATTTACTAGAATAAATCATTAAATTTAGATTTAATGAAGTTTTCCAATTTGTTAATATTTAATTATAGTTAAATTAAATAAATTGGATTTTGGGTTTGTCGTGAATAGTGTCTTAAATAACACTGTTCTTAAACCCCGTATGAAAAGAATAATCTTTTAATTTAGATTATTACAGTTTTTAATTATATTTAGTAATTGAAATAAGATGAAATGTGTGTTAGGTTTA
Source organism: Allium sativum (assembly GCA_030737875.1). Lineage (NCBI taxonomy): Eukaryota > Viridiplantae > Streptophyta > Magnoliopsida > Asparagales > Amaryllidaceae > Allium > Allium sativum. The sequence continues at coordinate 991,685,006 of CM060910.1, read as the reverse complement.
TTGTGAACTGTGTTTTTAAGCGACATTTGTTCTTTAACCCAACTGACAGTGAAAATACGATTTGGAAATTGTAAATCTTTTATTTAGATTTAAATGAAAATTTTCCAAAGGTAAAGTTTTCCAATTAAATAAATTAAATTGGAATTGAATGGAATTCGAATTAATCATAACCGAGATAAGCTTCTGTAAAAGAAGGCCGATACTACATATGGAATTTAAGAGGCTTTGCCGTTATTCCATTTATATTATTGGTCGGATACAGAAATTTATAACGAGTATATCTATATTTGATTTCTGTGAAGATTCCATATTTTATGGAAGATGATTTTGGGTTTACCGTGAACTATGTTCTAAATGACATTAGTTCTTTAACCCAGTTAAGAATAAGATTAATTTCTTGAATTTAAATAATCATTGAATAATGATTTTTGATACCTAAAACCAAGTTGTGTTTTAATAAATCTTTAAAAAGAAAGATTTAAGAATAAAGTTACAGAATTTATCTTTGATAAGATAATGCGAATATTTTATTAGAAGAATAATTCTGAATTGAAATGAGACGTTGGGTGTGCTTTTATAGTACTTGATTTTTATTATAAAATACGCGAGTTATTCGGAAAGACCGGGTTTAACCCATTCTGAATAATTACTACGACGATAAAGAGTCGAAGATGAAGACGGTGTTTGAAGACCGACGATCTTCACATCGAATGGATGTGTTTCTACAGAGACCCTTGATGGGAGTAGCTACCTTGAAGGGGCTTCAGTGGTGGCCGTCCGGACTATTGTTGATTGTTCGGATTTGGTTTTCGCTCAGACCGAGAGCATAAGCTAGTAAATGGATGTGTGTCTGACATTGGATTTCGTTCCATGTGAATTAAATTGATTTTTATTAATGTATATCTGATTGGTGGTGGAGAATTTATTCTTTGCTTAACACCTTGATATATATTAATAGTGATTGATCGAATGGCGTGAATTGTCAATGTGGCACGCCAAGATGCAAATGATCAAGGCTTTTGTTGAAAAGCAGGGCCTTGTGGGATGATCAAAGTATAGCCTATTACGGCACGACTTTGTGTATATCGTGACTTTGCGAGCCTCACACCCCGGTATGAGTCAAAACGGGATATGGACCGTAGGGAGTGCACACGTTTCTTTATAGCTAGTGGTAGTGCCAGTGCTTAAACTGGCTGGCATTTTACTTATGTGGATGATGGATTTTGAGGCGCCTCGGATTTTTATAGGCGTTAGTGGTCATACTATAGGTTCAAAGGAACCGGGAAACGTGTGTTCAGGCATAACCAATCCACTGCCGATAGGCGGGGACCGGCCCTACCGCTCCAAGGGTTGCCCATAGGTGTGATCCTAAGGCATTTGCTAGAGTGTCTCGAATCGGAGAGGAGCTTGCCCCTAGCCCCGACTCATGATGGAAATCCAATTTCCAATACGACCTTGCGGTTTTGATTGTAGAACTAGTATGGCGACATGATATATCGTACCCATGCCCTCTATGATTGATATATTATGATTGAAATGGTTTTTAAAACATATACTCACTAATATCAAATCCGTTTTATCGTATCAAGCATCTCTTGACCGTTATAAGGTAAAACCCTATCCTCCGGTTTGCGTTGCATTGTGTGATGGGACTTGGGTCTTATAATGGTTTCATTTTTCTAAAAAGCATTGCGTTGATTAACGATTTACTTTAATTTATGCACTGGCAATCCAATGGAGTAAACCCGTTCCGCGTTAGCGGCGTGGTCCTGTGATTAGCCTTATTATTAGATGGTTAAGTTAGGATTTCTCATACCAGTCCCATGACTGACCTGTAGTTTGTTTCACTGGCAAACTCGGGTGCCCTTATTTTCCACACGGGTAGTCGAGTGGCTTTTTGCAGATATATTTACAGGATCCTGGTTTACAGCTGAAGTGGTATTCGGAAAGCTCTGTATCCGTGTATTCCTTTCAGTTGTATATTTTTAATATTTTTCCACTGCGATTTAAATGTAATTTAAAATCTCTGATATCATTGTATTTCTATTGTATAATAAGTACTCGTACTCTGTTATATTCTTGTACTCTGATGTAATTGTTGTAATCAGCAATAAAATGTTCTTCAGTTTATGTTCTGATGTGTGTTGTTCTCAAAGCAAATCTAGGCTTTCCTTTACTGGGAAGTTTGGGTCGTTTCAAGAAGTTTATAGGGTATTATATAGGGTAGTTTTATTATTTTTTTATTCGATTATTCTATTTTATTTTAAGCAATCGTTGTTTACATTTATCCTCTAAAATTCCAGTGATCACATACGATAACCAAAAATCACGAAACTGGACACGCAGCTACAGTTCGACATTGCGGACCCAACGAAACTGGTTTCGTCGAATTCCGACTTCGTTTTCTCACACAGCGTATTTTTAACTATCAGAATACTGACTGTTTATCACATTAAAATCCCGTACGACCACATACTGACTTCAAAAATCACGAAAATTGAAATCTAACAATAATTTAATATTGCGGATCCAACAAAATTAGTTTCGTCGAATTCTGAGATTGTTTGCAAAACTGGCTATTTTTAAGGCTCTAAATAACCCCTTTAAATATATAAATATATTTAAAAATAATTAAATCAAATATTTAAAAATAAATATTATCGTATATATTCACAATAGAATATCATAGAGCTCCAATTGGATTTATAACTCAATATTTCAAAATTCCCAGTTATATCGATATTCAATTTATATATATAAAATCCTTTTATAATATATATATATATATAAATTTCAAAGAAATTCCAAAGAGACTTTTCTAAATTTTGATTTGAACATATATCAAAATCTACACGATGAAATCCCAACTTTTCTCTTCCACTAGAAAATTTTACTTTACCTGCTCCGAACGTTTCTTGTTTCACAGAAATCCAATTTAAAACGGACCCTGTATATTCAGTTGAAGTTCAAATCGCCAAATAGCGAACTACCGCGCCATTTCGAGCTCGATTTTAGTTATAATATAATTATACGTTCAAACTGTCGTTCCAATAATATATTCGTTATTCTAATTCAATTCTAAACTGAATTAAATATCACAGATGATCCAATTCACCCTATATTTGTGAATTCCACTATTTCTGACTATCTCAGAAATTAAATATATTATTATATTATTTATTTTAATTAAATGTTCAATATTATTTAATTCTGGTCTTTTTAAATAACCAAACCATTATTGAAATAATTAAATAAATTATTTATATATCGTAAAAATATGGGTCGTTACAGCATCGGTTGAGACTCTTCCCTAATTGGGCACTCGTCAACCCAAAAGGTTAAAACTGAAGACGCTTCCTTATAACACACAATCGCAAAGTCCCTTAGTAGTCAAGGCTCTAGAAGCACCTTCTAGTATATTCCAGAAGATCCAGCCTACAATGAGCCAAAAATCATGATTTTGATTCTAATGTTGACACTCCTAGTTTATTAAAGGTGATAATCCCAAGGTATCTCACTGTTCTCTCCCCAATTTGAAAAGGCCTCAATTGCATGTCAAAAGACTATAGACACGCAAGCCGAAACACCCAATTTCCTATGGAAACTAGTTATTGTTGCTCTTCTAGCCACATGTATGCTGCATATAAAGACACTTTTAGTCCAACCCGTCGATCTTGCTTAATAAGAAAAACATACATTAGATATATCTTCTTATTCCAGCTATTACATATAATACTCGATATGTTTGTATAATGGGCTTACTCCAAATACTTTTATTATTAAAATATGACTGTTGCCTTACGTTGCTGTAATGTCCTGTATTTTTATGGTGTAATAATTGATTAATTTAATTATGTAAATAGTGATTTATAGATTTAAATGGTTATTTAATTAAATAATATGGAATATTTAATTAATATTTATAATAGAAGAATATATTATAATTCCGAAATAGTCAAAATTAGCTGAATTCAGAATACAGTATGAATTGGATCATATATAAGGTATAATTCAGTTTAGAATTGGATTAGAATAGCGAATATATTATTCAATCGACGTTAGAACATATAAATTATAATTTAATTATAATCTAGCCCGTATTGTCGCGACAATTCATTATTTGGCGATTCGAACTTTAATTGAATATACAGAATTCGTTTTAAGTAGGATTTCTGTGAAATAAGAAACGTTTGGAGCTGATGAAGTATATTTTTCTAATAAAAGGGAAAAATCGACGGTTCGTCGTGTAGATTGCGAGTTATGTCTAAATCAAAATTGAAAATAGTCTCTATGGAATTCGTTTATATTATAATGATTTATTTATATTATAAAGGAATTTTAATACAATTCGAATAGCGATATAAAATGTTTTTTTTTAAATATCCAGTTATAAATCCAAACTATTTTATTTTATAGCAGTATAATATCCTATGTGAATATATACAATAATATTTAATTATTTTTATTTAATTAAATTGTTTTTTAATATATTAATATTTAAATTGGTCTATTTAGAGCTCTAGAAAATAGCCATTTTTCAAACGACCTCCAAATTCAACAAAAACAATTTTTTTGGATCCGTAATGTTAAATTACTATTAGATTCCAATTTTCGTGATTTTTGGAGTCAGTATGTGGTCATGCCAAATTTTAATGTGGAAAACAGTCGATATTTTGACGGTTAATAATAAGCTATATGAGCAAACGGAGTCAGAATTCAAAAAAACAAGTTCCGTTGGGTCCGTAATGTAAAACTATAGCAGCATGTCAATTTCCATGATTTTTTGATATTTTATGCGATCACATGGATTTTTAGAAGACAGAAAAATGAGCTTTTGACTATAAAAAAATATAAAATATTGATAAAAATAAATATAAAAAGCTACCTATAAATAATCCTAACCCTCTCCAACCCTAATCACATTTTCTCTTCTTTGAAAAATTATCACAAATCAAAACAAATGCTAAAAATTCCAAACTTCATATATTTGTGATTGTTATTCAATGCTCTTCGACTCTATGTGCAATTTGTTGGATTCGATGGTGTTTGCCGATGGCGCAAAACTGTACAGTGCACGATTTTCTAGCTAGGGTTGGAGTTTTTGATCGATACAAGCATCGATGCTTGTTTTAAGTATTGTTTTTGGATTTAGGAGGTTGAATAGAATGTTGTGTGAAGTTTTTGGGGGTATTTGGTGCCAAGGGGTGTCACACCATGCACGGTACAGCGATGGAGGAGGCTGAGAATGGGATTTTTCCTAGGGGTGCAAGTGTGGCTCGAAGGTAATGGGTCTGTGGAGATTTCGAAGAGAAGTTCGTCGGTGTTTTTGGATTTTAAGTTCGTTGAGAGATGGAGGAGATTTGGATCGGTGAAGCTGGTGAAATGGAGGTGGACACGTTGGAGCTTGCTGTGTTTCAGCGTTGGGGAAGAAAGGGAGCGGTTCGGGCAGTTGGGTGATTGGGTATTAGGATGACATGTTAAAGGGGTAAAGCCCATTTAAATTATAAACCTATGTTTTAGTTATATAAAATGTAAGGTAACATTAAAATATCATAACTTTGTCATACGAAATCGAAATTCAGTGAAACTGGTAGCGACAGAATCGTATGGACGTAGGCTTCACAAATAAACTAGTCTGGAGTGATTTGGAGCTCGTCTCAATTTATGGCAAAACAAAACACCTGAACCAGTCCGACGATCGAATATCGTTAATTAACACTAATCGACCAAGGTGAGTAAAACTCACAAACTCTGTCTAATTTATATTTTTGTAAATACAATCTAGTACTGATAAATAATGATTGACTGTTGTGTGATGATTGGTTGGTTGAATTGTTGTTTGATTGGTTGAAATTACAGATAATGATAAATACACATATCATTAAACAACATTGATTCTGTTTATCAGAATATTACAAGTTGAACTGAAATTGATATGAATTATACTATGTAACATCTGTGGATGCAGGGAAACAGGTCGGAGAGAACCAACTGGATTCCTCAACATTTATTTTACTGTTTTTCATATATTGTGGTATATGATGTGATATGCAATATGTTGCTGATTTTGTATGTTTGAATGATATCGATCATTGTTATATGGTACGATAAATACTACAAGAAGTACTGGAATGTGAAAAGAGAATTTTTACAGTGTAGATTGAAAATAAAATATTTATATAAAATAAATAGACATTTTAAAAGAAATATTTTAAAATGAATAGATTGTATAAAAAAGGACATTTATGCAATGAACAGACTGTATGGAAAAATATATTTTAAAATGAATAGATTGAATAAAAAGAGAACATTTATTAAAATGAAAAGATTTTAGAAAAGAGAACATTTATACAATGAAAAAGATTTTATAAAATGAATATATATGAAAAGAAGACATTTTTATAAAATGAACATTTATGAAACGAAGACACTTTTAGAACATTTATGAATCGAAGAAATTTTTATAAAATAACTGTGACGATCCCAAAATCCGAGGGGCGGTATTAAGGATAATCATTAGGAAATAACACATTAATCATCATAGCAGAGTACAGATAATAGCAGAAACAATAAATAAAATAATTTTACATGGATATGACAGCGGAATCACAACATGTAGGAATATCAGAATAGCATAACGTGGGATACACTTAGTAAAAAGAAAAGGAAGTGATCAGTCATCATCGCCAGAGGCGGAATACATATACATATAGTGAGAAATACGGAAAGTAAATCAGTCTGCATCGCCAGTGGCGGAATCATAACATAAATACAGGAATGGCGGAAAATATCTAAGTCATCACTATGAAGTCAGCCTCGCCATGAGCCAAAAGTGCATGCTGTGCAGCAGTGCAGAACCAAAAACCACCTGTCACCTGTGTACTAGGCTGCCCGTGTGAAAATAAGGGCACCCGCGTTTGCAAAGTGAAACAAACAACGAGTCAGTCATGGGGACTGGTATGAGGAATCCATTTAACAGTTAAACAATAGTAATAGCAAATCATAGGACCACGCCACTTTCGCGGAACGGGTTTACTCCAGTGATTGCTAGGGCATTTAAAACAAGATAAATCCTTTTAAAGACAACGCAATGCTTTTAGAAAGAATGAAGCTATTATAAGACTCAGGTCCCATCACACAATGCAACGCAAGCCGGAGGATAGAGTTTTACCTTATAATAGCCAAATATGCTTGATACGTATAAAGCAAAGCCATTTGATATTATTACTAGTGCATATATGTTTTAAAGCAAATAGCATCATAAATATCAATCATAGGCGGCATAGCTACCATATACTATGTCACCATACTAGTACTACAATCAAGTCCGTTATTTCGTATTGGAAATTGGATTTCCGTCATGAGTCGAGGCAAGGGGCAAGCTCCTCTCCGCTTCGAGACACTCTAGCAAATGCCTCAGGATTACGCACACTGGGTAACCCCTGGATTCGGCTGGGCCGGTCCTCACTTACGTTAGAGGATTAATTATGCCTGAACACACGTTTCCCGGTCCTTACAGACCTATAATCGAGGCGCCTCGCATTCCAACAACCACAAAGGTGAAAAGTAGATATATATGTCAGGGCTGGTAAGTCACTGACACCACCATAGCTAGAAAGAAACGTCGTGCTCTCCCAGTGGTCCGTATCCCGTTTTTAACTCATATCGGGGTGTGAGGCTCGCGAATCTACGAAATACACAAAGCTAGGCCACGTAAGCCTTGCTTCGATCATCATCCACAAGACTTTGCTTTGCAACAGAAGCCTTGATCACAGCATCTTGGCATGCCACATAGGCAGTCCACTCCATACGATTGATTTCCATCGATATATAACCTCTAAGCTCGTACGTCTCAGAGAAGGGCGTTAAGCAAAAGAATAAATTCTCCGCCGCCAAACAGATATATATTTAACAGAGATCAATCAGTATAGAACAAAATCCAATGTCAGACACACAGTCCATTTACAAGTCCGTCCTGGGTCTGAACGAAACCGGAGGCGTCAAATTCCTCGTATATCCGTCCAATCAACATACACGTTCAGACGGCTACTACTTCTGTCCCTTTCCGGTAGCTACTCCGGTTAGGAACCTCAGTAGCGCCCATCCAACCGATACGAATATCGTCGGTCTTGAATCGTCTTTGCATTTTTTCAATTCGAATCGCTCGATGAATTATTTGAAATGAGGGTTAGCTCGGCCTTTTCAAATAACTCACGTCATTAGAATTTAAATCGATTCTTTATATGGTTATATTATTCGACATCCATCTTTCAGTTATTTAGTGTTATTTTCATGTCATACACATACAACCATCAAATATCAAACAATTCAAGCCCAACTGGTTTATTTGCAACCTATGTTGCTTATAATATTTTATAACGATTTTTCGCCATTTTTATTTATTTAAAAATGGCCATAATTAATTAAACGACGTTTCAGGTCGTTTCGTGTCACTGGCGCTGTTTTTCCCTTAATTTGTTTTACACATATCGGAAAATCTAACCGTTGGATCTTCACAAATTTTACATCAGTGGGAAGATATTCCCAAAGCGAACCCAACGGTTCCAGTTTCGTGAGAATCCGACGGTCGGATCTTCCACACTAGTCGTTTGAAGTTACGGTTTCAATTTACGAACTGCAGCGTCGTAATTCGATTAAATTTAATTATATTTATATATATATATATATAAATATAATCGTTTCTGGCGCTGTTTTTCCTTAACTTTGAATTAAACATTCCAGACAATCCAACCGTTGGATTTTTACAAGGTTGGTGTCGTTGGAAAGATTATTCCAAGGCGAACCCGACGGTTGAGGTTTCGGGAAAATCCAATGGTCGGATTTCCCGTACTAGTCGTTTGAAATCACGGTTTCAAAATTCGAACTGCACGGCCTCGTTTCGTTTTAATTTTATTTTTATTTATATATTTATATAAATATAGTTCATTCGATGTTTTCTATATCGTTTTCACTTCAAATATTTTTCTAACACCTTAAATTTTGGAAAAATTTCGCCATAACCTCCCCTGTACCGGGAGCGTCGGGAAATCGCAAATAGCGTCCCGGTCCTTCTAATCTCAAAAAGAAAAAGAAAAAGCCAAGCGGCTAGCCAACAGGCTCAAAAATCATCACCCAAACAAATCAGTAAATGTGTACCTATTTGTCGGGCACAAATTTTATTCCTCTTCTCTAGCCCCTTTGCTATAACCTGTTCAATAAATATGCAGGTACATATATATACAGTTCTTGTCAATTATCATTTTCTATCCAACTTCATATTTGATTTCTGTTTGGTTTAAAAACACCATTCATTCTAATGTTACATAAATAGGTGCAAATCATTTCATTAGCTAATCAATGAATGTTTCAACTCATATATGTTTATTTTGAACAAGTGGCTATTTTTAACACTTCACATTTCAACGATTTATGCATACAATAAAATGTGATTTTTATTGCAAAACAATTCATTTCAAAAACACTGTTCTTCTATATAGTTCAAGTTGGTGATAAAAATGGGATTTTTATCATAAAACAATTTCTTTTAAGACGAGATTATTTTACACAGTTCATATAGTCAATAAAAGGTGATTTTTATTATCTAACAATTTATTTCAAAATATGAATATCATTCAACACATGAATTTCTAAACAACGAATGAATAGCAATTCAACACATGAATGTTTTCTATAGTTTCTATATATAGATAAAAATGTGATTTTTATTATCGAACGGTTTATTTCAAAATATGAATATCATTCAACACATGAATTTCTAAACAACGAATGAATAGCAATTCAACACATGAATGTTTTCTATAGTTTCTATATATAGATAAAAATGTGATTTTTATTATCGAACGGTTTATTTCAAAATATGAATATCATTCAACACATGAATTTCTAAACAACGAATGAATAGCAATTCAACACATGAATGTTTTCTATAGTTTCTATATATAGATAAAAATGTGATTTTTATTATCGAACGGTTTATTTCAAAATATGAATATCATTCAACACATGAATTTCTAAACAACGAATGAATAGCAATTCAACACATGAATGTTTTCTATAGTTTCTATATATAGATAAAAATGTGATTTTTATTATCTAACAGTTTATTTCAAAATATGAATATCATTCAACACATGAATTTCTAAACAACGAATGAATAGCAATTCAACACATGAATGTTTTCTATAGTTTCTATATATAGATAAAAATGTGATTTTTATTATCTAACAGTTTATTTTAAAATAAGAATACCATTCAACACATGAATCGCATAAACAACGAATGAATATCAATTCAACACATGAATGTTTTCTATATAATGAATAAATATAGTTAAAGCATATGAAAATAATTCAAACACAAGAATATTATTCAAAATTTCGGCAGCATAACGGCAGGGTAGTTACACCGGCACCGTCCCTAGTACGGCTCCTCGCTCTACCTTAAAACCTCGCGGTTTTTGACAATGGGAATCATGCATCTAATTCGCACGCAGGCGGCATGTATATATTTTTTTCATTTCCACAAACTAATCCTATGTGGTTTCAACCAAATATTTTTCAACCACAATTGGGTATTTTTCAACCACAATCAATCCATATCAATCAGAAACAATCCCAAACAATCAATCAATTTCAAGCAATAAATATCGTCCATGGTTTGTGGACGAGGGGCGTATATATATATATATATATATATATATATATAGATATTTATATATAGCAATTCACTTTCATTTTCAACATAGATATATTTATATAAAAAGGGATTGAAGGGTGAGAAATCCTCACCAATAGCTATCCACTCACACGATTGATTTCCTTAATAGAAACTTCGCCTACTTCGCCTTGTTGTTGCTTTCGTTGACTGAATCCTCAACATAGGTAAAAATCGAATTTCACTATGTTATTCAATATATAAAGATTGCATTTTGACTTCGCTATTAAATATAAAGATTATATTTTTATTATTCTTTCAAAACTGCTTTTATAATCCTTTTTTTTCTTTTAAATAAATGCAGTTTTTATCTTTAAAATAAATGCAGTTTTTCTCTTATTAAAAATGCAGTTTTACTCTTTAAAATAAATGCAGTTTTACTCTTTATTAAAAATGCAGTTTTTTTTTCTTTTTAAAATATGCAGTTTTTTTCCTTCTATCAAAAATGCAGTTTTTTTTCCTTTTAGAAAAATGCAGTTTTTTTCTATTCTTTTAAAAATGCGGTTTTTTTTCTCTTTTAAAAAAATGCAGTTTTTTTCCTTTTTGAAAAATGCAGTTTTTTTTCTTTTAAAAAAATGCAGTTTTTTTTTCCTTTTTGAAAAATGCAGTTTTTTTCTATTCTTTTAAAAATGCAGTTTTTTCTATTCTTTTAAAAACAGTTTTTTTTTCTTTTCTAAAATGCAGTTTTTAAAATCTTTTTAAAAATGCAGTTTTAACTCTTTAAAAATTCTGTTTTTATTTTCCTTTTAAAACAAACAGTTTTCACTTTTAAATTTCTGTTTTTAAAATTCTTTTATATAAAAAAAAACAGTTTCAAAACTTAAAAAAAAAACAGTTTTATTACTTAAAATAAAAACTCAGTTTTATTTTCTTTAAAAAAAATTCTGTTTTAAAAACCTAAAACAAAAATCAGTTTTATAATTCCCTTTAAAACAGTTTTTAAATCATATAAAAAAAAACAGTTTATACATTTACTGTAAACAAAAACAAAAAGCAAAAATAAAATAAAATCAAATTAAACGCTCACCGAGCTTCGAATGGGAGGAGGAGGAAGTCGGCGGTGGCTCGTGGCGTTCGGAGGTGACGGGGTTGTCGCGGCGGTGGTTTCGGAGGTGTCGAGGGCGAGGGTTGCTCGATGGTTCGTTCGGTGGGAGGAGGAGGTTGATCGGGCGGTGGACGGCGATCTGGCGTGGGCTTCGTCGGCGGCTCGAGCGTCAGGGGGCGGCGCGATTTAGGGTTAGGTCTTTTTTTTTTTTTTTTTTTAATGTTTCGTGAATAACTGATCGGGGGGGGGGGGGCAATTGAAGAAGAAAAGGAGGGATGGTAGGTTTTTTTTATTTATTTTATTATTTAATTATTAAATTATGCACAAGGGTTGACTTTTTACATACGATCTCGAAACGAGGTCCACCGCCTGTCGTCCATAGCATTTTACCCCCATTCCGAACACAATGGGATATGTATCGCCAGCTGGTTTGATCGTTACAATCAGTTTCTGTTGAAATTTACAATTTAAATCCTTATATTGAATTTTAAACGTACATTTCAAATTACCGGGGTCACATACTAACTAGAAAAATTCCAGAAAAATATTTTCTAGTTTCGTATGGACGATACGGTCCTAACAAAACTAGTTTCGTCGAATTCTGAGACCGTTTGAAAAATGGCCAATTTCCAGTCGATTAAATTCAATAGAAACTGGTCAAACGCGTTTTCTTTTGCCACGCTCACATATTGATTCGAAAAATTATGAAATTTGAAACCTAGCAATAGTTTGACATCCCGGACCCGACAAAAGTGGTTTCGTCGAATTCCGAGGCCATATGCAAAATATCAATTTTCAAACTGACTTACTATTTCTTAACTCTCTAATTTATTGAAATATTCTATATTTTATGGGAATAGGCTATTTTAATCATTCAAATTTCTTGTTAATAACCGAATTTAAAAATTTTAAACTGGTTCACATTTTCCGGGTTATTACAATCTCCCCCACTTAAAACTTTTCGTCCTCGAAAAGGAAATAATAGTTAAGCAGGAAATAAAATGTAAATGCAAAGTATTGTAAAGGTACCTTGCACCGGAGTTAGTCAGAGATGTCCACTCTGCATTTGGGATAGGCTTGTTTAATGCTTTCCTCAGTTTCCCAAGTACAGTCTCTAGGATCACTACTCCACTGCACTTTGACTAAGTGAATCTTTTTCCTCCTTAGCTCTCTGGTTTCTTTGCCAACTATCTTTAATGGATCTCTTTTGAGTGCTAATTCAGGAGTTATGTCAATATCATGTTGTGCTGCTTCTTCCACAACAAGATCTGGATCATGAACATGTTTTCTGAGTTGAGATACGTGGAACACATTATGTACACCAGGCAACCAATCAGGTAATGATACCCTATATGCAAGAGTTCCAATCCGTTCAAGTATAGGAAAGGGACCAATAAATCTCGGTGCCAACTTCCCAGTCTTGCCAAATCTGATTACTCCTCGCATTGGAGAAACTCTTAAATAAACATAATCGCCAACAGCAAACGATATATCCCTTCTTCTCGCATCAGCATAACTTTTCTGTCGGCTCTGTGCGGTTTTTAATCTCTTCTTAATGGAATCGACTTTATCCGATGCTTCTTGAATCATATCGGGCCCTAACACTAGTCTGTTGCCAGGTTCTACCCAACATGCGGGAGATCTGCACGGTCTACCGTATAGTGCTTCAAATGGAGACATTCCCAAACTTGCTTGATAGCTATTGTTGTAAGAGAATTCTGCTAAATGTAAATGATCTTCCCATGAGCCTCCAAAATCTATAACGCAAGCCCGCAACAAATCTTCTAAAATTCTATTCACCCGCTCAGTTTGGCCGTCTGTCTGAGGGTGATAAGCGGTGCTTAGATTTAATTTGGTTCCTAATTCTTCTTGGAATGCTTCCCAGAATTTGCTAGTGAACAGGGGATCTCTATCGCTAATTATACTGAGCGGTACTCCATGAAGTTTAACAATTTCTTTGAAGTAAATCTGTGCCAGACTTTGAGCCGTTCTGTTGGATCGGACAGGTATAAAATGGGCAGTCTTCGTGAAGCGATCTACGATTACCCATATACTGTCGTTTCCTTTCCTAGTCCGAGGCAAGCCATCGATAAAATCCATCGAGATTTGTTCCCACTTCCAACCTGGAATTTCTAATGGTTGTAATAATCCAGCCAATTTCTGCTGATCACTCTTGACTAGTTGGCAAGTGGAGCATCTGCTAACATATAATGAGATATCTCTCTTCATTGACCTCCACCAGAATGTGCGTTTGATATCGTTATACATTTTGCTCACACCTGGATGGATACTTAATTTGGATTTGTGGCATTCATCAAGTATTTCTCTCCTGAGCTCGGGAAGGTTTGGGATGCAGATTCTACCCTTTAATCTTAGAACTCCCTTGTCATCGAGTCTAAAACTTGTGGATTCACCTCCTTTGACTCTTTGACTGATTCTTTGAATAAATTCATCGTCTTTCTGAAGAGTCGAGATCTTGTCTATTAATGAAGACGTGATGACAAAACTGGCGATGATTTCATTCTTTCTGCTGAGCGCATCTGCTACTACATTGGCTTTCCCTGGAGTGTATATAATTTCAAAATCGTATGCTGCAAGGAATTCTAACCAACGCTGTTGCCTCAGGTTTAAATCTTTCTGAGTGAAAAGGTATTTCAGGGATTGATGATCGGTGTATAGCTCGAATTTCTCGCCCAATAGATAATGCCTCCATATTCTTAAAGCAAACACGATAGCTAATAACTCAAGATCATGAGTAGCATAGTTTCTTTCATGTGGCTTTAGTTGACGACTGGCATATGCGATCACTTGGCCTTTTTGCATTAACACTGCTCCTAGCCCTCTAATAGAAGCATCTGTCCATACTGTCAAGTCTTGGTTACCTTCTATTATTGTCAATACCGGAGCGGTTGTCAACTTCAGTTTCAGCTCCTGGAAAGCTTCTTCACATTCGGGAGTCCATTTGAATTTTTCATGCTTCTTTGTAAGCTTTGTCAATACTCCTGATATCTTTGAAAAATCCTGAACGAATTTCCGATAGTAACTAGCTAATCCAAGGAAACTTCGAACTTCAGTGGGTGTAGTAGGTTGTTTCCAGTTCTGAATCGCTGTAATTTTGCTTGGGTCTACAGCAATTCCTTCTTTTGATACGACGTGGCCAAGGAATTTAACTTCTTTCTGCCAGAAGACACACTTAGAAAATTTAGCTTTCAAAACATTTCTTCTTAGAATTTCCAACACTTGTTCTAAATGTTTTGCATGCTCTTCTTCCGACTTAGAGTAGATTAGAATGTCATCGATGAAGACTAGAACAAATTTATTCAACACACCACGGAACACTCTGTTCATAAGATCAACGAAGTATGCCGGAGCGTTGCACAAGCCGAACGGCATTACTAACCATTCGTAGAATAAATCGGGACCCCTGAAGGCTGTCAAAGGAACACAGTCTTCGGCTATACGCAATTGGTGGAAACCTGTAGCTAGGTCCATTCTGGAGAATACGGTTGCTCCATTTAATTGATCTAACAGATCGTCTATTCGGGGCAAAGGATATTTGTTCTTCAGTGTTTGTTTGTTGAGATCCCTGTAATCGACGCAAAGTCTTAGAGTACCGTCTGATTTAGGGACAAATACTACTGCGGCTCCCCATGCTGAAAAGCTTGGTCTGATCAGACCTTTCCAAAGCAATTCTCGGGTTTGGCTACTTAGCTCTTCTTTTTCTTTCGGGGCCATTCTTCTTATTGGATGTACTACTGGTCGGGCGTTCGGAATTAGATCAATTCTAAATTCAATTTCTCTTTGCGGCGGTAAGTTCTCTACTTCTTCAAACACATCCGCATAATTTTTCACGACCGGTATCTTTTCTATTGAAGGGGGAGTAATTTCTAAGGAAGCCCAGAATTCTGTTCTATCTATTTCTGAACCAAGACATGGTATATATATAGGTCCAAGCTTCGTTTCAACTTTAACGATTCTTTCCGCACATCTAACTTCGGCCTTATATTTTGTTAACCATTCCAAACCGAGAATAACATCGAATTCTGATAAATCCATGACAATTAAGTGGATGGGAAACTTGTAACGTGAATAAGAGATAGGCACTCTGCAGTATAAACTGAGACTAATAGAACCTCCTATCGGGTTTTGAACCTTAATCGGTTCCTTTAGAATTCTTTGTTTTAATTTTAACTTATGAACAATTTTACCAGATATGAAGCTACGTGATGCACCAGTATCAAAAAGTACAGAAACAGGAATATTTTTGATAGTAAGGGTACCTCCCAAGACATCGGGTTTACCTGAGCCGTCGGTGATAGCTGGCGGGGTATTCCCGTCATAAACATAGGCCACTTGTGCGCTCTTCTTCAAAGGACAATTATTGCTGTAGTGCCCCTTCTTGTGGCAATTGTAGCATTCAACTGAGTCACTGGCCCTTGGCTTCTTTGGGGCTTTGCATACATTAGAGAAATGACCGGGCTTCCCGCAATTATAGCAGTTGCCTTTTGGGATCTTTGCGGGTTTTTGAGTCGCGGCCGCGGTGATGCTAGATTCAGGTTGGTCAGTTGAGGTCTTGCGCTTAATCCCTGCTTGGCTCTTAGCGCGGTCTTGGCTAGCATGCCTCTCATCCATGTCCTCGTAGTTGCAAGCCATCTCTACGAGCTCTGTAAAAGAAAGTTTGATGTTGCTCATAGCCCTATCATGGTATTTGCGCTTCAGCCCAAAAATGAATCTTTTATTCTTCGCTTTGTCGGTCAAAACCAACTCTGGGGCATAGCGCGATAGCTGAGTGAACTTATTCAGATAGTCTTGAATTGAGAGGTCTCCCTGCTGGAGATTAGCAAATTGCTCCCGCATCCTCTCAAGAGCTTGTTCTGGCACAAACTTCTCATTGAATAAAGTCCTGAACTGCTCCCATGTTCGGATAGTACCAGCTGCATCTCCAGAAGTAATGGCGTCCCACCACAGCTCTGCCTCTTCCTGAAGAAGCCAAATGCCAAGTCGGGCTTTATTGTTAGTTCCCATGCCCATACCTTCGAAGATTTTCTCGCAGGTCTTCAGCCAAGCGATAGCTTCAGTCACTGTGCCTGTGCCTGTGCCTGTGCCTGTAAAAGGTTTCCCTCCCAGATTTCGGTATCTCTTTGCCACTTTGTCCAGCTCAAAGTCTTCTGGTGCTGGTGCCTGAATAATAGGGGCCTCTGCAGCTACGGGGATATTCCCCCGTCCTCCTGCTGCATCTCCTCGGCCTCCACGGCCTCCTCTGGCTGCTGCTGCTCGTGTAGCCATCTAAGAATTCTGTATAAGCAAGAAAAGAGTCAAGCTCACAGATTTGATATTTTCCATAAATGATAAAGCAAGGAAATACAAGGAAAGATAATGATGATGTACTGATCAAATTGTTTTGCTAATCTGCTTAGCTCATTCTAGGACATTGCTAATCCTATCTCTAATGAGCTACTCGCATTAGAACACTACTGATTCTATTCTGACGAGGTGTTTAATGTGTTAGATCCCGGAACTAAGGTTAACCAAAGCTCTGATACCAACTGTGACGATCCCAAAATCCGAGGGGCGGTATTAAGGATAATCATTAGGAAATAACACATTAATCATCATAGCAGAGTACAGATAATAGCAGAAACAGTAAATAAAATAATTTTACATGGATATGACAGCGGAATCACAACATGTAGGAATATCAGAATAGCATAACGTGGGATACACTTAGTAAAAAGAAAAGGAAGTGATCAGTCATCATCGCCAGAGGCGGAATACATATACATATAGTGAGAAATACGGAAAGTAAATCAGTCTGCATCGCCAGTGGCGGAATCATAACATAAATACAGGAATGGCGGAAAATATCTAAGTCATCACTATGAAGTCAGCCTCGCCATGAGCCAAAAGTGCATGCTGTGCAGCAGTGCAGAACCAAAAACCACCTGTCACCTGTGTACTAGGCTGCCCGTGTGAAAATAAGGGCACCCGCGTTTGCAAAGTGAAACAAACAACGAGTCAGTCATGGGGACTGGTATGAGGAATCCATTTAACAGTTAAACAATAGTAATAGCAAATCATAGGACCACGCCACTTTCGCGGAACGGGTTTACTCCAGTGATTGCTAGGGCATTTAAAACAAGATAAATCCTTTTAAAGACAACGCAATGCTTTTAGAAAGAATGAAGCTATTATAAGACTCAGGTCCCATCACACAATGCAACGCAAGCCGGAGGATAGAGTTTTACCTTATAATAGCCAAATATGCTTGATACGTATAAAGCAAAGCCATTTGATATTATTACTAGTGCATATATGTTTTAAAGCAAATAGCATCATAAATATCAATCATAGGCGGCATAGCTACCATATACTATGTCACCATACTAGTACTACAATCAAGTCCGTTATTTCGTATTGGAAATTGGATTTCCGTCATGAGTCGAGGCAAGGGGCAAGCTCCTCTCCGCTTCGAGACACTCTAGCAAATGCCTCAGGATTACGCACACTGGGTAACCCCTGGATTCGGCTGGGCCGGTCCTCACTTACGTTAGAGGATTAATTATGCCTGAACACACGTTTCCCGGTCCTTACAGACCTATAATCGAGGCGCCTCGCATTCCAACAACCACAAAGGTGAAAAGTAGATATATATGTCAGGGCTGGTAAGTCACTGACACCACCATAGCTAGAAAGAAACGTCATGCTCTCCCAGCGGTCCGTATCCCGTTTTTAACTCATATCGGGGTGTGAGGCTCGCGAATCTACGAAATACACAAAGCTAGGCCACGTAAGCCTTGCTTCGATCATCATCCACAAGACTTTGCTTTGCAACAGAAGCCTTGATCACAGCATCTTGGCATGCCACATAGGCAGTCCACTCCATACGATTGATTTCCATCGATATATAACCTCTAAGCTCGTACGTCTCAGAGAAGGGCGTTAAGCAAAAGAATAAATTCTCCGCCGCCAAACAGATATATATTTAACAGAGATCAATCAGTATAGAACAAAATCCAATGTCAGACACACAGTCCATTTACAAGTCCGTCCTGGGTCTGAACGAAACCGGAGGCGTCAAATTCCTCGTATATCCGTCCAATCAACATACACGTTCAGACGGCTACTACTTCTGTCCCTTTCCGGTAGCTACTCCGGTTAGGAACCTCAGTAGCGCCCATCCAACCGATACGAAGATCGTCGGTCTTGAATCGTCTTTGCATTTTTTCAATTCGAATCGCTCGATGAATTATTTGAAATGAGGGTTAGCTCGGCCTTTTCAAATAACTCACGTCATTAGAATTTAAATCGATTCTTTATATGGTTATATTATTCGACATCCATCTTTCAGTTATTTAGTGTTATTTTCATGTCATACACATACAACCATCAAATATCAAACAATTCAAGCCCAACTGGTTTATTTGCAACCTATGTTGCTTATAATATTTTATAACGATTTTTCGCCATTTTTATTTATTTAAAAATGGCCATAATTAATTAAACGACGTTTCAGGTCGTTTCGTGTCACTGGCGCTGTTTTCCCCTTAATTTGTTTTACACATATCGGAAAATCTAACCGTTGGATCTTCACAAATTTTACATCAGTGGGAAGATATTCCCAAAGCGAACCCAACGGTTCCAGTTTCGTGAGAATCCGACGGTCGGATCTTCCACACTAGTCGTTTGAAGTTACGGTTTCAATTTACGAACTGCAGCGTCGTAATTCGATTAAATTTAATTATATTTATATATATATAAATATAATCGTTTCTGGCGCTGTTTTTCCTTAACTTTGAATTAAACATTCCAGACAATCCAACCGTTGGATTTTTACAAGGTTGGTGTCGTTGGAAAGATTATTCCAAGGCGAACCCGACGGTTGAGGTTTCGGGAAAATCCAATGGTCGGATTTCCCGTACTAGTCGTTTGAAATCACGGTTTCAAAATTCGAACTGCACGACCTCGTTTCGTTTTAATTTTATTTTTATTTATATATTTATATAAATATAGTTCATTCGATGTTTTCTATATCGTTTTCACTTCAAATATTTTTCTAACACCTTAAATTTTGGAAAAATTTCGCCATAACCTCCCCTGTACCGGGAGCGTCGGGAAATCGCAAATAGCGTCCCGGTCCTTCTAATCTCAAAAAGAAAAAGAAAAAGCCAAGCGGCTAGCCAACAGGCTCAAAAATCATCACCCAAACAAATCAGTAAATGTGTACCTATTTGTCGGGCACAAATTTTATTCCTCTTCTCTAGCCCCTTTGCTATAACCTGTTCAATAAATATGCAGGTACATATATATACAGTTCTTGTCAATTATCATTTTCTATCCAACTTCATATTTGATTTCTGTTTGGTTTAAAAACACCATTCATTCTAATGTTACATAAATAGGTGCAAATCATTTCATTAGCTAATCAATGAATGTTTCAACTCATATATGTTTATTTTGAACAAGTGGCTATTTTTAACACTTCACATTTCAACGATTTATGCATACAATAAAATGTGATTTTTATTGCAAAACAATTCATTTCAAAAACACTGTTCTTCTATATAGTTCAAGTTGGTGATAAAAATGGGATTTTTATCATAAAACAATTTCTTTTAAGACGAGATTATTTTACACAGTTCATATAGTCAATAAAAGGTGATTTTTATTATCTAACAATTTATTTCAAAATATGAATATCATTCAACACATGAATTTCTAAACAACGAATGAATAGCAATTCAACACATGAATGTTTTCTATAGTTTCTATATATAGATAAAAATGTGATTTTTATTATCGAACGGTTTATTTCAAAATATGAATATCATTCAACACATGAATTTCTAAACAACGAATGAATAGCAATTCAACACATGAATGTTTTCTATAGTTTCTATATATAGATAAAAATGTGATTTTTATTATCGAACGGTTTATTTCAAAATATGAATATCATTCAACACATGAATTTCTAAACAACGAATGAATAGCAATTCAACACATGAATGTTTTCTATAGTTTCTATATATAGATAAAAATGTGATTTTTATTATCGAACGGTTTATTTCAAAATATGAATATCATTCAACACATGAATTTCTAAACAACGAATGAATAGCAATTCAACACATGAATGTTTTCTATAGTTTCTATATATAGATAAAAATGTGATTTTTATTATCTAACAGTTTATTTCAAAATATGAATATCATTCAACACATGAATTTCTAAACAACGAATGAATAGCAATTCAACACATGAATGTTTTCTATAGTTTCTATATATAGATAAAAATGTGATTTTTATTATCTAACAGTTTATTTTAAAATAAGAATACCATTCAACACATGAATCGCATAAACAACGAATGAATATCAATTCAACACATGAATGTTTTCTATATAATGAATAAATATAGTTAAAGCATATGAAAATAATTCAAACACAAGAATATTATTCAAAATTTCGGCAGCATAACGGCAGGGTAGTTACACCGGCACCGTCCCTAGTACGACTCCTCGCTCTACCTTAAAACCTCGCGGTTTTTGACAATGGGAATCATGCATCTAATTCGCACGCAGGCGGCATGTATATATTTTTTTCATTTCCACAAACTAATCCTATGTGGTTTCAACCAAATATTTTTCAACCACAATTGGGTATTTTTCAACCACAATCAATCCATATCAATCACAAACAATCCCAAACAATCAATCAATTTCAAGCAATAAATATCGTCCATGGTTTGTGGACGAGGGGCGTATATATATATATATATATATATATATATATATATATATATATATATATATAGATATTTATATATAGCAATTCACTTTCATTTTCAACATAGATATATTTATATAAAAAGGGACTGAAGGGTGAGAAATCCTCACCAATAGCTATCCACTCACACGATTGATTTCCTTAATAGAAACTTCGCCTACTTCGCCTTGTTGTTGCTTTCGTTGACTGTATCCTCTACATAGGTAAAAATCGAATTTCACTATGTTATTCAATATATAAAGATTGCATTTTGACTTCGCTATTAAATATAAAGATTATATTTTTATTATTCTTTCAAAACTGCTTTTATAATCCTTTTTTTTCTTTTAAATAAATGCAGTTTTTATCTTTAAAATAAATGCAGTTTTTCTCTTATTAAAAATGTTGTTTTACTCTTTAAAATAAATGCAGTTTTACTCTTTATTAAAAATGCAGTTTTTTTTTTCTTTTTAAAATATGCAGTTTTTTTCCTTCTATCAAAAATGCAGTTTTTTTTCCTTTTAGAAAAATGCAGTTTTTTTCTATTCTTTTAAAAATGCAGTTTTTTTTCTCTTTTAAAAAAATGCAGTTTTTTTCCTTTTTGAAAAATGCAGTTTTTTTTCTTTTAAAAAAATGCAGTTTTTTTTTTCCTTTTTGAAAAATGCAGTTTTTTTTCTATTCTTTTAAAAATGCAGTTTTTTCTATTCTTTTAAAAACAGTTTTTTTTTCTTTTCTAAAATGCAGTTTTTAAAATCTTTTTAAAAATGCAGTTTTAACTCTTTAAAAATTCTGTTTTTATTTTCCTTTTAAAACAAACAGTTTTCACTTTTAAATTTCTGTTTTTAAAATTCTTTTATATAAAAAAAAACAGTTTCAAAACTTAAAAAAAAAAACAGTTTTATTACTTAAAATAAAAACTCAGTTTTATTTTCTTTAAAAAAAATTCTTTTTTAAAAACCTAAAACAAAAATCAGTTTTATAATTCCCTTTAAAACAGTTTTTAAATCATATAAAAAAAAACAGTTTATACATTTACTGTAAACAAAAACAAAAAGCAAAAATAAAATAAAATCAAATTAAACGCTCACCGAGCTTCGAATGGGAGGAGGAGGAAGTCGGCGGTGGCTCGTGGCGTTCGGAGGTGACGGGGTTGTCGCGGCGGTGGTTTCGGAGGTGTCGAGGGCGAGGGTTGCTCGATGGTTCGTTCGGTGGGAGGAGGAGGTTGATCGGGCGGTGGACGGCGATCTGGCGTGGGCTTCGTCGGCGGCTCGAGCGTCAGGGGGCGGCGCGATTTAGGGTTAGGTCTTTTTTTTTTTTTTTTAATGTTTCGTGAATAACTGATCGGGGGGGGGCCAATTGAAGAAGAAAAGGAGGGATGGTAGGTTTTTTTTTTTATTTATTTTATTATTTAATTATTAAATTATGCACAAGGGTTGACTTTTTACATACGATCTCGAAACGAGGTCCACCGCCTGTCGTCCATAGCATTTTACCCCCATTCCGAACACAATGGGATATGTATCGCCAGCTGGTTTGATCGTTACAATCAGTTTCTGTTGAAATTTACAATTTAAATCCTTATATTGAATTTTAAACGTACATTTCAAATTACCGGGGTCACATACTAACTAGAAAAATTCCAGAAAAATATTTTCTAGTTTCGTATGGACGATACGGTCCTAACAAAACTAGTTTCGTCGAATTCTGAGACCGTTTGAAAAATGGCCAATTTCCAGTCGATTAAATTCAATAGAAACTGGTCAAACGCGTTTTCTTTTGCCACGCTCACATATTGATTCGAAAAATTATGAAATTTGAAACCTAGCAATAGTTTGACATCCCGGACCCGACAAAAGTGGTTTCGTCGAATTCCGAGGCCATATGCAAAATATCAATTTTCAAACTGACTTACTATTTCTTAACTCTCTAATTTATTGAAATATTCTATATTTTATGGGAATAGGCTATTTTAATCATTCAAATTTCTTGTTAATAACCGAATTTAAAAATTTTAAACTGGTTCACATTTTCCGGGTTATTACAATAAACATTTATGAAACAAAGACATTTTTATAAAAAGAACATTTATGCAATGAATAGATTTTATAAAAGGAATCATTTGTAAAATGAATAGAATTTTATAAAAGGGATTATTTATAAAATTGAATAGACATTATAAAATGGGATTGACAAGACATCAAAGAACAACGAGAAGATGAATTCAAAGTAGAATTTAATCTGTTTTAAATAGATAAATGAAAACGATTAATTTATAAATAATATTTTGTAAATGAAATAAAATATTTATCATTTGATAAATGGAATATATAAGTACGAACTTATATAGAGAAGCAGAAATCGGTTTTAACACCGATATTTTAAACGGGATATTAGTTAAATACGAAATCAAACTTAATGAATGATATAAAAGAAATATTATTCCCGTTTGATGTGAATAATAGTTTTAAGTAAAGATGTTGCAAATAAAAACATTTGTAAAGGAAACTGGGTTTTTGAAATAGGAATTCAAACAGAAATGAAATTCCGAATGATTAGAAATGAATAACTTGTTTAATAATAAAAACAAGTAGTCTGATTTATAAACAAAGTTTATAAATGAATTAAAAATATAATTATCAGTGGATAATTAAGATTTGCAAATTCAACTGTGAATATAAAATGGAAAAATTGGAAGTTTTAAAAAGAAGATGATAAAATCCATTTCGATGTTCGAAATGTAAAAAGGATTTAAAACAAAATCCGGAAAGATGTGTAATTAGCATTCGACTAGAAACTTATAATTATAATCGAATATAAGTTATTCGACGAGATTTAATCGTATATAAGTTATTCGACGAGAGTTAATCATATATAAGTTATTCGATGAGAGTTAATCGAATATAGTATATTCGAAAAAGAGATATTATCAAATATAGTTTATTTGAAAGAGAGATAATCGAATATAGTTTATTCGAAAGAGTTATTGAATATAGTTATTCGTCAGAGAATTATCAAAAAGAGATTATTTGAGAGAGAATTATGCATTGGGATTCGACTATATCGAATGTAGGAAGGTTTATTTACTTTCTGGTTTTTAAATAAAGATTTATTTATTAAATAAATCATTTATTTATTTATTCAAATTAAGAAATAAAAGTTATTTTAAAGTTAATTAATTCAAAAGTAGGGATTTTAATGTTATTGTTAAAATCAAATGATTTCTGTAAAAGAAGTGGATTCATAAATAGAATATGAGGGTTACGTAAGGAAGTTTGTTTAAGATTTAAAACGTGAACTTTGTCTATTTCGAGGTTAGAAATATTGTTCAGTTAAGGTTTGAGAGGTAGTTATACCCCAATTTGATTGACTCCATTTTTAACTGAGGATGGGTTAAAGTTTGAAAGTGAAGGTTAGTTAATTGAATTTAGTTAATGAGTGTTAATGGTTCGAGTCAGCGTAGCGCTGTTTTATTTAAACATCTGTTTAAATCCAAATGAAGGAGTTTGAAAATATTTTCCAAATAAGAATCAAAAATGGTTTCTAACATAGGAAATAAGAAATGGAAGCAAATATGGAAATGTTTTCAAATGATTAATAACGTATATTTTCTAATATAGAAAATAAGGATTTACGAATATATAGGAATGGGAAATCAGGAAATGAATAAATAAATGATAAATTAATTAAAAAGAGGATCAATTTTGATTGATGATTTGCTTGGTAAGATTTCCATTTGGAAATACAACCGTTGTTTGCACATTTATTTTCCTTTGATAGTTAAATCACCGACTATTAAAGATTTTTGACCATTTCCATTGTCAATATGGAGAGGCCGGAATCAGATTTATTATCTGAAAACCACTTCGTATGGGCATTAGCGTTGCGAATCAAATATGATGATGATAATTGAAGACGGGGTTGTGGAAGGGCTGTTCTGGTGATCCTAGATAAAAATTGCCTAAGATGGATTTACAGAATAGTGCCTTCGGTTTGTCCAGACCCAGGACAACGTGTATGGATGAATGTCTGACAGAGTATATCTAATGGATCACGTAAGTTGATCGCTTCAGACGTATCCACGTTTGGTGGTGGAGGAATTCGTTTCTCTTAGTTTTATACCCGTGATATTTTTGGGGAAATCAATTTGTGATTTGGCAGGTATGACGATGTGGCATTCAAAGTAAATTTGAGGTGTGATCTATCAAAAGATACGTTATGACCTCAAGCCTCATCAACCAGGAAATGAAAAAAATCGAGCAGACAGCATGGCTAAGTGGGTCTCCCTCATTAGGGTGTATTGTCACCATCTAAAGAATATTCACACTTGTTACTTCTTTTTGCTTCTGTATCTCCCGGGAGAAGGTTATGTTGCTAGCAACCGTAGGTGACAATATATTCGATACACTTAAGAGAAATGAGTGGTCGGTCATGTGTGGGCCTGGGTGCAAGACTTCTTGTTGAACTCAGTGTATTCCTCTCTAGAGATACACTATCGGAAGGTGGTCCCATACCTTGTCATAGTTGGAATCCAATCTCCAATAAGCGTCTGTGGTTTTGATTGTATACTATATATTTGTGGAGCGTGAGATGCAAGCGTTCTGCTAGATTGTATTTACTTATGATTAGACACTATTATAATATCAGAAAAGTATTGATTTTGAAAATGTTTTGGGTTATCGTAAGGTAAAAACCATCCGTGTTTATGTGTGGATCGGTCTTACGATTATCATTTCTTTGAAAAGAATTTTTGAAAAGTTAAACCAAATGGTTCGAGTTTACTCACACCAGTCCCATGACTGACTCAGAGTTTATTTTGTTTTGTTTTCCCTAAACTGTTGGGTGCCCAATTTTGTACGGGCAGTCAAGTAGTCAGGATTTATAGATACACTAGATGGAGCTTGGAGCAGGAGGCTTCAGCAGCATTTTATATCTATTGTTTCTTTCCGCTGTAATGTAAGTATTGTACTCTAATACACAAATACAGACTTGTGTTTCAATGTTATTTTGTATACTATATTTTATTCGTTCCGCTGTGAGATTCGTGTTACTCTGATGTTGTTGTGTTCTTCTTCTATTCTAATAGTTCTACCTTATCTATTCTCACCCTCTAACTTCTTTCTATTAACTATCCGGTATTTCCGATGCTTGGATAGTCGACATTGGTATTTGTGATGATTTTCAGGGTCGAAAATCCCTAGGTCGTTACAGTGGTATCAGAGCTGAAGGTTAACTGATTACCTTGGCTCTGTGGCATAGCTCAGTAGAGATGGGGTTAGTAATACCCTAGATTGAGTTGAGTGTATATGAATGAGCGCATATTTGTTATTTAATATAAAATTGTTTATATTGTGTAGATTTATTGATTGAGTTGTTTATGGGCTCTGATCGATCAGTTTGATCCATTATATCGATAGGAGCTTATAAACACTCGAATACGATGAACCGACACAGTACGATTTGAAAAGAGGGTAAATGAAATAATTTTACCCAAATTATATTTTGATATAAACATACTATAAATATTTGAAGTATTATAGTATATTGGATGTGTTGATTGTGATTATAATCGAATAAGATTATAAAATGTGAAATGGTTATGTAAATAGCCAATCAGAATTCATATAAGTGAAATATGTGAAATCAGATGAACTAAATCTGAATTTTAAATCAGAATTGGAATTAAAACCCTAGAAGGTTATAAAAGTGTTTGTAAATGAATCTGGGTTAAATATATATGAATTTTAAAATCCTGTGAGATTTTAAATTTGTTACAAGCATTGAAAAGGATATTTTGAAATGGATTTCAAAACGAAAGTGTTTAGAAATGGTTTTGAAAGTGATATATTATTGAACTCACTTCGATAGCTGGAAAATAGATTCCGACGATGAT
The DNA here is from genome assembly GCA_030737875.1 of Allium sativum. Classification (NCBI taxonomy): domain Eukaryota; kingdom Viridiplantae; phylum Streptophyta; class Magnoliopsida; order Asparagales; family Amaryllidaceae; genus Allium; species Allium sativum. The sequence continues at coordinate 991,657,572 of CM060910.1, read as the reverse complement.
CATGACATCATCGGTGTTCATTTTCGAGTTGTAAGTGATGGATTACTACCAATTTTTCTTTTTTTTAAATTGTTTTGAGAAAACAAGTTGTTTTGATATTCCAAAATGAACATTTTGATTTTTGGAAAAGGCTAAGTTGTCTAAAAACTCCCAGAAACAGATTATTTGAATTAAAACAAAATAAAGTAGAATTTGTAAAAGCCAATAGAAATTGAAAATTTAATTAAAGCCAGTTAAGTGGTAATTGAAATTGAATTGAAATAGAATGATATCGAGTAAAATTGGACTATGAGACAGGAATCTGGAATTACGTTAAAGTGATAAATTAAGAATTGGAATCAAGAATGGAACTTGAGTTGAAATGAAATTTGGTTTGGATATAAGCGAATAGATGTGTTGAACATATATTGATTGGAAATTGGTTGAGTTGCCATTGGTAAATCTTGAATTGATAGCAGGTGAAAGTGATAAAGTTGATATGCCCGACAAAAAGGTACATGTTTACTTTTACATGAGTTTGGTGATTTATGAGCCTATTTGGCAAGCCGTTTGGCTATTTGATTTTTCTTTTGGGTTAGAGAAGGCCTAGAGAGGCGAGTTGTAGTTGTAACAATTGAGCCGCACAAAGGAGGTGCTGGCAAAAATATTCGAAACTTTCGGGTGTTAGAAAATTTTCAGAATTTTTGAAAGTTTTCGTTAATAGAAATGAATAAATATTTAATTTGAATTAATTGGTACAGTGAAATTTAAATAAATAAGTAAACAAATAATTTTTAACCCAGTAAATAGGGTATGTTTTCTCAATTTCGAGGACGAAATTATTTTAAGTGGGGAAGAATGTAATGTCCCGTATTTTTATGGTGTAATAATTAATTAATTTAATTATGTAAATAGTGATTTATAGACTTAAATGGTTATTTAATTAAATAATATTGAATATTTAATTAATATTTATAATAGAAAAATATATTATAATTCCGAAATAGTCAAAATTAGCTAAATTCACAATACAGTGTGAATTGGATCATATATAAGGTATAATTCAGTTTAGAGTTGGATAAGAATAGCGAATATATTATTCAATCGACATTAAAACATATAAATTATAATTTAATTATAGTCGAGCCCGTGACATCGCAGCAGTTCGTTATTTGTTGATTCGAACTTTAATTGAATATACAGAATTCGTTTTAAGCAGGATTTCTGTGAAACAAGAAACGTTCGGAGCTGGTGAAGTATATTTTTCTAATAAAAGAGAAAAATCGAGGTTTCGTCGTGTAGATTGCGAGTTATGTCCAAATCAAAATTGAAAATAGTCTCTATGGAATTCGTTTATATTATAATGATTTATTTATATTATAAAAGAATTTTAATATAATTCGAATAGCGATATAAAATGATTTTTTTTAAATATCGAGTTATAAATCCAAACTGGTTTATTTTAGAGTAGTACAATATTCTATGTGAATATATACAATAATATTTAATTATTTTTATTTAATTAAATTGTTTTTAAATGTATTAATATTTAAATTAGTCTATTTAGTGATCAAGAAAATAGCGATTTTTCAAATGACCTCCAAATTCAACGAAACCAATTTTGTTGGATCCGTAATGTTAAATAATTATTAGATTCCAACTTTCGTGATTTTTGGAGTCAGTATATGGCCGTGACAAATTTTAATGTGGAAAACAGTCGATATTTTGAGGTTAAAAATAAGCTATGTGAGAAAACGGAGTTGGAATTCAATATAACAAGTTCCTTTGGGTCTGTAATGTAAAACTCTAGCAGCATGTCAATTTCCATGAATTTTGGATATTTTATGCGATCACACGGATTTTTAGAAGACGTAAAAATGAGCTTTTGATTATAAAAAATATATAAAATATTAATAAAATAAAAAGCTACCTATAAATAATCCTAACCCTTTCTAACCCTAATCACATTTTTCCTCTGGTCTAAACCAACGCCGCCTCCAGAAACAAATTTTCACAATAAACCCTCTTCTTTGAAAAATCACTACAAATCAAAACAAATGATAAAAATTCTAAACTTCATATATTTGTGATTGTTATTCAATGCTCTTTGATTCTATAAATAATTTGTTGGATTCAGTGGTGTTTGCCGACGGCGGAAAACTGTACAGTGCACGATTTTCTAGCTAGGGTTGGAGTTTTCGGTCGATACAAGCATCGATGCTCGTTTTAAGTATTATTTTTGGGTTCAGGAGGTTGAATAGCATGTTGTGTGAAGTTTTTGGGGGTATTTGGTTCCAAGGGTTGTCGCACCATGGACAGTAAAGCGATGGAGGAGGCTGAGAATGGGATTTTTCCTAGGGGTGCGAGTGTGGATCGAAGGTGATGGGTCTGTGGAGTTTTCGAAGAGAAGTTCGTCGGTGTTTTTGGTTTTTAATTTGGTTGAGAGATGGAGGAGATTTGGATCGGTGAAATGGAGGAGGACGGGTTGGAGCTTGCTGTGTTTCAGCATTAGGGAAGAAAGGGAGCGGTTTGGGCTATTGGGTGATTGGGTATTGGGTTGACATGTTAAAAGGGTAAAGCCCATTTAAATTATAAACCCATGTTTTAGTTATATAAAATGTACACTAACTTTAAAATATCATAATTTTGTCATACGAAATCGAAATTCAGCGAAACTGGTCGCGTTGGAATCGTATGGACGCATGCTTCACAATGAAACTAGTTTGGATTGATTTGGAGCTTGTCTCAATTTATAGAAAAATAAAACGCCTGAACCAGTTCGAAGATCGAATATCGTTAATTAACGATAATCGACAAAGGTGAGTAAAACTCACTAACTCTATCTAATTTATATTTTTATAAATAAAATCTAGTACTGATAAATAATGATTGACTGTTGTGTGATGATTGGTTGGTTGAATTGTTGTTTGATTGGTTGAAATTACAGATAACGATAAATACACATATCATTAAACAACATTGATTATGTTTATTAGAATATTATATGTTGAACTGAAATTGATATGAATTATACTGTGTAACATATGTGGATGCAGGGAAACAGGTCTGAGGGATCCAACTGGATTCCTCAACATTTATTTTATTATTTTTCATATATTGTGTTATATGATGTGATATGCAATATGTTGCTGATTTTGTATGTTTGAATGATACCGATCATTGTTATATGGTACGATAAATACTACAAGAAGTACTGGAATGTGAAAAGAGAATTTTTACAGTGTAGATTGAAAATAAAATATTTATATAAAATAAATAGACATTTTAAAATGAATAGATTGTATAAAAAGGACATTTATGCAATGAACAGACTGTATGGAAAGAAATATTTTAAAATGAATAGATTGTATATAAAGAAAACATTTATATAAAATGAAAAGATCTTAGAAAAGAGAACATTTATACAATGAAAAATACTTTATAAAACGAATATTTATGAAACGGAGATATTTTTATAAAATGAACAATTATGAAACGAAGACATTTTTATAAAATGAACATTTATGAAACGAAGACATTTTTATACAATGAACATTTATGGAACGAAGACATTTTTATTAAAGGAACATTTATGCAATGAATAGATTCTATAAAAGGAATCATTTGTAAAATGAATAGAATTTTATTAAAGGAATTATTTATAAAATAGAATATACATTATAAAAGGGATTGACAAGATATCAAAGAACAACGAAAAGATGAATTCAAAGTAGAATTTAATCTGTTTTAAACAGATAAATGAAAGCGATTAATTTATAAATAATATTTTATAAATGAAATAGAATATTTATCATTTGATAAATGGAATATATAAGTATGAACTTATATAGAGAAGCAGAAATCGGTTTTAACACCGATATTTTAAATGGGATATTAGTTAAATACGAAATCAAACTTAATGAATGATATAAAAGAAATATTATTCATGTAACGACCCAGATTTTTATGTGGTTTGAATGTGAATATTTAAATTTGGGTTTAAATATTTTAATTTAAGTATTAATGGATTATTAAAGATCGAATTCGGCGATTAAACGTTTATATTCATACTTGAAATAAAACGAGCTCGTAACAGCGCGACAGTTCGCAATATTGAATTTTGAACTTCAATTGAATATACAGAATCCGTTGTAAGTCGGAATTCTGTGAAACAAGAAACATTGGAATCCTTTTGATTTTTATTTTCTAATGGGAGAGAAAAATCGAGATTTTGGCTTATTTGTTGTGAGATAAGTCCAAATCAAAATTTAAAATAGTCGCCGTGGAATCGTTTATAAGCCATAATGATAATGTAAATATAATTAAATATCTGTTTCGAATTTAGACAAGATTCTTTTGAGACGTAAGTATAATTTAATTTTTAGAATTTTACTATAATTTTTATTTCGCAAAATAAGAAACTTTTTATTTGGAGTATTTTGCACCCTATATCAGTATTCTGGGATTTCACAATATGAGTTAACCTACCGATATTATTATATTTTTAGGATCTTGACATATCGTTGGACACAATCATATTTTTATTTTTGTCCGTGGCCGTCTGTACGTTAATGGAATTCTATGTAACAGGGTACCAAATACACGGTAGACTACCCTATAACCAACATGGTAGAACGCGGCCATATATGCATTATTTTACCTGCATGCTTAACACTAAAGGAAGAATAAATGTACACATACCGTACCCAGGACCTTCAAAGCCTAACCTAAGCAAGTGACATGCCCCATGTGTTATCTTTTCAGCACGTACCTGGGGAAGAGCCTAAGAATTTAAGCCACACATGCCTAAACTAGTACTTCCCTTCTATACCCATGCACTCTTTGCCCTTAAGTAATGCAACCACGTGAATTCCCTGTAAGGCCTACACTGCACACAAAAAGTAAACTGATGCAGGATGGAAAAAAATAGTGCACAGCTAACCTACGCGCGCAAAATACTATCTCTACATGAGTGTTCTAATCAACACAGTGAATCATACACAACAATTTCACGTAGAACATCAGTCCCCATATATTGAAATGAAAATGTACAGCCCTCCCACATTCTACCTTTTAACTGCCTCAAGTCTACATAAATACACCCATCACCATCAACTTGAATCACACAATTGGAGAAGACAGCCTAACCCAAAATCTCGCACAGTCTATCCTCTTCTCCTACACAGCTACCCCCACTGATTGAAATAACCCATCACTGAAATACACAGCCTACCTCATACATGTTTTCACTATCGCATCATGTAGCGGTGTGTTCTCTTTTCAAGTGATGATGAGTTTCATCCTACCTATACTGTGTTTTTAAATGCACACCCTAGCTTGTACAACTGGTGAAAGACATTGATCTCATATATAATATCTCGCTTCTCTATATATAGTCACACTGACTGACATTTGGTTTCACTTCTTCCCTGTGTAACTAAGCCGAAATATTTCCAGTAACTAAAAACATGCATGGCAGCCACCCAATGCAAATACAAAGTAAAAACTGAAAGCCACCATCGTTTCAAATTACGTTTGCTCTCGACAACAGGAAGGGATGAACGGGCTGTGTTCTCTGGGATTTGGGTGACGTGTTTTCATTCGGGTGACGAGGGGACTGGAGGAGTAATATGGGGGCAGCGTATGGGGGAGAGGAGCTGGGAGTTAGATTTGTTTCCAGAAAAAAGAAAAAAAAAAGAAAAAAGGAAAAGCGGTTTATATAAAAGTAGAAGAGGAGTTGAATATGTTGGAGCAGAATGCGTTTTCGGTGGGGGAGGAGGATATAACATGGAAGAGGAAGACAGTTGAAAATGGGGCGGATTCTTTGTTTGAAGGCAATGGGGCCGGTAGATTGTAAACGAGAATTGCATCAAGAAAAAAAAATTAAGAGGGAAGAACAAACGAAAGTGGATGGAGGAGCAGCTGGCAAGTATAGTTTCGGCCATGGCATGTAAACAGGGAAGCGCACTGTAAAAGAAGAATAGAAGGAAACGGAGAAACCCAATGCGGGTTACTGAGTTGGAAATAAAAGAATAGTGGATGGGTTTAGGGAAGGTGGACCTTGGGCAAGAATTTTATAAAAAAAAAAGAAAAAAGAAAAAAAAGTGGAAAAGTGAAAATGGTGAGGCAATGAGAAAAGAACGGCTGGTCAAGGAAGAAATAGGAGCATATCTGAATTTTAGTGTGGACGCAGGCTGGATTATATTGGGTGAGCCCGATGAGTTTTAGGTTTACGTTTAAATTAATTTAATTATTTTATAATCGTATTTATATCATAGCTTAATCATACATGATCATAATCAAGAACCGTCGGTCTGGTTGGAACCGTATGACCAGAGGCTATGAGATGGAGCGTATTTGGTAAACACATGGAGCAACCGTAATTTTTAATTAAATTGAACGGCTGTTTAATTTGATTAAAAACGAGCGATTAATCGACGAATAAAACCAAGGTGAGTTAAACTAACTTAGTTTCCCACTTATATTTATTATAAGCTGGGTTTAATATTTGTTTGCTATGTTTGCTAAATATTAGTTGATTTGATGATTGTTTGGATGGTTGTTAGATATTGTTATACCGATTATTTAAATTAAACGTTGTTTAATTTATGTGAAACAGAATCTTTATTTTTTTTACGATGATTTCCGAACAAGGTAACTTACCTTTTGGTTACGTTTATAATATATAAACATATTTAAATTAAACTGATGCTTGAATTATAAATATTGGTTGACCACTATCAATTGAATGGATTATTTACTTGCGCATGATTATCACATGAACTGTTTAACCGATATGATTTTATTATTGATTTGATTATGGGGTGTTGAATATGAATTCAACATTTCTTTGTTATTAGCCAATGAGTAATATGGGTTAAGGAGTTTATAGCAGATGGCCAAAATACGAACTGTTATTATGAAGAAAGGTTTACCGTTAGGTAAATCCACAGAAATGGAGTCATGAAACTTATTTATAACTGAATATATTCTCAAATATATTATTTTAATTGGGATTTAAAAAGGAAATAAACCAACCATATATACAATGAATCATTTTATTGACTAATCACCATTTTTGATACCAAAATCTATCTGTGTGCGAAGCACGTGCTTCAACTCAACAATTGAGTGATGCTTATATGTACAAGATTGATAAGCAAGTGAGCGGATATTAATGTGATGTTTAATAACCGAGGTTAATTGTTTTAAGAAACAATTTAAAATGAGATTTATATTGATTTGATTATTATTTTTAATAATCAAATGAAATTATTTAAAATTTATTTAATTTGAAACTAATTTAAATGGAAAGATGAACTGAGGTTGGATTAATGAATTAATCATGTGTAGAGTGGAATAAGTCAACTGTGTTACTCGAAATTAAATTTATTTAATTAATTATTAATGAAAATGGTTAATGGATAATTAAACCATTTTAAAATGTTGATATTTGTTGAATGATAATCAAAGTGATATCTTGGGATTGAAAATGTATAAATGAAGGGTTATGGGGTTTTAAACCATTGTTTATAGTAAAGTGATATTTTTAAGCAAGTTTATATAAATAATAAGACATAAGTTTAATTCGAAGTTTAAATTAAAATCCTAACTGAGGTTACTTTGGACGGAGTTATAAAACCAAGATTTATTGGAACGAGATATTAGAAATGACGTATGAATGGAACGAAAATTGAAATCCAAGTTAAATTTAAATGGTTATGCGAATTGAGTTATAATGGTAAGATACAAATTCGCTATATTAAACAGGAGATGATGTTTCATTAAGAGACAAATAAAATGAGATTTGTTTTGATATTGGTAATGAATATGGGTTTTGCTATTACAACTGATATTTATCTTAAGAAAAGATGTTGGTCAAGGTCTGAGATGTAATTAAAATACCCCAACTTGAACGACATCAGGATTATCGAAGGATGATATTAGTTGTAATAGTGGTGGTGTTAAAAGTAATTTATTTTGAGAAATGATAATGTAACATTATTTGAAGATTTAGGGTATATATAAGGATTCCAAAATAAAAGGGAATAAAGAGGGGGATTAAAATATGAAATCGTATTTCCATAATAAAGAAATAAAAGAGGCTTGCGAAACATAATGATATTTTGGAAATAAGAAGATGAGATTTGGAATGGATTTATTCTGAAAAGGAAAGTGATGATTATAGTATTAAAATAACGAAACTTAGAAAGATATCGTAATAATTGGTTACAATGATAAGTTGAATCTATTTTCCAAATGATAGATAATAAATAACAAATGTTTTGAATGATATTAAATGATAGAATCTTAAGATATTTTTCCAAGTATAAAATAACTTAAGGATATTAACATATTAAATTGATGTACTATTTTTAATGCCCAAGTGACGCTGCATGTTGGACCAGTGGATTTATTTTATTTTTTTGTTTATTTTGATAGTTAAATAACCGACTATCAAAATCATACCCAACCCGTTGTGATACGGAAAGACCGGGATCGAATTTATATTCGAAAACCATTCCGAATCAGCAACTTCGTAAACAAAGAAGATATCTGATGCTGATCGAGATGGATCAATTGAAGACTGTAAATCTTCATGAATGGAAGGACTATTGTTGGATTTCTCTAGCTGATCCCTAGAGATATTTTGCTAATGACTCTGTCAGGATTGAAATCTACGGATTGCAAGGACTACTCGCTACTTATCTATAGGGTGATTCCTAGGATGGTGTAGGAGGCTACCTTCGGTTCATCCTGTTCCTAGATGACATGTATGGACAAACTGAATGGTGGCCAGATATTCCAAAAGTCGAGTATAACCTCAAGCCTCATCAACCGGGAAATGACAAAAATCGAGCAGGCAGCATGGCTATGTGGGTCGCTCCCATTAGGGTGTATAATCACCTATCTAGAGAAAATTCATTTCCTTCTTTAATCTACTTCGACGCTGTCCCTTTTCGGGAAACAGTGGTTTGAGTCCAACCGTTGGTGATATACATTCGATACACTCAAGCGAAATGAGTGGTCGGTCATGTGTGGGCCGGGTTGCAAGATGTTCTTGTTGAACCCAGTGTATTCGTCTTTAGAGATAAACTATCGGCAGGTGGTCCCATACCTTGTCATAGTCGGAATCCAATCTCCAGTAAGCGCCCGCGGTTGTGAAGACCCGTAACTTCCCCGGTAAGGAAAGAGTGGATACTACGAGAACAACACACAAAAGAACGCAGATAGAAGAACATTTCATTGTATATTACAACAACTCCATCAGAATACAAGAATATACAGAGTAAGAATAAATATTACACAGAAAATATCAGAGATTTAAATTACATTTAAATACATCGCAACGGAAAAATAATACAATACACAACTAGAAGTAATACACGGATACAGAGCTTTCCGAGTATCGTTCCAGCTGTAAATCAGGATCCTGTGAATATAAATCTGCAAAACCAAAACTACTAGCTACCCGTGTCAAAATAAGGGCACCCAGAGTTTAGGTTAAAATAATAAACCCTAGGTCAGTCATGTGACTGGTGTGAGAACTAAAATAGTTATTTATCTTTATTTTAAAGTTAGGTAAATCAAGGGACCACGCCGTATAACACGGAACGGGTTTCCTCCCAAGAACACCAGTGCATAAAACAAACAGCGCTATGCTAAATAAAGAACAATGAAGCTATTATAAGACCCATGTCCCATCACACAGGGTTTTTACCTTATAATAGCCAAAGAATGCTTGATATGCTAAATTTCATGTTTTAATTCTTAATCAGACTCCAACCGTAAATTAGTAAGAGAACGATTCCTTAAGTATTAACCCCGAAGGTCGAAACCAACATCAGACCAATACCCAGGAAATCACCCATCTTAGCTCGTTTCCAGTTAGTTTCTGATTTTATATACAATCATAAATCTCAATCATAGGCGGCATGAATGTCCCATACCACTATGTCGTCATATATAGGTATACAATCAAAACCGCAAAATGTCGTATTGGAAGTTGGGTTATCATTTATGGTATGAACCGAGGCTAGGGATCATCCTCACCGATTCGAGACTGTCTAGCCCGAGTCTCAGGACCCAGACTCAGGTGGGCCCTTAGATCGTCAGGGTCGGTCCACCGATGTGGATTATAATCCCTGAACACTGCGTTTCCCCGCCCTATGGGGAGTAAATGAGCCAACAAATGACTCCATCGGCTTCACATAGTCACCAATATATCCGAGGCGCCTCGCAACAGCAACGACCACATAAGTCAAACTCGTCAGGGCGTGTAAAACCACTGACGCCACTTCTAACTAGAAAGAAACGCATGTCCTCCCTGATGTCCGTCTCCCTTTTTGGTTCATACCAGGTGTGAAACTCGCGAATTAAACGTTACACAAAGCTATGCCACAAAGGACGTGCTTTGATCATCAACCACAAGATTTTGCTTTTCAACAGAAGCCTTGATCATTTGCCACTTAGGCATGCCACACAAGCAATTCACTCTATGCATTTGATATCCATCAGTATATAACTCCTGAGCTCGTACGTCTCAGAGAAGGGCGTTAAGCAAGAGAATAAATTCTCCTCCGCCAAACAGATATATATTTAATAGAAATCAATCACACAGAATAAAATCCAATGTCAGACACATAGTCCATTTACAAGTTTGTTCTGGGTCTGAACGAAATCGGAGGCACCTAGTACCCCGCATATCCATCGATCTCCAAGTACGTCTGGACGATCACCAACTGATTCCCTCCTCTTGGGTGTACGGACCAATCAAGATCATCAATAATTATCCAAAAGACGTGAAGACCACCATCTTCATCTTCGACTAATCGTCGAATCAGTTATTCAAAATGGGATAAACCCGGTCTTTCTGAATAACTAGCGTATATAATAAACAAGTGTTACACAAACACAACATACGCCTCATTCCAATTCATCAGTCACTAACCGTAAATTAGCAAGAGAATAATTCCCCTAATATTAACCCCGAAGGCCGAAACCAACATCAGATCAGTACCCAGGAAACCATTCTTCTTAGCAACCTACAGTTAGTTTCTAAATTTCACATTCTTAGTGATAGGTTCCCATTAATTTTATCAAAGATAAATTCTTTTAAATTTATTCTTTAATCTTCCTTTGAATATCACTTCAAACTAGTCGGGATTAGCGAACCGCACCGAAGTAACCATTTATTTTATTTCCCAATCCCAACCTATTCATCCCATGAAGTAAAACTGGTCATACTTCATATCTAACACCACGGTGTTATCGGTAAATTCAATTACAATTTCACGTTCAAATCTAATTAAAGATTTAACTATCGTTTGGAGCAAAATTGGTGATACTTCATTCTCGATCTTTTCAATCTAATTAAAGATTCATTAAAACTCCACTTAGTTTTAATCTTTAACTGGGTTAAAGAACCGATGTCATTTAAAACACGGTTCACGATAAACCCCCAAAATCACATCACATTTCAATCAGTCCCTAACCGTAAAATAGCAAGTGAGTGATTCCCTAAGTATTAACTCCGAACGCTGAAACCAACATCAGATCAATACCCCAGAAACCATTCAACTTAACTAATCCCCAGTGAGTTTCTGATTTTCTTAACTCCATTGGGTCTAAGAACAGTATTATTGAAGATACCGTTCACGACAACCCAAAATCACATTCCATTAATTATCGGGTTAAAGAACAAGTGTTATTTAAAACACCGTTCACAATAAACCCAAAAATCAATCCAAATTCAATTCCAATTAAATACCATTTAATTGGTACACTTCATTAAATCTAAATAAAAAGATTTAATCTTTTTCTCAACTGGGTTTAAGAACAGTGTTAATGAAGACACCATTCACGACAAACCCAAATCACATTTGATATTAAATACAAGGCTCTGAATAGAAAATATATCGGCTTATATTCAATATCAAATTCTACGACCAACAAATATCGTATTGGAAATAACGATATAAATATATCTTTCAAATTTCCATAACAATATCTATATAATCACGAAATCCAACATCAAAATATTCCAAAGACAATTTCGATTCAAATCCATTCTAATTCAATTATTGGAAATTCTGGTTTCTTTTAAAACCATTTCAAATCCAAATTATTTATTTAAAAATAAATAAATTATTATTATAATTAAAAATTAATTATTTTCGATAAAAATCTATTTTTATCCTTTCAAATATGGAGTTTTTCACCCTAATTCTTCACAAATCATTTCTAATCATTTTACACAAATTATTACTATTTTTAATAATTTTATCAAGGCCCGTAAAGTCGATTTCCATCAACGGCCATCGAACTGCACTTACAACGACCTTTACCAAATTTGATTTGGACATAATTCCAAATCCAACTGTTAGATTTCAAATCTCTAACATTCGTTAGAAAGCTCTTTTCGATACGAACCCCAACGGTTCTGGTTTTAGGAGAATCCGACGGTCGGATCTCCCGCAATATCCATTCGAAGTCAATGGTCGAAATTCGCGAACTGCCGCTGCGCTGTGCGTTCTATTCAGGCCATTATAATATATGTATTATATATATTTCGTCGATTACCTTTTAAAACGTATTTTATAAATCGTTTAAATTTCATTTTCAACACGATTTCAACTTCCTTTTCAAATTCAAATCAAAACTGAATTTTCCAATATAAATTCGTTTTAAATTCATTTCAAATCGATTTCAATTCAAATTGATTTCAATTCAATTCGAATTTCAAATCGTTTCAGTTTAATTCGAATTTCAATTTAATTCGAATTTCAAATCATTTCAATTTAATTCGAATTTCAATTCATTTCGATTTAATTCGAATTTCAATTCTTTTCAATTTAACTCGAATTTTAATTCTTTTCAATTTAATTCGAATTTCCAATCTATTTACAAATTAATTCGAATTTCAATTCATTTCAAATTAGTTCGAATTTCAAATCATTTAAAATTAATTCGAATTTCAATTTAATTCGAATTTCAATTCATTTCAATTTAATTCGAATTTTGAAATCACTTTCAATATTCATTGAAAAATGAATTAAATCGATATAAATATCGTTCACGTCAAAATGGCGTCAATCTAATCAACACGGCTTCATATATTTCTATATTCAAATATTCTATTTCAAATATTTCTATTCAAATATTTCTTTTTCAAATATTCTATTTCAAAACTGGAATGAGGCCCAATCAATTACCATAGATTTTATTTCTATGGATTTCCAAACAACGCATGTATATATCAACAATGACAAATAATCAACCATCGTCCAAAGTGCATTCTACACTGTATAAGCATCAAATATAAATATTCAACGCTTATAACAGTCTGTCAATCAATCGATCGACATACAACTAATTATTGGGATTAGTGTATGTCATATATCACCCCAATACCTGTGTGGGGTTTCAAACAATCAAACACAGATTTTATTTGTGCAGTTGGACAATGTGTAAAATTTATCATCCCAATCAATATCAGTCAAATGTGTGTATACAAACAAATCGTTCGATTTGTTTATATTAATTTATTTCATTTCATATACACGTTAAAAATTCTATTTTTAACTATAAAAATATTTTTTTTATTTCATTCCACATCACACAATCAACTACACATCAAAATCAAACAAAAAAACAAACAAGCCGTCCATGGTCTGTGGACGACGGGTGTCGGGTGCTACTAAACACCGTCTACATCCTAGTATATATTTATAACTAGAAAAGAAAATTTAAAGTGAGAAGTTCTCACCTTGGGGTTCCACTCCGCCATTCTTTATTTCTGAACGATTTGGATTCGTATTCGTTTCCAGTCGGTTCCATCGCAATCTGTTTCAAATGATTTTATATTAAACATCACATTTTTATTTCAACGACGATCATTACATTCTAAAAATCACACATTTTAACACTATGCTATTATATAAATTTCTGAAAATAAAACAAAGTATATTTATATTTTAAAATTTCATTTTCAAATTACATTTTTAAACCACTTTACATGTATTAAAAATCCTATCATTAACCAATGCCATATATATATATTAAAAATTCATTTTTTTTACCTTTGTTATTTCTATAAAAATTTACATTTTTATAACACTTTATATTTTCTATTTTATTTAAAACAATGCAATTTATGAAATCATATTTCTATTTACCATGCTATTATATAAATTTAAAACCATGTTATCATATAAATTTAAAACCATGCCAATTTTATAAATTTAAAACCATGTCAATTTTATTTCTAAGGTAATGCCAATTTTATTTTCAAAAAGGAATGCTATTTTTATTTTCTTAAAAACTGTATTATATATATATATATATATTTTATTTTTAAAACCATATTTGCTATTTTATTTTTAAACAATGCTAATGTAAATAAATAAAACCACCTTCCTCTGTTTAAAGTTAATCCCTTTCTTCACGTCTTCTCTCTGTACAAATGAACCCGTCCATCCCTTACTGTTGAATACCCATCATTCAACCCTTACTTCTTGCTTAGGGTTAACGATTTCTGCCATCCCCGAGCCTGCAACTTTAATCAGACAGTGCCACGCCGTCGTCCATCCCAGTCGCCACCCCCGGCCAGAGCAGCGACGAACTCGGTCGCCCTAGGCGCCGTGAAAACCAAGGCGATGTCGGCCCGTTTGAACTCCGATTTTGCACAAACTACTCAGCAAAACCCGATCATTTCCATACTGATTTTAAGAGCTGAAAATCTTCTATGATTTTCGCGCTGAATCTCCATTTAAATGATGAACGAATTTGAAGATTTTTGAGGGAAAAGATACTGAGAATATCGGTCATTCGATACTTGAATGCGGCGGCTTCTGTAACTAGCTAGGGTTAGGTTTACCAATGGCTTATATATATATATTATTTAATTAATTAATTCACTTCTTACTTGTTTATCGCTATGAATTCCAAATGAGACCCAACGACTGTCGCCCCTAACCAATTACCCCCATTCCGAACACAACGGGATATTTTCGTAAGCCAATTCGACCTTTACAATCAGTTTCCATTGAATTTAAAATATAAATCTTTATATATTCAGTTTAAACACACATTTCAATTTACCAGGGCCACATACAGCCTCTAAAAATTACCGAAAAATTATTTTTAGCTTAGTATTGACGATACGGTCCTAACAAAACTAATTTCGTCAAATTATGAGACCATTTGAAAAATGGCCTTTTTTGGTCGATCCAAATTGACTAAAACTATCAAAACACGTTTAACTTCGCCAAGCTCACATATTGATTCAGAAAATTATGAATTTTGAAACCTTGCAATAATTTGACATCCCGGATCCAACAAAAGTGGTTTCGTCGAAAACCGAGGTTGTTTGCAAAATTTTCATTTTCAAGGGCCTTTATATATATTAAAATATATATAAATTCCACAGCGACTTTTCTGAATTTTAAACTGGATGTATCTCTCAACTTCTAAAGTGAAATCTCAGTTTCTTACATCCGTTAGAAAGATATCGTCAAACAGATTTAGACGTTTCTGGTTTCGTCCAATTCTGACTTAAAACGAATTCTGTATATTCATTTGAAATTCGAAATCGAAATTTCAAACTACCGCGCCATTTCAGGCTCATTATATAATTAAAATAAATTTATTCGTTTTAACTTCGTCGAAAATAAATTTTTCGTCGGTATTATTTAAAATAATTCATTTTAAATAGTCAAAATTCATTAAAATAGCCAAAATAAAAATTTTAAATTGGCTCAAAATTTTCGGGTTATTACAGCGGTTTTGTTTGTATAGTATATATGTAGAACGTGAGATGCAAGCGTTCTGCTGGATTGTTATTTATTTGTATTTATACATTATTATAATATCAGAATAAGATATTGATTTCAAAATATTTTGGGTTATCGTAAGGTAAAAACCGTCCGTATTTATGTTTGGATTTGGTCTTACGATTCTCCTTTTCGTTCGAAAAGATTTTGAACTTTAAAATCAAGTTGAATGAGCCCTTTAAACTTAGTGGGTTTTACTCACTCTGGTTCACCAGACTGACCCGGTGTTTTGTAAATGCTCGGGTTAGACCGAGTGTACAGGTTCAGGTTATCGGATGCTGTGAAGTCCAAAGACGAGCTAAAGGTGTTCAGACGTATGACATTATCTAGTATTATTCCATTGTGTGATGTATATGAGGACAAATTATTATAACTGTCCCAGTGTATTGATGTATCTGATGATTGTAAGTTTTTATTTCAAAGCTCTCTATAAAGTTTATTTATATATTATATATTTTTCCGCTGCGATGTGAGACTCTATGTTGTTTTTATTCTTCTTCTTATTCTTCTATTCTAACTTTCTTTCTTATCTCACCCTCTAACTTCTCCTAGCTTTCTGGGGTTTTCGGTACTTGAGTTTTGGACACGGGTTGTTTTAGTGTCGAGATTCGAGTGTCGAAATTCCCGAGTCGCTATAATTGGTATTAGAGCAATGGTTTAGAAATACCTTGGCTCTGTGGTGTAACTCGATAGAGATGGGGTTAGTAATATCCTAGATCGAGATTGAGTGTATATAAATAAGAGCATATTTGTAGATTTTATTTATACAAATGTTTTATATTGTGTTCAAGTTGAACTGACAAGTTGATGCGATATTGTTTTGTAAAAAGGGTAAATGAAATAATTTTACCCAAATATATTTTCGTATATGAAAAGAAATAAGTTTTCTCAATTTTTGAGATATTGGTTGATGATTTATTTCAAATTGGATTTGAATTGTTTAATTTAACCAGAATAGGAATTAAGGCTTGATTTTGAATTTGAAAAGATTCAATATAACTAGTAGAATTTATAAATAAGAATTTAAATAAGAAATCAGATAAATCAGAATTTAAGTTAAATATGGATGACTTGCTTGTATTAATTGTTGCTTGTTTGTTTATTGGATTGGTTGAATGTAAAATTCATCCATGGTTGAATGAATTGAAAACTAGAGAATAAATTTCAGTATAATCCAAAGAAAATCAAATATGAAATAAAACTCGATGATTTAACCTGTATCTGCTATTGGCATTGGAAAGTGAGATAAGTGCAGATTGGAAGAGGCAGAAGAACTGTTCGTTAATTTGCCTCATGACCAGAGTATGGGTTGCCCGACAAATAGGTAAACCTTAATTATATTGGTTTGGTGATTGATTTTATACCTCAGATGGGTAGCCGCTTGGCTTTATTTTCTTTTGATCGATGAGAAACCCAGAGTGGCAAGTTATATTTATTTGGATCGAACAGTACTGATGAGGTACTGGCGATTTTTCTTGAAAATTTTTAAACTTAGATAATTTTTAATAATATTTTTAGTATAATTATTTTGAAAATAATTGGGTTTGAATCCTTCTTCTTACTTAGCAATTTCGAGGACGAAATTATTTTAAGGGCGAAAGAAAGTAACGACCTGAATTTTTCTGTGGTTTGAATGTGAATATTTAAATTTGGGTTTAAATATTTTAATTTAAGTATTAATGGATTATTAAAGATCGAATTTGGCGATTAAACATTTATATTCATAATTGATATAAAACGAGCTCGTAACGGCGCGACAGTTCGCAATATTGAATTTTGAACTTCAATTGAATATACAGAATCCGTTGTAAGTCGGAATTCTATGAAACAAGAAACGTTGGAATCCTATTGATTTTAATTTTCTAATGGGAGAGAAAAATCGAGATTTTGGCTTATATGTTGTGAGATAAGTCCAAATCAAAATTTAAAATAGTTGTCGTGGAACCGTTTATAAGCCATAACGATAATGTAAATATAATTAAATATCGGTTTCGAATTTAGACAAGATTCTTTTGAGATGTAAGTATAATTTAATTTTTAGAATTTTACTGTAATTTTTATTTCGTAAAATAAGCAACTTTTTATTTGGAGTATTTTGCACCCAATATCAATATTTTGGGATTTCACAATATGAGTTAACCTACCAATATTATTATATTTTTAGGATCGTGACACATCGCCGGACAATCATATTTTTATTTCTGTCTGTGGTCGTCTGTACGTTAACGGAATTCTATGTAACAGGGTACCAAATACACGGTAGATTACCCTATAACCAACATGGTAGAAGGCAGCCATATATGCATTATTTTACCTGCATGCTTAACACTAAAGGAAGGATAAATGTACATATACCGTACCCAGGACCTTCAAAGCCTAAACTAAGCAAGTGACATGCCCCATGTGTTAACTTTTCAGCACGTACTTGGGGTAGAGCCTAAGAATTTAAGCTGCACGTGCCTAAACTAGTACTGCCCTTCTATACCCATGCACTCTTCGCCCTTAAGTAATGCAACCATGTGAATTCCCTGTAAGGTCTACACTGCACACGAAAAGAAAATTGATGTAGGCTAGAAAAAAATAGTGCACAACTACCCTGAGCGCGCAAAATACTATATGTACATGAGTGTTCTAATCAACATAGTGAATCATACACAACAATTTCACGCAGAACATCAGTCCCCATATATTGAAATGAAAATGTACAGCCCTCCCACGTTCTACCTTTTAACTTCCTCAAGTCTACCTAAATACACCCATCACCATCAACTTGAATCACACAATTGGAGAAGACATCCTAACCCAAACTCTCGCACAGTCTATCCTCTTCTCCAACACAGCTACCCCACTGATTGAAATAGCCCATCACTGAAATACACAGGCTACCTCATACATGTTTTCACTATCGCATCATGTAGCAATGTGTTCTCTTTTCAAGTGACGATGAGTTTCAACCTACCTATACTGTGTTTTTAAATGCACACCCTGGCTTGCACAACTGGTGAAAGACATTGATCTCATATATAATATCTCGCTTCTCTATATATAGTCACACCGACTGACAATTGGTTTCACTTCTTCTCTTTGTAACTAAGCCGAAATATTTCCAGTAACTAAAAACATGCATGGAAGCCACCCAATGCAAATACAAAGTAAAAACTGAAAGCCTCCATCGTTTCAAATTACGTTTACTCTCGACAACAGGAAGGGATGAACGGGCTGTGTTCTCTAGGATTTGGGTAACGTGTTTTCATTAGGGTGACGAGGGGACTGGAGGAGTAGTATGGGTGCAGCGTATGGGGGCGAGGATGTGGGGAGTTAGGTTTGTTTCCAGAAAAAAGAAAAAAAAAGAAAAAAAAAAGGAAAAAGCTGTTTATATAACAGTGGATGAGGAGTTGAATATGTTGGAGCAGAATGCATTTTCGGTGGGGGAGGAGGATATAACGTGAAAGAGGAAGAAAGTTGAAAATGGGGCAGATTCTTGGTTTGAAGGAATTGGGGCCGATAGATTGTAAACGAGAATTGCGCCAAGAAAAAAAATTAAGAGGGAAGAACAAACAAAAGTGGATGGAGGAGCAGCTGGCAAGTATAGTTTCAGCCATGGCGTGTAAACAGGGAAGCGCACTGTGAAAGAAAAATAAAAGGAAATGGAGAAACCCAATGCGGGTTACTGAGCTGGAAATAAAAGAATAGTGGATGGGTTTGGGGAAGGTTGGCCTTGGGCCAGAATTTTATAAAAAAAAAGAAAAAAGAAAAAAAATGGCAAAGTGAAAATGGTGAGGCAATGAGAAAAGAACGGCTGGTCAAGGAAGAAATAGGAGAAGATCTGAATTTTTAGTGTGGACGCAGGCTAGATTATATTGGGTGAACCTGATGAGTTTTTGGTTTACATTTAAATTAATTTAATTATTTTATAATCGTATTTATATCATATCTTAATCATACATGATCAAAATCCAGAACCGTCGGTCTCGTTGGAACCGTATGACCAGAGGCTATGAGATGGAACGTATTTGGTCAACACATGGAGCAACCGTAATTTTTAATTAAATTAAACGGTTGTTTAATTTAATTAAAAACGAGCGACTAAACGACGAATAAAACCAAGGTGAGTTAAACCAACTCAGTTTCCCACTTATATTTATTATAAGCCGTGTTTAATATTTATTTGCTATGTTTGCTGAATAATGGTAGATTTGATGATTGTTTGGATGGTTGTTAGATATTGTTATACGGGTTATTTAAATTAAACTTTATTTAATTTAAGTGAAACGGCATCGTTATTTTTTTTACGATGATTTCCAAACAAGGTAACTTACCTTGTTGGTTATGTTTATAATATATAAACATATTTAAATTAAACTGATGCTTGAATTATAAATATTGGTTGACCACTATCAGTTGAACGGATTATTTACTTGCGTATGATTATCACATGAACTGTTTAACCGATATGATTTGATTATGGGGTGTTGAATATGAATTCAACATTTATGTGTTATTAGCCAATGAGTAATATTGGTTAAGGAGTTTATAGCAGATGGCCAAAATACGAGCTGTTATTATAAAGAAAGGTTTACCGTTAGGTAAATCCATAGAAATGGAGTCATGAAACTTATCTATAACTGAATATATTCTTAAATATATTAATTAATTGGGATTTAAAAAGGGAATAGACCAACCATTTATACAATGGATTATTTTAACGACTAATCACCATTTTTGATACGAAAATCTATCCATGTGCGAAGCACGAGCTTCATCTCAATAATTGAGTGATGTTTATATGTACAAGACCGATAAGCAAGTGAGCAGATATTAATGTGATGTTTAATAACCGAGGTTAATTGTTTTAAGAAACAATTTAAAATGAGATTTATATTGATTTTATTATTATTTATAAAAATCAAATGAAATTATTTAAAATTTATTTAATTTGAAACTAATTTAAAAGGAAAGATGAACTGAGGTTGGATTAACGAATTAATCATGTGTAGAGTGGAATAAGTCAACTGTGTTACTCGAAATTGAACTTATTTAATTAGTTATCAATGAAAATGGTTAATGGATAATTAAACCATTTTAAAATGTTGATATTTGTTAAATGATAATCAAAGTGATATCTTGGGATTGAAAATGTATAAATGAATGGTTATGGGGTTTTAAAACATTTTTATAGTAAAGTGATATTTTTAAGCAAGTTTATATAAATAATAAAATATAAGTTTAATTCGAAGTTTAAATTAAAATCCTTACTGAGGCTACTTTGGACGGAGTTATAAAACCAAGATTTATTGGAACGAGATATTAGAAATGACGTATGAATGGAACGAAAATGGAAATCCAAGTTAAATTAAAATGGTTAGGAGAATTGAGTTATAATGGTAAGATACAAATTCGCTATATTAAATAGGAGATGATGTTTCATTAAGAGACAACTAAAATGAGATTTGTTTTGATATTGGGAGTGAATATGGGTTTTTCTATTACAATTGATATTTATCTTAAGATAAGATGTTGATCAAGCTCTGAGAGGTAATTAAAATACCCCAACTTGAATGACATCAGGATTACCGAAGGATGATATTGTTGTAATTGTGGTGATGTTAAAAGTAATTTATTTTGAGAAATGATAATGTAACTAGTGTAACGGCCCGGGTTCGCCCGACCCGATCGATCGCTAAATCGACCAAGACTGTTCAAAACCCGAATACGTTAACTTTGGGAATATAACAACATCAGAACAACAACAGCAGACTTTTATAAACATTACAATAATGTTACATCAGAGTACAGAACATCAGAGTACGTCGAATAAAATTACAACGGAAGGTAAATTACAATATTTTAATACATTGCCGTGGAAATAAAATAACTAAGATAGCGGATAACAACTATGCACTGGACATAGCTTTATGCTTCAATCCAGAATCCTGCTCAAGATAAGGACCTGTAGACAAATTACTCGACTGCCCGTGTGGAAAAGAGGGCACCCGAGTTTGCAAAGGTGGAAACAAACAATGGGTCAGTCATGGGACTGGTATGAGAAATCTAACCTAATTTAACTAATAGTAATAAGGCAAATCCAAGGACCACGCCGCTAACGCGGAAGAGGTTTACTCCATTGGATTGCCGTGCATAACTTAAGGTGACTGAACAAATAAATAAGTAATCGTAAAACAACGCAATGCTTTTTGGAAAAATGAAATCACCATAAGACTCAAGTCCCATCACACAATGCAACGCAAACCAGAGGATAGAGTTTTACCTTATGATGATTAAACATGCTTGGTACGATAAAACGAATTTGATATTATTATTAGTGTATATAAAAACATTTCAAAGTAAATGTATCAATCCTAGGAAGCATAGCTACCATATACTATGCCTCCATACTAGTAATACAATCAAAACCACATGAGGTCGTATTGGAAATTGGGTTTCCATCATGAGTCAAGGCTAGGGAGGAGCTCCTTACTGATTCAAGACACTCTAGCTAATGTCTCAGGATTCCCCGCAGAGAACCCTTGGATCCTGCAGGGCCGGTCCACACATACAGCTTCGTGGATTGGCAATTCCTGAACACACGTTTCCCGATCCTATAGGACCTAACATCTGAGGCGCCTCATTCCATCATCCACATAAGTAAAATGCCAGCCAGTTTAAGCACTAACATCACTTCTAGCTAGAAAGAAACGTGCTGCTCTCCCTGCGTTCCCTTCTCCCGTTTTAGACTCCACCCGGTTGTGAGGCTCGTGAAGCTACGTAATACACAAAGCTATGCTTATTCAAGCTGTGCTTTGATCGTCACCACAAGGTTCTGCTTTTCAACAAGAAACCTTGATCATTGCATCTTGGTATGCCACACTGTCAATCCATATCATACTATTAATCTTTTGCCAAAATATACAAAAGGGTGTTAAGCAAGAGAATAAATTCTCTGCCACCAATCATTCATACATTCGGTAGAAAACCAATAAATACAATATAAAGGAGTACAATGTCAGACACACAATCCATTTATAAGTCCGTTCTGGGTCTGAACGAAACTGGAGATACCCTCGTCCCGTATGTCCAATACGAAAGGGAGGTACCTGCATATCCGTGCAATTAACATATACGTCTGAACGGCCGCCCTTGACTCCCCTTCAAGGTAGCTACTCTAATCATGGGCCTCAGTAGCAACACATCCATTCGATGTGAAGATCGTCGGTCTTGCACCATCTTCAATTTCTTCGATTGTTAGTCGCCGTATTCATTATTCAGAATGGGTTAAAGCCGGTCTTTCCGAATAACTCGCGTGATTTAAAATTAGGTGCTATATATAAAACACATCAACGCCTCATTCCAATTCAGAATATCCTTTTAATAGAGTATTCACATTATTAGGTAAAGGTTTTTATTAATTTTGTCAAAGATAAATCTTTCAACTTATTCTTTAATCTTCCTTAATTCACCTTCAATCTAATTAAAGATTTATTTAAACTTTATTAAGTTTAGTCTTCTAAAATCATTGTTAAATGACTAATCACTTTTCTGGAATTAATCTTATCTTTAATCCGGGTTTAAGAACTGATGTTATTTAAAACATATTTCACGAGAGACACCATTTCATGTTTCACTAATTCCCAATTTAATATATAATATCAGGCATCCCTCCTTTTACAAAATTCCATTTAATCTTAATTAAAAGATTAATTAATAATAAATCAAAATTTCACTATTTATTTGAGTTTCAAGAACTAATGCCCTTCAAAACATTATTCATAAACAACCCATAATCAATTTCCTTTTTATTTCAGTTATATTTAATAATTGGAAATCTCATTTAAATCTTAATAAAAAGAATTTCTTTAGTCAAATAGATTTAAGAATAATGTTATTTACGACACTATTCACGACAAACCCAAAATCTAACTTGATATTAAATATAAAGCTTTGGATGGGAATTATATCGATTATATTCAATATCAAATTCTAAAACCAACTGATATCATATCAGAATTAACGATATTAAATATCTTCCAAATTCCCAAAATAATATCCGTATAATCACAGAATTAATATTGAAATAATCCATAGATAATTTCCATTCAAATCCAATTCAATATACTCATTGGGATTTCTTAGTTGTATCAAAAACCATTTTAAATCCTTTTATTTATTAAAAAAAATCACTTATTTTGATAAAAATATCTTTTATCTTTACAAACTAGGAGATTTTCATCAAAACCCTTTTTGAATCATTTATTATGATTTCACATAAAAAATTTCCTTATTTTTTTTAACGTATTTTAAAATGTTTATAAATTCATTTCCAAGACGATTCCAACTTTTATTCCAACTATAATCAAAAAATTGATTATTCTATATGTTATCCCTTTATAATGATATTATTTTCCAAAATATTAATTTTGAAATTTCTCTTTTAATATTCATTATAAAATGGATAAAATAAATCGATAAACTCGTTCGGATTTTTAAAATGGGATTGCTATTTTTAAAACGGATTAAATAGCCCAACTCATTTTCTTATCCATTTGTATTTTATAATGGGCTAGACCTCTCACATTAAGCCTACGACTTGTGGATGCTGGATGTGCCGGTCGTTTCCGGGCAGACTTATTCCACTAGTTTGGCTTAACCTCGTGTCATGGCCTGTTTCGTATTTGTACACTTGGACCTCTCACATTAGGTTTAACATTAGTGGCTGCTGGATATGCGGGTCGGGTTCGGGCAGACTTCCACCACAAATGTAACCTAACCTCGTGTCCAAGCACAATTATAATTTATAATTATAATTAATTTTTCCAAAACATATTATTTGAAATTATCCTTTCCATTAAAGAATCTAAATTTTAAGATATTCTTTATTTCTAAATATCTTGATTTCAAGTATCTTAATATAAATTGTAACTTTCCATATTATTATGATTTTATAATAACAACCTTTTCAAGATGTTCAATTTTGAAACCATATCTTTTTACTTTAACATATTTACACGAAAGATGTAATCTTTTTAATTGCATCCTTTTATCGTAACTTTTAGACAATAAAGACGTAATCTTTCTAAATCAACGTCAATTAATTCCATTAATTGAATATAAAATAAAAACATTCCTTTAATTCAAAATTGATAACGTTTTGCAAACAAATCTTCTTAATTTAAAATATTGACAATTAAAAAGGTAATCTTTTTAAATTCTAATTTTTTTTCTCTTTTTATCGTAATCTCTTAACAACAAAAATATAGTCTTTTTAATTCCAAACGTTAAATCCATCGTTCAATTCCATTAATTGAATATTAAATGAAAATATTCCTTTTTGATTCAAAATTGGAATGAGACCACATCATTACCATATAATTTTAATTACATGGATTTCAAAACAACGTATTAATTCCATGATATTGATAAAATACTACATAACAACCAGAGTGCACATTACAAATAAACACAAGGATGACGTGTATTCAAATATCAACCCGAGAGCCGTGTGGGTTTCAACCAACACAAATTCAAATAATATACGTATTGTTATTTGTGCACTTGGGCGACGTGTGAAATTAATCGTCCCAATCAACATAAACAGGTCATGCAACTTGTAAATGGCCGTGTAGTCATGTTTCGAACATCAAAGTATAAAAACATATTTCTAACATGATACATGTTCTCAATTTCAAACATTTCACGGTACAACATCCAAATCAACATTTATCCAACATACAATAATTCCAACACAGATAATTAATTTATATTTAATGATAAAAAAATAAATAACTATTCAAAATTTGAGTGAGAAAAAGTTCTCACCTTTGTCGGGCTTTAAATGATGGTTCAGGCCCAATTTTGGCCCAAAATTCAACATGCTCCAAATTAGACAAAATTGGTGTCATCGCGAAGCTCTCGACGTGCTGATCGTGGAAAATCCTATTTCGTGCGATTTCGAGTTTGTATCAAAAAGATATGATTTTCTGAAGTTCGAACGAATTAAATAATTAATTTAATTATGGAAAATACCCAAAAATTCAACATCCTCCAAATTGGATGAATTTAGTGTCCACGTGAAGGTCTCATCGCCACGATCGCACCGGATCTGAAATCATCAAATTTCGAGTTCGTATGAGAGAGCTATACAATTTTGAAGTTTGAATACATTAATTAAATAATTGAAATAGTACCCAGCCGGTCAACCAGCCTCTTCCGAACTTTGACCGCGTTTTCCCTTTGACTCAGACCTCCGATTGACCTGAAACCACCGCCATCCTCTTCGTCTTCGAGAGGCGCACCCACACTCCAAGCCGGCGCCGCCGTTGATGCTCCGATCGCCGGAATTTCGCAAGAAAGCGAAATTAGTCTCGCGGGCCCCACATGCCGCCACACAGCTCCAATCGACCTGAATCTTTCTGAGCATCAATATCTCACGTAGACGAAGAACTTTCCTGTTGGTGACTTCGCCCGGTTCTAGCTCGATTTGCCGGAATTTGTTGATTTACGTTTTAAGCTCGTTGTTTTGGCCAGAATTTCGATTTTCAGATCATCTCGATTTTCGTGCAATTCCTTCGACTTTTAGGTGAAACTCCGGGAAGCAAAGTTGTTCGTATGTCTCTTGGCTACATTTTCTCCTACTGGGCTGTCCTCTAATTCTCGACGGGTTGGTGAGAAATCACCAAATCCGAAACTGACTTTTTGCAATCAAACTCAGATTCTGGCGAATCCGTACGTCAATAGGTCTTGGATTTTTCGTGGTAGGTAGAAAATGTCGAGATGTTCAAAACCAAGAAAGCGTTTGGTCGGATTTTATTGTGATTTGGAGATATAAATTTTTCAGTTTCAGGGACTTTTGTGCAAAGAAGTTTTTCGAGGAGGAGGCCATAGAAATGAAGATGAAGAAGATGGAGGCTAGGTTATGTTTAGATTTTCAGAATCAGATTATGGCTGGTCCATGAGATATTATATAGGGATTAATTTAATTCAGCCCATATGTAATTTAGCCCATTTTAATTATAGCTTTAGTGTAATTATTAACATCCGTTTTGCAGTTTTAAAAATCGTACGACCACATACTGATTTCAAATTCGATGGAATTTGGATCACAGTTAATCATAATCAATACGAACCTATAGAAAGTGGTTTCGTAAATTTTCGAGCCCGTATGAATTTTTAATGAATTTTTAAAGTCAAAAATTGTCCGTTTACACTGAAAAATCAATTATAATTATATATTAATTCTAAAAATTACTGAAAAATCATTTTAAGCTTTGTTTTGACGATACGAACCCAACAAAATTAATTTCGTTCAATTTGGAGATCCTTTCCAAAATTTCAATTTTCAAGGCGTATATATTTAATATTAAAAATAAATTTTATACCAATAATTTCCGAAACTCGAAATATATAAATGTTTATACTTTTTAAATGCAAAAACATCATTTTGAACTCAATGGAAGTGGTTTTGAGTCCAAATTCCTTCGTATGCAAAAAGCAGCATTTTTTGGGCTTTATATATTATATATATAAATTTCATAGCGACCTTTCTGAATTTTAAACTGGGCATAACTTTTGATTCCCGCTATGAAATTTCAATTTTTCAGATTCGTAAGAAATATATTTTTAAATAGATTCTAATATTTTTGGTTTCACTAAAATCCGTTAAATTTTGCATCCTGTACGGTCAGTCAAAGTTCAAGTTTGACTTTTCAAACTACCGCGCTATTTCTAACCCCTTTCATAATCAAAATTAAATTATTCATCCTAACTTCGATTTAAATAGATTTTTAATCATTATTATTTTAAATATCAAAATCCATAAAAATAACTTAAAATAAATTTTTTAATTTACCCCAAAATTCAGGATTGTTACAGTCTCCCCCACTTAAAAACTTTTCGTCCTCGAAAAGGAACGAAGCTAAAGTTGTTTAATTAATTAACTCATCTTTTTTTTCTTTCAATTGGTTTCTATAATTTTATTAGTTGAACTAATAATTACACTACACAACCATCAATCAATTAGTTGATTAGCTTTTAAAATATATAACTTTATATATTCAAAAATTATATTTTCAAAGATCGGGTTATATACAATCATAAATACGTTAATTATAGACGGGGCACTCTCAACTCATTCTAGGGCATTACTAACCCCATCTCTAATGAGTTTTCCCATTCTAGGATACTGCTGATCCTATCTCTAATGAGTATTCTTATTGGATATTACTAATCCTCTCTCTGATGAGTCTTTTGTTCAGTTCTAACGAGTTGTACCCCAAAGATTTTGAGCTAACCAAAGCTCTGATACCAACCGTAACGGCCCGGGTTCGCCCGACCCGACCAATCGCTAAATCGACCAAGACCGTTCAAAACCCGAATACGTTAACTTTGGGAATACAACAATATCAGAACAACAACAGACTTTTATAAACATTACAATAATGTAACATCATAGTACAGAACATCAGAGTACATCGAATAAAATTACAGCGGAAGATAGATTACAATATTTTAATACACTGCAGCGGAAATAAAATAACTAAGACAGCGGAAGACAACCATGCTCTGGACACAGCTTTAAGCTTCAATCCAGAATCCTGCTTGAGATAAGGACCTATAGACAAACTACTCGACTGCCCGTGTGGAAAAGAGGGCACCTGAGTTTGCAAAGGTGGAAACAAACAACGGGTCAGTCATGGGACTGGTATGAGAAATCTAACCTAATTTAACTAATAGTAATAAGGCAAATCCAAGGACCACGCCGCTAACGCGGAACGGGTTTACTCCATTGGATTGCCGTGCATAACTTAAGGTGACTGAACAAATAAGTAATCGTAAAACAACGCAATGCTTTTTGGAAAAATGAAATCACCATAAGACTCAAGTCCCATCACACAATGCAACACAAACCAGAGGATAGAGTTTTACCTTATGATGATTAAACATGCTTAGTACGATAAAACGAATTTGATATTATTATTAGTGTATATAAAAACATTTCAAAGTAAATGTACCAATCTTAGGAAGTATAACTACCATATAATATGCCTCCATACTAGTAATACAATCAAAACCACATGAGGTCGTATTGGAAATTGGGTTTCCATCATGAGTCAAGGCTAGGGAGGAGCTCCTTACTGATTCGAGACACACTAGCTACTGTCTCAGGATTCCCCGCAGAGAACCCTTGGATCCTGCAGGGCCGTTCCACACATACAGCTTCGTGGATTGGCAATTCCTGAACACACGTTTCCCGATCCTATAGGACCTAACATCTGAGGCGCCTCATTCCATCATCCACATAAGTAAAATGCCAGCCAGTTTAAGCACTGACACCACTTCTAGCTAGAAAGAAACGTGCTGTTCTCCCTGCGTTCCCTTCTCCCGTTTTAAACTCCACCAGGTTGTGAGGCTCGTGAAGCTACGTAATACACAAAGCTAGGCTTATTCAAGCTGTGCTTTGATCGTCACCACAAGGTTCTGCTTTTCAACAAGAAACCTTGATCATTGCATCTTGGTATGCCACACTGTCAATCCATATCATACTATTAATCTTTTGCCAAAATATACAAAAGGGTGTTAAGCAAGAGAATAAATTCTCTGCCACCAATCATTCATACATTCGGTAGAAAATCAATAAATACAATATAAAGGAGTACAATGTCGGACACACAATCCATTTATAAGTCCGTTCTGGGTCTGAACGAAACTGGAGATACCCTCGTCCCGTATGTCCAATACGAAAGGGAGGTACCTGCATATCCGTGCAATTAACATATACGTCTGAACGGCCGCCCCTGACTCCCCTTCAAGGTAGCTACTCTAATCATGGGCCTCAGTAGCAAAACATCCATTCGAAGTGAAGATCGTCGGTCTTGCACCATCTTCAATTTCTTCGATTGTTAGTCGCCATATTCATTATTCAGAATGGGTTAAACCCGGTCTTTCCGAATAACTCGCATGATTTAAAATTAGGTGCTATATATAAAACACATCAACGCCTCATTCCAATTCAGAATATCCTTTTAATAGAGTATTCACATTATTAGGTAAAGGTTTTTATTAATTTTGTCAAAGATAAATCTTTCAACTTATTCTTTAATCTTCCTTAATTCTCCTTCAATCTAATTAAAGATTTATTTAAACTTTATTATGTTTAGTCTTCTAAAATCATTGTTAAATGACTAATCACTTTTCTGGAATTAATCTTATCTTTAATCCGGGTTTAAGAACTGATGTTATTTAAAACATAGTTCACGAGAGACTCCATTTCATGTTTCACTAATTCCCAATTTAATATATAATATCAGGCATCCCTCCTTTTACAAAATTCCATTTAATCTTAATTAAAAGATTAATTAATAATAAATCAAAATTTCACTATTTATTTGAGTTTCAAGAACTAATGCCCTTCAAAACATTGTTCACAAACAACCCATAATCAATTTCCTTTTTATTTCAGTTATATTTAATAATTGGAAATCTCATTTAAATCTTAATAAAAAGAATTTCTTTAGTCAAATAGATTTAAGAATAATGTTATTTACGACACTATTCACGACAAACCCAAAATCTAACTTGATATTAAATATAAAGCTTTAGATGGGAATTATATCGATTATATTCAATATCAAATTCTAAAACCAACGGATATCATATCAGAATTAACGATATTAAATATCTTCCAAATTCCCAAAATAATATCCGTATAATCACAGAATTAATATTGAAATAATCCATATATAATTTCCATTCAAATCCAATTCAATATACTCATTGGGATTTCTTAGTTGTATCAAAAACCATTTTAAATCCTTTTATTTATTAAAAAAATCTCTTATTTTGATAAAAATATCTTTTATCTTTACAAACTAGGAGATTTTCATCAAAACCCTTTTTGAATCATTTATTATGATTTGACATAAAAATTTTCCTTATTTTTTTTAACGTATTTTAAAATGTTTATAAATTCGTTTCCAAGACGATTCCAACTTTTATTCCAACTATAATCAAAAAGTTGATTATTCTATATGTTATCCCTTTATAATGATATTATTTTCAAAAATATTAATTTTGAAATTTCTCTTTTAATATTCATTATAAAATGGATAAAATAAATCGATAAACTCGTTCGGATTTTTAAAATGGGATTGCTATTTATAAAACGGATTAAATAGCCCAACTCATTTTCTTATCCATTTGTATTTTATAATGGGCTAGACCTCTCACATTAAGCCTACGACTTGTGGATGCTGGATGTGCCGGTCGTTTCCGGGCAGACTTATTCCACTAGTTTGGCTTAACCTCGTGTCATGGCCCGTTTCGTATTTGTACACTTGGACCTCTCACATTAGGTTTAACACTAGTGGCTGCTAGATATGCGGGTCGGGTTCGGGCAGACTTCCACCACAAATGTAACCTAACCTCGTGTCCAAGCACAATTATAATTTATAATTATAATTAATTTTTCCAAAACATATTATTTGAAATTATCCTTTCCATTAAAGAATCTAAATTTTAAGATATTCTTTATTTCTAAATATCTTGATTTCAAGTATCTTAATATAAATTGTAACTTTCCATATTATTATGATTTTATAATAACAACCTTTTCAAGATGTTCAATTTTGAAACCATATCTTTTTACTTTAACATATTTACACCAAAGATGTAATCTTTTTAATTGCATCCTTTTATTGTAACTTTTAGACAATAAAGACGTAATCTTTCTAAATCAACGTCAATTAATTCCATTAATTGAATATAAAATAAAAACATTCCTTTAATTCAAAATTGATAACGTTTTGCAAACAAATCTTCTTAATTTAAAATATTGACAATTAAAAAGGTAATCTTTTTAAATTCTAATTTTTTTTTCTCTTTTTATCGTAATCTCTTAACAAAAAAAATATAGTCTTTTTAATTCCAAACGTTAAATCCATCGTTCAATTCCATTAATTGAATATTAAATGAAAATATTCCTTTTTGATTAAAAATTGGAATGAGACCACATCATTACCATATAATTTTAATTACATGGATTTCAAAACATCGTATTAATTCCATGATAATGATAAAATACTACATAACAGCCAGAGTGCACATTACAAATAAACACAAGGATGACGTGTATTCAAATATCAACCCGAGAGCCGTGTGGGTTTCAACCAACACAAATTCTAATAATATACATATTGTTATTTGTGCACTTGGGCGACGTATAAAATTAATCGTCCCAATCAATATAAACAGGTCAGGCAACTTGTAAATGGTCGTGTAGTCATGTTTCGAACATCATAGTATAATAACATATTTCTAACATGATACAAGTTCTCAATTTCAAACATTTCACAATACAACATCCAAATCAACATTTATCCAACATACAACAATTCCAACACAAATAATTAATTTATATTTAATGATAAAAAAATAAATAACTATTCAAAATTTGAGTGAGATAAAGTTCTCACCTTTATCGGACTTTAAATGACGGTTCAGACCCAATTTTGGCCCAAAATTCAACATGCTCCAAATTAGACAAAATTGGTGTCATCGCGAAGCTCTCGACGTGCTGGTCGCGGCAAATCCTATTTCGTGCGATTTCGAGTTCGTATCAAAAAGTTATGATTTTCTGAAGTTCGAACGAATTAAATAATTAATTTAATCAGGAAAATAGGCGGAAGGAAGAACATCGGTCAGATTTTAGTTTCAAGGACGCGGCTTTGTTTTTTACATTAGAAGGACGCACAAATTTAATTTTCGGCTGAAGGAAATTTATTCCCAAAAAATAAAATCGTCAGTCTTCTTCCAAGCCTTTCAAGTCGCCGCATCTCCAAGCCGTCGCCGCCTCGTCTCCAAGCCATCGCCGCCTCTCCGAGCCGTCGCCGCCTCTCCAAGCGCTAGCTGTCACCTAAAATCGTGTAGTTTCTATCAAATTTGATCGATCCATTTCAAATCGTGTATTTTATGTCAAATCAAACGAGTTTTTCATTCTTGTTGTGATTTTCTATTTTGAGAGAAAGAAATTACGTTGCTGTGATTTGTTTCAACTGATTTTGGTTTCTGCCCAGGAAAATGATATTTGAAACTATCATTCCTCTATGTGCTATGAATTTTGCTCTATTATATGTGCTGTTTAGTTTGATGTCCTTGTATCTTATGCCTGATTTGATTTTTTGTTAGTTTCAGACTGTTTTTTGAATTTGCTCAAGTGTGATGCAAATATTGTCTGATTTTTATTCTATTTTATTTTCTCTGTTGATTGTGTTTGTGGTTTTTCGCATTTGACAATGCTTATTATATCCAAATGTGTTATATTCTTCTATTATTAAGTTCACCAAATGATAGTTGAATTTTGTATTTTTTTTTTAAAGTGGACTGTCGCGTGTAGAACATACTAAATGATGGCTAAATGTAACATTGTATTTGTAAAATGAATTAGTAGATAAGGAATATGATAAGTGATAGTCAAATTTAGCATTTTATTTTTTAAAATGAACTAGCATGTACGAATATGCTAAACTATAGATGATTTTAACAATGTATTTTTAAGCTAGAAAACTAGCATGTATAGATAAGATAAATGATAGTTGAATTTAGCATTGTATTTTTAAAAGTGACCTAGCATGCGTATAATATTCTAAATGATAGTTGAATTTAGCACTATATTTGTAAATTAAACTAGTACTGCATGTAGAATATAAATAATGATAGTTGAATCTAGCATTGCATCTTTTAAAATGATTTAGCATTATATTATAAAAACGAATAAAGCATCATGTGTTGTTTGCTAAATAATGGTTGAATATAGCATTATATTAAAAATATGAACTAACAGTATCAAGTATAATAAATGATAGTTGAATTTAGCGTTGTATTTTTAAATTGAACTAGCATGTGTGGAATACGTTACATGACGATTAAATAAAACATTGTGTTTGTAAAGTGAATTACATGTATAAAATATGAAAAATGATGGATGAATATAATATTGTATTCGTAAAATGAACTAGCATATACAGAATATGACAAATGATGGTCAAATTTAGCATTTTATTTTTTAAAGTGAAATAACATACGTGCAATATGATAAATGATAGTTGAATATATCATTGTATTTTTAAAGTGAACTAGCATTATAATAGTTGTATATAACTATATTAAAAAAAGAACTAGCATGTATATAGCTTTATATTACAAAATTGAATAGAGCATCATGTATAGTAAGCTAAATAATGGTTGAATATAGCATTATTTAAAAAAAAAAATGAAATAACATGTATAAAGTATAATAAATGATAGTTGAATTTATCATTGTATTTTTTAAATTGAAATAACATGTGTAGAATACGTTGCATGACATTTAAATATAGCATTATAATTTTAGCATTGTATTAATAGAATGAACTAACATGTATAGAATATAATGAATGTAGTTGAATTTAGTATTGTATTTTTTAAAGTGAAATAACATATGTTCAATAATGCTAAATGCTATTTGAATATAGCATTGTATTTTTAAAGTGAGCTACCATGTATAAAATATAATAAATGATAATTGAGTTTATCATTTGTATTTTTGAAGTGAATAAGTACGTGTTGAATTTGCAAAATAATGTTTGAATATAGCATTATATTAGTAAAATGAACTAGCATGTATAGAATATAATAAATGTAGTTGAATTTAGCATTGTATTTTTAAAGTGCACTAGCATGTATCGAATATGCTAAATAATAGCTGAATATAGCATTGTATTTTTAAAGCAAACTAGCACATATAAGATATGAAAAATGATACACAAATATGCAGTTGAATTTAGCATTGTATTTTTAAATTGAACTAGCATGTGTAGAATACGTTACATGACGATTAAATACAACATTGTATTTTTAAAGTGAATCATGTATAAAATATGAAAATTGATAGTTGTATATAACATTATATTCGTAAAGTGAACTAGAATGTATTAAATGTGATAAATGATAGTTGAATTTAGCATTGTATTTTTTAAAGTGAAATAACATATGTCCAATATTATAAATGATAGTTGAATATAACATTGTATTTTTAAAGTGAAATAACATATGTGCAATATGATAAATGATTGTAGAGCCTAGTAACATATTTAAGAATATGATAAATGATAGACTGACAAAGCATTTTAACTATATGCAAAACGATAATATAATTTAGCATTTTTGAACTAGCATGTATAGAATATAATGAATGTAGTTGAATTTAGCATTGTATTTTTTAAAAGTGGACTAGAATGTGTAAAACATTTCAAATAATAGTTGCATATAGCATTGTATTTTTTGTCAAATACAAGAGAATGTGTTGCAAATGAATTTTTTTAAATGAATATAGCATTATAATTGTTGAAATATTGCAACATGCATTGTATATTGAAAAGTGATAGTTGCACATATCATTTAAGATTTTGAATTACAAATGCATCCATTTCATATGAAGAATGATAATTGATTATATTATTTGAATTTTTTACTTAAACAATATGCATTACATACATAATGATATCTGAATATCGCATTTGAAAATATTGAAATACATTAGGATGCATTGCATAAGTAAAATACGAAATGATAGGAGAATATAGCATAACATTTAAAAAAAAAAAATCAATAGCTGCAGCGCGTTGAACGACTTGGACGGTAGTGATGGCTTGGAGCGGCTAGGGCATGAGGTCGGCGACGGAAGTGGAGGTTAAGGCGACGGCTTGGGGAGGCGGCGACATCTGCATCGATGGTGGCGGTGGCATCTGCATCGACGGCGGCGACGGCACCTGCGTCGACGGCGGCGACCTCTACTTCGGAAGGCTATCAACGGGAAAAGATGAAATCGCGATGAGGAAAGCTGTTCAAGGGAAGAAGACGATTGTCCTTCTGGCGAAATAATAAAAGTTACGTCCCCGCTTTATAATTTATTATAATGTTTTTTCCTTTAAACTAATTTACTGTAATTTAATTATGGAAAAGACCCAAAAATTCAGCTTCCTCCAAATTGAACGAATTTAGTGTCCACGCGAAGGTCTCATCGCCACGATCGCACCGGATCTGAAATCATCAAATTTCGAGTTCGTATGAGAGAGTTATACAATTTTGAAGTTTGAATACATTAATTAAATAATTATAATAGTACCCAGCCGGTCAACCAGCCCCTTACGAACTTTGACCACGTTTTCCCATTGACTCAGACCTCCGATTGACCTGAAACCACCGTCATCCTCTTTGTCTTTGAGAGGCGCACCCACGCTCCAAGCCGCCGCCGCCGTTGATGCTCCGATCGCCGGAATTTCGCCAGAAAGCAAAATTCGTCTCGCGAGCCCCACAGGCTGCCACACACCTCTAATCGACCTGAATTTTTCTGTGCATCAAGATCTCATGTAGACGAAGAACTTTCCTGTTGGTGACTTCTCCCGGTTCTCGCTCGATTCGCCGAAATTTGTTGATTTACCTTTTGAGCTCGCTGTTTTGGCCAGAATTTCGATTTTCAGATCATCTCGATTTTCGTGCAATTCCTTCGACTTCCAGGTGAAACTCCGAGAAGCAAAGTTGTTCGTATGTCTCTTGGCTACATTTTCTCCCACTGGGCCGTCCTCTAATTCTCGATGGGTTGGCGGGAAATCACCAAATCCGAAACTGACTTTTTGCAATCAAACTCAGATTCTGGCGAATCCGTACGTCAATAGGTCTTGGATTTTTCGTGGTAGGTAGAGGATGTCGAGATGTTCAAAACCCAGAAAGCGTTTGGTCGGATTTTATTCTGATTTGGAGATATAAATTTTTCAGTTTCAGGGACTTTTGTGCAAAGAAGTTTTTCGAGGAGGAGGCCTTAGAAATGAAGATGGAGGCTAGGTTATGTTTAGATTTTCAGAATTTGGTTATGGCTGGTCTATGAGATATTATATAAGGGTTACTTTAATTCAGCCCATATGTAATTTAGCCCATTTTAATTATAGCTTTAGTGTAATTATTAACATCCGTTTTGCAGTTTTAAAAACCGTACGACCACATACCGATTCCAAATTCGATGGAATTTGGATCACAGTTAATCCTAATCAATACGAACCTATAAAAACTGGTTTTGTAAATTTTCGAGTCCGTATGAATTTTTAAAGTCAAAAATTGTCCGTTTACACTAAAAAATCAATTATAATTATATATTAATTCTAAAAATTACCGAAAAATCATTTTTAGCTTTGTTTTGACGATATGAACCCAACAAAATTAATTTTGTTCAATTTGGAGATCGTTTGCAAAATTTCAATTTTCAAGGCGTAACTTTTGCATATTATTATATAAATAAATTTCATAGCGACCTTTCTAAGTTTTAAACTGGGCATAACTTTTGATTCGCGTTATGAAATTTCAATTTTTCAGACTCGTTAGAAAGATATTTTTAAATAGATTCTAATATTTTTGGTTTCACTAAAATCCGTTAAATTTTGCATCTTGTATGGTCAATCAAAGTTCAAGTTTGACTTTTCAAACTACACCGCTATTTCTAACTCCTTTCATAATCAAAATTAAATTATTCATCCTAACTTCGATTTAAATAGATTTTTAATCATTATTATTTTAAACAAATTATTTTTAAATATCAAAACCCATTAAAATAACATAAAATAAAATTTTAAATTTACCCCAAAATTCAGGGTTGTTACATTTACGGTATATATAAGGATTCCAAAATAAAAGGGAATAAAGAAGGGGATTAAAATATGAAATCGTATTTCCATAATAAAGAAATAAAAGAGGCTTGCGAAACATAATGATATTTTGGAAATAAGAAGATGAGATTTGGAATGGATTTATTCTAAAAAGGAAAGTGACGATTATAGTATTAAAATAACGAAACTAAGAAAGATATCGTAATAATTATTTACGATGATAAGTTGAATCGATTTTCCAAACGATAGATAATAAATAACAAATGTTTTGAATGATATTAAATGATAGAATCTTAAGATATTTTTCCAAGTATAAAATAACTTGAGGGTATTAACATATTAAACTGATGTACTATTTTTAATGACCAAGTGATGCTGTATGCTCGACCAATGGATTTATTTTATTTTTTTTGTTTATCTTGATAGTTAAATAACCGACTACCAAAATCATACCCAACGCGTTGTGATACGGAAAGACCGGGATCGAATTTATATTCGAAAACCATTCCGAATCAGCAACAACGTAAACAAAGAAGATATTTGATGTTGATCGGGATGGAGCAATTGAAGACCGTAAATCTTCATGAATGGAAGGACTATTGTTGGATTTCTCTAGTTGATCCCCTAGAGATATTTTGACAATGATTCTATCAGGATTGAAATCTACGGATTGCAAGGACTACTCGCTACTGATCTATAGGGTGATCCTAGGATGCGGTAGGAGGGTGCCTTCGGTTCATCCTGTTCCTGGGTGACATGTATGGACAAAGTGAATGGTGGCCAGATATTCCAAAAGTCGATTATAACCTCAAGCCCCATCAACCAGGAAATGACAAAAATCGGGCAGGCATCATGGCTATATGGGTCGCTCCCATTAGGGTGTATAATCACCTATCTAGAGAAAATTCATTTCCTTCTTTAATCTACTTCGATGTTGTCCCTTTTCAGGAAGCGGTGGTTTGAGTCCAATCATTGGTGATATACATTTGATACACTCAAGCGAAATGAGTGGTCAATCTTGTGTGGGCCGGATTGCAAGACGTTCTTGTTGAA
Source organism: Allium sativum (assembly GCA_030737875.1). NCBI lineage: Eukaryota > Viridiplantae > Streptophyta > Magnoliopsida > Asparagales > Amaryllidaceae > Allium > Allium sativum. Next base: position 991,619,024 of record CM060910.1, on the reverse strand, counting down.
CCCAGTGTATTCGTCTCTAGAAATACACTATCGGCAGGTCGTCCCATACCTTGTCATAGTCGGAATCCAATCTCCAATAAGCGCCCGCGGTTTTGTTTGTATACTATATATGTAGAACGTGGGATGCAAGCGTTCTACTAGATTGTTATTTATTTGTATTTAGACATTATTATAATATCAGAATAAGATATTGATTTCAAAATATTTTGGGTTATCGTATGGTAAAAACCGTCCGTATTTATGTGTGGATTTGGTCTTACAATTATCCTTTTCGTTCGAAAAGATTTTGGACTTTAAAATCAAGTTGAATGAGCCCTTTAAATTAGTGGGTTTTACTCACTCTGGTTCACCAGACTGACCCCGTGTTTTATAAATGCTTGAGTTAGACCGGGTGTACAGGTTCAGGTTATCGGATGTTGTGAAATCCAAAGACGAGCTGAAGGTGTTCAGATGTATGATATTATCTAGTATTATTCCACTGTGTGATGTATATGAGGACAAATTATTATAACTATCCTAGTGTATTGATGTACTCTGATGATTGTAAGTTTTTATTTCAAAGCTCTCTATAAAGTTTATTTATATATTATATTTTTCCGCTGCAATGTGAGACTCTATGTTGTGTTTATTCTTTTTCTTATTCTTCTATTCTAACTTTCTTTCTTATCTCACCCTCTAATTTCTTTCTCCTAGCTTTCTGGGGTTTTCGATACTTGAGTTTTGGACACGAGTTGTTTTAGTGTCGAGATTCGAGTGTCAAAATTCCCGGATCGCTACAATTCACGTTCGGGGTGAATAATATTTTTAAGTAAGGATGTTGCAAATGAAAACATTTGTAAAGGAAATTGGGTTTTTGAAACAGGAATTCAAATAGAAATGAAATTCCGAATGATTAGAAATGAATATCTTGTTTATTAATAAAAACAAGTAGTCGGATTTATAAACAATTAAGATTTGCAGTGGATAATTAAGATTTGCAAATTTAACTGTGAATATAAAATGGAAAAATTGGAAGTTTTAAAAAGAAGATGATGAAATCCATTTCGATGTTCGAAATGTAAAAAGGATATAAAACAAAATCCAGAAAGATGTGTAATTAGCATTCGAGTAGAAACTTATGGTTATAATCGAATATAAGTTATTCGACGAGAGTTAATCGAATATAAGTTATTCGACGAGAGTTAATCGAATATAAGTTATTCGATGAGAGTTAATCAAATATAGTTTATTCGAAAAAGAGATATTATCAAATATAGTTTATTCGAAAGAGAGATAATCGAATATAGTTTATTCGAAAGAGAGATAATCGAATATAGTTTGTTCGAAAGAGTTATTGAATATAGTTATTCGACAGAGAATTATCAAATAGAGATTATTTGAGAGAGAATTATACATTGGGATTCGACTATATCGAATGTAGGAAGGATTATTTACTTTCTGGTTTTTAAATTAAGCTTTATTTATTAAATAAATCATTTATTTTATTCAAATTAAGAAATAAAAGTTATTTTAAAGTTAATTATTTCGAAAGTAGGGATTTGAATGTTATCGTTAAAATCAAAAGATTTCTGTAAAAAAAGTAGATACATAAATAGAATCCGAAGGTTACGTAAGGAAGTTTGTTTAAGATTTAAAAGGTGAACCTTGTCTACTTCGAGGTTAGAAATATTGTTCAGTTAAGGTTTGAGAGGTAGTTATACCCCAACTTGATTGACTCCATTTTTAACTAAGGAATGGTTAAAGTTCGAAATTGAAGGTTAGTTAATTGAATTTAGTTAATAAGTGTTAATGGTTCGAGTCAGCGTAGCGCTGTTTTATTTAAACATCTGTTTAAATCCAAATGAAGGAGTTTGGAAATATTTTCCAAATAAGAATCAAAAATAGTTTCTAATATAGGAAATAAGACACGGGAGCAAATATGGAAATGTTTTCAAATGATTAATAACGTATATTTTCTAATATAGAAAATAAGGATTTACAAAATATGGAAACGGGAAATCGGGAAATGAACAAATAAATGATAAATTAATTAAAAAGAGGATCAGTGTTGATTGATGATTTGCTTGGTAAGATTTCCATTTGGAAATCTTACCAAGCTTTGCACATTTGTTTTCCTTTGATAGTTAAATTACCGACTATCAAAGATTTTTGACCATTTCCGTTGTCAGTACGGAGAGACCGAGATCAGATTTATTATCTGAAAACCACTCCGTATGGGCATTAGCGTTGCGAATCAAATATGATGAAGAAAATTGAAGACGAAGTTGTGTAAGGGCGGTTCTGGCGATCCTAGGTAGAAATTGCCTAAGATGGATTTACATAATAGTGCCTTCGGTTTGTCCAGACCCAGGACAACGTGCATGGACGAATGTCTGATAGAGTATATCTAATGGATCACGTAAGTTAATCGCTTCAAACATATCCACGTTTGGTGGTGGAGGAATTCGTTTCTCTTAGCTTTATACCCGTGATATTTTTGGGGAAATCAATTTGTGATTTTGCAGGTATGACGATGTGGCATTCAAAGTAAATTTGAGGTGTGATATGTCAAAAGATACATTATGACCTCAAGCCTCATCAATCAGGAAATGACAAAAATCGGGCAGGCAGCATGGCTAAGTGGGTCGTCCCCATTAGGGTGTATTGTCACCATCTAGAGAATATTCATACTTGTTACTTCTTTTCGCTTCTGTATCTCCTAGGAACGGTTATGTTGCTAGCAACCGGAGGTGACAATATATTCGATACACTCAAGAGAAATGAGTGGTCGGTCATGTGTGGGCCGGGTTGCAAGATGTTCTTGTTGAACCCAGTGTATTCCTCTCTAAAGATACACTATCGGCAGGTGGTCCCATACCTTGTCATAGTTGGAATCCAATCTCCAATAAGCGCCTGCGGTTTTGATTGTATACTATATATATGTGGAGCGTGAGATGCAAGCATTCTGCTAGATTGTATTTACTTGTGATTAAACATTATTATAATATCAGAAAAATATTGATTTTGAAAATGTTTTGGGTTATCGTAAGGTAAAAACCATCCGTGTTTATGTGTGGATCGGACTTACGATTATCATTTCTTTGAAAAGAAATTTTGAAAAGTTGAACCAAATGGTTGGAGTTTACTCACACCGGTCCCATGACTGACCCAGAGTTTATTTTGTTTTGTTTTCCCTAAACTCTGGGGTGCCAATTTTGTACGGGTAGTCAAGCAGTTAGGATTTACAGATACACTAGATGGAGCTTGGAGCAGGAGGCTTCAACAGCATTTTGTAGCTATTGTTTATTTCCGTTGTGATGTAAGTGTTGTACTCTAATATACAAATACAGACTTGTGTTTCAATGTTATTTTGTATACTATATTTTATTCGTTCCGCTGTGAGATTCGTGTTACTCTGATGTTGTTGTGTTCTTCTTCTTCTTCTATTCTAATAGTTATACTTTATCTATTCTCACCCTCTAACTTCTTTCTATTAACTATCTGGTATTTCCAATGCTTGGATAGCCGACATAGGTATCTGTGTCGATTTTCAGGGTCGAAAATCCCCGGGTCGTTACAGTTGCCTTACTATCTATTAAAGGCACTCATGTATAACACATTATTCACTTTGAAATAATTAATAAAAGCACTTTGTCTTCTCTGCTATGTTTTCTTTTTATGATATCAGAGCCTCCTTCAGCTTAACAGCTATAATCTCTCCATCATTGATCATCCAACTAGCCATTTCAAGTCAAACAACACAGAAAGTATATTTAATTCTTTATCTCCTCGGTTTTTTGATCATCATAGGAGATTCTACCGCTCTGTTCATTCTTTCAGTCGTGCTCTTAGTTGCATATGTTCATCACAGCCTCGCCAGGAGTCGAATCAGATAAATCTCATCACTTTCTTCCACCATGGATGCGTTGATTAGCCATTCGACATAGTGTCATCACATGGCTTTGGATTCGGTTACAGAAATCACTGAATACAATGACCTTGCAGTCCAAGAATCCAAGATTCAGTTGTAGAAGTCATCAGATTCAGTCACAAACCAATTACAGTGACTCTGTCATCCAAGGATCAAAGATTCGGATGCAGAAGTCATCTAATTCAGTTATTTCGCCGTCTTAGAACCTCGTTTTCCCTCGTTCTTGTTTTAAGAATTAATCATCTCCATTTCTTGATCAGATTTGGCTAGTGATAATGGTATTGTTAGTTTAGCAACCTTGGTTTTCCATTCCACCGCATATACAACATCAAGTCTTACTCTTATTAAGCCAAAGATGCTAGGGATTGCAAAATGGATCGTTAAGGCAAAACAAACTCTAGAGGGGGGTGAATAGTATTTTTGAGTATTTAAACGAAAAATAAAACTTATATGATCTTCTATATGAATCAAATACCACATAAACCATCACAGACACAGAATCAAACACAAACACAAAGATAAACAAAAATAAAATGCAGAAAAGGAAAGAACACATCGGATTTTATACTGGTTCGGAATTGCTCCTACGTCTAGTCCCACGCATCGCTGGATTGCGCAGAGTTTTATTACTATATCAATATCGAAGTACAACCTCCTTGATTTCACGGCTATAAGGGTAACACCATTTCCACACACTTGGTCGAGTAGACTCTCCTTGATTTCACGGCTACAAGGGTAACACCGCTCCCGTTCCTTGATTTCACGACTACAAGGAAAACACCGATTACCCAAACACTTCCCAAATGATTACAATAGCCCTATAACTCTTCAATAAACTTAGATTTAGAGATTAATGAGTAGAGTGTGAGAAGAGAAGAAGCTTCATGTAAATAGAATTGAATTCCGTAGAGTATAAGTGTAGAAATCATAAAAAAAGAAAATACTATGGTGTAAAGAAAGGAGAAGAAGAATGATGAAAAAATTCGAAATAAACCCCTATTTATAAGATTTGAAGGGTTTCGATGCTTCTGGAATGTTACAAATAGTGAAAAGACACTTCCTTTCAGAATCAAAAAAGTGATAGTTATATGTCGACATAAGCATATATGTATGTCGACATATCACTATGTAAATTTGAATTTCGAGCAATTTTCAAGTGTTTTGATATATATATATATAACACTCTAGACTTAAACCATTATGTTATAAATGAATATTATAAAGTAGAAAATCATATGAAAATATAAATATAAGATATATGAACATATTTATAAAATTATAGAGTTTAAAATTATATAAATATAAAGTATATGAAGTATATAATATATAAAACTTTCTTTTTTTTATTGAAATCACATACAACAATGTTTTTTATTTTAAATATTGTTTGTAATTTAACCTCAAATATCCTACGTGGTTGATTTTATTATTTTTAATCGTCCCATAACATTAGACAAGATATCTATTTTACTACTAAAGGGTAAAACACGAAATAAAAGTAAACTTTTAATGGGGACCATTGCCTTACTGTCTATAAAAGGCACTAATTTACAACACATTACTCACTTTGAAATAATATACAAAAGCACTTTATCTTCTCTATTGTGTTTCCTTTTTACTGCTATGGCCCTCAAATAGGGCTGGCCCGGAGCTGCGTGGGGACCTAGGCCAGAGAGGGAAGCAATTGTAAGGGATGAAAAAAGGAAGGCCTTTGACAGTGTAGGGAAATTTTTTTGGCTCCCGCTAATACGAGTTTGCCCAGGTTCGAACTCAACACCTCTTCATAGAGTTCATGCAACATAACCACTCAACTGTTCTTCTCTATGCAGTAGCTATTCTCACATTACTTATATATACCCAAAAAAAAATATTTGAGGCCCTTTACCTGCCCGTGACCCTAGGCGGCCGCCTAGTCGGCCTATGCCCAGGGCCAGTACTGCCCTCAAATTCCACTAACCAATATTCATAGCAAAGATGAGCCCATGTTAGATGCCTCGAAAAACTTGAATAGCAAAACAGATCAAGCTGAAGGCGAAGGAGACGCGATATACCAAGGGAGACTAGAAAGATAGGATCGCTTAGCATGAAATAATTGGTCAAGTAATAGTAATTGAAGCTAGCAATAAAGAAGGAACCCGAAGAAATCATACAAAGACTCTCTAACTGATATCCCTACGTGTATTAGTTATAAACATTCAGAAAGCGCATCATCTTGGTGCGAGCCAAATGAGGTTGAATTCTTTGCACTAGCTAAATTGATCTCTGTTAAGGAAGGCCAAAGTAGGAGTGGCAAAGGCTCTAAAAAGTGAAAAGGACATAATAAAACTTTGAAAAAAAGTCATCTCCAAGAAACTAAAGAAATAGATCGATATCGGCATTTTTTGTACAATCTATTTTTTAAATTAATATGCCTCTTGTTGATGTTATGTGAGTGTGCCTTGTCTGTTCCATTCATGTTAAAACTGCACCCCCTTACCCCTGGCACTATCTAAATGCTTTTTCAGAATGGACATGATAATTTATTTATGAACTTGACTGTTCCATTCATGTAACGATCCACATTTTAATGATTGGACATTCAAAAATTTTATTTAAATATTGAACGTTAATTATTTAGTTGGCATTTCCGAAAGTTTTTTTCCACAAATGATCGAATGAGGACTCAAAACCAGTTCCATTATGTTTGGGTTATTCATTAGGTGAATAATAAGTATATGGATTTCTATATTTCAAGTTCGGACCAGTTTCCAGTTATAACAATCTCGATGTACGGGTAAATTATTGTTCCAGAGGCGTAATATTGGATTGTGATGGAATTTATATTTCTGGAATCGTTGTAGTGAGTTATTTCATATCGTCACGTTCCATAGTGAATGAACGTACCGTTCAACCGCACATAAATATAATGTGTGTTAATTTATGTAAGAAACTGACATTGTATAGTTCATGTTTCAAAGGCTGACTTCCACTTGCCATCGTTTTAGGTCCCGAGACTAGTTCCATTGATTTCAAAAGACGTTTTTACATAGGTGGCGGTAGGTAGCACATATCCATTGGACTTCACAGAATTTGGGCTTACTAGAATTAAACAATAAAATAATTACACCACTCCCTCATTCTTTTGGCATGCTATAATGCTCACTCTTCCTAAAAATAAAAGCTATTATTCCATTACTTAGTAATGTTGTTTCTTCTCCTATACTTTTAAAAATCCTAGAAACTAAAATACTCCACCTAAATTCTTATTTCGAAGTGCATTAGGTTTGCAGTAAGGGTGCTTTATATCTAGTCTTGATTTAGGGGAATTCCATGACGATAAAAGTCGAGGGTCCTCGGCCAGGTCTTGCCTTTTCGCGAACTACATTCATTGAAAGGCGAAACAAAGATCCGGATTGAGTCGATGGAGGAGTGGAGTATGCTCGTCGACAATTTGAGTGGGGGTGCGGTGGTTTCATAGGTAATGCGACACTTGAGGCAGCGTGATATGGAGGCACAGACATGATTATATGTGGACCTCCGGTGGTGAAGAATATGAATGAGCAAGTGTGGTTTTGGACGAGATAGACATTAGCACGATCAGATTTAGGTTTTGTCATGTGTTGCTTCATATCACTGATTTGAGGTGCACGCATTTTTGGGTATTGCGTGATTTTCTTATGTGTGGCAACAAGGATAAGGCATTTGGGGAAGGAGAAAGCTTTTGGCGGTAATTTTGGTAATTAAGTGAAAGTGATTTGATTAATTTGGTCGATTTAAATCCATAAAACTTATATCTTTGATATCTTTTGCACATGATATCAGATTTGGATGTGATTTTATATGTTGGACTTGTATTGACGAGCTCTACACTTTAGAACTAGTTTAAATTTATTTGGCTAAGGTGATTGATATTGTCTTTCAGCAAATTATATTGGTTAATATAGTATAGTTTTGCCGTTTTAACATATTTATAATTATAAAACATAATATTTAGGATTGTTGAACCTAGTAAATAATAAATAAAAATATTATGAAGTGATTTAAGTAGTTTTAACCACGATTATCACACTTTACCTAGTTGCACGCTATTGTGTGTATTGTTTACCCGATTACGCGCTATTGCGCACTGTTTTTGTCATATTTCTAGAGTTAGGTAATTTGGACGTCTATTTCACTTTTATTGCCATTGATGGGTTCTGTTTGATTTATTAACACTATTATATATGCTTGTATGTTATTTTAGGAATTTATTTGACTATTAGATGCTTGTTTGAATTGTTTGCGTAGTTTAGCTTAAAACATCCTTCATAGGCAATCTAATATTATGGAATATTTCATTGGTTAGAGTTTGGGGGTGCTTATCGAACAAATGCACATGTTGGTGTATCTTGGTTGAGCACATAAGGATGGAAGACTCGAACAGATGAAATAAATTCTCAAAGGAGCTTTATAGTGCGTAGATGGATTCGACGATGAAGCAACATTGGAACTTGAGACAGATTTAAAGACAAAGCGACATTGGAGCTCACTGGTTGATCAGAAGACGGTGGATCGACTTGGTGATGAGCTAGATTTTGCAAAGAATGCCGTACATTTTCTTAGGATGCGTATTTAATCAATTTTGGTTAAATAGGTGACCCGAGTAGTCATTATTGATTACTATGAAGTGGTCGATATTGATTACTATTGTTGTTGGCCATTTTGGCCTGGACGGTGGCGTTATGCGAAGTAGCAGAATATGATGGCTCGTTTGATAGTGACTTCGATATGATAGCTCTTCGATTAGAGGCTTTGGTTTGAGACGAGGATGTGATGCTTCTATGTAGTGATTCGTCATTCAACGACGGTGACTCCATGATAGAGAGCAAGGCTGTTGCAATGGGTAGTTCTCCGAGATGCAGAAAATACAACATTAAGTTGTATCGAGGTGACTGTCATTCGAGGGTTAGATAACACGTAGTTGTTATTACTTGGAGGACAATCGATGAGGTCTCTTGGCATTGTTTTTCGCTAAGGATAACCGACTTGTTGAATGACTTCAGATGGGAGTCTTTCGGATAGTCAATGAGATGGATTTTGCTGTGGAGAGCATGTATCAAGGGGCTACTGGTATTCGAGACATGGTACACCTTTGAGAGAGTGTCACAAGGATGGATCAGACCCAGTCGATGTCTTAGACTGATCGGTCCGGACCCCAGAGCTTGTCGATGTTTGGACTAGGTAGGTTTATATAATGTAGTATGTCGATGTAGGACGTAGTGATACTTTGGTAAAGTCAATCAATGTTTTAGACCTACTAGTGCCTCGATGGATTTACGATCGAAATACTGGATATTATATGCTTTACACAATGAGTAAGTGAATGTGAGGATGGATGATGGATGCTATGGTTGTTTACCTACTTATCACCATTTAGCACTTAGACATCTTTCACACCTTCTTTATATGATGTTTATCGCATTATAGCATATATCGACTGTTATGTGATTAATCTATGGATGTGGGGCATGACATATATGATTCTCTATACCCTCTGTGCCATATATACTATTACGACTTTTGTAGCACTTTGACATTTGTTTATCGCTCACACCAAACTTTTGTCTAACCTAAAGTTTTATTTCCCTCTTATTACCTTAGATGCTCATCAACGATGCTAATGAGCAGACTATGTGACATGTATTGATATTATTTAGAGCTACGCAGGTAGAGTAGCAGGAGGCTATAGTTTACACACACACACACATATATATATATATATATATATATATATATATATATATACTTGTATCATTGTTGCATATTCTGCTGTGTGACACTATGGAGCCTTGATAGTGTTATGTATTCCTATTTGAGATAGTATCAGTTGAGCTTGTTCACATTTTGTATAAACTCTATTATTGTTTTGTATAACTGTATGAGCCTATATACTTTGATTATATGGTTTATATAATTATTACATATCTCGTCTATTTACATCTATGATTGTTACTACTATATGTTATCTAGTGCACTGTGTGATATATGACATATTTTATGATTGTGTTTGTGTTTTGTTCTCTTTTCTTATTTCTCTCCTCTTCTATTTTCTTATTTATTTGTCTTTTCTGTTCACTACTTCTATTTCTTTCTCTTGACGATTGCTTTGCATCAATCAGGTGCTTGTACAGTGTGAATTTTTAGTTTTGAGCACTGGTGATGTGTGATGGGTCATCAGATTTGGTATCATAGCTAAGGTTGCATTGTTTAACATAAGTAGTACCGAATTCGAATATTTTTGTATCGACTTATTAGAAGTCGATAAGTGTTTTTCGATTTCGGTGATGTATCCATGTCAGAGAGTATAACTAAGTTCAATGTGATATCGAAGTAGAGTTAATCCTTTCCTTTATCACTCTGAAGCTTGGAGTTTATGATTGGGTTTAGTGATCAACTCCGAGGGTGATTATTTCATCTGGAGGGGATGATTGTTGGAGGAATCAATCGAGTAAGCTCGCAATGATCAAGCTTGCACCCATTGTCAAGGTTAGTCCTACTTGTCGTGACAAACCATGGGGACGTATGTGTTGAACATCATTTCCGTTTCGTCAGGTGCTGCTTAGATGAAACATAACCATCAAGTGTATAAGCACCACCAAAAATTGCTATAGAATAACGATGAAAATATATTTTGAACTAATTATTTTAATGAATAAATCAACCAAGTGCTTTACTAGTACACCACTAAATTTTTTTATGGATTAACACACAAGATTAGGAAGGATAGAAAAAAAAATCATGTGTCCTAATTTCACTCTTTAGGCCTAAGGCCCATTCCTCTTGAAGATTTAGTGACCACATTTCTTCACAATCCTTTTGTAAGGGAATCTGCAAAGTTCCTTTCATATCTTACGTACTCCAATGAAATCAACCCTTTCTTCAAAAGATTTTTCTGTAACGTTGTGTCTCACACCAATGTACCTCCTTTTCTATTGTAAATGATTCTTTGCGATTCTAATAGCTGCTTTAGAATCACAATGTAGGGAAATAGGAATATTTGTCTTTTCTTCTTGTCAAAGTTTATGCCAATAGTTCTTTTAACCATTCTGCCATTTGACATGCCAGCTCAAGAGAAATAAATTCGGATTCCATTGTAGATCGTGTTATGAAAGTTTGTCTATAAGACTTCAGGATATGACAATGCCTCCTCCTAATGTAAAAAAATAACCACCACTACAGATAACTTCATCATTATTAGCAATACAATTTGTATCATAGAAGCCTTCTATATCAACGTGATGCCTAATAAAATGCAAACACCAATCAATAATACCCTTAAGGTGTTCACTGCATAAGTTACGTCAGGTCAGGTATAATTCGTGAGAGACATTACGTTTCCAGTGATCTTACCATATTCTTCTTGTGATACACTAGGTACTTTTCTCTTTTTAAGATGCTTTCTAGGATCATACAGAGAACGCAAAGGAGTCACACAAAAGCAATTAATTTTTTTCAAGATTTCTTTATGTGTTAAGATTGATTTAGTGAGAAACTTATTGTAATTTTTCTCAATTAATCCCTTGTATTAGGTCAGTCTCCCTCAAGTCTTTCATCTAAAATTAGGAGGATAAAAAATTATTTGTGTCATTTACTACTATAAACTTCGTGCTAAAAATCAATGCATCATCAACATAGAGACAAATAATCGCACATTGTTGACTAAACCTCATTGAATATATGCAAGAATCATAGGCATTCACCACATTTTTATTATTTGATAAGGTGTTATTATTTTTTCATACCACTGTTTAGGAGCCTTTTTAAGGCAATGCAGAGACTTTCTTAATTTTCAAACCTTATTCTCTTGGACAACTGCCAAACAACGAATAAGTGTTCCATATAAATTTAATTTTCTAAGTTACCATTAAGAAAAGAAGTTTTGACGTCCATATGGTGTACTACTAGATTACAAATGGTAGATAAAGCAACTAAAGTTCTAGTATTACTTACCTTGGTAATAGGAGAATATGGGTCAAAATATCAAAGTTCTCCTTTTTGACTTAGACCAAAAGCTACTAATCTAGCCTTGAATTTATTTATAGAACCATCAATTTTCAATTTCTTTCTAAAGATCTTCTTAGTCCTAATTGTTTCGCAACCCGTGGGTAGGTCAACCAAGTCTTAAGTACGATTAGATGTTATACAGTCAAGTTCACTCTTAATAGCACCTTTCCAAGGGTCACTATCATAAGACTTAATTACATCTTCATAAAATTTAAGATATACCTTTGTTAAAAACATAGAAATAATGACATCATTTATCTTTTGAATATCAGAGTTTTCTGCTAAAAAGGAGGTTATGAAGTGAGGACCAAGGTTATTCTTTGTACATTGCCTTTTCTCCTTCTAAGTTCATTCCTAGGTTCAGTGGGAACAAATGATATAAAAGGAAAAGGCAATGGTAAGTCATCAACAATAATAGGACCAGATCAGATTTCATTATTATAATTCTTTAAAGGAAAGACGTTTTCCAAGAACATAACATCTCTAGCCTCACAAATAGCTCAATCTTTTAAATACATGAACCTATATGAAGCACCATTGGATGCATACCCAATGAACACACCTTCAACTGTTTTAGGTCCTATAATAAGTTTTTCAAAGTCTGCTAAATCCTCCTTGGCAAGACACCGCCGTACTTTCAAGAAATTTAAGTTAGGAGGAAAACCTTACCATAATTTATTTGGGGCTTTATCCAACCTTTTCTGATGAACTCTATCGATTATGTAACTGGTGGATAACGCAGCTTTTCCCCATATATTGTCATTCATGCCAAAACCTAAAAGCATTGCATTCCATTTTGTCGGGGGCTGTAAGGAGTAGTAGTTTCATGGACTGTTAACGTGTATGCGTTCCCTGACCCTACCTAGTGCACGGTTCTCGTTTAATACTAGAAAGAGTTATTGACTGATATGGGTCCTACATAGCAGATGACACAGCCAAACCCCTAAGCTTGTGTCCCCCAATTAAGTAGGATTTTTAACAGGTTAAGCATAATAGGTTCGCCTAACCCCCACAGATTAACAGGTTAAGTTTTATAGGTTAACTGATTCATATAACCCCAACATATTAAATAGGTAAAGTATTATAGATTAATAGGTTCATATGACCCCCAACAGATTAAACAGGTTGTCTTATATGTTAACAGGTTTATATAACCCCAACAGATTAAACAGATCTACTTAACCCCATAGTTTTAACAGATTTACTTAACCTCACAAATTTAACAGATTTATAGTTTCAGTAACATATTCCACTTAATCCTCAAATTAAGTCTATAGGTTTATATGTTCATACAACCCCAAATTCTAGTCATATTCCATAGTGCAAGATATGCCCCAAATTTCCCTCTTTTATTTTCATTGCCAAACATTCCCCAATTGTCCCAATTTCGTTCATATGTATGTCTCTTTCAAGATTTGCCTAGGCTTGAAGGTACCCTAGGTTTATTAAAAAAAAGAGGGAAAACAACAAAATTAGGCATGTAATAACAACTGAACAGCAGAACACGTATACAGAAAAATACATGTAATTACAGCAGAACTGTTTAGATATGAATCAGTTTATTTACAGGCATAGGCTAAGATCTAAGTTTATTGATAGGTCAGGATTACTGTTAAATTTTATATCTAAAAGTAGCATGGCATGAAATCATAGAGATTGGATTTAAAGAACAAAGGATAATATGTTGATGTTGTGGAAGGGATTCTTGTATAAGTCATATAAGAATTGTCTTGATTGAATCCAAGTTTCGGTAGCATCTCCCTATCTTCATCTTAAATTTTTAGAGTGGGGGTTTGAGGAAGAAGTATGAAGAAGTGTAATTGATTTGATAGGAGTGCGTGCCTTTATATAGAGTTTACAAGACAATCCTTTACCGCCAGATCCCTGTTTTTAAATCCAATCCATTCAGTAAAATAATTAACTTGGTTAACAAAGCAGTCCAGAAACAGAAAAATTATCCTTGCCAGATCGTGTGTGGGTCGACCCGGTTAGGGATTACGGAAAGGATCGCTAAGGCAAAACAAACACTAGAGGGGGTGTGAATAGCGTTTTTGAGAATTTAAACAAAATCTAAAATATATGTGATAAACTATATGAATCAAATACCGTAGAAACTATCATAGATGCATAATCAAATACAGATGCAAAATAAACAGAAATAAAAATGCAGAAAAGGAAAGAACACACTGGATTTTATACTGGTTCGGACTGCTCCTACGTGTAGTCCCACGCAACATTGGATTGCATAGAGTTTTATTACTATATCAATATCCAATTACAACGCCCTTAATTTCACGGCTACAAGGGATACCACTGATTCCTACCTCCTTGATTTTACGGCTACAAGGGATATCACCGATTACCCGTCCTTGAATTCACGGCTATAAGGGATACCACCGTTTAACCCCTAAACAATTACAAACAGCCCTATAAATCTTCAATAACACTTGATTCAAAGAATATTGAGTAGAGAGTGTAGAGAGAAGAAGATTGGTGAAAACAAAATTGAATTCGGCAGAGCATAGATGTAGAAATCATAAAAATGACAAAGAAAAATGGTGTAATGAAGTAGAGTGAAAGTGGAAAAGAAGAGACGATTAAAAATTCGAATTCAAGCCCTTTTTATAATGTGTGGAAGGTTGGAACGCTTCAGAACCGTCACAATTAGTGAAAAGACACTTCCTTTCAAAATTGAAAAAAAAAACATTAGTTATATGTCGACATAGAGTTTTATATATGTCGACATATGCTCAGTGTAAATTTATTTTTTGAGCATTTTTCAAGTGTTTTGATATAAATATAATTCTGGAAATTCTTGAACAATAATATAGTGTTGTAAATTAATATTGTAAAGTAGGAAATCATATGAAAACATAAATATAAACTATATAAATATATTTATAAAATTATAAGATTGAAAACTGTATATAAATATAAAGTATAAAAATATAAATATATAAAACTTAATATTTAAATCAAAAGAAAAGCAAGAAAGCAAAATAGAAAAGATAGAAAATAAAATAAGGAGGATTGAAGATAGAATTTGGAAACAGAACTTTAACATCCGAATTTGAACCTGGAGTGCTATTTAGAGTCTTACATGATCTAGAATCTATAACTATATTAATCTTGAACTTTTAAAATCTTGAATACTCATGAGTCTTGAAAAATCTCTGAATTCTGAATCTCTAGCATCTTTAAAACTGTACAGTCTTCAGTATATAATTCCTGTATATAAACCCTGCATGTGTGTGTGTATGTGTGTGTATATATATATATATTCTAGACAAAAGTGTTGGTATATATTTTATAATCAATTAATACTGAAATAAGGTTGTTGTCATCAAAACTCCATTCTCTAACAATCTCCCCCTTTTTGATGATGACAACCTTAGTTTATAAAATGTCATACCTATATATACCTGTTGATTATGATCCTTCAAATACTCCCCCTTTCTATATGAATCCTATAAACTATGTATATATTTTATAGTTTCTCCCCTTTTGGCATTATCAAAAAGAAATTCTAAAACTACTCCCCTTAAATCCTATCTAAATAATTCCTATACTAAAGCAAAATACTCACCCTACATTTATGCCTATACAATATCCTAATTTGTATGTAACATGCCTTAAATCTATAACTCTCCCTTAATTTATAACTCTCTATTAATTTCTATAACTCCCCCTAAATCTTTGACTACACTAGTCTAACAAACTAAATAGAAGGATAATAAACTAAGCAAACCAATCAGTTCAAACAAGCAAATCAATCAAAACAAGCAATTCAAACTAGTAAGCCATTTAAATAAACAATTCTAAACATTTAAATCAACCAAAGCATTCTTGAACCTTCAACTAATCCTTAGAAACTATAAAGCTCCCCCTTAATCTAATACAAGAATAAACCTATCATATACTCCAATTCCTTTAAAACTATAATAAGACTTTAAACTAGACTAAGAAATAACTCTAATATGATATCCTTAAAATTATGATATAAGCAAAGCAATTTAATCCAAACAATCAATCAATTCAAATATAAAACCAAACATTTCTTGAAATCTATTTTTCCTAAAACTTATAAAGCTCCTATCAACCACTGATGAAATTTAACTATGTCAAGTAAGTCAATCAAGTTATTTAAGTAAAACAAATCAAACAAACCAAATGAGTTAATCAATTCAATCAAGCCAAATAATTCAATCAAATTAATTAAGACAAAGTAAATATGTTATCTATACCTGTTATGTGTGGAGTTAAAGTTAACATGTAATGTAGTGTAATGGTAATAATGAAGTATGACATATGCAGAACTATATGTAGTGATATATTGAATGAAATGCAATTTGTGATGTAAATGATTTTAATTTGAGATGCACTGTAGTGATGTATGATATGAAATAAGATGTGTAATGATATTATGGTAATACTATATAGAATGATTTGATGATGATATGTATTTCTATAAAAGTTACTTAAAGTAATATCTAACTATTATGCATATAAAAAATTATTTGAATCAAACAAGGATAATGTTATTTTCCAGACTAAGGTTAATTATACTAATGAAAGTGATTGAAATAATAATAAAGATAAGAGTTTAATTAAAAAATATTTATGATAAAATATTCAAAATAATTATGGAGTTAAATAATATTAGTAGGGTAAATATAGTAGGAATTGAAGATCTTTTTAGAGAGAATATAAAATTATATAAAGTGGACTATAAACATATTTCATAATAGTATATAAAAACTAATTTTAATGTTAAACTTTAGTCCAAACATATTTATTTGCTAGAGAACAATTTATATGTTAAAATTTTAAAAGAAATCTATAGTTATAACAAAATTATTTTAATGAAAACTGATAATATGAAGAAATATATAAAGCTATAATTTCTTATATTTAAACTATATTTTTAAGACATAAAAATCATATATATATATAATTTTTATACCAAAATATTAGGTTATATATTCATCTTTTATAAATCTCAATAAGAAATCAAAATAAGTATTAAGTTATAAATAGTATTTGTGAAATCATATGAACAATATATATGTTTAAACTATATATAAAAGATAAGTAAAATTATATTTTATAACAATAAAAATATATTTTAACTCTTATATCAAATTAACATATCTATATAATTTTATTAATTTACATACTTATAATATATATTTATATATATTGAAACAGGATATAAGAAAATAAGTAGACATATAAAGTTAATAACCAGAATTTGAACTGGCATTTTCTAATTGAAAAGATGGAGGGAAGTTTGAAAATTTAAACTCTTGAAATCCAAAATTTAAATTATGACGGCATGACCATCTTTGTATGTCGACATACATGTAGAAAATCAAAAGTTATATTTTTTTACTTCTTGATTTTATATTATCAATTTATATTTCATGTTTAACTATTTCCTGAAATAATATTAATCCTAACAAACATCCAAAATTTATTTATTGATATTTTGAATTTCAAAATTCAAATTTCAAATTTGAGTTTTAAATTTTAAATTCAAAGCACAACAAACAAGTAAGACAATCAAAGCATTCATTCAACCAAAAGAAAATTTAAAAATTAATTAAAGCATACCAATTTTGCAATTTTTTCTTTTTATTGTTCTTCCATTGTCATGAATCACACATTCACATCTTCTACAATTTGATGATGAAATTTACTTTGTTGCGATAGGCTCATTTTTCTGGTCAAGAAAGTATATTCATTTGCTGAATTTGGGCACCGTATGAGAAAGATATCGAAGATTTAGTAGTTCAACCAACTTGGCGCCAAAATTTGAATTTGAATTTGAATTTGAATTTTTAATTTTGAATGAATGAACACTTCATTTACTATATAAAGGACCAAAAGTCATGTCTCCTCACAATCTCTTCTCTTCTTCTCGTTTTTCACCTTTATTCAAAATTTCAAGAGGCATAACTTCTTCATTTCTTGACGGAATTGGACGTAATCAGCAACAAGTTGAAGAGAAATTCAAGGACTACAATCTAGTGAGAGTTTGGGGATGAATTTGGATGGTATTGGGGTGCAGCAAGTCGAAATAGTAAGAGATATGTATGAAATCCCGTAACAATTTTTCAGTTTTGCATATCCCGCTCAATTTTGATTGGAATTTGACGATCTACCCATCAAATCGACCGCGAGAACGAGAACTACAATATGGAAAAGGATTTAAAGAAAAATAGTCTAACATGTGGATGCAATTTGAGGATAATTGTTGACAATTTTTGTTTCCTTCTCTATTTATTCACCAAAACTTCATTTGATCATTACTTGTTCAATTCTTGACGGATTCGTATGAAACCAGCAGCAGCGAAGCAAATGAAGAGAAGTTCAGTGTGAAATAAGTTGTATAAGAAAATCCAAAGTTATAAAGTGATATGGTACCCATTTCTTTGTCGATTTATTTTATATATATCAATTTCTTCTTGATGTCTTTTCACTAACCGTCATTACTTTCCTCTTCTTTTCGATTTCTACCATGTGTTCACTTTGAATTCTCAACAGCCATGTAACACACCATTTCAGAGTTTGAATTTTCAATAGCCACCATTTAGTAATTTGAATTTCCAATAGCCACTTCACCCATCTTTTCAGAGTTTGAATATCCAATAGCCATATAATACATCTTTTCCTGTAAAACAACACAACTTTTCAAATTATCAAATAACTTTTCAAATAATCAAATGACTTTTCAGACTAAGTAATCTGCAATTTTAAACAAAAATATCATGAAGGTTTTGTAATATATCCATATATAAAAAATTAAAATTTAAGAAATTTCAAAAATCAAATCATAGTAACTTGATTTTTCAATAAAATTGAATGCAGACTCATCTAACACTGATGCAATACATGAATTAAAATTAGTTGCAACACCCCACCTCCGCCAGGGTAACTCTTGCAAGCACACTGGCTTTGGAGGGGCGTTTAAACAAGGTAAACATGCATGCAGATATCACAAGACAGAACATATAAGTAAAACAGAGTAGTAAAGCAGAGGATAAAACTTAGCATTTCAAAACCATAGTCATGTTACAACAAAGTACTTGGTCATTATTTTCCAACAACAAAGTCTAGATAAAAGCATAAACTGAAAAACCGAAATACATAAAGTACTATCCCCAAAATGAAGTGATAAACCATAGCTAGCTCAATGTCCAAAACCGTACATGAGCAAATCCAGTAAGCAAGCTAGAAAGATCCAAGCTAAGCTCCAATGTTCCCACCCTGTGGACCTGGGGGGGAAAGGAAGAAAAGAGGCGAAAGAAAACAGGTCAGTCAAAAAGACTGGTAAGCCCTACTACTATCTGTCTATGAACTAGTAAAGTTAACTGGCATGAGAAGCTGAGATGAACATAAGGATAACAACATACTGGCATGGTGATTAACTAACAAGATAGATAAAGGTGTCATCGCATAATAAAGGTTAAGTTTTGCACCACGGGTGTACTAGCATTCTAAACAAGAATTGATCCCTTGGCCCAAGCTTGGCCCAACATCATGAGGTGACCTAAATCAAGGTCCAACTACTCGGTCTAGTCGATCGGCTCCCTATAAGCCTAACTCGTCAAGTGTCGGTGTCATGCGGCTTAATCATGTAATGTAGTTGACTGTGCAGGGTCCACCCTAGGGTGTATCAGGCCCTATGGTGTAACCCTCTGACACCATACCATGATGCACAGTCCAAACCTACCGGTGCCCGTGTTCAGCTCCGGACTTAATGTGCACGACCATGGTCTGCCTGAACAACCGGGGCATCATTCAGCCGTCTCTTTTGGTCTCTAACAATCAGCCCAGTAATCGTGCCCCACCCTAGCCTAGTCCTAGGGTCTTATGATACTACCAAGGAGGTTACTGCTGAAAAGGACCACGCAACTAGGGTTTCTTAATGGGTTAAATGTAGTTAACCCGATCCACACGTGGATTAAATTGGTTAAGAGTACCCAAGGCTCCTGACTTAACCTCGATTAATCCATCAAGCCCAAATTAGTTAAGTATTAAGTGGACCATGACTTAACCCTAATCAGGAGGCATTCATTAACTTAATGTGCTTTAACCTCTCACATTAGACCTTGTTGTGGTTGCTAGTTAAGCCGGGCGGGTCCGGGTAGCTTTACACCACAACCTGGTCTAACCTCGGGTTCGTGCACAACATGACCAACTTCTCACATTGGGTCCTATTGTTTGTAGCCACTAGTTAAGCCGGGCGGGTCCGGGTAGATTTATGATACAAACTCAACCCAACCTCGAGTTGGCCACACTCATATTTTCTAAGTGTCATGTCCATTATGTTTCCAAAACTAATTACAAGTTAACATATCACGTTATGTTATAAAAACCATGTTCATGTCATTATGTTACCCAACCCCAACGTAATCCCATCGTTTACATAATCGCAACAACGCATAAAGGATAAAATAGGAAACTTGGCATAACCATGACATAAAGGTGTTGAAGCCACAAGTTTAACATGGTGGCATATGAAATGTACATATGTTCATATACTTGCATATTGCATTATTAGGCTTCAAAAGCATGCATAAAACCAAACTTAGCATATGAGTGATACATGGTGATAAATAACATGTAGAAGTTGCTAGAAGTTCGCATTTGGCCTCACATGCAAGTTATCATAAGGGATACGATAACTTTCATGTTGCCAAAATGCAACCTTCAACATAAAGCTTGGAGCTTTATGCTCACAATATCAAGTTTAACTTGCATAACATGATAACATGATCAACCCAAACTTGCGTAACATAGCAACATGTGTCATACATAATGATTAAACCAACTTGCATAATGATCATCCAAACTTGCATATACTGATCAACCAAACTTGCATATAATGATCAACCAAACTTGCATATAATGATCAACCAAACTTGCATATAATGATCAACCAAACTTGCATATCATAATGATCAACCCCAAACTTGCACCATTCATTTAACTTTAGAGTTCACTAAAAAGAAAGTAGAAAAGGGCTTACTACGCTATGAAGACACAAATGAATATTTATTATAAAGATTGAGACGAAGCCCATATGCAAGCACCAAAATATGAAAGCCCCAATTGAAAAACCCTTGCGCCAAATCAATAAAAATCCTTGCTTTGAAATAGAAATGTTGCAACTTGACTTGAATGCAAACTAAGAACACTCATACAAGTTTGAAAGCACTTGTATGAACTCACAATCTCTCATAGAAATAGGCTTAGGAATTTTAGCTTGAGAGTGGAGGCCATGAGAGGAACAAATTTGACATAGTTTAGTTGTAGGATTGAATAATGGTGATTTAGGCTAGGTTTAGGGGTCATTTTATAGAGGATTAGGATAGTATTAGCCATAGGATTAACCCTAGATTCAATCCAAGCCATCAAAGCATGTCTTGGGGAAGAAGTCAAGTGTAGGAACCATCTAGGGCCTTTAGATTAAAGCTAAACCATGAGAACCATTCAAATGCAAAATCTGCATTTGAGCGAATTGGCCCACGGGTTGACAGCCAAACACCCTGGATTAACCCCTAGTCGACCCAGCGGGCTTGGGTCGACCTCAAAAATCGGCCGGTTCGGTTATTCCCCTCTCCCAATTCGCTGTTTTGAACATTTTTGCATATTTATTTATTTAATTTTCAATTATATATATATATCAATATATATATTTCTCTGCGCAACCCATTTCACTTAATTAAGTATACTTTAATTTGTGAATTTTTCGTGAAACTTCGCGAGGCCATATCTTGGTCATACGGACTCCGATTTTCGAAAACTCGGACTCTATTTCGCGTATTTTTCTGAGACGAACGCAATGGCACAGCCCGTTTCCTTTGATTCAGATTTTACAGTTTAATTCTGCCTCCATTTATGTTATAACATGTTATTCAAAAATACGGGTTGTTACATTCTCCCCTCCTTAAAGGATTTCGTCCCCGAAATCTCCAAGTTAGGAAGAACGTATCCTACCATCCATCACCCATCTACTCAAAACATCATCCACGTGCAGTCATTGTCCTTAAAGGATTCTAAATGCTGTATGATCTTATGCAAAGGTGTGTGTATATGTACTTATCTAATGCAAAAATCAGGCGGTTACTGATTCAGTAAACCTCCTTAATGCAAAGCATGTTAGTGAAATGAGTCCATATGTATGCAAATTCCTAACATAACTCATATTCTCTACATGAGTGCACATAACATTCATCCATATGCAACATCCACGTGATAGCATAACAAGTTTCATCCATGAATAAGCATAAACACTCATGCATATGCGGTATAAAAGTGTGTGAGCCGATCTTAGTGCCTAATGTGTATCATGCATCCACGAGTATCCACGTGCAAACACTTGCAACCACTTGCAACCATCAAGCATAACATGTTTCAAATACATGTTTCATCCAAAGGGTTTCTACCTAAGGTCCTCATAACATGATTAACGAGATGACAAGATAAACAGGATAAACGCGGATAAACAGAAAGATATGCTAATTAGGAAAGAGGTCGAGAATGTACCCTCAAAAGGAAATGGATAAAGCCCACGCATCTTCTCCTCGGTTTCCCAAGTTGCATCTTCGTCGGCTTCACCCCACTGAACTTTCACCAATTTGACTTCTCGATTCCTCAGTTTCTTGATCTTTGTTCCCAAGATACGAATCGGAGCTTTTCTCAAGGTTGCTTCTTTCTCTACCTCAATGTCTTCAAGAATGCTTGGTTCAACCACCTCAGCGGACTCATGAAGGCACTTTCGGAGATGCGAGACATGAAAGACATTATGCACTCCGGCTAGCTTTTCGGGCAATTCCACCTTATAGGCCATCTTTCCAATTCTCTCTGTGATAGGGAAAGGTCCTACGAACCTTGGTGCCAGCTTCCCCACTACTCCAAAACGAACCACATTACGTAAAGGAGAAACCTTTATGAAAACCATGTCTCCCACTTCGAATTCCAAATCTGCCCTTCGTCTGTCAGAATAGGATTTCTGTCTGTCTTGGGCCGCTTTCATCCTTCTTCTCACTAATTCAACTTTCTCGGATGTGTCCCGTATCATATCGGGCCCAAGTATAAGTCTATCTGTTGTCTCCCACCAAGAAGATGGTGACCTACACGGCCTCCCATACAAAGCTTCAAATGGTGCCATCCCTATGCTGGCTTGATAGCTATTATTATAAGCAAACTCTACAAGAGGAAGGTGGTCTTCCCAAGTACCACCGAAGTCGAGAACACAAAGCCTCAAGAGATCTTCTAGCACTATATTCACCCTTTCGGTTTGGCCATCTGTCTGGGGGTGATAGGCTGTACTCAGATTCAATCGTGTACCCATCGCTTCTTGCAAACTATTCCAGAACTGGCTAGTGAAAATTGGGTCACGATCGCTAACTATGCTAGAAGAAACTCCATGCAACCATACTATCTCTCGAAGATAAACAGAGCTAGCCATGATACGGTCCTCTTGCTTTTCACCTGAAAAATGGGTTCTCTTCGTAAGTCTATCAATTATTACCCATATCCCATAAAGCCCAAATAGTTTGGTGACGAACTTCTTCACTCCAACCATATATCACAAATAGGCTAGTCATACTCCTTAGGGGGTTTGCAACAGATCTAAGATTGAGGATAGGGCCGAGAGGATATACTTAAAAGATAGCATGCGAGTAAGCTCTACGGAACAATAGGGATCAAGGATATACTCTTAGAAAGAGATTAAATGCGTGTATCTAGTCTTCGATCTTCTAAGCCGCATTTTCTTGTGCTTAATCCCATCGTGCCCTGACCGTCTTTTAACTTTGCAATTCTGAAGTTCTTAATTCTTGTTCCCAAAATATGAGTTAGAACTCATTTCACCGTTGCCTCTCATTCCACTTCCACTTATTCTTTGCCTAAAATACTTGGCTTAAACATAACTGCGTGCTCATGGTTTCGTGCAAGCTTTCCAAGATTCGTTAGTGAATCTTGGATCTCGTTTACATATTATACGGTATCCCATGCATAAAACTATCTCTTGAAAACAGTGCCAATCCACGTTGCCAAACTAGAGCTGAGGTAAGGGCTCTCTTGAGCCTTTGAAAAGCAAGCTTACACTCCAAGTCCCATGCAAAGACTAAGTTCTTCTTCGTCAACTTAGTAAGAGGGGCCGAAATCTTAGCGAAGTCCCTGATGAACTTCCTGTAGTAGCCTGCCAGACCGAGAAAGCTTCTTACTTTGGTTGCATTCCTCGGAGTCTTCCAGTCTTGAACCACAACCACTTTCGCGGGATCCACTGCTATGCCTTGCTTAGAAACTATATGTCCAAGAAACCGAACTTCCCTTCTCCAGAAATGACATTTGGAGAACTTGGCTTTCAACTGATGCGCTCTAAGAGTATCCATCACTTCCTTGAGATGCCTAGCATGCTCTTCCTCATCCTTTGAGAAGTTCAGAATATCATCCATGAAGACAACCACGAACTTGTTAAGGAACACTCTGAACACCCTACTCATCAAATCTACGAAGTAGGCGGGTGCATTAGTCAAACCGAATGGCATGACAAGCCATTCAAAGAATCCATCTGGAGTCCTAAACACAGTCTTATCAATACTATCCTCAGCTACTCTAAGCTGATGGAATCCGGTGGCTAGATCGAGCTGAGAGAAAACAGAAGCACCTACCCACTGGTCAAAGAGATCATCAATCCTCGGTAAAGGGTGCCTATTCTTCTTTGTCAGCTTGTTCAACTCTCGATAATCAACACAAAGACGAAGCGAACCATCCGCCTTAGTGGCGAATACCACCGGAGCTCCCCATTCAGAAATGCTTCACCTAATAAAATTCTTCTCAAGCAACTCCTTGATTTGCTTACTGAGCTCCCCTCTCTCACGTGGAGCCATGTGCCTAACTGGCAATGATACTGGCTTGGCATTATCAACTAGATAAATGCGGAAATCTATCTCTCGTTTAGGGGGTAACCCCTTAACTTCTTCAAAGACATCGGGATAGTCTCGGACCACCCTTACAGATTGCAGATCATCGATGGATGAGTCGAGAGATTCAAGATAACATAACATGACGGGACCTCTAGGGTTACAAGAAATTTCTAGGGGATTACCGAGGCGAGTCATGAGCCTCACTACCCTATGCTCACAGTCAAGAATGGCTCCATAACTGGACAACCAATCCACCTCCAAAATCAACCCGTATCCCATAAACCCGAGAACCTAAACATTACACATGAATTCTATGCTCAAGATAGAGATTTTCAAATCCATACAAACCACAGGTAGATGGGCGGAACCCCCAATTGGATTTGAAACACAAACGGGATCCTCAACTAAGCTAGTACTTAGGTGCAAACTTTCAATAAGACCAGAAGAGATAAAACTATGCGATGCGCTAGAATCAAATAAGGTGCGAACAGGAAAATCAGAAATGTAAACATGAATTTCTATAAAAACTCTACCTCGATCAAAAGCTGAAAGAGCGAGGAGAGCCTGCAATTGCCCTCCAGAGGGTCTTACTTGCCGAGTTTGTCCTTGCCCTTGTCCTTGCTTCTTGGGGCAATCCTTGCTAAGATGTCCAGGCTCTCCACAGTGAAAGCATTCGCCCAACTTCCTCTTCTTCTTCCTACAGTCTTTGGCTATGTGCCCTACATCCCCACAGTAGTGGCATTTTCTTGGGTCCTTTGCCTTGGCCTTGTTGCCCTTGTTGTTCTTGTTGTTCTGATTGCTCTGATTTCCTCCCCACTTGGAGTCTGTCTTCTTGGCTTGGGTCTCATTAGCCTTCACTTCCTTCTTGCCATTCTTATCGTCTCCTTGAAGCAATGCCATGTCTACTAGACCTTCGAAAGTGGCCCCTATAGGTATATGAGATAGGGCTAAACCTTGTAGTGGCTCATTCAACCCTCGTGCAAAGCGCAAAGCCTTCTTCTAGGGAGTATTAATCATGTCCAAACCAAATCGGGCGAGCTTGTCAAACTCATTCACGTACTCCCTCACTGTCATGTCTCCTTGCTTCAAAGATATAAACTTCTCCAATTGCAAATTCGCCTCAGTTGATGATAGAAACTTAAGCCCAAATCTTGTCCTAAAGTCGGCCCAAGTCTCTATAGGCCTCGTAGCATTGGTGACCTCCCACCAATAAGCAGCTTCTTCTTTCAATAACCATGCTGCCAATAGAACCCTTCTATGATATTGCACATCAAAGATGGCGAAGAGATCTTCAGTTTCTTTCAACCAATTTCTTGCCTCCACAGAAGTCTCCGTCCCAATAATGTTCTTGCCACCCATCGCCTTAAAGTCTTTGCAAATCTTAGCGAAATCTGCTTGCGGGTTCTGAGGAGGAGGAGGAGGAGGAACCTCAGTTATATTGGGGGTATTTGCTGGTCCCACATCGTTGGCCCTAGCTTCCAAGTATCTCCGGAACCATCCGGGAATGGTCACTCCCTCGGAAAGGTTAAGATCGGTCATACTAAAACGAAGAAAAGGATAGATTCAGAACGAAGAAACGAAGGATAGTGCTATGGCTTTTGGGGAATAGCCTTTTTAAAATAACCTAGACTTTTTCTTGGAAAATAATTAATTGGTTTTGAAAATATTTTTTCAAAAGGTAAGTTTTAAAAACACCTTTGCTCAAATCTTGTAAACCTTATGCTCTGATACCAAATGTAACACCCCACCTCCGCCAGGGTAACTCTTGCAAGCACACTGGCTTCAGAGGGGCGTTTAAACAAGGTAAACATGCATGCAGATATCACAAGACAGAACATATAAGTAAAACAGAGTAGTAAAGCAGTGGATAAAACTTAGCATTTCAAAACCATAGTCATGTTACAACAAAGTACTTGGTCATTATTTTCCAACAACAAAGTCTAGATAAAAGCATAAACTGAAAAACCGAAATACATAAAGTACTATCCCCAAAATGAAGTGATAAACCATAGCTAGCTCAATGTCCAAAACCGTACATGAGCAAATCCAGTAAGCAAGCTAGAAAGATCCAAGCTAAGCTCCAATGTTCCCACCCTGAGGACCTGGGGGGGGGGGGGGAGGAAACGGAAGAAAAGAGGCGAAAGAAAACAGGTCAGTCAAAAAGACTGGTAAGCCCTACTACTATCTGTCTATGAACTAGTAAAGTTAACTGGCATGAGAAGCTGAGATGAACATAAGGATAACAACATACTGGCATGGTGATTAACTAACAAGATAGATAAAGGTGTCATCGCATAATAAAGGTTAAGTTTTGCACCACGGGTGTACTAGCATTCTAACATGTCAAGTAAAAACAAGAATTGATCCCTTGGTCCAAGCTTGGCCCAACATCATGAGGTGACCTAAATCAAGGTCCAACTACTCGGTCTAGTCGATCGGCTCCCTATAAGCCTAACTCGTCAAGTGTCGGTGTCATGCGGCTTAATCATGTAATGTAGTTGACTGTGCAGGGTCCACCCTAGGGTGTATCAGGCCCTATGGTGTAACCCTCTGACACCATACCATGATGCAAAGTCCAAACCTACCGGTGCCCGTGTTCAACTCCGGACTTAATGTGCACGACCATGGTCCGCCTGAACAACCAGGGCATCATTCAGCCGTCTCTATTGGTCTCTTACAATCAGCCCAGTAATCGTGCCCCACCCTAGCCTAGTCCTAGGGTCTTATGATACTACCAAGGAGGTTACTGCTGAAAAGGACCACACAACTAGGGTTTCTTAACGGGTTAAATGTGGTTAACCCGATCCACACGTGGATTAAATTGGTTAAGAGTACCCAAGGCTCCTGACTTAACCTCGATTAATCCATCAAGCCCAAATTAGTTAAGTATTAAGTGGACCATGACTTAACCCTAATCAGGAGGCATTCATTAACTTAATGTGCTTTAACCTCTCACATTAGACCTTGTTGTGGTTACTAGTTAAGCCGGGAGGGTCCAGGTAGCTTTACACCACAACCTGGTCTAACCTCGGGTTCGTGCACAACATGACCAACTTCTCACATTGGGTCCTATTGTTTGTAGCCACTAGTTAAGCCGGGCGGGTCCTGGTAGATTTATGCTACAAACTCAACCCAACCTCGAGTTGGCCACACTCATATTTTCTAAGTGTCATGTCCATTATGTTTCCAAAACATAATTACAAGTTAACATATCACGTTATGTTATAAAAACCATGTTCATGTCATTATGTTACCCAACCCCAACGTAATCCCATCGTTTACATAATCGCAACAACGCATAAAGGATAAAATAGGAAACTTGGCATAACCATGACATAAAGGTGTTGAAGCCACAAGTTTAACATGGTGGCATATGAAATGTACATATGTTCATATACTTGCATATTGCATTATTAGGCTTCAAAAGCATGCATAAAACCAAACTTAGCATATGAGTGATACATGGTGATAAATAACATGTAGAAGTTGCTAGAAGTTCGCATTTGGCCTCACATGCAAGTTATCATAAGGGATATGATAACTTTCATGTTGCCAAAATGCAACCTTCAACATAAAGCTTGGAGCTTTATGCTCACAATATCAAGTTTAACTTGCATAACATGATAACATGATCAACCCAAACTTGCGTAACATAGCAACATGTGTCATACATAATGATTAAACCAACTTGCATAATGATCATCCAAACTTGCATATACTGATCAACCAAACTTGCATATAATGATCAACCAAACTTGCATATAATGATCAACCAAACTTGCATATAATGATCAACCAAACTTGCATATCATAATGATCAACCCCAAACTTGCACCATTCATTTAACTTTAGAGTTCACTAAAAAGAAAGTAGAAAAGGGCTTACTACGCTATGAAGACACAAATGAATATTTATTATAAAGATTGAGACGAAGCCCATATGCAAGCACCAAAATATGAAAGCCCCAATTGAAAAACCCTTGCGCCAAATCAATAAAAATCCTTGCTTTGAAATAGAAATGTTGCAACTTGACTTGAATGCAAACTAAGAACACTCATACAAGTTTGAAAGCACTTGTATGAACTCACAATCTCTCATAGAAATAGGCTTAGGAATTTTAGCTTGAGAGTGGAGGCCATGAGAGGAACAAATTTGACATAGTTTAGTTGTAGGATTGAATAATGGTGATTTAGGCTAGGTTTAGGGGTCATTTTATAGAGGATTAGGATAGTATTAGCCATAGGATTAACCCTAGATTCAATCCAAGCCATCAAAGCATGTCTTGGGGAAGAAGTCAAGTGTAGGAACCATCTAGGGCCTTTAGATTAAAGCTAAACCATGAGAACCATTCAAATGCAAAATCTGCATTTGAGCGAATCGGCCCACGGGTTGACAGCCAAACACCCTGGATTAACCCCTAGTCGACCCAGCGGGCTTGGGTCGACCTCAAAAATCGGCCGGTTCGGTTATTCCCCTCTCCCAATTCGCTGTTTTGAACATTTTTGCATATTTATTTATTTAATTTTCAATTATATATATATATATCAATATATATATTTCTCTGCGCAACCCATTTCACTTAATTAAGTATACTTTAATTTGTGAATTTTTCGTGAAACTTCGCGAGGCCATATCTTGGTCATACGGACTCCGATTTTCGAAAACTCGGACTCTATTTCGCGTATTTTTCCGAGACGAACGCAATGGCACAGCCCGTTTCCTTTGATTCAGATTTTACAGTTTAATTCTGCCTCCATTTATGTTATAACATGTTATTCAAAAATACGGGTTGTTACATTAGTGTTAACAATTATTTCAAAATTTTCCATTTAAAAACTTTCAAAAAACAAATTATGAACTTTTTGATAGAACTTGCTCTGATACCAATTGTTAGGGATTGCGGAAAGGATCCTTAAGGAAAAACGAACATTAGAGGGAGGTGAATAGTGTTTTTGAGAATTTAAATGAAATCTAAAATATATGTGGTAAACTACATGAATCAAACACCATAGAAAGAACCACAGATGCAGAATCAAATACAGATGCAAAATAATCAGAAATAAAAATGCAGAAAAGGAAAGAACACACTAGTTTTTATACGGGTTTGGATTGCTCCTACGTTCAGTCCCGCACAACGCTGGATTACATAGAGTTTTATTACTATATCAATATCCAATTACAACCTCCTTGATTTCACGGCTACTAGGGATACCATCGATTCCAACCTCCTTGATTTCATGGCTACAAGGGATACTACCGATTACCCGTCCTTGATTTCACGACTACAAGGGGTACCATTGTTTAACCCCAAATGCAACCCAAACGGTTACAAACAGCCCTATAACTCTTCAATAGCACTTGATTCAAAGAGTAATGAGTAGAGAGTATATAGAGAAGAAGATTGGTGAAAGCAGAATTGAATTCGGTAGAGTATAGGTGTAGAAATCATAAAAATGATAAAGTAAAATAGTGTAATGAAGTAGAGTAAAAGTGAAGAAGAAGAAGAGATGATTAGAAATTCGAATTCAAGCCCTTTTTATAGTGTGTGAAAGGTTGCAACGCTTCAAAACTGTTGCAATCAATGAAAAGACACTTCCTTTCAAAATTGAAAAAATGATAGTTATATGTCGACATAGAGTTTTATATATGTCGACATATGCTCACTGTAAATTTAATTTTAGAGTATTTTTCAAGTGTTTCGATATAAATATTATTCTGGAAATTCTTGAATAATAATATGGTGTTATAAATTAATATTGTAAAGCAGGAAATCATATGAAAACAAAAATATAAACTATATAAATATATTTATAAAATTATAAGATTGAAAACTATATATAAATGTAAAGTATAAAAGTATAAATATATAAAACTTAACATTGAAATCAAAAGTAAAGTAAGAAAGGAAAATAGAAAAGATAGAAAATAAAATAAGGAGGATTGAAGATAGAATTTAAAAACAGAATTTGAAAATCAGAATTTGAGTTTAAACCTGGAGTGCAATTTATAGTCTTACTTAATTTTGACTCTATAACTATATTAATCTTGAACTCTTGAAATCGTGAATACTCATGAGTCTTGAAATATCTCTGAATTCTGAATCTCTAACATCTTTAAAACTATACAGTCTTCAGTATATAAATCCTGTATATAAATCTGGCATATGTATATATATATATATTCAAGACAAAGTGTTAGTATATATTTTATAATCAAATAATATTGAAATAAGGTTGTTCTCATCAAAACTCCATTCTCTAACAGACCCACCTGCACCTGGGTCGACCTATGGGTCGACCTATCTTCCCTTGGGTCGACCTGTGGGTCGACCTAGACCAGGGTGGGTCGTCCCTCAATGGGTCTCGTTCCCACCCCTGACCGCCTTCATTTCCCGCTTCGTTCTTTTTAATTTAATTTGAACTGGTTTGATTTATATATACATATATCCTACTTATATGTAACAAACTTCTAAACTTCATATCTTTCTCATACGATATCCATTTTATGCAAACTCAAAGTCTATCTGAACCATGATTCTGAGATGAACACAATGGTACACTCCGTTATACCTAATTCCCAATGTTTAATTAAGTATCCTTTAATTTATTGTTAATAATGTTCTTTAAAATTATGGGGTGTTACAGAGTATCTATAAGAAGCTTTTGAATATCGAATGGCTACTTCTGACATCATTGATCTACGCTAATTGAAGAATAATTTAACCTTGAACCCTAACCTTATTTCTTATGCTTCCACCCTTGTAATTTACCATTAATTCCCCTACCTTCGTCCTTGTGAAATTCCCATCCTTATCACCTTTCCTATCAGTAGAGAAACTCCCATTACCCATTAAAGTCGGTTCGACCAAGGACGAATCATGAACAAGATTTTTAGCGCATCATCCACCTTAGAAGATAGTATACTTCAAGAGTTCAGCTTAACAAATTTACAAACTGAGGACCCTTTAAGCTTAATGAAAGAAGCGTACAATGAATTGGAAATATTACACTTAGCCTCACAGATCGGTACCGCAAGAAGGCTTATTGAAGAATACCTAGCTAAAGAGTCTCCTGATGCAAAGCTCTATGAAGTAGAATCAAGAAAAATGGCACCTCAAGAGCTTAATAGCCAAGTTATGACAACACTAAGCCTATAGGACAATCATGTTTCGTAAGGAAGCAATCAAGCATTAAAAGCAATTGTCAATTTGGAAGAAAGCAAAAGTCCAATGCCATCAAAAATAAGGAGTTACAAGGAATCTCCTTTTTTTCAAATGAAAAAATGATAGCTAAAGTTCCACCTGATATAAAAATACCACAACTCCTATATAATGGAACTATAGATACTGAAGAACACATTTCCATCTTCGAAAGTTACATGGATTTGTATAACACTCCTAGGGCATTTCGATGCAATATTTTCCTAACCACTCTTCATACTGAAGATAAAAAGTGGTGCAAACATTATCATAGCCTGGTCATCAAAACATAGAAATAATTATCCACTGCATTTAGCACACAATTCCATGTGTGAAATGACCTAACAATCAACATTTATGATTTAGCCATGATTAAAAAGGACCAAAAGAATCACTTGGTGGCTATCTGAAGTGATTTCTTATTGAGTCGCTTAAAGTAAAAGGAGCAATAGACAAAGAGAAGCTGACAGTTGTGCATTTTGGGTTGCTTGCACTAACACCTTTCTAGAAGGAGCTTATCCTAAACGAGTGTGAAGGCTTGAATGATTTTTATTCCACAACTGAAAAATTCATTTACATGGAAGAAATTCTCAACACAAAGAAAAGCTTGCAACAAGGTCATGGGGCAGGAAAGTTCGGTTCCATTTCTTTTATAGAAGATGCTTCAGGGTCAGATAAAGGAAAAGATTATTGTTCCTATTATAAGGCAAAAGGTCATCAAACCAATCAATGTCATGATTTGATAAAGAAAATTCAAACCAAAAAGTAACGAGAGCCTATTCAAAAAGGTTGAAAGATGAACAATGGGAGAAATGGTCGAAAGCATTCCAGCAGGGGAGTAAAATCTAACAATAGCTTTTCTGGTTGAAATACTTACATTCATAAGTAATTTTACTTTGTTTCTTCCTTACAGTCAAACAAATATAAATGTAAGTTCGAGTGATATTACAGGTAAAAACCAAACCCAGTTCAGGCTTATGCATACAACAAGAGCTCAAGGGGAGCACCTAAAACGCACCCAACCACCGCCTATGTCTCCTCCCGTAGAAGGGAACAAAAGCTCAAAATGCAACACTTAAAGGAAAGCAATTCATGGATAAGAGCATGGCAAAGCTATCGATCGATAACAAATTTCAATAAAAGCTCTCAAAGAAATATACAACGAAGAAGCTATGAAATGTCGATCATTGCTTGACTTAAATGTGATTACCTAACATCTTATCTCTTTTGCTTTGAAAATTTCACAAATGCTTCTCATCAAATGCAGTATATTAATATGACTGAATATTTCTATGGAAGGTGTGGAACCTACCCTTGGCAAAAGATATCGATAAAGCCTTTAAGAGAAAAGGTGAATCAACAAAGCCTTTAGAAGGAAGGTGTAACGACCCGGATTTTGCCCGACCCCAATCGATCGCAAGATCGATCGAGACCGTTCAAATTCCGCATACGTTAACTTTGGGCATACAAAACATCAGAACAACAACACAGACTTTTATAACATCAATAATAAATGTTACATCAGAGTACAGAATATCAGAGTACATCGATATATAATACAGCGGAAGATAAATTACAATCGATTAAATACATTGCAGCGGAACTAATCTCAGCAGAAGGCCATCAATATTCTGGAGACAGCTTCAGGCTTCAATCCAGGATCCTGCTTAACTATATCTGCAAAAAGCTACTCAACTGCCCGTGTGGAAAGAGGGCACCTGAGTTTGCAAAGTGAAACAAACTACAGGTCAGTCGTGGGACTGGTGTGAGAATTATATACTTAACTTATCTAATAAGTAGGCTAATCACAGGACCACGCCGCTAACGCGGAGCGGGTTTACTCCATTGGATTGCCAGTGCATAAATAAAGTAAATCGTCAAATAACGTAATGCTTTTTAGAAAAATGAAACCATTATAAGACCCAGTTCCCATCACACAATGCAACGCAAACCGGAGGATAGGGTTTTACCTTATAATGGTCAAAAGATGCTTGATACGTAAAAACGATATTATTACTAGTGTGTATATATATATATTTAAAACATTTCAAATATAATATCAATCCTAGACGGCATAGATACCATCTACTATGTCGCCATACTAGTTATACAATCAAAACCACAAAGGGCGTATTGGAAATTGGGTTTCCATCATGAGTCAAGGCTAGGGAGGAGCTCCTGACCGATTCGTGACACTCTAGCAATGTCTCAGGATTCAGACATTGGCGAACCCTTGGATACAGCAGGGTCGGTCCATTAATACTTTAGTGGATTAGTTATGCCTGAACACACGCTACCCGATCCTATTGGACCTACAAATCAGCCGAGGGCGACCGATAAGAATAAACCGAGGCCTTACAAAATTCCAACAACCACATAAGCAAATGTCAGCCAGTTTAATCACTGACACCACTTCTATCTAGAAAGAAACGTGTGCACTCCCTGCATTCCCTTCTCCCGTTTTAGACTTAACCGGTGTGTGAGGCTCGCAAAATTACGATATACACAAAGCTATGCATAAATAGACTGTGCTTTAATCATCAACCACAAGGCCTGCTTTTCAACAAAGCCTTGATCATTTGCATCTTAGCATGTCACATTGTCAGACCCTACCATATTATTGATCATCTACCAATATATATATAACCTCTAAGCTCATACGTCTTAGAGAAGGGTGATAAGTAAAGAATAAATTCTTCACCACCAAATAGAAATATATAATCAGTAGCGTTCAACAAATACAGTAGAAAGGAACACAATGTAAGACACACAATCCATTTACAAGTCTGCTCTGGGTCTGAGCGAAACAACGTGTCCATCGATCTCCAAATGCGTTTGGACGATCATTACTAAATACCTAGCCTTGTAAGGCCAATCCCAATTCAAGATACCAGTCATCATCATCCCAACGATGTGAAAACCTTCGGTCTTCAATCACCGTCTTCATCTTCGACTCTTGATCGTCGTGATGATTATTCAGAATGGGTTAACCCGGTCTTTCTGAATAACTCGCGTATTTTGTGATTAAAAAGAAAATATTGGAAAATCACACATTATGCCACATTCCAACTCAGAATATTCTTTTAATAAGATTTTTCATATTAGATGATTCTCATCAATTTTATCAAAGATAAACTCTGGAAATAAAATCTTAAATCTTCCTTAAAGGATTTATTAAAACTCCAGTTTTGATTTGATATCAAAAATCATTATTGCAAGATCATTTATTTTAAGGAATAAATCTTGTCTTAAACAGGTTAAAGAACTAGTGTCCTTTAAACACAGTTCACAATAAATCTACAATCTATTTCCAAAATATGGAATTCCACAGAAATCTATATCGATATACATAATCGATATAGATTTCTGTATCGGACTAATAATATAAATGGAATAACGGCAAAGCCTCTTAAATTCCATCTATAATATCGGTCTTCTTTTACAGAAGCCCATTTCGATTATTACCAATCGAATTTCCACTTAATTCCAATTTAATATATTAAATTGGAAAACTTGATTTTTATAAAATGCCCTTTTAAATCTATAAAATAGATTTATAAATTCCAAATAATAATTTCAATGTAAATTGGATTAAAGGACAAATGTCGTTTAAAAACACCGTCCACGATAAATCCACTTCACATCTCAATTTATTTCATATCACAAAATATAATTGCAAATGCTAGTAATCTTTTAAAAACATATTTTAAAATAATCATTAAAAATATTCTTTATATAAAAGATTCTAAATGAGAAGCATTCTTTATATTACAAATTTTTATCTTTTAAAAATATTCTTTGTTTTAACATATACTTGATTAAAAATATATTTTCTCTTTTATGAAAGAATATCCTTTATATAAAAGAAAATTTCAAATTAAAAAATATTCTTATTTAAAAGAACACCTGAATCGAAATGCGACTCAATCATTTACCATATAATTTGGATTACATGGATTTCACACACATCATATATATGATAATAACAGTATAATCATCAAGTCATCCATCTACATCCAAAGTGTAATTTCCACTGTGTAAGCATTAAAATTAAATAATAACGCTCATCGCAGCCTGTCGATCTAACGATCAACATACAATTGAATATTGGGATTAGTGTATGTAAATTTTCATCCCAACACCCATGTGGGGTTTCAACCATGAAACAAATAATAAACTAATTTGTGCACTTGGGCGATGTGTGAAAATAATCGTCCCAATCACATAAACAAGACGGGCAACTTGTGAATGGAAGTGTAATACACAATATATAACCATGACAAGAAAATATCTCTATTGCAATGAATGAATAAGCATAATAACTTCATCGCTATTGACAATTTCTAAAGTTATATTTTGCTAGTTTAAACTAAAGCAATAAGGGTTATATTGTTTTGGCAATTCTAATGAGGCAAAAAGGATAGTTTTTGTTTCGACAAAAATAAATATTTTGATTTAACTAACCTATCTAGACAAGTATATATCTTGCCAAACATAACATATATATATATATATATATATATATATATATATATATATATATATATAAATTGCCTCAACTAGTTCATTTTGACAAAAATGAATATTTTTGACAAAATGTCTATTTGTTTTAACTAGTATAAATTGACTAAAATGAATAATTGTTTTTGACTAATACAAATTAACAAAAATGAATAATTGGTTTTAACTAATATAAATTTACAATAGTGATTAATTTGTGTTTCAATTCTAATAACATATTCCAATGCTATATTTTGTTTCATCCTTTTAATTTAGACAAAAATGTGGGTTTGTGTCTATTTTACTTTAATGATAAAAATATGAATGTTTAGTTATTCCTTCTTTACAAAAGCTTAAATAAACATTTTCAATTCATTCCTTTTGAAGTGACAAAAAGAACTCCTTTTATTTCCTATACGACATTTGACAAATTTGCTCTTCTTTTACTTCATATAGAATTGAAATAAAAATGCATTTCTAAAAACTATTCTTTCTATTGTCCTTTAAAATGAAAATAAAGTGAACCATTATTTCTTCCTTTTCTGCTACACTTAGAATGTAACTAAAATGTGACTTTTAAAATCCTTTATTTATATCCAAAAATGTGGATAAAAAGGTATTACTTAATTTGAAAATAAAATGAAAGATTTAATTCATGTTTTATTTGCATTGGAGGATGCAAATAAAAATGCAACTCTCAAACAATATTTCATACATATCAAAATTATAAATCAAAAATGCAACTTTCATTTTGATGGTTTGTTTGCATTGATAAATTGCAAACAAAGATGAATTTAATTTTAAGAATTTATTTGCAACAAGGAATGCAAATAACAATTGTATCCTTTTTATTTTTATTTAAAATTATATTTGAGTGAATGTAAAAGAACCTCATTTCCAAGGTGTATTTACATTAGTGAATGTAAATAAAAGATCAAATTTCATTTAAATGAGTATTTGCATTTACGAATGCAAACAAAAAATAGTTTTGTTCTCAAATTATATTTACATTAGTGAATGTAAATAAGAGAACAAAATTTATTTTCAAAGTATATTTTTAACAAATTCTATTCAATGTGTTAAAATGTGTATATTTGTATTGGTAAATGTAAATAAAAAGATAGACTTTAGTTTCATTGAATATTTGCATTGATAAATGAAGATAAAAGAATAAACCTTAATTTCAATGCATATATGCATTGATAAATGCAAATAAAGAAATAAACTTTATTTTCAATATATGTATTTGCATTGGTGAGTGCAAATGAAAGAATAATTTGTTTCAATATATATTTGCATTGGTAAATGCAAATAAAAGAACAATTTCTATTTTCTATATATATTTGCATTGGTGAATGCAAATAAAAGAATAAATTTTGTTTTTAAAGTTTATTAGCATCATTGAATTCAAATAAAAGAATGAATTATATTTTAAAATATATTTGCAAACAAAAATGTAACTTATGAAAATAATTTCTTATTTACATATAAAATGTAAACAAAATTGTGATTTCCAAATCATGTATTTTTATTTACATAAAAATGTAAACAAAAAGGTGGTTTTCAAATATAACCTTTAATTTACACATGCCATGTAAATAAAGTTTTATTTTACTAATATGTTTTTAATATCAACAATAAAATTTAGTATTTTATTGTTAATCCAATTCTAGAACATCTTACGTTTAATGTGACAGTAAAAAGAAGAATTTTTACTGTAATTCATAAATCGTGTTCTAAATGTAAACAAATAAAATAGGATTTTATTCGTTAGCCAAATTCAGTTGTAATGAAACAAATGAAAATATAATTTATTTGTTGTTCATATTCTATTGTAAATAAACAAATAAAAATAATATTCTATTTGTCGTTCAAATCTTGTTCTAAAATAACCAAATAACAATAAGGTTTGTTTGTTGTTTAAATTCTATTGTAAGGTAAACAAATAAAAATAAGGTTTTACATGTCGTTCAATTTCTATGGTAATATCAACAAATAAAAATGATTTTTTATTCGTCGTTCCAATTCTATTGTAACATCAACAAATAAAAATAATTTTTATTTGTCGTTCAAATTTCCTTGTTCATATTGACCAACATGACAAATTGGTAATTTTATTTAATTGACAAACTGTTTAAATTCAATAAAATAAAATAACATAAAATTTTAAACTTGAAAAATATAATTTAATGTCATTAAACATAATAATTGTTTTGGTTTAACCATCTTATTCAATTACTGCACTCAACATAATATTTTCGACAATTTAATGTTAAATAAATAAACAATAAAATAAGCACAACCAATATGATATTCCCAATTGTTTTTTTTCTTTCATGATCTAATCCCAATACACAGCTAAGGTGATATTTTCAATTGGATAAAGATTTCAGTTTTAATCCCATTTTATTAAGCATGAAAATTTTCACACTGATACATACACAATAACAGATCTAACACAAAACATTACAATCAATCAAAAACAAAATCTACAAATTCATCACGACGCAGATCTAATTAAACAACAATCAGATAATTATTTAACAACAATAAAATAATTAATTAAATTAATTAAATCTTTAAATCAGAGATTCTCACATTGATTTTTGCTGAAAATTCGACTGTCTCGGTTTCAGCTCTGGTCTGTGCCATCACGAAGATCTCGGAAAGACGAGTCCAACGCAAGTCGTTTCGTTGAATTCTGATATCGCAGTAAAAAGATATTCAATTTTAAACATTGGATAAATTAAATATTAAATAAATAATATTAAAATAATTAGCCTTCCTTCTTCCTCTTTACGTTTCGGCCGAACCCGATCACCACCTCCAATCCCCCTGCGCACGCACCACCGAGCCACCCACTGTTGATCGGACATCACCATGTCGTAGCCCCGGTCCTCTTCCCCCTTCGCCTGCCTTGGGTCCCCACTCGCGCCCCCCTGTGGCCCACAAACCCCGTCCAAAACCGGCCACTTCACGCCCAAAAATCGAGCACCACAAAGCTCCAGAGATGATCATCAACGTATGAGATTAAAGCTCTCGAAAATCTCTTTGAATTGATATATAGTTTGCCAATTTTCGTTGAACGGATTAAGAGAAATTAGTGTTTGAAATTGCGATGATTCTAGCCATTGTTCTAAGGGGGTAGGCGGCGGCTATGAATTAAGTTTAGGGTTTCTTTTTATTTTTTTATTATTAAATTCATTGAAAAACGTGTTATAAAGGTGGATTTCTGGACTGTCTCAGAATTGGGCTTGCTTACTGTCGATCTTAACGTTTTGAGGCCTTCTGAACGCAATGGGATAGGTCTCGGGGTCCAATTCCGAAATCTGTAGAAATTTTATTTAAAAATCCCATAAAAAATTAATTAAATAAATATTGACCGTACATTTAAATATGCCGGGGCCACATATGACCTCAGAAAATTCCAAAAAATATTTTTAGCTTTCTTATGACGATACGGTTCTAACAAGACTAATTTCGTCGAATTCTGAGACTGTTTGAAAAATGGCTATTTTCAAGTCGTTTAAATTTAACTGAAATAGTCAAAACACGTTTTCTTTTGCCACGCTCACATATTAATTCGGAAAATTCTGAAAATTGAAATCTAGCTATAATTTGACATTCCGGTTCCAACAAAAGGGTTTCGTCGAAAACGGAGGTCATTTGAAAATTGACTATTTTTAAGGGCTATATATTTAATATTAAAAATACATTTTTAAACAAATAATTCTTGAAACTCAAAATATATAAGTGTTTATACTTTTGAAATGCAGAAATATTATTCCGGACTCAATGGAAGTGGTTTCGAGTCCAAATTCCTTCATATGTGAAAAGTAGCCCTTTGGGCCATATATATTATTTATATAATTTCTACAACGACCTTTAAAAATTGAATTGGCCATAAATTTTGATTTCCGCTATGAAATTTCAATTTTTCAGATTCGTTAGAAAGATATGGTTAAACAGATTTAAATATTTCTAGTTTCACTCAATTCTGATTTATTTTGAGTCCTGTACATTCAGTTAAAGTTTAAAATTAAAATTTTAAAACTACCGCGCCATTTCTAACTCCATTTATTTTTAAATTAAATTTATTCGTTCTAACTTCGATTAAAATAAATTCTAGCCATTATTATTTATATAAATTATATTATATTTTCAAAATTCATTAAAATTTTCTAAAATGAAAATTTTAAATTGGTTCAGAATTTGCGGGTTGTTA
The DNA here is from genome assembly GCA_030737875.1 of Allium sativum. Taxonomy (NCBI): domain Eukaryota; kingdom Viridiplantae; phylum Streptophyta; class Magnoliopsida; order Asparagales; family Amaryllidaceae; genus Allium; species Allium sativum. Next base: position 991,578,228 of record CM060910.1, on the reverse strand, counting down.
CAATCTCCCCCACTTAAAATCTTTTCGTCCTCGAAAAGAAAATGAAGCTAAAGTAGTTTATTTAACTAATTTAATTTCATTCATTAATTGTTTTGTCATTTTTTTAGTTGAATTCATATTCACACAACACAATCATCAATCAATTAGTTGATTAAACTTTCAAAAAAATATAACTTTTATATATTCAAAATCATATTTTCTAAAATCGAATTATATATAATAACAAGTACGTTAATTATAAATTTTCCACTCTGACTCATTCTAGGGCATTGCTAACCCCATCTCTAGTGAGTATTCTCATTCTAGGATACTGCTGATCCTATCTCTAATGAGTATTCTTTTTGGATATTACTAATCCAACCTCTGATGAGTCTTCTGTTTAGTTCTAATGAGTTGTACCCCAAAGATTTGAGCTAACCTGAGCTCTAATACCAGCTGTAACGACCCGGATTTTGCCCGACCTCAATCGATCGCAAGATCGATCAAGATCATTCAAATTCCGCATACGTTAACTTTGGGCATACAAAACATCAGAACAACAACACATACTTTTATAACATCAATAATAAATGTTACATCAGAGTACAGAATATCAGAGTACATCGATATATAATACAGCGGAAGATAAATTACAATAGATTAAATACATTGCAGCGGAACTAATCTCAGCAGAAGGCCATCAATATTCTGGACACAGCTTCAGGCTTCAATCCAGGATCCTGCTTAACTATATCTGCAAAATGCTACTCGACTGCCCGTGTGGAAAGAGGGCACCCGAGTTTGCAAAGTGAAACAAACTACAGGTCAGTCGTGGGACTGGTGTGAGAATTCTATACTTAACTTATCTAATAAATAGGCTAATCAAAGGACCACGCCGCTAACGCGGAACGGGTTTACTCCATTGGATTGCTAGTGCATAAATAAAGTAAATCATCAAATAACATAATGCTTTTTAGAAAAATGAAACCATTATAAGACCCAGTTCCCATCACACAATGCAACGCAAACCGAAGGATAGGGTTTTACCTTATAATGGTCAAAAGATGCTTGATATGTAAAAACGATATTATTACTGGCGTGTATATATATATTTAAAACATTTCAAATATAATATCAATCCTAGACAGCATAGATACCATCTACTATGTCGCCATACTAGTTATACCATCAAAACTGCAAGGGGCGTATTGGAAATTGGGTTTCCATTATGAGTCAAGGCTAGGGAGGAGCTCCTGACCGATTTGAGACACTCTAGCAATGTCTCAGGATTCAGACGCTGGTGAACCCTTGGATACAGCAGGGCCGGTCCACAAATACTTTAGTGGATAAGTTATGCTTGAACACATGCTCCCCGATCCTACTGGTACTACAAATCAGCCGAGGGCGACCGATAAGATTAAACCGAGGCCTCGCAAAATTCCAACAACCACATAAGCAAATGTCAGCCAGTTTAAGCACTGACACCACTTCTAGCTAGAAAGAAACGTGTGCACTCCCTGCGTTCACTTCTCCCGTTTTAGACTCAACATGTGTGTGAGGCTCGCGAAGTTACGATATACACAAAGCTATGCCTAAATAGACTGTGCTTTGATCATCAACCATAAGGCCTGCTTTTCAACAAAGCCTTGATCATTTGCATCTTAGCATGTCACATTGTCAGACCCTACCGTATTATTGATCTTCTACCAATATATATATATATATATATATATATATATATATAACCTCTAAGCTCATACGTCTTAGAGAAGGGTGATAAGTAAAGAATAAATTCTTCACCACCAAACAGAAATATATAATCAGCAGCGTTCAACAAATATAGTAGAAAGGAATACAATGTCAGACACACAATCCATTTACAAGTCCGCTCTGGGTCTGAGCGAAACAACGTGTCCATCGATCTCCAAATGCGTTTGGACGATCATTACTAAATACCTTGCCTTGGAAGGCCAATCCCAATTCAAGATACTAGTCATCATCATCCCAACGATGTGAAAACCTTCGGTCTTCAATCACCGTCTTCATCTTCGACTCTTGATCGTCGTGATGATTATTCAGAATGGGTTAAACCCGGCCTTTCTGAATAACTCGCGTATTTTGTGATTAAAAAGCAAATATTGGAAAATCACACATTACGCCACATTCCAACTCAGAATAATCTTTTAATAAGATTTTCATATTAGAAGATTCTCATCAATTTTATCAAAGATAAACTCTAAAAATAAAATATTAAATCTTCCTTAAAGGATTTATTAAAACTCCAGTTTTGATTTGATATCAAAAATCATTATTACAAGATCATTTATTTTAAGGAATAAATCTTGTCTTAAACAGGTTAAAGAACTAGTGTCCTTTAAACACAGTTCACAATAAAACTACAATCTATTTCCAAAATATGGAATTCCACAGAAATCAAATCAATACATAATCGATATAGATTTCTGTATCGGACTAATAATATAAATGGAATAACGGCAAAGCCTCTTAAATTCCATCTGTAATATCAGTCTTCTTTTACAGAAGCCCATTTCGATTATTACCAATCGAATTTCCACTTAATTCCAATTTAATATATTAAATTGGAAAACTTGATTTTTAGAAAATGCCCTTTTAAATCTATAAAATAGATTTATAAATTCCAAATAATAATTTCAATGTAAATTGGATTAAAAGACAAATGTCGTTTAAAAACACCGTCCACGATAAATCCGCTTCACATCTCAATTTATTTCATATCACAAAATATAATTGCAAATGCTAGTAATCTTTTAAAAACATATTTTAAAATAATAATTAAAAATATTCTTTATATAAAAGATTCCAAATGAGAAGTATTCTTTATATTACAAATTTTTATCTTTTACAAATATTCTTTGTTTAAACATATACTTGATTAAAAATATATTTTCTCTTTTATGAAAGAATATCCTTTATATAAAAGAAAATTTCATATTTAAAAATATTCTTATTTAAAAGAACACCTGAATCGAAATGCGACTCAATCATTTACCATATAATTTGGATTACATGGATTTCACACACATCATATATATGATAATAACAGTATAATCATCAAGTCATCCATCTACATCCAAAGTGTAATTTCCACTGTGTAAGCGTTAAAATTAAATAATAACGCTCATCGCAGCCTGTCGATCTAACGATCAACATACAACTGAATATTGGGATTAGTGTACGTAAATTTTCATCCCAACACCCGTGTGGGGTTTCAACCATCAAACAAATAATAAACTAATTTGTGCACTTGGGCGATGTGTGAAAATAATCGTCCCAATCACATAAACAAGTCGGGTAATATATAACCATGACAAGAAAATATCTCTATTGCAATGAATGAATAAGCATAATAACTTCGTCTCTATTGACAATTTCTAAAGCTATATTTTGCTAGTTTAAACTCAAGCAAAAAGGGTTATATTGTTTTGGCAATTCTAATGAGGCAAAAAGGATAGTTTTTGTTTCGACAAAAATAAATATTTTGATTTAACTAACCTATCTGGACAAGTATATATCTTGCCAAACATAACATATATATATATATATATATATATATATATATATATATATATATATATTGCCTCAACTAGTTCATTTTGACAAAAATGAATATTTTTGACAAAATGTCTATTTGTTTTAACTAGTATAAATTGACTAAAATGAATAATTGTTTTTGACTAATATAAATTAACAAAAATGAATAATTGGTTTTAACTAATATAAATTTACAGTAGTGATTAATTTGTGTTTCAATTCTAATAACATATTCCAATGCTATATTTTGTTTCATCCTTTTAATTTAGACAAAAATGTGGGTTTGTTTCTATTTTACTTTAAAGATAAAAATATGAATGTTTAGTTATTCCTTCTTTACAAAAGCTTAAATAAACATTTTCAATTCATTCCTTTTGAAGTAACAAAAAGAACTCCTTTTATTTCCTATACGACATTTGACAAATTTGCTCTTCTTTTACTTCATATAGAATTGAAATAAAAATGCATTTCTAAAAACTATTCTTTCTATTGTCCTTTAAAATGAAAATAAAGTGAACCATTATTTCTTCCTTTTCTGCTACACTTAGAATGTAACTAAAATGTAACTTTTAAAATCCTTTATTTATATACAAAAATGTGGATAAAAAGGTATTCCTTAATTTGAAAATAAAATGAAAGATTTAATTCATGTTTTATTTGCATTGGAGGATGCAAATAAAAATGCAACTCTCAAACAATATTTCATACATATCAAAATTATAAATCAAAAATGAAACTTTCATTTTGATGGTTTGTTTGGATTGATAAATTGCAAACAAAGATGAATTTTATTTTAAGATTTTATTTGCAACAAGGAATGCAAATAACAATTATATCCTTTTTATTTTATTTAAAAGTATATTTGAGTGAATGTAAAAGAACCTCATTTCTAATGTGTATTTACATCAGTGAATGTAAATAAAAGATCAAATTTCATTTAAATGAGTATTTGCATTTATGAATGCAAACAAAGAATAGTTTTGTTCTCAAATTATATTTACATTAGTGAATGTAAATAAGAGAACAAAATTTATTTTCAAAGTATATTTTTAACAAATTCTATTCAATGTGTAAAAATGTGTATATTTGTATTGGTAAATGTAAATAAAAAGATAGACTTTAGTTTCATTGAATATTTTTGTTGATAAATGAAGATAAAAGAATAAACCTTAATTTCAATGCATATATGCATTGATAAATGCAAATAAAGAAATAAACTTTATTTTCAATATATGTATTTGCATTGGTGAGTGCAAATGAAAGAATAATTTGTTTCAATGTATATTTGCATTGGTAAATGCAAATAAAAGAACAATTTCTATTTTCTATATATATTTGCATTGGTGAATGCAAATAAAAGAATAAATTTTGTTTTTAAAGTTTATTAGCATCATTGAATTCAAATAAAAGAATAAATTATATTTTAAAATATATTTGTAAACAAAAATGTAACTTCTGAAAATAATTTCTTATTTACATATAAAATGTAAACAAAATTGTGATTTCCAAAACATGTATTTTTATTTACATAAAAATGTAAACATAAAGGTGGTTTTCAAATATAACCTTTAATTTTCACATGCCATGTAAATAAAGTTTTATTTTACTAATATGTTTTTAATATCAACAATAAAATTTTGTATTTTGCTGTTAATCCAATTCTAGAACATCTTACGTTTAATGTGACAGTAAAAAGAAGAATTTTTACTGTAATTCATAAATCGTGTTCTAAATGTAAACAAATAAAATAGGATTTTATTCGTTAGCCAAATTCTGTTATAATGAAACAAATGAAAATATAATTTATTTGTTGTTCATATTCTATTGTAAATAAACAAATAAAAATAATATTCTATTTGTCGTTCAAATCTTGTTCTAAAATAACCAAATAACAATAAGGTTTATTTGTTGTTTAAATTCTATTGTAAGGTAAACAAATAAAAATAAGGTTTTACATGTCGTTCAATTTCTATGGTAATATCAACAAATAAAAATGAGTTTTTATTCGTTGTTCCAATTCTATTGTAACATCAACAAATAAAAATAAATTTTATTTGTCGTTCAAATTTCATTGTTCATATTGACCAACATGACAAATTGGTAATTTTATTTAACTGACAAACTGTTTAAATTCAATAAAATAAAATAACATAAAATTTTAAACTTGAAAAATATAATTTAATGTCATTAAACATAATAATTGTTTTGGTTTAACCATCTTATTCAATTACTGCACTCAACATAATATTTTCGACAATTTAATGTTAAATAAATAAACAATAAAATAAGCACAACCAATATGATATTCCCAATTGTTTTTTTTCTTTCATGATCTAATCCAATACACAGTTAAGGTGATATTTTCAATTGGATAAAGATTTCAGTTTTAATCCCATTTTATTAAGCATGAAATTTTTTACACTGATACATACACAATAACAGATCTAACACAAAACATTACAATCAATCAAAAACAAAATCTACAAATTCATCACGACGCAGATCTAATTAAACAACAATCAGATAATTATTTAACAACAATAAAATAATTAATTAAATTAATTAAATCTTTAAATCAGAGATTTTCACATTGATTTTTGCTGAAAATTCTACTGTCTCGGTTTCAGCTCTGGTCTGCGCATGGCGAAGATCTCGGAAAGACGAGTCCAACGCAAGTCGTTTCGTAGAATTCTGATATCGCAGTAAAAAGATATTCAAATTTAAACATTGGATAAATTAAATATTAAATAAATAAGTAATATTAAAATAATTAGCCTTCCTTCTTCCTCTTTACGTTTCGGCCGAACCCGATCACCACCTCCAATCCCCCTGCGCACGCACCACCGAACCACCCACTGTCGATCGGACATCACCACGTCGTAGCCCCGGTCCTCCTCCCCCTTCGCCTGCCTTGGGTCCCCACTCGCGCCCCCCTGTGGCCCACAAACCCCATCCAAAACCGGCCACTTCACGCCCAAAAATCGAGGACCACAAAGCTTCAGAGATGATCATCACCGTATGAGATTAAAGCTCTCGAAAATCTCTTCGAATTGATATATAGTTTGCCAATTTTCGTTGAACGGATTAAGAGAAATCAGTGTTTGAAATTGGGTTGATTCTGGCCATTGTTCTAAGGGGGTAGGCGGCGGCTATTAATTAGGTTTAGGGTTTCTTTTTATTTTTTATTATTAAATTCATTGAAAAACGTGTTATAAAGGTGGATTTCTGGTCTGTCTCAGAAGTGGGCTTGCTTACTGTCAATCTTAACGTTTTAAGGCCTTCTGAACGCAATGGGATAGGTCTCGGGGTCCAATTCCGAAATCTGTAGAAATGTTATTTAAAAATCCCATAAAAAATTAATTAATTAAATATTGACCGTACATTTAAATATGCCGCGGCCACATATGACCTCAGAAAATTCCAAAAAATATTTTTAGCTTTCTTATGACGATACGGTTCTAACAAGACTAATTTCGTCGAATTCTGAGACTGTTTGAAAAATGGCTATTTCCAAATCGTTTAAATTTAACTGAAATAATCAAAACCCATTTTCTTTTGCCACGCTCAAATATTAATTCGAAAAATTCTGAAAATTGAAATCTAGCTATAATTTGACATTCCGGTTCCAACAAAAGTGGTTTCGTCGAAAACGGAGGTCATTTGAAAATTGACTATTTTTAAGGGCTATATATTTAATATTAAAAATACATTTTTAAACAAATAATTCCTGAAACTCAAAATATATAAGTGTTTATACTTTTTAAATGCAGAAACATTATTCCGGACTCAATGGAAGTGGTTTCAAGTCCAAATTCCTTCATATGTGAAAAGTAGCCCTTTGAGATATATATATATATATATATATATATATATATATATATATATTTATTATATATATAATTTCTACAGCGACCTTTCTAAAAATTGAATTGGCCATAACTTTTGATTCCCGCTATGAAATTTCAATTTTTCAGATTCGTTAGAATGATATGGTTAAACAGATTTAAATATTTCTAGTTTCACTCTATTCTGATTTATTTTGAGTCCTGTATATTCGGTTAAAGTTTAAAATTAAAATTTTAAAACTACCGCCCCATTTCTTACTCCATTTATTTTTAAATTAAATTTATTTGTTCTAACTTTGATTAAAATAAATTCTAGCCATTATTATTTATATACATTATATTATATTTTCAAAATTCATTAAAGTTTTCTAAAATAAAAAATTTAAATTGGTTCAGAATTTGCGGGTTGTTACAGAAGGGCACAACAAACGAAGCTTCTAGGGAGAGAAGTACCATCAAATAAAGCTTCTAGAGAGAAGCAACAACAAATAAACATCCCAGAAGAGGAGCATCAAACGAAGCTTCCAAAGAGAGAAGCAACAACAAATAAAACCTCCCAATAAAGGAGTGTCAAACAAAGCCTCCAAAAGAGGAGCATCAAATAAAGCTTCCAAGAAGAGAAGCAACATCTCCTACAATGGAGTGCCTCCTAAGTAGGGCTATAATACTTGCATCTCTTGCATTGGAGTGCTCATCAAGTAGACCTAAATACTTGCATCTCCAACTAGTGGAGTTGCCCCCTAAGTGGGGCTAGTTATGCATACATCTACCCATAAAAGGACCAATATCACTCTCTTAGAGTGCACTCATTAATTTCCATGTCCAAGGGGTTAAGAATAAGGCTGGATGCTAGATACCCAATGACTAAATAGTCAAAGGGAACTTCTTGCCAAACGGTCAATAGCCAAATGACCAAACGAAACTTCTTGCTGAGCATTGTGATTCAGATAACCAAATGGAACTACCTGTTGGATAATTGAACAATTGAAAATTTGGGCAATCGAACGGAAGTACCTGCTGAGTAGTTAAATGATGAAACAATTGAACGAAACTACTGCTGAAGGGTCAAATGGTTTGAAAGATGAACAAAAGAACTATTGAATGATTAGTCGGTTCAGGATAGGATTACTTTATTTTGAAAGTAGTCCTCTATGTACGCATCCAAAAAATCATTTCTCGAGGTACTCAAGACTCTTTCGCTCACATGCTTTCTCTGAACAAGCTTCCGAGGAACTCACAAACAACTTATGGATGTTGCTCACCTTTACTAATGTTCGGTTTGTTTAACATTGCTCGTATAGGATAACCTTTGGATGATGTTTGATGCTTCAATTCGATGACCTATGGAATAATTTTGATGATTCTTCCACGCCTTTTTTGAGATGATTGACTTAATTATAACATTACATAGTGATCTTCAGTTAAGACATGATTCTCTATAATGTCTAATTCCAATTTACCTGATGTTCATATATGGATTTCTGATTTACCATTTATTCGAGCATGAGTCTCGGAATTTCTATCTCTACCTACCCGAGCATGAGTCTCGGGATTTCAATTTCTACTTACCCAGATGTGAGTCTAGCGATTTCCGTTAATTTCAAATGTGAATTTCTAATTTCTTCTTACTCGAGTGTAAGGCTCAAGATTTCTACTGATTCGAAATGTAAATTCCTGGTTTCTTACTTACCCGAGCATAACTCTCGGTATTTCTATTTAGTTCAAAGGAGAAATTCTGACTTTCCACTTACTTCATAATAAGTCTCTAGATTTCTATATTTCTGATTTCAATTTACCAGAGCACGCGTCTCAAGATCTCTGGTTTCAATGTACCCAATTCCGGCTCTCAGCATTTCCTTGTGAATTCCTAATTTCTCTTTTTACCTGAGTATTAGTCTCAGGGTTACTATTTCTGCGGACCCAAGTATGAATCGCGGGAATTTCTATTAAATTCAGATGTGAATTTTTTATTTCTATTTTTCCAAGCTCGAGTCTTGGAATTTCTGTTATAACATATATGTATGTCTAATTTCCTATTTACCCGATAGTGAGTTCTTGCGCTTTCTGTTCTAGACATGTTCTCTGATTTTCCATTTATTGATTTCAAATATGAATTCCTGATTTTTTCTATTTACCCGAGTGTAAGTCTTGGGGTTTCTAGATAATTTTTGATTCCTATTTACTCAAGTGTGAGTCTCGGGATTGTTATTGTGATCAAGCCTCCAAATTTATGTCGCATAAGTGCAGGCCTGCTCCTTGAACCTCTTTCCCTGCTATTTCTAAAGGAATATTCTAAACTAACAATTATTTTCAAAAAAAAAAACCTTTACATCTGTATTTTTCTAGAATCCAAGTTTAACTATGAATTTTCTATGCTCATTTTGAAAAAAAAAAGAGAATGACTAAATTTCTTTTTGTAATTCTTATACATGGAGTTCGAATACACCACTATCATTCCAGGGTAAACGTGTTTATGCTACTGGCAGGGTAAGTGCAATAGGCCTCCCATTCAAAAGCTTCCAACAAGGGTTCTCGTGTCACCTCACATCGGGAAGTTCTTCTAATCCCATGACACAATTACTCAAAACATTCATTGTTGTATGTCTTGATTAAAATAATGAAGAAGCAAACACTATACAAGTTATACTTTTGTTAACGCAATATAGTTGTCAAGATGGGATTCTGTTTTTCTATTACGAATATATATGAATAAAAAAATTGCCATCTCATGCTCCTAAGGGTAAACTCTTCTTGACTGGATTTCCAATCCGTTGTTCTTAAAAAAAATTCAACAAAGTCTCATTGGATGCATATTTAGGTTTGCATGATTAGATTTATAAAAATTTGTAACTTGAAGTCTATATTTCAACACTAATACCTCTTGCATCAATGTTTTTAGCTTATACGATAATATTTGTAATAATTCTTGAGTTTTAGAAAAATAGTGTAGGAACTATAGGATTTTGTACTAAAGAATAAAAGGTTCTACATACTGTAGGGGCTAATTGCTGACACCAAAATTTGCACTGACCAAATATAAAGATGCAAAAGGACCAAAGAAAGAAAAAGGAACTTTGGGCAGCGAAACCGGAAGGGGTCAAAGGTAAGCTGTGAAAACATGGAAACCGATAACAAATTAGAAGAAGTTTAAGGACAAATATATCGACCCCAAGAGCATTGAGATGAAAGCTGATACTGGTAGCTAGGAGGTTCAGGTTGCAATCGAGCATCAGTATCAGTATCGTTAGAAAATTGATAACATGTTTACAACAACGTAAGAGAAAAGACCAGTGTAGTGACCCGCATTCTACGCATCGGGGGGATCGTAGAATATTTATTTCCTTCCCGTATGAAGTCGTATGGTCATGTAACTTTGGGAAAACATCCATTAGAGTCATTTCCCATGCTTATGATTTTTGTCGATTTTTAAATGACCATTTTGCCCCTAGTTGGTACTGTTTTGGCCATAACTTTTGATTGGAAAGGAATTCTAACCTGAAACCACTTTCCATTGGATTCGTTTGATGCTTTACCTTTCTTTAGAGTGGTCATAATAGCCAAACGGACTTACCGTTTGGGAGATATGGCTGAAATACGGTTTGGAAGGTGAAAAACTGCTTAACCGGGCCAAATCGGGTGATTAGTGAGTAGGCCCATAACCCATTTCGGGATTAGGGTTATGGGGAGGCTGAAATGAGATAGAGGATCATTCCACTTCAGTTTTCTAGCCTCCACTTATCACCAAGGAACCCTAAAAATGGCCTCCAATCTCTAAATCACCTCCAAATCATCTTTTGGTCAAGGATTAAGCTTAACAACCTCTAATCAAGGAAGATCTACACCAAAGCAACATTGGAGCTGCTGTTTAGCATTGAGATTCACATCAAATCAGGGAATTATTTCAGATCTTAGTTTATTTGTGGCTAAGGTGAGTGATTTGCATAGTTTTACACTAATTATGGCTAGTTAAGCGTAATTAGTGTTAATTAGCGAATTTAAGCATGATAAAATTCGGGGAAAATGTTCATAAATTCCTAAATGATGTTTTAGACCTCTGATATGAATTTGGGTTAATTTGGTTAAGTTTTTCTAATCCTATCATTAGTTTCACCTAAACATGCTTAAGGGGATATATGAGATTTTGGGGTATGTTTGATCCATTTTAACCTATCATATTGATGTTTTGATGTTTTTGGTTGATCATGTATGTTGCTATGACTGTATGAAATGCTTTGTGATTGATTCCAATAGTTAGAATGGTCGAAAACGTCGTCGAATGGCGTAAACACTTGCTGGAACAGTTTCAGAAAACAGTGCAGGGTTCGGATCGGATCGGATAGGGGGCTCAGATCGGACATGTTGAACTGGGCAAGGGATTCGATCGGATCGGAACCTGACACTTGGAAAAAGTGGCAAAAAGGAAGGCCATGCTAACTGAACTGGGATCAGATCGGATTAAGGAGGACGGATCGGAGTGGAGGCATGAGGATGGATCGGATAGGAGCATGTGAAGGATGAGGAGACGGATCGGAACGGAGGCACGAGCTGGAGGGGAGATGGCACCCGACCCGACCCGAGGTGAAGCACCCGACCCGAACCGATGGAGGACATCAGACCCGAACCGCACCAGAAGAAGACCCAACCCGAACAGATGGAGGATACCCGACCCGAACCGATGGCTTGAGGAGGAACCCGACCCGACCCAGTATTGACCAATAACCTGAGATGCAAAGGTAGTCCAATATGGGAAGTTAGAGCTCAGGATCCAGTTGGGAACCAATGAGTTCACTTCATGGTTGGACTTTGCTGCGGGACATGTGCTAAGGAGTTGTCGACATTCATAACTTCGATTCACCACTAAAAATGAATGATGGCTACTTATCAGTGCAGTAGGGTCATTATGACCTGAGGGGCAAGGTGATGGTAGCAAGACTACGTTATCAGTGCAATAGGGTCATTATGACCTGAGGGGCAAGGTGATGCGTAGTAAGACTATGAGCCAGCGCAGATGGGGTGAACAACTCCATGGGGCAAGTGGACATAGTAAGGATTGGTAAGGCTATGAGCCAGCGCAGATGGGGTGAATAACTCCATGGGGCAAGTGGACATAGCGAGGAATTAGTGGCTACGTTATCAGTGCAGTGAAGCCATTTATGACTTCATGGGGCAGAGTGATCGTAGCAAGGTATGTTGGGGGATCGTAGTGGTGAATATCGTATGCTTTACGCACTGAGTGAGAGATGTGAGTATGGATGCTATGTTTGATTGTTTGCCATCATTATGGCATGCACACCTCCCCCACCTCCGTATCTTTATACCGTTTGATATGGTACCTTAGAGTGTTGTACAGTATGTAGTGCTAACTCTTTGGTTGCAGGTCCAGGTATGTTTTAGTCTACCTGTTATTGTTCACTTTAGATGCTTATCGCTCATATCAGGCTTTATGTCTGACCCAGAGTTTTATGTCTCCTCTTATTACTCTGGGTGCTCACACGAGCAGACTAGAGACAGGTTAGCTGGTGGTGCGCGAGTAGCAGATTCGGAGGTGGGCAGGAGGCTTCCACGTATAATATATATATATATATATATATATATACACACACACACACACATTCTCTCTGTGTCGTTGGTGGTCGCTACTTGGGCATTAGTAGTGTACCTCCTTTATCTTGCTTTTGCTTTGTGACAGTTTGAAAAGTTGTAATAAGCTGTATTTTGGATTTCCGCTGCTATGATGTTTAGTTCTGATTTTCAGCTTATGCATTGTCTCTCCTGTTTTATGTCAAGTATGTTATTATTATATTTTGTTCTATGCGCTGTGAGACATTCTACAGGTTCCTTGTATGTTCATTTCCTTCTGACGACCCGTTCCATGCTACCTGGACATGTGTACAACGCACATTTGGAGTAAATGTCGGTTGGTGCGGGGCGGGCCGTCACACTTAGTATCAGAGCTCTAGGTTGCGTAGTTAACCTTGGGAAAGACACCAGGGAGAGATAATACGTATATGAGAGCCCGTATTTGTGATTATTTTGGTTTTCAAAAGCTACATATGTATATACTATTAGTAGTATAAGAATGAAGTCGCACTGCACTAGCACCACTATGGGGTCGTTAATCGTTTCCCTTTTTCAGATTGACGATGAGCCGAGATACGAGGGGTGCTGGTAGAGGGACCAACCAAGGGAATGCCGCTGACATGAGGGCGATGTTTACTAACCTCATGAGAGATATGCTTAGAGAAGTGCAAGGGGCAGTTCCCAATCCCGGAGTTGGTGTTGGCCCAGTAGTGCAGACGCCTAGGGTCGATTTCGCCAAGTTGTGCAAGGATTACACTAACCTTGGTGGGAAGCCGTTCCACGGAACGGAGTCGGTCACGGATGTTCAGGATTGGATGGATAGCTGTGACCGTATCTTCGATGACTTGGGTCTTGAGGATGCGATGAAGAGAAGGCTAGCGTCTCGTCAGCTGCAAGGGTGAGCGATGAATTGGTGGAATGCCATTAGAACAGCTACTCCAGAGGACCAGGTTACTTGGGATCAGTTCAAGGCTCGCTTTAGCGAGAAGTTTATTCCAGCTGCCCAGAAGTCAGTGTTGTTTAAGAGGTTCTTGGAGCTCAAGCAGAACGGAAGGGCGGTTTCTGATTATATTGCTGAGTTTGACACTTTGTCGAAGTATGGACTATCTCTTATCGATACTCCTGAGAAGAAGAATGAGAAGTTCATTACTGGCTTGGATGGATACTTAGGGGAAAGGCTTATTAATCACATCGATGAGACTTTTGAATCAATTGTGGGGAAAGCTTTGAGATCAGAGAGTCTTTACCCTAAGTCAAAGACTGAGGCTGCATCTGTAGAAGGGCCAAAGCCGCAAGCAGGCGGTGGAGGCAAGAGTAACTCTCAGAATAAGAGGAAGCAGGACCAATCTAAGGGTGGCCAGAAAAAGAGCAAGAAGGATGTTGAGAGCTTCAGTTGTGGAAAGAAGGGCCATTATGCTAAAGAATGTCGGGCCAAGCCAGCGGAAAGGAAGTGCTACAACTGTGGTCAAGTGGGACATCATAAGGATAAGTGTCCGCAACCTCTTAAGGAGAAGCAGATTGTGAAAGCATATGCTATTGATGCCATTCCTTCTTCGTCGAATGCCCCAACTGCGGCGGAGAAAGGAAAGAATGTTGTTATTCAAGGTATGCTTTTTATTTAAGATATACCAGATCGAGTTTTGTTTGATACTGGGGCTTCCCGTTCCTTCATATCTAATGACCTGGTAGATAGGTTGGGACTGGAACCCGAGATAGTCGATAGACCATTGGTTGTGACGAACCCGATTGGTGGTTCGACTAGCCTTAGTATGATTTGCAGGAATTTGGTCTTATCGAGTCATGGATGTATGTTTGTTTGTGATTGCTTTGTTTTGGGCTTTACTGGGTATGGCATTATATTGGGAGTCGATTGGCTCCAAAGATACGGGGTGGTGGTAGACTGTGAGGGCTTTTTGGTGACAGTGAGGGCGGATGATGGGCGGAGGGTAGTGTTTGGTAGCCTACCTAGTGATGGGGTTATGGCTAGTTTTGTAAATTCCCTCGACATCCCGCATGATGACTTGTCAGATGTGCCCGTGGTTGGCCAGTATCCGGACGTCTTCGAGGAGGTGACCGGGCTTCCACCACACCGAGAGATTGAGTTCCGTATTGATTTAGTGAAAGATGCCAGACCTATAGTGATGCCACTTCGTCGTATGGCACCAAGGGAGCAGCGAGAGCTCGGGGTGCAAGTCAGCAATCTTTTGAAGAAGGGATTTATTAGAAGGAGTGTCTCCGAGTGGGGAGCACCAGTTGTGTTTGCCACTAAGGCAGATGGTTCCCTTGGTTTGTGTGTGGACTATCGCGAGTTGAATAAGGTGACAAGGAAGAATAAGTATCCTATACCAAGAATAGATGATTTGTTTGATTAGCTGGAAGGAGCAAGAGTGTTCGCCCAGTTGGACCTCGCGACAGGATTTCATCAGCTACGAGTAGCGGATGAGAGTGTTCCGAAAACGGCATTTAGGATGCCGTCTGGATTTTATGAGTGGTTGGTCATGCCATTTGGGTTGACCAATGCACCAGCCTATTTTGTGGATCTTATGAATCGAGTATTTAGAGATCAGTTGAATAAGTTTGTTCTTGTGTTCGTGGATGACATCCTTGTTTACTCAAGGACAGAGGAGGAACACAAGGGACACTTGAGGATAGTGATGGAGGTGTTGAGGAAACACCAATTGAAAGCGAAATTCTCTAAGTGTCATTTTTGGAGAAGGGAAGTAAGATTCTTGGGTCATGTTGTTTTCGAGAGTGGTATTGCCGTGGACCCTGCGAAGGTGGCTATGGTACAGGATTGGCCTACGCCCAAGAATGCAACAGATGTAAGAAGTTTCTTGGGATTAGCTGGATATTATCGTAAGTTTATCTAGGACTTCTCCAAGATAGCAGCACCGTTGACTCAGTTGACTAAGAAGAATCAGTCCTTCGTCTGGGACGGAGTGTGTGAGGATGCCTTCAAGAGTCTAAAAGAGAGGTTGACGCGTGCGCCAGTGTTAGTCATTCCTAAAGGGAATTAAGAGATGACGGTATACACGGATGCTTGTGGTACCGGACTGGGTGCTGTATTGATGCAGGGAGGTAGGGTTATAGCTTATGCTAGCCGACAGCTAAAGCCACATGAGAAGAAGTATCCTACCCATGATTTGGAATTAGCAGCGATCGTGTTTGCGCTGAAGATGTGGAGACATTATCTCTTGGGAGAAAGATTCGAGTTGTTTACCGATGATAAATCGTTAAAGTATATCTTCTCCCAGAAAGATCTGAATCTCCGTCAGCAGAGATGGTTAGAGTTCTTGGCTTCGTATGATTTTGATATCGCATATACACCTGGTAAAGGTAATGCGGTAGCCGATGCCTTGAGTAGGAGACATGCCAGCTTAGGGGTAATGTTTCTTGAATGGAAGCAACTGGAGTATATAGCGGGGTTTGATTTCAGACCAAAGTGCGAATTGGATCCAGTCATGCTAGCTAGTTTGACGATCAGACCCACTTTGATAGAGCGGATTAGTTCCAGCCAGAGGAATGATCCTAATCTATTGGAAATCATCTCCAAGTTAGAGATGGGTATCGATGAGGAGATGAATGTGTATGGGCTTGATTGATATGGATGGCTTCGAAAGAAGGGAAGACTAGTTGTACCCAACGTAAATGGTTTGAGAGATGAAGTGCTTAGAGAATGTCATCACTCAAAACTGACTATACATCCCGGTGGTAATAAGATGTATCGAGACATGAGACAGGCTTACTATTGGGAAGGGATGAAAAGAGACGTTGGGAAGTTTATATCCAAATGCATGAATTGCCAGCTAGTTAAAACCGAGCAAAAGAAGCCTAGTGGGTTGTTGCAACCATTAGAAATTCCCGAATGGAAATGGGAGCAAGTCTCGATGGATTTCATCGATGGTTTACCAAGGACTAGTTCGGGATATGATAGCATTTGGGTAATTGTAGATCGATTGACTAAGAGTGCAAGATTTATACCAGTCAAATCGACCAGGACGACAGCCAAGTTGGCAGAATTGTACATGAAGTGGGTAGTGAGATTTCATGGAGTACCCAAAAGCATTGTGAGTGACCGAGACCCGTTGTTCACTAGTGGGTTTTGGAAGAGCTTACAAGAGGCTCTAGGGTCAGGATTACATCTCAGTACCGCATATCATCCTCAGACCGACGGTCAGACGGAGAGGGTGAATCGTATATTGTAAGATCTCTTGAGAGCTTGTATATTGGATTTTGGTGGATCATGGGATGACCATTTGCATCTAGTAGAGTTTGCATATAATAATAGCTACCAATCCAGTATCGGTATGGCTCCATATGAAGCTTTGTACGGAAGACCATGCAACTCACCATCATGTTGGATAGAAACTGGCGAGAAGTTTGTGCTTGGACCAGATGTGGTGAGGGAAACTTCCGATAAGATTAAGATCATTCAGCAACGAATGAAAGCTGCCCAAGATAGGCAGAAGAGTTATGCTGATAAAAGGAGAAGAGACTTGAAATTCTCCGTTGGTGACTTGGTGTTTGTCAAGATCTCCCCGTTAAAGAACGTGATTCGATTTGGCAGGAGAGACAAGTTGGCACCAAGATTTGTTGGCCCATTCCCTGTTCTTGAACTAGTCGGGAATTTGGCATATAGAGTTGGCTTACCAGAGAAGATGGCGGGAGTTCACAATGTATTTCATGTTTCCCAACTAAGGAAGTTCGTCCACGACTCATATATGACTATTTCACCTGATCAGTTAGAGGACTTCGAAGTAGAACCCGAGGCGGTTGGGAACCGCAAGCCGATTCGTATTGTGGGGCACGATACGAAGCGACTTCGAAGGAAGGCGGTTAAGCTAGTCAAGGTTCAGTGGGGCGAGGACGAGAATGATTGTACTTGGGAGACAGAGGAGGGCATTAGGAAGGCATATCCAGAACTCTTTGCCTGGTAAGATTTACTTTGTAATTTAGTTTTTCTGCATGCTAGGGTAGACTTGTTTTGCTTGGTTGCATGTTTGATTTTTGTTTTATGATTGATAGGCATGCGGGACCTTTGTGTGTGCTTTGATTAGGGAATTTCGGGGGCGAAATTTCTTAAGGGGGGAGAGTGTAGTGACCCGCATTCTACGCATCGGGGGGATCGTAGAATATTTATTTCCTTCCCGTATGAAGTCGTATGGTCATGTAACTTTGGGAAAACATCCATTAGAGTCATTTCCCATGCTTATGATTTTTGTCGATTTTTAAATGACCATTTTGCCCCTAGTTGATACTGTTTTGGCCATAATTTTTGATTGGAAAGAAATTCTGACCTGAAACTACTTCCATTGGATTCGTTTGATGGTTTACCTTTCCGTAGAGTGGTCATAATAGCCAAACGGACTTACCGTTTGGGAGATATGGCTGAAATAAGGTTTGGAAGGTGAAAACTGCTTAACCGGGCCAAATCGGGTGATTAGTGAGTAGGCCCATAACCCATTTCGGGATTAGGGTTATGGGGAGGCTGAAATGAGATAGAGGATCATTCCATTTCAGTATTCTAGCCTCTACTTATCACCAAGGAACCCTAAAAATGGCCTCCAACCTCTAAATCACCTCCAAATCATCTATTGGTCAAGGATTAAGCTTAGCAACCTCTAATCAAGGAAGATCTACACCAAAGCAACATTGGAGCTGCTGTTTAGCATTGAGATTCACATCAAATCATAGAATTATTTCAGATCTTAGTTTATTTGTGTCTAAGGTAAGTGATTTGCATAGTTTTACACTAATTATGGCTAGTTAAGGGTAATTAGTGTTAATTAGCGAATTTAAGCATGATAAAATTCGGGAAAAATGTTCTTAAATTCCTAAATGATGTTTTAGACCTCTGATATGAATTTGGGTTAATTTGGTTAAGTTTTGCTAATCCTATCATTAGTTTCACCTAAACATGCTTAAGGGGATATATGGGATTTTGGGGTATGTTTGATCCATTTTAACCTATCATATTGATGTTTTGATGTTTGTGGTAGATCATGTATGTTGCTATGACTGTATGAAATGCTTTGTGATTGATTCCAATAGTTAGAATGATCGAAAATGTCGTCGAATGGCGTAAACACTTGCTGGAACAGTTTCAGAAAACAGTGCAGGGTTCGGATCGGATCGGATAGGGGGCTCGGATCGGACATGTTGAACTGGGCAAGGGATTCGATCGGATCGGAACCTGACACTTGGGAAAAGTGGCAAAAAGGAAGGCCACGCTAACTGAACTGGGACCGGATCGGATTAAGGAGGACGGATCGGAGTGGAGGCATGAGGATGGATCGGATAAGAGCATGTGAAGGATGAGGAGACGGATCGAAACGGAGGCACGAGCTGGAGGAGAGATGGCACCTGACCCGACCCGAGGTGAAGCACCCAACCCGAACCGATGGAGGACATCTGACCCGAACCGAACCAGAAGAAGACCTGACCCGAACAGATGGAGGATACCCGACCCGAACCGATGGCTTGAGGAGGAACCCGACCCGACCCAGTATTGACCAATAACCCGAGATGCAAAGGTAGTCCAATATGGGAAGTTAGAGCTCAGGATCCAGTTGGGAACCAATGAGTTCACTTCATGGTTGGACTTTGCTGCGGGACGTGTGCTAAGGAGTTGTCGACGTTCATAACTTCGATTCACCACTAAAAATGAATGATGGCTACTTATCAGTGCAGTAGGGTCATTATGACCTGAGGGGCAAGGCGATGGTAGCAAGACTACATTATCAGTGCAGTAGGGTCATTACGACCTGAGGGGCAAGGTGATGCGTAGTAAGACTATGAGCCAGCGCAGATGGGGTGAACAACTCCATGGGGCAAGTGGATATAGTAAATATTGGTAAGGCTATGAGCCAGCGCAGAAGGGGTGAATAACTCCATGGGGCAAGTGGACATAGCGAGGAATTAGTGGCTACGTTATCAGTGCAGTGAAGCCATTTATGACTTCATGGGGCAGAGTGATCGTAGCAAGGTATGTTAGGGGATCGAAGTGGTGAATATCGTATGCTTTACGCACTGAGTGAGAGATGTGAGTATGGATGCTATGTTTGATTGTTTGTCATCATTATGACATGCACACCTCCCCCACCTCCGTATCTATATACCGTTGATATGGTACCTTAGAGTGTTGTACAATATGTAGTGCTAACTCTTTGGTTGCAGGTCCAGGTTCAGGTATGTTTTAGTCTACCTGTTATTGTTCACTTTAGATGCTTATCGCTCATACCAGGCTTTATGTCTGACCCAGAGTTTTATGTCTCCTCTTATTACTCTGGGTGCTCACACGAGCAGACTAGAGACAGGTTAGCTGGTGGTGCGCGAGTAGCTGATTCGGAGGCGGGCAGGAGGCTTCCACGTATGATATATATATATACACATTCTCCCTGTGTCGTTGGTGGTCGCTACTTGGGCATTAGTAGTGTACCTCCTTTATCTTGCTTTTGCTTTGAGACAGTTTGAAAAGTTGTAATAAGCTGTATTTTGGATTTCCGCTGCTATGATGTTTAGTTCTGATTTTCAGCTTATGCACTGTCTCTCCTATTTTATGTCAAGTATGTTATTATTATATTTTGTTCTATGCGCTGTGAGACATTCTACAGGTTCCTTGTATGTTCATTTCCTTCTTCCTTTTCCTTCTAACGACCCGTTCCGTGCTAACTAGACATGTGTATAGCACACATTTGGAGTAAATGTCGGTTGGTGCGGGGCGGACCGTCACTACCACTGAGACAGCCGGTACTGAAAGAAAAATGAAAAGTACCTAGTTAGAATGTGACTGCACCAATAAGAGAGATAAAGCTTGGTGCCAATCCAAATAAGATGGCGGCAAGGCGACAATGAGAGTAATGAGGGAGCAAGGAGCAATCGAGAGTTGTTATACTACCGTCACCAAGAGTACACAATTTAGTTTCGACTCCTAGAGCACACGTTTCAACATGAAAACCTGGAGTTATGAAAGAGAAAGCAGCGTGACCAAGGACAAATGTTTAGGAGCCAATGTCGTAGAAGACAATAACAAATACTAAGTAGGGAAGACACAACGGTTGGCACCAAATATTAAAGATAAAGGCATGAAGCTGAAACCAGATCCCTCAATGGGGAAAGAGGGCTAGGAGCAAGTAAAATAGAGTAGAAGAAGGGATTTTTGTACCTACAGTTTTCATATCGAAACTAATAAGAGAAAGCAACATCAATCGATATAGTTAATAGAGGAAGAAGCTATAACATCCCGTAAAATATATAAATATTAACAATAAATAAAATTAAACAGTTTAATAAAGAGGATGGAAAATGAGATTTTTGCAGCTTTAAGAATTTAGCTACAAAAATCTTTTATTTGGTCTGTAAAACGCAGAAATATATATATATATATATATATATATATATAATCAGATTAGTAATATATACATATATATCCAAAATTATATTAAAATAAATAAGGATGAATTTGAAATTCAAACAGAGGTAAGATTTTGGGGACAAAGAATATTGTAAGTAAGGAAAGAGATAAGAAAATAAAGCAACGTATTAATTAATTAAACACATCAGTGCCACATACATTCATTGGACGTTTCAGTGACCATGAGGTCGACCCCCCTAGGAGGGGTGTCGACCGCCTGGCGGCTAAGAGGCCAAACAAATTTATGTTTGGTTAGGGTTTTCTAGGGGAATATAAATAAATATATGACCATGATTACATCTGAATAACCTAACGGCCGATGCTTACACAAGCGACTATATATAAGCCCTCAAACCATGCATCAATACCCAAACCACTCTCTTATCTTTACCTTCATATCACCCTTCTGTCATTGCTGAATTCCAGAAATGTTAGGAACTTCTATTCTATTCCTCTAACCACCATTCTTATCTTTTCTCTAATCTAAATTCGTAGAGATTTTAGTATGAATTTTGCAAATTAGTTTTATATATGCATAAGATTCTAAAGATGGTTCTTACATATATGTATTAGGAGGATTGGAGCACGTTTATGATGAAGATTGAACATAGATCTGAATCAACAACAAGAATACTATTTGTTCTTCCTTAGATCTGTGAATGGAATATTGTGTTCTTAGGCATATTCTATTTTTTAATGGATTAACATGTTGATAGCTATGCCTAAGAGGATTTGGCAAACGATAACATCAATATAAAAACCTCCAAATCCTTTATTTATATTTGCGTAAGAATTGTCATGTTATTTGGGTTTGCGGATTTGGATTTTTTAATATTGGGTTGAGAATGAAAGGGGTGTTGTTGTTTGTACTTTGTATAATTCACCCTTAGGTAAACATTTTATTGTAGCCTAAAAGGATTTAAATTTGGTTTGTTCCAAAATTTTAATAGGTTTGGATTCTATTTTGAATCCAACGCATTCATACTTGAAATATATAAAATGTAAACGTTTTTATGTGCAAAACACCAAAAGGGGGGTATAAGACAAAGTAGAACTTATAAACATACATGTATAAATTATATGTGTATATTACTCTATTCCTGATCCATTATTGAAATCATTCCAAAAACCCTAGGATGCAAGTTAGAATTTGTATGTACGTTGTAATTTCCATTCACTGTTATATGTTACTATGTTGTTATGCCATCATGCCTAAATTGTAGCGGTTAAGAATGGAAAAATTGACTTGTATACCTTAATTTAGACAAGTTGACAAATTTTATCTCGTTAGTACGTTCTCTCATTCATACGAACATTTAGCGTTATTTATATTAATATAGCATAATCAACGTAGCCAACGTAATGTTAGTGTAATAAATGCTATTAGGAAAGAATTCGTATTCGAAATGTCCCTATATACATATGTATTGATTGCTTTTGTGTGTGTATAAAATGGCTTTACGTATATTAATAGTGACAAACATACACGAGGTTAGCTGCCATTTGTGGTAGAAGCCTTCCCAGAACTGACCGGCAAATCCAACAACCACAAGTAGGCCTAACTAATGCGAGAGATCTGTGTGTCATGGGCTATTCAAACTTAGTACACTATGACACAAGGTTAAACCCACTTGTAGTAGAAGCATGCTCGAAACCGCCCTACATATCCAATATCGACAGGTTTATGGTTTAATGTGAGAGGTCTAGTGTGTATATATAACTATATATATATATATAAGTCTATTGTATGTGAAAATAAGCCGGTGTACTACGCCTTGAGAAGATCTTTAGTGGATGGATCTCTTCTTGTCTAATTTGGGTCTTAAGTGGTTAGGACTAGGATCCCTCTGAAGTTTTATTCCTTGGAGAGGAACCAAAATCATGGGGCCCACCCTTATTAGATTCGAAGTAAGCCTTTGGGTCCTCTTTCTCTAAAAGTTGTTAGGCATAAGCGGTAACGAAGTAAGGTAGTTCATGGGGAATTTCACTTCCTCTAGAAGCTTATAGAGGCTCAACTAGGGACAGGTTGGTATATAAAAGATATGTGGCCATTGCTTGCTCACCAACTGTCTAAGGGAAGCCTTAAGCGACATAGATGTTCTACCGTAATATCAGTTAAGTAGTAACATTCGCAATACTACTTCTCATATTACAATTGAGGGTATAGACTTAATAACGTTGACATACTAGGATAGGGTCTTAAGGGGATAGGGCCCTCCTCAGGGTTATAAGAGATAATAAGAATCCTCCTTTAATAGAGCCATAAGTGACCGAGGATGCCTACCTCCTTGGGTCTTTAACCTAAAAACACTAATGAGCGATTAATTTGGATATCCACCTCATTGGTTAGATTCTTGGTGTTTGTTTGAATGTTGTGTGCTGTGTAGACGTACCTTGACATATGCAACCTACTAAAACTTGGTATGGTCTTTAAGTAAATACCATATTTCATTCACACATAATTTTATGTTCTGACCCATCTACTCCTCAACATATCCAACAGGTCAGTAGATGGGGTAAAAGACAAGGACAAAATCATGATAGGAGCTGAAGACGAAGATGATGTTGTTATGCTATTATTAGTTGTTACGGGTGCACTTCTCAAGGAAACATTTGAGAATGAATTTATTGATGTACCTATGGTACGAATGTAATCTTGGCAGTTGCGTTGTTATTCCATCATTTTTAAATAAGAAGTACCTCTTATTTTAATAATATATTTTCTCCTCCCGCTGTGTGAGATTTCCATTCAAAGTGTATATATATATACATATATATATATATATATATTATCTATGCAAATGAAATTCCTTACGGGAACCAACGACCCATCTAGAATGGCTTTAAGTTTCGATATGCCTTTTCTAGATCGAAATTTAAGCCCATACCGGGAAGATGGCTACTGAAGCCAAGTACATAAAAAATAGAGGCAACCAAGCGAGTATCGAATGTGCATTCCATACCGACACCGAAATTTTCACAGTTTGACACCAAAAGCCGAGAATGAGGGAAAGGAGATAACAGAACTAGCACCAAAGCACATACAAAGCTTCAGCACCGAAACCAAGAAGTGCGGAAGCAAATCGAAACCAAATGATGTGGAAGCTGGGCAAAACATTGAAAGCGCTTCGGAACCGATTCCAAGAAGCGGCAACAGAAGGGGGCCCAAATTCTCTATAAATATGACCCTAAGGGTCACTTTTAGGGGATTTTTATGGATTCCACAATCTTGCTCTCATTTCTAAGAGATCTAACCCTAATTTGTAAATCAATTTGGGGATTTTATATGTAACCTCCTCCGTGAATAAAATGATCAAAGCCCTTAAAGTGGACGTAGGTTCAATCCGAACTGAACCACAATAAATCACTGTGTTCTTATTTTTTCTGCATATTATACTATACCTTATTATGCTTCTGACCATGTTCTGCCACGCTTTCAAAAAACCAAAATAATCCTTTCTACACTATTTAGCTTTCCACTTACAACGAGCTTTCGAAACACTTATCCAAAGGTAACTATTGGTCCTTAAGTTTCGTAAGCGTGATACTCACCTTTGGAAGGAAGAGTAACTAATGTTCAGGTTTTATACCTTGATATCTAGGAAACGGTGAACTAACTCAAGCTTGTAGGAACCAAGCAATCCCTAAGTTCCCTTAGGTCCCTACCCTTATTCACTTATTCAGGTTTTAACGAAAAATATCATTAACAATTAATAATAATAAAATAAAATATAATAACTATGTTAACGAGCTTAAATTATATATATATATATATATTCATATTCATTTGAAACTACGTAAATAACACAAATATATTTTTATAACAAATGTTTGTTATTCTTGTATGCTTGAATAGTTTTCATTTCTGTGGAAATTTGTGATGACCCAAACTTCCCCGTAAAGGAAAGGCTGGATTGCTTTGAGAACATCACACATCAGAACACAAACTGAAGAACATTTTATTGCTGATTACAACAATTACAT
The DNA here is from genome assembly GCA_030737875.1 of Allium sativum. Lineage (NCBI taxonomy): Eukaryota > Viridiplantae > Streptophyta > Magnoliopsida > Asparagales > Amaryllidaceae > Allium > Allium sativum. Next base: position 991,552,854 of record CM060910.1, on the reverse strand, counting down.
CAGAGTACAAAAATGTAAAAGATTATGAATACTTATTACATAATAGAAATACAATAATATCAGAGTTTTAAATTACATTTAAATAACAGCGGAAAAATAATAGAAGTATACAACTGAAAGTAATACACGGATACAGAGCTTTCCGAATACCGCTTCAGCTGTAAGCCAGGATCCTGTAAATATATCTGCAAAAAGCTACTCGACTGCCCGTGTGGAAAATATGGGCACCCGAGTTTTCCAGTGAAACAAACTACAGGTCAGTCATGGGACTGGTATGAGAAATCTTAACTTAACTATCTAATAATAAGGCTAATCACAGGACCACGCCACTAACGCGGAACGGGTTTACTCCATTGGATTGCCAGTGCATAAAATAAAGTAAATCGTTAAACAACGCAATTCTTTTTAGAAAAATGAAACCATTATAAGACCCAAGTCCCATCACACAATGCAATGCAAACTGGAGGATAGGATTTTACCTTATAATGGTCAAAAGATGCTTGATACGATAAAACGGATTTAGTATTAGTGAGTATATGTTTTAAAAACCATTTCAATCATAATATATCAATCATAGACGACATGGGTACCATATATCATGTCGCCATACTAGTTCTACAATCAAAACCACAAGGTCGTATTGGAAATTGGATTTCCATCATGAATCGAGGCTAGGGGCAAGCTCCTCTCCGATTCGAGACACTCTAGCAAATGTCTCAGGATCACACCTGTGGGCAACCCTTGGAGCGGTAGGGCCGGTCCCCGCCTATCGGCAGTGGATTGGTTATGCCTGAACACACGTTTCCCGGTTCCTTTGAACCTATAATATGACCACTATCGGCCTATAAAAAATCCGAGGCGCCTCAAAATCCATCATCCACATAAGTAAAATGCCAGGCCGTGTTAAAGCACTGACACTACCACTAGCTAGAAAGAAACGCGTGCACTCCCTACGGTCCATATCCCGTTTTTGACTCATACCGGGGTGTGAGGCTCGGGAAGTCACGATATATACAAAGCTATGCCGTAATAGGCTATGCTTTGATCATCCCACAAGGCCCTGCTTTTCAACAAAAGCCTTGATCATATGCATCTTGGCGTGCCACATTGACAATTCACGCCATGTGATCAATCACTATTAATATATACCGGGGTGTTAAGTAGAGAATAAATCCTCCACCACCAAACAGACATACATTAACATAAATCGATTTAATTCACACGGAACGAAATCCAATGTCAGACACGCATACATTTATTAGCTTATGCTCTGGGTCTGAGCGAAAACCAAATCCGAACAATCAACAATAGTCCGGACGACCACCACTGAAATCCCTTCAAGGTAGCTACTCCCATCAGGGTCTCTGTAGCAACACATCCATTCGATGTGAAGATCGTCGGTCTTCAACCACCGTCTTCATCTTCGACTCTTCATCGTCGTAGAAATTATTAGGAATGGGTTAAACCCGGTCTTTCCAAATAACTCTCTTATTTTTATAATTAAAAATCGAGTACTATAAAAACACATCCAACGTCTCATTCCGATTCGGAATATTCTTTTAAATAAAATATTCAAATTATTTTATCAAAGATAAATTCCTTAACTTTGCACTTAAATCTTTCTTTTAAAGGGTTTATTAAAATCTCAATTTGAATTTAGATATTAAAAATCATTATTCAATGATTATTTAAATCCAAGAAATTAATCTTATCTTTAACTGGGTTAAAGAACTAATGTCATTTAAAAACATAGTTCACGGTAAACCCAAAATAATCTTCCATGAAATATGGAATCTTCACAGAAATCCATTCAATATATAATCGTTATAAATTTCTGTATCCGACCCATAATATAAATGGAATAACGGCAAAGCCTTTTAAATTCCATATGTAGTATCAATCTTCTTTTACAGAAGCTTATCTCGGTTATAACTAATTCGAATCCTGTTCAATTCCCATTTAATGTATTAAATTGGAAAACTCATTAAGTATAAATTTTATGATTTATTCTAATTTAAAACTAGTTTATTTCAATAAAAATATATTTTCACTAAATATATTCTTTTTCTAAAATATTCTTTTCATATTTATATTTTCTACAATATTCTTTTCCTAGAATATTCTTTATTGGAATGTGACTCAACCAACAACCATATATTTTGTATGGAATCGACAATCATGATAAATAATTATCAAACATCTAAATGACTACCAAAGTGGAATCTATAACTGTGTGAGCATTAAAGTAAATAACTGACGCTCATCACAGACTGTCAATCCATCGATTGACAGATAACTAAATATTGGGATTAGTGTGTATCCAAAATCATCCCAATACCCGTGTGGGGTTTCATCCATCAAGCAAATCATAAATCATTTGTGCGCTTGGGCGATGTGTGAAAATTATCGTCCCAATCACATAAACAAGTTGGGTAACTTGTAAATGGGAGTGTAACATTTCAGCATCATAAACATATATAATGATGAATCATTTCTTACATAATAGAAATGTAAGTTCTCATGTTGACATAATTTATCAAAAACAATGAATCTTTTCTACTGATTCATTTACATAAAAAAAATGTGAGTTCTAATGTTGACTCACTTACAATGAGATGTAATCTCTTTATATTACATACAAATGACATTCTTTTTACATTGTATAAAATGTAATCTTTATTTTACATTAAAAGTGATATTCTTTTTCTAAGTTTCTAAGGTTAACATAAAAAATGTGTTTTTAATGTGAAACATATTTCATAATGAAATACGTATATTTTCTACTCTTTCTATTATTAGCATTAAAAATGGGTTTTTCCTATGTTTTATTCTATTCTTGCATTTGTAACAAAAATACAAATGAAAAATGTATCTTCTTTAATCTAGGCTCTTATTTGCATTTTTATTTGCAAACAAAAAGTGTAACCTTTGTAATTCAAGTTTTTATTTGCATCAAAGAATGCAAATAAAAATCCAACCTTTTAATTTCATGTTTATTTCAACAAGGAATAAAAATATAAATTTTTATTTTAATGTTTGTTTGCATCTAAAATTGCAAACAAAAATATAATTTTTTATTCTAGTTTTATTTACATCAAGGAATGTAAATAAAAGATCAACTTTTAATAACCAATGACAATAAGGATCTTAACTCTTATTTATTTATCAAAATGTATATTTTTAGTCTCCTTCATTTTAATGACAAAATATGTATTTCTACTTCATACTTTTTAATGTGACGAAAATGTCCATTACTATTTCATTCTCTTTTTATTAATGTATAAAGATATACATTACTAGTTATTTCTTTTTATGTATAAAAATATACATTTTCCAATTCATTCTTTTTAATGTATAAAAATATACATTTCAAATCCATTCTATTTAATGTATAAAAATATACATTTCTAGTTCATTCTCTTTTATGTAGTTCTTTTTAATATAAAAATATGATTCTTTTGTTTATTACTTCTAATGCAAGCAAAAATGATGATTTTGTTTAATCCTTTTATTATAAATAAAAATGTTCATTCTTTTTAATACGGCAAAAATGATCATTTCTGTATAATTCCTTTTAATGTGACAAAACCTTCATTTTTGTATAATTCCTTTTTAAAGTACAAAAATCTTCATTTTTTATATAATTCTTTTTAATGTGACAAAAATATGATTTTTATCTGTCCATAATCTAATAAACAAAAATGTTAATCTTGAGCTTTTAAATCTCATTAACAAAAGTGTTGATCTTGCTCTTTATAACAAAAAATGTAACTCTTGTTCTTTTATTTACATTTTACAAAAAAAAAATGTAAATTTTGTTCTTATCTTTCTGATGTAATCAAAAATGATGATTTTTGTTATAATCTTTATAATGTAGACAAAAATGTTAATTTTTGTTATAATCTTTCTTATGTAATCAAAAATGTAAATTTTGTTCTAATCTTTATAATGTAGACAATATTACATAAAAATGATATCTTGAACTTCTAACCTTTTTAATGTAGACAATGTTGCATAAAAATGTGTGTACATATTTTGCTGATAATCTAGTTCAACACAATGACATAAAAATGTTCGTTCATATTTTGTTACAAAATTTGACTCAACAAAACAAATAAAAAGTTTGATTCATTTTTATGTTACAAATGCTGGTTTAACAAGTTGACTAAATTTTGTGTTTTACACATCTGATTCTTTTATATACACAAAATCATATATTTTTGTTTTAGCTAATTCTAATTAACAGAAGTGTTAATTTCGAATAATAATAATAAACAAAATAATAATTTTGTTCAATCTAATACAAATTAAACATTCTTAACGAATATGAATATTTTTTCTATTTATACAATAATATGGTGTTTTCGTCGTACACACAAAATCATGTCAAACACGAATACACACAATTCAGTTCAGTGGTTCAAGCAATCACAACCCAAATCAACATTTCAATAATTATATATATATACATCATGAACATGAAATAAATATAATTCCATATCTGAAATAAATAATTGAATTTAGTTCTAGAATAGAAATCTCACCGAACCATTTAGATCTGAAATTTTCCTCGAATTTTGATTTGCTCTGTTTTTGTCCTAGTCAGTTCTGTGCTGCAGTATTCTTCAATACGATCACAACGCAACTCGTTTCGTTGAATTTCGTCTCTGTTTGAACAAGATACAATCGTTTAAAGATTTAAATATTTAAATAAATAATTAACTTTATTAATAAATTAATATTTACTTAATCCTTTACTTCTTCTTCGTTATGTACAGACCGTGAGAACCCATCACGCTCAAAAGGAAAAACTGGTCGTCGCTCCTCCCCTGACCGTCGTGACTTAGATCCGACGCCACCGCCCGGAGTACCAACGAACGCCGCCCCCACGCCAGGAACCCAGGCGAGCTCGGTGGTCCCTGGTGGGCCCCAGAACACCGCGAACGGCGGCACTTTGTGCCCCAAATTTGCGAAATCCGCTCCACTAAAGCACATCTTGTCCGTATAGATTTGAAGCTCCCGAAATTCCCTTCGATTTGATATATAATTTGTTGATTTTCATTGAACGGTTTGCAAGATCTTATGGTTTGAATTTTCGGTGAACATCGGCCATTGGAAGAAGTAGAACGGCAGCTGTATAATGGGAATAGGGTTTCGTATAGTACAACGTATTTATACGCGTATTTTCTTATTTATTTTAATTAATTTAATTCTATAAATTTGTATATCGTCCGGAACTCCAAATTAAATCGAATGAGTGTCGCCCCTAGCTAATAACCCCCGTTCCGGACACAATGGAACATATGTCTAACCCAATTCGGCTGTTACGATATGTTTTTCTTTAAATTTAATTATAAATCATTAAATTATTAAATTCAAACATACATTTTAAATTACCGGGGCTACATACTGACTCTAAAAATTATAGAAAAATTATTTCTAGTTATGTTTTGATGATACAGTTCTAACAAGACTAATTTCGTCGAATTCTGAGACTGTTGGAAAAATGGCCATTTTCAAGTCGATTAAATTTGACTAAAACAGTCAAAACACGTTTTCCTTTGCCACGCTCACATATGAATACGAAAAATTATGAAAATTGAAATCTAGCAATAATTTGACATTCCATTCCAACAAAAGTGGTTTCATCAAAAACCGAGGTCGTTTGAAAAATGACTATTTTTAAGGCCAATATATTTAATATTAAAAATACATTTTTAAACAAATAAACTCCGAAACTCAAAATATACAAGTGTTTACTATTTTTTCAATGCAAGAACGTCATTCTGAACTCAATGGAAGTGGTTTCGAGTCGAAATTCCTTCATATGTGAAAAGTTGCCTTTCGGGCCCTATATAATATATATATATATATATATATATATATATATATATATATTCTACTGCGACTTTTCTAGAAATTGAATTGGCCATAACTTTTGATTTTTAAAACGGAATTTCAGTTTTTCAAATTCATTGGAAAGATATGATTAAACAGATTTAAATATTTCTGGTTTCGTTCAATTCTGATTTAAAATGAATCCTGTACAGTCAGTCAAAGTTCAAATTCAAATTTTCAAACTGCAGCGCTGTTTTAAACTCCTTTTTATAATTAAACTAAATTTATTCATTTTAAAGCAAATTTTTAGTCGTTCTTATTTAAAGTAAATTACTTTAAATATTAAAAATTCCCTTAAAATTTCTAAAATAAAAATTTTAAATTGGCCCCAAATTCCGGGTCGTTACAATCGCCCCTACTTAAGATCTTTTCGTCCTCGAAAAGGAACGGAGCTAAAAGTTGTTAAATTAACCAACTCAACTTTATTGGTTAACATAATTTTGTTAGTTAAATTAATTATCATTTCAACACTTTTATTAGATAAACTAACAATCAAACATCACAACCAGCAATCCATTGGGTGATTAACTTTTCAAATATATATAACTTTTATATATGGCCAAAAATCATATTTTTAGTGCAGATTACAGCAATGTGTACTAACTAAGTGTTGGTCCTCATACCAGTCAATGGAAATATATAGAAATCCTACCTTCGAGACTCGAACATAAATACTGGTGATGGTCGACCTATCACCAGAATTACCTCCGGCGACTAGAGTGTGATTCTATATCTATCCAATATATTAAAACTTCGAATATCCGTTAATTACTCGTATATTCAAAATCCTTATATACTCGATTGTCCACATTAAAATATAATATACTCAAATATGTATATTAGGATAAAAATTTTAAAACTAAATTTGTTTTCATTTTTATTTTAAAGAAAATAATACCCTTCACGCTCGTTCTAGGATACTACTGTCATTGGATATTACTAATCCAATCTCTGACGAATTCTTTCATTCAGTTCTAATGTGTCTTGTTCTCGAGCTCTGTAAACCTAAGCTCTGATACCAAATGTGACGACCCAAACTTCCCCGTAAAGGAAAGGCTGGATTGCTTTGAGAACACCACACATCAGAACACAAACTGAAGAACATTTTATTGCTGATTACAACAATTACATCAGAGTACAAAAATGTAACAGAGTATGAATACTTATTACATAATAGAAATACAATAATATCAGAGTTTTAAATTACATTTAAATAGCAGCGGAAAAATAATAGAAATATACAACTGAAAGAAATACACGGATACAGAGCTTTCCGAATACCGCTTCAGCTGTAAGCCAGGATCCGGTAAATATATATGCAAAAAGCTACTCGACTGCCCGTGTGGAAAATATGGGCACCCGAGATTGCCAGTGAAACAAACTACAGGTCAGTCATGGGACTGGTATGAGAAATCTTAACTTAACTTTCTAATAATAAGGCTAATCACAGGACCACGCCGCTAACGCGGAACGGGTTTACTCCATTGGATTGCCAGTGCATAAAATAAAGTAAATCGTTAAACAACGCAATGCTTTTTAGAAAAATGAAACCATTATAAGACCCAAGTCCCATCACACAATGCAATGCAAACCGGAGGATAGGGTTTTACCTTATAATGGTCAAAAGATGCCTGATACGAAAAAATGGATTTAGTATTAGTGAGTATATGTTTTAAAAACCATTTCAATCATAATATATCAATCGTAGACGACATGGGTACCATATATCATGTCGTCATACTAGTTCTACAATCAAAACCGCAAGGTCGTATTGGAAATTGGATTTCCATCATGAATCGAGGCTAGGGGAAAGCTCCTCTCCGATTCGAGACACTCTAGCAAATGCCTCAGGATCACACCTGTGGGCAACCCTTGGAGCAGTAGGGCCGGTCACCGCCTATCGGCAGTGGATTGGTTATGCCTAAACACACATTTACCGGTTCCTTTGAACCTATAATATGACCACTATCGACCTATAAAAAAATCTGAGGCGCCTCAAAATCCATCATCCACATAAGTAAAATGCCAGGCTGTGTTAAAGCACTAACACTACCACTAGCTAGAAAAAACGTGTGCACTCCCTACGGTCCATATCCCGTTTTTGACTCATACCGGGGTGTGAGGCTCGGGAAGTCACGATATACACAAAGCTCTGCCGTAATAGGCTATGCTTTGATCATCCTACAAGGCCCTGCTTTTCAACAAAAGCCTTGATCATATGCATCTTGGCGTGCCACATTGACAATTCACGCCATGCGATCAATCACTATTAATATATACCGGGGTGTTAAGTAGAGAATAAATCCTCCACCACCAAACATACATACATTAACAGAAATTGATTTAATTCACACGGAACGAAATCCAATGTCAGACACGCATCCATTTATTAGCTTATGCTCTGGGTCTGAGCGAAAACTAAATCCGAACAATCAACAATAGTCAGGACGACCACCGTTGAAATCCCTTCAACGTAGCTACTCCCATCAGGGTCTCTGTAGCAACACATCCATTCGACGTGAAGATCGTCGGTCTTCAACCACCGTCTTCATCTTCGACTCTTCATCGTCGTAGAAATTATTCGGAATGGGTTAAACCCGGTCTTTCCGAATAACTCTCGTATTTTTATAATTAAAAATCGAGTACTATAAAAACACATCCAACGTCTCATTCCAACTCAGAATATTCTTTTAAATAAAATATTCAAATTATTCTATCAAAGATAAATTCCTTAACTTTGCACTTAAATCTTTCTTTTAAAGGGTTTATTAAAATCTCAATTTGAATTTAGATATTAAAAATCATTATTCAATGATTATTTAAATCCAATAAATTAATCTTATCTTTAAAAGGGTTAAAGAACTAATGTCATTTAAAAACATAGTTCACGGTAAACCCAAAATAATCTTCCATGAAATATGGAATCTTCACAGAAATCCATTCAATATATAATCGTTATAAATTTCTGTATCCGACCCATAATATAAATGGAATAACGGCAAAGCCTTTTAAATTCCATGTGTAGTATCGGTCTTACAGAAGCTTATCTCGGTTATAACTAATTTGAATCCTATTCAATTCCCATTTAATGTATTAAATTGGAAAACTCATTAAATCTAAATTTTATGATTTATTCTAATTAATAACTAGTTTATTTCAATTAAAATATATTTTCTCAAAATATATTCTTTTTCTAAAATATTCTTTTCATATTTATATTTTCTACAATATTCTTTTCCTAGAATATTCTTTATTGGAATGTGACTCAACCAACCACCATATATTTTGTATGGAATCGACAATCATGATAAATAATTATCAAACATCCGAATGACGACCAAAGTGGAATCTATAACTGTGTGAGCATTAAAGTAAATAACTGACGCTCATCACAGACTGTCAATCCATCGATTGACAGATAACTAAATATTGGGATTAGTGTGTATCCAAAATCATCCCAATACCCGTGTGGGGTTTCATCCATCAAGCAAATCATAAATCATTTGTGCACTTGGGCGATGTGTGAAAATTATCGTCCCAATCACATAAACAAGTCGGGTAACTTGTAAATGGGAGTGTAACATTTCAGCATCATAAACATATATAATGATGAATCATTTCATATATAATAGAAATGTAAGTTCTCATGTTGACATAATTTATCAAAAACAATGAATCTTTTCTACTGATTCATTTACATAAAAAAATGCGAGTTCTAATGTTGACTCACTTACAATGAGATGTAATCTCTTTATATTACATACAAATGACATTCTTTTTACATTGTATAAAATGTAATCTTTATTTTACATTAAAAATGATATTCTTTTTCTAAGTTTCTAAGGTTAACATTAAAAATGTGTTTTGAATGTGAAACATATTTCATAATGAAATACGTATATTTTCTACTCTTTCTATTATTAGCATTAAAAATGGGTTTTTCCTATGTTTTATTCTATTCTTGCATTTGTAACAAAAATACAAATGAAAAATGTATCTTCTTTAATCTAGGCTCTTATTTGCATTTTTAATTGCAAACAAAAATTGTAACCTTTGTAATTCAAGTTTTTATTTGCATCAAAGAATGCAAATAAAAATCCAACCTTTTAATTTCATGTTTATTTCAACAAGGAATAAAAATATAAATTTTTATTTTAATGTTTGTTTGCATCTAAAATTGCAAACAAAAATATAACTTTTTATTCTAGTTTTATTTACATCAAGGAATGTAAATAAAAGATCAACTTTTAATAACCAATGACAATAAGGATCTTAACTCTTATTTATTTATCAAAATGTATATTTTTAGTCTCCTTCATTTTAATGACAAAATGTGTATTTCTACTTCATACTTTTTAATGTGACGAAAATGTCCAATACTAATTCATTCTCTTTTTATTAATGTATAAAGATATACATTACTAGTTCATTCTTTTTATGTATAAAAATATACATTTTCCAATTCATTCTTTTTAATGTATAAAAATATACATTTCAAATCCATTCTATTTAATCTATAAAAATATACATTTCTAGTTCATTCTCTTTTATGTATAAAAATTACATTTCTATTTGATTCTTTTTAATATAAAAATATGATGCTTTTGTTTATTACTTCTAATGCAAGCAAAAATGATGATTTTGTTTAATCCTTTTATTGTAAATAAAAATGTTCATTCTTTTTAATATGGCAAAAATGATCATTTCTGTATAATTCCTTTTAATGTGACAAAACCTTCATTTTTGTATAATTCCTTTTTAAAGTACAAAAAACTTCATTTTTTATATAATTCTTTTTAATGTGACAAAAATATGATTTTTATCTGTCCATAATCTAATTAACAAAAATGTTAACCTTGAGCTTTTAAATCTCATTAACAAAAGTGTTAATCTTGCTGTTTATAACAAAAAATGTAACTCTTGTTCTTTTATTTACATTTTACAAAAAAAATGTAAATTTTGTTCTTATCTTTCTAATGTAATAAAAAATGATGATTTTTGTTATAATCTTTATAATGTAAACAAAAATGTTAATTTTTGTTATAATCTTTCTTATGTAATCAAAAAAGTAAATTTTGTTCTAATCTTTATAATGTAGACAATATTACATAAAAATGATATCTTGAACTTCTACCTTTTTAATGTAGACAATATTGCATAAAAATGTGTGTACATATTTTGTTGAAAATCTAGTTCAACACAATGACATAAAAATGTTCGTTCATATTTTGTTACAAAATTTGACTCAACAAAACGAATAAAAGGTTTGATTCATTTTTATGTTACAAATGCTGGTTTAACAAGTTGACTAAATTTTGTGTTTTACACATCTGATTCTTTTATATACACAAAATCATATATTTTTGTTTTAGCTAATTCTAATTAACAGAAGTGTTAATTTCCAATAATAATAATAAACAAAATAATAATTTTGTTCAATCTAATACAAATTAAACATTCTTGACGAACATGAATATCGTTTCTATGTATACAATAATATGGTGTTTTCGTCGTACACACAAAATCATGTCAAACACGAATACACACAATTCAGTTCAGTGGTTCAAGCAATCACAACCCAAATCAACATTTCAATAATTATATATATACATGATGAACATGAAATAAATATAATTCCATATCTGAAATAAATAATTGAATTTAGTTCTTGAATAGAAATCTCACCGAACCATTTAGATCTGAAATTTTCCTTGAATTTTGATTTGCTCTGTTTTTGTCCAAGTCAGTTATGTGCTGCAGTATTCTTCAATACGATCACAACGCAACTCGTTTCATTGAATTTCGTCTCTGTTTGAACAAGATACAATCGTTTAAAGATTTGAATATTTAAATAAATAATTAACTTTATTAATAAATTAATATTTCCTTAATCCTTTACTTCTTCTTCGTTATGTACGGACCGTGAGAACCCATCACACTCAAAAGGAAAAACTGCTCGCCGCTCCTCCCCTGACCGTCGTGACTCAGATCCAACGCCACCGCCGGGAGCGCCAACGAACGCCGCCCCCACGCCAGGAACCCAGGCGAGCTCGGTGGTCCCTGGAGGGCCCCAGAACGCCTTGAAAGGCGGCACTTTGTGCCCCAAATTCGCGAAATCCGCTCCACTAAAGCACATCTTGTCCGTATAGATTTGATGCTCTTGAAATTCCCTTCGATTTGATATAGAACTTGCTGATTTTCTTTGAACGGTTTGCAAGATCTTAAGGTTTGAATTTTCGGTGAACATCGGCCATTGGAAGAAGTGGAACAACGGCTGTATAATGGGAATAGGGTTTCGTATAGTACAGCGTATTTATACACGTATTTTCTTATTTATTTTAATTAATTTAATTCTATAAATTTGTATATCGTCCGGAACCCCAAATTAAATCCAACGAATGTCGCCCCTAGCTAATAACCCCCGTCCCGGACACAATGGAACATATTTCGTAACCCAATTCGGTTGTTATGATATGTTTTTCTATAAATTAGTTTATAAATCATTAAATTATTAAATTTAAACGTACATTTTAAATTACCGGGGCCACATACTGACTCTAAAAATTATAGAAAAATTATTTCTAGTTATGTTTTGATGATACGGTTCTAACAAGACTAATTTCGTCGAATTCTGAGATTGTTGAAAAAATGGCCATTTGTAAGTCGATTAAATTTGACTGATACAGTCAAAACACATTTTCCTTTGCCACGCTCACATATTAACTCGAAAAATTATGAAAATTGAAATCTAGCAATAATTTGACATTCCGGTTCCAACAAAAGTGGTTTCATCGAAAACCGAGGTCGTTTGAAAAATGAATATTTTTAAGGCCAATATATTTAATATTAATAATACATTTTTAAACAAATAAACTCCGAAACTCAAAATATATAAGTGTTTACTGTTTTTCAATGCAGGAACATCATTCCGAACTCAATGGAAGTGGTTTCGAGTCGAAATTCCTTCATATGTGAAAATTAGCCTTTCAGGCCCTATATAATATATATAGAAATTCTACAGCAACTTTTCTAAAAATTGAATTGGCCATAACTTTTGATTTTTAAAACGGAATTTCAGTTTTCAGATTCGTTGGAAATATATGATTAAACAGATTTAAATATTTCTGGTTTCGTTCAATTCTGATTTAAAATGAATCATGTACATTTAGTCAAAGTTCAAATTCAAATTTTCAAACTGCAGCGCTATTTTAAACTCCCTTTTATAATTAAACTAAATTTATTCATTTTAAAGCAGATTTTTAGTCGTTCTTATTTAAAGTAAATTACTTTAAATATTAAAAATTCCCTTAAAATTTCTAAAATAAAAAATTTAAATTGGCCCCAAATTCCGGGTCGTTACAAAATTCATATAGAAATATATTCCATGGTAAATGGAAATTGGTATTATAACCATTATAACAATAAATGAATTTGATTTGCTAAAAATAAGGTCATAAAAAATAAGGAATGTTGTAAACATCTTTGATTGGGAATGAATTGAACAGGATAAACATGCCTAAATGGTTACACATTTAATTGGGTTTAGGAATAGGAAATATAACTCCAATTAGGTGAGTAAATAAATATTACCCATATATATACATATACATATACATATATATATATACATATGTATATATACATACAAATAATAATTTAATCAAATTGAACTAATATAGAAAATTTTAAGGAGTTATAGTAAATAGATTATAACTTAAAATAGGACGATATAGAAAGGTAATACCTTAGGAAATATGACTGTTAGATTCATAGAACGACATTTATTCTAATTAATGGAAATAAATGACATTTAATGAGTTAATTAGTGTCTTAGGAAAATATGACCATTTGTGTCATAATGGTCATTTAATAGATTAATTGATCCCTTAGGAAATATGACCATTAGGGTCATTAGTGGTAGATAACCAATTAATAATAATAAAAGGAATAGAAAAGGGAAATTGGTGGGGATTAATTAGTGTAGTAAATGCTAAGTCCAATAAGTAAACATATATATAAAAAAATCATAAGATAGGAAGTCATGAATTCCTTGTAAATCTAGAATTATTATAAGTAAAATTGGACTCTTTAGGTTAATGATGTGAGGTATGCACTTCTAGCAGTAGGATATATGTTCAACTGATGTGAGATATCATTAACTATAGGAATACATGACGATAGTTAATTACGTAACGACAGTCGACTGAGTAACAAGGGTTATTTCCAAAAACAAGGTTTATCTCAAGAGTAAGGTTCCTACATCCCGTCCCAAAAGGACAAACCTTGGGAAGGAGATAATTCCCGGCGTAGCCTGCTTCGGGGTAAAGGTCTTAAGTAGTTAGATCCACCCTTTAAAGGGTATTAAGTGATCGCATAGCTTGCCTCCCTATTTAATGGCTATTGGGTACGACCTTGGTAATCCCTATGTTGGTTTGTTTCCTCTAGGTTGTAAGTGATTGGTTTACGGGTTTGCCTTAGGAATAGGTATTAAACAACCGCTCCAGAGGTACCAAAGGTTTGCCTATCCTGCTAGAACTATTAAGTGATTAAGGGAATTATCCAATAAAGCCAGCTAGATAGTAACAATGGGTCCACCGGGGTAAGGTCTGAAATGGCGAAATGGCATCTACCTATCCTATAGGTAATAAGTAAATACTAACTATCTCTCATCTTATGCGTGGCATGGTTATATGCATGAACAACGGAAGTATTGGATTAATAGGAATTAGTAGCTAATGTCCTCTAATTTATATTATGGTAGAATAAATCACCGTATAAGGTATTAAGCGATCGAAAAGGTCTGCCTTGGGTATTAAGTGATTATGAGTAACCACCCTTACCTAACATGGATAGCGAGGTCTTAAGTGGCTATATATAAGTACCCTCCTTATGTGATAGTTAGAAGTTTATTGCCAGCCTCTTGATTTAGTGAATGTTGGTTATAAAGCTTCATACTTATGCGTAAATGATCTATCTCAGTATTACATTACTGTTAGGTGTGGAATATTACCTTGGGTTTTGTGGTTAGTCGTCGTGCGTAATTATCTACAAGGTTAGACTAGAATTACTAGCCTTGTTAAATATATGTTTTGGTTTTGACCAAACGGAGTACATTTGTGTATTGTAGACATTTTTATACATTTTTCTACTCACTAGGACTCATTGTTCTGACCCTCCTCCTCATCATCATAACAACTCTCAGGTTTATCTTGGGGAAGATAAGTCTTAGCAAGTGTTTAAGTTTGGTTTCGGTTCTCGTTATCTCATGCTCAATATTGATGTGATTATATGCCTTAAGGTTGTCGCCTTAATGGGTATTTATTATTTTATTTTGTTTTCGTTGTGAGTTAGTTTTATTTATTTTGGTTATGCTCATGCTCTTTAATTTCAGGTACCAGATTTATACTCTCCATGCTTAAATGGGTTTGACTTTCGATTTTTGTTGAAAATCGGCTCGAAAAAGTGTGGGGTGTTACATTTGGTATCAGAATTTAGGTATAGATGATCAAAAAAAAAATAGGACTAGTGAGAGAACATATTCGATTTTCTTTTCTATTTTCTTTCGCCTTTCTTAAATCGACATTAAATTATTTCCACGATGAGTCTATCGTAGGCCTAATTATAGGTTTTAAAATGACTAGGAGTTAGAAATATTTCAAGTTCGAGTATTCGGCCAACCCTAATTTACTCCATGGTGCGTTTGGCAATTTGGCTGTAAAGATTATGAGGGCAGCATGTGGTGGATTTAGTGGATTTGAGCTTGGTGACTAGAAAAAAGCTAGCTACAACTGAGATAGCCATGATTTCTTGTGTTGGTTTTGTTTGGGAGTTCCATTCTATAACCTTTTGTTGGATTATTGGAAGGTTCACGTAAACGTGTCTTCATAGTCCGGAATTACAATTACGAGATATGCTTAACGGATATTTCGTAAAACGAATCCAGATAATATTTTGATAGAATTATTCTTTTGAATCCTTGGTCTTAAAATTTGGTGAAACTTCAGTTTTTAAAACTATATTTGAAATAAAAGGGGTTTCAAAAATTTTAAACTATTATTTTCGAGAAATTATTTAATAAATAACATTAAAACTATAAATCTAACCATATTTTGGATTATTGGTCTTGTGTAAATTTTAATAAACAATCCATTTTGATAGAAAGAAGGAAGTTGGAAGCAACAAGGAATACGCTTCAGAATTTAAAACTATCATTATTTATTCTTTGTGATTTTTAACACTTTTTTTTCTCGGATGGTTTATGGAAATTAAAATAAATAACCTTTTGGAGAATAGAATTCTTGACAATTCAAGATATGGAAGGGTATTTCCAATTACTAATATAAACGGTAATATAAATTAATAATTAAACTTATATTTTGAGACCCTCAGTTTATACGTATAGAAATTTAGTTCGAAAAGTTTTCAAAATTTTCTCTTGAAAAAAAAGGTAATTTATATTCAGCTTGCAGTATTAGATTTTGGAAATCATTCGATTCGTTTGATAGCTAGGTAAGGGGAAAATGTGTTTTATTTATTTCAGTTTTCTGGTTGAGATTTCTTTTTGAGAATTCGTGTTGTCTGGTCGCATCCTATCGTTGAGACTACTTTGAACCTTTGGAAACAGTTCAGAGTTTGACTGGGATCTATGATACCGTAGTGATGAGGACAAGTATTTTTCGGATTCACGTCAAATCTTAAAAGATGAAGCAGGTTGATTAATATTTTAATCCGACACCTATAGGGTTAAGGTTCAACCTTTGCCCAAATCCCACTTAATAGTTGACTGTTCAGTGTTATGCCTAGAGTGGTCAGCCAGTTGATGAGTTTTGGTACAATCTAAACCTTGGACTCAGCTATAAAAATTGCGGCCAAATTTCCCTCCTTAAACCTCTTTCTTTCATCCTTTCTTCCTCGTCTAGCCGAACCATATCTCTATTTTTCTTCTCTTTCTTTGTTGTCACCTCATCTCCTCCTTTTTCGTGCTAGTTTGCGCATTAGATCTTGCCCTATTGTTCTGAACTAGATCTGGAAATTCTCTTTTGGATCTAAGGTCTGGAGAGGAAAACATACTTTGGATTGGATTTCGATCTGCATGTTGTAATGATGTATGTGAGTATGGAGGAATAGCAGATCGTTGATCAGAATCATGAAAAGAAACGATTGTCATTTGAGATTTGGAAGGCAGCAAGGAAGAAGACGCCATTATTAGCAGCTGTTTTTTTTGTCAGATTATAATTTTTTATTTTAATCCATCCAATGCATAGGTAGACGTGATTTCTGAGAGTAAATATCATAAGAGTTCTATCCAGTTAAAATACTATGAACCTGCAGTCAAAGAAAAATTTAAACTTGCGGTAATTAATGAAGAATTAACTAACAAAGCAAGGGAAAGATGGTATAATTCGATTGTTTTTTATATGTTTGGAAGTAAATCCTATTACAGTTTCCTTAAGGACTATATAGATCAAAATTGGGATGTGAAAGGAAACTATCAATTATTTTCTAGGGAGAACGGTTTTTTCATTTGGAAATGTGAAAATCCTAAAGACTATGATAGAATTTTAGATTTAGGACCATATTTCTATAATAAGAAATTATTTTTTATGAAAAAATGGCATCCTGTCTCTTCATACAGTTCCTATTTGGACCCGGTTGCCTAATTTGGATTTGGATTTTTAGACTGTCGAATCTACTAATAGAATAGCATCTACTTTAGGAAATCCTTTGAAAATGGACAATGTCACAGAGAATGTAGTTAGAATATCATATACAATAGTTTTGGTTGAAGTAAATTTTGATTTTAAATTTCTAGATGCTATTCCTATTCAGTGTTTTAATGGGAAATTGTTTGGCAAAAGGTTGAATATGAGTGGGTTCAATCTCTGTGTACTAATTGCAGAATATTCGTACATACAAATGTTAATTGTAAGTCTGTTAAAATCTGGGCTCCGAAGAATAATACTAATCTAGGTAGTGGGATGGACATAAATGTGAACTTCAATAATCAGAGCAATTATATTGTTGACTATGTTGATAAGAACGGGTTAATGAATAGCAACATTGCTGCTAAGACAGGATGTAAAGAGATGAGTAGTAAGTCAAAAACTTCAAGAGATATCTTTGGGAATATTAGTGTTAGTAAGGATAATCCCTTTTATGTTCTTGCTGACTCTAACAAAAGCATGCAGGATATGAATGATATAGATGTTGATATATCTGAAATTGATGGAAAAACTAATGGAACTTTAAGTAAAAGTAATATAAGTGAAATGGGAGTGGTGCATGACAAATTAGTAGATGTTGAAAAGGCTCTTACACTGTCGCTAGAAAGGGTAAGTAAAAATGAGGATATTATTGGGGCTGATAGAATTAATAATGAATTATATGATGAGGCTGTCAAGACAAAGGATAGTGCTCATGTTATATATGATCTGCAAAAAGGAAGTAACTCTAGTTACCATGATATATTGATGGACGATTCAGATAGCTCTACGTGCAGTTTTACGAGGAGTAGTAATAGAAATAGACCTTCTAAGGGGAAGAAAGATAACTTAGTTATTGGGAATGAGCCTCTAGTAGAAGAGAACCCAGAATGGACCAAAATCGTTTCTCAATACAAAACGAGATCCAAATCTAAGAAAAGTAGAGAGGAGAGTGGTTATCCTGGTGGAGTTCTAAATGGTGGTGTTTCTAAAAAGTAACTAGTTTGTGCATAGTTTTGGGTATTTTGTGCGGTTTCTGGTAGGTGATTTAGCCTTGTCTTCATTGCTGATACTTCATGCTACCAGGTATAGTTTGTATTTCAGAGTGATTCGCTTGCATGTAGTGATAGCTTTGTTCATTTTCTGTTTTGCATGGATCGAAATATTGTTTCTGGTTGCAAGGTTTTCAGTTGTTTGTTGTTGTAGTTTAGTTATGTTTTGGGCCTTGCATTCTGGGCTTTCAACGTTTGCTATAGCTTTGTTCATTTTCTGTTTTGCATGGATCGAAATATTGTTTCTAGTTGCATGGCTTTCAGTTGTCTGTTGTTGTAGTTTTGTTATGTTTTGGGCCTTGCATTCTGGGCTTTCAACATTTTCTATGGCGAAGTTAAGTTGCAGTGGGCTTGTTAATTGATTTTCCGAGCTTTGTTAAGGTGTTTTTTCGTGGATCTTTGGCTGCAGCAGTAATTTAGCAGGTTGCAAGCTGGTTTGAATGGGCTAATAGCTGGAGTTGGGCTCGACTTATATATTTGTATGTTCTGTCATTATACTGTTGTGGGCTTTTCTCTGTAATGTGTTCTTTCAGTGTGTTTTATTGTGTGATGTTGGATTGAGCTGGTTTACAGTGTGTGTGCGTGTGTGTGTTGTATAGGATTTGTTTTGTTTATTTTTTTCATTCTGTACCAGCTCTCTCCTCTTTTGTATTTTGTTTTTTAATGTATTATAAGTACCCTTTTATGTTCAAAATAAAATAAAATAAGATCTTGCCCCATTAGTGCTCCAAGATCTAAACCCAATTTCTTCTCTCCGACCATTTCCTTTCCCATAATACCTATACGCACTATCTGATCTTTCTCGTGCCATTTAAGTCTCATCCTTAGGGAGAGAACCATTTGACTAGATCGGATTGAGCATAAGGTTTCACAGCTTTTAGCCTAAGATAATTAATTATAGCAATTGGACTTGCACTAGTCCTTTGCTTCAAAGTTTTTGAGTACGGTCGTTGTTTGCGCCGCATCTGCCTTTGCTATATTGTGTTGAAATAGGTTTTGCACAAAAGTAATCGTTGTTTCAGAGGTGAAGGTTGAGATGTTTTTGGATGGTCTTTCGGTGGAAGGTCTTGATGAGATTTTAGATCCATCCATATTTTATGTGCACTTGAATGGTCTTTGGTTTGACCAGCTTTGGAGATTTTGTAGCAAACCTCCTTCTCCTTAATATTGGTTTTTGAGTTCGGAAATCTATGTTCGGACTACCCATGTAGATGTGTGATTCGTTTAGCACATTATTTCAAAGATGGGAAGTTACGACTAGATTTGTTTTATGATGCAGGAATCAATATTTTCTTTGATCAATGGTATAACCGTCATTTAGTACGCATCATATATGATTCAACTTGTTGTCCTTGTTGGTTGTTTCGCGGAATTACGTTCTATGGTTTCCCCTTTCCATCTTTGTCTTTAAATATTGTTAGGTTAATTTGCATTGAAAGCAGTTTTGTGATAGGTTTCTTTTGTTATTGCAAATTCTCCCTTAGTAGAGATGATGATTTGGAAACCTCCAACAGTACCCGCAGTGTCTGCAACATGATACCGAATTCAAGCTGCGGATCAAGACACTCGTTGTTTATAGGCAATGTTTTGGAGTTTTTGTGTTGTTGTTTAGTTAATATCTTTGTTATTTCCCTTTCCAGAAATTTTCTCTTAGCCTTGTGGTAGTACGTGCTTGCGACTGTTAGTGTTGTCTTGAAATCGCACGACAATTCATGAGATTCTACGTTTAAAATGTTTTGTGTCATTCACGCTTATCTATTTGAATGGAATCTCATTGTGATCTAACTATAGTTTTCTTACAGCTAAAAAGTATGGAATTCTGTAGTAGATAAATATTGTGGAAGGACAGGTTTTTGTGTCATTTCGTCACAGGTATATTTGTTGTTTGTTGCCTGTTCTTTTAGGCTAAAATTTGTTTTTGAGTTCACTTGTGTGGTTTCGATTTTCGCATTTTCCTGTGACCGACTTCCTTCAATGTCAACATGTGATTTGGATCGTTTATGTTTCTGTAAGAATATTTTTTTTGTAAATACTGTTTGAAAAAAAATTCCTTTTTTATTTAATGTTTTCGTCTGTTCTTACTTCCCATAAAATTCAATTTGTGTACAAATATAGATTTGAGTATGATAGTTTACGTATGTTTAAACATCTGTTTGTGTAAAAAACAGTTGGTTTAAATGTAGTAAAGGATATGTTACCAAAATTTTATTTTAATACAAATCCGATATGGAAAGTAAACAGTACTAAAAAGGAATTTCAAGTTTGCATAAATGATATTTCAAGCGGAAAATTATTTTGATAGAAAATTTTTGATTTTTAATCACATGAAAAGCATATGGAAGGTTTTTGGATAATTGTTTGTGCATTTTAGCGATGCATTAGGAATGAAAATGCATTAAAAAGGTTAATGGTAATAAGGAAAAGATTTTTTTTACTTGAGGAAACATTGTTTCTATACCATGTCGACGACGCGCGCGAGTTATTAATTACCTCATTTTAGGTTTTAGAGCGGGTGTCAAGCCTCCTTCGCAATTTGCAGATTGAAATTTCGGGAGTATTTTGGGGATATTGAGGTTAAATCCCACTATAGGACGGGGATTGGAATACTTATAAGCAGAAGGAACATTAAATTTCTCTGCTTTGATTTTCTTTTTCCGGCTTAGGAGAAATTAATAGGAAGCAATATAGATAAGTTAACGAATTGGATGGTAGGATTTAGATGCTAATTGGTTGCATCGCTACTCTATTTGTAGAAGTGTGAGGGTTGTGGATGAAAATATTTTCGAAATTTGCATTCATACAGAACTGCCAGTATATTTAGGATGTCTACATCACGTTTTTCAAAAGTGTTTACAAAAATATATAGGATGATCCGATTTAGAATCATTATGTATACATGTTTTATGGCTGCAATACATTATGAACATTATGCACAGGTGCGCTTGGTTGTAAAATTGAATGAACATTAATAGGTTGTGTGGTTTAGGATAATTAGGCGCCAATGTCATGACTTAGTCATTAGTAAAAAATTTGGGATGAAATTTATTTTAAGGGGGAAAGAATGAAAAACCCAATTTTTTGGCAATAGTTGATTAATTTATTTATTTAGGCTTTGAATTTTTGCAAATGTGGAATTTATCCATGAAATCTACACCGTTGCTTTTGTGACGGAATGCTGGCCAACTTTCATGTTTGGGACTTCGTGAACAGAATTTGTACGAAAAAGTTACGGAATAAATACAAAAACAGGCGGAGAATAAATCGGAAGAATATATGATTAAATTATACCATTTATAACTGGCCCTCGCTGGGCCTAACTAACCCAGAGCGGTCGATCTGGGGGTCTCCCCCTCTAGTCGATTTTACCTCGTGACAGTTAGGTTTTTTAGGTATAAATTTTAATAATAGATGGATCTTAATTAAAACTAATCTAACGTCTATGTCCATTCTAATCCTAATAAATATAGGGTTAGACCCATACTTTTGCACATAATTCTGAAGGCAGCAGCGAAGCTCTGTCATTTCCATCTTCTTCTAAACCTCTCCTAAATCAAATCTAAATATATATATATATATATATATAATTAAAATAAACATAGATTGAAGAAAATTATAATCAGATTTATGTGCAAAGGGGATAGTGATACGATTAGGATTTCTTCCATTCAGATTTCTTCCCTCTATCTTATTTTCTTATAGATCTACAAATCTGAAAGAATCCCCTTTTAAGAATAATAGTAGACCTGTAAGATTTTGGGAATTGTAGGCCTAAAGGTATATTCATATTAGAATTTTGATAGCTTGCAGGTGAGTGGGAAAATTATATACATCGTTTATAGTAACCTATTTAGTTCATTTGAAATAGATCTGAGATGTATGCTTAAAAGTTTATCAGATTTATTTACTGTTATTGTCAAATCTGAAATAATAGGTTACGGTTCGAATGTTGTGTTTGTAGGCATTTTTGGTTAATAAAATTATACTGCCTAAAATTGTTCATAGAATTATTTGTTGTTACTGTACACACCATAGATTTTGAAATCAGTTCCAAAACCATTATCAAATTGTACTTTTATTCTAGATCCTTAATTTTGGTGTTGATTTGGGGTTTATGTAAATTTAGATCTAAAGATTATTCCTGTTTATGTTTGATGTTGTTGGGGTTTTACTTGTTTATTGTAGAAAATCCCTTTTTGTTCTTTTTGATAAAAAATGACAATGTTTCGAATCAGCAAGAAATATGTACAAAATAATTAGGAAAGGATGTGTAATTTTACGTATATTTGTACGTTGTTTACAACAACCATTCCAAAAACATATATTTCTTATTTCTTGTGATTTGAAATATGTTCATATTCTCTTCGTAATTATTTTTGGCAATTTTACAATAACTACAGTTATTAACCTTTTTATAAGATTTTAAATCTTAAACAATATTAAACATAAAAAGATTTGTTTTGGTCATTAGTTTAGACCAAAACATAAATGGTTAATAATAGTAAAATAAAATATAATAACTATGTTAATGTGCTTAAATAATATATGTATTCATATCCTTCCGAATCTACGTAAGTAATGCAAATATTTTATTATAATAAATGTTTGTTATTGTTGTATGTTTGAATAGTTTTCGTTTCTAAAGAAATGTACATGGAAATATAATCCATAATAAACAGATATATATAAAAAGACCATTGTAGCAATAAATGAATTTGATTTACTATAAATAAGGTCTTAAACAAAATAAGGAATGTTGTAACCATCTTTGACTGGGGAATGAATTGAATAGGATAAACATGCCTAAATGGTTACAATTGTAATTGGGTTTAGGAATAGGAAATATTACTCCAATTAGGGGAGTAAATAAATAATACCCATAAACATATATATATATATATATATATATGTATGTATGTATGTATGTATGTATGTATGTATGTATGTATATAAACAAGAATTTGATCAAATTCAAGTAATATAGAAAATTTTAAGGAGTTACGGTAAATAGATTAGAATAAAAAATGGGATAGATATAGAAAGGACATTTGATTCCTTAGAAAATATGACTGTTAAGTTCATAAAACGACATTAATTCTAATTAATGGAAATAAATGGCACTTAACGATTTGATTAGTGCCTTGGGAAAATATGACCATTAATGTCATAAAGGGAATTTAATAGGTTAATTGATGCCTTATGAAATATGACCATTAGGGTCTTTAGTGGGAGATAACCAATTAATAATAATAAAAGGAATAGAATAGGGGAATTGATGGGGATTAATTAGTGGAGTAAATGCTAAGTCTAATAAGTAAACCTATAGATAAAAAATTCTAAGGTAGGAAGTCATGAATTCCTAGTAAATCTAGAATTATTATAAGTAGGAATTGGACTTAGTAGGTCAACGATACAAGGTTAGTTGCCTTGTTCGAAAGAAGTCTGCATTTCCAACAGTCGGATATATGTTCATCTAATGTGAGATATCATTAACCGTAGGAACCCATGACGATAATTAATTACGTAACAATTGTTCACAAAGTAACAGGGGTTATTTCCTAAAACAAGGTTTATCTCAAGAGTGAGGTACCCGCCTCCCGTCCCAAAAAAGTAACCTCGGAAAGGAGATAATTCACAGTATAACTTGTTTTGGGATAAAGGTCTTAAGTAGTTAGATCCACCATTTAAAAGGTATTAAGTGATCATGTAGCTCACCTCCCCATTTAATGGCTATTGGGTAAGAACTTGGTATTTCCCACGTTAGTCCGCTTCCTTTAGGTAGTAAGTGATTGGGTTATGGGTTCGCCTTAGGAATAGGTATTTAATGACCACTCCGGACATACCAAAGGTCCGCCTATCCTGCGGGAAGTATAAAGAGATTACGACAATTATCCAATAAGGTCAACTAAATAGTAACAAGGTGGTCCGCCGTGGGGAGGTCTTAAATGGAGGAATGGCTTCTACCTATCTTGTAGGTAATAAGTAACTGCTTACTATTTGTCCACTTATGCGGACATGTTTATATGCGTGAATGACAGAAGCCTTGGATTAGTTGAACTTAGTAGCTAGCGTCCTATAATTTATGTTACGGTAGAATTAACCACCGTATAAGGTATTAAGTGGCCGAAAAGGCCCATCTTGGGTATTAAGTGATTGTAATTATCCGTCCATACCTTACATAGGTAGTGAGGTCTTAAGTGGTTATATATAAATAAGTATCCCCCTTGTGTGGTTGTTAGAAGTTAGTTGCTCTCCTCTTTATTTAGTGAATGGTGGTTATAAGGCTTCATACTTATGCATAAACAATCTATCTTGGTATTATGTTACCATTAGGTGTGAAATATTACCTTGGTTTTTTGGTTAGTCACCGTGCGTAGTTATCTACAAGGTTAGGTTAGAAATACCAGCCTTGTTAGATATATGTTTTTGTTTTTACCAAATGAAGTACATTTGTGTATTGTAGACAGTGTTATACATTTTTCTACTCACCGAAACTTGTTTTTCTGATCCCCTCTCCTCATAACAACTCTCATGTTTGTCTCCGGGAAGACATGTCTTAGCAAGTGTTCAAGTTTTGTTTCATTTCTCTTTCTTTCATGCTCAATATCGATGTGGCGATATGCCTTAAGGTAGTCTCTTTGATCAGTATTTATTATCTTATTTATTTTTATTTACTCTGATTATGCTCATGCTCATTAATTGCATTTACCAGATTTGTACTCCCTGTGTTTGAATGTGTTTGAGTTTTGATTTTTTCTGAAATTAGGGCTCGTAAATGTGTATGTTGTTACAGTTATATTCGTTTGGACACACTCCGATATATGTGGAATCGACCTAGGAATTGTTTATCACGTGCTTAGTATTGACTCGATGTACATTTGCATGAAACAAAAATGCAGTATCTTAGGATCAAAAAGATCAATGATACTCAGAGAGGAAGTGAATAGGCTACTTGACAACGGGTTTATCCATAATGCCTTCTATCCAGAATGGGTCTCCAAATTGGTCTTAGTCAAGAGATCAAATGGAAAATGGAGGACATGCATCGATTATTCTGACTTGAATAAATCATTCCTGAAGGACAACTTCCCTCTTTGGAAGATCGACCGACTCGTTGATTCAATTGCAGGTCACCAACTTCTTTCTTTCACGAATGCATATTCGGGCTACAATTAAATTCATATATACATTCCCAATCAGGAGCACGCCTCATTTATCACCAACCTTTGGATATATTGCTATGTTGTTATTGTTGGGAAAAAATAGATCAAATTGACACCTAATTTGACGATTTAACAACATTAAATCTAGGATCTTAGCAATAAAAATAAATCGAATTAAATAGGTTGCAATTTCAATCCTGCCTCGTCAAATCCATGAAAATATAATAAATCTCAAAATTAAACTGGCACATATCGAATCAGAATAGCACGACAAACCGCCGAGCCTCGATTGATATCCACGAGAACGATTTCCCTCTTGAATCAAACTGAAGAGGAAGAATGGAAGGTGGTACTAGCCGCCGCCATTAGTTTCTTAAGGTTTTGGAAAATGGAAATTAGGTCGGTCTGTGTCAATCGATAATACATATTAGATCGGATGACTTTTTATATATAGTTAGCCATTTTATTTAAAAAAGAAATAAAATATAAAATATCTCCTTTTAAAATCAAATGTTTTTTTTTTTTGAAAAAAAATGTGTGATCTTCTGAAAAGAAGAGAGCACATATATATATGTCCAAAAACTACAAAATTCGACTACATAAAAACCAGACTCTGCTATATAAATGAAGAGGAGGTAGATAGATGAGCTCCGGATAAACCACCGCCCATCATACTTCAATATCGAATTCCGGCAAAGCCACCACCCGATATTGAAGTATATCTACTCCTATACAAACGAAACACTTCGATATAGCCATAAGGTAAAAAACAACCAAATACAACACCCCAAGTCTACTATAAAAACACAGCCCCAACAACAACTGCAACCAATCCATCTATCTATCTGCTAAGCTCTTCCTCCTTATCAACAACCTGAATCTGCATAAAGCTCAACAAATTATTAGTAATTTGTCACACACATATATATGGAAATATATATGAGTGGATATATATATATTATATAGGCCTATATATATATATTCATACATATGTATATACCATACATATATGTGTAGAATAAAAAATACAATGGGAAAAACTTGACAAAAGAAATTAACAACCAATGCGATATCTAATACGAAAAAAACTACTGATTCTAATAAATAGATTCAAATTATATCTAATCTTGCTCAAAAAGCTCTCAAAGCCTAATTTCCCGAATAACTTGTAATGTGAATTAGACATCCAATCCAAACTAAAATAGACTATTTTAATAATTAAATTATCCGTAGAAACAGAAATAGAATGAAAAGATCTCTGATTTCTTTCAAACCAAATGAACCAACTTATGATAGTGACTAAGGAATCTAATATGTATCTTTTACTAACATTATAAACAAATCTATAAGAATCCCAATAATCAACACAACTATTGAAAGAATTAGGACAATCAAAAACGAATCCTTAAAACCATATTAAAAACATAATTTGTGATATTGCATGAGAAAAATAAATGATCAACATCCTCATTCAAAAGATTACAAAAATAACACTTAACATCAGAAATGATATTCTTCCTCTTTAGAAGCTCAATTGTATTAAGTTTCTTATGGGTGATTAACCACATTAGAAATTTAGCTTTAGGAGGGGAATTAGACTTACAAATAAACTTAAACGACCTTTTAAAATCAAATGTTAACTATAAATTTTATACCAACCTAAATACTAATTCCAACTTCAAATAAAATATCAACAAATTGATGTTTTATTTTACCCAAAGAAACTAATTTCTCCTCTGTGACGTTCTTTGTTGTGTGACCCTATAGGTTATTACAACTTTGGCAATAATTTAAATCGTATTTAAATTATAAAACGTGAGCGACATCTAGTAATACATCGCTACTACCCAAGTCATAATAAGATCAATTAACGATTCGACACAACCTTTCCGTGACCAGTGTATCAATGTAATACAATCCTTTTAACCAATATATCCCGGATTAAACTCAAGACATGGATCGTATCATCCTATTTATAATTAATCTGTTTTTCTTGATCAATGAGTAGACTGTTTAAAACAAATCAATATTTGAGCATGGCCATGCATTTCACAGTCTCACTCAATCAAGAGGCCCATGGATATCACTACGTATATATCGTAGGGTTAAATTCCATCTATATCATTCATAATTTTCATTCGATTCGAGATGTATCCAAAAATTACCGTTATCATTACTCTGTTACGAATAACTTTAGATGATATCGAAACACAAATATCCTTGAACAAAATTATAATGATGTCAGGTCTGAGGACCGTTACATCACTGTCACTACGAGAATAACTTATGATACTATTAATTATATTCCATGTAGTTACCTTACGGTGGGTCAACCCAATGCAATATTCTCCAATCGTATTTATGTTTTGACATTAATATCACGTATATTAATGATCAATGAGATGTGATCATCTGTCAATCAACATACTAGTCTCAACGTTTTATTGTTGTCCTTTGTATAAACAATAAAACTTGACTAGGGATATTTGAGAATTATAATACTCAGTATATTATATAATCTCAAGCTCAAGTCACTTACTTGAACTATATAATTCTGTATTATAATTCTAAGGACTTCTAATATATTAATATTTATATTACACAGTAAAAATAACATAATATTATTTTATTCCAAATAAAATAATTACATCAATAGTGTTATCAATCTCATCAAATGGATTGCCTCTAGGGCATCAACTCTAACAATCTCCCACTTGCAATAGAGTCAATCATTCATGTATCTTAAACTCATGAAACTAGTGTGACTATTAAATTTCTGCTGCGAGAGAGTTTAATTCAGTAGGTCTGCAACATTACAACATTTGTAACTTTGCAGATATGTTCATTTCCTCAATGAACATCTTTACATAGGAATTGCATTTCTTAAATATATGTTTGGATCGATAATGAGTTTAATGTATTGGGCCTGAGCAACAGCCATATTGTTATCGCAATGTATATCATTGGATCAACAATGAATTAATTTCAATCATGAACTTCTTAATTCAAACATTTTCTTTCTTAGAATCAGTATTTATTTCTTGTTTTAAAACTGACATAATTTACAGTAATTAATGTGTTATAAAATTACAATAGAATTATTGCCTCACTCCCACTCAATTTCTTATCTATACAAGATTCAATGACATTTTGTGGAAATAGTTCAACTTCTATTTCATTCCTATCGGTATCTTAGAGACTGGTTCTCATTTATGAAGGATACCAATTTGAGTAATAAACATTTTATTCTCAGAGAATTTATAGAAATAATATCCATTTATATCTTGTGGATATTACACAAAATAGTTATCTTATTTAGGTCCAATCTTATTAGAGGAAGGACGTTTAATAAACGCCTTACGTTCCAAATCTTTGCATTAGACATACTATGACATTTCCTAGTCCATATCTTATATGGCGTCTTCAAACTTGTTTTAGTAGGATTAAATGCAATTGTTCTAAATTTAATTATTAGAAGATCTACATGACTTATCTTTGATCGTATCTTATCTTATAAGGTGTGATTACTCTTTTCAAACACACCATTTCAATATGTTGTTCTAGGTGGAGTGAGTTGTGAAACAATTTCAAACTCATCTAGATAGTCATTAGATAGTTGGCTTAAATATTCCTTTTTCAATTTGTTCAAAAAGTATTTATTTTCTATTAAAATTGGTTTCTATCCCCTCTTTGAATTCTTTGAACTTTTCAAAGGATTTTGATATGTGTTTCATAAGATACACATACCCGTATCCACTGATATCATCAATAAATATGATGAAGTAATAAAGCCTACCTCTAGTTTATCTATTCATTGCTCCATATACATCCCTATGTATGAAACCCAATACTTATCACTCATTCACTATGTCAAGTGAAAGGTGATTCAGTTATTTTGCCTAATAAACAAGATCTGTATTCTTCATATAATTCAAAATCAAATGATCTCAAAATTCCATCATTATGGAGTTTTGATATACTTTCTTGTTTACTGGGCTAACCAGTAATACTAAAGGTATACTGGATTTAAATCACTAAATTTAATCAGCTCGTTAATAATGTCAAGTACATTATAGTTAAGGATGTACAAAGATCATTAACTATTTGTGAAATTCCATATGATATTTCATTTAAATAAAATGAATAACAATCGTTCTTTTATTACAAATGAAATTCAAACTTGTCTAAATAAGATCTATGATAACATTTATCTTAAGTGGAATTTCATCATAACAATTATATTATTTATTTAATTAAGCCAGTATAATCGACAAGAATCAACTTCCTATGGATAATCCAGCAACATTATCTTTATTTCCAGTCGTAAGTCCATTTGTGCTTTTATCAGATTCCTACTTATTCTGCAATTTCTGTAAATCAACATACATTTATGTGATTTATAT
Organism: Allium sativum; assembly: GCA_030737875.1. NCBI lineage: Eukaryota > Viridiplantae > Streptophyta > Magnoliopsida > Asparagales > Amaryllidaceae > Allium > Allium sativum. The sequence continues at coordinate 991,522,639 of CM060910.1, read as the reverse complement.
CTAGTATTTAATATTATAAATGTATAAGTAGATTATTATAACATTTATATCTTATTTAGTTGAAGTCACATTTTAACTTTTAGTTTAGATACTCTATATTTGTTGGAACAAATACATTTTAATTAGTTTGAGGACAATCCTCACATTTCAATGTTAGTCAAGAAATTTGATTTAATTCCATTTATCCTTCTCAAGAGCAAATTTAAATTATCGGATTTATCTATTATTTAATATCTTTAGCAGATAATAAATATTAATTAATTCTATTATGTTTATTTAATATAAATACAAATTTTAACAATCAAACTTTATATTTATATTAATGTATAATTTAAACTAAAATATGCTCCCACTCAAATTAACAACCCTTTATTTATATACATATATCAGTATATATATATATATATATGTATATATATGTATATGTATATATAACGGTGTTCCAAGATCCATATCTAGTCATGCCTTGACCAAGCTTTGGCTACGCCCCAAAACACAACCTTTTAGGTAGACATCTTATGTCAATTATATCGTGCATATAACTCTTGGATTGCATGATGAACATTTTGTTTAGTATTATTCATTTACTCAAAATATAGAATAATTCATGCTATTGTCTCTAAGCCATAATTTTATTATGCATCTTAGTTAAGTCAGACCCAATAATACAATTAAAGTATCACTTTTACTCCGTCACATATAGCCAAAATAAAAGGATGCACAATGCTTTGCCATTACCTACATCTAGTTATTTTGGACATTGATGAGTGTATTATTGGAAGACGTCACCATGACTTAATATAACAAAATTTGCTTTTAAAGGGAATTTTATGATTCGTAGTGGCAAACAATATCAAAGTCATTTACACATATCAAAATATATGTATTTAATATCTGAAAAAATAAAATAACGTTTATATTATTTCTAATCTGATCATAAAATAAAACCTTGTTCCGTAACTTTATTATTTATTATTGACTAGATAAATTTAGATGTGTCCATGCTATAATAATTTTGCAAACAAAATTATATAGATGGTATCCACACAGATCACAAACATGGGCAGGTTTTAAAATTGTATGCATTAAGATTCCAGAATAATACAACCAATTCACAGACTAAACATGTATAAACATCTAGTTCTAACACTTTAGATTATAACACACAACATAATTTTAGAACACGTATAAAAGGTGCATGACAATGTAACAAGTTAAGATAGACTAACTTATATTAGCTTATGTACAATTTTATACAAATCAGTAAACATTATTTATACATATGTATAACAGTTTATACACATATATACAACTTATTATAATCACTTGACATCAGCCAATACATATATATGAACTTGCATACATTATACAATATTGATATATATATATATATATATATATATACACGTTGTCTGAAACTACAAACATTTTGCACTATCATACATGTTGTTGAAGTATGCAGGCATTTTGCACATCATATATGCTGTTGGATTCTGCGGACATTTCGCATCTAAAATCTGTACATCAACACGCACTGTTCCTTAGTCTTACTGTTATAATGCTTGATCCATCAGAATTGTTTTAGCATCTTCATGCTTACCCCCTTTGTTTAATTAAGATAATATCTTGCTAACAGTAATCCTTTGCATGTTTTAATATATGTATAAGAGGTTAGACCAATATTAAAAGATATTGATGCAAACAAAATAGTATGCATGCTTACAAACACAGTTCATAGTTTTAATCCATTAGGGCTTAAGTATGCAATAGAAATTTAGGAGATAAGAATAAGGAAGTGTGAATAAGCAGTAATTTTAGTCTTTACAAATTCAAAACAGGTATGGCCTGTTTTAATTTCAACAAATTATTTGCGGGAACACAATTGGTAATTAAACACTTGAATAGTTACTAGCTTGTTAACAAGATCAATATCTTGATATCAGAGACTATTCTTGCAAACATAAACAATTGCAGATGATAGTGTACCCATAATATCACTTACAATAATGCAAATATTGATTTTGGGGTTTGATAAACAATATTTATCACCTATATACATTTAATCTTTACTAAAGCTGTTTTTATGTGCATGATTCTCATATGTATAAATGTGTAATCTTACAACACAGAACAACCACATATACACATATATATCTGGTAATATAGTGTTTCATTAACACCAATATATGGCCAGTTTATGAACAAAGATATGTAACTATAATAGAAACCTTTTCTTATATTATACATAAACAGATAGCGTAAATGACATAAAGTGGGCTTTAGCAATTTCAATTCATATCTGCAGGATGATAGTAGTTTGGGTTGAAAAGGTTATGACACAAAACTCATTACTTAATAGATCAACCCTTATAGTATGTATAGATGGAACCATTTAGTCATAGACTAGTGAATAAGATGATACATGTATAACTGAATATATAGGTTCAGAATTGAGTAAATATTTCTAACTAGGTTCAATTATTCAAATAAGATTGTTCTAGAAAAATTGAACCAGGGTCATTATAACTTATCATAAGTTAACCAAAACAAAAACCAAACACATACTAATACATTCACACAGCATACAATCTAGACCATGTACATGGATTCCAATAAAGTACATATATCATATATATGCATACATATCTAAATATAAAGCATATTGGGTCATAACCATGCTTATTTCAATCTTCTTTAAAGTCATAAGTCCAGGTTATATTAAAAACAGAGCATGTAAGGTTTCAAATTTATGATCTATTTCATCATGAATTTGTACAAATGAGTTTCAAAGGTGATCAATCAATTATATATCAGATTATGTTTATGGATATATAGTGTATTCATACTGCAGCTAATAAGCTATTTTGTAAAACAATATACATTTTATAAACAAATGCATATACATATATCTTAACTTAAAACAGAGGATGAAGCAGTCATACTAAATTTAAAATTTTCATCATGGATCGAAAAATGATCATTCCATTTGACAATGTATACCTCAAAATATTAAGTCAATAATATTGACTTCAAAATCAAAGTGTTTTGATTTAGTTTTTTAAAATTAAGATATGTCAGTGTTTGTTAATACATATATAAACATACAATTAATAACATTTATTTGATGAATGTATAACTATCATATAGCTAACTTTTTAAGAATAAAACAACTTTTATTTTATTCCTATTATTGGTTACTTTTACTACAATAGTCAAGCTTTCTTGTGTATGTATATAGAGCAACATATATATAAACTGGCTAAAAATTTACATGATTTAGAACTCGTTATTTGACACATCACAATATGTTTGATATGGGAGTTGTATTACAAACAATATTTGCAAAAAATATACATATATATATATATATATATATATATTTATACTCATATCAATATATAAATACATGCTGTTATTAGAATTCCAATAATTTTAAATAAATAGATCATATATATATGCTCAAATTGAAAGAATGTTAATCTGATTCTTTCAAACCCATTTAAATCTGATCATATCAGATTCATAGATGTACATATATATATATATATATATATATATATATATATATATATATAGTTAATAAACCAATCAGCAAATCATATTTGCTATTGAAAAATGCAATGCAAATTCAGAAGATATATATAATATACATATTCTTTTATAATTTTCTAGCCACTAATATATATGAAACAATTTTCAGATTGATTCAATATGTATATGTACATATATATATCGAAAAAAAAGTATGAAAAACATGCCATAATTTCCCTAATAAAATGTAAGTGTGATATACATATCACAGTATATATATGAAAATAAAATTATGCAAATCATATTTGTATAACTAAATCATTAAAAATCTTTATACTCATATTGATCACATGAACAAATTCAAATGCTCTGGTTCAAAACAGTTTTATATCCAGTAATATAAACATTTGGGGGGGTGTGTGTGTGTGTACATATATAATAGATGTCAAACAGAATTGACAAGATAGTAACAGGTTTTTGGCATTTCATAATCAACATAAGAAATCAAGTTTTACTAAATATTATATTTTAAATAATTTGACAGATGTAATCAGTTTGACCTGTACACTCATAATTATTTCCAAACAAATCAGAACAATAATTACATAAATTAACAGTTCTAAACATTATCAAATATCTGATCAAAATATTTGACAATCTTGACTAATCAAAACAGGTTTTTTGATTAATCTTTCATGTTCCAATAATATATAGATATAATTAATATTGGATATTAATACATATATAAATGAAACAACTTTATTTCAGAAATGATCTGATCAACAATCCCAATCAATTTAGAATTAAATACATTAATTTTTGACTTGCAAAACAGTCGATCAATTAGGAATATAAGCAAAACAAACCTAAATCAGAATTCAAAATACAATTTATTGCATAACCTATGCGCTGATACCACTGTTGGGAAAAAATAGATCAAATCGACACCCAATTTGACGATTTAACAACATTAAATCTAGGATCTTAGCAATAAAAGTAATCAAATTAAATAGGTTGCAATTTCATACCTGCATCGTCAAATACATGAAAATATAATAAATCTCAAAATTAAACTGGCACGTATTGAATCGGAATAGCACGACAAACCACTGAGTCTCCATTGGTATCCACGAGAATGATTTCCCTCCTGAATCAAATTGAAGAGGATGAAGGGAAGGTGGTACTAGCTGCCACCATTAGTTTCTTAGGGTTTTGGAAAATGGAAATTAGGTTGGTCTGTGTAAATCAATAATACATATTAGATCGGATGACCTTTTATATATAGCTAGACATTTTATTTTAAAAAAGAAATAAAATATAAAATATCTCCTTTTAAAATCAAAGGTTAACTATAAATTTTAAACCAACCTAAATACTAATTCCAACTTCAAATAAAATATCAACAAATTGATGTTTTATTTTACCCAAAGAAACTGATTTCTCCTTTGTGATGTTCTTTGTTGTGTAACCCTATGGGTTATTACAACGTTGGCAATAATTTAATTTGTATTTAAATTATAAACAGTGAGCGGCATCTAGTAATACATCGTTGCTACCCAAGTCATAATAAGATCAATTAATGATTCGATACAACCTTTCCATGACTAGTGTATCAATGTAATATTATCCTTTTAACCAATATATCCAGGACTAAACTCAAGACATGGATATCACTACGAATATATCGTAGGGTTAAATTCCATCTAGAGCATTCATAATTTTCATTTGATTCGAGATGTATCCAATAATCACCATTATCATTACTTTGTTACAAATAACTTTAGATGATATCAAAACACAAATATCCTTGAATAAAATTATAATGATTTCAGGTCTGAGAACCATTACATCACTGTCACTATGAGAATAACATATGATACTGTTAATTTTATTCCATGTAGTTATCTCACGGTGGGTCACCCCAATACGATATTCTCCAATATGCATTTATGTTTTGACACTAATATCACATATACTAATGATCAATGAGATGTGATCATCAGTCAATCAACGTACTAGTCTCAACGTTTTATAGTTGTCCTTTATATAAACAATAAAACTTGAATAGGGACATTTAAATATTATAATACTCAGTATATTATGTAATCTCAATCTCAAGTCACTAGCTTGAACTATATAATTCTGTATTATAATTCTAAGGACTTCTAGTATATTAATATTTATATTACACAGTAAAAATAATATAATAGAATATTATTTTATTCCACATAAAATAATAACATCAACAGTGTTATCAATCTCATCAAATGTATTGCCTATATGGCATAAACTCTAACAGTTATGCCTTTCGGTCTCAAGAATGTTGGAGCCACCTATCAACGACTCATCAAACAAACGTTTAAAGAAAAAATTGGAAGATCGACGATAGTTTACGTGGCGACATGCTCGTGAAAATGAGGCTGTCGAACAACCACATCAACAACCTCGCGGATATGTTAAGTGTTCTCCATAAAAATGGCACAAAACTCAATCCTTTGAAAAGTTCTTTTAACATCGCATCGGGAAAATTCTTGGGTTTCATTGTCAATTCATGAGGAATTTAAGAAAATACAGAAAAGATTAGAACGATTCGGGACATCGAACTTCCAAATAACATCAAGGATGTTCAAAGGTTAAATGGAAAAACGACCACCTTGAGCCGATTCATTTCCAAAGCAGCCGACAAGTACATTCCTTTCTTCGATTTGATCAGAAATGGGAACTGCAACTTTACGTGGGCACTGGAATGTGTTGCTGCATTTCAAGACCTTCCGAATCACTTAGAACGACCGTTATCCTATAAAACCTATGGACCACGAAAACAATATATATATATATAATTGATTATTTTTATGTGCGCAATTAGCTCGGTGCTTGTGCGTGAAGAAGATTGTGTCTGAAGGCAAGTTTAATAAATCAACAATAGATTGACAAGAGCTGAAAAGAACTGCCCAACGCTTTAAAAGCTCACTTCCTGCCTATTGATCTCTTTACGGAAGCCTCATCCTTACTTCTACTCACATCCAATCAAAGTCTACACAGACTAGCTGCTACAATAAGTCCTTCAACAAGCTGAGGCATCTGGGCGAACATCGAGCTGAGTCAAATTGAGCTTACCTTCATTCCTCGAAATTCCATCCTCGAACAAGCCCTAGAAGATTTCATCGTAGAATTCACTACTCTCGAAGACCTGCCGAAAGATAGTGAGCCTCCTAACATCGAGTGGAAGCTGTATGTGGATAGTTCATCAAATAATCAGTGGTTTGGCCTTGAAGTTGTACATTTTATTCTATGGAACACTCAGTTTGTTATGCTTTGAAGCTCAACCTCCCTGCAGCTAACAACGATGCAGAATACGAAGCCTTGATCACTGGACTCCGAATTGCAATTGAACCCAACATCAAGGCCCTCCAGATCTTCTTAGATTCGTAGCCCAATGTTTGCCACGTACGTGAGGAATATCAAGACAAAGGAGCACAACTCACCCCTTCCCTACCTCGGGTTTATGAATTTTTTACCAACTTCGACCACTACATTATTACTTACATCCCTCAAAACAAATGAGAAGACCGATTCATTGGAAAATTTAGCAAGTTCTGGGGATCAACAACTTTTGGGAATGGTCCCTGTCGAAGTGCTCGACTCTCCAAGCACCGATTAAATGGAGACTAATATGATATCAGTGAGGAGACCGAGCCTAATGATGCTGATCAAAGGTTTTCTACAACATGGAATCCTCCCAGAATCTCAAAATAAAAAGCAATCACTCCTTCGTAAAGCATCATGTTATATCATTCGAGAAGGAGTAATCTACCGAGGAGGATTAACTATTCCATTACTCTTGTGAGTATCCCACAACGATGCCAAATGTATACTACTGGACGTGCATGAAGGCGAGTGCAACGACCACACCGGGAGGCAAACTACAACAAAAAAGATTCTTCGATATGGCTACTTTTGGTCAATCTCAAACAGATGCAACATACTATATCTGAAAATGCGAAGTGCTAGAGTTTCTCCAAGATTCCTAGAGCGTTTCCAACAAAACTTACTTAAATGGTTAGTCTATGGCCATTCACAATGTGGGGAATCGATATCATCGGAACACTTCTAAAGGCAAAGGGCGGTGCTCGATATGCCATAGTCATCCTATCGAGAAACAATTTACGGTAGTAGCTTATCCTCAAGCCAATGGTCAAGTCGTTGTTGTCAACAAAGTCATCAAATCCATTATTAAGAAGCATTTGGAAAAAGTCGAAGGCATATGGGTAGATGAACTTCCCCTAACCCATTGGTCTTACTGGAATACCTGCAAGTCAATGAACGGCCACACTCCAGTCGATCTCTTGTATGGATCTAAACCTGTAATTCTCATCGAGTTTGAACTACAATATGATAAAGTCACTTATTATGATCTGAATACCAACATAGATCTCCTTATGGGATCTCTCAACCTACTTAAAGAGAAAAGGGATGAATCCAAACTCATAGCAGCTGCATACCACCAACGGGTCGCTTGATACTACAACACCAAAGTCTGTCTAAAGAATTTTAACAACAGTGACCTTGTACTCAAGCAGATCTTTCCCACACCGATAGGTCTAGGTCCTCGCTGGGAAGATCTGTACGTCATTTATCGAAGGCTTGGAGATGTTACTTTCAAATTAACAACCGTTGATGGAACCAAACTACCAAGATCACGGAATAGCGAGCATCTTCGTCGCTACTTCACCTAGCTTACTGTAAAGACTTATGCTTTCTACAAATGTTTTGTTTTGTATTCAAGGCATTGTAAAAGAAAAGGCTATTATAGTGTATAGTTTATTAATAGATACTTTCAGATCTCCACGTTCTTTGTGTGTTTACCTTACATGTAGTATATTGAAGCTGTGATTACAACCTACTTGCATTCACAAGCACATAACACTGAATCGACACCTCAGAGCTTGGAGTCGATCCACCTTTCTGTGTCTTTACTAAGACTCAAACCTTGTGGAGTGGTACTCCCTCCTCAAGTCAACTCAAGACTTGATCAAACGAAGATGACGAGTTTAAATAACTCACAACGCTTATTAATTTAAGTGTTCATCTCTGTCCCTTGGTCTTCGGACTTGGGAGCAGCCTACAAATGGAGTAGGTGTGATACAAACCCTTTTCTTGGCTAACCCTAATCCCTAGGATTCAGATCCGGGTGCAAAACTAGCGAACCAACGACATCATCAACTCTAACCTGAACGAAAGGATGAGAAAATATAAAGGATGAAACAACAACGTCCATTTATGATTCCTCATGACTCAGAATCAACGACCGCAAGGAGGTTCCGAGAGTGGATTTCCCAGACTTGAACTCCATGTGACTCAAGACCGACGACCGAAAGGAGTTCTCGAGGGCTAAGTTCACACATTTAGACTTTACAACGACTTGAGACTAAGGACTGAAAGGAAGCCTCAACAGTAAAGACAATACACTCAAACTTTACAAGACTTGAGTTTCTAAAGAGTGAAATCTTGAGCAACTTAAACTTAAGTGTAACGGTAAGTTAATTTACATAAGTATAGTGATTATTCATGGGTTTTTGATTCACGACAACAAGGAAATGAAGATCGAATTGAAGAGTTAGTATACATATATACATGCATTTGTTTAGTGTGTTAGATGAATGTTAAAATCTATCCTCGTTTTATATCACAGGTATTTAAAATACACACACACACACACACACACACACACACACACATATATATATATATATATATATATATATATATATATATATATAAGTAAATGGATTTTAACACCCTTTACTGAGTTTGTTGCTCTGAACTAGTCAACTAATTCATTTCCTACTAGTCGACTGGTCAGGAACAAAAAGTCCAGTAATGGCTATTTCAAAACATTTTTCAAATATATATACGATTTATATTTTGTACCAGTTGACTGGTGATTTTCATACTAGTCGACTGACCCGACAATAACAACCATATTTCTAAAGGATCGCCTTCTTTCATGAAAATGTTTCTTTTGATTTATAAAGGAAATAGTTACTTTTTTTTAATATATCTTTTCATGAATATTGACTACTCTTCAACCACTATAAGTATATCACAAATTTGTTTATCAAATCACCAATTCTTACTTATTCTATTATATTTCTTGATCTATATTTCTAAAGCACTCTTGCATTCCAAAAATCTCTGAAATATTCAAATTGCTTATTGAATCTTTGAATTTATTTCAAACCTCTTGATTCAATAAGTAATATACTTCCTTCAATCCTCACAAACACGTAATAACTTGAGGATAAGATTATAGGTAGTGTTGTTTAAGAATACAATAATAAGACAAACTCTTATTATTTGTTGAAGTCCTATGTCGGTGCTCAGGCGGGAAATCCTTGTTAGGGCTCGGATTGTTGAGAACTTGTTCCTCCATGTGAAGTGAGGGCGTTGATAGTATAATTCTAGAAGGAGTCAAGGAGACGTAGGACGGGAAGTATGAACCAATTTAAAATTCCTGGTATTACTTTACTTACTTCATTTACTTATTTGTGATATCTTTTATTGTTTGATATCTATTTACACAACTATTTTATTAGACAAGTTAATATATATTATCTAATTTTGCATATTCCATATAGAAAGATACTACTCTAAGTCACACGACTTTTCAATTGGTATCAGAGCAGGACATCATTTAACCTTACAACTGTTAATTGATACTTATTTAATATGGAAAATAACACTTATACTAGCACAAACATTGGTTTCGCAGAAGACCAATCTACTGCACGACCACCCATTTTCAATGGCATAAGTTATAGTTATTGGGCTACACGTATGGGAATATATGTGCAAGCTAATGGTTTTAGTGCTTGGAATATCGCACAAAATGAATACAACTAACTCACTACACCTTATACTAAATGGTCCACAAATGAAAAATCATAGGCTACTGCCAATGCTAAAGCTATGAATATGTTGCATTGTGCCTTAAATAGAAACGAGTTTAACCGAATTTGTATGTGCAATACTGCATATGAAATTTGGTGAACACTTAAAGTTACTCACAAAGGAACTAGCAAGGTTAAAAAAAGAAAGATATCCATGCTTAAAAATCAATTTTAGAATTTTATAATGAATGAGAATGAGTCTATTAATGATATATATTCACGATTTCAAATTATTTATCGTTCATTATTGGGTTTAAGAGAAAAATATACTGATTTTGATACAGTACCAAAGATCTTAAACTCTTTGACGGATGAATGTGAATGAAAGGTTTTAGCTATCAAAGAAGCTAATGATCTTTCAACAATGAAACCCGAAGAGTTAATTGGTCATCTTATGTCGTACGAAGTCAATTTGCAGGCCAAAAAGATAGTCAATTTGCAGGCCAAAAAGATTCATGCTCAAGGTATGAAAAATCTAGCCTTTCATGCTGAAAAAGATGAATCAGATTCTGATGAAGAGGATATAGCATTTGTTGCCAAAAAATTTAGTAAATTTCTGAAATATAAGAAGGGTCGGTTGAAGAATACAGAGAAGAATTCTGCAAGCGAAAATAATATTGATCTATCCTTAATTTAATGCTTCAATTGCCACAAAAGTGGACATTTTCAGAAAAATTGTCCAGAGCAAAATCACGACAAAAAGGAGAAATATAATAGATGAGCTTTCTTAGTCACATGGGATAATTCAGTACCCCATCTTCGGAAAGTGATAGTGATAGCGACAATGAACAAGCTAATGTGTGCTTCATGGCCAAAGAGACCGAGTTAGTGATTTTACTTACGCAGAAATGGTTGAAATTAATACAGAAATTTTAGAATCTAGAAATAATTATAAAAGAAAATTTAAACAAGAAAAAAAAGACAAGAAAAAAGCAGAAATTGAGAGAGACATGCTAAAAGATGAAAAAGAGATTTTAGTGGATGAAATTAGAAATTTTCAAAAATCCCTAACCAATGTATAATCTCAATTTTCCTTATTGAGTCAAGAAATTGAAACTCAAAAAGAAAAGAACAATCTTCTTATTTCTGAGAATCATGATTTAAATTCTAATATTAAAATTATCAAATTAGATAATTCTAGTCTTAAACTATAATTAAATGATATTTCTAAAAATATGAACAATTTCAACAAAGGAAGAGAAAATTTGACTAGAATTTTAAAAAATTCTCAGCCTTCTTCTAGCAAAAAAGGATTAGGATATGTACAGAAAAATAGTGCTAAGAAAAATTCTATATCGAGCAAACCTATTCTTCCTAATATAAAGTAATAAGATTTTGTTTCAAAGAAAAAGTTTTCTAAAAATATTAGTATATGGGTTCCGAAAACAAATAATCATTTGATTAGGAATAAGTATATTAAAAATCTCTTAGAAACTGTGCGTAATAATGCTAATTATATTTTTAAAAGGGACACTGAACCCTCATGGGTTTGGTTACCTATGACCTAACTCTTAGGACCCTAATGGAGGAAGTGGGTACCAACGTCTTTTATATATTTTTTGCGGGTCCCACTCAAAAATAGAGGAAAATGGATAATCGACAATGGTTGCTCAAAACATATGACAAGAGACAAGGAAACGTTGACCAATGTTACTTACTCTAAAGGAGAAACTGTCATTTTTGGAGATAATTCAAAAAGATATATCATCAATAGAGGCGATGTAAGCAACTACGGTATATCCAATTAACCTCTTATCTCCGATGTCTTATTGGTTAAAAATTTAAAACATAATGTACTTAGTATTATTCAACATTGCAATAAAGGTTTTTAAAAATAGTTTTCTATAAATAAATGTAGCATATTGGATTCTTATCAAAATCTTATTTTTCAGGGAAATACAAATAAAAATATTGCAATAATTTAATAAAATGATTTGGCATGGAAAATACATCAAGTAAACCGACACCTATGAGTACAACAACTCATATCGAAAAAGATTAAAATGGTAAAAGTGTCGACCAGAAATTGTATCGTAGTATGATAGGTTCTCTCTTATATTTATCTGCTAGTAGATCGGATATTATGATAAGTGTGTGTTTATGTGCCCAGTTTCAAGCCAATCCGAAGGAATCACATTTACGAGCAGTAAAACGTATATTGTGTTATATTAGAAACACTAAATATTTTGGACTTTTCTATCCAAAAGATTGCTCCTTTGAATTAGTATCAAATAGTGGCGCTGATTTCGGAGGATCATGGATGGATCGTAAAAGTACAAGTGGTACTTGTCATCACTGGAAAATCAGTCATATCTGGGTTTAGCAAGAAACAAAATTGCATTTCACTATCAACCTATGAGGCTGAATTTATATCTGCAGCATTGGCTTGTGTTCAAGTAATATACATGCAACAAACGCTTACAGATTTCAATATCAACTTGAGTAACTCAACTATTTATTATGATAACACAAGTGCAATAAAGTTATCAAAAAATCCAGTAAATCATTCTAGAACTAAACATATTGATATTGTAACACCCCGAATTTCAATTAACACTAATGGTTAGAAATTAAAGTATAATTAATCTCAGATGTGGGAATTAGGGGAAACGGGCTGCGTCATTGCGTTCGTCTCGGAAAAATACGCGAAATAGAGTCCGAGTTTTCGAGAATCGGAGTCCGTATGGCCCGGTTATGGCCCAAAGAAGTTTTAGGAAATTTAAAATTCAAATATTCAGATTTGGGCTGGGCCAGGCGGGGTCAGGCGGGAAGCTTCCCGCCCAGCCCATGTCGACAGGGCTGTCGACAGGCCTGTCGACAGGGGTGTCGACATGCCTGTCGACTTGCCTGTCGACAGGGCCCAGGCGCCCAGTGAACCTGGGTGCACCAGGTTGCACCAGGTTGGGTTTCAGGCTGGCTAGGAGGGCTGGTTCTAGAGATTTCCTAAATCTAAGGGTCCTAATCTAATCTAGGGTTAATCTAAGGGCCTAAAACACTTTCTAATCCTATAAATAAGACCCTAACCCTACCCTAATTCATTCATAATTAAACCTAGTAACTAAACTATGGCAAAATGCTAGCTCTCATGGCCTCCACTAATTCTATGAAGAGGGTTGCATGCTAATCACTCTCTAATTAACCTCTAATCTCTTCTTAGCATCTTAATCTTCTTTATTTGGTGTGCAAAGTTGCTAGTTGTGAGTTTCTATCACTTTGATGATCTTTTGGTAAACTAATTAGATGAGATGTGATGAGATTTATGGTTTTGTATGTGGATTAATGAGCTTTGAATCATATGATATGATGTTAGCATTAATCTTATGTTTATGCATGTTGAGTATGTATGTTTATGCATGTTGAGTATGTAAGTTTATGCAAGTTTAATATGATGTATGTTATGTTTGCATGATGCTAAATATGCAAGTTGTGGGCTATGTGATCATATGCATATTATGCAAGTTCATGGTGATATGCTATGCAAGTTACATGTTTGTTAATATGCAAGTTACATGTTTGTTAATATGCAAGTTACATGTTTGTTAATATGCAAGTTACATGTTTGTCAATATGCAAGTTACATGTAAGTAAATATGCAAGTTACATGTTTGTTAATATGCAAGTTACATGTTTGGTAATATGCAAGTTACATGTTTGGTAATATGCAAGTTACATGTTTGTTAATATGCAAGTTACATGTTTGTCAATATGCAAGTTACATGTAAGTAAATATGCAAGTTACATGTTTGTTAATATGCAAGTTACATGTTTGGTAATATGCAAGTTACATGTTTGGTAATATGCAAGTTACATGTTTGTTAATATGCAAGTTACATGTTTGTTAATATGCAAGTTACATGTTTGTTAATATGCAAGTTACATGTATGTAAATATGCAAGTTATAGGTTTGTTAATATGCAAGTTCATGATGACACATTATGCAAGTCTATGAGTTAATATGCAAGTTTGTTATGCAAGTGAATATGTAAGTTATGTGACATATTATATGCAAGTTATGTGACATGTTATGCAAGTGCATGTGCAAGTTATGTGTTTGTTAATATGCAAGATGGCACCTTTGAAACATGTTCATTCATATGCAAGTTGACACCTTTTATATGTGTTATATCATGAGAACGAAATTACGTGGGAACGATGGGGTAATTAAATGCATAGGTTAATAAGATTGGGTGAAATTAATTTTAATTATGCATAATATAAAATAAATGAACATAGTATGGGAATTTGCCTATTTAGTTAGGTGTACCCATACTATGTGTTGGGAATTTACCTATTGAGTTAGGTCTACCCCATGGGAATTTACCTATTGAGTTAGGTCTACCCATGTTAAGAAAAACTTGATTAATTAGGGATAATTAATATAAAATTATGAGGGTGATTAATTAGGTGTAATTAATTGACTAAGACACGAGGTTGGACTCATTTGTAGTGTAAAACTGCCCGGACCCGACCGGCTTAACCAGTTGCTACAAATGTCAGCCCAATGTGAGAGGTCTTAGGCACAAATTAAAAACGTGATTAAGGTAAAGACACGAGGTTAGACTCTGTTATGACGTAAGACTGCCCGGATTCTACCGGCTTAACCAGGCGGTCATAACAGTCAGTCTAATGTGGGAGGTCTTTACGGGAGATCACGGTCTTAATTAATTAAGAAACACTTAACCATTATAGCATGTAGTGGGACATGAGGGGTTAAGTGGGTGCCTTGGGTGGCATGTGGAATCTTAAGTGGGTTGCCTTGGGTGGCAATAGAAAATACGATTAGTATACTTAACCAAGAGAAACATGTAATTAAACATGATTAAAGGGTTAAGTGGGATACACTAGATATTTGACAAGCTTAAGTGGGTAGCTTGTGGGGGCCCATTTCAACCAATATCCCAAACGTATCTTTGTGGGCTCGACCCATGTCGAGTGACGGGACACGCATATTGGGCTTGATTATAAGAGGCCAAAACGGGTTAGCGGTGGCAACGCAAGTCCAACGGGCTTCATATGCGTGAGTGGGCCCGGGCTGGTAGATAAGTCGTTGTTGCATCGTGTAGATATAAGCCGTGCACCGTTAATTATATCGGGTTGCCACGTTGGGGGAATGGTACACCCCATGGTGGGGCCAGCACGGGTATCTACGTTAGGGAGCCGATCGAATGGGGAGTAGTGTGTACACCTAGTGGATTGTAGGACCCCGTGGCGCCTACTTGGTCACCTAGGGGTACGCAAGTACTATTAA
Source organism: Allium sativum (assembly GCA_030737875.1). Taxonomy (NCBI): domain Eukaryota; kingdom Viridiplantae; phylum Streptophyta; class Magnoliopsida; order Asparagales; family Amaryllidaceae; genus Allium; species Allium sativum. The sequence continues at coordinate 991,506,910 of CM060910.1, read as the reverse complement.
GTTAATTTTATAAGCCATGGGTGGGATCAACCTTTAAGTTAGGAACGACTGGTGTGGTGCAGTTTAGTAATTTACCTTAGGAAGGGTAGATGCGTCTTTATCCTTTATCTTAGTTTAGTTGATTGCTTAGGGTAGCTATTCATCCCTATATGTTACCGTATATCAATTCATGTCTTCTCTGGTTACTTTAACGATTGTATTGTTAAAGTTATAGGACTTACTCAGACTTATGTCTGACCCCGTTGTTTTTATCTTTTTCCCAACCCTCAGGTCCTGTGGTGGATCCTGGCAGTAGTGGAGCTTGATCGGATTGCGGTTCCAGTCTTTAGGAGCTTGGATAGATGTAAAGCTCCAGTTATCCAGTTATCTTTTCTTTTGTTTTGGCTATTGTATGAGAGTGGGATTATGTATTTCTTTATTTTGATGGATATTGTACTTGACTTTTATTATGGGTTTATGATGTAACCAGACATGTTTTACTTCCGCTGTTAAGAGATGATGTTTTAAAATTCCAAGTACTATTTATATCTGTCTTGTTGTAATTTTTCTGTTCTATATTCACTAAAATACTCCACCGATGTTATGGCATTCCCTTTGTGAGTGATCATAGCGGGAGTGGGGTGTTACAGATATTAGATATCATTTCTTATGAGATAATATTGAAAAACAGATTATAAATTTTGAATTTGAAAATTTTGAAAATCAGATTGCAGATATCTTTACAAAACCCTTACTAAAAAATACATTTATTAAACATCGTAGGGAGCTAGTAATTATTTCATTTTCAAGCTTGTAGAAATATCTTCTTGTTTTCTGCTATTTAGATTCGATTATTGTTTTAGCATGTTTCATATTATTTTTAATCGATGACAGAGGGGGAGAAGACAATAAAGTACATGTTAACATTTTGTTACAGGAATTCAAATGGTAAGTATTGTTTATATATGCACGAACAAAATGTTGCATAGAAGCTTTTTATTCAGGAGAGATAAATATATGCAAGCATACATTCAAGGGAGAAAATAATTAATTCTATACAAGTGCAAGAGGTTTTCATCAATCAAAAAAGGGAGGGGGGAATGTTGATTTATGAATTTTTGATTCACGACAACAAGGAAATTAAAACTGAATTGAAGAGTTAGTATATATATCTATGTGTGTGTGTGTGTGTTTAGTGTGTTAGATGAATGTTCAAATCTATCCACATTTTATATAACACAAGTATATAAAACATATATATATATATATATATATATATATATATATATATGAGTAAATGGCTTTAAACAGCCTTTACCGGGATTGTTGCCCTAAACCAGCCGACTGGTCAGTAAGAAAAAGTCCAGTAACGACTATTTTAAAATAGTTTTCAGATATATATACGATTTATATTTCCTACCAGTTGACTGGTGATTATTATACCAGTCAACTGACCCGAAAATAGCAGCCATATTTCTAAAGGGTCACCTTCTTTCATGAAAAGGTTTCTTTTGATTTCTAAAGAAAATAGTAGCTTTTTTTTAGTATATCTTTTCATGAACATTGACTAATCTTCCACCGCTATAAATATATCATAAATTTGTTTATTAAATCACCAATTCTTACTGATTCTATTCCATTTCTTGATCAATATTTATAAAGCACCCTTGCATTCTAAAAATCTCTCAAATGTTCAAATTGCTTATTGAATCTTTGAATTTATTTCAAATCCCCTGATTCAATAAGGATTATATGATTGACATAGAAATGTATTTATTTTATGCTCTTATATATTATCTTTTGTGTATAAATAAATATTACTTGGGTATTGTTTTGTTACTTTTACAGATATTCCAACCCAGCCCGCATGCAACCAGAAATGTAGAGAAATAGAGTTCAATTGCTGTGTATTTGCATTTTGAAGAATTGTAGATGAAGATATCACATCTAGTTGCTGTTGGACAAGAAAAGGATTGATAATAAGGCTTTGCACATCACAAATCAATGAAGAAGTGTCAAGGAAGCAAGAGGAAAAGAGAAAAGGCCCAAATTTGCTTTATTTATCTAAGGCCCGTTTATGTTTCTCATTGTAGACTAATTAGTGATGTAATGACCAGGCCCAGTTATCATTAGGGTTAGGGTTAGGGTTTGGCTATCTACCCTATATATACCCTTGTAATGGCATTGTAGCCAGCATCCTATCTTATATCTCATTCTATTTTCTTCTTCATTAAAAAAACTCATTTTTTCTTTTATGTAATTTTCTATTTCTTAACACTTAGTGTTGTCTATACGATTAGATTCGGTAGAACACTATTTGTATTTTGCAATTCTTTTCATTAGTGATTGACCGTCTGATTAGATTCAGCGGTAATCCTAATTTTATTTCCTGTTGTTATTTATATTCTGCACTTTTATTTTCTGTATTTTAATCGCGTTCATAGGTTAAATTGGATTTGATTAGATTTGAATCTGATTCATAGTTTCATTGCTTTTCCATTGAAATTGTGATTTGATCGTCGGTTCAGTTAGATCTGTTCTGAATCAAGTTACAGTTCTAATTTTTTTTTGTTTTATTGTCAAAATCAACCTCCAAGGTTTTGTCTAACTCGCCCAAGAGATTAGATAAATAATTTGATTTAATTCACCTCCCTGTGTTCGACCTGTATGCTACACACCTGTATGCTTGCAGAATTTATTACAAATGTCGTGCTTTTCTAATTCATAGACTAGCGTCGATCAAGTTTTTGGCGCCGTTGCCGGGGAGGTAACGATTAAATTTTGTTGTTTGTTTAATTTCCGATTCGTGTTAGTTTTTATTTTAAAGTTTTTTTTCTTTCTTTTGTTTTGTTGCATATAAAAAAAAACCCTTGTTTGTGATTTGATATATCGATTTCATTGGTACAATCATCCACCAGTCAAGAGGAAAAAAAAAAATCTTGCCATTTCCTTTTTATTTCTTTCCTCTCCCCAAATTCTTTCCCAAATCTTCTTACAAGTTGTGGCCGTTTTCCAATTTCTGTAATTTTTTTCCAATACAAGTCACAAAAAAAAAAACTTTTGCAATTTTTTTCCTTTGTTTGCTTCCATTCTTTCCTTTTTTCACTCTGCCGAATTCCTATATCCTTTTCTCTCCACGTCCATCCATAATTCAACTCAACCGTACCATCATCCCCTTCACAAAAAAACCCAACGCCCATATACTCCACAACATCCATCAAACATCCATCCCCTAACCCCCTTTCTGTGCCATCCTTCATTCAACAGCCACCAAACCCACCAATTCATCTTCACAAAAACCCGTACATCAAACCAGTTCACCAAACTGTTTTCATCACCAGCCACCAAAAACAATCATTATCCACTGCAAACCATCGCTATTCACCCAGCAAAAATACCCTCAACCATACAACAGTCCACCTTCAACCACGCTATCTACATCCTCACCCCCTCCCAATCACAGTCCAACCCCCAACATCCAGTCCCGACCATCAGAAAATCGAATACATACACCACTTTCAAACGCACTGCAATTTCACCGGTTCTTCACACCAGAAGTCATGCAGCACATAATTCTCTCCACAATCACATTCAAAGACCCTCCACTGAACTAAACCGCAAGCCATCAACACTTCGAAATTCGGAACCCATATCTTAAATCGCGAACTCGCAAATCGAACCCTTCCAATCGCCGTAGCATATCTGAATTCGAAACCCCCCTATTCGCATATCGAATAACTCAAATCCGAAACCAAATTCAGTTCGAAACCCAACGCTAAATCACCAAATACCCCAATACGCAATTACATCCACCGATATCCCCTGTTTTGAATCGAATGCAGATCCGATCGTCCATCAATCATCCCATCTTCAATCCAAATCTGCATTAATTCTGCAAAAATAAAAATAAAAAAATTTGGTTTTTCCTTTTCTGAAGCAAGAGGAGGCGAGCGTGATTTTTTTTGTTTGAGGGATTCGAGTGTTTCCAGAACCAGTAAGTATGGTTTATTTCCTAAAAGAATAATAATAAAAAAAGGGACTGTTATATTTGAGAAATTTGGGAATACTTGGTCAAAGAGGACGTTGGTTAGTTTTTGTCAGGTTGAGCTACCGCTGTAGTTTATTTCGAAGTGGTGTTTTTTTTTCTCTTTAATTTTAACTGTGTTGAGTGCGTCAGTTTTAATCAAAGGGCAAATTTTATTTGTTTTGACTTTTGAGGTCGTTGTTCTCTGAGAGATAATTGCAGTGCGTGTTTTTATATTTGACTACCTAGGGCCATTTTGCTATTGCGAGTTTGTTTATTTGGGTAGTGGGTTTGTGATAATATTACTTAGGTGATACGCCCGTGTCTGTTTAAGCAGGACAGTCTGTTTTTCTAATTGTTATTGGGTTAGTGTGTTGATTTTTGGTAAACAAAGAAGAGGGCTCGACTCCTTGTTGACTTTTCTTTTGAGATTCACTGTTACGTTTGTGGGTGGCCTGGTTTTATAATTGAGTGCGTCGGTGTAGGTGTGTTGAGCCTAGTTTGTTTTAGTTTAGTTTTTTTTATTTCTTCTAACTTAGTTTAGTTTTATTTTTAGTTCAAATTCAGTTTTCTTTTCTTTTCGTTTGTTTCTTTGTTCTCTTTTCTTTTCTTCTTCATTTAAAAAAAAGCAAAAAAAAAAACAAAGGAAAATTGAGAGGACTAAAGCAAATCAAAGGCCAAGGCAAAGAGAACAGAGTTCAAGTGACCAACAAAGGAATCAAAAGCAAAGCAAAGCAATCAATTGAAGCCGAATTGTCGGAGCGGTTGCACACCAAGTGGGGTGTGAACGCGCTAGCGCTACCCAAATTCACTGGACTGACTGCCGATCAAGGTGATAAATTTTTAATAAACTCTACAGGTGCTCTGCCGCAAAGAAAAAAAATATATAGACAATTGTTGTAAAAAAAATTCTGCAGGGGCAGCGGCTTTGAATGTACAATTTTTAATTTCTGCAATTATTTTGTGTGATTGCTGTTATTTCTGCATCTTTTATTCATTCTATTAAGGGAAATACCCCAATTCACATAAGGTGAGGGATTTCATCACCCTTTCCTTAGCCCACAAATTGCATTTCATCCTAGAATCCGACTAATAATAACGGTTAGACGTTGGACTAGGGAGTCACGGGCTCATCTAGGGCTTAATTATATTGTGATAGTTGATTCATTTGGAACGAATTATTTCTCGGTGTCTAGACTACGGCAGAGAAATAACCATTTATAAATATTACGGTGATTCGTAAATATTATATCGGTTGTTACTCTGAAGGTACTTAAACCTTCGGCTGCATTGCTAGGGTGATTCCTGGTGCACCGATAACTCATGTCCGTTAACTGGCTGAGAAATCTTTTGATCTAAGTAATCAAACGCATCACTTTATAATTTTGGGTTAGGAGCCAATAAGGGCAGAAAACTTCATTGTAGCTAATTTCTGTGCTTGCATTTAACAACAATGAGTGAAAAAAGTGTTAGCCAACAAAATTCTCCTAGGGGTTCTCGAATCAACCAAAATTTTCCAACCGAATTGGATCAAAATCGAGTGAATCAAAACTTTCCAAACTTTGGGGATCAAAACCAAATAAATCAAAATTTTCAAAACCTCAATATCCAAATGGATAGACCCTTGTCTCTTCGTGATCGATGTTATCCTACTAGGACCGTTCAACCATCTGTCATTGTGTTCCCACCAGCTGAAGGAAACAATTTTGAGCTAAAACATTCTTTTATCCAAGGGGTACCAAAGTTTACGGGATCTGAAAATGCTTATGAATTTCTGAGTGAATTTGAATTGTATGCTTCCACAACAAAAATGCAACAACTATCTAACGAATCGATCAAGCTAAGGCTAATTCCATTTGCACTACTTGAAAGCGCTAAAAGATGGCTAAATTCTCTTCCACGACATTCCATAAGAAGTTGGGATGAATTTGTCACTGCATTCTTGAAAAAGTTTTTCCCTTTCCATAAAACTCTAAAAATAAGAACCGAGATAAATCAATTTTGTCAGAATGAGGGGGAAACTTTTTCAAAATACTTTGAGAGATTCAACCAGCTATTATATAGTTGCCCTCATCATGGAATTCTAAAAGATCACTTATGTCAAATTGCATATGAAGGGCTAAACTATCAGACTAGAACTCAACTAGAATCAATGTGTGGAGGAGATTTTATGTCTAAGACAGCCGATGAAGCTTGGCAATTCTTAGAAGATTATTCTGAAAAGGACAAGCAATGGGAATCAATTCGTGTTCCCATTCGTACTTCTACTAGAGGAGTGCATGTCGTGGACCCAAGTCAAATTCCCTTAGAAAATCAAACTCCTCAAGCCGGAGAAGGGTTACCCCACTATTACTCTCAAGACCAAGCCAATGCCATAGCTCAAAATTATCCTTACTCATCCACGTACAACCCTGGTTGGAGGAACCACCCAAATTTTTCCTGGTCAAACCCCAATAATTCGGCTAACCCATCTCACGTGCAACCCTTTATTCTCAATCCGAATTACCAAGCTCCACCTCCCAATTCTCAAACATCTCAAGCTTCACCTCAATCCAAACAACCTTATAGGCACCCCAATTTTCAATCATCAAACCAATCCTCTCAATCTTCTCTACCATCACAAGAAATTGTGCGTCTAGAAAAACAGTTGAGCTCTTACGAAGCCAAAATAAACTCGCAAGACGCTAAAATGGACCAAATGATGAATATGATAAAGGAAATGGAGAAAAATAATGAGAGGGGAAAATTGCCTAGTCAACCTGAGGTGAATCCAAAATATAACTCTCGTGCTGTAAATTCTTGTGAGGACGAAAATCATAATCTAGTCAACGCAATTACAACCCTTCGATCTGGTAAGAGGATTGATAATAACGTGGGCAACCCTGACGAACCTTCTAACTCGACCCCAATCCCTAATCTTGTTGATCACCCATTGGCTTCGAATGCCAATTCCTCTAAACCTCAAATCTCCTTAAATGTTGGCAATCCCAACAATTCTTCTCCCAGTGTCAGCAAACCCGACCCACCTTCTTCTTCGAATGATGAAACTCATCACAGAGTCGAAAAACCAGTAGCTCCTTTTCCTCATAGACTCAATAATAAGAAGAAAGCAGCAAATTTCAATAAAATTCTGGAAATTTTCAAACAAGTCCGTGTGAACATTCCTCTTTTAGACACCACTGAACAAATTCCTCAATATGCTAAATGTCTTAAGGAATTGTGCACACAAAAACGTGCAACCAATGTCCCAAAAACCGCCTTTCTAACTGCAAATACAAGCTCTGTTCTTTCGAATCTTGCCCCAGTCAAGTATAAAGACCCTGGCTGCCCTACGATTGATTGTAAAATAGGAAACACTCACATCTCTCGTGCCCTACTCGACCTTGGTGCCAGTGTCAACCTTCTCCCTTATACTGTCTATCGTCAACTTGGACTAGGGGAGATTAAACCAACAAACATCACACTTCAACTAGCCGATCGATCTGTCAAAAAGCCATTGGGAATTATTGAAGACATCTTGATACAGATCGAACAGTTTTACTTTCCTGTCAATTTTATAGTTCTAGAAACAGAGCCTGTCTCAAATCCCAAAGTTCAAATACCATTGATCTTAGGATGCCCTTTCTTAGCAACCTCTAATGCTGTCATTAATTGTAGGAATGGTCAGCTTCGACTTTCCTTCGGGCACCTAACCATTGAGCTAAACATCTTTAATCTCAACAAGAAACCTAGGGATTTTGAGATCGATGAAATTGACATGATTCAAACCACAGTTGATGAAACCTCTAGTGACACTTCTGAAGCCTTGAAAATGTGTCTTTACCATTTCGACTCCGATTTCGACGAACTCGAATACATTTCTGAACTAAACAAAATTCTTGACTCCGACACTTCGTCACCTGAATCTAACCAAGGAATGTTGACCAATGTTGATACACAAGAACTTCCTAAGTTAGACCTCAAACCCTTGCCACCAGACCTTAAGTATGCCTACCTAGACTCTTCAAAAACTTTTCCCGTAATCTTGGCTTCCGATCTTATCGAGGACCAAGAAGAAAAACTTTTGGATATCTTGCGGGAAAATAAGGATGCCTTGGGGTGGGAAATTAGCGATATAAAAGGAATTAGCCCATCAATTGTGGAACATCGCATACATTTAGTTGATGAGGCTAAACGCACCTATGAGGCTCAAAGGCGATTAAACCCAAACATGAGAGAAGTGGTCAAGGAGGAGATAATCAAATGTCTAGACCATAACATCACCTATCCCATCTCTGATAGTACTTGGGTGTGTCCGGTACAAGTTGTACCAAAGAAGTCGGGAGTCACAGTGATCAAAAACGACAGTAATGAACTCGTCCCAACAAAAATCAAAACCAAATGGCGTGTGTGTATCGACTATCGAAAGCTTAACTCATCCACACGAAAAGACCATTTTCCCTTGCCTTTTATTGACCAAATGCTCGAACGTTTAGCAGGACACGAGTACTACTGTTTTCTCGATGGATACTCTGGCTATAACCAAATTCCTGTTGCTTTAGAAGATCAACATAAGACCACCTTTACTTGTCCCTTTGGAACCTTTGCTTATCGTCGCATGCCTTTTGGTCTTTGTAATGCCCCCGCGACTTTCCAAAGGTGTATGATGAGTATTTTCTCTGATATGGTGGAAGAATTCTTGGAAATATTCACGGACGATTTTTCAATATATGGATCATCTTTTTCCCAATGTCTCACTCATTTAGAACTCGTCCTTAAGCGTTGTAAGGAGAAATCACTCGTGCTTAATTGGGAAAAATGTCACTTTATGGTAAAAAGGGGGATAGTTCTAGGTCATGTCGTCTCCAAAGATGGCCTAGAAGTCGATAAATCCAAAATCGATTTGATTGCTAATTTACCTCCTCCTAAGTCTGTCAAAGATGTTCGTTCATTTCTTGGCCATGCAGGATTCTATAGAAGATTCATTAAGGATTTCTCAAAAATTTCAAAACCTCTCTCGAATTTACTTGCCAAAGACGTAAAGTTTGAATTCTCCAATGATTGCAAAACATCTTTTGAAACTCTTAAGTCAATCTTGACCACAACTCCCATCATTCAACCTCCTGATTGGACTCAACCCTTTGAACTTATGTGCGACGCTTCTGACTTTGCAATTGGAGCCATCTTGGGTTAGCGAATTGATAAACTCCCTCGAGTCATTTACTACGCTAGCAAAACCTTAAACGAGGCCCAATTGAACTACTCAACTACTGAAAAGGAATTTTTGGCAGTTGTCTTCGCTCTTGAGAAATTCAGACCATATCTCATAGGATCCAAAGTCATAGTTTACACCGACCATGCTGCCCTACGATATTTGCTTTCTAAAAAGGATGCCAAGGCCCGCTTGATTCGTTGGATCCTTCTTCTTCAAGAATTCGATATAGAAATACGAGATAAAAAGGGTTCTGAAAATGTCGTAGCTGATCATCTCTCTCGAATTGTGCACGAAAATGATAACGACACCCAAATCGATGACTATTTTCCTGACGAACAACTCCTTTCGATCTCTAACACCCCTTGGTACGCTGACATTGTGAATTACCTTGTCACACAACAAACACCTGCTGAATGGATGAAACAAGATAAACAAAAATTTCTCTCAAAAGTTCGAAACTTCTATTGGGACGATCCATATCTTTTCAAATACTGTCCAGACCAAATCATTCGAAGGTGTGTGCCCAATCATGAACAACAAAGTATTCTCTCCTTCTCACATGACCATGCTTGTGGCGGTCATTTTGGAGCAAGAAAAACTACTGCCAAAGTTTTGCAAAGCGGTTTTTATTGGCCCACACTCTTCCGTGACGCTTTCGAATTTTGCTCTAAATGTGAGCGATGTCAAAGAACGGGTCGAATCACTAAGTGAAACATGATGCCTCTTAACCCCATTTTAGTGATTGAGTTATTCGATGTTTGGGGCATCGATTTCATGGGACCATTCCCTAATTCATTTGGGAATCTTTACATCTTGCTTGCCGTAGATTATGTCTCAAAATGGGTTGAAGCCATTCCGACCAAAACCAATGACAACAAGGTTGTTGTCAAATTCCTCAAAGAAAACATATTTTCACGCTTTGGCACACCTCGAGCTATCATTAGCGATAATGGCACTCATTTCTGTAATCGTGCTTTTGAGTCTTTGCTCAAGAAATACTCAATCACACACAAGCTGTCAACACCTTACCATCCACAAACTAGTGGACAAGTAGAAGTTTCCAATAGACAAATCAAGCAAATTCTTGAGAAAACCATGAATTCCAATAGAAAAGATTGGTCTGTAAAACTGATTGATGCACTTTGGGCTTTCCGCACTGCTTATAAAACCAATCTAGGGATGTCACCAAACCGATTAGTCTTTGGAAAGGCCTGTCACTTACCTCTTGAATTAGAGCATCGTGCTCTTTGGGCCATAAAATTTTTGAACTTTGACTTAGAAAAAGCCGGCCCACACAGGAAGTTACAAATTTCTGAATTAGAGGAATTAAGAAATGAGGCATATGAAAATGCGAAAATCTACAAAGAAAGAACCAAAGCCCAACACGACAAAAACATACTTCGTAAGGAATTTAACGTAGGTCAAAAGTTCTTTTATACGACTCTAGACTTCACTTGTTTCCAGGAAAACTCAGATCTCGATGGACTGGACCTTATGTTGTGAAAACAGTATACCCTCATGGAGCGGTTGGAATTGAAAATCCTAGGGATGGAAAAGTCTTCAAAGTAAACGGTCAACGACTGAAACCATTTTTGGAATTCGAGCAATATGACGAAGATGACTCTATCGATCTGCATGATCATCCACCATGAAATCAGGTGGTACACGTTCTTTTTTTTTATTTTTCTTTTTCATTATTTTATTTTATTTTTGTTTTTCTGCCTGAGACAGTTGGGACACTGTCTCAATCAAGTGTGGGGGGGGGGGGAGTCTGCATTTCATCCATTTTCATTTTTCTTTGTTTTTATTTCTTTTTATTTTCAGCCATTTAAGTAGGACCATCATACATTTTATATCGTAGTAACATACCATATTTTTTTTGGAAATACGACTCATTTTCTATTGATACAGCAAAATAAGTTTACAATTTTTAGCCAGTTGATAGTATTTTTCTCTCTCAACTTAGATCGAATGGGAAATATAATGAAAAGTTTAATTTTGAGGGATAATAGTGTAACCGGTACATAGGGAGATTCTTAGGTGATGGCCATGAAATCTATTCTATATTGTAGACTTTGTTTAAATAAGTGGAAGACTTAAAATACTTATATTGGCTTTTCAAATCTTTAAAACTAAGTTGTGTTAAGTTGAATTCGCGTAACTCTCTTTTGTGCTTATATTTTCGATAATAATAATAATAATATTCCAAGGGTATCCAACATTGCTTGTATATCGAGCGTTGGTGTGCAAACCCGCCAAGCTCTATCTGACACGTTGTTGACAAAGTCAGCGTTGGAATATCTTGGTCTCATTTTATGAGATTGGACACCTAAGGATTACCGACACGTTGTTGACAAAGTCAAAGTCGGCTGCACAATCCGCCAAGCTCTTTACCCACTCTACGTTAGTCCGCGAGGCAGTGCATGGGTGGTAAACCTTGGTCTTTTTAGTTAGGTGTATGTACTTAATCATAAATCTTAAAATTTTATAGAATAAAGAATAAGCGATGATACCCAAACACTTCTTGACCTTATTGATTTGACTGGCCATACATGAGAAAATTAGAATACCACTTTACAAACTGTGCCAAGCAAACTAAGAATTTGTTTCATGGCTGCACTATGTTATCGACTGAACTAACTGGCCAAACTAGAATTTAACATTTAAAAACTTGATTTATATTGAAAATTTGTGACAAATTGAGGTATCTAAAATAAAATCAACTGACTAAAAATTGTTAACTTAATTTGTTGTACCACTTTCCTGAAACAAATCGTGTTTTCATTTTTCGTTTTTATTTGCATATGTCCATTGCATTCATGTAGTTTCATTAGAATCATAGCATATTACATTTGGATTTTGTGGGTAGTATCCGCTGAAAACCCTCACGAGACACCACTCGTCCTACTAGGGACACCTAGAGGTTTAACGGCTTGTTGCATGCGCTCAATGCAATCATGTTTCCTACGAAAGTGTGACCTATCTAGTTAGTTTCCCATTTTCTTTTTACTCGAGGACGAGTAAAAGATAAGTGTGGGGGTATTTGATTGACATAGAAATGTGTTTATTTTATGCTCTTATATCTTATCTTTTGTGTATAAATAAATATTACTTGGGTATTGTTTTGTTACTTTTACAGATATTCCAACCCAGCCCGCATGCAACCAGAAATGTAGAGAAATAGAGTTCAATTGCTGTGTATTTGCATTTTGAAGAATTGTAGATGAAGATATCACATCTAGTTGCTATTGGACAAGAAAAGGATTGATAACAAGACTTTGCACATCACAAATCAATGAAGAAGTGTCAAGGAAGCAAGAGGAAAAGAGAAAAGGCCCAAATTTGCTTTATTTATCTAAGGCCCATTTATGTTTCTCATTGTAAACTAATTAGTGATGTAATGACCAGGCCCAGTTATCATTAGGGTTAGGGTTAGGGTTTGGCTATCTACCCTATATATACCCTTGTAATGGCATTGTAGCCAGCATCCTATCTTATATCTCATTCTATTTTCTTCTTCATTAAAAAAACTCATTTTTTCTTTTATGCAATTTTCTATTTCTTAGGACTTAGTGTTGTCTATACGATTAGATTCGGTAGAACACTATTTGTATTTTGCAATTCTTTTCATTAGTGATTGACCGTCTGATTAGATTCAGCGGTAATCCTAATTTTATTTCCTGTTGTTATTTATATTCTGCACTTTTATTTTCTGTATTTTAATCGCGTTCATAGGTTAAATTGGATTTGATTAGATTTGAATCTGATTCATAGTTTCATTGCTTTTCCATTGAAATTGTGATTTGATCGTCGGTTCAGTTAGATCTGTTCTGAATCAAGTTACAGTTCTAATTTTGTTTTGTTTTATTGTCAAAATCAACCTCCAAAGTTTTGTCTAACTCGCCCAAGAGATTAGATAAATAATTTGACTTAATTCACCTCCCTGTGTTCGACCTGTATGCTACACACCTGTATGCTTGCAGAATTTATTACAAATGTCGCGCTTTTCTAATTCATAGACTAGCGTCGATCATTATACTTCTTTCAATCTTCACATACACATTATATACTTGAGGATAAAATTATATGAAGGGTGTACTCAATCATTGGCTATTCAGTGTTGTTCAAGAACACAATCAGAAGTCAAATTCTTATTGTTTGTTAAAGTCCTGTGTCGATGCTCAAGCGGGAAAGCCTTGTTGGGGATCGGATTATTGTGAACATGTTCCTCGCGGTGAAGAGAGGGAATTGATAGTAGAATTCAAGAAGGAGTCCAGGACTGGACATAGGACGAGAAATCCGAACTAGTACAAAATTCTTGATGTCACTTTACTTACTATATTTACTTATCTATGATATCTTTTATTGTTTAATATCTATTTGTGTAACTATTGTATTAGACAATTTAATATATCATATCTACTTCTGCATATTTCATATAGAAAAATCCCACTCTAATTCACACGACTTTTCATACAGTAATTGGAAAATGTGAAGAACACTTAAGACGTTATGCGATATAGGCATAGGAAACTAACTTTCATTCATAATTCAAAATTTCTTTCTAACGACACAATGTACATCACAACCACATCGTGCCTCCAAAAGAAAGGGCCTACTCGCGTAATCTGTAGGCCTACAAACAAAAATATCTTTTTATAACCATCATTCTGAAGGGATGCATTTCTGCTTCTTCTCCGATCTAGATTCAGGTGGCTCTTTCTCCTCCTTCTTCCTTTTCATCTTGAGGCTACCTCCGCTGCTTCCCCTCTGTCCCTTTGAAGGAGTCAACTGAGTGCGAGGCATTATATAAATCATGAATTCCCTTTAGGTAATAGTAATTCACAGGAATCGCTTGGGATCTCGGTGATGTAGGCTTCCATGTTGGGGCCAGGCAGGACCTTCAAAGGTTTAGGTTGAGGCTCCATGTGAAGCGACAACACCATAGATTTGTCCACCTTCATGAAGGCTACCTTCTCAACTTTCCTGGCCTCCCTGGCAGATTTCCTTTTATTGTCCCTCTCAGCCTTTTCCTAGCCTCTGCCTTTGTCTTTGCCTCTACATCAGCTATGGCCTCGTGAACTCAACCTCTACCCTCTTCCGGGTCGCCTCCTCCTTAGCCTTCTTCTGAGCTTCCCTAACTTTGTCCTAAGCATTCACTTTGGCCTTTTCCCACACCTCCCCGTAATCCTTAAGAAATGCGTCCTCGTTGCCCTTCTTCTTATCCTGCATCTTCTCCGGCTTCACCAGCATTTGGACCTTCTAATGTTCGACCAATTCTTCAGTCGGCTTGCCCGCCGTCATCTGTTCGATCGCCTGAGGTTTTCCTCCTACTTACCCTTCTCCCTTAGAAAGAGCTTATCAAAGTCTTCCATTACCATCTCTCCCAACCCAAACTTGGAAATATCTTCGAGTGACATAACTCCTTTCCCAACTGCTTTTTGTAAGCCTCCACATTGAATCTAGGCATGAGAGATACTGTTGTCTCATAATCTGTTGCCACCCCTATCTTGAGGAACCTGCGCATTGAAAAAGGAGAAAAGTTAGTCTACTTCGACTTCATGTTACCATCCTTTTGAATAATGTTGAGGAAGTGGAAATACCTTCTATCGCTTTCTGTGCGGCTTCGATTGGCATTGTGCTCTCGATGGTTGGTAGAATGTCAACCCCGGATAGTCAGGATCATATTATATAACAACAGGAGATGGCATAAACGAACCGCCAGTTGATACAAGCGGAATGACTTAATGCTATTGGGAACTACCACCTCCAAACTCATTGGTGACAATCATGCTCTCATTAACAATGGATTTCCCCTTCTCAATAGCAAGCCGCTCTGCCTCCTCCACCTCGATGTCTTCTTTCAACCGGGCCCTACCTTGCGCCAACACCTGGTGCTCCTCCTCGGTCGAGTACTGGGCAGTCAGGACCACCTCATCAACCATCTCCACTTCCTGGACCCTGGCTTCGTACTTCACCAACTTTTCCCACGCTAAAGCAAGCATGCATGCATAATCCTCGACCTATGAGATATCGTGAAATCGAAGTGCCTTTACATAGAAGTCCAACAACGGTGGCTCTAGCTCCGTCTCTGCCTTCGCCTGAGCCTTTCTAGCTTCATTCTAAGCCCTTCTAGTTGGGACTCGAACTCGCTTTGATGCCTTTGATTTGGCCCAACACTTCGCTGTTAGAAGCCTCTGATGCCTCCTTATCGTTTACAGACTGTTCGAGCTCAGCATGATTTGATTCAAGAAGTTGTATAAGCTCTTCGTTCTCTTTAATCAGGCGCTACACTCTCTCTTTCTCCTTAGCTAGGGCCTCGTGGTTCTGATGAAACTTCTGCACTTCCTAATTTTCTTTCAATAGCTAGGATTCTCCTTAGAAACCCCTTTATTGTCCTTCTTGAGTGCGACTGCTCAAGCTGCGGTCGAAGCCAACACATCCTTATGCTCTTCGCGAGCGCTGACCATCGGTTGCTTTACCACCACTACTTCCCTCTTCAGTCCGTATTACGGCAACAGAGAGTCAGCACACAAATATATTACCCGAATACACAGAAATAGATGCGAATCGGGACTATGTCCTACCTATTTTAGCTTCCAATTCTTGAGACTCTCTCGTTTAAACTTCACCTCGAGCTCTAAGCCTTGGACAGCGTTCTTTTGAAAAATTAGCTCTGAGAATCTCTTGGCATACTTGTAAAGTTCTCGGTATTGGTGAAAGACCTCACATACTCGGGACCACATATCTTCATCGATATGCAATGAGATCTGACGCATATCGGGTATCCATAGCAGCTCTTCGAAAAAGAAGCATGAGAATGAATTTTTTAATATCTCTTTCATCTCTATGGTGCTTAGCTCAGGGATCTCCAATAATCGGGAATTATCGGGCCATGCTTCCTTGCATCCCATCTTCCGGGTCCCGATATTCCTACGGTATTGACTTTTCTTGCTATCTTAGCCAACGGTGCTGCAGGTGAGACATAAGGTTGAATGATTGCTGCCACAAACTTTGTACTGTCATTTCTAGTCTCCTTGCCTCTTATGACTCCACTTTCGGTCGTCGAGAACTTCCACACCGTCGATCTCGATCTTTGTCACCCTCTCGAGTCACTGCACCTACACAAAGCAAACATTGAGTCAGAAATGACCATCTCGAGCACAAAAATAAGTATTATTCCATGTAGTTCTTATTAGTGTGTGTGTACTAATTATTCCTGTAATGGCGCGTTTTGTTAGCTGTCGAATAATTAATTTATTTAATGATTTATATATCGATTTTGCGATATCGATAACTTAAAGTACAACGTTCGAACTTATAATTTATAATTATAATTAAAACGAACTTGAAAACATCGTGATAGTTCGCAATTTGGCGATTTGAACTTCAACTGAACATACAGAATCCGTTTTAAATCGGATTTCTGTGAACCAAGAAACGTGTGGAGCTGGTGGAGTATATCTTTCTAGTGGAAGAGAAAAATTGGGATTTCGTCGTGTAGATTTTGATTTATGTCCAAATCAAATTTTAAAATAGTCGTTATAGAATTGTTTATCGACCGTAACAGTTTATTCGATATAACTAGATACAGGTTTCAAATTTAGATAATATTCTTTTGAGACGTAGTGATAATTTAATTTTTAGAATTTTATGGTAATTTTTAATTAATTAAATAAGCAACTCTTTTTATTTGGAGTATTTGGCCCCCTGTATTGACTTTCGGGATTTCACGGAATAAGTTAATGGACCTATATTATTATATTTTTGGGATCGTGGCACATCGCGTAAGTCGATGGTATTCTTATTTTTGTCCATAGCAGTTGGATTCGACATATTAACGTATTCAAGTTGACTTCATTAATAGATGCGACATCTTGATAAACTTTTAAAGTTAAGAGATGATTTAGAAGTTAATTTGCTTAGTTTGCAAACTTATTCGTTATTTAGTCATGTGCTATCAATGTTCATTTAATCCTAAATTGATACTTGGCTGTCCTAGCAATAAAGATGGATATAGTGTTTCACGTACCAACCTTTAAGGGTACACTATATATACATAGCAGTAAGTAAATTATAATACATATATGAATGAAGAAATTAAACTAACAAACACGTGGACTTCATACAACCATGTGAATGAAGAAGTTTAACAACAAACATGTGGACTGCATACAACCATGTTCCTACAACTAGCTGCATTTGTGCCAACAGCAACGTGTTCCCTATTCAAACCACGGAAGTGTTGCATGGTTCCTATGCTGTTAAGTTTACCTAGTTGTTAAGTCTCCTTATGTATAAATACTCAACCCAAGCCTCTTTCTCCACTCTTCGGTTTTTACCATGTTCACGGAAATGGAAAAAAAATTCCATATTAAAAACAATTTAACCCTCTTCAACCTCGTATCCTTTTGCTGAAATGGGATCGACCTCTTTAAGTCATTCGGGTTACTCGTTCTTGCTGCCTGAAGCATTCCTAGCAGACCTGATGCGTGCGGGTGGATCTAAGTGAATGAGCATACATGCGAAGCTGAAAGATAAACATTTGTTGCGAGCTAAGAGATCGGAAGTAGGGTGCATTCGAGATCTAAATGGTTTCGGTGGGTTAAGGTTTTGGATACCGTGACTGTTCCAGGCGTTTTCAAGCAGAGGTCGCGAGTCATATTTGGAGCGCGAGTTGAATGGGCTGGTGATGAGGACGGAGAGGATGTGAAGGGGAGTCAGACGGTATGTTTGGTTTGGGGTTTCGTTGGGGGAATGAGAGGACGTAGGAGCTGAAGGTTGGAAAATGGCGGTTGGTAGCAGCAGCTCGTTTTCATCATATTAGGGAAGAAAGGGTGAACGTAGGGTTGGGCTTTCATGAATGGGCGATGGGCCAAAAGGATGAAGTAAGCCCAATAGAAATATTCAAGTTTATTTAATTTAAAGTGTATAAATTTATATAATCAATATCTTGACCATACTGTATCAAAATCGAGAACCATAAGCTGCGTTGGGATCGTATGGACGGGAGCTACACAATGGAGCTGACCGGGGGTAAATCCGAGCTCGTTACAATTTATGGCGAAATAAATTGTCCGACTGAATCAAATAACGCAAACCGTTATTTTACGGCTAACGCGCAACGGTGAGTAAATCTCACAAACTCTAAACAGTTTTATTTTCACGTTGTATTCTTAGAACTGTTAAAATATTGTATGTTTGACTGTGTGTTGATTGTTTGCTTGAACTGCTAGTCAGTTAGTAGAGATTTTATATATATATTTATGTATGTATATATATATAAACCGTCAAATAGTTATATGTTGATTCTGTTTATCAGAATATTATACTGGTGTTGTTTAACATCTGTGGATGCAGGGAAACAGGTTGGAGGAATCCAACTGGATTCCTCAATAGTTATTTTACTGTGATTTTTATATTGTGATATAAAATGTGATGTATATAATCTGGGTGATTATGCGTGGTGGGACGATATTTATCGTTGTTATATGGTGTGTTAAATACCATGAGAAATACCAAAATGTAGGAGAGGGGTTTTCAAAGTATATTTTGAAAATAGTTTATTTATATAAAATCAAGGGATTATATATATATATACATATATATATATAAGAAAAAGGATTCTGAATATAAAAGAATATAGTTGGTAAAAACAAATATAAAAGAATTATATTTGTAAATCAAATACAAGGGAATATATATGTAATCGAATATAAGGGGATATATTTGTTAATCAAAATATAAAGGGATTATATTCGTTAAAAGAAATATAAAGGATATTTATTTAGAGATTAAATAAATAGAATTAAACTAAAGGGGATATTTATTTGTTAAATAAATAGGAGTTAACCAAGTGAATTGGTCGAGTTAACCAAGTGAATTGGTCGAGTTAATCGAAGTGAATTTGTTAAGTTAAACTAAGTGGTTAATCGATGTGAATTAGTTAAGTTAAACTACGTGGTTAATCGAAGTGAATTAGTTAAGTTAACTAAGTGGTTAATCAAAGTGAATTAGTTGTGTCAAACTAAGTGAATTAGTCAAGTTAAACTAATTGGTTAATCGAAGTAAATTAGTTGGGTTAATCAAAGTGAATTAGCTGAGTTAAACTAAGTAAATCGGTTAGAGTCAATCAAAGTGAATTAACTAAGTTAAACTAAGTGGATTAGTTCAGTTGATCGAGACAAGTAAATCAAGTTAGGTAAAACCATTTGAGTTAACCAGTTAGGTTAAACCATTTGAGTTAACCAGTTAAAGTTTACCAGTTAAAGATAAACAGTTAGAGTGACCAGTTAAAGTTGACCAGTTAGAGTCGACCAGTTAAAGTTATCCAAGTGGAGTTAATCGAGTAGAGTTGCCGAATATCATTTATTCGAAGTAGAGTTATCGAATATGGTATATTCGAGGGAAGAGTAATCGAATATAGTTTATTCGAGTGGAGAAATCAAATGTTATTCATTTGAGAAGAGTTACCGAATATTATTTATTCGAAGAGTAGTTATCGAATATTGGTTATTCGAAGTTAGTTAATCCAAAGGAGTATTCGAAGTTAGTTAATCCAAAGGAGTTATTCGAAGTTAGTTAATCCAAAGGAGTCATTCGAAGTTAGTTAATCCAAAGGAGTTATTCGAAGTTAGCTAATCCAAGGGAGTTATTCGAAGTTAGGTAATCCAAAGGAGTTAGTCGAAGAGTTAATCGAATATAGTTATTCGAAAGAAGGTGTTAATCGAATATAGTTATTCGAGTAAAGTTAAAAGAGTTAATCGAATTTAGTTATTCGAAATGAGTTATTCGAATTAGATATTTGAATAGAGTTAAACACATTAGAGTGATTCGAATTACTTATTCAAATAGAGTTAAACACGTAAGAGTTAATTGAATATTAGTTATTCAATTAGAGTTAAATCGAATTTAGTTATTCGAAAGGAGTTAATCAATTTGAGTTAAGTTAATCGATTTGAATTAAGTTGAATCGAAATGGAGTAAATCGATTAGAATTAAGTTAATCGAGTTAGAGTAAATCGAATATTGGTTATTCGAAGGTAAGTTATTCGAATTAGTTATTCGAAGGAGTTAATCAAATGAGTTGATCCAAAGGAGTTAGTCGAATATTAGTTATTCGAATAGAGTTAAAGGAGTTATCGATTTTATTTTGATCGAAAGGAGTTATCGATTAGTAAATCGAAAGGAGATTTTCGAATATAGCATATTCGAAAGAAAGAGATCGAATATTGTTTATTCGAAAGAGAGAGATTTCAAATATGAGTTATTCGAAGAGAGATAATCGAATATAGGTTATTCGAAGAAGAGTTAATCAAATAGAGATTACTCGAAAGAGAGTTATACGTCGAATTCGATTATAGCGAATTCGGGAAAGTACTATTTACTTTCCAGGGTTTAAATCAAGATTTAGTTATTGATTTAGAAATTAGGTGTCTGTTAAATTATTCGAGTTAGGAGATAAAGTTATAATTTAGGAGATATTGCAGAAGTAGGAATTATAACGTTATAGTTATAATCAAACGTTTTCATTTAAGAAGTGGATTCGTAACCTGAATCCGAGAATTTGCGTAAAACAGATGATTTTAAAAAGTGAGTGACGAGCTTCATCTATTTCACAGTAAAGGACGTTGTTCAATTAAGGTCTGCGAGGTAATTATACCTCAACTTGATTGACTTCAGAATTGACAAAGGAATAGTTGTGGTTCGATCTAAAAGGTTGATTTGGAATAAAGCTAAGGAATAAGCGATAAATGGATTAAGCGAAACGATGTTTTATACAACGTTCATTGGAAATCCGTAAATGAGTTTTGGAAACGTTTTCCAAATATAGTCAAATATGTTTTCTAAACATAGAAAATGAAATGTTTTCACGATAAGAATTTAAGAAATAGAGTTAAGCAAATTCAGAAACTGACTGGAGAGGGTAAGTTGAACGGTTTGCTAAGTGACGATCTGATGTTGGTTTCGACCTTCCGGATTGATACTTAGAGAATTGTTCTCATACTAGTTACAGTTAGGGACTGATAGTTGCGAAATAATAGTGATGTGAAAATAAGCTATGGAAATGTTTTCCAATGATTAATAACATATATTTTCTGAATATATGAAATAAGGAAATATGAACATATGATGATTGATCGATCGAATTTCCATTTGGAAATAAGATCGTTGTTTGTACACCGACATGTTTTCATTTGATAGTTGAATCACAGACTATCAAAGTTTTTACCATTTTAACGTTGTTAATATGGAGAGACCGGTTGGATTATTATCCAAAGAACCACTCTGTATTGGCATAAGCGTAGCGAGCAATATCTGCCAAAGATAAATTGAAGACGGAGTAAAGTGCAAGGGCTGTTGTATAAGTCTTAGATAACAGTGACTAAGATGGATATACTGAATAGTGCCTCCGGTTTGTCCAGTCCCAGGACAACGTATATGGAAGAAGGTCTGACAAAGTATATCCAATGGATCGCGTAAGTTGATCTGTTCAAACGTATTCACGTTTGGTGGCGGAGGAATTCGTTTCTCTTAGCTATATACCCGTGTTATTTTTGTATAAGTCAATTTGTGATTTGGCGGGTATGGCGATGTGGCATTCAAAGTGAATAGTGATCAGATGTTCTGAAGATAGACGTAGCTTCTAGCCTTACACCGGGAAGTAACAAAAGTTGGGCTAGGCAGCATGGCTAGTTGGGTCATCCCCAAGCAGGGTGTATTGTCACCGATCTAGGGAATATTCATATTTATACTTCTTTTTGATTCTGTATCTTCGGATGACGGTTTGATGGCCTATAACCGTGGTGGCAATATATTCGCGACACTCAAGCTAAATGAGTGAGCGGTCATGTGTGGTCGGGTTGCAAGACGTTCTTGTTGAACCCTCAGTGTATCACCTCTAGAGTACACTATTCAGAAGGTGCTCCCATACCTTGTCTGTTGGAATCCATTCTCCGATAAGAGCCCTGCGGTTTATGATTTTATACTATGTATGTAGAACGTGAGATGCAAGCGTTTCTGCTAGATTGATAACTATTTGTACTTAGACATTATTATAATATCACAATGATATTGCTTGTCAAAGTTGTTCAGATACTCATAAGGAAAAACCCGTTCCGTATTCACGGCGTGGTCTTATGACATACCCAATACCTGTTTTAAACTATTTTACTCATACCAGTCCCATGACTGACCCGGAGTTTACTTTGTTGTTTTCCCTAAACTCTTGGGTGCCTAAATTTGTACGGGCAGTCAAGTAGTCGGGATTTACAGATATGCTTGGAGAGCTTGGAGCAGGAGGCTGCAAGATTCTATAGTTATAGTTATTTCCGCTGTGTTGTAAGTGTTGTACTCTGATAAGTGCTATTGTATATATATAACTGTTTACTTCAAAGCTATGTTATATATTATATGTTATTCGTTCCGCTGTGAGATTCATGTTACTCTGATGATTCTGATGTTCTTCTTCTTCTTCTATTCTATTAGTTCTATCTTTTCTTTCTCACCTTCTAAATTCTTTCACTAACGTCTCGGAATTTCCGACTCTCGAGGAGTCGGAAATTTCCAGCCGTTACAGTTGGTATCAGAGCTTAAGTTAAGAATTACTTGGCTCTGTGGCATAACTCGATAGAGATGGGATTAGTAATATCCTAGATTGAGTTTGAGTGTATATATATGAGCGCGTAATTGTTATTCAATATAAAATGGTTTTATATTGTGGAGATTTATTGGTTGAGTGGCTTATGAATTCTGGTCGATCAGTTTGATCCACTGTATCGATAAGGGTTACTAAACACTCGAAAACGATGAACCATCATGGTATGTTTTGAAAGAGGGTAAATGAAATAATTTTTCCCAAAATATATTTGTTTATAGAAGAAATATATATCTTGAAATTATTATAGTATACTGATTGTGTTGGTTGTTATTATAATCGAATAAGATTATAAAAGGGTGAAATGGTTATAAATGACCAATCAGAATTCATATGAATGTAATATATGAAATATTATGAATTAAATATGAATTTAAATCAGAATTTGGAATTTAAAATAAGGAAATTTTAAGTTCCTGGGAGATTTTGAAAATGTTTTTCAAATTGAAAATGATATAGTATTGAACTCACTTCGATAGCTGGAAAATAGATTCTGATAATGAATCTAGACATCATCAGTGTTCATTTTCGAGTTCTAAGTGACGGATTACTACCAAAGGTTTTGTTTTTGAATTGTTTTGAGAAAACAAGTTGTTTAGAAATTCAAAGGTTTTGAATTGGCATTATGATTTCAAATTGATTTGAAAGAAACCCAGGAACTTACGTTCTGGAATTAAAATTTAACTAATGAAGTTAAATAAAATGAGATGGTAAAAATAAATTGAAATTTAACTTGAACCGAGTTAAATAAAATTGAATTGGATTAGAGATAATCTAAAATGGAACCAAATTCATAAGTCAAGAATTTGGAATTGAGTTGATCAGTTAAGAGTTTGAAATTTGATATTGGAGTTTGAATGGAATTCGGTTTGGGTATAAGCGAATGATTTGGTTTGAGGATATAAACTGAGTGGAATGACCATGATATATGCAGAAGTGATAACAGATCAAAAGGATATAATGATACGACCGACAAAAAGGTACAAGTTTATATTATATATGAGTTGGATTTTATGAGCCGAATTTGCAAGCCGCTTGGCTGTTTGATTTTCTTTTGGATTGGAGGAGGCATAGAGAGGCGAGTTGTGGTTTGACGTATTAAGCCATACAAAGGAGGTTATGGCGAAATTTTCTAAAAATATAAAGTGTTAGAGAATTTTCAAAAATTTTGGAAATTTTAGTTTGTCGAAAGGAATTAATATTTTAATCGATATTAATTGGTTCAGTTGAAATCAGAAATAAGGGGTAAACAAATATGAGGAATTCCAATAGATAGGGTCGTCCTCTAACTTAGCAATTTCGAGGACGAAATTATTTTAAGGGGGGAAGTCTGTAATGGCGCGTTTTGTTAGCTGTCGAATAATTAATTTATTTAATGATTTATATATCGATTTGGCGATATCGATAACTTAAAGTACAACGTTCGAACTTATAATTTATAATTATAATTAAAACGAACTTGAAAACATCGTGGCAGTTCGCAATTTGGCGATTTGAACTTCAACTGAACATACAGAATCCGTTTGAAATCGGATTTCTGTGAACCAAGAAACATGTGGAGCTGGTGGAGTATATCTTTCTAGTGGAAGAGAAAAATTGGGATTTCGTTGTGTAGATTTTGATTTATGTCCAAATCAAATTTTAAAATAGTCGTTATAGAACCGTTTATCGACCGTTACGGTTTATTCGATATAACTAGATACAGGTTTCAAATTTAGATAATATTCTTTTGAGACGTAGTGATAATTTAATTTTTAGAATTTTATGGTAATTTTTAATTAATTAAATAAGCAACTCTTTTTATTTGGAGTATTTGGCCCCCTGTATTGACTTTCGGGGTTTCACGGAATAAGTTAATGGACCTATATTATTATATTTTTAGGATCGTGGCACATCGCGTAAGTCGATGGTATTCTTATTTTTGTCCATAGCAGTTGGATTCGACATATTAACGTATTCAAGTTGACTTCATTAATAGATGCGACATCTTGATAAACTTTTAAAGTTAAGAGATGATTTAGAAGTTAATTTGCTTAGTTTGCAAACTTATTCGTTATTTAGTCATGTGCTATCAATGTTCATTTAATCCTAAATTGATACTTGGCTGTCCTAGCAATAAAGATGGATATAGTGTTTCACGTACCAACCTTTAAGGGTACACTATATATACATAGCAGTAAGTAAATTATAATACATATATGAATGAAGAAATTAAACTAACAAACACGTGGACTTCATACAACCATGTGAATGAAGAAGTTTAACAACAAACATGTGGACTGCATACAACCATGTTCCTACAACTAGCTGCATTTGTGCCACCAGCAACGTGTTCCCGATTCAAACCACGGAAGTGATGCATGGTTCCTATGCTGTTAAGTTTACCTAGTTGTTAAGTCTCCTTATGTATAAATACTCAACCCAAGCCTCTTTCTCCACTCTTCGGTTTTTACCATGTTCACGGAAATGGAAAAAAAAATTCATATTAAAAACAATTTAACCCTCT
The DNA here is from genome assembly GCA_030737875.1 of Allium sativum. Lineage (NCBI taxonomy): Eukaryota > Viridiplantae > Streptophyta > Magnoliopsida > Asparagales > Amaryllidaceae > Allium > Allium sativum. The sequence goes on along the minus strand of CM060910.1, from coordinate 991,481,550 downwards.
TCAACCTCGTATCCTTTTGCTGAAATGGGATCGACCTCTTTAAGTCATTCGGGTTACTCGTTCTTGCTGCCTGAAGCATTCCTAGCGGACCTGATGCGTGCGGGTGGATCTAAGTGAAGGAGCATACATGCGAAGCTGAAAGATAAACATTTGTTGCGAGCTAAGAGATCGGAAGTAGGGTGCATTCGAGATCTAAATGGTTTCGGTGGGTTAAGGTTTTGGATACCGTGACTGTTCCAGGCGTTTTCAAGCAGAGGTCGCGAGTCATATTTGGAGCGCGAGTTGAATGGGCTGGTGATGAGGACGGAGAGGATGTGAAGGGGAGTCGGACGGTATGTTTGGTTTGGGGTTTCGTTGGGGGAAATGAGAGGACGTAGGAGCTGAAGGTTGGAAAATGGCGGTTGGTAGCAGCAGCTCGTTTTCATCATATCAGGGAAGAAAGGGTGAACGTAGGCTTGGACTTTCATGAACGGGCGATGGGCCAAAAGGATGAAGTAAGCCCAATAGAAATATTCAAGTTTATTTAATTTAAAGTGTATAAATTTATATAATCAATATCTTGACCATACTGTATCAAAATCGAGAACCGTAAGCTGCGTTGGGATCGTATGGACGGGAGCTACACAATGGAGCTGACCGGGAGTAAATCCGAGCTCGTTACAATTTATGGCGAAATAAATTTTCCGACTGAATCAAATAACGCAAACCGTTATTTTACGGCTAACGCACAACTGTGAGTAAATCTCACAAACTCTAAACAGTTTTATTTTCACGTTGTATTCTTAGAACTGTTAAAATATTGTATGTTTGACTGTGTGTTGATTGTTTTCTTGAACTGCTAGTCAGTTAGTAGAGATTTTATATATATATATATTTACGTATGTATATATATATATATATATATATATATATATATATATATATATATATATATATATATAAACCGTCAAATAGTTATATGTTGATTCTGTTTATCAGAATATTATACTGGTGTTGTTTAACATCTGTGGATGCAGGGAAACAGGTTGGAGGAATCCAACTGGATTCCTCAACAGTTATTTTACTGTGATTTTTATATTGTGATATAAAATGTGATGTATATAATCTGGGTGATTATGTGTGGTGGGACGATATTTATCGTTGTTATATGGTGTGTTAAATACCATGAGAAATACCAAAATGTAGGAGAGGGGTTTTCAAAGTATATTTTGAAAATAGTTTATTTATATAAAATCAAGGGATTTTATATATATATATACATATATATATAAGAAAAAGGATTCTGAATATAAAAGAATGTAGTTGGTAAAAACAAATATAAAAGAATTATATTTGTAAATCAAATACAAGGGAATATATATGTAATCGAATATAAGGGGATATATTTGTTAATCAAAATATAAAGGGATTATATTCGTTAAAAGAAATATAAAGGATATTTATTTAGATATTAAATAAATAGAATTAAACTAAAGGGGATATTTATTTGTTAAATAAATAGGAGTTAACCAAGTGAATTGGTCGAGTTAACCAAGTGAATTGGTCGAGTTAATCGAAGTGAATTTGTTAAGTTAAACTAAGTGGTTAATCGATGTGAATTAGTTAAGTTAAACTACGTGGTTAATCGAAGTGAATTAGTTAAGTTAACTAAGTGGTTAATCAAAGTGAATTAGTTGCGTCAAACTAAGTGAATTAGTCAAGTTAAACTAATTGGTTAATCGAAGTAAATTAGTTGGGTTAATCAAAGTGAATTAGCTGAGTTAAACTAAGTAAATCGGTTAGAGTCAATCAAAGTGAATTAACTAAGTTAAACTAAGTGGATTAGTTCAGTTGATCGAGACAAGTAAATCAAGTTAGGTTAAACCATTTGAGTTAACCAGTTAGGTTAAACCATTTGAGTTAACCAGTTAAAGTTTACCAGTTAAAGATAAACAGTTAGAGTGACCAGTTAAAGTTGACCAGTTAGAGTTGACCAGTTAGAGTTGACCAGTTAGAGTTATCCAAGTGGAGTTAATCGAGTAGAGTTGCCGAATATCACTTATTCGAAGTAGAGTTATCGAATATGGTATATTCGAGGGAAGAGTAATCGAATATAGTTTATTCGAGTGGAGAAATCAAATGTTATTCATTTGAGAAGAGTTACCGAATATTATTTATTCGAAGAGTAGTTATCGAATATTGGTTATTCGAAGTTAGTTAATCCAAAGGAGTATTCGAAGTTAGTTAATCCAAAGGAGTTATTCGAAGTTAGTTAATCCAAAGGAGTCATTCGAAGTTAGTTAATCCAAAGGAGTTATTCGAAGTTAGCTAATCCAAGGGAGTTATTCGAAGTTAGTTAATCCAAAGGAGTTAGTCGAAGAGTTAATCGAATATAGTTATTCGAAAGAAGGTGTTAATCGAATATAGTTATTCGAGTAAAGTTAAAAGAGTTAATCGAATTTAGTTATTCGAAATGAGTTATTCGAATTAGATATTTGAATAGAGTTAAACACATTAGAGTGATTCGAATTACTTATTCAAATAGAGTTAAACACGTAAGAGTTAATTGAATATTAGTTATTCAATTAGAGTTAAATCGAATTTAGTTATTCGAAAGGAGTTAATCAATTTGAGTTAAGTTAATCGATTTGAATTAAGTTGAATCGAAATGGAGTAAATCGATTAGAATTAAGTTAATCGAGTTAGAGTAAATCGAATATTGGTTATTCGAAGGTAAGTTATTCGAAGGAGTTAATCAAATGAGTTGATCCAAAGGAGTTAGTCGAATATTAGTTATTCGAATAGAGTTAAAGGAGTTATCGATTTTATTTTGATCGAAAGGAGTTATCGATTAGTAAATTGAAAGGAGATTTTCGAATATAGCATATTCGAAAGAAAGAGATCGAATATTGTTTATTCGAAAGAGAGAGATTTCGAATATGAGTTATTCGAAGAGAGATAATCGAATATAGGTTATTCGAAGAAGAGTTAATCAAATAGAGATTACTCGAAAGAGAGTTATACGTCGAATTCGATTATAGCGAATTCGGGAAAGTACTATTTACTTTCCAGGGTTTAAATCAAGATTTAGTTATTGATTTAGAAATTAGGTGTCTGTTAAATTATTCGAGTTAGGAGATAAAGTTATAATTTAGGAGATATTGCAGAAGTAGGAATTATAACGTTATAGTTATAATCAAACGTTTTCATTTAAGAAGTGGATTCGTAACCTGAATCCGAGAATTTGCGTAAAACAGATGATTTTAAAAAGTGAGTGACGAGCTTCATCTATTTCACAGTAAAGGACGTTGTTCAATTAAGGTCTGCGAGGTAATTATACCCCAACTTGATTGACTTCAGAATTGACAAAGGAATAGTTGTGGTTCGATCTAAAAGGTTGATTTGGAATAAAGCTAAGGAATAAGCGATAAATGGATTAAGCGAAACGATGTTTTATACAACGTTCATTGGAAATCCGTAAATGAGTTTTGGAAACGTTTTCCAAATATAGTCAGATATGTTTTCTAAACATAGAAAATGAAATGTTTTCACGATAAGAATTTAAGAAATAGAGTTTGTAACAACCCGTATTTCGATAACATGATTAAGACGAGAATCAAGGCAGAATTTAATTTTAAATTCTGAATCAAGTGAAACGGGCTATGCCGTTGCGTTCGTCTCGGAAAAATACGCGAAATAGAGTCCGAGTTTTCGAAAATCGGAGTCCGTATGACCAAGATATGGCCTCGCGAAATTTCACGGAAAATTCCCAAATTAAAGTATACTTAATTAAGTGAAATGGGTTGCGCAGAGAAATATATATATATTGATATATATATATATAATTGAAAATTAAATAAATAAATATGCAAAAATGTTCAAAACAGCGAATTAGGAGAGGGGAATAACCGAACCGGCCGATTTTTGAGGTCGACCCAAGCCCGCTGGGTCGACTAGGGGTTAATCCAGGGTGTTTGGCTGTCAACCCGTGGGCCGATTCGCTCAAATGCAGATTTTGCATTTGGATGGTTCTCATGGTCCATCTTTAATCTTAAGGCCCTAGATGGTTCCTACACTTGACTTCTTCCCCAAGACATGCTTTGATGGCTTGGATTGAATCTAGGTTTAATCCTATGGCCTAAAACACTTGCCTAATCTATAAAAAGACCCTAAACCTACCCCTAAACCCTCATTATTCACTCATGTAACTAAACTATGGCCAAATTTCTACTCTCATGGCCTCCATCTCAAATCCCTAGAGCCTATGCATCCAAATCAAGTTCAAATCAAAAGATGCAAGCTTTCTACACCAAAGAGAGGCAAAATCAACGTTGCTATGCGAGTTCCATGACGATTCTTCAACAAAGGAGGCACCTTTCTTAGCCAAGATGATTCATGCTTCTTTCCCTAGGCCTAACTATGTAAGTTCTAGCTACTTTTAGATGGAAACGGTAGTTTTGATAATGACATGGGATAAAATGAGGCTAAACATGATTATGCGAACCTATATGAACCTTACCTTGCCTCTTGTGTTCATGTTTATGATTTTAGGTCATGTGAGTGACTTAATCATGCCTCTCATGCTATGCATAACCTAGTTTAACTTGCAAGTTTGGATCTTTATGCATGAAATGCTAGCATGAACCTTTAGGAACCACTTTACTTGTGAAACATTGGCTAAGACAAGATTTTGGGGCTTATGCATGTTTATGAACCCAAACCCCTTATGCTAACATGCAAGTTTGTGGCCAAACCCTTTTTGATAATATGCATGTTTGTGGCCAAATTACCTTATGACACTATGCATGTTTAGGGCCAATCTCTTTATGATGTTATGCATGTGGAAGCCAAGCCCTTTTGGCATCATGCATGTTTTGAGACCAATATGTGACATAGTATCCTTACTATGTTGACTCGCTTTGCTTGCGTTGGGAAAACACGATTTTGGGTAGCTAGATAAACATGAACATGTCGCAAAATCTTAACTTGAATATGACATGTGTTTATACTTGAAAATATGACTTGAAAGATAACATGGAAGATGACATGTAAGTATGCATAAAAGCATGAGCTTGGGAATTTACCTATTAAGTTAGGTCTACCCTTTGGGAATTTACCTATTAAGTTAGGTCTACCCAAATGCTTGAAAACTTGTAACATGTTTTGGAAACATGATGAACTTAGATAATATAAGTGTGGCCAACTCGAGGTTGGGTTGAGTTTGCAACGTAAAGCTACCCGGAACCGACCGGCCTAACTAGTAGTTGCAAACAATAGGACCCAATGTGAGAAGTTGGTCATGTCGCGCTTAAGACCCGAGGTTAGACTAGGTTGTGGTGTAAATCTACCCGGACCCGCCCGGCTTAACTAGTAACCACAACAAGGTCTAATGTGAGAGGTTGAGGGTGCATTAATTAAATTAATGCCACATAATAGGGTTAAGTTAATTTGATTAATGAGGCTTAACCAAATATGATAGGGACAAATGGGTTAAGTAATTTGATTAGGCTAATGATACTTAACAAAACATGATAAGCTTGGGTAGGTTAAGTAACTTGGTTTGCCTAATGACACTTGACCATTTTTATACGACTAGTGGACGGGATTAAGTTAACCAACACTTAATCAATCCAACACGATAACGTGATAAGGTTAAGTAAATTTTCTTAACGATACTTAACCGTATAATACAGTTAATGGATGGGGTTAAGATTAGGCTTAACTAATCTAAACATGGTAATCGGATGGGGTTAAGTTAGCCTCGACTTAATTAATCCAACTTGGTAATTTAATGGGGTTAAGTTAAACACTTAACTAATTTAACACGATGTTTTGATGAGGTTAAGTGACCTATACTTAACCAATCTAACTCGTTAATTTGATGAGGTTAAGTTAACCTATACTTAACCAATCTAACGTGAAAACATGATAAGGCTAAGTCACGAATCACTTGAATATGCTTGACCGATTTGACTCGGTAATTTGACAAGGTCAAGTTAATTTATATAATTAACCAATCTAAAATGATAATTAGACGAGGTTAAGTTATGGATTGCTTAATATACTTAGCCAACTTGACACATGGTTTGTAGGGTTAAGTCTTGGACTTGGATACTTAGCCAATTTTGACATGGTTCGTAGACGGGCTAAGTTATGAACTTAAGTGACACTTAACCCATTAGATAAACCCTAATTCGGAGGATTAGGTAAATAACCATAGTTAACAAGGATTATGGAAATAAGGCTAAGTGGTAAACCTTAGTTAAGGGAAACTAAGTAATAATCCTTAGTCAAGGAAATTTGGACCATTTCTTAGATAGATTAGTAACCCGATACGTTTAATTATGCGTGTAGGAGCAGGGTATCTGATTTAGATAAAGGCTCCAACGAACTGGGTAACGAAGTAGCGGCTTCGGGGAACGTGAGGATATTCTTGGGATCCCTCTGTGAGCTGCCAGGTCATTATACTAGGCTCATGAGAGGTTGAGGTCTGCGGTAGAAGAACCAAGAATACGCCTTGGTTGCTATGCGAGCGACCTAAAGACTGGGGTGGATAGCAGTGAGTCGGCGAATACATAAGGTGCCCGAGATAGCAAGTTCGTCGATCATCTACCATCTTGAGTCAAGCGTGTACGTACGGAAAGGCAGGGAACACCCAACAGACCATGATTTGCTATCTAATTATGGGTGAGGTAGGCCGTAGGATGTGGGCTGGCCGGAGTGTAGTTCTCATGCAAGATCTTCTCTTGTGTTGCCTTTCGCTAGTTGAGGGAGGGGTCTCGTGGGACCATAGCCACGTGTAGAAAAGCAGACCTTAGCATCTGCATCGGCAGATAAATCTAAAGCTCCCGACCGAGTCCTGTATGTCTTGTTTTGCCCTGTGACAGGACTCGGATGGCACGATGTGATACATGTGCATACAGTTATAGAAAAACGATTCACGATGAATGCGTGGGAAAAAGGGCGTGGTTGAGGGTTAGCGTAATACCTAGTGGCCTAGGTGGTTTAACCCAAACCGAGATACGAAAGCGTGCAATAGGTAAGCGTAATCCCTAGTGGTGCTAGGTGGCGTAAGTCCTAGTAGTTCAAACGATGATTCATATGGAAGAGCCTAGCTAGAACAAGGGTGACAGTCCAAACGATTTCAAGGATAATACGACATGAGGAAGCCCGTACGAGGTACGGCAAAGGACTGAACTTATATACATGGAAAGAAACATATGATTTGAGTAACCTATATATGCGATATTAGGTTGACATGGAGCATTACACGACTTTGAGCACGAGACATTCATGGTTAACACATGACGCGGGTAGGGATACTAGTGCGAGAGGTGCAGAGCAAATATACATGTTAGAACTAGGAAGAATATACACAATAGATACCGTGGGATGTTAGACGGGGTAGATACCTTGGGATAATGCACTCGATAGAAATCTGACGATGTGATACCTTGACTTATCATAACATCGTAGTTTATCATGATACCTTAGTTTACCTTGCCGCAGTAGTTCAACCGGCTACCCTGGTTTATCTATCTTGTAGTTATCCTTATGTTTACTTTCAGTTTATGCATGTCATGTTACCTTTACCTGTTTTTATACTGGAAGTAGATAGGACTTACTCAGTCTTTTTGACTGACCCGTTTTGTTTCGCCTCTTTTCTTCCGTTCCCCCCCCCAAGGTTTCAGGGAGGAAACAATGCTGGTTAGTTCGGACTTCTTCTGCTTGAAGGTCATCATGGATGGCTTGGACTTCTCTTGGCTATGGCTACTTTACTGTTTTACTTGGGGAATAATTTATTAAAAAGTCTTTATGCTTCTTTACTATTGCAAGACAGGTTTTGATGTACTCTGATGTAAAAGGCTTTAGACCTTATTTATTCATGTTATGAAAGTTTGATTGTACTTCCGCTATTTATATATGTTCTGTCTTGTGATGTTTCTGTGCATGTTTACCAATAATGCCCCTCTAAAGCTAGTGCATTCCTTTGCGAGTGACCCTAGCGGAGGCGGGGTGTTACATTTGGTATCAGAGCAGAAGGTTACTAGACTGGGCAAAAGTTTTTAAAGACCTTCTGAAAATTATTTGAAAAACCGTTTACAAAGAAGCATTTTTCAAGAAAATTTTCTTTTGAAAAGAAAAAGGCTATTCCCCAAAGGCCATTAGCATTATCCTTGATTCCTTGATCGAATCTCTTTTCCTTTCTTTCCTCCATCTGTAGTCACAGTGGTTTTGACTGCGACTAGTCTCTTTAGCTGCGTAAGTGTTTCCCGTACGATGGAGGTGGTTCTCGAGAGACCGTTGCAGAGTTATGCATGAAAGGATAGTAAGAACAAGGATAAAGGATACGAGCTCAGGGATAAGCAACATGTAGGTATGGCTGAGTCCTAAAAGGAGGGAGAAAGATGAACAATGAAACCCATGACGAGAGAGTACCTTTGGCATGGTGAAACGGGACGGATAGTTAAGTATCATGGAACAGGGACAAGATCATTCGGAGGGCAATAGTATGCTCTCATTTCTAGGGTACCTCAGAAGGAGGGTAACGATCTTGTTAAAGGTTTAGCTTTTCTTCTCTATCATCCTGTCGGGACTTTGTTTTGATCACCGCATCTTTTAAGTCCGCTTCGATAGTTGAGTCTCTGCACCTTAGTACTAGCGTAGTAGAGGATCCCGTTTTTGTCTCAAGTCCTATTGGAAGATCGGTCCATTTACTCATGGCTTGTTTGGATTTGAGAATGTCTATATCAAGTGTTGAGCTTGGAAATAATGCTTATGTTTATAAGTTGTGGATGGATTCTAGGGATGAAGTGGTTATCTAGTAAGGGGTGCCACTCTCGGTTTTGATAGGAGGGTAGTTAGACTCTTGACTAGCCTTGGTAATACCCTCGAAGTCTCGTGGAACCTTTTGGGTTTGGTCATGATTAGTTACCTAGAATCCCTGGATACCTCTATTGGAAATTTGAAGCCCGATCGAGTGGTGTTCACCGATAAGACGGATGGTTTATTTCACTTATGCATGGGTTATAGAAATCACCCTAGTAAGTGCGCTTGATAACCTGGTTTGCATCTGTTTACTTCCAAGAGAAAGTTCTTCTACGTGGAATACCTTATGGTACGAGGTCTGAGATTCACTAGTGAATTTTGGAAAGCTTGCATGAGATCATGAGTACGCAGTCATGTTTGCGTCAAGTATTTAGGAAAAGGATAAGTGCAAGTGGAACGAGGGGCGACGAGGAAATGAGTTCCAACTCATGTTATGGAAACAGGAAGTAAGAAGCTGCGAAATCGTGAAGTAAAAAGGGGCGGTCAAGGCACGATGGAACTAAGCTCAAGGTAATGCGACTCAGGAGACTGAAGACTAAATACGCGCATGATATCTCTTTTTGGGAATATATCCTCGATCCCTGTTTTTCTGTTGAGCTTGCTTGTAGGCTATCTTTTATGGACATCCTCTCGGTCCTGTCTCTATTACAAACCCCGTACGGAGTTTGTTTTGTTTATCTTCTCGACCTTGTTTCAGGGAATCTTAGGTAGAACCCTATGGATGTAAACATGTATTTGAAACATGTTATGGTTGATATGGTTGCAAATGGTTGTAAGTGGTTGCTCGTGGATGCGCGAATTTACATTAGATATTAGCTCGACTCGGTCACATTTCATATTGCATATGCACGAGTATTTATACTTGTTTATGGATGAAATCGAATGTATTATCATGCGGTTGTCGCATATGAATGAATGATTGTGCACGCATATAGTATCTATATGACTAGGACTATTTGCATACATATTGGATTCATGGCACTATACATATTTTTGCATTAGAAAGATTATCCAGGCCTGATCATTAGCATTAGCTAAGGAACATGTACACACACGTTTTGCATATATTCATACAACATTAGAAATCATCTAAGGACAATGGTTGCTTGTGGATGATGTTTTGAGTAGATGGATGATGGACGGTAGGACATGTTCTTCCTAACTTGGAGATTTCGGGGACGAAATCCTAAAAGGTGGGGAGAATGTAACAACCCGTATTTCGATAACATGATTAAGACGAGAATCAAGGCAGAATTTAATTTTAAATTCTGAATCAAGTGAAACGGGCTATGCCGTTGCGTTCGTCTCGGAAAAATACGCGAAATAGAGTCCGAGTTTTCGAAAATCGGAGTCCGTATGACCAAGATATGGCCTCGCGAAATTTCACGGAAAATTCCCAAATTAAAGTATACTTAATTAAGTGAAATGGGTTGCGCAGAGAAATATATATATATTGATATATATATATAATTGAAAATTAAATAAATAAATATGCAAAAATGTTCAAAACAGCGAATTAGGAGAGGGGAATAACCGAACCGGCCGATTTTTGAGGTCGACCCGAGCCCGCTGGGTCGACTAGGGGTTAATCCAGGGTGTTTGGCTGTCAACCCGTGGGCCGATTCGCTCAAATGCAGATTTTGCATTTGGATGGTTCTCATGGTCCATCTTTAATCTTAAGGCCCTAGATGGTTCCTACACTTGACTTCTTCCCCAAGACATGCTTTGATGGCTTGGATTGAATCTAGGTTTAATCCTATGGCCTAAAACACTTGCCTAATCTATAAAAAGACCCTAAACCTACCCCTAAACCCTCATTATTCACTCATGTAACTAAACTATGGCCAAATTTCTACTCTCATGGCCTCCATCTCAAATCCCTAGAGCCTATGCATCCAAATCAAGTTCAAATCAAAAGATGCAAGCTTTCTACACCAAAGAGAGGCAAAATCAACGTTGCTATGCGAGTTCCATGACGATTCTTCAACAAAGGAGGCACCTTTCTTAGCCAAGATGATTCATGCTTCTTTCCCTAGGCCTAACTATGTAAGTTCTAGCTACTTTTAGATGGAAACGGTAGTTTTGATAATGACATGGGATAAAATGAGGCTAAACATGATTATGCGAACCTATATGAACCTTACCTTGCCTCTTGTGTTCATGTTTATGATTTTAGGCCATGTGAGTGACTTAATCATGCCTCTCATGCTATGCATAACCTAGTTTAACTTGCAAGTTTGGATCTTTATGCATGAAATGCTAGCATGAACCTTTAGGAACCACTTTACTTGTGAAACATTGGCTAAGACAAGATTTTGGGGCTTATGCATGTTTATGAACCCAAACCCCTTATGCTAACATGCAAGTTTGTGGCCAAACCCTTTTTGATAATATGCATGTTTGTGGCCAAATTACCTTATGACACTATGCATGTTTAGGGCCAATCTCTTTATGATGTTATGCATGTGGAAGCCAAGCCCTTTTGGCATCATGCATGTTTTGAGACCAATATGTGACATAGTATCCTTACTATGTTGACTCGCTTTGCTTGCGTTGGGAAAACACGATTTTGGGTAGCTAGATAAACATGAACATGTCGCAAAATCTTAACTTGAATATGACATGTGTTTATACTTGAAAATATGACTTGAAAGATAACATGGAAGATGACATGTAAGTATGCATAAAAGCATGAGCTTGGGAATTTACCTATTAAGTTAGGTCTATCCTTTGGGAATTTACCTATTAAGTTAGGTCTACCCAAATGCTTGAAAACTTGTAACATGTTTTGGAAACATGATGAACTTAGATAATATAAGTGTGGCCAACTCGAGGTTGGGTTGAGTTTGCAACGTAAAGCTACCCGGAACCGACCGGCCTAACTAGTAGTTGCAAACAATAGGACCCAATGTGAGAAGTTGGTCATGTCGCGCTTAAGACCCGAGGTTAGACTAGGTTGTGGTGTAAATCTACCCGGACCCGCCCGGCTTAACTAGTAACCACAACAAGGTCTAATGTGAGAGGTTGAGGGTGCATTAATTAAATTAATGCCACATAATAGGGTTAAGTTAATTTGATTAATGAGGCTTAACCAAATATGATAGGGACAAATGGGTTAAGTAATTTGATTAGGCTAATGATACTTAACAAAACATGATAAGCTTGGGTAGGTTAAGTAACTTGGTTTGCCTAATGACACTTGACCATTTTTATACGACTAGTGGACGGGATTAAGTTAACCAACACTTAATCAATCCAACACGATAACGTGATAAGGTTAAGTAAATTTTCTTAACGATACTTAACCGTATAATACAGTTAATGGATGGGGTTAAGATTAGGCTTAACTAATCTAAACATGGTAATCGGATGGGGTTAAGTTAGCCTCGACTTAATTAATCCAACTTGGTAATTTAATGGGGTTAAGTTAAACACTTAACTAATTTAACACGATGTTTTGATGAGGTTAAGTGACCTATACTTAACCAATCTAACTCGTTAATTTGATGAGGTTAAGTTAACCTATACTTAACCAATCTAACGTGAAAACATGATAAGGCTAAGTCACGAATCACTTGAATATGCTTGACCGATTTGACTCGGTAATTTGACAAGGTCAAGTTAATTTATATAATTAACCAATCTAAAATGATAATTAGACGAGGTTAAGTTATGGATTGCTTAATATACTTAGCCAACTTGACACATGGTTTGTAGGGTTAAGTCTTGGACTTGGATACTTAGCCAATTTTGACATGGTTCGTAGACGGGCTAAGTTATGAACTTAAGTGACACTTAACCCATTAGATAAACCCTAATTCGAAGGATTAGGTAAATAACCATAGTTAACAAGGATTATGGAAATAAGGCTAAGTGGTAAACCTTAGTTAAGGGAAACTAAGTAATAATCCTTAGTCAAGGAAATTTGGACCATTTCTTAGATAGATTAGTAACCCGATACGTTTAATTATGCGTGTAGGAGCAGGGTATCTGATTTAGATAAAGGCTCCAACGAACTGGGTAACGAAGTAGCGGCTTCGGGGAACGTGAGGATATTCTTGGGATCCCTCTGTGAGCTGCCAGGTCATTATACTAGGCTCATGAGAGGTTGAGGTCTGCGGTAGAAGAACCAAGAATACGCCTTGGTTGCTATGCGAGCGACCTAAAGACTGGGGTGGATAGCAGTGAGTCGGCGAATACATAAGGTGCCCGAGATAGCAAGTTCGTCGATCATCTACCATCTTGAGTCAAGCGTGTACGTACGGAAAGGCAGGGAACACCCAACAGACCATGATTTGCTATCTAATTATGGGTGAGGTAGGCCGTAGGATGTGGGCTGACCGGAGTGTAGTTCTCATGCAAGATCTTCTCTTGTGTTGCCTTTCGCTAGTTGAGGGAGGGGTCTCGTGGGACCATAGCCACGTGTAGAAAAGCAGACCTTAGCATCTGCATCGGCAGATAAATCTAAAGCTCCCGACCGAGTCCTGTATGTCTTGTTTTGCCCTGTGACAGGACTCGGATGGCACGATGTGATACATGTGCATACAGTTATAGAAAAACGATTCACGATGAATGCGTGGGAAAAAGGGCGTGGTTGAGGGTTAGCGTAATACCTAGTGGCCTAGGTGGTTTAACCCAAACCGAGATACGAAAGCGTGCAATAGGTAAGCGTAATCCCTAGTGGTGCTAGGTGGCGTAAGTCCTAGTAGTTCAAACGATGATTCATATGGAAGAGCCTAGCTAGAACAAGGGTGACAGTCCAAACAATTTCAAGGATAATACGACATGAGGAAGCCCGTACGAGGTACGGCAAAGGACTGAACTTATATACATGGAAAGAAACATATGATTTGAGTAACCTATATATGCGATATTAGGTTGACATGGAGCATTACACGACTTTGAGCACGAGACATTCATGGTTAACACATGACGCGGGTAGGGATACTAGTGCGAGAGGTGCAGAGCAAATATACATGTTAGAACTAGGAAGAATATACACAATAGATACCGTGGGATGTTAGACGGGGTAGATACCTTGGGATAATGCACTCGATAGAAATCTGACGATGTGATACCTTGACTTATCATAACATCGTAGTTTATCATGATACCTTATTTACCTTGCCGCAGTAGTTCAACCGGCTACCCTGGTTTATCTATCTTGTAGTTATCCTTATGTTTACTTTCAGTTTATGCATGTCATGTTACCTTTACCTGTTTTTATACTGGAAGTAGATAGGACTTACTCAGTCTTTTTGACTGACCCGTTTTGTTTCGCCTCTTTTCTTCCGTTCCCCCCCCCCCCAAGGTTTCAGGGAGGAAACAATGCTGGTTAGTTCGGACTTCTTCTGCTTGAAGGTCATCATGGATGGCTTGGACTTCTCTTGGCTATGGCTACTTTACTGTTTTACTTGGGGAATAATTTATTAAAAAGTCTTTATGCTTCTTTACTATTGCAAGACAGGTTTTGATGTACTCTGATGTAAAAGGCTTTAGACCTTATTTATTCATGTTATGAAAGTTTGATTGTACTTCCGCTATTTATATATGTTCTGTCTTGTGATGTTTCTGTGCATGTTTACCAATAATGCCCCTCTAAAGCTAGTGCATTCCTTTGCGAGTGACCCTAGCGGAGGCGGGGTGTTACAGAGTTAAGCAAATTCAGAAACTGACTGGAGAGGGTAAGTTGAACGGTTTTCTAAATGACGATCTGATGTTGGTTTCGACCTTCCGAATTGATACTTAGAGAATTGTTCTCATACTAGTTACAGTTAGGGACTGATAGTTGCGAAATAATAGTGATGTGAAAATAAGCTATGGAAATGTTTTCCAATGATTAATAACATATATTTTCTGAATATATGAAATAAGGAAATATGAACATATGATGATTGATCGATCGAATTTCCATTTGGAAATAAGATCGTTGTTTGTACACCGACATGTTTTCATTTGATAGTTGAATCACAGACTATCAAAGTTTTTACCATTTTAACGTTGTTAATATGGAGAGACCGGTTGGATTATTATCCAAAGAACCACTCTGTATTGGCATAAGCGTTGCGAGCAATATCTGCCAAAGATAAATTGAAGACGGAGTAAAGTGCAAGGGCTGTTGTATAAGTCTTAGATAACAGTGACTAAGATGGATATACTGAATAGTGCCTCAGGTTTGTCCAGTCCCAGGACAACGTATATGGAAGAAGGTCTAAAAAAGTATATCCAATGGATCGCGTAAGTTGATCTGTTCAAACGTATTCACGTTTGGTGGCGGAGGAATTCGTTTCTCTTAGCTATATACCCGTGTTATTTTTGGATAAGTCAATTTGTGATTTGGCGGGTATGGCGATGTGGCATTCAAAGTGAATAGTGATCAGATGTTCTGAAGATAGACGTAGCTTCTAGCCTCACACCGGGAAGTAACAAAAGTTGGGCTAGGCAGCATGGCTAGTTGGGTCATCCCCAAGCAGGGTGTATTGTCACCGATCTAGGGAATATTCATATTTATACTTCTTTTTGATTCTGTATCTTCGGATGACGGTTTGATGGCCTATAACCGTGGTGGCAATATATTCGCGACACTCAAGCTAAATGAGTGAGCGGTCATGTGTGGCCGGGTTGCAAGTCGTTCTTGTTGAACCCTCAGTGTATCACCTCTAGAGTACACTATTCAGAAGGTGCTCCCATACCTTGTCTGTTGGAATCCATTCTCCGATAAGTGCCCTGCGGTTTATGATTTTATACTATGTATGTAGAACGTGAGATGCAAGCGTTTCTGCTAGATTGATACCTATTTGTACTTAGACATTATTATAATATCACAATGATATTGCTTGTCAAAGTTGTTCAGATACTCATAAGGAAAAACCCGTTCCGTATTCACGGCGTGGTCTTATGACATACCCTATACCTGTTTTAAACTATTTTACTCATACCAGTCCCATGACTGACCCGCAGTTTACTTTGTTGTTTTCCCTAAACTCTTGGGTGCCTAAATTTGTATGGGCAGTCAAGTAGTCGGGATTTACAGATATGCTTGGAGAGCTTGGAGCAGGAGGCTGCAAGATTCTATAGCTATAGTTATTTCCGCTGTGTTGTAAGTGTTGTACTCTGATAAGTGCTATTGTACATATATAACTGTTTACTTCAAAGCTATGTTATATATTATATGTTATTCGTTCCGCTATGAGATTCGTGTTACTCTGATGATTCTGATGTTCTTCTTCTTCTTCTTCTATTCTATTAGTTCTATCTTTTCTTTCTCACCTTCTAAATTCTTTCACTAACGTCTCGGAATTTCCGACTCTCGAGGAGTCGGAAATTTCCAGCCGTTACAATTCCCTCCACGGACTAGATATTAGCATGCCTAAAGGGGTAACAACCCGAACGCTTATCAATAGGCTCTCAACGTTTGTGTCGCTAAACTCAAAAGTAGAAGTTTCGATGGGGACAATGTCCAAGCTCGATAACTGATGCTCATCCACCATCGACGCGGTAGTCTCAAAGGTCATTGCTGGAGAAGTTGGTTGGGAACGTTCTCCTAACATTGCCCCTCCTACGGAGACGTAATGAGAGTAGGCTTCAACTCATCTCCTTCGGTGAATTCCTCCTCATTGTTGCCATACTGACCACCAACTTTCCCCTGAGCTCCTGCAAACTCCTTTATAACCGAGGGCATGACAAGATGCACGACAGGGTACAATTCCATCTGTGGACCCGTAGGACCACTCCTCCCTCAGATTTTTCCTCTTTTTCCTCTTCTTCATCGTCATCCTTAAAACCCATGAACAACCCTTGGGAAGTAAGCCCGATAAATGGAGGAGAAGGTCCTACAGTAGAGTCTAGGCATTACAATAAGCATTTGGTACATTCCTCATTTCCAAGACTTGCTCAGAGTAGACACTTCCCACAAAATATGGTGGATACCTACCACGCAAATTTCAAGTTAATTCAAAGCTTATGACTTGACTAACTTGAAGAACAACATAAGTTTTAGAACACTTATAACCCACGAGCTATTTCCTCATAAATCCTATAGGGCATCAGACGAAGTACTAGTTAAACTTGAAGTATCTAAGCTTGTTCTGTGCCCCTAGGATAATGTGACTGTTGGCTTGCACCTCAAAGAAGATAAGGGATGGTGTAGTAAATCTTCTCTTCATAGAGTAAATGAATCAAATGTCTTCCCCAATCAGTTCAATGCCCAACTACTTAATGAGTATGATGTAAGTGCCAAGAAAAAAGTCATATGGATTCGGATGAAGCTACGTCAACGCTAAATGGAAGAAGGGAGGAATATCTAGATATATAGGTACGAAGGAGGCACGCATCGGATAGGGAGTGTGTGAACCCAATCGTCCTTCCCGGGAACCAGAACATCATCTCAGGATATTGTAACAACCCATCTGGAATAGGCCTAAATATTGACCTAGAAAAGACTTATCGGAACTAAGAGCCACTCTAAATGGATCACTGATTTCGATAAGAAATTGCTAAAATAGATATACAAAGCAATCTGAACAAAAATCATAGTCTCACATGGAGGAAGGGATAAAATATAATAGCATAAAAAAGATATAACATTATTAGAAACCACAAATTATGATATAATATGTCCCATAGATTATAACAGGTACATCATTCATTATCCCAGGTACGTAGCAACAATAATAATACGACTACTAACGCAATAATTAAATCTTCGAGTGGCTCCTCCTCAAAGCAATCGTTCCTTATCCTCAGTCAACATTCTCACCTAATTACCCGTTAATAATAAAAGCAGGGAGGTCAAAACATAATGTTTCGGTGAATGAAATACAAATAAGTTTAGAAATAACAATTTCCTATATTTGGTAGTATAAATTTTTCATGTCATGTCTACAGAACTAACATCCACAAAATCAAACATATAAGGCGGACACCCTAATAGTCACTTAAGGCCTATATGTAAATTTAAGGGTGGGCATGCTTACAGTCACTTAACACCGCACAAGGTAATTTTAAGGCAGGACATTCTTACGATCACTTAATAACCCACGAGGCGAGCTATTCTTTGTAACACACCATAATTTTAACAACACTAAAAGAGGATAAATTAAATAATAATTAATTTAATATTCAGAATTAAGGGAAACGGACAACGACATTACCTCCGTCTCGAAATTCTAGTCAAGATGACATTTGGTTTGCATAAAATAAACATAATATGAAGAAGTTATGAAGGTTTGAAGTTTGTGCACGCGCAAGATAGCTATATATATATATAGTGTCTAAAGAATTATATTTCAGTTCAAAATTCGAAAAATCCATTGATGGCAAAGTTCGCGCCCCAGGGGTGTCGACCCCATAAGGGGGGTCGACCCCGGTGTCGACCCCATAAAGGGGGGTCGACCCCCCTAGGGCTGAGGTGGCAGTTGGTTTCTGGAGACTGGCAGTTGTATATAGAGGTTCATTTCTCTTGTTTTCTTCATTGAGAATCCATGGAGGCCAAACTCCGCCGGTGACTGAACTGAACCAAATTAGCTTCTACAACAATCAACTAAAGCAAAAAAATTAGAGATTTAAGTGTAGCTCTGCATCTTAATAAGCTTCTCTTCTAGTTCTCTCTTCTTATTCCAAACATGTGAGTACTAGGTTATGTTAGATTTGAATGATTAAAAGTAAAACGTGATAGTTATGTGATTTGGATCTGTCTAAAATCATGAATCTATGTTTTTCTGATCTCAAAATTTAATATGCTAGATCTATTTTTATAGATGTAATTCACTTGTGGATAGTTTATCATGTCACCTTTGTGGATCTGAACCTTTACCTAGAATTGTGGTTAACCTGTATCAATCATTACTTGGACAGTTAAATTCTTGTTTAGTTCTAGATCATCTTGTTGTAATTGGACATATGAATTCCTATTTAGATCCATTCATGCTTCTTATGTTAGATCTAATTTTATCATCATGTTTGCTCACTAGATCTATTTTTATGTCCACCTTATTATTATGCCAATTACATGTTTATGCCAATATCCATATATGTTTGTGTCAGTTATGTTTGAATAATCACTATTGTCATCTTCCCATCACCTTTCTCTTTTATTGATCATGACGAGGCTACTTTCTAGCCTAAGGCATGCCGCCAAAATTATGCGAATGTGTTAGTTAGGGAACGGGGTAAATATTAGAATTGGCATAACTTGGATAATGAATATGAATATGGACATATAATTCACTATGAATATAATTGGGGAAAAAGGGGCATGAAACCTATAACCTATAATGACACAGGTAAAAATTGGATAAGAATGAAATGCCTAGGATTACAACTAGAAATGATAATTGCACTTATGACACGAGGTTAGGTTGCATCAGTGGTGGAAGTCTGCCCGGACCCGACCGGCATATCCAGCAACCACTAATGTTGTACCTAATGTGAGAGGTCTAAGTGCGCAAATACGAGACAGACTAAGACATGAGGTTAGGCCCAACTTGTGGAATAATTCTGCCCGGACCTGACCGGCATATCCAACATCCATAAGCCGTAGGCCTAATGTGGGAGGTCTAGCCCAATATAAACGATAAATGGATATGGTAATGAATTGAAATAGTTAAACTAGTTCAGTCCATAGGGATTGTGTGAATATAAATAGGGGTTAAGTAAAACTTGGTCGAACAACCGAAGGGTTAAGTTAGTATATCTAGGTTGGGTGGTAATATTTGATATAGGCCCACAAGACTTAACTGATTGGGGGTTATGTGTTAAAGACACCTATAGGTAAGCATAACCGGTAGAATGATTGGGGTTGTATAATTAAAGACACTTTTTAGGGTAAATATAACATGTGGAAAACCTAGTGGGGGATATAGGACAAAGGGGAGAGCTTGTATCATATTGTGTGGGACCCGTTTTAGTTAGTAACCCAGAGTATGTATCATGTAGAGTACTCCAAACTAGGTCGGAGGAGGGGCACGCTTACTGAACTAATTGCAAGAGATCCAACATGGAGTTCAGTGTGGGCGGTGCAAACCGACCAGGCCTTGTGCGTGCATGGATCGGGCAAAGGGGGATAAGATGACCATGACACCTGTAGATATAGGGCTGTGCATATCAGCGGAGGTTTGCCACTTTAGCATGTGATACATCCTACTGTGGGGCCGGCACAGAGTATCTATGCGGATTAGGGAGTCGATCGATTAGGGTAGTAAGTTAGGGTACATTTGGACATTTTCATAGGTCTACCACCTTATAGTGGAAGGGATCATCTCATTTTGGATATACTAGTAGCAGTGTAGAGTAATCATTAGAAGCGTATACTCCCTATCCTGTTTACCTTGTCATAACTACCTTCATGTAGTTATCTCTCGTATCCACTTTATATGCCTGTCATGCTACTTTTATTTATTTACTTACTAAAAGTAACTGGACTTGCCAGACTTTATGTCTGACCCTTTTTGTTTCCTCTTCTTTCTTTCATCCCCCCAAGTTCTCCAGGCGGGAATATTCAGGCTTGACTGTGATTCTGCTTACTTTTGCTGGAGCTGCTAGACGTATGGCTCAAGCTCCTATCCTTGTTACCATGGCTATATTTTGTTTTGGGAATTTTATTTCTTTTATGTACTCTGATAATTTTGAAGTACAAAACAGTAGCTTTTATGTGTAATGGGCTTTTGTATTTCAGACATGTGAAAATTTTGGACCGTGGTATTTTATTATAAAAAAAGTTTTTATTTCCATTGTTATTTTATATCTGACTTGTAATATTTTGTGTCTGTTTACCTACAACGCTTCACGGAACTTAATGCATTCCCTTAGTGAGTGACATTGACATACGTGGGGTGTCACACTTGGTATCGGGGATGAAGGTTACTAGATGAGATAACAAAAATTGAAAGTTATTTTCAAAAAGGTTTTAAAAGAAAGCATTTTCAAAAAGAAAATTATGTTTTGAAAAACGTTCCCTAAAAAACCATAAGTAATATCTTTCGATCCTTTGTCTGAATCTCTTTCTTTTTCTTTTCAGCATGTCCGGGGAACCCAACATTCTAGAGGGCGTTATGATGCCAGGTTGGTTCCGTAGGTATCTAGAGGCCATGACGCCTGCCGAAGGCCAAGGAAACGTTTCTGCCCCAGCTGCACCCGTTGTTCCTCCTCCTCCTCCGCCTGCAGATAACTTCTCTAAGATCTGCGAGCACTTTCGTGCTACGGGAGGGAAGCCATTCCATGGAACTGAGGCATTTGTAGAGGCAAGGAACTGGCTTAAGGAGACTGGGTACTTGTTTGAAAATTTTGAAGTAGAGGATCGAAGGAAGATTTTAGTTAGTTGCTCGGCTACTGAAGGATGAAGCTTCATTTTGGTGGGAGGTAACCCAAGCAATTCATCCAGTGGAAACTTGGGATGACTTTAGACAGAGGTTCAAAATGTAATTTCTTTCCCAAGCTGAGAAAAGCAAGCAGATGGATATGTTGTTAGCACTCAAACAAGGAAACTTGACTTTAAAGAGTATGTGAACAAATTCACTAGCTGGCAAGATTTGGACTGGAATTGGTGGATACTCCGCATAAGAAATCTTTACGGTTTGCTGAAGGGCTGAATGAACCCACTTCATGGGATAGCTACGTCCCATATTCCAATCGGGGCAACCTTTGAAAGGCTTGTTGATATGGCCTTTATGCATGAGGAAGATAAGGGATAAAAGAAAGTGGTCTAAGCTGAGGAAAGAACCAAGAAGATATAGCCCATGAAAGGACAACAACAGCAACAGAGGAAAGGTGGAAAGAATGACAAGGCAAAGGATAAGAGAAAATGTCACAGTTGTGGACGAGAGGGTCACTTGATGAAAGATTGCAAAAGAAGGAAATAATCTTGCTTCAACTGTGGAGAGGTCGGACACTTTGCTAAGGAGTACCCAAAGAAACAGGAACAAGGTCAGATGGAAGGAACTTCTGGAGGAGAGGTGCATGCTCTCACGATCAGTGCCCCTGATAAAGGTAGAAAAATTTCTGTAGAAGGATTAATTTCTCTTCCAAATCATCCTATTAGAACACTTTTTGATTCTGACACTTCATATTCATTTATATCTAGTTCTGTGGTTGAAACTTTGCACTTAATTACTACTATGGTAGTGGATCCTGTAGTTGTCTCAAACCCCATTGGTGGTTTAGCTCATTTATCTATGATTTGTTGGGGCTTGAGAATTTCTTAGTTAGACGTCGAATTTGAATGTGACGCATATATGCTCGGGTTCATGGGCTATGGGTTGATTCTAGGGATGGATTGGTAAACCACTTATGGTGCCATTCTAGATTGTGAAAGGAGGGTCGTTAGACTTCTGACTTGCCATGGGAGGACCCTTGAGATTTCTTATGACCGACAAGGATCTATTATGCTTAGCTTCCTAGAGTCTCTTGATGCATCCATAGATGATTTGCAATTTGTTCTAGTAGTCTGAGATTATTCTGATGTTTCTGAGGAGGTTCGGGCCTTACCTTTGAGGCGAGATATTGATTTTTGTATATATCTGGTGGACAACGCAAAGCCAGTTGCATTACTAGTGCACCATATGGCTCCAAAGGAAAGGAGGGAGTTGAGTAAGCAAATAGGGGAGCTACTTGAGACGAAGCATATCTGAATGGGGTGCTCCAATTGTATTCGCAACTAAGGCGGATGGTTCGCTTCGTTTGTGTGTGGAATACAGAGAGTTGAACAAACTCATAAAGAAGAATAGGCACCCCCTTCCGAGGATAGACGACTTGTTTGACCAGCTTGTTGATGCCTCGGTATTCTCTCAATTAGACTTGGCTACGGGGTTTCACCAGTTGAGGGTAGCTGAGGACCGTATAGACAAAACTACTTTTAGAACTCCGAATGGTTTCTTTGAATGGCTAGTTATGCCTTTTGGGTTGACGAATGCACCAACCTATTTTGTCGATCCAATGAGTAGTGTGTTTCTAAATAAATTTTCCGTAGTTGTTGTTGATGATATCTTGATCTTCTCCAAAAATGAAGAGGAACATGACCAACATTTGAGAGAAGTTTTGAAAACTCTCCGTGAGCATCAGCTTAAGGAAAATTCTCCAAATGCCATTTTTGGAGAAAAGAGGTGAGATTCTTATGGCATGTAGTCTCCAAAGAAGGAATAGTTATAGATTCCGCAAAGGTAGTTGCAGTGCAAGATTGAAAAATTCAGAAAATGCAACGGTGGTGAGAAGCTTTCATGGATTGGCAGGCTATTATAGGAAGTTCATTAAGGACTTCGCAAAGATATCAGCCCCTCTCACCAGGCTGACGAAGAAGAACTTGGCATTTTCATGGGATATAGATTGTGAGTTGCTTTCCAATGTTTGAAGAGGGCTCTAACAACAGCCCTAGCCCTGACGTTTCCCGATGGGGGCAAAGTGTTTACGGTTTACACTGATGCATATGGTACAGGGCTTGGTGCAGTTCTGATGCAAGAAGGAAAAGTAGTGTGCTATGCGGGTAGACAGTTGAGAGTTCATGAGAAGAACTACCCCACCCATGATTTAGATCTAGCCGCCATAGTATTCGCGCTAAAGACGTGGTGTCATTACTTACTTAGAGAGAAGTTCGAGTTATACACCGATCATAAGTCTCTCAAGTACTTGTTCTCGCAGAAGGATCTAAATTTAAGGAAACAACATTGGATGGAGTTTCTAGCTTCTTATGATTTTGAAATCGCTTATACCCCCGGCAAGGGTAATGTGGTGGCCGACGCACTAAGTAAGCAAATGATGGTCTTAAGTCCTCTGTTTGTGGAGAGGAAGAGCTTGTAGTTCATATCAACTTTTGACTTTAGACCCTCCATCGAGATTTTGCCTGAATTGTTTGCATCGCTAGAGATACGACCAACTCTTATGGATCAGATAGGAGCTTCGCAGCAAGGTGACCCACAGATTTTAGACACCATGGATAAGATCAGAAAAGGGGAGACTTCTAGTCACCTCAGCAGATATTCCATAGAAGAGAAGGGGTAGTTGCGACAAGATGGAAGGCTTTGTGTTCCTCAAACTGGAAAGGCAGTCCTAGAAGAATCCCACCATTCTAAGATGACTATTCATCTAGGTGGCAGTAAGATGTACAAAGACATGAAGAGGGTTTTCTTTTGGTCCGGGATAAAGAAAGATGTGGCAGAATTTGTTTCTCAATGTTTAGTTTGCCAGCAAGTTAAAGCTGAACAAAAGAAGCCCGGTGGTTTACTTCAACCTTTGGAGGTTCCACAATGGAAATGGGAGATCATCTCCATGGACTTCGTAGATGGTTTGCCTAGATCAAAGAAAGGCAACACCAATATGTGGGTTGTGGTGGATAGACTGACTAAGAGCGCTCATTTCATTCCAGTAAAGAGTAAGAGGACGACATCATGGTTGGCAGCAATTTATGTTCGTAGATTTTCCGTCTTCGTCGAGTACCTTCCAACATCGTAAGCGATCGTGATCCCATCTTTACCAGTGAATTTTGGAGGAGCTTGCAAGAAGCATTAGGTACACAGTTGTGTTTGAGCAGTGCTTATCATCCTCAAACCGATGGACAGACGGAGAGGGTGAATAGAATTCTAGAGGATCTTTTAAGGCTGTGTATCCTAGACTTTGGAGGGACTTTGGAAGAGCACCTTCCTTTAGTTGAGTTTGCCTATGACAACAGTTATCAAGCTAGCATCGGCATGGCATCCTTCAAAGCATTGTACGGATGACCCTGTAGATCACCAACTTGTTGGTGGGAATCTATAGAAAGATTATTAATTGACCAGATATAGTTAGAGAAACGTCCGAGAAAATTGACCTATTTGACAACGGATGAAGACAGCTCAGGATAGGCAGATATCCTATGCAGAAAAGAGAAGGACTGACATCGAATTTGAAATGGGAGACTTAGTTTTCATTAAAGTATCACGTTTGAGAAATGTGGTTTGCTTCAGATCTATAGGAAAGTGGGCACCCAGATTTGTACAACCATTTCCCATAACCGAAAGGATCGGCCAAATGGCCCATGGAGTAAAGCTCCCAGAAAATCTATCTGGTGTTCATGATGTTTTCCACGTTTCTCATCTGCGGAAGTGCTTTCATGACACCGCGGAAGTTGTTAACCAAGTATATTAGAGGAGGTAGAAGTGGAACAGGAGGCGACAGTCAGACGAGTCCCTACCCATATTCTTGGATCAGAAGTTAGGAAGCTACGCAATAAAGAAATCAAGCTAATAAAGGTCCAGTGGGGAGATAACCCAGAGGAAGCGGCTTGGGAGACCGAAGACAAGGTTCGTGCTTTGCACCTTTTCCTTTTCGAGGGTATGTTCTTAGCTCCTTTTCCAATGTTTTATCTATGCTTTCCTCTATCATTTGAGTATGTCATATCAAATAGTATTCTCGACCTTTAGATAGGAATCTTATGGATGTAAACATGTGTTTGAGACATATTATGTTAGATGGATGCAAGTGGATGCAAGCGTTTGCTAGAGGTTGCCTGTGGATGCATAGACACACACATTAGGCACTAGATTGACTCAATCACTCTCGTGCTGCATATGGATGTGTGTGCATTTTTCTTTTCTTTAATGGATGGAAATGGATGTATTATCAAATGGATGTTGCATTTGGACGAATGAGTGTGCACACATATAGAACTTACATATTATAATAGGATTATTTGCATACATACATATTGGATTCATGTCACTAACATACATTGCATTAAGGAGGTCGACTGAATCAGTAGACCAAGCATAAGAAGTCTTTAAGGACAATGGATGCTTGTGATTGATGGATGAGTAGATGGGTGATGGATGGTAAAATATACATTTCTCTCAACTTAGAGATTTTGGGACGAAATACTTTAAGTAGGAGGAATGTAACACCCCATAATTTTGACAACACTAGAAGAGGATAAATTAAATAATAATTAATTTAATATTCAGAATTAAGGGAAACGGACTACGCCATTGCATCCGTCTCGAAATTCTGGTCAAAATAGACATTTGGTTTACGTAAAACGGACACCGTATGAAGAAGTTATGAAGGTTTGGAGTTTGTATACACGCAAGATAGTTATATATATATATATATATATATATATATATATATATATATATATATATATATATAGGGTCCAGAAAATCAGATTTCAGTTCAAAATTCGAAAAATCCGTTGGTGGCAAAGTTCCCGCTCCAGGGGTGTTAACCTCATAAGGAGGGGTCGACCCCTTAACAGGGGGTCGACCACATAAAGGGAGGATCGACCCCACTAAGGCTGAGGTGGTAGTTGGTTTCTGGAGGCTGGCAGCTATATATAGAGGTCCATTTCTCTTGTTTCTTCATTGAGAATCCATAGAGGCCAAACTCTGTCGGTGACTGAACTGAACCGAATTGTCTTCTACAACCATCAACTAAAGCAAAACAATTAGAGATTTATGTGTAGATCCGCATCTCAATAAGCTTCTCTTCTATTTCTCTCTTCTTAATCCAAACACTGTGAGTTCTAGGTTACTTTTAGATTTAAATGATTAAAAGTAAAATGTGGTAGTTATGTGATTTGGATCTGTCTAAAATCCTGAATCTATGTTATTCTTGGATCTCAAAATTTAATATGCTAGATCTATTTTTATAGAATTAATTCAGTTATGGATAGTTTATCATTTCACCTTTGTGGATCTGAACCATAACCTAGAATTTTGGTTAACCTCGATCAATCATTACTTGAACAGTTAAATTCTTGTTTAGTTCTAGATCATCTTGTTGTAATTGGACATATGAATTCCTATTTAGATCCAATTATGCTTCTCATGTTAGATCTAGTTTTATCATCACCTTTGCTCACTAGATCTGTTTTTTATGTCCACCTTATTATTATTATTATTATTATTATGCCAATCACATGTCTACGCCAATATCTATATATGTTTATGCCTGTTATGTTAGAATAATCACTATTGTCGTCTTCCCATCACCTTTCCCTTTTATTGATCATGACTAGGCTATTTTCTAGCCTAAGGCATGCCACCAAAATTATGCGAATGCATTAGTTAGGGAGCAAGGGAAAATATTAGAATTGGCATAATTTGGTTAATGAATACGAATATGGACATATAATTCACAATGAATATAACTGGGGAATAAACCTCATGAAACCTATAACAATGACATAGGTAAAATTGGATAAGAATGAAATGCCTAGGATTACAACTAAAAATTGTAATTGCACTTATGACATGAGGTTAGGTTGCATTAGTGGTGGAAGTACACGACCGACATATTTAGCAACCACTAATATTGAACCTAATGTGAGAGGTCTAAGTGTGAAAATAGGAGAAGTGCTAAGACACAAGGTTAGGCCCAACTTGTGGAATAAATCTTCCCAGACCCGACCGGCATATCCAGCATCCACAAGCTGTAGGCCTAATGTGGGAGGTCTAGCCCAATATAAACCATAAATGGACATGGTAATGAACTGAAATACTTAACGTAGTTGAATCCATAGGGATTGTGTGAATATAAATAGGGGTACGTAAAACTTGGTCGAACAATGGAAGGGTTAAGTTAGTATATCTGGGTTGGGTGCGTAATATTTGATATAGGCCCACGAGACTTAACTGATTGGGGGTTATGTATTAAAGACACCTATAGGTAAGCATAACCGGTAGAAAGATTGGGGTTATATAATTAAAGACACCTTTTAGGGTAAACATAACTGGTGGAAAACCTAGTGGGGGATACAAGACAAATGGGAGAACTTGTATCATATTGTGTGGGACCCGTTTCAGTTAGTAACCTGGAGTAGGTTTCAAGTAGAGTAATCTGAACTAGGTCGACATGCTTACTGAACTGATTGTAAGAGATCCAAACGTGGAGTTCGGTGTGGGTGACGCAAACCTACCGGTCCTTGTGCATGCATTGGTCGGGCTGAGGGGGATAAGACAACCGTGACACCCGTAGATATGGGTCTGTGCATATCAGCGGAGGGTTGCCACTTTAGGACGTGACACATCCTACTGTGGGGCCAACACAGAATATCTACGTGGATTAGGGAGCCGATCGATTAGGGTAGTAAGTTAGGGTACATTTTGACATATGCCTAAGTCTACCACCATATAGTGGAAGGGATCATCTCATTCTAGATATACTAGTAGCTGTGCAGAGTAATCATTAGAAGCGTATACACCCTATCCTGTTTACCTTGTCATACCTACCTTTATGTAGTTATCTCTCCTATCCACTTTATATGCCTGTCATGCTACTTTTATTTATTTACTTGCAAAAAGTAACTGGACTCGCCATACTTTATGTCTGACCCTTTTTGTTTCCTCTTCTTTCTTTTGTCCCCCCCCCCTCCCCCGCTCGTTCTCAGGGTGGGAATATTCAGGCTTGGCCGTGATTCTGCTTACTTTTGCTGGAGCTGCTAGACATATGGCTCAAGCTCCTATCCTTGCTGCTATGGCTATATTTTGTTTGGGGAATTTTATTTCTTTTATGTACTCTGATAATTTTAATGTACAAGACAGTACCTTTTATGTTGTAATGGGCTTTTGTTTTTCAGACATATGATGTTTTTGGACCATGGTATTTTATGATAAATAAAGTTTTTATTTCCGCTGTTATTTTATATCTGTCTTGTAATATTCTGTGTCTGTTTACCTACAACGCTTCACGGAACTTAATGCATTCCCTTAGTGAGTGACATTAACGGACGTGGGATGTCACACTCTTAGTCACTTAAGGCCATTTACTAATTTATTTAGGGTGGATATTCCTACAGTCACGTAATACGCTATGGAGGACCCTAGCCACACAAGACCTCGTCTCTAATGTCAATGTCATAAATAATTCTTCTTGTAGGTCGAGAAATAGTAACAACCACTTATTACCAGGTTTGGGTCAGGAAATCAAATTCATTTTAAGATAACCACCAATGGACCCATATGTTACTATCTAGCTTCCCCTACAGGTGAACTCCTGGCTACTTAATACTTCCCTAATACGGTGCTTTCTTTAGGCCATATATGTAATCTTTCCCTATACCAGCTCTCACTATCCCCTAAATAAGAAGCTGACATTACTTGGAGAACTACCCAACTTATGTTTTTGTCTATTAAATCCGTTTAATACTTTATACGAGAAAGGCACACCCAACATCCACATAAATCCTCGAGTGGCGGGTCCCGTGAGTTGGGTCCTGAACCAAGGAGTGAACCTTAGGAACGAACCTAGAGCTAACTACTTAATACCTAACAAGAGGTAGCTCAGCCTCTAGATACCCTTTTTTCAATGGCAGGTCTACTTCACACAATACACACACACACACACACACACACACACACACACACACACACACACACATATATATATATATATATACACACACACACTAGACATCTCACATTAGAACGACCACTTGTAGATGTTGGATTTCTCTGGTGGTTCCGAATAGGCTTCTACTAGGAGTAGGGCCTGACCTCGTATCATAATTATAATGGCCCATAGCACTTAGACACCTGACATTAACTGGGCTTACTCGTAGATGCTGGATATGACGGTCGGTTCTAGGCTGGTTTCTACTACAAGTAATGGTTAACCTCGTGTCTATGTGTCATTAATATATCTAAAGCATTAACACACAACCATACAAATTCCTATGGGGACATTTGAATTCAAATTCCTAAATCGTACTTATTGCACACATAATATGTATTTATATTGTGTTGTTTACACTATATGAGTATACATATATATATATATATATGCATGAAATAAGTGAATGATATCAGCGTCCTGACCATGATTGAATGTCAATCCCTGTTTTAAATTAAAGGTGTACAAGTTATTTCCTGTAACAACCCGTATTTTTATAACATGTAATAACCATAAATCGAGGCAGAATCAATTTTTAAAATAAGAATAAAGGGAAACGGGTTACGCCATTGCGTTCAACTCAAAATTCTGCTTGTAAACGAGTCCGAGATTTCGAAAATCGGTGTCCTATGACCAAGTTATGACCTTTCAAAGTTTTCAGAAGTTTTCAAGTTCAAAACAGCT
This sequence comes from Allium sativum, assembly GCA_030737875.1. Classification (NCBI taxonomy): domain Eukaryota; kingdom Viridiplantae; phylum Streptophyta; class Magnoliopsida; order Asparagales; family Amaryllidaceae; genus Allium; species Allium sativum. Next base: position 991,451,709 of record CM060910.1, on the reverse strand, counting down.
CAATTCGAATTCAAAATTAGAAATTCAAACCTCAGAATCGACTGGGCGGGAAATTTCCCGCCCAGGACTAGGTCGACCTGGGGGTCGACTATGTAGTCGACCTGCCCAGGACCAGGTCGACCATAGTTTCGACCTGGGGGTCGACCTGGTGGCCAAGTCCACGTTTGAAGCTGGATTCACTCTGATGTTTCTGGCCTCATTTCTGTCTACATTCATTGACCTGACCCTATATATACAACCCCTCACACTAGTCTCTCTACACAAAATTCTTTCTGACCTTATGCTGCTCTAATTCTGGTTGAAAAGTTAGAGAAAGGGACTACTTCTTCTACGTCGAAACTACGTTGCTGATTTTGGGATTTCTGTTAGGACTTGACTACGCATATAAAGATTCAACATCGACTCTCCTTTTCTAATTCTCGAACCACGATCTGTAAGCCCCATTTATTTTTATATTTAAATTGTAAATGTAATATGAATATGTTGTAAATTGAAATTGGACCTATGTATGATGACTGTTTTACATCCATTCTTGTTCGTCTTGGATCTTGACTCTTGGATATTACTATGACATTGATTTGGGGCCTATTCATGTTGTAAATCAAAAAGAGAAACCCCTCATATTATCATGTTGAATCTGCTATTAATCACAAGTTTATGACTATCACCTTATGTCAATCGTTACCATGACTATACTATCACCTTATGACAATTGTTATCCTGACCAATACCTTATTTTGCTAGATTTGGAATCTTTATGTTTGAGGCCAATATTCCATATGCCAGTAATGTTATAATCATTTATCTCAAGTCATACCGTGCTATGCTAGTAATCACTTTTGCCACCTTATACCCGTCCCTTTTTATGTTATTCCCTAATTAGATTTATTTGTATCAATTCGAGCTTATGTACGATGGGAATACGATTTGGGTAGATTAGGTAAATCATAAATTGACTTTGAACATGAACGTTATTATAACTTGAACCTGGATATGGACATGAACTTGACACGACTTGACATGAAACATGACATGGAAACTCGACATGAAAACTTGAACGTGGGCATGACAATTAGATAAACTTGAAATTGACCAACTCGAGGTTGGGTTGAGTTTGCAGTGTTAATCTGCCCGGAACCGCCCGACAAATCCAGTGACTGCAAACAATAGGATCCAATGTGGGTAGTTGGTCATATCGCACGAAAAACCCGAGGTTAGACTATGTTGTGGTGTAAATCTGCCCGGAACCGCCCGGTAAATCCAGTTGCCACAACAGTTAGTCTAATGTGAGAGGTTGGGGTGCACTAATGAATTAATGCCACAAGATAGGGTTAAGTCATGAACCACTTGAATATACTTAACCAACTTGACATGATGATTTGATAAGGTTAAGTCATGAACATCTTGAACACACTTAACCAACTTGATACATGATCTGGATAGGGTTAAGTCACGAATTTGAATGACAACACTTAACCCATTAGAAAACCTAGTTACGCGGTCCTTTTCAGCAGTAACCCACTTGGATGTATCACGATACCTTGGAACTAGGCAGGGTGGGGCACGATTACTGAGCTAATTGTAAGCGACCAGAACGACGGCTGGGTAGGTGCGCCATTGTAGGTTCAGGCGGACTATGGTCGTGCACGTAATCCGGAGTTGAAAAAGCAGGCATTGGGCACCCGTAGATTTACACTGTGCGTGCTTGATTCGTGTCGGTGGTTGGCACCATAGGGCTTGATACACCCTATGGTGGACCTAGCACAGGTAACTACATTTCAAGATAGGGCCATATGACATAGACACATGACGAGCTAGGACTTGTAGGGAGCCGATCGATTAGTAGATCGTACCGTAGGACCCCGTAATGGGTCACTTCATGATACTGGGGCAAGGGATCATTTCATGATTAATACTTGACATGGGTTAGAACATTAGTATAGTTGGTGCAGCGAACCTTGAATATGCGATGCTAGACTTGACTTATCTTGTTATCTTAATTATCCTACCAGTTCTGTTATCATCCTTATGTTTAATTCCAGTTTTCACATATCATGTTACCTTTACTAGTTTTCATACTGAAAGTCACTAGGGCTTACCAGTCTTTATGACTGACCCTTTTTCTTTCGCCTCTTTTTCTTTAGTTCCCCCCCCTAGGTTCTCAGGGAGGAAACACTAGCTCTTAGCTTGGATTTAGCTTGCTTTCTGACAGCTCATGTACGGTTTGGTCTTGAGCTATGCTATGGCTGCTTCTGCTATTTATGGGGAATAATTTACTTTTGTTATCTTAAGTTTATGCTTCTTTATTTGGAACTGGATGTAATGGAATAATTTGTACCTTGGATATATGGGGTTTTGACTCTTTTCTTGAAAGTAATAAAAGTTGGTTTTTAATTTCTACCGCTGCTTTATTTATGTTCTGCCTTTTGATATCTCTGTGTATGTTTACCTAGATAATACTCCACCAAAACTAGTGCATTCCCAGTGTGAGTGACCCTAGCGGAGGTGGGGTGTTAAATTTGGTATCAGAGCAGAAGGTTACCAGGCTGGGCAAAAGTTTTTAAAAAACCCTCTGAAACTATTTTCAAAACCATTTATAAAGAAGCATTTTTCAAGAGAAGATTTATGTTTAAAAAGGCTATTCCCCAAAAGCCATTAGCACTTCCCTTTGTTTCCTCGTTTGAATCTTTTTCTTTTCGTTTTTCAGCATGGCTGATCTTAACCTTCCTGAGGTAATACCCATGCCTGGATGGTTCCGAAGGTACTTAGAAGCCAGGGCCAACGACACGGGCACGACAGACATCCCTCCTCCTCCTCCCCAAGTGGCCGCGGTTCCTCCTCCTCCTGGTACCGCCTTTGCCAAAATATGCAAAGACTTTAAAGCAATGGGCGGCAAGAACTTCGTTGGAATTGAAACCTTTGTTGATGCACGAAACTGGCTAAAGGAGACTGAAGACTTGTTCATTATCTTTGATATGGAGGACCATAGGAAAGTTCAGTTGGCAGCATGGTTGTTGAAAGAGGAAGCTGCATTTTGGTGGGAAGTCACCAACGCTACCAGGCCAGTTGAGACTTGGGCAGACTCTAGAGAGAGGTTTGGGCTTAAATTCTTATCGTCAGCAGAAGAGAACCTTCAGATGGAGAGGTTCCTAGCACTCAAGCAAGGGGACATGTCTATTAGAGAGTACGTGAATAAGTTTAATCAGCTTGCTCGGTTCGATTTGGATTTGGTCAACACGGCCCAGAAAAAGGCTGTACGCTTTGCTCGAGGATTGAACGAGCCACTACACAGCTTGGCCATAACTCATATACCCATGGGGGCGACCTTTGAAATCTTGGTGGATATGGCTCTTCTTCATGAGGAAGACACAAGAATAGCAAGAAGGAGGTTAAGCCTAATGAGACTCAGAATAAGAAAGCTGACTTCAAGAAGGGGGCAACAAGAATAACAAGAGCAACAACAAATCACGTGAGACGAGAAAGTGCAACTTTTGTGGTATTACTGGACATCTAGCTAAAGACTGTAGAAAGAAGAAGAGGAAGTTGGGTTAATGCTTTCATTGTGGAGATACTGGACACATCAGCAAGGATTGCCCTAAGAAGCAAGGGCAAGGGCAGACCCAGCGAGCAGGACCTTCTGGAGGGCAGTTGCATGCTCTCAACACCACTCCAGCTCTTGACCGAGGTAGTAATATTTCCGTAGAAAGCCTTGTTTACATATCTGACTTTCCTGTTCGAACCTTATTTGACTCTGGCGCATCGCATACTTTTATTTCTTCTGATATTGTTGAAAATCTGCACCTAACTACTAGTTTGATTGAGGATCCCGTTATAGTTTCAAATCCAATTGGGGGCTCTGCCCATTTATCTATGATGTGTGTGGATTTGAGGATCTCTATCTTAAGCGTAGAATTCACGTGTAATGCTTATGTTCTCAGATTCATGGGATACGGTTTGATCCTAGGTATGGATTGGCTATCCGATTATGGAGCCATTCTTGATTGTGAACGAAGCGTAGTGAGGCTCATGACTCGCCTTGGTAATACCCTTGAAATTTCTTATTACCCTAAGGGTCCGGTCATGTTGTATTATCTTGAATCCCTTGACTCGTCCGACGATAATTTGCAATCTGTAAAAGTGGTCCAAGAATATCCAGATGTCTTTGATGAGGTGAGGGGGTTACCTCCTAAACGCGAGATAGACTTCCGAATTTATCATGTTGATAATGCCAAGCCAGTTTCATTGCCCGTTAGGCGCATGGCCCCGCGAGTAAGAAGAGAGCTCAGTAAACAAGTTAACGAGTTGCTTGAGAAAAATTTCATAAGACGAAGCATTTCTGAATGGGGTGCTCCCGTGGTATTCGCTACTAAGGCGGATAGATCGCTTCATCTATGCATAGATTATCGTGAGTTAAAAAAGCTGACAAAGAAGAATAGGCACCCACTACCAAGAATCGACGATTTGTTTGACCAGCTTATGGGAGCATCTGTTTTCTTCCAACTCGATCTAGCCACAGGATTCCATCAGCTTAGAGTGGTTGAGGATAGCATTGACAAAACTGCGTTTAGGACTCCAGATGGGTTCTTCGAATGGCTCATCATGCCGTTTGGGTTAACAAATGCACCCGCATACTTTGTGGATTTTATGAGTAGGGTGTTTCGGGAGTTCCTTAACAAGTTTGTGGTAGTTTTCGTGGATGATATCTTAGTCTTCTCAAAAGATGAAGAAGAGCATGCAAGACATCTCAAGGAGGTCATGGAAACACTTAGAGCACACCAGTTAAAGGCTAAGTTCTCCAAATGCCATTTTTGGAGGAAGGAAGTTCGGTTCCTTGGACATGTAGTTTCTAAGCAAGGCATAGCCGTGGACCCCGCAAAGGTAGTTGCGGCACAGGACTGGAAAATTTCTAAGAATGCAACGGAGGTGAGGAGCTTTCTCGGTTTGGCGGGCTACTACAGGAAGTTCATTAAGGACTTCGCTAAGATTTCAGCCCCTCTTACTAAGTTAACAAAGAAGAACCTAGCTTTTGTATGGGACATAGAGTGTGATGTTGCTTTTCAAAGACTCAAGAGAGCCCTCACCACCGCTCCAGTTTTGGCATCACCCGATGGAGGTAAGATGTTTACCGTGTACACAGATGCGTGCGGCACGGGATTAGGCGCTGTCCTAATGCAAGAAGGAAGAGTAATATGCTACGGGGGAAGACAACTTAAAGTTCATGAGAAAAACTATCCCTCGCATGACTTGGAGTTGGCCGCGATTGTTTTTGCACTTAAAGCTTGGCACCATTATCTTCTAGGGGAGAGGTTCGAGCTGTATACCGACCACAAATCGCTTAAGTACCTCTTCTCACAGAAAGACTTGAATCTGAGACAACAGTTGTGGATGGAGTTCTCGGCATCATATGACTTCGATATAGCTTATACCCCTGGCAAGGGTAATGTGGTGGCGGACGCCCTAAGTAGAAAAAGGTTGACTTTGAGCCCCTTGTTTGTTGAAAGGAAAAGCCTTGAGTTTATAGTAACCTTTGATTTTACACCTGCTGTTGAGTCATTGACTACTACATTTGCATCTCATGAGTTAAGACCTACACTTCTAGATCAAGTAGGGACTTCACAGAAGGAAGACCCACAGATAGTTGAAATCATGGACAAGCTAATTAGTGGTGAGACGTCGAGTCACCTCAGTAGGTATGCCATAGATGACAAGGGATGGCTAAGGCGCGATGGAAGACTATGTGTCCCACAAGTGGGAGACTTAGTAAGGAAAGTTCACGAAGAGGCGCATCACTCGAAGATGACTATACATCCTGGAGGGGATAAGATGTACAGGGATATGAAACGCATTTTCTTCTGGGCTGGAATGAAAAAGGATGTGGCAGAGTTCGTTTCGAAGTGCATGGTGTGCCAACAAGTAAAGGCCGAGTCGAAGAAGCCTGGTGGGCTATTACATCCTTTGGAGGTTTCGCAATGGAAATTGGAGAGTATCTCGATGGATTTCGTGGATGGACTGCCTAGGTCAAGGAAGGGAAATACTAGCATATGGGTCATAGTTGATAGGCTCACGAAAAGTGCTCACTTCATTCCGGTGAAAAGCAAGAGGACCACATCAGGGCTAGCGTCTATTTACCTTCGAGAGATAGTAAGGTTGCATGGAGTTCCTTCTAGTATAGTTAGTGATCATGAACCGATTTTCACTAGCCAGTTTTGGAAGAGTCTGCAAGAAGCAATGGGAACACGACTGAATTTAAGCACGGCCTATCACTCGCAGACGGATGGACAAACCGAAAGGGTAAATAGGGTGCTAGAGGATCTTTTGAGACTATGCTTTCTTGACTTTGGTGGCACTTGGGAAGACCATCTTCCTCTCGTGGAGTTTGCATATAATAATAGTTACCAAGCTAGCATCGGAATGGCATCGTTCGAAGCCCTGTATGGAAGACCGTGCAAATCGCCAACTTGTTGGTGGGAGACGACAGACAGACTTGTACTTGGGCCCGACATGATAAGGGACACTTCTGAGATGATTGAGTTGATACGAAGACGGATGAAAATGGCCCAAGATAGACAAAAATCTTATGCAGACCAGAGAAGGACAGACCTAGAGTTCAAAGTCGGAGATATGGTCTTTATAAAAGTTTCTCCGTTACGCAATGTAGTTCGTTTTGGAGCAGTTGGAAAGCTAGCACCAAGGTTCGTAGGACCATTCCCTATCACTGAGATGATTGGACGGATGGCCTATAGGGTAGACTTACCCGAGAAACTGACTGGAGTACACAATGTCTTTCACATCTCGCATCTCCAGAAGTGCTTGCATGAGTCGGCCGAAGTGGTTGAGCCAAGCATCCTTGAAGATGTGGAAGTGGAAAAAGAAGCAACGTTGAGGCGAGTTCCGATTCGTATCTTAGGAACGGAGATTAAGAAGCTAAGGAATCGAGAAGTCAAGCTAGTTAAAGTGCAGTGGAGTGAAGCCCAAGAAGACGCAACTTGGGAAACCGAAAAGAAGATACACGCGCTTTACCCATTTCTTTTTTAAGGTACATTCTCGATCTCTTTTTTTTCCTATAAACTTGAGAACCTTTTCGTATCATGCTTCTACTATCTACGTTTGTCTTGTTATCTTCTCGATATTATCTTGAGAACCTTAGGTAGAACCATATGGATGTAAACATGTGATTGAAACATGTTATGGTTGATGTTTGCAAATGGTTGCAAGTGGTTGCTAGTGGATGCATGAAACACATTAGGCACTAGATCAGCTCAGTCATATTTCCGTGTTGCATATGCATGAGTGCTTATACTTGTACATGGATGGAACTTGTTATGCTATCACTTGGATGTTGCATATGAATGAATGTTTGTGCACTCATGTAGAGATTATAAACTATGTTAGGAATTTGCATACATGTTGGATTCATTACACTAACATATTTTGCATTAAGGAGGTTTACTGAATCAGTAACCGCCTGATCTTTTGCATTAGATAAGTATATATACACACGCTTTCTGCATATGTTCATACAACACTAGAAATCTTTTAAGGACAATGGTTGCCTGTGGATGATGCTTTGAGTAGATGGATGATGGGTGATAGGACACATCCTCCCTAACTAGAGATTTCGGGGACGAAATCCTTTGAGGAGGGGAGAATGTAACAACCCGTATTTTTATAACGTGTAATAACCATAAATCAAGGCAGAATTAATTTTTAAAATAAGAATCAAGGGAAATGGGTTATGTCATTACGTTTGGCTCAAAATTCTGCTTGGAAACGAGTCCGAGTTTTCGAAAATCGGAGTCCGTATAACCTAGTTATGACCTTTCAAAGTTTTCAGAAGTTTTCAAGTTCAAAACAGCTCAATTCAAATTCAAAATTCGAAATTCAAACCTCAGAATGGACTGGGCTGGAAATTTCCCGCCCAGGACCAGGTCGACCTGGGGGTCGACTATGTAGTCGACCTGCCCTGGACCAGGTCGACCATAGTGTTGACCTGGCGGTCGGCTTGGTGGCCAAGTCCACTTTTGAAGATGGATTCACTCTGATGTTTCTGGCCTCGTTTCTGTCTACATTCGTTGACCTGACCCTATATATACAGCCCCTCACACTAGTCTCTCTACACAAAAATCTTTCTGACCTTATGCTGATCTAATTCTGGTTGAAAAGTTAGAGAAAGGGACTACTTCTTCTACGTCGAAACTACGTTGCTGATTTGGGGATTTCTTTTAGGACTTGACTAAGCATATAAAGATTCAACATCGACTCTCTTTTTCTAATTCTCGAACCACGATCTGTAAGCCCCAGTTATTTTTAGATTTAAACTGTAAATGTAATATGAATATGTTGTAAATTGAAATTGGACCTATGTATGATGACTGTTTTACATCCATTCTTGTTCATCTTGGATCTTGACTCTTGGATATTACTATGACATTGATTTGGGGCCTATTCATGTTGTAAATCAAAACGAGAAACCCCTCATATTATCATGTTGAATCTGCTATTAGTCACAAGTTTATGACTATCACCTTATGTCAATCGTTACCATGACTATACTATCACCTTATGACAACTGTTATCTTGACCAGTACCTTATTTTGCTAGATTTGGAATCTTTATGTTTGAGGCCAATATTCCATATGCTAGTAATGTTATAATCATTTATCTCAAGTCATACCGTGCTATGCTAGTAATCACTTTTGCCACCTTATACGCGTCCCTTTTTATGTTATTCCCTAATTAGATTTATTTGTATCAATTCGATCTTATGTGTGATGGGAATACGATTTGGGTAGATTAGGTAAATCATAAATTGACTTTGAACATGAACGTTATTATAACTTGAACCTGGATATGGACATGAACTTGACACGATTTGACATGAAACATGACATGGAAACTCGACATGAAACGTGGGCATGACAATTAGATAAACTTGAAAATGGCCAACTCGAGGTTGGGTTGAGTTTGCAGTGTAAATCTGTCCGGAACAGCCCGACAAATCCAATGACTGCAAACAATAGGATGCAATGTGGGTAGTTGGTCATATCGCACGAAAAACCCGAGGTTAGACTATGTTGTGGTGTAAATCTGTCCGGAACTACCCGGCAAATCCAGTGACCACAATAGTTAGTCTAATGTGAGAGGTTGGGGTGCACTAATGAATTAATGCCACATGATAGGGTTAAGTCATGAACCACTTGAATATACTTAACCAACTTGACACGATGATTTGATAGGGTTAAGTCATGAACCGCTTGAACACACTTAACCAACTTGATACATGATCTGGATAGGGTTAAGTCACGAATTTGAATGACAACACTTAACGCATTAGAAACCCTAGTTACGCGGTCCTTCTCAACAGTAACCCACTTGGATGTATCACGATACCCTGGAACTAGACAGGGTGGGGCACGATTACTGGGCTGATTGTAAGCGACCAGAACGATGACTGGGTAGGTGCGCCATTGTAGGTTCAGGCGGACTATGGTCGTGCACGTAGTCCGGAGTTGAAAAAGCAGGCATTGGGCACCCGTAGATTTACACTGTGCGTGCTTGATTCATGTCGGTGGTTGGCACCATAGGCTTCATACACCATATAGTGGACCTAGCACAGGTAACTACATTTCAGGATAGGGCCGTATGACACAGACAAATGACGAGCTAGGACTTGTAGGGAGCCGATCGATTAGTAGATCGTACCGTAGGACCCCGTAATGGGTCACTTCATGATACTGGGCCAAGCGATCATTTCATGATTAATACTTGACATGGGTTAGAACACTAGTACAGTTGGTGCAGCGAACCTTGAATATGCGATGCTAGACTTGACTTATCGTGTTATCTTAATTATCCTACCAGTTCTGTTATCATCCTTATGTTTAATTCCAGTTTTCACATATCATGTTACCTTTACTAGTTTTCATACTGAAATTCACTAGGGCTTACCAGTCTTTATGACTGACCCTTTTTCTTTCGCCTCTTTTTCTTTCGTTCCCCCCCCCCCCCAGGTTCTCAGGGAGGAAACACTAGCTCTTAGCTTAGATTTAGCTTGCTTTCTGACAACTCATGTACGTTTTGGTCTTGAGCTATGCTCTGGCTGCTTCTGCTATTTATGGGGAATAATTTACTTTTGTTATCATAAGTTTATGCTTCTTTATTTGGAACTTGATGTAATGGGATAATTTGTACCTTGGATATATGGGGTTTTGACTCTTTTCTTGCAAGTAATAAAAGTTGGTTTTTAATTTCTACCGCTGCTTTATTTATGTTCTGCCTTGTGATATCTCTGTGTATGTTTACCTAGATAATACTCCACCAAAACTAGTGCATTCCCTTTGTGAGTGACCCTAGCGGAGGTGGGGTGTTACATTTCCCACATTCTTTTTAGTCATTGCATAAGTATACCTATTAACATGTAACAATCAAAATGAGAAAATAATAATAGCAACATAGAACTTGTAACTGATTTTGGCTTGACTATCTCAATAATTAAAGATAAACAAAGTGTCATATACCTAATATATACATATGTAATTCCTATTTTAAATAGATTCACTTTTATGTATGTTTATACGCAAAACCTAGATACTTGGACGTCGTGTAAACAATACGTTCAAATACTCTATTTAGAAAATATAGATTTAAACCTATACAAATTTACAATTCCATCTAAATGTTAACCATTTGCACAAAACCATATGTATTAATTTATACAAAACAAAATATGATGAATCCGACCAATATAGAGAATTATACAACACTATTATGCTTCTCTTTTATTATTTCAATAATCCAAAACCATATATACAAATAAATTGTCCATTTCTTCGTACAAACATAAAAAAAAATGGAAGATTTAAGAGATTCAATATTATTTTCTTTTTGTAATAACTCAAATCTTCCTAGGCACAATAATCCAACTTTAAACTAGAAAATCATATAAAGTAACAACTTAAATAAATTCTACTCGTAGTGCTATAAGAGTGAGCAACAACAGAACTGAGTATAATAAGATTTGAATTTGAACTTCGTAAACAACTGTGCTCCAACCTTTCATATATATATATATATATGTGTGTGTGTGTGTGTGTGTGTGTATATATACACATATATGTATAATAGTCATGTATTAGAATCTTAAATATATAAATCTAAATTCTAGAATAAATCTAAATCTATATTAGAACAGAATAGAAGAAATAGAATAGGTTAGAAAGATAACCTAAACCCTTCTCTTTTTTGGAATTAGCAATGGCAGAAAGGCATCATAGAGGCATGGAGAAGAATAGATGCAGGGTTTTGAGTGAGGATTTGGGGTCCTATTTATAGTTGACATTGTGTATATGGGCTGTTAGATTCAATATATTTAATCTAAGCAGTATGTTTGATGAAAAATATAAGTAAGTCCTCCTTTTATAACACCTTCACTGGGAACCCTACAGGAGGCCTGTCAACCGCTCCTATAGGAGGGCAGTCGATTGCTTCTATAGTTCCTCATGGTCAACACCCCCTAAAGGGGAGGTCGACCTCTCCTATAGGAGGGCGGTCGACCCCCACGGTCGACACCCCCTAGAGGGGCGGTGACCTCCTTCTAGGGTCGAGCCCTATTTCTCCTTTATGTTTCATTTTAATTAATTGTGAAATTGATTTGATTGATTTCTTACCTTATATTAATTATTCTTGTCCCTATTGTACATAAATATACGCATACACATTTGAATTCAAAAGGAATATTCTTTTTCATTCTTATCCAATTAATATATTTCAAATTTATATATTTATTTATTTGAAATTCTAACCTTGTGTGTTAATATATACACATAACTTCTTTTATTAATATCTTTTGCATACAGACTCCGTTTTCAGTAAATAAAATATGAAAACATATCAGAATCTCGCAACAAACGCAATCACTTTACTTTCATGGATCTATTCCTAATAATTTAAATTTCCATATTCATCCCATTAGTTTATTATTGATTGTTATTGTTTATTGTAAACTTATTACCTTTTTTCCAATTAGGTTTATTTTACAGGGTGTTACACTCTCACCCCTTAATAGAGATTTCATCCCGATTTTTTTTTGAAGGGATGAAGAACAAAACTCTCTCTAAACAACCATGTTGTATGCCCATGTTATTTTTATAAAAATCCATAAGCATCTATAACTCGTAGTTATTATGAACTGCAGACATGCTAATAATGAGCTCAGTCCTAGCATGTATGTGTAATAAATAATGCAATATGTATGCAAAACATCCTAATATACGTATAATTCTATATGAGTGCATGATGCATAAGTGTTGCATCCATCTCCTACCATCCAATCTAGATACCATAATGCAATCAAAAACAAGAATTTAGGAGAAATTAATTGCCTGAATGCTCTAGATTAGTCAGTCTAAGCTTCTCCTCATTAAACTCAAACTAGGCGAATAGATTTATTAAAGGGTCGTTTGATTCCATGGTCCACGATTCTTGCGGTGGCACGGGGTTTCCTGGACTCCAACTCGAAGCTCCCTATGTCCTCAATATCATTAAGCTCGAATCTATCTGCTGAATCATGAAGGTATCTGCAAAAATGAGAAACATGGAAAACATTGTGGAATCTCGACAAACGCTTGGGAAGATCCACTCGGTAAGCCATCCTCCATGTCCAACCCAAAACCCTAAAAGGCCCAATAAACCTAGGAGACAACATTTGAGTCTTTCCAAACTGGACTGTGTTCTTCGAAAGGGAAACCTAAACAAATACCAAATCTCCAACATCAAATTCCGGTTCCTTCCTCCTTCTATCTGCATGTGACTTCTGCCGGTCTTGGGAAGCCTTCATTCTCCGCTGAATCAAAGTGATAATTTTTGTAGACTAACGAATAAGGTCTAGTCTAAGTAAAATCTTGTTGGTAGTTTCATACCAATAAGTTGGAAATTTGCAAGGCCGACCATACAACGCTTTGTAAGGGGACATACCAATCGTCGCTTGGTAATTGTTACTGATTAGAACTCTACCAAAGGCAAGTGCTTCTCTCATGCTACTCCAAAGTCAACTATGTAGGATTTGAGATGATCTTCTAAGATTCTATTGACTCCTTCTATCCAGTTGTCCGTTTGCAGATGATGGGTTGTACTCAAACTTAGTGTCATTCCCAAAGCTTCTTGACGTCTCTTCCAAAATTCAATAGTAAATAATAGGTCTATGTCACTCACTATAGTAGTTGGAATCCCATGTAGCCTAATATCCTCCTTAACATACAACTCGGCTAATAAATTGGTGGTCCCACTCTTCTTGACCAGAATAAAATGGGCGCTCTTCGTGGATTGGTCCACTATTACCCAAATTGCTTCATTCCCTTCTTACTCCTAGGAAGGCCATCAATAAAATTCATAGAAATGTGTTCCCATTTCCAAGTGAGAATATCTAAGGGTGATAAAAGTCCTCCAGGCTTCCCTTTCTCTACCTTCACCTTTCAAAAGTTAAGCATCTAGAAACAAACTTTGCCATGTCTCTTTTCATTCCTTCCGAATAAAAGCTTCTCTTCATGTTCCTAAACATTTTATCACTTCTGGATTGTATGGTCATTCTTAACCTATGACATTCCTCAAGAATCTCTTTCCTAGGATTCATACTCCTAGGGACACAAATCCGGCCATCATTCCTTAAGCTACTATTACCATCAGTAGAATATCTACCAGAATGAGAGAAAGATTCTTCCTCAGAAACTTTTTCCTTTTATACCCTTAACTCATCATCAAGGTCTTCCTTACCCTTGATCCTTTCCATTAGAACTGGTATTACCTCTATAGCTCCAAGAAATCCTTGAGCTTCCTCATACTGTGGCTACAAATTGAAATCAGAGAGAAACTATAACTGTCTCCATTCGATGATAGCACTAATAATAGCGTGTTTTTTTACTTAAAACTTCGGCAAGACCTTACCCTAATCAAAAGATGCAAAATATTCCATCCATCTCTACTGTTGAAGGTTCAGATCTCGCTGAGAAAAAATATATCTAAGAGATTTATGATAGGTGAATAACTCAAACTTATCTCCAAGAAGATAATGTCTCTGCATCTTATGGGTTTAAGCCACTGTTGCTAAATCTAAATCATTGACGGGGTACATTTCTCATGGTCCTTGGATTGTCTACTTGCATAGGAAACTACTTTACACTGCTGCATGAGTATTGCTCCTAAACCTGTCCCACATGCATCTGTAAAAAATGTAAATATCTTGGTTCCATTCGGGATAATAAGGATAGGTGCGCTTGTGAGAGAATCCTTAAATCTCACGAAGGCGATTCCACATTTCTCGGTTCACACAAACTTATGATCCTTTTTCATCAATTAGGTTAGAAGGGTTGCAATCTCTGCGAAATCCTTGATAAAATTTTGAAAGTATCTTTCTAACCAAAGAAACTCCTAACCTCCAACGCATTATGTGGTATCTTCTAATCTTGGACAGCTTCTACCTTAGCCGGGTCTACCGTTAATCCTTTCCCCGAAACAATACGCCCTAAAAACTTAACTTCTTTCTCCCAAAAGTGGCAATTCAAGAATTTAGCTCTAAATTGGTTCTCCCTTAGAATTCCTAAAACTCTTCTCAAGTGATTCTTAGGTTCCTTATGGTCTTTGGAAAATATAAGAATATCATTTACAAATACTTCCATATTCTTATTGAGTATGCCCCTAAATACCCTACTGATAAGGTCTATAAAGAAGTGAGGGCATTCGTCAAACTAAAAGGCATAACCTCCCACTCAAATAGTCCATCTGGCATCCTAAGCATCACCTTGGGTTTGCTCTCATCTGGTGCTTAATTGGTGAAATCCAATAGCCAAGTATAACTGGGAAATATTTGGGATCCTCCCAAATGGACAAACAAGTCATTTATTCTTGGTAAAGGGTATCCGTTCTTCTTAATCAACTTGTTATGTAATCTATAATCCACACATAATATTAAAGATCCATTAGACCTTATGGAAAACACTATTGGTGCACCTCATCCAAAGGTACACCTACGAATATACCCTTTATGAAATAACTTTGATATTTGTCTATCAAGCTCTCTCCTTTCCTTGGGAGCCAGGTACATTAAAGGCAGTGCTACAGGCCATACATCCTTTTCAATGTCTATCCTAAATGATATTTCTTGGTGGGTGGCAGTCTTATGACTTCCTCAAAAACATTAGGAAACTCACATATAAATGGTACTGGAGATGGTCTTCTAAATCAGAAGATAGGGAAAATAAGGTAGAATCGCTATTCCGTGTCATACAAGGGATTTCTAAGTTGCGTCCTCCGCGGATTCTCAAACAAACCACCCTCCTATCACAGTTAAGGATGGCCCTATAAAATGATAGCTAGTCCATTCCCAAAATAAAACCATACCCCTCGAATTCAGGTATATACGCATTGCAAAAGAATCCGACATGATTGTTGTTCAATACGTCATCTTTACACATAAACAAAAGTTACATTGTCCCTCCAATAGGGCTAGACAACTCTATCAGATGGCTAGCAAGGGATAAGATAAGTTTCAAAGAATCAACAATCTCCCTAGCAATGAAAGATTGGGTGGCTCCTGGATCAAATAGGGTACACGAAGAAATTCCTAGGATAGAAATTATACCTTCCAACACAGGTTGTCCTTGGAGGGTCTAAATACGAACTAGCGCTACTTCTAAGGCATATTTTTGACCACCTTATACTACTTTCGATTTAGGGGAGTTCCTTGCCAAGTGCCTATCTTCATGATAGCTAAAGCATTTTCCTTTGAATTCTGATTTTGTTAGGTTCACTCTGTAGTCCCCCACCTCATGCTTTTTCTTGTGGCATCTGGAACATGTCTTGGCCTCCTTCTTGAATTTTCCTCCCTTCTTCTTCTTAAGCTATAAATATTTCTTCTTGTTATTCTTAATAGTAGAATTACCTTCTCCCTTATCGGCCTTAACATTCGCAGCTAAATATAGGATAGCCACCTCAACCAGGGCTTCATACGTAGCTCCAAACGTCACTTGGGCCAAAAGCATTTCCTTAATGGAGAATTCAATCTTTTAACAAACCTAAAGGCTTTATCCATTGAGGTGTCCACCAACCCTCTACCGAATTTAGATAATTCTGTATACTTCGCCACATACTCTTTCAGATATAACTCCCTTTGCTTCAACTGAATAAACTTCTCTAGTGCAAACTCTTCTTAGCATTAATTATGAACTTTCCCTCAAAACGGGTCCTAAACTCTGCCTATGTAAATACGCTTCCTACATTCTCTTGTGAAATCAGGTTCCACAATTCAAGGGTCTCTCCTTCAAATGCTAAACTACTACCTTACGCTTAAGTTTATCATCCCATAGGGTAGCTTCAAAGATCCTTCCGCACTTGGAGATTCAAGCTTTAGCCTCAACGAAGTTCTTAGTTTCTGAAAATGACTTGCCCCCTAAACTCGTGAAATCTTGCAAAGATGAGGGAAGTTGAAGGCCCCTTCAACGGGTTGAGCTGCTAGTTCCGCTAAGGTAGGATTGGCAGTAGGGACCTATTTCACAGTCTAAAGATAATGTTGGAACCATTATGGCAAGTAACAAGGTCTTGTCGAGTTCCTCTGCTCGGGATGACTATCGTCTAAAAAAGGAAAAACCCTTCAGGGAACTTCGTACGACGGTATAAGGGCTCAAAAGAAAGAAAGACAAGGTTGCCAGTATAATTGTGTATGTTTTTGGGGTATAGTACACACACACACATACACACACATATATATATATATAACAAATATGCCTCCCATACATAAATTTTCCCATAATCGGGTAACCTATGCTTTAATACAAAATGTACGTAACAACCCACCCAAAATAGGCCTAAATCTCGACCCAGTATAGGCCCATTGGTACTTAGACCACTCTAAATGAATTGCCGATTCCTGTAAGGAATTTCTAAAACAGATATACAGAGTAGTCTAAACGAAAATCAGAATCTTACACAGCGGAAGGGATAAAATATAACAGCATAAAATAGATGTACCATTATTATAAATCACAAATTCTAATGCAGTAAGTCTCATAGATGATAACGGGTACATCATTTATTATCCCAAGTACATAACAACAATAATAAGGCTACTTCCACAATAATTAAATCTTTGAGAGGCTACTCCTCCAAGTAATTGTTCCTCATCCTCAATCAATGGTCTCTAACCTGTTAATGTTAAGAGGAGAGTGGTCGGAACATAAAATTCTAGTGAATGAAACATGAACAAGTTTAGGAATAACTATTTTCTATATTTGGCAGTATAAGCTCTTCATGTTATGTCTACACAACATACAAAAAATTAAACATATGAGGTGGACACCCTAACTTCAATTAAGTCTTATATGTAAATCTAAGGGCGGACTTGCTTACATTCACTTAATACCCCCATAAGGTAATTTTAAGGATGGACATTCTTTTAGTCACTTAATACCTCACAAGTCAGGCTATTCCTAGTCACTTAAGGTCATTTACTAATTTATTTAAGGTGAACATCCCTACATTCACTTAATACCCTAGGGCGGACCCCAAACATTTAATACCTCGTCTCTAACGTCGACGTCTTAACTAATTCTTCTTGTAGATCAATAAATAGTAACAACCACTTACTACTAGGTTTGGGTCAGGAACTCAACCTCATTTTAAGAGAAACCTCCCAGCAAACCCATTTGTTACTATCTGGCTGTCCCTACGGGTAAACTCCTAGCCACTTAGTACTTCACTTGGACAGTGGTTCCTTTAGGCCATGTATATAATTCGTCCCTAGGTCAGTCCTCACTAGGCCCTAGATAAGAAGTGGACATTACATGGAGAACTACCCTACTCACATTATTATTTATTAAGACCATTTAATACCTTATAGAAGAAAGGTGGACCCAATAACCATTTAAATCCTCGAGGGGCGAGTCCCATGACTTGGGTCCTAAAACAAGGAGTGAACCTTAAGAAAGGACCAAGTCCTAGCCATTTAATACCCAATAAGGTATAGGTCAGCCACATAATACTTTTGTTTTCCCAAGGCAGGCCTACTTCACACACAATACATATACATACTAGACATCTCACATTACACCGACCACTTGTAGATGTTAGATTTATCACGCGGTTCTAGGAAGGCATTACTACAATTTAGGCCTAACCTTGTATCATAATGTACTAGTTATAATGGCCTATAGCACTCAGACCCCTCACATTAACGGGGCTTACTTGTAGATGATGGATAGGCCAGGTCCACTACAAGTAATGGTTAACCTTGTGCCTATGTGTCATTAATACATCTAGAGACATCAACACACATAAACATTAAAATTCCTATGGGGACATTCAAATTCAAATTCCTAAAGTAACCATATTTATTACGCACTTAATGCATATTAATATCAAGTTGTTTACGTTATATATATATATAGGCGTGAATTAAATGAACGAAATGAGCATCCTAACCATGTTGTAAATGTCAATCCCTATTTTAAATTAAAGGTGTACAAGTTATTTCCCGCATTCCTTCCAATCATGGCATAAATATACCGATTAACATGTAACAATCAAAATGGAAAAACAATAACAGCAACGCAAACTTGTAACCAAGTTTTGATTTTATTATATCAATAATAAAAGATTAACAAAGTGCCATATATCCAATATGCACATATATAATTCCTATTTTGAACGGACTCACTTTTATGCACATTTATGCACAAAACCTTAGTACTTGGACCTCTCGTAAGCAATACGTTCAAATACTCTATTTAGAAAATAGAGATTTATACCTATTCAAATTTACAATTCCATCCGAATCTTAACCTTTTACACAAAACCACACATATGAATTTACACAAAATAAAGTAAGATAAATCTGACCAATATAGAGAATCATACAACACTAATCATGCTTCTCTTTTATTATTTCAATAATCCAAAACCACATATACAAATAGATTAACCATTTGTTCGTACATACATAAAACCAATGGAAGATTTGATGGATTTGATATTATTTTCTTTTCGTAATAACGTAAATCTTCCTAGGCACAATGATCCATCTTTAAACTAGAAAAACAAAAAATAGAACTTAAATGAATTCCACTCACAATGCTATACGAATGAGCAACAAAAGAATTAAGTAAAATAAGTTTTGACTTGGCCTTCATAAACCATCATTCTCCAATCTTTCAAATATATATATATATATATATATATATATACATATACATATATATATTGTATAAGAGTCACATATTAGTATTTTATATATATAAATCTAAATCTATATTAGAACAGAATAGAAGAGATAAAATAGGTTAGGAAGATAGAAGAAAAACATAAACCCTTTTCTTTTCTAGGACTAGCAATAGCGGAAAGGCGTGATGGAGGCATGAAGAAGAATAGATGTAGGGCTTTGAGTGAGGGATTGGGGTCTTATTTATAGTTGACATTGTGATGTAGGCCGTTAGGTTCAATGGATTTAATCTATGTAGTCCGTTTGATATAAAAAACACCTTCACTGGGCACCCTATAGGAGGGCGGTCGATCACTCCTGTAAGAGGGCGGTTGACCCATATTGTCAACCTCTCCTAGAGGGGCCGTCGACCCTGCTTCTGGGGTCGAGCCCAGGAGAATATTTCTCCTGTACGTTTCTTTTTAATTATTTGCTGAACTGATTTGATTGATTGCTTACCATATATTGATTATTCTTGTCCCAATTGTATATAAAAATATACGTATGCATTTGAATTCTAAAGGAACATCCTTTTTTAGGATAATCCAATTAATATACTCCAGATTTATATATTTATGTTTTCACCAAAAATTGCTCAAACACCAAGGGTACAAGGATTATACTTCACCAAAGTGGTTAGATAGTAATTGGAGTCGTTCTCAATTAAAGAGTTGATAGTAAAAGTGCGAGGAAAGTAAAATGGAGACAATGTTTTTAGAGTGGTTCGGCCCTAAGCTAGACCTACGTCCACTATGAGGATAGATTGCATTATCATGACAGTGATTACAAAGTATGTAAACCCTCTTTATACATACATCCTCTCTTTTTACAACATATTCTCTTCCTCACATGTAGATCTCATTTGACTTCATGGATTTCAGTGAAGAAATGGTAAAATCGATGGAGGAGAACAGTAAGCCGATGGAGGAAGAAGGAGAATTTTCAATCTCTTTATTGCTTAGGTGATCTCGATGGATGCCATGGCCAAGTGGATGAAGGATCTTCCAACGGAGATGAAGATGACGATTGGAATGCTTAAGGATTAGTAGAGAGGAGAATTCTACAGCACTTCGTGGAGGCCAATAAAGGTTCCCCCCATGATGGAAGCCATGGCTTATTTATAGGTGTGCCCCCATGAGGAAATGATGTGAAAATCATATATGCAAACTATGGGCCGCTTGTCTCCTTAATTACAAATTTGCCACCGATTAGCCACAGCCAACTGGCGACAGCTGTATTCAGTTGCCTCAATGTGATCGAGCTTTATGGGTATGAATGGTTTCGTAGGTCCTTGTCATTTGAATGGCGATTTGGAAAGCGATGCATGGTCAATTGGTTAGAGCCTTTGAATTGGTGCATGGGCAACCAACCGAGCGCCAAGCTTTAACCTTTTAATGATTGTTTGAAAGGCGGTATATAGTTGGTGCGGCTCATCTGATTACAGATGAACGGGTGATTAGTATCGTAGTCCGTAAGCGAATGACCAAGGCTTGTAGAACAGAATGTAAGTGCGACCCTTTAGGAGTTGTTATCTGACTGACCGATAGGTAGCATTCTGATTGAAGGCGTGGTGACTGATTGAGGAATAAGCTAGCGGACAAAGGAGATACATGCGACTTCTGACATCTTTGTCTTCCTTGTTATGATTAGAGCAGTACGAACGGATGTCTGCAGAGTGGAACATGTGATCAAAACCAATCTTCTTCCTTGCCTTGTACTTATGTCCCTTCCCCATGGTCGAGTTAATCCTACCCATTTTGATGAGTGGTCAAGCTAACCATTCTTGTTAAGTCCTCCCTATGCCTAAGCATTTGAACGCCTTTTTGCCATAGAGATAAGTAACTTTTCCTAATATGAGCGATTGACCTCTTAGGATATGGACGTCTGATCCTTTGAACTGTGCTCGTACTTTTTAGTTTATGTTGTATTCCTGTTTGTGTGCAAACCACCCTTTGATATTGGAACAGGCAGCTCTTATATCAAACATGAGTCTTCCAAGCTTGCCTGGGCCATATTGTCTCTTTGTATGGTCGAACCATGCTGCATGGCCGGCGTGCGACCCATCAGTTCTGATGTTGTGTGTCTTTCCTTGTCATGCTCAGACTTTATTGATATGTTTGGTCTTGGTCTTGTGGGGCTGCTTTTTACCCTGCATGAATGAGCCAAGTGTCCTAGATCGTCCATGCATATTTGAACCCTGGAGCGGTTGTATCGTAGGTCTTACGAATATTTGATACACCAAATATACACATGCATTTTAGGGATAAACAATTTTTTTATTCGAAATTCAAACCTTATGTGTTAATATATACGCACAACTTGTTTTATTAATATCTTTTGCATACGAACTTTGTTTTCTGTAAATAAAATTTGAAAATGGATCAAAATCACGACACTAATGCATTTACAATACTTTCGTGGCCTTATTCTTAATTACCCAAATTTCCGTTTTTTTTCCACTAGTTTATTATCGTTTAAATTACCATTTTGTCTAACTTAGGTTTATTTTATAGGGTGTTACAGATATTTTGTACTTTGCACAAATGCGCCTCAGTGACGTATCATCGATTCATGCGACAAATGAATCCGATAGATTCTATAGAATAATGGAATCCACAATCATGTCCGTTGCCACGTGGATGCCTTCTTGATCACAACAAACATCCACTTCTCTATGTAGCCCTATTTATGTGGGTTCCGCCTCTCCCTGGATAACTGGCTCATCCTCATCGCTAACTGAGTTGTCAGATTTGCATGGAGATGCAATTATGTCTTGTTCATGCTAAAAATATAGCTCAGGAATTAGCAGTTCAGTCATATGTCCACAGTTCTAGTTTATGCTATAATCCTATGTGCATGCCCGAATTATTATTTTTTGCATAGCAAGCGAGCTTGAATGGCCCCTACCATATATTATTAATACTCAAAAGATAAAAATTATAGTAGAATTCAATACATACATCTAATGATAGACAGGACCAATACATGTTTAGGAGTCAATACACTACTGAACACTCTAGCGTCCCTTTCCATCCATAGTAAATATATAGTCTTCTTAAACAACTTCAAAAGTAAAAATCAAGAACCATTCTTCTACCAAGATGACAACCGGAAAATGAAGGCCGAAGTGCCTCAGGACATGCAGCCATATGTACCTGGAGTATACACATTCAAAATACAGATGAGGGATAGTTTCTAAGAGAACACCACAAAAAATACAAGACACATCCTCAATGACACCAAGCAGCTTCAACTTGCTTCTAGTATGGATCACATTCACCAATATTCGCTACATAAAAATACTTTCTTTAGGAACTGAATTCGATAACCATACTCTTGAGTGCCAAGGAAAAATAAGATTATTCATCTTTATAGAGACATAAACTAAACGAACAGAGTGAATCTTATCAATTTAACAAGCATGAATGAAAACATACGACAAAGCAAGATTAGAAATCTTAAACCAGACATCACTAATCACAGCAGAGCTACTACAATGTAAGACTAGCGCTCCATTTACACACATACTTGCCATGGTAGCATTATCGCCAATACCAGCTAACCTTCGGCCATTATAATCAATTAATTCAGACAAAATAGTACTTTTTCTCCCTATGGATCAAACCAGAAAGAGATCTGATGTGCATGCAATAATCCACATTGAAACAAAGGACGAAACCTGTCCCTTAGCTTCAATAGGTTTCTCCAAGACCAGCTACAGTCATTCGGAACTGGCGTCGCCCATAGATGCTGATCTTTGATTAAATATATATGACACCAGGAAGCCCAAATATTAGCACCGAACTTATACTGTTTATCAATATGCGAGGATACAACAGCTCTGTTCCATAGCTTCGAATTCATCGCACGAAGGCCTCCCTGATCATAAGAATTGCACGCTTTCTTGAATGAAACAGGAACAAGCTTCTTCGAATAAGGGTTTCCATGCCAAACAAAGTGATTTAAGGCCAAATTAATCATGTCAATGATCTTGCATGACAATATAAATAATCTCGCATAATATATGCACATACCAATAGCCAATGATTTTACAATGACCAATCTACCGGCTAAAGAAAATTTCGATATAGGCCAAGAAGCAATTTTTGCAATTATACTTTCAAATAGTGGTAAGTATTGAGAAGAATTCAATCTGGATGTGCATAGAGGAGCAGCGAGGTGTGTTTTTCGAGCATATGTAATGATACGTTCATTTAATCCTCACTCTAATCATGCGACGTTGAGAAATTACTCAAATTCGCAAAGTCAATTCTCGAAGATGGAAATTCAACTCTGAAAAATGGCTAAGAACTAGGATATGAAAAACATTTTGTATCCTCGATGCTCTATCACTCCCACTTCATCGATCCCTCTCCATATATTTCCTCTTCGTCTCTCCCACCTCGTCGCCTCATGGGATACGAAACACAATTTTATATCCCCCAAACCACTCCAGGTATCGTATCCCCTCTTCTTCCTCACATTTCACATCCGAACCTCCTCTTTTCTCATCTTCACTAATTCGTACTCCATTTTCCACTCTCCAACACTTAGAACTCCCCCCAGTTCCAACCTCGATTTTCATGACCTTGGTCACCACTAACCTCATCACCAATCCATGTCCTCAACAACACGATTAAATTGAAACCCACGCACTACATGGTACTGTTCAAAGGGAGAACCCACCTGACTCGTTGGAGTAAGGCGAGTGCAGGATTCTAGGTTGTTCGAAATTCTATGATTCACAAAATATATTGAGTTGTAGAGTCCGGAAATATGTTAATAAAGGGGAAGAAGAATTACGGTTCCTCCTTATATAAGATGGAGTTGGGGACAGTTTCAAAAAACATAGAATTTTTCTATGTGTTTCGTGATCGGTACCGATCCCAGGGTCAGTACCAATCCCGATTATAGAAAAATACAAGAACAAAAGGAGAAGAGGAAAACTTGTCAATTTCGGGATCGGTGAAACTTCCAAAACTTAAACCATCGTGACCATAATGCATACGCGTTTTCAAAATATCGATTGTCAAAACCGAATCCACTCAATAACTAATCGCACACATAAATCTAAATGTTCTAGAATACATGCCAAGAGATCGAGTTTCCAATTAAATAACTTCTCAGAAATCAACTTGCGGGATCACACTATGATACCCTATATCCCTTAATGTCACCTATATGAGGATGCATTAAGTTTCGTGAGGCGCAATAGGTAAACAATAACTAAAATTCACAAGACGGATGTAAATATGCAACTGAAATACGAACTTTTGTTACTAAAAAAATATCGATTCAAACCAGTTACAAAATCATATTGTTTCAAATACCTAAAACCTCAATTAAACCCATCTGTCTCATAACACCGAACATCAGAGTATAAAACTGTTAAATCATATCTCTCCTCAAAATCCATAAAAAACTAAAGCAATAGTTAAACCAATACATGAATTAGAAGAAGTCCAGGTCCAAGAATAAGATCACGATCACGGCTACTGTCCATCACCCTCTGAGAACCCAAGGGGAGAAAAGGAAGAGAGAGAAATGAAACAAAATAGGTTAAGCATAAAGTCTGGCGAGTTCTAGTGATTTTCAGCAATAGGATAACATAGAAAGTATCAAGACGTGTAAACAATGTTGAACATGAAACTACAATAAAAATAGACAAGTACGAGATAAACGAGATAACATTGTTGAATCTAGCTACTATGACAACTATACATAAGCATATATATCATATCGACTAACTTTGTTTTGCAGGAAGATATTTGACAAACAGATTCGAGAACACAAAATGAAGATTATATATGTTGTAAGAGTCTGTTAGTCCTAAATTTTCATATTAGAGTCTGCCTTGATGATTACACACACACATATCATATATATATATATATATATATATATATATATATATATATATATATTATTCACCTTTAAAAGAGGCAAGGAATAAGTTTTTCCCAGAAAATAGACGTCTGAAATAAATCAGACAAACGTCTTTTTACTGAGACAAAACTAGTTTTTTCATAATATTCGGATGTCTGTTCTGAATTTTTCAGACGTTTGAATCTACTCCGAAATGAACTATTTCCTTGCTGTTTTATTTTTAATTCAAAACAGACATCTGAAATTTATATTCAGACATCCGATTACAAAGGGTTGCAACTTATTATGAAGAGTCACAACTTTCTAATTCTTTTCTCTTGATGAAATCTGTTCGTGATATGTTGTAACTCTTTGTA
This sequence comes from Allium sativum, assembly GCA_030737875.1. Lineage (NCBI taxonomy): Eukaryota > Viridiplantae > Streptophyta > Magnoliopsida > Asparagales > Amaryllidaceae > Allium > Allium sativum. The sequence continues at coordinate 991,426,227 of CM060910.1, read as the reverse complement.
TATTATAAATAGAGACTTGATTAACTGATCCAATACCGAATTTCATTCTAATTATTTCTATCTTACTCAAAGCTCTCTAATTTCTAAAAGCACACTATTTATAATATAATCTTCCATAATCTTTCACAAGCTTCACGTCTATCATAAAGGAAAGGCTATAGGAAGGGTGTACTACATATTGACATATCCATGTTAACAAGAACACGAATAAGTCATAAATTATTTTGTATTAAGAAGGTCCTCTTCAGCAGTTGAGGCAAGAAATCCTATTCGGCTGTTCGGGTAAATGTGAACCTATTCCTCCGGGTAAAGTGAGGTGTTAGTGTTACTGAAACACCAAAAGTGAATCTGGAACTGGACGTAGGACAGTGGTCTGAACCAGTATAAATAAATCGTGTGATATTTTACTTACTACTCTGCTATATACATTTCATCTTATACTCCATTCTACACGATCCTACTGCTACTTGGTCACATTCAATTGATATCAGAGCAAGGCAATCCTATAACCGTAATACCGTTATTCGATACTTTGATAAAATGGAGAATAACCCAAGTACTAGCTCAACTACATTTGCCGAAGGACAATCTACTCAAAGAGCACCTCTATTCAATGGACTGCACTACACCTATTGGGCTACGAGAATGAGGATATATAAGAAAAGATGTGGTTTTAGTGCATGGAATGTTACACAAAAAAAGTTCACGGCACCTACAACTGAATATTCAGCTTGGACGACAATTCAAAAAGATGAGGCTAATGCAAATGCAAAAGCTATGAATATGCAATATTGTGCCCTGGATAGAAATTAATTCGATCTTGTTAGCATTTGCACATCAACATATCAAATATGGGAAACACACAAAACTATCCATGAAGGAACAAGCAAAGTCAAACAGACAAAGATTTCAATGCTCAGAAACCAGTTCTAGAACTTCAAGATGAGACAAAATGAAACTATTAATGAAATGTACTCAAGATTTCAAGACATTTTACATGCATTAATAGGACTAGGAGAAAAATATAGTGACTTTGATATTGTGTCAAATGTACTAAACTCTCTAACTGACGATTGGGAAAGAAAAGTACTAGCCATTGAGGAAGCTAATGATTTATCAGCTATGAAACCAGAAGAACTCATAGGCAATCTCATGTCTTATGAAGTAAATCTTCAAGAAAAAAGGGAATTAGCTCAAGAGAAAAAGAATGTGGCCTTTTATGCCGATAAAGAGGAATCTGAGTCAGAAGATGAAGATCTAGCCTTTATTGCCAAAAACTTTAAGAAATTTCAAAAATATAGAAAAGGAAATTTTAAGAAGAATACCTTAAGCAAACCTTCATCCTCAAATTTAGAATGTTTTAATTGTCACAAGAAGTGTTATATGGTAAAAGACTGTCCAGAAATGAAAGAAAACCAGAAAAACTTCAACAACAAGAAAAAGAAAGAAAAATTCAAAAAGAATGCTTTTTCTGTAACATGGGATGACTCCGATTTAGATTCCTCAGACAAAAGATAGCAAAAGTGAAAATGAACAAGCAAATGTATGCTTCATGGCACAATAATCTAAAGTAGGTGATTTATCTTATGAAGAGTTAATAGAATTTAATGCTGAATTTTTATACGTTATAAAAACTCTAATGAAAAAGCTTAAAAAAATCGTAAAAATTAGAATAAGGCTAAATTTGAAAGAGACATGCTAAAAAATGAAAAAATAATTTTAGAAGAAGAGCTTGAAAAGGTTCAAGAGACTCTTACAAATTTAGATAGTCAGCTTTCGCTTTTGAGTCAAGAAATTGAAACTCAAAAGACAAAGAATGACAAAATTAGTTCTGAAAATCACATGTTGAAAACTAAAATAAAAGAATTAGAATTAGAAAATAAAAGTATTCAAACTAAGTTAGAAAGTATCTCTAAAAATGTATCTAACTTCAATAAAGGAAGAGAAAATTTATCGAAAATTATAAAAAAAAATCTACCAACTATAAACAAAAATGGTTTAGGATTTAGAAAAGAATCAAAAATTCCTCCAAAGAAAAATGCTAAACTAAAGAGGAAAATTGATTCAAAAATTAAAGATAAACCAAAACCCATCAAAAAGATTGAGATATGGATTCCAAAACTAACAATAGTTTGATTAGGAACAAACATATCAATTCATTTATGGAATCTGTGCATAATAATAAAAATTATTTGTACAAATGGGATACTAAACCCACTTAGGTTCGGCTTCTAAGATCTAACTCTTAGGACCCTATCAAAAAGTGGGTACCAATGTGCTTATTAATATATTTTGCAGGTCCCACTCAAAAAGAGAAAATGGATCTTAGACAGTGGTTGCTCAAAACACATGACCGTAGGTAGAGATATGCTTACCGGTATTTCATACTTTGATGGTGGCTCTGTTACCTTTGGAGATAACTCAAAAGGATTTATCATTGGCAAAGGAGACGTGTGCAACTATGGTATTTCAAATTTACCCCTTATTACAAATGTTTCCTTAGTTAAAAACTTAAACATAATTTACTTAGTATTAGTCAATTATGTGAAAAAGATTTTAAAATAACATTTTTTGAAAATAAATGTAGTATTTTTGACAAAGAACAAAACCTTATTTTTGAAGGAAATCGAGATAGAAAATTTATGTTTTAAATATGAAAGTTAATAATAATAAATAAATGTGTTTGACAGCCAACAACAACGACTCTTGGTTATGGCACAAGCGTTTCTATCATATAAACTTTAAAACTATACAATGACTTTCGAAAAATGAATTAGTAAAAGGATTACCTAAAATAAAATTTAAAGTAAAAAATCTATGTAAAGACTGTCAAATAGGTAAAATAACCAAATCCTCTTTTAAATCAAAAGAGGTTATTTCAACTTTACAACCGCTAGAACTATTACATATGGATTTATTTGGTCCCACTCGAGTTCAATCGTTAAATCACAATCGGTATGTATTTGTAATAATTGATGATTTTTCAAGATATACATGGACTATTTTTATGAAAAATAAAAGTGATACCTTTGGATATTTTAACGATTTTATCAAAAGGATTCAAAATTATAAAGATCTAAAGGTTAAAAACATTCATAGTGATCACAGTGGAGAATTCGAGAATGAATATTTTTAACATTTTTGTGAAAAGAAAGGAATAAATCATAAATTTTCTTTTCCTAGAACTCCACAAAAAAATGGAGTTGTAGAAACAAAGAATACTCTATAAGAATGTGTTGGAACCTTACTGATTAGGAGTACTTTACCAAAACAATTTTGGGCAGAAGCTATAGCAACTGCTTGTTACGTGTTAAATCGAATTTCTATTCGTCCTCTAACCAAAAATACACCTTACGAACTTTTTAATGGAAGAAAGTCAAACATTTTTTATTTTAATTTTTTTGGCTCTAAATATTTTATTCTTAACTCTGAAGATCAACTCAGAAAATTTGATGCAAAAGCTGATCATGTATTTTTTTTTTTATTGGATATTCAGAACATAGTAAAGCTTATCGTATTTTCAGTAAACATACTAATGTTATAGAAGAAAATTTACACGTATCTTTTGATGAAAACTTTGATAAAAATATAAACAGCAAAGATGATGATGAAATCATTGAAAATACTAGTCTTGAAAATACTGAAAATAATTCCATAGAACATATTAGATCACCTCCCAGAATTTTAAGAGTCCATCCTATACAAAACATTATTGGTGAAATTGATTCACATGTTCGAACCAGAAGTCAATTAAATCAAATGGGTCATGTAGCATTTCTTTCAACTATTGAACCCAAAAATCCAAAAGAAGCCTCAATGGATGACTACTGGATAATAGCTATGCAAGAGGAAATGAATCAATTCAAACGTAATGATGTCTGGGAGTTAGTACCTCGACCAAACAATCAATCAGTTATTGATACAAAATGGGTGTATAATAACAAAGCTAATGAAATTGGAAATATTACAAGAAACAAAGTCAAATTAGTAGCTCAAGGATATAATCAAGAAGAAGACATCGATTATGAAGAAACTTTTGCACTCATAGCAACACTAGAACCTATACGCATTCTCTTAGCATACGCAAGTTTTCATAATTTCAAACTTTATCAAATGGACGTTAAAAGCGTTTTCTTAATGGTTTTATTAAAGAAAATGTTTATGTGCAACAACCACCGTTATTTATACATGAAAAATATCCAGATTACGTTTATAACTTAAAAAGGCCTTATATGGTTTAAAACAAGCACCTCGTGCTTGGTATGAAAGACTTAAAAGTTATTTAATGAACTCTGGTTTTTTATTAGGAAAAGCAGATCAAAATTTATTTTTCAAAAATACAAATAAATATATTTTAATTGTTCAAATTTATGTCAACAATATTATTTTCGGTTCGACTAATGAAAACTTATGTAAGAATTTTCTACAATTATGACAAACGAATTTGAAATGTCCTATATGGGAGAATTATCGTACTTTCTCGGTTTACAAATTAAACAAGTTTCAAATGGCATTTTTATTTATCAAGAAAAATATTGTCATAATCTAATTAAGTGTTTTGGTCTAGACAACACTTCTGGAAAGCCAACTCCAATGAGCACTTCAGTTCATCTTGAAAAAGATGAAAACGGAAAGAATGTTGATCAAAAAACTATATAGAAGCATGATTGGTTCGCTAGTTTATTTAACCGCAAGTCGTCCAGACATAATGATGAGTGTATGTTTGTGTGCACGATTCTAATCACATCCAAAAGAGTCACATTTAAGAGTAGTGAAATGAATTCAAAGATATCTTAATAATACTAAGGACTTCGGTCTATTTTATCTAAAAGGATGTCCATTCAAATTAGTATCTTACAGTGATGCTGATTTTGGTGGATCCCGGACGGATAGAAAAAGTACAAGTAGTATGTTCCATTTTATTGGAAAATCACTAGTATCTTGGTTTAGTAAGAAACAGAATTGTGTTTCACTCCCTGCATGTAAAGAAGGATACATATCTACTGCATTAGCTTGTGCACAGGTAATTTATGTAACAACCCTCCCTGCATGTAAAGCAGAATACATATCTGCTGCATTAGCTTGTGCACAGGTAATTTATGTAACAACCTGTATTCTTATAACGTGTTATAACTATAAATCAAGGCAAAATTAATTTTTAAAATGAGAATCAAGGGAAACGGGTTACGCCATTGCGTTCGTCTCGAAATTCTGCCTGGAAACGAGTCCGAGTTTTCAAGAATTGCAGTCCGTATGCCCAAGTTATGACCTTTAGAAGTTTTCAGAAGTTTTCAAGTTCAAGACAGCTCAAAATTCGAATTTCGAATTTCAAACCTCAGAATGGACTGGGCGAGAAATTTCCCGCCCAGGACCAGGTCGACCTGGGGGTCGACTATGTAGTCGACCTGCCCAGGACCAGGTCGACCTGGGGGTCGACCTGGTGGCCGAGCCCACTTTTGAAGCTGGATTCACTTTGATGTTTCTGGCCTCGTTTCTGTCTACATTCGTTGACCTGACCCTATATATACAGCCCCTAACACTAGTCTCTCTACACAAAATTCTTTCTGACCTTATGCTGCTCTAATTTTGGTTGAAAAGTTAGAGAAAGGGACTACTTCTTCTACGTCGAAACTACGTTGCTGATTTGGGGATTTTTGTTAGGACTTGACTAAGCATATAAAGATTCAACATCGACTCTCTTTTTCTAATTCTCGAACCACGATCTGTAAGCCCCAGTTATTTTTAGATTTAAACTGTAAATGTAATATGAATATGTTGTAAATTGAAATTGGACCTATGTATGATGACTGTTTTACATCCATTCTTGTTCATCTTGGATCTTGACTCTTGGATATATTACTATAACATTGATTTGGGGCCTATTCATGTTGTAAATCAAAAAGAAAACCCCCTCATATTATCATGTTGAATCTGCTATTAGTCACAAGTTTATGACTACCACCTTATGTCAATCGTTACCATGACTATACTATCACCTTATGTCAATCGTTACCATAACTATATTATCACCTTATGACAACTGTTATCTTGACTAGTACCATATTTTGCAAGAATTGGAATCTTTATGTTTGAGGCCAATATTCCATATGCCAGTAATGTAATAATCATTTATCTCAAGTCATACCATGCTATGCTTGTAATCACTTCTGCCACCTTATACCCGTCCCTTTTTATGTTATTCCCTAATTAGATATATTTGTATCGATTCTAGCTTATGTGCGATGGGAATACAATTTGGGTAGATTAGGTAAATCATAAATTGGCTTTGAACATGAACGTTATTATAACTTGAACCTGGATATGGACATGAACTTGACACGATTTGACATAAAACATGATATGAAAGCTCGACATGAATTTTGACATGAAAACTTGAACGTGGGCATGACAATTAGATAAACTTGAAAATGGCCAACTCGAGGTTGGATTAAGTTTGCAGTGTAAATCTGCCCGGAACTGCCCGGCAAATCCAGTGACTGCAAACAATAGGATGCAATGTGGGTAGTTGGTCATATCGCACGAAAAACCCGAGGTTAGACTATGTTGTGGTGTAAATCTGTCCGGAACTACCCGGCAAATCCAGTGACCACAATAGTTAGTCTAATGTGAGAGGTTGGGGTGCACTAATGAATTAATGCCACATGATAGGGTTAAGTCATGAACCACTTGAATATACTTAACCAACTTGACACGATGATTTGATAGGGTTAAGTCATGAACCGCTTGAACACACTTAACCAACTTGATACATGATCTGGATAGGGTTAAGTCACGAATTTTAATGACAACACTTAACCCATTAGAAACCCTAGTTACGCGGTCCTTTTCAGCAGTAACCCACTTAGATGTATCACGATACCCTGGGACTAGGCAGGACGGGGCACGATTACTGGGCAGATTGTAAGCAACCAGAACGACGGCTGAGTAGGTGCGCCATTTTAGGTTCAGGCGGACTATGGTCGTGCACGTAGTCCGGAGTTCAAAAAGCAGGCATTGGGCTCCCGTAGATTTACACTGTGCGTGCTTGATTCGTGTCGGTGGTTGGCACCATAGGGTTTGATACACCCTATGGTAGACCTAGCACAGGTAACTACATTTCAGGATAGGGCCGTATGACACAGACAAATGACGAGCTAGGACTTGTAGGGAGCCGATCGATTAGTAGATCGTACCGTAGGACCCCGTAATGGGTCACTTCATGATACTGGGCCAAGCGATCATTTCATGATTAATACTTGACATGGGTTAGAACACTAGTACAGTTGGTGCAGCGAACCTTGAATATGCGATGCTAGACTTGACTTATCGTGTTATCTTAATTATCCTACCAGTTCTGTTATCATCCTTATGTTTAATTCCAGTTTTCACATATCATGTTACCTTTACTAGTTTTCATACTGAAAGTCACTAGGGCTTACCAGTCTTTATGACTGACCCTTTTTCTTTCGCCTCTTTTTCTTTAGTTCCCCCCCCCCTAGGTTCTCAGGGAGGAAACACTAGCTCTTAGCTTGGATTTAGCTTGCTTTCTGACAGCTCATGTACGGTTTGGTCTTGAGCTATGCTATGGCTGCTTCTGCTATTTATGGGGAATAATTTACTTTTGTTATCTTAAGTTTATGCTTCTTTATTTGGAACTTGATGTAATGGAATAATTTGTACCTTGGATATATGGGGTTTTGACTCTTTTCTTGAAAGTAATAAAAATTTGGTTTTTAATTTCTACCGCTGCTTTATTTATGTTCTGCCTTGTGATATCTCTGTGTATGTTTACCTAGATAATACCTCACCAAAACTAGTGCATTCCCTTTCTGAGTGACCCTAGCGGAGGTGGGGTGTTACATTTGGTATCAGAGCAGAAGGTTACCAGGCTGGGCAAAAGTTTTAAAAACCTTCTGAAACTATTTTCAAAACCATTTATAAAGAAGCATTTTTCAAGAAAAGTTTTATGTCTAAAAAGGCTATTCCCCAAAAGCCATTAGCACTTCCCTTTGTTTCCTCGTTTGAATCCTTTTCTTTTCGTTTTTCATCATGGCTGATCTTAACCTGCCTGAGGGAATACCCGTGCCTGGATGGTTCCGAAGGTACTTAGAAGTCAGGGCCAATGGCGCGGGCCCGGCAGACATCCCCCCTCCTCCTCCCCCAGTGGTCGCGGTTCCTCTTCCTCCTGGTACCGCCTTTGCCAAAATATGCAAAGACTTTAAAGCAATGGGCGGCAAGAACTTCGTTGGAACTGAAACCTTTGTTGAGGCACGAAACTGGCTAAAGGAGACGGAAGACTTGTTCATTACCTTTGATATGGAGGACCATAGGAAAGTTCAGTTGGCAGCATGGTTGTTGAAAGAGGAAGCTGCATTTTGGTGGGAAGTCACCAACGCTACCAGTCCAGTTGAGACTTGGGCAGACTTTAGAGGGAGGTTTGGGCTTAGATTCTTATCGTCAGCAGAAGAGAACCTTCAGATGGAGAGGTTCCTAGCACTCAAGCAAGGGGACATGTCTGTTAGGGAGTACGTGAATAAGTTTAATCAGCTTGCTCGGTTCGGTTTGGATTTGGTCAACACAGCCCAGAAGAAGGCTATACGCTTTGCTCGAGGATTGAACGAGCCACTACACAGTTTGGCCATAACTCATATACCCATGGGGGTGACCTTTGAAATCTTGGTGGATATGGCTCTACTTCATGAGGAAGACAAGAATAGCAAGAAGGAGGTTAAGCCTAATGAAACCCAGAATGAGTGAGTTGACTCCAAGAAGCGGGGCAACAAGAATAACAAGAATAACAATAGCAACAACATACCACGTGAGACGAGGAAGTGCAACTTCTGTGGTATTACTGGACATCTAGCTAAAGACTGTAGAAAGAAGAAGAGGAAGTTGGGTGAATGCTTTCATTGTGGTGATACTGGACACTTCAGCAAGGATTACCCTAAGAAGCAAGGGCAGGGACAAGGGCAGACCCAGCGAGCAGGAACTTCTGGAGGGAAGTTGCATGCTCTCAACACCACTCCAGCTCTTGACCAAGGTAGTAATATTTCCGTAGAAAGCCTTGTTTACATTTCTGAATTTCCTGTTCGAACCTTATTTGACTCTGGCGCATCGCATACTTTTATTTCTTCTGATATTGTTGAAAATCTGCCCCTAAGTACTAGTCTGGTTGAGGATCCCGTTATAGTTTCAAATCCAATTGGGGGCTCCTCCCATTTATCTATGATGTGTGTGGATTTGAGGATCTCTATCTTAAGCATAGAATTCACGTGTAATGCTTATGTTCTCGGATTTATGGGATACGGTTTGATCCTAGGTATGGATTGGATGTCCGATTATGGAGCCATTCTTGATTGTGAACGAAGGGTAGTGAGGCTCATGTCTCGCCTTGGTAATACCCTTGAAATTTCTTGTAACCCTAAGGGTCCAGTCATGTTGTGTTATCTTGAATCCCTTGACTCGTCCGACGATAATTTGCAATCTGTAAGTGTGGTCCGAAAATATCCAGATGTCTTTGATGAAGTGAGGGGTTACCTCCTTAACGTGAGATAGACTTCCGAATTTATCTTGTTGATAATGCCAAGCCAATTTCATTTCCCGTTAGGCACATGGCCCCGCGAGAAAGAAGAGAGCTCAGTAAACAAGTTAACGAGTTGCTTGAGAAAAATTTTATAAGACGAAGCATTTCTGAATGGGGTGCTCCAATGGTATTCGCTACTAAGGCGGATGGATTGCTTCGTCTGTGCGTAGACTATCATGAGTTAAACAAGATGACAAAGAAGAATAGGCACCCACTACCAAGAATCAACGATTTGTTTGACCAGCTTGTGGGAGCATCTGTTTTCTCTCAACTCGATCTAGCCACAGGATTCCATCAGTTTAGAGTGGCTGAGGATAGCATTGACAAAACTACGTTTAGGACTCCAGATGGGTTCTTTGAATGGCTCGTCATGCCGTTTGGGTTAACAAATGCACCCGCATACTTTGTGGATTTGATGAGTAGGGTGTTTCGAGAGTTCCTTAACAAGTTTGTGGTAGTTTTCGTGGATGATATTTTGGTCTTCTCAAAAGATGAAGAAGAGCATGCTAGACATCTCAAGGAGGTCATGGAAACACTTAGAGCACACCAGTTAAAGGTTAAGTTCTCCAAATGCCATTTTTAGAGGAAGGAAGTTCGGTTCCTTAGACATGTAGTTTCTAAGCAAGGCATAGCCGTGGACCCCGCAAAGGTAGTTGCAGTACAGGACTGGAAAATTCCTAAGAATGCAACGGAGGTGAGGAGCTTTCTCGGTTTGGCGGGCTACTACAGGAAGTTCATTAAGGACTTCGCTAAGATTTCAGCCCCTCTTACTAAGTTAACAAAGAAGAACCTAGATTTTGCATGGGACATAGAGTGTGACGCTGCTTTTCAGAGACTCAAGAGAGCCCTCACCACAACTCTAGTTTTGGCATTACCCGATGGAGGTAAGATGTTTACCGTGTACACAGATGCGTGCGGCACGGGATTATGCGCTGTCCTAATGCAAGAGGGAAGAGTAATATGCTACGGAGGCAGACAACTTAAAGTTCATGAGAAAAACTATCCCACTCATAACTTGGAGTTGGCCGCGATTGTTTTTGCACTTAAAGCTTGGCGCCATTATCTTCTAGGGGAGAGGTTCGAGCTGTATACCGACCACAAATCGCTTAAGTACCTCTTCTCACAGAAAGATTTGAATCTGAGACAACAGCGGTGGATGGAGTTCTTGGCATCATATGACTTCGATAAAGCTTATACCCCTGGAAAGGGTAATGTGGTGGCGGACGCGCTAAATAGAAGAAGGTTGCCTTTGAGCCCCTTGTTTGTTGAAAGGAAAAGCCTTGAGTTTATAGCAACCTTTGATTTTACACCTGCTATTGAGTCGTTGACTGCTACGTTTGCATCTCTTGAGTTAAGACCTACATTTCTAGATCAAGTAGGGACTTCACAGAAGGAAGACCCACAGATAGTCGAAATCATGGACAAGCTGATTAGTGGTGAGACGTGAAGCCACCTCAGTAGGTATGCCATAGATGACAAGGGATGGCTAAGGCGCAATGGAAGGCTATGTGTCCCACAAGTGGGATACCTAGTATGGAAAGTTCTCGAAGAGGCGCATCACTTGAAGATGACTATACATCCCAGAGGGGATAAGATGTATAGGGATATGAAACGCATTTTCTTTTGGGCTGGAATGAAAAAGGATGTGGCAGAGTTCATTTCGAAGTGCATGGTGTGCCAACAAGTAAAGGCTGAGTCAAAGAAGCCTGGTGGGCTATTACATCCTTTGGAGGTTCCGCAATGGAAATGGGAGAGTATCTCGATGGATTTCGTGGATGGACTGCCTAGGTCAAGGAAGGGAAATACTAGCATATGGGTCATAGTTGATAGACTCACGAAAAGTGCTCACTTCATTCCGGTGAAAAGCAAGAGGACCGCATCAGGGCTAGCGTCTATTTACCTTCGAGAGATAGTACGGTTGCATGGAGTTCCTTCTAGTATAGTTAGTGATCGTGACCCGATTTTCACTAGCCAGTTTTGGAATAGTCTGCAAGAAGCAATGGGTACACGACCGAATTTAAGCACGGCCTATCACCCAAAGACGAATGGACAAACCGAGAGGGTAAATAGAGTACTAGAAGATCTCCTGGGGCTATGCATTCTTGACTTTGGTGGTACTTGGGAAGACCATCTTCCTCTCGTGGAGTTTACATATAATAATAGTTACCAAGCTAGCATCGAAATGGCACCGTTCGAAGCCCTGTATGGAAGACCATGTAAATCGCCAACTTGTCGGTGGGAGACGACAGACAGGCTTATACTTGGCCCTGACATGATAAGAGACACTTCTGAGAAGGTTGAGTTGATACGAAGACGGATGAAAACGGCCCAAGATAGACAGAAATCTTATGTGGACAAGAGAAGGACAGACCTAGAGTTCGAAGTCGGAGATATGGCCTTTATAAAAGTTTCTCCGTGACGCAATGTAGTTCGTTTTGGAGCAGTTGGAAAGCTAGCATCAAGGTTCGTAGGACCGTTCCCTATCACTGAGAGGATTGGAAGGATGGCCTATAGGGTAGACTTACCCGAGAAACTGACTGGAGTCACAATGTCTTTCACGTCTCGCATCTCCGAAAGTTCTTGCATGAGTCGGCCGAAGTGGTTGAGCCAAGCATCCTTGAAGACGTAGAAGTGGAAAAAGAAGCAACATTGAGGCGAGTTCCGATTCGTATCTTAGGAACGGAGATTAAGAAGATAAGGAATCGAGAAGTCAAGCTAGTTAAAGTGCAGTGGAGTGAAGCCCAAGAAGACGCAACTTGGGAAACCGAAGAGAAGATACGCGTGCTTTACCCATTTCTTTTTGAGGGTACATTCTCGATCTCTTTTTCCTATAAACTTGAAAACCTTTTCGTATCATGCTTCTACTATCTATGTTTGTCTTGTTATCTTCTCGATCTTATCTTGAGAACCTTAGGTAGAACTATATGGATGTAAACATGTGATTGAAACATGTTATGGTTGATGTTTGCAAATGGTTGCAAGTGTTTGCAAGTGATTGCTAGTGGATGCATGACACACATTAGGTACTAGATCGGCTCAGTCACATTTTCATGTTGCATATGCATGAGTGCTTATACTTGTACATGGATGGAACTTGTTATGCTATCACCTGGATGTTGCATATGAATGAATGTTTGTGCACTCATGTGAAGATTATAAACTATGTTAGGAATTTTCATACATGTTGGATTCATTACACTAACATATTTTGCATTAAGGAGGTTTACTGAATCAGTAACCGCCTGATCTTTTGCATTAGATAAGTACATATACACACACTTTCTGCATACGTTCATACAGCACTAGAAATCTTTTAAGGACAATGGTTGCCTGTGGATGATGCTTTGAGTAGATGGATGATGGATGGTAGGACACATCCTCCCTAACTTAGAGATTTCGGGGACGAAATTCTTTAAGGAGGGGAGAATGTAACAACCCGTATTTTTATAATGTGTTATAACTATAAATCAAGGCAGAATTAATTTTTAAAATGAAAATCAAGGGAAACGGGTTACGCCATTGCGTTCGTCTCGAAATTCTTCTTGGAAACGAGTCCGAGTTTTCGAGAATCGGAGTACATATGACCAAGTTATGACCTTTCGAAGTTTTCAGAAGTTTTCAAGTTCAAGACAGCTCAGAATTCGAATTCGAATTTCCAATTTCAAACCTCAGAGTGGACTGGGAGGGAAATTTCCCGCCCAGGACCAGGTCGACCTGGGGGTCGACTATGTAGTCGACCTGCCCAGGACCAGGTCGACCATAGTGTCGACCTGGTGGCCGAGCCCACTTTTGAAGCTGGATTCACTTTGATGTTTCTGACTACATTCGTTGACCTGACCTTATATATACAGCCCCTAACATTAGTTTCTCTACACAAAATTCTTTCTGACCTTATGCTGCTCTAATTCTGGTTGAAAAGTTAGAGAAAGGGACTACTTCTTCTACGTCGAAACTACGTTGCTGATTTAGGGATTTTTGTTAGGATTTGACTAAGCATATAAAGATTCAACATTGACTCTCTTTTTCTAATTCTAGAACCACAATCTGTAAGCCCCAGTTAATTTTAGATTTAAATTGTAAATGTAATATGAATATGTTGTAAATTAAAATTGTACCTATGTATGATGACTGTTTTACATCCATTCTTGTTCATCTTGGATCTTGACTCTTGGATATATTACTATGACATTGATTTGGGGCCTATTCATGTTGTAAATCAAAAAGAAAAACCCCTCATATTATCATGTTGAATCTGCTATTAGTCACAAGTTTATAACTATCACCTTATGTCAATCGTTACCATGACTATACTATCACCTTATGTCAATCGTTACCATGACTATACTATCACCTTATGACAACTGTTATCTTGACTAGTACCTTATTTTGCTAGATTTGGAATCTTTATGTTTGAGGCCAATATTCCAAATGCTAGCAATGTTATAATCATTTATCTCAAGTCATACCATGCTATGCTAGTAATCACTTATGCCACCTTATACCCGTCCCTTTTTATGTTATTCCCTAATTAGATTTATTTGTATCGATTCTAGCTTATGTGCGATGGGAATACGATTTGGGTAAATCATAAATTGGCTTTGAACATGAACGTTATTATAACTTGAACCTCGATATGGACATGAACTTGACACGATTTGACATGAATTGACATGAAACATGACATGAAAACTCGACATGAATTTTGACATGAAAACTTGAACGTGGGCATGACAATTAGATAAACTTGAAAATGGCCAACTCGAGGTTGGGTTGAGTTTGCAGTGTAAATCTGTCCGGAACCGCCTGGCAAATCCAGTGATTGCAAACAATAGGATCCAATGTGGGTAGTTGGTCATATAGCACGAAAAACCCGAGGTTAGACTATGTTGTGGTGTAAATCTGCCCGGAACCGCCCGGCAAATCCAGTGACCACAACAGTTAGTCTAATGTGAGAGGTTGGGGTGCATTAATGAATTAATGCCACATGATAGGGTTAAGTCATGAACCACTTGAATATATTTAACCAACTTGACACGATGATTTGATAGGGTTAAGTCATGAACCGCTCGAATACACTTAACCAACTTGATACATGATTTGGATAGGGTTAAGTCACGAATTTTAATGACAACACTTAACCCATTAGAAACCCTAGTTACGCGGTCCTTTTCAGCAGTAACCCACTTAGATGTATCACGATACCCTGGGACTAGGCAGGGTGGGGCACAATTATTGGGCTGATTGTAAGCAACCAGAACGACGGCTGAGTAGGTGCGCCATTGTAGGTTCAGGTGGACTATGGTCGTGCACGTAGTCCGGAGTTGAAAAAGCAGGCATTAGGCACCCGTAGATTTACACTGTGCGTGCTTGATTCGTGTCAGTGGTTGGCACCATAGGGTTTGATACACCCTATGGTGGACCTAGCATAGGTAACTACATTTCAGGATAGGGCCATATGACACAGACACATGACGAGCTAGAACTTGTAGGGAGCCGATCGATTAGTAGATCGTACCATAGGACCCCGTAATGGGTCACATCATGATACTGGGCCAAGGGATCATTTCATGATTAATACTTGACATGGGTTAGAACACTAGTACAGTTGGTGCAACGAACCTTGAATATGC
This sequence comes from Allium sativum, assembly GCA_030737875.1. NCBI lineage: Eukaryota > Viridiplantae > Streptophyta > Magnoliopsida > Asparagales > Amaryllidaceae > Allium > Allium sativum. Next base: position 991,411,014 of record CM060910.1, on the reverse strand, counting down.
GATGCTAGACTTGACTTATCTTGTTATCCTAATTATTATATCAGTCCTGTTATCATCCTTATGTTTAATTCCAGTTTTCACATGTCATACTACCTTTAATAGTTTTTATACTGAAAGTCACTAGGGCTTACCAGTCTTATGACTGACCCTTTTTTCCTTTCACCTCCTTTTCTTTCATTTTCCCCCCAGGTTCTCAGGGAGGAAACACTAGCTCTTAGCTTGGATTTAGCATGCTTTCTGACAGCTCACGTACGGTTTGGTCTTGGGCTATGCTATGGCTGCTTCTGTTATTTATGGGAAATAATTTACTTTTGTTATCTTAAGTTTATGCTTCTTTATTTGGAACTTGATGTAATGGAATAATTTGTACCTTGGATATATGGGGTTTTGACTCTTTTCTTGAAAGTAATAAAAATTTGATTTTTAATTTCTACCGCTACTTTATTTATGTTCTGCCTTGTGATATCTCTGTGTATGTTTACCTAAATAATACTCCACCAAAACTAGTGCATTCCCTTTGTGAGTGACCCTAGCGGAGGTGGGGTGTTACAATTTATATGCAATAAACACTCAAAGATTTTGGAGTAAATTTAACAAAATCAACAACATATTGTGACAATACAAGTGCGATAAATTTATCAAAAAATCCAATAAATCACTCCATAACTAAACATATATACATCCGACGCCATTTTTTACGTGATAACTTAGAAAAAGAAATTATAAATTTAGAATATATCTCAATTGAAAATCACAATGCCGATATATCCACTAAACCTTTATTAGAAAATTCTTTTATTAAACTAAAACGGAAACTAGGGATAATGTTTGCTAAAAATATATAGTTTACTATAAACAAATTTCATAGAAGTAAGTTTACTATATATGTTAACCGATTTGCTAAACTTAGCTTATTCCTACAATCACTCTCTTTACTTAGAGTATTTCTCTGGTTAAAATTACCTGAAATACAAACCACATATTTTCTTTACATCTCTCGTATATAAGCTTGTATTTTTTTCCTCACTATAAACACAAAGAATAAACTTAAATAAAGTTCAAAAATCAACCAAGTCTTCAAACAACTTGAATTCGTCCATTAATATTACTTTCACAACGGATAGTTCTTCCGATTCTCCACAATTTCCAACGCCAACTCCTAGACATGAACCAAGATATCGATGGGGAAACTATCATCGGGTTTACTCCAGAAGTAAAGATGGAAAAAAGAGCACTATTCTCATCACCAAACACAAAAAGGAAGGTGGATGAAATTCATCACTATCAAACAGAACAAATAACACTTCAGAAAGAACTTTATTTCGAGCAGAAGGTCACCGCGACACGTTTAAGTCTTCTTGGAAAAATAATTTATAAATTCTGCACCTTAAAATGAAAGATGTTTCTTCACCTTTGCCCTTTCCACCAGACCCAATAGATCCTTCGTCATCCTATCGAACTGAGAAAGACCGAGTAAATCCTACAACGAAATACTATACCTTCTCTCCTCAGTGACCATCATATAGTCCAAATTCTTGGAATAAAAATTACAAAGCTAATGAAGGGAAGAGTTCATAAGCACCAACGAAGACTCCACCTCTAAAAATTAAAAATCTAAATTTCATATTATTATTTACATTTTGTTTTTATCTATTTATGTATGAAATAAAGTTCATTTCACAAAAATTTCACTAAACAGATGTCTGACCTAAAAGAAACAGACGTCTGAATTCAAGTTCTGAAAACATTCAATCTTCAAAACAGACGTCCAACACAAATCAAACAGACCTCTGAAATATGATCAAAATGAACTATTTTCTTGTGGGTTGAATTTTTGGTTCAAACAGACATCTGACTAAATGTTTCAAACATCTCTCTCACTGGTTAATTTTTAAAAAAATCCCCAGAAACAGACGTCTGAAACAAAAATACAGACTTCTGAATCAAGTTAAAAATAAACTAAATACTTGTGGGTTCATCCAAAACCAAAAACAGACGTCTGTTTTTAGATTTCAGACATCTGATTTAAAACTGACGTGATTTTTATAATGGGACACATCCTTTACCAACCATCATAATTCTTCATCTCTTCACTTTTACCTTTTCATCTTTTTACCACATATAAAAACCCTAGCCCCTAATTCTCCAAATTACCTCAATACTTCAACTTTTAATCACAAAATCATGGAAAATCGAGGCAAACGCATAAGAGAAGAAGAACCAAATCCTCCTTCCGAAGAATTGATCCAAAAAACACTATGGAATGATACCACCAAGGCAAGATACAAGGCAATGAAGGATTCCAAATTCTTCGAAGGTTCTTTTGTAAAGTTTGATGCTTTCTCAAATTATCGACTGCAACAATATGCTAGACACTTTCATTTTGAATCACTAGTTGATTATAATAAAAATAATGTCAAAATTTATTCTTTTCTAGTGGATTTATCTTTGGAAAATTTGAATCTTGATCATACTAAACCTCAAGTCAAAAAGGATTGCATTTGGTCTTGGGTTTGTGGAAAACATGTGCTTCTTTCAATGCAACGATTAGGACAAATTTTGTAATGTGCTTGGCAAGGACTTGATATCGACACAATAGAAGTGGATATGTCTACAAGGGATGAGATATCACACAAATTCCTTTCTGATAATCTCATTAAACTGCATGAAATTACTTCCACTCATCTCCAACCACAAGCTTGCTCACTAAATCGAATACTAGTCCGAGCCATTCAACCCTGCAAAGGAAGCTACGAAAAAGTCTACAAAAGAGATTTCCAAGCTTTGTACGCCCTCTACTCAGAAAAGAAAATCAATTAGGCAAAATTCGTCATGGATGAATGGATGGATATCACATATAAGCAGAAATATAAGACTCTACATTATGGTGCTTATATTGCTCGTATCCTTACCTCTTGAGAAATAACCATTCCCAATATTCCTTCGCTAAGCATCAAAGAAATTGGACTGAAGACTTTGAAACTTACGGATATTGATCCTAATCCCGCCACTTTAAAGTATATGTCTCTTGCAACTTGGGCCGAACATGTAGCATCGCAACCAGAAGCAATCATTCCTGAGCCTTCTCACCGTCGTCAACGTGGGGAAGAAGATGAAGATGAAGAAATTCATGTCATTTCCCCCAAAACTTCTTCCAAGAAAGCCTTAATAACATTATTCCAAAATAAATCTAAAATTCATAAAGATTTGAAGCGTTTTAAAAAATAAACAAATAAGAAATTTGATTCTATCAAAGGTTTCTTAAACAAAATTTGGGAAGTAGTTTCTTGCACCGGCACTTCTTCAAGCTAAGCTCAAGCTCCGACTCTGTTTCAATGGTCATCTAGTTCGGCCGAAGAAGTTCCCAATAGTGAATCCAAATATGGATTTCCTAAAGACGGTGGGACAACTATTGTGGTATCTACTTCCAAAAATTGGTAAGCATGTTTGTTGGTATGGTGGTCTACATATTTTGACTAGAAACTCTTGAATTAACTAAGTGGTGTGTAACATTTTGGTACTTATCTTTCTATTTTCGCACAAAAATCTAGTATGTGCTATGGTATGTTATGTTTGATGTTATGCTTGCTTATATTATGTCTGTTTCTATGATGAGTTTGTATATCTTGCATACATGTTTTTTAACATTCAAATAAGTATTCCTTTTTGTCAAATGAAAAAGGGGGAGAAACTAATAATGATATATGCATATTGATAGGAGGAGCTTATGTAGTTGTCATTATTCAAAAAGGGAGAGAATGTTGAATCTCACTATATTGCATTTTGATTATTACAACTATACATAAGCATATATATCATATCGACTAACTCTGTTTTGCAGGAAGATATTTGACAAACAAATTCAATAACACAAAATGACGATTATATATGTTGTAAGAGTCTGTTAGTCCTAGATTTTCATGTTAAAGTCTTCCTTGATGACTACACACACACATATCATATATATATATATATATATATTCACATTTAAAAGAGGCAAGGAATAAGTTTTTCCCAGAAAACAGACGTCTGAAATAAATCAAACAGACGTTTGTTTGCTGAGACAAAATTAGAATTTTCATAATATTCAGACGTCTGAATCTGCTTCGAAATGAACTATTTTCTTGCCGTTTCAGTTTAATTCAAATCAGACATCTGAAATTTATATTCAGACATCTGATTATGAAGGGTTGCAACTTATTATGAAGAGTCACAACTTTCTAATTCATTTCTCTTGATGAAATCACTTCGTGATCAGTTGTAACTCGTTGTATATTATAAATAGAGACTTGATTAACTGATCCAATCACCGAATTTCATTCTAACTATTTATATCTTACTCAAAGCTCTCTAATTTCTAAAAGCACACTATTTACAATATAATCTTCCATAATCCTTCATAAGCTTCACGTCTATCACCAAGGAAAAGCTATAAGAAGGATGTACTACATATTTTCATATCCATGTTAACAAGAACACAAATAAGTCATCAATTATTCTGTATTAAGAAGGTCCTCTTTAGCAGTTGAGGCAAGAAATCACGTTCGGCTATTCGGAAAATTGTGAACATATTCCTCCGGGTAAAGTGAGGGTGTTAGTGTTTGTGAAATACTAGAAGTAAATCTGGGAATGCACGTAGGACAGTGGTACGAACCAGTATAAATCGCCCGTGTGATTTTTACTTACTACTCTGCTATATACATTTCATCTTATACTCCATTCTACATGATCCAACAGCTGCTTAGTCACTTTCGAACATGATAATGGTGCAACATAGTAATAAGATAACAAGTCAAGTTAAAGGTCGTATACGCTTCTCATACATATCTCAAGAATAAAACTACTACACCACAAGTAAATTGTCAAGATTAGGTGTTACCCTAATTATGACCTATGCAATCAGCTCCGTACTATAAAAATATCCTGTGCCAGCCCCGGTAGTAGGGTGTATCAGTCCCTAACCCGGCGACTTGTAAACACATGTAACACCCCGAAATTTTAACAACATTAAAGTGGATAAATTAAAGAATAATTATTTTAATATTTAGAACTAAGGGAAACAGACTATGCCATTGCGTCCGTCTCAAAATTCTGGTTAAGAAAGATGCCTGGTTAGCGTAAAACGGATAACGTATTAAGAAGTTATAGACAGTAGAAGTTTGGCCGAAAAAATAGAAATTCCCGGCGCACTTGACAAGTGTACCCATGTATTTTTACACTGGCGCACCTGTAAAGTGCGCCCATGTATATTTTTGGGCATCCGGACCCAATTGGATGTCGGCCTGTGGCCCGATTCACTCTAGGGCAGAGGTGGCATTTGAATTCTGGACATTAGCAGCTATAAATATACCTCAATTCCTTTGTTTTCTTCACAAAGAAATAATGGCGGCTAAACTCTGCCGGAATGCAAACTAAGACGGATTTGTTTTCTTCGACAACATACAATAATTCAGTTTTGCAAATCAAATCCAGAAATTCAAGATCCATTCTCTCTATTCTCTAAACCTAACGCTGTGAGTTCTAGTTGCTTTTAGGTTTTGATAAATAAAAGTAAATTATGAAAGACTGTGATTTGGATACGTTGTAAACCATGAATTTATGCTATTGTTAGATCTTATACTATGTCATGATAGATCTAGTTCTCTAGATCTGATGCAATTGTGGTTATTCCATTATGTTGCCTTTGTGGACCTTGACTTGTAACTATGTTGTGATGAATGTAAATCTATTAATTTTGACAGTAACATTGGTTAGATCTAATTCTGTATGTAAAACACCTTTCATATTGCGATCAACTTAGATATGTTGTAAGTTGGACATTTATATCTAAACATGTTATTATGTCATTCTAATGGTGTTAGATCTATTTTAACCTCTAGATGTAAATTATGTGACCTAATTTATCATCTTGTGTTATCATGTTAGATCTATTTTAAACTCTAGATCTGAATTATGTGATCTAATTTATCATTTTATGTTATCATGTTAGATCTATTTTAACCTCTAGATCTGAATTATGTGATATAATTTATCATCCTGTGTTATCATGTTAGATATATTTTAAACTCTAGATCTGAATTATGTGATCTAATTTATCATTTTATGTTATCATGTTAGATTTATTTTAACCTCTAGATCTGAATTATGTGATATAATTTATCATCTTGTGTTATCATGTTAGATATATTTTAACCTCTAGATCTGAATTATATGATCTATTTTATCATCTTGTTTTATCATGTTAGATCTATTTTAATTTGACATCTAAATTGATAATTTAGATCTTACTATGCTTATTACGACATCGTAGTTGTGTTAGAATCAATTGACTGCCACCAGTTCATATGATGTTAATTACATGTCTATGCCAGTATGTATGTTCACATTATCGTGCTAAGTTTATGTTTATGCCAAGATTATCACTGTTGTTACATTCCTATTGTTTTTCCCTTTTATCGTTTATGACTAGGCAATTATCCAGCCTAGGCATGCTGCCAATTTATGAGTGCGATAGTTAAGGAACGGGGGAAAAAGGGTGAATATTGGCATAATTTGAATATGAATATTTTTGGGCATATAATTCAAATTATTGGGTAAAATAGGTATTAACATCTATAAAAGGAAAGGTTTAATTAATTGATTAATTAATAAAAAAATGGAATGTTTAGTAATTACAATTAGGGATTGTAATTGTACTTATGACACGAGGTTAGGTTGCATTAGTGGCGGAAGTCTGCCCGGACCCAACCGGCATATCCAGCATCCACTAATATTGAACCTAATGTGGGAGGTCTAAGTGCGTAAATACGAATCGAGCTATGACACGAGGTTAGGCCCAACTGTGGAATAAGTCTGCCCAGACCCGACCGGTATTTCCAGCATCCACATGTTGTAGGCCTAATGTGGGAGGTCTAGCCCATTATAAACCATAAATGGACATGGTAAAGAATTGAACTACTTAACCTAAGTCAATCCATAGGGATTGCATGAACATAAATTTAAGTTGGGGGTTAACTAAATTTGGTTGAACAAAAGGGGTGGGTTAAGTAAATCTGGAGGGGGGTGGGTAATATTCATATATAGGCCCACAAACTTAACCCGTTAAGGTTATGTAATTAAGGAGACCTAGTGGAATACATAACTGGAGGAAATAATAAAGTTATGTAATTAAAGACACCCTTTAGGGTAAGGATAACTGATAGAAATAAATAAGGCTATGCAATTAGAGACACCTAGTGGTATACATAGTTAGTGAAAACCTAGTGGGGGATATAAGACAAGGGGAGAGCTTGTATCATATTGTGTGGGACCCATTTCAGTCAGTAACCCGGAGTAGGTATCAAACAAAGTACTCTGTAGTAGGCGGAGAAGGGGCACGCTTACTGACTGATTGTAAGAGATCCAAACGTGGAGGACGGTGTGTGCGGCGCAAACCGACCGGGCCATATGCGTGCATGAGTCGGGCAGAGGGGGATAAGACAACCGTGACACCTGTAGATGTGGTTGTTCACATCATTACGACAAGGGGTTGCCACTTTAGGAAGTGATATCTCCTAATGTGGGGCCAGCACAAGGTATTCACGAGGGTTAGGGAGCCGATCAATCAGGGTAGTAGTTAGGATGCATTTGGACGTATAACTAAGTCGACCACCTTATAGTTGAAGGGATCATCTCTTTCTGGATATACTAGTAACAGTGCAGAGTAATCATTAGAAGCATATACTATCTACCTTGTCATACCTGCCATTTATGTAGTGATCTCTCTTATCCACTTTATATGTCTATCATATTACTTTTATTTATTTACTAGCTAGACTATATGTCTGACCCTTTTTGTTTCTCCTTCTTTCTTCTATCCCCTTCCCCCAGGTTCTCAGGGAGGAAACACTCAGGCTTAGTCAGGACTCAGATATCATCCTGCTAGGAGCTACTTCTGAAGTATGGCTCAAGTTCTTGTCTCTACTATGGCTTAACTCTTTCAATTAGGGGATTATGTTTTTATATTCTTATGTACTCTGATGATGTAGGACAGAAGTTATTTTATTGTAATGGTTTTTGTGACTTATAGTATTGTGGAACACGGTATTATGATTTATGTTGAAATGAAAATTTAAATTTCTGCTGCTATCTTATTTGTTTTTGTCTTGTAATTATTATGTGTCTGTTTACCTATAACGCTTCATAAAACTTAATGCATTCCCTTAGTGAGTGACATTAACGGACGTGGGGTGTAACACTTGGCATCAGAGCTGAAGGTTACCAGATTAAATAAAAGTTTTTGAAAATTATTTTCAAATTGATTTTTAAAAGAAAATATTTTCAAAATGATAATTCGGTTTTGAAAAATTCCCCAAAAAGCCATATGTAATATCCTTTGGTCCTTTGTCTAAATCTCTTCCTTTTTCTTTTTAGCGTGTCTGGGGTATCAAATATTCCCGAGGGCATTCAAGTAACAGACTGGTTCCGTAGGTTTCTTAAGGCTACGACACCAACCGGGAGCCAAGGAGGCGTCCCTCCATAGCTGCAGTCGTTGTTCCTCCACCGTCGAGAGTAGATAATTTCTCTAAAAAGAAAGTATGGCCCAAAAACAGAAAATAGCAACGACAAAATATCAGAAAGAACAACAAAGCTCAAGGCAAAAAGAAATGTCATGGTTGTGGGAACATGGGTCATTTGGTCAAAGATTGTCGAAAAAGGAAGAACGCTTGCTTCAATTGTGGCGAAGTTGGGCACTTACGAGGGAATGCCCAAGGAAACAAAGACAGGACTAAAGGGCAGGATCTTCTGAAGGGCAGGTGTATGTTCTCATGGTTAGTGTACTGGGGAGAGGTAGTGAAGTTTCGACTAAATGTTTGATTTTCCCTTTTCAATTACCCGGTTTAGAACTCTTTTTGATTCTGGTGCTTCACACTCATTTATATCAAGTTCTGTTGTTGAATCTTTGCACTTAATTACTAGTATGGTAGTGTATCCCGTAGTTGTCTCAAAACCCGTTGGTGGTTCGGCTCATTTATCTTTTATTTGTCGGGGTTTGAGAATATATGTGTTAGGCGTCGAGTTTGAGTGCGAAGCACATCTTGTTTCATGGGCTATGGTTTGATTCTAGGGATTGATAGGCTAGCCATGTAGGGTGCCATTCTAGATTGTGAGAGGAGGGTCGTTAGGCTTCTGGCTTGTCATGAGAGGACCCTCGAGATTTCTTGTGACCCGCAAGGGTCTGTCATGCTTAGTTTCCTAGAATCTCTTGAGGCATCTATCGATGATCTACGGTTGGTACCAGTAGTCCATAAGTATCCTGATGTCTTTGATGAGGTTTGGGGTTTACCACCGAGGCACGAGATTGATCTTCGTATATACCTAGTGGACAATGCAAAACTAGTTGCATTACTTGTGCGCCATATGGCTCCTAAAAGAAAAGAGGGAACTTGATAAGCAAGTGGGGGAGCTACTTGAGAAGAGGTTTGATAGGTGAATCATATCAGGATCGGAAACCTATTGAAGACAGTCCTTGAGGAAGCCCATCATTCTAAGATGACTATTCATCCAAGCGGCGATAAAACGTATAGAGTTCGAGGTAGTGGAGCCAAACTTGCGAAAGGAAGTGAAAGTAGAGAAGTAAGCAATGAGTGGATGAGTTCCAACTTACATACTTTGATCAGAGATTAAGAAACTGCGCAACAAAGAGGTTAGGTTAATAAAAGTGCAATAGGGAGAAGACAACAAGGATGCGACTTGGGAGACTGAAGATAAAGATCACGCTTCATACCCTTTCCTTTTTGGGACTTTGTTAGTAGCTTCTTTTTCCAAAGCTTTTTATTCGTACTTGTTTTTATTATTCGTCATTATCCTATCAATTGAATCTTCGATCTTTAGGTAGGGAACCCATGGATGTAAACATGTGTTTGAGTCATGTTATGTTTGATGGATGCAAGTTTTTCTAGTGGTTGCTTGTGGATGCAAATACACACACAATTGGCACTAGATCGGCTCAATCACTCTCATATTGCATATGGATGTATCATCAAATGGATGTTGCATTTGGACGAATGATTGTGCATACATATAGAACTTACATGTTATAATAGGATTATTTGCATACATGTTGGATTCATGGCACTAACATACATTGCATTAAGGAGGTCAACTGAATCAGTAGACCACCTGATCTTTACATTAGTATTGGGACATATACACCTTTGCATACAATCATATAAGCATTAGAAGTTTATAAGGAGAATAGATGCCTTTGATTAGTGGATGAGTAGATGGATGATGGATGGTAAGATACATTCTCTTTAACATGAAGATTTCTGGGACGAAATCCTTCGAGTAGGGGAGAATGTAACACTCCGAAATTTTAACAACATTAAAATGGATAAATTAAAGAATAATTAATTTAATAATCAGAATTAAGGGAAACGGCCTGCGCCATTGCGTCCGTCTCGAAATTCGGGTCAAGATAGACACCTGGTTTGTGTAAAACGGATAACGTATGAAGAAGTTATGGATGGTAGAAGTTTGGCAGAAAAAGAAGAAATTCCCGGTGCATTTGACAAGTGTGCCCATGTATTTTTACACTGGCGCACTTGTAAAGTGAGCCCATGTATGTTTTTGTGCATCCGGACCCAATTTGGTGTAGGCTCGCTACCCGATTCACTCTAGGGCTGAGGTGACATTCGAATTGTGGACATTAGCAGCTATAAATATACCTCAATTCCTTTGTTTTCTTCACAAAGAAACAATGGCGGCTAAACTCTGCTGGAATGCGAACTAAGACAGATTCGTTTTCTTCAACAACGTACAACATTTCAGTTTTGCAAATCAAATCCAGAAACTCAAGATCTATTCTCTCTATTCTCTAAACCTAACCTGTGAGTTCTAGTTGCTTTTAGGTTTAGATAAATAAAAGTAAATTATGAAAGATTGTGAATTGGATACATTGTAAACCTTGAATCTATGCTATTTTCAGATCTTATACAATGTCACGATAGATCTAATTCTCTAGATCTGTTGCAATTGTGGTTATTCTATTATGTTGCCTTTGTGGATCTTGACTTGTAACTATGTTGTGGTGAATGTAAATCTATTAATTTTGACAGTTGCAACAATGGTTAGATATAATTATGTATGTAAATCACCTGTCATATTGCGATCAACTTAGATGTGTTGTAAATTTGACATATTTAGATCTAAACATGCTATTATGTCATTCTAATTGTGTTAGATCTATTTTAACCTCTAGATTTGAATTATGTGATCTAATTTATCATCTTATGTTATCATGTTAGATCTATTTTAACCTCTAGATCTGAATTATGTGATCTAATTTGTCATCTTGTGTTGTCATGTTAGATCTATTTTAACCTCTAGATCTGAATTATGTGATCTAATTTATCATCTTGTGTTATCATGTTAGATCTATTTTAACCTCTATATCTGAATTATGTGATCTAATTTATCATCTTGTGTATCATGTTAGATCTATTTTAATTGGACATCTAAATTGCTAATTTAGATCTTACTGTGCTTATTGCGACATCGTAGATATGTTAGAATCAATTGACTGTCACCTGTTCATCAGTTTTATGTCCACCTTGTTACGATATTAATTACATGTCCATGCCGTATGTATGTTCATATTATCGTGCTAAGTTTATGTTTATGCCAAGATGATCACTTTTGTTACATTCCTATTGTTTTTCCCTTTTATCGTTTATGACTAGGCTATTATCTAGCCTAAGCATGCCGCCAATTTATGAGTGTGCTAGTTAAGGAACGGGGGAAAAAGGGCTAATATTGGCATAACTTGAATATTAACATTTTTCGGCATATAATTCAAATTATTGGGTAAAATAGGTATTAACACCTATAAAAGGAAAGGTTTAATTAATTGATTAATTAAAAATGGAATGTTTAGTAATTACAATTAGAGATTGTAATTGTACTTATGACACGAGGTTAGGTTGCATAAGTGGTGGAAGTCTGCCCGGACCCGACCGGCATATCCAGCAGCCACTAATGTTGAACATAATGTAGGAGGTCTAAGTACGTAAATACGAATCGGGCTATGACACGAGGTTAGGCCCAATTGTGGAATAAGTCTGCCAGGACCTGACCGGCATATCCAGCATCCACATGTTGTAGGCCTAATGTGGGAGGTCTAGCCCATTATAAACCATAAATGGACATGGTAAAGAATTGAACTACTTAACCTAAGTTAATCCATATTTGTATGAACTTAAGTTTAAGTTGGGGGTTAAGTAAATCTGGTTGAACAAAAGGGGTAGGTTAAGTAAATCTGAGGGGGGGTGGGTAATATTCACATATACGCCCACAAACTTAACCCGTTAAGGTTATGTAATTAAAGACACCTAGTGGTATAAATAAACGGAGGAAATAATATAGTTATTCAATTAAAGATACCTTTAGGGTAAGCATAACTGGTAGAAATAAATAAGGCTATGTAATTAAAGACAACTAGTAGTACACATAGTCAGTGAAAACCTAGTGGAGATACAAGACAAGGGGAGAGCTTGTATCATATTGTGCGGGACCCATTTCAGTCAGAAACCCGGAGTAGGTATAAAAAAAAGTACTCTGTACTAGGCAGAGAACGGGCACGCTTACTGACTGATTGTAAGAGATCCAAACGTGGAGGACGGTGTGGGTGGTGCAAACCGACCTGGCCATGTGCTTGCATGAGCCGTCAGAGGGGGATAAGACGACCGTGACACCTGTAGATATGGTTGTTCATATCATCACGACAAGGGGTTTCCACTTTAGGAAGTGATATCTCCTAATGTGGGCCCAGCACAAGGTATTTACGTGGGTTAGGGAGCCGATCGATCAGGGTAGTGGTTAGGATGCATTTGGACGTATACCTAAGTCTACCACCTTATAGTTGAAGGGATCATCTCTTTCTGTATATACTAGTAACAGTGCAGAGTAATCATCAGAAGCATATACACCTTATCCTGTCTATCTTGTCACACCTGCCATTTATATAGTGATCTCCCTTATCCACATTATATGCCTATCATGTTACTTTTATTTATTTACTGACTAAAAGTAACTAGACTCGCCGGACTTTATGTCTAACCCTTTTGGTTTCTCGTTCTTTCTTCCGTTCCCCCCCCCCCCCACAGGTTCTCAGGAAGTAAACACTCAGGCTTAGCCAGGACTCAGATATCATCTTGCTAGGAGCTACTTCTGAAGTATGGCTCAAGTTCTTCTCTCTACTATGGCTTAACTCTTTCACTAGGGGGATTATGTTTTTATATTCTTATGTACTCTGATAATGCAAGACAGAAGTTATTCTATTGTAATGGTTTTTGTGACTTATGGTATTATGGACCACGGTATTATGGTTTATGTTGAAATAAAAATTTAAATTTCTGCTGCTATCCTATTTATATTTGTCTTGTAATTATTTTGTGTCTATTTACCTATAACGCTTCACGAAACTTAATGCATTTCCTTACTGAGTGACATTAACGGATGTGGGGTGTCACAACACATACCTATTGTTGGTGTTACTACTAGGGATTTCAGATTAAGGATCTAAAGGCAAAACTAACACTATACGTGGGATGGACAGTGTTTTAAAGAGATTATGGAAAAAAATAAACAGTCTTAAATTACTCTATTAATCAAATAATGATTATCACATTAGAAATGATCACAAACACAGAAACAATCACAGACACAGATATAAGTAAATATAAAATGCAGAAAAGGAAAGAACACACCGGATTTTATACTGGTTTGGATTGCAACTACATCTCGTCCCACGCAACGCTTGATTGCGTAGAGTTTTATTAAAACTAGTATCAATCTTACATTACCCTTGATTTCACGGTGACAAGGTTAACACTGATTCCACTACCTTTTATTTCATGGCTACAAGGTTCACACCATTCCCTTTCCTTGATTTCCGAGCTACAAGGAACACACCCTATCCCCAAAAATTCCTACAAGGAATACACCCTATCCCAAACAATTCCCGAATGTTACGATAACCCTGAAAATCTTTAATAGCACTTCCATGCAGATAGTAGTTCATAGAGATTGAGAAGAGAAAGAGAATGATATAATTTTGGTTGAAATCGATAAAATATAAGTGTAGAAATTAAGAAATTAATGTATATTAATGGTGGTTAGAGATAAGATGAAGATGGACAAGAATAAGTTATAAAATATTCAAATCTAACCCCTATTTATAGTGTTTGAAAGCTTGCAGTGTTTCTGAAACGTTTCAAATATGAAAAGGCACTTTCTTTCAAAATTGAAAATCAGATAGTTATTTGTCGACATGTCCATATATGTATGCCGATATATGTACGTAATTTTTAAAAAAAACACCATTCTTCAAGTGTTAAAACCAATATATATTTTCTAGAAATTCTTGAATTAAAACTAATGTTTCAAATGAAGTTTCTAAAGTATAAAAACATAGTGATATATAATATAAATATATTTATAAAATTATACAATATAAAACTACAAAATATATATTATAAACATACATATAATTGAAATCATAAGTAAAATCTAATAATTTGAAATTATTTTAGAATAAGAGTATGAAATAAAATTGAAATCAATTTGTGAAGGAATTTGAAAACAAAATTAGAAAACAGAATTTGAAAGTGCTAACCGGAGTTTTACATATAAACTTGACTCTATTACTTGATAATCTTGAGCTCTTGAAATCTTGATTATCTAGATACTCATGAGTCATGAATTTATTGATATCTTGAATCTTTAATACTATACAATATTCAATATTTTATATCCTACATATATATATATATATATTATGGACAAAGATGTTAGTATATATTTTATAATTAATAACGTTTATTAATTGAAATAAGGTTGTTGTCATCGAAATTTTATCCTCCAACAGTTATAGTGTCTTAGTTTCCCCTAATTGGACCCATGCACGTTATGACTTTGTCGAAACACGCCATATCCACCTTCCACCTTGAACCTCTTACAATCCAGATCAATAAAGCGTGTCCTGGCCCCTACCTATTGTGAGGCCCTCTCTAAGATACTAACAGTGATACCGACTGATACGTGTTCCACACAACAAGATTGACACAAGCCACCCCTAGGCTTGTGCCTCGACCTTAGGATTTTAAGAGTACCGAAACTAGGTACCAACAACATGACTGTGGGACCTCTTAGCTTATTGATCAGCAAGTAATAACTTAGTAGTTTTAAGTTTATTAATAAGCATGGTTGTAAACGACAATTCCTATAAATGATATTTTGTGTACAACCCCTTCCCCAAACAAGCACCTGCCGAGATGTTTGTATATATTAATTTGCCTATTTTGCTTAATTACATCTGATACTCCCAACATGTTAATTACTAAATTAGGTTTAACCTTTTCAGATTAACATGTTTTGCATATCACCCCAATTTTACAGTCATTGGATTTCATGTTTCCATATGCCTAATTCTCCTTTTTATAGTCATTTTAAGCTATTTCCAAATATCGCAATTTATACAATTCGGATGTGAATAGCCTAGGCATTTGTTAACCTAGGTACAATGCACAATATAAAGAAAAAGGTGAAAATATAGATCTAATTTAGAAACACATAAACTGAATAAAATAGGCATAAGACTGTAAATAAATCTAAAACAGAAAAGGAATAATATGATATACATGTAACAGTAAAACAACTTGAAGATGAATAGGTATGTGACAGTGACATAATAAATATAAACATGTGTAATCTCAGATTCAGATTTATTTAATGTCCAAAATACTGTTTAGTTAACAAATCTGAAAATGACTAAAACTCACAGTGGTTAAAGTTCAGAAAATGTTTCTTTTATATGCTATTGTTGAAGAAAGTCCTCTTTAGATTTATAGTAGAAGAATTTAGAATTGTCCCTTCTAATCTATGTGTAGGCAACATCTCAGCGTCTTCATATTTTTATTTCGAATAAGGATTGAAGGAAGAAGAAATGAAGAATAACTTGTGTGTAGAAAACAATGCGGGCTACTAGCCTTTATAGATTACCTAGGATAAATCCACATGATTAGATTTTAGGTTTACAAATCCAACCGTCCACCTATTGTTGAGTCGACGAACGTATATAGTTAAGAATTCAGTCCAAATACAGAGCCAAGAACCTGTTTCTGCACGCAAGTGGGTCAACCCGCCTTTACTTGTGACGACCCTTGGGTCGACCTACCTTAGACATGGATCGACCCAGATATGGGTGGGTCGCCTAGTTATCGTTGCCTCTATTCGTTGTATATTTTTATTTAATATGTATATATTCTGATGTAATCTTCTTATATGCATAACTTCTTCATATTTAATCTGTTTTACGCAAACCAAGGGACTATTTAAGCCAAAATTTCGTAATAGACGCAATGGTAAAGTCTGTTTTACCTAATTTGAATATTTAATTAAGTAATATTCATTTTATTATCTTCTTTATATAATTACTATGTATTAAAATATAGGGTGTTACATTCTGCCTTTCTTAAAGGATTTCGTCCACGAAATCTCTAAGTTAAGAAGAATGTTATTATTTAAAACCTACACGCATCTACTCATACATCATCCACAGGCATCTGTTGTCCTTAAATTTCTAGTGCTTTGTGTGAACATATGCAAAAGTATTGTGTACATGTTCCTAAACTAATGCAAAAATCTTGCAGTCGACTGATTCAGTTGACCTCCTTAATGCAATGTATGTATGTGCCATGCATCCAATATGTATGCAAATAATCCTAATAATTCATATAAGTTCTATATTTATGCACAAACGTTCACCAAAATGTAGCACTTATATGATGATTCAACCATTTTCATCCATTGAAAATTTAAAATGCACATACATCAATATGCAATATGTAAGTGCTTGAGCCGATCTAGTGCCTAACGCGTGTGTATATGCATCCACGGGGATCCACTAGCAAACGCTTGCATCTAATGGAAAAATTCAAACATAACATGTCTCAAACACTTATTTCCAAACATAGGTTTCTAACCTAAAGATCGATGATTCAAATGATAGGGATAAACAAATTCAAATTAAAAATCCAGAAAGGAAATTAAGAACATACTCTCAAAGAGAAAAAGGTAAGAAGCGCTAATCCTATTTTTGGGTTCCCAAGTCGCGTCGTCTTGGTCTTCTCCCCATTGCACCTTCACTAACTTGATCTCTTTGTTGTGTAGCCTCTTAACTTCCGTTTTAAGAATACGAGTAGGAACTTTATGAAATGATGCCTCTTTCTTAACTTCAACATCCTCAAGCGTACTTGCTCTACTACCTATGCTAAATCATGTAGACGTTTCCTCAATTGGGAAACATGGAACACGTTGTGAAATGACGTTGGCTTCTCCGGTATTCTAACTCTATAGGCCATTTGGCATACCCTCTCAACTATGGGAAATGGTCCTACGAATCTTGGTACCAATTTGATGAAGACCATATCTCCTACCTCGAATTCCAAGTCAATTCTTCTCTTATCGGCATATGACTTTTGCCTATTTTGAACATGTTCCATTCTTCTTTGAATAAGGTCCATTTTCTCAGAAGTCTTTCTTACCATCTCTGGCCCAAGTAGAAGTCTGTCCGTAGAGTCCCTCCAACATATTGGCGATCTACTAGGTCGTCCATAAAGTGCCTCGAAGGGTGCCATACTAATGCTCAACTGATAGCTATCACTATAGGCAAACTCGACCAATGGGAGATGCTCCTCCCAAGTTCCCTTGAAATCTAGTATACACAGTGTTAGTAGATCCTCAAGAACTCTATTAACCCTTTCAGTTTGTCCATCAATCTGAGGGTGATAGGTTGTGCTAAGTCTTAACAGTGTACCTAGGGCCTCTTGCAGGCTCCTCAAAAATTTGTTAGTAAATGATATACACGTAAATGTGCATATTTTATCCGCTTATTTATCTAGTTTTCTATTTAAAATAATTAATATTGTGTATTTATAGCTGTGTTTTCATATTGTTGATAAAATGCTTGGTTTAGAGCATTTGATGGATAAAGCATGAAGAATTTGCTTAAAAAGAGTGAAATTGAAATTACTAAAGCTTGAAGAGTTTAAAGCTTGAAGAACGGTTGCAAATAGAGTTCAGTTGGGTAGATTTGGCTCACTAAAGACTCATGTTGCGTTCACATTAGCTCGTTTGCAAGGCCTCTCACTCTACAGCTGCGTTCACACTAGCTAATGTGTTAGTTGGGCTAATTCTTTAGTCCCACATTATGGAATTTGCCAAGTAGCCTTTGTCATATCAGCTATAAATACACTTTATCTCATTCATTGTAAAACACACTTAGTTTTATTCTGTAATCCTTTGCTTGGAATAAAACTCTTCTTTCTCTCTTCTATTTAGTTTTTATTTGCATTTTATTTATGTTCATGACTGTTATTTTCTTTTTATTTTCTTTTCTTTTAGCTATGTCTAGCTAATCCTCTTTGATTAGGGGGTGATGACGCTAATAGATATGATTCAATATGAATCACATAGCCAAAAGATTAGAACTTCATGTATGTAGATCTAAATTTGAACTAAGGGTTAGATCTGAACCTTCATACCCTATGTCGTTTAAGAGCTGTGCTCCTTCACAGGGTATACTCGAGTTTGATCTAACACTTATCAGATTTAGATTTAATATTTAGGGTTTTAGAAATAAAATAGTGAATTTGTCCTGATAGCCTATGGTTGTTTAAGAGCTGAGCTCCTGCATAGGCTATACTTGTTGTTATTTACATATTTGTTTCTAGAAACCTAATTATAGTTGATTCATGTTTGTGACAGAAACATGAATTAGATCTGTATTTATTTGATTGGCTATTGATGAATATTAATCTAATCTATGTCATTATCCCCTAATTGCTTTCTCTTATTGTTAAAACTCTCTTTTTGTTTATTTTCTGTGTTTGCAACCAATCAAAATTCTGAATAACTTGATTGGATTTATTAATTAAAATATTTTTGTTCCCAGAGTTC
Source organism: Allium sativum (assembly GCA_030737875.1). NCBI lineage: Eukaryota > Viridiplantae > Streptophyta > Magnoliopsida > Asparagales > Amaryllidaceae > Allium > Allium sativum. The sequence continues at coordinate 991,392,015 of CM060910.1, read as the reverse complement.
GACACCCTCTACAACAATCCTTCTTGTTTAGGAAAGCCGAATGGATTTTACAGCTGTTTACAATTGTTTAATTTGTTCGCAAACAAATTTTGGCGCCGTTGCCGGGGACCAAAATAATTTTTATTAATAATCCTTCGGGTTATAGTTTTTCTTTTCTTTAGTTTTCCTTCATAAAAAAATATTTTTATTTTATTTCCTTTTGTTTTCTAGTATAGATAGAAAAAAAAATTCTCATTTGTTGATTTGGTATTTGATCTGTGATACCGTAATCTACAAAATAGAAGAAAAAAAATGCCAATTTTTCTGTATTTCTTTCCTTTTGTTCTTCAATCATTTTCTTTTCTGTCAATTTCATGCCATCCACTTTCTAAAATTTCTTTCACTTATTTCTTTCCACTTTTCTACTAATCTCTTTCAGTATTACAATTCATATTAATAAAAAAAATCCTCTCCCTCCTCATCACACCACAAAACCCGCCCCACGCACCGCCTGAAAGCATCCCCATCTACAACGCAAACCCGTCTTCTACCATACATCCCTTGCCTTACACCAATCATCACTCCATTACACTGCACCATCCATCCAACGCAGCAGTCTCAGCATTCATCTTCAGTAGAAACTTACCCAAACCTGAATTTCACTCGACCACCCACTCCTCTCACAAGAATCTACTCCAACCATCTCCTAACAAATAATTCCCATCCACTCTACACAAACTGCAGTTTACGTAGTATCATAGCCAGACCGCAGTCCTCCACAAACAGTCACTGTATCCCCTCAAACCGACCTGCACACTCCAATACAACAATTTCTTCCCACAAAATCAACACACTTCCATACACGCAGCAAACCGTCCCCTTCAACATCTCCCTCTTGACAACAAACCGCCATCCATTCTCCAAATAACACTGGCTGCTCATCCTCTTCTGAAGCAAACTTGCGACGCATAGCAATCAATTGAACACCAACCGATCGCATGGAACCCAGGATTCGATCTTGGCAACAATTTTTTTTCTGAAAGATCGATTGAAAACTTAAAAAAAAAAGAGGCGATTAGTTACTGAAAAGAGGGATTCGATTTATTTCTGGGGGCGGCGAATTTTTTTCTGAAAGGAACAATAGTCGTAGGGGTTTGGTCAAAATATATAATAAGCATTGTTAAAAAAAAAGGGATAGGTCACGTGCATTGATTGGTGTTATTAGTTGGGCTTTGCGGACCTTCAGGGATTCAGTTTTTAGTTTCATTTTGTTTCTTGAGTTTGCTTTTAAGCAATGATTTGAGTTTAAGCCCAGTTTTGTATTTTGTTAAGCTTAGATTTTCCTAGTTTTTTTTAGTTTTTACAGTTTAGTTTAGTTTGTATTCCTGTTCAGTTTTCTTTTCGTTTTTTTATTTGTTTACATTAAAAAAAAAGGGTTTGAGGGATTTTCGAAAACAGGAGCCCGAACCCGTGCCGTAGCGCAGTCAAGCAATTAATAGAAGGGGACAACAACAGAAAGCAGCGGACGATTCAGGGTTGGAGCGGTTGCACACCAAGTGGGGTGTGAACGCGCTAGCGCAACTCAATTGCACTGGACGGACTGCCGATCAAGGTGAGTATTTTCTAACTCTACAAGGACTGCTGCTGCAAATAAATAAAAATATATAGACATTTCTTGTAAAAATCTTCTGCAGGGGCAGCGGCTTGCTTGTAAAATCTTTTAATTTCTGTGATTCTTATTTCTGCATATGTGTTCATTTTGTTAAGGGCAATACCCCAATTCACATAAGGTGAGGAATTTCATCACCCTTTCCTTAGCCCACAAACTGCATTCATCATAGAATCTGACTAATAATAACGGTTAGACATTGGACTTAAGGGAGTCGCGGGCTCATCTAGCGCTTAATTGTATTTTGATAGTTGATTCATTTGGAACGAATTATTTCTTGGTGTCTAGACTACGGTAGAGAAATAACCGTTTATATATATTACGGTGATTCGTAAATATTATATCGGTTGTTACTCTGAAGGTACTTAAACCTTCGGCTGCATTGCTAGGGTGATTCCTGGTGCACCGATAACTCCTGTCCGTTAACTGGCTGAGAAATCTTTTGGTCTAAGTAATCAAACGTGTCACTATATAATTTTGAGTTAGGAGCCATTAAGAACAGAAAATTTCATTGTAGCTAATTTCTATGTGTGATTGTTTTGTGAAAAAAAAAATCAAAACTCCTCAAAAACAAATAAAAATTTGAAAAAAAGAACAAATAAAAAAAATTAACATTTTTTTTCCTTTTAAACCTCTCTAGTCTATAAGTCGTACTTGTCCAAAAAAAAAACTCCCATTTTCAACATTTTTTTTTCTTTTCCTTCTCACCTCTTTCCGAACTCCTCCACTGTCTAAATTTCCTTGACAAACTCTCTTTTTCTTCTTTCTAGTGCATGCAAACTTGGACCCGTGACCAAGAATCTCATCGTTTAGTTAGAATCGAACCACCTTCTCTTTCCACAAAAACCAATTTTCCCGAACAACCTTTAGAAATGGGTAACGAACCCGCACCTCGTACCCTGATGGACGGAATCCTTCCCGATAGTGTTACTGTCCCTTCTTGCATTCAGTTACCTAATCCTGTGGGTAATCACTTTGAAATTCGATCGAGTCAGATAAAAATCCTTCCCAAATTTGGTAATTTTTCTCATGATGAACCATGTAGTTTCTTAACCAAATTTGAATATGCTTGTGCAACCTTTAAATTACAACAGTTATGTGAGGACGGTATTAAACTTCGTTTGATTCCATTCGCACTAACTGACTCAGCAGAAAAATGGTTTCGCAGCTTACCCGCAAATTCGATTAAAAAATAGGATGAATTTACAACAGTTTTCCTTAAAAAGTTTTACCCCCCAGAAAAAACAGCTAGAGTCAGAAATGAAATCACCAATTTCCACCAAAAATGGGGTGAATCTTTTTGGCAATACTTCAAAAGATTTAAAGAACTACTGTTGAGTTGTCCCCATCATGGTTACGAAACATGGTCGTTATGTCAAACTGTATACGATGGACTTGATAATAGTACTAGGAAAATGTTAGAGTCCATGTGTCAGGGCAATTTTCTAAAACAGACTGACGTAGAAGCTTGGGAATTTCTGGACGAGTTAGCAGAAAAATCAAAACAATGGGAACGAACCAATGAAAAATCTCTCTATTCGCGATCCAGTAGTAATTCGGTTGAATCCACTTCTTCTTCTTCTAATACTCTTGTTAATGCCATACTGAACGTTGTTAGAACACACACTCAGTCTAATAACGCTTCCCAAGCCATGTGTCACATCTGTCTTGACTCCAATCACATGGCTGATGACTGTCCCCAGTCCCTTGAGCAAGTAAACGCTTTCAATAGACCTAACAACCACCCAAATTTGTCTTATGGTCCAAATAACCCCCTGATGAATAGACCTTTGAATCGAGCATTTCCAAACAATGTTGTAAACCCTCCTCTTAGGCAAAATCAGTACACTTCGAACCAGGTGCCTTTCCACAATCAAACGGTTGCTCCCCAATATGAAAAACGCCTTTCTACGATTGAGGGGAATTTATCTGAGGTGAGCAACCTATTAGCGCAAATGACTAAGCAAACTGTTGAAAATCAAAACAAGCTAGACAACTCTTTGCAATCATATATGCAAAACACGAATCAACAAATGACTGAACTCCATAAACAAATGTCTCAGCTTAACGCTAGATTAAGTGAACGGGAAAATGGTACTTTTCCAAGTCAACCCATTCAAAACCCTAGAGGACAAAATTCAAACCCCAACCAAATTCACATCATTCAGGATTCAAACGTTAGTCAATTGAATGTTGTCACGACTCTTAGATCCGGCAAAAAGATTGACAACCATGTGGTCAACCCGAATGCTTTACCGGACGATCTTCCAAACCCTATCGAAAATTCGACCAACTCAGATCAAAAACATGGAGCCAATTTCTGACAAGGACCATCCTCAAACTCAAGTAGTGCAACCTACGGAGTTGTCTGCTCCATTTCCTCATAGACTCCGACCTAGGAAAAAGACGGATCAGCTAGAAAAGACGCTTGAAATATTTAAGCAAGTTAAAGTGAACATTCCTCTTTTAGATATTATACAACAAGTTCCACAGTACGCGAAATTTCTAAAAGATTTGTGTACTCAAAAACGTCATACACAAGTACCTAAGAAAGTGTTTCTAGCGGCAACTCTAAGCGAGGTCTTGTCCCAATCAATGCCAGTGAAATACAAAGATCCTGGCTGCCCCACAATATCATGTACTATTGGGGACAAGAAAATCGATAGATGCCTGCTAGACTTAGGTGCTGGTGTTAACTTGCTTCCATATTCCGTCTATCGCCAATTAGGGCTAGGAGAACTGACCCACCAAGGTTACCCTTCAGCTTGTTGACCGGTCAATTAAGAAACCTGTGGGCGAAATCGAGGATGTGTTGATCAAAATAGGCGAATTCATCTTTCCAGTTGATTTCATTGTCCTAGAAACTCAACAGGTAAGCAATCCTGCGAACCAGATCCCTTTGATTTTAGGACGACCCTTCTTAGCAACCTCTAATGCGCATATCAACTGTAGAAATGGGTCTATGAAACTTTCTTTCGGTAACATGACTGCCGAGCTAAACATCTTCAGAACTGAAAACTCTCCTAACTCTTATGTGTACCAGTTTTCTGAAATCCATGCTGTCCATGATAATGAATCTGAGCTCGACCATCTGAGCAACGAAATGGAATCAAATTATGAAACATTATTTCAAGATATTCCCGAAAATGTCTCTGATTCAATTTCTGTTGAGCCGCTCACAATTGAGCCTATTCCTCAACCAATTTCTTCGATTGAGTCGTCCCCAAAATCTGAACTCAAAGTGCTGCCCAGTCATCTTAAGTACGCTTACTTAGGAGACAATGAAACTTTTCCTGTCATCATCGCTTCTGACCTTACTTTAGAGCAGGAATAATTGCTCCTTCCCATTCTTAAGAAAAATAAGGAAGCAATTAGTTGGTCCATGGCTGATATTAAGGGGATTAGTCCTTCGATTGTCCAACATCAAATCCACCTTATAGATGATGCCAAACCCACTCGTGATCCCCAGCGTCAACTAAACCCCATCATGCAAGAAGCAGTTCGTGCTGAAATCCTTAAATGCCTTGACAATGGAATCATCTACCCGATTTCTGATAGTCAATGGGTTAGTCCGATTCATGTCGTAACTAAGAAATCAGGGATTACCGTGATCCAAAATGAAGCTAACGAGCTTATCCCAACCCGCACCCAGACCGGTTGGCGTGTTTGCATTGACTATAGGAAACTTAACGCTGCAACACGTAAGAATCATTTCCCTCTGCCATTTATCGATCAAATGTTAGAAGGACTAGCTGGTCATGAGTACTATTGTTTCCTTGATGGGTACTCGGGCTTTAATCAAATCTGTAACACCCCGCCTCCGCTAGGGTCACTCGCAAAGGAATGCACTAGCTTTAGAGGGGCATTATTGGTAAACATGCACAGAAATATCACAAGACAGAACATATAAAATAGCGGAAGTAAAATCGAACTTTCATAAACATGAATACATAAGGTCTAAAGCCTTTTACATCAGAGTACATCAAAACCTGTCTTGCAATAGTAAAGAAGCATAAAGACTTTTTCATAAATTATTCCCCAAATAAATCAGTAAAGTAGCCATAGCCAGGAAAAGTCCAAGCCATCCATGATGACCTTCAAGCAGAAGAAGTCCGAACTAAACAACAGTATTTCCTCCCTGTAACCTGGGGGGGAAACGGAAGAAAAGAGGCGAAACAAAACGGGTCAGTCAAAAAGACTGAGTAAGCCCTATCTACTATTAGTATAAAAACTAGTAAAGTTAACTGACATGAGAAAATGAGATGAACATAAGCATGATAACAAGATAGATAGGCTAAATCAAAATAACAGGATGAACTACTGAACTCAGGTAAACTAAGGTGTCATGATAAATTACGATGTCAAGATAAAACAAGGTATCACATCGTCAGGTTTCTATCAAGTATAATATCCCCAAGATATCTATCATGTATAACGTCCCATGGCATCTATCCTGTATATCCGCTCTGCACCTACCGTACTAGTATCCCAACTGTATTACGTGTTATCCGTGAATGACCCTTACTCAAAAGTCGTGTAATGGTCCATGTCAACCTAATATGCCGCATATATAGGTTACTCAACTCATATGTTTCTTTCCATGTATAAGTTCAGTCCTTTGCTGTAGGCTGTACGGGCTTTCCCATGTAAACGGTTTATCCTTGAAGTTGTTTTGGACTGCAACCATTGATCTAGTTGTGTTTCCTTACCATGAACTATCGCGCGTCCACTTAGGATTTATGCCACCTAGGACCGCTAGGGATTATGCTACCTAATGAACGTTTCCGTGTCTCGGTTTGGGTTTTGGCCACCTAGGACCACTAGGGATTACGCCACCCGTCAACCGCGCCCTTGATCCCACGTATGTATCGTGAATCGTTTTCCATGTCTAGATGCACATGTTCCCCAATGTGCCATCCGAGTTCCGTGCCAGGGCAAATCAAGAAATACGGAACTCGGTCGGGAGCTTTAAATCGTCTGCCGATGCAGATATCAAGGTCTGTTTTTGTACCCGTGGCTATGGTCCCACGTGACCCCTCCCTCAACTACTGAAAGGCAATCCAAGAAAAATCATGTAAAAGAACCACTCCACGACCCCACTATAGCCCACTTCCCTACGGGCCAACCTCACCCATGACTCGATAGCAAGCACATGGTCTGTTGGGGGTTCTCTGCCTTTCCGTATGTACACGATTGACTAAAGATGGTAGGTAGTCGGCGATGTGCTATCTAGGGCAAAAACCAAGAATCGTCGACTCCACGCTAATCCATCCCAGTCTTTAGGTCGCTCGCATAGCAACCAAGGCATACTCTTGGTCCTTCTAACGCAGACCTTAACCTCTCATGGGCCTAGTATGATTACCTGGCAGCCCACAGAGGGATCCCAAGAATATCCTCACGTCCCCCGAAGCTTCCACTTCGGCACCCAGTGCGCTGGAGCTTTTATCCGAGTCAGATAACTTGCTCCCCCTCGTATACTAAGCGATGACCTACCGTATCAGGTTACTCATCGTTTTGTGAATTAGTCCTATGTCCTTAGCTAAGAATTATTACTTAGTTACCCTTAACTAAGGTTTACCACTTAGCTTCCTTTCCCGTTATCCTTGATCAACCACGAGTCTCTACCTAGTTCCTCTAACTAGGGTTGGTCTTATTGGGTTAAGTGTTATCGTTCAAGTCCATGCCTTAACCCGCCCACGAATCACGTCAAGATTGGCTAAGTATTTAAGTTCAAGACTTAGCCCCACAAGTTGGTTAAGTGTACCCAGAGGCTCATGACTTAACCCTATCAGGTCAAATTGGTCAAGTACTAGTTTACCTTAACCCTATCGGATTATCTTACTAGATTGATTAAGCATAGATTATCTTAATCCCATTAAATTATCGAGTCGGATTGGTTAAGTATAGGTTGGCTTAACCCCATCCTCTAATCGTACTATAATGGTTAAGTATATTCTAAAAAGGTCTTGTGACTTAACCTTATCAGGTCCGCGTATTAGATTGGTTAAGTGTAAGTTACTTAACCCCATCAAATCATCATGTATAATTGGTTAAGTATAAGTTGCTTAACCCCATTAAATTGTCACGTTAAGTTGGTTAAGTATTGGTTACTTAACCTCATTGAATTACCGAGTTTAAATTGGTTAAGTGTTTAACTTAACCCCATCGAATTGCCGTGTTTAGAATAGTTAAGTGTGGATTACTTAACCCCATCTAATTACCGTGTCGGATTAGTTAAGTGTAAATTACTTAACCCCATCCCCTAATCATCTTGTATGGTTAAGTGTCATTAAGAAAACTTACTTAACCTTGTCAAATTATCATGTTGGATTGATTAAGTGTTGGTTAACTTAATCCCCGTCCACTAGTCGTATAAAAATGGTTAAGCGTCATTACGCAAATCAAATCACTTAACCTACCCAACCTTGTCATGTTTTGTTAAGTATCATTAGCCTAACCAATTTACTTAACCCATTTACCCATGTCATATTTGGTTAAGAGTCATTAATCAAATTAACTTAACCCTATCATGTGACATTAATTACTTAATGCACCCCAACCTCTCACATTAGACTTTGTTGTGGTTACTAGTTAAGCCGGTCGGTTCCGGGTAGCTTTACACCACAACTTGGTCTAACCTCGGGTTCAAGCACAACATGACCAACTTCTCACATTGGGTCCTATTGTTTGCAACTACTAGTTAGGCCGGTCGGTTCCGGGTAGTTTTACGTTGCAAACTCAACCCAACCTCGAGTTGGCCACACTTATATTATCTAAGTGTCATGTTCATCATGTTTCCAAAACATGTTACAAGTTTTTCAAGCATTTGGGTAGACCTAACTTAATAGGTAAATTCCCAAAGGGTAGACCTAACTTAATAGGTAAATTCCCAAGCTTATGTTTTTATGCATACTTACATGTCAACTTCCATGTTATATTTCAAGCCATGTTTTCAAGTTGTATTTTCATGTCATTAGAAATTACCCATAACATAACCCAACGCTTTTAAACTCGCATATACGTTCGCAACAACGTAATGGATTAAAAGAAGAGACTTGGCAAAGGAATGACAAAAATTGGTATTAAGCCACAAGTTAATCATGGTGGCAAATGAGGCACAAATGTGTTCATTAGCTTGCATGTTACATTCTTAAGCCTCAAAAACATGCATAAACCCAAACTTGGCACATAAGCGAATCATGGTGACAAAAGACATGGAATGATGGCTAGAAACTCGCATATATCATCATATAAGGATTATGACTTCATATGCAAGTTGACATAATGATTATGAAGGTTCTCATGTTGCATAATGCAACATTTCAACATAAAGGTTGTAGCTTTTAGCTCATAAGATCAAGATAATGACTTCATAAACTTGCATGACATGATAGCATGTATCATTCTCAATGATCAAACCCAAACTTGCAACATGAACATTTAACTTCATAGTTAATATCTAAGAGTAGGGAAAGGCTTACATTGCTATGAAGGCCTAAATCGATTAAACTAAAGCTTGTGATGAAGCTTATGCATGCCATCATCCAAAAACCCAAAGATGGATGCTCCAAATCAACAAATACACCATCTTTATGAACAAAGACCAAAACTTTAGCCTTGAAATCAACTTGAGAAGCTCTCATACTAACATAGGGACTCTCTAATACTCTGATGATCATGAAACTTCTCATAGAAATGAAGTGGAGGCTAGGATAGTTGAGTGGAGGCCATGAGAGTAGCAATTTTGCCATAGTTTAGTTGCATGAATGAATAATGAGGATTTAGGATAGGTTAGGGTCTTATTTATAGATCAGGCAAGTGTTTTAGGCCATAGGATTAAACCTAGATTCAATCCAAGCCATCAAAGCATGTCTTGGGGAAGAAGTCAAGTGTAGGAACCATCTAGGGCCTTTAGATTAACGATGAACCATGAGAACCATCCAAATGCAAAATCTGCATTTGAGCGAATCGGCCCATGGGTTGACAGCCAAACACCCTGGATTAACCCCTAGTCGACCCAGCGAGCTCGGGTCGACCTCAAAAATCGGCCGGTTCGGTTATTCCCCTCTCCCAATTCGCTGTTTCGAACATTTTTGCATATTTATTTATTTAATTTTCAATTATATATATATATATATATATATATATTTCTCTGGGCAACCCATTTCACTTAATTAAGTATACTTTAATTTGGGAATTTTTCGTGAAACTTCGCGAGGCCATATCTTGGTCATACGGACTCCGATTTTCGAAAACTCGGACTCTATTTCGCGTATTTTTCCGAGACGAACGCAATGGCATAGCCCGTTTCCCTTGATTCAGATTTTACAGTTTAATTCTGCCTCCATTTATGTTATAACAGGTTATTGAAAATACGGGTTGTTACATTCTCCCCACCTTTTAGGATTTCGTCCCCGAAATCTCCAAGTTAGGAAGAACATATCCTACCATCCATCATCCATCTACTCAAAACATCATCCAAAAGCAACCATTGTCCTTAGATGATTTCTAATGCTGTATGAATATATGCAAAACGTGTGTGTACATGTTCCTTAGCTAATGCTAATGATCAGGCCTGAATAATCTTTCTAATGCAAAATATGTATAGTGCCATGAATCCAACATGTATGCAAATAGTCCTAGTCATATAGATACTATATGCGTGCACAATCATTCATTCATATGCAACAACCGCATGATAATACATTCGATTTCATCCATAAACAAGTACAAATACTCGTGCATATGCAATATGAAATGTGACCGAGTCGAGCTAGTATCTAATGTGTATTCGCGCATCCACGAGCAACCACTTGCAACCATATCAATCATAACATGTTTCAAATACATGTTTACATCCATAGGGTTCTACCTAGAATTCCCTGAAACAGGGTCGAGAAGATAAACAGGACAAACTCCTTACAGGGTTTGTAACGGAGAATAGGACCGAGAGGATGTCCACAAAAGATAGCCTACAAGTAAGCTCTCCAGAAAACAGGGATCAAGGATATACTCCCAAAAAGAGATATCATGCGCGTATCTAGTCTTTGACCATCAAAGTCGTCTTTTAACTTCGCGATTTTGTAGCTTCTTATTCCTGTTTCCATAACATGAGCTGGAACTCATTTCTTCGTCGCCTCTCGTTCCACTTGCACTTATCCTTTTCCTAGAATACTTGACGCAAACATGACTGCGTACTCATGATCTCATGCAAGCTTTCCAAAATTCACTAGTGAATCTTGGATCTCGTTTATATACTATAAGGCATTCCATGTAGAAGAACTTTCTCTTGAAAGTAAACAGATGTCAATCAGGTTATCATGCGCACTTACTAGGGTGATCTCTATAACCCATGCATAAATGAAGTAAACCGTCCGTCTTATCGGCGAACACCACTCGATCGGGCTTCAAATTTCCAATAAAGGCATCAAGGGATTCTAAGTAACTAGTCATGACAGAACCTCAAAAAGGTTACACGATACTTCGAGGGTATTACCAAGGCTAGTCAAAAGGTCTAACTACCCTCCTATCAAAACCGAGAGTGGCATCCCCTACTGGATAACCACTTCATCCCTAGAATCCATCCATAGCTTATAAACATAAGCATTATTTCCAAACTCAACACTTGGCATAGACATTCCCAAATCCAAACAAGTCATGTATAAATGGACTGATTCTCCAATAGGACTTTGAGACAAAAATGGGATTCTCTATTACGCTAGTACTTAAGGTGCAGAGACTCAACTATCGAAGCAGACTTAAATGATACGATGATCAAAACAAAGTCCTAACGGGATGATAGAGAAGAAAAGCTAAACCTTTAACAAGATCGTCACCCTCCTTCCGAGGTACCCCAGAAATGAGAGCATACTGCTGCCCTCCCGATGATCTTGTCCTTGTCCCATGATACTTAACTATCCACCCCGTTTCACCATGCCAAAGGTACTCTCTCGTCATGGGTTTCATTGTTCATCTTTCTCTCTCATTCTGGGTTGAGCCATACCAACAAGTTGTTCATCCTTAAACTCACATCCTTTATCCTCTTTCTCACTATCCTTTCTTATAACGCGGCCACTGGTCTCTCGAGAACCACCTCCATCGCATGGAAAGCACTTCCGTAGATAGAAAAGACTAGTCGCAGTTAAAACCACTGTGACTACAGATGGAGGAAAGAAAGGAAAAGAGATTCAATCAAGGAAACAAGGATAATGCTAATGGCCTTTGGGGAATAGCCTTTTCTTTTTAAAAGAAAACTTTCTTGAAAAATGCTACTTTATAAACGATTTTCAAATAGTTTTCAGAAGGTCTTTAAAAACTTTTGCCCAGTCTGGTAACCTTCTGCTCTGATACCAAATGTAACACCCCGCCTCCGCTAGGGTCACTCGCAAAGGAATGCACTAGCTTTAGAGGGGCATTATTGGTAAACATGCACAGAAATATCACAAGACAGAACGTATAAAATAGCGGAAGTAAAATCGAACTTTCATAAACATGAATACATAAGGTCTAAAGCCTTTTACATCAGAGTACATCAAAACCTGTCATGCAATAGTAAAGAAGCATAAAGACTTTTTCATAAATTATTCCCCAAATAAAAACAGTAAAGTAGCCATAGCCAGGAAAAGTCCAAGCCATCCATGATGACCTTCAAGCAGAAGAAGTCCGAACTAAACAACAGTATTTCCTCCCTGTAACCTGGGGGGAAACGGAAGAAAAGAGGCGAAACAAAACGGGTCAGTCAAAAAGACTGAGTAAGCCCTATCTACTATTAGTATAAAAACTAGTAAAGTTAACTGACATGAGAAACTGAGATGAACATAAGCATGATAACAAGATAGATAGGCTAAATCAAAATAACAGGATGAACTACTGAACTCAGGTAAACTAAGGTGTCATGATAAATTACGATGTCAAGATAAAACAAGGTATCACGTCGTCAGGTTTCTATCAAGTATAATATCCCCAAGATATCTATCACGTATAACGTCCCATGGCATCTATCCTGTATATCCGCTCTGCACCTACCGTACTAGTATCCCAACTGTATTACGTGTTATCCGTGAATGACCCTTACTCAAAAGTCGTGTAATGGTCCATGTCAACCTAATATGCCGCATATATAGGTTACTCAACTCATATGTTTCTTTCCATGTATAAGTTCAGTCCTTTGCCGTAGGCTGTACGGGCTTTCCCATGTAAACGGTTTATCCTTGAAGTTGTTTTGGACTGCAACCCTTGATCTAGTTGTGTTTCCTTACCATGAACTATCGCGCGTCCACTTAGGATTTATGCCACCCAGGACCGCTAGGGATTATGCTACCTAATGAACGTTTCCGTGTCTCGGTTTGGGTTTTGGCCACCTAGGACCACTAGGGATTACGCCACCCGTCAACCGCGCCCTTGATCCCACGTATGTATCGTGAATCGTTTTCCATGTCTAGATGCACATGTTCCCCAATGTGCCATCCGAGTTCCGTGCCAGGGCAAATCAAGAAATACGGAACTCGGTCGGGAGCTTTAAATCGTCTGCCGATGCAGATATCAAGGTCTATTTTTGTACCCGTGGCTATGGTCCCACGTGACCCCTCCCTCAACTACTGAAAGGAAATCCAAGAAAAATCATGTAAAAGAACCACTCCACGGCCCCACTATAGCCCACTTCCCTACGGGCCAACCTCACCCATGACTCGATAGCAAGCACATGGTCTGTTGGGGGTTCGCTGCCTTTCCGTACGTACACGATTGACTAAAGATGGTAGGTAGTCGGCGATGTGCTATCCAGGGCAAAAACCAAGAATCGTCGACTCCACGCTAATCCATCCCAGTCTTTAGGTCGCTCGCATAGCAACCAAGGCATACTCTTGGTCCTTCTAACGCAGACCTTAACCTCTCATGGGCCTAGTATGATTACCTGGCAGCCCACAGAGGGATCCCAAGAATATCCTCATGTCCCCCGAAGCTTCCACTTCGGCACCCAGTGCGCTGGAGCTTTTATCCGAGTCAGATAACTTGCTCCCCCTCGTATACTAAGCGATGACCTACCGTATCAGGTTACTCATCGTTTTGTGAATTAGTCCTATGTCCTTAGCTAAGAATTATTACTTAGTTACCCTTAACTAAGGTTTACCACTTAGCTTCCTTTCCCGTTATCCTTGATCAACCACGAGTCTCTACCTAGTTCCTCTAACTAGGGTTGGTCTTATTGGGTTAAGTGTTATCGTTCAAGTCCATGCCTTAACCCGCCCACGAATCACGTCAAGATTGGCTAAGTATTTAAGTTCAAGACTTAGCCCCACAAGTTGGTTAAGTGTACCCAGAGGCTCATGACTTAACCCTATCAGGTCAAATTGGTCAAGTACTAGTTTACCTTAACCCTATCGGATTATCTTGCTAGATTGATTAAGCATAGATTATCTTAATCCCATCAAATTATCGAGTCGGATTGGTTAAGTATAGGTTGGCTTAACCCCATCCTCTAATCGTACTATAATGGTTAAGTATATTCTAAAAAGGTCTTGTGACTTAACCTTATCAGGTCCGCGTATTAGATTGGTTAAGTGTAAGTTACTTAACCCCATCAAATCATCATGTATAATTGGTTAAGTATAAGTTGCTTAACCCCATTAAATTGTCACGTTAAGTTGGTTAAGTATTGGTTACTTAACCTCATTGAATTACCGAGTTTAAATTGGTTAAGTGTTTAACTTAACCCCATCGAATTGCCATGTTTAGAATAGTTAAGTGTGGATTACTTAACCCCATCTAATTACCGTGTCGGATTAGTTAAGTGTAAATTACTTAACCCCATCCCCTAATCATCTTGTATGGTTAAGTGTCATTAAGAAAACTTACTTAACCTTGTCAAATTATCATGTTGGATTGATTAAGTGTTGGTTAACTTAATCCCCGTCCACTAGTCGTATAAAAATGGTTAAGCGTCATTACGCAAATCAAATCACTTAACCTACCCAACCTTGTCATGTTTTGTTAAGTATCATTAGCCTAACCAATTTACTTAACCCATTTACCCATGTCATATTTGGTTAAGAGTCATTAATCAAATTAACTTAACCCTATCATGTGACATTAATTACTTAATGCACCCCAACCTCTCACATTAGACTTTGTTGTGGTTACTAGTTAAGCCGGTCGGTTCCGGGTAGCTTTACACCACAACTTGGTCTAACCTCGGGTTCAAGCACAACATGACCAACTTCTCACATTGGGTCCTATTGTTTGCAACTACTAGTTAGGCCGGTCGGTTTCGGGTAGTTTTACGTTGCAAACTCAACCCAACCTCGAGTTGGCCACACTTATATTATCTAAGTGTCATGTTCATCATGTTTCCAAAACATGTTACAAGTTTTTCAAGCATTTGGGTAGACCTAACTTAATAGGTAAATTCCCAAAGGGTAGACCTAACTTAATAGGTAAATTCCCAAGCTTATGTTTTTATGCATACTTACATGTCAACTTCCATGTTATATTACAAGCCATGTTTTCAAGTTGTATTTTCATGTCATTAGAAATTACCCATAACATAACCCAACGCTTTTAAACTCGCATATACGTTCGCAACAACGTAATGGATTAAAAGAAGAGACTTGGCAAAGGAATGACAAAAATGGGTATTAAGCCACAAGTTAATCATGGTGGCAAATGAGGCACAAATGTGTTCATTAGCTTGCATGTTACATTCTTAAGCCTCAAAAACATTCATAAACCCAAACTTGGCACATAAGCGAATCATGGTGACAAAAGACATGGAATGATGGCTAGAAACTCGCATATATCATCATATAAGGATTATGACTTCATATGCAAGTTGACATAATGATTATGAAGGTTCTCATGTTGCATAATGCAACATTTCAACATAAAGGTTGTAGCTTTTAGCTCATAAGATCAAGATAATGACTTCATAAACTTGCATGACATGATAGCATGTATCATTCTCAATGATCAAACCCAAACTTGCAACATGAACATTTAACTTCATAGTTAATATCTAAGAGTAGGGAAAGGCTTACATTGCTATGAAGGCCTAAATCGATTAAACTAAAGCTTGTGATGAAGCTTATGCATGCCATCATCCAAAAACCCAAAGATGGATGCTCCAAATCAACAAATACACCATCTTTATGAACAAAGACCAAAACTTTAGCCTTGAAATCAACTTGAGAAGCTCTCATACTAACATAGGGACTCTCTAATACTCTGATGATCATGAAACTTCTCATAGAAATGAAGTGGAGGCTAGGATAGTTGAGTGGAGGCCATGAGAGTAGCAATTTTGCCATAGTTTAGTTGCATGAATGAATAATGAGGATTTAGGATAGGTTAGGGTCTTATTTATAGATTAGGCAAGTGTTTTAGGCCATAGGATTAAACCTAGATTCAATCCAAGCCATCAAAGCATGTCTTGGGGAAGAAGTCAAGTGTAGGAACCATCTAGGGCCTTTAGATTAACGATAAACCATGAGAACCATCCAAATGCAAAATCTGCATTTGAGCGAATCGGCCCACGGGTTGACAGCCAAACACCCTGGATTAACCCCTAGTCGACCCAGCAAGCTCGGGTCGACCTCAAAAATCGGCCGGTTCGGTTATTCCCCTCTCCCAATTCGCTGTTTCGAACATTTTTGCATATTTATTTATTTAATTTTCAATTATATATATATATATATATCAATATATATATATATTTCTCTGCGCAACCCATTTCACTTAATTAAGTATACTTTAATTTGGGAATTTTTCGTGAAACTTCGCGAGGCCATATCTTGGTCATACGGACTCCGATTTTCGAAAACTCGGACTCTATTTCGCGTATTTTTCCGAGACGAACGCAATGGCATAGCCCGTTTCCCTTGATTCAGATTTTACAGTTTAATTCTGCCTCCATTTATATTATAACAGGTTATTGAAAATACGGGTTGTTACAAAATCCCTATCGCTCTTGAGGACCAAGAGAAAACCACTTTCACTTGTCCGTTTGGTACATTTGCATACCGACGTATGCCTTTTGGTCTCTGTAATGCACCTGCAACCTTTCAGAGGTGCATGATTAGCATTTTTTCTGATATGATCGAGCAATTTTTGGAAGTGTTCATGGATGATTTTTTCATATTTGGTGATTCTTACTCTGAGTGTTTACATCATCTTGATCTTGTTCTTAACCGTTGCAAAGATAAACACTTAACTCTTAATTGGGAAAAGTGTCACTTCATGGTCAAACATGGCATTGTTTTAGGACATGTCATCTCTAATAAAGGAATTGAAGTAGATAAAGCTAAAATCGAAGTTATCTCGAATCTTCCCATTCCCAAATCCGTTAAGGACATCCGATCCTTTTTAGGTCATGCTGGTTTTTACCGTCGCTTTATAAAGGATTTTAGCAAAATCACTCGACCTTTGACCAATCTTCTTGGTAAGGATGTTCCTTTCGACTTCAATTCTGATTGCATTTCATCATTTGAGCATCTTAAAAATGAACTTGTCTCTGCTCCGATCATCTGCTCTCCCAACTGGAAGCTGCCTTTTGAAATCATGTGTGATGCCTCGAATTTCGCTGTTGGCGCTGTCTTAGGACAACGCATCGATAAAATTCTTCATGTCGTTTACTACGCGAGTAAGACTTTGAACGATGCCCAAATTAATTATACGACCACTGAAAAGGAAATCTTAGCAGTTTTTTTGGCTCTAGAAAAATTCAGGCCTTATCTAGTTGGCTCACACATCACGGTTTATACCGATCATTCCGCACTTAGGTACCTTTTCTCTAAGAAGGATGCTAAGGCTCGTCTCATTCGTTGTATCCTTTTACTTCAAGAATTTGACCTTACCATTAAGGATAAAAAAGGATCTGACAACGTTATTGCGGACCACTTGTCTCGTCTTCCAAACGCCCCATCTTATTCTCTTCCGATCAACGAGAATTTCCCCGATGAACAACTGTTTTCTCTATCCACTGATCCTTGGTTTGCTGACATTGTCAACTACTTAGTCACCAAGCAGACCCCTTCTTTTTGGTCTAAGCAGGATAAACACAAATTCTTTTCCCAAGTGAAACATTTTTTCTGGGACGACCCTTATCTTTTCAAATACTGTCCTGATAAAATCATCCGAAGGTGTGTTCCCGACACTGAAATTCGCAGTGTCCTCTCTTTCTGTCACGACCAAGCCTGTGGTGGACACTTCGGTCCCAAAAAGACAACCGAAAAGGTTCTCCAATCGGGTTTCTACTGGCCCAACCTTTTCAAAGACGCTTACGAATTTTGCAAAACTTGTGATCGATGTCAATTTTTAGGGAAAATTTCTAAACGGAATATGATGCCCCTAAACCCTATTCTAGAGGTCGAAATTTTTGATGTTTCGGGTATAGACTTCATGGGTCCCTTCCCTAATTCTTTTGGGAACCTTTACACTCTCTTGGCTGTCAATTATGTTTCTAAATGGGTCGAAGCTGTTCCATGCAAAACAAACGATAACAAGGTTGTTGTGCGCTTCTTGAAAGAAAATATCTTCTCTAGGTTTGGCACACCTCGCACAATAATCAGTGATAATGGAACACACTTCTGTAATCGTTCTTTTAAAGCTCTCATGAGAGAGTATTTGATAACCCACAAGTTATCCACTCCGTACCATCCTCAAACTTGTGGGCAGGTTGAAGTATCGAATAGGCAGATTAAACAAATCCTTGAGAAAACTGTGAATCGAAATCGTAAAGATTGGTCCCAAAAGTTAACCGACGCTCTTTGGGCTTACCGCACCGCTTTCAAAACAAACTTGGGTATGTCCCCTTATCGATTGATTTTTGGTAAGCCATGTCACTTGCCAGTTGAACTAGAGCATAGGGCGTTTTGGGCAATAAAAACTTTGAATCTTGATTTAGAGCAAGCAGGTGAACATAGGAAGCTTCAACTTAATGAACTTGATGAAATTCGAAATGATGCCTATGAAAATGAACGAATTTACAAGGACAGAACAAAAGTTTTTCATGATAAATCAATTTTACGTAAAACTTTCATGCCAGGTCAAAAAGTTCTGTTGTATGACTCAAAACTGCATTTATTTCCGGGTAAGTTAAAATCTAGATGGACAGGACCTTACACTGTACGGACTGTTTTTCCGTATGGTGCGGTAGAAATTGAGAATCCAACCGATGGATCATCCTATAAGGTCAATGGTCAACGCCTTAAACCTTACTTGGAACCAATACCCAACCAAGAGGAAGAGCTCATGGTCCTCCATGAGCCACATTACATTCGGTAAGACGCACTAACCCTCTTTTGTACATATGTAAATATTCTCTTATTTGTTTTTCCCTTTCACTAAGATATGTCTGATTTAGACTGTGAGGACACAGTCACGTTCAAGTGTGGGAGGGAATTTACATTACATCAGCAATCAAATTTTATAAAGTAGGTCATTCATTGAACAAGGATTAACTTAAAATTCATAAATAACACCTTGGTTCTTGTTTGATAAGTTGAATTGTTGGGTGATGGGAATGAACAATATTTATTCATTGAATCGTAATGTGTCTTTTTAAGATGCTAGCTTGAGACTCTGCAGACGTTAGTCGTGTTCTGGAGTAAGCGTGTCAACCTTTGTTATACATGTTAGAATGTGCAAGTAAAAATAATAATAAAAAAATCAAATAAAAATGAGTTTACACCTACATATATTGGATTTTCTGAGTTCGTTTTCATGCATAATATTTTTCTCACTAAAATTTTCACACTTGTAAGTTCTAAATTCCACTTGGCCCAATTAAGGAGAAATGACTCATTGTAGCGTTCTTCTTCGATACCCTACATTATTCAAACCCAAGTTTTAGTCGATTTACATCCATGTTTCGATAAATTTTTCTTATATTGGTATACTCAAGAACCTTTTCACTGATTTATTTTCAAAGGTTAAATACGTCACTTTATATACCAACATTACACTACCCATTCCGTACTTGTTTTAAGGTAGGATAACCATATACCACATCTTATTTTATATGGGTTATCTATCTTACGAAACTTTGTTTATCATTCCTTTCAGCTTTTTATATAACATCAATCCAGACTTGTGTGTTGAATTAGGGTTATAGAAGTAAAGTAACTAGGGCACAAAACTTTCCTTTCATGAAGTGTTGGTTATGATTCGCTTGGTAGAAAAGGAATCAAATGAAATAATGTACGGTATCATTCCATTCCATCTCCATTGATCATTCATCATGCAAAAGAAAGAAAAAAAAAAGAAGAAGAAGAAAAAAAAGAGAGAAAAAAAATAGGAAAAAAAAAAGAAAAAAGAGAGAAAAAAAAATGAAATAAAGAGAGAGTCTCTCTGAATAAAATAGTCATTCATCATTCTTGACTATAAAAACATTCAATTCCATTCCATCTACATCCATTCTACTGTACTTGGAAGTGAGGATTGTAGTAGACGAGATGAAAGGGAATAAAAATGTTCATATGTGCCTTAGTATTACTTTATCTTTTGTAATTTAAAGTTCAACTAATACACTTGCCCTCTTATCTAGAATATTTTTAGAACTTACAAAATTTTCCTTCATATATGCATAACTCATATCCAATACATTACAATTACATTGGTGCAAAATTATACCAAAAGAAAAAAAAAGTTGAAGAAATGATTGGGTGCACATTGTCGATGTGTAGAACTTTGGTTGACACCACGCTCTTAACCTTCAAGACAATTACAGAGTTATCAAGGAATTACAATTCAGCTTGAAAATTTTTATTCATTTTTGCACCAATTATGGGATGGATAATTTGGGACTAAACCTTTATTATTGGAGTTAGGTGAAGTCCTTGGAATGTGAAAGACCTTAAATATATTGTTTGATTAATCCGCGTACATAAGACGCTTTGGATTTTGTGAGTAGTATCCGCTGAAAACCCTCATGAGACAACACTCATCCTACTGGGGACACCCAGAGGTTTAACGGCTTGTTGCATACGCTAAATGCAATCGTGTTTCCTACGAAAGTGTGACATATCTTAGTTTAGTTTATTCGAGGACGAATAAAAAGATAAGTGTGGGGGTATTTGATATACACGTAAATGTGTATATTTTATCCGCTTATTTATCTAGTTTTCTATTTAAAATAATTAATATTGTATATTTATAGCTGTGTTTTCATATTGTTGATAAAAAGCTTGGTTTAGAGCATTTGATGGATAAAGCATGAAGAATTTGCTTAAAAAGAGTGAAATTGAAATTACTAAAGCTTGAAGAGTTTAAAGCTTGAAGAACGGTTGCAAATAGAGTCCAGTTGGGTAGATTTGGCTCACTAAAGACTCATGTTGCGTTCACATTAGCTCGTTTGCAAGGCCTCTCACTCTACAGATGCGTTCACACTAGCTTATGTGTTAGTTAGGCTAATTCTTTAGTCCCACATTATGGAATTTGCCAAGTAGCCTTTGTCATATCAGCTATAAATACACTTTATCTCATTCATTGTAAAACACACTTAGTTTTATTCTGTAATCCTTTGCTTGGAATAAAACTCTTCTTTCTCTCTTCTATTTAGTTTTTATTTGCATTTTATTTATGTTCATGTCTGTTATTTTCTTTTTATTTTCTTTTCTTTTAGCTATGTCTAGCTAATCCTCTTTGATTAGGGGGTGATGATGCTAATAGATATGATTCAATATGAATCACATAGCCAAAAGATTAGAACTTCATGTATGTAGATCTAGATTTGAACTAAGGGTTAGATCTGAACCTTCATACCCTGTGTCGTTTAAGAGCTGTGCTCCTTCACAGGGTATACTCGAGTTCGAATTAACACTTATCAGATTTAGATTTAATATTTAGGGTTTTAGAAATTAAATAGTGAATCTGTCCTGATAGCCTATGGTTGTTTAAGAGCTGAGCTCCTGCATAGGCTATACTTGTTGTTATTTACATATTTGTTTCTAGAAACCTAATTATAGTTGATTCATGTTTGTGACAAAAACATGAATTAGATCTGTATTTATTCGATTGGCTATTGATGAATATTAATCTAATCTATGTCATTATCCCCTAATTGCTTTCTCTTATTGTTAAAACTCTCTTTTTGTTTATTTTCTGTGTTTGCAACCAATCAAAATTCTGAATAACTTGATTGGATTTATTAATAAAATATTTTTGGTCCCAGAGTTCGACACCCTCTACAACAATCCTTCTTGTTTAGGAAAGCCGAACGGATTTTACAGTTGTTTACAATTGTTTAATTTGTTCGCAAACAGTAAAATGGGGTCACGACCACTTACTATGCTGGAAGGTATCCCATAAAGTCAGACGATCTCCTTAAGGTATAATGATTCTAGCCAAGTCATCGTCCTCTTGCTCTTGACCAAAGTAAAGTGAGCGTTCTTAGTATGTCTATATACGATCACCCACATGCTCGTATTGCCCTTCCTTAATCGGGGAAGTCCATCAATGAAGTCAATAGAGACGCTCTCTCATTTCAATTGTGGGATATCCAAGGGCTAAAGTAACCCATCAAGTTTCCTTTGTTCAGCCTTGACTTGTTGACAAGTCAAACATCGGGCCACGAATTCTACCACATTTTTTTCATGCCAGTCCAATGAAAGACTCGCTTCATGTCTCGGTACATCTTATCACATCCCGGATGGATAGTCATTCGACAGTGATGAACCTCCTCAAGAAATGATCTCAACAGATCTCCAATCTTGGGAACACACAACCTCCCATCCTGCCTTAGCCACCCTTTCTCGTCCACGGAATATCTAGCTAGGTGACTAGAGGATTATCATCTACCGAGTATATCCAAAATGTCCACCAACTATTGATCCTTTCGTTGCGTAGATCCAATACGCTCCATATGAGTAGGTCGCACCTCCAATGATGCCAACAATCCAAATGTGAAATCTGTAGATGGCTTAAAATCAAAGGTTAAGATAAACTCCAAGCTTTGCCTTTCTACGAATAGAGAACTCAAGGTCATCCTCTGCCTACTCAACGCGTTCATAACCACATTACCCTTGCCTAAGGTATAAGCTATCTCAAAATAGGAACTCCATACATCTGTGCTGCCTTAAGTTGAAATCCTTCTACGAGAACAAATATTTGAGCAACTTGTGTTCTATGTAGAGTTCATATCTCTCTCCAAGTAAATAGTGTCGCCAAGACTTAAGAGCGAAAACTATTGCAGCCAACTCCAAGTGGTGAATTGGGTAGTTCTTCTCATGAACCCTCAATTTTCTACTTCCATGGTAGACTACCCTACCTTCTTGCATCAACACAACGCCTAATCCCGTGCCACAATCATCCGTGTAGACTATAAACAGCTTGCTACCATTGGGAAGAGTCAGAACAGAGGCTGATGTCAGAGCCCTCTTCAATATCTGAAATGCATCCTTGCAATCAATGCTCTAAGCAAATATCAAGTTCTTCTTTGTCGGACGGGTGAGCGGAGCTGAGATCCGCGTAAAGTCTTTAATGAACTTTCTATAATGACCCGACAATCAAGGGAAACTCCTTACCTCCATCACATTCGTATGGGCTTTCCAATCTTGAACTACGACAAGTTTAGCGGGGTCTACTGCTATTCCATCCTTGGAGACTACAAGCCTTAGGAACCCTACTTCCTTTCTCCAGAAATGACACTTGGAAAATTTGCCTTAAGTTGATGTGGTCTGAGTGTGGTGAGAACCTTCTCTAAGTGTCTGACATGTTCTTCCTCGCTCCTCAAGAAAACCAAAATGTCATCCACGAAAACCACTGCGAATTTGTTTAGACACTCCCTAAACACCCAACTCATTAATTCCACAAAATATACGGGTGCATTGGTTAGCCCAAAAGGCATAACCAACCACTTAAAGAAACCTCCTGGAGTTCTGAAAGCAGTCTTGTCAATACTATCATTCGCTACCCTATGTCGAAGAAATCACATGGATAGATCTAACTTCGAGAAAACCAAAGTGCCTACTAGTTGGTCGAGTGAGTCATTGATCCTCAGAAGTGGGTGCCTATTCTTCTTGGTGAGTTAAATCAATTCTCTACAGTCCAAGCATAGACGGAGAGAGTCATCTGCCTTGGTTGGAAAGATGACTGGAGCTCCCCACTCTGAAATGCTCCGTCTAATAAATCTCTTCTCCAATAACTCACCTACTTGTTTGCTTAGCTCCCTCCTCTCCCTAGGAGCCATGTGGCACACTGGAAAAGTGATTGGTTTCCCATTCTCCGCTAAGTAAATCCGAAAATCTATCTCATGCCTTAGTAGTTATCACTTAACCTCATCGAACACGTCTGGAAAACTACTAACTATGGGTACTGATCGAAGATCGTCAACGAAAGCATCAAGAGAACTTAGGAAACTAAGCATAAATGACACCGTGGGTCATAAGAAATTTCGAGAATTCTACCTTGGTGCGTAAGAAGTTTAATAACTATCCTCTCACAATCAAGAAGGGCACCATACATGGCTAGCCAAACCATTCCTAGAAATAATCAGTAACCCATAAAGCCCATAATATATGCATCACATTCAAATTCTATGCCTATAACAAAAATTATCAAACCCCTACATATCATAGATAAATGAGTCTTTCCTCCTATGGGGTTTGAGGTTACAATAGGATCAGAAACAATACTAGTGTCTAGGTGCAGATTTTCTACCACAGAGTTGGATATGAATGAATAAGTAGCATTGTTTCAAAGAGAGTTCTAATAGGATAGCCTAAAAGAGAAATCAAACCTTCCACAATGACCTTCCTACCATGATCCGGTCAACCAGTCATTAGATCATTAACCTATCCTCCAGACGTTCCAGCCTTCTACATGTGCCTGTTAGGATATTGTCCTTTAAAAGGTCCAACTTGACCACAAGTAAAGCAAGCATTCCTCGTCTTCTTACATTCTCTCACAAAGTTCCCCCAAAGCCTCACAACCACGGCATTTCACTTTAGTCTTGATTTATGCCTTATCGGGCTCTCTTTTCTTTTCCCCCTTATCGGGCCACCACTTCTTTTTCTTAGCCTTGGGTTTCTCCTCCTCTGTTTTAATCTCTTTCTTTTCCACTTTACCATCCTCATGCATCAAAGCCATGTCTACAAGCCTCTCGAAAGTCGTTCCCATCGGTACATGCGTCAGTGATAAATCTTGGAGCAGTTGGTTCAATCCCTTTGAGAACCTCATGGCCTTCTTATGACGAGTGTTCAACAATTTCAACCCAAATCTTGTCAGTTGATTAAAGTTGTTAACTTATTCCTTTATTGTCTTTCTCCCTTGCTTCAAATTCAGAAATCTCTCCATTCGCAATACTTCCTCGGCTTGCGATAAGAATTTCATTCCAAATATAGTCTTAAATTCATCCCAAGTAGCAACCATTTCCCCAGACAGAATTACTTCCCATAAATAAGATGCTTTGTCCTTCAAATTCCAAGCGACCAACTGAATTTTTCTCCTATCATCGAGCTTGAATAAGTTAAATACATTCTCTGTTTCCCTAATCCAATTACGCTCCTCCACAAAACTCTCAATGCCTCAAAACATCTTACCACCCATCGTGCAGAAGTCCTTACAAAGCTTGGAAAAGTTGACTACACGAGGAGGTGGAGCTATTGTGGTTGCAGCTGGCGGAGGGACATTTTCTTGCACTCTAACAGGTGTCATAGCTTCTACGTATCTACGAAACCATGTAGGAATGGGAATGCCCTCGGGGAAGTTAGGATCCCGAGACATGCTGAAAAAGGACGAAACAAGGTTTAGAAAGAGAATGAAGGAGTGTTGTTAAATGACTTAAGGGGATATGTCTTTCAAAAATTGGTTTTATTTGAAAAACCTTCACTTTTCAAAACACTTTTCAAAAACTTTTCCTTTAATTTTGTAACCTTGGGCTCAATACCAAATGTGACACCCCATGTCCCTTAATGTCACCCATACGAGGATACATTATGTTTCGTGAAGCGTAATAGGTAAATAGTAACTAAAATTCACAAGACAAATGTAAATATGCAACGGAAAGCCTAACTTTTATTATTAAAGAGAAACATCGTTTCAAACCAGTTACAATATCATATTGTTTCAAATACCGAAAACCTCAATTATAATCATCTGTCTTATAACACTAAACATCAGAGTACAAAACTGTAAAATTTGATCCTTCCTTAAAAGCCATAACAAGATAAAGCAATAATTAAAGCAATACATGAATCAGAAGAAGTCCAAGAATAAGATCACGATCACGGCTATTGTTTGCCACCACTCTGAGAACCTGAGGGGGGGAAGGAAGAGAGAGAGAAAGGAAACAAATTTGGCCAAACATAAAGTTTGGCAAGTTCCAGTTATTTTCAGCAATAGGATAAGATAGAAAGTATCAAGACAGGTAAATAATGCTGAACATGAAACTACAGTAAAAATAGACAAGTACAAGGTAAATGAGATAACATGGTAATGGTATAACATAGTAATAAGACAAAAAGTCAAGGTAAAGGTCGTATACACTTCTCATTCATATCCCGAAAATAAAACTACTACACCACTAGTAAAATGACAAGATTAGGTGTTACCCTAATTACTACCCATGCGATCGGCTCCTTACTACACAAATATCTTGTGACTGCCCCGACATTATGGTGTATCAGTCCATAACCCTATGACTTATAAGACACAGATCTATTTGTTGGTGTTACATCATCTTAGTTTCCACTAATCAGACCCATGCACTCTCATGACTCCGCCGGAACGCTCCCGTATCCACCTTCCAACTTGAACCTCGACAATCCATATCAGTAAAGCACACCCTAGCCCCTACCTAGTGTACGGACCCTCCCTAAGATATTATTAGGGATGCTGACTGATACAGGTTCAACACAATAAGATTGACACAAGCCAACCCCAAGGCTTGTTCCCCAACCCAAGGATTTAAAAAATCCCAAACCCGGATACCAACAATAAGACTGTGGAACATCTTAGCTTATTAATCAACAAGTAATAACTTAGTAGGTTTAAGGTTATTAATAAGCATGGTTGTAAATGACATTTCCTATAAATGTTATTCTGTGTACAACCCCCTTTCCCCAAACAAGCACCTACCCAGATGTATGTATATTTTAAGTTTCCTATTTTACTTAATTACATATGATGCTCCCAACATGTTCTGTTTAATTACTTAATTAGGTTAATCTATTCAGATTAACATGTTTTCTTATTACCACAATTTTATATTCATTGGATTTCATGATTCCATATGCCTAATTATCCTTTTTACTATCATTTTAAATTATTCCCAATTTACGCAATTCGAATGTGAATAGCCTAGGCATCTGATAACCAAGGTACATTACAAAATATAATGAAAAAAAGGAAAATATAGATCTAATTCAGAAACACATAAACTGAATAACATAGGCATAATACTATCAATAAATCTAAAACAGTAAAGGGATAATAAGATACACATGTAACAGTAAAACAACTAGAAGATGAATATGTATGTGACAATGACATAATATGATATAAATATGTGTAATCTCATATTCGGATTTATTTATTGTCCAAAATACTATTTAGTTATCAAATCTGAAAATGACTAAAACTCACAGTGGTTGAAGTTCAGAAAATATATCTTTTATATGTTGTTGTTGAAACAACTCCTCTTTAGATTTGTTGTAGAAGAATTTAAAATTGTCCTTTCTAAGGCAGCATCTCAGCATCTTCATAATTTTATTTAGAATAAGGCTTGAAGGAAGAGGAAATAAAGAATAGTATGTGTGTATAGAAAATAATGATGCTGCTAGCCATTATATAGATTACCTAGGATAATTCCATACTGTTAGATTTTATGTTTACAAAACCAACCGTCCACCTATTGCTGAGTCAACGAACATACATAGTTAAAAATTTGGTCCAAGTACATAACCAAGAACCTATTTCTGTATGCATGTGGGTCGACCCACCTTTACCTGCGTCCACCCTTGGGTCGACCTGCCTTAGACAGGGTCGACCCAGATTTGAGTGGGTCACACAATTACTATTGCCTCTGTTCGCTGTATATTTTTATTCAATATATAATTTGTATATATTCTAATGTAATCTTCTTATATGCATAACTTCTTCATATTTAATCTGTTTTTTGCAAATGAAGGGTCTATCCGAAAAATTTCGTAACAAACGCAGTGGTAAAGTCAGTTTTACCTAATTCTGAATATTTAGTTAAGTAATATTCATATTATTATATTTTTTATATAATTACGGTGTATTAAAATATGGGGTGTTATACACGCTTGAAACATACCATTTCGATTATGTTTTATTATGAACGTCGATCGTATTGCACAAAACCATGTGCAAACGTGTGAGTGCGTACATAAACACTATCCCAACAACGACTCATCTATGTTCCGACATAAACAGGATTCAACGACTAATGTTTAATTTCTTGAATCGATAGGAAGATATTCACCTAAGTAATTAGACAGGTTCCGGTCCAAGCGATGAAGTTCAGAGCAACTAGAATTCTCAACAATGCTAGGATCGCGTACTTATGACAACAAGTTGTGACAATGCCTCATAGTTACTCAATGGAAAGATCGCGACCAATCACTCAACAAGACTTGGAGATCTTTCCGACTTTTAAAAATGCTTGTCTTAACTCGAAGCACATCATGCTAACATAAGACATCCTTTGGAGGGAAAGTGTTACCTGGCCTTTTTGCTTGGATAGCAAAGGCAGTCCAGACCCACATGACTCGGTCCATTACATGATTAAACAACCCAGAAGTGTCACCAAGGTATCCAGGAACGAAGCTCGGATGGATTCGTAAAAGTATAGTCGTCATAGCTCGTCGAAACTACTCAAATTCGCCTATGTTTTCAAGGGTCGATATTACCCTCCTTTCACAATTTTGTTTCCTGGCCTCTACACCAAAATTCATATCCTACAACGTAACTCCCGGGATCGGTATAGCCATTCCTCGACATTTCATATCCCGATGTCCAGGCCGCGTTTTGTATCCTAACCTCGACTCTCAATTTTCATATCGTTGAATACCACTCCTACAGGTCATCCAATTTCATCAAGTTTCCAAAACCGATCCAAATAACTTCGTACCTCTAGATATGAAAAGCGACAGAGGAGTTCAAAAGATTCAAAGCAAAACAGAAAAAAGAACTAAGTCCCCGGGATGTGTACCGACCTCCGGGTCGATGCTGATTCCGAGGTACGAAAAAATAGGGCATGTGCTTGCCACCTCCCGCTCCTAACTACTCCTGCCTACTCCTTCTTTCTATAAATACCCCCTCATTCTACTATGAGAAAAGGGTTGAAACATTGCTTATTTGACACTTGTGGAAGAATATATTGCCACTTGCACCATCACTTTGAGAAACTTACCTCTGTTGGATACTTGGACATTTTGGACAGCATAGTCATTTTGGGAAGAAGGATTTATGCTTCATTTTGGACTTTGTATAACTTACTTTCTTCCATTTCCAATGTATTAGTATGAAACCACGGTTCCCACCATTGTACTTTGACTAAAAGTGAATAAAATTAGCAAAACCTTCAAAGAGGATGTTGGTTCTCGCAGATCAAACCTTTATAAAATAATGTGTTATTTACTTTCTTGCTTAATTTCTACTCTACACATGTAGTTTCATTGTTTTGAAACTCTTTGGGTGTTGTGCCTACTGCTGCGCATAAAAATTTATTATAAACAACATAGTTTAATTCAAACAATCCATCAAAAAATACCCCTTTCCCACAAACTTCCCATTCCTCGTTATCACTACTTTATCAGAATCAAAAACAACTTTCATCCCAGTCTTGTTTAGTAATCCACCTGACATTAAGTTTCTACAAAGGGAGGGAACATTCAGAACATTATTTAGCTTATTTTTTTTCCAGAAGTGAGCATAAGAAGAACGTTTCCTTTTCCATATTCACTTGCAGTAGCAATGTTTTCTATAAAGACACGCTCACCATCTTCTACATCCTGAAATAGATGAAAAATCTATCTGTTTGCACAAAGATGTCCAGAAGCTTCTCTGTCTAACACACAATCAATTTGTTTTCTATTAGATTTGCTTCAACAATGATTGCAGCTAAAACATCTTCATCCTTAGCTAGATTAGCTTGTGCTTTGTTTGCTTGATCTACTTATGTCGTCCTTTTTGTTGAAAGAATTTGTGCACCTTATGACTTGGTTTTCCACTTACACGCTCACCATCTTCTACATCTTGAAATAGATGAAAAAACTCTCTATTTGCACAAAGATGTCCAGAAACTTCTCTGTATAGCACCCATTCAGTCTTGTTTTCTAATAGATTTGCTTCAACAGTGATTGCAGCTAAAACATCTTCATCCTTAACTAGATTAGCCTGTGCTTTGTTTGCTTGATCTACATGTGTTTTCCTTTTTTTTGAAAGCATTTATGTGGCTTATGACTTGGTTTTCCACTATCACAGAAGATGGTTTTCTTTTGTATTTTATTATTTCTGCTTACATCGTTCTGTCTTTTCTAGTTAGAAGAATTCTAAGCCTTTTTTCCTTTGTTATTAACTTTATCTACATTAGTCTGTTTTCTGGCATCTACGAGGTTGGCATTATCAGAGTCAAGGCTTGTAGCATAGAATTTATCCTCAATTGATTCACTTCATCAAGTTTCAAGTGGTAGATTAATTCTTCAAGAGAACTATCCCTTCTTTTATACTTGAGGTGGTTTCTGTAATTGCTCCATGATGGTGGAAATTTCTCTAACAACACATTACCTTTCAAGATCTCACACATCTTCATTCCTTCACTCAGTATCCGAGATATAAAGTTTTCATATTCATGAATTTTCTCTAAGATTGATTTGTTATCAACCATCTGAGAATGCAACCATTTACCTATACATACTTTTTTCTTCCAAAGTCATATGCTCTATATTTTTTCTCTAGCATTTCCCAAATTATCTTTACAGATTTCTAGTTAACAAGTAGATCAGAATAATTGGTCAATTGTGTATGTTAACATATATCCCCTTAACAACCTTTTGTCCTTCTCGAATTCCTTTTTAGCTTCCTCGTTTTCCACTTGTATGGCTGTTAGGGACTACGGAATGGAGCGTTCAGGCAAAGCAAACAGTAAAGGGGGTGAATAGTGTTTGTAAGAATTTAAACAAAACCAAAAACTAGAGAGAACTATGGGATGAATCAGACAATACAAACACAAACATAGACACAGATTCAAACATAGAAAGAAAATAAACAAAAAAAGTGCACTAAAGGAAAGAACACACCAGATTTTATTTTGGTTCAGATTACTCCTACGTCCAGTCCCACACAATGCTGGGTTGTGCAGAGTTTTATTACTCTTTCAATAGTCAATTACACCCTCCTTGATTTCACGGCTCAACAAGGAGACTAATTCCTACTTTCTTGATTTCACGGCTCACAAGAACACACCCACTCCTATTTCCTTTATTTCACGTCCCACAAGGACACACCGACTCCTCTTTGACTCACAATAAGTTTATTCAACCCAACCAATTACAAAACAGCCCTATAACTCTTCAATAGCACTTGATTCAGAGAGTAGAGAGTAGAGAATGTAGAGAGAAGAAGTTTGATCAATTCAGAAGTGAATTCGATAAAGTATAAGTGTAAAAACCATAAAAATGATTAAGAATAATGGTAGGATGAAAGAGGATGAAGACGGAGAAGAAGAGATGTTAGAAAATTCGGTTTTAACCTCTTTTTATTGGGTTTGAAGGGTTGCAATGGTTCTGAAGCGTTTCAAATAGTGAAAAGACACTTTCCCTTCAAATTTAGAAAACTAACTGTTATATGTTGACATACATATTTTGCTATGTCGACATAGCCATGTGTAAATTTTATTTTCAAATCATTTTTCAAATATTTTGATATAAAATTAATTCTGGAAATTCTTGGATAAAATTCTAATGTTGTAAATCAATATTAGCTAATAGAAAAACATATGAAAACATATTTTTAAACTGTGTAAATATAATTATAAAATTATAAGATTTTAAATTATATAATATAAATAAAGTATATATAAAAAACTTAAGTTTGAAAAAAAGGAATAAAAATAGAGTTAAATAGAAAAACAAAATAGATATGATTGAGGATAAAAAGAAAAACAAAAATAGACAGGATTAAGGAAAGAATTGAAAAATTAGAATTTGAATTTGAGTCTGGAATACTATTTCGAGTCTTACAAAATCTAGACTCTATAAATATATTATTCTTGAACTCTTGAAATCTTGATTACTCATGAGTCTTGAATTTGATCCGAATTTTGAATCTCTAAAAGCTCTTAAAATGTACAGTCTTCAGTATTAATTCCTATATACAAATCCTGCATATGTATATATATATTCTAAATAAAGATGTTAGTATATATTTTATAATCAATGATAACTGAAATAAGGTTGTTGTCATCAAAACTCCATTCTCCAACAATCTCCCCGTTTTTGATGATGACAACCTTACTTTATAAGATATCATACCTGTATATACCTATATATACCTGTTTGATGATGATCTTCTTATACTCCCCTTGTCTATAAGAATTATTTAAAACTATGCCTATATTTTATAATTTCTCCCCCTTTGGCATTATCCAAAAAAAATTAAGTATACCCCCCCCCCCCCCAATTTAAACAATTGTAGAATCTAAGCAATATTCCTATAAATAATCCCCCTAAATTTAATAACTATTTAGAATACTCCCCCTTAATCTAATAATCGTCTATTTATGTTATATAAGGTTTAGAACAATATCAATCATAAACAACAATTTTATTTATGTTAAACAAACACGAGTATATATACATGGATTTATACATATACATATATGACGTACCATAAGAATATAATAAAGCTAAATCTAGACAATCCTTAAACACTAAATTATTTGACAATGGGAGACTTGTGAATTGGACAATTTGGATAATGGAGACAGAATTCTCCATTCTTTTCAATCACATTCCTATTTTCGTCAAATAGGACCTCTCCTACGCATTCTACGTTATCATCTTCGTCTGTAACCATTGTTTGAGACTCTTGATGTTCTTCCTCCTCCATCATTTCTTCCTCATCTGATTCTTATTATTTTAATTCCTTATTATATTATATATATATATATATATGTGTGTGTGTGTGTGTATTATTACTTTAATTATTCTAATTCACTTAATGAACATATACCTAATTCTCTCCTAAATTTAGTGAATGTTTCTTCATTTAATAGTTTGGTTAATATACCGGCTATTTGTTTATCACTTTCTACAAATTCAAGTGAAATCTTTTCTTTGCTTACATAATCTCTTAGAAAATGATGTCGCATATCAATATGTTTAGTTCTTGAATGATGAGTAGGATTTTTAGATATATTTATTACACTTGTATTATCGTAGTATATAGGTGATTTACTTATGTTTAAACCAAAATTGTTTAAAGTTTGTTGCATATAAATTACTTGTGAACATGCCAAAGCAGCAGATATATATTCTGCTTCGGTTGTTGACAAAGATACAGTAGTTTGTTTCTTATTAAACCAAGATACAAGGAAATGTCCTAGAAAATGATATATTCCACTAGTACTTTTCCTATCAGATTTACATCCAGCGTAGTCAGCATCACAGTACGAAAGTAGATTGAATGAATCATTTTTAGGATAAAATAATCTAAAATCTGATGTATGCTTTACATATCTCAGAATACGTTTTACGGCCGTTAAATGAGTTTCCTTAGTTTGTAATTGATATCTTGCACAGAGACATACCCTATGCATTATATCTAGTTTACTAGCAGTTATATATAATAATGATCCTATTATTCCTCTATATAGTTTTTGGTCAGCGTCTTTTGATGTATCATCTTTACTTGAAGCAATATTAGTTGCCATAGGTGTAGGTCTACCATTTGTTGTTGTTAGATTGTACTTATTAATTAAACCTCTTGCATGTTTTTCTTGATTAATAAATATTCCATTCTTTAATTATCGAATTTGTAAACCTAAAAAGAATGATAATTCTCCCATATGGCTCATTTCAAACTCTTTGGTCATAATATCTGAAAATTATTTATTCATTTATTCATTTGTTGACCCAAAGATTATGTCATCAATATATATTTATACTAATTGTATATCTTTGTTATTTCTCTTAATAAACAACGTATTATCTAATTTTCCTATTTCAAAGTTTGATTGTAATAAATAATTTCGTAATCTATCATACCAAGCTCTAGGAGCCTGTTTTAATCCACATAATGCTTTCTTTAGTTTATGTACGTGATCGGTTAACTTCTCATCTTCAAATAGGGGTGGCTGCTCTACGTATATGTCTTCTTTGACAAAACCATTTAGAAATGCACTTTTAACATTCATTTGATATAATTTGAAATTGTTATAGTTTACAAAGGCTAGTAAAATTCTAATAGCTTCTAGTCTTGCTACGGGAGCAAAAGTTTCATCGTAATCTATTCCTTCTTCTTGAGTGTATCCTTGTGCTACTAGTCGTGCCTTATTTCTTACTACCTCACCCTGTTCATTCATTTTATTTTTATAGACCCATTTGGTTCCTATAATTGTTTTACCCTCTGGTCTAGGAACAAGTTCCCATACTTCATTCCTAGTAAGTTGATTCAATTCTTCTTGCATAGCAAGTATCCATGAATCATTGGACGAAGCTTCCTTTAAATTTTTAGGTTCTATAATTGATATAAATGCAGTATTACTCATATTATTTAGTTGATTACGAGTTCTAACAACGGATTCAATATCCCTAAAATATGTTCTACAGGATGGTCTCTAAGTAATCTAATTCTTTTATTTGGTTAGTTATCTTCATTATTTATTCCATTAACTTCATCCTCACAATCGTCTTTATTATTTTGAGTTATACTTTTATAGTTTTCATCGAAAGATACGTTTAATGTTTCTTCTATAGTGTTGATTCGAGTATTAAAAACTCTATTAGCCTTGCATCTTTCAGAATATCCAATAAAAATTCCTTTATCTAATTTTGAATTAAATTTGTCTAAATTATCCTTAATTTTAAGTATAAAACATTTACTTTCAAATATTTTAAAATAAGATACTTTTGGTTTCTTATTATACAAAAGTTTGTAAGGAGTACTATGAGTCAAAGGTCTAATTGAAATTCTATTTATAATATAACAAGTTGTTGCTACTGCCTCAGCCCAAAAATTCCTTGGTAAGTTACTATCGGATAACATAGTTCTTGCACATTCTTGTGTCATTCTATTTTTACGTTCAACTACTCCGTTTTGTTGAGGAGTTCTTGGAATTGAAAAATTATGGGTTATTCCCTTTTTATCATAGTTTTTTTCAAAATTCTCATTTTTGAATTCTCCACCATGGTCGCTACGTATTATTTCAATATTTAGTGATAATAAATTTAGAATCCTTTTAGAAAAAGTTTTAAATTGATCAAAAGCATCACTTTTATTTTTAAGAAACATAGTCCAAGTGTATCTAAAGAAGTCGACAACTATTACAAATACATATCTGTTATAATTTATTGATTGAGTTTGAGATGGACCAAATAAATCCATGTGCGTTAACTCTAATGGTTTTGAAGTAGTGATTTCTCCTTTTGACTTAAATGAACTCTTCTTTAATTTTCCGAATTGACAAGCATCGCATAAGTTATTAATTTTGAATTTCATTTTATGTAATCCTCTAACCGAACCTAATTTAGAAATTCTAGAAATATGTTTGAAATTTATATGATCGAATCTCTTATGCCAAATCCAGGGATCACTTGTATTGGCCAAAAGACGTAAATTATCATTGGAAATTTTCATACTTAATATATAAGTATTTTTCTTTCTATCTCCTTTGAATTCCTATCTTCTATGAAACATTTATTCTTATCAAATTTTATTTTATATCCTTTATCGCAAAGTTGAATTATACTTAGCAAATTATGTTTTAAATTCCTAACTAATTAAACATCCGAAATAGTAGGAGTTTTAGAATTACCGACATTGCCGATTCCAATGATGTATTCTTTAGAATTATCTCCGAAGTTCACCAATTCACCATCTTCATACTTCAGATTATTGAGTAGTTCTGGATTTCCAGTCGTCTTGAACATCCACTATCCAGTATCCATTTGTTCTTTTTCATTTCCACCAATTGCTTTCCAGAATTTGAATTTTCAATAGCAATGTAACATACCAGTTCAAGAATTGAATTTCCAATAGCCATCTTTTTAGAATTTGAATTGCCAATAGCCACTTCACCCATCTTTTCAACTTTTGAGTTTTCAAAAGTCATGGAACTCATCCTTTTCTGTATTGACCAATATTTCAGTAGATCATATTCTCCTTTAACATTAATATATGCAGACTCTTTTAACATTGATGCAATACATGAACTGACACTAATATTATCAGAGATTCCAAAATAATTATGAACTTTTTGAAAGACCTTGCTCTGATACCAATTGTTAGGGACTGCAAAATGGATCGTTCAGGCAAAGCAAACACTAGAGGGGGTGAATAGTGTTTGTAAAAATTTAAACAAAACTAATAACTAGAGAGAACTATGGGATGAATCAGACATTACAAACACAAACACAGATTCAAACACAGAAGAAAAATAAACAAAAACAAAATTGCAGAAAAGGAAAGAACACACCGGATTTTATACTGGTTCGGAATACTCTTACGTCCAGTCCTACACAACGCTGGGTTGTGCAGAGTTTTATTACTCTTTCAATAGTCAATTACACCCTCCTTGATTTCACGGCTCAACAAGGAGACACCGATTCCTACTTTCTTGATTTCACGGCTCACAAGAACACATTGACTCCTACTTCCATGATTTCACGACCCATAAGGACACACCTACTCCTACTTCTATGATTTCACGACCCATAAGAACACACCGACTCCTCTTTGACTCACAATAAGGTTTATTCAACCCAACCAATTACAGAATAACCCTATAACTCTTCAGTAGCACTTGATTCAGAGAGCAGAGAGTGTAGAGAGAAGTAGTTTGATCAATTCAGAAGTGAATTCGATAGAGTATAAGTGTAAAAACCATAAAAATGATTAAGAATAATGGTAGGATGAAATAGGATGAAGATGGAAAAGAAGAGATGTTAGAAAATTTGGTTTTAACCTCTTTTTATAGGGTATGAAGGGTTGCAACGGCTCTAAAGCGTTTCAAATAGTGAAAAAACACTTCCCTTCAAATTTAGAAAAATAGCTATTATATGTCGACATACATATTTTGCTATGTCGACATAGCCATGTGTAAATTTTATTTTCAAAGCATTTTTCAAGTACTTTGATATAAAATTAATTCTGGGAATTCTTGGATAAAATTCTAATGTTGTAAATCAATATTATATGATAGAAAAACATATGAAAACATATTTTTAAACTATATACATATAATTATAAAATTATAAGAGTTTAAACTATAAAATATAAATAAAGTATATATAAAAAAACTTAAGTTTGAAAAACAAAAAGGAATAAAAATAGAGTTAAATAGAAAAACAAAATAGAAAAGATTGAGGTTAAAAAGGAAAACAAAAATAGAGAGGATTAAGGAAATAATTGAAAAATTAAAATTAGAATTTGAATTTGGATTTGAACCTGGAGTGCTATTTGGAGTCTTACAAAATCTAGACTCTATAAATATATTATTCTTGAACTCTTGAAATCTTGATTACTAGTGAGTCTTGAATCTACTCCAAACTCTGAATCTCTAAAAGTTCTTAAACTGTACAGTCTTCAGATAATTCCTATATACAAATCCTGCATATGTATATATATAATGTATATATATATTCTAAATAAAGATGTTAGTGTATATTTTATAATCAATGATAATTGAAATAAGGTTGTTGCCATCAAAACTCCATTCTCTAGCAATGGTGACTTGTTGTGTAGATGCAGTTTTGTCCATAGTAGAAATATCGGAAATCACAATTGGGGGCTCCATATAAAAGGACATAATCCAATGTCAATTGTTCAAACATATGAGTAATTTCTGGGACTAGCGTTTGCAGTTGGCTCCATCCAAAGCTTCAAATTTGGGAGAATCTGAATGTTTATAGTTTGTTGAAAGGACCGTCACTCTTTGCTGTGAAAAGTTCGCTTTTAAATTATTGGAATAAACTCAGTAAAGAGAGGGAATGATGTTGTATCGTGGAAGTTCCACTATCTTGAAAGCGAATTCTGATGCTACTATGGTACAATCTTTGTTTACCGTTCTCTCCCTAAGGCTAACATAACTAACTTCAAACTTGTGCATTCAAGATTGAAGAATTCGGAGAAGCTTAGACAGAAAATTACTCAGAAATTTTGAGAAGAAGATGAATTATTTTCCATGTCGCTTTCTTCGAAGAGTAATAGAAAACATATAGAAGTAAGTTCTTAAGCTCAGAACAGGATAGCTAGGAAATCTGAACCGATTAGAAAATGAAAAGACAACTCCTTAAATTATGTTGATTCTGAAATTAACTGGTAATAGAATATAAATATTTGTCTTTTCTGTTTTACGAGCTGAAATAAAAGAAAAGGAAATGATATACAGATATAATTAATGGAGAACTAGTTTATTTGATTGTAGCTAAACAACTAACTGTTAATGTGCCAAATTCCATATGCACCATCAAAAGCGTCACATGCACATATCAACCCATCCATGCACGCGCATGTATATGCGAGTCTACATGGTAATCCACAATTCTCACACCTATTTAATTAGTAATAGATATAGTAGTATACATAGGAGAAAAAGACAAAATGGTAGACAATGTAGGATAGAAGTTTATTGCAATTATCCAACACTAAGCACTAATGATATACTTCTTTTTACTGAATTACTATTTATTAATACTCATGATAACAAACATAACCACAATAAACCAAAAAGACTAAGTTGAACTTGATTTATTGATGACAACGCTTTAAGCTCTCTAATTTAAGTTTTCCTTTTATTTGTCATCTAATAGATTCTAGTTGTTAATCCAACATCAATATTAAACTGTGATTGTCCATATAACCTAAGAAAGATACAATATCTTTAGGTTTCTCATGAAAAAAAAGCATTAGTTATATTTAGTATGATTAATTTCAAAACTTTCCTTTGTCACTTACATGCACAATATGAAATTAGAAAAGGAGGATTTATGTATATATAATGTGGGGTGCTACCACATCTAAATATAAGAAAACTTACCCAATGTATATTACTATTCTAACTTACTACTTCTATTTTAAAATGCTCAACCCCTATTTCTATTTTGCAATGATTAATTATTAAATGTCTACATATGTAAAGAAAAAACAACATGAATGTAACTCAAAAACATAAAACAATAACAACAATTTTCTAAGCTTTGAAACTATGTAATTATACTAGTTATGTAAGAATAAAATCTAATTATGAATGACCAAATTAACCATTTGAAGTAGATACAAAATCATAGGTAATCCAACAATTTTTGAAACAATGTATATGCTATTTTAATTCAATGAATTATCTGGAAAATAAGAAGAAGATTTACGTTGACTTAACGAGTGCCTTGATTGAATAATAGGACACTTTTTACCGAAGCAAAATGATTTAATTAAATACTAGAATTGGAAATTAAAATTATCTTCGCATGTTTTAGGTAGTCAAACTGTACTTTTCTCTAGTGCTAGCTTATGAAATGATGATCAACATTAAAAAATTCATAATACATATAGTCACAGCCCGAGTTAAATGCTTAGGAAAACACTATAAAGAAAAGTAACCTAATAAAAATTGTAAAGCTCGATCTTGAACCCTCCTCAAGCCAATGGTTAGCTGTAACAACCCGGATTTTCCAGTAATCAGGAAGTGCAGATTTATTAATTTTTGTGATTCTTAAGATAATGTGTTGGTGATATGAGTTTGCGAGACTAACTCGTATAACATTTAAATTCGAAAAATATAATAGAGTTTTGAGCATTTGTTAAAATTAAACATTTGGAATAAATTATCACAACTCGTATCACCAACATATTATCTTAAGAATCACGAAACTTAATAAATTTGCAGTTCTAAGTTACCGGAAAATCCGGGTTGTTACATTAACCCACTCGAAACGTTCTCTAAAGAGGAATGTTATGGGATACGATACATCAGAACAAAACACAAGAGAACATTTCATTGCTATTACAACAAATTTACATCAGAGTACAGATAATCGATACATAACGGAAAAATATCAGGGTAATAAATTACAATACAAAAAAAAATTACATAAATAAAACTAGCGGAAGACAATTAAAATAATCCAGAGTATAGCTCCAACCAAAATCCAGGATCCTGCTCAATAAATATCTGCAAAAGCAAATTTACTAGATGTCCATGTAGAAAATATGGGCATCTAGAGTTTAGGTGGGAAACAATAAACTCCAAGTCAGTCATGGGACTGGTATGAGAACCAAAAAAATTACTATATCTTATTTTTAATGTTGATTAAATCACGGAACCACGCCGTATAACACAAAACGGGTTTCCTCCACATGAATACCAATCATGACCAAATCACAATGCTTTTTGAAAAATGAAGCTATTATAAGACTCATGTCCCCATCACACAATGCAAGTGCAAGCCGGAGGTTGGAGTTTTACCTTATAATAGCCAAACATGTTTATTACGCAAAATTTCTGTTTCATTATTACTAGTGCGTAGTGTATAAATCAATTTCGAAAATAAATGTATCTATCACATACGGCATATACCCCATCCTATTATGTTGCCATATAGATTTACAACTAAAAACGCAAGGTTCATATTAGAAGTTGTATTTCCATCAATGATCAAGACAAATGATCTTCTTTAACCATTTGAACCACCCCTAGCAAGGTGTCCAGGACAGAACGCATCATCCTTTAGAGCGGCAAAGCTGGCCCACCAATTTCTGGTGAGTTTGGTTCAATCCTGAACATAACATTCCTCGGTCCTATTGGACCTACAATCTGGTCAGTACATCGACGATCATCCGAGGCACCTCAATCCATCATCCACATAAGTAAATTGCCTGGGATCCATACAATTGCATCACTCTTAGCTAGAAGGAAACGTATATCCTTACTCTATTATCTTTCATCCTGTTTTAGACCATTCCGGCTGTCAGGCTTGTCGCAGTCACGTCCCAACACAAATCTACGCTATATTATCCATATTTTGATCATCGACCGAAAAGCTTTGCTTTTCAACAAAAGCTTTGATCAATCGGCATCTTAGCATGCCACATTGTCAATTTATACCATACAACCGATGTCGATTAATATATACCTCTAAGCTCATACGTCTCAAAGAAGGGTATTAAGCTAAGAGAACAAATTCTCCACCACCAAATAGATACATATTTAGTAGAGATCAGTTAATATAACTTAAAATACAATATCAGACACACAATCCATTTGTAAGTTCGTCCTGGGTCTGAACGAAATCGAATGCACCTTATTCCTCGTCCCATATGTCCAACACAAGAGAGAGGCCCTTACATACCTTGTCGATCTCGAAGTACGTCTGGACGACTACCACTTTAACTTATAACGGGAGCTATCCAAGGCATCAGCAATAATCCAAATGATGTGAAGATCTCCGGTCTTCAACCACCGTTTTCAATACCTTTGACAATCGTCGTATTGGTTATTCAGAATGGGTTGAAACCCGGTCTTCCGAATAACTATCGCATCATTAAAATCAAGATATATATAAACATATCATACGCCTCATTCCAATTCAGAATATTCTTTTAGTCAAATATTCTTTACATTAGGAGATACTCCTACAAATCTTATCAAAGTACATCATTTAAACTTCTTGTTTAAATCATTCCTTGGAAATCATTTCAAAATATTATAAAATCTCTTTTCACAACTTAATTCAAATTAAGGTTTATAAGACTTATTGGGATTATCGAGCCTTACAAAAATGTAATCTCTCATATCGTTATGCCATTCCCATCCTATTCATCCCATGCAGTAAAACTGGTGGCACTCCATATCTAACACCCCTCGGGTTTCGGTAAGTTTAATTACCTTACACCAATTCAAATCTAATTAAAGATTTATTAAACCTCGAACACGGTTTTAATATCCATTTATTCAATCAAATCTTTTTTGAAATATTTATTACAACTAAAACTTGAGAAATCATATTTCGTTCACTAGGTTAAAGAATAAATGTTATTTAAAACATCTTCCATGATAAAACTAAAATCAGACTTCTATTAGAAATGTAATCTTTACGGAAATCATATCAGTTCACAATCGGTATAAATTTCTATATCAGACTACTACTATAAGTGGAATAATAGCAAAGACTTTCAAATTCCTTAAATAGTAAATGTCTTCCTCCATGGAGGTTCATCTCGATTATTACTAAATCGATATCCATTCAATTCCAATTATATTTACTAATTGGAAAACTTAACTTTGGAAAATTCCAGTAAATCATAATTAAAAGATTTAATCCACAAACTTCATTTACAAATGGGTTTAAAAACAATGTTATTGAAGTCACCATTCACAACAAACCCAAAACCTAATTTGATATTAAATATAAGGCTTTTGAATAGAAATTGTATCGACTTATATTCAGTATCAAATTCTGAAACCAACAGATACCGTATTGGGATGATACATCTATCTTCCAAATTCCTCAAAATAGTATCCGTATAATTATGGACTCCAATATTAAATTATTCAAAGATTATTTCCATTCAAATCAAATATCCATTCATTGGAAAATCTTAACTTGGTTAAGTATTAATAAATTTAAACCATTGCAGTCGCTTTTTTCAAATAGCTAAATTTCACAAAATTGCTTTCTATTATTCAGAACTACATATATTTAGTTCAAATCACTTTTAAATCATTTATTAAGATTTATCATAATTTTTCCCTATTTTTAAAAATTAAAAAATAGTTCAATTTATTAAAAATCCATTTCAATTCATTTTATAGCACTACTGTTATTTTTATTCAAATTTGATTTGAATTTATCTCAAAATCTAACCGTTGGATTTTAAAACTTAACATATCATTGGAAAGCTCTTTTCATTTTGAACCAAATGGTTTTCTTTTAGAAAGATCCAATGGTCAAACTTCCAATATGTCAATTTGAAGTTAATGGTCGAAATTCGCCAACGGTTGATGTGCAACATGTTCTATTCAAACTATGTAAATAAAATTCGTCCAAAACGTATTTGATAAAACATTTATAAATTCATTTTAAAAACGATTCAATCACCAATTCAATTTTAAACCAAAATTGAATGTTCTATATTATTATAATACTAAAATAATAATATTTTTCAAAATATCAA
This sequence comes from Allium sativum, assembly GCA_030737875.1. Classification (NCBI taxonomy): domain Eukaryota; kingdom Viridiplantae; phylum Streptophyta; class Magnoliopsida; order Asparagales; family Amaryllidaceae; genus Allium; species Allium sativum. The sequence continues at coordinate 991,349,024 of CM060910.1, read as the reverse complement.
ATTTTGAAATCCAAACTTTTCCGACATCCATTATAAAAATAAATATGATGGATGGAAAAATCTGTTCGAGTTAAAGACGCCATTTACATACGTAACTCGAATTCACATTTTGAGATTACTATTCATTTTAAAATAAATATGAAAACATGCCTCAATTAATTGAAAATTAATTCAAATCAAATTCTGAAATTTATTCATAATCATTTAAACTGTCATTCCAAACTAATTTGAATTTAAAACTCAAATTTCCATTTTTACATCGAATACTTTATTAACAAAATATTCATATTAAATTCCAAACTGGAATGAGATCCAACCAATTACCATATAATTCGGTTTATATGAATTTCACATATCATTAACATCCATATCAACTACCATCCACCAATCAAGCATTATAATTTAAGCGTTTTATTCAACAACGCTTATATTCATAGTTAAATAATAATAACATTAAAAACTGTAAACATCATCCATCAATCACAAAACAAAGGTTGCAATTAGAGGAGATCAATATATAATCAAACAAGATTATAATAACTTATAAAATTCAAGTTGAGTGAGAGTTCTCACATTGATCGGTTCAAAATCATTATAGAACGATTATTTTGATTAAATTAAACTGAGCGTTTATTTAATCAGAATTTGTAACTAGCTCCAAATTTCTCCAAATTGACTTCATTGTGAAATTCTTGTCGTCACGGTTCCATCGAAACTGGTTTCACTCGATTCTGTTTTCATTTGCAAAGGTTACGGAGTTTAAATCATAATTACATTAGTAACCTTACTTAAGATTATTAACCAAGTTAATTAACCTAAGTTTATATTCCTCCTCGTTAATCTTTAGGTCGCCGCTCGAAAAAAACTCGCCACTGTCCCTTCACTTCGTGCTCCACCCACGCTCCACCAGGCAATGATTAGAAGACACCACTGCGTAGCCATCAGCGTGCGCCTCCACTGCCATGATCATTGGCGAACTCGCAGCCTCCCTTGCCTCGGAAAACACCCACGAACGCTGGCTCTTTGAGCTGCAAAATCGGCCCCCACGTTGAACAAAAACAAATCACAACCGTTCAATTGATGGATCTCCCTGAGTACTACGTTTGCTTAGTTCGAAATATCTGATATTAGTTGATGGATTAAAGAAAATAGATGGAGGAAGAATAGAATGTTCTTGTTCATTCATTCTAAGTGGCGGCCTGTAATGAATTAGGGCTAGGGTTAGAGATTATAAGATTGTATATATATACAGATTTTATTTTAATGTTCTTTCGTGGTGAAGTTTCATGTCCGGACTCCAAACAAATCCCAATGATTGGCATCCTTAGCCATATACCCATATTTCGAAAACAATGGCATATGTTTCAGAAGCTAATTCGATTGTTTTAATCAGTTTTTCTCAAAATTAAAATATAAGTCAATATAACGTTAAATATTGAATTTTAACGCATGTTTTAATTTGCTAAGACCACATACTAAGTCCAAAAATAATGAAATTTGAAATCCCGCTACATTTCACTAATAATATATACATATATATATATATATATATATATATATATATATGTAATTAGTTAAGAAAACTATTTTCAAACCGTACCCGAGGGTGAATCCATCAATAAATCATAATTTGGATTTGCAAACTTAAGGGTTTATTTGCTGTATTTCCATGATGAATTTTGACGGATTTACACAGTTTGAAAATAGTTTTCTTAACTAGTTAAGTTCTAACAAGCCTAGTTTCGTTGAATTTGGAGACTATTTTGAAAAATAGCCTTATTTCCAGCTTTAATTGAATTCTAATAGAATATCAATATGCATTTATTTTTACCATTCTCACATATTGAATTCCAATTGAATTAAAATTTGAAACATAACAATAATTTGATGCTCCGGATCCGATAAAATTGGTTTATCGAAAATGGAGGTTGTTTGTAAAATGACTATTTTTAAGGCTTAAATAAAACCAATAAATTCAAAAATAATTAAATTTAATAATAATATATTGATCTTATCACATATATCCAATTAAAATATCATTTCGTTCCAAAAAAACATACTTAGGCTTATAACTCGATAACTTCAAAATTCAAGTCAAACTGGTATTCAATTTCATAACAAATCCTTTTATTTAATTTAGTAAATCGTTATAATTTATAAACGATTCCATAGTGACTATTTGAAATTTTAATCTGGACATAACTTACAATTTATACACGAAATCTCGATTTTTTATTTTTGTTAGAATATTATAATTCAATAGATCCTAACGTTTCTTATTTTTAAGAAATCAGACTTATATTGAATTCTGTAATTCAATTGAAATCTAAAACTAAATTTTCAAATTACCGAGAACATTATGTGTTCGTTTTATAATTAATATAGACTTATACATTCAAACTTCATTTTAAATAAATTCTAAGTCATTAATTCTCAAAATAAGTCATTATAAATATTTAATTTCCATTAAATATTTCTTAATAAATTGTGGGTCGTTACAAAAATCTACGAATAATGTATTAAAAAACAAAATTTTCTTTGCTGGGGTTTCATCATTAGTTTACAAATAATCGTTTGCTTAGAGAAGCTCAAGTATTTTAAGTCGTAATGTTTGAATTCAAATAGTTTAATCCATCAGTCATTCAAAGTATGCATTCCATGTGCTTCATCAACATCCATGGACCAAATGCCAAAAGAACAATGATATATATTGCCGCTATTTTTTTCTTTAGTGAATATTAGGCTTAGACTCTTAAAATCAAACTTAATACTTAAAAAATCATTCCTAAAAACAGATTATAAATTTGGTCCCTAGAATTTAATTATTAAATAATTGCTTAACTTATGTAGTTATTCAGTGAATAATTGCATATATTTGTGCAATTATATCAAAAAAATTATAAATATTTGCAATTTTTCTGTAAAATACTATGGATATTTTTGCAACTTTTTAAGTGAATAAGCGCAAAATTTTCTACAAATTTTTTAAAAAATTATGGATATTTCCGCAACTTTTCTAGTGAACAATTATGGAAATTTGTACAAATTTTTAAAAAAAATGTGGATATTTCTGCAACTTTTTTAATGAAAAATTATGAAAATTCCTACAAATTCCTATTGAAAAATTGCTGATATTTCCATAGTTTTTGGATATAATTGCATTAATATTTACAACTATTCACCAAATAATTGCATAAAACTATACAACTAATAATTAATTTAATTCGGATGACCTAATTTACATACCTTTCTGGGAATAATGTTTTTTTTTTTTTTGGGCAAGGCAAGTTGTTTTTATATTGGCCATATCACTTTATTATAGAAAGAGAGGCAACGGGTTCTCTGCACATTCACAGAGAAACTAATCTGGTTTGAAGTGTCCAGTCACTATTAGTACAGCAGAAATAACAAAGATCACAAAACTATAAACATACAGCAAGGTAAAAACACAAGGCTCTAAACCATGTCACAGTAATATCAATAGTCAAAAAACAACCCGTGAAGGGTGTCATGATCCGCGCAAAGGTCTCAAGGTGGGATGCCAAGTCTTCCATGTAGTAAGAAGCTGTCGGGCTAAAAATATGGGTCCTATCCTAGGAAGAGTCCTGCGGAATTATCGAATTATCATCACCAATTTCACCCTTATCCTATAGCTTTAAATCATCGCCAACGGGATGGTAGAAGAGACGTCTTCGCTTACCCTCATCTCCAATAAACGTGTAAAAATAATGTTAAGTATCATAACGCATTCCAGAGGGCATGCACCCAAGCAAGCTCCCCTTTAACCCTCGAGACATCAGGATCGAGGAAAACATCAAGCAATTTAGGAACGTCTGAATCAAGAAAAACTTCAGACAACATAGGAACGTCTGAAACAGGTGAAACATCAGGATCAGGCGTAACAACAGGTGGATCCACCACATGATCGAACTTCATACCAGTAGGAATCCAAACTCTGACAGGAGGCTAAGGAGAGGAGTCCTAATTGGGGGAGGAAAATTATCATCAAGCTGACAATCTTAAGCATAATGACCAAAAGATTTACGTGAAGTGAAAATTTCTGGTTTCTATCTATACTTGACATCCTCAAAATGATCACGATTGTCAATACAAACTTTGGTTTGAGAAGGCAACAGTTTGTCCGGTGTAATTTCAATCAGAGCCCTTGCATATACTAGATTTTTCCTTGCAACAGTATTGGCATCAAAACATTTGAGCTTGCCAATATGACATGCAAGCCTATTTAGACCTAGAAGAGGTTGAAGAACCGAGGGAATACGAGTGAATTGTGTCCATACCTGAATAGAAAGTACCTACTCCTAAACTTTATCAATTGAAGCACTCCATGTAGTCACAATAAAAGGTCTTCCATCAATAATTGATGGAGCAGCTTCGAGGACACGTAGCCTTTCTTGAGAAGAAGAAAATTTGAAATAATAATGACCATCAACTACTTTCATAGTCAAAGATGCACGGATTTGCCAAAAATTGCGACATGTCGAGTGCATGTTAATTGCCGGCAGTTTTGAATCAAGGAAAAAACCTACAAATTGGTCTGACCAAAATTTTATTGCTTCGTCATGAATTTCCCGAGGAGGTATCGAGCCAAGATCGACATTCAAGTTATCAAAACACACCGGCTAGTAATCACCAGCAATTTGAGGAAGGGAACTAAAGAGTGAAGTCCAACACTTGGGTGGCAATGGAGGAGAGTTCGACACAGGAGCAGGAATGTTTACTGGACTAGTACTATTTTCATTTGAGGTCACGTTAGAAGAGGAATTATGTCGAACAGTTGGTGGTTGTTGTGAATCAACACAAGGTGCATGAAATGATGAACTATTACCAGACAAACCAATATCCCCTTGCTCACAACCTAATTCGTTTACACCAACAGAAACATATGCGCTCAAATTCAAACCCAAATTGGGTGCGAACGCTGCTGAAAGCAAACCCAAAGATAACGAGTCAAAAGCCGACGTACAACCAAGAGAACCTAGAACATTAACATTACTCAAACCCTTAGTAGCAGGAAAGGGCCATACTGACGAGCTCGAGCTAGCAACGGTTTGATCAGAGACTTACTCAAACTAGGCAAAATTAAATGAGCAGAAGTTACCCCAAACAAGATTATAAGAACCTACAACAGAGATCTCGGCGATTAAAGAGTTGAGAGGATCGGAATTTGGCAACGTGTACACAGGGCATGGAGGAGCAATGTAGGACTCGAGGTCAGCATCAGTGTCAGACATCGAAAGAAGGGACTTTGCAAGGCTAGCAGATAGCGTGGTGATAAAAGAAAGTGAACGCAACTTGGGCTTCTTAGTCTTGTCCATGAGAGGGAAAGAAGAAGTGCGATAGAGGAGGAAGTGGTTAAGAGACTGAGGCACAAGAAGAAAGGATCTGAGCCGCCAGAAGGGTTTCCGCCATTTTAGACGAAAGCATTTTTTAGAGAGGTAAGGGCTTTGGGAATAATGTTTTGATTGTTTTGAAACCTAATAGAGACATTAAACAAATTGTCCTTTTTTTAAATTCTAAAAGGTTGATGTTGCCAGGCTATTCAACATAAATTATGACTACCATAAATATTCTTATAGCATGAACATAAAATAAAATAAATTAGATTAACAACATGTAGGAAACTTCTTATCAAAATTAGTTATCATCATTCCAATTTAATACGAGATTAAAATAATAAGTATCCATCCGGTGAACCAATTAACCAACTAATGTACAAATTGATAGAAAAATCAAAGGAAAAGGAGTCAATATGATTCTTAAGACCTATCCATAGCAACATCACTGATCAATCTTTCATATGCACAGGACGATGCAAAAATTAGGTTTAACATCCAAGTTTAGAACCGATCCATTAAACAATAGTAAATCAGAAGAAAAAAATTGAAGTTCTCTCATTAATTATATGACTTTTCTTTATCCTTTTTAATTCTCTCCATATTTATGTTTTTTTTATCCACCAAAATCATTCTATTAACTTCTCACACGGTTTTAAATTCAACTGCCTTTTTTAAATCTACAATTATTTACACATCTTTCATGGATTTTGGAATTTTACATTAAAGTCTGCATACTTAAATTAATTACACAATCCTAACTTTAAACTAATTATTATACTTAGTCAACTAATATTTATTAATAAATTATAAAAAATGAAAATTTTCAATATGTAAAATACAATTGCATCAATAAATTGGGTAAAAATATGCATTTAGATTCTTATCTGTACGCGTGCACACCCATGTGTACACACACACACACACACTCATTTTAAATGTGTGTGTGTGGTATAACATAAATTATACACTTTAATGGAAACAATAATTTTATTTTATAATTTATTTACTGAATGGATTTATCATACATTATATTGTAAAATTTTATTAATATTAACTTCCTAAATTTCAAACTTCTTACAATTACTTAGAAACTCTTCTGAATTATATATTAATATTTTACATCCAAGTCCATATATTTAACTAATTGTGTAAGCTTAAATTTAAACTACTTCAATAAATTGATTAAGTCAATACAGGAAAATACCTTGAAGGACAAAATGAACACAAAAATGTTTCATAAGGACAAGGAGGAATTTTTTTTACCATAAGGCCCAAATTTAATGTAAACGGAGGAATTATAGTGGGCCCCTGAATTTCTCCATTTGCATTAAATTTTGTTCTTGAAGATAAAAAGTTTCCCTTTGTCCTTATGGAACAATTTTTTGTTCTTTTTTTCCTTATGGACAAAAACCCCTGAGAAAAATGATAATTTTTTTAATTCAGATCTAAAGCTATCTAAATTACATAACCCAAAATGTACATGTCAACAATAATATCTCTTTTAATTTCTAATTTCTTATGTAAAAAAAATAACATACATTACATAACATAATTTTAGCTTTAAGTACATTTAAAAGAAAGATTCATATGTTATAACATTACACTGTGAATGCATAAATTATGTTGATAAAAGTTTCTTATACAAACATTCTTACATTTATGATGTTATTAAAGCATGCCAAACTCATAATCAAATAAATGCTACATAACATTTGTTTGCAATTATCAAAGCAACGCCCTAATATAACATGAATTCTATGGCTAACTTCAAGGATAATAATGTTTAAAATGAACAGGAAAAAATTGTAAAGGACAAAAAGACCAAAAAAATTGCCCAAAAGGACAAGGGGTAAAAAACTTGCTCAAAAGGACAAGTTTTAGTGCAAAATGGAAAAACATGGGACCCCCCTGAATTCCACCATTTGCACTAAAACTTGTCCTTTTAGGCAAGTTTTTGGGCTCTTGTCCTTTTGGGCAAGTTTTTGGGTGAGTTTGTCCTTGTGGGAAAAATCCCCTAAAATGAAAACTGAATAATTGATAGAACTTCATATATAGATAAGTTAACCATAAGAAGCTCTTATCAATTACAATTATGTATAAAACACATCTCAATTTTATTCAACTTAACTTTTTTATATTCGAATCCTTTTAACAAATTAGTTATGTTGATCATTAATTCAAGTTGTTTACATAAATTATTTTATTTAATGTTCATTAACTTTCTTATAAGTTTATTTAAAATGACAATTTAATATATACACAACATTCATATTAACTAAAATAGTAAAATTATGTATTTGTTTATACAAATAAAAAAGAGGATTGTTAAAGGGACTCCATATTTGGTTAAGGGGAGGATAATTTTAAAGGGACTCCAACGTAATTTTTTTTTAAGGGAGGCTCTAGTTTATTTATTTATTTTAAAAAAAAAGAGACATAACTACCCCTATCTTGTCACTTATGTTAAACTCTAACTTGCTAAATTCAGCGCAACTAACAAACATGTGAATGACTAAACATTTCAATTAAACAAATCCGATACAACATATTAGATCAAAATTTTCCTTTCTTCATTTATTTTAAATTAACTATACCAATTCCAATATGAAATTACAATTAATTACCTAATATGAAGCCTTCATCACCCACAATTTTTTTTCCATTACATTAACTATATCCATATTTTTTTTATGTGCAACATTAAATTGCAAGCATTAATTAAGATTTAAGCTTTATGATTTATACTAATGAAGATTATAGATGGTTAATATCGGAATTTTAATTTATATGTTTAAAGGGAGACTAATTTATTTTGTCCTCCCCATAGCAATTATACAATAAACAAAAATTGGTCCTCCCCTTAACCAAATGTAGAGTCCCTTTAACAATTCCCATAAAAAAAATATTACATAGCATAAAGTATATACATTAACAATACTTTTTAATTTATATTTATTTTTAGTTAGACGTTAATTTTCACAAAAAAGTAGTTAGCGAATATTAAACCATTAAATTTATATCCAAAAGTCGCATGTCATTTTAATTTATGATTAATATATCACAATAGATTTACCTTGATTAATAGAATATGTTTTTAGCAATGATTAAAATATAAATATTATTTTTTAATAACATTAACGTGTGCAACACACTAGTTGCACGCTAGTTAGTTAAAAATACAGATGGTAAAAAAACAGGCGAGTGAGAAATCAAGTTAACAGAAAAGCATACTAAAATGAAAATAAAATATATCAAATCTACCTTGAATATTTGTTTTTTTCCAAAAGGTCGGAGGGAGCAGTGGATTACGAAGAGTTTAATCGACCTTAGAATTATAGTGGAGCGTCCAATGACAACTCTGCAGTGATGTCTGACAAAATCAATTTGAGGAAGGGCGGAATAACTGAGCAACCAAGGTAAGCAATGTGACCACACGACGACGGTTAAAGAGTGGCAGGCGTCTATGTGATAGTGAGGAATAACAGTTGGAAACCCAAATCGCAATGATAATTTGGGTTAAACCTTGTTCACCTCTACGAATTAAATTTGACTGACATTACCACAAAATAAATTTAGGTTTTGGTAGCAATAGAGATAAAATAAAAAGTTAAATGTTAGGACGAACCACTCCACAAATACGCTTGCACGATCTTATTCATTTTGACAAAGGAACGAAGGAGGAATCACAATTATGTTTTCAGTATTGAGTGTTAATAGGGCAGTGTAAATGTGCAACGCCATGTAACGTTGAATATATCCCTAATTAAGGGGGAAAAAATTTAGGCTTATGGTTAGAAAATAGAAAGAAAAATGTGACAATGTTTTTATTATGCAAAAATTGCGCCTTTGCGGAAGAACAATAAGCAGGATCTAGATTTGCCAATTGAACACCAATCTAATCTGATAGCAATTATTCTATTACATCAACAAAATAGTAAATAACTATAACAGAGAAACAAAGAGACACAATATTTATACGGGTTCCACTATCCTCGAGATAGTGTACGTCCAGTCCAACAGAGAGCGATTTTATTCCATATGAGAGAATTACAAGAGATTACAAAATAAGAGTTTACATATCCAAACCTCAATCAGGTTTAACAAGAAGAGACACCATTTGGGATCACTGGCTCCAGGCCAGGATGAGTTTACACTAAAGTCTACCCCTCAATATATAGTCAGTGCAAATCTATGTGAGTCATCAGTTAAATTACCAACATAGGGTAATAATATAATGGAGGCAAATTACCATAACAATAAATGTGCAAACATAGGAAGTAAATCAATCTGTTTCTTTATCATAGATGGAAGAAATTAATCCCTTCATTTATTTCTTTGCCATCTCATCAAATGCAATCAATGCATTCCCATTATAAAAATATTTACTTTCCATTCTTTGCAAATTTGTTCCAAACAATTTGTGATTTTGTATCACTAAATTTAACACTCCGCCTTGATGCAAAATCACATATCTGCAACACCCCATCTCCAATCAAATTCTCTTCACAACATAAAACTCTTCAACAGAACTCCACCTTCAATCAAAATCTCACAATGAGATACACCAAAAAATTGAATATTTACCAAATGGGTTCCAGCAAAGCCAACCCCCATCATACAATTGTTAACAAGCTCTGACTATATCGCCGCCCGCCAACAAATGTTGCAAATATCCAAAATAACAAAGAAGACAGACACCAAAGTAATCTCAACACCGCCAAGGCCAAAATTTAATTCTCTCAGTCGCCAAAAAATCTCTCTCCTGCCACTTAATCAAAACCATTACAAGCTTCACCCACCGCCTGCAAAAGACGCATCTACCACCATGAGCTGCACCGTCCAAAAACCAACGGTCTAAAAGTGCTTGCAATACACATCGACACCCGTCTACCACTTGATCTGAGCTCCTTCCTCGATCACTCTGGATCCCTCGAGCATCATCAACGTGAAGACCCCTGTCTAAACCACAATGATCTCTATCTCGACACCCGTCTATCAATTGACCTGAGCTCCTTTCCTGATCATCTTGGATCCCTCGAGCATCATCAACATGAAGACCCCTGTCAGAAACATGATCAAAACTTCCCAAATCCAATAGTCCCTTCAATGCGGTAAACTCCATATCACGTCAAAGTTCCTAGATTGGAACACTCTTCACTCTCAACATAATCTCCTCCACCAAAGTCTCCTTTTCTCCAAAATAGTAATAGCATAATCACCACTGAATCTACCAACCTTTGTAGAAATAATTGATGCACAATTTAAAACAAATAACCTCGCTCCGATACCAATCTGTTATGCAAAAATTGCGCCTTTGCGGAAAACAATAAGCAGGATCTAGATTTGCCAATTGAACACCAATCTAATCTGATAGCAATTATTCTATTACATCAACAAAATAGTAAATAACTATAATAGAGAAACAAAGAGACACAATATTTATACTGGTTCCACTATCCTCGAGATAGTGTACGTCCAGTCCAACAGAGAGAGATTTTATTCCATATGAGAGAATTACAAGAGATTACAAAATAAGAGTTTACATATCCAAACCTCAATCAGGTTTAACAAGAAGAGACACCATTGGGGATCACTGGCTCCAGGCCAGGATGGGTTTACACTAAAGTCTACCCCTCAATATATAGCCAGTGCAAATCTATGTGAGTCATCAATTAAATTACCAACATATGGTAATAATATAATGGAGGCAAATTACCATAACAATAAATATGCAAACATAGGAAGTAAATCAATCCGTTTCTTTATCATAGATGGAAGAAATTAATCCCTTCATTTATTTCTTTGCCATCTCATCAAATGCAATCAATGCATTCCCATTATAAAAATATTTACTTTCCATTCTTTGCAAATTTGTTCCAAACAATTTGTGATTTTGTATCACCAAATTTAACAGTTTTATTTGGCATAAATGGGGAGGAATGAATAATAGAGATTGTTTAGCTTCAAAACACACGCGGCATGTGCATGATAGATTTCACCAACAAATTGGGGGAGTTTTCAAGCTAAAGAAACCAGACTCAATATTAGTAATATCATATTACAAAGGCTTACTAAGTTTAAAATAACAAAAACCTAATATTCATCTTATAAAGTCTTCGTTGTTAAAAAGTATATATTATACTTTTTGCATTAGAGTACCTAAATAGATTTAGAGCTGGTGCAAAATAGACACCATTGCAGACTCCACATTAATCAATTTCAATCACAGGAAAATATTTACAGGGACAAAACTAAGGGCTTTTTTATTCATAAGGATAGCCCACTAAAAATTTAACCATAAGGACAATACACTACAATAATTTATTCGGCCGCTGTTTTCTTTTCTTCATCAATCTGCTATCGCTGTCGATCTCGTCATTGATTATGAACGCAAATTTTTTTTTTCCGTTTTGTTTCGATCTCCAGCAATCATCTTCAAACATCCATACCAAAATCGATCATGCGCGAACTGATTTGGGAATTCGTTCAAGAGATTTGCCCTAATTTTGTCGATTTACCCTAATTTTGTCTGAAAAACTTCGTCGATTATTGAAGGTGCCACGGATTTAGATTCGATAGGCAGTATATATGATTTCGTTATTTTTGATTCTGCGAATTCATCGTAGAAAATCGAATGAGAGAGATGAACGAGAAAAAAATCGCTGGAAAATACTTTTCTTATGGTGAAGTTAGCAGCAGTTTTTAGGTATCATTTTTCTATTTTTTTAGGTATCATTTTTCGTGTTTTAACAGTGTTATGCTTTTGTGACTATAATTTTTGTGCTATATCCGTTTTCTACATGTACTGTTGCATTAGCTTTGCAACTCAATCGAAATTATGTCATTTTAATCAATCAAAGTAGGATGTAAACATTTTTTGTATTAGTTTTCCTTTAAAATATCAAAGCAGTTTTTAGGTATCATTTTTATATTTTTTAGGTATCATTTTTGTATTTTCTTGTTGAATTTACATCATAGCAGTTTTTAGGTATCATTTTTATATTTTTTTGGGTATCATTTTTACTGTATTCACTGTGCTATATTTTTTTTAGTTACTTTTTGTTGTTGTATTAATTTTGTTGTTGTACTTTTGCACTAGCTTTGTAATTAAATTGAATTTATTTCATTTTAAGCAATCAAATTGTGATTCAAACATTTTCTGTATTACCTTTGTCATTAAAATATTAAAGCATTTTTTAGGTATCATTTTTTAATTTTTTTAGGTATCATTTTTACTGCATTCACTATGCTATGTTTTTTCAGTTACTTTTTGTTCCTGTATTAATTTTGTTGCTGTACTGTTGCACTAGCTTCCTAATTCAATTGAATTTATTTTATTTTAATCAACCAAATTGTGAATAAGTCATATTTCACTGTGATGTAAGTGATTTTTGTGCTACTTTTTATTTAAAACATTACTGCAGATTTTAGGTATCATTTTTTTATTTTTTTGGATATCATTTTTACTGTATTCACTGTGCTATGTTTTTTTAGTTACTTTTTGTTGCTGTATTAATTTTGTTGTTGTACTGTTGCACTAGGTTTGTAATTCAATTGAATTTACTTCATTTTAATCCATCAAATTGTGAATAAATCATATTTCACTGTGATGTAAGTAATTTTTGCGCTACTTTTTATTTAAAACATTACTGCAATTTTTAGGTATCATTTTTTTTTTTTTTTTTTGGGTATCATTTTTACTGTATTCACTATGCTATATTTTTTTAGTTACTTTTTGTTGCTGTATTAATTTTGTTGTTGTACTGTTGCACTAGGTTTGTAATTCAATTGAATTTACTTCATTTTAATCCATCAAATTGTGAATAAATCATATTTCACTGTGATGTAAGTAATTTTTGTGTTACTTTTTATTTAATACATTACAGCAGTTTTTAGGTATCATTTTTATATTTTTTTGGGTATCATTTTTACTGTATTCACTGTGCTATATTTTTTTAGTTACTTTTTGTTGCTGTATTAATTTTGTTGCTGTACTGTTGCACTAGCTTTGTAATTCAATTGAATTTATTTCATTTTAATCAATCAAATTTTGATTCAAACATTTTCTGTATTACTTTTGTCGTTAAAATATTAAAGCAGTTTTTAGGTATCATTTTTATATTTTTTTAGGTATCATTTTTATGGCTTTGTGTATGCGAATTGTGGCAAGTAGGTAGATTTGTGTTGTTTGCTTTAGTAATTGACTTTTTTGATACACAGCATTAATTCTAACTGATACCCACTTTAAAAAAATTAACACCCACCTACTCAATTCAAATTTCACAAAAATAATATTTATTCTCACCAATACCAACTGATTAAAAAAACAATCGCACTCAATTCAATTCAATTATCACAAAAATTAGTTTATTCTCAATAATACACAATAATAACCACTTGTATCATATGATACCTACAACTATACATAACTGATATACTAGAATACATTGTTTTCCTACAGAATCTAAGTACATACAACACTGCTCCCCATTCCAAGCATGCATTCATGCATTTACTTTTGCTTATACTCAATCCAGCCTTGAATTCAAGTAAATTCCAGCAGCATGCAGTATCTGCAAGTATTTCATACACATTCAAAACTTACACCAACATAATACTGTAAATTCAACTAGAAAAATATAAAACTGATACCTAAAAAAATATAAAAATAATAAGTAAAAATTGCTTTGATGTAAATTCATGTTGAAAATATAAAACTGATACTCAAAAAAAAAAAAATGACATCTAAAATCTGCTATGATGTAAATTCATGTTGAAAATATAAAACAGATACCTAAAAAAATTATAAAAATGATACCTAGAAACTGCATTGATATTTTGAAGGAAAACTAGTACAAAAAATGTTTATGTCCCACTTTGATTGATTAAAATGACATAATTTCGATTGAGTTGCAAAGTTAACGCAACAGTACAAGTACAAAACTGATATAGTATCAAAACTATAAACAAAACAGCATAACACTATTAATACAAGAAAAATGATCCCTAAAAAAAAAATAGCAAAATGATACCTAAAAACTGCTGCTAACTTCACTGTAAAAACAAAAAACAAAATTTGCAGCGATTTTTTTCTCCTTCATCTCTCTCGTTCGATTTTCTACGACGAATTCATGAAATCAAAAGATCACGAAATCATATTTACTGCCAAATGAATCATAGCAATCGAATTTACCCTAATTTCATGAACGATTTCAGCAATCGAATACGCGCGAGATCGAGAAATTTGATGGAAGAGGCGGAAGTTGCTTGCCGGAGACGATTAGGTTTTGATGGAAGAGGCGGCCAGTGACGTGGTGGAAGTTGATCGTCGGAGGCGTCTAGGGTTTGACGGAAGAGGTGGTCAGCGGCTAGGGTTTTCAATGGAAAGATGGAAACGATAAAAAGAACGTAATAAAAGAGGGGTTATGTTGGGCTGGCCTATTTACTGTCCTTATGGATGAATTATTAGTGGCTTGTCCTTTTGGATAAAAAATTTAATTAGTTTGTCCTTATTAAAATTTTCCCCTTTCAATCAACAGTGCACCACCGCTTGAAATTTGAGTAAAAAAGAAAAAGTAATGAACTTCATTCGGCAGTACACCATCGAACCAACTTCACATCCTTTTAGTGGTACGTTGCTGAATGAATTTCTTAAATAAGAAGTACCCAAAGCGATATATTTAACACCACTTCAAATTTATTTACAAAAGTTTGTTGATAAAGTTCAGTAAAAAGCTTTGAAAAAATACAATTCAAAAAATTACTGTTTGAACGTTGTATGACAAGAAACTCACAAATACACAAAAATACACAATTAAATAAAGCAAAAATTTGTATATTTAGGTCACTTTTTGAAAAATATAATAAAAATAGATTGTTTTTGAAAACATTTACACATACATAAGTTGTTTTGACTACATTAATGTTTTATTAGGAATTTGTTGTTTGTAATTTCTGGGAAGTCGTCAATTGACGAATTTTCAAAAATCACAATAGTAAATTCTGGTGTTGTGCATGTGATCAAAACATGCTTATACGGACAAGTATTTGCAAAATCAATTTATTTTTGCTAAACTTTTATTAGAAAAAAGGGCTAGATATGCAAAATTTTCTTAGATAAAATGGTGATAAACCAATTTGCCTAGAATGGACTCTCCTAATTGCTCATTAATTAAAAGGTAAACCAAATGTCCAGGCATTTTGAAATTCAACCCATAAACCAGCTGTAATGTGAACAGGTGCTGCAGCAATTTTTGTTTTTTTACCTTGTTTGATTTCTCCCTGCATTAAATATTGACTCGTCTCTCTCCATTGAGTCATAACTCCTTCTCCATCTGTTCTTTCATCACCACTGTAATCATTTCATTATCATTTTCCCTTTCTTTTCTCTCTCCGTCAGAAAAAAAAAGAGAGAAATCTGATAGAAACCCTTGAAGTCAGCTGGCGAGATGAAATCTTCAAATCTAGTCCTTTCTTAAAGGGAGCTTTTTTGTTTTTGGGGAATGTTGTCTGGCTCGTGGTGAATTCATTTCCAAATCAATATTATTATCGCCTTTATTTTGTGAAGAAAACAAAATAAAGATGATAATTACTGGTTGAATTTCGTAGATCTCGGACCAGGCTTCATTCCTCTAAAACTGAGCTTCCATCCTATCATCTTTCTCAGGTACTTGTTTTTATTTGTTGAATACACATGTAGCTTGATTTATGTTTTTTATTGTACTTATGAAAAATGATTGATGTCATCATGAAAAGGTTTGACTTTATATTATTATCATGTAGAAAGGGTTTCATCATAGTCATTCAGTCGGAAAATAATTGATTTTTTTTCTTTTTTTATTAATTTTCGTTGTTCCCAAAGATCTACTGCCTAGCTATCCTGTTTAATGCAGTAAAATTTTGATTTTATGAAAAAAATATACATGCCTACTCTTTTGATGTAGGTGAAAAAATTCTTTGCTTTGTGATTCTTCTGTAGTACATAGATCTACTTGAACCAACCGATCTAATTGATCAGTAATTAGTTTATCATGCCTAAACAAGTTACATATAACAAAGTATATGATTATAATTCATGGAGAGTGACTAATTAACATCAACTAACTATGTAATTGCACATTTGGTGATATTATTCCATTTTAATCTTGAAGTATAATTTGAATGCAGTATTTTGGCTTCATTTTTTTTCTCCCCACATAGATAAATCTCTTTTCCTCTTTAAATCGCCTGCTAACTTTCAAGGCAGTGTTATCATACGTATCATTCTACATTTCTACATACCATATTTTTTAACAAATTTTTGTTCAAGACATTTTGTTCTTTTCATCTTAACCTTGTGCAGTGGTATATTTTTGCAGTAATAGTTGAATGGTGTCTCAAAAATGAGTTGGTTTTGGATATGATTCGCATCAACCTATCACCCATGAGTTATAAAGTTTAGGCTGGAAAGATCGTAGCTTAGAGTATAACATTCATGGTTGTTCTAACAAAAATAGTTGTTAACTTTCATTTGAATGCTTTACCAATCAATGCTTGGATATTAACTTGGTCTGCTCAAAACTTGATGCCTTCTACAAAAGAAAACCTTACTTTTGTGCAATCTAAAATTCAAATTCTGATGGGGAGCACTGCACTGTCAAGAAGTAGTTGTATTCTATATAATTCCCATGTCGACGGTGACTGGGAGTATGGAACAATAGAAGTTGGTAAGTATGTATTACCAACAAAATGTGTTAGTTTTATATGTCAAACTTGTCTGCGTGAATGCTCAAAGCTTGATGGTCGTATGGCAGGTTTCAAACCATGTTAATATTACTTAAAACCTATATTTTCTTTTGCTAATTTCATATCATACGCAGGCATAAGATGTCCAGTGCACAATATTTTCTTTGCATCATCTATATGATAAAATGAAATATTAGGAAGCAACCAAAAAAAAGAAATATATTCTGTAAACTACGAACGCACAAAAAATGTCATGCCAATGTCAGCAGACCAATGCGTTGGAAAAATCACTGATACAAAATGACAGCCATCTTTATCTTTATTTTTTATCTCTATTTGTAATCTGTTGCATCAAACAAATCGTTTTCTCTTTTATTATGTCTGTGCGTTTTCGTCAAAGAAAATGATATATAAGCTAAAATTATGTAGAAACTTTCATTTCTTCATTTGGAAAAAGTTTAATTCCTAGTCCAACTTCCCTAGACAATTGAAAGCTGTTCATTCAGACTTTTAGTCCAAAAGTTTTTCCTTTTATACGTCAGATATCATATTTGGAAATAAAAATGAATTTTACAATTATGACCATCATTTTTCACCTTTTTGAATGGAAATTTTTAGTATGTGTTAAAAAAAAAATGATTAGTGTCCACTCTTTTTTTTTTGGTTACAATTCACTAATTCGTATTTGACATTAATTTTTATTTTTGCACTTAGTCTTATGACATTTTGCAAGAAAAAAGAAAAGAGAATAAAAGAAAACGTAGTAGACAAATAGAACGATATAATCTGCAGATGTCTTTGTAGAACATAGCGTTGAAAATTGACTGTTGAACCAAGAATATAGGCTTTTTTCTCATGTAGAGCTTTCGGACCTCAAACGCTTGGACACTACATATTTGTCCACAGAAAGCTCACTTTCTAAAAGTGTGGCTGTAATAGTTCTCTGTATTTATAGAGGCATGCACACTTGTTTGTTCTTTTTTGGTAGACATTTGTTTGATATTGTATGGAATTTACGATAACCGAGTGATGGTCTATTCAACCACAGTAGTGCTACTAGACGGAAATCGAAAGGCATCTCAAACAATGAAGCAACATGTTTGCACTCTAATGGGATGCTATAAGATATAATTAGGTGCACTTCAAACGGTACAGCATCTCTATTGTTTCGCAATTTGATACAAATAAATTTCTAGTTAAGTGGTAAAAAAAAAACAATTACTGTATATAATGGAAAACTCTATGTATGTTGATTATATCACAGCTACTTTGTATGGTAATATAATTTATATATGAGAAATACTAAGGGCAATCGCTTTCAAGCAACTATGGAAGCAACTATCCATCTACTTCCTCAGTGATTGATCAAGCTTTCTGTACAATTTTTATGCAGTTTTCTATGCTATATATTGGCTTCACTATCACAAAAATAGTCAATTGTATGGCGAGTATTATGCAAAGTCACTTGCAATCGACTATCCCTAGCATTTCTCTTTATATATACAAACATGGTTAAAGTCTATTGTCAATAAACTGAAAAAAGAAAAAAGTCCTATTATAATGTACGATAGTAATGAAACTTGCACACAATAAAGTTTATACAAAATGAAGTTTATGTGATAACTACAACTGAATATTTGTGTTACTGTGTAAACCATGATATCAAAAAGCACATTGATATATATATATATATATATATATATATATATATATATATATATATATATATATATATATATATATATATATATATATATATATATATGAGAGTTAGTGGAGGGAGAGAGAAACAGATTCTGTGGTGGAGAAAGAGGGCTAAAGGGGTGCTGACACTGTTTGGGGTGTCATTGAACCTGCCCCTCTATCTCTATATGTGTGTGAGTGTGTGTATAGAGGCTATTTAAACACAAAGTTAAACACAAATACCCCAGTATCCCCTCAGCAAGGACCATTCATTTATAATTAAATATGTTAGCGGAGGGGAAGAGAAAATAAAGAATATGTGGTGCAAATAAGTAGGTTAAAATGGTGTTGTATTATTTGGGGTGCTCTTCATCATCTCTCCCTCTCCCTCTCTCTCTCTCTCTCTATATATATATATATATATATATATATATATATATATATATATTGGAACGGAAAATTAAACACAAAATTAAAGACGCAAACTCTGGATCGTAAGATTTGTTTGTCTTTATATGAAAGGTGGAACTCAGGGAGAGATCTAGTCGTTGAGATTGCTTGTGTCTAAATTTATGTCACCGTGTTGTATCTAAATAAACTTTCATATATATATATATATATATATATATATGTATATGTGTGTGTGTGTGTGTGTGTGTGTGTGTGTGTGTGTGAGGAGCGTTCCGGGGCACCCCTATTTTGTAGCACCCTTTCAATAATCCTACCCTATTGTGAGTTATACTAATCCAACAAGATTTTGTAGATCTTCAATCTCTCTCTCTCTATATATATATATATATGTATATATATATATGTATGTATATATATATATATATATATATATTATAATCTATCCAAAATTTGAGTTCAATCCAACATTCGTAGAATAATATATTTGATGTTCAAATTTAATAGTTCAAACAAATGTCTGAGCGGCAAATAATTGAGCTAAGATTTTGAAAATGTTACGAATGTCGGAACGAGCTAAAATTTTGGATAGATGATAATATATATATGTGGATTGAACAAGCACAAATAAAGCACTTAGCGGTTTAATTGCGATTAGGGCTGTCAATTTCCTACACGACCGGAAACCTGATCCGAAACCCGCATGGAAATTAGCAGGCTAACTCGACCTGTTTAGTTGGTGGGTCATTTTCGGATTAACCCGAAATTGACTCGTTTATAAATGAGTGGGTTTGGGGTTGACCCGCTAATCCGATTTTGCCCCGTAACCCGATTATATGTTGTATCTCTTCCATGTTGTTAGTCTTTTATGTGTTAGTGCTAGTCTTTTATGTATGTAGTAATCAACATGCTCATATATTCTTGTGTAAACTATTATATTTTACTACTTTATTCTTGTATGATGTTAGTTATATTTTACTTATAACAACTGCATCTCTTCCATATTGTTAATCTTTTATATATGTAGTATACTCATATATTCTTATGTATGGAGAATGATTTTTGGATATGATGATTTCATGCTTTATATATGTGCTATCTGTTGGTGATTTTATAACTTGTTGCATGTTGGTGATTTTGTAACTTACTGCCTATTAGTGAATTCACTGTTTCAAATCTCGCAAATATCGCCCAAGATCTCCTCTGAGATCTCATTTTGGGCTCCTTCCGAAATGAAACAACAAATATCACTCTAAATCTCCTTTCGAATATATCGCCCGAGATATTGCAATATCGATCGATATATCGACCGAGATGAAATACTGGAATATCATCCGAGATCTTAGTATTTTTTTTGTTAAAATTTAAATTTGTGTCTGAACTAGAACTATAATTAAAAAACAAATCTAGCCACGATAATCTTTTATTATATTACATTTTGCATGTTAAATGACTATATTGTATGTTTGTATATGTTCTATAATGCTTATGATTTTAATATTTATCTTTTTTACATGCATGTTACCTATAAAATTATGTATTTTATGGTCTATTTATGCTGTATTTTTAATGTTTTGGATCTTTTAATGTTTTATGTCTAACAATATTTTTGTTTTAAGCATATTACAGTTTAGAGTATGAACGATCTTTCGCAAAATAAAGAATAATAAAGTTATTTTGCAATTCAGGTTTAAATTACTATGTTTTTAATAGCATTCATAAAGACCATTTTGTAAAAAATATCATTTTTTAACATATCATGTACCCCGAGATTGTCCGATATGAACTTTTAGACCCGAGACGGAAATCCGAGAAGAATTCCCGAGTTAGACTCATCTCGTCTGAGATCTCCCCCGATACGAGATCAAGTCTATAAAATCCCCGAGACGAAACGCGACTGATATCCGAGATTTAAAACCTTATATGTAACAACTCGAATTTCGATAGACCAATTTTTTTTTTCAAAAATCCTAATCTATCGAAGCTCGAGTTGGCGTTCTAGTGTTAACTAACCTTTTTGTGAGGTCATCAAGGCTGCACAAGATTCATGAGTATTGACGAAGCTCTCTGAAAAGTTGCCTGTGTCGATCCGTAAAAGGGATCGGTCAAAGAGTTATTCGACCCAAACCATTGTCGTTTAAACCCACTTTTGGATGACCTTCTTCGCCCGGTTAGACCCTCGTTTAGATCGATCAAGACACAAGCTGACCTAAATCGATAGCTTCATCAGATGACAGTTATTTTAGAATCAGGAAATACGGGTCAAAAGATACTTTGTTCAATAATATCGAGCACGGGCCATGCCTCATATCTTGCCGAAGACTCTTTCTTACTCCTACTAGACCGCTTCAAGCCTTCCAAGAACGCCGGATCAGCCGCCACTTGTCATTAGGCGACTGGGTCATAAACTATCATGAAGAAAGAATGATTCAACAACTTTTTCTAATGACGATGGGATGGGCGACACGTGTCCCCGCCAATCCGAACACCGTAGCATCTATAAATATCCCTTTAGAGCATCAAGAAAGGGACTTTTGGTTGAATCTTATGCATTTTAATACTGTTGCATCGTTGTACTTAAGATTAATCAAGTGTACTCCAAGTATTCAAATAATCAAGAGATTATAAAGTGGACGTAGGCTCGTGAACACCGAACCACTATAAATTCATGTGTGACTGCATTATTCCTCTTTTTTTCATTTATTTGTCTTCATTTTTTACTCCCTACAATTCCATTTCTTAAGTGTTGTCCCACTTTTTAGTGTCAACACTTTCACTACAAGAAAAGGGGCAATTTTCCAACCTAGAATTTCCTATGCCTTCCATACGCGACGTAGGCGCGGCGTAGGGAAAGCGTGAAAACACATAGATGGTGTAGGGATGGCGTAGGAAATTCTTGGTTGGAATTTGTTTAAACGGGCTCGGTTAAACAACTGCACTCGCTCTTTGCTCTAAAATCTGTTCTCTACTCTAAAACAAAACCGTTATTGCTTTTTTTTCCTTCATCCCACTCCATCGTTTCAAGGGAAATAAAACCATAAATCTAATTTTTCCGCATCACCGCGTTCCATCGTTCTCTCCTCGTAGACCTACCTACCTTCAACCGTGCCACCGCTCTACCGCATCCAGTCGTCCTTCAATCGAGCTGCCGTGCACCACCACTTTCTCCTCTAATTGCGCCGCCACTGCCTCTCATTTCCCTCAAATCAAGTGAGTATTATCTAGTAGCCTTCTAACTTTAGACTTTTTTATTCTCTATTGCCTGATTTCATACATGTAGCCTTCTAACTGAAAAACATTGGCTTTATATTCATGTAGTATCCTCTGGTCATTAGGAGACATTAATAGCGGGTTGAACAACTAGTTAGTTTTCGCCCCAAATCGTTGATTTCCTCGAATAAAGAAGTCCTGCTTCTAGTCCAAGATTTCAGGGCAGATTTAACATTATTCAGTTTACTTAAAAATTTATACAAGTTATTTCCTATTTTCTCCCCTATCTAGGTTGAATTAAATCATTATAATCATGTAAATTAGGCCATATATTATTATATCTAAATAGTAGAAAGGCTGTAGGGTATTGTTGACTGCATTTCAATCTTACTGTGATTGTGTTGGAGACCATGAAATGGGAATGGTGTCACTGTTTGTTCTTATACTGATCTTATAATGGATATTATCGAAAATAGCAGTAATTCCTTTCTATAGATTATTGCTAGAGGTAGAGAGAAAAATGACAGGTGGAGAGAAAAATGCAGTGTGGGTGTGTGCTAAATAAAACAACTTTTAAAGGTGCCTTACTTTTTCCAAGGCATTGATTATGTGGATTACATGATAGGCTCCTTGTTTGTTTGTTATATTCATTCCCAGATTAAAGATATATTTTGGAAGAGAGAACGTGAATGTGTGGTATTTATTGCTGAATCTAACAAAATTTAATGTCCGATAATATGTTTGTGGTGTGTTTTTCATCTTTTCTCTCTTATGTACTACCTGTATGTGGCATACACAATGTGCATGCACACATGATATGAAGTTGCAATAGAACATCAAATTTGAAGGGATGTCGATGTAACTTTGACGATGGTAGCAACGTTGGCACACTGATGAATCATGCACAACCCGTTTCCCTTTTTACTTGTAGAGATCTCATAGGCTGTAGAGTAAGCTGTTCTAGCTTTAGATTTTCTTTTATCTATGGTTCATTGATTTTGTACTATTGTTTTTTTGGCTTACATGCAAAATGAGAAGTTATAAAAAAATAACAATCATGCGTATGTAGATTTGTATACTTTTATTAATTTACTTACGTCCATTATTTTCCTACAGTCATGCATATGTATACTTTTATTACTATTGTATCCCTTCGTTATTCTTTCTTTTTGCCTACAATATTGTCCTTTGAACTGTTTAATATGGGAAGTTATTCTGTGGTGTTGTTCTTAGCTTATTAACCTTTATTGTAATGGACAGGATATTGAGCAAAGCCTTAAAAAGACATGAAATGTTTCAAAGAGAAGTTGTTGTCGCTGCACAGTCAGAGTTTGTGCATCACAAGTTTGCTATAATTTGTATTTTCCATTAAATACCAAACCGAAAATTGCTAAGTTAGTTGAATCAGTGTGGATTGTTTGCTAATTACTTTCCTGGATAGAACTTTGCAATATCAGCTAAATACATGTGTCTTTGATAGATGACTATGAGAATGTCACCACAGCTTAAAAAATATACCAGGGAATTTAAGTTGGTTTGGCGCAACTTTTAAACATGTAAAAAAATAATTGAAATAAAAAAGTTGCGGAATAAGTTTTTACTTATAACAATTAATATGCTATACTACTATAGAATGAAGAAAAGAAAATATGGTCCATATGTGTAACAACCTGCCTTTTTGACCGCTTTAAGTCGGTATTAAACCAACTCAAAACGTTCCAAAAGACAGATTATTATTTAGCTTATCAGGTTTAAACAGAATAAACACAGAATCACAGACACAATATTTGCAGCGGAAGAAATTTTTATACAAATAATATCAGAGTTGTACAAAATATTCATACAACGGAAGATTTTATAAGTACATTACATGAATTTTTAAATAAATAAAAGATTTACAGTTTTGTCGGGCGCGGTGAAGAGTTAAAACGATGGGTTTGAGATGGAGTATTATAGGTCTCCATTTATTTAGCTTTTCTTACTTTATTTGTTGGAGTGGAATGGCAGCAGCTTTTCATTTATATATTTTAATGGTCACATGAAAGTTGGAGAATTAATCAAGGGGTTTTAATGAAAGCAGCGGTTTCTTTGCTATAGGTAAAACGGTGCCTTTTTATGTACTGAGTAACGTCAAAAGCAAATCTGGAAAATTGTTTAACATAAATGTACACAAAGAATAAAATACATTGAACACGTTTATTGGCAGATGTATTAATAATATTAAATTTTAAAATAACATATGTTGAAATGTATTCAACTTTATTTTATTTTCTGAATTAATAGGTGCTTTGATTCATCCTTTCCAAATCTACTCTCTTAGTTTCCAAAGTAACCATTTATTTCTTTGTATTATTTCCATCGTATGTCATTTAATTTAGATTTATTACCAATCAGAATTAAATTCAGTTTGCGGACCGCTAAACATTAAAAAAAAATTATTTAAACGAACATCTATCACCAAATTTGACAAACAAACATTGACATTTAAACTTATACATTCCCGAAATCATTTTATGCAAAATAATTATGTTCAAGATCCGATATTCCTATTGTTTATTAACTTAGGTTTGCAGCAAAACTTAAGAATAGAATTATATTTCCATACCGTTAAAATTTCCTTTAATTAACCTTAAATGTACGCAGTTCAAATTTCGATCCAATTTAAAGTTGGAATTCAAATTCACATATCAAACCGTTTCTATGTTATTATGGTTATTATTTCACGATTTTCGTTTCAAACCCAGATTTAAAAATATACTTATATTGAGAAATGTACCTGTATTATTTATTAGATTATTAATGTTACCATAAATTTCGTTAACCATGCTAGTTAAACATATGTTATATATATCGTTGACACTTCATTTATTTACAATTTCTTTTAAAGAATTAAATTAAAATGTTGATTTAAATATTTATTATCGTATTTGTTCATGTAATAAGTCTTTAAACAAATCAAGGATTCAACTACTAAATTTCCCTTTATAAACAAAAGCTCAAAGTTAATGATTTATAACAAAGGAAAACTTTGTCAAATTGTATGTATGTTTGAAATCATTAACTTTGAGCTTTTGTTTATAAAGGGAAATTTAGTAGTCGAATCCTTGATTTGTTTAAAGACTTATTACATGAACAAATACGATAATAAATATTTAAATCAACATTTTAATTTAATTCTTTAAAAGAAATTGTAAATAAATGAAGTGTCAACGATATATATAGCATATGTTTAACTAGCATGGTTAACGAAATTTATGGTAACATTAATAATCTAATAAATAATACAAATACATTTCTCAATATAAGTATATTTTTAAATCCGGGTTTGAAACGAAAATCGTGAAATAATAACCATAATAACGTAGAAACGGTTTGACATGTGAATTTGAACTCCAACTTTAAATTGGATCGGAATTTGAACTGCGTACATTTAAGGTTAATTAAAGGAAATTTTAACGGTATGGAAATATAATTCTATTCTTAAGTTTTGCTGCAAACCTAAGTTAATAAACAATAAGAATATCGGATCTTGAACATAATTATTTTGCATAAAATGATTTCGGGAATGTATAAGTTTAAATGTCAATGTTTGTTTGTCAAATTTGGTGATCGTTGTTCGTTTAAATAAAAAAAAAATTTAAATGTTTAGCGGTCCGCAAACTGAATTTAATTCTGATTGGTAATGAATCTAAATTAATTGACATACGATGGAAATAATACGAAGAAATAAACGGTTACTTTGGAAACTAAGAGAGTAGATTCGGAAAGGATGAATCAAAGAACCTATTAATTGAGAAAATAAAATAAAGTTGAATACATTTCAACATATGTTATTTTAAAATTTAATATTATTAATGCACCTGCCAATAAACGCGTTCAATGTATTTTATTCTTTATGTACATTTATGTTAAACAATTTTCCAGATTTGTTTTTGACGTTACTCAGTATATAAAATGGCACCGTTTTACCTATAGCAAAGAAACCGCTGCTTTCATTAAAACCCCTTGATTAATTCTTCAACTTTCACGTGACCATTAAAATATATAAATGAAAAGCTGCTGCCATTCCACTCCAACAAATAAAATAAGAAAAGCTAAATAAATGGAGACCTATAATACTCCATCTCAAACCCATCGTTTTAACTCTTCACCGTGCCCGACAAAACTGTAAATCTTTTATTTATTTAAAAATTCATGTAATGTACTTATAAAATCTTCCGTTGTATGAATATTTTGTACAACTCTGATATTATTTGTATAAAAATTTCTTCCGCTGCAAATATTGTGTCTATGATTCTGTGTTTATTCTGTTTAAACTTGATAAGCTAAATAATAATCTGTCTTTTGGAACGTTTTGAGTTGGTTTAAATACCGACTTAAAGCGGTCAAAAAGGCAGGTTGTTACAATATGGATAATGTGCGGAACTAAAAATAACTTCATGTAACACATGAGCTTTGACTTAGTATATATGGTATTGCTATTGAACTGTAGACTAAGGGTATTTTGACCCTAATCTAAGGCCTATTTAGGAATATGATGAACACACAAAAAGAGAAACATATGTTAGGATTCAACATTTAATATGATCGAGAATAGAAACTATCGTCATTTAATTGGATAACCGTATAATCTACTATCTTAAGACATCATATCCCATATTGCTTCAATGATTGCACATAATGTTAAGAATTTTGGCATTTTATACGATACAGGATGCAAGGAAAAATATCTTTTGTTTATCAAGTGTTTTTGACACTTACTCAATATTTGCATACTTGATATTTGCAGTGAAGGGGTTATATCATTATTGGAGCATATGGTTGAGGTTATGTGCTTGCATGTTTCAGATGAGTCAGCAAACAGTTAGAAGCTTATGTTTAAGAGGACTAGTTCAGGTAAACATTTCACCCAAATCTTTTTGCTACTCAAATTACTGATTTTTTTGTAAATTATCTCTGTTTTCAGTATTGACAGTCATTCAAAAATACGTGAATTATGCGCAAGAGTTTATACGAGCGTTGAGGCGGGAACAAGAATCGCACATACTTTATGAGTTATTCCTATTTTGGCAGTAGATTTGACGGTCTATTTGTATAAGATACATTATATGATGTTTTAATTAGATGAAACGACCATGTTTGAGTTTATGTAGTAACTTTATTTTATTGTTTGTTGGACATGATTTGTTTTAATTACATTTGTAGCAAGTTTATGGTAATTTGATCATGATATTCATTCTACAACAATATTTTTATTAGTGTATATTTTTACGATTTTAAATGTGTTTGGTTTTATCAAATTTTGTTATGATACATGTGGTAGATGAAGATAAATATAAAAGAACCATATTGAATTTGGTGTATGGTGGCGTAGGGAACACGAAGGGATAAGGGCGTAGGGAATTTTTTTGCGACGAGCTGTTTTCCAACTTCTGTTTTGACATAGGGATGGCGTAGGGAAATCTGAATCCCTACGCCGTCCCTACGCCAAACTGGCGTAGGGAATTCAGAACTTTTTTGTAGTGGTGCTTTCACCGAGAATTGAAATTCTCAATGACTTAGGGATTTTGCTCCACTTTTGGATCACAAAGTAGGAACAAAATCCCAGGTTTGTATCAACATCAAAAAGTGATGGTTTCCAAAGTTTTCAGTGCATGCTGTGGGTAAACAAATGCAGCAACAAGCCTCTGCACCTGCAACGGCGGCTCTAGTGCCAGGTTCAACTTAGCAAGGTTCGTTCATCCCAGGTTCAACTTTGAACCAGCCTGCATTGCCTCATCATATCCAACCAATTGCACCATAATAAGCTCCCCCTCAATGTTTACCGCCCGTCATGACTTTATGACTGTACTTGCACAACTTCAAGAAATAACGACAGTGTTGGATGCACAAGCATAGGAGAATGCCGCGATGAGACAAGACATGAGCCATATGTTGAAGCAATGGGAGGAGTTCAGGAAACGATAATCTTCTCTTTCATTGGAGAATGAGGATTCGGAAGCCTCATCGTCATTTGGAGAAAGTAGGGATCGACCACAGCCACGACGCCCACTTGAGAGACCTGAAAAATGTACGATAATTACGATTGGAAGGGCAAACAAGCCGGCTCGAAGCGAATATTCAAACTCGAATCGAACTGGTCGACCTGGAAGATGTCGATCCTCTCGTGCAGCCGGACCAGGTTACCTCTCTCGCAGCCCATCACCACGCCACACAAACATCCCATGCTCATTCTCTTCCTTTTGAATGTCCTATGAACGATCAGGACAATAAGGAACAATAAAATTCCGCCTGGACGGCGACGTGAGCTACACCGCTTGAAGTGGGAGCGAGGGGAACCTGACAAGTTGTGGAGGAAAATATATGTGCCCTTAACACTATGGATCTAACCGCCATGGTGCGACAAATCATGAATGACGGTAGAAGCTACAAGAACAAGGATTGGGGGATTGACCGCAGCTATACACAATTCACAGATAGTATTTTACTGGCAGAGTTTCCAAGAAGGTTTAATATGCCCCAGATAAGTCACTATACGGGAATGACGGACCCGCAACAGCACTTGATGAGATATTCGTGGCACATGGAGGCAACTACGGCCCTTGACGCAATAAAATGCAAAGCTTTCCCAATATTCCTCAGTAGGGGTAGCGCTCATGTGGTTCACTCGATTACCCCGAGATCAGTCCCAAATTTCAAAATTTTGAGCGAGAAATTTTTGTATCAATTTCGCCTCCACGCCTCTAAGACAAAGCATGTCATGGCTCTTTCGGCAATCAAGTAGGAAAGGGGGAATCTCTGAGAGATTATCTCAATCGATTCATCATGGATATCATTGAGGTGAGTAATCTTAATCACGAAACCGTCCTGATGGCTATAGTCGACGGAATCAATAAGAAGACGAAGTTCGGGAAATATCTGATTGAAAAGCCTCCTACGACCATTGAGTTGTTTTAAGAGAAAGCTAACATCCGGTTTCGGAAGTAAAACACACATTTGGATGAAGAAGATTGACTGAGCAATGCTTCCAATAAGGCCATTCAGAGCAATGCGACGGTAAAATAATCAGGAGATAACTCCGGAAAGATGGAAATGAACATTGGGAATCACGGCAAGCGCAATAAAACCAGCAGAGTGGCGCTAATGGGAATCAAGGTCAAACGAAAAAGTCCAAAAAGCGACCTCAATTCCAGGTATTTGAGAGTTATACAGCGTAGAACGATACTCTAGAGAATACCTACCTTGATACATGCAGTACGGTTCAATACAAAAAACCACCTTTGCGGGAATTTACGGAGAAAGAACATGCGATTGGGAAGTTCTGTTTGTTCCATGAGATTTACGGACATGCGACTAATAAGTGTCGTCACCTCAAGGACATCATTAAGTAGTTGATCAGAGAAGGAAAGCTCGATGAGTACAAAGTTGCCCTGAGGGACAGAGGGCAAGGGATTTCAGCCACTAGGCAAAGTCAGGCGGCACCCAGAGCCACTGCCCAAGAAAAGGCCAAAGGGATAGTGATTAATACTGCAGTTGGAGAACCACATCTGACCGGGTACATCGTTTAAACTATGGATCGATACATGAATTCTACAAAACATCTTGATATTCGGGAATTTAGCATTCTTAAAGGCGCTAGTTCCATAAAACAAAGGAGGACAATGACAGATAACTTTATTTTCCGTGACAGAGAATCGGTAGGGGTGGAGACCCGAAGCAATGATCCATTGGTGATCATAGCTGTCGTTGGCACTTCCATGGTGCGAAAGGTCCTTATTGACAGCAGAAGTTTAGTAAACATCTTATTTAACTAGACATACGATCAGATGAAGTTAGAATTAAGAGATTTAAAACCATATACGGGCAAGATACGCAACTTTAATGTGTCATCCACCGAGCCAGTTGGGATTGTTGACTTATCGATAGAATTGGGAGATAGAGACCGTAGAAGGGTACATATCTTTCCATTCATTGTGATGGAGATAAGCTCTACATACAATGCATTTTTAGGATGATCGACCTTAGCAGAGTTTAGAGCTTGCATCGCCCCTTGATCTTTAATTTTAAAATTCCCGATCGACGGGAGGATCAGAAATGTAGGTGGGGACCAAGTAACTGGTCGGGTATATTACTTGGAAAAATGGAAGGAACTCCGGAGCAAAGAAAATATGGAGTCAGAAGATAATCCCCCTCCAACAAGGAAGGGGGAGGCATAACAACTACAGAAAATATCCCGGTAGGGCCATCCGGTTGCCAACTTGAAGACATTGATCCGAGAGAGGACGAAGAGCCAGGATGTAGAAAGGCAATCCCTAACGATACCATGGTAGAGATTTTGATCGATGATGATGACCTGACTAGGGTTTTGAAGATCGGATCCCACCTTGACCCCCCCTCCGGACGAGGGAGATAGCCAAATTCCTCTGTGCAAACCTTGACGTGGTTGCATGGACCCATGACGACATGTGTGGGATATCACCCTCCATCATGACTCACTCACTCAACGTTGACCTGAAATGTACTCCCCTTAAGCAGAAAAGGCGGATGCTCGGCCCAAAAAGGTCGGCAGCCTTGAAAGAAGAGATCGAAAAGCTCCAAAACAATTGGTTCATCCGAGACGCGACTTACCCCAAACGGATAGCCAACCCAATACTTGTGAAGAAGGCCAACGGGAAATAGCAGACGTGAATTGATTTTTCGGACTTAAATAAGGCCTGCACCAAAGATGGTTTTCTGCTTCTAAGGATCAATCAACTCGTCGACTCTACGTTTTGACATGAACCCCTCTCATACATGGACGCATACTCGTGATATAACCAGATTGCAATGCATGTTCCAGACCAAGAAAATACCAGTTTCATAACAGACCTCGAGCTATATTGCTATGTACTCATGCCTTTCTGGTTGAAGAATGCGGAAGCCACTTACCAGCCCCTAGTTAACCGCAAGTTCCACTATCTTATTGGGAAGACGATCGAGGTGTATGTAGGCGATACGTTGGTAAAGTCAAAAGAATTGTATGACCATGTCAAAGACCTAGCAGAGATGTTTGGTGTTTTTCGCAAGTATGGAATGAAGATCAATCCTTTAAAGTGTTCCTTTGGAGTCACATCAAGAAAGTTCTTAGGTTTCATCGTTAGTTCGTGAGGTATTAAGATCAATGTCGACCAGATCTCAGCAATCAAGGAAATTCGAGAACCTCGTAGGATCAAGGACATGTAGAGATTGACAGGGAAGGTAGTTGCTGCCTTGGGACGGTTCATATCCATATCCAGATCTACAAACAAGTGTCTCCCCTTCTTTGAGTTGATTAAGAGGGGGAAGCGTCAATTTGCTTAGACGCCAGATTGCGTCGAAGACTTTCAAAATTTGCTTGATAACCTGGAGAAACCCCCTATCTTATCCAAAATCATGGACCATGAAGATTTATTTGTGTATCTAGCAGTATCCATGCATGCTATCAGTTATGCCCTAGTTCGTGAAGAAGATCGAGTGTAGCGACCTATTTACTATGTAAGCAAGAAACCGACGGGAGTCGAACGTAACTACCCGAAGATTGAAAACTTTGCCTACAGCCTACTAATTGCATCAAGGAAGCTTCGCCGTTACTTTCAAGCTTATCCCATTAAGGCGTATAGCGACTAGCCACTACGATAGGTTATCCGATGACCCAAAGCATCTGGAAGACTCCTCAAATGGAACATCGAGCTGAGTCAATTCTACCTCACTTTTATTCCGTGAAAATCCATCTGAGGGAAAGCACTAGCGGGCTTCATAGCCGAATTCACAGCTCCCAAAGACGAGAATCTGGGAGATGACTCCAGACCTCCTAATGATGAACTCAGGCCTGATACCTGGAAGTTATACATAGACAGAGCTCGTAATGACCAGCGCTTCGGTGCCAGAGCGATGCTATTGACTCATGAAGGACGATCAATCAATTATTCCCTAAGACTAGATTTTCCCACTACCAACAATTACTCTGAGTATGAGGCCCTGATTGTCAGACTATAGCTCGCGAGAGAGTTGGGAGTGATGGCATTAGATATTTTCTATGATTCACAACTTATTGTATTTGAGGTTCAGAGAGAATACCAAATCAGGAGACACGAATTGTCACCTATCTCAAACAAGTTGAGGAGCTATTAATCCATTTTGATCAGCATATCATCTCCTACATTCCTAGGGAAGAGAACCAAAAGGCAGATAGGTTTGAAAAATGGGCTAGTACCGATAGTCGCAACGAAGCAGGAATAGTCCCTATGGAGACCTTAAGCACTCCGAGCGTAGATCAGATGGAAGTTGATCAATTCTTGGAGACTGGACCCGAAAAGGAATCTTGGATGACTCCCATTAAAAACTTCCTCTAGCATGGAACTCTTCCGGAAAGAAAGAATGAAAAGCGCACTATCGTATGCCAAGCCTTACGATATATCATTCAAGCAGGTGATCTTTACAGAAGGGGATTCTCGATCCCTATGCTCTGGTGCGTGGCTAATGATGACATTAGAAGAGTGTTGCGTCAGGTGCATGAAGGGTAGACCTTTGCTAAAAAGGTGTTGCGGCACAAATACTTTTGTCCTACTATCAGTAAGGATGCAGCTATCGATTCCAAGCGGTGTGACAAGTGCAAGAGGTTTTCCCAGATCCCGAGAGCTCTACTGACCGAGATCACCCAAATGGTAAGTCTTTGACCATTCGTTGTATGGGGAATCGACATTATCGGCAGTCTCCCTATCTCGAAGGGAGGAGCAAAGTACACAATCGTAATTTTGGATTACTTTACGAAATAGGCTGAAGCTGCACACGTGACCATGACCACAACAAGACGGGTAATTGATTTTGCTGTGAAAAACATCATATGCTGATTTGTACTCCCTTGGACTATAATAACAAACAATGAAACTCAGTTTGACAGCCTAGAATTCAAGGATATCTGATAGCGATACCGCATCGAGAAAAGTATACGCTGTAGCACACCCGCAATGCGATGGACAAGTCGAAGCTGTCAACATGATTAGCAAGTCCATCTTGAAAAAGCATCTTAAACGAGCCAAAGGAAAATGGGTTGATGAGTTACCATAGCCCTTTGGGCATACCGTACCACCCATAAATCTGCCACAGGCATACTCCTTTTGCCTTATCCCATGGCTTAGAAGCAGTCGTCCCGGTAGAGCTCGAAGTCCCTTCTCATAGGACGACCTATTAATCCCCATTGTCTATCAAAGCACTTCTCCTAGGATCTTCGGACAGGACTGACGAGAAAAGAGAGGAAGCTAATCTACATGATGAAGCACATTGACGACGGGTGGCCCGATATTACAACAAAAAGGTCTGACTCAAGACCTTCAATTTTGGCGACCTCGTTTTAAAACAGGTCTTCCCAACCTCCATCCATATGGGCCCAAAGAGGGAAGGGCATTATGTCATCCAATGGAGGCTTGATAATGGAACCTTCAGGCTAGCAACTACAGATGGCGAACTTCTCCAGAAAGCATGGAATGTTGAGCATTTATGACGTTATCTTTCTTAGGACTTTTTATTCATTTAAGTATTGAAATAAGGCATGTTTATCCACCCATTGTTGTATATAAATAAAGGATCCCTTCCATGCTCTATCTTGCTGCTATGATAACTTTGATTTGACCAACATAGGTCGAAGTTTGGGCTAAGGGAGTAATTTACTTCCAAACTCTATTCATTGGCCAATGTCTTGACGAGCCGACCTAGTTGGGGACCGAATGGATATGGTTCGGCTAAATCCGAGTTAGATACCGACACTCGAACAATCATATCTCACTTTATAGGCTAAAGTGTAGAGACAATATTGACACAAACAGCGCGATTGCCTGCTTAGCTAACTCTAATCCTCACGACTTGAGAAGGAGTACAAAACCGTAGATGATTGTGATAGGTGCACCTTGATTGACGACCACTAGAACCCTGAAACCCTAACTCCCGATGACCAAAGAGACGGTATAAAAGGACTAATGTGCTATGATCCACGATCGGTCGACTCCCAGTCTGAACTTGGGAGGCCACCGAGGACCAGACGTCCGAACCGATCCTCCATGACACTAGGGGCACAAGGTCGAACTAACGGGCCAACTAAGGGCTTGACTGAACCAGCCATGGAGTTTACAGTTGGCCGGTGGCACGCATGTCGTTCCCCCATAACTTGGTTGCATTCTAATTTTTGTAACATATTATTATTATTTGATTTAATATTATTCAATTCACTTGGCTTAACGATGCAGAGAATTGAAAGCAAATAACGTTGTTCGCATCAACGGAAACTTCGTTTACAAAATACAAGGCTAAACAAAGACAAAAGCGCGAGGGCTGCACCTGCAACCTCTCTTTCTTCTTTCACGAAAACTTCCCGAGCATCCTTCAAGGTCCGTGATGTAACGACCCGCATTTTTATGTATCAGATGATCGTAAAATATTTTTATTTAATTCTTAGAAGATCGGATCATTCTCATATTTTTATATGTTGTTTATGGGGATGTGAGACATGTCCATAATTTTTATCAATATTATTTGTGACTATTTTGCCTCTGTCAGTTTTTTACAAGGGATAACTTTTGAATGGAATTGAATCAGGTGCAGAGATTGATTTCATTAGGAAGGAAATGATGTTTCCAATTCCATAAAGTAGTCACATAAAAGATTTTGGTTCAGCAGTTTGGGAGGAATTTTTGTTTTAGTGCTACACAATTTTTGGACAGACTAATTAGTCACTAGTGGGCTGATTAGTAAGGCGCATTAAGGCTAGGGGCTGTTGGCTATAAATAGAAGGGTAGAGGCAAGGATTGTTTATCTTCTTCATTTCTCTCATTTAGTTGAGCTCATGATCCTCCTTGCTCAATCAAATACATCTCCGCTCCATTAAATTCTTTGATCGACATTAGAAGATTGAAGATCAACGTCAAGAGAGAGTAGATCGCATAAAATTAGGTGATTTGAAGATCATTCTTTTCTGCTCTTCACTGTTCGGATTAGAGATTAGTCGACTTCAAGCTATTTTGAAGATTTGGTGAGTGATAAGCATCCCTCACATGGATTCAATCAATTATATGGGTTGTTTGATCTTAATTTTCATCGTTTCAAGTTGTTTTCACCTAGATCTAATGAAGGTAAGTATATATTTAATTTGAATCACCGTAGGATCTAATCTAGTAAGATTATAACGGTAAATTCATATATTGATCTTATGTTTATGCAAGTTTAGATCCATAATTTGATTCGTTTATCGTTTCATTATGATTTGGTGAATTTATATGATTGTATGATGATTATGTGTTGTGCTAATGTTTGTTGATGATTGTTTGTTGTGTTATTGATTATTTTTATGAAATTGGACAATTTGGATGAATTATGTGCATAGAAATTCATCGTAGAGTACTTAGATTGCGTGCGAAGGTGGTTGGGTCGTTTGGAAAAGCTTGGGCCATTTGGAAAAGCTCGGGTCATCTGGAAAGTTTGGTCATCCAAAAAGCCTGGTCATTCGGAAAGTCGGGTCAACTGAAAAGTCGGGTCATCTGGAAAGCCAGGACATCTTGAAAATCGGGTCATCTGGAAAGTCGGATCATCTAGAAAGTTGGGTCATCTGGAAAGTCGGGTCATCTGAAAAGTTAGGTCATTTGTAAAGTCGGTCATATGGAAAGTCAGGTCACCTGAAAAGTCGGGTCCTCTGGAAAAAGTGAACTAAATGACTCTTATTTTGGTTCGCCGATGGCTGTAGTTTTGACGAGAGTTCATGGTAGATTGTTCGAAGCAAAGTGAAATCGTCATCGGTCGATGAAATGCAACGAAGATGTGGAGACAGCTCAAGATGATTGGAGCTCGTGGATAATGGTTGCTCAAGATGACGCGTGCTTATGGATAGTCATCAATGATGAAAACTAGAGATATTGAAGGATGAGGGATTATCGTTAGTCGTAGTTTCTAGCGGGATCAAAGCAGGGATATAATAGGGACGCCTAAAAGACTAATTGATTGGTCAAGTACCCTGGGTATCATTGAAACGTCTAGTTGTCTTTGTCAAGTAAGGCAAACATACAAGTTGATAATGTATGGAGTTTTGCTAGAACCGGGTTACCATTAGCCCTTGATAGATGGCATGTCGTGGCCAGTCTTATGATTAACGATGGTTTCAAGGAAAGGCATGCGGCGATAGCCAGAGTCATGGATATTATTGTTTGTAACGTCTTGTATAGATTATCCGACGTCGAAAAAGATATTTCTTGGGTGCTTGTCTAATGTTGGTTTAGGCCTTTGGGGCTTGTGCTTAGAGGATGTCGAACTTGATTAGGATGGTCTACGCTTGATTATTGGTTGCTATGAATATCACTGTATGTTTCTCTGTTGATTATTGTAAATGCTATCACTGTCGGATGTGGAGGAGACAAGTAACGTGTTGGTAGATTGGATGATTAATCTGCCAACTTCTTGTATACTTTATTGATGATGTTAGATAGCTGTTATTTTGCTCATTAAGACTATTGTATGACTGAAGGTTTTATGTCTACCTCATATTACCTTGGGTTGTTCATTCATGTGTTGGATGGGAAGACTGAGTAGCAGGTAACATGTGGTAGATCTTGACGCGGGCGACGCTGCTGAGCGATGACGAGCAGGAGGCTGGCGTATTATTTCCTACTATGTACTATTAGTTGTTTCTACTGTTATGATTCGGGTGAGGCTGATTGTACATATTCAGGGATATATTCCAGTTGATGTATGGATATTTCGTGGTGATATGGAAGTTTGATATTCTATTATATAATGCTTCACTTTAATGCTTGTTGTATATGTTCTATAATATTTTATCCCTGCACTGTGAGTTATACGACAGGTTCCCTTGTGTTTTTTTCTTTCATGACCGTCCCGTATCGACTTGGCACATCATACAGTGCACTTCATCTTTAGTTTATGCGGGTGGTACGGGGCAGTCGTCACATTTAGTATCAGATCTTTGGCTGAGTGATTTTATCCAAAGTTCATGGACGTAAAAAACGTATGAGAGACGTATTTGTATTTTTTGATGGATATACACTACATTAAAGTGTATAATAAAGTAGCGCTTGAACTCCATTTGCAGTTATCCTAATACGTGGACTATTCATTATATATTTCAGATTTAGAACAAGTCGGCAAACGTCGAGACATACTGCTAGGGAGTAGACTATTCCTAGAGGGAAAGATGGAGGTATACCAGATTATTCTACTATGTTCGAGGCCATGGTGGCAGCGATCATGAGTAGGGTACCTGCTCCAGGAGTAGTCGTGGTAGATGTTGGTGTTGATGTGCAGGTACCGAGGGTGGTTGACTTTGCAAAGCTATGTAAGGACTTCATTACTCTTGGTGGGAAGTCGTTGCCGATAGTAGAGATTCAAGGGTGGCTTGATACTTGCATTCGGAACTTTGGAGATTTGGGCATTCATGATGCAACTAAGAGAAAACTTGCATTGAGATAGCTACAGGATAGAGGTATGGATTGGTGGAGCTCTGTCACTTTAGAGACTCCAGAAGATGAGATTACTTAGGAACAGTTTTAAGTCATGTTTGAGACGTAGTTCATTTCTATCTCCTAAAAGTCGATCTTATTCAAGAGGTTTGTTGAGCTAAAGCTAAATAGCGGACTGGTGTTGGAGTATGTTTCTGAGCTTGAAGCCTTGTCCAAGTATGCTCATTCGTATATTGAGACTCCTTACCAGAAGAATGAGAAGTTCATTATGGGATTGGATAAGTATCTTGGGAATCAATTGGTTGATCATCTGGATAACTCTTACGAAAAGATCATTGAGAAAGCTTTGAGGCACAAGAGTTTGTTTCCCAAGGAAGAGACTATTGTTGCAGCTAAAGAGGAACAACAGGGTGTTAAAAAAACGAAACGAGGAAGCAACAACAGCAGAAAGGAAAAGATGGTTAGAAAAAGAAGAAAAGTGAAGTGACTTGCTACAATTTCCAGTAGAAGGGCAATTTTTCCAAGGATTTTAAGAATCCGAAATTTGAGAGGAAGTGTCACAACTGTGGCAAGCCTGGGCATCTCAAAAATAAATGCCCGGAACCAGCTAAGGGTAAGAAGATAATGAAGACATGCTTTGGAAGTTGTTCCATCTTCTTCGAAGGCTCCTACGACAGAGGAGAAAGGGAAGAGTGTTGTTGTTCAAGGTACTCTTTCTACCATAGGCGTTTCAGTCTGAGTGTTGTCTTATACTGGAGCATCGTATTCTTTCATTTGCAATGAGCTCGTGTGCCGCTTGGGTTTAGTACCCGAAATTTGTGATAGACCATTGGTTGTGACTAATTCAGTAGGAGCTTCGTCTAATTTCTGTATGATTTGTCGTGGTCTAGTGTTATTGAGTCATGGTAGCTCTTTTGTGTGTGACTGCTTTGTTTTGAATTTTGCTGGGTTAGAGATCATTTTGGGTATGGACTGGCTCAAGAGATATGCAGGAAAAGTGGGTTGCGAGAAGCTCGAGGTGACAGTGGGAATGTGGAAGAGAGAATGGTTGTGATTCGATGTAAGCCCGAAAACGAGGTCTTCGTAAGCTTTTTGTATTCGCTTGTGATTCCATGAGAAGACTTGTCATCTGTGTCAATCGCTAGTGAGTTTGATGATGTCTTTGAAGAGGTCAAATGTTTAACGCCGCATTGCGAGATTGAGTTCAGAATCGATTTGGTCGAAGGTGCTAGACTTATCGTTATGCCCGTTAGGCAGATGACGCCTAGAGAACAACGAGAGTTAGAGGTGCAAGTACGATACCTTTTGGGAAAAGGATCCATTTGGAGAAGGGTGTCCGGATGGGGTGTACCAGTTGTGATTGCAATGAAGGCTAATGGATCTTTGAGATTGTGTGTAGATTATCGTGAGCTAAACAAGGTGACCAAGAAAAACAAGTATTTGTTGTGAAGGATAGATGACTTGGTTGATCAGGTTTACGAAGCCAAGGTGTTTTCTCAAATGGATTTAGCAACGGGATTTCACTAGTTGAGAGTGGCGAGGCATAGTGTGTCGAAGACAATTTTTTGGGTACCATCCGATTTCTTTGAGTGGCTAGTGATGCCATTTGGATTGACCAATGCACCAGCGTATTTCGTGGATATTATGAATAGGGTTTACAGAGATCAGTTGAACAAGTTCGTGCTTGTGTTCGTGGATGATATCCCGGTTTAGTCCGAAATGAGGAAGAGCATGAGACGCACTTGTGAGTTGTTTTAGAAATCTTGCGAAACCATCAGTTGAGAGCAAAGTTTTCGAAGTGTCACTTCTGGAAGAATGAAGAGAGGTTATTAGGCCATGTTGTTTCTGGAAATGGAAAAGCGGTTGACCCCGGTGAGGTGGAAACAATCGAGGACTGAGATAAACCTAAGAATGCAATGGACGTTATGATTTTACTTGGATTGGCCGGTTATTATCCTCGGTTTATCAAGGATTTCTCCAAGATAGTTGTACCATTAACAAGGTTGACGAAGAAGAATCAAGTTTTCATACGGGACGCGAAGTGTGAGCAAGCTTTTGGAATCATGAAGGCGAGACTAACGAGTGTTCCTATTTTGACCATTCCAAGTGGGAATGAAGAAATGGTGGTATACATTGATGCACGTGGTTTTGGTCTTGGAGCAGTGCTGATGCAGGAAGATAAAGTTGTGGAATATGCGAGTCGACAACTGAAGCTGCATGAAAAGAATTATCCGACTCATGATTTCGATTTAGCGGCGATTGTATTTGCTCTGAAGATGTGGATACATTATCTGTTGGGAGTTCGATTCGAGCTGTTTCCAGATCACAAGTGGTTGAAGTATCTTTTCTATGACTTGAATCTTCGATAGCAGCGGTGGTTAGAGTTTTTGGCATCTTATGATTTTGGTATAGCCTATACTCCTGGTAAAGGTAACATAGTGGCAGAAGTGTTAAGCTGAATACATGCATGTTTGGGAGCAATGTTTTCGGAAAGAAAGCACCTCGAGTTCTTGGCAGGTTTTGATTTCAGGCCTAGGTGTGAGTTAGAGCCTAAGATGGTAGCAAGCTTATCGATAAGACTTATTCTCATTGAAAGGATTGGCGAAAGCCAAAAACAAGATGGAAAGCTTGTTAAGATGATCCAGACTGATGGTCAAACCAAAAGAGCTAACTGAGTATTGGAAGATCTCCTTAGAGCTTGTGTATTGGATATTACGGGATCATGGGAAGACCATCTACATTTAGTTCAGTTTACGTACAGCAAGAATTACTCTCGAGCATCGGGATGGCACCATACGAGGAATTGCATGGTAAACCGTGTAGTTCTCCGACATTTTGGTTAGAAACTGGAGATAAGCTGATACTTGGGCCTGAGATGATAAGAAAAACGTCAGATTGTATTGGGATCGTTCGACAACGAATGAAGGCAGCCGAAGATCGTCAGAAGAGTTACGTCGATAAACGTCGAAAGGATTTAGAGTTCAGTGTTGGTGATATGGTTTCCATGAAGATTTCACCATTAAAGAATGTTGTTCGGTTCGGAAGTAAAGAAAAGTTAGCTCCAAAGTTCGTTGCACTGTTTCTGATAGTCGAGCGAATTGAAAGCTCGCATATAGATTGGATTTACCCGAAAAGATGTCGAGTGTGCACAATGTATTTCATGTGCCTTTTCTATGGAAATGTGTGCACGATTCGAATGTGGTGGTATCTCTGGGTCAGTACGAACACCTAGAAATTGAGTCCGTTGTTACGAAACCTCGTAAGTCGCTTTGCATTGTGGGAGATGAAACGAAACAACCTAGGAGGAAGACAGTTAAACTAGTCATGGTGCAATGGAGTGAGGATGATGAGGATTGTACGTGGGAAACAAAAGAGATTATGAAGACGATCCATCCAGAAATCTTCGTTAGTATGACCCGTTAATATCGTATCACCTTACACCATTATCACTTGTGCTATTGTCAGAATTCTGCGTGCTAAGTTAAGGCTATGAATGCATGGCTGGATGGATGCTAGATTGGATGGTAAATTGGATGTTCGTGGATGGTAGGTATGCAGAATTGCATGTAGTTTCTTGTTTCTGCTTGGGATTTCGGGGGCGAAATTCCTAAAGGAGGGAGAATGTAATGACCTACATTTTTACTATCGGAGGATCGTAAAATATTTTTACTTATTTCTCTGAGGGTCGGATCATTCTCATATTTTGATATATTGTTTAAGGGGACGTGAGACTTGTCCATAATTTTTATCAATTTTATTTGTCACGATTTTGCCCCTATCAGTTTTGTACAGGACATAACTTTTGATCGGAATTGAATTAGGTTCTAAGATTGATTTCATTGGAAAGTAAATGATGTTTCCAATTTTGCGGAGTGGTCACATTAAAGATTTGTTCAGCGATTTGGGAGGAATCGCTATTTAAATGCTATACAATTTCTGGATAAAGTAATTAGTCATTAGTGGGCTAATTAGTAAGACCCATTAAGGCTAGGGGATGTTGGCTATAAATAAAGGGGTAGAGGTAAGGATAATAGTTTAGTTTATTCATTTCTCTCATTTGGTTGAGCTCATGTGTAACACCCCGCATTTTAAGACGATTAAATATTAAAATAGTGCATATGTGTGTGTGTATATATATATATATATGCATAGACATAAATATTTAAAACAAGAATAAAATAATGGTAATATATGATTGCACGTAATAAATACATGCATTAAAAAGAAGAAAAGATTAATGTAAATAATAATGCAATGCATGCGTTAAAAGGAAGAAGAAATTGGTTGCATGCAGTGTAATTATGTCGCATGCAATGATTTACAAATATTATGCATTAATAAGAAAAGAAAAATGAAAGAAGAAGATGCATGCAAATTGATAAGGTTATGGCTTAAATGAAATATTGTAACAAATATAAAAATGGAGGAATAAGAAAAGAACAATGACCACCATTGTTCTAAGCCTTGTTAACAAAAGCCTTAATAGTCAAGTTGGTTAGAGCATGTGACTTTCATGAGAGTGGCACAAGTTTGATCCTCACATGCGCCACATTTTTATTTTAAAGGAACCGCTAAAATAACACATGTTCCAAAGAGAAAATATGTATAAATGTACATATAAGGAAAATTATATATATAAGGAAGTAAAAAAATTATTTATACATGTATATGAAAAGTTATGCATATATATGTGCAAATAAATAAATAAATACAAAGGAGAAATTCAAAATAAGGTTGCAATCAAAGAAATATGGTAAGAATTAAATAACGACATAACACGGTTTGAATTTTGAAAGCGAAGTAAAAGTTGTGCGTGTATATACGTGTAAAATGGTTTGAAGTTTTGTATACATATAAGAAGATTATATGTAAATATAAATATTAAAATAAACCAAAGAAAGTATTATGGGATACTACTCAAACGTTTAAAATTTAAAAATGTTAAATTGGTAAACATCTGCCCAAAATTGCACGCGGGATCCAACGGGGGTCGAACCTGGGGTCGGCACACCCATAAGGGGTCAACCCTAGAGTCGACACATCCGTAGGGGGGTCGACCCACCCCAGATCTTGGTGGATTCATCAATGAATCTGGACTATTTTCTTAAACATGTTCGTTGCTGACTCAACGCTGCGTGTACGATAAGATTCCGAACACTTATAAATAGGCCAGTAGAGCCTAGCCTAAATCTCACACTTTCTGAGAGGCTGCCTAAGCTCTGCCATTCTTTTTCCTCCTCAATTCTCTTCAGAAAATAGAATAATTAGGTTAGGAAAATTTTGATTCAAGATCTGGAGGAAAAGAATATATTAATAAAGAAGGTATTCAGAATTCTATTTGAAGTAAGGTAAATTCTTGGATCTGGTCAATTTAAATTTCTCCCCTTTCTTCACTTTTTCTTTTAGTTGAGAATTGTGGATCCATGGTTATTTAGGTTCTAAATTCAGTTAGGAG
Source organism: Allium sativum (assembly GCA_030737875.1). NCBI lineage: Eukaryota > Viridiplantae > Streptophyta > Magnoliopsida > Asparagales > Amaryllidaceae > Allium > Allium sativum. The sequence goes on along the minus strand of CM060910.1, from coordinate 991,305,714 downwards.
AACCACAGAATGCTAGATGTGGACCAGATTCGTGAATTGGGAAGCAATTAGGTGAGTGGATTTAAGTTATATCTTTTTGATAATGGTATATTTATCATTTGACATTCCCCATTAATATGCAATGTAAATCTGCTAGAATGATTAATACGTTGAAATGTTAATATGTTGAAATGTTAATATGTTGAAACGTTAATATGTTGAAATGTTAATATGCCGAAATGTTAATATGTTGAAACGTTAATATGTTGAAATGTTAATTGGTTGAGATGTTAATATGTTGAAATGTAAACCAGCTGAAATGTATAAACCTGTTAAAATATGCGAAAACAATTACTTTTGTATATGTACATGTACTAATTACAGGATAATCTGTGACATATTATGTACTTGAACCCTTAACTGTAAGAATTGGGATAATTACATGTTAACTTGTTAAAATGGAATAATTACATGATTTTATGATTACATGTTATTTTAAACTGAAGTTACTTACATGTTAGGAAGAACGTGCGACATGATAATCAGATAATGAACTTAATATGAGATTAAGTATGACATGTGAATATAGATTACAGTAAAATTTAGAAATAATGGATATGCCTAAATTTACAGAAAATAGAAAATTGTAACCGAACTTAGACACGAGGTTAAATTCAATTTGTGGTAGAAGTCTGCCTGGAACCGCCCTGCAAATCCAGCATCCACAAGTTGTTAATTTAATGTGAGGGGTCTAGTGCATAAATGTACATGTAACGATGCAAAGACACCAGGTTAAGTCCAACTTGTGGAAGAACTTTGCCCGGAACCATCCGACAAATCCAGCATCCATAAGTGGTAGGCTTAATATGAGAGGTCTGGTGCATAAACATATATAAAAATATATGTAAATAACAGGATAGATATAATGGAATTAATTGTAATTGATGGAAATGAATGAAGGTTTCAACAGTAAAAAGAATTGGAATGAACGGGGAATGATAATAACCTATTATAATTAATTACATTAATGAGAATGTTATATAATAAGTAAGCTTGTCCTAGGGACAAGTGAAAATTATAACATAAGTTATAATAAATGGAAAGGAAACTTATTATTAAATCTTAGTTAAGGAAACTAAGTTAATAAGTAAACAACAACAAGTTGTAGTGATAGTGCAAGACGAAATTATGATTAAATAAGTAAGAACGAGATGAATATATGAGATGAAATAAGTTATATTTAATCATGAATAATAAGTGACATGTTAAACAGAAAATAGGTGAATTGAGATGAAGTACAGTTAATTACATATTAAGTAGAACATGTTATTGTAACTATGGAATAAGATAATAAATAATATAAAGAGATCGTAGATTACAAATCTTGGATTACAATCTAGAGAATAACATGTTATGAGCTTACTAATAAACTTAAACGGATTAAGTTATATATCTGAAATTAATAAACAAGAGGAACTTGGTAACTTGAATAAGAAGTCAATGTGAATGGAAGTAACCAAGTTAACTGGAAATCTGACGAGGTAGAGCAAGCGCGTAATTAAATGTTTAGACATAGAGTCTAATAACACATCAACCTGAAGTGCTACCAGTGCGTACGTATGAAGGTGAATAACCCTACGGGGTAGATCATCATGGTGTCATGGGACACAAGGGGAGGGCACGTCAATCTGATTATTTTGCCTGTTCTGCCTGCTGTTCTGCTGGCTCCGAAGGACTGGAAGGGGAAGCACGCGACTTCCTGGGACATGGAGGGTACCCTGGTAGTCCTCTGTGCGGTGACAACGTTCAAACTGTGCTCGCAAAGGTTAGGTATGCGCGTTATCACCCGATGAGTATACCTTGACTGCAACGATAATGGGCAGTTAGAAGGCTGTAGGGTGGCATAAGTGATTCGATGATCAAGTTGCCTTGTGACTAGGCTGGATTATGACCATTTTTATCGACTTACCGGCGGGACTAATCATCTGTTTGATCGCAAGTCGTCGGGTACCAACCATCGATAGTCAGCGTGATACGTAATGCATGATGCAGAAAGATGAAAAGCTAAACCAAAAGACCATAAACCCTTTTCTATCAAGGCTATGGGTGAGAGACAAGCCAACTAGGATTTTTTTTGTTCGTTGTTTTCTCTAGGGCGAGGTCACTAGCTCTCAATTCTATTCGTCTTTCACTAGTTGGGGGGGGGGGGGGGAGGGGTCAGATGGGACCATAACCACTGAAAATGCATACCTTAGCTTCTGTGTATACTGATATCTGAAAAGCTCCCGATCGAGTTCCGTGTTTCTGATACAGGCCTGTTATGGGACTGGGTGCACAGTAGATATGTACGCATACATGCATACCACTTCGGGATGGTGTATCATAAAGGTTACGACATCAAGTACGATTGACGATACGTACGTGAAAACGTCTAGATATATGCATATCCGCTCTGGGTGGAGTATGATAGACTCTCACTACACCAGAAATGCCAATCAGGTAGTGCTCATTGCCATATCTAATTCGATTTGCAGTTGTTTACACCAAAATTGGTCTAAACACCCAAGGTACTAAAACTATACTTCATCAATACAGTAAGAAATAAATGGAACCGTGTTTAATCAGCAATTGAAAATGAAAAATGCAAGAAATGTAAAGTAGATACGAGATTTAGAGTGGTTCAGCCGTTAATTAGACCTACGTCCACTGTGAAGGTGATTTCCAATCTTATAACGAGGATTAGAAAATACATCAATTCTCTCTTTTCATACATCTCTATATTCACTCAATATACCTTCGCTTATATATTTCAATCTTGGAATTATACAAGAGAATGGTAGAATTTGAGGAGAAGAAGGATGGATGAATGATTGAGAAGGAGGATGCTTTCGTTTTCCTTGATCACAAGATTGTACTTGAGGCCATGGACGAATCAGTAGTTGAGGATAGGATTTAGCAGCACTTCGTGGTTTCAAAGATCCGATCCCCCTGTATTAGTAGCCATGGTGTATTTATAGGTGAGCTCCCTTCGGGAAATGACCTGAAATTCGTTTATGCAGGCTACAGATCGCCCATTCTATTAATTACAATCATGTCATCGGCTAGCTGTAGCCAGCTGTCTGCGACTGTACTTAGTAATCATGTGCGAGCGGGTCCATAGGAGCGAGCGTCCTCGTAAGAGTGAATGCTTTAGGAATCTTGGAAACTTTTATAAGAGCAGAACGCGGGACTGGACTTGATTCTCACTTGTTCCTTGGACGACCGACCTTCTTAGTTCAAGGGCGCTCGTCCTTTTCCTTCCTTTGTATGGCGTTGTTTGTCCTTACGACTATGTTATGAGGTCACTTCCGCCTATGTTGAATGGATGACTTTCTTTGCTTCGGCATTTGAGAGGCTTTGCCCCAATATGAACGACCGACCTTTGCTTCTGCGCTTGAATCACGATTCACATCTAACTTTGGTTGGAGACATGGTCACATAAGATGTTGCGAGCGCTTGTTTTGCAGTTCCATCCCAGGCTCGGTCTTTTGACGGATAAACATTAGCCCCTCGAAGTTTGTAGTTTTTAAAACATCAAAAACTACGAGCTTCGAAGTAATGAGATGAAATACCGCTTGATGGATTAAGTTCAACGTTCTACAAAATATGTGCCCTCACAGATAGCTTATGTTTTCAAAATTTGAATATTTCGACAATTGTTCGTACGGAATATTTTCCGGGTATGCAAAACCAGATCACTAGATTTTAACTGAGATTTCATATCGTTAAAAAGGGGATTTCTAGTCTTCTTTAAATATTATCCCTTCATTTTCCCGCTTTAATATTTCTCCGATAAACCTACTTCAATTGCGATTTCACTGTAGAAGATCTCGCTGTTGCTTCTTGAAACTTCGATTTTTTTGTTTGATTGATCATTTTGCCTGACCCCCTTTTTTTTGGTCGAAGGTTTACTTTAGCTGTTTTTCCGACTACAACGCTCCTTTCTTCGAATTGAATTTTGCTCGTAAGTAAGTTTTCTTCCCTCTGACTCTGGGTTAATTCTCTCATTTTTGTAAAAGAGGGTTCCTAGCTTGGTAACATCGAGTCGCTTGAACACACGTGGTTGTGATGGTTGAGAAGTGTTGATTTGGTTTGGTATGTACTTGGATTTCACGCAGAACCTTCTGGCGGTCCCAATTTGTACGATAAACTTTTAGCCCTTTTTATGCTGGCAAGTTGCTTGCTGAAATGCCTATGAAACAACATTTCCTAATTCATCATACCTTTACCGGATGTTTGATAGGATACTTATATCATAGCGATACTTCTGCTCCCCCCTCTCACTATTCTCTTGGCATGTGCGATTAATAGTTGCAACCGAACAAATCAAAGCATGTGTTTCTTATACCTTTTAATTTTCCATCCTTCTTTTATGTGATTATACTCCTAGTAGGCCCTTTTTGTAGGGTATGACTGACGATTCATTTGGAAGGTGTATCTATCAAGAGTTGCCTCCATTCATTACTAGCAACTCAATAATTTTTTTTCTTTTTAAGCATGCTTATCTGCGCTGACATGTAACTAATCGCCAATTCATCTTAATCCCAGTTAACTCATCATGTCTGAGGAACGAGAGGACCTGGATCGGGCAATTGAGGTTGCCCCGGCTACTGGTTCCGATTTGATTGTTAGCCAGATCCATCCTCGACCTTGCTTTTTTGATAGGGTAGCGGCCGGTTGTCGTAAATTGACACTTTCTTTTGATCAATATTTGCAAATGTGCAACCGCTTCGGGTTTTCGAAAGACGAAGCCAGATTTCCCAGAAAGGAAGAATTGGCCGATCATCCGCCCTCTGGATATGTGACGGTTAATTATCATATGTTGTCTAGTGGGGGTGATTCCTCCTTTTAATCCTTACCTAGAGTCCATTTTGCGGCACCTGTCCATTGCCCCATATCAGTTGCATCCTAGTGGGTATCAAATTTTGCTTGGGCTATACATACTCTTTATGAAAGTCGGCTGCAGGAACCCACGTTTAAGGATATTTGTTCTTTGTATACTTTTAAGAGAAGGGAAGTAGACGGTCCTTCTTTCCTTTTTATGGAAGATATGCATGGTAGGATTATTACCGGTCTGACGGATGGCGCTAAAGGATTCCCGGATCAATATTTCTTCGTCCAATGTGCTGGTAGATTCTATGATCGATGGGCAGAAGGAGGTAATTACATCTTTGCTCTTAGAATTCTCACTCCTTTTCTCTTTCTCATTTGGCTTTCTTTCCGATTCCTGTAGTGATTCCTTCAGTTGCGGGTCTTACTTTAGATCAAGCCCTCCTCAATTCTTTAATTTCTGTTGACAAAAAAGAAAGGAGCAGAGAGGTGTTGCTTTCAGAGGAGAACCTCCGTAAGTATCAGCTGATTCATTCTACACGATCTTTTAAAAAGACTTTGGTTCACTCTCAACGCTCCACTGGTAAGTCTTTTACCAAAAAGAAACGTCTAATCCCTGATGTTCCCTGATGTAAGTGGTCGATCTTCGTCTTTGATTACCGAAGGGAGTGACAGAAGAGCCGATGAGAACACGGTCGGTTTGAGGGTCGATGTAATTTCTGGAATGACCTCAGAAAGTTCTGCTCGCCCTGTTACTAAGGCGGAAGGTTCCTCAGGGACTTTTGGAGACCTGGGGGATTTGGACTCTGCCAAATACTTGAACCAGGGTGATGTTGTGATGTCTGACCCCGTTGTATCTGATATGGGAAGAATCCGAGGGCCTGCTCAACATCGTGGGAAAGCTTCTTCCTTCATAACTTCCCCTAAACCGGTTCTGATATCATCTTATTTGTGGCATAATTTCCCATAAGTTTGATAATCACTGAACGCTTGTTGAACTCATGCTTTATTTTTCAGGTGTAAATGCGAACTATTCGTTATCGGATAGCTTTTCTCAACAAGCCGATCTTACTGATCCACGAAGCCTTTTACAGTCTCACCTTTCCTGTTATTTGAAGCACTCCCAACTGTCTTCAAGTTCTCAGGTCCAACATACCTCTGAACTTCCAATGGTCGATTCTTTAAGGCGTGGGGGACTTGATCAGGCTAAAGTGCTTGCACCGATTGAATCTTCTGCAAGATCTATTGTTCCGACCCCTGCCCAGGTTCAAATAATACGTGATCGTCCACCTTATAGGATTCCTCCTGGAAACTCAATGCTTAAGGATCGCTTTAGAGGTTGGGACTTAAGGGGAATGCATTTTGACCTGGATTTACATCCCAATGATAGGCGAGATGCTGTGAAAAGTTTGGATGTCGTAAAAAGTAGCATGACCAATCAGCTTAGTATTATTAAGAATTAATTTGAGATACAATTGAATCTGGTCATGAAGGATGTTGATGGGCGACTGGAACATTGGGCCAAATTTGGTTATGAATTCCAGAAATTGAACGCTCGGCACCTTGACCATATCGAAACCTTAGAAAATGACAAAGCTAGCCTAATCCACTTGATTAGATCCCAAGAATCTGATATTTCTTCTTTAAAGAACGGAAGCATTAAAGTGAATAGCTTAGAGGCTAGAAATGTCAAGCTTAGAAAGGAGATGGAGGGTGTGCGAGCGTAGCTTTTAGAAGCTCAGTCTGCTCAAGAATTTGCTGAGCGCCATTTGGCCTTAGAAAAGCAGGTTTCAATTTCTCTAAAATAGGAAAACATGGCTCTCGAAGGCAAAATTGCTTTTCAGAACAAAACCCTTAGAGCCTTTGAAGAGGATAAAATCAGGTTGCATAGAGATCTTGATGAAGCCAGAATCGGGACTGACAATACTTTGTTTCAATTCTATGTTTGCAGTGTCATGAGTCGTGGAAGTTTAAGCTATCTGAACAAGGATTTTCCGCGAACTCTGGCTCTTGTTTGGGAACAGGTACTTTCATATTCCAATGATGTTAATGACGAGTTCGTTCAAGAACATCTTTTAGAAGAAGAAGACCACAAGGCTCTGGTTGAAGGTAGGAGGATATTGGCGAACGAGTGAGCTCAATCGTTTAGGAGGGAACGCTCAGACGCTACCATTTCTTTTGCCCCACCTGATTCCATCAGGATTGATATTTTGAGCTCTCCAATTCCCCCCGCAGATCGATCTGCCTTAGATGTTGCAAGAACTCAACCCATTATCGAGTATCCAGCTCAAGAAAATGTTGTTAAACAGTGCGTGAGTCATGGGAATACTTCTTTTAACGCGAACGATTACGGGGTTGTTTTTGTATACCTAGAAACTCCAGGTAAAATTGATATTTACCGATCTACCCCGGATTTGGATTTCCTTATTTCTTCACCTGCGATTGCTGAGTTTAGCTCTTGTTATTCGTTTGCATCAGGTGTGCTTTCACCACCTCCTTCATCTATTTATGGTACTACTTCTCACCCTGTCGTTGTTGACTCTGTCCTAATATCTACCAGTACCAACCTTCTCATCACACCTTCATCAAATGACCCATCTTTACCAGATGTGTCCGATCCGGAAGATGAAGACGAGTTTTGAAATACCAAGACTGTGTCCACCCTGAAACGCAAAAGGAAGTTAGCTGATTAATAGTCCAAGATCATAAGCTTTTTCCTTCGATGGTTCTTTTGTATAATTAGATCAGCAAATGACTGAACAATTGGTTCATCCTCCCCTGTATAAGAAATAGCATTTGTGACCTTTATGATCTGATTCCAGCCTATTTTCTTTTACCTGTTACGTACTTAGACCGGTTGTTTGTGCGTGTGCCGGCCCTCGCTTAATATTTTATGTTTGCGCACTTACGTTTGTATTGTTTAAATGCTATCATAGTTTTATTACTTTATTCTTATGAGTGGTCGCACTTTTAGCTTGTTGTTCGCGCGAATCTTATCGTTCGAATAGTTCTCGCAATGAAGTTATAACTAGTCCGTCGTATGTTTTGAGTGGGCAATGGTGATTTTTTACACAATGGTGATGTCCCCATACCAAAGCTCTTTTTAATTCCATAGATTCTGTTAATTCGAATCATGATTTCATTTGATCAATTCATGATTTTTTTTTTAAAACAACGTGTGGTTATTATGTGTGTTTTCTTTTGGGTGCCCCCGTGGGAGGTCTTGGGTTTCAATTTCGACCCAAGTTCGGCCTTGTCAGTCCTTATTTTTCTAGGACTGACAGACCTTGTTGGATACCCCCTTTCGGCTAGGATTTCTGATTTGCGCTGGTCCTACCAGCATGTTTTGTCGGTCCTTCCGACGCTAGGACTGATGTTTCCAGCCTAGGTATTTATCCGTGGGACGTTTTTATTATTTCCCTTGTACCTTTTTTTTAAGCCTGATGTCACTTTCTCCAGCAAATGCTTGCTAAAGGAAGTACCACCTTTCGGCTTGTTGTTTGCCTTAGAACAACATGTCTTGTTAAGGTGATGTACTTATACATCCAATTTGATTCGCATGCTTTTTATAGTGCTTTCAAGCCGTTTTGCTCAAAATGTGCTTTGAGAACCCTCCCTTCGCGATTAGGATGGGTATGATTAATTGCTTCTATCATGCCTACATTTTGAAAAATCAGTTTTTAGCATGAAGCAATAAGTATGGTACTCAGATAAGCGCATGATAATTTCCTTTGTACAAGGCACTTATAAGTAATTCATTGTCAAGTATTATCATGAATATAGGAAGTGGCACAACAAGGTAAAACGACTACTATCTATTAAGCAAACAGGGTAAGAAACGGAGTAATAGAGCATAGTGACGGGAATTTTAGTTCAAAACTTCCATGATCGAGACACCAGCTATTGATCCTTAGCCAAGCATTAGTTCCAGGCTAGTTTAGATCCTTTCCTCAGAGAGTTTGTTGCCCCTTGTTTGCGGAGAAATAGGAGAATGGCCTTGCACATATTGTTGTAAATGGTTCTCCCTGACCAGCCCCTCGATTAACGATTTTTAGTGTCTACACTCATTGGTGTCGTGTCCTGGTTGGTCATGGAATTGACAGAACCTTCCTGATTTTATGGTAGCATCTCTGACTTGCATCCATTCTGGTACTGGATACTTTTCTGTGTTCTTAGTTGCCCTAAAGATATTCCTTATGGTGTCATTAAGGGAGGTGAATTCAGAATCCTTGAAAAAACGTAGTTTCCTTTTAGGCTTTTTGGTTCTTCCCTTGTCGCTTCTTTCCGAAACTCCACCTCTTGCACCTAATATACTTGCACTTTCCATTCTGATTTATGGAACGAGCGCTTTTCCCCCTGCCGGGTCTTCGCTAGGACCCATAGTCACGACACACAGTTTTCTAAGTACAATTTCCTTGTTCAGTAAAAACCTCTATTTCGCTTGCATGACTTGTTCGAGCGAACGGAAGGTCAGCGATACTTGGTGTGGCTTTTACGATAGTGACTTGAACAACGAGCATCGACTCGGTCTTCTTTATCAGCTTTTACGATAGAGACTTGAACAACGAGCTCGACTCGATCTTCTTTATCACTGCATCGTTTGCAATAGTTATTTGACCCGTTAACCCTGTCATTGCTTCTTCCAACTCCCTCTTGGTTACGGCCGCCTCAAACTTTAACGGTTCCTTTTCTCCGAGATGGATGGTAGGCAAAGTGGCAACGTCGAAGACGCCATCGATTTTGTCAGTGATTTCCTTCGGCATGCTCATGATTTCAAACACAGCGCCTCTCAGAAAATCTTATCAGATCTGAAATGGGGAAAGAGGCAAACACAGCCCCACGGTATGCCACAAAATGTTTACACCAAAATTGATCTAAACATCCAAGGTACTAAAACTGTACTTCATCAATACAGTAAGAAATAAATGGAACCGTGTTTAATCAGTAATTGAAAATGAAAAATGCGAGAAAGGTAAAGTAGAGACGAGATTTAGAGTGGTATAACCGTTAATTAGGCCTACGTCCACTGTGAAGGTGATTTCCAATCTTATAATGAGGATTACAAAATACATCAATTCTCTCTTTTCATACATCTCTATATTCACTCAATATACCCTTGTTTATATATTTCAATCTTAGAATTATACAAGAGAATAGAATTTGAGGAGAAGAAGGATGGATGAATGATTGAGAAGGAGGATGCCTTCGTTTTTCCTTGGTCACAAGATTGTACTTGACGCCATGGCCGAATCAGTAGTTGAGGATAGGATTTAGCAGCACTTCATGGTTTCAAGGATCCGATCCCTCCACCCTCAATGTTAGTAGCCATGGCGTATTTATAAGTGAGCTCCCTTCGGGAAATGACCTGAAATCCGTTTATACAGGTTACGGATCGCCCATTCTATTAATTACAATCATGACATCGGCTAGCTGTAGCCAGCTATCTGCGGTTGTACTTAGCTATCATGTACGAGCGGGTCCATAGGAGCGAGCGTCCCCGTAAGAGAGAATGCTTTGGGAAACTTGGAAACTTTTATAAGAGCAGAACGCGGACTACACTCGATTCGCCCTTGTTCCTTGCGCGACCGACCTTCTTAGTTCAAGGGTGCTCATCCTTTTGCTGCCTTTGTATGACGCTGTTTGTCCTTACGACTATGCTATGAGGTCGCTTCCGCCTATGTTGAATGGACGACTTGTTTTGCTTCGGTCTTTGAGTGGCTTTGCCCCAATATGAACGACCGACCTTTGCTTTTGCGTCTGATTCACGATTGGCGTATAACTTTGGTTGGAGACATGGTCACATAAGATGTTGCGAGCGCTTGTTTTGCAGTTCCATCCTAGTCTCGGTCTTTTGACGAATAAACAACAGTGTTATGGGCCGTATTAAATTTTGGCGTCTTTGTGAATTTGACATGCCTATTGGCCGTATCAAGTTGAGAATTTGATATGGCTATTGGCCGTATCAAATTTAAAAAAAGATACGGCCATTATCCGTATGAAATTATCAATTTGACTGTATCAAATTTAAAAAAAGATACGGTTAATGGTCGTATCTTTATTTAAATGAGATACGTCCATGAGCCGTACCTAAATTAAAAAAAAAACAGTTAGCTTTTACTAATGATACATGCTATTTCAAACTTCAGTAGTTCATTTCATACACTATTATAATATAATAACTATTAATCATTTCCATAAATTGAATACAATATCCACAAACAAAGTTTACACAAATTCGTAGACAAAGATATTTACAAACCAGCTTCATAACACAATAGACAATCTGCATCGGCCACCAATACAGCAAATGCAGAAGTGAATACCTAAGACTGGCATATGGTTGAAGGTTAGTTCTTACATCAAGTTCTATCCTCAACCCCATTGGAACTATTTCCAATATCATATAATTCGACCAAGATAAACATTTCATCATTTCATTTACTGATATGTAAGAATTCAAACATAACCCTATTTTCATGCCTAGTCCCGGATATGTGACTACCATAAACACTTTCTTTTGATATAGTAAATATGCAGGTTTTACTTCTACCAGCCTAATCTTTTAAAGAAAGATTTGCAGCAGAAAACCCAACTCTCCAATATTATGTCGTTTTACCGATTCTAACCATGTTCTGTCTCATATCTAAACAATGTAGACCAGTTTACTTTATCTTTTTATACTTTACTTGTTTGCTATTTTATGATGTTGAATACTTTGGTGTATCAGGTCTGCAAAACATTAGGAAACATGTAGGTGTATCGCTGCACAACTTTAGACTAATATGCACATATCCTGATTGAATTTAAAGAATGATATACAATGAAGATCAGAATATTGTCAGAAAATTTGAGCTTATTAAGAATGCTTATACTAATAAAAAGATATAATATTCAATATGCAAGTCAACAAAATCGAAGTTGCACCTGCCAAGTTTTCTTCTGAGGAAGCTTCTTCACTGAAAATGCTCCTTCAATCGGCTTGACAACTCTGTAGAATTGTATTATTCTGAAATATAATACGAAGAAAAGACTCACATGCCAGTAGTTCTAAGATAAGTTATACATAAGCATAAGCATTTCACAGAGTTTTAAGCTCCCTATAAATTCCGCATTGCCTCCGAGAATGATATCTGTTCCTCGACCTGCCATGTTAGTTGCTATAGTAACTGCCCCCAAACGACCACTTCGTGCTACTATTTCTGCTTCCCTCTCAACATTTTCGGGTTTAGCATTAAGAACCTACATAAATAAAAAGGGATTTTGGAATTAAAATTCATTAAAAAGAGGTGACTGATATCTATAAGGGAGAAAATAACCGAATGTTATGGTATAGACTAAGATAAACAGATTGAAAATTTTGCTGTTTAAATCAATGTAATATTTGGAGCAATAAGCACTATTATTATTATTATTTACATTTTTTGCTTTCACCTATTTTAGCAGTTTTGGTGGAGAATAATTTTAGTATGTACAGATAAGATAAACAGTCCAGTAACAAGACAAAGGTAATATAGAATACTAGAGAAGATATATTTGTTATACTCTGTGCCTGAGAACAAACATATTGGTTTCCTACCAATATCAAAATAAGTAAACATGTGAATTATGTTTGATTGCGAAGTTCACCACATACTGAACATTAGCAATGTATTATGACTACTCCACCATTGACATAAATTTGTTTCAAAATAGTTGCACAAACAAATGGAAATGCATGGGATATTTTTCGGCCGTGGTAGGGCTATTATCATATGAACGGTTCTCTTAAAATGGTGTAAAACTTACTTGCATGACTCCCCCAGTGAATTCATCGACAATCACTACTTCCTTGGCACGGATGATGTAGTTAACATCCCTAAGAAAGAGCTCTTTTGCCTTTATGGCATTTATAATATATGAAGCCCATTGTTCTCGAGGATCATAAAGATCCTTAACATATAATATTTCTTCAGCATCCTAATAACCTTGCTTCATGAGTAGGACTGTTTTCCGCATCTCATCTACCTGATACAAGCAAGTTTAGTATTAGTTAACAGCATTTTAGCAATTGCTTACACTATCAAGTATCATCTTTCAATACTCAATTACATTATAGGCTTGAAGAACGTACATAATTAAATATACTTTAATTGACTTTCTTCTCAAAAAACTTCTCAACTAATTAATCATGTATTTTTGTTCGTTAAAACTTTGAACATGTTTAATAATTTTATAAGATTTATCTACCTTCTACAATAGTATTTTACAATATATTGTTTAATATAACAACAATTACAATATAACATGCAGTAAACTACTATATAGCAATGTCCTGTCACTTGTTTATTGAAGAAGAGATAAAGCAGTTGGAAATGTCTTCATTCTTACAGAGTAATGCAGATCCCACTCAAAAGCAGCTGCAACCTTTGCTGCCTTGTAGTACCGATCACTTGGCTTTTCTTCCATGCCAGATATGATCAAAGGTGTTTTAGCTTCATCGATTAAAATAGAGTCAACCTCATCAATCACTGTGAAGTTGAAACCTCTAAGCACAAGCTCATCTACACTCTGAACATGTTTAGACGAATGTAAATCATCTCATGTGTGCAAACATGCCTATATTATGTGTTTAGCCAAAAATATAATAGTAATATGCTACTTTCTTATAATTAAATGGTCAACCTAAAATTATAAACGGATCCCCTAAGCTTTTATCATAATACTGTAAATGAAAAAACTCCTGAGAAATAGTTGCAGCAAATAAAATATCCAAAAATCAACAGAAAACGAACAACATGCTGACCGATAGCAGAGGTATTATTCATGAACAACGATTAGGAACAAGTAATATTCAAATTCAGGTGCCAAACAGATATATTAGGAGAAAGGTAACAATGATATAACATGCTTGTTCTGTATTCTTTTGTTCAGGTCATCAACCCATCAACGGACGAGCATGCTTGTTTTTCCTAATACAGAAAACAGAGGAAACCTTCTTATTTCATTGATAGAATTAAAAAAAAAATCTGGAATCAAAATTGCATGGAGCAGAGCTAAAATTTGAAGCTACATAAGTTTTAAAATTATGAGATAAAAATACATCACTGTGAGAATTATATAATGTGTAATTTTGTGAATAAAAAATTGAATAAACACAGTTGGGGAAGTAGAATAGTGGTAACATTCCTATGTGAGATTTTTCCAAAAACAGAATGTAAAATAAATAATTTGAACTCCAACCTGACCAAACCCTATCGCATCAGTATATAAAACGCTAACTTGGCAAGGGACCAAAACTTTGTGTTTACAGCAATGCGAGGTACTCGAATTAATTTCCCTATGCGAAGTATTCGAACAACTTTCCCTAACTTGTAATAGACCTTTATCTAAAATTGAAACTATAAAACCTTAATAAGACCGATAATCATAACGCTCACAGTGAGAAAAAGATTAATTAAGAAGTTAGGGAACATAATAAATTTTTGAAAAATATATGAAGTAGAAGCATAGAACATTGAACCAGAGATATGTGTTTCCACAATGCCAAGTCAAGGTCACTTTATTTAGAGATTATTTTACTTTAGAATTTACATGTATCAGACAAATAGACATATTAACAAAGGTTATTCAAACGAGACACATTTATAGGGCATAAAACCTGTTATCACTGCATCACAATTATGAACAGACAAAAAGTTACGGAAGAACTAAGAAGACAGTCATTACAAATGGTCTTGAAAGTAAATATGATGTCTTTGCTTATTTTATTTTATTTTATTTTGAATGCCTCAAAGGAGTGCATAAGCATATAAGCTAGACAAATTTAAGTAATCTTGTCAGACGTTATGATAAGATAAGCAGACCTTCTACTCAAATCCTGACCTAAGGACAGACAATTATATAGTATTAATGTAGATTACATGAATCTTGATAAGGTCAACAATTTAGTAAAAAAAATACATACATAACCAAAAGATGCTCCAAGTCCCCAACTGCTTCAGTAATCATCCCAGTAAAATCATATTTGAAAGATCCATGTGTGTCATTTGAAATAAATGAAATTTGGAGTACCATGTAAATGAATGTACAAATGTATACATAAAACATGGAAAATTTCTTACAATGTAACAAGACCAACAATGTTACCCAACTCAGCTCACATTTCACCTTTAGAATTGTAAGAAGATAAATTCCTGCATTCTAATAATAATTCAAAAATAAAATCATTGTTGCAAATACAAATAAATTGCATCAAAGAAAGTACCCAATCTAAGAATCTTACTGATAATTAGGCTATCCACATTTTGGAGTTGCAATGCAATGGAACCACTCCATCAATTACCATGCACATAATTTATGTACAAACATTGGACACGACAGTCTTGCAAGAAGCACATACACTTCATATTATTATTAAACTACGGAAAACCTTATCTTTCATTCATATTATTTTTTACATTTAAAAAATCTAAAATATTCAAAAAAAATAACCATAAATTAAAGTTAAGTACATGATCTGTGAAATATTCTAAAGAGTGTGTTTACAAATTAAGATATCAGTAAATGGATAATTGACCAAATTAAGGTTTGAGTAACAACACGTAAAAGCATTCAACATCTATCGTTTTCAAATAAATTATATTTTAAGCCAGCACCAAATAGGACAAACAGGACAAATACGATCAATTAACATCAAATAAAATCCTAACCCTAATAGTCGATAATTTAAGATCTTTTAATTATATCATTTTGGATAAACAAAATTAACCCAGTAGTGAGAAACGCAAGCAACCATTCCTAGGTAAATCAGAAAAGTAAATTTGTTAATACCTTTAAGGAGCGTTCACCAAACGATGTTGAAGGGGAAGCAAGAAAATCACAGCATGAAGGGCCAGAGTTCACTGGTTGAGAGAATGATTACTATTCTTGTTAATTGTTTGTAAATCTATAAGAGAAGCATATTGGTTAGAGGAGGACTGGAAAGCAAAATGGGGAAGGCAACAGAAATTAGTCGAAGCGGCCTCTAAAACATTTCACTGTTTTACTGCCTAAGCTAATGCCTCCAAAACATTTTATTTTCTCGCTTATAAATTTTGACGTATCACTGTTTTACAGCCTAAGCTAATGCCATGTATATTTTATCGCACTGTTGGCAAGAGTAATGACAGCAGCAAGCGTTTGAATGCTACCCAAAACTGCAATTGATAATAATTTTTCTAGCAGTGGATGTTAATTACACTCGCAGATGACATCACATATATAGAAGAATATTGTAAAGGTGGATAACCAGTGCCAAAGGCTCCCGTACTCAAGCGCGAGGACTTTCCAGGTCAGTCTCCCGTCCTGATACTATTCACGGCTTCCCGGGCCCTAACTTAAAAACGTAACATCGGCTGTCAGCCTCATGCATAACAAAGTAGTTACAATATCTCACTAATCGCTATACAGATTAATTCAATCCAAAGTGGAACAGTAACTCCAAAGATATAACAATAATTAAAAAATAGGCTAATAAGATAATTGATACCTAAATTGTGTGATTTTAGTATGCTTCAAATGCTACTGAAATCTGGGATAGTAAACATGCATAAAATTATATCAATCCAAAATGTTAGTTGAGTGATTCTCTTCATATTTTTTGTGATGTTCAACATTCAATTCTTTTATCAGTTTATCTAAATTTGTCCTAGTTTCTTCTAAAGCAAGGAGCTATGGCCGTTTACATAATAGATATATGTGTGAAAGTGCATAAACCTTCATCAAACAATTGTATGTCCATCCTGTTATCATGAAACATCTACAATAGTAACAAATATACTTAATTTTGTTAAAAAGTATAATTTTAGCCAACCTAATATCCTCCAAATACTAATATTTCATTACAAATATTACATACCATGGTAAATACCAAAATACCATTGAGATATCTGAAAATATATATTAGTACTTTAAACATTTACAGGAAATCATATTTATTTGTGATAATTATTTCCAATTATCTAACCATATTTTAAGTTCTACTTATTATGATAAAACCAGATATTTTATCATTCTGGCTCTATCAATTCAACGTGTTAGACATCCCTTTCGGATTTTAAAAAGAAATTACCTCATTTTAAATACAAAAGGTTTTACTGTTAACATTTTTAGCTCAAGTTATATTTTTTATTGTTATAAGAGTTGAAGTTAACATTGAATATCAATTTATTTTCAGATGAAGTTAAATATATCAGTGTAAGAGGCATGTCCGATAAATAACAAACATATTAATGATTATGTGAAAACTATAAAGGGATGATTCAGATATCATAAAATAGTCCTAACCTTCATGTTTTGCTTCAAACCTTCTTCCACTGATAGCAATTCACACATTTTGAAACATCTTCAAAGAAGAGACATTACCGATGGCTGAACTGAAGCTCATTCATGTGAGAGCAAGACTGATTGTGCACATGAATTAATCTGGTTTATAGCCAATATAGGAAAATATAATTCATTCCACGAATAAAGTGGATAATATTTTGAATCAAATTAAACAAAAATCGAACGAAATTACCCTCGAGCCAACCCTTATCTTTTTGTGTCACGGTCACTTGATTTTAGGTCAGCTCCCTCGATTTCAATGGCCACCGTCTTGTTTCTTCAACAAAATTGAAACTAGGGTTTTAATTCCTTATGAAGTCAACCGCTCCTCTGTGCTGATCGATCGAATAATACCTCTGGCTTGATTTGCTGTCGGTCGTTGCTGTATCCGGTTGGTTGCGATTTTGATTCAGAAAAAAAGGATGAAAGGGAAAAAATGAAGCGGATTGTTAAAAGTGTGCTGCTAAAAGCAGGCATTCCCAACACCATGGTTAATTTCTTAATTAAATTAAATTAATGTACTTCCTGACATCAGTTTTATTACTCTATTCATTCCCTAATCACCGAACGTGTTTCCTCTCCTGCCATTAGTTCAAACGTAAACCCTATTTCTTTTTATCATTTTATCTCGATCGATCGAATATAGACGTCAACCTGATTTGCTTCCTAACATGATTCATCGTCTACTTCTTTCCAATTGATTCCTCTTAAACCCTAATTCTCAATTTTATTGTAATTTGAGGAAAATTTATTTTAGTAATCATAACTGTTGGATTTCTTAGCAATGAAGGGCGAGAACTTATACACGAACGAAGATCTCGCGAATACACAATGCTCTAACAAAGAAGATGAGGTTATTTATCTTAAATTATTTTGTATGGTTTCTAATGCTATTGTCTTTTTTGTCTTCTGATTTTTAAAAATTAAAATTATTGTTATGGATTTGATTTTTGTTGTTGTGAGTAAGAGGAGACATTGAGTATGCGAAGACAATGTGAGTGGCCTTGAAGAGTTCGAAGCGTCAAATGAAGGAATAGCGGGAATAATTTAGGGTTGGATGACTATTTTTTATTTCGTGGTGGCCAGGGGCATATGTGAATAGGAAGGATGGTGGTGTTTAGTTATGGTGTTAGGAAGCACATTTCAGGGTGCTTTTGGCAGCACACTTGTTAAAATGGACTCCACATTTGAAATCGAGGGAGCTGACCTAAAATCCACATTTGAAAGGGATAATATTTATTGTATAATTGTTATGGGGAAGACAAAATACCCCTATAATCCTCATTAAAATAAACCATGAAACTTAAACCTTAATTAATCTATCTATTAAATAATAGTAAAGCGGAAACTTTTGAAGCTCTCTCCTTAATTCTAGCAGTTTTCCCTATTCTCCTTGATTCTATCCAGATATTTTAGTTTTAAATTAGCTTATCACTTTACACTTATTTACTATTTCTCTCACATTATTTTACTTTTTCTGTCATTTGACATTTTGATATGGACATTTCAAAGTTTACCTAATTATTTATTCACAGTTAGCTCCCAACATTTTACATTTAAGTTCATATATTTAAATTAGTTACATATTCTTATATTTAAGAAATTTAAACAAATTTAATTAACTGATATTTCTTTTAAATGCTAAAATGACAAAATTATGTTTTTTAGCTTCAAATACCTGCATTTAAAACTTTCTAATCATTTAAGTCTCTCTCAATTCTTTTCTAATAGTTTACATTTAGTACCATATTTTACAGTTAATTACATAATATAAAAAATATTTACATAACTTTAGCAAACCATTATTCATTGATTCGTCTTATAAATCACATCAAGATTAACCATATTCATACTAACAAAAATGAAAAACAAATCGAATATATAAACACGTCAATTATATAACATAAATTATAAAAGTAAATAACTATCACAAGTTGTTTATGCAAGCTATTGAACATAAATAATAATAATAATAATTTTAATTAATAGCTTATATATTTCACGTTAAAATTTATCGTATATTGCATAATAAAATCCTCATTTTAACATTAAAAAAATAAATACTATTTTTGATAGTATTATGTGTGCAACGCACGGGTTACACACTAATATTAATAATTTGATGATGCATATAAAAACGAAAAATAGATATATTTAATGCAATGGAGACACAAGAAAGTTTCATGGGTGATCAAAAGGCATCAGATTAGGTAATTAATTGTAATTTCATAAGAATTGGTATGGTCAATTTAAAATAAATGCAGAAACGAAAATTTTAATCTAATATGTTGTATCTAATTTGTGTAATTGAGATGTTTAGTAATTCCCAAGTTTGTCATTTGCGTTGAATTTAGTAAGTTAGAGTTTAACATAAGTGACAAGCCATGGGTAGTTATGTCTCGTTTTCTTTTCTTTTTTAAATAAACCAGACCCCCCTTAACCAAAAAAAATTAAGCTGAAGTCCCCTTAAAATTATCCTCCCCTTAACCAAATATGGAGCCCCGTTAACAATCCCCAAAATGAAAACCAATTGTGGGAAATGGAAAATATGATGCTGTGAGAAATGGAAAAAAAATAGCAGGAAACCGGGAGCAAAAAAAGTATAAAATTAGGGTCCGGCTATTGCCAACCCGTTATTTGCTCTTCACCCCCCTCCCCCCCCCCCCCCCAAATTAAAATTTTAAACAATTTTCTTCACTTATACCATTTAGTAATAATATAGATATCTTGCTCAATGTTATACGGCGATTAAAAATAATAAAATCAGCCATGTAAGATGTTTGAGGTTAAATTACAAGCAATAATAAAAATAAAAATAAGAGGTGATGTGATTTTTTTTTAAAAAATAAAGATATGAATTATAAATAATGATTAAAATTTGTTAATAATGATTAAATTTTTAAAATTGTAGAGTAAACGGTGTGTATAGATGTATTTTGAGACTGAATAGATCGGCAGTGTACAAGAATTGCAAATTTCTGAATAGAAAATAATTAAATCATCACCGTAGAAGATGTTAATTTAAATAAATCAACGCTCAGGTTGGAGTGTTAATTAGCATAACTAACGTTATGCAACCAACGACGTTGTCTACAAACGTTAATTGATTCGGTCAAAATGTTAAAGAGAGAGCTACACAAACAAACTTCAATTTTGAAATAAGAAGTAAAGAACGCAAAAACATTAAAAAAAATGTAGTAAGGGCATTTTTGGAATAAGCGTGGTGGAAAGAGAAAAAGTTGGGGTGTGTGTTTTATTTTCTATTTACTAGGGGGTGAAGAGCAAATAACGGGGTGCAAATAGACGGACCTATGAAATTAACTGATCCAAACCTTGGACTCTCTACGGTTAGATTTTAAGGGTTGGGGGAGGTGCAGATTGGTTGAGCTTTAGCAAATGAAATTTGATACGACTATAAGCTAAGTCAAATTTGATACGGCTATAAGCTGTATTAAATCTCCGCATCCTGGTGTGCCAAATTTACCATTTTGGTGTAGTGTCGAGGGCACTACTCTATGATAAAATCTGATTCGATCAAAGGTGGCAGTCCGTACTCTTACGTAGCATGGCGATGACAGATCTATGCGGAATGTAGCGTTGTTATATAGAGATCTATACATCACTTCGGCGTAGGATGAGGGACTGCGTATATTTCTACGGTGTTACGGCGGAGACCGTGCGAGTGGGATACTATGGGGTGTACCTTAATATTAGGGGTAGCCACATATATACTATGTTAGGTTAATCTATTGGGAAGGAGATGGGTATGATGCGTGTGTAAGCCTTGAGTGTTGTTAACCCAAGTAACCTAATAAATAAGAAAATGTAACCGAACGGTATATGTAGGATTATCCAAAATGTGTTGTCTAAATCCAGTCACCAGAGCTTGTGTTCTGACCCCCTCCTCATAACACACTTGCAGGTTAGATTTGTGGCAGAGATATAATAGCTTTGGATACTTGGTTAGGCAGTATTATTATCTAGGTAAGACTATATTTTGATTATATTATATTTTATCCATTCCGCTGTGAGATGTTTTCTGAGCTCTGATATATTTTATATCTCTGTCTTTTCTGCAGGATACCAGACAAACCAGCACGAGTTTCGATAGATTAGAATTTTGAAAAATATTCGGTCTGTTGGAATTCAGGTTGTTACATCTTGTATCAGAGCTTAGGTTTAAGATTCCTGTATAAATAATGAGTGAATGTATTTGAATTTTTAAAAAATATAAATATTATATATATATATATACCTAGATCCATAGAGAAACTCGCTATATAGAGAAAGCATAATATGGTAAAAGGTGGGATGTCTCTTTGGTACACTAAAAGAATGAGCAGGGAAATCTGAGACCCCTAGGTAAATTGGGAGGGAAGTGTAAAATATATTTTAATTGGAAGAAAGGTGAATCTCATGTGTTAGTATTTCAGGTTAGTGGGTTTGACGATAAAACCTTATAAATCGGAAAAGGTTAAAAAGTGAAGAATGAATTAGGAATATATACAGTTGAGAATTGACTTTGCGGGAGTGTATAGGTAGGCCTAGGAAAATTGGAAATCCGTTTTAAGTCTAACCCTATTGTTAACTTCTAAGAACTTGAAATTGTAAAAGCTTTTATAAGGATGGTTTATGGTGTTTTAAAGTTTTGATCTTAAAAGTTATAGTTTAAATTAAGAACATATTTGAAAAGTACATATTGAATTTTAATGTAAAATGGGGCATATCTTAGAAACAGTGATTTCTTATGAAAATTTCGTCGAAAATAAATTCTCTCAGTAAAAGATGCACATTACAGAGCATATATAGCTTGCTAGTTTTCTTGTTATATTGCATGAAAGGTTTAAAAAGAAAAATTTAGAAAATGTTGCATTTTGTTGAAAGCTGGTGTTTATCCCTAAAAAGCATGTGTATAATTGGTGTATCAAATCTTCGTAAGACCTACGGGATGACCGATATAGGGCTTAGATATGCATGAACGATTCAGGACACTCGGGTCGTTCGTACAAGGTAAAAGGCAGCCCCACATAACCAAGGCCGAAAGCATCAATAAGGTCTGAGCACGACAAGGAAGGGCACACAACATCAAAACCGATGTGTCGCACGCCAGTTATGCAACATGATTCGACCATACAAAGAGACAATATGGCCCGGGCAAGCTTGGAAGACTCATATTTGATATAAGAGTCGCCCATTCCAATATCAAAGGGTTGTTTGCACAAAACCAGGAACACAACATAAACTGAAAGAACGAGCACGGTTTAAAGGACTGGCCGTCCATATCCGAAATGGTTGGTCGCTCATATTAGGAAAAGTTATTCACCCATTCAAACGCTCAGACATAAAGAAGACTTAACAAGAAAGGTTAGTTCGATCGCTCATCAAAATGGGTCAAATATAACAGATTAGCTCGACCATGGGAAAGGTCATACATACAAGACAAGGAAGAGGATTGGTTCTGGCCCACATTCCACTTTGCAGTCGTCCGTTTATACTACCCTGATCAATCGTACATAATAGGGAACACAAAGATGTCAAAAGTCTCACATGCCTCCCATGTCCGCTCGCTCGTTCCTCAATCAGTCACCAGAGCTTCAATCAGATGCTACCTATCCGTCGGTCAGATACCAGCACCTAAAGGGTCGCACTTACATTTTGTTCTACAAGCGTTGATCATTCGCTTACGGACTATGGTACTAATCGCCCGTTCATCTGTAATCAAACGAGCTGCATCAACCACATACCACCTATCGGACAATCATTAGAAGGCTAAACATGGCGCTCGGTCGGTCGCCTATGCACCAATCTAAAGGCTCTAACCAGTCGCCTGTATACTCATTGTCTGCCCTTACATTCAATGCGCTCAGACCTATGCAGTCGCTCGCTCCTATGAAGCCACTCGCTCCCATGAAGTCGTTCCTGGACAACTGAATACAACTATCACCAGTTGGCTACAGCTAAGTGGTGGCATATTCGTAATTAATGAGACAAGCGACCTGTAGTCTGCATATGTGAATTTCAGCTCATTTCTTAAGGGGGCTCACCTATAAATTGGCCATGGCTTCTACCACAAGGGGGGACTCGGGGCCGTCACGAAGTGCTCCAAAATTCTTCCCTCTACCATTCCTTAAGCATTCTCAACCATTATCATCATCTCCACTTGAAGGATCTTCAACCATTTGGCCATGGCATCCGTCAAGATCTTATAAGTAAAAAACACCAAAGACATCCTCCTTCGTCGTCGCTTATTCGCCCTTCTCTTCCACGGATTCCACCTTTCCTCCATTGAATTCTGCGTATCCAAGCGAGAATTGTATGTAAGAGTGAGAATATGTTGAGAATTGAGAGGATGAGGAGATGTATGAACACAGAGATTTTACATGTTTTGTAATCATCATGATAATGCAAACTATCTTCATAGTGGACATAGGCCTAGCTTAGAGCTGAACCACTCTAAAACCTTGTTTCCATTTTACATTCCATGCTTTTTTTACTTTCAACCTTTTTTTAGTACGGCTCCATTTACTTTTTAACCATATTGGTGAAGTACGATTCTTGTACCCTTGGTGTTTGAGCCATTTTTTGGTGAAAACATTTGGCGCCCACCATGGGGTCGTACTTGCATATTTCTCTATTGAAGTCCAACGAGATTTTCTAAGAAAAACTTTGCTTAATATTATGGATGTGCCGAAGGAAGTTACTTGCGAAATCGATGACCTCACTGGCATGTTAATATTGTCACACCGCCTGCCACCCATTTCGAGGCAGGAGAATCGTCGGAAATTGAGGTAACTATAACCAAGAGAGAGTTGGAAGAAGCAACGGCAGGACTAACGAGTCAAATAACTATTGCAAATAATGCAATGATGAAGAAGCTTGAGTCGATGTTTGTTATTCAAGCCGCTACTGTAAAGACCACACTAAGTGCCACTTGTCTTCCACCCGCCCCAACGAGTCACACACATGATATAGAAATTTATGCTTCAAGCGCGAAACAGGGAAACTCTATTCAGAAAGTTTCATATCATGCTAATCTGGTCTGTGGAAAAGCTAAAGCACCTATGCATAACTATTCCGATGGCACAACCTCTCAATGGGTAAGTGATCCCACCAAAGGGGCATTTCTCTCGAAAGAAAACCTAGATTCTCTGTCTCCAGATCATAATTACAAGCCTAGATGAGAATCTGGCAAGGAAGAAGGCGCTCGTTCCATGGATCAGAGCAAAGAGCAGGAATATATTTTAGGAATGGCACACGGAATTGTGAAGGAGAGTTTGAAGAAAGAGGATAATCGAAGAGAGTGGGAATCTTTTCCTACTAAGACCCCACTCACCGAAAGAATTAAAATGGCTATGTATCCACAGAAATTTAAACCTCCAACATTGCAATCCTATAATGGGACAAGCGATCCCAATGTGTTGTTGTGCAAATATGATCAGCATATGAATGGGGCACGCGCCACCATCGACATCAAATGCCTGTATTTCATGACTTATTTAAAAGGAGTGGCCTACCTCTGGTTCACAAAGCTACCACCGAAGTTTGTGGACGACTTCGCTACGTTGGCTAGGCTATTCAGTAAGCAGTTCAGGTTCCAAGTAGCTAGGGCTCGGGATGTTATGGAGCTAGATGAACTACAAAAAAGACCAGGAGAGTCTGTCAAAGCTTTTCTCATCCACTTTAATATATATGGCAGTGGCTGAAGTTGAAATTTATGAGCCCCGTCTAGTTCTGATGGCTTTGAAAGGGGTCATATGTAAAAAGACCAAGTTAGGACGGTGGGTTAAGAAGAAGAAACCAAGTACACTCGAACAACTACTCAATAAAGCTAAAAAAAATATGAGTGTTGAAGAGAATTCGGTGTGTGAATAACTAAAAAGGAGAGGTAGTGCGTAAAGTAGCCATGATAGCCAGAAGAGGAGCAACGAAGGAAAATATAACCATACTAAGAAGAAGCTACGCTTTTTTAAGAATTTTGAGCTCACTCCCCTTAATGACTCCAAAAGTAATATCTTCATGGCAGCTAAGGATACCAAGAAATATATGATCCCAAAACTAATGTAGGTCAAAGATATCGCTATAAGATCAAGAAGGTTTTGTCAATTTCATAACCTGCCAGGGCACGATACTAATAATTGTAGGCATTTAAAATCATTGATTGAGGGACTGATCAGGAAGAATCATTTGCAACAATATGTACAAGTCCATCAACATTGCCCCAACCCTCTACGAGCAAGGGGAAACAGGTAATGAGTAGATCGTTCAAACCAATCCAAGGCCAGCACTTGCTTAAAGATCAATAGTTAGCGTTCTGGTTATGGTGGCTCTGAATAAGCGACCTCCATTACTCTACTTAGCTCTATTACTTTGTCTTGCCTTATTGCTTAAGAACCAGTAGTCACTTTACTTTGCTCTATTACTTGCTATATTCCTGTAAGAAATTGATGATGATTTACTTACAAAGGCCCTATAAATCAAAAATTATGCGCTTACCTTAGTAACATACTTGTAAGCTCATACTAAAAGTCGGTTTCTTAAAATGTAGACATAGTAGAAGCGATCACTCATCTACAGCTAAACCGTAACGGGAAGCTTCCTGAAGCATATTTCAAGCAAAGCAACTTAAGAGCCAAAAACATCATGCAAATTAAATAAGATAAATAAGCGCATCATTTCAAAATAATAAGCTTTTCTAGGGCAAACAGTGAAAAGCATAGTAAACAAACAACAAGTTAGAAGGCTGCACTTTTCACTATGAAACACGCCAAACTCTTAGCAAGCATCCATTAAAGGGGTTGGCGTCAAGCTTTAAGAAAAGTACAATGGTAGTATCAAATTTGTCCCACGGATAAAATTGCTAGTCCTAAAAGAGGCACCTTGTTAGGTGCAGAACACAAATTTCTTAAATCGAAATAGAATTCGATAAGAGGAGCTAGTGTCCACCTCCCGGGGTGATGCATAAAATTGGAAGGATCAACAACACCTAGGCTGGAAGCACCAGTCCTAGTGCCGGAAGGACCGGCAAACATGCTGGAAGGACCAGCACAATCAGAAATCCTAGCCGAAAGAGGGTAACGGAAATCCTAGCCGAAAGGGGGTAACAGAAATCCTAGCCGAAAGTGGGTATCCATTTTAGGTCTTTTTTGATTTCAAAATAACCAGATCGAATAAGACCTAGAATGTATCGAAACTTGAAACCCAAGTCCTCCCGTGGGGGCATGT
Source organism: Allium sativum (assembly GCA_030737875.1). NCBI lineage: Eukaryota > Viridiplantae > Streptophyta > Magnoliopsida > Asparagales > Amaryllidaceae > Allium > Allium sativum. The sequence goes on along the minus strand of CM060910.1, from coordinate 991,279,302 downwards.
ATTCAAGACCAGTCTCCGAAGGGCTTGGGTCACCGAGTCAGTGAGATATGGGGTTGAATACAATTTAATAAAAAACAATAAACTTGTATATATATATATATGTATGTATGTATATACGAATGTGTATTTAATCGAGTATCCAAAGGGCTTAGGACACCAGGTCAGTAAGAAACGCGAATTAAATATTAAGCACATAAACCTCCTCGGGGGGCACACTTTCAAGTTCAAACTCCGAAGGGTTTGAATTAATGAGTTATTGAAAACACGAGTAAATGTGTGAAATTTTAAGATTATAACGAACTTTGATACGGGGGTCTAACCGTAGCGCTAAAACGAACCAGTAATGATAATCTTACACACCATAAGTCGGGGGCAGTCGTAAGATTAACAAAGTGCTTGACCATACAAATGAATTATGATAAAGGTGTAACGTGCGGCGCACCAGCGAGAAGGTAGCTAAGATGTAAAAAAAACTGTAGTACAATAAACCAGGGCCCAAATCAGTTATAAAGTCACCAACATAAGCATGTGATAATAAGCAGGGCTGGCACCTACATATAGAAGCCAGTCTAAACGCAGCACATTAAAGTAACAACGGAAATAATGAAAGGTGAAGCTAGCCAGTCATAGCCTGCAGGTAGGAAAGGAAGTGGCCTTATCCCGGGATTCAAGGGCCTTGATAAGCTCAAACTTGTCTTTCTCCGAAGCATGGATTCGATCGATGTTCTCTCTATTCAACCTCTGAAGATCACCAGCAAGAGTATGCCAAGCACCCAGTTGCCTCACAATGTAGTCCCTGACTTCCACAAATAAGGTCTCCAACCAAATTTGGATGTGTCTCCAACTTATCAAATTCAGTCAGTATGCAATCTTTTATAGAATCCAATCCACTTTTCATTCGGGTCTATGTTCAAGTTCGAGCACATACCTTCCAGAACCAACCCTCGAATTGGTCAATAAGTGTAGGATGGCATGGGTTCGGAACATAAAGAGGCTTCTGTATGGTCGTTTGAGGACTAGCAGAATTTGAAGTGATGGACGGAGAAACCAAAGATAGTTGGTCAGAGGTAGCTGAATCTCTAGGACGAGAGGTTCATCCAGTATACGACATCTTTGAGGGTCACTTTTGCCCAAATTCTTTCTACTCTTCAGCCTTCTTTTCCTGCCAACCTTCTTCATCGCCTTCTTCTTTAGCCTTCTTAACATAAAGATTTCATCCTTGAACCTAAGGAAAAGACCAAAAAGAAATTCAGTATGTGTTTAGCACTAAAGGGCTAATTCAATCTGAAGTTTGAATATTAATCGAAGCAAGGTAATCTGGGCATGAGTAGAGTTCGTGTGCAACCCAACCGGATTTAGCATGAACAAGAACCACATTTGATTTAGGCCAGTAATGTCTGGGGCATTCCAGTAAACAACTTATAGGTAATATCGAAATCGAGACTTCAAAAGGTTCTATGTGATTCAGATTCGTCAAATGAATACAGAAACAACATCGTCATCAAACAGACCTAATTGTTGCCAAAATCCCAATCCATATTCAAATCAATTAGACCACACTTAAAACACCCTAGTTCGAAGCTATCTAAGGCATCGACAACTGCTCAAACAAAATGAGGTGGAGTAAAATGTAAAAACTCACTCAAAACAATAATGGTGCTTCGGATCCAACGAAAAGTTGCTATAATCAATCAGGTGTTGCTAGAAGTGCTAAACAAAAAAGTGAGTTGAGAAAACTGAGAATTTTAAAGAAAAATCTAGGCAAAAATTAAAGGATGTGGATTACCTTGTAAAGCTCTCTAGAACATTGCTACCATTAAGAGAGTTCTTCGAAGAAAAGAGGTGAAACGAGGAAAGAGGAAAGTATATAAAATAAACTAGCCCAGAATGTTCTTGCCACGTTAGTCTAGTCAAAATTCAAAATTGTCCAGCTGAACAAGTATAATGACCCACCAAAACCAACTCGCTCGAACCACCATGATGTGCCAGACAGTACGAGCGACCCAGGGAAGCTTTGGTCTTGTTCAGCCCGGAACATCCGAAAGCCACAGACGATTACCCCTTGGAAAACGAAGATTTAATTCACCAAATTGCATTATGATCAATTATTTCGAAGTCTGTAACCTTCTTTGAAATAAGAAAATTACGAACTTTGAGGGGCAAATGTTTATCCCTAAAAAGCATGTGTATAACTGGTGTATCAAATCTTCATAAAACCTATGGGACGACCGCTACAGGGCTTAGATATGCATGATCGATCCAGGACACTCGGGTTGTTTGTACAAGGTAAAAGGCAGCCCCACATAACCAAGGCCGAACGCATCAATAAGGTCTGAGCACGACAAGGAAGGGCACACAACATTAAAACTGATGGGTCGCACGCTAGTTATGCAACATGATTCGACCATACAAAGAGACAATATGGCGCGGGCAAGCTTGGAAGACTCATATTTGATATAAGAGTCGCCCTTTCCAATATCAAAGGGTTGTTTGCACATAACCTGGAATATAACATAAACTGAAAGAACGAGCACAGTTCAAAGGACTGGCCGTCCATATCCGAAAAGGTCGGTCGCTCATATTAGGAAAAGTTATTCACCTCTACAACGAAAAAGGCATTTAAACGCTCAGGCATATAGAAGACTTAACAAGAACGGTTAGTTCGACTGCTCATCAAAATGGGTCAAATATAACAGATTAGCTCGACCATCGGAAAGGTCATACGTACAAGACACGGAAGAGGATTGGTTTTGGCCACACATTCCACTCTGCAGTCGTCCGTTCATACTACCCTGGTCAATCGTACATAGCAAGGAACACAAAGATGCCAGAAGTCGCACATGTCTCCCATGTCTGCTCGCTCGTTCCTCAATCAGTCACCAGAGCTTCAATCAGATGCTACCTATCCGTCGGTCAGATACCAGCTCCTAAAGGGTCGCACTTACATTCTGTTCTACAAGCCATGATCATTCACTAACGGGTTATGGTACGAATCGCCCGTTCATTTATAATCAAACGAGCTCCATCAGCCACATACCACTTATCGGACAATCATTCAAAGGCTAAACATGATGCTCGGTTGGTCGCCTATGCACCAATCCAAAGGCTCTAACCAGTCACCTGTTCACTCATCGCCTGCCCGCCCATTCAATGTGTTCAGACCTATGTAGTCGCTCGCTCCTATGAAGCCGCTCGCTCCCATGAAGTCGTTCTAGGACGACTGAATACAAATATTGCCAATTGGCTACAGCTAAATGGTGGCATATTCATAATTAATGAGACAAGCGACTTGTAGTTTGCATATGTGAATTTCAGCTCATTTCTTCAGGAGGGCTCAACTATAAATAGGTCATGGCTTCCACCATAAGAGGGGACTCGGGGCCGTCACGAAGTGCTCCAAAATTCTTCCCTCTACCATTCCTTAAGCATTCTCAACCATTATCATCATCTCCACTTGAAGGATCTTCATCTATTTGGCCATGGTATCCATCAAGAACTTATAAGTAAAAGACGCCAAAGACATCCTTCTTCTCCGTCGCTTATCCGTCCTTCTCTTCCAAGGATTCCACCTTTCCTCCATTGAATTACGCGAATCCAAGCGAGACTTGTATGTAAGAGTGAGAATATGTTGAGAATTGAGAGGATGAGAAGATGTATGAACAAAGAGAGTTTACATGTTTTGTAATCATCATGATAATGCAAACTACCTTCATAGTGGACGTAGGCCTAGCTTAGGGCCGAACCACTCTAAAACTTGTCTCCATTTTACATTCCACGCCTTTTTTACTTTCAACCTTTTTTGAGTACGGCTCCATTTACTTTTTAACCATATTGGAGAAGTACGATTCTTGTACCCTTAGTGTTTAAGCCATTTTTTGGTGAAAACAGCTGGAATTTTTAGTAAAGAAAGTTTTGAGATCTCTATTCTTTTGACAACCATTTTTGATAAATTGTTTTTAAAAAGGAATTTTTGTTGGGTAGACAAAATAAGTTGTAGAAATTAAGAATAGAGTAGATGTTTGCACCTTGTAGTAAGAAACTGAACCGACCTTGTTGGAAAGAACAAGTCGTAAACCTGATTGAGAAATAGTTGTCTTTATCTTCTTCGGATTTTATGATTTGAAAAGAAAAAATGATTTACATTTTTTTAAGATGACACATTTTTATAGTTTGGCAAAAGTAAGTTTTGTAAGGAAAATACAATTTTGATACTTTTAAATTTTGGAAAAAAAGTGAAATGAAAAGGCCAAACTGTGTTTTTAAAATTATGGAGTAGGTAAGGATTAGTGCCTAGGGAAAAAGAGAAATTTTTTTGAGGCTATGGAGTAAATTGCTAGGATTATCTTGGGATAATGGTAAGTTCCCGTAGAATGCATAAGCATTGAAAAGCCTAAGGTGTTGGTTAAAAATTTCTGTTGGTACATAGCAAGGACTGGTGGTGACTACTAGACAGTAGAGGACAATTAAGTGTTCAGATCCTATTGCTAATTTTCCTATTCGGGGTAAACCATGTTATCACATTTCGGTTGGCATCGTTCTGTTATTTTGTTCCTATTGGGTAGTTAGGGTAACACCTAAAACTATCATTGATCCCATGGTTTGAACTTTTCTGAGGGGTGCATAGTCTTGAGATTCTTGGCCCTTAGTAGTAGTTGTGTAGAGCGTTTGTTTTCCTATTTTAGTTGAAGGACTAGAATGCTTATTTGAAACTAAACTTAAATCAGAAAATTAAGTTAAATAAGCCAAGAAAAGAGTAATGGCACAACTAAAAAGGAAATAACAAATTCAGTAAAGCAACAAACATGACAGTTAAAGAAAGATGGAAAATTCTGAGAAAATGTGTAAAAAAAAATCAAGATAAGTTGAAAAAGAAAATCTGTAACAAAGAAAGTTTTGTTATGTGGGTTGTGCTTGGGTATGGAATCTTTATAAAATAGTTTCAATAAAATCCAAGTACGGTTAGAAAAAGGTCGAAAAAGAAAAATGGAAGAAATGAAAATTTTTGTTTTCCACCTTTTTGTAACATAAGAAATCGAATTTAGAAAATTAGATTTTTCTGAAATTCGTAAAATAAAGTTGGTTGGTAGGATTTTGGATGCAACAATTGGATGAACTGCGCTCTTTCTCTACAAGAGTGTGGGAAAATTTGGATGAAAATATATTTTGATTTTCAAAATATTGCATTCATGTAGAATTGCCTGTATATTTAGGATGTGAGCATCATGTTTTTAAAAGATTTTTTGAAAAATTTGCATACATACAGGAGGTACGGCTTAGGCATACATGTATTATTATGTTGTATTACACTTTGCACAAGTGCATAATGTTTGCAAAAATTGAATGCACGCGTGATGGATGGATATTATGTGAGGGGTTATCTATTTTTACTTTTATTAAATTTCGGGGACGAAATTTCCTAAGGGTAGGAGAATGTAACACCCTGCATTTTATGACAGTTAAATATTTAAATAATGCATATGTGTATATATATATATATATGCATAGACATAAATATTTAAAACAAGAATAAAATAATGGTAATATATGATTGCATGTAATAAATACATGCATTAAAAAGAAGAAAAGATTAATGTAAATAATAATGCAATGCATGCGTTGAAAGAAAGAAGAAATTGGTTGCATGTAGTATAATTATTATGCTGCATTGATTTACAAATATTATGCATTAACAAGAAAAGAAAATTGAAAAAAGAAGAAGATGCATGCAAATTGATAAGGTTATGGTTTAAATGAAATATTGTAACAAGCATAAAAATGGAGGAATAAGAAAAGAACAATGACCACCATTTTTTAAGCCTTATTAACAAAGGCCTTGTAGTCCAGTTGGTTAGAGCATGTGACTTTCATAAGGGTGATGCAAGTTCGATCCTCGCAGACGCCATATTTTTATTTTAAAGGAACGGCTAAAATAACACATGTTCTAAAAAGAAAATATGTATAAATGCACATATAAAGAAAATTATACATATAAGGAAGTATAAAAATATATGTATACATGTATATGAAAAGTTATGTGTATATATGTGCATATATATATATATATATATGTGTGTGTGTTATATATACAAAGGAGAAATTCAAAATAAGACTACAATCAAAGAAATATGGTCAGAATTAAATAACGGCATAACACTGTATGAATTTTGAAAGCGAAATAAAAGTTGTGTGTATATATACGTGTAAAATGGGTATGTGAAGTTTTGTATACATATAAGAAGATTATATGTAAATATAATATTTAAATAAATTGAAGAAAGTATAACGGGATACTAATCAAACGTTTAAAATTTAAAAGCGTTAAAATGTTAAACATCTGCCCAAAATTGCTCGTAGGACCCGGGGGGTCGACCCTGGGGTCGAAACACCCATAAGGGGGTCGACCCTGGGGTCGACACACCCATAGGGGGGTCGACCCACACCAAATCTGGGTAGATTCATCAATGAATCTGGACTATTTTCATAACCATGTTCATTGCTGATTCAGCGCTACATGTACGATAAGATCCTGAACACCTATAAATAAGCTAGTAGAGCCAAGCCTAAATCTCACATTTACTGAGAGGCTGCCTAAGCTCTGCCATACTTCTTCCTCCTCGAATCTCTTCAGAAAAATAGAATAATTAGTTTAGGAAAATTCTAATCCAAGATCTGGAAGAAAAGAATGTATATTAATAATAAAGATATTCAGAATTCTATGCAAAGTACGGTAAATTCTTAGATCTGGTCAGTTTAAATTTCTCCCTTTCTTCACTTTTTCTTTTAGGTGAGAATTGTGGACCCATGGTTATTTAAGTTCTAAATTCAGTTACGAGAACCATGGAGTGCTAGATTTGGACCAAATTCATGAATTGGAAAACGATTAGGTGAGTGGATTTAAGTTATACCTTTTTGATAATGGTATATTTATCATTTGACATTCCCCGTTAATATGCAATGTAAATATGCTAGAATAATTAATACGTTGAAATATTAATATGTTGAAATGTTAATACATTGAAACATTAATACGTTGAAATGTTAATATGTTGAATGTTAATAGGTTGAAATGTTAATATGTTGAAATATAAACTTGCTGAAATGTATAAACCTGTTAAAATATATGGAAACGGTTATTGTTGTATACGTACATGTTCTAATTACATGTTATTATGTGACATATTATGCACTTGAACTCTTAACTGTATGAATTGGGATAATTACATGTTAATTTGTTAGAATGGAATAATTACATGATTTTATGATTACTTGTTATTTTAAAATGAAGTAAATTACATGTTAGGAAGTACGTGCGACATGATAATCCTATAATGGACTTAATATAATATTAAGTATGATATGTAAAAATAGATTACAGTAAAATTTTGAAAGAATGGATATGCTTAAACTTACAAAAAATAGAAAACTGTAACCACAATTAGACACGAGGTTAAATTCAACTTGTAGTAGAAGTCGGCCTGGAACCGCCCAGCAAATCCAGCATCCATAAGTTGTTAATTTAATGTGAGGGGTCTAGTGCGTAAATGTACATGTAACGATGCTAAGAAACGAGGTTAAATCCAACTTGTAGTAGAAGTCTACCGGGAACGGCCTAGCAAATCCAGCATCCACAAGTGGTAGGCTTAATGTGAGAGGTCTGGTGCTTAAACATATATATAAATATTTTTAATAACTTGATAGATATAATGGCATTAATTGTAATTGATGGAAATGAACGAAGGTTTTAATAGTAAAAAGAATTGGATTGAACAGGGAAAGATAATAACCTATTATAATTAATTACGTTAATGGGAATGTTCTATAATAGATAGGCTTGTCCTAGGGACAAATGGAAATTGTTAGATCGAAATTTGGACCTAACACCCAAATTGTTATGAACTGTAGAGAATTTTAAATGAGGAACAAGGAAAAAGAAAATAAAACTCAGAATTTATAGTGGTTCGGCGTTAACGAGCCTACGTCCACTTTATATCTTATTGATTGTGCTTTAAAAACTAATACAACAATGATTTCTCTCAATATTTCAGTGGTTTGACAACAATGGCGGATTCAGTACTCAATATTGCCAAAAAGGATCCCGAAAAATGCCAAGCTCTGGGCTATTTATAGCTGATTTTGTCAGGCGGATCGCGGACACGTGGCACGAATCCCGAGATTATCGGATCGCATCGCCACCGTTGAAGAAACAGTCAAACTAGCCGTTGCGGACAGGTGTCGTGATTTGCTTGAAAATCGGATCGTGCAGATGGGGAGAATTAGCCCGGATAACGGTTGGGGACACGTGTCGCCAGATCCGTGCGATTCGGATCGCTGAAGACCAGCTCGCGCTTGAACAAGTCGGAGGGTTCGCCATGCACCAGGGGATCGGATCGGTTCGCTCGGGACATCAATGTAAGCTTGGATCGGATCGCCCAGCTACGTCGTTCGCTGATGAGATGGGGCGATCCGTAGAGACGCGATCCGATATTTGGGCGAGACGACGGTGCGCGATTCGATATCGAGCGAAACGATGATGCGCGATCCATTCCTTCATGTTCTTAGATACTGTGGTTTCCTGCTTTCCTCTTACGAATGATCCTGGGTGGCTTGGTCAAAAAGCGAGCCAACATTTTGCCCCCTCGAAGTATGTTTTATCGATGATGGAACATGCTTCGAAGATTCTCATTTGCCTTCTCCTGAAGGGACGTAAATCAACAGTTGCATTGGTTCAAATCGACACATGTATGAATCGGATCGCCATAAGGCGACACGGTCCGATTTTGTCATCTGCTCGTCTCGTGCCGAGTACCTAGGCCTTTGTGCGAAACGGGGCGTATTTTCCTTCGAGCCGTGTCGGGCTTTGAGTTTTGTGGGCCATCGCTTCAAAGCGGTCCGTGGGCTTCTATGCGATTCCATCTTTGGATCGTGGCCTGCATGGTGCTTCGTGGGCCGAATAAGACAAAGAAGGGGAGACAAACGGTCACCCTCTTTGCCTATATAAGCCGACCCCTTCCCCTTTATTCTCCTTCTTCTTTCTTTCCTACCGAATCGTTTCGCCTACATTATCAGGGAGCGAACCCAAATCTTTTGACCCTTCGAAAATCCAAGCATTCTTTCAATCTTTAGAAAGGTAACTCCACTAAAAGCATTCTTATTTGTGAACGCCGCTCTTCCACGAACTTCCTTGACTGGAAACGATGAGAATTCGTGCTTTTCTGACGGAATCATCAAAACGCCATGGCCAAGTGACGTAGTGCTCGGAGTTCGAAGAAGGAAAGGAGAGGAGGAAAACGGAGGAGGAAGAAGAAGAAGACAGAAGGCCGTTTCGTTTCGTGGTCAAAGATGGAAGACGAACGCGAGTGGCGAGACGACAGATCGAGGTGGCAACGAAGGGACGGATCGTGGGAGTCGCCACGGTTCATGAAGGGGCGATCCCTTCATCCGGCGATTCGATGGGGGGCGATTCCTATGCTCCGCGAGTCGAAAGGGGGGCGATCCCTACGCTTGCGATCCGTCCTACAGCTAACGATACGAAGAAATTTCAGACTTTAATCAACGTCCTGTCACCATAAAACTTTGAACAGTTAGGCAAGAGCCGTGATGTTGGACTTTCTGGACTAAATGACCTCATGATTTGACTGCATATGACGACTAACGACTTCCGATAACCTTGACTGCTTTCATGCTTTATTATTATTTTTAATAATGCGCACACACAAGCACACACACCGGCACTTGCACACACGGGGGACGGGTAGTGTTAATCTTATTGTTCATATTTTCTCGTCCTAGCAGCAATGTCGAACGATCACTCTTCCTCAAGATCTGTAGCAGAAGCAGAATCCGAGACTCCTGAACAGTATAATCCTCAAATTCCTCCAATCAATCTGGGAGGTGAAGATTCTGGATCTGAGTATGAAGCCACAGAATCAGATCCGACAGAAAGTACTTCATCCGGCAACAACTCCGAATCTGACGAGCGAGCTCCGGACGAAATTCCAGGCGCAGTCGGGATAGATAAATTCTCTGATTCTTTAGCGTCCAAGCTTGACGAGATAAAACTCAAGAGAATCTGCTTAAGACACGGCATTTCTTGGGACGATGTCTTGACACCTGGAAGCGAAGATAGACCCCATCTAGCACCGGAAGGGTACATGTCGATCAGTCGAACAATGTGTCTAGTAGGAGCTATTCCTCCGTTCCCTCCGATTGCCATTGAAACTCTAAGACGACTAGGCATTGCTCCGATGCAGCTTCATCCAAACGCCTACGCATCTATATACTCTTTATATGTTGCTTATGCGGAGATCTTGCATGCCGAACTTAAATTCAGAGATCTGGTGTTCTTCTTTCTCTTCAAGCACCGTTCTTCTGCAACTCCAAACTTTTCCTTTTTTGAATCAGTGGCGAACAGGAAAGTTCTGTACGACGGATACAGCAACATCGGGGATCCTAAGTCCGACTGGTTTTACATAAGAAAACAGGCTGGATGCTCACGGAGATGGCTCAAATCAAGTAAACTTTGATCACCTAGTCGAATATCTTGCTTAAGGAGTCTAAGTAATAACATTCTTCCGCTTTTTCCTTTGTCTTAAACAGATCATGTCTTCCCGAAAACAAAGGGTGCACTATACAACAACCGGTTGTCCATTCTTTTGCAAAGCAGATCCGACTTTTTAAGGATTAAAAAATGCATTACTGATGACAACCTTCATAAGCATCGCCTTCTGGATAGAAGATTTGGACTTGGGACCGGCGGCAAACCTTATAAATATGTGCCCCCAACGGAAGGAGAGGGAACTTCACAAGCGGTGGAAACAACTAAATTTCACAAGAGTCCTTCTCCGATAGTCATCCAAGATGATGAAGACTTGAACATATACAGAGGGGATGAGTCCCGCGGCGATGTGTCGAAAGAAATCCCTCTCTCTGCTCCAGTGGAAACTGTTGCTGACGACGACTTGACAGAAGAACGGTTATTTGACGAGCTGAATAAAATCCCTCTACCCGACATTGAATACACAGAAAAAGACTTCGGCGAGGAGCCTTTCTTTTCTGCTCCCGAAGAGGCGATCGCTTCAACAAGGGGACGGGAAACGGGTCAGATGAGCCTGTCTCCAGGCCCGGGTCTGTTAGGGGGAATTATATGGGATGCACACCTCACACACACTGCCTGACCGTGCACTATTATATTGTGGATATTCAAAGTTATAATATGCTCTTCTTTTCTTTTTACAGGAGCGATGTCCCGCAGGAAATCTTATTCATATCGTTCTCTTCGTGAGGGCACACCTAGCCTCCGCCCGGATACTGAGCGCCCTCGCGGTCCTCCTCATAGGCCGAGTTCCTCGCAACCTCGATCTCCACCCAAATCAACCTCTACCAGGCCTTCGAATCATCCGACAATTCCGACCGGGGGAAAGCAACTTCCAAAAGAGTTGACTCCTCCAAAAAGTGCACCGTCCCACAGTCGGTCGTCAAAAAGGCGTCACGAATCCAAAGATAGGGACAGAGAATCATCCAAAGAGACTGAGAAGGGGGGAAGCGATATCGTTCCCACTAGCCAACCAGAGTTAGCTGCCCCCGGGTCACGGGATCACGTCCATGGTCCCGAGATCCAAGGTAGGCTGGAAAAGCTGCGGGAACAATTTCCAGGCATGTTCTTTGATAGGATGGTCTTCGTTCCTACCTTGGAACCGGTCCCTAAAAACTGGGATAAAGAAGTTATCGGGCATATCCGTCACGTGGCCAAGCAGTACGAGATGATGAAAAAGCACGCAGTTAATCTTTCGGAAGTCATCCGAACACTTGAAATAGAAGCTCACAGGTCTAAAGCAAAACTTGAGAATAACGAAAGGGCTAGGACAAAATTAGAGAAGGACCTGGAAGACGCTCAAGCCCAGCTCGCTTTGGCACAGAGAGACGCTGCAAACTATAAGACTGAATTAGAAAATGCCAAGCAGCGCTTTCATTCAGAACTGGATTCCAATAGCCAGGAAAAAATGGCCTTAAAAAAGGAGGTTGAAGACCTCAGAATGGCCAACATCGAGTTGGTAACGGCACAAGGCCATTTTGAAACTGAGAAAGCTGCTTGGGAGGCGGAAAAAGCGAGTCTAAAAGAAAGTTTGGCTCTGCCAGAGGCGGAAAAAGTGATCTTGAATGACCAGGTTGCAGACGCGGAGAGACGGGCAGCTCTTGCCGAAAAGAACGTTGATAGCGCCATTGAAATGGCCACTGCCTCCAACAACAAACTCCTTGAAAGAGAGAAAGAAATCGAGGGGTTTGAGGAGATGATTTTTGATTTCCTTGGCCAGGTTCTCAAAACTCGCAATATCTCATGGATCCCGGATTATCATGTTACTTTGGCCAACTTGTGGGATGCCATCGTGGAGGGCGAAAAACATAGACTGGGGGTCGAAGAGATCAATGAGGATGAATTGATGAAGAGCATCCTAAGAGACAACGAGCCTGAGGACCTGGCAGAGGGTCGTCGCTTAATCCTGGCGGAAATGGAAAAGGAGAGAACCTTGGCTAAAGGTAAAAGCAAAATTGACGAAGGTTCCAGTTCCGCCGCGAAGCCTAAAACTTCCGAAGTTGAAGAGTACCATCCTGATGATCTGCTAATCCCTTTGGGCCTAACTCCCGTGGTTGTTGGAGCATCTGGAACTACTCAAGAGGGAGCATCTGCTAAAGGTATCTCTCTCTTTTCCCTGCAGTTTGTTAAAGCAATTGCGAATTGTCGTCGTCTGGCAGGGCAACCAATTGAGTTAGTAATGTGTGTCTCTCATAATGCAGGTGGTGAGCCCGTTGATAAGGGTGCTGAAAAAGAGAGAGAAGTGGAGAGGGAGGCTGTCCTGCCGGGTGCTGGTCCTGATGTCTCAGAGCGGGTAGAGGTCACAACAGTAGAAGGAAGCATCTCGGCAGCTAGCACCGATGTACCCAAGGATGCCGAGACTATCGAAGCTTTAAAAGACTTGGATGGTCGTCGTGTGGATGACGAAGAGGATATTTCCGGCACCAAAAAGGCCGACGATGATGATGATGATGAAGAGCCCCTGGCCAGCCGGAAAGCCAGACAAGAGAAAGAGTTGGCTTCAAAGAAGGTGGGGGATGAGGCTTTGGACATAGTCCCTCTTGCAGAATTCGATCCCAAAACTGGGATGATTGTGAAAATCCAGTCCAAGTCCATCAGCCGGCAGCTTCACTTCGCAAACCCCAATGACTTCCCGGCTTCCCTCTCCAGTAGAAGCAAGAGAAAAGAAGGGGAAGAGGAGACCTCAGAGGAGTCGGATGCTCCCCTTGTGGACAAGCAGAAAAGGAAGAAGGGGGATCCATCTGAAGCCGACAAGGAGAGGCTGGAGAGGCAGAAGCAAGAGAAGAAATCAAAGCATAAATAGGATGCTTGTTGATATTTTGTCTTTAGGTTTTCCACTGGCCAGGAAGTGTAATTGTGAGACTGGTCCTCACTTTTGTTTCTAGATTGTTTTCCATTTTGCTGACTCGTGGTACATAAACAAGGATTTGTTTCTCCTCACATCATTGTGTACCTGTGTTCATAGAAACTTTCCATGTTTAGTCGTTAGCCAACTATTAATAATTATAAGTCAGTCAATCAACAGGAAGAAGAATGTTCATGCTGTGTTACACTGTTATATCAAAGTTTAGTGTTTGCATATGAGTGCCTGGTCCCCCCCACTCAGTTGTTACCGTAGCATCTGACTGGGGTTTACTAGGGATAAATTAGTACTAACAGCAAGTTGCCCCCTATTTCTGAGTACGGGGGTATAAGAGATTTCATGGGATATCAGTAGTTCAGTCAACCCTCGTTCCCTTAGCAGGGAATAAGTTCTTTCTCAGCGCTCAATCGGAGACGCTTTTGTACTGTCTCTCTTTCTGGAGAGTTAGAGTTTTACGCTTGGCGATTCATTCGCTCCCCGATCCTTCAGCGGGGAAGGAGCTATTTCACAGCGCTCAATCGGAGACGCCTTTATACTCTCTCTCTCTCTGGAGAGTTAGAGTTCGAGCTCAGCGATTCATTCGCTCCCCGATCCTTCAGCGGGAAAGGAGCTCTTTCTCAACGCTCAATCGGAGACGCCTTTATACTCTCTCTCTCTCTCTGGAGAGTTAGAGTTCGTGCTTAGGCAGCTCCGATCATGGTACACCGCCGTTATTTGTGGACGTCGATTTTCGTGTCCTTTATACTTTCTCTCTACTCTGGAGAGTTAGAGTCACGGATTATGCAGTCTGCAATCATGCATTCTCATCAAACTCATCCTTGCAAACTGACTTAACCCGTGCTCCGTGGATTAAGGCTAGTCGGACAAGCAGTTGGAGCCTTTGCCCATGTTTTGGATTCCTCTGATTAGTTTGCGAGAGGAACCGTCGGCACTGGACTTCGGGTACCTGCATTATTCACATTGATTTTTCATAAGCAAATAAATAAAGATGCAATAAAGGTAAATGCCACACAGTATTTTTATAGTGGTTCGGTCGAATCATGACCTACGTCCAGTTTATAATCTCTTGCTTTAAGGAATTAGACTGTTCTAGGCAAGTCATGCCCTGTACATAGTTTTTTAACAAAGCAAAAGAATAAATTTGAAACTTCTCATGTTAGATATGGCCATAGATGTTGGGCATTCCACACTCTGGGGATTTCCTTTCCATCTACGGTTGCCAGCTTGAAGGTTCCGTTATCAAGCTTGCTGAGAATAGAGTACGGTCCTTCCCACTTCGCTCCCATATGAGTTGGGGGTGGAAAGACACGTTTCAGAACCAAGTCTCCGGGTTCCCAGGTCCGGGCTCGGACCTTTTTGTTGTAATATCGGGCGATCTGTTGTTTGCATCTTAGGGCACGCAGGTCTGCTTCATCCCTCTTTTCTTCGATCATATCCAGGGACTCAAGGAGCAATTCATTATTGGTCATTGGATCATAATAGGTCACCCGATGAGAAGGTACCTTTATCTCCACCGGGATGACTGCTTCCGTTCCAAAAGCGAGGGAGAACGGGGTATGTCCTGTCGCTGATTTATATGTCGTCCTGTGAGCCCATAGCGCCAAGGGCAATTCATCAGCCCACATGGCTCTAGCCCGCTTCATTCTTCTTTTCAGAATAGACTTAATTACTTTATTTGCAGCTTCGACTTGCCCGTTTGATTGTGGGTGTGCCACGGAGGTGTACCGATTCTCAATGTGGTATTTTTGGCAGAAGTTTCTGAAATCAGCACTATCAAATTGAGTTCCATTGTCTGTTATCACAATCTTTGGAATCCCAAATCGACAGATGATGTTTCTCACGATGAAGTTGATCACCCGTTTAGTTGTGATTGTAGTTAGTGGTTCTGCCTCGACCCACTTAGTGAAATAATCTACGGCCACAATAGCGAACTTTGCTCCGCCCCTCGCTATGGGGAGACTTCCTATGATATCAATTCCCCACATAGCAAAAGGCCATGGACTCATCATTGTTTTTAACTGACTTGGAGGCGCTCTAGGTATCTTTGAAAATCTCTGGCACGCATCACATCGTCGCGCGTATCTTACTGCATCCATGTTTATGGTAGGCCAGAAATAACCATGCCGCAATACCTTTTTTGCCAAAGTTTGCCCTCCAGTGTGGTCGCCACATTCGCCTTCGTGGACTTCTTGCAGCACACGTTTGATGTCATCGTGGGCTATACACCGAAGGAGGGGCATTGAAAACCCTTGTCTATAAAGAACTCCGCCTTGTAGTACGTATCGGGCGGCTTTACGAATCACTTTACGCCTCTCGCTTTTCTTGGTCGGAAGCGCTCCATCCATTAGGAAATTCTTTATAGGGGTCATCCACGACTCCCTTTCTGGTTCCGTCTCTAGTACTAGGTCGATTTCCATCTGATCAACGCTGGGGGACCGAAGTACTTCAACGGGGGCTAGCCCTATCACTTCAGGATCGTTAGAACTAGCCATCTTTGCCAACTTGTCTGCCTGCTGGTTTTCTGACCGCGGAATATGAGATATGCTGTAGTGATCAAACTCATTCAGCAGTTCTTTCACTTTCTTTAAGTATAGAATCAATCTTGCACTTTTAGCTTGGAATCTTCCAGTGACTTGATTCACAACTAACTTGGAGTCGCAGAAGATGTTCAGCTTTGTGACTTCTAGTTCCTTTGCAATCTTTAATCCGGCTACCAGAGCTTCATATTCGGAATCGTTGTTAGTGGCTTGAAACTCCATTCGGATGGCATAGGTTATCAATCGTTTCTCGGGGGTTTCAAGCACTATTCCAGCGCCGGATCTTTCGTCGTTCCTAGCACCATCAGTATATAATCTCCAGACATTAGGGTCGAAAAGTAACTTTGAGGGTTCCACTTCTTCGTTTGCTATGTCTTCTTCGGGAACAGTGAACTCTGCTATGAAGTCGGCTATCACTTGCCCCCGAATTGATCGTCTGGGCTGAAAGTTCAAGTCAAATTGACTTAACTCAATATTCCATTTGAGTAACCTTCCAGATGCCTCCGGTCTCTGTAAAACTTGCTTGAGTGGATGATCAGTGTATATGGTAATAGGATGTGCCTAAAAGTAATGCCGATGTTTTCTGGAGGCAATCAGTAAACTATACGCCAGTTTTTCTATCCGTGGATAATTACGCTCTGCTGCTGTCAATTTTTTGCTCACATAATACACAGGTCTTTGGACCTTCTCCTCTTCCCTTACCAACGCTGAGCTGATTGCATGAGATGATACTCCCAAATACACGAATAAATCCTCGTGGTCTATTGGTTTAGATAGAATTGGAGGTTTCTCCAAGTGTCTGAGCAAATTCTGAAACGCTTCTACGCAGTCAGGTGTCCATTTAAAGTGGCGTTTTCCTCGCTTTATTAATTCGAAGAATGGGATGCACTTATCCGTAGCCCTGGAGATAAATCTGCTTAGTGCGGCCACTTTTCCGGCAAGGCTTTGCACATCCCTAATTTGCCTAGGTTCCTGAATGTTCCTGATTGCCGCGATCTGGTCCGGATTAATCTCGATACCGCGCGAACTGACAATGAATCCTAAGAATTTTCCAGAAGCAACACCGAATGAACATTTGGTGGGATTGAGTCTCATTCCATACTTTCGAAGAATGCCGAACATCTCTGCCAAGTCAGTAGTATGTTCAGAGGATTGCTTGGACTTAACCAACATATCGTCGACGTATACTTCCATGGTTTTCCCGATTTGGTTATAAAACATTCTGTTGACCAAACGTTGGTATGTAGCGCCTGCGTTCTTCAAACCAAAGGGCATTACTACGTAACAATATAATCCCAGATCAGTGATAAAACTAGTATGCTCTTGATCTGGAACATGCATTGGAATTTGGTTGTATCCTGAATAAGCATCCATAAATGAGAGAAGCTCGTGACCTGCCGTCGAGTCTACCAACTGGTCAATTCGAGGTAATGGGAAACTATCTTTTGGACAAGCTTTGTTTAAATCCGAGAAGTCGATACACGTTCGCCACTTCCCGTTGGCCTTCTTTACCAGGACTGGATTCGAAATCCAGTCTGGGTAAGTTGAATCTCTGATAAACCCATTACTCTTTAGCTTTCCAACCTCTTCTTTCAAGGAAGCGGACCTCTCTGGGCCCAGCATTCGCCTTTTTTGCTTTACTGGAGGATGTTTGGGGTTAATGCTCAAAGAATGGCTCATGATTGATGGGGATATCCCGCACATGTCCGCGTGGGTCCAAGCGAATACATCCAAGTTGTCCTTTAAGAAAGTCGTCAATTCTTCAGCAAGATTCGGACTTAACTGGGATCCAATCTTAAGGACCTTCTCCGGGTCAATGTCATCGATTGGCACATCCACAGTTGCCTCGTTGGGAGTCGCCATTCTACCCCCGGGTTCTTGATCCTCTCTGGGATCTATATCCTCGGGCATCTCTCTGGGCAACTCTCCAACAATTATCCACTTTGGTTGCTATAAGGTCTCCGCCCCCGAAGGGGGAGAAGTACCTTTAGTTTCGATATCCCCTCCGTTGCGAAGCAACTTTAGTTCGGCAACATAACATGCTCGTGCAGCGACTTGATCCCCTCTGACGATACCAATGCCAGCTTCTGCGGGGAATTTCAATAGCAAGCACCAGGGGGCTATACATGCTCTGAACTTTGCGAGGGCCGGTCGGCCCAAGAAGGCATTGTATGGCGATTCAACATCCAAAACCACAAAGGGAAGGATTCTCACTCTCTGGCGTTCTCCTTCCCCAAGTGTAACTGGCAACTCTACATAACCCATTGGAGCGGTGGATGCTCCGTTGAATCCACGGATCCATCCTTGGCAGGGTTTTAAGTCCTTTATTTCAAGATTCATCTGGTCAAAGGCCTTTTTGAAAAGAATATTAACGGAACTCCCGTTGTCTACCAGAACCTTATGAACAGTGGCTGGCCCAATGGGTATCGTAATTACAAGTGGATCTTCAGTTGGAGCATGGACTCCGATGCTTTCTCGTTCTCGGAAAACAACGTCATCAGTCATCATCTTCTGCTGCTTCACCGGGATATTGTCCTCGGGGTTGCTACATTCCCCCACTTCGAGGTGTTGTTTGGCTGCGTTGACGTATTGATCTAAAGCTTTGGAACTGTGCCCAGCAAGATAAAGCCCACCGATCACGGTATTGATAACAATATTCTTTCCCTTTTGCTGAGCAGTTGGCCTAGTAGCAAGTTGATTTTGATTCTGATTCGGGGCCTGCACTGCTTGCCCCCTGTCCCTAGGCGTTACTCTGTATTCATCTAGCTTCCCTTCTCGAAGCAGCCTTTCGACTACGTCCCTCAGGTGACGGCATTCATTCGTCGAATGGCCGTGGATTTGATGAAAGAGACAAAACTTCCCTGTCTCACGCTCTTTCTCTGTTGACTCTCTAGGAGGTGGCCTCTTATTCTGGAGGACTTCATACGCATCCATGAAGATATTTTCCAGAGTATCACTTATGGGTGTATAACTTTCAAAGGCCCTGGGACGAGTCCTTCTCTGGGAGTCGTTCCCTCGGCCCCTCTTCCGGTTGTTGCCGTTACCATTGTTGTTGTTACCTGGCTGGCGACCACCCTGGTTCTGATTTCCGACGTTAACCTCAACTTTCCCCGAGCTGTCTCCAGTCTGTTTGATGGCGACATTGCTCTGAATTTCTTCCTTATCAGTTGTTTTAAGCTTTCGGTTTGCGTATACCTCTTCCCGGCATAGATGTACATTGGCTTTCTCATAGAATAACTCTCTGGTATGGGGCGGTTTGCCTGCCAAGTACCTCCCGAATTCAGTGTCCTTATCCACTCCGTCAATCAGTGCCGCGACGATGGTCGGTTCATGAGGGTCTTTAACCTCAGTGGCGGCCAAATTGAAACGATCCAGGTACATCTTTAGACTCTCGCCTGGTCGCTGTTTGACAAGGAATAAATCGATCACGCTTTTCGTCTTCTGTGCGTAGATACGGAATTGTTCTACGAACTTCTCGCTCAGCTCTCTGAAGCTAGAAATCGATCTCGCCGGCAGGCGAGTAAACCATAGCAAAGCCACGTCCTCCAGGAATATGGGAAACGCTTTACACTAAACCGCGTCAGATGCGGCGGCAGCGGTCATCGACCAAGAGTATCTCATTAGGTGCTGAACAGGATCGGATCTTCCCGCATATCGGTTCATTTGTGGCATGTTGAAACGTCTTGGAAAGGTCGCGTCCAAGATATCGTCAGTAAAAGGGGTATGACTGCGATCGATCCCCCAATCTTCATTCCGCTGTCCACGGCTGTCGGCCAGAATCTGGTGAACCATGGCTGCGACGTTTGCACTAGTCAAAGGAGGTTCAGGGTCAGTGCCTCTGGCCCGACGAGGTTCTCTGATCTCTCTTCGGGGAGCAGCCACAAAACCCGAGGCTTGGACAGGGCTTCGCTGCCCCCTGTTATCATGGGTATGCGTACGGCGACGGGGCTGAGGTGGTCGGTCATGCACAGGACTGTTCACATCTCGAGTCCTCAGAGTCGTTGCTTGACCGTTCATATTACGGTTTGTGGGTCCTTCCCCTAATTCTTCTTCTTCCTGTGAGGGCAGGGTCCCGAACCGAAGCTGTTCTATGTTTTCGGCTCTCTCATATGGTCGCCGCGGAGGTCTCGGCGATTCTTCAGATGAAGAGGAATATACTGGGGTGAGTGGACGAACCGGCGATGCTCTTTGCCTTGCTAGCTCATCAAGTCTTCTATCCATAGCCGTCAGATTTTGTCGTAGGATAGAACTTTCCTGCCTTTGGGCAGCCAACTCATCAAACAACCTATCCCACATTTCGATGAAGCGAGAGAGATCCCCCTCAGTGACAGGAGCGGTAGGATCATAGTGGTCATCACCACTCTCTCTTATGCGCAAAGAGCTCGAACCGGGTCAAGCAGAGGTTCCAGGACGATAGGAGTGGGTCACAGGATCTTTTCCAGGTCGAGTTGTATTCTGACCATCAGTTCGGATAGCTGCGGTTCGTGGAGGGCGATTCGCTGCGCCCCCCTGAGATCGACTCGTGGTCGTGGTACGCGGAGGCTGCGAGGTGTTGCCCCGTGATCGAGTAACAACCCCTTCGGTAGCACGGATCGTCTCGTTCTCATCGACTCGGAACGAGGTGTCTTCGTCGGATCGGATCGCCCTTTGCGCTCCGCGATCCAGAGTTTCTTCGTTGCCCAGTTCGTGCACACTCTCCTCAATCGTTTCGTTGGTCTGCGAAACTTTAGATCTTTTTCCAGCCATGATATCCGAATCGCTGGAATCCTCAAAGAAGCGAATGACGAAACTTTAAGACTGAGTCTCTCAGTGAAAGCACCAAAAATATTAGATCGAAATTTGGACCTAACACCCAAATTGTTATGAACTGTAGAGAATTTTAAATGAGGAACAAGGAAAAAGAAAATAACACTCAGAATTTATAGTGGTTCGGCGTTAACGAGCCTACGTCCACTTTATATCTTATTGATTGTGCTTTAAAAACTAATACAATAATGATTTCTCTCAATATTTCAGTGGTTTGACAACAATGGCGGATTCAGTACTCAATATTGCCAAAAAGGATCCCGAAAAATGCCAAGCTCTGGGCTATTTATAGCTGATTTTGTCAGGCGGATCGCGGACACGTGGAACGAATCCCGAGATTATCGGATCGCATCGCCACCGTTGAAGAAACAGTCAAACTAGCCGTTGCGGACAGGTGTCGTGATTTGCTTGAAAATCGGATCGTGCAGATGGGGAGAATTAGCCCGGATAACGGTTGGGGACACGTGTCGCCAGATCCGTGCGATTCGGATCGCTGAAGACCAGCTCGCGCTTGAACAAGTCAGAGGGTTCGCCATGCACCAGGGGATCGGATCGGTTTGCTCGGGACATCAATGTAAGCTTGGATCGGGTCGCCCAGCTACGCCGTTCGCTGATGAGATGGGGCGATCCGTAGAGACGCGATCCGATATTTGGGCGAGACGACGGTGCGCGATTCGATATCGAGCGAAACGATGATGCGCGATCCATTCCTTCATGTTCTTAGATACTGTGGTTTCCTGCTTTCCTCTTACGAATGATCCTGGGTGGCTTGGTCAAAAAGCGAGCCAACAGAAATTATAACATAAGTTATAATAAATGGAAAAAAACTTACTAGTAAACCTTAGTTAAGAGAACTAAGTTAGTAACTAAACAACGACAAGTTGTAGTGACAGTGTAAGACGGAATTATGATTAAATAAGCAATAACGAGGTGAATATATGGGATGAAATAAGTTATATTTAATCGTAAATAGTAACTGGCATGCTAAACAGAAAATAAGTGAATTGAGATTAAGTATACTTAATTACATATTAAGTAGAACATGTTAATGTAACTATGGAATCAGGAAACGAATAATATAATGAGATCGTAGGTTACAGATCTTGGATTACAATCTAGAGAATAACATGTTATGAGCTTGTTAATTGACTTAAATGGATTAATTTATATATCTGAAATTAATAAGCAAGAGGAACTTGGCAACTTGAATAAGAAGTCAATATGAATGGAAATAACTAAGTTAACTGGAAATCTGACGAGGTAGAGCAATCACGTAATTAAATGTTTAGACATAGGGTCTAATAACATATCCACCTGAAGCACTTAGACTAGTCCGTACGTCTGAAGGTGAATAACCCAACGGGGTAAATCATCGTGGTGTCATGGTACACAAGGGGAGCGCATGTTCATTTGACTATTATGCATGTTCTACTGGTTCCGAAGGACTGGAAGGGGAAGCACGCAGCTTCCTGGGATGTGAAGGGTACTTCGGTAGTCCTCTGTACGTGACAGCGTTCAGACTGAGCTCGCAGAGGTTAGGTCTGCGAGTTACTACTCGGTAAGTATACCTTGACTGCCACGATAATGGGCAGTCAGAAGGATGTAGAGTAGCATAGGTGGTTCAACGATCCAGTTGCCTTGTGACTAGGTTGGGTTACAACCATTTTATTTAAGTTACCAACGGGTCTAACCATCTGTCTGATAGCAAGTCGTCGGGTATCAACCATCGATAGTCAACGTGATACGTAATGCGTGATGCAGAAAGACAGAAAGCTAAACCAAAAGACCATAGACCATTTTCTATCAAGGCTACGGGTGAGGGACAGGCCAATTAGGATTTGTTGAGGGACAGACCAATTAGGATTTGTTGTTTGTTGTTTTCTCTAGGGCCAGGTCACTAGCTCTCAAAATTTGTTTGTCCTTTACTAGTTGAGGAAGGGGTCGGGTGGGACCATAAATACTGAAGTTGCTTTGTTATATAGAGATCTGTATGTCACTCCGGCGTAGGATGAGGGACTGCGTATATTTCTGTGGCATTACTGTGGAGACCGTGTGATTGGGTTACTATGGGGTGTACCTTAATATTGACGGTAGCTACATATATATTGTGTTAGGTTAATCCATTGGGAAGTAGATGGGTACGACGTGGGTGTAAGCCTTGAGTAATTTTAATCCAAGTAACCTAATAAATAAGAAAATGTAACTAAACGATATATGTAAGATTATCCAAAATGTGTAGTTTAAATCCAATCACCAGAACTTGTGTTCTGACCCCCTCTTCATAACATGCTCGCAGGTTAGATTTGTGGCAGAGATATGACAGCTTTGGCTACTGGTTAGGCGATGTTATTATCTGGGTAAGGCTATATTTTGATTACATTATATTTTATCCATTTCGCTGTGAGATGTTTTCTGAGCTCTGATATATTTTATATCTCTGCCTTTTCTGCAGGATACCAGACAAACCAACATGAGTTTCGATAGATTAGAATTTTGAAAAAAATATGATCTGTTGGAATTTGGGTTGTTACATCGTGATCCTCCTTGCTCAATCAAATACATCCCCACTCCTTTAAATTCGTAAAT
The DNA here is from genome assembly GCA_030737875.1 of Allium sativum. Classification (NCBI taxonomy): domain Eukaryota; kingdom Viridiplantae; phylum Streptophyta; class Magnoliopsida; order Asparagales; family Amaryllidaceae; genus Allium; species Allium sativum. The sequence goes on along the minus strand of CM060910.1, from coordinate 991,255,919 downwards.
CTACATTAGAAGATTGAAGATCAACATCAAGAGAGAGTAGATCGCATCAAATTGGGTGATTTGAAGATCATTCTTTGCTGTCCGGATTAGAGATTAGTTGATTTCGAGCTATTTTGAAGATTTGATGAGTGATAAGCATCTCTCACACAGATTCGAGCGCGTATATAGTTTGTTTGATCTTGATTTTCATCATGTCAAGTTGTTTTCACCTAGATCCAATGAAGGCAAGTGTTAATGATACTTTTGTCAACACCCGAGATAGGTCTATGGAAATGGACCTAAGGTAAAAAAGAGGTTATTTAGCTTTCGCAAGTCTAAGTTAGTTTACCATTTCCAAGATATCAAGGCTTAGATCTCGAAATATTAGTTAGTCTTCCCTCAATGGGGTGAGCATCATGCTTAAGCAACTCTAAAACCAATAGTTATCTTCAGACATGGGTTCCCTAAGCACAACCTTCGACAAAAAGCCAAACGACTTATAGGAAGTGGTTCTGCAAAGAGCTCTGCGGAAGGGTCTAAGCTTGGGTAGGAACCCGTCACCGTGCAGGAAGTCTATAGTTGGACGTGTAGGAAATAGTTAAGAAATAGCATAAGAAACTTATAGGAAAGTATGTTAAGTGTCAATCTGCACTTTATTATTCGATTTGGAGTACATGAGTGATTACAATATAAATTCCCAAATTGATTCAGAAATTAGGGTTTACTCTAGAGAAAAAGAGTATATGAATCAGAAAATGAGAAATCCGTCCAAAAATGAGACCCCTGGGGTCTTATTTATAGACAAATGGGGGCCCTTTCCCTATTAAGCCAGCATAAGCCTCTATCGGCCGGCTTTCCCTTTGGTCCTAGTTGTTTTAGCTTTTGGCCGCTCTTTTGACTCTGCTTATTGCTTTTTAAGGTGCCGGTCTTGACTCTCGGAAGAATGGTTTTAGCTACCGGATCTTTTCTTTGGAGTTTCCTCTACCTTCTTTGTATCAATACCGAGCATGTCAGTATGGATAGCTTTAGGGAGGCTTTAAGCTTCCGAAAAAGGGTTTCCGGTTATGGACTCTCGGTCTTGCTATTATTACTTTGTGGAGCTTGCCTTCATGATTCAAGTGAATGGTTATACGATCCACCACCCCTGTCGGTATCAACACTAAGAAGATTAGTGTGGATAGCTTGTTTCTCTTCGAGGTTTCGGCTTTCCTTACGGTAGATTCCAGGAGTGTATCTTGGCTTCCCGGAGGATTGCTTCCGGTGTGTTGTTAGTTGCTTACTAAAATGACCTCTCGGTCCACCTGATTGAGGTTTCGGTTGATGGTTCCTAGATGATCTCGTTATGTTCTTGTTCTTCGATATATCAGTATTAAGTGTGTTAATACTGATAGCCCCTCCATCCTTCTGGGCCTCGGGTTGCAAAGCCTTTTGCTTTCCTCTTTATTAGCTCCCGATTTTGGATGACTTCTTATCGATTATTCTTCCTACCGAAATTATTCTGCCAGAAATTTTTCTTTGTACTGGATTTTGAGGCTCTTTCTTTGTTGATGGTGTCGGTTGCTTACCCTTCCAGAAACTTCTCTTAGGCTTTCGGTTTTATCTTGTGCTTGTCTTTTGCTTTCGAAAGTTTCTTTTATGCATATGGAGATCCGCTACCCTTTCACTATCATCCTGTTTCGGTGCTAATTTTGGTAGTAATGTTTAGCCCCCTTTTGAAGGGGGTAATTTCGACTTTTCAAGTCAAACTTTTTTGTCTTCTTTTGGTGTGTCGGCCTTGTGTCTCTTGGCATCCTTTGATCAGGTCCGTTGAAGGGTTTCTGCCTATATGACTCAGATTTACAAGGCAGTCCATTATATTTTTTTTCTTCTTTCTCTCCGTCTTCTACCTGCAAATCAAATTCTCAAGCCAGAATATCACTTCTTTCAACAACTGCTCAAGCTTTTCCTCCTAGAATCCCGAATTCAATTCTTGGTAAGTATCTATATTTCTATTATGAGTTGTAATCTAAATTATGCATTAAAATCGATTAGAAAACTGACCAAGACTTCGTTATACTTAATGTTGGTTTAATCAATAGTGACAACTTCAACAATAATTAATAGCCGAAATGGGAGGTTACTTATTTGTTAAAGGCACCCTCTGAGAGTTTTAGTATGCAAAACTAGTTAAGTAAAGGGGCTAATTTAATTATGAAGTAGAATGTTACGCTCCCGGTACGAGTTAGTCTAATCATAATTATTGCCACCATGCTTTGCTCCCAACCTTACTGACACCATTACTTGTATTTATCTAGTTTCCGCCTCGGAGGTGCCGGGCTAGCTTGAGGGTGCCGGTAAGGCTTTGCAAACTTAATTAACCAAGATGTATCGGTTTTAATTTTGCACCGGGTTTGGGAATCAATTAGGTTTTTGTGATGATATCAAATTATTTGGTTTCGGCTGAACCGCCATTACACATCATTAACAGCTTGATTTCCCTATCACATGCATTTCATTTTTCAAATTTTGACGTCGGGATAGCCACTTTTATTATCACCAAAGGCCTAATTGTTTCCAAATGGAGGTTAACATTGTGCTAACCCTTTAAGACTGACACTTAAGATCAACTTGCTATACAATAAAGTAAGCCGTTTACACTAACAAGTTGCTGCTATTATATTAACTTATGGATGCCATATGTATTTTTACGTAAGAAAAATGTAGTGTTAACCACATATGTTATGAAATGGTGTCACCTGGCAGTGTTATGGCTAGCAAAAAGAGTCCCATCAAAACAAAGTCCAAGGGCTCCAATACTCCTCGAGTTAAGGAGTTCACTTTAAAATCTTCTCTAATTACTTCTAAAGATAAGGAGAAGACCATTCTTGACAGTTGGAATAACTGACATAGATGCCATTACTTCTTCTTCCCGAGATTCCCTTCAAAACCCTCCAAAAGAGTACTTTGAATACTCGGCGATCCATATTTGGCATGGAGGCTTACTTCCTTTTCCAACTTGCCTGCTCACGCTTTTGTGTGACCTGGGAGTTCCTCCTATACAGCTCTCACCCAACACCTATACCCTGCTTTTGTGCTTAGAAGTTATGGCACTTGCACCAAATCAAGCTTCTCTTAGCCTCAAGCTCATTCGTCACATGATACGATTTTCCAAGAGTGCAGAGTCGGCTATTTGGCGTGCGAATCCTATAAAGAGGCTAATAAGTGATAACATTAGCAAGACTAAGCCCTTGGAAGATCAGTTCTTTCTTTTTAAGTGCACTCATAGTATATCGGGCAAATTCATTGAACTTGGTAAGTTTCTGGCCTTTTGAAAGCAATTATGTTATGCCTGCATCTCTTGTTTAACCCATTCGATTTTACATAGAGTCTCCTTCTAAAAACGCAACTATGTCAGAAGAGGAGACTCAAGTTGTTAAGGCTATTTTTAATGCATTGAGGATTTTAGATGTCAGTCGTCTCTACTTATTGTTAATCGGCTTCATCAATATGGCCTTCTTCCTATGGGGCAAAAGATTTTGGGACAACCGCCCATTCAGTTTTCCAACACTAAGGGTTTGTCGCTGAATTCCAGAACGTTCAATGCAGCATCTCCTATATTTCCAAGTAATTTAAACAGAATTGCACTTTCATTTGGACAAGTTTTGTTACTTTTATCTATCGATTTTCTTATTCTTAGCTTTTTGATATGGCTCTCTCTGTTTAGGACCCACGGCTTCTAAGAGCACCTCCGCTCTCAACATTTTTGACCAGTCTAATGTTAAAGCTCTAAAGAGGCTGCTGACTCCGATATTGAGCCATCGCCCAAAAAACTGAAGCATGCTAAGCCGGTCCATTTTTATGAGAATGTTAATATCATGACAAAAACATAGAGAATTTCTGACCTGCTGCTTCTGACGTCGGTAAGGTTATTGAGATTGGTACTTTCCCCGATATATCTCCAAGAAATAAAATTATGAGCAGTTCCGCATCACCCGCCTTTCCTAGCATTCTAGATGTCAGAGAGCATAGTTCATGTACACCCTCTTCTTCTCAGTGTGTTACTTTTCCTACTTTGCCCTCATCGGATTCAGATTTTGAAAGCTTGTAAATCTCGCTCTTTCGTCTCCCGAAGTTGCCAACATTTCATACTCTTCCTCGTCTTTGGACTCAGAGGATTTTTATCAGCGGTTAATCAAAGATCAACATTCGAGTATTAATTTGCTCACTTTAGCCCCTTTTTTATTATGCTACTTTCATATAGAATTCAACATGTTCTCTTTCTTATCTTTTAGGTGATTAAAAGTTGGTTCTTGTCCAGGGGAGTGGCTTTTTCATCTTCCGCTGAGATTACTGTTCTTAGGGAAGAAAACAAGGATTTAAAGGATAAGGTTGACACCCTATTGCGGGAGAAGACAGAAAGCGATAGTGGATGCAAGAGATTGGAGGTTTTGCTCAAATGGGAGAAAGGGTCTATGGACACATTATCAAAGCAAGTCAGGAGTCTTAAGAATGAGAAGACAGAGATGGAAATTGATCGTGTTGTCGAGATGGACATGATAAACAACAAGCTTTCTATTGCCAAGCGAATAATTTACGAAACTAGTGATAGGATATCTGATTTTTTGAATATTCACCTTAATGAAATTGTTATGGAATACTATGAAGACGCTCTTCTCCTCTCTTTCTCTGATAACTATAAAAAATTATCAGGGATTTAATTTACTTCCGTGCATCCTTCTGTCGAGACTAGAGTTGTGGAAAGAATCAAGCAGGTTAGGTGTGAAGGTAAAGTTCTTCCGAAAGACAAGATAAAACCCGAGTCTTTTATGTTCATTGAGGAATTTCCTGAGGATTCTGACAATGAGGAAGAGGAAGACACGATTATTGATAAGGAGACACGAGGAGATGAGGGTCAGCAAGACGAGTCTGGCAGGAAAGATGGAGATTCTTCTTTCGCCTCTATGGGGTTGGCTGATTCCAAGGGGATCACTATTGATTCCTTGAGCACCCCGCCTGTTCGAGGTCTAATTACAATTCTTTCTACGGAGGGTGGATCTTCGGAGTCAAAGTACAAAGAAACTTCCATTCGATCCGATATTTTTTCTACACAGTTATGGCCCTCACTTTCGGAATGTTTTCTTCTCTCCTAACTTTGTATTAATAACTTGCTTCTCATATTGTGGCAGCTCCTTGCTTCTCCGTAAGTGTAAGCCATAGTGATGCTTTGTATCCATTTTTCTTAGCTACCAAGAACTTTTAGAGGGCTTGTTTCCTAAACCTGCTGGAAATCATCTAGTTGAAAGGCTTAAATAGTTTTGCATAAGACACTCTTAACTTCTCTGTGACTTGTGGTTTAATTCTCATAACACTTATGATCAATTATATTGTATTAATATGTAAAACATGGATGGTGTGTGTACTGACTAATATATTTGTGCTATCATGATCTTGTGGATGTGTAAGTTTATTAAAACAATTCAAGATCTGTATGGTAGAAGTTCATGCGGTTGTTTTCATTTGATATGTATAACATTATTAATGTCATTGTTTGGAAATTAGATTTTACACATCACAATATTTTATTTTATCCATGACTAGGAGGATCAATTCCAAACCCCTCCTTCCCAATTTAGGGAAGAACCTTTGCCATCACTAATCATCAAGATATACCTAAGGTTGCTCCTCTTTCGGGATGGAAAAGGATGTATTATCTACAAAAGATAACGATCAAAAACCTTAAGGAACATGTGTCCTATTTGGAGAATCATCTTAAGGATAAAAATGATACTATTCACAGGCTACAATTCCAGCTAAAGGTTGGCCCTTCTGCTAGCTCAAATGTAGAGTACGCAAATTATATCATCGTATTAACGAGTTAGAGACCTAATTGAAGAAAACAAAGCAAGGTTATGCCTCCCTAGAATTTGCTCTACAGAATCCTGAATCGGATTGACGAACTCGGCCGTCATGAATCTCCCGTGTGCTATAATATGACAACACCTTTAGGTGCCTTTAATGTAGAACTTTAAAAATAGTGGTTACACGCATGCAATAAATTATGACATGGTTTTATGTAAATATGTTTGTGTATTGTGTGGGTATCACCCAATATGTGATACTCTTCTTTGACTAGGAATGTTTTCTCAATGTTTCCTTCTACATACATTTGACGCTTTGTTAAGTGTTAGTTTGAAAGGAACACATAATGCACCACTTGCTTTTATTGAAATCAATGGTATCATGATATCGCATGCATGAATGATAATGAGTCTACTTATACTTTCTGCACTAGTGAAAATCATGTAGTGTAATAGGCCTCTTTATAGGAAATCTCCCTCTATAGGATTTCTGAAAAGGTGTAACCCTTGCTACAAGGTTTTGTTAGGAAGGTCTGAAATATCCATTCTAGCTCTCTCTGAGCTTATGTTATAGTGTAGTGTAGGTGTTTGTATTGTATAAGTAGTTGGTATAATGAGTAATGACTTGATGTATATATGAATAAAGAAGAACTCCCTAAGTAAGATGGTCGATCCTCATCTTCGCTCGAAGGTTTTAGGGTAAGTTTAGACCACCATCTTAAGTGCTGATGATGTATTCCTTCCCCTGGGATTGGAATCTTCCGACTCAGATAAGAGTATTGAGGATAGAGTTCTAGAAACCACCTTCTGATAGCAGTAGAGTTTTGGCCCGTCTCCTGGACTAAGGTGTAAGACTAGAAATCCGCCTCTGGTAGTAATAAAAGTATGGTTCCAGACTAAATTTGGACTATTGAGAAGGTCAAATATCTTCTTCTTGCTAATATTTAGGCTTCTGAACCGACCCAGATTCAACCATTTATGATAAGATCGGGAACACACTTATGGCAATAATTGGCACTTGAGTTAACCCAAATTCGGGTATTAAGATAGGACCAAGAATCGACTTTCGGCATTGATTGAGATCTGAACCAACCCAGATTCGGGTATTAAGATTGGATCAGGAATCCACTTCCGACATTTATTAAGATCCGAACTGACCCGAATTCGTGTGTTAAAATAGGGGACTAGAGACCACTCGCGGTATTAGTTTTCGTTACCCCTTTTTGGGTGCAGTTTGTGAAGTAGAGGATGTACGTGCTTCTTGAGCCACCCTCTAGGATTTTATCATCAAAGCAGAGGATGTACGTGCTTTGTTGGCCACTCTCTGGGCCTGTGCATTCGGTGCGCTTGGCTAGCTTATCCACAAGTAGGGCCTAAGGACTTACCTGACCTCCCTCCCTCCAAGAGGCGCCTTATCCTGACCATCATAGGCGATGATAAGGTCTTGGATGCTTAAACTGGACCATCATAGATGCGGAATTAAGGTTTACTCTTTTGATGCTCTACCCTGGCTATCTTAGGCGGTGATATAGGCTTACGCTCCACCCTCCTCTAAGAGGTGCCCCATCCTGGCCATCGTAAGCGATGATAAGGGTTTGTGTTCCCTTCTGCGGGTAACGTGGAACATAAATAGAGGTAGGATATGCTCTTTCGAGAATAGAGGTAGGACATGCTTAGTTCATAGCAGAGGCAAGGCATACTCTTCTGCAAGCAGAGGCAGGGCGTGCTTAATTAGATGCTCCGTCATGACCATTTATGGTGTGGGTCGAAGGATTCCACTTTCGATGCTTAAACCTGGCCCTTTCAGTTTTTAGGTGCGGAGAAAGGCTTACACACACACCCCTCCGGGGGTGCCCTTGCCCTGGCCAACTTGATGATGACAAGGGTTTTTATCCTTTTTTTTATTCAACCTACTTCGGGTTATTTAAAGTACTTGAGAGGGTTTTCATACCCTTCGCTATGTAGATAATCCTTTTCCTAAAGATTTCATTAAATTTTATTTGATCTTTTTACAAGTTTTTGTAATTGGCCTTGATTAATGAGCGTAATGATCATCCCTTCGACGATCCTGCAGTGGTTAGTTTCATGTCCATTCATCATATGATAGTGATAGTAAGGCCCTCCCAATTTCCTTTCACACTTGGGATTCTTCTTCACGAATGGCCAATAACTGGGGTCATGTTTGGTTAGGAAGTGGATATTTTTCCATTGAAGTGGTAAGATAGTATCCTTTGGGTAGTCTTGGTGTAAACTTCCTTTCTTGTTGTGGGGACTTAGCCCTTCTGTTATCGATCCTTTTTGTTTCGCTCATATCTTTATTTCCTCTTTTTAAGGCATGCTGAGATTAAAGTACTATCCTTTTAGTCCATTTGGAAGCAAAGTGGTTGAAATCATCTGTTATTTCTTGCTTGTATACAATTTCTTTGATTTTCTTGCGGAGAGCTTTCCTTATATCCGAGAAGGTGTTGCATTCTCTTGACGTAGAGCTATATAAAGAAAAGGTTAGAGTTTGACCTATGTAGGAAGGGTTGTCATTCAGTCGGAATCATGTTGCTCTACTTCCCTTTTTCATTTGATTATTCGCAAGGCTTACATTCTTAACCTTTGTTCTTCCATCACTCCTGGGTCAGTGGTTCCTAACATATCCATCTGAGATCCAGAAGACTCTTATTGGGACCTTTTACCCATAATTTTGCTTCTTCAAAGATTTAGTCCAATTTGGGATGGAACGACACAGTTGGATATGTGGCTGTTAACCACAAGGTCAGAGGTTCAAGCCCTCCTTCTAGAGCCAAAATGTTAATGATATTTCTCGTCAACACCGGAGATAGATCTATGGAAATGGACCTAAGAGGAAATAGGGTTATTTAGCTTTCGTAAGTCTGAGTTAGTTCACCGTTTCCTTGATATCAAGGCTTAGAGCTCGAAAGATTAGCTACTCTTCCCTCAATGGGGGTGAGCATAACGCTTAATCAACTCTAAAACCAACAGTTATCTTGGGACAAGGGTCCCCTAAGCACAACCTTCGACAAAAGGCTAAACCGCTTGTAGGAAGGGGTTCTGCAAGGAGCTCTATGGAAGGGTCTAACCTTGGGTAGGAATCGTGACCGTGTAGGAAGTCTATAGTTGGATGTGTAGGAAATAGCTAAGAAATAGCATAAGAAACTTATAAGTAAGTATGCTAAGTGTCAATCCGCACTTTATTGACCTTTGATTTGGAGTACATGAGTGATTACAATATAAATTCCCAAATTGATTTAGAAATTAGGGTTTAGACTAGAGAAAAAGAGTACAAAATGAGAAAATGAGAAATCGTTCCGAAAATGAGACCCTTGAGGTCTTATTTGTAGAGAAATTGGAGGCCCTTTTGCTATTGGGCCAGCAGAAGCCTCTATGGGTCGTCTTCCCATTGGTCTCGATTGTTTTGGCTTTCAGCCGCTCTTTTGACTCTTCTTGTTGCTTTTTAAGGTGTCGGTCTTGATTCTCGAAAGAATGGTTTCGGTTACCGGAGCTTTTCTTTGGAGTTTCTTCTACCTTCTTTGTATTAATAGATTCAATATCGAGCCTGTCGGTATGGATAATTTTATGGGGCTTTAAGCTTCCGAAAAAGGGTTCCTGGATAAGGCTTCCGGATAGGACTTCCAGATAGGAATTCCGGTTATGGACTCTCGGTCTTGCTATTAGTACTTTGTAGAGCTTGCCTTCATGATTCAAGTGAATGGTTGCCGAATCCGCCACCCCTGTCGGTATCGACACTAAGTAGATTAGTGTGGATAGCTTGTCTCTCTTCGAGGTTCCATCTTTCCTTTCGGTAGATTTCAGGAGTGTATCTTGGCTTCCTAGCGGGTTGCTTCCGGTGTTTTGTTAGTTGCTTACTAAAGTGGCCTCTTGGTGTCCATTTGATTGAGGTTTCGGTAGATGGTTCCTGGATGATCCCCTTATGTTCTTGTTCTTCGATGTATCTGTATTAAGCTAGTTAATACCTATAGCCCCTTCCCCCTTCTAGGTCTCGGGTTGCAATCCCCTTTGCTTTCCCCTTTATTAGCTCCCTGTTTTGGATGACTTCTTGTCGGTTATTCTTCCTTCCGTAATTATCTTGTTGGTGATTTGTCGTTGTGCTGGATTTTGAGGTTCCATCTTTGTTGATGGTGCTGGTTGCTTACCCTTTCGAAAACTTCTCTTAGGCTTTCAGTTCTATCCTGTGCTTGTCTTTTTCTTGCAGAAGTTTCTTTTATGCGTGTGGAGGTCCACTACCCCTTCGCCGTCATCCTGTTTCGGTGCTAATTTGGGTAGTTAAAGCAAGTATATATTTAATTAGAATCACCATAGAATCTAATCTAGTAAGATTATAATGGTAAATTCATATGCTAATCTTATGTTTATAAAAGTTTAATCCATAATTTGATTCGTTTATCGTTTTATCATGATTTGGTGAATTTCATATGATTGTATGATGATTATGTGTTGTGCTAATGTTTGTTGATGATTGTTTGTTGTGATATTAATCATTTAGATGAAATTGGCCAATTTGGATGAACTGTATGCATAGAAGTTGGTCGTAGAGTGCTTAGATTGCATGCACAGTGATCGGGGTCATTTGGAAAAGCTCGGGTCATTTGGAAAGTCAGGTCATCTGAAAAGTCGGGTCATCTGAAAAGTCGGGTCATCCGAAAAGTCGGGTCATCTGAAAAGTCGAGTCATCCGAAAAGTCGGGTCATCAGGAAAGTCGAGTCATCTGGAAAGTCGGGTCGTCTGGAAAGTCGGGTCATCTGGAAAATCGGGTCCGCTGGAAAAGTGAACTAAATGACACTTATTTTGGTTTGATGGTGGTGAAGCTTCGATGTGAGTTCAAGGTAGAATGTTCGAAGAAAAGTGAAGTCTTCGTTGATCGATGAAATGCAATGAAGATGTAGAGACAACTCAAGATGGTTGGAGCTTGTGGATAATAGTTGCTCAAGATGATGTGATCTTATAGATAGTCGCCTATGATGACAACTAGAGATATTGAAGGCCGAGGGATTATCGTTAGTCGTAGGTTCTAGCGGACTCAAAGAAGGGCTATAATAGGGAAACCGAAAATACTAGTTGATTGTTCGAGTACCTTGGGTATTGTTGAAAGGCCTAGTTGTCTTTGTCAAGTAAGGATAACATAAAAGTTGATAATGTATGGAGTTTTGCTAGAATTGTTGTTACCATTAGCCCTTGATAGATGGCATGTCGTGGCCAATCATACGATTAACGAAGGTTTCAAGGCAAGGCAGGTGGTGATAGCCGGAGTCATGGAGGCTATTGTTTGTATCGTCTTATGTGGATTATTTGACGTCGAGGGAGATATTTCTTGGGTGCTCGTCTGATGTTGATTAGGCCTTCAGGGCTTGTGCTTGGGGGATGTCGAACTTGATTAGGATGATCTGCGCTTGATTAATGGTTGCTATGAATGTTACTATTTGTTTCTCTACTGATTGTTGTAAAGACTATCACTGTCGGATGTGCAAGAGAAGGGTTGAGGCTCTTCTCTGTTTATGTATCGGTAGACTGGATGATTAATCTGCCTACTTCTCATATACTTTATTGATGATGTTAGATAGCTGGTTTGTTGCTCATTAAGACTATTATCTAACTCAAGGTTTTATGTCTCCCTCTTATTACCTTAGGCTGTTCATCCATGTGTTGGATGGGCAGACTAAGTAGAAGCTAACAAGCAGTAGATCTTGATGAGGACGATGCTGCTGAGCAACGACGAGCAGGAGGCTAATGTATTATTTTCTACTATCTACTATTAGTTGTTTCCGCTGTTATGATTGTTGACACTCCGAGTGACTTAGTAGTGAGGCTGATTGTACAGATTTTGTGGATGTATTCCGGTTGATGTACGGATATTTCGTGGTGATGTAGAAGTTTGAGATTTTGTTATATGATGATTCACTATTATTGCCAGTTGTAAATGTTCTATTATATTTTATCCTTGCGTTGTGAGTTATGCGGCAGGTTCCGCTTGTGTTTTTCTTCTTTGATACCTGTCCTGTATCGACATGGCATGCCATATAGTGCACTTCATCATTGGTTTGTGCGGGAGGTATGGGGTGGTCGTCACATGAGAGTAGTTGTCAAACCAAGAGAGATCTCTATGATGAAAGAACTCGAGCGAAAAATAAAAGCATGTTGCCACTGAGCATTTGACGCATCTCCTCCACCTTTGTTGCATGTTCGGCTTTGACAGTTTTCATTTCAATTTCAAGTTGGAGCTTGGAATTGCTGACATTCTCGATTGCAGCTTTGGCATTGTCTTTGGCCTGCTTTTTGGCCACTTCAGAAGTAGCAAGTTGAGCTTTAAGAACCTGTACTTCCAGTTCCAAACGCCCTTTGTCCCTTTTTAAAATCTCATTTTTGGCCTTAATGGGCGAACAACAATCAATCTCCTCACGAAGTTGTTCAGTTTTGTTCTTCATGTCCCTTGTAGTCTTTTTATGTTTTTCTCTAAGAGCGGCCAACTCGGCCTTATGGTCTGCCAATTCTTTCTTTCCTATTTGAAGGGCTTTATTGTCATAATCCCACTCCACGTGCATACCTAGAATCTCGGCCTTCATTGTCCTGGCAACCTTGCACACATGCTTTAAATATGTGTCCATCGCATCATATTGAGTTAAAGCGAAGTAGATATCTGACTTGACCCGGTCACTGAAACTCAATGGGAGATCAAGGACGGTCTTAATTCTGGCAGAACAAAGACGAGAGGAAGCTACTTCAAGTTCTTTAGTTCTTCCAGCATATGTTCTTTCCTGAGTCAAAGAAGTTGATATTTGGGAGCTTCTCTCAAGGAATTTGGCGAGAGCAGTAGAGTCTTATCCACAGGAGCTAGCTGGTTGCAATTGGCGATGATGATCAGTAGGAGCCCTGGGATGAGGAGGGGCAATTTGTGAGTGTTCGCTGGTAGCCTTGCCATCACCCCTGGGAATCCTATTGTAACGACCTGAATTTCGGTACACTTTGAGTCGACTAATAACACCACACGTCCTACCCAAATTGCACTGAATATGAATCATTATTAGAAAGAAGTTAGAGGATGAGAAATAGAAAGAAAGAAATATTAGAATAGAAGAAAACGAAGATCACAAACTCACAGTGGAACGAATAAAATATATTTAGATAACATAAACTTTGAAATAAAAATCAGTAACTTTATATACATACCATCATTAGAGCACAACAGCTATTTCTGGAACAGTTATAAACTCCTGTATCCAGATACAACATAATACACAGCGGAAAATATAATAGTCTTTAGCTAATTGGTGAAGCCTCCTGCTTCGAGCTCCTCCAAATGAATTTGAAAAATCCCGACTACTTGACTGCCCATACAAATTTGGGCACCTAAGAGTTTAGGGAAAATAAAACAAAATAAACTCTGGGTCAGTCATGGGACTGGTGTGAGTAAACTCCAAACATTTGTTTAACTTTTAAAAATCCTTTTGAAAAAAAAGATAATCGTAAGACCGATCCACACATAAACACGGATAGTTTTTACCTTACGATAACCCAAACCATTTTGATATCAAAATCTGATGATATTATAATAGTGTCTAAATCAAATAAATAGAATCTAGCGGAACGCTTGCATCTCACGCTCCATATATAATATTAAATCAAAAACCGCAAGGCACTTATTGGAGATTGGATTTCCAACATGACAAGGTATGGTACCACCTTCCGATAGTGTATCTCTAGAGACGAATACACTGGATTCAACAAGAACGTCTTGCAACCTGGCCCACACATGACCGACCACTCATTTCGCTTGAGCGTGTCGAATGTATATCACCAACGGTTGGGATCATCAACCGTTTCCCGAAAGGGACAACATCGATAGATTAAAGAAGCAAATTGAATTTCTCTAGATAGGTGATTATACATCCTAATGGGTGCGACCCACATAGCCATGTTGCCTGCCCGATTTTTGTCAATCCCCGGTTGTGAGGCTTGAGGTTTGAATTAACAGAACAGCCCTTGTGTTTTTCTCCGTCCTCATAATCTCTTCAACATAAGTTGATTCGTAACGCTTATGCCAATACAGAGTGGTTTTCAGATATTAAATCCGATCCTGGTCTCTCCATACTGACAATGGAGGTATAAAATAAATCGAAACTTTGATAGTTGGTGATTTAACTATCAAAGAAACATCCATACAATCAATGGTCCTATTTCCAATTGGAAATTCTACCGATCAAGCATCAAACAACACTGGGCCCCTTTAAATCATTTCTTGATTAAATTATTATTTCAAATTCCTGTTTCCCTACCTTTCGTATCCTTTTGAAGCTCGATTTCCCTTTCGATTCTTTGAAAAACATTTCCAATAAGTAATTTCTTTATTCGAGAAAACATCTCTTCTCCCCATTTAGAAGACATTTCTATATATATATATATATATATATATATATATTAGCGAACCCTTATTTTCTATATTCAGAAAATATGCCGAATTAATATTGGAAAATATTTCCAAATTCTCTTTCTTAATTCCTCATTGACTAATTTATTCCATTTTTTATATGTAGAAAATATCTCTCATTTTATTGGGAAAAACATTTCAAATTCCTTTAAATTAACGCGATGTTATAAACATCGTTATTATAACTTAAAACATTAACCAATTATTAACTAACCAGAATGCTAACCATTCTTCACTATCGAACCTTAACCATTTCTCCATCAATCATGAAGTCAATCAAGTTGGGGTATAATTACCTCTCAGACCTTAATTGAACAACATTCTCAACTTCGAAATAGTCAAAGCTCACAGCTTCATCACTTACGCGACTTTTGGATTCAATTTAAGAACACACTTCTTTTACAGAAAAATATTGATTATAATGGTAGCGTTATAATCGCTGTTTCCAAATATTTGATTTATAAACATTTTTTTCAATGACAGCGTTACAATCGCTGTTTAGCTTTTATTATAATAGCAACATTAAAATCGCTGTTAAAAACATTTGTGATAACAGCAGCATTATAATCGCTGTTTAGATTTACAAAAACATATATTATAACAACAATGCTATAATCGCTGTGTAGATTTACAAAACAAATATCATAACAACAGCGCTGTAATCGCTGTTTAAATAAAGTACCGTGTGCGACGCACACGCCTCCGTTGTTCATTTATAAACTCTGTTTGTTTTAAACAATTCAAGTTCTCTTTTAAATGTATTTCCAAGCTATACATTCTTTAACTTCTGAAATTAACTCAATTTGATTTTTATAAATCTCTTTTTAGATATATTATTGCAAACTAAAGAATTAATTGAATATTGACCTTTTAATGTATTTAAACTAATTCATAGGTTTATGTTAAATAAAATTTAAATATCCTCCCAAGACATAAATCATTTGTAAAATTCGACATTGCCGAATTCCTATTTAAAATTTCATCAGATTTATCCCAATTAATTTTTATTTTCCAATCTTTGGAATATAACCCATCATTTCTTTCGAAACCAATTTTCCCACTCAAAACTCTTTTTTCACTATTGCATTCAAATCCCACTTCAAATATCGGGTATCAACACCAATTACCACTTTGCTTATATAAATTCAACTTGAATTTATATTTTACTTTATTCTTTGATATATATTTTATTTAATTTATAAACATCGTTATAAACAACTTCTTGTTTTGATTCACTTAAATTAGTTTCTATTTGAAATCTAATTTCTATTTTGGAATTAATTTCCTTTATAATCTACTAAGTTTAAATCTCATTTCCAATATTTATTTAAAATTCGATTTCCACTTTCCATATAATTCAAATTTGAATTTATCTTTCAATTTATACAATGATAAATAATTCGCTTAAGTTACAAACTCATTTATAAACAACTTCATGTTTTATCCATTTAAACGCATTTCTACTTTCAATTTGAAAGTAAATTTCTATTTTTGGAAATAAATTTTCTTTTTAAATCCCAAACTCCTTTTCCTTATATCCAAAATTTTTTTATAGTATTTAAATACTAAAATTTATAGGGCCAGTGACAACAAAATCAATCATAGGATACATATCACATCATATGACGCAAATATATGAAAACAAAATATATAATTGTTGAGGAACCCAGTTGGGCCCCTCCAACCTGTTTCCCTGCATCCACAGATGTTAATCACATCAATATGAGATATCATAGTAAACAGAACTTATAATCGATCAACGATATATCTATATCAACTATTTCAACCAATCTTATCAACCATTTCAACCATTCAACCATCACACAATATAAATAAATTTAAAAACTCGTTCATATAAAAATATAAACGAGACAGAGTTAGTGAGTTTACTCACATTGGTTCGTAGTTGACTATTTTTCTTTGGTTCCGTTTAAAATCAAACAGACGTTTGATTTTATTACAAAATTCCAGTGGTTTTGTTCTCGTTCATCGTCGATTCCACAATGTAGATTTCATTGCTATGACTCCCACGAGACCTGTTTTGTTAAGTTCTGTTAACAGATGAAATAATTATCAGCATTGTAAGGTTTAGTCTTTTGGAAATAATAATTAACTAACTATCATATTAATTTTTCTCCTTAATTACCTTCAACCCTCTTATACTTAATTACCTCCTTAACTTTAAACACTATCATTAGACTTATTTAACACTCCTTGACCCGATTACTCACTTAGCCAATATAAGAATTAGATCTACCCTTCAATCTTTAATCCCCAACCAAAACTTAATCATGTCCTCACCATTTGTCATTTTGAAAGCATCCTTCCATAACAAATGTTTGTTAACCTTTTATTTCAGCGCCTAATACTTACTATGGCAAACCAAGCCAAACCATCAATCAAAAACAGTCTTCAACAACCTACCGTTCACCCCCAAAACACTTCTGAAAAACGTTGGTTCACAACCTCATTTGAAACTGTTTTGTCATGGGATTAAACATGATTTATACCCCTCCCTCTCGCATGAACTCCTGCTTCCGTACCAAACATAAATCCCCACTTCAGTTCAGTTCAAGCACCACACTGTCCTTCCCTTTTTACTGCTAACGCACAGTCATCAGCCCATAAAACCTCAACGATTTTAACTAATCTCCCTTTTTAATCCATCGCTCCTCACTTTCAGTTGCTGTCAACACAATATCCCCAAACCTTGGTCTTCCCTCACCTCGCAACTCCCACTCCACTTCGTTGTTCAACGAACATCCCTCACCAAACTCTTCGTATTCAATCCCTCAGCACCATTTTCTCCTTCCTTAATTTACATACGAATGATTACAGTTACCTAATACTTTGCCAACGTTAATTCCTCTCTCTTCCTTCCTGTTATCTATTGAAACTCACAACAGCAACTCAACGCATGGTCGTATCATTCTTCTACTTTCACTCCCTCTCTGGCTCGCCATTCCGTGAACCTAGTCCACCGTCGCCTCACCTAGCAATCGCCGGAGCACTGGCCGGACCTGCCTCACCTCAAGTAGTTCCCACGCCAATAGTCTCAGTCCCTCACTTTCCTCTCATCGATCAGAAATAGCCCATGAACGGAATTCATTCGAGATGACTTCCTGACCATCGTAGATCTCCATGGTCTGTTACACCCCTGCCAGTCACTGCGCCATCTCCTCCCCTTGCCCCGACCTTCAGATGTCTCAGCCATCGACAACCATAACGGCCGGTAAAAGCTTCGAACCTCGCCAATTGGTTGTTGCAGAAAATGATTTCCTTTGATAATTTTATTTCATTTGATTTTTGTATTGGTTTTATAAGGCGTGATTTGGTTATTGAGGAAAGCGCTTTCGTTTTGGATCTCAGAATCATAATTGAGAAAAACTTGAATAGTATTTAAAGAAGTATGAGTTTTGGAAAGTACGTCATCTAATAGCGTGAGGGGCACGGAGTTAAAAGTAGCTTGAAACGCACGGAGTAATTAGCGTGGATGGCACATTGTTTGAACTGTCGTGGGAAGCACGGTAGTTAGGGTATAGGTACTGTGGGTTAGGTGTGATTTTCAAAACTTGTTTGGCACAGCTGGATAGTTTGGAGTGCAAGTAAAGTAAAGAGAAATTTTGAACCTAAGGAAAGAAAACATACGGTAGAAAGTGGAAAAGGCTTCATTAATTTTTAAATAATTATTATTATACTCGTATTTTACGCGAACGACAGAAGTAAAAATATCGTTGTGCTGAGCAATGTGTTACGATCCCATAAATATAATAATATCGATAGTCTAACTTATATTATGAAACCCCAAAATATTTATATAGGATGCAAAATACTCCAAATAAAAAGTTGCGTATTTAATTAATTAAAAATTACAGTAAAATAATAAAAATTAAATTATAACTATGCCTCAAAAGAATCTTGTCCAAATTCAAGACCGCTATTTAAATATATTTTAATAACTGTTATGGCATATATATGATTCTATAGCGACTATTTCTAAATTTGATTTGAACATAACTTTTTATTCCCGCTATGAAATCTAGATTTTTCACATTCGTTGGAAAGATATTTTCAAATAGATTCAAATATTTCTTGTTTCGCTAAAATCCGATTTATTTTGAATCCTGTACATTCATTTGAAATTTGAAATCGAATATTCAAACTACCACGCCATTTTAAACTCGTTTTAAATATATTATAAATTATACGTTTAAATATCGTTTTATTAATAAATTCGTTATAAATTCCTATACATAATTCAAATAAAATATTTAAACCAATTTAAATATTCAGAATTCAATGGCTGAAAATCCGGGTCGTTACATTCCTTCCCCCTTAAAATAATTTCGTCCTCGAAATTGCTAAGGTAGGAAAAGATGCTACATACCCTATTAACTAGGTCCAAAAATCCTTTTTGTTCACTTCTTAACTTCAGTTTAACTGGACCAATTTATTTCAATTAAAATATTAATTTATTCTTACTAACGAAAATTTTCAAAAATTCTGAAAATTTTCTAATACTTTAAATTCTGAAAAATTTCGGCAGCATCTCCTATGCACGGCTCAATCGATACAACCACAATTTGCCTTTCTAGGCCTTCTCCAATCCAAAAGAAAATCAAAAAGCCAAGCGGCTTGCCCCATAGGCTCATAAACCAATCAAACCCAAGTAATATTGTAAACATGTACCTTTTTGTCGGGCATAATTCCATCTCTTGCATTTGCTTCCATCCAATATCTGCTCAGCATACATATATCCATTTCCAGTTGGTTTCAAATCAATCCAGCTTCCAGTTTTTAGATTAGTTCACTTATATTAACTAATCCAACTGAGTTCTGTTTTCAAAAAAAAAAAAAAATCAACCCTTTTATTCTGCTTGAGTTCAATTCCATCACACTTTAATTCCAAACACAGCATCCAATATATATTCAATTTGTTTATACATAGGTCAAATTCACTTTAATAATTCGAATCTCAACATTTTCTCTTTCATTCGGAATTATTTCTGATCCAATCCGATTTTGTTTTAACTTAAATTAAATTTCAATTCATTTTATTCTCTTTTACCATTTCAATTTATTTAACTTACACAAGTTAAACTTTAATTTCAGGATTCAAATTCCCGGGTTTTATTTCAAATTAGTTTGAAATCATATATATTTATACACACATATTTATAATCAAATCAATTCAAAACATTTGAATTTCTAAATCATCTTGTCATTTTCAATTTTTTTTTTCAAATTGCTATGGTAGCAATCCATCACTCAGAAACTAGAAAATGAATATTGATGATGTCGCGACTCATCATCTGAATTATTTCCTTGCCACTGAAGTGATTTCAGTACTTAATCACTTTTAAAATCAATTTAAAATCATTCTTATTCCAAAAATTCTTCAAAGCAATGTAAGATTACTTTAAAAATACTTCAGAAAATATTTCTAAACAACCGGGATTTAGAATTCCAAATTTTGGTTTGAATTCAATTCATCTTATTTATGTTTATTTTCCCTATACAAATTATCTTTGGTTATATATAACCATTTCAATTTTTTTATAATTCCATTTGATTGTAATAACAATCAACACATTCGTATATAATAATCCAGAAATTATTCCTTCAATATCAAAAATAGTTTTTGGGCAAATTACTTCACTTACCCATTTTAAAACAATACTGTATCGAATTGTTTTGTTCGAGAGTTTAGAAACACCTATTTATGCAGTAGTACATCCTGTATCGACCAAAATTCATAAACCAGTAAACACAATATAAAACAATTTTTATATCAAATCTACAAATACGCGCTCATATCTATACACTCCAACTCAATCTAGGGTATCACTAACTACATCTCTATTGAGTTATGCCACAGAACCAAGGTTATCACTCAAACTGGCTCTGATACCAAATGTAACGACCCGAATTTCGGTACACTTTGAGTCGACTAATAACACCACACGTCCAACCCAAATTGCACAGAATACGAATCATTATTAGAAAGAAGTTATAGGATGAGAGATAGAAAGAAAGAAATATTAGAATAGAAGAAAACGAAGATCACAAACTCACAGCGGAATGAATAAAATATATTTAGATAACATAAACTTTGAAACAAAAATCAGTAACTTTATATACATACCATCATTAGAGCACAACAGCTATTTCTGGAACAGTTGTAAACTCCTGTTTCCAGATACAACATAGTACACAGCAGAAAATAAAATAGTCTTTAGCTAATTGGTGAAGCCTCCTGCTTCGAGCTCCTCCAAGTGAATCTGAAAAATCCTGACTACTTGACTACCCATACAAATTTGGGCACCCAAGAGTTTAGGGAAAATAAAACAAAATAAACTCTGGGTAAGTCATGGGACTGGTGTGAGTAAACTCTAACCATTTGTTTAACTTTTAAAAATCCTTTTGAAAGAAAAGATAATTGTAAGACCGATCCACACATAAACACAGATGGTTTTTACCTTACGATAACCCAAATCATTTTGATATCAAAATCTGATGATATTATAATAGTGTCTAAATCAAATAAATAGAATCTAGCGGAATGCTTGCATCTCACGCTCCATATATAATATTAAATCAAAAACCGCAGGGCGCTTGTTGGAGATTGGATTTCCAACATGACAAGGTATGAGACCACCTTCCGATAGTGTATCTCTAGAGACGAATACACTGGGTTCAACAAGAATGTCTTGCAACCCGGCCCACACATGACCGACCACTCATTTCGCTTGAGTGTATCGAATGTATATCACCAACGGTTGGGATCAACAACCGTTTCCCGAAAGGGACAGCATCGATAGATTAAAGAAGCAAATTGAATTTCTCTAGATAGGTGATTATACATCCTAATGGGTGCGACCCACATAGCCATGCTGCCCGCCTGATTTTTGTTAATGCCTGGTTGTGAGGCTTGAGGTTTGAATTAACAGAACAACCCTTGTGTTTTTCTCCGTCTTCATAATATCTTCAACAATAGTTGATTCGTAACACTTATGCCAATACGGAGTGGTTTTCAGATATTGAATCTAATTCCGGTCTCTCCATATTGACAACGGAGGTATAAAATAAATCGAAACTTTGATAGTCGGTGATTTAACTATCAAAGAACCATCCAGACAATCAGTGGTCCTATTTCCAATTGGAAATTCTACCTATCAAGCATCAAACAACACTGGGCCCCTTTAAATCAATTCCTGATTATATTATTATTTTAAATTCTTGTTTCCCTACCTTTCGTATCCTTTTGAAGCTCGATTTCCCTTTCGATTCTTTGAAAAACATTTCCAATAAGTAATTTCATTACTCGAGAAAATATCTCTTTTCCCCATTTAGAAAACATTTCTATACATATACATATATATATATATTAGCGAATCCTTATTTTCTATATTCAGAAAATATGCCGCATTGATATTGGAAAATATTTCCAAATTCTCTTTCTTAATTCCTCATTGACCAATTTATTTCATTTTCTATACATAGAAAATATCTCTCATTTTATTGGGTAAAACATTTCAAATTCCTTTAAATTAACGCGATGTTATAAACATTGTTATTATAATTTAAAACATTAACCAATTATTAACTAACCAGAATGCTAACCAATCTTCACTATCGAACCTTAACAATTTCTCCATCAATCATGAAGTCAGTCAAGTTGGGGTACGGTTACCTCTCGGACCTTAATTGAACAATATTCTCAACTTCGAAACAGTCAAAGCTAACAGCTTCATCGCTTACGCGACTTTTGGATTCAATCTAAGAACACACTTCTTTTACAGAAAAATATTGATTATAACGGTAGCGTTATAATCGCTGTTTCCAAATATTTGATTTATAAACATTTTTTTTCAATGACAGCGTTACAATCGCTGTTTAGCTTTTATTATAATAGCAACATTAGAATCGCTGTTAAAAACATTTGTGATAACAGTAGCATTATAATCGCTGTTTAGATTTACAAAAACATATATTATAATAACAGCGCTATAATCGTTGTTTAGATTTACAAAAAAAATCATAACAACAGCGCTATAATCGCTGTTTAAATAAAGTACCGTGTGCGACGCACACGCCTCCGTTGTTCATTTATAAACTCTGTTTATTTTAAATAATTCAAGTTCTCTTTTAAATGTATTTCCAAGCTATACGTTCTTTAACTTCTGAAATTAACTAAATTTTATTTTTATAAATCCCTTTTTAGATATATTATTGCAAACTAAAGAATTAATCAAATATTGACCTTTCAATGTATTTAAACTAATTCATAGGTTTATGTTAAATAAAATTTAAATATCCTCCCGAGACATAAATCATTTGTAAAATTCGACATTGCCGAATTCCTATTTAAAATTTCATTAGATTTATCCCAATTAATTTTTATTTTCCAATCTTTGGAATATAACACATCGTTTCTTTCGAAACCAATTTTCCCACTCAAAACTCTTTTATCACTATTGCATTCAAATCCCACTTCAAATATCGGGTATCAACACCAATTACCACTTTGCTTATATAAATTGAACTTAAATTTATATTTTACTTTATTTTATGATATATATTTTATTTTATTTATAAACATCGTTATAAACAACTTCTTGTTTAGATTCACTTAAACAAGTTTCTATTTGAAATCTAATTTCTATTTTGGAATTAATTTCCTTTATAATCTACTAAGTTTAAATCTCATTTCCAATATTTATTTAAAATCTGATTTCCACTTTCCATATAATTCAAATTTGAATTTATCTTTCAATTTATTCAATGATTAACAATTCGCCTAAGTTATTAACTCATTTATAAACAACTTCATGTTTTATCCATTTAAACGCATTTCTACTTTCAATGTTAAAGTAAATTTCTATTTTTGGAAATAAATTTTCTTTTTAAATCCAAAACCCCTGTTCCTCATATTTGAAAATATTTAATAGTATTTAAATACTAAAATTTATAGGGCCAGTGACAACAAAATCAATCATAGAATACATATCACATCATATGACGCAAATATATGAAAACAATAATATATAAATGTTGAGGAACCCAGTTGGGCCCCTCCAACCTGTTTCCCTGCATCCACAGATGTTAATCACATCAATATGAGATATCATAGTAAACAGAACTTATAATCGATCAACGATATATCTCCATCAACTATTTCAACCAATCTTATCAACCATTTCAACCAATCAACCATCACACAATATAAATAAATTTAAAAACTCGTTTATGTAAAAATACAAACGAGACAGAGTTAGTGAGTTTACTCACACTGGTTCGCAGTTGACTATTCTGGTTTGGTTCCGTTTAAAATCGAATAGACATTTGATTTTATTACATAATTCCAGTGGTTTTATTCTCGTTCATCGTCGATTCCACAATGTAGATTTCATTGCTATGACTCCCACGAGACCTGTTTTGTTAAGTTCTGTTAACAGATGAAATAATTATCAGCATTGTAAGGTTTAATCTTCTGAAAATAATAATTAACTAACTATCATATTAATTTTTCTCCTTAATTACCTTCAACCCTCTTATACTTAATTACCTCCTTAGATTTAAACACTACCATTAAACTTATTTAACACTGCTTAACCCGGTTACTCACCTAGCCAATATAAGCATCAGATCTACCCTTCAACCTTTAATCCCCAACCAAAACTTAATCATGCCCTCACCATTTGTCATTTTGAAAGCATCCTTCCATAACAAATGTTTGTTATCCTTTTATTTTAGCGCCTAATACTTACTATGGCAAACCAAGCCAAACCATCAATCAAATACAGTCTTCAACAACCTACTGTTCACCTCCAAAACACTTCTGTAAAACGTTGGTTCACAACCTCATTTGAAACTGCTGTGTCACGGGATTAAACATGGTTTATACCCCTCCGTCTCGCATGAACTCCTGCTTCCGTACCAAACATAAATCCCCACTTCAGTTCAGTTTGAACACCACACTGACCTTCCCTTTTTACTGCTAACGCACAGTCATCAACCCATAAAACCTCAACCATTTTAAATAATCTCCCTTTTTAATCCATCGCTCCTCACTTTCAATTGCTAACAACACAATATCCCCAAACCTTGGTCTTCCCTCACCTCGCAACTCCCCCTCCACTTCGCTGTTCAACGAACATCCCTCACCAAACTCCTCGTATTCAATCCCTCAGCACCATTTTCTCCTTCCTTAATTTACATACGAATGATTACAGTAACCCAGTACTTTGCCAATGTTAATTCCTCTCTCTTCCTTCCTGTTATCTGTTGAAACTCACAACAGTAACTCAACCCATGGTCGTATCATTCTTCTACTTTCACTCCCTCTCTGGCTCGCCATTCCATGAACCTAGTCCACCGTCGCCTCACCTAGCAATCGCCGGAGCACTGGCCGGACCTACCTCACCTCAAGTAGTTCCCACGCCAATAGTCTCAGTCCCTCACTTGCCTCTCATCGATCAGAAATATCCCATGAACGGAATTCGGTCGAGATGACTTCCTGACCATCGCAGATCTCCATGGTCTGTTACACCACTGCCAGTCACTACGCCAGCTCCTCCCCTTGCTCCGACCTTCAGATGTCTTGGCCATCGACAACCCTAACGGCCGGTAAAAGCTTCGAACCTCGCCAATTGGTTGCTGCAGAAAATGATTTCCTTTGATAATTTTATTTCATTTGATTTTTGTATTGGTTTTATAAGGCATTATTTGGTAATTGAGGAAAGCGCTTTCATTTTGGATCTCAGAACCAAAATTGGGAAAAACTTGAACCATATTTAAAGAAGTAAGAGTTTTGGAAAGCACGACATCTAATAACGTGAGGGGCACGGAGTTAAAATTAGCTTGCGACGCACGGAGTAATTATCGTGGATGGCACGATGTTTGAACTGTCATCGGAAGCACAGTAGTTAGGGTATAGGTACTGTAGGTTAGGTGTGATTTTCAAAACTTGTTTGGCACAGCTGGATAGTTTGGAGTGCAAGTAAAGAGAAATTTTGAACCTAAGGAAAGAAAACATATGGTAGAAAGTGGAAAAAGCTTCATTAGTTTTTAAATAATTATTATTATACTCATATTTTACGTGAACGACAAAAGTAAAAATATCGTTGTGTTGAGCAATGTGTTACGATCCCATAAATATAATAATATCGGTTGTTTAACTTATATTATGAAACCCCAAAATATTTATATAGAGTGCAAAATACTCCAAATAAAAAGTTGCGTATTTAATTAATTAAAAATTATAGTAAAATTCTAAAAATTAAATTATAACTACGCCTCAAAAGAATCTTGTCCAAATTCAAGACCGTTATTTAAATATATTTAAACAACTGTTATGGCATATATATGACTCTATAGCGACTATTTCTAAATTTGATTTGAACATAACTTTTTATTCCCGCTATGAAATCTGGATTTTTCACATTGGAAAGATATTTTCAAACAGATTCAAATATTTCTTGTTTCGCTAAAATCCGATTTATTTTGAATCCTGTACATTCATTTGAAATTTGAAATCGAATATTCAAACTACCGCGCCATTTTAAACTCGTTTTAAATATATTATAAATTATACGTTTAAATATTGTTTTATTAATTAATTCGTTATAAATTCCTATATAAAATTCAAATAAAATATTTAAACCAATTTAAATATTCAGAATTCAATGGCAGAAAATCCGGGTCGTTACACCTATCCTTAGAACGGGTAGAATAATGGGGCTTCTCTGAACCATGCTCTGTGTTTTTCTCATGGGGCACCTCCTTTTATCTCTCCCTGCTACTCTTTCTCTTTCTATCTCTTCTTCGGTTCTCCCAGTCATCGCTTTCCCTTCTTTCTCATCCCTTCTCTCTGTGCTCGCGGGCTTGTCTATCGTCGATGTCCCGATCCCATATCCCTAAGAAGAAGACGGACCAGCAGGACCACTCTTCTTCAGAATCGAACCGAACGATCATCGTAATACCCTCCTTTCATGGTACTTGCAATAAAACAAGAGGAATTTAGTTGATACTAACCATGTGCGGGAGAAAAAGGTGTTGTGACGTTTGGTGCTTGTGTTGTGTATGACCTAAGTGGTTCCCCAAACAGACTACCCCAAACAGACTAGAGCCTGAAATTTGGCTCGTGGCATTAGCGTCTTTGGGCTTGACAGGATTTACGTCTTCCCCGGACTTGGGGAAGAAAGATGTTGAATCCATATTTTGGGAGGAAAGTATGTTTTCCGACATCTCCAAGTCCGATAAACCAAGGTAGGTGGTTCTTCTTCCTCCTCTCGACCGCCTTGATTGGGAAAAGACTCTTTTCTAACAATGGAACCCTCTGGATGAGGATCCCGGGGCTCCTCCTCAATATTTTCCTTGGGGCTTTTTTTAATCTGTGACTGGCTCTTTTCAGGCCTTGAGAAGAATGGCTTCTTTGGTAAGTCTCTTTTTTGCGGATTTTTTCCCCTTTTGTCGGGGAACAAATTGTAATAGCGGTATCCTCTCCTACCAAAGGATGAGTCGATCTCCCCTCACCCCCAGACCAGGGGCACATCGGTGGCACATCAATTTGAGGACCAACTGATGGAAGGATTCGATCCACGGGCATTCCTAATGTTCTACTGGCATCAAGAAGATGATAACGATGTAGAATTGCATCGATTAAGCATTTCCTAATGCTTGGACATTTCTCGTCTAGACCGCCCAGGGTGTCTAAACTTTGTTTGTACTCCCCACCTGTCATTTTGGTTGGTTTCCCACCTACAAGACAGAAATTGATATGAGAACTCGCTTTGCATCCCGATTAATCGAAGTTTCATACTTACTAAATTGGAGCCAGCAACGAGCGCATCCCAGCTGTTGTGGAACTAAAAATCGGTCATGTCTAATATCCCTTAGTTTAATGGGTATATCCTCGATAACCTTTCTATGACGAACAACCTCGAAGAAGAGAAAAGAAGGGGTGTAATCATCACTATGTTTGAAATTGAAGAAATAGACTATATCTTTGAATGTTGGGGGTTGACGTAGGTATTGCATATGCAGAACATAAAGTGACAAAAAAGTAGCATACCTATTTGGGTGGAGCTGCATTTGTGATAACTTCATTCATCTCAGTAAATCAATAACGAAGGGGTGGAATGATGGAATGATTCCCACAATGCACATTTAGCGAGTCAACGCCATGAAGCCTCTTGGTGGGTTAAGAGGACGTTCGTCTGCTTGGGGAATCTGGATGTTACCCCAAGGAATGTTGTGTTTGATGCTTAGTTTTCTCAACTGCCTCTCGGTCATTGTACAAGGCCAAGAATCTTCAGGTGTCATTAAGAATACGACACCGGGAAGTGTGTCTGGTGCTTTCCGTATGACCATCATTTCATGTGTATCCCCTGTCGATGGAGGATTTTCTTCATGAGTCTGGGGTTCAATATCAAGACTAGGATCAAGGTTAGTTTTCGATTCTGTGGCGGAGTCGTTATCTGGATCTAGATGAACGGGAAGGACTTTGCCTTTGCCTGCTTCTAGACCCTAGGTCTTATATTTTCGCATCATTTTGATGTTATTCATAAAAGACTACCGGTTAGAATCCCCCAGTGTATTTATTAGTGCATGTGTGTGCAACATGGATGATATCATAAAAGACGATAAATATATAAGTGAGCTTGAGTCCATAATACGCAGTCCATACTTGAGTTCTGAGCCAAGAAACAAAGGATCTACCCTGACTATCCAAAATCTACAAGAAAGGCTGGTTGTTTGATAAGGGGTAATTGTTTCTGAGTGTCGGGTAAATAAATCTTGGTTCAGTTCGACCAATTCGATTATGAAGGTCTAAGATCAATACACCCATTCATGATCGTCTTACAGGTTCTGTTCAATTGATCGAACTTATCGTTCAAATCCACTCGAATAGTTGTCCAATTCGGTTTGTACTTTTTAAGATCGATCAGAAACTTCCCCGATCCGTAGCTTGGGAAATCTCAGATCGTTAATTGCTGCTCGCCGAACCCACAAAAGTCATTTTTTCCATACCATGCTCCCATTAACCTAAGAATTTGGACATCCCAATCATGTGTATGATGGATCGATTGCCTTGATTCACCGACCCCAAGGACATCGATCATGGGATCAGCTGTGCTATTTTCTGCCTGTCAGCATCATGGGCCCACACCGTCATCTGTTCGCATGCATCTTATCACATCCTTTCTTCCTTCCATGTATCCTCAAGATTAGCAGCGCCTTGAGACTTGGGATTTCTCGAAGGAAGAGATACCTATTCATCTTCTTGTCCAACCACGAAGACCAATCCTCTTTCTCTTTCGCTCACCGCCACTATTTTGCAAGCTCCACTCACAATCGTTGTCACTCTGTTCAGTCGCGACGTTGATGAACTTGGTGTCGGCGGTTCCGACCGCGAATTGTATCAATTGCAGATTAGAAAAGGGGAAGAAAGAAAAAAGAGCGGATTTATATGCAAGATCGTGTGAGATTATGTCTTAAGAACAAGGAAAAAGAGATATCAATCCTTACCTGCGGATTAATTGAAAAAGATGTTGTCGATTTGGGCAAGAGAGAGTTTGTGGTTTCTTTGAAAAAAATGGGGTCGGACAACAGTAAAAAGTAAAATAAGGAAGGTAGGTTGGCTTTTTATAGTAATACAGCGTGACTCTTCGTGTTCCTTTGATATGACCCTTGATTGTGACTATTGGACTGACTTACCGATCCAAACTATTCATCAAGCTGAACGCTTCCCGATCCAGGATGGATCGATCCCTAGATACAAAATATTGTTATCCTTAAGTTCGACGATTACCTATTATGCAATTGATGACTTATGATTCTAGATATCTTACCACAGATTTCCAAGCTGAGTGGCATGCGGTCTTTCGATCTCCTAATGGCATCAATATATCGCTAATAGAGAAAATAATGCTAGAAAAAAATGTCCTAAGAAACAAAGAATTCAAAGCACGCCCCGTTCTTTAAACGACATGCTCTGGGGGGTAAGTGTTGACTAGCCTTTTTGGCGAGGCCGTTAAGGCTGCACAAGATTCATGAGTACCGACAAAGCTCTGGAAAGTAGCATTGTCTTGATCCGCAGGAGGGATCAGTCAAAGGGTTATTCGACCCGAACCATTGTCATTTAAACTCTATTTTAGATGACGTTCTTCGCCCGGTTAAAACCTCATCCAGATTGATCGAGACACAAGCTGACCCAAACTGATAGCTTCATCATATGGCAGTTATTTCAGAATTAGGAAATACGGGTCGAATGATACTTGGTTCAATAATATTGAGCCTAGGTCGTGCCTCATATCTCACCGAAGATTCGTTCTTACTTCTATTAGAACGCTTAAAGCCATGCAAGAACGCCGGATTAGATGCTACTTGTCATTAGGTGACTAGGTCATACAATATCACAAAAAAAGAATGAATTAACAACTTTTTCTGTGATGATGGGATGTGCAACACGTGTCTCAGCCAATTCGAACACTTTATCATCTATAAATAGCCCTCCAAAGCATCAAGAAAGGGACTTTTAGATGAATCTTTTGCATCTTAATATTGTTGCATAGTTGTAATTAAGATTACTCAATTGTACTCCAAGTATTCAAATAATCAAGAGATTATAAAGTGACCATAGGCTTGTTAATGTCGGACCACTATAAATTTGTATGTGACTGCATTATTCCTCTTTTGCATTTATTTGTCTTCGCTTTTTTACTCTCTACAGTTCAATTTCTTTGGTGTTGTCCCGCTTTTTGGTGTGAACACCCGGTATCCTGCAAAAAAGACAAAGATATTAAATACATCAGATCTCGATGAAACATATCACAGCGGAATGGATAAAATATAATAATCAAATATAGCCTTACCGAAATGATAACGTTGTCTAATAAGTATCCAATTTCTACCAAATATCTGCCACAAACCTGACTTACGAGAACGTTATGAGGAAGGGTCAAAACATAAATTTCTGGTGACTGGACAAATTATACATTCTGAAATTACCCTACATGTACTATTCAGTTATGTTTTCTTAATTATTAGGCTATTTGGGTTAACAACACTCAAGGCTCTATACTCACGTCGTACCCATCTATTGCTCGGTAAATTAAATCTAATATAGCATATATGTAGCTTAACCCATTATCCCAAGGTACTCCCCATAGTACCCTCCACGTATAGTCTCTGCCATCATGCCACGGAAGCATATGAAAATTTCATCCTATGCCGAACTGTGTACGGAAATATATATTGTTATGTCATGTAATCACACAAACCTACCATCGCTATGCAACATAAGCATACAGATCGTCGTATCTGAACTCCTCGGTCGAATCAAGTCTCAACATAGAGTAATGCCCTATTGTCTACAATACACCACCCAATGCATATATCTGGACCCTCACACGAACGTATTGTCTATTGTAACCCAAGTCTCGTAATAGGGCTGCATCCATTGCACGAAACTCGGTCTGGTGCTTTCAAATCAGTAAAGGTCCGCCTCATTAGGCCTACAATACAGATATCCAAGTATAGCCTCTATTTTCACGGTGGCTATGGCCCTACCTTGGCCCCTTCCTCTGTTGTATATAAAGTTGTTGTATACACAATTATATGATTTTTGTTTGATGATAATAACCAAATATATATATATATATATATATATATATATATATATATCTCATTATAAATGTGTTTGTAACTGTACTGTTCTATATATACATCACAAACAGGAATATGATATTTACATTTAAATAAAATACAACTATACAGACATTCAGATATTTGCACAGTATTTTATTTGAATAAAATATTTCATTTCAATATCGAACAATACAAATTTTATACTCCACTATTTGTACATCTCTGAAACACAATACAATCAATTTCAACTGATTTCATTTTATATACTTCAGTTCCTGACTACAACACTCTGTCTATACATATACACATACATTTTCACTTTCATATACAGACACGTTTACTAACATTGCTTCATTCACTATCTTCTGTCATCACAGCTTACTGTTAGTCCAGTCATCTTCTGCTTACCTGTCACATGAAACACACACAGTACACTACAATAGAAATAAAACTATATACGCACGAATATAAATTTTAATTTTGAAAATTTATTTGCCTCAGATTTCTGGTGCGTTTCTCGTCATTTTCATGACCTGATCCGATTTATCTGTATCTAGACAACTTGTGATATTCACAGTGATACACTGTAAATAACACAAGGCAGTCAGTGTATATACAAAACATTTCAGTGCAGGGACAAGAATATTTTCTGAATAGCTGCATATACACACATGTATATGCATACACGTGTGCACTGCCTCACCAATCCAGTGTGCAACAAAGGAGTAGCCATGTGGATGATCTCGACTCAGTGCAACAATAATCAATGTGGTCGAGCACAAGTAAACATGGCATAGTCAAGCCAAAAGTGCAAACAAACATACACAGCCCAAATAAAATGGTCAAGCATCAATGAACACAAGTTTCTAATACAGAATCATAGTCATTTCTCTCAAGTACACAACAGTCATCAACATGCAAAAGGCAGTGGAACAAATGGTGCAAACTCAAAAGTGCTGTACATGATGGCAAAACTAAGGGGAACATGTACATTTGCATGTTTGTAAACATGCCAAGTAGTTCAAACAATTGATCAAAGAAAGTGGTACAACAATTTAAAGCGATGGTGCATGGGTAAAACATGTCAATGTACATAACAGTATGGAACTCATGCAAACACACAAGTTCACATAGCGACTATAATGCGACAGGTTCGAGTAAATGGTTCAACAAGTATACAGCAAGGCACAAATGCAAATAGTGCAGTAGTGAAGTACAAATCAATAGCAGCAAGTTCATGGTGTATACATGCATCAAGATTCAGAACTGCAGCATGCACATTACAAGTATATGGTGCACAATAACATAGCATGAAACAACATTCAGATCAATCAAGAAAGACAGTGATGTACATATACAAGCAGGAAAGTGTGCATGTGAGCAGCGGCCAAAAGAAGGGAGAATATTCAGTTTCATTCTTTTAAAAATGGTGCAGGGAAATATGTACAAGTGGGCAAGAGAACAAGTATTTGCAACTGCAAGGAATTTGGGCATGTACATACTTACTTCAGGCAGAATGCATAACCAGGTTGCCATCACTCAAATAAGAATAAGCCACTCATGAAATATACAAGTCTTTCTAGTTTTCAGAATTATCTTTAGCAGATCAGTTTTTGGAAATCAATTTTCACAGCTGGATCGAAAGATGTTTTTGGCAAGAACTTTATTGTTATCCAGAAATCAATACCAGCAGTTTTGGCAAGTATGAAACCACAACCATAGATATTTCCAAATTTAATTCAATCAAAATCAAGTCACAAATTCAATCACACAATGGTTTTCATAAAGGGCCAACAAATATATATCTTTCCATTTTTATAGTATGGTGTTAAGCAAGAAAAACATTTAGGGAAAAACATATTTGGCAAGTTTTCTCCATCATGCAAGTTTCTTTTGGCAAATGATTTCTTCTCCAAAAATATTTGAAATCATTCAAGGCTATTGTATTTTAGACAAGGCTACCAGGAATCACAACAACAATTGGATCATTTCAAAACCAAGGCAAAATTCACAACAATCAATCATTTTGGGAAAGGTATTAAACTCGGCATATACCAAAATTTATTCAAGAAGCAAAATCATGAGCAGGTTAATCAGTTTATTCAAAGCTGTTGAATCAAAAAGGGAAAGCCAAGCAATTAGATAAAGTTCATTTTTGAAATTAGAGAATAATTATAGTGGTTGAAACCATAATTAATCAGCCATTATATCATTGGCATAATTGTCGAAAACACAAGGCAAAAACGCAAGAGCAGAAATCAAAATTATTCAAATTACTCACAATTTTTCAATCAGAAAAATACCCCAAATTAGTGAAGCAAGGAGCTTCATCAGTTGACCGACGTCATCAAGTTGAAGCCATCAGAGAATCATGACATCAATCCATCAAGCAATCGAATGTATTTGTGTAACACCCCGTAATTTTAAAACATTAAAATAAACAAATTTATGAACACTTAATTTTTAGAAGAAAAATTTAGAAAAATGGGTAGCGCCATTGCGTTCGTCTCGGAATTCTGCTTGGGATAGAGTCCGAGTTTGCGTAAATCGGACACCGTATGAAAAAATTATGAGGCTCGGAAGATTTAAAAGAAAAGATGAATTAAAATAAATAATTAAATTTAATAATTCGAAATTCAAAACCCAGAAAAAGAGAGAGCGGGAAAAGTCCCACCCAGAGGTGTCGACTTCTATGGGGGGGTGTTGACACCGATGCCAACACCCCTAGGGGGTGTCAACCCCTTTTCAGATCCGGACGGAATTTCTGGACAGCTTCCAGATGACGTGTTTTTCGGTTTTGTATAGTTCTGATGGCTCCTAATCTAATCTAAAGGTCCTAGTTCACCCTATACACCTATAAATAAGCACATAAACCTAACCCTAATTTCATTACACTAATTCATGGCGCCTCCATGCTGCTCTAGTCTAAATTAGCCTATCCTTTCTTCTCCAACCAAAATCAAAGTAGAAATTTAGAGAAAGTTCTTCTTCAAGAATCAAATTAGAAGATTATTCAAGGTCAGAATTGCTACAACAATAAGAATCATGTCGCTGTGAGTTTATGTCACTTTCACATATAATTAAATAAAAAAGTAACTGTGATAGGATTGTAAATTGAATCTAATGTATATGCCTGTAACCAAAATGAATCATATCAAGTTATATCCAGTTTTGTAATTTGTTTTCTTTTAAATTCATACTCAATTGCTATTATCATATGCCTCTCTGATCTATTTTGTCGTTATTCATTTCGCACGCCTATTTATGTGTTTATGCCAATTTTGATATTGATTTCATCCTCCTCTTCTTTTCCTTTTTTTATGAGATTAGGCTAACTTCGAGCCTAACATACT
This sequence comes from Allium sativum, assembly GCA_030737875.1. Classification (NCBI taxonomy): domain Eukaryota; kingdom Viridiplantae; phylum Streptophyta; class Magnoliopsida; order Asparagales; family Amaryllidaceae; genus Allium; species Allium sativum. Next base: position 991,221,648 of record CM060910.1, on the reverse strand, counting down.
GCGTTGAGATTTGCGTAAGAATAGCGTTGGAATGATTGGGAAAAGTTGGGAATATGTAATAAAATGAGATTTGGCATAAATTGTTGATGACTATGGATTGGGCATAATTGAATATAACTTGTGTACATGTGATTTGGCACAAATAGATTTGGGTATAATTGAATATAACTTGTATACATGAGGTTTGGCATAAATGGTTAAAAACCATGAAAATTGGTTAGGCTATAATTTGGTATAACTTGTATATATGTGATTATAGGCATAGTTTGGATTAAAATTATGAACATAATTTAGATTGGAAATTATGGGTAATTGGAATATATTATAATCCAAGATTTGAAATTGGGACTAGAATCAAGAAAGTGAAAATGAACGCCTAAGACACGAGGTTAGATTCGGATTACGGTAGAAGTCTGACAGCATATCCAGCAAACGAAATTTGGTAATCTAGTGTGAGAGGTCAAAGGCAGAAATTAAATGCGTAATAATGCAAAGACATGAGGTTAGATTCGGTTTGTAGTATAAGCCTACCCGTAACCGCCCGGCAAATCCAGCAACCGCAAAATGGTAATCTAATGTGGGAGGTCTTGCAAGATTACGGTTATAATGAATTAATGAACACTTAACCAAGATAAGACACATGATTAGACATGGGATAATAAAGGGTTAAGTGGGTAACATGGGTGGGTTAAGTGGGTAACATGGGTAGCATGTGAAACATAATAAAAGCACTTAACCAAGATGAGACATGTGATTAGACATGGGGATAAAGAGGGTTAAGTGGGAATTCCTAGTGAGGACCAAGCTTTGGAGGGAAGATTATGTCCAGTGGGTGGACCCTTTCCCATTTTAGTATCTATATGAGCTCGAACTAGGTCGAGGACAGGGACATGCTTACTGGGGTTGATTGTAAGAGGTCAATAAAGAATTAGGGATGGAGGTGCAAGTCCAACGGAGTCATCTGCGTGCATAGGCCTGGGTTGGTAGGTAAGAGGATGTTGCATCCTGTAGGTATAAGCTATGCATTTCAACAGTATTGGGGTTGCCACCTTAGGGAGTGATACACCCTATTATGGGACAAACATATGTATCTATGAGGTTACGGAGCCGATCGAATGGGGAGGGTAGTGGGTACAACTAGTGGTGGTAAGAGCAAGTGGGCATCTACGAGAGTGGCTAGGAGTACGCGAAGCTACCATTATTATGATTAGTAGAGAGGGATCATCTTTTAGTATGTAACTAGTATGTGGTACGGTGCAGAGCATATCTTATAGTGGTTAGGAGCGCATCTGATGTTCTATCTTACTAATCTTGTTTACCTTGTCATATCTGCTTATGTTGCAGTCATATCTTATATCCAGTTTATGTTCTTATCTTTTTACTTTACTGATGATATTGTTAAGGTCACTAGACTCGCCAGACTTATGTCTCACCTTTTTTGTTTCGCGTCTTTTTTTTCTTTTCCCCCTAGGTCCTCTGGGTGGGATTAGTGAAGCTTGACTTGGATTCCTTTCTTCTTGAAGTGCTTGGAAGTGTTGAAAGTAATGCTCAGCTTTATCTCTTTTCCATTATGGCTATTTGGAGTGGGATTATGGTTTTACTTTTATGTACTCTGATAATAATTTTGTACAAGATGGATATTTGTGTACTTGGCTTTAGTATATGGTTTTGATGTTGTAAACAGACATGTTTTGCTTTTCCGCTGCAACGAATAAATTTTGAATTTTCTTAAGTACCATTTTTTATATTCGTCTTGTGATATTCTGTTCTATACTCTTATAATACTCCATGAAAGTTAATGCATTCCCTTAGTGAGTGATATTAATGGATGTGGGGTGGTACACGTGGTATTAGAGCTGAAGGTTACCAGAATAGATAAAAAAAATTGAAAACTGTTTTCAAAAGAATTTTTAGAAAGATGTATTTTCAAAAACATGTTTTAAAGAGGGTATTTTCATAAGAAAATTTTATTATGAAAAACATAATCCCCAAAAAGCCATATATTTGTCTTTCGATTCTCTGTTTTGAATATCTTCCTTTTCCTTTCAGCATGTATGGGGAACCCATTATACCTGAGGGCGTACAGTTACCAAGCTAGTTTAGAAGGTATCTAGAGGCTAGGGCTACTGCCGTAGGCCCAGCAGACGTTCCTCCTCCCCCAGCTGCAGCCGCTCCTCCTCCTCCTCGTGTAGATGCTTTTTCTAAGATATGCAAAGACTTCCTGCGATGGGCAGAAAACTGTTTAATGGAACTGAGACATTTGTTGAGGCTCGGAACTGGCTCAAGGAAGTGGAGGACTTGTTTGGTATCTTTGAGATAGATGATGGAAGGAAGATTCAGCTAGCTGCTTGATTGATGAAGGATGAAGCTTCATTTTGGTGGGAAGTAACTAATGGAGGACATGCAGTGGAGATGTGGATGGATTTTAGACAAAGGTTTGAGTTGAAATTTCTTTCACAAGCAGAGGAGAGTTTATACATGGAGAGGTTCTTGGCTTTGAAACAAGGGAGTTTGTCTGTGAAGGAGTACGTTAACAAGTTTAACCAGTTAGCAAGATTTGGTATGGAATTAGTTAATACACCACACAAGTAGGCCTTGAGATTTTCCAAGGTCTGAATGAACCATTACACGGGTTGGTTATGTCCCATATTTCTATTGGGGCTACTTTCCAGAATCTTGTTGATATGGCACTGATACATGAAGAGGAAAGGTGCTAATGTAAACAAGGCACAGGATAAGAAAGGGGATCCAAAGAAGGCACAACAACAACAAAAGAAGGGTGAAATAAGGATAAAAAGGGTCCAGAGAAAAGGAAGTGTCACAATTGTGGGATACCTGGCCATTTAAAGAAGGAATGTAGGAAGAAAAAGAAGACGGGTTGCTTCCAATATGGTGAGGCAGGACATATGATTAAAGACTGCCCAAGGAGGCAAAGACAAGGGCAAGGACAGAGGACAGAATCTACATCTGGAGGGCAGGTTCATGCTCTCATGGCACCTAGACAAGAGAGAGGTAGAAACATTTCCGTTGAAAGTTTTATTTTCCTTTTCGATCATCCTGTACGTACTTTATTTGATTCTGGCGCTTCGCATTCGTTTATATCTGCTTCTGTTGTTGAGTCTTTGAACCTAGATACTAGTATAGTAGCGGATCCCGGTTTTGTCTCAAATCCTGTTGGGGGTACGACTCATCTTTCTATGTTATGTCGGGATTTGAGAATATATGTGTACCGCATTGAGTTTGAATGCAATGCTTATGTGCTTGGCTTCACGGGCTATAGGTTGATTTTAGGAACGTATTGGCTAGCTAGGTATGGTGCCATTCTCGACTATAAAAAAAGGGTAGTTAGACTATTGACTAGTTTGGGTAATACTCTCGATATCTCATGTGATCCTAAAGGTTCTGTTATGCTTAGCTACCTAGAACCTCTTGACACATCTATTGATGATTTGCAATCTGTTCGAGTAGTCCATGAGTATGCAGATGTCTTTGAGGAGGTTAGGGGCTTACCTCCAAAACGTGAGATAGATTATCGTATATACTTGGTGGACAATGCAAAGCGAGTTGCATTACCTGTGCGCCATATGGCTCCAAGAGAAAGGAGGGTGCTTAGTAAACAAGTGAAAGAGTTACTTGAGAAAGGGTTCATAAGAAGTAGTATCTCGGAGTGGGGTGCTCCAGTCGTTTTTGCTACGAAAGCTGATGGTTCGCTTAGACTGTGCATGGACTATAGGGAGTTGAATAAGCTCACGAAGAAGAACAGACACCCATTACCGAGGATAAATGAATTGTTCGATCAGTTGGTTGGTGCTTCGGTTTTCTCGCAGTTGGACTTAGCTATAGGATTTCATCATTTGAGGGTAGCTGAGGACAGTATAGATAAGACTGCTTTTAGGACTCCCGACGGGTTCTTCGAGTGGCTCGTCATGCCTTTTGGTTTGACGAATGCACCCGCATATTTCGTAGACTTGATGAATAGGGTGTTTAGGGAGTTTCTAAACAAGTTCGAGGTAGTCTTTATGGATGATATCTTGATATTCTCTAGAAGCGAGGAAGAACATGCCCTACATCTTAGGGAAGTCTTAGAGACCCTTCGAGCACATCAACTCAAAGTTAAGTTCTCTAAATGTCATTTTTGGAGGAAAGAAGTGAGGTTCTTAGGGCACGTGATCTCTAAGGAAGGGATAGCAGTGGATCCCGCGAAGGTGGTAGCAAACCAAGATTGGAAGGTTCCTAAAAACACAATGGAAGTAAGAAGTTTTCTAGGGTTGGCGGGCTATTACAAAAATTCATCAAGGACTTCGCAAAGATATCAGCCCCACTTACACGGTTGACGAAAAAGATTTTGACCTTTTCTTGGGATGTTGACTATGATGACGATTTCCAACGTTTAAAGAGGGCGTTGACGACAACTCAAGTTTTAGTTTAGCCGGATGGGAGTAAACCGTTCACAGTGTATACCGATGCTTGCGGGACAGGGCTTGGCACAGTTTTGATGCAAGAGGGAAGGGTGATATGCTATGGTGGAAGGCAGCTAAAGGTCCATGAGAAGAATTACCCTACCCACGACTTAGAGTTAGCTGCCATAGTTTTTGCGCTTAAGTCTTGGCGTCACTATTTGCTTGGAGAGAGGTTTGAGTTGTATACAGACCATAAGTCACTAAAATACTTGTTCTCTCAAAAAGATCTAAACTTAAGGCAACAGAGGTGGATGGATTACTTAACATTCTACGATTTTGAGATTGCATATACCCCTTGCAAGGGTGACATTGTAGCTGATGCCTTGAGTAGAAAGAAGTTGACTTTGAGTTCTTTGTTTGTCGAGCGACAGAGTTTAGAGTATATCTCTACCTTTGACTTTAGACCCTCTATCGATTATGTACCCGGTTTATTGGCATCATTAGAGGTACGACCTACGCTTTTGGGACAGATAGGTGCGACATAGCAAGTTGACCCACAGTTGATAGAGATAGTAGACAAGCCCATAAGTGGGGAGTCTTCGAGCCATCTTAGTAGGTATACTATAGATGACAAAGGTTGGTTGCGTAGAGATGGGAGACTTTGCGTATCACGATACGAGGGTTTGAGGAGGACGATCCTTAAAGAAGCACATCGTTCTAAGATGGCCGTACATCCCGGTAGTGACAAGATGTATAGGGATATGAAGCGAGTTTTCTTTTGGGACGGAATGAAGAAGGATGTGGCTGAGTTAGTTTCTAAATGCTTAGTGTGCCAGCAAGTCAAGGCTGAGCAAAAGAAGCCTGGTGATTTGCTTCACCCTTTAATGTTTCCACAGTGGAAATGGGAAAGTGTTTCCATGGATTTTGTCAACGGGTTGCCGAGGTCAAGGAAGGGTAATACGGGGATTCAGGTAGTAGTAGATAGATTTACCAAGAGCTCCCATTTCATTCCCGTTAAGAGTAAAAGAACAGCGACATGGTTAGCATCTGTTTATCTCCGAGAGATAGTTCGTCTACACGGCATACCTTCTAGTATCGTAAGCGATCGAGATCCCAATTTCACTAGTGAGTTTTGGAAGAGCTTGCAAGAGGCGGTAGGAATGCAATTGTGTTTGAGCACCGCTTATCACCCTCAGGCGGACGGCTAAACAGAAAGAGTGAATCAGATTCTAGAAGATCTTTTGTGATTATGCATCTTGGACTTTGGAGGGACATGGGAGCAACATCTTCTATTAGTAGTGTTCTCCTACAACAACAACTATCAGACTAATATTGGCATGGCACCTTTTGAATCTCTATATGGACGACCTTGCCGATCACCGGCCGACTTGTTGGTGGGAGTCTACGGATAAGATTTTACTTGGGCTCGATATGGTTAGAGATACTTCGGGGAAGATAGATTTGATTTGAAGACGTATGAAGACGGCACAGGACCGGCACAAGTCATATGCTGATAAGAGAAGGACCGATCTTGAGTTCAATGTTGGAGATATGGTCTTTAATAAAGTATCTCCGTTGAGGAATGTAGTTCGTTTTGGGTCTGTAGGGAAATTGGCACCAAGGTTCGTAGGGCCATTCCCATTACAGAGCGAATTGGACAGATGGCCTATAGAGTGAAGTTGCCCGAGAAGCTTAGTGGTGTTCATGACGTATTTCACATGTCGCATTTGAGGAAGTGTTTACACGATACCGTGGAAGTAGTAGAGCCGAGCATGCTTAGATAAGCGGAAGTGGAGCGAGATGTCACGGTTAGATGAGTTCCTACATGCATCCTTGGATTGGAGGTCAAGAAATTATGCAACCGAGAGGTCAAGTTGGTTAAAGTCCAATGGGAAGATGATCAAGGAGACGCGACTTGGGAGACTGAAGACAAGATACGCGCGTCGTACCCTTTCCTTTTTGAGGGTATGTTCTTAACTTCTCCTTTTTCTACCTCTTTGTTTATACTTGTTCTATCATTTAGTGTATCCTCTCAATTATATCTTCAACCTTTAGGTAGAAGATTCTATGGTTGTAAACATGTGTTTGAGACATGTTATGTTTGGTGGATGCAAGTGGATGTAAGTGTTTGCTAGTGGTCGCTCGTGGATGCATTTACACACACATTAGGCACTAGATCGGCTCAATCACTTTCATATTGCATATGAATAAGTGTGCATATTTAAATTAATGGATGTATATTAAATGTGTTATCATATGGATGATGCATTTGAATGAATGGTTGTGCACTCATATAGAAATGATATGTATCAATAGGATTCTTTGGCATACATAATGGACACATGGCACTACCATGATTGCATTAAGGAGGTCGACTGGATCAGTAGACCACCTGATTTTGCATTAAGGTAAGGACGTATACACACACTATGCATATGTTCATGAAAAGCATTAGAAATCTTTTAAAGACAATGGATGTCTGCAATTGATGGTTGAGTAGATGGATGTTGGATGGTAGGATATACATTCTTCTTAACTTGGAGATTTCAGGGACGAAATCCTTCAAGTAGGGGAGAATGTAACACCCCATAATTTCAAAACATTAAAATCAACAAATTTAAGAACACTTAATTTTTAGAAGAAGAATTAAGTAAAGTGGGTTACGCCATTGCGTTCATCTCGGAATTCTGCTTGGGATAGAGTCTGAGTTTGCGTAAATCGGACACCATATGAAAAAATTATGAGGCTCGGAAGATTTAAAAGATAACCAGAATTAAAATAAATAATTAAATTAAATAATTCGAAATTCAAAACCCAGAAAAAGAGAGAGCGGGAAAAATCCCGCCCAGGGGTGTCAACCCACATGGGGGGTGTCGACCCCTTTTCAGATCCGGATGGAAATTTCTGGATAGCTTCCAAATGACGTTTTTTTTCTATTTTGTATGGTTCTGATGGCTCCTAATAAAATCTAAAGGTCCTAGCTCACCCTACACACCTATAAATAAGCACCTAAACCTAACCCTGATTTCATTACACTAATTCATGGCGCCTCCATGCTGCTTTAATCTAAATTAACCTAGCCTTTCTCCTCCAACCAAAATCAAAGTAGAGATTTAGAGAAATTTCTTCTTCAACAATCAAATTAGAAGATTATTCAAGATCAAAATTGCTACAACAACAATTAATTCTCCCTTCTAAGAATCCTGTCACCGTAAGTTTATGTCACTTTCACATATAATTAAATGAAAAAGTAACTGTGATAGGATTGTAAATTGAATCTAATGTATATGCCTATAACTAAGATGAATCATATCAAGTTATGTCCAGTTTTGTAATTTATTATCTTTTAAATTCATACTCAATTGCTATTATCATAAGCCTGTCTGATTTATTTTTTCGTTATTCATTTCACATGCCTTTTTATGTGTTTATGCCAATTTTGATGTTGATTCCCCCCTCCTCTTTTCCTTTTTTTTAATGAGATTAGGCTAGCTTCGAGCCTAACATATTGCGTTGAGATTTGCGTACGAACAATGTTGGAATGATTGGGAAAAGTTAGGAATATGTGATAAAATGAGATTTGGCATAAATTGTTGATGACTATGGATTGGGCATAATTGAATATAACTTGAGATTTAAAACAAATTGATTTGGGCATAATTGAGAATAACTTGTATGCATGAGGTTTGACATAAATTGTTAATAACCATGAAAATTGGTTTGGGTATAGTTTGGTATAACTTATATATATGGGATTATAGGAATAATTTGGATTAAAATTATGAACATAATTTAGACTGGAAATTATGGGTAATTGGAATATATTATAATCCAAGATTTGAAATTGGGACTTGAATCAAGAAAGTGAAAATGAACACCTAAGACACGAGGTTAGATTCAGATTGCGGTAGAAGTCTGCCCAGAACCGCCTGGCATATCTAGAAACCGCAATTTGGTAATCTAATGTGAGAGATCAAAGGCAGAAATTAGATGCATAATAATGCAAAGACACGAGGTTAGATTCGGTTTGCGGTATAAGCCTGCCCGGAATCGCCCGACAAATCCAGCAACTGCAAAACGGTAATCTAATGTGGGAGGTCTTGCAAGATTACGGTTATAATGAATTAATGAACACTTAACCAAGATAAGACATGTGATTAGACATGGGGATAATAAAGGGTTAAGTGGTTAACATGGGTAGCATGTGAAACATACTAAAAGCACTTAACCAAGATGAGACATGCGATTAGACATGGGGATAAAGAGGGGTTAAGTGGGAATTCCTAGTGGGGACCAAGCTTAGTAGGGAAGCTTGTGTCAAGTGGGTGGACCCTTTTCAACCAGTAACCCATTTTAGTATCTACATGAGCTCGAACTAGGTCGAGGATAGGGAAACGCTTACTGGGGTTGATTGTAAGAGGTCAATAAAGAGTTAGCGATGACAGTGCAAGTCCAATGAGTCATGTGCATGCATGGGTCTGGGCTAGTAGGTAAGACGTTGTTGCATCGTGTAGGTATAAGCTGTGCATTTCAGTAGTATCGGGGTTGCCACCTTAGGGAGTGATGCACCCTATTGTGAAACCAGCATAGGTATCTACGAGGTTAGGGAGCCGATCAAATGGGGAGTGTAGTGGGTACAACTAGTGGTGGTAGGAGCAAGTGGGCTCCTAGGAGAGTAGCTAGGAATACACGAAGCTACCATTATTATGATTAGTAAAGAGGGATCATCTTTTAGTATGTAACTAGTATGTGCTACGGTGCGAAGCATATCTTATAGTGGTTAGGAGCACATCCGATGTTCTATCTTACTTACCTTGTTTACCTTGTCATATCTGCTTATGTTGCAGTCATATCTTATATCCAGTTTATGTTCTTATCATGTTACTTTACTGATTATATTGTTAAAGTCACTAGACTCGCCAGACTTATGTCTGACCATTTTTTGTTTTTCCTCTTTTCTTTCTTCCCCTCCCCCTCCCCCGGTCCTTATGGTGGGATTAGTGAAGCTTGACTTGGATTCCTTTCTTCTCGAAATGCTTGGAAGTGTTGAAAGTAATGCTCAGCTTTATCTCTTTTTTATTATGTTTATTTGCAGTGGGATTATGGTTTTACTTTTATGTACTCTGATAATAATTTTATACAAGATGGATATTTGTGTACTTGGCTTTAGTATATGGTTTTGATGTTGTAACCAGACATGTTTTGCTTTTCCGCTGCAATGAATAAATTTTGAATTTTTTTAACTACCATTTTATATATTTGTCTTCTGATATTCTATTCTGTACTCTTATAATAATCCATGAAAGTTAATGCATTCCCTTAGTGAGTGACATTAATGGACGTGGGGTGTTACAATTTGGGAAGATTGGAAAACCCTAATTCATGAAGTTCGACAGCCATGTTTTTCCAGAGCAAAAGAGAGATCGGGCTGAAGTTTTTAAGTGAGGTCAACATAAAAGGCACAAGGGGGCAGCCATGTTTTCCATTTGAAAAGGGGATGACATTTTTAATTTAACTCCTAGGGTTTTCTATTTTATTTTTTTATTTTCTTTTGTATTTTCTATTTTGTTTTGCAAATCGTCTGAACAGTTTCTAGAGTATGTAAAATTGTAGGGGAATCCAGTTAGGGTGTTAACTGGCAGTTTACTAGAGTCTGTAAAACTAGGGGAAATCTGATCTAGGGGTTTAGATCAGCCTAGGGTTAGAATAGGAGCAGGGATTGCGAGTTTACATGGTCTTGTAAGCGGGATCTGTTCTATCACCTAGTAGAAACCTTAGGAATGCAACAATAGGCATGGTTTTGCCAAAGCCGGGTATCTCTGTGTGTTATTTCCTTTCTGCGTTTTTAATTCTGCTGCATTCTGTGTTATAATTATTCTTTAATATCCCGTTAGATTTTAACTCAGCGAAAAACTTCAACAAACCCTATTCACCCCCCTTTAGGGTTAATTTAGATCCAATGAGTGGTATCAGAGCCGGTATAAGGTGACAGCATGATAGGGCGTTCTCGCTCTATGATTAAGTGGCAAAGTATGACTCTTGCCCCTACATGCCCCCAATCGGTTGTCCAATGTCAAGAGGCTGGACGTAAAATCAGTTTTTGAGATATGCTTGTTGGCCACCGGGGTGTGATTAAAATCCTCGTTAAAGGAGACTACAAGTGGTATCAGAGCAGGTTATTTCATTAACTCTAGAGTAATGGGCCATCCTAGTTGTCAGTCCTCTGAGAGTCAGTCCATTCGTATTCCATCTATTTTTAATCATACTGATTTTTTAAATTGGAAATTAGAAATGGAGTTATATTTAAAATCTATTGATATTAAATGTTGGGATATTGCTATTAATGGATTTGATATGGTTAGTAGAAATGATATTGGGTTTAATTCTCGTGTATCATACTTTATATTCTTATATTGATGATGTCCAATATAGCCTCATCTCCCAATGTTTGACCGCGCAGGAAATCTGGACAACTCTCAAAACGCTATATGGAAAAGAAGACAACTGCTCAAAACCCTAGAATGTCAACTCAGTTTCAGATTTGAGCTTAACAGGTTGTACAGATGGAAATTCAGATATAGACTCAACAAGAGATCTTTCTTACAAAGATTTAGCTCATCGTTTAAATGGTTTAACCGAATCTGTTGAGAAGCTAAAATCTAAAAATAAAATTCTGAAATCTGAAAAACTTGTGTTGAATTGCAAAAATAATCTTTTGGAATCCAAGCTTAAGAACATTAAGAAGTTTTCAAATTCTAATTACAAAAATTGTTTAAATTTGAAAATTAATCTTGTTCATCAAAATAAAAATATTAAAAAACTTGAGAATGAAATTCTATTTTTAAAGGAGAACAAGGTAAAGCTTGAAAGCACAAATAATTGTTTGTAAAAAGAATTTGAAATTTTAAGATGACTGAATATTCCAAATATATTTTTGCTGAAAAACAAAACTTGTCGAAAACTAAGTCTATTCTGAATGAGTTAGAAATTGAGATTGAAAAACTCAAGAAATTTGGATTTGAAAGTCAAGAACTTTTTGAATTTGAAATTGCTGAGTCCCAAACAAAAATTAAATTTCTTAATGATGAAAATTTGGATTTGAAATCTGATTTTGAAAGGTGCAAAATCACTAAAAATCATTGTTCAGATTTACTGAAAGAAAACGCTGATCTTAAAACTGAAAATCAACAACATGGAAAAAATTTGAGCAAATTTTCTGATGGAGAAAAATCTTTAAATATGTTGTTGAAAAACCAATTTTCTTCTGAAAATAAACATGGTCTTGGTTTTGGGAAAAATGATGTCTTTGGAAACCGAAATTCAAATGATTTGAAAAATCCTTCAAACTGCATTGAAAAGAATCGATTTGATAATTTGAACTTTGATAAATTCAAAGGATTTTTAAATCATAAACATGATGTGAATTTGTTTTGTAATAATCCATCTAAACAATCCTGGATCCCAAAAAGAAATAAAACAAACTTCGTTAAATTCAAACAGAATTAGGTTCCAAAGGGTACAAAGGTAAATTCGGATGTATTGTTATACAAACAGGTTTGGGTACCAAAAGATGTGAACAAAACTATGAGTGGTTTTACAAACTTTGTTAGACCATTCGATTCTACAAACTGCTAGGTACCAGTGGAGGCTGGGGAACTGCTTTGCGAAAGAGAAACTGAATTCAAACTACTTCATATCATTGGATCATCCACAGCTCCTTAGCCAAATCTATTGAGTTAGAGATTCATTTGCTTACATCGATTTCAGGTATAATCTCTAAAAACTCATCTTTGTAAATATTCTCAGTCTTTATTTTCTTGGTTTATTTCTCCTTCTACCCCTTCTATTTATTTTCATTATCTCTTCTGTTTTGATTTGCCACTGCCGATTTTTTTTTTCTTCTGCTTCTTAACTTCCAATTGCAAAATTCATGATTTTCTGGAAATCTTCTTCATTTGAATAAAACACTGGTGTTTTAATCATTTCCATATCCTGAATTTAAATTTGTAAATATCTGCAATTGTTTTGAAGTTTATTTTCTGATTCTGGATTCATAACAGTGTTGATGTATTCTTGTCATATCATGAACACTGTTAATTTGAATTCTAAACTTTTGAAGATCTGAAAATTTAATGGAATTTCACACACCACAGCTGTTTTGAGTTTTTACCAATTCATTTTAGAAAAGCATGAAATAATATACTCATTACAAAACACCAATATTTATCAGTTGTGATAATTTCATTATTTTTTCAGATTGGCTTGGATATTTTGAATTATCCTGAATCAGTGATACATCATTAAATTCATCTTTATTCATGATCATAATGGTTGAATTTTTTTTGTTTGAAATCATTTGAATTCTTGATATTTTGAATATCACACACCTCTTAAATTGGAAATTATCAATTTTGTGTGACTAATTCATTATATCTCAGAACTTGACATTGATTCAAGTGATTTCAAATAAATTATTGTTTAATTTTCTAGATCATGAATATCTCTCAGCTCTGATGTAAATGACCTGAAATTACTTTTGTGCTTGTCGGAAATTCTTGTGAAAAATTCTTTGAAAATTCGGTCTTAAATCTCTTTGTTATTTCACGGTTATTTGATTTAAATATTTGTTTGTTTAAAATCATTTGAAGTTATTGATTATTGAATCTCACACATATCTTGAATTTGAAATTAATAATCTGGTGTGATCGATTCATTGAATCTTGAGTTTTTCATATTTCTCAAATGATTTCAAATAAACAATATTTTTGATCTTGAACCTTGAATCATCTTTTATGACCATCGGGAATATCTATGAAACATCCTCTTGACAAGTTCTGCTTTGAAACTAATTCTTGTGCTGCTTCGATATTGTTTTGAACATATTTTGGAAATTGCTTGTTTATGATCTGTTTGCTGCTCTGATACTGTTTTTCAAATATCTGCTTGTTCTTGTCTGCAGTTCTAATAAATGTGCCAAATTTGTTAATCTTGTCTGGTTGGGCTTTGTGATTAAAATTTGTTAATAAGGACGCTAATTGGTATCAGATGTGCTGAATTTTTTTTGTATATATTTTAATCCCTCTTGTCCTATATAGCTCTTCATATTCCTCTTGTAATTGATTTTCAATTTTAAGATTATTTATTGATTATTCATTCAGAAATTGTAATCAATATCCAAATTGAACTATATTTATAATTCATCAAAATTATTATTAGATTTTGAAATTGTGGTGAATTGTGACTGCAGTATATTTCACAACAAGAGGATATTTTATTTAGATTCTCATGATAGTGGAATTATTATAATAATATCTTTGAATTGGCAATTATTTCACAACCATCTTCTTTATCTACCATTATTCTGCCATCCATCATGTTTTTTATATTAATGTGGAGAGTTTAATATTTTTTAAAAATCATCTTGAATAAACTGTGAAAATATTTGAGATGGAATTGTGGTTATATTGTTATTCAGAATTGGTGATAATTGAAAATTATCAATGATTCCGGTACAGTCGAGCATTTCATATTATAATTAATTTAGAAATCTATTTCACAGTCCATTTCTGTACCTACCACATTTCTATCTTTTATATTGGCTTTATATACCGAGGATTTTTTCTTTTGAAGCTGAAAACTATAAAAAATAATAATATACATATGTGTATCTCAAATCTCATTTAAAAATCCAAGCTCTGGTCATGCATGGTTGTGAGATCACTTATAATTTAAGCTGCGACTGACCTCATTTAAAAATCAAAGCTCGGGTCATGCGTGGTCAGTGTGCTCTTAAATAAAAATAAAAGAAAAGGAAATAATATGCTATAAATTGAAATTAAACTGAAATTCTCCTTTGTGTATAAAAACCATCCTATCAATCCATTTTCTAATTTTTGAAATATGTTAACATTTTATGACATGTTATGATTTGTTGATTGATAGCTATTGGGATTTAAGATTATTCGATTTTGTCACTTAAATCGGATTTATAATTATTGTCCAAATTCGTCACTGCTTTTTGCATCATTTATATAAAAATTCTTTGGAAAATAATTGAAATTCATTTTTTTAACTCTCTCCATTTATATAAATTTCATCGTAAATCCGTTACTCTACAATGTGAAATATGCCACTAGTTCTCAGAATATTATGGTTTTTGTTTGACTGATTGAGATTTATGATCACCGTTCTTCCTCTTAAGCTGAGATTATATTTGTTAGTCTTTTTTCATCTATATTTTGAATTATGTATCCTTTGGATGATAACAAAAAGGGGAGAATGGGTTGAGATTTTGAATTATGAGTGAATATTTTATAAATATTTTAATTTTGAAAATTCCAATTCATTTTTACATTCTTTTCACTCATGCATAGTTATAGGGGGAGTTTTCTGTTGTAGGGGGCATTAAAATAGGGGAAGTTCAGTTCTTCACTGTCAAACACATTTATTGGATTCAAAATCTTAATATTTGTTTGTCATCATCAAAAGGGGGAGATTGTTGTAAATAAAGTTGTTGTATACACAATTATATGATTTTGGTTTGACGATAACAACCAAATATATATTATTATAAATGTGTTGGTAACTATACTGTTCTAAATATACATCACAGACATGATTATAATATTTATATTTAAATAAAATACAACTTTACAGACATTCAGAAATTCATATAGTATTTTGTTTGAATAGAATATTTTATTTCAATATCAACCAGTACAAATTTTATACTCCACAATTTTTACATTTCTGAAAAACAATACAATCAATTTCAAATGATTTCATTTTATACACTTCAGTTCCTGACTACAACACTCTATCTATACATAAACACATACATTTTCACTTTCATATACAGACATTGTAACAACCCGAATTTTTATAACATGTTAATACAAGAATCAAGGCTGGATTAAATTTTAAAATAAGAATCAAGGGAAATGGGTTGCTCCATTGCGTTCGTCTCAAAATTTTACATGAAATAGAGTCCGAGTTTTCGAAAATCGGAGTCCGTATGACCAAGATATGGCCAAAACAACATTCACCAGACTTTCTGGCAGACTGGACCCAGGTCGACTGTAGTGTCGACTGCATAGTCGACCTGCCCCCCCCCCCCCCGGTCGACTGTAGTGTCGACCTCCCCCCTGTACAGGTCGACCTAGTCGGCCTGGTGTGGTCCAGAACCCATTTTTGAGGCCCGGGACGAGTTTTGATGGTCCGGATGGATTTTAGGGTTAATCCGATGGCTGAAATGAATTGCTACACCTAGACCTAGCCTAACTCACACAAATTAATATGACACCAAAATGCTGCTAAAATCCCTCTTGAGCCATGGTCGCCGCCTCCAAATTATAGCTTAAGCGTCCAAACTTGATTCAAAACAAAGATCAGTGCTTCTACAACAAATTCAAGAGAATAGATCAATGACGCTGCAACGTTCTACGACAATTTCAGTTCTTAATTTGCTAGCCATGCTCTGTAAGTTCTAGTTGCTTTCCGATTTAAATATTTAATTATAATGTGGCCATGAATTAAAGTGGAATTGGATTAAGTATGTTTATCGATCCAGATCTATTCTTGTTTCTTCTTGGATCTTGGAAACTTTTCTATTTTCACTCTCATGTCTAGTTCATGATCTATTAAGCCTATTGTAATCTTAATATGCCTGTGATGATGTTTTCTCTCCGATCTTATTTTGGTGCAAAATTCTACCTTTCCCCTATTTGTTTTCTTTTGATGAACCTTGGTCAATTTCAGACCTAGGCCTAAACTGCGATTTGCGTGCGATTGAATATGGGGGAAATATTGGGATATTGCCTTGTTGGATATATGTGTTTGGTAGAATCGAAGGCATAATATGAAAACTGGATACTTGGGTATTATTGCCATTAACACGAAATTTGAATTTTGGTATTATCATTATAATTAAAGTTTTGCTAGCTTGGGTAAATTGGGGTAAACATGGAATACATGTAGTTGGTACGAAACTTGACCTATGTAAAATATGGCAAGAATATTGATACATATATTTGGCTAAAAATTGATCTATGTGAATTGGGCATAGCTTTGTAAACATGTAAACTATGAATCTTGATATATGTATAAAAAGGCATGAAACTTGGTATATATGTAAATTGTCTAAGATTAGGCATATATAAATTTGGCATACATGTAAACAGGCATGAATTGAACATATGTAAATTTGGTATGAATTGGGCATATGTAAAACTGATATGTAATCTAAAACTTGGGCATATGTTAATTATGTGAGATTTGTAGTTGAAACACATATGATAATTTATGTCTTGAAAAAGGGCTAATATGAACACGCCTAAGTGGGTTTTGGGGTAGTTGGCATGTAATAGCCTTAAAGGAGGGATAAATATAAATTGAGATAAGCTGCCTTTAATGGCATAAGATAAATTGTGATAAAATTGGTATGATTTTGCATACCATTAGTTGATGAACATAATTGAGTCAATTATGGACATCGTTAAATTAGGAATTAATTAATAATTTGAATAGGGAAATTATTAAGACTGGGGTAAAGGATTATAAGTGATAATCAATGCTTAGGACACGAGGTTGGACTCATTTGTGATGTAAAACTGCCCGGACCCGCCCGACGAATCCAGTAGTCACAAATGGTAGACCAATGTGAGAGGTCCTAGGCCTAAATTAAAAGCGTAACAGTTGTAAAGACACGAGGTTAGACTCTTTTATGGTGTAAGACTGCCCGGACCCGCCCGACAAATCCAGCTGCCATAAATGTCAGTCTAATGTGAGAGGTCTTTATAGGGTTACGGCCTTAATGAATTAAGAAATACTTAACCAGATAAACATGTGGTGGGACATGGGGGTTAAGTGGGTGACATGTGGGTGGCATGTGGGTGACAGGTGGAAATACGAATAGTAATACTTAACCAACATAACATGGTAATTAGACCAGTGGGTGGGGTTAAGTAAACTAAGGATACTTAACCAATATAGTATGAATGGGTGGGTTAAGTAATATGTCCAGACTAATGACACTTAACTGTTATGACATGAATGGTTGAGTTAAGTAAATCTTAATTAATGCCTAAGTGGGAATGATAACTTATGGAATAAAGTAAGTTAGGCGGAACAATAGATAAGATGAGATAACTTATGTAATAAGGAAAGATGTGCTTCATTGTAGATTAAGCAATATGTAAAGACAAGAATGAATTTACAAGTGAAGGCGACATAAGTTATATTATAAAAAGGAACAAAACATTGGTTAGGTTGGATAATCCTCTGAGTATCAATCTGATGTTGATTCCGGTCTTCGGGGTTGGTATTTAGGGAATTATTCTCTCTCTCTCCAGTGTGTTTGTAAGTTAAGGGGTACTTGGTTGTAAAGATTGAATAAGAACATGTTATTGTACCATAACAAGGGTTAATGTATGAATCATAGGAATAACATGTTGTGGGCTTATTAATGGACTTAGTATAGTTCAAGTTAAGAATTGGATTAATAAGCAAGTTGAAGGTTGGTGTAAATGGAAATAACCAAGTTAAATGATAAGACTGACGATGTAGCACAAGCGCATAGTTAATGGATAGACATAGGGTCTAATGGCAGATAAAGCCAAGGCGCTTGGTTAAACCCAGACGTTGGGGGTAATATGAATGACATGTAAATATAACCTATAAGCACTTAACCAAGATAAAGCATGTATTAAGACATGAGGATGATGTAGGGGTTAAGTGGGGGATATGGGTAACATGTAAGACATAACTGGTGTATACTTAACCAAAATTTAAGCATGTAAGTGGACATGAATAAGAAGGGGTTAGGTAAGAATTACTAGAGGGGACCAAGCATAGGAGGGAAGCTTGCGTCGGGGGACCCCTTTACAGACCAGTAGCCCATTACGTATCTTTGTGAGCTCGACCCATGTCGAGGACAGGACACGCATACTGGGTTTGATTGTAAGAGGTCAAAACGGGTTAGCGGTGGCAACGCAAGTCCAGCGGGTTTCGTATGCGTGTGTGGACCCGGGCTGGTAGGTAAGACGTTGTTGCATCGTGTAGGTATAAGTCGTGCATCCTCAAGTTGTATCGGGTTGCCACTTTGGGGAGTGATACACCCCACTGTGGGGCCAGCACGGGTATCTACGAGTTAGGGAGCCGATTGAATGGGGTAGGGTAGTGGGTACACCTAGTGGAGATAGGAGCAGACAACACCTATGTAGTCAGCTAGGGGTACACGAAGCTACCACTATTATTAATAATTATTAAGGGGGTACACCTAGTGGAGATAGGGGCAGACGGCACATATGTAGTCAGCTAGGGGTACATAAGACTAATATTATGATTTATAAGTAGTGGGTGGGATCACCTTATTATATAACACGGGCTACTAGTTGGGACACTAGTAGGGGGTAAGGATCCCTGTTACAGGGGACACTAGTTGGAGTACTAGTAGGAATACGAAACATTCCATGTAAGACACTTGTAAAGATGCTAGTTAGGTGGTGCAGAGCAAGTAGATCTCATAGAAATATTTTAATGGCGAAGCAGATGAATCGTGATATGCTTGACAGGGATCTTACGAAATTATACTTAGTTTATCTCGAATGGGAACCTTGCGATGTTACTTGACAAAAATCACATCATGTTTTCCTTAGTTATCTTGCCTGTTGCTTATCTTGTCATCATGCTTATGTTTACTTTCAGTTTACTCATGCCATATTATCTTTACCTATTTTTGTGCTGAAAGTCACTACGACTTACTCAGTCTTTATGATTGACCCGTTTTGTTTCGCCTCTTTCTCTTCCGTTCCCCCCTAGGTTCGCAGGGTGGGAATACAGCTTAGCTCAGACCTTATCAAGCTCCAAGGCTCTTTCATGCAAGGGTTGGATTTTTCTTGGCTATGGCTTGCTTTGCTTTATTGGGGAATACTATAACTAATTTTTATGCTTCTTTGTTTTGAGCAAGACAGATATTTTAACTATGTAATTGGGTATTGGAAGTTGATGGGCTTTTCTTGTAAACACTTATATTTAATAAATGATTTGAAATACTTCCACTTTACTTTCCGCTGTTTTATATATGTCTGTCTTGTAATATTTTTGTTCCAGTGCCCATAATGCTCCATTGAAGTTAAGGCATTCCCTTTGTGAGTGACCTTAACGGATGTGGGGTGTTACATTTGGTATCAGAGCAGAAGGTTACCAGACTGGCCAAAAGTTTTCAAAAACCTTCAGAACTAGTTTTAAAAACGTTTACAAAGAAGCAAATTTTCAAGAAAACTTTGTTTTGATTAAAAGGCATATTCCCCAAAGCCATATGCACTATCTTTTGATTCTCTCTTGAAATCTCTTCTTTCTCTTTTCACCATAGTTTCGTAGGCATCCGACATATGTCGGAGGGCAAAGAAGTGCCCAACCTCCATCTGTAGCCGCAGTAGTTCCATCTGCGTCTAATCTTATTTCAAGTTGTGTAGAGTTGCCGTGCGTTGGAGGTAGCTTCGAAGGACTTGTCAACAAACTATACAAGAACAAGAGACTAGTTGTTATGGCTTAATCCACGAAGGAGGAAAAAGGTGAAAGGAAAGAGGCCAAAGTGAAAGAATAGTAGAACCCATGACAAAAGAGAGTATCTTTAGTATGGTAAAAAGGGACATGTAGTTAAGTATAGGACAAGGACCAGGGCAAAAAGGCAAGATCGTCGAGAGGGCAATTGTATACCTAAGAGAGGCGGTAACGTTCTGTTAAAAGTTTAGCTTTCTTTTCTATCTCCCACTAAAACTTTGTTTTTTACATCGCATCCTTTTAATTCTGCTTCGGTAGTTGAGTCTCTGCACCTTAGTACTAGCGTAGTAAAGGACCCCATTTTGTCTCAAATCCTGTTGGGGAATCGGCTCATTTATTTATGACTTGTTAGGATTTGAGAATGTCTATCCTAAGTGTTGAGTTTAGAAGAAATGCTCATGTTTTTGTGAGCTATGGGTTGATTCTAGGGATAAAGTGGTTATCCGATAAGGGTGCCATTCTCAGTTTCGAAAGGAGGGTAGTTAGACTTTTGACTTGCCTCGGTAATACCCTCGAAGTCGCGTGTAACCTTTAGGGTTCTATTAGGATTAGTTACCTAGAATCTCTTGATACATTAGTTGATCTGCTCGAGTAGTGTTCGCCACTAAGGCGAATGAGTCATTTCGCTTATGCATGAGTTGTAGAGAGTCACCTAAGTAAGTACATTGGACAACATGGTTGACATTTGTTTATTTTCAAGAGTTAATTCATCTATGTGGAATACTTTCTAGTAAGTGAACGAGATCTAAGATTTACTAGTGAATTTTGGAGAGCTTGTGTGAAACCATGAGTACGCTGTTATGTGTAAGCCGAGTATACTAAAAGGAGGATGAGTGAAAGTGGAACGAGAGGCAATAGTGAAATGAGTTCCAACTCATATTTTGGAAACAAGAATTAAGAAGCTACGAAATTGTGAAGTTAAAGATGGTCAAAGCACAATGGAGTTAAGCTCAGGGGAATGTGGCTTAGAAGATTGAAGACTATATTCGTGCATCACATCTCTTTTTAAGAGTATATCCTTGATTCCTTTTTCCTATAGAGCTTACTTGCATGCTATCTTTTGTGTATATCCTCTCGGTCCTATTCTCAATCCAATTTCTGTTGCAAACCCCATAGGGAGTATGACTCATCTGTTAGTTTTACATGTTGGGGCTTGAGAGTGTCCGTTGTGTTGATTAAACCTTTTGGGTTTTATAAGGATATGGGTTGGTTTTAGGAAGGGATTTCTTGTGACCTAAAAGGAGTCCATCATGCTTAGTTTCCTAGAATCACATATATATTGGTTGGGTTGAGAATTTCTTTGGGTGTCAGTCTGATGTTGATTTCGGTCTTCGGGGCTGGTGCTTAGGGAATTCTTCTCCTAATCAGTATATATGTGACGTAGATTTCCATCTTTGATGGGCGCAGAATTTTTACTTGCTTCTATCATTCGACTATATCTTTAGGTAGGAACAATTGGGTGTAAACATGTATTTGAGACATGTTATGATTGATGGTTGCAAGTGGTTGCTAGTGGTTGCTCGTGGATGCATATACACGCACATTAGGCACTAGATCGGCTCAGTCACCTTTCATATTGCATATGCATGAGTGTTTACACTTGTTTATGTATGAAATTGAACGTGTTTTCATACGGATGTTGCATATGGATGGATGTTTGTGCACACATATAGTGTTTATGTGACTAGGACTATTTGCATACATGTTGGACTCATGACACTAAACATATTTTTGCATTAAGAGGATCAATCAGGCCTGATCATTTACATTAGATAAGGAACATATACACACACTTCTCGCATATGTTCATATAGCATTAGAAATTTCTTAAGGACAATGAATGCCCGTGATTGATGATTGGGTAGATGGATGATTGGATGGTAGGACACATTCATCTTAACTTGAAGATTTCGGGGACGAAATCCTTTAAGGAGGGGAGAATGTAACAACCCGAATTTTTAAAACATGTTAATACAAGAATCAAGGCAGAATTAAATTTTAAAATAATAATCAAGGGAAATGGGTTGCGCCATTGCGTTCGTCTCAAAATTTTACATGAAATAAAGTCCGAGTTTTCGAAAATCGGAGTCCGTATGACCAAGATATGGCCAAAACAAGATTCAGCAGACTTTCTGGCAGACTGGACCCAGGTCGACTGTAGTGTCGACTGCATAGTCGACCTGCCCCCCCTCCCCAGATCGACTGTAGTGTCGACCTCCCCCCTATACAGGTCGACCTGGTCGGCCTGGTGTGGTCCAGAATCCATTTTTGAGGCCCGGGACGAGTTTTGATGGTCCGGATGGATTTTAGGGTTAATCCGATGGCTGAAATGAATTGCTACACCTATAATATAACACCTAGACCTAGCCTAACTCACACAAATTCATATGACACCAAAATGCTGCTAAAATCCCTCTTGAGCCATGGCCGCCGCCTCCAAATTAAAGCTTAAGCGTCCAAACTTGATTCAAAACAAAGATCAATGCTTCTACAACAAATTCAAGAGAATAGATCAATGACGCTGCAACGTTCTACGACAATTTCAGTTTTTAATTTGCTAGCCATGCTCTGTAAGTTCTAGTTGCTTTCCGATTTAAATATTTAATTATAATGTGGCCATGAATTAAAGTGGAATTGGATTAAGTATGTTTATCGATCCAGATCTATTCTTGTTTCTTCTTGGATCTTGGAAACTTTTCTACTTTCACTCTCATGTCTAGTTCGTGATCTATTAAGCCTGTTGTAATCTTAATATGCCTGTGATGATGTTTTCTCTCCGATCTTATTTTGGTGCAAAATTCTACCTTTCCCCTATTTGTTTTCTTTTGATGAACCTTGGTCAATTTCAGACCTAGGCCTAAACTGCGATTTGCGTGCGATTGAATACGGGTGAAATATTTGGATATTGCCTTGTTGGATATATGTGTTTGGTAGAATCGAAGGCATAATATGAAAACTGGATACTTGGGTATTATTGCCATTAACACGAAATTTGAAATTGGTTATTATCATTATAATTAAAGTTTTGCTAGCTTGGGTAAATTGGGGTAAACATGGAATACATGTAGTTGGTATGAAACTTGACCTATGTAAAATATGGCAAGAATATTGATACATATATTTGGCTAAAAATTGATCTATGTGAATTGGGCATAGCTTTGTAAACATGTAAACTATGAATCTTGATATAAGTATAAAAAGGCATGAAACTTGGTATATATGTAAATTGTCTAAGATTAGGCATATATAAATTTGGCATACATGTAAACAGGCATGAATTGAACATATGTAAATTTGGTATGAATTGGGCATATGTAAAACTGATATGTAATCTAGAACTTGGGCATATGTTAATTATGTGAGATTTGTAGTTGAAACACATATGATAATTTATGTCTTGAAAAAGGGCTAATATGAACACGCCTAAGTGGGTTTTGGGGTAGTTGGCATGTAATAGCCTTAAAGGAGGGATAAATATAAATTGAGATAAGCTGCCTTTAATGGCATAAGATAAATTGTGATAAAATTGGTATGATTTTGCATACCATTAGTTGATGAACATAATTGAGTCAATTATGGACATCGTTAAATTAGGAATTAATTAATAATTTGAATAGGGAAATTATTAAGACTGGGGTAGAGGATTATAAGTGATAATCAATGCTTAGGACACGAGGTTGGACTCATTTGTGATGTAAAACTGCCCGGACCCGCCCGGCGAATCCAGTAGTCACAAATGGTAGCCCAATGTGAGAGGTCCTAGGCCCAAATTAAAAGCGTAACAGTTGTAAAGACACGAGGTTAGACTCTTTTATGGTGTAAGACTGCCTGGACCCGCCCGGCAAATCCAGCTGCCATAAATGTCAGCCTAATGTGAGAGGTCTTTATAGGGTTACGACCTTAATGAATTAAGAAATACTTAACCAGATAAACATGTGGTGGGACATGGAAGTTAAGTGGGTGACATGTGGGTGGCATGTGGGTGACAGGTGGAAATACGAATAGTAATACTTAACCAACATAACATGGTAATTAGACCAGTGGGTGGGGTTAAGTAAACTAAGGATACTTAACCAATATATTATGAATGGGTAGGTAAAGTAATATGACCAGACTAATGACACTTAACTGTTATGACATGAATGGTTGAGTTAAGTAAATCTTAATTAATGCCTAAGTGGGAATGATAACTTATGGAATAAAGTAAGTTAGACGGAACAATAGATAAGATGAGATAACTTATGTAATAAGAAAAGATGAGCTTCATTGTAGATTAAGCAATATGTAAAGACAAGAATGAATTTACAAGTGAAGGCGACATAAGTTATATTATAAAAAAGAACAAAACATTGGTTAGGTTGGATAATCCTCTGAGTATCAATCTGATGTTGATTCCGGTCTTCGGGGGTGGTATTTAGGGAATTATTCTCTCTCTCTCCAGTGTGTTTGTAAGTTAAGGTGTACTTGGTTGTAAAGATTGAATAAGAACATGTTATTGTACCATAACAAGGGTTAATGTATGAATCATAGGAATAACATGTTGTGGGCTTATTAATGGACTTAGTATAGTTCAAGTTAAGAATTGAATTAATAAGCAAGTTGAAGGTTGGTATAAATGGAAATAACCAAGTTAAATGATAAGACTGACGATGTATCACAAGCGCATAGTTAATGGATATACATAAGGTCTAATGGCAGATAAAGACAAGGCGCTTGGTTAAACCCAGACGTTGGGGGTAATATGAATGACATGTAAATATAACCTATAAGCACTTAACCAAGATAAAGCATGTATTAAGACATGAGGATGATGTAGGGGTTAAGTGGGGGATATGGGTAACATGTAAGACATAACTGGTGTATACTTAACCAAAATTTAAGCATGTAAGTGGACATGAATAAGAAGGGGTTAAGTAAGAATTACTAGAGGGGACCAAGCATAGGAGGGAAGCTTGCGTCGAGGACCCCTTTTCAGACCAGTAGCCCATTACGTATCTTTGTGAGCTCGACCCATGTCGAGGACGAGACACGCATACTGGGTTTGATTGTAAGAGGTCAAAACGGGTTGGCGGTGGCAACACAAGTCCAACGGGTTTCATATGCGTGTGTGGACCCGGGCTGGTAGGTAAGACGTTGTTGCATCGTGTAGGTTTAAGCCGTGCATCCTCAAGTTGTATCGGGTTGCCACTTTGGGGTGTGATACACCCCACTGTGGGGCCAACACGGGTATCTACGAATTAGGGAGCCGATCGAATGGGGGCAGGGTAGTGGGTACACCTAGTGGAGATAGGAGCAGACGACACCTATGTAGTCAGCTAGGGGTACACGAAGCTACCACTATTATTAATAATTATTAAGGGGGTACACCTAGTGGAGATAGGGGCAGACGACACCTATGTAGTCAGCTAGGGGTACATAAGACTAATATTATGATTTCTAAGTAGTGGGTGGGATCACCTTATTATATAACACGGGCTACTAGTTGGGACACTAGTAGGGGGTAAGGATCCCTGTTACAGGGGACACTAGTTGGAGTACTAGTAGGAATACGAAACATTCCATGTAAGACACTTGTAAAGATGCTAGTTAGGTGGTGCAGAGCAAGTAGATCTCATAGAAATATTTTAATTGCGAAGCAGAGGAATCGTGATATGCTTGATAGGAATCTTACGAAATTATACTTAGTTTATCTCGAATGGGAACCTTGCGATGTTACTTGACAAAAATCACATCATGTTTTCCTTAGTTATCTTGCCTGTTGCTTATCTTGTCATCATGCTTATGTTTACTTTCAGTTTACTCATGCCATATTATCTTTACCTATTTTTGTGCTGAAAGTCACTAGGACTTACTCAGTCTTTATGACTGACCCGTTTTGTTTCTCCTCTTTCTCTTCCGTTCCCCCCCCCCCCCGGTTCGTAGGGTGGGAATACAACTTAACTCGGACCTTATCAAGCTCCGAGGCTCTTTCATGCAAGGCTTGGATTTTTCTTGGCTATGGCTTGCTTTTGCTTTATTGGGGAATACTATAACTTATTTTTATGCTTCTTTGTTTTGAGCAAGACATATATTTTAACTATGTAATTGGGTATTGGAAGTTGATGGGCTTTTCTTGTAAACACTTATATTTAATAAATGATTTGAAATACTTCCACTTTACTTTCCGCTGTTTTATATATGTCTGTCTTGTAATATTTCTGTTCCAGTACCCATAATGCTCCATTGAAGTTAAGGCATTCCCTTTGTGAGTGACCTTAACGGATGTGGGGTGTTACAGACACATTTACTGACACTGCTTCATTCACTTTCTTCTTTCTTCACAGCTTACTGTCAGTCCAGTCATCTTCTGCTTACTTGTCACATGAAACACACACACAGTACACTGCAATAGAAATAAAACTGTATACACGCGAATATAAATTTTAATTTTAAAATTTTATTTGCCTCAAATTTCTGGTGTGTTTCTCATCATTTTTCATGACTTGGTCTGATTTATCTGTGTCTAAACAACTTGTGATATTCACAGTGATACACTGTAAATACCACAAGGCAGTCAGTGTATATACAAAAGATTTTAGTGCAGGGACAAGAATATTTTCTGAATAGCTGCATATACACACGTGTATATGCATACACGTGTGCACTGCCTTGCCAATCCAGTGTGCAACTAAGGAGTAGCCACATGGACCATCTCGACTCAGTGCAACAATAATCAATGTGGTCGAGCACAAGTAAACATGGCATGGGCAAGCCAAAAGTGCAAACAAACATACATAGCCCAAATAAAATGGCTGAGCATCAATGAACAACAAGTTTCTAATACAACAGCATAGTCATTTCTCTCAAGTACACAACAGTCATCAACATGCATGAGGCAGTGGAACAAATGGTGCAAACTCAAAAGTGTTGTACATGATGGAAAAAATAAGGGGAACATGTACATTTTCATGTTTGTAAACATGCCAAGTAGTTCAGACAATTGATCAAAGAAAGTGGTACAACAATTTAAAGCAATGGTGCATGGGTAAAACAGGTCAATGTACACAAAAGTATGGAACTCATGCAAACACACAAGTTCACACAGCAACTACAATGCGACAGGTTCAAGTAAATGGTTCAATAAGTATACAGCAAGGCATAAATGCAAATAGTGCAGCGACGAAGTACAAATCAATAGCAGTAAGTTCATGGTGAATACATGCATCAAGATTCAAAACTGCAGTATGAACATTACAAGTATATGGTGCACAACAACTTAGCATGAAACAACATTCAGATCAATCAAGAAAGACAGTGATGTACATATACAAGCAGGAAAGTGTGCATATGAGCAACAGCCAAAAGAGGGGAGAATATTCAGTTCCATTCTTTTAAAAATGGTGCATGGTAATATGTAAAAGTGAGCAAGAGAACTTGCATTTGCAACTGCAGGGAGTTCGGGCATGTACATACTTACTTCAGGAAAAATGCATAACCAGGTTACCATCACTCAAATAAGAATAAGCCACTCATGAAATAAACAAGTTTTTCTAGTTTTTAGAAGTATCTTTAGCAGATCAGTTTCTGGAAATCAATTTTCACAGCTGGATCGAAAGATATTTTTAGCAAGAACTTTATGGTTGTCCAGAAATCAATACCAGCAGTTTTGGTAAGTATGAAACCACAACCATAGATATTTCCAGATTTAATTCAACTAAAATCAAGTAACAAATTCAATTACATAATGGTTTTTATAAGGGGCCAACAAATATATATATCTTTCCATTTTTACAGTATAGTGTTAAGCAATCAATCATTTTGGGAAAGGTATTAAACTTGGCATATACCAAAATTTATTCAAGAAGCAAAATCACGAGCAAGTTAATCGGTTCATTCGTAGCTGTGGAATCAAAAAGGGAAAACCAAGCAATCAGATCAAATTCATTTTTGAAATCAGAGAATAATTATATAGTTTGAAACCCTACTTAATCACCCATTACATCATTGGCATAATTATCGAAAACATAAGGAAAAAACTCAAGAGCAGAAATCAAAATTATTCAAATTTCTCACAAGTTTTCGATCAGAAGAAATACCCCAAGTAAGTGAAGCAAGGAGCTTCATCAATCGACCGACATCATCAAGTTGAAGCCATCAGAGAATCACGACATCAACCCATCAAGCAATCGAATTGATTTGGGAAGACTGGAAAACCCTAATTCATGAAGTTTGGCTGTCATATTTTTTCTAGAGCAAAAGAGAGATCGGGCTGAAGTTTTGAAGTGAGGTCAACATAAAAAGCACAACGGGCCGACCATGTTTTCCATTTGAAAAAGGGGATGACCTTTTTAATTTAACTCCTTGGGTTTTCAATTTTATTTTTTATTTTCTTTTGTATTTCTATTTTGTTTCGCAAATTGTCTGAACAGTTTCTAGGGTTTGTAAAATTCTAGGGGAATCCATTTAGGGTGTTAACTGGCAGTTTACTAGAGTCTGTATAACTAGAGGAAATCTGATCTAGAGGTTTAGATCAGTCTAGGGTTTTGAGCGTAGGGTTATAATAGGAGCAGGGATTGTGAGTTTACATGGTCTTGTAAGCGGGATCTGTTCTATCACCTAGTAGAAACCTTAGGAATGCAGCAGTAGGCAGGGTTTTGCCGAGGCTGAGTATCTCTGTGTGTTATATCCTTTCTGCATTTTTAATTCTGCTGCATTCTGTGTTCTAATTATTCTTTAATATCCCGTCAAATTTTAACTTAGCGAAAAATTTCAATAAACCCTATTCACCCCCCTCTAGGGTTAATCTGGATCCAACACCCTCAACTAGCGAAAGACTACTTCAGGAGTTTAGTGACATTCCCATATCAAACAATCTAACATCCAATTTGGCGCGTCCCACAACCAACGTCTCAATAGTGAAAGATAGAATGTCTTTAGATTTAGCTCTAGTCTTTTTGCGTCACAATGACTGCTGATGACAGGTATCCGATAATTACTATCATGTATTTAGTCCTGACCCACCTCTCCCAAGGAAAACCACGGAATCACCCAATGACATCAGCCACAACCTTCTGACTGTCAAACTACAAATGCAGTCAAGGTATACTCACCGGGTGGCACCGTACATACCCTACCCCTGTGAGTACGGCCTGAGCATGTAAGCAGAGAGGACCACCGTGGAGTATCCCCCCACACCCCATAGAAGCCACATGATTCCAACCAATCCCACAGAATAATCAGATGGGCATGCTCCTTTCGTGTCTCCAGACACCACGATGATCTATCCCATTGGGTTCTTCTCCTTCAGACGTACGGACTGGTCCAAGCACATCACGCAAATGTGTTATTAGGTCCTATGTCTGATCTTTTAATCATGCACTTGCTTTATCTCATCACGTTGCTAATAAACTTGATTATCCACATATTCACTTTCTGTTCAAGTTACGTCGTTTATTAGCTCACAATTGGTTTCTTACTTTCTTCATTCAGCCCTATGCTACCATAGCGGACTTCCGCTTATTATTTATTACAATTATTAGACTTAATACTTTCAATTATAAGTCTACCAATATTAAGTCTACTTTTACTCTTTCTTATTTAATCATACCCTTGTCTTACATTGTTATCACAACCTGTTGTTGTTTACTTATTAACTTAGTTCTCTTTACTAAGGTTTATTAACAAGTACTTTAAATTATAAACTATATTATAATTTCTTTTATCCCTAAGACAAGCCTACCTATTATAATTCATTCTCATTCGTATAATTAATCATAATAGGTTATATTCTCCGTTCATCACATTTCTTCTTAGATTCTTTAATATGAACCAACTTTTATTGTTGTAATCTTTCTTTAGTTACCGTCATGTACATTCTTATTATTTCAGGAAAATATTTCACATATCTCATTAGTTTGGTTAGTGGAAAGATGTAATGATCTATTTCCATAACGCACATCAATTAAGATCCATAGTTGCAAGCTATTTCTTTTATTTTCGTTGTGGACATACATGTATATTTTATTTGATTAGTGTGCAATACAGTAAAAGAACCTCTGTTCCACACTAATCTCTTTTTCCTTTCTTTTCTTGCAACTATGTTATTAATAATTTCACCATTATGGAAATGTATCCATTTTCCCAGAATTCAACTAACTTAGTCCATTGCTAACTTTTCCCTGTTTTATAGTCTGAGCTAGATGTTAATTCCTGCTTTTCATTTACCCTTTTCAATTACTGTAAATTTTCCATACAAAATTAGGCACACTAATTCTTCTACCATTATTTCCACAATTCAGTGTAATTCCCTTTTTCAACATATCCAATTTATTATTGAATAGCAATCTCAAGAATGTATGCATAATTATTATCAAATTTACCATTTCGGTATTATAGTAATTCTTACCCAAACAGAGAAATAATTGAACAAATTACAACAACAATATTCTCAACTTGTTTTAAATAGGATTTAATGCAATTACAACAAATTCCAATTATTAATCAGGTTAAGAATTACGGGGAATACCAACAATAAATATACCGTTACCAAAAGGTATAATTTTAAATTCACTCACCTAACTGCTTTCCAATCCTTGAATATGATTCAGATTTGCTATTTTGTAGTCTTTCTAACTGAATAAAACATTAAGGTAACCATGGATTTACAAGTCCGATGCTGAAAGAAGGAAGGAAAGAACCATAATTAATTCATATTCATAGGGTTTACCACACGTTGACCAGAAACTTCAACCCTATGTTGTAGATTTACATTCTTTGTCTTTGAATCTTGAATCAGAACTCCTAAAAAACAATATTCTATTTTATGAAAGATTTGAAGAAGAAAGAAAATGGCAGAGCCTTGGTGTCGTCTTAGAAAATATGAGTTGAAAGCTGGGCTCTACGAGTCTAGTTATATGTGTACAAAAGATTTTGGTCTGTTAAATTTAACAATATAAAATCCAAATCATACAAGCCAAGAAACAAACGTCACAAAAATCCAGATCTGGTCCCTAGTGGGTCGACCCGTATATTAACCCTCCCTCATGGTCGACCAGTGTAAAGCCTGGGTTGACCCACAGCCTGAGTCCTAAACGTTATTTTAGCCGATATTAGTTCTTGTTTAACATTATTATT
Source organism: Allium sativum (assembly GCA_030737875.1). Lineage (NCBI taxonomy): Eukaryota > Viridiplantae > Streptophyta > Magnoliopsida > Asparagales > Amaryllidaceae > Allium > Allium sativum. Next base: position 991,190,575 of record CM060910.1, on the reverse strand, counting down.
AACGTTCATTTTATTTCTAAATATCCCTTATGTGAAATGTGAATTATTATTTTCCACTTATAACACATATCTAATTTCAAATTTTGAAATTATGTGTGTATTTATGCATACAATCTTTTAAATCTTTTTTCATTAATAACTGCCTAACTAATTTCATTTATAATAGTATTAATTCACCGTTTCTTCCTTTTAATATATATATATATATATCCAAATTTCAAATGCAACTATCTTCTTGCCTATTTTTCCTTCATTCACATTTATTGCTTTCCGCTCCTGAATTATACTTTAAATTTCAACTTTTGAATTTATGCATATATATTTATGCATAATCTTAGTTTCTTTTCAAAATTCAAACGACGTTTTGCCATCATTTATTTCTTACTCAACTTGATTGATTGCAGGTTACTTTTTGAATTTCTTATTTATGTATATGTATATATATTTACACACACATCCACATATACACACATATACGTATATATATATACACACACACACACACACTTACTATATGCATATATTTTTTATGTGTACATTTATATATAGTTTCTCCAAGAACATGCATTTTTATAGCCTTCCTTTTAAAATTAAATAGATGACACTAACGAAACTCGAACTTGCACCACTCGTATGAGAGAGACATGCAACTGCCAACTCACCTACTTAGCCTTTTGTTCACAAGACTAAAAAAATTGGTATTTATTATTTTCATTAGTGTTCTTCTATATCTTCTTTTTCACATTTGCTTTAATACTTCATCTAAAGATAACTTTTTCATTTTAAATCCATTTTTAGTAAACCATAGGTTTAAATTGATCAGAGAATTACCATGGATGTAATGATGCCAATTCCTTGACCAATTTTTGAAAACTTTCCAAATATTATTTTATTATTTAATTACAAATGTGGTGTGTTATAATAATCTTTTAGGTAAATATTTCATGTCAATTGTATCATTTATACAATTCTTGGATAACATGATGAACATATTTTGTTCATTTCCAATTTTGGATATTTCATGCTCTTTGTCTCTAAGTCCATATTATGACAGCCTAGTTAAGTCAAACCAAATTATACAGCTGAGTATCACATTTACACAATCACATATAACCAAAATAAATAGTATACTAATTTTTTGGCTTTACCTACATATATCAATTCTGGCATTGATGAGTGTATTTATTGGAAGACATTACTTTAGACTTAATATTAATATTATGTTTGGAGGGATATTATAAATGGAAGTGGCAAATCACATTTTCTTCTGTCTATTTGCAGTATACATAAAAAAATTAGAGAGTAAATAAAGTAGTTGATTATATGTCGAACATATAATCAAGAATAAATTAAATTAGTAAATCTCATTTGCAAATGTTTATATATATATATATATATATATATATATATATATATGGAATAGGATCAGGGAGCCTCCCTGAATTTCAGCCCCCCATTTGCACCCCAATTTCAGCCACTCACTTATATTAAAAAAAGTTAATGGAAAGTGAGTGAGAGGTGAGCGAATGAGTGGAAGGAGAGAGGAAATGTGTGGTGGAAAAGTGGTAGGCTAAAGGGTGCTCACCTATTTGGGGTGCCATTGAACGCTTGCATATATGTATGTATGTATGTGTGTGTGTGTATATATATATATATATATTCCATATAAACCAAGCATTTATATTAGAATAAATGAGTGTGAGGTGAGAGAATGAGTGGAGGGAGAGAGAAACGGGATATGTGGTGGAAATTAAGGGACATTTAAGGGTGCCGCACTATTTGGGGTGTCATTGAACGCTCCTCATATACATATATATATATATATATATATATATATATATATATATATATATATATATATATATATATATGACAGTAATGTTAAAAGGACAGGGAAGCTTGTTAATGGCGACAGGCGTTTTGGCCTGATTTCGCTATGCGCGAGTTCTCCCATGTTCCTAGTTACATCTTCTATTTCGATTCAATTTCCTCTTGCCAACCTTCAACAAAAACTTCTTTTGGTTTTCGTTAATAAGCCATCTCAAATCTGGATATATTTTCACGATCCAAATGCCAGATCTAGATTACCCGCTGATGTGGTTTAAGCCATTTCCAAAATTCAGCAAACACATAGAGTTCTTCCTTCAAGTTGCTACCTATACTCCCCCAACCAAAACTGTTTAGGGTTCGATTCATTGAACCTCTAAATCGCATAGACCCGACGATTGTATAAATCCCGTAAAACCTTAGATCTATAATCTACAAACAGCGACAACCCACTGCATCGCCAGATCTGGCCTCCCTGATTCCGATGATGGTCTCAAATTCTGGTCTTGTATATGGAATAATTATATCTGCTTGACTAGCGTGGATCAAGCCATGTGGATCTTGGGTTTCGGCACGGCCGACGTTACTGAATTTTTTTTCAGTTCCAAGTTTCCCTCAACATATACTTCCTGTTTTGCGTTAACGACAACTTCACTAGAGATTTGGGTATGAGATTCATCTGCTAATCCTGGGTCAATGGCGAATGTGGTATAACAGATGCTGGTCTATTCAAACTTCAATGAGATTCATCGCACTGGGTGTTTAACTTCCACGCAATTGGCTTCTGACGATTTGGATCTGGAGTGCACGGTGTGTTTAATCTTAGTTCCGAAAATTCAGGATCAAGTCCCAACCGATCCATCGATTGAATGGATTTGATATGACTACCTTCTCAGATCTTCTTGTGAAGGGTATGAATTGTGTTACTAGATTTAAATACAAAGATTGGAGCTTTTTTTGGTTTACTATTATACTATCGATTTGGATTGCGACAATTTAGAGACCTATTCTCGGTTTTCCTCTTATATTGGTTCACAAGAGAGTTGTTTAAGTAGTTTTTTTTAGATTGTTGATAGTCTCTCATGGTTGATCATTACAGAGAAGTTACACAGATATGGACCTATGGTATTAGTTTAATGTAGGAGGATTTTATGGGATTTGCAATTTTACGTATCATCTTTTCAATCCTTGGAAAAACTGATATACATCTTTCTATGAACTTGAAACTTCAAGAATTTGTAATGGCATATCAACCGAGTATGAACATGGACTGTAATAATTTAATTCATGATGAAGACTCCAGAGAGGAGGATGAATTGAAGGGATTAAAATTGTTGTTATACCACTTAGTGTATTTGGATTTGAGCTTTAGGCCCCGTTCTTTTGCCATAACGGATCAGTTTTGGAACGGAAGCGTCAGACGCGTCAGATGCGTCGAACGCGTCCGTTCCAAAACCGTCCATTATGGACCGTTTCCCCAACAGACCGAAATTGGTCTGTTGGGGACCGACGCGTCGAACGCGTCCAACGCGTCCGACGCGTCGGATTAATTAACTATTTTAAGTTTAATTATTTAATTTAATTACTTATTTTAAGATTTTATAAACTTTAAAAATTGATAACTTTTGCATACGAGATCCGTTTGAGATGCGGTTTTTTGCGTTGCGATCGTATCGAAATGTTCTACGTAATAGAGTTAGTTTGAACTGAATTGGAGCAACTTATATTTTTTCAATTAATTTATTTATTTGTGTAAATTATTGATATATATTATTTATTAAAAACAAGTGATAAATTAATTAACCATTAATTAATTAAATTAAAAAATAAAAATAAAATACTCTGCTAAAATTCTCCGCTTAACGCAAAGAACACATTCTCCGCTAACATTCTCCGCTCAAATTCTCCGTTCAAAATCTCCGCTTCCGCTTGCAAATAACACACCCTTAATGTTTGGAATTTCAATATTGAGAAGATGCTCCATCTCTGACTTCAGTTACTATACGTTACCACATATTACACTTACATTGTATACATCTGCTGTGCGAACTAAGGGGAACGATATTATTTCTTTTTGGAAATTTTGGTTATAATCCAAAAATTATAAGCCATTTTCTTCTTTGAAGACGTGGGGATATTGTTAACTGCCTTCTACTTGATGAACATGGTGTTGTTCGTGAGGAGCAATTTTGGGACGTGAATCATGCAATAGTTGATTGCATATTGTTTGGAAGGAACATGCACAAAGTCGTGCAGCAAGTGGCACAGCCTCCAGATTTGGAGAAATGACCTCATCATGGTCTTACCTAGGATTTAATTTTTTTATGTTATGCATGTATTTTCCTTTATGTATCCGGTTTTTCTTTTTTTAGCATGTATGTTTTTTTTAATCAGCCCTGTACTGATATTTCATAAGTAAATAAAAAGCGTACCAATTTAAAAAAAAAAAAAAGGTATATATGTATGTATGCTTACTCAAAATCATGTTGCAGCCTATGCAAATAAAAAATTGTATGTAAAACATTTCATAGTGGAACAAGCATCTATAAAAGACAAGAATTCAATTTCATTCAGACACGTATGCCATTATGAAAGAAATTAATTTATTTACTGATTCGAATTTACAACAAATATGAACACATGCTAATTTATATACATATATCTATAGGAGATTTTATCATGTAGATATAAGGATCCATGCAGTAACTTTAAAGGCATTTCAATATCCTCATATAAATTTTAGTATACGTTGTACAAAAATTTTATATACAAACAGCCTGTACAGTATTCTCATATACATTTCAGTAAACACTATGCAAGAAATATATATAAATTGCATGTACAGTACTCTCATATACATTTCTGTATATATTATACAGAAATATATATATATACAAATTGCATGTACATGTTCTCATATACATTTCAGTATACATTACAGAAAAATATATGTACAAATTGCATGTACATGTTCTGATATACATTTCGGTCATGTAAACAAAGAAAGTCCCACTTGCCTTTACTTTCATAATTTATTATCGGCTGTATGAATCTTTCTTTCGCCAGGTAAGTAGCTGATGCTCAACCATTGAGCCACGAATCCAACTGGTGTCGTTCCAAGCACAATTAAAATGCATATAGGTTAAGACATACGGCTTCAAAAGCCTAGCAGTATATATAGGTTTAAGCTGGCCTATATGCTATAAGATTCACAAGTATGTAACGCTAATCCATTCATACACAAGGTAAATCAATGAAAAACAACATTAAACATATATGGGGTTATGGCTTTAAAAGACTAGTTTAACTTTCAGCAATCATGACAAGGGATTCAATATCAAACTAGGTTGTATGTTTAAATTATCTACAGTTCCATAACAAGCACATGGCCTCCAACATATATATAAAACTATTATATGCAGTACATACATAAAACTAACAAAACAACTATTTGTTCATGGATATATTCTACATTGTCTACAATAACATATATATATATATATATGCACACACACATATATATATATATACATATGTATATATATACACACATATATACATATGCACACACACACATATATATATATACATATGTATATATATATATACACACATATATACATACATATATATATATATATATATATATATATATATATATATATATATATATATATATGTATATGTATACATATGAGATGTCTTAGTAGCCTATTCATTATGACAACATATATGAAGTGCAGAATTAAAACATTATGAGATGTCTTAGTAGCCTATTCATACAATTTTTTTTTTTTTTTGTGTGTGCGCATCCGCCAGTGCATATAAATACATATAAATGCATTAAAAGGAAAATGCTACTCTATATCAATTTGCAACAATTTTGGGTACTGAGTATCCCCATATAGTATATAAAATTATTTGTATGTTGTTTTTGAATATATATATATTTGATGAAAATATAAGTCCCACATCGGGAAATATTCAACTAAAATCCTGGATATATACTAAGAAGCTACAGTTCACATCAACCAATTGGTTTTGTGAACAAACTATGTAGCTCTCTAAACTATAAAATGCCAACAGTGGTGTCAGAGCCAGGTTAACTAATTCAACTAGTTCAACTAATACGTATGTGTTTAACCGCCATACGTGCGCCACTCCATCTAAAATAGCATGATCACGTAGATGGCTCAAATACGCCACACGTGAAGGGGGAGTGATGAAAATATAAGTCCCACATCGGGAAATATTCAACTAAAATCCTGGATATATACTAAGAAGCTACAGTTCACATCAACCAATTGGTTTTGTGAACAAACTATGTAGCTCTCTAAACTATAAAATGCCAACAATATTATATCATTGCATGCATACATATCGATACATATATATATTTATTTATATATATTAACAGTGCAAATTTATAAAATGAACAGGCAGTCCATGCTCAAAAATAGAGGATGGAATTGCATCACTGGCTAATAATATACTCCATATTACAGCAGTGTGTTCTTGAAATAACCATTAAGTAGTGCACTTCATATAACAATATTTATATAGTGTCTGTGCCAAGCTTAAAACCTATTCAGTATCTAGATACATATATTTTAAACAAACAATATATTGACATCAATAAGTATATGTAAATAGTAAAACCAAGTCACTTGCTATAGTACTGACAAACATATTTGCAATATATATATATATATATATATATATATATATATATATATATATATATATATATATATATATATATATATATATATATATGTGTGTGTGTGTGTGTGTGTTAATATGTGCAGTATGTATCTACATTAGTACCAGCAACACATGTAACATCAAATTAACAACACACATAACATCTCATAGACTCAACCGGTCTTAAGTGTTATTTTCATATATTTAATGATTTTAATTAGTATAGACCAAAGAAGCAACATTTTAAATGGGCCTGAAAAACTGGTATGCTAAAAACAAATATCTCATATGTTCTGAGATGCACATGGCATATGTGTGCAGTATATTGTTGAATACATTAATAATGCTCATTAATGATGGAATTAACACTGTAATATCAATAATAATACATATAACCAGCTTATATTTTGAATATGTTTCATCAATATCAAATCATGCGCACAACTTTTATGCACCGAACTTTGGATTAACAAGACATAGAGCATTGCATGAAACACTAAAAGTGAATGCTAGTTTTTACAAGTAAAGAATTCATACCCATAAAACCCATATTTACTGGCATAATTTAATATCTGTACATCTGAGTGAATTCAACACTTCATGTATGTATGTCACCTGCCTACAATAGTGATTTACATTGTATACTGTGGTTCTATCATAGCAATTTAACAACTTTTTGATTCAGTGTTGTATTCAACTACACCTATCATCACTTTACACATTCAGTGTTGTATTCAACTACACCTATCATCACTTTACACATTAATATCAGTCATATTTAAATGGCAGTAAAACATTCTTACAATAGTGTATATTAGTGTTATATGCCCAGTGTGTGTGTGTGTGTGTGTGTGTGAGTGTGTGTGTGTGTGTATATATATATATATAAGAGTTGACTAAAGCTAACACATGTGCACAACAGAGTATATGTGTAAACTACAGTTTTACTTGCAATGGTCTGTTGGTGTAGCATTGATAGTTAAAGACATGTACTAGTTGAAGAGTTGAAATTCCAATTCATATTCCCAGCAAACACACACACACACTTTTATATATATATATATATATGTATGTATATATATATATATATATGTATGTATATATATATATATATATATGTATATATATATATATGTAACACCCCACCTCCGCTAGGGTCACTCACAAAGGGAATGCACTAGGTTTGGAGGAGTATTATTGGTAAACATGCACAGAAATATTACAAGACAGAACATATATAAAATAGCGGAAGTAAAATCAAACTTTCATAACATGAATAGATAAGGTCTAAAGCCTTTTACATCAGAGTACATCAAAACCTGTCTTGCAATAATAAAGAAGCATAAAGACTTTTTCATAAATTATTCCCCAAGAAAAAAGCAGTAAAGTAGCCATAGCCAAGAAAAATCCAAGCCATTCATGATGACCTTCAAGCAGAAGAAGTCCGAACTAAACAACAGTATTTCCTCCCTGTAACCGGGGGGGGGGGGGGAACGGAAGAAAAGAGGCGAAACAAAACGGGTCAGTCAAAAAGACTGAGTAAGCCCTATCTACTATTAGTATAAAAACTAGTAAAGTTAACTGACATGAGAAACTGAGATGAACATAAGCATGATAACAAGATAGATAAGCTAAATCAAAATAACATGATGAACTACTGAACTCAGATAAACTAGGGTGTCGTGATAAACTACGATGTCAAGATAAAACAAGGTATCACATTGTCAGGTTTCTATCAAGTATAATATCCCAAGATATCTATCGCGTATAACGTTCCATGGCATCTATCCTGTATATCCGCTCTGCACCTACCGTACTAGTACCCCAACTGTATTACGTGTTATCCGTGAATGACCCTTACTCAAAAGTCGTGTAATGATCCATGTCAACCTAATATGCCGCATATATAGGTTACTCAACTCATATGTTTCTTTCCATGTATAAGTTCAGTCCTTTGCCGTAGGCTGTACGGGCTTTCCCATGTAAATGGTTTATCCTTGAAGTTGTTTTGGACTGCAACCCTTGATCTAGTTGTGTTTCCTTACCATGAACTATCGCGCGTCCACTTAGGATTTATGCCACCTAGGACCGCTAGGGATTATGCTACCTAATGAACGTTTCCGTGTCTCGGTTTTGGGTTTTGGCCACCTAGGATCACTAGGGATTACGCCACCCGTCAACCGCGCCCTTGATCCCACGTATGTATCGTGAATCGTTTTCCATGTCTAGATGCACATGTTCCCCAATGTGCCATCCGAGTTCCGTGCCAGGGCAAATCAAGAAATACGGAACTCGGTCGGGAGCTTTAAATCGTCTGCTGATGCAGATATCAAGGTCTGTTTTTGTACCCGTGGCTATGGTCCCACGTGACCCCTCCCTCAACTACTGAAAGGCAATCCAAGAAAAATCATGTATAAGAACCACTCTCCGGCCCCACTATAGCCCACTTTCCTACGGGCCAACCTCACCCATAACTCGATAGCAAGCACATGGTCTGTTGGGGGTTCCCTGCCTTTCCGCACGTACACGATTGACTAAAGCTGGTAGGTAGTCGGCGATGTGCTATCCAGGGCAAAAACCAAGAATCGTCGACTCCACGCTAATCCATCCCAGTCTTTAGGTCGCTCGCATAGCAACCAAGGCATACTCTTGGCTCTTCTACCGCAGACCTTAACCTCTTGTGAGCCCAGGCGGATCATCTGCAACCTCACAGAGGGATACCAAGAGTATCATCACGTCCCCCGAAGCTTCCGCTTCGGCACCCAGTGCGCTGGAGCTTTTATCCAAGTCAGATAACTTGCTCCTCCTCGTATACTAAGCGATGACCCACCGTATCAGGTTACTCATCGCTTTGTGAATTAGTCCTATGTCCTTAGCTAAGAATTATTACTTAGTTACCCTTAACTAAGGTTTACCACTTAGCTTCCTTTCCCGTTATCCTTGATTAACCACGATTTTCTACCTAGTTCCTCTAACTAGGGTTTGTCTATTGGGTTAAGTGTTATCATTCAAGTCCATGACTTAACCCGCCCACGAATCACGTCAAGATTGGCTAAGTATTTAAGCTCAAGACTTAGCCCTACAAGTTGGTTAAGTGTACCCAGAGGCTCATGACTTAACCCTATCGAGTCGAATTGGTCAAGTACCAGTTTACCCTAATCCTATCGGATTATCTTGCCAGATTGATTAAGCATAGATTATCTTAATCCCATCCAATTATCGAGTCGGATTGGTTAAGTATAGGTTGGCTTAACCCCATCCTCTAATCGTACTAGAATGGTTAAGTATACTTTAAAAAAAGTCTTGTAACTTAACCTTATCAGGTCCGCGTATTAGATTGGTTAAGTGTGGGTCACTTAATCCTCATCAAATCACCATGTATAATTGGTTAAGTATAAGTTGCTTAACCCCATTAGATTATCACGTTAAGTTGGTTGAGTATTGGTTACTTAACCTCATTGAATTACCAAGTCGGATTAATTAAGTTTAGGTTAACTTAACCCCATCCGATTACCATGTTTAGACTAATTGAGTCTAATCCTTACCCCATCCATTAACTGTATCTTTCGGTTAAGTGTCATTAAGGAAACTTACTTAACCTTACCAAGTTATCGTGTTGGATTGATTAAGTGTTGATTAACTTAACCCCGTCCACTAGTCGTATAAAAATGGTTAAGTGTCATTAGGCAAATCAAGTTACTTAACCTACCCATCCTTGTCATGTTTTGTTAAGTATCATTAGCCTAATCAAATTACTTAACCCACTTGTCCATGTCATATTTGGTTAAGAGTCATTAATCAACTTGTCTTAACCCTATTATGTGGCATTAATTACTTAATGCACCTTCACCTCTCACATTAGACTTTGTTGTGGTTACTAGTTAAGCCGGTCGGTTCCGGGTAGCTTTACACCACAACTTGGTCTAACCTCGGGTTCGAGCACACATGACCAACTTCTCACATTGGGTCCTATTGTTTGCAACTACTAGTTAGGCCGGTCGGTTCCGGGTAGTTTTACGTTGCAAACTCAACCCAACCTCGAGTTGGCCACTTTCATGTTTAGTCTAGTGTTCATATTCAAGTTTTCAAGCAATTGGGTAGACCTAACTTAATAGGTAAATTCCCAATGGGTAGACCTAACTTAATAGGTAAATTCCCAAGCTTATGTTTTTATGCATACTTACATGTCAACTTCCATGTTATATTTCAAGTCATATTTTCAAGTATAAACACATGTCATATTTAACGTTACATGTTGTCATGTTTATACCCATTTACCCAAATCATATTCATGTCATTATGTTTCCCCATAATGTTACCCCAACGCTTTTAAACTCGCATATACGTTCGCAACAACGTAATGGACTAAAAGAAGAGACTTGGCAAAGGCATGACAAAAATGGATATTAAGCCACAAGTTAATCATGGTGACAAATGAGGCACAAATGTGTTCATTAACTCGCGTGTTACATTCTTAAGCCTCAAAAACATGCATAAACCCAAACTTGGCACATAAACAAATCATGGTGACAAAAGACATGGAGTGATGACTAGCAACTCGCATATATCATCATATAAGGATTATGACTTCATATGCAAGTTGACATAATGATTATGAAGGTCCTCATGTTGCATAATGCAACATTTCAACATAAAGGTTGTGGCATTTAGCTCATAGGATCAAGATAATGACTTCATAAACTTGCATAACATGATATCATGCATCATTCTCAATGATCAAACCCAAACTTTCAACATGCATTTTTAACTTCATAGTTAATATCTAAGAGTAGGGAAGGGCTTACATTGCTATGAAGGCCTAAATCGATTAAACTAAAGCTTATGATGAAGCCTATGCATGCCATCACCCAAAAACCCAAAGATTGATGCTCCAAATCACTAAAAACACCATCTTTAAGAACAAAGATCAAAGCTTTTGCCTTGAAATCAACTTGAGAAGCTCTCATACTAACATAGGGACTCTCTAACACTCTCATGATCATGGAACCTCTCATAGGAATGAAGTGGAGGCTAGGATAGTTGAGTGGAGGCCATGAGAGTAGAAATTTTGCCATAGTTTAGTTACATGAGTGAATAATGAGGGTTTAGGGGAGGGTTAGGAGCTTATTTATAGAAGATTAGGCTAGTTAGGACCCTTAGATTAACCCTAGGACCAACCTGAACCGTCAGATTTCAAACCAGGCCCAGAAACCTAGCCAAGATAGAAACAAGTGCACCAGGCAAGACTGCTCGTCTGAGCCAGGTCGACAGCCCAGTCGACAGGGCTGTCGACTTGGTCAGACCAAGTCGACTCCCAAGTCGACAGGGCTGTCGACTTGGGTATTGTGGCGGGAACTTTTCCCGCCTGGCCCATCTGGCCCAATTTTCCAAATTCAAGTTTGAATTTGAAATCTGTTTTTACTTAGAAATTTTCTGAAAACTTCGTTGGGCCTTAATTGGGTCATACGGACTCCGATTTTCGAAAACTCGGTCTCTATTTCGTGTATTTTTCCGAGACGAACGCAATGGCACAGCCCGTTTAACTTGATTCAGAATTTAAAATTAAATTCTGCCTCGATTCTTGTCTTACTCATGTTATCGAAATACGGGTTGTTACATTCTCCCCACCTTTTAGGATTTCGTCCCCGAAATCTCCAAGTTAGGAAGAACCTATCCTACCATCCATCATCCATCTACTCAAAACATCATCCACAAGCAATCATTGTCCTTAGATGATTTCTAATGCTATATGAATATATGCAGAATGTGTGTGTACATGTTCCTTAGCTAATGCTAATGATCAGGCCTGAATAATCTTTCTAATGCAAAAATATGTATAGTGCCATGAATCCAACATGTATGCAAATAGTCCTAGTCATATAGATACTATATGCGTGCACAATCATTCATTCATATGCAACAACCGCATGATAACGCATTCAATTTCATCCATAAATAGGTATAAATACTCGCGCATATGCAATATGAAATGTGACCGAGTCGAGCTAGCATCTAATGTGTATTCGCGCATCCACGAGCAACCACTTACAACCACTTGCAACCATATCAATCATAACATTCAAATACATGTTTACATCCATAGGGTTCTACCTAGGATTCCCTGAAACAGGGTCGAGAAGATAAACAAGACAAACTCCTTACGGGGTTTGTAACAGAAAATAGGACCGAGAGGGTGTCCACAAAAGATAGCCTACAAGTAAGCTCTACAGAAAACAAGGATCAAGGATACGCTCCCAAAAAGAGATATCATGCGCGTATCTAGTCTTTGACCATCAAAGTCGTACTTCCTTGAGCTCAATTCCATTGTGCCTTGACCGTCTTTTAACTTCGCGATTTCGTAGCTTCTTATTTCCTGTTTCCCATAACATGAGCTGGGACTCATTTCTTCGTCGCCTCTCGTTCCACTCGCACACTTGGCGCAAACATGACTGCGTACTCATGATCTCATGCAAGCTTTCCAAAATTCACTAGTGAATCTCGGACCTCGTACCATAAGGTATTCCACATAGAAGAACTTTCTCTTGGAAGTAAACAGATGCCAACCGGGTTATCAAGTGCACTTACTAGGGTGATTTCCATAACCCATGCATAAGTGAAATAAACCATCCGTCTTATCGGCGAACACCACTCGATCGGGCTTCAAATTTCCAATAAAGTATCAAGGGATTCTAGGTAACTAATCATGACCGAACCCAAAAGGTTCCACGAGACTTCGAGGGTATTACCAAGGCTAGTCAAGAGTCTAACTACCCTCCTATCAAAACCGAGAGTGGCACCCCTTACTGGATAACCACTTCGTCCCTAGAATCCATCCATAACCGAGGCATGTCATTCTCAAATCCAAAACAAGTCATGAATAAATGGACCGATTCTCCACAGGACTTGAGACAAAAATGGGATTCTCTATTACGCTAGTACTTAAGGTGCAGAGACTCAACTATCGAAGAAGACTTAAATGATATGATGATCAAAACAAAGTCCTAACGGGATGATAGAGAAGAAAAGCTAAACCTTTAACAAGATAGTTACCCTCCTTCCGAGGTACCCTAGAAATGAGAGCATACTACTGCCCTCCCGATGGTCTTGTCCTTGTCTCATGATACTTAACTATCCACCCCGTTTTACCGTGCCAAAGGTACTCTCTCGTCATGGGTTTCATTGTTCATCTTTCTCTCTCATTCAGGGTTGAGCCATACCAACGAGTTGTTCATCCTTAAACTCGCATCCTTTATCCTCTTTCTCACTATCCTTTCTTGTAACGCGGCCACTGGTCTCTCGAGAACCACCTCCATCGTACGGGAAACACCTACGTGGCTAGACAAAGATTAGTCACAGTGAGAACTACTGTGACCACGGATGGAGGAAAGAAAGGAAATGAGATTCCATCAAGGAATCAAAGAATGGTGCTAATGGATTTTGGGGAATAGCCTTTTTAAAACAAACTTTTCTTGAAAAATGCTTCTTTATAAACGATTTTCCAAATAGTTTTCAGAAGGTAAAAAAAAACTTTTGCCCAGTCTGGTAACCTTCTGCTCTGATACCAAATGTAACACCCCACCTCCGCTAGGGTCACTCACAAAGGGAATGCACTAGGTTTGGAGGAGTATTATTCGTAAACATGCACAGAAATATTACAAGACAGAACATATATAAAATAGCGGAAGTAAAATCAAACTTTCATAACATGAATAGATAAGGTCTAAAGCCTTTTACATCAGAGTACATCAAAACCTGTCTTGCAATAATAAAGAAGCATAAAGACTTTTTCATAAATTATTCCCCAAGAAAAAAGCAGTAAAGTAGCCATAGCCAAGAAAAATCCAAGCCATCCATGATGACCTTCAAGCAGAAGAAGTCCGAACTAAACAACAGTATTTCCTCCCTTTAACCTGGGGGGAAACGGAAGAAAAGAGGCGAAACAAAACGGGTCAGTCAAAAAGACTGAGTAAGCCCTATCTACTATTAGTATAAAAACTAGTAAAGTTAACTGACATGAGAATCTGAGATGAACATAAGCATGATAACAAGATAGATAAGCTAAATCAAAATAACAGGATGAACTACTGAACTCAGATAAACTAGGGTGTCGTGATAAACTACGATGTCAAGATAAAACAAGGTATCACATTGTCAGGTTTCTATCAAGTATAATATCCCAAGATATCTATCGCGTATAACGTCCCATGGCATCTATCCTGTATATCCGCTCTGCACCTACCGTACTAGTACCCCAATTGTATTACGTGTTATCCGTGAATGACCCTTACTCAAAAGTCGTGTAATGGTCCATGTCAACCTAATATGCCGCATATATAGGTTACTCAACTCATATGTTTCTTTCCATGTATAAGTTCAGTCCTTTGCCGTAGGCTGTACGGGCTTTCCCATGTAAACAGTTTATCCTTGAAGTTGTTTTGGACTGCAACCCTTGATCTAGTTGTGTTTCCTTACCATGAACTATCGCGCGTCCACTTAGGATTTATGCCACCTAGGACCGCTAGGGATTATGCTACCTAATGAACGTTTCCATGTCTCGGTTTTGGGTTTTGGCCACCTAGGATCACTAGGGATTACGCCACCCGTCAACCGCGCCCTTGATCCCACGTATGTATCGTGAATCGTTTTCCATGTCTAGATGCACATGTTCCCCAATGTGCCATCCGAGTTCCGTGCCAGGGCAAATCAAGAAATACGGAACTCGGTCGGGAGCTTTAAATCGTCTGCCGATGCAGATATCAAGGTCTGTTTTTGTACCCGTGGCTATGGTCCCACGTGACCCCTCCCTCAACTACTGAAAGGAAATCCAAGAAAAATCATGTATAAGAACCACTCTCCGGCCCCACTATAGCCCACTTTCCTACGGGCCAACCTCACCCATGACTCGATAGCAAGCACATGGTCTGTTGGGGGTTCCCTGCCTTTCCGCACGTACACGATTGACTAAAGATGGTAGGTAGTCGGCGATGTGCTATCCAGGGCAAAAACCAAGAATCGTCGACTCCACGCTAATCCATCCCAGTCTTTAGGTCGCTCGCATAGCAACCAAGGCATACTCTTGGCTCTTCTACCGCAGACCTTAACCTCTTGTGAGCCCAGGCGGATCATCTGCAACCTCACAGAGGGATACCAAGAGTATCCTCACGTCCCCCGAAGCTTCCGCTTCGGCACCCAGTGCGCTGGAGCTTTTATCCAAGTCAGATAACTTGCTCCTCCTCGTATACTAAGCGATGACCCACCGTATCAGGTTACTCATCGCTTTGTGAATTAGTCCTATGTCCTTAGCTAAGAATTATTACTTAGTTACCCTTAACTAAGGTTTACCACTTAGCTTCCTTTCCCGTTATCCTTGATTAACCACGATTTTCTACCTAGTTCCTCTAACTAGGGTTTGTCTATTGGGTTAAGTGTTATCATTCAAGTCCATGACTTAACCCGCCCACGAATCACGTCAAGATTGGCTAAGTATTTAAGCTCAAGACTTAGCCCTACAAGTTGGTTAAGTGTACCCAGAGGCTCATGACTTAACCCTATCGAGTCGAATTGGTCAAGTACCAGTTTACCCTAATCCTATCGGATTATCTTGCCAGATTGATTAAGCATAGATTATCTTAATCCCATCCAATTATCGAGTCGGATTGGTTAAGTATAGGTTGGCTTAACCCCATCCTCTAATCGTACTAGAATGGTTAAGTATACTTTAAAAAAAGTCTTGTAACTTAACCTTATCAGGTCCGCGTATTAGATTGGTTAAGTGTGGGTCACTTAATCCTCATCAAATCACCATGTATAATTGGTTAAGTATAAGTTGCTTAACCCCATTAGATTATCACGTTAAGTTGGTTGAGTATTGGTTACTTAACCTCATTGAATTACCAAGTCGGATTAATTAAGTTTAGGTTAACTTAACCCCATCCGATTACCATGTTTAGACTAATTGAGTCTAATCCTTACCCCATCCATTAACTGTATCTTTCGGTTAAGTGTCATTAAGGAAACTTACTTAACCTTACCAAGTTATCGTGTTGGATTGATTAAGTGTTGATTAACTTAACCCCGTCCACTAGTCGTATAAAAATGGTTAAGTGTCATTAGGCAAATCAAGTTACTTAACCTACCCAGCCTTGTCATGTTTTGTTAAGTATCATTAGCCTAATCAAATTACTTAACTCACTTGTCCATGTCATATTTGGTTAAGAGTCATTAATCAACTTGTCTTAACCCTATTATGTGGCATTAATTACTTAATGCACCTTCACCTCTCACATTAGACTTTGTTGTGGTTACTAGTTAAGCCGGTCGGTTCCGGGTAGCTTTACACCACAACTTGGTATTACCTCGGGTTCGAGCACACATGACCAACTTCT
Source organism: Allium sativum (assembly GCA_030737875.1). Classification (NCBI taxonomy): domain Eukaryota; kingdom Viridiplantae; phylum Streptophyta; class Magnoliopsida; order Asparagales; family Amaryllidaceae; genus Allium; species Allium sativum. The sequence continues at coordinate 991,173,659 of CM060910.1, read as the reverse complement.
CACATTGGGTCCTATTGTTTGCAACTACTAGTTAGGCCGGTCGGTTCCGGGTAGTTTTACGTTGCAAACTCAACCCAACCTCGAGTTGGCCACTTTCATGTTTAGTCTAGTGTCATGTTCATATTCAAGTTTTCAAGCAATTGGGTAGACCTAACTTAATAGGTAAATTCCCAATGGGTAGACCTAACTTAATAGGTAAATTCCCAAGCTTATGTTTTTATGCATACTTACATGTCAACTTCCATGTTATATTTCAAGTCATGTTTTCAAGTATAAACACATGTCATATTTAACGTTACATGTTGTCATGTTTATACCCATTTACCCAAATCATATTCATGTCATTATGTTTCCCCATAATGTTACCCCAACGCTTTTAAACTCGCATATACGTTCGCAACAACGTAATGGACTAAAAGAAGAGACTTGGCAAAGGCATGACAAAAATGGATATTAAGCCACAAGTTAATCATGGTGGCAAATGAGGCACAAATGTGTTCATTAACTCGCGTGTTACATTCTTAAGCCTCAAAAACATGCATAAACCCAAACTTGGCACATAAACAAATCATGGTGACAAAAGACATGGAGTGATGACTAGCAACTCGCATATATCATCATATAAGGATTATGACTTCATATGCAAGTTGACATAATGATTATGAAGGTCCTCATGTTGCATAATGCAACATTTCAACATAAAGGTTGTGGCTTTTAGCTCATAGGATCAAGATAATGACTTCATAAACTTTCATAACATGATATCATGCATCATTCTCAATGATCAAACCCAAACTTTCAACATGCATTTTTAACTTCATAGTTAATATCTAAGAGTAGGGAAGGGCTTACATTGCTATGAAGGCCTAAATCGATTAAACTAAAGCTTATGATGAAGCCTATGCATGCCATCACCCAAAAACCCAAAGATGGATGCTCCAAATCACTAAAAACACCATCTTTAAGAACAAAGATCAAAGCTTTTGCCTTGAAATCAACTTGAGAAGTTCTCATACTAACATAGGGACTCTCTAACACTCTCATGATCATGGAACCTCTCATAGGAATGAAGTGGAGGCTAGGATAGTTGAGTGGAGGCCATGAGAGTAGAAATTTTGCCATAGTTTAGATACATGAGTGAATAATGAGGGTTTAGGGGAGGGTTAGGGGCTTATTTATAGAAGATTAGGCTAGTTAGGACCCTTAGATTAACCCTAGGACCAACCTGAACCGTCAGATTTCAAACCAGGCCCAGAAACCTAGTCAAGATAGAAACAGGTGCACCAGGCAAGACTGCTCGTCTGAGCCAGGTCGACAGCCCAGTCGACAGGGCTGTCGACTTGGTCAGACCAAGTCGATTCCCAAGTCGACAGGGCTGTCGACTTGGGTACTGTGGCGGGAACTTTTCCCGCCTGGCCCATCTGGCCCAATTTTCCAAATTCAAGTTTGAATTTGAAATCTGTTTTTACTTAGAAATTTTCTGAAAACTTCGTTGGGCCTTAATTGGGTTATACGGACTCCGATTTTCGAAAACTCGGACTCTATTTCGCGTATTTTTCCGAGACGAACGCAATGGAACAGCCCGTTTAACTTGATTCAGAATTTAAAATTAAATTCTGCCTTGATTCTTGTCTTACTCATGTTATCGAAATACGGGTTGTTACAATATATATATATATATATATATATATATATATATATATATACACATATATGGGAGAGTTCCGCTACACCTCTTATATTGCACGTGAACTTTCCCCTTGAATTCCAGCCACATATTCCCCATTAATTCTCTCTCTTTCCATTTGAATATTATTTGTTAATGGAAAGAGAGAGAATTAGTGGGGGAATGTGTGGCTGGAATTTCACGTGCAATATAAGAGGTGTAGCGGAACGCTGCCCATATATATATATATATATATATATATATACATACATATATATATATACATATATATATACATATATACATATATATATATATACATATATATATATATATACAGGGGCAGACGCACATTCAGCCCAGCTAGGGCCAATGCCCTAGCTGAAGAAAAAAATTTCTGGTACAAATAACCCTATCACCAAATTCTGCCCTACCTGGAAGGAGAAACATGCCCCATCTCAGCACAAACACGCCACACATTACCCAATGTACCAGCTGAATTGTAATAGTGTTGTATATGTTGATATATATATATATATATATATATATATATATATAGTAACTTTGAACAAGTTTTGCAATGTGGGACTATTTGGCCCCAGCTCAAAGAAAAACCTAGGTCCGCCACTGTATATATATATATATATATATATATATATATATATATATATATATATATATGGCAGATTGTACTAAACAAATTATATTAAGCCAAGATGAAAAACTTAATCAACATACTGCCAAATTTTTTTGCAATGATTCAAAAATCATTCATTTATAAATGTTAACCTCATATCTATTTGATTCATTGTTTAACAATGTTTGTTATAACAGAATAAAATATTTAAACATGTTCTTTTAAACATGAGGTTTGAATCAGACAAGCTTTAAACACATTTTAACATATTAAACTGTGTGTTTATATATTTTTTAAAATAACCATGATCGAGAACAAAATCCATCAATTCACTTCAACCTTTGTATCTAATACACACTATTTTACAGTGAAATAGTTTCACTTTTGAAATGAATTTACATTACAATTTCGTATTAGTGCTCAAAACAGTTTCAATTTTGTAAGAATTAATGCATACAAAACTAAAATTAAGGTTCAAAATGCTATTTTTGCAAGACCTAGCTCTAATACCATTGTTAGGATTTCTAGACGTAATCTGCATCCAATGGCAAAATTAATAACCCATAATAGAAGATCTAAGCGAAAAATCAAACATACGCGTGCCACTTTGATTAGCAAGTCTCAGGTCTGATGCAAAATAAAGTTGTATCGAATCTCCTTAATGCCTCTGTTTGAATCAGCATCTCCATAGATATCCACGAACCCCCTTGAGATCGTCATGCAAAATCAAAACCGAGAGTGAAGGTACTATTCATGGACATATTTTAATTCCCTTTTTATTTTGGGTTATCTTTCTGCGTACATCTCAAAAAGGAATATATCCTCCTTTTAATAGGAACAAAAGTATACCCAAAAGGAATTACAACCGGTATCCCAAGTCTTAAGCAATGTAAAACACCAACGTTTTTATATTTTATATGTTCAAAGAATGGTTATCTCTTTTAAATGTTCTTAGTATGTGACCCTATAGGTTACTACAATGTTTTTTATAATGTTAAACGATATTTTAAATTATAAAAATGAGCGACATCTAGTAATACATCATTGTTACTCCAATTATTATAAAATCAATGATTGGAAACAACTTTTTATGTGACCCGTGTTTCAATGTAATTTAATCCTTTTAACCAATATATCCAAGATTAAACTCGAGGCATGGAACGTATCATCCTCTTTATAATTTAATCATTTTATCTTGTTCGATGAGCAGATTATATAAAATAAATCAATATTTGAGCACGACCATGCATTTTGTAATTATAATCAATCAAGAAGCTCATGGATATCATTACTTATATTGTAGGGTTAAATTCCATCTAAATCATTCATATAATTTAATCGATTTGAGATGTATCTGATAATCACCTTTATCGTCTACTCGATTAAAAGTAACTTTTAATGATATCAAAACACAAATATCCTTGAATAAAATATATAATGATTCAGGTCTGAGGACCATTACATCACTGTCACTATTAGAATTATTTATGATACTATCAATTATGTTCCATGAAGTTTTCTCATGTTGGGTTCAGCCCAATACACTTTTCTCTAATACGTATTTATGTATTGACATTAATATCACATATATTAATGATCAATGAGATATGATCATCAATCAATGAACATACTAGTCTCAATGTTTTATTGTGTCATATATTTACACTAAAACTTGAATAGGGAAATTTAAGAATTATAATACTTATCATATTATATAATCTCATGTTCAAGTCACTTACTTGAAACTATATAATTATGTATTATTATTGTAAGGACTTCTATTATGTTAATATTTATATTACGCAGTAAATATAATATAACAAAATCTTTTATTCAAAATAAAATATAACATCAATAGTGTTATTAATCACATCAAATGGATTGTCTCTCGAGCACAAACTCTAATAGAAGATTGGACCAAAAGTGCTACTCGATAAGCTACAAGACAGACATACTCATGTTAGGGATTGCGGAAAGGATCGTTAAGTCAAAACAAACACTAAAGGGAGGTGAATAGTGTTTTTGAGAATTTAAACAAAATCTAAAAACTATTGCGATAAAGTATATGTATCAAAACACCACAGAAACAATCATAGATACAGAATCAAACACATACATAAATTAAACAGAAATAAAAATGCAGAAAAGGAAAGAACACATCGGATTTTATACTAGTTCGGATTGCTCCTACGTCCAGTCCCGCACAACGTTGGATTGTGCAAAGTTTTATTACTATATCAATATCCAATTACACCCCTTGATTTCACGGCTACAAAGTTAACGCCGGCTCCTGTTCCTTGATTTCACGGAAACGAGAAAAACACCGATTTCGTTCCTTGATTTCACGGCTACAAGGAAAACATCGATTCCCATATACTTCCCAAACAATTACAGTTGCCCTATAACTCTTCAATAGCACTTGATTCAGAGAGTAATGAGTAGAGAGTGTAAAGAGAAGAAGATTAGTGAAAACAGAAATGAATTCGGTAGAGTATAGGTGCAGGAATCATAAAAATGATAAGAAAAAATGGTGTAATGAAAGAGAGTGAAAGTGGAGAAGAAGAAGTGATGAAAAATTCAAAATCAAGCCCTTTTTATAGTGTGTGAAAGGTTGAAGCGCTCCAGAACCATCACAAATAGTGAAAAGACACTTCCTTTCAAATTTGAAAAAATGACAGCTGTATGTCGACATGGTATTTTCTATATGTCGACATATACTTAGTACAAAATTAATTTTTGAGCATTTTCCAAGTGTTTTGATATAAATATAATTCTGGAAATTCTTGAATTAAAGTGTAGTGTTATATATTAATATTATAAAGTAGGAATTCATATTATGAAAACATAAATATAAACATATTTTATAAAAGTGGAAATTTGTGTGAAGGGCTTACTAGTCAGGTCCAATTAGCTTAAAGGACATGACTTTTAAAGAATAAGTTTCAAGGACAAAAAAATGTCGCGGCCATTATTTTGCAAATTTGAAACCCTAGTCGATCTTCATTAAAATGGCGATTTTTAAAAGCTTTTCATGTTTCAAACGAATCGATTGAATGATTCGATTTTATTTCTAAAGCCACAATCGATTGAACGAATCGATTGAACGAATCGATTGAACCATTTGATTTTCAAAAGCTTTTAATTTTATGTCATATGTTGATGAAGTGAAAGAGGATTGTTGTGTTTTGATGATGGATGGTTGGTTTCAGAGTGCATAGAAATGTAAAACAGAGAGAAGATGGGAAGCAAATGGAAATCAAATTTAAAACAATAGTTAACAATACTGCAAGTGCAATGTAAAATATAATTTTGTGTGGATTGAATGTAGGTGCATTTTCGATTTTGTAACTAATAGTTATAATATTCACGTAGTTGGTTTCATGTACTTCTTTTTATATTTTCATATAAAGATAAACACTTTTATTTTTTTTAGAGAAGGAAGACCAGCCTGCAGTAATGATACAACGGAATACTGGTTGGTTTATGTGATTTAACTGTGAAACTGTCTACACATGTATATATTTTTGATACAATGGAATACTAGATTTAAGTGTCTGTCATGTATATATTTTTATATTTTTCAGATAAAGATAAACGCTTTTATCTTTTTTAGAAAAGGAAGAACAACTTGCAATAATGATCTAAATCATATTGGCATACTTGAACTTTTTTTTGTATATTGTGGACTACAGTACAATTAAAATATCGAAGAATGCAGAAGTCATAGCTATTGTTCTTAACACAAAAAGATAATTAAAAAGGAAGAACACCCAATTGTGTAACTTCACACTGTTCTTTCCAGCTCCTTTATACACAAATTTGCACAACTCATTTATGGTTTTAACTCCGCAACAAAAAACAATTAACAAAAAAAAATTAAGGTCACCAAAACAAAAAAAACAAAAAAGCATGACTCTGCAAGTTCATAGCCATTCTATTTACAAGCACAACAATAAACAATATGTTAAGGAATATTGAAGCAATAATGGGATATTATTTAGCTTCCTTATCTTTAGGCTTGATTGATAGTATAAAATCTCTGATTGTAATTTCCTTATCTTTAGGCTTGATTGATAGTATAAAATCTCTGATTGTAATCTAGAACATTCCTTTGTAACTTATATATATCAATCAATGAATGAATGGAAGAGCAACTCGATTCTCTCAAAACAATCTCAACATGGTATCAGAGCATCAGGATTTTTAATTCTCTCAAAAAAAAAAAAAAAAAAAAAAAACTACTTCCATGGCCGGCGACCAGGAACCACCACAACCGCCGCCTTCAACAAAAATCGACCCCTCATCTGCTTCATCAATTGGTCAGGCCTCTTCGCAAGTTTTTACCCCGGAACAATGGAAACTTCTTGCTTCTTTTATTGGTAATACTAAAATTTCTGATGACCGTTTAACTGGTGAGTTTAATTGTAATTCATGGATTATTGATACCGGTGCCTCACGACATGTTACTTGCAATGATCTGTGGTTATTTGATGTAAATAATGTTACTTGTCCGGTTGGTCTCCCTAATGGAAAATCTGTAATTGCTACGAAAGAAGGGTCCATTCGTTTGTCTAAAAATTTAATTCTTAAACATGTGCTTTTTGTCCCGGAATTATGTTGCAATTTAATTTCGGTTTCGCAAATTATTGATGATTTAAAATGTACTGTACAATTTACTCCAACTACTTGTGTTATACAGGACCAGTTGAGGGGGCCGATTGGAACGAGCATTAGATGGGATGGACTTTTCTACTTTGAGGGAGACAACTATGAGCAACAGATTTCGGTGAATGCGGTTTCCTCCACTTTGGATTTATGGCACAAAAGGATGGGTCACCCCTCTGAAAAAGTAGTGAAACTTCTTCCTCCTGTCTCTAGTTATAAGGGTAGTTTAAATAAAGTTTGTGATGTTTGTTTCCGGGCAAAACATTCTCATGATAAATTTAATTTGAGCGAAAATAAAGCCTCTCGAATATTTGAAAAAGTTCATTGTGATTTATGGGGACCATATAGACATCCCTCTTCCTGTGATGCAAGGTATTTTTTGACTATCGTTGATGATTTTTCGAGGGCTGTTTGGCTTTATTTGTTACTTGATAAAACAGAAGTGTTTAGTATGTTTATGCCTTTTGTGGCCATGATTGATAGACAGTTTTCTCAAACCATTAAAGTAGTTCAAACTGATAATGGAACGGAATTTAATTGTTTACTTGACTACTTTAATGATAATGGAATTTTATTCCAAACTTCTTGTGTTGGGACTCCACAACAGAATGGCCGGTTTGAACGTAAGCATAAACATATTTTAAATGTAGCACGGGCTCTACGGTTTCAAGCAAACTTACCAATTTATTTTTGGGGTGAAAGTGTTTTAACTGCTGCTCACTTAATTAATCGCACACCTACACCTTTACTCCAAAATAAATCACCTTTTGAAATTCTTTTTAACAAGTCACCCTCATATAATACAATTCGTACCTTTGGGTGTCTTTGTTTTGCCCAAAACCAAAAGACGAAGGGGGATAAGTTTGCTAGTCGAAGTCGAAAGTGTGTTTTTATAGGTTATCCTTTTGGTCAAAAAGGGTGGAAATTATTTGATTTGGATTCTAAGCAATTTTTTGTCTCTCGAGATGTGAAATTCTTTGAGGATGTTTTTCCCTTTCTTGTTCCGGAATCTACAAATATTACACCCGAAAATATTGTCCCAATACATAACCATGTGGATTTTGATTTTGCTGAGTGTACTTCTGATTGCATGCCTAATTCTACTCCAAATCAGCCCACTACTCCCAGACGGCCCACTCCACCAAATCAGTCTGAACCATCAAACCCTCCCACACATCCAAGCCACGAAATAAATCCCACCATACCAGATCAGCCCGCCACTACTGAAATGGATCAGCCCACCCCAGAAACACCTCAGCCCGCAAATATACCACACTCAACCACTAATGATCCAGATCAAGAGGATATGAATTTAGGACGTGGTTTACGAACGAAGTTTCCTAATGTCCGACACAGGGATTTTGTTACTCATACTATTTTGACAGAAAGTCCATCTTCTTCAAATGACTCGTCCCATAAGCATCCCTCAGGTACTCCTTATCCTATAGCACATTATGTAAATTGTAACAGTTATTCTTTGCGTTATCGAAATTTTCTTGCAGCTATAATTTCAGGAAAAGAGCCACGTTCGTTTAAGGAGGCTATGAAGGATGAAGGATGGAGACGCTCAATGCAGGATGAAATACGGGCTCTGGAAAAGAATGAAACATGGACTATGGAAGAACTCCCTCCGGGAAAGAAGGCCCTTGGAAGTCAATGGGTGTATCGTATCAAATACAAGTCCGATGGAACCATCGAACGACTAAAATCCAGGCTCGTTGTATTTGGCAATCATCAAACAGAAGGCATTGACTATAACGAGACCTTTGCTCCGGTCGCTAAAATGGTCACCGTACGAGCCTTTCTGGCTATTGCAGCCTCCAAAAACTGGGAGTTGCACCAGATGGATGTTCACAATGCCTTTCTACACGGTGATCTTGATGAAGAAGTATACATGAGACTTCCACCTGGCTTTGAGTCATCATCTCCTAACAAGGTATGTCGCCTCCGGAAATCCTTATATGGTTTAAAGCAGGCTCCTAGATGTTGGTTTGCCAAATTAGTATCTGCCCTGAAAGACTACGGCTTTCTTCAGTCTTACTCCGATTACTCTCTATTTACCTACACTTCAGGTTCCATTCAAATAAATGTTTTAGTTTATGTGGATGATCTGCTTATATCCGGAAATAATTCTGCAGCTTTACAAACATTTAAAGCTCATTTGTCTGACTGTTTTCATATGAAGGATTTAGGGAGTCTGAAATATTTTTTGGGTATCGAGGTTGCTCGGAGTACCTCGGGTATATTTCTCTGTCAAAGAAAGTATACTCTTGATATTTTGTCTGAAACAGGTTTATTAGGCTCTAAACCTGTCGGATCTCCAATTGAACAAAACCATAAACTTGGTTTAGCCACAGGTGCTCTATTGTCTAATCCTGAATCTTATCGCAGACTTGTTGGCAGATTGATTTATTTGGCAGTTACTCGGCCCGACCTTGCTTATTCAGTACATATTTTATCACAATTTATGCATCAACCCAGGACTGAACATTGGGAGGCGGCCTTGCGGGTTGTACGATATTTGAAAGGTACTCCCGGACAGGGTATTTTATTACGATCCGATAGTGATCTTACTTTGCAGGGATGGTGTGACTCTGATTGGGCAGCTTGTCCACTTACTCGACGTTCTTTGACGGGGTGGTTAGTCTTTCTGGGACAATCTCCTATTTCTTGGAAGACTAAAAAGCAAAACACTGTGTCTCGTAGTTCTGCAGAAGCTGAATACCGATCCATGGCTGCGATTACTTGTGAATTGAAATGGCTGAAAGGTTTATTGTTAAGCTTAGGTGTGCAACATCCTAAGGATATAAAATTGTTCTGCGACAGTCAGTCTGCTTTACATATAGCCAAAAATCCGGTGTTCCATGAGCGGACAAAACATATTGAAGTTGATTGTCACTTTGTTCGTGATGCAGTGTTTACAGGTCTTATTGATCCTTCTTATGTCCCTACTCATACACAACTGGCTGATGTTTTCACAAAGGCACTTGGTAAATCGCAGTTTGATAATTTATTATCCAAGTTGGGTGTTTTCTCTACGGAAGCTCCAACTTGAGGGGGGGTGTTAAGGAATATTGAAGCAATAATGGGATATTATTTAGCTTCCTTATCTTTAGGCTTGATTGATAGTATAAAATCTCTGATTGTAATTTCCTTATCTTTAGGCTTGATTGATAGTATAAAATCTCTGATTGTAATCTAGAACATTCCTTTGTAACTTATATATATCAATCAATGAATGAATGGAAGAGCAATTCGATTCTCTCAAAACAATCTCAACACAATACGACTGCGACTATCATTGTAGATCAGTCTCTATATCGCTGCAACCACTAAATAACGCTTGTTGATCCTCGAATTCCTACAAAGGAAATTTGAATATGTATCAGTAAGGATAAAATTAGCAATAATGAAAAATAATTGATAAAATGATAACATATTTTTGATTTACTTAGCCTACCATGAATTTGGAGTTATATGCTCTAGTATCGTAATTTATTATGTAACTAAATTTTGGCATATCTTTTGATATTCATAAACAACTAAAAGCATTTCGTTCTAATTTATTATGTAACTAAGTTGTTTGCACAAAAATATAAATGCTTTTACCTTTTTTTATGCAAGCTTTAAACCAATTCATATGGTATGTAATAATTGTAAATAATGAGTAAAACTTCAAACATAAGTAGAGATAAATGTGTAATTATCTTTTTTAAATCTGAAGTTTGGTTTTGAAAAGATAGATGCAACTATCTTTTTTAAATCTCAAATAAATTAAGATATTCTACTAAAAATTTAAAAATTGTTAATTGCAAAAATGCAATTTTGCAATCAAAAGTTCAGTTTTATCATTAACATTGCATTTTTGCAACTAACAATTAACACATGACATATATATTCATTTATCTTTTTAAATCTAAAGATCAGTTTTGAAAAGATAGATGCATCTATCTTTTTAAAATTTGAAATAAAATAAGATATTCTACTAAACATTTAAAAATAGTTAATTACAAAAATGCAATTTTGAAATCAAAAGTTCAGTTTTATCATTAACATTGCATATTTGCAACTAACAATTAACACATGACATATATATTCATTTATCTATTTTAAATTTAAAGTTCAGTTTTGAAAAGATAGATGCAACTATCTTTTTTAAATCAGAAATAAATTAAAATATTCTACTATATTTAAAAATAATCACAAAAATGCAATTTGGTAATCAAAAGGTCAGTTTTATCATTGACATTGCATATTCGCAACTAACAATTAACACATGACATATATATTCATTTATCTTTTTTAAATCTGAAGTTCAGTTTTGAAAAGATAGATGCATTTATCTTTATTAAATCTGAAATAAAATAAGATCTTCTATGTAAAAACATAAACATGTTATTATTTATCATTTAGTAAAAGATAAAATATGATATTCTATGTAACTTATCTTTTATTCTACTAAATTTGAAATAAAATATGATATTATATGTAACTTATCTTTTATCTTTTAGTAAGAGATAGATTCCATTATCTTTTTTAAATCTAGAATAAAATAAGTTATTCTATGTAAAAAATAAACATGCTAATATTTATCATTTAGTTAAAGATAAAATAAGATAGTCTATGTAACTTATCTTTTAGTAAAAGAAAGGTGCAATTATCAATTTTAAATTTGAAATAAATAAAATATTCTATGTAAAAAATAAACATGTTAATATTTATCATGTAGTAAAAGATAAAATACTTATCTTTTCTCTTTTAGTAAAAGATAGATGCAATTAACTTTTTTAAATCTGAAGTAAAATAAGTTATTCTATGTAAAAAAATAAACATGTTAATATTTATCATTTAGTTAAAGATGAAATAAAATATTCTATGTAACTTATTTTTTATCTTTTAGTAAAAGATATATGCAGTTATCTATTTTAAATCTGAAATAAAACAAGGTATTCTAGGTAAAAAAATAAACATGTTAATATTTATCATTTAGTAAAATATAAAATAAGATATTCTACGTAACTTATTTCATACTCTACTAAATATGAAATAAAAAAAGATATTTTTTGTAACTTATCTTTTATCTTTTAGTAAAAGATAGATGCAGTTATCTTTTTTAAAATATGAAATAAAATATGATATTCTATGTAAAAAATAAACAAGTTAATATTTATCATTTAGTAAAAGATAAAATAAGATATTCTATGTAACTTATCTTTTAATGCTTTTTATCATAATAAATCCAAATCATAAGAAAAACAACAAATATGTTTAAAATGTATTAACAATTATCAAATATTACTAAGGTTTAATACGTAATTAAATCATTCAAATCAAAAGATAAACACATTTATCTTTTTAAGCCGTCAAATAAATTAACATCTACCACTGAATATATATGTATGAATAGTTTCATAATCACTATAAATTGATTCATATTACGTATTATTAACCCACTGAGTATATACATATGATTAACAAAACAAAAAAAAATATTTTACATGTATCAGTAATTTTCATATATTACTAAATTTTAATACGTAATTAAATAATTCAAACCAAAAGATAAACACCTTTATCTTTTTAAGTTTGTGAAATAAAATAAAATCTACCACTGAAGATATATGTATAAATAGTTTTATATAGCAAAAAAAAAAACCAATCAGTGAATGACTACTTACTTCTGCTAACAAAAATAATTGATATATAGCAAACAAAAACAATCGAGGAACAACAAACAACAAATATAAACAAGTACTTACTTGTTCAACAACGAACACAAATCGCATCTTGCAAATAGAGAATAGAAATTGCGTCTTAGTTTCATTACCTGAATAAAGGTGAGGCGATTAACATCAGCAATATATATATATATATATATATATAACAATTAGCAGAAATAAACAATTACTTACTTGTTCAGCTGAGAAAAGTGATTCGGCTGGATTTCTTCAGCCAATCAACAAATCAGCCGAGGCGATTTTGTTTCGAAAGTAGATTAGCAGCAGATTTGATTTTGAAAGTATAAAGATGAAGAAGAAAGCGGATTTAAAATCGATTTAGGTTTTTTGAGCGTCGAGAATGCATACAAAATGAGACGATAAAATTTTGTCCTTAAAAATAAATGTTTTTAAACCGTGTCCTTAAAATTAATTGGTTGAGGGAAGTAAGCCCTTATTGTAAAATGCCCCTTTATAAAATTACAAAGTTTAAAACTGTATAAATATAAAATATAAATATATAAACATATAAAACTTATAAAACTTGAGTTTAAAAACAAAAGTAAAGTAAAAAAGACAAATAGAAAAAAAAAAAAATAGAGAGGATTGAAGATGGAATTTGAAAACAGAATTCGAAAAACAGAATATGAATTTGAACTTGGAGTGCTATTTAGAGTCTTACATAATCTATACTCTATAACTATATTAGTCTTGAACTGTTGAAATCTGAATACTCATGAGTCTTGAAATATCTCTGAATTCTGAATCTCTAACATCTTTATACTGTACAGTCTTCAGTAATATTTCCTGTATATAAATCCTACATATGTGTGTGTATATACATTCTAGACAGAGATGTCAGTGTATATTTTATAATCAGTGATAATTGAAATAAGGTTGTTGTCATCAAAACTCCATTCTTTAACTATCTCCCCCATTTTGATGATGACAACCTTAGTTTATAAAATATCATACTTGTATATACCTATTGATGATGATCCTTCAAATACTTCCCTTGTCCATATGAATCCTATAAACTATGTCTATATTTTACAATTTCTCTTCCTTTTTCATTATCAAAAAGAAATTCTAAACAAACTCCCCCTAAATCCTATTTCTATCTATACTTATCCAATAATATTTGATTCTATTCTAAGGAACTAGTATAAATAACTCCCCCTAAATTTATGTTATGAATGTTTCCAATTAACTATCCTTGATTCTATATATCCTTATATCTCCTTCTAAATCGATGATTCTAAACCTAAAATATTATAACTCCCCCTAAAATTATGACTATGCTAGTCTAATAAATTAAATAAAAGGATAATAAACTATGCAAACAACTTAATATCAATTCAAAAAATTAAATCAAACAAGCAATTCAAACAAACAAGCAATTCAAACAAATAATTCAAGCAAGCAAGCGATTCAAGCAATCAATCTAAATAATTAAATCAACCAAAGTATTCCTTCAACTAATCCTTAGAAACTCTAAAACTCCCCCTTAATTTAATACAAGGCTAAACCTATTCTAAACTTTAATTCCCTTAAAACTATAATAAGACCATAATCGACTTAGAAATTACTGTTATAAAATATCCTTAAAATTAAGATATAAGTAAAGCAATTCAATCCAATCCAATCCAATCAATTAATCAATCAATTTATGTTTTGTTGTCACAAAACATCAATTCAAACATGAAACCAAACATTTCTTGTAACTTCTATTTATCCTAAAACTTATAAAGCTCTTATCAACTACAAATGCATAAGTATATTTCTAACAAACCTGTCAACCATTAATGAAATTTAACTATGTCGAGTAAGCCAATCAAGTTATTTAAGTCGAACAAATCAAACAAACCAAATAAATCAATCAATTCAATCAAGCCAATTAATTCAATCAATTCAATCAAACCAAACAAATCAATCAAGTTAATCAAGACAAAGTAAATATGTTATGTATGTGATTAATAATCCTAAATTTCTAATTAGATAAAAACTTTTCATACTATATGCTTGTTATGTGTGGAGTTAATGTTAACATGTAATGCAATGTGTTGGTTATAATGCAATACGTCATATGCAAATCTATATGAAGTGATATATTGAATGAAATGCAACGTGTGATGTGAATGATTTTAATTTGAGATGTATTGTAATTTATAATAATGATGTAAGATATGAAATAAGATGTGTAGTGATAGTATGCAAAATGATTTGGTAATTATATCTATTTAGGTAAAATATATTCAAAGTACTACCTAACTATTATGCATACACATATATATTACAAATTATTTGAATTAAACAAGGATAATATATATTAATTTCTAGAATTAGGTTAATGATACTTATGAAAGAGACTGAAAGGATAGTAAAGATAAAAGTTTTATGGTATTCATAATATATAATAAAATACTTAAAATAATTCTATGAGAAATTTGGAGTTAAATAATCATAGTAGGATGCTTATTTAATCATAGTAGGACGTATATATAAAAACTATTTAAAAAAAGATTTAAAACTTAATTCATTATGAAATATAAATCAATCTTTTGATACAAATCAATTTAAGATTTAAAATTTTAGAAATTAAAATATATTAATTTGTTAAGGAACCAATTATATGTTAAAACTTTAAAATGAAATTTATAGTTATAACAAAATTATGATATCTGGATATAAATTAAATTATAAAACTGTAATTTCTTATATTTAAGACATAAAATCATATATATATATATATATATATATATTATTTTTATACCAAAATATTAGGTTAAATATTTAAGCTTTTATAAATCTTAATAAGAAATCAACATAAGTATTTAAGTTACAAATAATATTTGTAATAATGTAACCCAAAATTGTTATGAAATCATACGAATAATATATAAGTTAAACTATGCATGTTTAAACTATATAATAGATAAATAAATTTATATTTTATGACAATATCAAAAAGTTATATTAACTTTGTATATAATATTAACATGTTTATATAATTTTAATAATATATATACTTTTAATATATATTTAGAAACAAGATATAAGAAAATAAGTAGGCAGATAAAGTTGATAACCTGCAGAATTTGAATTGGCATTTTCTTATTGAAAGGATGGAGGGAAGTTTGAAAGTTCAAAATTCGAATTTATTGGAGCATATGTTGACATTCTCATTTATGTATGTCGACATACATGTATAATTTCAAAGGACATATGGTTACGTGACTTTTGGTTTTAAATCATCGATTTATATTTCAGGTTTAACTATTTCCTGAAATAATATTAATCCTAACAAACATTGAAAATTTATTATTATATTTATTATTATTATAATATTGATATTTTGAATATCAAATTTAAATTTGAAATTTTAATTTCAAGTTTGAATTTTAATTTTCAAATTCAAAACAAAGCAAACAAAACATCCATTCAACCAAAAAATTAAAAATTAATTAAGGCGTACCCAGTTTTTAGATCAATTTCTTCGATATTCTCTGAATTCTGAATTGTTGTGAAACACATATTTGAATCTCCAGTTTCTGGCTCTCCATCGCTTGATGTTGAATCTGAATCATATTTACATCTTCCAGAATTTGTTGATGAGATCGATGATTTAGTAGTTTAACCAACTTGGCTCCAAGATTTTGAATATCGAATGAATGGACACTTCAACTACTATAACCCCAAAAGTCATATCTCTTCATAAACTCTTCTTTTCTTGATTGATGAATAATCATCATGGTGTCTTTTGGCTAATCAGTCATCCGAAATAACTTCTTTCCTGCAAAACAACATACCTTTTCAAAGAATCAAGTGACTTTTCAAAATAACCTATTGTAGTTTGAGATAATAACATTTTGATGATTTTGTGGTATATCTATTTAAACTTTTCAAGAAATCATATCATGATAACTTGAATTTTCAATCAAATTGAATGCAGACTCATCTAATACTGATGCAAGACATGAACTTAAACTAGTGTTCAAAAATTTTCATTTAAAATTTTCAAAAATCAGATTACAAACTTTTTGAAAAACCTTGCTCTGATACCAATTGTTAGTGATTGCAGAAAGGATCGTTAAGGCTAAACAAACACTAGAGGGGGTGAATAGTGTTTTTAGGAATTTAAACAAAATCTAAAACCCTATGTGATAAATTATATGAATCAAACACCAAAGAAACAATCATAGATACAGAATCAAACATAGACACAAATTAAACAGATATAAAAATGCAGAAAAGGAAAGAATACACCAGATTTTATACTGGTTCAGATTGCTCCTACGTCCAGTACCACACAACGCTGGATTGCACAAATTTTATTACTATATCAATATCTAATTACAGCCCTTGATTTCATGGCCACAAGGTTAACACCGCTCCCGTTCCTTAATTTCACGGCAACAAGGAAAACACTGATTCCGTTCCTTGATTTCACGGCTACAAGGAAAACTCTGATTCCCAAATACTGCCCAGACAATTACAATAGCCTTATAACTCTTTAATAGCACTTGATTTAGGGAGTAACGAGTAAAGTGCGTAGAATGAAGAAGACTAGTGAAAATAGAATTGAATTCGGCAGAGTATAGGTGTATGAAACATAAAAATATAAGAAAAAATGGTGTAATGAAAGAGAGTGAAAGTGGAGAAGAAGAAGTGATGAAAAATTAGAAATCAAACATTTTTATAGTGTGTGAAAGGTTGCAATACTCCAGAACCGTCATAAATAGTGAAAAAACACTTCCTTTCAAAATTGAAAAAATGACAGTTATATGTCGACAAGGTGTTTACTATATGTCAACATATACTTAGTACAAAATTAATTTTTTAGCATTTTCCATGTGTTATGATATAAATATGATTCTGGAAATTCTTGAATTTATAAATTAATATTATAAAGTAGGAAATCATATGAAAACATAAATATAAACTATATAAATGTATTTCTAAAATTAAAGTTTAAAATTATATAAATATGAAGTATGAACATATAAACATATAAAACTTATAGAACTTGAGTTTGAAAACAAAAGTAAAGTAAGAAAGAAAAATAGAAAAGATAAAAAAAAGAGGATTGAAGATGGAGTTTGAAAACAAAAATTGAAATTTGAAAATAGAATTTGAAAAACAGAATTTGAATTTGAACATGGAGTGCTATTTAGAGTCTTACATAATCTAGACTCTATAACTATATTAGTCTTGAACTCTTGAGTACTCATGAGCCTTGAAATATAACTGAATTATGAATCTCTAACGTCTTTAAACTATACATAATATTTCCTGTATATAAATCCTGCATATGTGTGTGTATATATTCTAGACAGAGATGTTAGTATATATTTTATAATCAATGATAATTGAAATAAGGTTGTTATCATCAAAACTTCGTTCTCCAACAACTCAGTGATAGGAAATTTTTCTGTGTTTCAGAAAGCTTATTTCCTAGTCTGATTGAAGCATGCCCTTCCCTCTAAAAAAGATGCATGAATGCAATAGATCCACTACAGAGAACTCATAAGGCTTCCTACGGTTATTCGCGTAGAATTTCAAACAATTTTGTCCTGTTTTCATCCTCTCTTGAATCAAGATAATATTCTTAGAAGCTTCTTGAATGGAGTTGGGTTTAAATTCACTTTTTCCACAGACCCTAACTAACGTGAAGGGAATCGACATGGTCTTTCGTATGAGGTTTTGAATGGAGCCATACCGATACTAGACAAATAGTTATATATATATATATATATATATATATATATATATATATATATATATATGTACACACACACACTCTCTCTACAAAAGGAAGGTGATTAACCTAACTTTCGTCAAAATTTAGGACATATACATAAAGTTAATTATTTTAAGAAAACACTCACTTTATCTGTCCATCCGACTAAAGATGGTAAGAAATAAGAGATTAGGCTTTGTTCCCAAAGCCTTTTGAAAACTTTACGCGAAAATACTTGCGAAAGTCAAGTCACGATCACAATAGTCAAATTAGGAAGATTGTGAAGTCCCCCGATTACCTTTACATACAATTAGGTAGATGAGAGGACATCCTACAAATTTGATAGGATTGAATTGATAATTCAATAAAACCAAAACATAAAAAGTTATATGCATCATTGGTAAAATTACAATGTTTTATAATTATTTAAAACTTTTCATTTCCAAATCATTCATATTGTTTAGAACAAATTGTAAATCACTTTAAAATATTTCCATACTTAACATTGAGTTTTAATCGTCATTCCATATTTTAACATTCACTTACAATTGAATCATTAATTAAATATTCATTTATTAACAAAATGATAATTTAGTGACCAATAGCTAAATTTATTATATTTTCATAAAATAAAACATTTTAATCCATTTTTATTGCAATATCCATTATAAGTTTCCAAAATGCCATGTCCTCTATTCAACAATATGAGTTGAATTTAAATTTCCTTATCCCCTTACTTAAAGTCGATTATCTCTGATTCAACCAAACCAATTATCCAATCCCAAAATTACATTATTTTTTGATTTCGATAAGTAGGCAAGTTCCTTTTAATTCATATCTATTTTTCTTAACTTCCAAAACTATATTCCGCATTATAATCTTTTACTTAGCCCATGTTTTAAAAATACATTTTTATCTTTTGAAATCTCAATAAATTAATGATGTTGCCTCACCATTGACTTTAGTAGATTATCTAAGTAAATGGCAGCAATCTTGACTATAAAATCAAAATGGCCCAACCTATTTTTTGGGAACGTTACTACAATTTGATGGATGCATACATTATCAATATATATGAATGTATATTCCTAAAATATTGCTTATGTTTAGGTTATTTATTGTTTTGTTTCTCAAAACATGGTTTTTTATCCACAGTCTCTTTAATTAATCTGAAAATGGTATTAAGCCACAAACTATAATGATTCATCTTTATAGTTTGGCTACAAAGTCGATTCAACATCGATACTATCTTGCCATGCTTATCTACCTTCCACTATTCACTTAATGGATTAACATGATTATGGCACTTATAATTTCCTTTAGCCATTTATTCGACTATCACAAACACTATGCTCGAATGCCTTGTATTAGTATTTAAGTAATCCTATCGATGGCGTTGATTGGACATACCGACCAAATTTTTTAAAGTACTCAACAAACAATTCGACGCAATGAATAATCCTAAATCTTCCTCTTTGGTTGCACATATCGTATTATCACCAGTACACTTACTTTAATTTAATTAATTACAACCTAATAAATTATTTTCCTCCTGCATAGATCAGAAATAAGGCGATCAATTGAAAACGTTTGGTCGATTTGCGCTATGCACTCTGATTAATTTAAATTATTCGTTTTTATCCCCGTTTAAGATTTCAATTAATAATCTTAATTATTAGTCCAATATCACGGAATTAAGACTCACAAGTATGAACATGATGAGTGAGAATAAAGCATCGATGCATCGAAAAAATGATTCCATAGCCAGAATAAATAGATATGCCAACGATAGAATAGGAAAAACTAGTATGGGAATAGATCACAAAAATCACTAGGGGATTAAGTTCTTAGTTTCACTATGATTAATAGAGTTCCTAATTCTCTTGATAGACATCCTCGTGGGAGGATGAAGCATAAGTTAGCTACTGCTAGTAGAATTGATACAGAACTTAATCGCCTATTTGGGTGGTAAACCCAAAGAAGGTTCAAGCACAGAAGAAGATTCACATCTATAAGAATCTGTGACATGTTACCGTCATCTCGAGGTTGGAAGTATAAGAGCTTATGAATCACACTCAAAATACCAAAATAGTATATATACTAAGACAATTTAATAAGGAAACCTAAGATACAAGATTCTCATGTTTCGGCATCTTCTTGAATTGGCTGACACATTCGTAAAAAAATTCTTAACACAAAGACAAGGTATTACGTTAGGATTCACACAAAAGAAAGGCACATGATTTTTTTTTTTTGAAATCCTTGCCAGCACTTATTAGGTATAATAGATTCCTTGATAAGTTTTATAATTGAAAAGGAAATCATCAAGCATATTACTTTTTGGGATATATATATATATATATATGTATATGTATATGTATATGTATAGTACACAATCCCTTTTAAACATGGATGAGTATGGCGCTTCCATATCCAAAAGAATTTTAATAAGCAATCACAAGATGAAATCAGACTTTCATAAATAGGAAAAGGGTACCTTCGGGTTAAGAAGGTCCGCCAGAGGCATCCCCAGCGATGAGTTTTTCAAATTAACATATCTTCGTTGTTACTACGGAAATTAACTCCAAAACAGGCTAACGATGAAGGGGTAATCGAGTGAACACAAGCACAGAAGAATTCCCCAAAAGCAAAAGCTAAACACTAGAGAGAACTCAAAAGCTATAGGTTACAGACAGGGTCCACCTGGTAGGGTCCATCCGGCTGGGTCTATCCGGCAGGGGGGTTATGTAACGAAAGCTCATCTAAGTCAGAAACTAAGAAAGAGGGAGGCAAGAGCTCCGCTAATCAAAACCCAGAAAGATGGAAGGGCTGTCATTATTAACCTACTTTACACCGATACATTAGGAAACAAAGGCATCAAGGATATCAAGCCGAAAATACATAGGGGATATCCGGAACCAGCTTCCGAAACATCCATTACATAAACTCCGGAGGGACACATTAATAGACAACAGACAAATCACTGGGAGCTACCTTTCGGAAGACTAGTTTATGCTCGGAGGCTCCACTGGAAGGAAAACCGGAAACCTAAAGGGGATACCGACTGTCTATACTAACCTGCTCGGTACCGACACCGACGGGGGGTTCCGAACTGACAACCATCTACATACATCATGAGGGCAAGCTCCTCAAAGTATTCATAAGAAAACCGGAAGCCTATACCCGAAAGCCACTACCGGGAGCACGAATGCCTCTCGAAAGCCATTTACATCGACAAGCTCATAAGAAGCTCCAAAGGACCGGACCCTCACCATCGCAAATGCAGCCGGAAGCTAAACATCCGAGACCAAGGAGAAAAGCGGACAACAGAGGCTTCTGAAAGCCCAATGGCCCAACAGTAGAAGGGCCCCTGAATTCTTTATAAATAAGACCCAGGGGTCACATTTTGAGGAGGGGTTTTCTCATTCTCATTCTTGTATTCTTTCTCTCTAGAGCGAACCCTAATTCCTAGATCAATTTGGGGATTTCTTATATTCTATTCATGTATTCAAAATCAAAGATCAATAAAGTCTGAATCAATACTTAGAGTATTTCTTTATGGGATTGTTACATGATTTCTCAGTTATTGTTGTTGCATCATACTGTTTGCTTCCTACATGTATATGAGTCTACGTCCAAATCCTTCTGCTAGCTCAGTGCAGAACCCCTCTCAACAAACCATTAAGTCAGTCGCTAAGGGTTGTGCTTAGGAATCCTACATCTAAAGATAATTGTTGGTTCTTGAATCACTTAAGCATGATAATCACCCCATTGAGGGAAGTGTAACTATTCTTTCGGATTCTAAACCTTGATACCTAAGAGACGATGAGCTAACTCAAATTTGCAAAGGCTAAACAACCTATTTTTCCTCTAGGTCCACTTCCATAGACCTATCGCCGTTGTTGATGAAAAATATCGTTAACATTCTGGTGCTATAAGGAGGGCATGAACCTCCAATCCTTTGGTTAACCTTACTGCATATCTACCTTTGTTGTTCCATCCCAGATTGGACTAAGGCGTTGAAGAAGCAAAGTTGTGGGTAAGAGGTCCCAACATGAATCTTTTGAACCCTGAATGGATAAGTCAGAAATCGCCTACCCAAGAGTGGCAGAAGAACAAAGGCTGAGAGTGGAACCAATGTGGATAATGAAGCGAAAGGGAAATATAACAATATGCTTCCAACACCTGGGATAATAGCCTTCCCCACATAGGGCAAACCCTAACACCTCCAAGTAGCTCTACATAAAAGGATATTAACATTTTCTCTCATATAAGGACAACTCTCCACAAGCAAATTGGAGGAATGGCGTTTGAACAAGAAATAACGGATGATTTTGACCACTTCACCATCAAATGGTCTGAAAAGATAGCACAACAATCTCAGTATATCTTGGAAAGTAGAAACAAAAATAAAGTTAAAACAACAAAACTGGGTTGCAAAAGGGTTAATTCACAGTGGCAACGAAAGAGGCTTACGCCACGATTACCCAAGAGATATACTTTACCACTTCGATGGAAAATATCTACTTCCTAACCAAAAACGAACTCAACTATTGGCCATTTGCAAAGAAAAAATCCAAATTCGAAAGGAAGTCAGGAGGACCCTACTGTCATTACCACATGATGAATGGACATGAAACTAATCACTGCAGAAACCTTGAGGAAATGGTCATTAGGTTCATCAGCTAAGGCCAATTATGAGAGATTATAAAAAGGCCGGATTAAGTTCAATAAAAGTCCTTTGGGAAATGATTATCAAACACATCCAAGGGTACAGAAAACCCTTCTTTCAAAGCTTAAAGAAACCCGAGATGGGTCAAACCATGAATGGATCAAATCCCTGTCATCGCCAAATTGGTCAGGGCAAGGCATCCCCAGAAGGGTGGGGTTGTATGTTAGTCTTTTCCCATGCCCAAATCAGAGGGGGCTAGGTTAAAGATTCAAAAGAGTAAGCCTTCGTTTCACATCAGAAATGGTCGTGGTGGAGCATCTAAAATTAGCACGCCTTGCCTTTGCTCGTAGAAGAGTACGCCCTGCCTCTGCTATGAACTAGGCACGCCCTACCTCTACTCGAAGAAGAGCACGTTCTACCTCTTCTTATATTCCACGTTACCTGCAGAAGGAAATGCCAACCCTTATCATCGCCTATGATGGTCAGGATAGGGCACCCCTCGGATTGGGTGGTTTGTAAGCCTCTGTCAGTACCTACGATGGTTAGTATAGAGCATCAAAAGAGTAAACCTTAATTCCATCTCCACAATGACCCAGTTTAAGTTTCTAAGACCTTATCATCTCCTACGATGGTCAGGATAAGGTGCCTCCTGGAGGGAGGTTGGGTAAGTCCTTGGGCCCAACTTGTGGATAGGCTAGCCAAGCGCACACAGACCCAGAGAGTGGCCAACAAAGCACGTACATCCTCTGCTTTGACATCAAAAGCCCTGAGAGTTGCTCAAGAAGCACAGATAACCTCTGCTTCAAAAATCAAATCCAAGGGGGGCACCAAAACATTGATACCAGAAGTGGATTTTTGGTAGTCAATCTCTAATTGCATGAACAAGCGTTGGTTCTAGTCTTCAATATTAATACCTGAATCTGGGTTGATTCGATTTTCAACAAATACCATAAGCGGATTTTCAGTCATCTACTTTAATGACCCCAATCATGGTTGGATCAGATCTTCCCAAATACCGGAAGTGGAATCCCGATCCTATCTTAATACTCTAATCTGGGTTGTTCGGGACTTCTGCCAAATATGCAAATATGAAATAGTCCATGAGCTCTATTAAAGCATCGAAAGCTAATTCCCGGTCCTATACCAAATAATACTAGCCAGGGATGAATCTGAAAGCTTATGATTCACCAACGGAAGAATTCCAAGGTGATTATCTCAAAATTTTGAATCAAAATAATCATAGATATGGTCCACAGAACAAAACTTGGGAGGAAATGAAAAGCCCATCATTGAAACAACTCCAAATAAAATGGTTATCTCTTTTCTTATTTAGGGAGACTTCTTAAACCATTTATGTACAAATAATTATTATCTACATTTTTATATCAACAACTATTTACATGCTAGACATTTCCAATGCTCAAGTTCATTTACAAAAGTTACACCCCCAATTACCCAAACATGGATATGTTTACACATTGTTATTACAAAATATCACTAAATGTCCGAATCCTCTCCATCCTCAGGTAAAGGGGGATTAATGGCATGATGAAGCGCAATACTTAACAGATTGTTAAGATTTTGCATTGTTTTACTCGCTTCATCAAGATGATCAGAAAGTTTAATGTGGAGCTTCAAAGCTGTATTATAAGCTCTACACATAGCCCTTAGAGACTTGTTTTCTTTCTCTAACTCGAAAACATTCATGCGCAAATCATGCCTCACTCCTGTAAGTGTCTAATCTGATCAACGTACCAGCCAACATGGCCAAATGAATCTTTAATTAACTTGGCATCATAGGTCCCCATTATCTCGGCTACCGCTCTTTTACCCCACTCCGTAATGATTGATTCTTTTAGCCCGGGAGGAGGGTTATTCAAGTAAAAACACTTTAGAAGGGCTGGGGTCTTATGTGTGGTCACAACGCTAGGAGGTTGGGGTCCCATCATGATAGGAATGTTTTTGAAGCAATATTCCCATGTCTCACACTTCGTATTGACAAATTTCCAAATTGACTCCTTAATTCATCGTCAAATTTGATAGAGGTCTTAGTCCTTATATATGTCTTCAATCCAAGAATAATCCTATCTCTTTCTTCAAATTGGCCTTTCAAAGCATTTATTCTCTCATTCAAGTGCTTAATGGATAAATTCTGGAGTAAACTCTTCCTTCCTTGAGATATAGAAGAGATCTCTTTTGCTGGTGGCACTTCACTTCGAGATGGGAAAGTTCCGTGAAGATTTACCTACTCAAAAGAACTAAATAGTTATGATCATATCTTTTCAAATTACAAAAGTAGAACTCCATTCTTACGTAAAAGCTTTATTTAATAGTAATTACTATTAAATAATAATAATTAACTTGAAGTGAGAAATAATCAATATTAGTAATTACTATCAAACGATTAATAAATAATAAATATTAATGGACAATAAATTTATATGTAGGAATTATTTTTTAATAATAATAACAGTAATTAATAACTATGTAGCAATAATTGAAAATAATAATTAATAATTCAAATTTAACGATAATATTTGATTTACCACTTAATTGTGTTCAATAATTAATAATCAATAACTAGTGATGATAATTGATAATTACTAATATACACATAATAATTAGTATTTAGTAATTGACATTAAAAAATTATAACTGAAAAATGACGTATGATAATTGACATCAGTCGCTTCTTATTTTACGGCCTCATATTTTCTTTCTTTGCGACATATTTTCATTTCCCGCACAATGATTTTCATTTCCCGCGTATGCCTTCTTCCCAAAAAACCTAATAAGTTCCAGAGCCCATCCCCTAACCATCCCTAATTTTCACTGCAAATCTTCGTACTTCCCTCTAGTTTCACCCGATCCATTCCTCCTCAGGCATATATTTCTTTCAACTGTTCCCGTTTTAGATTTCCCTGGCCTAAATCTATGTCGCTTTCAGGCTAATTCCTTTCCATTGTATGACTTCCCCCTTCTTCCGCCTGGCTTATCAATTCTCTTCTTCTATACTTCACGTTGAGTATACTGTGAGCTCCTCTCCGCTTCAATCCGCATTTGCTAGGTTCTTTTGTTTCCTTGCTTCCTGGTTTGCCTCTGCATTTTTGTTCATTATCTTGTGCGAACTTCGGATCTGGACCGTTGATGCTAGGATTTTGACCGAAGTCTTTAGGTTCTGGTGTTTTGTTTTCTGAAGGTGGGGTCAGTGCCTTATCATTTTTGTGTTTTGTAGTAGAAGGGTGTCTAGATGCTCCTGTTTTCACTGATGGCGTTGTTCACTGTGGTTTATTTTTCCTGGCGTGTGACAGTTTGTTAGGCTTTGTCTGTATTTTGGTAGTACATGCTTGCTTTGCACTACAGATTTTGGATTTTCTCTTTGTTTGTAGATTTGCATTTTCAATCTTTTTGGATGTTGTTAACATATTATTTTGTGTTTGTTTAGGGTCTACATTGCAGCCGATTGTTTATATTTTCGCCATGTGTGGTGATCAAATGTCTACTGTTTCTAGTTTATGAAAAATAGAAGGAAATTTGCATTTGGTGGATGCTTTATTTGAAATTGTCGAAGAGTTGAGCGTTTCCTCAGCTATTGTTGGCGGTTGCAAATTGTTATTGTTACATCCGCCAGTCTTATTTTTTTAACTTCTGTTGGTAAGTCTTTCTAAATTTGTGCATTCTATTTCTATACTCTTAGAATTTGGTCCTTTTTTCTTTTGTTTTTCTCTTATATATTTTCCTCCCATTTGAGGAATGCCAATGCAATAGGGAGAATCATGGCATTTTTGTGTGAACTAAACCATAATTAGCGGTTGTTGCTTGTGTTCTAAGAATTTTTAAATTTGAAAAATCATAAAAGTTGAATTAGGCATTCAAAAGTTATATTAAAAAAAATTACGCCATAACTATAACTCACAAATCCCATATTTGGGTAAAGGTTTTTGTTCATTTTAAAAATGGATATTTTAGAATTAATCCATCAGTTTTTCATATTATACTTTAAACAAATGGTCTTCCCCATTACCATGGATTTGCTATAAGCAAAAAATGTGTAGACCTTATAACAATGCCCCAACTATAACTAATTTTGTAAAGCACAAAACCGATTTTCGGTGACATGGGTATTTGATCATCGTCTTCATGGTTGTTCTCAGAGCCTAGTTACCCCAATAAGTTGTATTTTTCATTATTTATGCATGAAGTGTTAACTGTTGGCAAACTTTTCTTTAGAAGTCACATTTATCTAATTTTTAGTGGCAGTGTGAAAAACAGAGTTATGGTATAGGCCATGTGGTAAATATTGCTATTTAAAGGTATGTCTAGCTTTTGGTTTGCAATAATATTGACTTGTCTTCCTTTCAGGTTTGTTAATCCATTAATTAAAGATGTTCCTTTGAAACAAACATGTTTTGTACACAATTTCCAAATATTTGATTTGTGTTATCAAAGGCTATCTTTTTATCAGTGTTTACTTTGCTCCTTCGGTCTACTATGCATTTGTTTACTCTCTACTTTAATGAGTTCTTCTTAATTCTTTACAAAACATCAAGCCTAACTTGAATTTCCAGTATTCGTTTTTAGAGAAGGGAACTTCAAAATCTTTCTCATGAAGTCACAGCCATAGGGATACACCTGCAACAAATTCTACACCTTTGGAAATTTTCATAGCAAATTCAGAAGATGAGAAAATATGTGCAAAAATGAAGAGTCTACTGATTGTTCCAAAGGAAGCAAAGGGAATGGTTCAAGATCCAATGCATCGGAGCAAGATAAATTCTCTAAATTAGCGGAAAATTTTCATGGGAAAATGAGCTTTGTGATAGGGATAAAGGCTTTCAAAGGCAAATAATGACAGTTGTAATTTTATACGTTTTTATGTGGTATATGATTTATAATTTGTATTCTGGATATACAGTTGTGATTTTTATCAGTGAATGAACCATGATGCCTTTAAATTTACATTTATTTCTTATTTTTTTATTTTTTATTGTTGCATATATATATATATATTATGGATATATTATAATTGTAAAATAATAGTTATAATAAAATATATCACAACGGTTATAAACAGT
Source organism: Allium sativum (assembly GCA_030737875.1). NCBI lineage: Eukaryota > Viridiplantae > Streptophyta > Magnoliopsida > Asparagales > Amaryllidaceae > Allium > Allium sativum. The sequence goes on along the minus strand of CM060910.1, from coordinate 991,145,487 downwards.
AGTAAAAATTATAACAACAACAGTACATAACTATTGTAATAAAGTTTATTACAATGGTGGTAAAAAGTTGTAAAATATACATATTACAATGGTGTTGCAACGATGCAAAAAAGTTGTAAAAGATTTTAGTCTATTACAAACGGTCAGCCCACCGTTGTAAAATGTATATTACAACGGTTTTCCTCTATTGTAATATGGTCATTTTATTGTAGTGCGGCATGCTCAGCCCTTAGTATTTTTAGAATTGCTTCACGGTCTTCGCTTAAGAAGCTAAGAGAGAGCCGAGGGAATTCAGTATAAACACTCTTAAGTTTCTTGAGAAAACATTTTTTCTTGAAAGTATGAATGGGTGTTGTTAAAAACTCCTTGTTAAGTCTACAAGTTACACATAATGCGTCCTTGTGGTAAACCAAGTTCTGTCATAATGCAAATAAGTGTATCAGCAATCACATATAGTAAGTAGGCATCCATACAAGTTTTACATAGGTTGACGTATCTAGTTACAAATGTTCCTCTTGTTCATACAAAATAGACCTTTTTAACAATGCAGTGATAAACCTATCCTTGTTGTATTCAAGCTTTTCTAGGGGGGGGTCCCTAGGAATTGAAAGAACCCTTTCGGGGTTCCAACACTCCCCTGGATGTGGATCGAATCCAAACTCATCTTAATAACGTCTATAGAGGCGATGCATTAAACCTCCACTGCTTGACCCTAGAAAGGAAAAATCCACTGTTTCGTATCATTTGTAAACATCATACAAGAAGTCAACCAAAATGTCCCTGTCCTCAATTAACGTCCAAAATAAGGTCTTTCATTCCTTGTTCTCTTCGCGAAGAATTTCCCTATGATTACAGGCTTTCTTTAACCTGGGCGCCGCTTCATGCTCCTTATAAGACATAAGATTATGTGTACTCTTTTCAAGATCATGGTATTTTCAAGAGAAGGAATTATAATCTTTTAATAATCTCTCTTTCTTAACATAAGATCGAGTTAATTCCTTTTGTTTATTGTCCAATTCTGCTCTAAAGCAAGAAACAACTTTTCTTTTTCTCCATTAGATATAATGATAGGGAACTAGTTACGGTCAAATACTTGGGAAAACTAAGAACATTATAAAAATAAGGTTTATACCTGAGAGAGAGGAATATCAGAATCAATTTGTTTTTCTCTTCCAGAAAGACCGGAAGTGCCACTTCCTCGAACAAGGGAGATTCAACATTCTGGGCAAAATGAGAACCTCCAACATCGGGATTATGCCTAGTAGAATCATGAGATATTTCGACACCCATCAGAGGGTCATTTCTTCCCTTATCATGTTTATCCTGATGGTCCTTACTTCTTGAACCATCACCTTCATTATCCCCGCCATCATAAAAAAATAGAAGTTTCTTCTCCTTCACCGGAATCATCGGAAAGGTCAATAATGTATAGAAGTCTTCAATTTTAGTTCTTCCCTCCTATGGCGTCTCAACACCCTATTTACCCAATTCGATCTGCTCCATAACCTTATCCTTGATAAAAGGTGGAACAGAGGTAGTTCGGATCTTAGAAAGTTTCTGAAGTTTGTTGGAAAGAATGTGGAATAAGGCATCTTCATAACACTCAGTCTTAATTTGCGAAAGATGAACTTATGAAAAATCAGAAATCCAGCCTTTGACTTTACATACTATCTGCACAGCATGGGAAAGCTTCTCTTTCTTCTTCTAAAGCTCATCAGCGTGAGCTACCACATCTTCCGCTATCTGATGTTCTAAAGCCAAAATTTTATCAAAAACTAAATCCTTGGTCCGACTTTCCTCCTCTAAAGCCTCCTGGCATGTTCAACAGAGGCTTTCAACCTCTCGCATTCACCACTTAAAGCTTCGTTAGCTTCTCGAATTCAAACAATTTTGAGGGTTAAGGGAGAATGAATTGAGTTAGACAAAAGCCATCTTTTGGTAATCTAAAAGAGTAGAAGAATTCGATCAATAGCCGTAAGAAATAAAAATCAAGACTATGAGAGGAAAATTCTTACCAGAAACTGTCGGTTAATCAAGTGTTAATAGGAACCGCCACATCTGAAGAAGAAGAGGGTAAAGAGATGTTAGTAAGCCCCGGACAAGAGAGAGAAAGCTTTGCAAAGTCAATAAAATCTGTTGAAAGAACAAGAGGCATCAAAGGCTCAGTAGATGGAGAAGTCGGAATTCGGAACGTAGCATGTGTACCCACTTCTGATATTCTTGGAAAGAATGACGACAGGACACAACCTCCACTCTCCTCACCGAAAGTGACTTTGGGAATTGTAGAAGCAGAAAAATCAAGTTTTAATTTCTTCGGTTCAGCGGGTAACTCAGTCAACTTCTTGATGGCAACAACAGTGGACCGATTTCAAACATCAGTCAGGGTTAAAGCTTCCAAAGCCAAAATTCTTAGTCAAACAAAAAAATCAAAGTGAAGTTTAGGAATGCAAAATTTAAATATTAAAGAGGCCTCAATAAAGAAACTGACAATTCAGCAAGCATACCAGAAGACAAAGGGGTATAAGAAGTGAACATATCTGAACCCGATGTCAAATGCTTAGAGCCTGAAAAGTGAATGGGTGGACGTCTCAAAACCTTTTGTCCGTCAGGGAGAAGATCATATTGACGCAACTTATCCTTGGTTAGCAAAACAGATTGACCCTGTGGCTCTTCAAGTAACTTCAAAATAAGCTCAAACATATGAGATTCACTTTCGGTTAAAGTAACCTTCTTGGAAGTAGGATCTGAAAAAACAACTAGAATTAGGCCATGTATAAGGAAAATAATCACTCATAAAAAGGTTGAAAAGCTCACCATGATTAGAAAATTTTCCTGAGATACTGGTAGGGTATCTGATGAAGAAGCATTGGTCTTCCCAAGATATTTCCTTACCTGCACCCTCGCTAACAATCTTCCTCGAAGGGTTGGCACAGAATATAGGGGAGTCAGCACCTCTTGAAAAGCGCATCAAATGCTGGATGAAATTAGAAGTGAGAGAGGCCTGACCAGACTCAAGGGCAAGAATTTCAAGACATAGAAGCAATGCATAAGTGCTTGGTAGGAGTTAAATAGGCACCGCATCCAAATCCCGCAGAAGACGAGAGATTAAAGTTGAAAAAGGAAAGAAGCTTCCATGCCATATATGCATGGCTGAGTATGCAAAGTGCCCTTCAGGGGGATTCATGATATTATCACGGTGGGTAGCGGGTAGAGCGTCCTCCTTATCCATTCCAAAGCCACCAAGGATTGAATTTACTTCATCCCGTGAAGTAATTAAAGATTTCTTCAAGGAAAAAGATCTCCTCCGCCAGGAAATGCCAAGAACACCAGTTTGCAATTAGCTTGAACTCCCTTTATCAGACATGACACTGCCAGGTGATATAATTTCATAAATACGTGAATTGATGTCATACTCATTGATATATAATGTAGTGACAACATATGAATCTATTAAGTGATAGATGGTCAAGATAATGAATATTAAGATAACTCTAAATACTAGTTTAGACAAGGCACATAGCAAATTTTGCATGTGTTAGAGAACAGTCAAGCCTTTAATGATGACAAGATTAGACTTACCTAAGGTTAATGCTAGGGATATTCAAAGGAAAGGTAATGGTTGAACCGAAACCAGGCAACCTTAAGTCATTACTAAAGGCCTGGTTGGCTTTTGGGACTGGCACATAGAGCCAAAGTTGAAAGATTTCAATGACATAGTTCCTAAATTTTGTCGATACTGAAACTAGGGAAAAATCATCTGCTCGAAACCTATTGAATAGTTCATCGATTTAGAGTTGAATTGACTCTCACACATTACACAAACACTGAAACTGGCGTTGCTAAAAGGGGGAATGGTCAAATCATCAACTTGGGTAATAAAAATTGTTGATGCCAATAGCCTCATTTCCGTTCGCTTAATTGTCAAAATAGACTCTTTCATAAGAATTGCATAACTTAAAACCCTAAGAATTATTATTAAGGGGAAAAGAGCATATGTGAAGCCCTCCATGAATCATAATCCAGATCATTGGTATTCGAATCACTTGTATTTAGCATGAAAAACCCTAATTAGTTTAGACAGAGTGATTTAGTTCCTATTTAGAATTTAAAACAGAAATATTTACCAGATATTCAATCGAGAAATGATCGAAACAAGCTTCAAGTCTTCAATGAACAAATAATCTAGTTCGAGAAATTCATGTTGCAGGTAAAAAGTGAAGAAGAAGAAGAGACGATAATTATGTAAAAATTACCTCTAATCCACACCGTACGAGCAGAGACCAGTCAATGCTTCTGATTGAGGAAGATCAAAAGACACAGAGATAACACCCAGGAAAAGACAAAAAATTGACTTGAAAAGTCGAAATTACCCCTTCAATAGGGGTAAATGTTACTACTGAAATTAACTCCGAAACAGGCTGACGGTAAAGGGGTAACCGGGTGAACACAGGCGCAGAAGAATTCTCCAAAAGCAAAAGCCAAACACTAGAGAGAACTCAAAAGCTACAGATTATCGACAGGGTCTATCCGACAGGGTATATCCGGCTAGGTCTATCCGGCATGGTGTTCTGTAGAGATAAGTCATCTAAGTCTGTAACTAAGAAAGAGGGAGGCAAGAGCTCCGCTAATCAAAACCCAGAAAGACGGAAGGGCTGTCGGTATTAACCTACTTAACACAGATACATCAGGAGACAAAGGCATCAAGGATATCAAGCCGAAAATACGTAGGGGTTATCCAAAACCAGCTTCCGAAACATCCACTACATAAAATCAAGAGGGACACATTGATAGACAACAGAAAAATCACTGGGAGCTACCTTACAGAAGACCAGGTTATGCTCGTAGGCTCCACCGGAAGGCAAACTAGAATCCAAAAGGGGATACCGACTATCCATACTAACCTGCTCGGTACCGACACCGACAGGGGTTCCGAACCGACATCCATCTACATACATCATGAGGGCAAGCTCTGTAACACCCCGTAATTTTAAAAGACATTGTAATGATAAATTAAAAAATAAATATTCAGAATTAAGTAAAACGGACTGTGCCATTGTGTTCATCTCAGAATTCTTCTTAAGATAGACTCCGTGTTTGCGTAAAACGGACACCATATAAAGAAGTTATTAAGGTTAGAAATTTATATATGCACAAGAGAAATATATATCAATAAAATAAATCCAGAATTCAAAATATTTCAAAATCGGACAGCAGGGAGGAAGCGGGAAAATTCCTACCCATGGGTGTCTACCCCATCAAAGGGGTGTCGACCTCTGGGTCGACACATCAAGGGGGATCGACCCCCACGCAGATCTGTGCAGATTTCTGCTTTGGAACATGGAATGATTTCTGTGCAAGACTCATTGAATCTAGTCTATAAATAAGACCATATACCCATTGTTTTATCCATTCAGAAACAATGGAGAACTAGATGTTGCCTCTGCCTAGAATGAAATAGCCTATTCTTCTTCTACCACTAGAGTTAGACAAATTCAGAGATCTGTGCTTCTACATCTGCTATTAATTCTTCTTTTTCTTAGATCCATTCTACGTTATTTTTAGATATGAATGCTTAAAAGATAATCTTAACATGTTTATGAATTGGATCTAAGCCTGTGACTGATTGAATCATATCAGATCTTCCATAACCTGTGTATCTAAGTTATTTTGACATAAACTAAGCCTATGCCTATTTATCATGTTAGATCTGCCATTATTTGTATATCTAATTCAATGATTAGATCTCATCACGCCTGTTTATGATCATGTCACTATGACTAATCAGTTCTATTATCACATGTTCATCAGATCTTTTCTTATATGCCTATCTTGTCATTATACCCAATTTTGTCACTATATGTTTATTAGTTGCTATGCCTATTCCTCCCATCGTATGTCAATCTTGTTATTATGTTTATTTCTGTTCTCTTCCCTTCTTCTTTTTCGTTTTTATTTTATAGCCAGGCTACCTTCGAGCCTAGGCATACCGCTGAAATGTGTGAACGCGTGAAATTAGGACGAGGAAAAAATGTTAAAATTGGGGAATAACTTGTATTGGAAAATTTGGGCATAACTTGAATTAAATACATGAATATGGATTTGGGCATAAACCAAATTGTGATTTAGATCCAAATTTGGGCATATGGTACATGATAAATATGACTTGGGAAAGGAGAATGAAAACCTATAATGAAATAGGAATAATGGTTAAAGAACGGACATGCCTAGGTTCACTGTAATTTGAAACTGTAAACGCGCTTAGACACGAGGTTAGATTACACTTGTGGTAAAAGCCTGCCCGGAACCGCCTGGGATATCCAACGACCACAAGTGGTGAATCTAATGTGAGGGGTCTAAGTGCATAAATATGTAACCTGCTAAGACACGAGGTTAAGTCCGACTTGTGGAAGCCCAGACCCGCCCGACATATGCAGCATCCACAAGTTGTAGGCTTAATGTGGGAGGTATAGCATATTATAACCATAAATGAATATATGGTAATGAACTTGAATACTTAATCTGGTTGAATGCATAGGGATTGTATGAACATGTTAACTTGAGTAGGGGTTAAGTAAACGTGTACGAATCAGTGGGAGGGTTAAGTATATCTTGGGGTGGTGGGTAATATTTATATATAGGCCCACTAAATTTAACCTGTTAGGGTTATACAATTTTATTACACTGATATGCCATAACCTGTGGAAATCCTAGTAGTGGGGATGCAAGCGTAGGGGAAGCTTGTATCATCTTATGTGCGGGCCCCGTTTCAGTCAGTAACCCATATTTAGGTATCAAACGAGTATTTCGAACTAGGTCGGAGTCGGGGCACGCTTACTGCGCTGATTGTAAGAGATCCAAACGAGGGGACGGTGTGGGCGGCGCATTCCGACGGGGTCATGTTCATGCATGGGTCCGGACAAGAGGAGGCTAAGGCGCCGTGACATCGGTAGATATGGTTGTGCACTTCCTAAAAATTAAGGGTTGCCACTTTAGGAAGTGATACATCCTACTGTGGGGCTAGCACAGGGTATCTACGGAGTAGGGAGTCAATCGATTGGGGTAGTAATTAAGGTACATCTAGACTCGGGTATGTTTAGGAGCCTGTTATTATCCATAGGAGTAACTCCGATATGTTCAGTTGAGCTGCCTGTTATTGTATGGGGATAAACCTCTCACTAAAGTACGCCTAAGTCTACCATCTTATACTTGTTGGGGATCATCTTGTTCAAATGATACTAGTATTGGTGCAGATAGAAAGAAAGTGTTAAAAAATCACTATCTATTTATTCTATCATATTTATTCTGTTTACCTTGTCATACTTGCCTTGTAATGTTGTTATCTATCTCTCCAGTTTATATGCCTGTCATGATTCTTTTACTTATTTATATGCTAAAAGTAACTGGACTCGCTAGATTTTATGTCTGACCCATTTTGTTTCCTCTTATTTCTCTTCCGTTCCCCCCTACCCTAGGTACTCAGGGTAGGAATTCTTCTTTCATTCTACTTGGAGCTGCTTAGATGTACTGCTTGATTTCGTATCTTATCTACTATGTCTATGTTTTTGGGGATATGCTCTTTTCATGTTTATCGTACTCTGATGATTTTAGAACAAGACAGAAGATTTAAGTTGATTTACTGGGTTTTATGTATTTCGGACTCATGATGTAACTATGTTTTGAACCACGATGTTTTCTTCTTAATAAAGTTTTAAATTTTGCTGTTATTTTATATGTCTTGTAATGTTTCTGTTTCTATTTACCTATAACACTTCACGAAACTTAATGCATTCTCTTAACAAGTGACATTAACGGATGTGGGGTATCACAATCTCCTCAAAGTATTCATAAGAAAACCGGAAGCCTATACCCGGAAGCCACTACCGGGAGCATGAATGCCTCCCGAAAGCCATTTATATCAACAAGCTCATAAGAAGCCCCAACAGACTGAGACCCTCACTCCGGAAGCTATAATCAGCACCGCAAAGGCGTTGAAAGCTAAACATCCGAGACCAAGGAGAAAAGCGGCCAACAGAGGCTTCTGAAAACCCAATGACCCAACAGCAGAAGAGGCCCCGAATTCTCTATATATAAGACCCCAGGGGTCACATTTTGAGGAGGGATTTTCTCATTCTCATTCTTGTATTCTTTCTCTCTAGAGCAAACCCTAATTCCTAGATTGATTTGGGGATTTCTTCTATTCTATTCACGTATTCTAAATAAAAGATCTATGAAGTGTGAATCAATACTTAGAATATTTCTGTATGGGATTGTTACATGATTTCTCAATTATTATTGTTGCAACGTACTGTTTTCTTCCTACAAGTATATGAGTCTACATCCAAATCCTTCCACAAGCTCAGTGCAGAACCCCTCTCTACAAACCATTAAGTCAGTCGCTAAGGGTTGTGCTTAGGAATCCTTCATCCCAAGATAAATGTTGGTTCTTGAATCACTTAAGCATGATACTCACCCCATTGAGGGAAGATTAACTATTCTTTCGGATTCTAAACCTTGATATCTAGGAGATGGTGAGCTAACTCAAATTTGCGAAGGCTAAACAACTTATTTTCCCCCTAGGTCCACTTCCATAGACCTATCTCCAGTGTTGACGAAAAATATCGTTAAGATTCGCCATTTTAGGTTAGGAGAGACCAATGTCCCTTTTTCTTGCAATAAACAAGAGGCTTGGGATATTCTAGAAAAATGATTATAAGACTTGCAGTTGCAACACTCCCTTGGTCTCAGGAATGCCACTCCAGAAGAAGGACTGAGACCTATCTGCTATGTCTTTTTATTAGACTGATTTGATTGGGTTTCATGAAAAGGGAGTCTATTGTTGTTCAGATTCCTCTGAACTATCAACTCATCGCCACTACCCTTCCCTTCCTCGACTACTTCTACACGAAAAGTCGAGTCGACAGGTTCCCTAAAAGAGATTTTTAGCTAGTGTCACTTCCTTCATATAAGGAGAAGATAACAAATGGAGGCAAGGAGCTTTGTGCTGTGAAACAGCTCCATAAACTTCTCGACATGCATATTAATTCTTTCTAAAGCAGATTGTTGGACTGTCCAACACCATTGTTGCCATTATTTGTTTTTTGCCAAGCTAAAAAGATAAGATATATATCATTTCAAAGGGGTACAATATAATTAGTTTAAACTCAATATGGAATACTATGGAATTTAAAATTGCATTCCTAGATGTATTCCCTCTTATGTCTACCCCCAAAAGGCACGAAAAGATTAAGGATTTGATTAAGGACACTTCGATTAAGGACGGCGTTACACTTATATTATACTTGGATATATTTTATTATGTATCTTGTTATGTGTTTGTCACATTTTGTTCTGAATCCCACTCTGACACCAAACTGTAATGCCCTACTCTGAGACCAAAATTAACAAAAAGCATTAAAAAGTAATGTTGTTTGCTAATATGGAAAATATGGCTGGTTAGGAGCATCACCCATAAGTCTTTTATTAAACAAGTAAAAAGTACATCAGCATAGTGCTTATTTTTTCCTTACCTTAAGAGGATCGATATATTTAATTCTGACTATTACAATAATACGATGTCTAGTAGATCAATCCAGAAAAAAACACAACATTATTAAATAGTACTTATCATAACAACAAACATAACCATATTTATACATATATATCAACAACAATACAAAATGATATACTTAAGTGACTATAAACCCACAATACACACAACATCATATAACATAAAAGAATATAATACAATAGAGAACATAAAAAATTACTAAAAGGTTAATCAAAAATTTGCCTAGGTGTCCAAAAGACAGTAGTAGCCAAAGTGGAACGAGATGAGCAGTAGTTTACATTGAAGCTAACCTAAAAAGACTCTGCATGACCTGAGCATATAAATACACATGTTAGTCTAGTTTAAACCTTATTAGCCGATCATAGCAGATGAATACATCATCATAGGAGAAACTCTCCTTAAATAGAGACAGAGTTGGTTCAACTTGTTGTAACATAGGATTCATGAGACAAAGTAAAACTAAGCATCATATAAGAGCTTCATGAGTGGCATTAATAACAACATAAAAAGAATTCCATTAACATTAAGTGTTAAGCATCAAAGCTAAGCATGAATATAAAATCTCCAACTCCAAAACGACAAGGCAAACACATCAAATACCAATATACATATCCCATGTGAGATCATATTCAACATGTAAGTGATCATTATATATATAAACCTTAAAATAGCTCTCAGCTATATAAGCCTCGAGGTATCTCTCAACCATAGGAAGAAATTCAACAATCTCAAATTCTCAAACTCTCAAATATTAGATCCAAAGTAGTAAAGAGGAAAAAACTCCTTCAAATCTTCATACAATGGATCCAAAACAATAAATTGCATGTGGACAAAAATATAGCTCTCCGAGCTTCACCTTGTACTATATAAGTATTCAAGCTTATGACACTACGACCTCGACCGAGTGTAACTTAGCCCAAGGCCAAGTAAATACATATATAAGACCCCTCGAACTTCATTTTTATAAGGAAAGTTTTATAAGGAAAATTCTTTTATAACCTTTCTTAGATACCCTAACCGAACTTCATTTTTTCTAGTTACTATTCATTTTAAAATAAAAACTTGAACAGGCCTTAACTATGAGAAAATTATTCCAAAACCATTTCTATCTTTTGCAAATGTTCACCATAATGAATTATACTTTACGTCCATCCAAAATTAGACGTCAAATTTTGAATTTTATTTTTCACCTATTATTGTATTAGTAAAATATTCATTAAACATCATTTAATGAATGGAGATTAAATCAATGAGCCAATAATTATAATTTTTGACTATATGAACTATGGTAATCACATACCATATTATCAATAGCCGTGATAACATTTAATCACAACCATTATGATATAGTTTATACCATCTAAGCCATAAACTATTTAACACTTATATGGTTTTGTCAATCAACTGATTAACCGCAATACACAATCGACAATTAACTAACTTATGTTTTGAACATTAATGAGGTTCATACCCGTATCCCATAACCACAATCAAGTCAATTTCTATTCCATTGAACATTTATGGTTCATACTATTTAAATGTCCACATATTCAGTTTTTGGGGTCATATATGCAAGTGACTATGTGTTCTTCACTTAAAAATCTAGTCTTTTCTATACTAAAGTCATTAAGTCATACTATTAACTCATAACATTCATGATAGGTCATTATTCAACTCATACAATATCACAAACGTTAACAAATATCAAGTTAATATTTTACTATACTATTTCGGTTAATAGTTTCTCACATTTAATATCAAATAATACATCACATAACAATTTATCATCACATAAGCATCATTAACTATTTCTAAAAATATCATTAACTGTTTATAACCACAAAAGATCAACTAGTTAACAAATGTGAGCTAAGAGTTCCCACTTTATTTATAAACAAAGCTTAGTGTTCTCACCAAAGGTTTCCACTCCTTCTATCTTTAGTCGTAGGATATCCTAGAGATTCCAAATGACATCGACAGCCTCCGGCATCACTGAAAAATTTCTAAAGAAAATTTGGCAGGGGTTCAATGCTATGGTTTTTTTGGTCGAATACATGGACGTTGTTCTTTGTTTTTGGAGCAAACAAAGAGGGTTTTGGGAAAACAGGGGTTGGGTGCGAGGAGGTGGGGCCCGAGGTTGCTATGTGCTCACGATGGGAGGCAGGCCGAACTGGATGAGGCGGGTGTGGGCTTTCTTGGGTGGATGAGGGGTTAGTTTGGTTGAAAATCGGGAGAAAAGTGGTTGTTTTAGAGTTTTAAGGGGTGTAGGAGCTTTTATGGGAGGAGGGTGGTCCACGGTAAGGGTGGTGGCACTGGAGGGGGATGGAGGCGTTGAGTGGAGGTGGCGGTAGTGGGTTTTGGGATGAAGGGGGCGGTAGAGGGTTAGGATGGAGAGAGTAAGGATAGAAATGAAAAAGCAAAGTGAAAATGGAAGGAAAGGTGTTGTACTTGTAGGAATTTTTTGGGCACACGAATCACTAAGGTGTCTTACATATAGGAGAGGGTAGAAAGCATAAGTGTAGGCTTCCATTGCTTGATACATCAAAAGAAATATAAATAGTAGATAACCGGTTCAAGGTGTGAACGCGAACTTAAGATACGTTTAGTCTATTACATGTCATTTACTCATGTGACCACATACTGATTCCATTTTCAACGAAATTTGGAATCCTATTATGTTCTTCAAATACGGTTCCAACGAAACCAATTTCATCGAATTCCGAGTTATTATGCTCAAAGTTTGCTCATTCGAGCTCAATTCGAGTTCAAATTACTTATCAGTTTACAGTTAAATTTCGTACGGCAATATACTAACTCGAATGGCCTGAAATTTGGAATCCTACCATATTTTGATGTTCTAGATCCGAAAAAATTGGTTTTGTTGGATTCCGAGATTGTTTGCAAAAATTTTATTTTTTAGACAATTAAAATAATATTAAAATATCGAATTTAAATATAATTAACCTTTTAAATTAATTTTAAATGTTCGCTAATCTTATCTTAACCATTTAATAAGTCGTATTTCAAATACTTAACTCAAAATATCAAAGTTCACAGTTTCAGTGAAAAGTTCGAAATTATCATTTTTGACCAAAATTCTTTGAACTAATAAGTTGATAAGACTAATTTAAATAACTTAACTGATCGTTATACTTTTTGAAATCATATTTAAACATGAGTGTATGTATCTAGAACCGTGGGTAGTTATTTTGAATTCTTGAAAACTTGAATTTTCAAAATATCAAAAATTTTGAGTCATTACATGTGTATACTTACTGAATCAATGGAAATGACCACAAACAACCGATAAACTAGAAGATGTGAGTTTTAGTCATGGATTTGGAATTTTACTACAAGTTACAACAATAGATTTGAGCAAGAATTGAACTTTGTAGCTTGCTTTGAGCTCTCAGCAACGTGATAATATAGATACAACAACATGCAAAGGAAAGTTCTCAACACATAGTAAACTAACTTACATAATGAGACAAACATGGAATGTTTGCAACGTTTTGAAGGGATTACCGATTTGTAGTTTGAGTTTACAACAAATATAAGCTTTATTACTTTGAATTTGGAGTGAGGGATTATGTATAAGGAGAGTTGCTATTGATTCTTTTACTGTATGTTTCGTTTTTGGAAAAGAAAGTGTTTGAAGTAAGTGGAATACTACATACTGAAAAGACAAAATTTCAAATTAGACTTGTTTTTAAAACTAATAGCAGGTTTAGACTAATTTTAAAGCTATTTGCAAGAATAGGCTTCTTTTAGCCACCTTAGCACTGAGGTGGCCAGTATTTAAAAAAAAATACATGGGGCGCACTTGGGAAGTGCTCCCCTTAAGAAATACAAAGGCGCAGTTAATAAATGTGCTTTATCAACCGATGCTTCTTAATCCGCCTGTTATAATCCACTTAAAAGCACAAGTATGGGAGAAGCATAATTTTTTTACTATCCCTTCTCTTTGTACCTGTCGAATTTTTTGTCCTCCCAATTTCTTCCATCCTCACAATTCAACATAATACAAATGTAACTTCCTCTTCCTCTTTCCAACGCTAATACAAAACTGCTGAGCACCATTGCTTTTTCCCTTCCCAATGTTAGCACCATTGCTATAATTGGCTTACAGGTATGGGATCTTGACTTTTCCCAGCAGACTCGGAAGGAGGAAGAAGTGTAACGCTAGAAGGAATACAAAAAGAATGGCCTTCGCAAGCTGGCATCGGGGCTGTAGGAATTCCATTCGTTGTCAGAGAAGTAAATATCGAACTGAAGGGCAGAAAATCGCAGGAAGTAAGTGGAGAGAGGCCGCATCTGATTAGAGTAGGAAGGAACAACCATAGGCAAATTTCGATGCCTTTTTTATTGCTAATTCTTCGAAATAACAAGTTGAAAACCGTCTTGATCCACAAAAGCAGGATTGATTTGTAGGGGAATACATTCATAATTATCGTAGCGAATGGACTTTGTATTTTTAAGGGGCATTTATCAACTGCTCCTTTGCACGAGAATACAAAAGCAGGATTGGTTTGCACGAGAAGACAGGACGGGTTAACGGTTGATAAGATGCATTTATTAACTGCGTCTTTGTATGTTTTAAGGGGCGCACTTCCCAAGTGTGCCCTAGTGTATTTATTTTTAAATACTGGCCACCTCAGCGCTGAGGTGGTCAAAACAAGCCTATTCTTGTAAATAGTTTTAAAATTAACGTAAACATGCTATTAGTTTTAAAAACAAACCTATTTTGAAAATTTGTCCTACTGGAAATGAACTCCAGATCTTTCCTCTCCTAAACACCTTTGTTTGGGCCTTGTTTAAGCCTATTTAGGCTATTAGTGTAGGGTTTAAGTTAAATGTGGTCTAAACCAGTCATGTTAAGTTTAAATAAATTGTTTAACACATACATCTTCTTATATTTCCAAATTAACATCAAACAGCTAGTTTAATTTTCCACTACAATTTTTATATACAACGTATTTAAAACATTTATAACCTTTCTACACACTTATTTGTCCATTTTGTCACAGAACTTTCATTTGACAACAAATTGTACATTTTTACTTACATAATTTATATATGTAAGTTTGTAATTGTACAAATCACAATATTTTGTCATAAGAACTTGTATAATCATACTAAATTTATTTTCCCCAAATCCTCTTATTATATCTTTGATTAATCCAGTGATTATTGAATTGAATTGCATCCTCTCAATCACAGTTCAACTCATCCTAAATTTATCTATGTGTTTTAACCTCGAATCCATCTTTAATCTCAGCTAACTCGTTAATTCACCATTTAATAATCTTGGATAGGTAACCACAAAACTAAACTCATGATATAACAAGATGCTCTCCCATGATGGTAGACTGATTTTAATTAAGTCAATTAGTATCCCCATGCAAGTTTACTATTTTTGTATTTTGGTCCTACCAAAATAAATAAATAGCTTCACCAGATTAATAAGGCAAGCTGCCGCCACTTCCTATGGATTGGTAGCCCATATTCCAAGAAGCCAATGCTTATTGTCGACAATAAGATTCATGCGCCAGTAAAGCAAGGAGGCCCGGGAGTCAGTGAAATTTGAATTGAATGAAGCAAAGTTTAAATCATGTCTTAATAGCCTAATTAACGAAAGAAATTCTATTTGGACGACTTGGTGTGAAACACATTACATTGGCACTAAAGTCTTCTGGTTTATTGAAAAGAAACGTAATGTAAGCTGGATTTGGAGACAAATTTTGGGTTCGAGGGACAGATTCAAAGAGCATATGCAATTGGACATTTCAATGCAGTCACGGGCTATTTTTTGGAATGCTCCTTGGGTCGCTCAAGGTTTTGTTTTGAGAGATAAGCTAAATTTCAATGAGATCAGCCGAACTAGTATATAGGCAAAGCAATCGACCTACATCTCCAATGGCCAAGTTAGCTTACCTTACTCATGTAACCCAAGAATCAGATATTTATGGAGCCACCTTGAGAATCTTAAGCTCGTTCTAGTGCCTTAAATTTTGGCCCCGTTTTGAGATTTTATTACGTAAATGACCCGTTTTCAAAACTAATTACAAATATAGTCTAGTTTTGGCTAACTCAGCGCTACGTTAACCGAATACACTGACGCAATTTGAAATTGCATCAGTATTTTTTTTTATGATTAATGAAAATTGGTGTGTAATTTCAGTTTCATCTTTAATTCGTATTGTATGATACGACGCTGCGTCAATTGGTATTAGATCCATACTTCTTCATTGTTTCGAATCGAAAATGCCGCTAAGACGAGCACGTGAGATCAAAACATGGAGCAGGCTTATGAAAGGACGATGCAATATAACTGGAGCAATGGCTTAATGCTATACTTGATGAAGGAATTGAGCGTCTTGAGAGAATGTTTCTAGATATGAACTGGAATCAGTGGGATAGGATGTCACCTATGTCGGAGAATATATTTGGAACAGACGAAGAAAATGAAAGCTCTCAATTCCAACGTCAGTGAGATACGAGATCACAAAGTCGAACTCAGGCGATGGATCGGTAGTGGGAAGAGAGAATGAGAAAAGAAATTCCAGAATTTAAGGGATGTTTGCAAGTTAAAGAATTTCTAAATTAGATTTCCACAGCCGAGGAAATTTTGGAGTATAAAGACATACTAGAAAATCATCAGGTCCAATTGGTTTCTACTAGCCTGAGGGGAAGAGCCACAGTTTTGTGGTAGCAAACGAAATTGACTCGAGAAAGAATGGGAAAGTCCTAGGTGGTGACATGGGAGAAAATGAAGAAATTGATGAGAGCTATGTTTTTTTACCTTACAATTATTAATCGTTAATGTATCGATGATTGCAGAATTTACGGTAGGGAACTCATTCGGTTGATGAGTATACAAATGAATTCTATCAAATAATTGCCTATAACTACATGTCGGAGACAGAAAAACAATTAGTTGTAAGATATATTGGGGAACTATGGAATTTTATCAAAGATATATATGGTCAACATGTTCAGTCCAGCTTCAGTTGCTGAAGCTCATCAGAGGGCTCTTACATGGGAAAAGCAGGGTCAACGAGGGGGTAGTGTCATGACTTCGAACAGTGAGAATAAGAATATCAGTGATCCTACTCCAACTAGTAAACTGAATAATATAGATTCTACAAAGATGAAAGGAAGCAGTAATTTGAAGTGTTTCAATTGTCAAGAAATTGGGCAGCGAATTTCTGAATGTCTGAAACCCAGAAGGAGAACTATGGTGACAGATGACAATGGAGTTGGTAATGATGAGGAAGAGTTTGATTCTTCAAACCCACCACAATCTGATGAAGACAAAGAGAAGATTGTGACGGGTGATGAGGGGTTTAATTTGATTATGAGTAAAACTTGTTTAACTCCAAAAACATTCGACGAATCCGAGTGGTTACGAACCAATATTTTCCAATCGCCATGTACAATTTTGAAAAAGTTTATCAATTCATGATTAATGCGGGAAGCTGTGATAACATTATTTCAGAGGAAGCAGTTTAGAAGTTTGAACTAAGACATAAAAACATCCCCGGCGCTACAAGCTATCATGGTTGAAGAAAGGAGGAGAGGAAACAGTTTCTAAGCGTGCATTTGTTCCTTTTTCTGTTGGTCTTAAGTATAAAGAAGAAATTTGATGTGATGTTGTAAATATGGATGTATGTCATCTCTTGTTGGGGAGGCCATGACAATATGATAGGGTTGTACAACATGATGGGCACACAAACAGTTATAGTTTCATGTTTGAAGGCACTAAGACTACTTTAGTTCCTAAAGGTATGATCAAAGTAGGTCGAAATATGATAGAAAAACTGGGACTGCTAATTTGCTATCGATAAATGAATTTGTGGAAGAATTGAAAGAGAGTGGCGAAATGTATTTGTTGGTTGGATTCGATGCTACAGAAAGTGATGAAATTACCAAATCAGTGAAGCCATTAGTGAGTGAATTTGAAGATGAGTTTCTAAAAGAGCTACTAAATGGATTACCGCCACTAAGTGACATCCAACACCAGATTGTTTTGGAACCGGGTGTTGTTTTACCCCATAGGCCACATTATAGAATGAGCCCTAGGGAACATGAAGAATTAAGACGTCAAGTGGAAGATTTATTGAGTCAAGACCGTGCTTGTGAAAGCCTTAATCCTTGTGTTGTGCCTGCATTATTAGTACCAAGAAAATGGTTCATGGAGGACGTGCACTGACAACCGAGCCTTTAATAAAATTTCTATAAGATATCGGTTTTCAATTCCACATCTTGATGATTTACTGGATCAAATTAGTGGGTCCGTAATTTTTCGAAGATTGACTTGAAGTGTGGGTATCATCAAATCAGAATTAGGTCGGGAGATGAATGGAAGACTGTTTTCAAGACTAGAGAGGGGTTGTATGAATGACTTGTTATTCCCTTCGGGTTGTCGAACGTGCCTAGCACTTTTATGAGAGTGATGAACCAAATATTCAGACCTTGCATCGAAAAATTTGCGGTTGTTTAGTTCGATGATATTCTCATATATAGTGCTAGTCCAAGTGAGAATCAACAACAATTACGTGCAGTTTGAGCGTCCTTCGTCGAGATAAGTTTTATGCAGCAACCAAGAAATGTATATTCATATCTGCGAATGCGTTGTTCTGGGTTATATTGTTTCAAGAGAGGGTTTACAAGTTGATCAGAATAAAGTTGCGACAACCAGAGATTGGCCTTAACTGAAGAGTATCTCAGAAGTTTGGAGTTTTCATGGTTTGGCTTTTTTTTTATAGACATTTCATTCTGCATTTCAGTAGTATTATGATTCCAGTGACGGATTGTATGAAAGGGTATCAGTTTATATGGATTGGGAAGGCAGAGCATGCTTTTGGGCTTATTAAGAGTCTTTTCACCAACCATCCGAGCTTCAAAAGGTGGGACTGGGGGAGTTTTGAGTTAGAAAGGATGATTATTGCTTATTTCAGTGAGAAATTGTCTGGGGCAAAGATGAGATACAACACTTATGATGTTGAGTTTTATGTTGTCGTTCAAGCCACCAAACGGTGGTCACACTATCTTTTTCATAAAAAATTTGTCTTGTACACGGACCACGAAGCATTGAAACATCTCCGGAACCAAGACAAAGTGGCAGCTAGACATGCCTCGTGGATTGCCTATCTGCAGAAGTTCACGTTTGTACTGAAACATAAGGCTGGAGTTACAAATAAGGAAGTCGATGCACTAAGTCGAAGGGGTAATCTTTTGACAATAACAAGGCTTGAGGCACTTGGATTTGATTCGTTATCAGAATTACTGGCTTTTGACCCTTATTTTTCAAAGATTTTAACAAAATAAAAGAAGACGAAGCAACAGATATTACGTCGGTGGAGTTTCTATTCAAAGGGAATCAACTGTGCATTTTCTAATATAGCCGTCGAATGAAAATAATCAAAGACCTTCACGGTGAAGGACATGTAGCTGATCTTGGATTCATATTTTTGGCCTTCGGCGCGTAAAAACGTTTATGCAGAACTGTCACGTTTATGTATCTTCATTGGTACTTAGATTATCAAGTGGTTGATTTTTCTCCATACATGACTTAATCATTGTAAAACTCTATGCAATCAACCCAAGTTCTATCTACATCATCCACTAAACCTATTTGCATGTTATCCAATTGCAATTTTCTATTATTTGTGTTATGAATGTAATCATCATTACCGCCAGCACGAGCAGCATGAGCAATGAAAGCCTCTTTCATTGATTCATTTTGAAACTGCGAAGTATCAAAAATAATGATAATAATAAAGCATACGAAGAAAAATGCACTACAACAAAAAATGCTTTTCGCAACAGGCAATATCCGTTGCAGTAAACCAATTGCAACAGGTCTGCGCTTGTTGGTATAGCCGAAGTTGCTAAAAGTCTGCAACGTTTTCTGCCTATTGCAATAAAACGTTGCAGTATACTTTTTTGCAACTGACTTTTGTTGTTGCAACAGACCATTTTGCAACAGTATATGCCCGTTGCAATAGATTCATAAATCTATAAAAAAAATATAGCTTATAGATATTACATATTAAATGTATTTGTTTTAGTAATAGCGTATATCACATAATGAAATAAACAAATAAAATTTTTATTTTAACAAAGTTTTAATAGTACAAACAATTACAATAAAAGTTTCTACAATTTTCATACACCATTCATGTGTAACAATTTCTTCTCTCACACAACACGTTTTTTTCGAATAGAGTATTTTCTACTCATATTTCTACCCAATCATACATATATACTATAATAAGAGAATAAACTTAGGCCATCGAGGGTCTTCTTTGAGTTGTTGCTTGTGCGCAAATGAGTGCAACTTTTGTATACCTTACACTACACCATAATGGTCATTTGGTAACCCTTTTTTTCACAATTTCCAACACTTATTTGTGTTGCAGGGTAGTAACAATAATATGCGTTGCTATGTTTAAAAAGTGTTGCCAAAAATACAAATTTGTAATTTTTTTATTGCCAACCCTTATTTGCGTTGGTAAGCCGAGTTTTCGAGGGCAAAATGGTAAACACGCTGTTCGTTTCTCACTTAACCCTATATTCGCTTTCAAGATCCATCTCTCAACGCTTTTACTAGCTGAAGGCCGCTTATAAAAAATTTACGGAATCTGTTTCTAATCAATTTGAAGACTTCGCGATTTTGGGAAATCACAATAAACTTCAACTTGCTCCGAGATTTCAACGTTAGATCCGAGGAAAATTCGATTTCGAGTTCTAGGAATCGATTTTGGCTTCAGGTGATTTCTGCGATTTAAGCGGCTTCAGGTGATTTCGGCTTCAGGTGATTTGGTAATATTCCTTATATTCGTATTTCCTAATTGAATCTGTAATATTCGAAATAAATAGTAAGTGGCGACCAAAACCGAGAACATATGATTGACTAAAGCAACGAAAAGTTAAATAGTATCTTGCTTATTATGTTTGATCGATGTTATTACTACAGGAAATCATACTAGTATCTGTAGGAGTTGCTAACCAGTTGCTATCGTGGTGCAAGGAATTCATTGACTGCAAAACCAATTTCTGCATATATTATTGGAGAAAGCCAAAATCCCCACTTAACCAACCAGGTATATTAGCTGTTGATGCATGCATTTAAATCAAGTTGTTGTTTCTGTTGTTTGCAGGTAATCATTTATTTTCTGAATGATTAAAACTCACGAAGTGGAATGTTGAAGCCGCCAAATAGCAGGAGTAACAATACTAATGAGCTACCAGCAACAGTTGAAGCGACTACAATTTGGAAATATGATGCAACAAACCGACACTTTGATATCGCCGTTTGATGCAGAAGAAAAAGTAGCAGAAATCGGGATAATAATAAATTGGTTTAGGCAAATGTATTAATTATCATTAATGAAAAAGTAGCAGAAATTGGTGGAATTGTTCACACGAGGTTCTTTGCCTCTTCTCTGCCTATTACCATAGCCCTTACCCCCTTTCCTGCCACGTTTATGCCTTAGTTGGACTCGCCACATAGTCTGATCTCCTAAAGTTGAGTCAAATCACTCCTTATTTCAACCTATAGTGCAAAATCCTTTCGAGTTTAAGGTTTGGCCTTTGGATTAAGCATAGCTGGACGAGCTTGGTTTACGACTTTTGTTACTTATCTTTTTTTTTTTTTGGTATAACCTTGGTTTGGATGGTTTTGGAATTAGCTTTTGGTAATGGTGTTGCTTGAGAGTCCAGCTAGCCTCTTAAGTCTCCGGTCAACTTCTTTCTGACGAGATTGGTGATATCAAGAAGTTTGGGTTTAGGCTATGTTGTGTGTGGTAACTTTTGCTCCCCTCTTTTTGAGGCTGTTATATGATTTTCTTTTTGGTATGCTGTGGGGAGGTTTTGGTTTTCATGGCATGCTGCATGTTGAGGCTGTAGAACACCAAGGTAACTGTAATCCTTCTCCTGTTTTTAATATATATATTGAGTATATTGAATATTAAAAAAATGAGTACATTGAATATTTGACAATTCATGGTGCCAACACTGCTCACTTTCTTGGAATGAAAGAAGATGATGTCGTGAATTATGCACTACAATGTCGTGGATGGAGTTTTGATCAGTCTTCAAACATGCTTATAGTGCAAAAACAAACTACTGTTATGGAGCAAAAATTAGACTCGAACAAGTTGCAACATCTTACTGGATATGTTTTCCACCTTGAGCACTAACCTAATCATTTCTGTGAATCTGTTTAGTTAATCAAAGTTTAAAGTGCATGAATGATGTGAATATGATCGTGCTAATCACTGCAATTGCATTTTGTCAAAACATTGCAGTGCTTGCATTTTGCTTTACTGTTTGGGTAGTCCTTAATGTTATTAGTTGAGTTCTAAATTTCGAAATTTTCATATGAAAAATTGTTTGTTTAAAAATATATATATATACGACGTTACTATTAGAATTTAAATTATGCAGCTAAAAAACAGGTCCACATTAGTTTGTACCCCTTATATTATATTTAAGTATGTTAAGTTTTTTTTTAGTTTCCTCCATAAGTTAGCATATTATGCTTTTAAGTATAAACCTTGAATTTCGTTATTTTTATTGCTTTATAAATATTGTTTTTTTTCTTTTTTCGTAATACAGGTTTAATTGTTTCCTAAACCATTGGTCCATGACATAATCAGAATTAACAGCAATAAAGCCTCTTTCAAGTAGGATAGGCGTAGCAATTTGGGTGTAAATGCACTGAACAGAATTGGCCTGAATTTGCAATTAGGTAAACAATTATGGGACCAACTTCATTTTAATTTCTTATGTATTATTCTTTTCTATTGGACTAATCATCTCTGTTTTGATGTGTAGGGCATGCTAGCTACATGTTTATGTCTTCCCATGCTAATGTAACTATGTATCCAGGCCTTTTGTTTTAGATAGCATTTTTATTTGAGCATCTGTTCCATATTTATATTTAATTTAGAATAGAAGATATATGCTGCCAAAGTAATCGCCCATAGATCTCAAAATGTTATAATTGTCCAAACATTGTTCACAAATTATATCGACCTTTCCTATTTTCTTTAAAATTGCACAAATATTAATAAAGTTATTTATCTTCTAATTTAACTACCTGCGTTTTTATAATATATATTTTTCCCTACACTTAAAACCAATATTGCATAACCTGTTTCTTACTATTGTTTCGTTCATTTGGTTTCATCTTAATTTATGCTCCTAAACTTAAGCTATGACCCTCGTATGCTTTTTGGTAATGAAATACTTTATTTGCCTAATTTACTTTCACACTAATGCTATTAGTCTTTCAGCAGATCTTAATTTCTGCTCCTAAACTTAAGGTATGTTGCTAGATGTACTAAAGTTATTAGTCTTTCAGAAAAACTGAGCCTATGGCTCTGGTTAACTGAGCCTTATGGCTCAGCAAAACTGAGCCTATAGTGCTCAGTTTTTCCGAGCTTATCGGCTCAGAAAAACTGAGCCTATAGCCCTCAGTTTTGCTGAGCCATAAGCTCAGATAAACTGAGCCTATAGCTCAGGTTAACAGAGCCGTAAGGCTCAGTTTTGCTGCGCCTTATGGCTCAGCAAAACTGACCCTATAGCGCTCAGTTTTTTCGAGCTTATTGGCTCAGAAAAACTTGTTGCAAGTCCTTCCACTCCTCATACAGAAGGTGATTCTAATTTAGGGGATCCTCCTATAAATAATAATGTAACCGTTACTCTAAACGTGTCACTTAATGATCTTCATTCATCTACAATGGAAAAGAAATACGTAATGCTATTGTCACATGATCTTGAGAAGGAGGTAGCAAAAGGTTATCTTGGAACACAAACAATTTATCATTTTAGGAAAGTGGTACCGAATATAGAGAAAGTAATTTGGGTTGTTGAAGTTCTTGAACCGGATGCACCAATTTATGATGGTCCTCAAAATGGAATGTACAAGTTATGTGAATTTTCAGATGAAGGCTTCGTTATATGGCCAGAGTTTCGTATTCGGTATTTGTAGAATCTTATTTATGTATTGAATTTAGCAAACTAATTATGTATTGAATTTGACATCTTAATTATGTATTGTGCTTGTTTATTGTTAACCGATATTCTATGTCGTTATGTGATTATGAATGTTATCTATTAGTATGCATTGAGTTTAATATTAGTTTTGGTTCATATTAAATATCGTCTATATTATCATCATGTTGGTTATTAATTGACTATTAATGTTATAATACGTGAGTTGCTAATACATATTTCTGTTATTATTAAAATTTATATTTGTTGTGAATTAAAATTTTGTAACATGTATAGTCGTTGCAAACAAATGTATTGCAACATGTATAAGCGTTGCAAACAAAAATCTTACAACGTTTATAAGCATTGGTAAAGAAAATCTACCAACGCTTATAAGCGTTGCGACTGAAAATATACCAACGCTTATAAGTGTTGGGATAGAAAATCTACCAACGCTTATAAGCGTTGGTACTAAATTGCCACCCCTCCATAGCAACACTAATAAGCGTTGCTGAAATTGTTTGCGACGGTTATACTCGTTGGGAATCACCTGTTTTGGTGTAGTGAATTAATACTTCTTTGGGGTGTCCTTCTGGACTTGAATCCACTATCTCTTTCATTCTCCCTTCTTCGCGTAGTTGCCATGCCTTTGGAAAATGCAAATACATAAATACTCAGAGGCAAATGAATGAAACCATAAAAACAAAGGTTCGGTTTGAACATGAATGAGTTTACAAATGATTTATATCGTTGGTCCATATGTATAGATTTGGCATCAAGTAACCAACATTGAAAAAAAGGGAAAATGAATGAGTGTACTTAAATCATTGACACTGACAAATCTAATATTATGTTGTCATTAATAAGGGTAGTAAAATGATTGAAACTACTTTGCTCCACAACATACCATTGTTTGACCTTTCAGATTGATTGCTGAACCACCAAGAATATCCCGATGTGATATCAATCAAGCAATTTATATATTAAGATGTACTGCATCACCTTTGTAGAGCATAAGGCTCCTGCTTAAGAAAGGTTTGAATGGACAAGTCTACCTATTGACTTGTTAGCGTAATTAACTTTAAACTTCACTATTTCAAAAGATGAATAGCTATTGAATTTTTGTATCTTATAGTATATGTATAAAAACTGAATTTGCAACAAGAGAAAAAAAACTTACAAGGACTATCAATAACACCACTGGTTGACTCAGCATATTCAAATTCTACATCGTTGTCATCTACGGAGGGTTGAGGAAGCAAGGAAACTTTTGAGTAAGCAGGCACCACAAATTGTTTCCCAGCTTTAACCTAATACAAGGGAAACATCAACTTAGAACAATATCATTTGAAGTTCTGAGCATAGGTCATAAAAGTGAGACATTTCACAGATAGAAAGGTGATAGCACAGACTGACTACTATAATGTGCAACCGCTGCAGATGGAAGGGCTGATAACATATAATGCGTAGAGGATTATAGTAGAAATCTGATATAGTTCAACATCACATTTAAGCATTTCGCTGATAAATCATAAATTTGTACTCGCATAATCTTGTGTCATGGTAATGTACTCAAAACTTGCAGCAACAACAAACATTCACTAAATAATCTACTTATATCATAGCCGCATGATGTATTCACGAATAACAGGGCATGCAAACTAGTGTGCAGTTTGATTTTTCTATGTAGTGATATATATATATATATATATATATATATATATATATATCCATTTAACAATGCATACACAATGACACTAACTATATGTCCAAATGAGAAAAGAAATGGGTTGGTCTTAGGGCCAAATATGGGTTTCGAAGCGCACAAGGTCTCTTACATACTGAAGACATTCGGTCGGAAAGAACGGAAGGACTGATGGACTTGCAACAGTAGGCCATAACTTGAGACAACAAGCATATGTACAAAGTACTTTAATAACCATTTATGGCCTTAATGGTGGAAATGCATGGAGCATGTCGGGTTTGAACACACAGGGATATATATACCACCAAAATAAAGGAACGTATGTAACATCCTAAACTGGAACCTAAGGGATAGGACGCAAGTAAAGCCTCACATGTATATAATAAAGACATCCTAAGATGAACTAGTGGCACACACAAATATGACAGAGAAGGTGGCTGGCGTCAATAAAAGGATTTGCATGTTTTGAAAACTCACTAATTATATTTAGTTTCCTTCCAATGATGCAAATCATTCATTTAAAATTTTACTAAGGCTAGTGATAATTTCAAATGTTAACTGCAGCAACCAATATATACACAGGAAATATACAGTCCCTATGTGGCAGCAGGACATGTTGTATTTCACGGTTCCAAAAAGTTATAGGACCCTAAATGCTTAACAGGGGACGGTTTGAACTATTAACAAAATCTTACCCAATATGTTGAACAGTATTTAAACAATTGAGATATATTCAAAGTAAATCATCACTACAATGAAGCCACTTTAACTATAACCAAAATGTAATGGAGACTGTCAGTACAGTGTTGCGAATACTGTGAATACCATGAAAAATATGATCACTATGTTCGACGAAATATAGGATCTACCTAGTTTCACAGGAAAGACAAACAAAGTAGCTGTTTAGTGCATGCAGCAGAAATGGTCACAAACTCAAGGAGCAAAACAGGAGGAAATGAACAAGCAGCAAAATATAGCCAAAATGTTTGAACTCAGTGAATGATGAAGTGAACACCCTTGAAATAAATTTAATCCTAAGAAGACTTACCTTTAGACAATAACAGAGCATGAGGAAGGTGACCGGTGCAGCCGAGTGGTGCGGTGTGTACGTTCGCACCTGAATCCATTTCTGAAGTTCTTATAAATGAAAACTGTGTAAGTTCGCATATGAATCAAACATTAAATGAATACCCAAATTCATATTCTAGTTCCATTTTTGAAAACTGTGTAAATGCGCACCTGAATCCCACGTTAATCAAACACTAATTGGATAGAAGACATCGAAAACTTGCTGGAAAACGTGATCGACGATAACTGAAAACGAGTAGGAATTCGAAAGTCGAATTATGATTTTTGGTACTTGGGAAAGAGGGAGCAATGAGAAGCGAAAAGATTACCAGGGAAAACTAGGATGTAGGAGGCGGCGGAAAATTAGGGTTAGGTCGTGATAGAGATGCCATGGCCGCCATCTATTTTGCTTAGGGTTTTCGAATTCAATTTTGGGATAAAGGAATCTGATGCGCCCGCATTTGGTTTCTGTCCTGATGTAAAGAAGCCCATAGAATTTCGCTCCGGTTGATTCGTTTCCCTCCACACGAAAATTATTTCCCTCCACTCCATTATCATAACAGGTTAGTGGAGAAACGCAAATCATTGTTTATTATTGTTTTTAAATTATTGACTATTATTGTTTTTTAATTATTCATTATAAGTCACTATATAATAAATCGTTAAATTAAAGTTGCTAGCCTATATTTATGATGAACTATTGTTTATGAGTTATCAATTATATAATATATTACTATATATTAGGTAAATATAATTATTTATACATTATAAATTTGTAGTTATTAATTAAGTACCTTATTATCAATGACTACTTATGCAGTCTAATTAATTATTAAAAATAATTATAGATTATTAAAATATTACTTACTAATTACCCAAAATGATTATAAGTTATTAAAATACTACTTAATTTTATCTCAAATTTCAAACTCAGCCACAAACGGTATTTTTCATTCTTCGAACAGGACGCGATGTCCAGCTAGAATACATATTTTAGATTTTTGGATGAAAAAAGTAAAGGTTGGAGCAAAAAATTTAAAAGTTTGAACCAAAAAAGTTATTGTATTTTTTCTACTTTTTACCAAACAAAAATATTATTCACTTAAATTTTAATACTAGTTTAATAATGTCAACAATTGTTAGTAAAAACTAATTAATTATTATTCATCCATTTACCATATATTATTAACATAAATATTTCACATTTCAAATTGATTACTAATTATTATCCGCTAATCTTTATTATTATTATTTTACTATCGTTAGTTCATTACAATCATTTATATTTATCTGTTTTCTTAACTTTTTAATTAATTGGTCATTATTATTATTTATTATTTATTGATTATTTATTTTTTTATTAATTAATTATTGTAAGTGGTGAAAACACTTGCTAAAGATAACTTTTTGTAACTGGTATGGAAGCGCAGTTACAAATTATATATATATATATATATGTATGTATGTATGTATGTATATGTGTGTGTATATATATGTATATGTATATATATATATATTAACTTTTTGCAAGTGGCTTTACCTGTTGCAAAAAAATTACAGTTATCGCAACCGGTGAAAACAGTTGCTAAATATATATATATTTTTGCAACTGCTTTGAAAGTGTAGTTGCAAATAATATGTCTATTGCAACAGGAATGAAAGACCAATTGCTAAAAGTATGTTTTCGCAACAGGCATGAAAGCGTTGTTGCGAAAAATATACTTTTCGCAACAGGAAGGAAAAGCTTGTTGTTAAATCTTATCTATTGCAACAGCTACGAAAGGTCTGTTGCTAAATATCATTTACTACAATTGACATTTGAGGCCTGTTGTAAATAGCTAGTTGCAATAGAGTATTTTTCTTGTAGTGATGAAAATAATACAACAAAATTACTACTTATTTCATAGCAATCTGAGATTCACTTGACATACTACAAGTTGGATATGCAAGTTTTGATCCGCGTATTGTACTTGACTAGAAGAACTCAAATCATTTGGGTATCGATTTAATAAATTCCGAACTCTCTACCAAAATGAGCATTAATATAGGAAGAAAATCTCAACCATTATGTTTGATGAAACTATGCAATACATAAAGATTCTTTCATTGATATTGTGTAATGATGATTTTTTCAACATTTAACAAGTTTTGTTTTTGTAACAAAAATTTGTACCACTTTCATTCCAACCAAGGACGTAGAATTGATACCATCATCTTTTTCCATAAAATAGAGAATGAACTATCATCTTTAGACCATTTCATCATTATTTCCAAATCATATTTGAGAGGACTAGTTTTAGCCATTTTAAATGCGCATTTTTAAAGCTCCTTTAAAACACATTACTTTTTAATTTTTGATCATTTTCATTTGCGATCAACATACATAGTTTTATTGTCTTTATCAACCAACAATTCTCTAGTGTAATGAAATATAACTGAAACTGTTAACACTAGATATCCAAAAAGAAAAACATTAATTCAATAATCTGATATGTAAAAAATATTTAAGTCAAAATTCCAAAGCTAATACTTTGACTTAGGGAAGAGATGATGCTACCTTAAATAATCTTTAACTAAAATCCAGTTTATTTCAATGAATTCTCTACATATTTGAATGAAATTTTAGGAGTATGAAAAATTAGAAGGTAATAATTTGATATTTATGATGGAATAAAAGGTAGAAATGGGGCCAGTTGTTTATTTCAGTCTTGAAAATAAATTTGCACAATTCACACACACACAATAATACAAAATCTTTATTAATAGTTGTAATAACTTTGGTGTCTAACTTTTTTTGTGTAACGTGAACTACAAAAGATGGCCCGATACGGTGTTAAGAATTTTTTTGGCACAAGGACAAGAGGTTTGGATTTTAGGCTGAATGATACTTTTTAGTGCAAATCGAGGAATTCAGGGGCCTAGTATCATTTTCTAGTTTACACTAGAAAGTGTCATTGTGCCTAAAATCTAAACCTCTTGTCCTTGTGTCTAAATTTTTCCTTAATTTTGTCCTTGACTATATTTTCCTGTTTAAAATATCCCTCTATGCTTTAAAGTTGATCTAATAGTTAAACTAATGTACAAATTCAATATATCTCAAAATGCTTATGATTTGATTCTAACAAATAAATATCGTTTAAACAAATAAATATTATTTATAAGACCATTGTTTGTAAATTAATAATATAAATAAAAATTTCAAAGTAATGAAAAATTAGTTATTGCAAATTAAAAATAAAAATTTAGATTAGCAACACATGATTTCAAGATAAAAACATGACTAAATATTTATACAAGTTAATTTCTCTTGAGTGTGTTAATCATTTATTATATATTTGTATAAAAACAATTTACGATCAAAATATTTGTTATTATCAAACGCAAAACGCATGTCGTAACGCTCGTATAAAATATGCATATTAATTTTTAGAATGCATAATCTAGTTTTACCAAAATATATATAACCCGTGCATCTCAAAAATGCGCACATTAAAAATTTTCTTCTTCAAAATATAGCTTGTTTATTCCATAAATGTTCTGCTATATAAATTAAATATATTTTTAATATTAGATTTTCACGGGGCCTAGAGTTGAAATATGAATTTTGATGTGTCATTTTCAAAAATTTATCCGTCTGTCACATAAAAAAAATAAAAAAAATTACACAATGTCATCTAGTTTGGTTTGAAAAATAAATAATTTGACACAAGAGTAACTAGTAATCTTAGCAACATATTTAAATACATTTGAATGATGCAATACATGATAAATGACAATTTTTCAATCCGAATTGTCACACGAACGATACAATACACGATAAATGATTATTCCATCCGGGATTGTCAAACGGTGTATTATATAGTTTACAACAATATATTTTCTTTTATTGCCAATCCATAGTTATATTGTTACACAAAATATTTCATATGGGTTTTAAACCATGCTTCATTGCAGCTTCCCACACCATATCGATTCTATCAACGTCTATTGCACCAACCTCATGATGCTTGTAGTCAGAGCCGGCCCGATAGTATTTGATGCCCTAGACGAATAATTTATTTTCTCACCTATTGTTGCCCCATTTAACAATATTAGAAATTTTATATACACAAAATCAAATGCAAAGTATGATTATAAAATTTGATGTCAGTTACAATATATGACAACATATCTTGTTTGATTATAAGTTGTAACAATGTACAAGAATCCATTATCATTGGTTTTGTTTAGCTCTAATTTAGCACAAAATAATTTAATTAGTTTATCAATGCAAGATTCAATATTTGGATTCATTCATAATAGAAAATATGACAACATCCCTTATTTGATTTATTTAAGAAACTAGCCTATATCTAACCGATGTATCCAACCATGGAGATGTGACCAATATCGATTACTTGATCATAGTTCATTCAACAAATTACTTAATTCATTTAACAAATTAACATATAACATAATTTTAAAACTAAACTAACCAATATAAAAATTAAAAACTAATATACAACTCACATGTTATAGCCAAAGTTGTCAAATTGGAAGAAGCTTTTATGTCTGCTAAGTGGTCTTCCAATATTTTAGCTATTTCAAGCTCTTGTATCCACATGTACAGGTAGACAGATGGATTGTTCGTGTCATTTGTTTTGAACTTCTAAATAGATATCTACTGTCTAGTGGAAGAAATAACATTCAGCTCTTATATATTTGGAAAAATGAGTAAAACGTCTTCCTTTGATTGTTCATCCAGCTCAGTAAGCTTAAAATTCCAACTGCTGCAAAATACAAATAGTGCATCATTGCCATTTTTGCAATAAATATATCCCAGCTTGCATTCAGACCCATTTGATATGTGCATGAGGCTTCTTTGGAAAAATCGTAGTGATTAAAAATTCCAGACTAACCTCACAAAATTCACATGTTTACTGCACAACCTCTCCATTTTCAGCAATACAAGTCTACAAAGCAAACTAATCTACAAAATAAAAAAGACAACCAGCTACAGCGAACAGTGCAGTTGCACCTCCCCCTAAATCGCAATTCAAATTCAAAAGGAAAATTAAAATTAGCAAGTAGATTTGTGAATTCTTTAATTGCAGTTCAAAATTAAATCAAAATAAGCACCTGTTATCGAATCGATTTCTGATTCCTGAACTACTATCGTCACAGACTCCTGAACACGGGATGTCAGGTGTTCGTGCTGAGCAACAGCCTGGTGGCTGATGGTTGCGACGGCGTAGCTGGTATTGTTGGTCGACGATCGGAGGAGAGGAGAGAAACGCGATGTTTTCTGAGTATTGCAAAAATAATTTTGTATCTGGATGCCCCTACGCGATCTGATGCCCTAGACATTTGTCTTGCCTGCATTGGGCTTGGGCCGGCTCTGCTTGTAGTCTTCCAAAAAGTGAACTACTCCTCCTGCATGACATGCATGCACTACACCTCTTTCCACTGTGATATGTTTAACCATTCAACTTGTTAAACTAAAATCACTTTCTTTTATGAAAATGAATACCAGTACTTAAAGCATAATAAAGTAGTATATATGTACTTCAATTCTTTAGTCCTATGAAATTCACGCCATCTATTTTCAATGTAGATACCACTTATTGATTATCTTTACGTATATATTGTATTTCTTGGATTATAGTAGTTACATGAAAACGTGTAAAATGAAGATTTTGACCTCATATATACGTACGTAAGAATGTTTACCTCACACATATTTAGACCCTGCACGTCTTCTGGCAATCTCTAGCAGCCACTTTTCCGTAAGTGCAATTTCTTCTGGAACCAGAGATTGGAGGTACAACGAACTGATGAAAGTGAGTTCCTGAAGGTGCCCAGTTTTGCTCTTTAGACGTTATCCATTTTCCAACTATCCATGTCTACCATTATGTAGTACTCAATATTCATTAATTATTTCAATACATGGCAAACTTATTATGAAGATTGACTCCATTTACAGCAGGGAAGAAAATTTTAATGAAATTAGTTAGATGACAAATATATATTAGCACATAGTCACTAGGCAAGCATCAATACCTCGAGCCCCTCCCAAAAATGGCAGACATCTCGCCCATCTCTCCTCTCATCAATACCTCGAGCCCCTCCCAAAACCTGGCATCACTACCCATCTCTGATCCTCCACCGCAACCGATTCCACCATCTCCTGAACCGCCGCCCCTCAACCAAGCTGCCACCACTCCTCCTGAACCCCAAACCCTAGAGACTGAGAACCGCCAATGGACGAATCTCTTTGCGAAGAAGCCCAGGAACGCCGGAGTCTTTTCTCATCCTCCTATGCAGCTTCAGTACTCTGGCAATGCGTTGAAACCTACTGAGGAAATCTATGAAGCGGGGAAGAAGGTATGGAGTGATTATTTGGTGGGCTTCTTCTTAGATGCCCCCCTTTCATTCACTGCTGTAACATCTCGTCTACGAAGCTTGTGGAAGCCGAGAGGAAGTATTAAGATTAAATCAACTAGCTCTGTCTTCTTTTTCCTATTCTCTGACCCCCAGGATAGGCAACGTATACTCTACTCTGATTCAATCTTAATCCGAGGTAAGATCTTCATCGTCAAACCTTGGGAATGCAGTGTTGGTAGCAACTGTGTCAGGAGTGTGCCGATGTGGATTAAATTATATAATATACCTTTATATGCTTGGTCACATGTTGGTTTATGTTGGCTTTCAACACATATAGGCAGATTCTTGTGCTTTGATGCTGCAACTGAAACACTTGATAGGTTGTCGTTTGCCAAGATACTTGTTGAGGTCACGCCTATGAGTAAGTTGCCTAACGAATTCCCGGCTCTTTTACCTGAGGGTTCAGAGCAAAGTGTGCGTGTGGAATATACATGGAGACCAGACATTTGTAAAGTGTGCAATAGTTTTGGGCACACGTCCGAGGGATGTAAAATCAAGCTTAATAATGTTGTTGTCAATGATGTTGAAGTAAGCAAGCCTGATAATCCAGTTAGCACTAAATTTATTCATAGAGTTGTGAGAAAGGAGAGTAGAGGAAATGACAAGAAAGGTTGGACAAGAGTGGTCAATAAGAAAAATAATCAAGACTCCACTCTCACTAATGGTGGTAACACAGCAGTTCTGGAGGAAGTGGATTTGCTTGGTCGGAACACCTTTGCAGCGTTATCGGAAGGTATGGATGCCGAAGTAGTAAATGATGTCCATGATCGGGAAATTGAAGAAATTCGTCATATTGATGAGATTTTAACTAAAGCATTCACGCCTTTTGGGGAAGCTTCTGATCTTGTTAAAGAACACAGGAAAAACCTCATTTTAAATACTTCTGAAGATGTCTCTGACCAAAGTATCACCAATGCTGAAACTGTGGTTGATAATGGTGGACAAGCTGCATGTGTGG
Organism: Allium sativum; assembly: GCA_030737875.1. NCBI lineage: Eukaryota > Viridiplantae > Streptophyta > Magnoliopsida > Asparagales > Amaryllidaceae > Allium > Allium sativum. Next base: position 991,111,761 of record CM060910.1, on the reverse strand, counting down.
ATCTTTCTGCAAAGAGCATCCCACCAAATACAAGCAATATTGAAGTTGTTATTCCTGTTTATGTTGGTCTAACTGATAAGGCTAAAGCTCCAGTCACAAGCAATGTAGAAGCTGAACCACACCCATTTACTGATGATCAAGCAGTTAAGGCCGTTACACCAAACTCATCGATCAAACCTGGATTCTTGAACATATCCCCTGCTCGGCCCAAACATGATAGCATCTCCTCTGCTTCTAGGAAAGGAACCAGTGAACCAAAGGAAAAACTGACAAAGAATTTGAACCCGTATGCAAACATTCCGGCGCCGCCGGGATTTAAGGAACCACCACCATGGCCGGATAATGTCACTACGCCTCATTCACCTATCTCTGCTTCTCACACCTATATTACACGGAGCAAAAAGAGCGTGATGGGCGTAGGTAGTCTATTTGATAACGACTGAATGTAGTGGGGCTTTTGGCAGCTCTTCTTTTTGGCTGCATGAACTAAAATGTATTGTCATGACTCATAATGTGTGACTGCTTGGTCCATCTATGTATCCTATTTATGCATATCATGAGGTATTTTGTAAGATGCGTGGTCTTCCTACCCTGCGTGGTAGTGTAAGCGATTAGTTGTTAAGTTCTCTGCTTAGCACCTGTAATCAATTTGCTTATTTAATAAGAGAGTGTTACGGATCACTTTAAAAACCGGTCGGCTTTGCCAAAAAAATATATTAGCACATGGTAGTATATTAGAGTTAGCTGTTAAGGACCCAACTCTCCTAATATAGTTGTATAGTCGTTGATCAAATTAAAGATTTAATGTATTTTAGTGAAAAAAAAATGCTAAAATTGAGAGAGTATTAATTCCCATACCTCAAAATAACTACTACGAGATGTGTGTTGGAAATAAACTTGGTTTTAAAGAATTAATATTTATCGCATTAATGGAAATAATTATTAGGGAGATTATGTTTGCATTTGAAAAGGAAAAAAATCTAGACGAAATAAATATGTAATGTGAAGAAATATTTAGAAAGTATAAAATTTAGGAAGAATCTAGAAAAGAATAGTCTAGAGATTTTCCCTAATATAAATTGAGATGTACTTCATTCATTTGTAATCAAGTTGAATGATGAAAAGTTAAAAAATACAAATGTAGTTATTCAATTTATTCTACCTTTAATCTCTCTCCTCCTCTCTATATCTAAATTCCAACAATGCATACCTTGCAATTTTGAGCAGGTTGGCACGTAGTAACTTGAACCAAGTATTGTTGGTTTTCTACCGGAGCTTCTTTCTGGATCTTCTGAAATCTCTCCGACTATAGTGTCAACATATATTTAGATCATTGTTATTGACACTCCAAATACTGTTAAGGAGATGTCAAACTTAAAAAATGCCCCAATCATTAAAAAAAAATGTTAAAGGGAGTAACGTATTTAATTTTTATGTTCCCTTTTTACCTTGGTAATAACATCAGTTGCCATCCCAAATCCTAATTAATTTCAAATGCAAAGTAATTATCGTTCGGGAAGAAATAATGGTGCAAACGAAGAACGTGAAACAAATGATATTATTGATAAATTAACATATGAGAAATGAATTATTTAAAAAAAGCAATCAACAAATGAGAAATGAAATTATTTATAAAAAAAGAGCGATTGACAAATGAAATTATTGATAATTTGGTATAAAAATCTGATGCAGTATGACTAATATACCGTATAATTTTTTTAATTAACAACTAAAAAAAGATTATTGTAAAGAAGGTTAACTTGGTCAAATAAACTTTATTTGTTGTCAAATAAACTTTATTTGTTAAGGGGGTGCTCTCTGCATTGATACTCCCCTTAACAAATTCTTCTTTCTTTTAAAATTGATCCTCCCTTAATAATACTTGGAGTGTCAATAACAATCCCCTATATTTATACGTAAAAACAGTATGCTTTGAGCTTCAATGCAATTATATGCATGCATTTTATGAAATATTATAAGGTATAATGACATATGTAATTACCAAAACCCTTGTTTTCTTCCTGCACAAGTACAATGTAATTGCTCTTCCAAGCTTTGACGTTGCTCCAGCCAAGAAGACTTCTTTCACATCTTTGGGGATTTCTTTCAAAATTGCAGTTGCGGTCAAAGTGTTTCCGTGCACGATTCTAACCTTTAGACCGGGATATTTGTTCACAAATAGTGTTCCTCCACCGTTCAATGCTTCATTCTGCGCAAACAAACAAGCATTTGTCATCTGTTATATATTGTATATATGCAAAAATTGCTCAGAAATGTTACCTTGTTTAAGGCACCAAGGCATATGGCTTTGACTCCAATCTTATTTGCCCTTAGTATTCCCATCTCTATTTGATCATTGATTCCTTTTGAGCAAAATGGCAAAAAATACAAAAATGTATGCATTAGTCCCATCTTTGAATGTCATAAATTAACGTTTTTTTTGGACCAAATTTGCAAAGCATATATATCAGTATACAAATACAGTTCAATTGTCACAATTACAAACTGCATTACAGACCATAATCCAAAAGTAATATGTATTTTTGGTACTTGTTTTTGAAAATATTTTTATGTTGGCTTCAAAAAGGACAAATTTACAAAATGGTTGTTGAAGTATGCAATACTATATGTTGAGTTGAAGAGGTCGAAGATAGCTTCAAGCCAGAGGTGACCGTTCGCAAATCGGAGCTCGTATGTAGGAGTTATGGGCTGGAAGGTGTTTGCTGTCAGATGGAAACAGGGAAAAACGTCTGTCATTAGGAGTGACAAACGTATGACTGCAAGGAATTGGTTTCCCGAGAGCTCAGACAGACGTCTGTCATATCCCGGGCAGACGTTTGTGCTGAGTGGATGTGCCCAATTAATCTTTGGAAGATGACAGACGTCTGTCAGGCGATGCGATAGACGTCTGATCGGGAATTGGGCTATTTCGGGCTGGAAATCAGCAAGTAGATTTGTGATTAATTCGGGGGCAATTTGGGTAATTGGCCAAAACACTGTATGAGCTATCTTCTGATGTGAATTAGGTAGCTTGAAAACTTGATTTGGGATCAAGGGTTTATTCTCAAGGGTGAATTAGGGTTTATAACCTAATTTCAATTCTTCAATTCTATTCTCCTCAAACTTTTTTCTATATTGAAATATAGTGATTACTGAATTAATTTCTTGTATTCCCTTCATTGTGGTAATAAAATACTCTCTCCAAAGTGAATGTACACTAACAAGATATTAGTGGAACCGCTATAAATCCTTGTGTGATTTATTTTTTCTATTTTGTCATTAGTTCTTTGCTTGTGATTGAGATTTGAATCGTTCGTGATTGGTTGATACTGGTTTTTGTGACTAGAGTTATTGCTTTGGTTGTTTTTGCAAGTCTAACAACGATCTAGTCTTCCGCTAGCGCATTGTGGTTTAGATGTCGGATTCGAGTGGTCTTGAATCAGATTAATCACAATGGTTACAACAGTTGGTATCAGAGCTGTTTGGTGCTTGTTAGATGTTTGTGAAAATGACGGAGGCGGATAGTAGCTTGGTAAGTCCTTCAACCGGAAGTCCGAATAGTGTAGCGCCTTATGCACGGGGTTCGTATGCGGTGTCGGGTTCTCAATTGGTTTGTTAGACCAAAAAATGGCACTAACATCCAATTGACTAGGATTTGTGAAGAATAATGATCTAAAACACAGAAAATCAAGTAGAGATGCGGGACTTATAGTGGTTCGGCGTTAAAGAGTCTACGTCCGCTTTATATCACTTTGTTTGATGATGTAGATGAAAATACAACAAGATATTCACTCAATCTCACTCGCTTTTCATATACATTCACTCAATTATACTCAAAATACACTTTGAATGATGATTAGGATTGTTTGGGAGTGCTGAAATTCGGTTCTCAAAGATACTCAAACTCTCAGAGTGCCAAAAGACCCCTTCAAGTGAGCCTTAGAGGTCTATTTATAGGTGCAAATTCTCCCAAAAACGGGTTCGGATCGGAGGTACGTGGCATCCATCTCTGGAGATGCGGGTTCGGAGCTCTCCAGATGGTGACAACGCATCAAGCGAGTGCGAGAACGTGGGCAATCATGCGTGTAACCGCTCCGCATCTTTAGGAGAACATGGGAATGAAGCAGCTTTCATTCTGTGCTCGGATCGGATAGGCCAAGTAGTGGGGTTCAGATCGGAGCATCATATCCGATCCGGACCGGTTCGAGTTCTGACTTTCCTCACTTTGTCTAGCTTTGTTTTTCTCTGACTACATCCGATCTGATCCGGTTTCTAGGCAGATTTTTCTCTAATACTTGATCCCTTAGCTTTGTGTAGCCTATTTCACAAAGTAGGCTTACATTTTTCCCCCTCAAAGAATGCTTCTGTTGAAGACGAAGCGTGCTTTGATGTTATCTGCTCATTGGTCTTTGAATTTGTTTTGAATTGTTGAGAAGTCGTTTCTACTGACGTATAAAGACACGTTGCTTCAGAAAGTTGCATCTCTTGATGTCTATATATACTTCGCATAGTATGTGAATCCCTTTCTTTATTTCCAAACAACTTGGAGAACTCTTGTTAACATCCAGTTATCCTTCCAGGTGATTTTCTTTTTGATTTTTCTTTGTATTTAATTCAATTCAGATGCTATGTTAATACATGAAATTCCATTCGGTTCGGCTTCCGACCCGAACAGTCACACATCTTCTTTCATTTGGTATCAAGTTAGCGGGCCAGACTACGTCACTGGGCCCTCATTCCGGTCCGAGCGGAAAAGTAGGCAGGAATACGAGTAGTCACCGTAACTCTATATAAGCCTGTCACCTTTTTCTTTCTTCCTCTCTTTCTTCTTATTTGCTTTTTCTTAGCCGATTGAACACAGAAACCCTAGCCCTCTGAAACTCAAAAAACCTCTTTATTAATCATCAAATCGAATTCGTAAGTGAATCTTAAACTTGATTTTCTTGATAATAATCGATTTCGATTATGAATTACAGTCGGTTTGATCGATTTGGGCATGGGTTTGGTTCGATTTGCTAGTACAGCCTCCTCTTCCCTCACCATCGTCGTTGGTGGCTCAGTCGCCACTTCGAGGCGCTGGGAAGATGGAATTAGGGCTATCCATAATGGATAAAACCAATGAAAACTTGATCTTGGTTGGGGCCATGAGTACGAAATTAGGTTCTAAGTTTAAAAAAGAGGAAGAAGAAAGAGGTTGCAGGGGATCGGTTCGGGTGATGGAGTGTGGATCATGGAGAAGAAGAAAGGGAAGAGAAGTTCACAAAATCGGATCGGGTCGGAGTAAAGAATCATGAAGAGAAGTTGGACTTACTCAATCGGATCGGGTCGGACTTGTAAACAAAAAGGAGTCTAGGAATCGCCTTATCGGATCGGATCGGGAATTGAAATAAAGGAAGTAAAAGGGGATGGCTGCTTAATCCGATCCGGACCATTTCAGAAGTCCTCCTCCGAACCGATACGATTTTGATCCCTGGACACCAATATTGATTCTCAACTGAGATGAGGCCTTACCCTTCGATCCGATCCCAAAGCACACATCCGAACCGAACCGAAGAAAACAATCCAATTTAACACTTAAGAACTTTCTTAACTAGCCCATTCAATTCTTGACATGATCTTCCAACTTAGTGGACAGTTAGGACAGTGCCTTATGAATCATAAACAAACGTCGAGAACTGTTCTGAACATCATCGCTTCGTCAGAGCTTTACATTACACTTTCAAGTGTTCACTTTACATCTCCTGCACACACCGTACACACTTTAGTTCACACATGTGCACAGGGGGACGCGGGCTAATTTACTCTAACTTCTGTTGTTACTTCTTCGATAGTTTAGTGATCATGGCCGAAAGACATTCTTCTAGACTGGCAGAAAAGAAAGAGATCCCAGAGACATCCAATAAAGTCACTCTTGACGACAAATGTTAGCCTGCTTTTTGAACAGGCTACCCAAAGCCAAGGACTTGAGTATGAACTTACGCTGATTGGAGATCACTTGGATGGAGTAATAGAAGGTTGGAAAACTTGAATTATACATGCAGATGTCACCGGACCGGGTCCTCCTTCCGGATCGGATCCCTCCTTTTGGATTGGATCGGATCGGATCCCCCTCTCCGGATCGGATCGGATTGGATAGCCCAAGTTGGATCGGATTGGAGAGTATACAATAAGGAGATTTAGCAAAATGAGCATCGTTTCGGATCGTAAATAGCTGACCCGAGCTGCTCGCCTGAAGCACACAACTGTCCTTCAAAGAAGACCTACTCTCGTGCCTACTATCATGGACCCGGTTCGACGTGTCAACCCTCGAAATGGAAGCAACTTCCCCACGTTTCCCACTACTTCCACTAAGTTTCGAGATCCCCTCTCCAGCCTCCACGTGGCCACTATTCCCTAACCGAATTTCTGCCTATATATACATGATTCGCAGCCATTCAAGGGACTTTTTGGCCGAGGAAAAGCTGTAGACATTTCGGCCATGGCTACTCACGACCAACCATCTTCTTCTTCAACAAAATCAATGAACTCAGAGAGAATTATTCATTGTATTCGAGTGATTAAATGTCTATATTTATTGTAATTGTAATTTCTGAATGAATTGAGAAACTATGAAGTGGATGTAGGCTTGTTAATGCCGAACCACTATAAATCTCGCGTCTCTACTTGATTTTCTGTGTTTTAGATCATTATTCTTCACAAATCCTAGTCAATTGGGTGTTAGTGCCATTTTTGGTCTAACATTTTGGTGCTTTCACTGAGAAATGAAGATTCTCAGCGTTTAAGGATTCTCCAATCTACTTATTGGATCGCCAAGTCCGATGAGTAAATCCTATAAATTCTATTGATTTTGCAAATGTGGAGATCACCAGATGTGAAGTTACCTCCGTTCCATATAGCAAAAATTGCTAGAGATTGGAAAAGTGTCCTGTAAAGCTTCTGGATCGGATCGGAGATGTGTTACAGTTCAAATGAACTCCGGATCGGATGTAGATGAAATGACCAGGTCGGATGCAGATTAAGCCCTCGGATCGGATGTAGACAAAGTGTAGGCCAATATACCTGAGGGGTCGGATCGGGGCCTATCCGACCTGAACCCAAGGGGAGATCCGAACCGAACCGGAGGGCATATCCGAACCGACCACCAGCTATTGATGTTCCCCCGACCCGATCCGATGACATCTCCGAAGCGCAACTTGAAGGCAAATTCCGATCCGACCCGGTACGGCTGTTTTTGGGAAAAAATACATTTTTCAGATCATTTCAGAAAAGGCTCCATCTTCCAAAATCGAAAAAATCGTGCGGTACCCACATTTTCGACCTAACCGGCTTGGTTGATCGCCGTCGGGACTGTGGGGCCCCGGACCCCCACCGGCGCTGCGCCTGGACCCGCTGACGAACTCGCCTTCGGCTCGATGTACATTTTAGCCAATAGAAGTTATCAAAGCTTATCAATGAAGATTAAATGGATAGTCTGTGAATATCCCAGTAGATGGCAACGATTTGGATTCTTCTCAGAGTCATGACACCTACTTACAACAGTAAGCCAATGCGAGGAGCTATCGATCAGATTCAACTTGCTGTCAACAACAGTATACGAGACAACGACTGTCTCATAGCAGCTTCCTCTTCCATAGTTCCGATGGTGTATAGATTTCACCAACACAACTGATGTTGTTCTCTAACGAGTAGGGACTACCTTATTTATGTGACTTAAATCTGTCCAATCGGCGGAGCATCGAATGACGGTTAGTAGAATAGTCTGAGCACTAATCCTAAGATAATTCATATGATCTTAGTGACTATGATTGTCAATAATGGGATACCAGGAAGCAGTTAAGGATCCTAACATCCCAAAGTGACACTTCAATCGTATGATGTGATGAATGAAATATGTCATGAGGTTCACCTCCCGAAGAACTTGGCTAACTTTTGCAATGGCTATCTGATGTCAATAGCACCGAGGAAGACTGATTTCCATCGAATAAGGGTTAGGTCAACATACTTTGGTGCCCAGAGTTAGGTACTAGTTGAACCACCACATGCGATGATTGGACCTATGGATCCTTTCCCGGATTATAACAACTTGATTGCTCGCCAACCACCATATGACCTTGGTCAAGTGATGAGAGCTTGAGATTAAAGAAAATATGAATCAACCATTAGCTCTCTACTTCTTATTTCCATTGTGACATAACGCATGAATATTACTTAAAGTCTCGCAAACTATGATGTCGTATTCAAGCTTATCTGATCAAGGTCTAAATTGAGCAGCTCCCGTAGAATTCAGAACTTACATTGTAGCCTAATGTCTGTTGCTAAAATTTCAAACCGAAATTGGAGTGGGAATGGTCCGTGGTGACTAAGTTACTAGAAGATCCTGCTATTTGCCCAAATGGAATATGCTACACATCAGAGATGGAACCCAAATATGCTACCCCTCCTGATGAGATGGAGTACGAAGGAGGCATCGGCTTAGCAAGGAAAGGAAACATCATATAAGGAGTTGCTCGATGATCTTGTCGAAGACATAGATCCCAGAGGGTGAAGATTCGAAATGCAGGAGGGCGACATCTAGCGAAGTCCTGCAGTGACCTGAGGCATCTGGAAGATTGCTTGAGCAGAACATCGAGCTAAACCAGTCCAACTTCAATTCCCTCCTAAAGAAGTCCATATAGGGCAAGCATTAGTTGACTTTTTCGCTGAGTTTACCATTCCCAAAGAGGATGTGTTAGATGAAGAGGATGGCCCCTCGAAATGAAAGATGATATCAGGCACCTGGAAGCTGTATACAGAAGGTGCAAACAACGGTCAATGACCCAGCGTCGGAGTTGTGTTGATAACTCCTGAAGGATGGTTCGAAGTGCATTCCAAACGGAGGGACCACAACTCGCAGCTTACTTAGAATGGGTAGAAGAGCCATTAGATTGATGGGTACATTACAACATACCTCATATTCCGCATACAGAAAATCAGAAGGCGGATAATATGGCCAAGTTAGAAGGTTCTGACAATCCAGAAAAGATGGAGATGATCCTAATCGAGACACTACAAAATCCGACCATTGATCCGATGGAAGTTGATTCAGCGTTGGAGATCGAATCTGGAAGAGAGTCATGGACAACCCCGTAAAGAATTTCCTACAGCACGGAGTGCATCCAGCAAGGAGAAGTGAAAGGCAGGCCACTGTTTGTTATGCCTCAGTATATAACAAGCAGGGCAACATTGCTTATTTTCCTGGGAAGGTTGTCCTAAGATTGACAGCAATGAGACCTATTGCCGAATACACCATCCTGAATGATTAGACAAAAGCACTCATCGACTTCCCACTAGATAGGAGATGTACATGAATGAAGCTTCTGATGAAAGACGTCTTGGAGTTAGAAAGTGAAGATTCACAATTCCACTCCATTGATGGATTATCTGCCAAGTAACTCATGCCCCTGATGCTGGGGGCAATAGGGGATTCAAGCGTGGATTGCTCGTGATTACATCATCTAATTCAATGCTGATACATCATAAGCCTGCATGACTGATTGCCTCGGTCTTTCCCGAAGAGTGGCGAGTTAACGGTTTGGAATACTTAAGCCTGGATGCTGATTGATTGTTTGTGTATAAGCTTTTATCTCCGGCACCGGATCGAAGGCATATCTGCTAACGGATGAGGCATGTTTATCCTTATGGCTCTTGCACCAACTTCTTGACATGGAAGGGGCTGAGCTCCTGTAAGCATGGACCCATTTTCAGCCATGTCCTACTTCTTAGCATGGAGAGTGCAAAGCTTCCCTAATCATAAATCTATTGTTCTCCTGACAACTATTGTCCTAGCACTAATATGATGATGTGCTTCCATTAGCGGTACAAGCGTGACTCCCTGACACTCAATCCTTGCCATTAGCAAGGGGGTAAGAAGGCGATTTAAAGGAGATGCGACATTGTCATTTGCTTGCAGCATATACCTAACTGCCTTCATCGCTCCAAGACCCCAATCAAGGGTTGTTCATTCTTGGGACCGCCATCCCACGACGGTTGAAAAACGTTCATCACCGCCAAAGATTTTGGCAACCATATCCGGCAGAGATTGTCGAGGCAAAATGGACCTGCGAAGAGCATGCAATGCCATTTTCATACAGAATGATATTCATTCCTTTAACATGATTACTCTTTAACCATGACTCTTATATTTGCATGCTTTATGAGTTATTGATGTAATTAACTCAGAGATCAATATATGGATGGTGTAGGTACCTAGGATTTGATACTGATCAGACTTCTAACACCCACATATAGAATTATGGAGCAATACCATGATGAGCTTGACTAAACTGCTCGTTTACAAAGACACGCCCTCTATCTAAAAGAAGCTGTATAGCTCAAGGTGGATTCGAGATGACCATCCACTCCTTGCCTCATATGTTGCATACCTAAAGATAATTATGCATTGACTTTTGCATATTCAGAGTCGGAATCCGATTTCAGATAGATGCAGTTCGACCATCTACATGGCTTAATCCTATGTTTGATGCCATCTGATTACATGAATCCAAATAAAGGAGGCAGCATTGCCCATTAACATGCTTACTTTTAAATCGTGCAAATTACTTTTACATGCTTCCTAAGTTATTGACATAACTAACTCAAGCGGTATGAATGATGCAGGTACCTAAAGTTCGGTGCCAATCACTCCTCCCATAGATTGATTGGAGGAACGCAAAGCTTCTGCAAACATTCACCAACTGTTTGTTTGACTAACTATGGTCCTCAGAGATTGGATAGAAGTACAAACCTAGGATGAATGTGATGGGCGCGCCATGATTAAAGACCACTCGATCCATGGCTCTGGCTTTCATGATTTGAGAGAACATTTGAAGGACGATATTGCAGTGTCCAACCGAACTCCATCCCACAAGTCGACGGGACGAGAGAGACTTGATTATTGCAAATGGCCAACTCTACCCATGAATCAGGGATTATGAGGTAGCGCCTCGGCGAGTGTGATCCGACCGCTTGCCCGAAAAAACTCCATCCACCAGAGTGAAGTGCGGAGTAAGGACTAAAACCGAGTTTGAGAACAACACTCGACACGGTGGACTCCTGCTCTTGGAAATAGAGTGTAGAAGGAGCGCCGGGGCGAATGATATGCCTGTTCGCCTAAATAACTCTAATCCCATGACTTGAGGAAGAGTATAAAGGATGGGAAGACGACGTCCACAGGGCGTGAAGGTGCACCAGACTAAAGACCGCCTTGTCCACATTCTACCCTTGGCATTCGACGGGAGAGTATAAAGGCGCTAGGGACTGGCGCTACAAGAACTCCTACCCTGCTGAAGGATCGGGGAGTAGACTGAAAGCTGAGTTCGAACTCTATCCTGGGCATACGTCAGGAGAGTATAAAGGTTCTATGATTAAGCATTGAAGACAACAGGCTCCTACCCTACTGAAGGAATGGGGATAAGATTGAAAGCTGAGTCGACACCCCCATGGGAAGATTGGGGGAAACACAATGTCGAACAAGCCCTGAATAGGCACTTTATTCAAGTTTGATTGGGGGCACACACACATCGCCCCCCAGATAAATTCTATATGATTTGCTAGATATTATTTGATTGCAGGGGTTCTGAATTGGAACCCTTACTTGATTGTGATGTGCTTTATTATCTATTACTTAGAGATTCACTTTGTTTACAGAGTGTAGGCTTATACAAGATAAAAGGACAAGAATGCAAGGGCCGCACTCGCAACAACTGCAGCAGGCCAGTGGAAAACAAACAAAGTGCCATGTTTATAAGGCTGACGCTGATGCCCAATGCTAAGCTTCTCATGCGACTCAAGGCGAAGACCGAAAGGAGGCCTTGAGAGTGAACTGTTTAATGACGTGTCACATGACTTAAGTCAACGATCAAGAGGAAAGCCCCGAAAAAGACTGATAGGAAGTAAAATTCCAGAAAGGAATAATTTCATTAATTGAGCCCGCTATCTTGATTTTAAAGCTCAATGGAACCGAGCATGAGAGATAGACTCAACAAGACTCTGATGGCTACTTCGGATTATGCCAAAGCATAAACGAAGGAGCTTGAATAATTCGCTAACAACGTTCGCTCTCTTGCAAGATTGACAAGCTTACTCAACTTTATGGTTGATGCGAGGAGAGTATCTGAATTCGATGACACTCGATAAGGCAATCCTCACTTTCTAACAAAAGAGACGAGACGACACCAAAGCGAACATGATTCAACCATTCGTGCATACAACTTCAACTCTTGCTGACTTGAGAAAGAGTATAGAATGACTTGGGTCGACTATGATTGCTAACATACAGCTCTAACCCAGTGCGATAATGACAAGTAAAATGGCTAGGAGACTAGATGTCTGATTGACCTGGTCCAACCCCCACCGATGCTGGGGGCATAAGCACTGACTTCGCTCGTCCTCAACTGACGCTGGGAGCATCACCTTCAACCGACAAATTGACTTTGAACATGATCCTGACTCAATGCATGATTCAAAATATATACATTATATCTTTAGAGTACGACGTGATTCGTCTCGATCATCCAAATGAGCCAACTAACAGATCAATCATGAATCCAAAGACTTGATCCATAACTGCATCGAATGGAGAGTGTGATAAACTCCTCTGATACTGTATGATCGTGATGATCCTACCAACCACTGAATTGCATATTTTCAACATCTTGTGCTGAATCATATATGATCACGGGATTACAAAACAATCCGGAGTGTCACGGCTTTCAGATGCATTATTGTTATGATTCGATGTAATCGGAGAGCCCTAGATTAATATCCTAATATCGAGATAGTCCAAATCCAAGCACAAATGATAGATCCATATGCCAATTATGAAGCACTATATCACAATAAGCCAGATGCTAGCTCAAGGCCCGAAGATTCTGATACTACTCTAGGATTTGGATGACTACTCCATACATTGACTCGACCACAAAAGAACATTAGACTCAACCATGTACTTGAATTGTGTAAGAAGACAGCGTCGTTTGGCATTAACTTGTGCGTGTACAATCTCATACGGGAGCCAACGATCCTACATGACTTATGATGAAGGAATTAAACCTCTTGATTCAACGAGGTCTAGACGATTACTCAATCATCTTGACCAGTCAAGCCATGGAATTTGGCCTGGTAAACATCAATGGAAGTAGTGCGATATATGATAAGCCATTTATACAGGAAAAAAATCCATATAACGGAACTACTGAATAGTACACAAAAATCTGATAAAGCCTCTTCAAGGGTCGATAGCGTTCCAAAAAGATTCAGCTCGACTTATTCAAAGCACATCTCATCTGTGATAATATGTACTTTAGGGGTCAAAATGTTATCTTGCTTTTTGAACATGCTACCCAAAGCCAAGGACTTGAGTATGAACTTATGCTGATTGGAGATCACTTGGATGGAGTGATAGAAGGTTGGAAAACTTGAATTATACATGCAGATGTCACCGGACCGGATCCTTCTTTCGGATCGGATCCCTCCTTTTGGATTGGATCGGATCGGATCCCCCTCTCCGGATCAGATCGGATTGGATAGCCCAAGTCGGATCGGATTGGAGAGTAAACAACAAGGAGATTTAGCAAAATGAGTATCGGTTCGGATCGTAAATAGCTGACCCGATCCGCTCGCCTGAAGCACACAACTGTCCTTCAAAGAAGACCTACTCTCGTGCCTACTATCATGGACCCGGTTCGACGTGTCAACCTCGAAATGGAAGCAACTTCCCCACGTTTCCCACTACTTCCACTAAGTTTTGAGATCCCCTCTCCAGCCTCCACGTGGTCACGATTTGCTAACCGAATTTCTGCCTATATATACATGAATTCGCAGCCATTCAAGGGACTTTTTGGCCGAGGAAAAGCTGTAGACATTTCGTCCATGGCTAGTCACGACCAACCACTTCTTCTTCAACAAAATCAATGAATTCGGAGAGAATTATTCATTGTATTCGAGTGAATGAATGTCTATATTTCTTGTAATTGTAATTTCTGAATGAATTGAGAAACTATGAAGTGGATGTAGGCTTGTTAATGCCGAACCACTATAAATCTCGCATCTCTACTTGATTTTCTGTGTTTTAGATCATTATTCTTCACAAATTCTAGTCAATTGGGTGTTAGTGACATTTTTTGGTCTAACATGGTTATTGACAAGTGAAATGGTGATAATGATTTTGAGAAGTGGCAATGGAAAATGAAAGCGGTTCTCAGGCGGAATCTGGCGCACCAAGTAGTATTTGATACTCATTTATTGCCAAGTGATACCTCGGATGTTGAGAGAGAGGAGATGGAGGAATGGGCTTACACTACTCTTCAACTTGCTATGGGGGAGAATGTGATCTTCGAAATTAGTGGTGAGACTACCGCTAAAGGTATTTGAGACAAGTCGAAAGAACTTTATATGAAGAAGTCGCTCACTAACCATTTGATCTTGTGTGAACGTTTTTCACCTTCAAGCTGAAGGAGGGTAATTCGCTTAAGGAACTTTTGAATGCCTTTGATGACTTGCTCATGAAAATGAAGGCCGTTGATTTGAAGATTGAGGAAGAGCAAAAGGCGATGATATTATTGTGTTCATTGCCGGACCGTTATACCGGTTTCTCAAATAGTTTGATCTATGGCTGGGGTACCTTGACTCTAGATGATGCCAAGATGGGTCTTCTTAGTGAGGAGTTGAGAGATCAAATGAAGGAGATGAGTGAGGGTAGTAGTGGAGCTAGTTGTGGTCACGGGTTGTTTGTGGAGAAATAAAAGAATGTGAAGAAAGGAAACCAGGGGCGTTCTAAATCAAGAAAACCCGGTGGACGACGTAAATCGAAAGAGAGAAATGGAAAGTGCTTTATTTGTAAGAGACCGGGACATTGGAAGAATGAATGTTCGAACAAAGATAAGAAGGAAGTAGCATCTTCATCCATGGCGGTGGAGAGTAGGATGGTGAGATAGATGAGAATATGTTGATGGCGGTAGCAATGGGTGTTTCGAGTAACGAATGGGTACTCGATTCGGGTGCTTCGTATCATATGACGCTAAATAGAAATTGTTTTTCAACCTTTGAGGTCAAAGAGGGAAATGCAATTGCTATGGGAAATGGTGCTATTTGCAAGTCGATGGGTAGTGGTTCCGTGCAAATAAGGATGTTTGATGGAGTTGTTCGCACACTCACCAATGTTAGCTATGTTCCGGGACATAGAAAGTCGCTTATATCGTTGGGGCAATTAGATTCTCTAGGATGCAAGATCACTATCGAGAAGGATTGCTTGAGGCTTTCAAATGGAGCACTTGTGGTTATGAAGGGTGTTAGGACTCATGGTATATATTTACATCAAGGTGTGACCGTAGGAGGTGAGACTTGTGTGGGTGTTGATAGTTCTCGTGACTTGGATGCGACACGGTTGTGGCATTTGAGATTGGGTCATGTCTCGGAGAGGAGTTTGGATATTCTTCGGAAGCGGGAGATGATCGAGGGTGAGAGTTTCAACAAACTAGAGTTTTGCGAGGAATGTGTCATGGGGAAGCAAACAAGGGTTTCATTCGACGAAGGCAAGCATGACTCAAAGGAGGTTCTTGAGTATGTTCATTCGGATGTCTGGGGACCAGCAACAGTTTCTTCTTTGGGAGGAGCAAGGTATTACGTCTCTTTCATTGATGATTTGTCTCGAAAGGTGTGGGTGTATGTAATGAAGGCCAAGACGGAGGCATTTGCTAAGTTCAAAGTGTGGAAGGCTCTTGTTGAGAATGTGAGTGGTAAGACTTTGAAGGTGTTAAGGACCGATAGTGGCGGCGAATATGTTTCTCGAGAATTCTTGGAGTATTGTAAGCATCACGGAATGCGGAGATATTTTACTGCACCGGGAGATCTGCAATCTAATGGAGTAGTGGAGAGAATGAAGCGAACTCTACTTGAGAAAACTTGATGCTTGAGATTGACATCGGGTTTGTCTAAGGGATTTTGGGCCGAAGCTTTGTCAACCGCGGTGCATATTGTGAATCGAATTCCGTGCTCAGCCATTGGTAACAAAATTCCGGAGGAAGTGCAGAAAGGAAAGAGTGTTGATTTGAGATATCTTCGTGTGTTTGGTAGCCTAGTTTATGTGCATGATCCAGGGAATGATAAGCTTGGAGCTTGAGCATTCAAAGGGGTCTTGCTCGGTTTCACGGATGGCGTGAAAGGCTATTGGATTTGGAATCCGGAAACAAAGAAGGTTGTTAATTCCGTCATGTCACTTTTGATGAGTCGGCTTTATTCAAGGTGAATGAGAGCTCATCGGACGTTCCGGACTTGGTTCACGGTGAATCAGAGGAGAAGGAAGTCATTCCCATACTCCGTCCAAGTGGTAGTAGAGTTGAAGAAGCTCGTGGAGTTCAACCGGTTGATAAAACATCACATAGTCCACATGGTTCCTCTAGTGATGTTGGTGATGTACATGATACTAGAGAAGTTTCGACTCATGATGGAGCCGAAAGGGGTTTGGGTGATAGTATTGCTACTCGGGTTAGTCGACGTGCAATAAGGCCTCCCGAAATATATGGTGATTGGAACTACCTTAGCTTTTGTGGTCATTTGAACTATGCTCTCAATGTAGTCCAAGATGAGCCGATGGACCTTGGTGACGTCATGGAGTCCAGAGAGAGCTCGAAGTGGATTTGCGCCATGGAGGAAGGGATGCAATCGCTTATGAAAAACCGAATTTGGGAGTTGGTTCCACTTCCTCAAGGAAACCGTGCTATAGGGTGCAAATGGATTTACAAGGTGAAGGATGATGGAAGGTACAATGCAAGGTTAGTGGCAAAGGGGTATTCATAAAGGAAAGGAGTATGATGAAATTTTTGCACTGGTGCTTCGCCATACTTCTATCCGGGTTTTACTAGCCATAGTTGCTATCCATGACTTGGAGTGGGAGCAACTTGATGTGAAAACCGCCTTCTTGCATGGAGACTTGGATGAAGACATCTACATGGAGCAACCGAAAGGTTTTGTTGTAAATGGTAAGTCTAAAATGGTTTGCAAGTTGAAGAAATCACTATATGGGTTGAAAAAATCGCCTAGACAATGGTACAAGATATTTGATCATTTCATGCTTGAAAGTGGCTTCCATCGAAGCATCAAGGATGCTTGCGTATATTTCAAGAGGTTGGGAGATGATTGTTGGGTGTATTTACTCTTGTATGTGGATGATATGCTCATTGTTTCCAAGGATCAAAATGAAATCAACAAGTTGAAGATGCTTTTGAAATCGGAATTTTAAATGAAAGATCTTGGAGAAGCAAGAAAAATCTTGGGCATGGAAATTGAAAGGGACCGAAAGCGTTTTGATTTAAGATTGACTCAAAAGGAATATATTAACAAAGTTCTTTGTCAGTTTAGCATGGAGGATGCAAAGGCGTTAAATACACCTTTACCTATGAAGCTTTTAGAGAACGGATCACCTATCGGGGATAAAGACAAGGCTTATATGGCAAAGGTGCCATATGCAAGTGCGGTTGGTAGTTTGATGTACGCAATGGTGTGTACAAGGCCCGATATTGCAAATGCCGTTGGGGTGGTTAGTCGGTATATGGATATTCCGGGGAAATCACATCGAGAAGCCGTGAAGGCTATTATGAGATACTTGAAAGGCACAACATCTCATGGACTTGCCTTTGGCGGTAGTGATGATAAGAGTTGCAAGTTAGTTGGTTATTGTGACTCGGACTACGTTAGTGATAGGGATCGGAGAAAATAAACTTCCGGGTATGTCTTCACACTTGGCGGGACAGCCATTATTTGGAGATCGCGATTGTAAACCGTAGTTGCTTTATCCACTATGGAGGCGGAGTTGATTGCCGCTGTGGAAGAGGCCAAGGAGGCACTCTACTTGAAGCGATTGTTGTGTGACTTGGGTTTCGAACATGAGAGTGTTGATGTTCGATGTGATAGCCAAAGTGCTATCCATTTGGCGGAGAATTTGGCGTTTAGCTTACGGACCAAACATACTGAGGTGAGGGAGTCATTTCTTGTAGCCATGGATGAGGGTAAGCTAGTATACCTTCGGAAAATGCACACAAAGGATAATGCGGAGGATATGTATACGAAGGCACTGCCGTATGGGAAGTTCGAGCATTGCTCGAACTTAATTCGTTTGTTGAGTTGCTAGGTGCCATGGGGTGGCACGAGGTAGAGGGAGTGATTTTGTGTTTGATGGAAAGGAATAGCGGTGAGAGATTGGAAATCTATCTTCATGGTAAGTACTTGTTACACTCCCGAGTACATTGTCTTTTGGTGTGAAGGTTTTGGTTTGAATGTTTTCAACACTACATTGATGGGTGGGGGCATTGCCTGAACTCGTTGGTGTAGTGAAATGGGCGGTGGCCATGCTGGAGCTCATTAGGAAAACATTCAAGTTTGCTTGGTCGAAGGTAGAAGGAAATGCTTGGGGCATTGGAGTTTGGAGTTGAGATGGTTATAGCATCGAGGTGGTGTGTTGAAGTATGTGATACTATATGTTGGATTGAAGAGGTCGAAGATAGCTTCGAGTCGAAGGTGACCGTTCGCAAATCGGAGCTTGTATGTAGGAGTTATGAGCTGGAAGGTGTTTGCTATTAGCTGGGAGCAGGGACAGATGTCTATCATTGGGAGTGACAGACGTCTGACTGCAGGGAATTGGTTTCCCGAGAGCTCAGACAGACGTCTGTCATATCCCTGGCAGACGTCTGTGCTGAGTGGATGTGCCCAATTAATCTTTGGAAGATGACAGACGTCTGTCAGGCGATGCGATAGATGTTTGATTGGGTATTGGGCTATTTCGGGCTGGAAATTAGCAAACAGATTTGTGACTAATTCGTGGGCAATTTTGATAATGAACCAAACCACTATATAAGCTATTTTCTGATGTGAATTAGGTAGCTTGAAAACTTAATTTGGGATTAAGGCTTTATTCTCAAGGGTGAATTAGGGTTTATAACCTAATTCCAATTCTTCAATTCTATTCTCCTCAAACTTTTTTCTATATTGAAATATAGTGATTACTGGATCAATCTCTTGTATTCCTTTCATCATGGTAATAAAATACTCTCTCTAAAGTGGATGTACACTAACAAGATGTTAGTGGAACCACTATAAATCCTTGTGTGATTTATTTTTGCTACTTTATCATTAGTTCTTTGCTTGTGATTGAGATTTGAATCGTTCGTGATTGGTTGATATTGATTTTTGTGACTAGAGTTATTTCTTTGGTTGTTTTTGCAAGTCTAACAACGATCTAGTCTTCCGCTAGCGCATTCTGGTTTAGATGTCGGATTCGAGTGGTCCTGAATCGGATTAATCACAACGATTACAACAATGGTCAATCCAAAAAATAAAAGATACATTTGCAAAAAGGTAAAAAATGCCTTGTTGAAAATTTATTGTCAAATTTGGAATATCCAAGTATAAATGTCCTAAAATGTTGATATAATTAAAAAGAGGCATACTGCTGTGATAAGTTTACTAAAACTACTTGTAACGTCGAAGAGGCCTTACAGCTGGAGACATCATTTATCCAGGACTGAAATCAGGTTGTATAGTTTCTTTAATGTTTAGCTCTTCTAGTAGTCGAATAAAGTTTATAGCTGATAAGACTTTTGTAAAAATATCTGCTTTTTGGTTATAACTTGGCACATGATTAACTTGAAGCTTTACTTGCTGTACATGTTCACGAATGAAATAAATATCAATAACTATATGTTTAGTCTTGGCATGTTGGACTGGATCTGCTGTCATATAGACAGTGCTTTGATCATCACACCATATAACTAGTTTTTTGATAGAAAGCAAGTTTAGTTCCTTTAATAGAGATTGTAGCCATAGGATTTCAGCAGTAGTGCTCGCAACACTGCGGTATTCTGCTTCTATGCTTGATCTAGATATAGTAGATTGCTTTTTGGAGCATCATGAAATTATTGTTCCCAATATAAATGTAATACCCTGTAACGGATCTTCTGTCGTCACTGTCTGCAGCCCAGTCAGAGTCACTGTAGGCAATGATGTTTAGGTGATTACTGGCCTTTAGTGTTAATCCAAAGTTTTTAGTCCCTTTTAGATATCTGAGAATTCTCTTTACAGCCTTCCAATGCTCGTCAAGAGGATTATGCATAAATTGAGAAACTTTATTAACACTAAATGCAATATCGGGTCGTGTTATAGTAGCATATTGTAATGCTACTACAACACTCCTGTACTTCTTTACATTAGATATGGCTTCTCCCTTGTTTTTAGATAGACTATGATTGGAAATCATTTGTGTTGGCAAAGATTTAGCTCCATCCATGTTAGTTTTAAGCAGAATTCCAGAGAAGTATCTTTTTTGACATAGGTGCATCTCCGACTTTGATTGTTTAGTAATTTCAATTCCCATGAAATGAGAAATTTCACCCAAGTCTTTAATAGAAAACTGCTTACGTAGGAATTCTGTTAAGTGTCTGACTACATCATCACTGCTTCCTGAAATAATTAAGTCATCAGCGTATATAAGAATGTATACAGTAGAAGTATTACAGTGCTTAATAAACAATGATGAGTCAAATTTTGTTGGATTGAGTTTAAATTGGCTTTCAGTTTCTGGAACCATGCTTGGGGCGCCTGTTTGATACAATATATAGCCTTTTTTAGCTTGCAAACTTGATTAGGGTCTTGAGTAAAACCCTGTGGCTGCTACATATTATATGTCTTCTTGTAAATCACCATTCAAAAAGGCATTATTTACATCTAAGTGCTTTATTTTCCAATTGTTATTCAAAGCAATGGTAAAAATAAATCTGATTGTGGAGGGCTTCACAACAAGAGAGAAAGTGTCACTAAAATCAAACCCACATTCCTGTGTGAAGCCTTTTGCTACCAATCCTGCTTTGAATCTGTTTGTAGATCCATCTGGATTTTTCTTGAGTCTATATGTCCACTTGCAACCCACTATATTTTTATTTTGAGGTGGATGAACTAGCTCCTATGTATTGTTTTTAATGAGAGCATCATACTCTTCTTTCATAGCAGTTCTCCATCTTTTGTCTGTAACAGCCTGATTAAAATTTACTAGTTCATCTTGACTAATGGAGGCAGAGTAGATTTTAGGCTTGAAAATTCCACTTTTAGCTCTTGTCATCATGTGATGTTTTGATTGAATGGGATGAGAGTCATGTGATGAGTTTGTTCATTGGCATTGTTCTCGGCAACATTGCCATTTCTTTGATTGATATCATTTTCTTCATCATTTAAGTTCTGATTGTCTTCTGTAATAGGTTGCTAATAGGCATGGCTGGGAGGTCCAGACTGATTTTGATGTTGCCTTGCTGTGGAATTGTCATGATTGCTTTGAACAACAGCAATCTCAGTACCACTTTGATGCTCCCACAGATCATGTATAAGAGGTATCTTAGGTATGACAATCTTTGAATTACAAACTTTCTTTGATGTTTTGAAACTAGAATCTTTATATGGAAAAGTTTTTTCATCAAAGATAACTTGTCTACTTATGAATATTCTTCCATTTGAGTCAATACACTTATATCCTTTTTGATTAGAGAGGTAACCAATAAATATGCATGGTTTAGATTTATAGTCAAGTTTATTTTGAGTTAAATGGCCTTAAGTGAGGAAAATATAAACAACCAAAAGCCTTTAAACTATTGTAATCTGGCTTAACATTATATAACTTTTTTAATGGACTGATTCCACTTAAAATTTTGGTTGGCATTCGATTTATTAAAAACACAACAGAATTGAATGCTTCAGACCAAAATTTTAAGGGTAAAGAAGCTTGAGCAAATAGACTTAACACAGTTTCAACTATATGTCTATGTTTTCTCTTGACTAAACCGTTTTTCTCAGAAGTGTGAGGACATGTAACTCTATGAATTATAAACTTTTTCTTAAGTAAGTCAGTGAGTGGCTTGAATTCAGAACCATCACCAGATTGTAGGATTTTTAAAGTACTGGTAAATTGATTTTCTATCATATTGATAAAATTTCAAACAGTACTACTAGTATCAAACTTATATTTTAAAGGATATAACCATGTATACCTAGTGTGTGCGTCCACAAAAGATATGTAATATTTGTAATCAAAGTCAGTGCTTATTGGGGCTAGAACCCATAAGTCTGTAGCAACTAGCTCAAAAGGTTTGGTGCAATCAGTGGTAGAATTGGCAAAAGGCAACTTATGGCTCTTGCCCATTTGGAAAAATGTACAAATATATTGTAACACCCTGTATTTTTAATATAATTAAAAATGAAATAAAATTTATGAAAATATGCTTAGATAGGTAAATAATGGTGATGTATAATGAGAATTAATTAATACAGGGAAGAGAAGAAAAATTAATTCGATAATAGTGTGTGTAACGGAGAAGATAGTAAAATAAGGATATTTAATTTAAATATTAGGAATTAAATAAAATGGACATCACCATTGCGTTCCTCTCGAAATTTTGCACGAAATAGAGTCCAAGTTTTCGAA
Organism: Allium sativum; assembly: GCA_030737875.1. NCBI lineage: Eukaryota > Viridiplantae > Streptophyta > Magnoliopsida > Asparagales > Amaryllidaceae > Allium > Allium sativum. Next base: position 991,089,266 of record CM060910.1, on the reverse strand, counting down.
AATCGGAGTCCGTATGAAGTAGTTATGACCTTCTGAAGTTTCAGCGAAAAATCAGAAAACAGCCCAGCCTAGAACAAATAAAAAATGACCAGGTCGACCATAGTGTCGACCCCCCCTTGGGGAGGTCGACCTGTAGCGACCGGGAGCGGGAAATTCGCCCCAGAAGCTGTCCAGGTTCATTTTTGAGCACCTGGATGAGTTTTTGGGCCTGGTACGTTGGTCTAAAACCTATATAAACATCCTAGGCTCATTGTAAACTCCACAACAACTCATGGCAAGGCCATGGCTCTCTTCTAACTTGATTTCTTCTTCCTCCTCAAGCTATTGATCTAAATAAATCTTAGATATATTCTTCTCTCTTTTCTCTACAACATCTATTCTTAAAATTAAAAAGAATGAGATCTAGAATTACTACAACCATGAATAAAAAGAAAAGAGGCTTAGATCTAAATCACTGCGCAAAGAGAAGGAATTCAGATCTGCAACCTACGCCGCATATGAAATCAAAGATAAATTGAATTGGACATGAAATCAATCAAAGATGAATCAAAAGCAACAAAAAGGGAAAGGGGGAAATCAGTTCGAGGAATAATCCTATTCATAAATCAAAGGGGCAATCGAGGATCTACAAAGAGGGTTTGGTTATAAATTACAAAGAGGGTTGGGCGTAATATAACATTGACAAAACCTGAATGCGTAAACCATATTTAGAATTATATGCATGAACATGATTTGGGGTTTGGCGTAGAATTGACATCATTGATTTAAGCATGAAATTGACTTATGGATTTGTTAATAGGCACATGTCTCTAGAATAAAACCTGTATTATAACTTGAATTTGGATAAGAACACAAACTTGATATGAATTGACATCTAGAATTTGACATGAAGTTTACATCTAGAACTTGAACATGAAATTGACATGAATATGAATTATGAATTTAATGATAGACGTAACCTGTTAATGGATTAAAAGCATGAATATAAATTGGGGTTTTTTTAGGTAAAGCTTGGATTTGGGGAATTGACACCTGACATCTAGATTGAACTTGATACTCGAATTTTGGCACTATTGAAATGCATTGAACATGAATATGGTTGAGTAATTTGTGTAATGTAAATAGGGACAAGATTATGAAACTTGAAATATGACATTTAGAATATGCTTATGAACTTGACATCTAAAACGAACACGAACATGGCATGAATTGGTAGTTAACATTTATAAGAACATGCTTGTAAGTTGGGTAATTGACATAACATGAACTTAATATTTTTTGACATGATTATGAACTTGACATATGCCAATTAGAATAGACACGAACCAAACATGAAACGTGGCTAACTTGAGGTTAGGATGAGTTTGCGATGTAATCCAGCCCGGAACCGCCCGGCCTAACCAGTGGTTGCAAACAATAGGTCCTAATGTGAGAAGTTAGTTATATTGCGCTTGAAATCCGAGGTTAGACTGAGTTATGGTGTAATTCTGCCCGGAACCGCCTGGCATAACCATTAACCACAACAACAGGTCTAATGTGAGAGGTTGTGGTGCATTAATAATTAATGGCACATGATTCGTAGGGTTAAGTCATGAATTCAAAGACAACACTTAACCAAATTTGTGAATGAACGTCATAAGGAGATGGGGTTAAGTCGACATGAACATATGAACAAAACTTAACCAAAAACGGAAATAGGGAATGTTTACTACCTATTATAAATCGAAGTTGAAATAGTCGAAGGATTAATTAGGGGGTAAACATGTCCTAGGGACAGAGAAAGACTATGACTTAAGATGTAATGTAAGACCTGAAGGGTGGGATAACCTATAATATGGGGTAAGCTAAGCAAGAACTGAGGGAAAACACCCATGCGCTATCACCGAATAAAAGAGAACTTAAGTTATGATTGAATTCATGGGAAACCCTTAGTCAACAAGTTGAATTATAAAGCGAGAATATGTGGTTTGATGTCTAAGGTAACGAGAATTGACTAAGTAAAACAACGAGAATGATAACTAAGTAACAAGCCTTAGTTAATAGGAACTAAGCAGTAAACCTTAGTTAAGAAAACGATCGAGAATGGGAACTAAGTTGTAATCCTTAATTAAGGGGACTAAGTGATAAACCTTAGTTAACAAGATTAATAGGAAAGGAAACTAAGTGGTAAACTTTAGTTAAGAACAACTAAGTAATAATTCTTAGTCAAGGAAACTGAACCAGTCCATAAATAGATGAATAACCCGATACGGTAGATCATCGCTTAACAAGCACACGAGGAGGAGCGAAAGTTTATCTGATTTTGAAAAAGGGTCCAGCGGACTGGCTTACGAAGCATGTAGCTTTGGGGAATGTGAGGGTACTTTTGGTATCCCTCTGTGAGGTTGTAGAGGATCCTCCTGGGCTCACAGAGGTTAAGGTCTGCGGTAGGAGAACCAAGAGTATGCCTTGGTTGCAATATAAGGCAACCTAAAGACTAGGATGGACCAGCGTGAGGCGGCGATATCTTGTTTAGCCCTGTGATAGCACTCATCGTCTACCTACCATCTTAAGTCAATCGTAGTACGCATGCGGAAAGGCAGAGAACTCTCAACAGACCATATACCTGCTATCTAGTTATGGGTGAAGCTGGCCAATAGGAAAGTGGGGGCATAGGTGGCAGGAGTATAGTTCTCGTGCTTGATTTTCTTGGATTGCCTTTCATTAGTTGAGGGAGTGGTCACGTGGGACCATAACTACTGGTAGAAAAACAGAGCTTAGCATATGCATCGGCAGATAACTTAAAGCTCCGGACCGAGTTCCGTATTTCTTGATTTAGCCCTGTCACGGGACTCGGGCCGCACATATAGTGTACATGTGCACCTAGACATCGGAAACGATTCGCGATACATACATGAGAAATGGGCGCTGTTCGACAGGTAGCATAATCCCTAGTAGTCCTAGGTGGCATAAACCCTAATTGAATCTAGAAAACGTTCAATAGGTAGCATAATCCCTAGTGGTCCTAGGTGGCATAAATCCTAGTTGAACACTCGATAGTTCATGATAAGGAAACCTAGCCAGATCAAGGGTGGCAGTCCAAACGATTCCAAGAATGGTGGCACTACGTTGAAGTAGTATAGAATTACGTGATAAAGCCCGTACGATATATGGCACGGGAATGTACGTATACATGGAAAAGATTATACGAGTTGGGGAAAAATTACATATACGATGTATTAGGTTAAGTCTACTAGTAAGTGGACGAGAATGACATGGGTTTGGCCTTGGGTGCTAATATTGTGAATAACCTAATAAACAAGAAATTATAACTGAACGGTATATGTAGGGTTACACAAGAGTTTATTATAGTCCAGTCACACAGAACTTATGTTCTGACCCCCTCCTCACAACATGCACAAGTTAGGTTCATGACAGAGATAGTATTGTTTGACTACTGGCTTGGCAGTATTATTATTAAGGAAATGCTATTTTGAATAAATTATATTTTATTCCTTCCGCTGTGAGCTGCTTTTCGAACTCTGACATGTTTCTTTCTCTCTGTCTTTTCTGCAGGATACCAGAAAACTCAACTCGGGTCTCGGCGGACTGGATTTTGAAAAAAATTCGGTCTGTCGGAACCCGGGTTTACATCTGGTATCAGAGCTTCGGTTTAGTGGTCTTAGGGCGATAATGAGTGAACGTATTTATATTTTCTAAAATATAAATATATTATATATATAAACCTAAATCCATATAGTAGCCCACTAGACATGTAAAGAGTTGGGATATTGGTCTGTACACTAAAGGCATGGACATAGAAATTTTGGAAACAATTAGGTGGTTGGGGAAGTGTACAATATGACTTGGAGTTAGAAAGTATCCCATAGAATGGAAACTGAAATATTAGTATTTCAGAGTAGTGGGTCTAGAAGTAAAACCTTAGAAATTAGAAAAAAAAGGTTAAAGTGTGAAAATGGATTAGGAATATATATAGTCGAGAAAATAGAATCTGTGAAAGTACCTAGGAAAGCCTAGTTGAGTGGAAAACCCGCTTTGAGTCTAACCCAATAATAATCTTTTAAGAACTTGAATTTGTAAAAGAGTTTGTGGTATTTTCTGAGTTTTGGTCTTAAAAGTACCTTGATGTTTGAAAAGTGCATATTGGGTTTTAAAATAAAGTGGGGTATATTATGTAAAACAATGATTTCTTGTTTTGAAAGAATTCTCTCATGAAAAGGAGCACATATATATATATATATATATATATATATATATATATATATATATATATAGCTCATTAGTTCTCATATATGAAAATCTTGTATTTTGTAAAAGGAGTTTTTGAAATCTCTATTCTATTAAATTTTGATTATTGTTAAAAAAAAAATTTGGGTAAACAAATTTCCCGTAGAATGCATAAGCATTGGGACCTAGAATTGTTGCTTGAGAAAAAGAAAAGGATAGGCTAGTAATACACAGCATGGACTAGTAGTGTCTACTAGGTGATGAAGGGCAAGCAATTGTATAGACCCTGTCAGGTGGACTCGCGATCGTCAGAGGTAATAAAGTCTTAAGATCCTTGGCCCATAGTTGTAGCTGTGTAGGATACTATTTGACTAGAAAACGGAAAACCTTATTTGAAAAGATAAATAAATAATATAAACATGAGAAACTGGACTAAGCCAAATAAGCTAAAGAATAGGATAACTAACAAGAAAACAATAAATTCAGTAAAGCAACAAAACAAGACGGGGGAAAGAAAATGAAAATCTCAAGAAAAAGATGAATAAATATGAAATTATTTCAAGATAAAGTCGAAAATACGAGAAAGAAATTTTCTTATGTGGTTGTGCTTGGATAAGAAAATAGGAAATCTTAATAGAATAGTTATATAAAAATCCAAGTACAATTAGAAAAGAAAAACGGAGGATGTGAATTTTTCCGTTTTATACCTTTTCATAACACAAGAAATCGAATTTGGAAAATTAGTTTTTTCTAAATCTCGAATTAAAAGATGGTTGGTAGGGTTTTGGATGCGAAAATTGGATGAACTATGCTCTTATTCTATAAGAGTATGGGAAAATTTAAATGGAAAATGTTTTGATTTTTCAAAAATATTGCATCCATATAGAACTGCAAGTATATTTAGGATGTGAGCATCATGTTTTGAAAAGTTTTTTAAAGTTTGCATACATATAGGTGGATCCAAATTAGGCATACATGCTTTACTATAATGTACTTCACTTTGCACATGTGCACAATGTTGCAACAATTGAACACTAATTGGATGTTGCGAGGGATTATCTATTTTACTCTTATCGAATTTCGGGGGCGAAATTCTTTAAGGGTGGGAGAATGTAACACCCCGCATTTTTAATATAATTAAAAATGAAATAAAATTTATGAAAATATGCTTAGATAGGTAAATAATGGTGATATATATTGAGAATTAATTAATACAGGGAAGAGAAGAAAAATTAATTCGATAATAGTGTGTGTAATAGAGAAGATAGTAAAATAAGGATATTTAATTTAAATATCCAAAATTAAGTAAAATGGACATCACCATTGCGTTCCTCCCGAAATTTTGCATGAAATAGAGTCCAAGTTTTCGAAAATCGGAGTCCGTATGAAGGCGTTATGACCTTCTGAAGTTTTAGCGAAAAATCAGAAAACAGCCCAGTCCAGAACAAAAAAAAAAATGACCAAGTCGACCATAGTGTCGACCCCCCCTTGGGAGGTCGACCCGTAGCGATCTGGAGCGGGAATTTTAGTCCAGAAGTGGGAAATTCACCCCAGAAGTTGTGCAGGTTCATTTTTGAGCACCTGGATGAGTTTTTGGGTCTGGTACGTTTGTCTAACACCTATATAAACATCCTATGCTCATTGTAAACTCCACAACAATTCATGGCAAGGCCATGGCTCTCTTCTAACTTGATTTCTTCTTCCTCCTCAAGCTATTGATCTAAATAAATCTTAGATCTATTCTTCTCTCTTTTCTCTACAACATCTATTCTTAGAATTAAAAAGAATGAGAACTAGAATTACTACAACCATGAATAAAAAGAAAAGAGGCTTAGATCTAAATCACCGCGCAAAGAGAAGGAATTCAGATCTGCAACCGACACCACATATGAAATCAAAGATAAATTGAATTGGATATGAAATCAATCAAAGATGAATCAAAAGCAACAAAAAGGGGAAGGGGGAAATCAGTTCAAGGATTAATCCAATTCATAAATCAAAGGGGCAATCGAGGATCTACATTTTGAAGATGACAAACACTGTGAGTGGATTTATAATGCACTTTTTGTGTAAAATTATGATTTATCGTTCAAACATTCCATATGTAAACATGAAATGAAATTATTGAATCCATAATGTTTAATATTATCATGTGCTCCATTTTAATTATTATGCCTACGATTATGTGCCTCCTTTTATTCTTTCCCTTTTTGATTTTTAATAGCTAGGCTATCTCGAGCCTAGATCTATCATAAAATAAATATGATTGAATGATTACTGCAAGCGAAAAAGGGGAACACTCGGTTTTGGGCTATGACATGAACTGGAGGGTTTGGTTATAAATTACAAAGAGGGTTGGGCTTAATATAATATTGACAAAACCCTAATGTGTAAACCAAATTTAGAATTATACGCATGAACATGATTTGGGGTTTGGCGTAGAATTGACATCATTGATTTAAGCATGAAATTGACTTATGGATTTGTTAATGGGCACATGTCTCTAGAATAAAACCTGTATTATAACTTGAATTTGGATAAGAACACAAACTTGATATGAATTAACATCTGGAATTTGACATGAAGTTTACATCTAGAACATGAACATGAAATTGACATGAATATGAATTATGAATTTAATGATAGACGTAACCTGTTAATGGGATTGCAAGCATGAATATAAATTGGGGTTTTTTAGGTAAAGCTTGGATTTGGGGAATTGACACTTGACATCTAGATTGAACTTGATACTCGAATTTTGGCACTATTGAAATGCATTGAACATGAATATGGTTGAGTAATTTGTGTAATGTAAATAGGGACAAGATTATGAAACTTGAAATATGACATTTAGAATATGCTTATGAACTTGACATCTAAAACGAACACGAACTTGGCATGAATTGGTAGTTGACATTTATAAGAACATGCTTGTAAGTTGGGTAATTGGCATAACATGAACTTAATATTTTTTGACATGACTATGAACTTGACATATGCCAATTAGAATAGACACGAACCAAACATGAAACGTGGCTAACTTGAGGTTAGGATGAGTTTGCAATGTAATCCTGCCCAGAACCGCCCAGCCTAACCAGTGGTTGCAAACAATAGGTCCAAATGTGAGAAGTTAGTCATATCGCGCTTGAAACCCGAGGTTAGACTGAGTTGTGGTGTAATTCTGCCCGGAACCGCCTGGCATAACCAGTGACCACAACAACAGGTCTAATGTAAGAGGTTGTGGTGCATTAATAATTAATGGCACATGATCCGTACGGTTAAGTCATGAATTCAAAGACAACATTTAACCAAATTTGTCAATGAACGTCATAAGGAGATGGGGTTAAGTCGACACGAACATATGAACAAAACTTAACCAAAAACGGAAATAGGGAATGTTAACAACCTGTTATAAATCGAAGTTGAAATAGTTGAAGGATTAATTAGGGGGTAAACCTGTCCTAGGGATAGAGAAAGACTATGACTTAAGATGTAATGTAAGACCTGAAGGGTGGGATAACCTATAATATGGGGTAAGCTAAGGAAGAACTGTGGGAAAACACCCATGCGCTATCACCGAATAAAAGAGAACTTAAGTTATGCTTGAATTCATGGGAAAACCTTAGTCAACAAGTTGAATTATAAAGCGAGAATATGTGGTCTGATGTCTAAGGTAACGAGAATTGACTAAGTAAAACAACGAGAATGATAACTAAGTAACAAGCCTTAGTTAATAGGAACTAAGCAATAAACCTTAGTTAAGAAAACGATCGAGAACGGGAACTAAGTTGTAATCCTTAGTTAAGGGGACTAAGTGATAAACCTTAGTTAACAAGATTAATGGGAAAGGAAACTAAGTGGTAAACCTCAGTTAAGAACAACTAAGTAATAATTCTTAGTCAAGGAAACTGAACCAGTCCATAAATAGATGAATAACCCGATACGGTAGATCATCGCTTAACAAGCACACGAGGAGGAGCGAAAGTTTATCTGATTTCGAAAAAGGGTCCAGCGGACTGGGTTACGAAGCACGTAGCTTTGGGGAACGTGAGGGTACTCTTGGTATCCCTCCGTGAGGTTGCAGATGATCCGCCTGGGCTCACAGAGGTTAAGGTCTGCGGTAGAGAACCAAGAGTATGCCTTGGTTGCAATATAAGGCAACCTAAAGACTGGGATGGACCTGCATGAGGCGGCGATATCTTGTTTGGCCCTGTGATAGCACTCGTCGTCTACCTACCATCTTCAGTCAATCGTATTACGCATTCGGAATGGCAGAGAACTCCCAACAGACCATATACTTGCTATCTAGTTATGGGTGAGGCTGGCCAATAGGAAAGTGGGGCATAGGTGGTAGGAGTATAGTTCTCGTGCTTGATTTTCTTGGATTGCCTATCATTAGTTGAGGGAGGGGTCACGTGGGACCATTACCACTGGTAGAAAAACAGACCTTAGCGTCTACATCGGCAGATAACTTAAAGCTCCCAACCGAGTTCCATATTTCTTGATTTAGCCCTGTCACGGGACTCGGGCCGCACATATAGTGTACATGTGCACGTAGACATCGGAAACGATTCGCGATTCATACGTGGGAAAAGGGCGTTGTTCGAAAGGTAACACAATCCCTAGTAGTCCTAGGTGGCATAAACCCTAATCGAATCTAGAAAACGTTCAATATGTAGCATAATCCCTAGTGGTCCTAGGTGGCATATAAATCCTAGTTGAACACTCGATAGTTCATGATAAGGAAACCTAGCCAGATCAAGGGTGACAGTCCAAACGATTCCAAGAATGGTGGCACTACGTTGAAGTAGTATAGAATTACGTGATAAAGCCCGTACGATATACGGCAAGGGACTGTACGTATACATGGAAAAGATTATACGAGTTGGGGAAAAATTACATATACGATGTATTAGGTTAAGTCTACTAGTAAGTGGACGAGAATGACATGGGTTTGGCCTTGGGTGCTAATATTGTGAATAACCTAATAAACAAGAAATTATAACTGAACGGTATATGTAGGGTTACACAAGAGTTTATTATAGTCCAGTCACACAGAACTTATGTTCTGACCCCCTCCTCACAACATGCGCAGGTTAGGTTCATGACAGAGATAGTATTGCTTGACTACTGGCTTGGCAGTATTATTATTTAGGTAATGCTATTTTGAATAAATTATATTTTATTCCTTCCCCTGTGAGCTGCTTTTCGAACTCTGACATGTTTCTTTCTCTCTGTCTTTTCTGCAGGATACCAGAGCACTCAACTTGGGTCTCGGCGGACTGGAATTTGAAAAAAATTCGGTCTGTCGGAACCCGGATTGTTTACATATATGGTAAACTAACATTATTAAAGGTTATTTTGTTGTCAAGAAGAATTTGTTTGACAATTTTAACACTAGGGTGTCCCAATTTGTAATGCCATAGATCAAAAACTGAATTAGGAGAGTTGTAACTATTCAGTACAGACATATTACATGCTGAATTCACATTAGTAGTACTACTGCAGTTATTAAAATTGAACTTATATAGTCCCTTTACTACATCACCCTGCAATAGTTATATCATTAATTAGTATATCTCTAACTAAACAATATTCAAGATAGAATTCAAAGTAAATGTTGTTATCTCTAGCAAATTGGGAGACACTTATCAAAATTTTCTTTATCTAGGGTACCCTTAACAAATTATTTAGAAATAATTGCCTTTTACCATTAATACTACCTCTACCAGTGTGAGAAATGTTAATACACTTACCATTTCCCATTGAAATTGTCTGATTACCTTTATATTCTCTGTTGCCGAGGTTGAGATTTTCCAGATTATTGGTTATGTGATTGGTAGCTCCAGAGTCTGGATACCAGCTTTCATCGTTGATGTTTTCAGCTCTGGCACATTCGGTCTGACTTCTAGATGAATCAGATTGGGATGAATCATTCTGAACTTGAGCAATATTTGGAACTGGATTAGATCCTCTTTGATTATTAGGAATTGTATTGACAGCAAAATTGGCATTGAATCTGAAGTAGCATCTTGGAGCTGTGTGACCAACTTTCTCATAGATTGGGCATTTTGGTCGGTTATTGGTATTGGTTCCTCTGCCTCTGCCTCTGCCTCTAATGGGAGGACCTCCTCTTTGAAAGGTTTTATCAGTTTTAATACTCTGGTTCTTGTTTTTTGTATTGCTGCTTGCATATTTAACAGAATAATCACTTTCTTGAATTTTTTTACTCTCTATTCTGGCTTCATGAGTTAATAGTATTGCATAAACATCATCAATAGATGAAAACTGTTTTTGAGATGAAATTATAGCCTACACAGCTTCATATTCTTCACTTAATTCATTTAAAATAACAAGAATTTGTTTAGAATCTGGTAGTTTGCTACCTGCAGCATCTAGCATGTCACACATAGACTTAATCTTTGCAAGATGTTCCCTCATAGGTATTCCTTCTTTTCTGATTTTCTAAAGTTGTCTTTTATAGGACATCACTTTTGCATACGATTGATTGTTGAATGATTTTTCAACGGTTTGCCAAATTTCATTTTGCGGATTTGCACCCAATTACTAGGAGATTTTGTCCAATGGATGATAACAACCATGAAAAGATAAGTCTGTCTTGTCGGAAATACCTGCTATATTCCTCATTAGGTACAATAGTATTCGATTGATCAGTGATAAACTTTGGAGGAATAGCAATAGTCCCTCTTAAGTACCCCTCAAGACCATAGCCTTCAACTGATGTTTCAATTTGAAGTTTCCTTAGTAAATAATTGTTTTCTTCTAATTGAGAGGTAGTAAGTTGTGATTTTGGACTAATAACAGGTTTTATGGGATTATTAATTAGAGGATCGGGATTGGTTGATGAAATTGAGGGTTGGGATGCAGCAGAAGATACAGTATCGTTAGCCATGATGATAAAGAAGAATAAATAAAATGTGAGAGGATCAAGAAGTTCTAGACAAAGGCAAAAGAATTTGATGGAGCTATGGCTGCTATAATCAGAAACTCAGACGTGATGAAAAGGAATGCTGATATGAGTTTCTAGGTATAGCACAGTTGAGTTTTGTGAATTCTTGAAGTCTTTGAATGCTTTTCTTGAATCTTTCTTGCAAACAATCTAGTTTTCTGTTGAGTTGCAGCCTCAATTCATACACTGACAAGGCACATGCAACTGTGTATGAGTTGTAATGGCGAGGCATAGATAGAAGATTGGATAAGCCCTCTTCGGTGATGAAATCTAACTGAGAGGAGGGTACTCAACTTAAATGATGAAATCACTCTGATAAGTTGATTGACAGATTCTTTAATTTGGATTCAGATAGCCATTAGGCTTTGATTAAGCTTTGATGCCAAGAAAGAGATTGCAGGGAAAATGTAGACTGGAAATGATTTATTACTGAACTGAATTCCTATACAACTGAATTATTATGTTTATATATAGACAGATCTCGTTTGGGCTATGTAAAGAAAGAAATAACATTTGGGCTAAGCTCATTACAATTGTAACTGAGACATATGACTGCACCTGGTATGTATGTTAGCGCACCAGGTATGTATGTTAGCCAAGCCATATGTTAGCCACTGCTTCATTCATTTAACACTTATACTTTGATTGTCTCCTATATATATAGGATAAGGCATCACCCACAACATCCTGTTCTACAGGGTCTCTTTTGCATTCAATATCAACCACAAGTTTTTCACTACAAAAATAAAGCTTAATCATTATCTAATTAGAATACTTTCTCTAACGATCAAATTTGTCCCAAATTTACGGAACACATTAGAGATAGTATGAAGTCTATATGCTAATAATTATGACCATATATGTGGTCTTAAGTCTGTCTGTCAAACGATATATATTATGAAACCTACATTATATATTGATGCATATCAACATAACTTCAAATCATTAGTTCATCATACAAATAGCTCAAATCAGTGCAACATTTTACAATTTACATTATGGAAGATAGACAGATTGCTGCAACAATATTCAAAATGACAATATCAGAATAAATATACACTAAATACACCAAATTGTTATTTGTTGAACCATAAAAATTATCCAGTTAGTACAATATGTTAAATCATGAGCCTTATAAATGCAAATAGAGTCAATCTGAAGTAAAAAACCAAATGAGAAGTTATGCTGCAACACTTACAAGCCCATACCGGAAGTGCTTTTCCAGTAGCGTAAAATTTGTTGAATTAAATATGTATGTGAATATAAATTGAATCCATCCTTTGCACTGATACATTCATGATCGATCACTCATTTCAGAATTAACCCTATAAAGATTATAAAACTTGTTTATTATTTAATTATTAGCAAAATTGTTTTTCAAACAAACTTGAAGCTATATACTATCTGTTAAATTTGGTGACACAACATCACAAATAGATGGAAAAAAATATGCAAAATGAAAAGTAAATATTTTTAATATGGAAATGCATAAATTAATGATTGCATATGCATGAGATGACAAAGAAATAAATATAGGGTTATTTTCTTTCATTTTGGAGATGAAGAAAATGGTTGAGTTACTTGCTATGTTTGCACCACTTGTTTTCTTTGCAATCCGCACATTTTTTTTTACCATATCTTGGTAATTTGATTGATAACTCACATAGATTTCCCGAGTTATATATTGGAGTAGACTTCATTGTAAACTCTTCCTCAAATGGAGTGCCTCTTCTTGTTAAGCTAACTTGAGGTTTGGATATATAAACTCTTATTTTGTAATCTCTTATAATTCTATGTGAAATAAAATCTTTCTTTTTTTTGAACTGGACGTACATTATCTCAATAGTAGTGTAACCAGTATTAATATTGTGCGTCACTTTGTTTCTTCTTATAGTTATTTACTATTTGTTTGTAATAATAGAATAATTGCTATCAAGTTATATTGATGTTCAATTGGAAAATCTAGATCCTATTTATTGTGCTTCCGCAGATTATGCAACCTTTTCGCACAACATATTGATATTAAAGCAGGGCGATTTGTTTTAAATTATGCATCAATTATTTCTATAAAGGTTGGCAGACTAAGTGGTGATTATGCTATTACTATTTTAGTGGGAAAATGAGACTTTAGTGGAGAAGATTGTGTTGAGAGAAAAGAGGCTTTCGGGCTTGGAACTTTGATGTAGTTTGAGCTCCGAATTCTCATTAAGGTGGAGTTATATGTTAGAACGCGGTCTGACGAGCCATATAAAAGAAACTCGTTGTAGAGAATAGGTTGGCGAAACTACTTGGAGGTGGTAGCGACCTAAGATGAACTGTTGGAGGTGTTAGCGACCTGTCCAAGTGTAACTCATTAGAACTAAACAGAAGACTCATCAGAGGTTGGATTAGTAATATCCAATAAGAATACTCATTAGAGATAGAATCAGCAGTATCCTAGAATGAGAATACTCATTAGAGATGGGGTTAGCAATGCCCTAGAATGAGTCAGAGTGGAAAATTTATAATTAACGTACTTGTTATTGTATATATAATTTGATTTTGGAAAATATGATTTTGAATATATAAAAGTTATAAATTTAATCAACTAATTGATTGATGATTGTGTTGTGTGAATATGAATTCAACTAATAAAATTATTAAACAATTAAAGAATGAAAATCAAATTAGTTGAATAAACAACTTTAGCTTTATTTCCTTTTCGAGGACGAAGAGATTTTAAGTGGGGGAGATTGTAACAACCCGCAAATTCTAAACCAATTTAAAAATTTTATTTAAGAAAATTTTAATGAATTTTGAAAATATAAAGTGATTTATTTTAAATAATAATCGCTATAATTTATTTTAATCGAAGTTAAAACGGATAAATTTAATTTAAATATAAATGGAGTTAGAAATGGCGCGGTAGTTTTAAAATTTAATTTTAAACTTTAACTGAATGTACAGGATTCAAAATAAATCAGAATTGAGTGAAACCAGAAATATTTAAATCTGTTTAATCGTGTCTTTCTAACTAATCTGAAAAATTGAAATTTCATAGCGTAAATCAAAAGCTATGGCCAATTCCATATTTAGAAAGGTCGATGTAGAATTTATATATATAATATATATGGCCCAAAGGGCTACTTTTCACATATGAAGGAATTTCGACTCGAAACCACTTCCATTGAGTCTGGAATAATGTTTCTACATTTAAAAAGTATAAACACTTATATATTTTGAGTTTCGGAATTTATTTGTTTAAAAATGTATTTTTAATATTAAATTTATAGCTCTTGAAAATAGTCATTTTTCAAACGACCTCCGTTTTCGACGAAACCACTTTTGTTGGAACCGGAATGTCAAATTATAGCTAGGTTTCAATTTTCAGAATTTTTCGAATTAATATGTGAGTGTGACAAAGGAAAATGTGTTTTGACTATTATAGTTAAATTTAAACGACTTGAAAATAGCCATTTTTCAAACAGTCTCAGAATTCGACGAAATTAGTCTTGTTAGAACCGTATCATCATAAGAAAGCTAAAAATATTTTTTTTTTGGAATTTTCTGAGGTTATATGTGGCCCCGGCATATTTAAATGCACGGTAAATATTTAATTAATTAATTTTTAATGGAATTTTAAATAAATATTCTACAGATTTCAGAATTGGACCCCGAGACCTATCCCATTGCGTTCAGAAGGCCTCAAAACGTTAGGAACAATAGTAAGCAAGCCTAATTCGGAGACAACCCACATTTTTACCTTTATAACACGTTTTACGAGAATTTTAATAATAAAAAAAAATTAAACCCTAACCCTAATGCAGCCGCCGCCATGTTTATTCGAAGGCCAGAATCATCCCAATTTCAAACGCTAATTTCTCTTAATCCGTTCAACGAAAATTGGCAAACTATATATCAAATCGAAGAGAATTCAGAGGGCTTTCCATCCATATGGATGATGGGTATCATTGGGTTCTGGATTTCGCGAATTTAGAGTAGGAAGCTGCCGACTTTAATCTCGATTTCAGGGGAGGTCGGACCTGCGAGTTGGCCGGGGTTACGGGCGACGGAGGAGCGGCCTATGGCGGTCGAGATGGCGAAGGTCGATCGGCGCTAGGGTGGCCGAGGGTGCGTGCGACGTGGGGTTCGAAGGAGGAAAATGGGTTCGGCCGAAACGTGAAAAGGGGGACGAAGGTTTATATTTTAATATTATTTTATTTATTTAATATTTAATTTATCCAATCTTTGAAATTCGATAACTCTTTCATACGAGGGCCGTTTGACGAACCGTAAGTTGCGTTGGACTCGTCTTTCAGAGATCTTCGCAATGACGCAGACCAGTGCTGAATCCGAGATAGTTGAATTTTCAGCCAAATCAATGTGAGAATCTCTGATTTAAAGATTTAATTAATTTAATTAATTAATTTATTGTTGTTAAATAATTATCTGATTGTTATTTAATTAGATCTACGTCGTGATGAATTTGTAGATTTTGTTTTTGATTGATTGTAATGTTTTATGTTAGATCTGGTATGGTGTATGTATTAATGTGAAAATTTTCATGCTTAATAAAATAGGATTAAAACTGAAATCTTTATCCAATTGAAAATATCACCTTAATAGTGTATTGGATTAGATCATGAAAAAAACAATTGGAAATATCATATTGTTTGTGCTTATTTTATTGTTTATTTTATTAACATTAAATTGTCAAAAATATTATGTTGAGTGCAGTGATTGAATAAGATGGTTAAACCAAAACAATTATTATGTTTAATGACATTAAATTATAATTTTCAAGTTTAAAATTTTATGTTATTTTATTGAATTTAAACAGTTTGTCAATAAATAAAATTACCAATTTGTCATGTTGGTCAAAATGAACAATGAAATTTGAACGACAAATAAAAATTTATTTTTTATTTGTTGATGTTACAATAAAATTTGAACGACAAATAAACGTATCTTTATTTGTTGATATTAGCATAGAAATTGAACGACGTATAAAACCTTATTTTTATTTGTTTACTTTGCAACAGGATTTGAACGACATACAAAATATTATTTTTATTTGTTTATTTACAATAGGATATGAAAAACAAAAAGAATATATTTGTATTTGTTTCCATTACAACAGAATTTGGCTAACAAGTAAAATCCTATTTTTATTTGTTTACATTTAGAACACGGTTTATGAATTACAGTAAAAAAATCCTTTTTACTGTTACCTTAAACATAAGAGGTTATAGAATTGGAATAACAATAAAATGCTAAATTTTATTGTTGATATTAAAAACATATTAGTAAAATAAAAACTTTATTTACATTATATTTGTAAATCAAAGGTTATATTTGGAAACCACCTTTTTGTTTACATTTTTATGTAAATAAAAACACATGTTTTGGAAATTACGATTTTGTTTGCATTTTATAGGTAAATAAGAAATTATTTTCAGAAGTTACGTTTTTGGTTGCAAATATATATTAGAGACGAAATTTATTCTTTTATTTGCAATCATCAACACAGATATGTAATATATCACATTTTATACATTGAATCAAATAATAATATTTTTATGATTAGTGAATTAAAAATAACATTTTTGTTAAAACACAAGTATTGAAATAAAAAGTGAACATTTTTGGTCAAACTTTATTAGTGGAAAAAAAACCATATTTTATTTAGAACTTGATCATTGAAATAAAAGTAACATTTCCGTTAGAACTTGATTTATGAAATAAAAATCACATTTTTATTAGGACTTGATTTGTGAAATTAAAATCACACTTTTATCAAAACTTGATTATTGAATTGAAAATATCACTTTTGTCAAACCTTGATTATTGAAACGAAAGCAACATTTTTGTCAAACAAGATCATCGGAATAAAATTGTTCTTTTATTTGCATTCATAAATATACTTTAAAAATAGAGCTTGTTCTTTTATTTTGCATTCACTAATGCAAACATATATAGAAAATAAGTTTGTTCTTGTATTTGGAATCACCAACGCAAATATATATAATAAATAGAAATTGTTCTTTATTTGCATTTACCAATGCAAATATATATTGAAACAAATTATTCTTTCATTTGCACTCACCAATGCAAATACATATATTGAAAATAAAGTTTATTTCTTTATTTGCATTTATCAATGCATATATGCATTGAAATTAAGGTTTATTATTTTATTTGCATTTATCAATGCAAATATTCAATGAAACTAAAGTCTATCTTTTTATCTACATTTACCAATACAAATGTACACATTTTTATACATTGAATATAATTTGTTAAAAATATACTTTGAAAACAAATTTTGTTCTCTTATTTACATTCACTTATGTAAATATAATTTGGAAACAAAACTATTCTTTGTTTGCATTCATAAATGCAAATGCTCATTTAAATAGAATTTGATCTTTTGTTTACATTCACTAATGTAAATACACATTGGAAATGAGTTTTTTTTTTACATTCACTCAAATATACTTTGAAAAATAAAAGTTACATTTGTTATTTGCATTCCTTATTGCAAATAAAACCTTTAAATAAAGTTCATCTTTGTTTTGCAATTCTTTAATGCAAACAAACCATCACGATGAAAATTATATTCTTGATTTATAATTTTGATATGAATAAAATATTGTTAGAAAGAATAGTTTTTAGGAATGCATTTTTATTTCAATTCTATATGAAGTAAAAAGAGCAAATTTGTCAAATGCCTTATATGAAATAAAGGGAGTTCTTTTTGTCACTTCAAAAAGAATGAATTGAAAATGTTTATTTAAGCTTTTGTAAAGAATGAATAACTAAACATTCATATTTTTATCATTAAAGTAAAATAGACAAAAACACTCATTTTGTCTAAATTAAAAGAATGAAACAAAATATAGCATTGGAATATTTTATTTGAATTGAAACACAAATTATTCATTTTTGTAAATTTACATTAGTTAAAACCAATTATTCATTTTGTTAATTTATATTAGTTAAAAACAATTATTCATTTTAGTCAATTTATACTAGTTAAACCAAAATAGACATTTTGTCAAAAATATTCAGTTTTGTCAAAATGAATTAGTTAAAGCAGTTTATGTTTATATATATATATATATATGTTATGTTTGGCAAGATATATACTTGTCAAGATAGGTTAGTTAAATCAAAAATTATCATTTTTGTTTCATTAAAATTGCCAAAACAATATAACCATTTTTTCTTGAGTTTAAACTAGCAAAATAGAAATTGTCAATAGAGACAAAGTTATTATCCTTATTCGTTCATTGCAATAGAATTTTGTATAATATAAAAGAGACATTTTCTTGTCATCGTTATATATTGTGTATTACACTTCCATTCACAAGTTACCCGACTTGTTTATGTGACTAGGACGATTATTTTCACACATCGCCCAAGTGCACAAATAAATTTATTATTTATTTATTGGTTGAAACCCCACACGGGTGTTGGGATGAAAATTTACATACACTAATCCCAATATTCAGTTGTATGTTGATCGTTAGATCGACAGGCTGCGATGAGCGTTATTATTTAATTTTAACGCTTACACAGTGGAAATTACACTTTGGATGTAGATGGATGACTTGATGATTATACTGTTCTTGTCATATATATGATATGTGTGAAATCCATATAATCCAAATTATATGGTAAATGATTGAGTCGCCTTTCGATTCAGGTGTTCTTTTAAATAAGAATATTTTTACATTTGAAATTTTCTTTTTATATAAGGGATATTCTTTCATAAAAGAAAAAATATTTTTAATCAAGTATATGTTAAAACAAAGAATATTTGTAAAAGATAAGAATTTGTAATATAATAAAAACTTCTCATTTAGAATCTTTTATATAAAGAACATTTTTATGATTATCTTAAAATATGTTTTTTAAAAGATTATTAGGATTTGCAATTATATTTTGTGATATGAAATAAATTGAGATGTGAAGTGGATTTATCGTGGACGATGTTTTTAAATGACATTTGTCCTTTAATCCAATTTACATTGAAATTATTATTCGGAATTTATAAATCTATTTTATAGATTTAAAAAGGCATTTTCTAAAAATCAAGTTTTCCAATTTAATATATTAAATTGGAATCAAGTGGAAATTCGATTGTTAATAATCGAAATGGGCTTCTTTAAAAGAAGACCGATATTATATATGGAATTTAAGAGGCTTTGCCGTTATTCCATTTATATTATTAGTCCGATACAGAAATTTATATAGATTATGTATTGATTTGATTTCTGTGGAATTCCATATTTTGGAAATTGATTTGTGGGTTTATCGTGAACTGTGTTTTAAAGGACACTAGTTCTTTAACCTGTTTAAGACAAGATTTATTCCTTAAAATAAATGATCTTGTAATAATGATTTTTGATATCAAATCAAAACTGGAGTTTTAATAAATCTTTTAAGGAAGATTTAAGATTTTATTTTCAAAGTTTATCTTTGATAAAATTAATGAGAATATTTTAACACGCATATCTTATTAAAAGAATACTCGGAGTTGAAATGTGGCGTAATGTGTGATTTTCCAATATTTACCTTTTTAATCACAAAATCCGCGAGTTATTCAGAAAGACCGGGTTTAACCCATTCTGAATAATCACCACGATGATCAAGAGTCGAAGATGAAGACAGTCATTGAAGACCGAAGGTTTTCACATCGTTGGGATGATGATGACTGGTATCTTGAATTGGGATTGGCCTTCTAAGGCAAGCTATTTGGTAATGATCGTCCAAACGCATTTGGAGATCGACAGACACGTTGTTTCGCTCAGTCCCAGAGCCGGCTTGTAAATGGATTGTGTGTCTGACATTGTATTCCTTTCTATTGTATTTGTTGAACGCTACTAATTATATATTTCTGTTTGGTGGTGAAGAATTTAATCTTTACTTATCACCCTTCTATAAGATGTATGAGCTTAGAGGTTATATATATATTGGTAGATGATCAATAATATGGTAGGGTCTGATAATGTGACATGCTAAGATGCAAATGATCAAGGCTTTGTTGAAAAGCAGGCCTTGTGGTTGATGATCAAAGCACAGTCTCTTTAGGCATAGCTTTGTGTATATCGTGACTTCGCGAGCCTCACACACCGGTTGAGTCTAAAACGGGAGAAGGGAACGTAGGGAGTGCACACGTTTCTTTCTAGCTAGAAGTGGTGTCAGTGCTTAAACTGGCTGACATTTGCTTATGTGGTTATTGGAATTTTGCGAGGCCTCGGTTTATTCTTATCGGTCGCCCACGGCTGATTTGTAGGTCCAATAGGATCGGGGAGCGTGTGTTCAGGCATAACTAATCCACTAAAGTATTTATGGACCGGCCCTGCTGTATCCAAGGGTTCGCCAGCGTCCGAATCCTAAGACATTGCTAGAGTGTCTCGAATCGGTCAGTAGCTCCTCCCTAGCCTTGACTCATGATGGAAATCCAGTTTCCAATACGCCCCTTGCGGTTTTGATTGTATAACTAGTATGGCGACATAGTAGATGGTAGCTATGCCGTCTAGGATTGATATTATATTTGAAATGTTTTAAATATATATATACACACTAATAATAATAATATCGTTTTTACGTATCAAGCATCTTTTGACCATTATAAGGTAAAACCCTATCCTCCGGTTTGTGTTGCATTGTGTGATGGGACCTGGGTCTTATAATGGTTTCATTTTTCTAAAAAGCATTACGTTATTTGACGGTTTACTTTATTTATGCACTGGCAATCCAATGGAGTAAACCCGCTCCGCATTAGCGGCGTGGTCCTGTGATTAGCCTACTTATTAGATAAGTTAAGTTAAGATTCTCACACCAGTCCCACGACTGACCTGTAGTTTGTTTCACTTTGCAAACTCGGGTGCCCTCTTTTCACACGGGCAGTCAAGTAGCTTTTTGCAGATATAGTTAAATAGGATCCTGGATTGAAGCCTGAAGCTGGGTCCAGAATATTGATGGCCTTCCGCTGAGATTAGTTGTGTTGCAATGTATTAATATATTGTGATTTATCTTCCGCTGTAATTTTATTCCGATGTACTCTGATATATTATGTACTCTGATGTAACATTTATTATTGATGTTATAAAAATCTGTGTTGTTGTCCTGATGTGTTGTATGCCCAAAGTTAACGTATGCGGAATTTGAACGGTCTTGATCGATCTTGCGATCGATTGGGGTCGGGCAAAATCCGGGTCGTTACACCAAGTGTTTGAGAACTCTGTATAACTTCAAGTTCAGTTGAGAAATGCTCGCATTGTATGAGAGTTAAGTGATAAAGAGTTTAGTGTGTTGACGAGACCATTGGATTAGGAAACTATATTTGATGTAGCTTATTTTGGTGATGGATTTAACGCTGCTTAGGATTGTCAACTTTGTGATGTCATATTGGATAGTTCAGTTCATATAGTTGATTTTGGGGGATTTGGTACCATTGTGGTACATCGTAGTGACATCGTCTTAAAGGAGTGGTACTACATGCAGAGATATGTGGAAGGAGAGAGATTTATCTTGCATACAATGATTTAGATTTTCGCTCTTTGTTTGAAATCATGATTGAGAGAATTATTTTTGGTCTTGGTGGTGTTAAAATTACTTTGGAATCTGCCTTCTTTTAATTTTGGATATTTGCAACATTTTGCTGGAGGGCAGGGACATAGTCTGAGCTTGTTAACAAGGTGTGATAGGGGTAGCTTTGTTGGAGCCCATTAAGTAAATATTCATTTTTGGTTTCTATCTCATTATGAGATTTTGGTTTAAGTGGAGTTCTTTGAAGGAGATTTTTTTGTTGAAAAGAGAATTTGACTCGACATGGGGTGTTGAAGATATATGATTTTGCATCGAGGCGGAGTGTTAAATTGGGTGATACAAAATGACAAATAGGTGCAAACAAATATGCAAAATGGAAAGTAAATATTTTTAATATGGAAATGCATAAATTATTGATTGCATTTGCATGAGATGACAAAGAATTAAGTACAGGGTGTTAACGATATTTTCGTCAACGCCGGAGATATGCCCATGGAAATGGACCTAAGGGGAAAATGGGTTGTTATCCTTTGCAATTTTTGAGTTAGCTCACCGTTTCGGTCTAGAATCTGAAAGAATGGTTACTGTTCCATCGATGGGGTGAGCATCGTGTTTAAACGATTCAAGAACCAACAATTACCTTGGGATTATGGATTCTCAAACACAATCCTTAGTAAAGGACTTAACAGTTTGTAGAAAGGGGTTCTACACTAAGTTGGCGAAAAGGTCTAAACTCGTAGGAACCGATGTTCACGTAATTTGCGGGAAGGCTTGGGTGAGGGCTTATGTGCATGTAAGAAGCAAACAGTACGTTGCGATAACAAATACTAGGAAATAACATGGAAAACTCATAAAGAATGATCATAAGTATTGATTCATTTTTTATTGATCTTTAGTTTAGAATACATGAATAGAGCAGAGACGAAATCCCCAAATTTATCTAGAAATTAGGGTTTTCTGTAGAGAAAGAGAATACAAGAATAAGAATGAGAAAATCATCCCCAAAATGTGACCCATGGGGCCTTATTTATAGAGAATTCGGGGTCCCTTCTGTTGTTGGGCCGTTGGCCTGCAAGAGCCTCTGTCGGCTGCTTTTCTTCTTGGTCTCGGATGTTTTAGCTCCCGACCGCTTTGTGGTGCTGATTGAAGCTTCCAGAGTAAGGGTTCCGGTTAGTTGAAGCTTCTTGGAGATTGACGTGAGCTTGTCGATGTAAATAGCTTTCGGAAGGCATTTGCACTCCCCATAAGCCTCCGGATGTAGACTTCCGTTTTTCTCATGAATACTTAGAGGAGCTTTCCCTTATGATGTATGTACATAGCTGTTGGTTCGGAGCCACTGTCACTGTTTGTACTAAGTAGATTTGTATGGATAGCCTGTATCCCTTCTGGGGTTCTAGTTTGTCTTTTGGTGGGGTCTTCTAGTATGGCCTGATCTTCCGGATGGTGGCTCCGGGTGATTTGTCTGTTGTCTATCAATATGACATTTTAGTGTTTATGCAATAGAAGTTTCGGAAGCTGGTTCCAGATAATCTCTATGTACTTCTGGCTTGATACTCTTAATGCCTTCGCCTCCTAATGTATCAGTATTAAGCAGGTTAATACCGACGTCCCTTCCGTCCCTCTGGGTTTCAACTAGAGGAGTTCTTGCCTCCCTCTTTCTAAGTTTCTGACTTAGAGGACCTTTAGCCATAGAACCCCCTACTGGATCGACCCTGTCGATATTTTGTAGCTTTTCAGCTCCTTTCTCTTAAGAAGGTTTCGGTTTATGTAGCCCTCGGATCATTCCTTCTTGCTCTTGGTTCTTCCTAGTGTTTGGCTCATGCTTTTGTAGAATTCCTATGTGCTTATGTTCATCCGATTACCCCTTCACCATCAGCTTATTTCGGAGTTAATTTTGGTAGTAACATTTTCCTCCCTAGTGAGGGGGAGTTTTTGACTTTTCAAGTCAAACTTTTAAGCAAACCCGCTATCTCTCTCCTTCAGTATATATACTCCCTCTCTGTTGACTCCTTTCTTTCCTTTATCATTTTCTTGAAAAAATTACCTCAAGGAAGTATCAGTTGTTTAAATAATCATATCGGTAAGCCATCCATGTTTTTAGCTTCTTAATTACCAATTTCAGATAAACAATTCCAAATTTGACAACTTAAATTAGCGTTTCAAACTTTTGGTTTCATCTTTTTGTGGTAGCGTTTGAAAAAAAAATATCCTGCCACTGATGGGTTTTACGTAGAATAATAAAGATCATACCCATCTAGATATTGATCTCACCTTACTGCGTGAAATCTAACAGATCATACCTGGCGTTATGGGAAAGAAGCACATTGCTTTCAAACCTGATAGGAATGGCCCTTTGCCGATCGAACTTTCTTCCTCTAGGAAAGTAAGCGCTGTTGGGAAGCATTCTTTGCTTTCTTCTCAAAAGCAAATTGATGTTATCCTCCAGGATTTCAAGATTTTGGGGGTTGATGCCATCACTCCTTGTGAAAAGGACACCATTTCTTCTGCTCTGGAGCGTTACTTTGCTTTTTCTATAGTCCATATTTGGCACAAAGTTTTATTCCTTTTTCGAATTTCCTTCATTATTATCTACAACACCTGGGAATTGCTCCTATTCAATTTTCTCTCAACAATTACACCTGCCTGTTGGGCTTAGAACTTTTGTCTTTAGAATCGGCTAATGGTTTTCTGAGTCCCTCCACTCTTGACTACTTAGTTCGTACTTCCAAACTTAGTGATGCCAATCCTCAGATTTTCCATGCAAATCCTATGAAAAAACTATTATCTGAGGGAACGACAATGTACAAAGATTGGGAGAATCATTTTTTCTTTATCCGAAGCCCTCCGGGTATCACTGGCAGTTTTGCGCTCCTTAAGTATGCTCAACCGAAAGTTTTTTTATACAGTCTTCCTCTTCGTAGATGATGTTCCCAAATTTCCAAGTTTCACAGATAATGAGTTAATTGATGCCCTGGGTGCTGCCTCTGGAAAATTCGATAACTAGACTCTCTGCTTACCTCTTCTGTCCTTCAAAGGCATTCTTTATTGCCAATCGGTCAATTCATCATTGGACAACTACTTTTTGTCCTACTTAGCAAGGGGATCCCTTTTTTATCATTAGGAAGAGATGCTTCTTTCTCCTCCAAATCTCCTTTATCCCTTGACAACTCAGGTGTTCCCTTGCTTATTTTTAAGATAGAATTGTACTTTATCTTCCTTTTCGATCCTTCTCATTGTGTGTTTCTGAATCTACTTGCACTGAGTTTAGTAAGACTTGTTTTGTTTCCTTAGTTCTTAGAGCTGGGGTTTCTTCACTCAAGGATGCATTATCAAAATATAGGGAAAATGTAAAGAGGAAACTTTTGGAGAAAGGTTCGGAAGGTTCTCCGCCGAAGAGGTCTAAATGTGTGGGGGACCTAGCTGCTCATTTTGGTGTGGTTCTTGATATTCCGAGGATTACTTCTCCAATGAAGGTTTCCGGCTTGAACCCTCGTTGTGTTGGGTCTTCCGAAGTCTCCAGTGAGTTACATTACGCGATAGGCTTCTCTTCTACCTCTGAGGACATTTTCCCTCTTGATTTTATCAACCCTGCCAATGGTGATAAATTTGATGAATTAGTTGGCCAAATTATTTCTTCTTCTGCCTTTTCCAATGTCGATTCCTCATTTGATTCTCCCCGAAGATGTGAAACCTTGGTAGAGCAACCACTTATGGTATTCTGTTTTCCTCTTTCCCATTTTCTTGTCTTTCTTCAAGCATCTTGTTCTTGACTGTTATGTCCATTATAGGCTACCAAGTGGTGGTTTGTGACACAAGACAATACTCTTGATCTTGATCCTAGTTCTGAGTTGTTGAGGCTTAAAAGAGAGAACGTGACTTTGAAGGAGGAAAAAGATGCTCTGGCTTTTGAAAAAGATAGGCTAGTTGTGGAGCAAAGAAGGCTAGGACATGCTTTATCGGAAGCTAGGAGTTCTGTTACCTTAGGAAAAGAATCCTACTTGGCCTTGATCGAGGAAAATAATGCTTTGAAGAGGAGCCTGGAGAGATCCAAAGAGGACATAAGCCTGCTTGATTCTCGTTGTTCTTCCTTCAATGATCAATACTCCCTTCTGGAAAAAGAGAATGGATCCCTTAGGATCAAACGTGGTAAGAAGAAAGCGTTACTGGTTAGGTTTTCTAGTGTAGTTAGCGAAGTTAAACGAAGAATTTCCTGTTTCCTTCAGACCACTTTGGATGAAATCATGGTTAATTCTTTCGAAGATGATTTCCTCCTTATGCATGCAGACAACATGGATAAATGTTCGAATTTAAACTTTTCTTCTCTTGACCTGTCCTTGGTGGAAAGGTTTATATCCATGATATCTCGTATGAGAAAGAGAGAAGAAGTTTCTACGAGGAAGGAGATCGACGTATCTAAACTCTTGTTTATTGAATATGTTCCTCTCGAGGAGTTATGTGCTGATGATGAAGGTTACCTTGTGATGGTGTCACAAGTTGTTTGTGCCAACGATGAAAACTCCCAGCGTGCCAATGTTACTGTGGGTGAAGAGAAAGACAAAGGCGACTCCTCCATGGGTGTTGGTGGTACTTTCTCGGCTTTTGATACTTCAGACAAAGCATGTGGCAAAGGTACTAAATCCGTTGGGGAAGATCATATCTCAATCGGCCCCTCTGACCTTCTAGAAGCACGAAGGATGGGGAAAGGCCTAACTTCCTGGGTCCCCTTTTTATTGAAGATTCATAAGTTTCTATTCCTACTTCTAAGGTATGGCATCTACTTTTATATGCAGATTCTTTTGCTTTTTCTTTGTTCGATAATCTTTTCGCCTAGACGGGTGGAAAATGGTTAAGTTTTAGGGATCCCATTCTTAGAAAGACTCGACTGGAAGTGATTCATCTCACTGGAGAACTGGACAAATAGATGAATGAGTATAGCACCACAGATATCATAAGAGTGTTGTAGTTACTGCCTTTTAAAGAGAAAGAAGTAGCTCCTAGGCTGCGCGCGGCCCTGTTGCGATGTGAAAGGTTCTTAAAAGAAAATTCCGAGCTCATGACTTTGTTTTGGATGTTAATCGAAGACAGAGATACATTAGTAAACTTTTTGTATCAAATTTATCATAGATATGAACCATAAATTTCTCCTTTTTAGGTAATCATAGAGGAGGCCTGCTTGGACGTCTTCACAGAAGGTGCCTAGATGAGCGTGGCATGGACCTGCACCCGAGCGAATGCTGGAACTGTAACGTCCCGTATTTTTATATGGTTTAATAATTAATTTTATTTAATTATTTAAAATATGGTTTGGTAGTTTAAATGGTTTAAATTAAATAACTTTGAATATTTAATTAAAATAATAATTAAATAATATATTTAATTCTGAAATAATCAGAATTAGCAGAAATGACAATACGGTGTGAATTGGGCAATTCAAAATATATATAATTCAGTTTAAAATTGAATTACGATAACGAATATATTTAATTAATGAAGTTTGAACGTATAATTATAATATAATTATAATCGAGCCCGTAATGGCGCTGTAGTTCGTAATTTGGCGATTCGAACTTCAACACAATATACAGGGTCCGTTTTAAATCGGATTTCTGTGAAACAAGAAACGTTCAGAGCTGGTGAAGCATATTTTTCTAATGGAAAAGAAAAATCGGGATTTATAAATTATATCGATAGCAACTTTTCGAAAATTTGATTATAAATGAATTCCATAGCAACTGTGGATTTCTGTGAATATTTCATAGTGAAATGAAATGGATGTTAATTATATTGTTTAACATCTGTGGATGCAGGGAAACAAGTCGGAGGAATCCAACAGGATTCCTCAACATTTACTTTACTGTTTTTCATATATTGTAATATAAGATGTGATATATAATTTGGGTTGATTATGTGTGTTGAATGATATCGATCATTGTTATTTGGTTATTTTAAATACCGTAAGAAATAGTGGGATGTAGAAAAGGGGATTTTCAAAAGTGTATTTTGAAAATCGATTATTTAGATAAAATCAATGGATTTTATATATAAAAGGAAAAGGATTTTATAAAAGAAATTAATAATGAAATCAAAACAAATAGAAAAGGAAATATTTGTGAAAACAAATAGAAAAGGAAATATTTGTAAAATATTTACAAATAGAATATAAAAGGGAATATTTGTAAAACATATACAAATAGAATTGAAAAGAAAATATTTATTTGTTAAATAAATAGGATTGGAAAAGAATATTTTTGTTAAATAAATAGAATTGAAAAGGAAATATTTATTTGTTAAATAAATAAAATCATAACAGGTATATTTATTTGGAAAATAAATAGGCTTATAAAAAGGGAATTAACGAGATATAAAAGAGTTATGAGAAGATTATTTAAAGTGGAAATTAAATAGCGTTAATTGATTAGAGTTATCGATTTGCGTTAATCGAATAAAGTAAATCAATTAGAGTTATCGATTTGAGTTAATCGAATAAAGTGAATCAATTAGAGTTATCGATTAAAGTTATTGAATAGAGTAAATTGAATAGAGTTGATCGAATTAGAATTAATCAAATAGAGTTAATTGATAGAGTTAATCGATTAGAGTAATTCGAATAGAGTTAAAGGAATTAATCGAATATTGGTTATTCGAAAAGAGTTAGTCGGATGTAGTTTATTTGAAAAGAGTTATCGAATATTACTTATTCAAAGAGAGTTATCGAATATTCTTTATTCGAAAATAGTTAATCAAATATAGTTTATTCGAAAAGAGTAATCAAATATTGGTTATTCGAAAAGAGTTATCGAATATTAGTTATTCGAAAAGAGTTAATCGAATATTAGTTATTCAAAAAGAGTTAATCGAATATTAGTTATTCGGAAGGAGTTATCGAATATTAGTTATTCGAAAGGAGTTATCGAATATAATTTATTCGAATAGAGTTAAAGCAGTTAATCGAATATAGTTTATTCGAATAGAGTTAAAGGAGTTAATCGAATATAGTTTATTCGAATAGAGTTAAAGGAGTTAATCGAATATAGTTTATTCGAAAGGAGATAAATCGAATATTAGTTATTCGAAGAGAGTTAATTGAATACAGTTTATTCGAAAAGGAGTTATCGAATAGAGATTTTTCGAAAGAGGATTATATGTTGAATTCGATTATATCGAATTCAGGAAAGTACTATTCACTTTCCGTTTTAATCAAGATTTATTTATTTATTAATAAATTCGTTATTTGTTTATTTATCCAAATTAATAAATAAAAGTTATATTTGAAGTTAGGCATTTCAGAAGTAGGGATTATAACGTTATCGTTATATCCAATGTTTTTCATACAAGAATTAGATTCATAAACTGAATCCCAGAGTTACGTAAGGAAGTTTGTTAAAGAGGTAAAAGGTGAACTTTGTCTATTTCGAGGTTAGTAATGTTGTTCAGTTAAGGTATGAGAGGTAGTTGTACCCAAACTTTATTGACTTCGTTTTTAACTAAGGAATGATTAAGGTTCGATAGTGAATGATTTAATTGAATTCAGTTAATAAGTGTAAATGGTTCGAATTGGCATAGCGATGTTTTATTTAAACATCTGTTTAAATCCAATGAATGAGTTTTGGAACATTTTCCAAATATAATCAGAGATATTTTCTAATCATAGAAAATGAAATGTGTGATGATATAGTATACTGGAATGATAGTGATACGTGAAAAAGAGATGGAAATGTTTTCCAAAGTTAATAACGTATATTTGCTAAAATTAGGAAATAAGGGATTTGATGAATATATGGAAACAGGAAAT
Source organism: Allium sativum (assembly GCA_030737875.1). Classification (NCBI taxonomy): domain Eukaryota; kingdom Viridiplantae; phylum Streptophyta; class Magnoliopsida; order Asparagales; family Amaryllidaceae; genus Allium; species Allium sativum. Next base: position 991,059,738 of record CM060910.1, on the reverse strand, counting down.
GAAAGATGAATAAACTAAAGAGATAAATGTTCAATGATGATTGATCGATATAATTTCCATCTGGAAATAATATCGTTGTTTGCACACGTGTTTTTCTTTGATAGTTTTACTCATCGACTATCGAAGTTTTCGACTATTTTTCCATCGTCAATACGGAGAGGCTGGGATCAGATTCATGACCAAAAAACCACTTTGCATGGGTGTTGGCGTTGCGATCAAAATGATGAAGATAATTGAAGACGGAGTTATGCAAGGGCTGTCCTGTTTACAGAATAGTGCCTTCGGTTTGTCCAGTCCCAGGACGACCTGTATGGAAGAATGTCTGATAGAGTATATTTAATGGATCGCGTAAGTTGGTCTCTTCAAACGTATAAACGTTTGTTGGCGGAGGAATTCGTTTCTCTTAGCTGTATACCTATTGTATTTTTGGGGAAATCAATTTCTGATTGGCGGGTATGACGATGTGACATTCAAAGTGAATAATAGCCTCACAACCGGGAAATGACAAAAATCGGGCAAGCAGCATGGCTAAGTGGTTGGCTGCCAACTAGGGTGTATTATCACCTATCTAGAGATATTCATTTCATTCTATAGTCTATTGTCGTTGTCGTCCCATTCGGGAAATGGTTGTTGCTCCCAACCGTTGGTGATATACATTTGGTACACTCAAGCGAAATGAGTGGTCGGTCATGTGTGGTCGGGTTACAAGATGTTCTTGTTGAACCCAGTGTATTCCTCTCTAGAAGTACACTATCGGAAGGTGGTTCCATACCTTGTCATAGTTGGTAATCCATTATCCAATAAGTTCTCGCGGTTTTGATTGTATACCATATATGTAGAACGTGAGATGAAAGCGTTTCTGCTAGATGATTATTATATTGTTATTGATAGACACTATTATAATATCAAAAGGAATTTGATATAAAGATTATTTGTGTTATTGTAAGGTAAAAACCATCCGTGTTTATGTGTGGATCGATCTTACGATTTTCCTTTCTTTCAATATGATTTGAAAGTTAAATAAAATTGAATGGATTCTCATAAGGGAAAAACCCGTTCCGTTATACGGCATGGTCTTACGTGATATCGCTTAATTGCTCAAACTATTTTACTCTCACCAGTCCCATGACTGACCCAGAGTTTGTTTTGTTTTGTTTTCCCTAAACTTTTGGGTGCCCAATTTTGTACGCACAGTCAAGTAGTCGGGATTTTACAGATATACTTGGAAAGCTAGAGCAGGAGGCTTCAGCAGCGTTTATATAGCTATTGTTTATTTCCGCTGTGCTGTAAGTGTTACACTCTGATAATGTTACTATATACATATACTGATTTTATTTCGAAATTATGTATCTATTATATATTGTTCGTTCCGCTATGAGATTCGTGTTTACTCTGTTGTTGTATGTTCTTCTTCTTCTTCTATTCTAAGTTTCTATCTTATTTATCCTCACCCTTTGTTTTCTTTCATGGACTATCTGGTGTTTCCGATGCTTGAATAGTTGACATAGTGTTGTATGTCGATATCCAGGATTGCAAATTCCTCGGATCGTTACAGTGGTATCAGAGCTTAAGGTTAAGTTATTACCTTGGCTCTGTGGCGTGACTCAGTAGAGATGGGGTTAGAAATACCCTAGATTGAGATGAGTGTATATACGAGTGAACATATTTGTTATTTGATATAAAATGGTTTTATATCGTGGAGATTTATTGGTTGAGTTGTTTATGAGTTCTGGTCGATCAGTTTGATCCACTGTATCGGTAGGAGTTTCTAAACACTCGAATACGATGAACCGACACGATATGTTTTGAAAGAAGGGTAAATGAAATAATTTCACCCAAAATTATATTTAGATATAAAAGAAAATATATATATATTGGAAATATAGTATATTGGATGTGTTGGTTGTGATTATAATCAGATAAGATTATAATTGAAACGGTTTTGTAAATAACCAATAAGAAATCATATAAGAGAAACATATGAAATCCGATAAATTGAATCTGAATTTAAATCGGAATTGGAATTAAAATTTGAATAAGTGTTTGTAATTGGATTTGGGATTAATATATGAGAATTTTAAAATCCTGGGAGATTTTAAATTGTTTACAAGCATTGCAAATGGTATTTTGAAATGGATTTCAAAATGAAAGTGTTAGAAATGGTTTTGAAAGTGATATAGTATTGAACTCACTTTGATAGCTATAAAATGGATTCCGATGATGACGGCTGCATCCTCGGTGTTCATTTTCGAGTGTGTAGTTAACGGATTACTACCAAAGAGATGATTTTTGAATTGTTTTGAGAAAAGCAAGTTGTTTTGAATTTTTAAAAGGGATATTTGATTGTGGAAAAGCAAAGTTATTTAAAAATTCCCAAGGAGAGATTGTTTGATCTAAAATCAAATTGAATTGAAATTTGCAAAAGCAAGTTGGAGTTAAATTGGATTATAATGGTATCGAGAAATTTGGATTTATGGAATAGAAAGTTGAGAATGAAATTTGGCTTGGATAAGCGAATGATGGTGTGGAGAATGAATTGACTGGAAATTGATTAGGAATAAATTTATATATGCTGACTTTATAGCAGATTGAAAGTGAAAGAGTTGATATACCCGACAAAAAGGTACAAGTTTATATTTAAATTGGGTATGAGATTTATGAGCCTGTTTGGCAAGCCGCTTAGCTATTTGATTTTCTTTCGGGATGGAGAAGGCCTAGAGAGGCGAGTTGTAGTTTTACCGATTGACTAATACAAAGGAGGTGTTGGCGAATTTTTTCAGAAATTTCGGGTGTTAGAAATTTTTTGGGATTTTTGAAAATTTTCGTTAATTAGAAATGAAAAAATAATTTAATTGAAATAAGTTGGCTCAATTGAAACTGATGTAAACAAATAATTTTTTAACCAGTCAGTAGGGTTGTTTTCTACCTTAGCAATTTCGAGGACGAAATTATTTTAAGGGGGAAGAATGTAACGTCCCATATTTTTATACGGTATAATAATTAATTCTATTTAATTATTTAAAATATGGTTTGGTAGTTTAAATGGTTTAAATTAAATAACTTTGAATATTTAATTAAAATAATAACTAGATAATATATTTAATTCTGAAATAATCAGAATTAACTGAAATGGCAATACAATATGAATTGAGCAATTCAAAATATATATAATTCGGTTTAAAATTGAATTACGATAACAAATATATTTAATTAACGAAATTTGAATGTATAATTATAATAAAATTATAATCGAGCCCATACTGGCGCTGCAGTTCGTAATTTGGCGATTCGAACTTTAACTGAATATACAGGGTCCGTTTTAAATCGGATTTCTGTTAAACAAGAAACGTTCGGAGCTGGTGAAGTATATTTTTCTAATGGAAGAGAAAAATTGGGATTTCATTGTGTAGATTTTGATTTATGTCCAAATCAAATTTTCGAAAAGTCGCTATGGAATTCCTTTATAAATTATAGCGATTTATTTATATTATAAAAGGATTTTTCAATATAAATTGAATATCGATTCAACCGGGATATGAATATCAAGTTGTAAATCCAATTGGAGTTATACGATATTCTATGTGAATATATGTACGATAATATTTATTTTTAAATATCAAATTTAATTATTTTTAAATATATTTATATATTTAAATGGGTTATTTAGAGCTTTACAAATAGCCAGTTTTGCAAACGACCTCCGTTTTCGACGAAACTAATTTTTTTGGATCCGTAAAATTAAATTATTATTATATTCCAAGTTTCGTGATTTTCGAGGTCAGTGTGTGACCGTACAGATTTTTAGTGTGGAATACAATCGATATTTTAACGGTTAAACATACACCGTGTGAGCAAACGGAGTCGGAATTCGACGAAACCTGTTTCGTTGGGTCAGCAATGTCAAACTCTAGCTGCATGTCCAATTTCGTGATTTTTGGGTATTGTATGTGATTATAGTAATTTTTATTCGATGATACATATAGCGTTTGCTTAAAATGGAATATAATAATCAAATAAAAAATTATTTAATTTATCCTATAAAAACACCTTAACTTCCTAAACCTAAAATCACTTTTTTCTACGGTCAAACACATTCGGCCGTCACCACAGAAAAATTAAACAGTTCGTGGGAGGCGGATCGCATATGGGTTGATGGGCCAGATATGGATTGGTGAGGCCCGGATTATTAGAAGAACTAAGTTTATTTTGAATTAAATTAAGATCAAAACTTATAAAATGTATATCTATTTCATATTTGATTAGAATTTAGTGTAACAAGATCTGTTGGGATCGTATGGACGGCGGCTACGCAATGGAACTGACTAGGACTGAATTGGAGTCCGTTATAATTTATAGCAAAATAAATTGTCCGATCTGAATCGACAACGGTTATCGATATTTAATGATAAACTTCCAATGTGAGATAACTCACCAACTCTATCAGTTCATATTTTTATAACGTATTTTTAGAACTGATAAATGATGAATGATTACTGTGTATTGACAGTTTGGTTGAATTGCTAAGTAATTGTTTGGAATTATAGATTTGTTTATATATATATGTATATATATATATATGTATATATATATATATATATTCTGTTTAGCAGAATATTTCATAGTGAAATGAAATGGATGTTAATTATATTGTTTAACATCTGTGGATGCAGGGAAACAGGTCGGAGGAATACAACAGGATTCCTCAACATTTACTTTACTGTTTTTCATATATTGTAATATATGATGTGATATATAATCTGTGTTGATTACATGTATTGAATGATATCGATCATTGTTATTTGGGTATTTTAAATACCATAAGAAATACTGGGATGTAGAAAAGGGGATTTTCAAAAGTGTATTTTGAAAATATATTATTTAGATAAAATCAATGGATTTTATATATAAAAGGAAAAGGATTTTATAAAAGAAATTAATTATAAAATCAAAACAAATAGAAAAGGAAATATTTGTAAAACATTTACAAATAGAATATAAAAGGGAATATTTGTAAAACATATACAAATAGAATTGAAAAGAAAATATTTATTTGTTAAATAAATAGGATTGGAAAAGAATATTTTTGTTAAATAAATAGAATTGAAAAGGAAATATTTATTTGTTAAATAAATAAAATCATAACAGGTATATTTATTTGGAAAATAAATAGGCTTATAAAAAGGGAATTAACGAGATATAAAAGAGTTATGAGAAGATTATTTAAAGCGGATATCAAATAGAGTCAATTGATTAGAGTTATCGATTTGAGTTAATCGAATAAAGTCAATTGATTAGAGTTATCGATTTGAGTTAATCGAATAAAGTGAATCAATTAGAGTTATCGATTAAAGTTATTGAATAGAGTAAATTGAATAGAGTTAATTGAATTGAGTTGATCGAATTAGAGTTATTCAAATAGAGTTAATTGATAGAGTTAATCGATTAGAGTAATTCAAATAGAGTTAAAGGAATTAATCGAATATTGGTTATTCAAAAAGAGTTAATCGGATGTAGTTTATTCGAAAAGAGTTATCGAATATTAGTTATTCGAAGAGAGTTATCGAATATTAGTTATTCGAAAAGAGTTAATCGAATATAGTTTATTCGAAAAGAGTAATCGAATATTGGTTATTCGAAAAGAATTATCGAATATTAGTTATTCGAAAAGAGTTAATCGAATATTAGTTATTCAAAAAGAGTTATTCGAATATTAGTTATTCGAAAGGAGTTATCGAATATTAGTTATTCGAAAGGAGTTATCGAATATAATTTATTCGAACAGAGTTAAAGCAGTTAATCGAATATAGTTTATTCGAATAGAGTTAAAGGTGTTAATCGAATATAGTTTATTCGAATAGAGTTAAAGGAGTTAATCGAATATAGTTTATTCGAAAGGAGATAAATCGAATATTAGTTATTCGAAGAGAGTTAATTGAATACATTTTATTCGAAAAGGAGTTATCGAATAGAGATTTTTCGAAAGAGGATTATATGTTGAATTCGATTATATCGAATTCGGGAAAGTACTATTCACTTTCCGTTTTAATCAAGATTTATTTATTTATTAATAAATTCGTTATTTGTTTATTTATCCAAATTAATAAATAAAAGTTATATTTGAAGTTAGGCATTTCAGAAGTAGGGATTATAATGTTATCGTTATATCCAATGTTTTTCATACAAGAATTAGATTCATAAACTGAATCCGAGAGTTACATAAGGAAGTTTGTTAAAGAGGTAAAAGGTGAACTTTGTCTATTTCGAGGTTAGGAATGTTGTTCAGTTAAGGTCTGAGAGTTAGTTGAACCCAAACTTGATTGACTTCGTTTTTAACTAAGGAATGGTTAAGGTTCGATAGTGAAGGATTTAATTGAATTCAGTTAATAAGTGTAAATGGTTCGAATTGGCATAGCGATGTTTTATTTAAACATCTGTTTAAATCCAATGAATGAGTTTTGGAAACATTTTCCAAATATAATCAGAGATATTTTCTAATCATAGAAAATGAAATGTGTGATGATAAAGAATACTGGAATGATAGTGATACGTGAAAAAGAGATGGAAATGTTTTCCAAAGTTAATAACGTATATTAGCTAAAATTAGAAAATAAGGATTTGATGAATATATGGAAACAGGAAATGAAAGATGAATAAACTAAAGAGATAAATGTTCAATGATGATCGATATAATTTCCATCTGGAACTAATATCGTTGTTTGCACACGTGTTTTTCTTTGATAGTAAACTCATCGACTATCGAAGTTTTCGACTATTTTTCCGTCGTCAATACGGAGAGGCCGGGATCAGATTCATGTCCTAAAAACCACTCTGTATGGGCATTAGCATTGCGATCAAAATAATGAAGATAATTGAAGACGGAGTTATGCAAGGGCTGTCCTGTTTACATAATAGTGCCTTCGGTTTGTCCAGTCCCAGGACGACCTGTATGGAAGAATGTTTGACAGAGTATATTTAATGGATCGCGTAAGTTGGTATCTTCAAACGTATATACGTTTGTTGGCGGAGGAATTTGTTTCTCTTAGCTGTATACCTGTTGTAATTTTGGGGAAATCAATTTGTGATTGGCGGGTATAACGATGTGACATTCAAAGTGAATAATTGTGTGATCTGTCAGAGATAAGCGTGGCCTTTAGCCTCACAACCGGGAAATGACAAAAATCGGGCAGGCAGCATGGCTAAGTGGTTGGCTGCCAACTAGGGTGTATTATCACCTATCTAGAGATATTCATTTCATTCTATAATCTATTGTCGATGTTGTCCCATTCGGGAAATGGTTGTTGATCCCAACCGTTGGTGATATACATTCGATACACTCAAGCGAAATGAGTGGTCGGACATGTGTGGTCGGGTTGCAAGATGTTCTTGTTGAACCCAGTGTATTCCTCTCTAGAGGTACACTATCGGAAGGTGGTTCCATACCTTGTCATAGTTGGTAATCCATTATCCAATAAGTGGTCGCGGTTTTGATTGTATACTATATATGTAGAACGTGAGATGAAAGCGTTTCTGCTAGATGATTATTATATTGTTATTGATAGACACTATTATAATATCAAAAGGAATTTGATCTAAAGATTATTTGTGTTATTGTAAGGTAAAAACCATCCGTGTTTATGTGTGGATCGATCTTACGATTTTCCTTTCTTTCAAAATGATTTGAAAGTTAAATCAAATTGATTGGATTCTCATAAGGGAAAAACCCGTTCCGTTATACGGCATGGTCTTATGAGATATCGTTTAATTGCTCAAACTGTTTTACTCATACCAGTCCCATGACCGACCCACAGTTTGTTTTGTTTTGTTTTCCCTAAACTTTTGGGTGCCCAATTTTGTACGCACAGTCAAGTAGTCGGGATTTTACATATATACTTGGAAAGCTAGAGCAGGAGGCTTCAGCAACGTTTATATAGCTATTGTTTATTTCCGCTGTGCTGTAAGTATTACACTCTGATAATGTTACTATATACATATACTGATTTTATTTCGAAATTATGTATCTATTATATATTTTTCGTTCCGCTATGAGATTCGTGTTTACTCTGATGTTGTATGTTCTTCTACTTCTTCTATTCTAAGTTTCTATCTTATTTATCCTCACCCTCTGTTTTCTTTCATGGACTATCCGGTGTTTCCGATGCTTGAATAGTCGACATAGTGTTGTATGTCGATATCCAAGATCGCAAATTCCTCGGATCGTTACAGTGGTATCAGAGCTTAAGGTTAAGTTATTACCTTGGCTCTGTGGCGTGACTCAGTAGAGATGGGGTTAGAAATACCCTAGATTGAGATGAGTGTATATACGAGTGAACATATTTGTTATTTGATATAAAATGGTTTTATATCGTGGAGATTTATTGGTTGAGTTGTTTATGAGTTCTGGTCGATCAGTCTGATCCACTGTATCGGTAGGAGTTTCTAAACATTCGAATACGATGAACCGACACAATATGTTTTGAAAGAAGGGTAAATGAAATAATTTTACCCAAAAATATATTTAGATATAAAAGAATATATATATATGTTGGAAATATAGTATGTTGGATGTGTTGGTTGTGATTATAATCAGATAAGATTATAATTAAACGGTTTTGTAAATAACCAATAAGAAATCATATAAAAGAAACATATGAAATCCGATAAATTGAATCTGAATTTAAATCGGAATTGGAATAAAAATTTGAATAAGTGTTTGTAATTGGATTTGGGATTAATATATGAGAATTTCAAAATCCTGGGAGATTTTAAATTGTTTACAAGCATTGTGAATGGTATTTTGAAATGGATTTCAAAATAAAAGTGTTAGAAATGGTTTTGAAAGTGATATAGTATTGAACTCACTTTGATAGCTGGAAAATGGATTCCGATGATGACGGCTGCATCCTCGGTGTTCATTTTCGAGTGTGTAGTTGACAGATTACTACCAAAGAGATGATTTTTGAATTGTTTTAAGAAAAGCAAGTTGTTTTGAATTTTGAAAAGTGATATTTGATTGTGGAAAAGCAAAGTTATTTAAAAATTCCCAAGGAGAGATTGTTTGATTTAAAACCAAATTGAATTGAAATTTGCAAAAGCAAGTTGGAGTTAAATTGGATTAGAAGGATATCGAGAAATTTGGATTTGGGGAATAGAAAGTTGAGAATGAAATTTGGCTTGGATAAGCGAATGATGGTTTTGAGAATGAACTGACTGGAAATTGATTAGGAATTCATTTATATATGCTGACTTTATAGCTGATTGAAAGTGAAGGAGTTGATATACCCGACAAAAAGGTACAAGTTTATATTTAAATTGGGTATGAGATTTATGAGCCTGTTTGGCAAGCCGCTTGGCAAGCCGCTTGGCTATTTGATTTTCTTTTGGGATGGAGAAGACCCAGAGAGGCGAGTTGTAGGTTTACCGATTGACCAATACAAAGGAGGTGTTGGCGAAATTTTTCAGAAATTTCGGGTGATTGAAAATTTTTGGGATTTTTGAAATTTTTTGTTGATTAGAAATGAAAAAATAATTTTATTGAAATAAGTTGGCTCAATTGAAATTGAAGTAAACAAATAAATTTTTAACCAGTCAGTAGGGTTGTTTTCTACCTTAGCAATTTCGAGGACGAAATTATTTTAAGGGGGAAGAATGTAACGTCCCGTATTTTTATACGGTATAATAATTAATTTTATTTAATTATTTAAAATATGGTTTGGTAATTTAAATGGTTTAAATTAAATAACTTTGAATATTTAATTAAAATAATAACTAAATAATATATTTAATTCTGAAATAATCAGAATTAGCTGAAATGGCAATACAGTGTGAATTGTGCAATTCAAAATATATATAATTCAGTTTAAAATTGAACTACGATAACAAATATATTTAATTAACGAAATTTGAACGTATATTATAATATAATTATAATCGAGCCCGTACTGGCGCTGCAGTTCGTAATTTCGCGATTCGAACTTTAACTGAATATACAGGGTCCGTTTTAAATCGGACTTCTGTGAAACAAGAAACGTTCGGAGCTGGTGAAGTATATTTTTCTAATGGAAGAGAAAAATCGGGATTTCATTGTGTAGATTTTGATTTATGTCCAAGTCAAATTTTCGAAAAGTCGCTATGGAATTCCTTTATAAATTATAGCGATTTATTTATATTATAAAAGGATTTTTCAATGTAAATTGAATATCGATTCAACCGGGATATGAATATCGAGTTGTAAATCCAATTGGAGCTATACGATATTCTGTGTGAATATATGTACGATAATATTTATTTTTAAATATCAAATTTAATTATTTTTAAATATGTTTATATATTTAAATGGGTTATTTAGAGCTTTAAAAATAGCCAGTTTTGCAAACGACGTCCGTTTTCGACGAAACTAATTTTTTTGGATCCGTAAAATTAAATTATTGTTAGATTCCAAGTTTCGTGATTTTCGAGGTCAGTGTGTGGCCGTACGGATTTTTAATGTGGAAAACAATCGATATTTTAACGGTTAAACATACACCGCGTGAGCCAACGGAGTCGGAATTCGACGAAACCAGTTTCGTTGGGTCCGTAATGTCAAACTTTAGCTGCATGTCCAACTTCGTGATTTTTGGGTATTGTATGTGATTATAGTAATTTTTATTCGATGATACATATAGCGTTTGCTTAAAATGGAATATAATAATCAAATAAAAAATTATTTAAATTATCCTATAAAAACACCTTAACTTCCTAAACCTAAAATCATTTTTTTCTACGATCAAACACATTCGGCCGTCACCACAGAAAAATCAAACAGTTCGTGGGAGGCTGATCGCATATGGGTTGATGGGCTAGATATGGATTGGTGAGGGCCGGTTTATTAAAAGAACTAAGTTTATTTTGAATTAAATTAAGATCAAAACTTATAAAATGTATATCTATTTCATACTTGATCAGAATTTAGTGGAACAAGATCTGTTGGGATCGTATGGACGGCGGCTACGCAATGGAACTGACTAGGACTGAATTGGAGTCCGTTATAATTTATAGCAAAATAAATTGTCCGATCTGAATCGACAACGGTTATCGATATTTAACGATAAACTGCCAATGTGAGATAACTCACCAACTCTATCAGTTCATATTTTTATAACGTATTTTTAGAACTGATAAATGATGATTGATTGCTGTGTATTGACAGTTTGGTTGAACTGCTAAGTAATTGTTTGGAATTATAGATTTGGTTATATATATATATGTATATATATATATATATATATAAATTTATTCTGTTTAGCAGAATATTTCATAGTGAAATGAAATGGATGTTAATTATACTGTTTAACATCTTTGGATGCAGGGAAACAGGTTGGAGGAATCCAACAGGATTCCTCAACATTTACTTTACTGTTTTTCATATATTGTAATATATGATGTGATATATAATCTGTGTTGATTACATGTGTTGAATGATATCGATCATTGTTATTTGGGTATTTTAAATACCGTAAGAAATACTGGGATGTAGAAAAAGGGATTTTCAAAAGTGTATTTTGAAAATAGATTACTTAGATAAAATCAATGGATTTTATATATAAAAGGAAAATGATTTTATAAAAGAAATTAATTATAAAATCAAAACAAATAGAAAAGGAAATATTTGTGAAAAAAATAGAAAAGGAAGTATTTCTAAAACATTTACAAATAGAATATAAAGGGAATATTTGTAAAACATTTACAAATAGAATTGAAAAGAAAATATTTATTTGTTAAATAAATAGGATTGGAAAAAAATATTTATTTGTTAAATAAATAGAATTGGAAAGGAAATATTTATTTTTTAAATAAATAAAATCATAAAAGGTATATTTATTTGGAAAATAAATAGGCTTATAAAAAGGGAATTAACAAGATATAAAAGAGTTAAGAGAAGATTGTTTAAATTGGATATCAAATAGAGTTAATTGATTAGAGCTATCGATTTGAGTTAATCGAATAAAGTAAATCAATTAGAGTTATCGACTTGAGTTAATCGAATAAAGTAAATCAATTAGAGTTATCAATTAGAGTTATTGAATAGAGTAAATTGAATAGAGTTAATTGAATAGAGTTGATCGAATTAGAATTAATCAAATAGAGTTAATTGATAGAGTTAATCGATTAGAGTAATTCGAACAGAGTTAAAGGAATTAATCGAATATTGGTTATTCGAAAAGAGTTAATCGAATATAGTTTATTCGAAAAGAGTTATCGAATATTAGTTATTCGAAGAGAGTTATCAAATTTTGGTTATTTGGAGAGAGTTAATCAATATAGTTTATTCGAAAAGAGTTATCGAATATTGGTTATTCGAAAAGAGTTATCGAATATTAGTTATTCGAAAAGAGTTAATCGAATATTGGTTATTCGAAAAGAGTTAATCGAATATTAGTTATTCGGAAGGACTTATCAAATATTAGTTATTCGAAAGGAGTTATTGAACATAGTTTATTCAAATAGAGTTAAAGGAGTTAATCGAATATAGTTTATTTGAATAGAGTTACAACAGTTAATCGAATATAGTTTATTCGAATAGAGTTAAAGGAGTTAATCGAATATAGTTTATTTGAAAGGAGTTAAATCGAATATTAGTTATTCGAAGAGAGTTAATCGAATATAGTTTCTTCGAAAAGGAGTTATCGAATAGAGATTTTTCGAAAGAGAATTATACGTTGAATTCGATTATATCGAATTCAGGAAAGTACTATTCACTTTCCGTTTTAATCAAGATTTATTTATTTATTAATAAATTCGTTATTTGTTTATTTATCCAAATTAATAAATAAAAGTTATATTTGAAGTTAGGTATTTCAGAAGAGGGATTATAACGTTATCGTTATAACCAATGTTTTTCATAAAAGAATTAGATTCATAAACTGAATCCTAGAGTTACGTAAGGAAGTTTGTTAAAGATGTAAAAGGTGAACTTTGTCTATTTCGGGGTTACGAATGTTGTTCAGTTAAGGTCTGAGAGGTAGTTATACCCCAACTTGATTGACTTTGTTTTTAACTAAGGAATGGTTAAGGTTTGATAGTGAAGGAGTTAATTGAATTTAGTTAATAAGTGTAAATGGTTCGAGTTGGCATAGCGATGTTTTATTTAAACATCTGTTTAAATCCAATGAATGAGTTTTGGAAACATTTCCCAAATATAATCAGAGATATTTTCTAATCATAGAAAATGAAATGTGTGATGATAAAGAATACTGGAATGATAGTGATATGTGAAAAAGAGATGGAAATGTTTTCCAAAGTTAATAACTTATATTTGCTAAAATTAGAAAATAAGGATTTGATGAATATATGGAAACAGGAAATGAAAGATGAATAAACTAAAGATATAAATGTTCAATGATGATTGACCGATATAATTTCCATCTGGAAATAATATCGTTGTTTGCACACGTGTTTTTCTTTGATAGTTAACTCACCGACAATCGAAGTTTCTGACTATTTTTCCATCGTCAATACGGAGAGACCGGGATCAAATTCATGACCTAAAAATCACTCTGTATGGGGGTTAGCGTTGCGATCAAAATGATGAAGATAATTGAAGACGGAGTTATGCAAGGGTTGTCTTGTTTACAGAATAGTGCCTTCAGTTTGTCCAGTCTTAGGTATGGAAGAATGTCTGATAGAGTATATTTAATGGATCGCGTAAGTTGATCTCTTCAAACGTATATACGTTTGGTGGTGGAGGAATTCGTTTCTCTTAGCTGTATACCCATTGTATTTTTAGGGAAATCTATTTGTGATTTGGTGGGTATGACGATGTGACATTCAAAGTGAATAATTGTGTGATCTGTCAGAGATATGCATGGCCTCTGGCCTCACAACTGGGAAATGACAAAAATCGGGCAGGAAGCATGACTAAGTGGTTGGCTGCCTATTAGGGTGTATTATCACCTATATAAAGATATTCATTTCATTCTATAATCTATTGTAGATGTTGTCCCATTCGGGAAACGGTTGCTGATCCCAACCGTTGGTAATATACATTCGATACACTTGAGCGAAATGAGTGGTCGGTCATGTGTGGCCGGGTTGCAAGATGTTCTTGTTGAACCCAGTGTATTCCTCTCTAGAGGTACACTATCGGAAGATGGTTCCATACCTTGTCATGGTTGGTAAACTATCATTCAATAAGTGCTCGCAGTTTTGATTGTATACTATATATGTAGAACATGAGATGAAAGCGTTTCTGCTAGATGATTATTATATTATGATTGATAGACACTATTATAATATCAATAGGAATTTGATATAAAGATTATTTGGGTTATCGTAAGGTAAAAACCATCCGTGTTTATGTGTGGATCGATCTTACGATTTTCCTTTCTTTCAAAATGATTTGAAAGTTAAATCAAATTATTTGGATTCTCATAAGGGAAAAACACGTTCCGTTATATGGCGTGGTCTTACGAGATATCGTTTTAATTGCTCAAACTGTTTTAAACTGTTTTACTCACACCAGTCCCATGACTGACCCAGAATTTGTTTTGTTTTTTTCCTAAACTCTTGGGTGCCCAATTTTGTACGGGCAGTCAAGTAGCTGGGATTTTACAGATATACTTGGAAAGCTGGAGCAGGAGGCTTCAACAGCGTTTATAAAGCTATTGTCTATTTCCTCTGTTTTGTAAGTGTTATACTCTGATAATGTTGCTGTATACATATATTGATTTTATTTCGAAGTTATGTATCTATTATATATTGTTTGTTCTGCTGTGAGATTCGTGTTTACTATGATGTTGTATGTTCTTCTTCTTCTTCTTCTATTCTAAGTTTCTATCTTATCCATCCTCACCCTCTGTTTTATTTCTATTAGTTTTCTGGTTTCTAGTATAATATGGGTTGGACTTGTGTTATTTGGTCAGCTCAAATTGTACCGAAAATTCGGGACACTACAGGAACCTTCCATGAGTCACTTCCGCTCCCGGAAATTTGCCTTTAGGTAAACTTAAATTTGACAAGAACCAATTTGTAATTGAGACCTTTAAAAGATCAGTCTTTTATGAGCAAGAGGAATGTCCGTGATGAATGTACTTTTTTGGTTGCTAATATAATGATTCATTCTTTCTCTAATTTTCTCTGACATTTTTCTTCAGAACTTGTCTTCTGGCGCATTTACTCTCTTGGGCCTTCTTAGAAGATTATGTTAAGTTGAGGAAAGATTATCGGGAGAAATTTCCTCTCATTAAGTCTTCTCTTGGCATGATATTGCTTTTTAAGGGATCTTGAGAAACTTTATACTTGTTATCCTCGGATTCGTCTTGATTTCCTTGGCGAGAGTAAGGACCAAATCTTAAAAGTGGTCCATACATATCAATCGAGGTTGGTTTATGGTTATGATAGCTCGCCTGCTAGAAAGTGGGACTATCATAAGTATCCTTTGGTTCATACGCCTGATGGATTAGAAACTCCCTTTGATTCCTCACTTGACCTTATTGCTGGCATCGTGGATAAAATGAGGTAGGAAGCCTCCTTACCCTGATACTAATGATAAACACTTGTAACGGTGCTTTATTGAGAGCTAGGTTTTGTTCGTATGAAAGTTACGGTATTGGAGTATGGCTGTTCTCTTTTCTGGAGATGCGTCTATTTTGTAATCTCTTTGTAAATAATTATGTAAAATATGAAGTGCCTGGTATTTCACCTGCCGCATGCAATATTTTATAATGATGGTGCTTATAAATAGAGGTAGGATCTATAACCGTATCACTTAACATGCAATCACATATTCTGACATAAACGTTTTTCTTTGTTATGCCTTTACCACAACATGGTGTACATATTTGGTACATTTTGTTAGAAGCTTGCCTTACAGGCCTTCGTAAGACGCCACTTGCTCTTAGTGGGGTTAATAGTGTCGAGATACGGGAGATATGGAATGTCTATAGTGCTTACTTATGTTTTATGCATTAGTACAAATATTTGACATGCTTGAATGATAAATTGATGTATATACAAGTTAAAAACATTTCCCCAAGCAAATGAGAAGGTCATGAGTTTATCCTTAGTAATAATGGAAGTGTAGTTCCGAGTCGTATTTGAGCTACCGAAAAGGTTGAACAGTTCCTTCTGGTTTAGATTTAAGTTTCTAAATTGATCCAGATTTGGATATTTGCGACGAAACCATAACCCCACATCTGGTTGTGTAACAGCCCGCATTTTATGTATCGAAAGGTCATAATTTTTTTAATTTTATTCCTTGAGGGTTGGGTCATTCTCATCTTTTAATATGTTGCTTACCGGAATGTGATACATGTCCATAATTTTTACCGAATTTGTTTATGACCATTTTTCCCTTGTCATTCTTATACATGGCATAAATTTTGACTCAGGTCAACTCAGAGGGTGATATCTGGGCCATTGGAAATGAATTGATGTTTGCCTTTCCATGGAGTGGTTACATTAAAAATTTGGCTCAGCGGTTTGGGAGAAATCGATGTTTTAAGGTTTTTCAGTTGGTTGTCCAGGTTTTGAGAGCCTAATGGGCTGATTTGGGAGAGGCCCATTAGTGGGCTGGTGGAAACTATAAATAGAGGGTGAGAGGTATCGGAAAAAGTTTACATCCTCAGTCTCTCATTTGGTGCCTTGTGCTCCTCCTTCCTCTAAACACCTTTCCACCATTAAAAATCAAAATCCAAGGAGGGAAATCATATATCTACACCATTGGAAGCTAGATTTACATCAATTGGAGCAAGAGTTCATCGAATCAAGGAGACTGGTGTGAGGCGCTTGCTGTCTGGATTCTTATTTCATTAATTTTAGCTCATTTTGGCGAATCAGTGAGTTGTTTACATCTCTCACATGGATTCAATGAAGTATATGAACGTTTGATCATGTTTTTCATCAAATTCAAGTGTTTAACCATAGATCTCTACTATGATAAGTCCATTTTCATATGAATCACCATAGGATCCAATTTAGTAAGTTTATACCGGTAATTACCATGCCATTTCACATGATTATGCAAGTTAGATCCTCAATTTAGATCATATGTTCGTTATCATGATTTGGGGTGATTTGCATAATTTTAGTGATAATTTTCATATTCATGTTTTTAGTAACTTCATAACATGATTATGATTGTGTTGAATGAATTAGACAAGTATATTTCGTCGGATTTTTCATTTGGAGAAGTTTTAGTCGAAACTGGAGTGGCGTTAGGAAGGTGCAGGTTTTGGGTCGTTCATGGTGGGTCGGTCGGTCGCACCATGGTGTATGTCATGGAGAACAAGACAGTAATGGGATCGGCCGTACTTGGGAAGTTGGGTCGGGTTAAGTAGAACCAGGTCGGTCATGTTTATATGGGTCAAGCAACCCTAGGGTCAAAGCAGGGTACAGTCGAGCGGTTTGGGGATGAGCATGGCTAGGTCGAGCAGAGGCCTGGTTGGTCATGAAGCTTGTGTACGGGTCAGTCATGTAGCTTGTGTACGGGTTAAGCATGCCAGGGTCGAGCATGTCAGGGTCGAGCGTCAGAACCAGGGTCAGGTCGGTCGTGCATGAAGACCAGGGTCGGTCACACGGGGTTATTTTCTGAAAATTTATATTTTCGGGTACAACTTAGATTTGAACAAAAAAGTCTGGAAAAAATATTTTTCTGGAGCAACCCACCGAAGCCTAGCCGCAGCGCATTGGTGTAATTTCGGTGATGGTGTGACTTCGAAGTAAATTCATGTAGGAAGGTTCGAAGTGTTGAAAGGTGTTCATTGATCGGTGTAGAACATCGAATTAGGTGACAACTCAAAGGTCGTGAGTTAGTGGATAATGGTTGCTTGAGAAGGTTGCTTTAGCTATAAAAGGTCATCGGGTTGGATGACTAGAGATGAGAAGTCCAAGGGTCTATCGTTGTCATAAGTTCTTGCAGGCTCGAAGTAGGGGTACAATATGGGCACCTAAAAAATCGGAAGGTTGCTGGTCAAGTACCTTGGGTCTTGTAGAAAGGCCCAGTTGTCAAGGTTGGACATTGTCAAGGTTGGACATATGGAGCTTTTGTTGGAACTAGGGTTACCATCAGCCCTTGACGTATGGCAAGGTTGGTCGTCATACGATTGACGATGGCCTCAAAGCAGGATTGGTAGTGATAGCCAGAGTCTGTCATGGATGTTTGAATGTTTAAATGTTTATTTATACCATCTCATGTGGATTGTCCAACGTCGAGGGAGATTTTCCTTGTGTGCTTGACTGATATTGGTTTAGGCCTCTGGGGATAGTGCTTGAGGGGTGTAAATCTCGATTAGGATTGTCCACGTGAGACCTATGTAATCAGGATGCTATGAATGTTAACACTGGTTGCACCGATTGCTATGGATGGATTTTTGTTACCTTGGATATTATGAATTGTAAAGGCTATCACCGTCGGATGTGGGGAAGGCAGGTGTGAGCTCTTCTCTTGTTTTGGGTAGTGGTTGGTAAATCTACCCATTCTAATACACTTTATTGATGAAGTTTTTTAGCTGTTTTATCGTTCACTAAGACTGTTATCTGACTCAAGGTTTTATGTTTACCTCCTATTACCTTGGGCTGTTCATTCGATCGTGGATGGGCATATTGAGTAGTAGGTGACAGGTGATGCTTTAGTGAGGATAATGATGTTGATCGATGGTGAGCAGGAGGCTCACGTACCGGTTATTACTATATAGTATTTTCTATTTCTGCTGATACTATATACTTTGAGGGATGTAGTGAGGACCTTTGTACAGAAATATTATCTTAAGTTGTATGGATCTCTCTACTGGTTCTGTTAAGAGTTTTTAGTTTCTGTGCAATCGGATTTCAGTATTATTACTTGTTGTATATGTTCTATTATATTTTACCCTTGCGTTGTGAGATTTACGAAAGGTTCCGATTGTTATCATATCCTGATGATCATCCATAGCTGCCTAGCACACCTTTTAGCGCATTGTTCCTCGTGTATAGTGCGAGGGCTGTGGGTGGTCGTCATAGGTTTTGATTTACACTTAAATCAACCCAGACTTAGGTATGAAGATAGGAGATCGAGAGCCCGCTTCTGGCCTTTGTGGGGAGTCGAATCTACCTGGAATCGGTATTGAGGTAAGGCTGGGGTTCCTCTTCCGGCACTTGTAAATATCTGATCCAACCCAGATACGGTTTATTAAAGCAGGAGACTGGAAGTCCACATTCAGTATTTATGAAGAACCGAACCAGCCTAGATTCGGGTTATTAAAATAGGAGATCGAAAATCTTCTTTCTGTATTTGTGAAGAACCGAATCAACCCAAATTCGGTTATTGAAGAGAAGACCCAAACCATCCTTTGTTCGGGAAATTAGAGATTGAGTACCAGGAATCCACTTCTGGTATTTAATGTTTTGGTATCCCCTTGAATTAGATTTTGTGAATCAGAGGTTGTACATGCTTCATGAGCCACTTTCTGGGCTTTTGATATCAAAGCACAGGATGTACGAGCATTGTTGGCCACTCTCTGGGCCTGTGCATCCGGTGCGCTTGACTAGCTTATCCATAAGCAGGACCCAAGGACTTACCCGACATCCCTCCAGGAGGCGCATTATCCTGACCGTCGTAAGTGATGACAAGGTATTAGAAACTTAAATCATGCCATTGTAGACACAGAATTAAGGTCTACTCTTTTGATGCTCTATACTGACCATCGTAGGTACTAATAGAGGCTTACACCACCCCCTCTGAGGGGTGCCCTATCCTGACCATCATAGGCGATGATAGGGGTCGGCATTACCTTTTGCGGGTAACGCGAAACATAAGCAGAGGTAGGACATGCTTAGTTCATAGCAGAGGCAAGGCGTACTCTTTTGCGAGCAGAGGAAGGGCGTGCTAATTTCAGATGCACCATCACGACCATTTCTGGTGTGAAATGGAGGCTTACGCTTTTGATGCTTTAACCTAGCCCCCTCTGATTTGGGCATGGAGAAAGACTAACACACCATCCCCCTCTGAGGGATGCCTTGTCCTCACCAATTTTGGTGATGATAAGGGATTTGATCCATTCGCGGTTTGACCAATCTTGGGTTTCTTTAAGCTTTGAAAGGATTGTTTTCCATACCCTTGGTTGTGTTTTATAATCCTATCCCTAAGGACTTTTATTGAATTTGATTAGATCTTTTTATAAACCCTTGTGACTGGCCTTGGTTGATGAATTCGATGACCATTTCCTTAAGGATTCTACAGTGATTAGTTTCATGTCCATTCATCATGTGGTATTGACAGTAGGGTCCTCATGACTTCCTCTCGTATTTGGGCTTTTCCTTCGCGATCAGCCAATAGTTGAGTTCGTGTTTGTTAAGAAGTAGATATTTTCCATCGAAGTGGTAAAGTGGGATCCCTTGGATAATCCTGGCATAAACCTCTCTCCTTGCCACTGGGACCTAACCCTTTTGAACCCAACTATTTTTGTTTTACCTATATTTTTGTTCCTACTTCCCAAAATATACTGAGGTTGAGGTGTTATCCCTTCAGACCATTTGTTGGTGAAGTAGTCAAAATCATTCATTATTTCTTGTTCAAACACCAATCTTCTGATTTGCTTGTGGGGAGTTTTCCTTATGTGAGAGAAAATGTTAATATCCTTTGATGTAGAGCCGCTTGGAGAAGGTGTTTGTGTTTGTCCTATTTAGGAAAGGCTATTATTCCAAGCATCGAAAGCATATTGCTCCATTTCCTTTTTCCACTTTATTATCCATAAGGCTTCTACTCTCAGCCTTTGTTCTTCTATCACTCTTGGGTCAGTGATTTTTGAATTTTGTATTTGAGATTCAAAAGACTCTTGTTGGGACCTCTTACCCATAAATTTGCTTCTCCAAAGCTTTAGTATTATCCGAGACGGAACAACATAAGTAGATGTGTGGCTGTTAACCACAAGGTCAGAGGTTTAACCCTCCCTCTAGCACCAAAATGTTAATGATATTTTCGTCAACACCGGAGATAGGTCTATGGAAGTGGACCTAAGGGAAAAATGGGTTGTTAGCCTTCGCAAATTTGAATTAGTTCACCATTTCCAAGGTATCAAGGTCTAGAATCCGAAAGAATAATTACTCTTCCCTTTATGGGGTGAGCATCACGCTTAAGAGATTCAAGAACCAACAGTTACCTTGGGATTATGGATTTCTAAACACAACACTTGGTAAAGGACTTAACAGTTTGTAGAAAGGGGTTCTGCACTAAGCCGGCAGAAAGGTCTAAGCTCATAGGAAGGGGTGTTCACCTAATTTGCGGGAAGGCTTGGGTGAGGGCTTACGTGCATGTAGGAAGCAAAAAGTACACCACGATAACAAATACTAGGAAATAGCATGGAAAAGTCATAAAGAAATATCATTTGTATTGATTCACTCTTTACTGATCTTTGATTTAGAATACATGAATAGAACAGAGTAAATCCCCAAATTGATCTAGAAATTAGGGTTTTCTCTGAAGAAAGAGAACACAAGAATAAGAATGAGAAAATCATCCCCAAAATGCGATGCCTAGGGTCTTATTTATAGAGAATTTGGGGCACCTTCTGCTGTTGGGCCGTTGGGCTTGCAGGAGCCTCTGTCGGCCGCTTTTCTTCTTGGTCTTGGATGTTTTAGCTCCCGACCTCTTTGGGGTGCTGATTGTAGCTTCCGGGGTGAGGGTCCCGGTCACTTGAGGCTTCTTCGAGAATGACGTGAACTTGTCGATGTAAATGGATTTCGGATGACATGTGTGCTCCCAGTTGTGGGCTCTTAGTCATAAGCCTACGGATGTAGGCTTCCGGTTTTCTCATAAATACTCAGAGGACATTGCCCTCGTGATGTATATATGTAGATAGTTGTTGGTTCGAAACCACTATCGGATTCTGTACTATGTAGATTAGTATGGATAACTTTAATCCTTCTAGTGTTCTGGTTTGTCTTTCGGTGGGGTCTCCTGGTATAGCCTTATCTTTCGGAAGGTAGCTCCGGGAGATTTGTCTGTTGTCTATCAATATGTCCTTATGATGTTTATGCAATAGATGTTTCGGAAGCTGGTTCTAGATATTTTCTATGTACTTCCAGCTTGATACTCTTGATGCCTTCGCCTCCTGATGTATCAGTATTAAGCTGGTTAATACCGACATCCCTTCCGTCCTTTTGGGTTTCAACTAATGGAGCACTTGCCTCCCTTTTTCTTAGTTCCTACTCAGAGGACTTTTACCATAGAACCCCCCTTCTGGATCGACCCTGCCGGATAGACCTTGTCGGTACTCTGTAGCTTTTGAGCTCCTTTCTTTAAGAAGGTTCCGATTTATGCAGCTCTCGGATTATTCCTTCCTGCTCTTTGTTCTTCCTAGTGTTTCGCTCTTGCTTTTGGAGAATTCCTATGTGCCTATGTTCATCCGATTACCCCTTCACCGTCAGCTTGTTTCGGAGTTAATTTTGGTAGCAACACAGTGTTACTTTCTTCCATCTTTGGAAATGAAGGGAATGACTGATTTACTTCCTATGTTTGCGCCACTTGTTTCCTTTTCAATTTACCTCCATTATTTCTTACCATATCTTGGTAATTTGATTGAGGGTCACATAGATTTCCCTGGCAAACTCATCCTGGCATGGAGACAGTGATCCCTAAATGGAGTGTCTCTTCTTGCTAAGCCTTATTTGAGGTTTGGATATGTAAACTCTTATTTTGTAATCTCTTGTGATTGTAATACCCTGTAATTTTAAAAACATTAAAGATGATAAACTAAATAATACTTAATTTAATATTCAGAATTAAGTGAAACGAACTGCACCATTTCATTTGTATCAGAGTTCTACTTGAGATAGACTTCGAATTTGCATAAAATGGGCACTGTATGAAGAAGATATTAAGGTTTGAAGTTTACACATATATAAGCTAATTATATATATTAAAAAAACATTCTAGAAATTAAAAATCATTCCAAAAATCGAAAGAAGAACAACGCGAGAAACAGGCCTGTTGGGGGTTGACCCCTGCCATAGGGGTGTCGACCCATGGGTCGACACCATAAAGGGGTTTCGACACCCAGGTCGACACCCCCAGATATGAGCCTGGTACATTTATGTGTATTTGGACTTGTTTTCTTACCAGATTCGTGAATCCTAAGCTATAAATAAGAACTCATTCTTATTATTTTATTCACACAAAAACAATGGATGACTGGATGTTGTCTCTGCCTAGATTGAAATAGCTTTTCTTCTTCAACAAACAACTCATTCAAGTTTAGAGATCTGTGATTCAACATCGGCAATCCCTCTTCTGTCTATTAGATCCGTTCACTGTGAGTCTACGTTGATTTTAGATCTAAATGTTTAAAAGTTAATCTTGTCATGACTATAATTGGATCTAAGCCTGTGATTTTTTGAATCATATCAAATCTGCTATAATCTGTGTATCTAAGTAATTGTGACATGACTATGAACTAGATTTGAGCCTATACCTATTTATCATGTCAGATATGCCATTGTTTGTAGATCTAATTCACTGTTTAGATCTCATCATTCCTGTCCCTATTATATTTGTGGCTAAATCAATTCTAGTTGGATATCTAATTCATTATTTAAATCTCATCATGCCTGTTTATGATGTCCCTATTATGTTAGAATCAGTCCTATTATCACATGTTCATCAGATCTATTCCTATACTCCTATCTTGTCATTATGCCACTATATGTTTATTCCTGTTTCTGCCACCATATGTTAATCTTGCTCTTATGTTCGTTTATGTCCTCTTCCCTTCTTCTTTTCCCTTCTTATTTTTATAGCCAGGCTACCTTCCAGTCTGGGCATACCGCTGAAATATGCGAATATGTTAAATTGGGACTAGGGGAAAACGTTAAAATTGGGGCATAACTTATATTGGGAAATTTGGGCATAACTTGAATGAAATATACGAATGTGGGTTTGGGCCATAAATTAAATTATGATCAAAGACCTTAATTTGGGGCATATGATTCATTATGAAATGACTTGAGAAAGGGGCATGAAAACCTACAATGACATAGAAATAATTGGTTAATAATGGAAATGCCTAGAATTACAGTAATTTGAAATTGTAACCGTGCTTAGACATGAAGGTGGATTACACTTGTGGTGGAAGTCTGCCTGGAACCGAGAGACATATCGAGCGACTACAAAGTGGTGAATCTAATGTGAGGTGTCTAAGTGCACAAACAGGTGACATGCTAAGACACGAGGTTAAGTCCGACTTGTGGAAGAAGTCTGCCCGGAACCACCCGACATATTCAGCATCCATATGTTGTAGGCTTAACGTGCGAAGTCTAGCACATTATAACCATAAATGAATATGGTAATGAACTTGAATACTTAACCTAGTTGAATCAATAAGGATTACATGAACATGTTAACTTGAGCAGGGGTTAAGTAAATTTGTATGAAACAGTGGGTGGGTTAAGTATATCTGGGGTGGTGGGTAATATTCATATATAAGCCCACAAACTTAACCTATGAGGTTATGTAGTCTTTTACTCTGGTATGGCAAAACCTGTGGAAAACCTAGAAGTGGGGATGCAAACATAGGGGGAAGCTTGTATCATCTTGAGTGCGGACCCATTTCAGTCAGTAACCCATATATAGGTATCAAACGAGTACTACGAACTAGGTCGGAGTCGCGGAACGCTTACTGAGTTGGTTGTAAGAGATCTAAAAGTGGGGGATGGTGTGGGCGGCACATTCCGATGGGGTCATGTGCGTGCATGGGTCCGGTAGAGGAGGTTTAGACGCCGTGACATTAGTAGATATGGTTGTGCACATCCAGAAAATGAAGGGTTGCCACTTTAGGAAGTGATACATCCTACTGTGGGGCCAACACAAGGTATCTACGTGGTAGTGAGCCAATCGATTGGGGTAGTGATTAGGGTACATCTAGACTTTGGTATGTTTAGGAACCCGTTATTATCCAAACGGGTAAACTTCGATATGTTCAGTCGGGTTGCCTATTATTGTATGGGGTAAATCCTCTCACTAGTGGTATGCCTAAGTCTACCATCTTATAGTTATTGGGGATCATCTTGTCTTGTGAATCTAGTATTGGTGCAGAGAAAGAAAGTATTAGAGCAATATATTCTATCATTTTTTTATCCTGTTTACCTATTAATACCTACCTTTTATGATATTATCTCTCTTATCCACTTTATATGTCTGTCATGATACTTTTACTTATTTATATGCTAGAGTAACTGGACTCGCCAGACTTTTTTTCTGACCCATTTTATTTCCTTTCTTTCTCTTCCATCCCCCCAAAGGTTCTCAAGGTGGGAATACTCAAGCTTGATCAAGTTCTACTTTCATCTTGCTTGGAGCTGCTTAGATGTACTGCTTGATTTCATATCTCTCTACCATGGCAATGTTTTGGATATTATGATTATTTTATTATTGTACTCTGATGATTTAGTACAAGATAGAAATTTTAAATAGATGTACTGGGTTTATGTATTTTTAGACTTATGATGTTTTGAACCACGATGTTATGTTTTCTACTTAATAAAATTTTAAATTCCCCTACTATTTTATATTTGTCTTGTAATGTTTCTGTTTCTGTTTACCACTTACGTTTCACGAAACTTAATTCATTCCCTTAATGAGTGAAATTAACAGACGTGGGGTGTCATACTTGGTGTCAGAGCCGAAGGTTACCAGATCAGATAAAATATTTTGAAAACTGTTTTCAAAGAGGTTTTAGAAGAAAGAATTTTCAAAAGAAAAGTCTATTTTGAAAAACATATTCCCCCAAAGCCATTTGTCATATCTTTCGATTCTCTGTTTGAATCCCGTTTTCCTTTTCTTTTCAGCATGTCTAGCTAACCTAATATTCCTGAGGGTGTTACTATACTAGGTTGGTTTCGTAGATATCTAGAGGCCACCGCACCTACTGGTGGCAAAGCAGGCGTTCCTTCCCCAGCTGCACCTGTTGTTCCTCATCCTCCTCCGCAAGCAGATAATTTAAGATCTACAATGGTATATGTGCTATGGGTGGAAATCCATTTCGAGGAACCAAAACTTTCGTTGAGGCAAGGAATTGGCTCAAAGAGACGGAGGATTTGTTTGGAATTTTCAAAGTTGAAGATCGTAGAATGATTTAGTTAGCCACTTGGCTGCTGAAAGATGAGGCTTGATTCTGGTGGGAAGTGACGCAAGTGGGGCGTCCAGTGGAGACTTGGGATGATTTTCGGTAGAGGTTTGAAATGAAGTTTCTTTCTCAAGCTAAGAAAAGTGCAAATGGAAAGGTTCTTGGCGCTCAAGCAAGGAGGCATGACTATCAAAAAGTATGTTAACAAATTCAATCAACTGGCAAGATTTGGGTTGGAGCTAGTGGATACCCCGCATAAGAAAGCTTTGCGGTTTGTTAAAGGACTAAATGAACCCCTCCATGCGTTAGCTATGTCTCATATTCCGATGGGAGAAACTTTTGAAAGGCTTATTAACGTGGTATTAGTGCATAAGGAAGATAATGGCGACAAGAAAGAAGCTAAGGTTGAGGAAACACAAAATAAGAATGTACGGCCAAAGGAAGGACACCACCAACAACAACAACAAAAGAAGGCAAAAAGAACGATAAGGCTAAGAATAAGAGGAAGTGCCATAATTGCGGACGAGAGGGTCATTTGATCAAGGACTGCAAAAGAAGGAAGAATGCTTACTTCGGTTATGGAGAGATCAGACACTTATCTAAGGAGTTCTCGAAGAAGCAAGGATAAGGTTAAAGGGCATAAGCTTATGGAGGGAAGGTGCATGCTCTCGTGACCAGTGCTCAGGATAGGGGTAGGAAAATTTCTGTTGAAGGTTTGACTTCTCTTTCTAATCATCCAATTAGAACTCTTTTTGATTATGACGCTTCATATTAATTTATATCTGATTCTATGGTTGAGTCTTTGCACCTTAGTACTAGTATGGTAGTGGATCTCGTTGTTGTCTCAAACCCCATTAGGGGTACGGCTCATTTGTCTATGATTTGACATGGGTTTGAGAATATCTGTATTGGGCGTCGAATTTGAGTGCGACACATATGTGCTGGGTTTTAGGTGCTATAGTTTGATTTTAGGGATGGATTGGCTAGCCATGTATGGTGCCACTCTGGATTGTGAGAGGAGGGTCGTTATACTGTTGACTTGCCATGGGAGGACCCTCTAGATTTCTTATGACCCTAAGGGGTCTGTCATGCTTAGTTTCCTAGAGCCACTTGATGCATTTATCGATGATCTACGATCTATTCTGCTAGTCCGTGAGTATTCTGATGTTTTTGATGAGGTTTGAGGATTACCTCCGAGGCACGAGATTTATTTTAATATATACTTGGTGGACAATGCAAAGCTAGTTACATTGCCTATACGCCATATGGCTCCAAAAGAAAGTAGGGATCTTAGCAAGCAAGTAGGGGAGCTACTTAAGAAATGATTTGTTATGCGAAGCATATATGAATGGGGTGCTCCGATGGTATTGGCAACTAAGGCGGATGTTTCGCTTTGCTTATGTATGGACTATAGAGAGTTGAATAAACTCACTTAGAAGAACAAACACCTACTCCCGAGGATAGATGATCTTTTTGACTAGTTTGTTGATGCATCGGTTTTCTCTTAGTTAGACTTGGCTACGAGGTTTCATCAATTGAGGGTGGCTGTGGACAGTATAGACAAGACTGCTTTTAGGACTCTAGATGGTTTCTTTGAATGGCTCGTTATGCCTTTTGGGTTGACGAATGCACCTGCCTATTTTGTTGATCTGATGAGTAGGGTGTTTTGGGAGTTTCTAAATAAGTTCATTGTGGTCTTTATTGATTACATCTTAATTTTCTCGAAGAGAAAGTAAGAACATGCCCAAAATTTAAGGGAGGTTTTGAAAACTCTCCGTGCGCACCAGCTTAAGGCAAAGTTCTCCAAATGCCATTTTTGGAGGAAAAAAGTGATATTTTTAGGGCATGTGGTCTCTAAAGACGGGATAACGATAGATCCTGCAAAAGTAGTTGCAGTTCAAGATTGATAGATTCCAAAGAATGCAACGGAGGTGAGAAGTTTTCTTGAATTAGCAGGCTATTATAGGAAGTCCATTAAGGACTTCGCAAAGATATCAACCCACTCACCAGGCTGATGAAGAAGAATTTGACATTTTCGTGGGATATAGATTGTGATGTTGCTTTCCAGCGAATACAGGGCTCCGACAACAGCCCCGGTCTTGACCTTGTACAATGGAAACAAAGTGTTTACATTGTACATTGATGCATGTGGACAGGGCTTGGTGTAGTTCTGATGCAAGAAGGAAGGGTAGTTCGTTATGGAGGTAGACATCTAAGAGTTCATGAGAAGAACTACCCTACCCATGACTTAAAGTTAACAGCCATAGTATTTGCGCTTAAGACTTGGTGCCATTATTTGCTTGGGGAGAAGTTTCGAGTTGTACACCGATCGTAAATCTCTCAAGTACTTTTTCTCGCCGTAGGATTTCAATTTGAGGCAACAAAGATGGATGGAGCTCCTAGCGTCCTATGACTTTGAGATTGCTTATACCTCTGACAAAGGTAATGTAGTGGCAGACGTATTGAGTAGGTAGGGGATGACTTTGAGTCCTCTTTTTGTGGAGAGGAAAAGCTTGGAGTATATATTGACTTTCAATTTTAGACCCTCCACCGAGTTTATGCCTGGCTTATTGGCATCACTAGAGGTGCGACCTACTCTTCTGGATCAGCTAGGAGCTTCACAACAAGGGGATCCATAGGTTTCATACATCTTGGATAGGCTCAGTAGAGGGGAGACTTCTAGTCACCTCAGTAGATATTCCATAGATGATAGAGGGTGGTTACACCGAGATGGAAGGCTTTGTGTTTCCCAAGTTAGGAGTATTTCAAAGACAGTTCTAGAGGAAGCCCATCATTCTAAGATGACTATTCATCCAGGCGGTGATAAGATATATAGAGATATGAAGAGGGTTTTATTTTGGTATGGGATGAAGAAAGATGTGGCAGACTTTGTTTCTCAGTGTTTGATTTGCCAGCAAGTCAAAGCTAAGCAAAATAAGACCAGTGGTTTGCTTCATCCTTTAGAGGTCCCCCAAGTGGAAGTGGGAGAGCATCTCTATGGACTTCATTAAAGGTTTTCCTAGATAAAGGAAAGGCAACACCAGAATTTAGGTGATAGTAGACAGACATACTAAGAGCGCTCATTTCATTCCAGTTAAGAGTAAGAGGACAGCGACATGGTTAGAAACAGTTTAAATTCGTGAGATAGTCCGTCTTCATGGAGTACCTTCCATCATCGTAAGTGAACTTGACCACATTTTCACTAGTGAATTTTGGAGGAGCTTGCAAGAAGCATTAGGTACACAGTTGTGTTTGAACACCGCTTATCACCCTCAGACTGATGGATAGACGGAAAGAGTGAACAGAGTTCTTGAGGATCTTTTAAGGCTGTGCATACTAGACTTCGGAGGGGCTTGGGAGGAGCATCTTACTTTAGTAGAGTTCGCCTACAACAACAGTTATCAATCTAGCATTGGCATGGCACCCTTTGAAGTATTATACGGACGACCTTGTAGATCACCAACTTGTTGGTGGTATTCTATGGAAAGACTACTACTTGGACCAGATATGGTAAGATAAACGTCGGAGAAGATTGATCTTATTAGACAGCGAAATCAGCTTAGGATAGGTAGAAGTCCTATGTAGACAAGAGAAGGACTGATATTGAGTTTGAGGTGGGAGACATGGTTTTCATCAAGGCAACGCCTTTAACGAATGTGGTTCGCTTTGGATCTGTAGGGAAATTGGCACCAATATTCGTAGGGCCGTTTCCCATAACAGAAAGGATTGGCCAAATGGCCTATAAAGTAAAGTTACTAGAGAGACTGTCCGATGTTCATGATGTTTTCCCCTTTTTCACTTATGGAAGTGCTTGCATGATACTACAGAAGTAGTTGAGCCGAGTATGCTTGAGAAAGTAGAGCTGGAACGGGAGGCGACGATTAGACGAGTTCCTATCCGTATTCTTGGATCAGAAGTTAAGAATCTACGCAACCAAGAGGTTAAGTCGATAAAAGTTCAATGGGGAGATAACCAAGAAGATGCAACTTGGGAGACTAAAGACAAGATTCGTGCTTCGTACCCTTTTCTTCTCAAGAGTATGTTCTTAACTTCCTTTCCAAAGCTTTTATTCATGATTGTTTCTATCACTTAAGTATATCCTATCGATCAAATCTTCAACCTTTGGATAGAAGTCCCATGGGTGTAAACATGTGTTTGAGACATGTTATGTTTGATGGATGCAAGTGGATGAAAGTATTTGCTAGTGGTTGCTTGAGGATGCGTATACACACACATTGGGCACTAGATCAGCCCAATCACTCTCAAACTGCATATGGATGTGTGTGCATTTTTTCTTTTTTGATGGATGAAAGTGGGTGTATCATCATATGGATGTTGCATTTTGATAAATGGTTGTGCAAACATATATAACTTACATGTTATAGTAGGATTATTTGCATACATGTTGGATTTATGGCACTAACATACATTGCGTTAAGGAGGTCGACTAAATCGGTAGACCGCTTGATCTTTCGCATTAGTGTAAGAACACATACACACACCTTTGCATATGTTCATATAAGCATTAGAAATATTTTAAGCACAATGGATGCCTGCGATTGGTGGATGAGTAGATGGGTAATGGATGTTAGGATACATTCTTCTTAACTTTTATATTTCGGGGATGAAATCCTTTAAGTAGGGGAGAATGTAACACCTCATAATTTTAATAACACTAAAGATGATAAACTAAAGAATACTTAGTTTAATATTCAGAATTAAGTGAAAAAGACTGCGCCATTGCATTTTTCTCGGAATTCTACTTGAGATAGACTTCGAGTTTGCGTAAAACGGACATCGTATGAAGAACATATGAAGGTTTGAAGTTTACACATATATAAGCTAATTATATATATAAAATAAACATTCCAGAAATAAAAAATCAGTCTGAAAGTCGAAGGCGGGACAACGCAGGAACTAGGCTCGTTGGGGGTCGACACCTGCCCTAAGGGTGTCGATCCATGGGTCGACACCATGAGGGTGGTGTCGACACCCATGTCGACACCCACGTCGACACCCCCAGATCCGAGCCTGGTACATTTCTGTTTATTTGGGCTTGTTTTCTGACCAGATTCGTGAACCCTAGGGTATAAATAAGACCCCATTCCCATTGTTTTATTCACACAAAAATAATGGAGAACTAGATGTTGTCTCTACCTAGATTGAAATAGCTTTTCTTCTTCAACAAAATAGTCATTCAAGTTTAGAGATCTGTGATTCAACATCAGCTATCCCTCTTCTGTCTCTCAGATCCATTCACTATGAGTCTACGTTAATTTTAGAACTAAATGCTTAAAATTTAATATTGACATGACTATAACTTGGATCTAATCCTGTGACTATTTGAATCATAACAGATCTGCTATAACCTGTGTATCTAAGTTATTGTGACATGACTGTGAACTAGATCTGAGCCTATACCTATTTATCATGTCAGATCTACCATTGTTTGTAGATCTAATTCACTGTTTAGATCTCATTATGCATGTCCCTGTTATGTTTGTGGCTAAATCAGTTCTACTTGGTTATCTAATTCATTGTTTAGATCTCATCATGCCTGTTTATGATGTCCCTGTTATGTCAGTCCTATTATCACATGTTCATCTGATTTGTTCCCGTATGCCTATCTTGTCATTATGCCACTATATGTTTATGCCTGATTCTGCCATCATATGTTGATCTTGCTATTATGTTCGTTTCTATCCTATTCCCTTCTTCTTTTCCCTTTTTATTTTTATAGCCAGGCTACCTTCGACCCTAGGCATACCATTAAAATATGCGAATACGTTAAATTAGGAATGAGGGGAAAACGTTAAAATTGGGGCATAACTTATATTGGGAAATTTGGGCGTAACTTGAATGAAATATACGAATGTGGATTTGGGGCATAAATTAAATTGTGATCAAAGACCTTAATTTGGCGCATATGATTAATTATGAACATGACTTGGGAAAGGGGCATGAAAACCTGTAATGACATAGGAATACTTGGTTAATAGTGGAAATGCCTAGAATTACGGTAATTTGAAATGTAACCGCGCTTTGACATGAGGTTATATTACACTTGTGGTGGAAGTCTGCCCGGAACCAACCGACGTATCCAGTGACCACAAGTATTAGGCTTGATGTGGGAATCTAATGTGAGGGGTCTAAGTGCACAAACACGTGACGTGCTAAGACACGAGGTTAAGTCCGACTTATGGAAGAAGTCTGCCCGGAATCGCTCGGTGTATCCAGCATCCACATGTTGTAGGCTTGATGTGGGAGTACTAGCACATTATAACCATAAATGAATATGGTAATGAACTTGAATACTTAACCTAGTTGAATCTGTAGGGATTAAATGAACATGTTAACTTGGGTATTGGTTAAGTAAATTTGTATGAAACAGTGTGTGGGTTAAGTATATCTAAGGTGGGTAATATTCATATATTGGCCCACAAACTTAACCTTGGGGTTATGTAATATTTTACTCAGGTACGACATAACCTATGGAAAACCTAGTGTGGGGATGAAAGCGTATGGGGAAGTATGTATCATCTTGAGTGTGGGACCCATTTCAGTCAGTAAACCATATATAGGTATCAAACGAGTACTCCAAACTAGGTCGGAGTCAAGTCACGCTTACTAGGTTAATTGTAAGAGATCCAAAAGTGGGGGACGGTGTGAGCGGCGCATTCCGACGGGGTCATGTGTGTGCATGGATCCGATAGAGGAGGTTTAGACGCCGTGACATTAGTAGACATGGTTGTGCACATCCTGAAAATGAAAGTTGCCACTTTAGGAAGTGATACATCCTACTGTGGGGCCAGCAAAGGGTATCTACAGAGTAGGGAGCCGATCGATTGGGGTAGTGATTAGGGTACATCTAGATTCCGGTATGTTTAGGAGCCCGTTATTATCCTTAGGGGTAAACTTTGGTTTGTTCAATTGGGTTGCCCGTTATTATATGGGGTAAAACCTCTCATTAGAAGTACGCCTTAGTCTACAATCTTGTAGTTAATGGGGATCATCTTGTCTTGTGATACTAGTATTGGTGTAGAGAAAGAAAGTATTAGAGCAATATATTCTATCATTGATTTTCCTTTTTACCTTGTCATATCTGCCTTTTATGATGTTATCTCTCTTATCCACTATATATGTCTGTCATGATACTTTTACTTATTTATATGCTAAAAGTAACTGGACTTGCCCGACTTTATGTTTGACCCATTTTGTTTCCACTTCTTTCTTTTTAGTCCCCCCCCCCAAGGTTCTTAGGGTGGGAATACTCAAGCTTAATCAGGATTCTGCTTTCATCTTTCTTGGAACTACTTAAATGTACTGCTTGATTTCATATCTCTCTACAACAGCTATGTTTTGGGGATTATGCTTCTTTTATTATTATACTCTGATGATTTTGTACGAGACAGAAAATTTAAGTAGATGTACTGGATTTATGTATTTTCGGACTTATGATGTTTTCTGCTTAATAAAATTTTAAATTCCCTTGCTATTTGATATTTGTCTTGTAATGTTTCTGTTTCTGTTTACCTATAACGCTTCACAAAACTTAATTCATTCTATTAATGGGTGACATTAATGGACGTTGGGTGTCACACTTGGTACCAGAGTCGAAGGTTACAAGATTGGATAAAATATTTTGAAAATTGTTTTCAAAGAGGTTATAAAAGAAAGCATTTTCAAAAGAAAAGTCTGTTTTGAAAAAACATATTCCCCCAAAGCCATATGTAATATCTTTCGATTCTCTGTTTGAATTCCTTTTTCCTTTTCTTTTCAGCTTGTCTGGGGAACCTAATATTCCTGAGGGCGTTACAATACCATGCTGGTTTCGTAGGTATCTAGAGGCGTGGCGCCTGCCGGTGGCCAAGCAGACATTCCTCCCCCAGTTGCACCCGCTGTTCCTCATCCTCCCCCTCCGCAAGTAGATAAT
Organism: Allium sativum; assembly: GCA_030737875.1. NCBI lineage: Eukaryota > Viridiplantae > Streptophyta > Magnoliopsida > Asparagales > Amaryllidaceae > Allium > Allium sativum. The sequence goes on along the minus strand of CM060910.1, from coordinate 991,025,736 downwards.
TTTTCTAAGATCTGCAAAGATTTCTATGCTATGGGTGGAAACACATTCCGAGGAACCGAAACTTTCGTTGAGGCAAGGAAGTGGCTCAAAGAGACAGAGGATTTGTTTGGAATTTTTGAAGTTGAAGATCGTAGAAAGATTCAGTTACTCGCTTGGCTACTGAAAGATGAGGCTTAACTCTAGTTGGAAGTGACGCAAACAGAGCATCCAGTGGAGACTTGGGATGACTTCCGGCAGAGGTTTGAAATGAAGTTTCTTTCTCAAGATGAGAAAAGTACGCAGATGGAAAGGTTCTTGGTGCTCAAGCAAGAAGGCATGACTGTCAAAGAGTATGTTGCACTACAACAAATATACCATATTACAACGGTGCAAAAACGTTGTAAAAGGTTTTTACAACGGTGGAGCCACCGTCGTGTATTAATAAGTTGTAATATACTTATATCTTTTACAACGTTTCTGCACCGTTGCAACACCGTTGTGAAATATACCATATTACAACGGTGGAAAAATGATGTAAAAGGTTTTTACAACGGTGGAATCACCGTCGTGTATTAAGATGTTGTAATATACTTATATCTTTTACAACTTTTCTGCACCGTTGCAGCACCGTTGTGAAAAAGGGTATTTATCAATTGTAATAAATTTTATTACAACTCTTTCACACCGTTGTAAAATGATTTATTACAAAAAAAATCGCTGTTGTAACTTATATACGCCTTACTAATATAAAGAATTCATATATATTAATAATAATATGATTCATATTTCAATGCAACAAATATAACTATACGGAATCATTCATATATATTAATTAACATAATATTCGATCAACATACACATAGTACATCACCAACTAAACCCATCACAAAAAACATAACCGTTTCAAATACATACATCGATCTAACACATAAGAAAGATAGAAGCTTTGTCCACAAAAGATACAAAAGCATACCCTATGAAAGCACTCTAACTGAAGGCAACGTAATTTTTATAGCTTCTCCAACAACTTCTCCAATGGTAGTCATTTCGGAATTTAGCTTCCACAAGAAAGCATCAGGATCCACCGCCACATCAATCCAAACTTTCCAACCTTGCGGTCCACGGTGGGACTGCAAAAAAAAAGTCATTAGAGGTGCAAGCAAAAGTTAATGGCTAAATATTACTATAAAACTATAATTAGATATTTTGAGAACATTTTTCTTACAGAACATTGAGAGGAAGACCAACAAGAATAATGCACTATTGCATAATGAATAATCATAACTACAAACCATTAGTCAATATATTGTTTTATTCTGGTGAAATACAAAAATCAAATTATATGATTTATCTATACATGCTTTCAAAGCAAGAAGATGGCATAATACTAAAAAAAGGTAGCTCGTTGGTTGTAATTGCAACAAATAGAGAAGCAAGAATTTTATTTTTCAAACCTGTATTCTTGGAGCAAGAAAAGGATATGATGCTCCCCGGCTACAACTTTAGCACAGGATAATGATTGGGAAGCCGGTTCAGCCTCTTAACTGAGATTAGTGCTGACAATCAAAAATTAAAATTTCATTAGGTAAAATAAAATGCAGTACTAATATCTGAAATAAGGAAAAACTGCGGAATATGCAATTCAGTGAAAGATAAGATTTGTATGTCAAATATATAATCTTTAAATTGTAAGAAAACAAAAGAACTAAAAAGTTGAATTAATCAACTTTAAGTGACTTAGAACTATTAGCAAATATAACATTTAAACTTGTTGAAAATCATTCATGTTTGGTCTAGTTAAAATACAAATAACATGCAATATGAAATCTACAGCAACGCAAAACATATAACATGTGCTCTAGGATTCCACTATAGGAAACTTATAGTATAAATAAGTACATATTAGGTGACTGCAACTAATGTAATAGATAACTTGCATTAAACATGATTCTATGATGAATACATTACACATCAAAACAACAATAAGCATACATATACATCATGGATGATTTTAGAACTCAAATCAATCAAGTTTTGAAATCTATAGAGCTAACTTACTGTCAATCAAACCAGGGTCCTAATCAGATTCTTTTAAAACACATTCTTTTGGCCATGTGCTTCACTCTGGCCTAGCAGTTTTTCCTATATTCTTAATTTATCTTCCGACTACAGGCTTTTCAATTCCAAATTCCCTTATTGCCTTCTTTCCCTTGCCTAAATTTCATCAGTTTAACGATAGTGGAAAAACATAAAGGCATAAATATTCTAAAACTACTACTACAGTGAATATTACTGAAAGTGGTACAATATGTAGCTATTCATTATGATATGAAGATTTACTGTTATAAATGAGTTGTCGTTCTTTTATTAAATTCCATGAGTAATAGCAATAAAGTGTATGTAAGTTATAATATCCTATTTGAAACCAAAAAAGGGTTCAAATTTTAGCTTAGCTTACTAAACCAACCTTTTTGAAACTGAAGTTGCCTAAGCACACATACACCAACCGCCAGAACTACTCTTTAGTAATGCTGGTAGAATGAACTGTAAATAGTCAATCCCTCTGTACATATCTAAAAATGTTATTAGTTAATATGTTGGACTATTTTCTCAATCCAACAAAAGTTGAATAATCAAGAACATAAGTTTTATAACTAACTGTTAAAGGTGCAAGTAGTAACCACATCCTTTATATTTCATCTGTCTTCAATGTCCAAAATTATATATACATATAATACATACACACACGTGACACAGACACACACACGTGTACACACACACACACACACACACACACACACACACATATATATATATATATATCGAGAGAGAGAGAGAGAGAAATTGTGCTGAAGAGAAAAATATCTGTTCTCATAATAATAAAATAATATAAGTACCAATGAAATTAACAACATTGGAAAAAAATCCTACAAATTAAGAAGCAATGGATAAAACATCATGCCTCAAATTAAAATCAAAAGATATTGAACTAAGAATATAGGAAGCAAAATTAGTTGTCAAATTACATTTTAAAATCAAAGTATAAATAAGACAGAAAATATGAAAAATATATACATATATTATAGAATAACAATGATATTTCAAATAATCGAATTTAAAAAGAATCTAACCATATACCTTAATATAACATTTCCAATCCCCATACCTCAACAACTTAAATCAAAAAAAGGTCACAGTTCACATAATATTAAAATGAGTAAAAAAAAAACTAAAAAACATAGTATGGAACTGGAGCACTGAATAAGACAGCTTGTGTTTTATTTGATGCAGATAAATGGTATAAATTTAGATGGCAGTTATAATTATAAATTTAAAGAAACCGATATAACAATTTTATCATTCTAAAAGAATCAAATCAAAAGGTAAGTTGTTACATGTAATGTAGTGAGCTCACCATGAAATTGTGAGAAATATGAATAAAAACCAGGATGAACCCATGATTGGAGAATATGTGGATACTAATTTGCAAACATGTTTAATTTATAGACACTTATGTGCTTCTATTCTGATTTACACTGCCAATTGTAGCACCATTAACAACCTAGCTTTGGACGCTATATATTATCAGAAATATTTACGGTTATTGATGCAAAGGATTTTAGCAAACCAACATGATGAACAATAGAAAAAACGATTAGATGTAGGTTCTCTTTTCCTGGAATAACCAAGTAAGGAAGATAACAATTTTGTGGACTGCAGAAGTAAAATGAAATAGAAATTTGAAGCCTAGGTAAAGAGACATGGAGTATGTTGATATAGAGATAAATTCCAGCCAATATTAGAGGAAAAATAACATTTCAGGGAAAAAAACGTAGAAGAAATAATCACCTGCAAAACACTTGTGGGAGGAAGTTTGTATCCATGGAAAGAAATCCAAATCCATGCTTTCTTCTCTAAATTTGATGTGAATTCCATATCTCCTTACTGAAGCAAAATAATATCACCTCAAAAAGGGTGTGTACTGTACATAAACAAATCTAACTACAAAATAAAACAAATCTAACTACAAAATAAAATAGATCTAACTACATAATAAAACTTCAAGCCCTAAATAAAGAAGACGCAAACCTCAAAAATGAAGGAGAAAGATTGAGGACGATTTTCGGTAGATCTTTTAGGGTTAGGGTTAATTGGATTCATAGAAGGAGGTTGCGATTCATGCTTCCGGAAGTGGTGAAGGCGATTCAGGCACAACGAAAACCATGGTGTTGGTGAAGGCGATTCCGTAGGCGCGAGTATCGAAAACAATGTCCAGGGTTCGAAGCAGCGGTGGAGGAGCGGGCTTCGCATGGAGCGGAGGAAGACCAAGAACGCGGTGCGCCTTCTCCGACGGTGGTTGAGGGACGTTGTTCCGATTGAAGGAGGAAGGTTTTCGTGGAGGCCATTACTGATTATTTGGGAAAAAAGGATTTTAGGGAAAAGTTATTGCGGTGGCAATAAAATGAAATAAGGATGGATTGTGAAACCTCAAGAGAAAGACACGGTACAATGGGTATAAGGGCCAGACGCATAGGAAAAGAACAGTATATCAGAACAAATGGCAAAATTATCAAACAAATAATTTTTTTTCCAAGTATGGATACCAATAATTTATCCAATGTACATACATGAAATTATACCCATTCAAATACAAGTTTTAACGCAATACAAATAAATTTCCAAATAAATAAATTAGATTAAAATTCTCAAAATTAATTTATGTTTCAAAATTTAAAATTTCTCAACAATATATCAATTTGTTTTTTTTGAAAATATTAATGACATTTAATTTTGAACCAAATTTAACCAAACAAAATTATTTAAATTAAATTATACTTCTCAAGAATTTTTTTATAATTTCATTAATAATATATGTCAATTTGATTTAAAACAGTAGTAATAATTGACAAATATTAACTATTTGAGAAAATTAACTATTATTAAATATTAAAAAAATATTTAATCACTACTTATTAATTATTTAATAATAATTGACAAATATTATTGATTCCCGAGTTTATTATTAATTATTATTATTATTATCAATATAATTAGTTATTAAATATAAATATTATAAACATGAAATTTGTACTAGGCATCTCTATTACAATGAATAAAATGAAAAGTTGTGATATATAAGTTTATTACAACAGTGATTTTTTCACAGTTGTAAAAAACATTTATTACAACAGTGCGTTTTGCACAGTTGTAAAAAAACATTTATTACAACTGTGCAAAACGCACTGTTGTAAAATTAAAGTTGTAATATGGTGTTTTTGTTGTAGTGTTGACAAATTCAATCAACTAGTAAGATTTGCGTTGGAGCTAGTGGATACCTCGCATATGGAAGCTTTGAAGTTTGTTAAAGGACTGCATGAACCCCTTCATGGGTTAGCTATGTCTCATATTCCGATGGGAGTAACTTTTGAAAGGCTCACTGATATGGCATTAATGCATGAGGAAGGTAAAAGAGACAAGAAAGAAGCTAAGGTTGAGGAAACACAAAATAAGATAGTATGGCCAATTAAAAGACAACATCAACAACAAAAGAAAGAAGAAAGAACGATAAGGCTAGGAATAAGATAAAGTGCCATAATTGCGGAAGAGAGGGTCATTTAATCAAGGACTGCAAAAGAAGGAATAATGCTTGCCTCAGTTGTGGAGAGGTCGAACACTTTTCAAAGGAGTGCCCGAAGAAGCAAGGACAAGGTCAAAGGGCAGGAGCTTCTAGAGGGCACGTGCATGCTCTTGTGACCAATGCTCGGGATAGAGGCAGGAAAATTTCTGTTGCAGGTTTGATTTCTCTTTCCAATCATCCAATTAGAACTCTTTTTGATTCTGGTGCTTCGCATTCATTTATATTTGATTCTTTTGTTGAGTCACTGCACTTAGTACTAGTAGGTAGTGGATCCCGTTGTTGTCTCAAACCTCATTGGGGGTACGGCTCATCTGCCTATGATTTATCGGGGTTTGAGAATATCTATGTTGGGCGTCGAATTTGAGTGCGACGCGTATGTGCTCGGTTTTATGAGCTATGATTTGATTCTAGGGATAGATTGGTTAGCCATGTATGGTGCCATTCTGGATTGTGAGAAGAGGGTCGTTAGAATTTTGACTTGCCATGGGAGGACCCTCGAGATTTCTTGTGACCCTAAGGGGTCTGTCATGCTTAGTTTCCTAGAGTTACTTGATGCGTTTATCGATGATTTGCGATCTGTACTAGTATTCTGTGAGTATCTTAATGTTTTTGATAAAGTACGAGGATTACCTCCGCGGCGCGAGATTGATTTTCTATATACTTGGTGGACAATGCAAAGCCAGTTGCATTGCCTGTGCTCCATATGGATCTAAGAGAAAGGAGAGAGTTTAGCAAGCAAGTAAGAGAGCTACTTGAGAAAGGATTTATTAGGCGAAGCATATCTAAATGGGGTTATCCGGTGGTATTCACAACTAAGGCGGATGGTTTGCTTCGCTTATGTGTGGACTATAGAGAGTTGAATAAATTCACTTAGAAGAACAAACACCCATCCCGAGGATAGATGATCTTTTTGACTAGCTTGTTGATGCATCAGTTTTCTCTCAGTTAGCCTTGGACACGGGGTTTCATCAGTTGAGGGTGGCTGAGGACAATATAGACAAGACTGCTTTTAGGACCCTAGATGGTTTCTATGAATGGCTCATTATGCCTCTTGGGTTGACAAATGCACTCGCCTATTTTGTTGATCTGATGAGTAGGTTGTTTCGGGAGTTTCTAAATAAGTTCGTTGTGGTCTTTGTTGATGACATCTTAATTTTCTCAATGAGCGAGGTTTTGAAAACTCTACATGTGCACCATCTTAAGGCAAAGTCCTCCAAGTGCCATTTTTGGAGAAAGGAAGCGAGATTTTTAGGGCATGCGGTCTCTAAAGATAAGATAGTAGATCCTACAAAAGTAGTTGCAGTTCAAGATTCATAGATTCCAAAGAATGCAACGGAGGTGAGAAGTTTTCTTGGGTTAGCAGGTTATTATAGGAAGTTCATTAAGGACTTCGCAAAGACATCAGCCCCATTCATCAGGTTGACGAAGAAGAATTTGACGTTTTCATGGGATATAGATTGTGATGTTACTTTCCAGTGATTAAAGAGGGCTCTGACGATAGCCTCAGTCTTGACTTTGCCCGATGGAAAAAAAGTGTTTACAGTGTACACTAATGCATGTAGGACAGGGCTTGGTGCGATTCTGATCCAAGAAGGAAGGGTAGTATGTTATGGAGATAGACAGCTAAGAGTTCATGAGAATAACTACCCTACCATGACTTAGAGTTAGCAGCCATAGTATCCGCGCTTAAGACTTGGCGCCATTATTTGCTTAGGGAGAAGTTTGAGTTGTAGACCGATCATAAATCTCTCAAGTACTTGTTCTCGCAAAAGGATCTCAATTTGAGGCAACAAAGACGAATGGAGTTCCTAGCGTCCTATGACTTTGAGATTGCTTATACCACTGGCAAGGGTAATGTAGTGGCAGATGCATTGAGTAGGCAGAGGATAAATTTGAGTCCTCTGTTTGTGGAGAGGAAAAGCTTGGAGTATATATCGACTTTCAATTTTAGAACCTCCGTCGAGTTTATGCCTGGCTTATTGGCATCACTAGAGGTGCGACCTACTCTTCTGGATCAGATAGGATCTTCACAGCGAGCGGTTCCACAGATTTCAGACATCTTGGATAGGCTCAGTAGAGGGGAGACTTCTAGTCACCTCAGTAGATATTCCATAGACGATAGAGGGTGGTTACGACGAGATGGAAGGCTTTGTGTTCCCTAAGTCAGGAGTCTTTTAAAGATAGTCCTAGAGGAAGCCGATCTTTCTAAGATGACAATTCATCCAGGCAGTGATAAGATGTATTGAGATATGAAGAGGGGTTTCTTTTGGGCTGGGATGAAGAAAGATGTGGCGGAGTTTGTTTCTCAATGTTTGATTTGGCAACATGTCAAAGCTGAGCAAAGAAGCAGGGTGGTTTGCTTCATCCTTTAGAGGTCCCATAGTGGAAGTGGGAGAGCGTCTCTATCGACATCATTGACGGTTTGCCTAGATCAAAGAAAGGCAACACCAGTATTTGGGTTATAGTAGACAGACTTACTAAGAGCGCTCATTTCATTCCAGTTAAGAGTAAGAGGACAACGACATGGTTAGCAGCAATTTACATTCATGAGATAGTCTGTCTTCATGGAGTACCCTCCAGCATCGTAAGTGAACGTGACCCCATTTTCAAAGTGAATTTTGGAGGAGCTTGCAAGAATCATTTGGTACACAGTTGTGTTTAAGCACCGCTTATCACCCTCAGGCAGATGGACAAACGGAAAGGGTGAACAGAGTTCTTGAGGATCTTTTAAGACTGTGTATCCTAGACTTCGGAGGGACTTGGGAGGATCATCTTCCTTTAGTAGAGTTCACCTACAACAATAGTTATCAAGCTAGAATTAGCATGGAACCCTTTGAAGCATTATACGGATGACCCTGTAGATCACTAACATGTTGGTGAGAATCTACAAAAAGACTACTACTTGGACCGGATATGGTTAGAGAAGCATCCGAGAAGATTGATCTTATTAGAAGACGAGTGAAGACAACTCAGGATAGGCAGAAATCCTATGCAGACAAGAGAAGGATTGATATTGAGTTTGAGGTGGGAGACATGGTTTTCATAAAGGTATCGCCTTTAAAGAACGTGGTTCGCTTTGGATATGTAGGGAAATTGGCACCAAGATTTGTAGGGTCATTTCCCATAACAGAAAGGATTGGCCAAATGGCCTATAAAGTAAATCTACCAGAGAGACTGTCTGGTGTTCATGATGTTTTCCACATTTCTCATTTACGGAAGTGCTTGCATGATACTACAGAAGTAGTTGCCGAGTATTCTTGAGGAAGTAAAGGTGGAACGGGAGGTGACAATTTAACAAGTTCCCACCCGTACTCTTAGATCAGAAGTTAAGAAGCTACGCAACCGAGGGATCAAATTGGTAAAAGTTCAATGGGGAGATAACCAAGAAGATGCAACATGGGAGACTGAAGACAAGATTCTTGCTTTATACCCTTTTCTTCTTAAGGGTATGTTCTTAACTTCCTTTCCAAAGCTTTTATTCATGCTTGTTTCTATCACTTAAGTATATCATATCGATCGAATCTTTGACCTTCAGATAGAAGTCCCATGGGTGTAAACAAGTGTTTGAGACATGTTATGTTTGATGGATGCAAGTGGATGAAAGTGTTTGCTAGTGGTTGCTCGTGGATGCATATACACATACATTAGGCACTAGATCGGCTCAATCACTCTCATACTGCATATGGATGTGTGTGCATTTTTCTTCTTTTTTGATGGATGAAAGTGGGTATTTCATCATATGGATGTTGCATTTTGATGAATGATTGTGCACACGTTTAGAAATTACGTGTTAAAATAGGATTATTTACATACATGGTTGATTCATGGCACTAACACACATTGCAATCGGGAGGTCGACTGAATCAGTAGACCACCTGATCTTTCGCATTAGTGTAAGGACATATACACACACCTTTGCATATGTTCATATAAGCATTAGAAATCTTTTAAGGATAATGGATGCCTGTGATTGGTGGATGAGTAGATGGGTGATGGATATTAGGATACATTCTTCTTAACTTAGAGATTTCGGGGATGAAATCCTTTAAGTAGAGGAGAATGTAACACCCCATAATTTTAATAACACTAAGAATACTCAATTATTTATTCAGAATTAAGTGAAACGGACTACGCCATTGCGTTCATCTCGGAATTTTGCTTGAGATAGACTCCGAGTTTGCATAAAATGGACACCGTATAAAGAAGATATTAAAGTCTGAAGTTTACACATATATAAGCAAATTATATATAAAAAATAAACATTCCTGAAATTTAAAATCAGTCTGAAAGTCAAAGGCGTGACAATGCGGGAACCGGGTATGTTGGAGGTCGACCCCTGCCCTAGGGGTGTCGACCCATGGGTCGACACCATAACGGGGTGTCGACACCCATGTCGATACTCAGGTTGACACCCCCAGGTCCGAGCCTGATACATTTCTGTGTATTTGGGCTTGTTTTTTGACCAGATCATGAATCCTAGGCTATAAATAAGACCCCACTCTCATTGTTTTATTCACACAAAAACAATGGAGGACTAGATGGTGTCTCTGCCTAGATTGAAATAGCTTTTCTTCTTAAACAAAGAAGTCATTCAAGTTTAGAGATTTGTGATTCAACATCAGCAATCCCTCTTCTGTCTCCTAGATCCATTCACTATGAGTCTACGTTAATTTTAGATCTAAATGCTTAAAAGTTAATCTTGACATGAATATAACTTGGATCTAAGCCTATGACTTTTTGAATCATATCAGATCTACTATAACCTGTGTATCTAAGTTATTATGACATGACTATGAACTTGATCTAAGCCTATGCCTATTTATCTTGTCAGATCTATCATTGTTTTGTAGATCTAATTCACTGTTTAGATCGCATCATGCCTGTCCCTATTATGTTTGTGGCTAAATCAGTTCTAGTTGGATATCTAATTCACTGTTTAGATCTCATCGCGCCTGTTTATAATGTCCCTATTATGCTAGAATCAGTCCTATTATAACATGTTCATTAGATTTGTTCCTATATGCCTATCTTGTCATTATGGCATTGTGCCTATTTCTGCCATCATATGTTAATCTTGCTATTATGTTCATTTCTGTCCTCTTCCTTTCTTCTTTTCCCTTTTTATATTTATAGCCAGGCTACCATCGAGCCTAGGCATACCATTGAAATATGCGAATACCTTAAACTGGGAACGAGAGGAAAACGTTAAATTTGAGGCATAACTTGTTTTGGGAAATTTAGGCGTAACTTGTATGAAATATAAGAATGTGGATTTGGGGCATAAATTAAATTATGATCAAAGACCTTAATTTGGAGCATATGATTCATTATGAACATGACTTGGGAAACGGGAATGAAAACTTATAATGACATAGGAATAATTGGTTAATAATGGAAATGCCTAGAATCATAGTAATTTGAAATTGTAACCGAGCTTAGACACGATGTTAGATTACACTTGTGGTGGAAGTCTTCTCCGAACCCACCAGCATATCCAGCGACCACAAGGGGTGAATCTAATGTGATGGGTCTAAGTGCACAAACACGTGACATGCTAAGACATGAGGTTAAGTCTGACTCATGAAAGAAGACTGCCCGGAACCACCTGGCATATCCAGCATCCAAAAGTTGTAGGCTTAATGTTTGAGGTCTAGCACATTATAACCATAAATGAATGTGGTGATGAACTTGAATACTTAACCTAGTTGAATCCGTATGGATTACATGAACATGTTAACTCAAGTAGAGGTTAAGTAAATTTGTATGAACAGTGGTTGGGTTAAGTATATCTGGGGTAGTGAGTAAAATTCATAAATAGGCCAAAAAACTTAACCTGTGGGGTTATGCAATCTTTTATTCTGGTATAGCATAACCTGTGGAAAACCTAGTAGTGGGGAAGAAAGCACAGGGGAAGCTTGTATCGTCTTGAGTATGGGACCCGTTTCAATCAGTAACCTATATATATGTATCAAACGAGTACTCCGAACTAGGTCGGAGTCGGGGCATGCTTACTGGGCTGATTGTAAGAGATCCAAAAGCGGGGGACGGTGTGGGCAGCTCATTCCAATGGGATCATATGCGTGCATGGGTCCGATAGAGGAGGTTTAGACGCTGTGACATCAGTAGACATAATTGTTCACATCTTGAAAATGAAGGGTTGCCACTTTAGGAAGTGATGCGTCCTATTGTGGGGCCAACACAGGGTATCTACGGAGTAGGGAGCCAATCGATTGGGGTAATGATTAGGGTACATCTAGACTTCAATGTGTTTAGGAGCCCGTTATTACCCTTAGGGGTAAACTCTGGTAGGTTCTTTTGGGTTGCCTGTTATTTTATGGGGTAAAACCTCCAACTAGCAGTACGCCTAAGCCTACCATCCTGTAGTTATTGGGGATCATCTTGTCTTGTGATACTAGTATTGGTGTAGAGAAAGAAAGTATTAGAGCAATATATTCTATCATTGTTTATCCTATTTACCTTGTCCTACCTGCCTTTTATGATGTTATCTCTCTTATCCACTTTATATGTCTGTCATGATACTTTTACTTATTTATATGCTAAAAGTAACTGGACTTTCTAGACTTTATGTCTGACCCATTTTGTTTCCTCTTCTTTCTCTTCTGTCCCCTCCTCAGATTCTCTGGGTGGGACTACTCAAACTTGATCAGGATTCTGCTTTCATCTTGCTTGGAGCTGCTTAGATGTACCGCTTGATTTCATATCTCTCTACTATGGCTATGTTTTGGGGATTAAGCTTCTTTTATTATTGTATTATGATGATTTTGTACAAGATAGAAATTTTAACTAGATGTACTGGGTTTATGTATTTTCAGACATATGATGTTTTGAACCACGATGTTATGTTTTCTTCTTAATAAAGTTTATATTTCGCTGTTATTTTATATCTATCTTGTAATGTTTCTGTTTCTGTTTACCTATAACGCTTCACGAAACTTAATGCATTCTCTTAATGAGTAACATTAACGGACTTGGGTTGTCACAGTGATTCTCTTATGTGGAATAAAATCTCTCTCTTTTGAACTAGACGTACACTATCTAATGGTAGTGGAACTAGTATAAATATTGTGCATCTCTTTATTTCTTGCTATCAGATTAGATTGATGTTCAATTGGAAAATCTAGATCCTTTTTATTGTGCTTCTGTAGTTTGTGCAATCTTTTCACATAATAGATTGGTATCAGAGCTAGGCCATTTGTTTTAAATTATGCATTAATTATTTCTACAAAGGTTGGAAGATTCAATGGTGATTATTCTATTACTAATTTAGGGGGATAATGAGAATTTAATGGAGAAGATTATGTTGAGAGATAAGAGAGTTCCAAGATTGGAACTTTGATGTAGTTTGAGCTTCGGATTCTCATTAAGGTGGAGTTATATGTTAGAAAGCGGTCTGACCAATCTTAGAAAAGAGACTCTTTGTAGAAAACAAGTTAGCGAAACTGCCTAGAGGTGGTAGCGACCTAAGACGAACTGTTGGAGGCGTTAGCGACCTTCAAAGTGTTTGAGAACTCTGTATAACTTCAAGTTCAGTTGAGAAATACTCGCATTGTATGAGAGTTAAGTGAAAGAGTTTAGTGTGTTGAAGAGGCCGTTGGATTTGGAAACTATATTCGATGTAGCTGATTTTGGTGACGGTTTGATGCTGCTGAGGCTTGTAGACTTTGTGATGTCGTATTGGACAGTTCAGTTCATAGAGCTGATTTTAGCAGATTTGGTGCCATTATGGTACATCATAGTGATGACGTCTTAAAGGAGTGGTACTACATGCAGAGATACATGGAAGGTGAGAGATTTATCTTGCATACAACGATTTAGATTTTCGCTCTATGTTTGAATTGGTAATTGAGAGAATTATTTTTGGTTTTGGTGGTGTTAAGATTATTTAGAATCTGCCTTCTTTTTATTTTGGATATTTGCAATATTTTGTTGGCGGGCAGGGACATGGTCTGAGCTTGTTAACAAGGTGTGCTGGGGGTAGCTTTGCTAGAACCCATTAAATATTTATTTATTTTTGGTTTCTATCTCATTATGAGATTTTGGTTTAAGGTGGAGTTCTTTTAAAGAGTTTTTTTTTTCTTAAAAGAGAATTTGACTCGAGATGGGGTGTTGAAGATATATGATTTTGCATCAAGAAAGAGTGTTAAATGTGGTTATACAAAATCAAAAATAAGTGGAAACAAATATGCAAAATGGAAAGTAAATAATTTTAATGTGGAAATGCATAAATTATTGATTGCATTTACATGAGATGACAAAAAATAAATACAGGGTTACTTTCTTCCATCTTTGGAAATAAAGGGAATGATGGATTTAGTTGCTATGTTTGCGCCACTTGTTTTCTTTGCAATTTACCTCCATTATTTCTTACCATATCTTGGTAATTTGACTGATGGCTCACATAGATTTTCTTGACTATATATTGGGGTAGACTTCATTGTAAACCCATTCTGCTGTGAAGTCAGCATCCCCAAATGGAGTGTCTCTTCTTATTAAGCCTAATTTGAGATTTGGATATGTAATCTCTTATTTTGTAATCTCTTGTGATTCTCTCATGTGGATTAAAATCTCTCTCTTTTGAACTAGACGTACACTATCTTGATGGTGGTGGAACTAGTATAAATATTTAGCCTCTCTTTGTTTCTTCTTATGGTCATTTACTTTGTTTGTAGTAATAGAATATTTGCCATCAGCTTAGATTGATGTTCAATTGGCAAGTCTAGATCATGTTTATTGTGCTTCCGCAGTTTGTGCAACTTTTTCGCACAATAACTATCTACCTACATATATTTGCTAAATGGTAAATTAATTTGACATAACTCATTTCAAACTGTAATGACGATACACGGTTTACGAATAAACTATATTAAAGATCAGATATACTAATATAGTACATTGCTTAAATACCAATAAAATATATCAAAGACAAGATATATTACAGGGCTACATTTGCAGTTTATACTGCCATTTCCAATCGCATAACATTATTTGCCTGCACACATGCCTTCTATCAATTAATCATTAGTTAGGTACATCTAAATAATGCTACAACCATAGTTTGTATTTTTTTAGGACTTCTGGTCTAAAAAGATTATTTGTGTTCAGTCAATTTTATGCATCATATATCCAAATAAGGCCATAGCTCAACTACCTCGTCTCAACCTAACTTGTAAGTTGATCATAAACTACAGGATTTTGGCTAAGAGAAATATATAAAATATTCATGTTAACTATTATTACCGTCGTTAATTTTATACAATTCATAATGTAATCAACTTAATCATGATGATAAAATTTGGTCGCATGCTCTACTATAACAAGTTGATGTCACAGGTCTTATTTTATCTTTCAAATTACGCATGTCTGGTTGAGTGTGATACAATAGGCTTGTGATAAACATGGTTTATTCGAAGATGCTTTTGGTTAACTGGCTTTAAACTAAGCACACCAGTTAGTTTTTTAACTGAGATAAAAAAATAAGTTATGACCTTCTTTTAAAACTTAATTTTAAACTTTGAAATCAAAGATACCAGTCAACTTAAAACTGAGTTTCAAACTTAGTTAGATGTTCTTCAAACTCAGTTGTAAGCTAAGTTTCCAACTCAGTTTAATGCTGAGTTTTCAACTCAGTAAATTGATTCTAGAACTCAGATTGTAAATTGATTTTCAAGCTTTACCTTGAGTTAAATACTCGGTTGTAATTTGAGTTTCTAACTCATCTTAAATCTGAGTTTCTGACACAGCAGGTTGAGTTTCTGAGCCGGTTTAAAATTGGTTTGTTAACTAAGTTTAAAATATTTACATTAATTTCACTAAAAAATGTAAAATCTATAATTAATCCAAAATAATCTACTGCAATATATTACCGAAAAATATTAATATTCTATTGAAATATATTATTAATCCAACATATTTACATTAATCACAGGGAAGTGGAATGGTGAATTATTTCTAACTGTATACCTTATTCCACTTACTAGGTTTGACCACATTTTTATACTATTCATTAGTAATATTTACAAATAGTTGGATTTAAAAATTAACTTTGCTTTCACATTTTTATCTAGTAGAAAAGTAATATCAAGGAATCTACATAAAAAATGTCATTAAAATATAAGGGCTTAAAACTATTTAAACAATGAGTTGTATTATATATCTACGTGAAAATTTTAAAGTGACATTAAGAAATTGTAGTTTAACATTACAACGCAGATAGGCTTCCCCTAATACATTATACATCAATATGAAATCATAGTTCATAGTTAATAAACATCCAAATCATTGAACATTAGTCAAGGAAAACTAAAAAATGAACAAAACTTTGGTGATACTAGTTCTTTTTAACAATGTACTCCCTCCAATTCAAATTATAAAACTTTTTAAAGTTTGGACCATTTTGCAAAATATATGACGTTTTGAAATACAGTTTACCCTTATTTTCTATTTTACCCTTTTGAAAATGCTGCTTATTAATAAGTACTACTATCTTTTAGTTCTAATGCAACATTTACATGCAATGCACCAATGCTGAATAGAAGGTGCATGGATTGTGTGTTCTTTGATAAAGAATTAAGTGCGTTTAATAACATGCTTGAGGATAACTATGTCATTTTTTAGTTCTCTTAATATTCGTGAAATTTTCCAAAATGTCATTTATTTCGAACTGGAGGGAGTAATATGTAACAATAAATATTGGCTGGAATTGTTTTTTGAAACATGTAATACTAGTACAATGAGTAAACATTTTTAAGCAATTGATTTTATTAGAGAACAAAAACTACAATTCTGATTAAATGTAAAGTATCTACTTTGCGTTTGCATCAAAAAATTCTAAAAGGAAAATATATAAATTTTTAGTACATGCCCTTCCACTATCATAATTATTGATTGTTACGAAACTGTTACAAACGTCGAGCATTCCATACAAGAAGAAAAGCTTCTAAAACACATTGAGAATTTTTAAATAAGTGATGGATCTAAGGATGAAATAACCAAGTTTATTGGTTACTCACTATGATATTTCTTATTGTTGAGAACATCAGTTAGAAATATTCAACATATCGATTTCTATTATTACATAAAAGGGGACAATGTATTTTAAATTCAACGATATACCGATTAGTTTTAGTTAAAATCGCATATGGTTTTTCATAGCTTCATAAGCAAAATAATAGGATAGTCAGCTTAACCAGAAAACATGTATGATATTTAAGAATTGTCAAGTCAATTTTGCACCAATTTGGAACATGCTAATTGTCAATTTTGAAGCTAAGTACCTTTGTTCCTTTTCATTAAGCTATCGACAAGTTAGTGAAGTCATAACTAAAGATATATGCACAACGCACTTGCTAGAGTTGCCTATTTCTTGTAGTTGTCTGATTCGCTACTTGCTCAATTGTTAGATATTTGAAGTGTTATTCCTTGAAGTGTTCGCACTTCGAAATGATGTGATTTAGCAACACTCGCCATAATATTTTGTTATGCCTTAGCGTGCTGCCATTCTGGGCAACCACGAATATTCCAAATCATGAAATCAATTGTGGTTTAGCACAAAATTAGTCATAATTACATAAAAATGTACCTTATAACGCACTAGGGCTGAACAAGCTAAATGAAATTGTGTTATTTTTGCTTGTACATTACATATATTTAATGATAAAACTTTTCAAAGGTCAAAGGAGACAACCTATAGCATATAAACTAAGCATATACTACAAAACAAATGGCTTTTTGCAATGACTAAAAGATGTCGTCGGTCGCCGCTTGCCGTTGTAAATAACCGTAGAAGTTTTAGTCGTCGTTGACAGGAAGAGCGATGGGAAAAGCGATGGCTCCGTCACCAGATTAGCAACGGTTTGCAGCGATGATGTGTCCACGTGGCATTCAACGTGACAGTTAGTTTGTTTCCTGAGTGTAGTTGCAAGCCATTACTATTTTGAAACAATAAGCCATTACGAGCCATTGCAAGCCGTCGCTATCCATAACCTGAATGTCATTGTTAGCCGTCACTATTCTAGGTAGTATTTGTTGCATCATGTAGCGACTCCATTCCCTCAAGCCACACATACTATTATTCATCACAAATATTATCAATTCACCTATATCCACACAATATCATATCTCATCATTATCATTTCATCAATATTCTATACTTTATCTTCACAAAAAAAAAAATACCAAACGTAACAAGAACATATGTCCATCATAACATAGATAAAACAACTACTATGTATCAAGTGCCAAAAAACCCAAAAAACCACCATATCCATCAACCAAACACTAAGTACCATCATCGTGCATCAACCATATAATATCAAATACCATAGCTAGTAAAATTTTGTACGTACCCGTAAGAAAAATTAAACTATGCAACATCATCGTCATCAACAGCATGCAATCTTTTACACATGTCTCTATCTTCTGATACGACAGTCCAAAAGCAGACATAAGTTTTTTCACTTTATAATGACTGTCGCACATCAAATTATTGGGCAGCATGTATCTTTTTGCAGTTTGTACAACTACTGTAAATGCAACTTATGTAAGATTGAATTTTGATTTCATAGTGATGTATTTGACGATCAAAGATAATTCGGTTCCGCATGTACATCCATCCCACAACGACCACTAAGCAGAATCCAATAAATCATTAAAAAAAATTAGCCTCTGCGCTTGGTTCTTCAACATTTTCGTTATCATTATCGCCTTGATCAATGAGCTGCATCTTGCACCATATTCTCTATTAGATTCATCATTGTATTATCATTCTCTACCACTACAAGAACAGATGGAGGTTGAATAAGTTCTCCATGACGATCCCATAAGTAATAATTCATCACAGAACCAAATTTATACATAGGTACATCTACTAATCTGGCTTCCAATGATTCATATGTTTGCACTCACTATATGGACAACGAATGTCTATGTTATTTCGATTACTAGATTTAGAAAATCTAATAAATTCTTGGACACCCTTACAAAAATGTTCATTTATCGATCCTTTCATACCAGTTCGAGATTAATACATCCAACTATGATCGAGAAAATAATCGAACAGTTTCCTGGTTTGCAAAAAATATGTTAGAAAATTCGATCAAACACTTTACATTAATTAAAGTCTTGTAAAAATTCATTTATATCTACTTCATTTTTTGGTTTATTAGTTTGTTGCTTTTTTTACTTTAACGACCGATCATCCTACTTCCCACTACAAATACAATAATATAATCACATTTTATAAAGCATTTAAGGTTAAACGATTCAACAAAATTCGGCAACACTTCCCTTTAGTCCCTGTATTGTACACAAATGCATGTACACAGAGAACAAAAGGAAGTACCATCGAAATTTTGTGAACCATCCAAACTGAAATGATTTATAAAATGTGCTTACGATATTGAATTTGTAATTTGCCCAATACTGGGACAAATCCAACAAATATTGTTTCAGCTGAATATAAATTTCTGTTTTGTGTAAAAAGGAATATCCATATAACGATCATATACAACACTTGTCAGATAGGGCCAAAAAACTCTAAGCAGTTCACATAAGTAAATCATATTTTATAATTTTTATTTTAACATCTACATGATTTTTTTAATACATTCAATTTATATTTGTTAACTACAGTTTTAATTTTAAAATGTACCGTAACTTTTATTCAACTATAATATATTCCTCTAGAATATTTTATTGTTGTTATGCTCTTTCAAAATTTTATATTTCATTCGACTATTTATACATTTTACTTAATAAATTTTAAATATTAACACATACTTTAAAATTTAGGTAACTGCATCAAGTTTTAAGTTAATGATTTTTTATTTAAAAAATTCAAAAGCTAGCACTTTTAACAAAATAAATTACATTTATTTTAACCTATGATGATACATACAACTAACGCACTCTAGCAATTTTTATATAGTACACATATTTTCGCCTAAACAACAACAAGCATTAATTTAAAGTCTAATAATATTCGCACAAACTTATCATTAAACATGGTAATAAATAATACACATTTATTTTCAAATCGCACAACCAATCAATAATTCTACAACAACTAACACAATATTATTATGACAATAACTACGCGATAATCATCGTTTTCAACTTCCTAATAAACTACATTCACTCCTAAATCAACCTACAACACAATTATCATCATACGTATCCCACATGAAAATCAATCTCAAACCCATAAATAATCAATTTTCGAACCCATAAACATCCACTAAACCCTAGAATTACCCCTAATTAAGCATAGAGTAGGGTTAGAAGACATACCGACACAATTTTATAGGCTTGGAGGCATGTTAGGAGGCTCAGAGTGCTGCATCGACGGAGGGGCAATGCGGTAGTGGGGTTTTGGAAAGAATTTGGGAATTTAGGTAATGGGGAAGATGAAGTTCCATTGCTAGTTTGTATCAGTAGGCTGTGCAACAGCTTGCAACGACTGCTTTCTTTAGTCGTCACTAGCCGTTGCAAAGCCTCATCGCTATTCGAAGTGCATCTTGTAGTGATTATACTTGTAACAAGGCATCATTGTCTATTTAGTCGGTTATAGTAGTAGTATACAAGGATATGAAAATTATGATATAACATAGTTTTAAATTGATAGATTAAATTAATTATTATCCATTCATAATCAATAAAACCATTCAATATTATGGTGAAATAATATCTGATTGGAACACAACTGTACGAACTAGTTATAAATCGAAATTCTCATAGATTTATAAGTAAATTGGGAAAAATCGAACTTTATTTTCTTTAGATAGGGTTTTCATCTAAATAAAGCCATGACTTACATTATCACTTTTAAATTTGTATCATTCATGAAAGAGGACTTTGGATTTGATTTTTTTTTTGGAAGAATTTTTTTTTACTACCATTATTTCGCTTGAAGAGGAGGATTAGGGCTTTATGTTGTTTTGGAAAACTGTAACATGACTCATGGAGATTAAGGGTGTGATTAAATTGCGATCGGATTATTTGTCTCTAATCTGATCTTATTTGATGACAAATTTCTTTTCGTTCACTACAGAAGTGGTTTTAAATTAACTTTCCTGTTGTGGTTCATAAAATTAATTTGGTTTACTGACTAGTTGCCTGTAGTCCAGAGTGATATGTTTCAAACTTAACCCATTACACACCCCCTTTGATTGAAATAGTCTACAACATCTTTCTTTCTATAAACGTAAGGCAGTTGTTGTGATGATAAGATTTTACTTACGGTTTTATGTACTATTTAGTGAGAGATACAATCAATTTAGTTTTTTTTAAAGAAAGCATTAGATAACAAACGTAGAAAAAGACTAGCAACTTTTCAGTCTTTATTTCATTTAAGCTCATGTTAATTCCTATCTTACTCTATATTCTCAAGATAGAAACCAAAGTTATTTTTATATTAGAATTGTCCTTAGTTGGTGTTGCAAAATGTAGCAATAAATTTGGATATTAGCATTGTAAACACATTTATCGAATTATAGGAAATAACACAAAGATCCAAAATTCATAATTTATCAAAAATATGTAGTAAAGAAAAATTTAGGATTATTATAAATATGATGCAAAGAAACTAAAAAACAAACATGTTCCATCTCCTTAAGAAACTACTAGAATTCAAAATCCAATATTGGATCATGCTTCTGTACAAACCTTCACCCTTCGTATTTTTCAGCTGAACTGAATACCTTGGATAGAAAATTCAAACAAGCTTGGTTCAGAAATGATTGAATTCGCACCGATGGATGGTAAAGCTACGCAATCTGTAAAATATCTACTACATAATTTGCTTTCAATATTGCACCAATTTCAATTTCTTAACCCATTTTAATCAAACTATTTTGTATTTATGTGCAAATAGTAACAATTGCATATCATACCTCTCTACCTCTTCTTTTCATTGAATATAACCAATTCCTGTGATTTGAAAAATCGATTAAAGAAAAATAAGAGAACTTGAACTTTACACTATACTCACAATATACCTTCCATTGTTTGATGGGTAGATAAACTAAAAAACACGAAAATTTCTTTGGAATGAACACCAAGTATGAATATGATTCTTTTAAAATTCCAATTTTTTCAGATTAAAAACTAGGTTTTCCAAAACAGGACATAACATCCTGTAAAGTAGACTCTTACTTCATTAAAATTTCACAAAATACTAAACTCACATGTTGTAATATTTGGCCGAAAGTGGTTACGAGAACCCTAGAAATTGCACCAGTTATATAACTGTAGAAAGTTATAATTTGTAAATCTACCTGCATCGCATGAATTTTTCTAGGTTCATGTCATTTCGAAAAAAAATTCAAAGTATATCTTCATTTATTCTTAACAAATGTAAGAGATTTCATATATATTGATCACACATACCGCTGTTAAATTCAATAGAATATCATAACAAGAAGAGAATATGCTAATTTTTAATGCCCTACTAGAATCATTTATAAATTCTGCAATCCAAATGACTCATGAATAGTTTAAAAACCCCCTAAATTATGTTATTCTGAACACAAACTATCGTGATACCCAAACTATAAAAATTACTTCTATAAGCAATAGTGGAAAATTCTAGAAACTAGTAACTTATTTAGTTCTATAAAATCATTTTTATACCAAGATGGATAAACAAATGAATTCAATTTTTTTACATAAATTAATCATACCATTGCAGGTCCTTAACTATCATTTGTCATCACTGCATCAATAGGAAAATAAATTGTGTATACCAAAGGAGTACAAAAGGTAATCACTATGGTTATAGTAAAATGGTTTTGAAGTGGTGAAAATGATATTAAAAAGCAGAAAAGTATTAAAGAAACTCATGTTATCTCCTACTTCATTATCAGGCGTGCAGTCTCAGGCATGAGCATCGCCTAGCAAAATACCTCACTCACCAAAGATATCACTTGTTGTATTTTTGCTAGAACAAAGTGGGAAATGTTAAGGGTGACTCTAGAGCAATAGACAATCCAAGAGCAACATTAGTAGCTCTACAATCAACATCCAATTTATAGCACAAAAAAACATTACGTGAGTTATGTCAATCATCCACAATAGAACGCTAATCACAATTGGACTATACTAGAATTTCAACATGGCATCATCTGACAAGAAAACCATGATTCATATGGAAATTAAGTAACCCATCCAAACTACTCTCAAGTACATGCAACTCCTAATATTTTTTTTTTGCATGTTCTAAAACAGGTGACCTAAAAGGGATCCATAGGAGAGGTTAATAATACTATTTGGTTTCATGTATGAGAACATTCTTTTATAGTGATCCACCTGTAACATCAAAATTGCAAATGAATTTTAAATGTAAACTCTCAAATTAGCCTACACACAGGAAACAAATAAGTCCTAAAATATCTAGAAGATTAATTAGTAATTTGTCACTAAGGTTAAATAAAAAAATATCGCTTATCAACTCATATTTGTGCTCCGGAAGATTGTATAAAGGTAAACGAACATAAAAGACATTTAACATGAAAATATACAGACTAAAATGTGAAATCATGTAGTAACATGAATACACCCTAGGTAGAAGTCATGAGTTGTCTTTCGATAATGCACACATGTTTTTGTTATAAACAAACTTATGCAGCATCTGAAATTAACAATAGAACAACACTATTAGCTTATGGCAGTATAAAAACTTATGACTAACAATAATATAAAGATTGCGTCCAGAATGCTTTTTTAGTTAGTAAAAATAATATGGATGAATTTATCAAGTTTTATTCAGAGTGCTTTGGATATAAAGTCTGATCAGATATTTTAAAGTTTTTCAGAGCTTATCAACCAAATGTGTACACTGTTTTATACAATCAACATGAGTACCATGAGAATATGATATTTGTTTTGATTGCATTAACTAATTTTAATCTACCAGTTTATAATATTTTTGGCCTGTTAATATGTCATTGAACACATTTAGTCATAACATTTGCAGAACATAAATGATATGTTCCAGAGCTTATGTGAAGAAAGCAATTTGCTCTGTTCTAGTTTAAAAAAACTACTAACTCGTTTCTTAAAAAAAATACCTCAATTGCAACTCTGAATTCTGAGTGAGTCTCAATCGAACCTCAGTTACAACTCTGAGTTCCAACCAGAAATACCTGAAACTTTTGTTGTGGCCAATTGTATGAAACTTGTTAAAGGAATTACGCATATTAAAAGAAGCTAAACAAAAATGTAAAAAATCCTTGATTTGTAGTGCTATCGCTATGCACGCAATTACAACTATCTAGCATAATTATATACTATCCTCCAAGTCCATGCCATATTAATCACGTTCAGACTACTTATTAATTTGTAAAATTAATAAATAATACTACAAAGGTGTGAATAATGGACATCGCCATAAAATTAATTAACTATTACAAATATTATCTAATCGTGTTTTTTATTCAAGATAAATATATACCATTGGTTATGGTAATCAAAAATTTCAGCTCATACCCGTTGACACTAAAAAAATGGTACAACAACCAAGGAATGAGAATGTAGAGAACAAAAAATGAAGATGAATAAATGAAAAATGGGGAGAAATGCAATCACACAAAAATTATAGTGGTTCGATGTTAACGAGCCTATGTTCACTTTTTAATCTCTTGTTTATATGAAATATTTGAGTACAAATGGCAAAAACACCGTTACAATAATAAAGTGACAAGAGATTAGCAAAAAGTCTCTTCTTTAGAGTCCTGAAGGATTATTTATAGATGCTACAGTGCCCAAATTGACTAGGATACGTGTCTATTACCCAGGACCATCAGAAAATATAGAGAAATAGTCTCTTTGCATAGGAAGACAGGATCCAATCATCTAATGACATGTGGCAGCTGATCTGACATTCTTGGGTGGCCGGAAGCGGTCAAATAGGAATAGGAGTGAGTCCTCAGGAAAATATCATGTGCGGAAATGAGTTCTGCTCGACTTGACCGAACCGAAAGTTATTCGACCCAACTGGCTTACGTGTTAGACTTCTACTTCCCACGAAAAGGCTTTGGGCTCGGGTCGAACCATCTTTTAGTTGACCGAAATGCTCGTCGAGCCGAACAAAGATGGCTAATAGCCCGCTAGCCTTCGTGGCAACTGTAACACCCCGAATTTCAGTTAATACTAATATTCACTAATTACAGAATAAATAATCTCAGAAGTGAAAATTGGGGGAAACGGGCTATGCCATTGTGTTCGTCTCGGAAAAATACGCGAAATAGAGTCCGAAATTTTGTAAATCGGAGTCCGTATGACCCGGTTAAGGCCCGAAGAAGTTTTTTGAAAATTCAAAATTCGAAACAGATTTCAAAAGAGCAGAAATGGGGCTAGGCGGGAAATTTCCCGCCCAGGCCATGTCGACAGCCCTGTCGACAGGAGGGTCGACTTGTCACAGACCAAGTCGACAGCCCTGTCGACTTGCCTGTCGACTTGGGCAAAACCTGGCTTGCTCGGCCAGGTTAGCCTGAGTGCACCAGTTTGAGTTTTGGGCTGTGTTTTGGAGGGCTGGACGAAATCTGACGGACCTAAACTAACCTAGGGTTAATCTAAGGGTCTAAAACACAACCTAATCCTATAAATACACCCTAAGACTACCCTAATCCATACTAAAAATAGAATCTATGCCATCATGCCGCCAAAATGCAACTTAGAAGGAGCCTCCACTGATTAGAGAAGAGGATTGCAAGCTAATCAACTACTAATCCACCTCTACTTCAACTCTAGCAACTATCTAAGGAGCTAATCTTGGAGTTTGTGAGTTTCTATCACTTTAATAACCAATTGCTAAACTAAGTAGATGAGATGTGATGAGATCATATGGTTTTGCTTGCGGATCAATGGGTTTTAGGTCATATGTTATGATGCTAGTTTGCTAATCACTATGTTTAACACTTATTCATGATGACACTATGTTTATGCAAGTTAAGTGTTTGGGTTTATGCATGTTAAGTGGTGGGTTTTATGCATGCTAAGTATTTGGTTTTATGCATGCTAAGTGTTTGGTTTTATGCAAGGTAAATGCTTGGTTTTATGCTAGAATCATGTGTGAAATAAGTGACATGACATGCAAGTTTAACCTATGAGTTTGGATCTATAATATGCATAATCTATGCAAGTTGTTTGGATTAGCGATATGCATAACATATGCGAGTTTACCTTTGTATGTCATACATACATATGCAAGTTTACCCCATTGTATGACATAAGTACATGTGCAAGTTCATCCCTTTTAGACCTATGACATGTATGCAAGTTGACACCTTTATGATAGGTCTATGACATGAACATTTATGCAAGTTACCATCTTTATGACATATGTGATTCATGCAAATTTGGGTTGGTTATTTATGCAAGTTGGGTTTATGGTCATATATGCAAGTTGACACCTTTTAAACCCATGATAATGCTAATGATATGCTAAGTTGAACCCATTGTGTGTATGATGAATCTCCTCTTTTAAAGTATGTCATGTTAACGTATTTACGTGGGGACGATGGGGTAAAAATTAATGAACACATAAAATTGTGTGAAGTTGGTATGATTAAACATACCATAAAGTGGATGGACATAATTGGGAATTTACCTATTAAGTTAGGTCTACCCATATTAAGGAATTGGGAATTTACCTATTGAGTTAGGTCTACCCATATTTTTAAATATTTGTAATTAATTAGGGATAATTAATACAAATTATGGGGGCGATTAATTAGGTGTAATTAATCGACTAAGACACGAGGTTGGACCCTTTTTGTAGCATAAGACTGCCCGGAACCGACCGGCAAATCCAGCGGCTACAAATGATTGGCCCAATGTGAGTGGTCTTAGTCATAAACTAAATACGTGACAAGTGTAAAGACACGAGGTTAGACTCTGTTATGGTGTAAGGCTGCCCGGAACCAACCGGCATATCCAGCTGCCATAAAAGACAGTCTAATGTGAGAGGTCTTTACAAAGGTTACGATCTTAATTAATTAAGAAACACTTAACCAAATTAGCATGTAGTGGGGCATGAGGGGTTAAGTGGGTGCCTTGGGTGGCATGTAGTAACTAGTGGGGGTGCCTTGGGTGGCATAAGGAAACTAGTGGGTTGCCTTGGGTGGCAATAGAAAATACGATTAGAATACTTAACCAAAGTGGAACATGTAATTAAACATGATTAAAGGGTTAAGTAAGTGCCTTGGGTGGCATGTGGAAATCTAGTGGGTGCCTTGAGTGGCAATTAAAATATGATTAAAAGACTTAACCAAAATTTATAACATGTAAGTGGACATGGTTAAAGGGTTAAGTGGGATTCACTAGAAATGACAAGCTTAGGTGGGTAGCTTGTGGGGGCCCATTTCAACCAATATCCCGAACGTATCTTTGTGGGCTCGACCCAAGTCGAGGACGGGACACGCATATTGGGCTTGACTGTAAGAGGCCAAAACGGGTTAGCGGTGGCAACGCAAGTCCAACGGGTTTCATATGCGTGTGTGGACCCGGGCTGGTAAGTAAGACGTTGTTGCATCGTGTAGGTATAAGCCGTGCACCGTTGATATTATCAGGTTGCCACTTTGGGGGATGATACACCCCATTGTGGGGCCAGCACGGGTATCTACGTTAGGGAGCCGATCGCTTGGGGAGTAGTGGGTACACCTAGTGGAGATAGGGGCAGACGACACCTATGTAGTCAGCTAGGGGTACACGAAACTACTATTAAAAATTACTAAGTACACTTAGTGGGATCAACCTTAAGTAGGAATTACCCTTGGGTGGGTAGAACTGGTGTGGTGCAGTGTAGGAATTACCCTTGGGTGGGTAGATCTGGGGTGGTGCAGTGTAGTAATTATCCTTGGGTGGGTAAATGCGTCTTTACGGTTATCTTAGTTCATCCTAAGTCTAGTTGGCTGCTTAGTGTAGCCATTTATCCCCAGTCGTTACCGTATATCAAGCTTATGTCTTATTCTGGTTACTTTAACGATTGTATTGTTAAAGTTGTAGGACTCGCTCAGACTTATGTCTGACCCCGTTGTTTTTATCTTTTTTCTCAACCCTCAGGTTATCAGAGTGGGCCTAGCACTAGTGGGCTTTGATCAGATTGCTTTATCTATCTTTTGGAGCTTGGACCGTGGATGTAAAGCTCAGTTTATCTTTTCTATTATGGCTATTAAGTTATGTAGTGGGATTATGTACTTTTGTTTTATCAGGATGGATATTATGTACTTGACTCTTGTTTATGGTTTTGGTGTAACCAAACATGTTTTACTTTCCGCTGCAATGAAATGATGTTTTAGATTCTCAAGTATTACTTATATCTGTCTTGTTGTAATTTTTCTGTTCTATATTCACTTAAAATACTCCACCGATGTTATGGCATTCCCTTAGTGAGTGACCGTAGCGGGTGTGGGTGTTACACGTGGTATCAGAGCTTAAGGTTACCAGAACAGATAAAATTTTTAGAAAAACTATTTTCTAAGAATATTTTTGAAAGGAGTATTTTCAAAAACATGTCTTTTAAGAGAAAAGTTTTTGAAAGAAAAGCATAATCCCCAATAGCCATATCTTTATCTTTCGAATTCTCCGTTTTGAATCTCTTCCTCTCTCGTTTTGAGTTTCCCCTCCATGTATAGATGATCTTTCTAAGATAGATAAGAATGGAAAACCACTTCAAGGGACTTAGACGTTAGTCGGATTAGAAGTTGGTTCAAGAAGGAGGAGGACTGGTAGGTACCTATTGGATAGACGATGGGAGGAAGGCTCAAATAGTTGTTTGGTTAATGAAGGATGAAACCTCATTGGTGGGAGGTTACGAGTGGAGAATGGGAAGAAGAAGGCGAGTAGTTATCCTTTTGGGAGGAATAGGACACCTTATTAGGGTTGTCCAAAGGGGCAAGGGCAAGGTATGGAATCTTCTGGAGGGTAGTTGTATTCCCTCACGGCTAGTGTACCAGATGGGGATAAGACCGTCTAGGTTGGAATTTGGATTTCTTTATTATCCGGTTCGAACTTTATTTGATTTTGACGCATCGAGTTCGTTTATCTCATCGTTGTTAGTTGAGTCACTTCACTTAGACACCAGCTTAGTAGATGATCCCTTAGTTGTTTCAAACCCAATTGGGGGCTCCATGATGTGTTTGGGTTTGAAAGTTTCTATACTTAGCGTTGAGTTTAGATGTGATGCTTCTTGGGCTTCACGGGCTATGGGTTAGTTTTGGGCATGGACTGGTTATCCAGTAATGGTGCCGTTCTTGTTTGTGGAAGGAGAGTTGTTAGGCTTACGACCCGCTTGGGTAACACTCTCGAGATCCCTTGTAATCCCATGGAATCTTTTACGCTAAGTTATCTAGAATCGCTTGACACGTCGGTCTAGATTTTGCGATCTGTTAGAGTGGTCCGGGAATACTCGGATGTGTTTGAGGAGGTGAAGGGCTTACCTCCGGAGCGGGAGATTGACTTCTGAATATATCCGGTAGACAATGCCAAACCAGTATCTTGGCCAGTGTGCCACATGGCTCCTCGTGAGAGGAGGGAACTCCATAAGCAAGTAGGCGATTTGCTTGAGAAGGGGTTTAGAAGACGAAGTATACCGGAGTGGGGTGCTCCAGTAGTTTTTGCTATGAGGGCGGATGGGTCCCTCAGACTTTGTGTAGATTATAGGGAGTTTAACAAGATAACAAAGAAGAATAGACACCCATTGCCGAGGATTGATGATCTCTTTGATCAGTTGGTTGGCGCCTCAGTGTTTTCGTAGTAGGACTTAGCCACGGGGTTTCATCAGTTGAGGGTGGCTGAGGATAGTATAGAGAAGACTACCTTTAGGACTCCGGATGGTTTTTATGAGTGGCTGGTGATGCCATTTGGTTTGACGAACGCCCCCGCATACTTTGTTGATTTCATGAGAAGGGTGTTCAGGGAGTACCTAAATAAGTTCGTGATGGTCTTTGTAAATGACACCTTGCTCTTTTCTAGGAGCGAAATAAGTTTTCGTATGTGCTCAATAGGTTGAGCAAAGCCAGTTATGGGATAAACGGTGGTTTTGGAGCGAGACTGGCGAGGACATCCAGAGTTGGACAAGGGCTTAATTATTTAGCCGTTTTTACTAGTATCATCTCACGTAGGTCGTCTGAATTCGAAGGAGGTATCCCTTGGGTGTTTGTCTGATATTGGTTTAGGCCTTTGGGGCTTGCATTTGGGGGATGTCGAGTTCGACTAGGGTGGTCTGCGTGAGAGATGGACAGTTGTGATGATTTTGGATGGGGTAATATCCTGGTTTTCTCTAAAAGTGGAGAAGAGCATGCCCTACATCTTAGGGAAGTGTTGGAGACTCTTCGAGCGCATAGTCTTAGGACAACAAAAGTGGATGGGATTCTTAGCATCCTATGAATTTGAGATAGCGTATACCCATGGCAAGGGTAACGTGGTAGCGGACGCCTTAAGTAGAAAAAGGTTGCCCTTGAGTTCATTGTTCGTTGAACGACGGAGCTTAGAGTTTATTTCTATGTTTGACTTTAGACCTTCCGTTGACTTTGTACCCGGTTTGCTAGCCTCTTTGGAGGTTAGGCCTACACTTTTGGGGCGGATTGGCGGAGCATAGCGAGACGACCCACAGTTGGTTGAGTTAGTAGAGAAGCTCATGAGGAGGGGGAGTCGTCCAGCCATTTGAGTAGGTACACCCTAGATGGTAAGGGGTGGTTGCGTAGAGACGGTAGACTTTGTGTACCGCAAGACGAGGGTTTGAGGAAGGCTATACTTGATGATGCACATCGTTCGAAGATGACCATTCATCCCGGTAGGGACAAGATGTACCAAGACATGAAGCGAGTTTTCTTTTGGGCCGGTATGAAGAAAGACGTGGCCGAGTATGTCGCTAGATGCTTGGTGTGCCAACAAGTAAAAGCGGAGCAAAAGAAACCCGATGGGTTGCTTCACCCATTGGAGGTTCCGCTATGGAAGTGGGATAGTGTCTCGATGGATTTCGTCAATGGATTACCAAGATCGAGGAAGGGTAATACGGGAATTTGGGTTGGGGTAGACAAACTTACTAAGAGTGCCCATTTTATACCCATGAAAAGTAAGAGGACTGCTCAATGGCTAGCTTCAATCTACATTCGAGAGATTGTTAGATTGCATGGTGTACCTTCCAGCATAGTGAGTGATCGAGATCCTATCTTCACTAGCGAGTTTTGGAAGAGTTTGAAATAGGCGGTAGGGACTCAGCTGTGTTTAAGCACCGCAAATCATCCTCAGACGGACGGCCAGACCGGGAGGGTGAATCGCATTTTAGAAGACCTTTTGAGGCTATGTATCTTAGATTTTGGAGGTACATGAGAAGAGCATCTTCCATTGGTGGAGTTCGCATATAATAACAGCTTTCAGTCTAGTATTGGCATGGCTCCTTTCGAAGCTTTTTATGGAAGGCCTTGTCGATCACCTACATGTTGGTGGGAATCTACGGATAAGATCTTGCTTGGGCCCGATATGGTTAGGAAGACTTCGGAAAAGATTGATTTGATTCGAAGAAGGATGAAAGCGGCGCAAGACAGACAGAAATCTTATGCGGACAAGAGGAGAACAGAGCTTGAGTTTGATGTTGGGGACATGGTCTTTGTCAAAGTATCTCCGTTACGGAATGTGGTTCGCTTTGGATCTGTTGGGAAGTTAGCACCAAGGTTTGTTGGACCGTTTCCTATTAAGGAAAGGATTGGACAGATGGCCTATAGAGTGGAGTTGCCCGACAGACTTAGTGGTGTACATGATGTATTCCATGTGTCACATTTGAGGAAGTGCCTACATGAGACCGCAGAGGTGGTAGAGCCGAGCTTGCTTAGAGAAGTAGAGATAGAGCGTGATGCGACTATTCGACGAGCTCCTACACGCATCCTTGGGTCAGAGATTAAGAGGTTGAGAAACAGGGAGGTTCAACTAGTCAAAGTGCAATGGGGAGAAGATGAGAGCAACGCTACCTGGGAGACGGAAGCGAAAATGCGTTCATTATACCCATTCCTTTTTGAGGGTATGTCTTTTAATTTCTCATTTATCATTTGACTAGTACTTATCTTATCTTTAGTATGTCCTCTTGTTAGTGCCTTTGACCTTTAGATAGGGTAAACCTATGGTTGAAACATGTGTTTGAGACATGTTATGATTGATGGATGCATGTGGATGCAAGTGTTTGCTAGTGGTTGCTCGTGGATGCATATACACACACTCTAGACACTAGATCGGCTCAGTCACTTCATATTGCATATTGCATATAATTGTGTGTAGGTAGCTAAATTGATGGATGTATAATGGTTGTGTTATCATATGGATGATGCATTTTGGTGAATGATTGTGCACTCATGTAGATATATTATGTGTCGATAGGGTTCTTTCGCATACATATTGGATGCATGGCACTATCACGGTTTGCATATGTTCATACATTAGATAGGGAACATATACACACACTTTTTTGCATATGCTCATACATCAGTAGAAATTGTTTTAAGGACAATGGATGCCCGTGTTTGATGGATTGATTAGATGGTTGTTTGGATGGTAGGATATGCATTCTCCTTAACTTGGAGATTTCGGGGACGAAATCCTTTAAGGAGTGGAGAATGTAACACCCCGAATTTCAGTTAATACTAATATTCACTAATTACAGAATAAATAATCTCAGAAGTGAGAATTGGGGGAAACGGGCTGTGCCATTGCGTTCGTCTCGGAAAAATACGCGAAATAGAGTCCGAAATTTTGTAAATCGGAGTCCGTATGACCCGGTTAAGGCCCGAAGAAGTTTTCTGAAAATTTAAAATTCGAAACAGATTTCAAAAGAGCAGAAATGGGGCTAGGCGGGAAATTTCCCGCCCAGGCCATGTCGACAGCCCTGTCGACAGGAGGGTCGACTTGTCACAGACCAAGTCGACAGCCCTGTCGAATTGCCTGTCGACTTGGGCAAAACCTGGCTTGCTCGGCCAGGTTAGCCTGAGTGCACCAGTTTGAGTTTTTGCTGTGTTTTGGAGGGCTGGACGAAATCTGACGGACCTAAACTAACATAGGGTTAATCTAAGGGTCTAAATCACAACCTAATCCTATAAATACACCCTAAGACTACCCTAATCCATACTAAAAATAGAATCTATGCCATCATGCCGCCAAAATGCAACTTAGAAGGAGCCTCCACTAATTAGAGAAGAGGATTGCAAGCTAATCAACTACTAATCCACCTCTACTTCAACTCTAGCAACTATCTAAGGAGCTAATCTTGGAGTTTGTGAGTTTCTATCACTTTAATAACCAATTGCTAAACTAAGTAGATGAGATGTGATGAGATCATATGGTTTTGCTTGCGGATCAATGGGTTTTAGGTCATATGTTATGATGCTAGTTTGCTAATCACTATGTTTGACACTTATTCATGATAACACTATGTTTATGCAAGTTAAGTGTTTGGGTTTATGCATGTTAAGTGGTGGGTTTTATGCATGCTAAGTATTTGGTTTTATGCATGCTAAGTGTTTGGTTTTATGCTAGAATCATGTGTGAAATAAGTGACATGACATGCAAGTTTAACCTATGAGTTTGGATCTACAATATGCATAATCTATGCAAGTTGTTTGGATTAGTGATATGCATAACATATGCGAGTTTACCTTTGTATGTCATACATACATATGCAAGTTTACCCCTTTGTATGACATAAGTACATGTGCAAGTTCATCCCTTTTAGACCTATGACATGTATGCAAGTTGACACCTTTATGATAGGTCTATGACATGAACATTTATGCAAGTTACCATCTTTATGACATATGTGATTCATGCAAGTTTGGGTTGGTTATTTATACAAGTTGGGTTTATGGTCATATATGCAAGTTGACACCTTTTAAACCCATGATAATGCTAATGATATGCTAAGTTGAACCCATTGTGTGTATGATGAATCTCCTCTTTTAAAGTATGTCATGTTAACGTATTTACGTGGGGACGATGGGGTAAAAATTAATGAACACATAAAATTGTGTGAAGTTGGTATGATTAAACATACCATAAAGTGGATGGACATAATTGGGAATTTACCTATTAAGTTAGGTCTACCCATATTATAGAATTGGGAATTTACCTATTGAGTTAGGTCTACCCATATTTTTAAATATTTGTAATTAATTAGGGATAATTAATACAAATTATGGGGGCGATTAATTAGGTGTAATTAATCGACTAAGACACGAGGTTGGACCCTTTTTGTAGCATAAGACTGCCCGGAACCGACCGGCAAATCCAGCGGCTACAAATGATTGGCCCAATGTGAGTGGTCTTAGTCATAAACTAAATACGTGACAAGTGTAAAGACACGAGGTTAGACTCTGTTATGGTGTAAGGCTGCCCGGAACCAACCGGCATATCCAGCTTCCATAAAAGACAGTCTAATGTGAGAGGTCTTCACAAAGGTTACGATCTTAATTAATTAAGAAACACTTAACCAAATTATCATGTAGTGGGGCATGAGGGGTTAAGTGGGTGCCTTGGGTGGCATGTAGTAACTAGTGGGGGTGCCTTGGGTGGCATGAGGAAACTAGTGGGTTGCCTTGGGTGGCAATAGAAAATACGATTAGAATACTTAACCAAAGTGGAACATGTAATTGAACATGATTAAAGGGTTAAGTAAGTGCCTTGGGTGGCATGTGGGAATCAAGTAAGTGCCTTGGGTGGCATGTGGAAATCTAGTGGGTGCCTTGAGTGGCAATTAAAATATGATTAAAAGACTTAACCAAAATTTATAACATGTAAGTGGACATGGTTAAAGGGTTAAGTGGGATTCACTAGAAATGACAAGCTTAGGTGGGTAGCTTGTGGGGGCCCATTTCAACCAATATCCCAAACGTGTCTTTGTGGGCTCGACCCAAGTCGAGGACGGGACACGCATATTGGGCTTGACTGTAAGAGGCCAAAACGGGTTAGCGGTGGCAACGCAAGTCCAACGGGTTTCATATGCGTGTGTGGACCCGGGCTGGTAAGTAAGACGTTGTTGCATCGTGTAGGTATAAGCCATGCACCGTTGATATTATCAGGTTGCCACTTTGGGGGATGATACACCCCACTGTGGGGCCAGCACGGGTATCTACGTTAGGGAGCCGATCGCTTGGGGAGTAGTGGGTACACCTAGTGGAGATAGGGGCAGACGGCACCTATGTAGTCAGCTAGGGGTACACGAAACTACTATTAAAAATTACTAAGTACACTTAGTGGGATCAACCTTAAGTAGGAATTACCCTTGGGTGGGTAGAACTGGTGTGGTGCAGTGTAGGAATTACCCTTGGGTGGGTAGATCTGGGGTGGTGCAGTGTAGTAATTATCCTTGGGTGGGTAAATGCGTCTTTACGGTTATCTTAGTTCATCCTAAGTCTAGTTGGCTGCTTAGTGTAGCCATTTATCCCCAGTCGTTACCGTATATCAAGCTTATGTCTTACTCTGGTTACTTTAACGATTGTATTGTTAAAGTTATAGGACTCGCTCAGACTTATGTCTGACCCCGTTGTTTTTATCTTTTTTCCCAACCCTCAGGTTATCAGATTGGGCCTAGCACTAGTGGCTTTGATCAGATTGCTTTATCTATCTTTTGGAGCTTGGACCGTGGATGTAAAGCTCAGTTTATCTTTTCTATTATAGCTATTAAGTTATGTAGTGGGATTATGTACTTTTGTTTTATCGGGATGGATATTATGTACTTGACTCTTGTTTATGATTTTTGTGTAACCAAACATGTTTTACTTTCCGCTGCAATGAAATGATGTTTTAGATTCTCAAGTATTACTTATATCTGTCTTGTTGTAATTTTTCTGTTCTATATTCACTTAAAATACTCCACCGATGTTATGGCATTCCCTTAGTGAGTGACCGTAGCGGGTGTGGGTGTTACAGCGACTGCCCCGATCATCTAGAACATCGAGCAAGGCCATTAGAGAGATTACCCGTCATGCTATTCGGCAAAGATCCCTTGTACCTGTATTATCTTGACGGCCTTGCCAAATGGCTAGTCAACAGTATCCAATCCATATAATTTTCATTTAATTTTTTCAAGTTGAATATAAATATATAATTAGCTGTTGTGTATTGAAGTTTGTCATTACTAAATCACTTAACCAAAATTACAAAATAATAAAGTAAACATCCATTATCACAAAATTAGTATATGTTCTTTTAATTATCTTATGCTTGATCCTGATTTTAACCCCTATTATCTTTTTCCTTGCTGCAGCATTTTCTGAGAAAGATGACTCTCGAGATAAAGAAAAAAAGATTAGGAAAAGATCTAGGTTACCTCATTCTAGCAAAGTGGCTCTTGCTTAAAAGAAATAGAAAGTATCTATATCCCCAACCGAAGGTTCTAGATAGAAAAATAGTTCGAACCAATTTCTCAAAAGAACAAGCAAGCCACAGAAATTACAAAAACTGCAGTTGAAGGTAATCTTCCTTATGCTACTACTAAAGAACATGCTAGTCCCCAACTTCTGCTCCAGAGGTCTAAAATGTTGGAGAATGGAATTTTGATGACAAAAACCTTATTTTAATTATTAATTATTGATTATAAAATAAATACTAATATCTCTACCAGGAATGTATACACATATATATATATATATATGCAGGGTTTGTATACAGGACTTAAATACTAAAGAATGTACAGTTTTTAGAGTGCCAAGAGATTCAGGATTCAAAAGAGATTCAAGACTCATGAGTTATCAAGATATCAAGATTTCAAGAAAAATATTGTAATTGAGCCTAGCTTTATGTAAGACTCTGAATAGCATTCCAGGTTCAAATTATGATTTTCAAATTTCAAATTCTGTTTTAAAAATTCAAAACCTGATTTCAAATTATTTTCTAAATGATCTCAAACTATTATCTTACTTATGATTTCAAACATATATGTTTATAAAAATTTAATATAAATATATATAAGTTTATAATATATATAATATTATAGTTTTATATCTATATAATTTTTAAATCTTATAACTTAAATATGTTTATATAATATATTATTATGTTTTCATATGATTTTACACTTTATACTATTTATTTAAATTACTAAGTTTTGATTCAAGTATTTCCAGAATAATATATATGCTTAAACACTTGAAAAATAGTTTTAAAAAGTCAAAATATTATACATATGTCGACAAACATAATTTGACATGTTGGCACATAACTGTTAGATTTTCATTTTTCAAAGGAATTGTCTTTTCACTATTTATAACGTTTCAGAAACGTTGCAACCTTTGGGATACTATAAAAAGGGGCTGATTTCAAATTTTTAATCATTCTTTCTTCTCCATCTTCACCTATTTAATTACCACCATTAAAATACTTAAATTTCTTAATTTCTATACTTATACTCTGCCAATTTCAACAAAATTTATATCATTCTTCTTTTCTTCTCATTCTCTATCCACTACTATCAATTTGGAAGTGCTATTGAAGAGTTATAGGGCTGTTGTAATCATTTGGGAATTATTTAGGAAAGGGTGTATTCTTTATAGCCATGAAATCAAGGAAAGGGAGCGGTGTTAAACTTGTAGCCGTGAAATCAAGGGTGTTATACTTGGATATTGCTCTTCGCAATCCAGCGTTGCGTGGGACTGGAGGTAGGAGTAATCCGAACCAATATAAAATCTAGTGTGTTCTTTCCTTTTTTACATTTTATATTTATTTATTTCTATGTCTATGATTATTTCTGTGTTTGTGAACATTTCTGGTGTGATAATCATTGTGTGATTCATATAATAAATCAATTAAGTTTAAGATATTCATAAATTCCTTATAAACATTATTCACCCTCCTGTGGTGTTTGTTTTGCCTTAAGATCCGCATTCCCTAACAATTGGTATCACAACATAGGTTTTCAAAAAGTTCATAATCTTATTTTTGAAAATATTTAATGGCAACCAACACTGGTAATAATGGTTCTTTTGTTAAGCGCTGGTCCACTGTTAGACTACCATTATGGTAGTAATTACTCATATTAGGCATGTAGAATGAAAACATATTTATAATTAGTAGGATTAGACACGTGGAATAACACATAGACTGAATATGTTGAATCCACTAGTAATTTTTCACAATGGCCTATTGAACAAAAGGATGTTGCACAAAGTTATTCTAAAGCCATGAATATGTTGTTCAGTTCATTATATAGAAATGAATTTAATACAGTGCCAGTTTGTAAATCTGCTTATGAAATATGGAGAACATTACAAGTTACTCATGAACGAACCAATAAAGTTAAACAGACAAAGATATCAAAGCTAATAATTCAGTTTGAGTTATTTAAAATGAATGAGAATGAATCTAACTCCGATATGTATTGCAGATTCCAAGAGATCGTGCATTCATTAATAGCATTGGGAAAAACTTATTAAGAAGAAAACCAAGTTAGAAAAATACTTAATTCATTGACTCCAGAATGGGATCAAAAAACAATGTCGATTGAAGAAGCCAACAATGTCAGTGAAATGAAGATGGAGGAATCAATAGGGAATTTGATGTCATTTGAAGTTCAACTACAAAAAAGAAAGGAAAATAAGCCCATAGAAAAGAAGTCTATAGCATTCAGAGCAACAACAAATGGTTCTGATTCAAGCAGGGAGGACGATGAAGAAATTGCTTTAATAACAAGGAATTTCATAAAATTTCTGAGATATAAAAGGAGAAATAATTTTCAAACAAATAATACAGGGAGTTTGGGAAGAAATGATGATATATATTATAACTGAAACAAGCCGGGACATATAAAGAGAATGTGTCCATATCCAGATAAATCAAATCAACAAACAAGCAATAGTAATTCGTCAAAGAAGAGAAAGAGGGAATGTGCAACAACTTTAGACGATTCAGATTCATCATCTAGTGATGAAGAGCCATAAACCGGAAATTTAAATATGTGTTTCACAGTGATTCAGAATTCAGAAAATGTCAAAGAAATGGATCTAAAAACCAGATATACCTTAATTAATTTTTAATTTTTTGGTTGATTTGGATGAATGGATGTTTTGTTTGTTTGCCATCTTCGAATTTGAAATTTAAACTTTAAAATTTGAGCTTAAACTTTCAAATTCAAAATTTGAAATTCAAAGTAATAATAAAATAATAAATAGTAAATATAATAATATAATTTTTAGATGTTTTGGTAGGATCAATATTATTTTGGGAAATAATAAACCTAAAATATAAATCATTAATATAATAAAACAAAGTCAAACCAACATGTCTTTTGAAAACCAATATGTATGTCGACATATAGAAATCGACATGTCGACATATAGGCCAGTAAATGAAATTCAAATTTTGAATTTCAAAAGTTTGAACTTTCAAACTTCCCTCCAACTTTTCACCAACTCCCAAGGTCTGAAAAGGTGCCTTTAATTTCATAAAAGATGTTCTCATTCAATCTCTATTTATTTATCTATTCAATCTTATTCTCTTTACCTCTCATTCAAAATTCAAATAACGTTCTTCATATCTATACTCTTCAAAACAACTCTTTGATGGCTTCCTCTAGCGCACCAAAATCCATGAGATTGACCAAAACCCTCAAAGGTCATCACTACAATGATAGAGAAGCTATTCAAGCCTATGTTGACTATATGAAAAATGGAAAAGTCAACACGGGAGCCTTCAATGTGTTTGAAGATTTTCCTTTTTATGATCTTCTTCCTCTTTTCAATTAAAATGAAGCTTTAAGCTTGTTTGACGCTCGAGACAACAATGAAGTGTGTTACCCGAATCTCGTCAAAATGTTTTACGCAAATTTGAATCGTTTCTTTTAAGAAAGAGATGAGAATCAAGTATGGAGTAGCGTAAAAGGCACTCAAATCATTCTGGATTGTGAAATTATGGGTAATATTTTAAATTGTAAATGTATAGGCTCGGATTTTTCGGAATTCAAAATTGATGAAACGGATTTGGAAACCATTCATCACATATTTGAAAGTGATGATCATTTGGAATTTAAAAATCATTTTTTCCGCCCAAAAGCAAGAATCGTCAACATCCTCCTTTAACATACTCTTACACCTCGTTTCGGAAATTTCAACAACCCTACCCTTAAAGTCCAAAAAACCCTCTTTGCTATTTTTGGTGTTTATGATATAAATTGGGCTGATGTAATTTTAAAAGAATTTAAGCCTAAAGAGATGTCCCCTAAAGAAGACACCCTTTATCATGGAGTACATCTTACACGGATTTTTAAGTATTTTGGAGTGAATCTCAAAGGAGAAGAATTTGTGTCAAGTAAGGTGTTTAACTTGGCAAATATACATCGTATGCTAATTCCACTCATCTTTAAGCCTTATGAAACTTTCAAAGATAAACAAGCTCGAATTTAACAACAATAAGAGGAAAATCCAATGAAATTGATGAAGAAACCTCTTTGGAAAATATAGAGTGTCCATATAATAGTAGAACCATATCCAATGAAATGCTTGTCCAAAATCGAACCAAGTTAGCGAAGAACCAAAAGAAGATCAAGAAGACTCTTACCAAAATGTCTAAGTTCATTGGAAAAATAGGAAGAAAACTTGGAATATCATCTCCCTCCTCATCATCCATTGAAAGTATCTAGTTTATGTTATCTTTTGTTTTTGCTTCTATTTGCTTTTGAATCTCATATTTAGTATCTTGTATTAGTTGAATGTATTTGCTTTAAAGTAGTAAAGGTTAGTGTTTATTTCTATCAAAACAATATTTAATTTACTATAAAAACACATTATAATTAAATAAATTAAAATAATATAATAGGAATTAACTAAAAATTGGAAATACCCAAAAAATAACAAGGGTATGTCGACTTACATTTTTTAGTATGTCGACATATAACTGCTAGTTTTTTTTACATATATTCAAAAATTAAAATTGAAATAACCAACTAGTGTCTCTTCATTTTAAACGAATAAATACCTCTTTCTTCCAGAAAAACTTATTCTAGAATTTCTACTTCTTCTCTAATCATTCCCTCTCTATAATATCAAAATATGGCAAATCTTATTCACGATTTGAGTGAGAATCTTGACGAAACACTGAATTCATTCAAGAATATCCTATCTATAATACTACGTAATCAACGACATCTCAAATTGAATTAGGTTAAGATGGTTGAGTATCAACAGAAACACTTGATGTAATTCGTTGGTCAATTTTTTCTAGTTTCAGAAACGAAAACAACAATTTTTCTAAATCATCACCCACAAAAGAAGATGAAGATTGGGAAGTCATCAAGAAGGATCCAATCTTTGGAGGAGGCAGATGGGTGGTAGTTCCAAGAGGTATTTGAATTGTTTGGTATGATTTGTTTGATTGGTTTTTTTATTGAATTTGCTCGTAAATATTGCTTAGTTTAGATTGGAATTGAAACTTGTATACGTATAGATTCAAATATTTGTAAATATTGACTATATTACTTGGATTGTCAGATTTGTTTAGAATTAGGATATTAAGTAGGCATGAATTTAGAGGGAGTCATGTATATTAAGTACTTTAGTATAGAATTAAGTATTATAACCATAGAATTGATAGATAGATATAGGATATTAATAGTTACTTATGGTATAGATTTTGGGGGAGTATATTTAGAGAATCTTTTGTTGATGACAAAGGGGAGAAATTATAAAATGACGATTAGTTATGCTTAGTTTAAGGGGGAGTTTATGCTTGGTTTAAGGGGGTATGTGGGATTCATGATGAAACGGGGAGTATTCAAAGGACCAGATCAAAAAGTATCAACATGTATGAATATTTTATAGATTAAGGTTGTCATCATCAAAAAGGGGGAGATTGTTGGAGAATGGATTTTTGATGACAACAACCATATTTCAATTATTATTAATAGATAATAAAATATATACTAACATCTCTATCTAGAATATATACATATATGTACATATATATACATATATATATGTAGGGTTTGTATACAAGACTTAAATACTAAAGACTATATAGTTTTCAGAGTGCCAAGGGATTCAAGATTCAAAATAGATTCAAAACTCATGAGTTATTAAGGTTTCAAGAGTTAAGAAAAATATAGTAATTGAGTCTAGTTTTATGTAAGACTCTGAAATAGCACCCCAAGTTCAAATAATGATTTTCAAATTTCAAATTATGTTTTAAAAATTCAAAACCTGATTTCAAATTATTTTCTAAATGATTTCAAACTATTACCTTACTTATGATTTCAAACGTATATGTTTATAAAGTTTTATATATATATAAGTTTATAATATATATATATATATGTGTGTGTGTGTGTGTATATGTATATAGTATCATAGTTTTATAACTTTATAGTTTTTAAATCTTACGACTTTATAAATATGTTTACATAATATATTATTATGTTTTCATAGCATTTTACACATTAGAATATTTATTTAAATTACTAAATTTTGATTTAAGAATTTCCAGAATAATACATGTGTTTAAACACTTGAAATATAGTTTTAAAAATTCAAAATATTATACATATGTCAATATACATAATGTAACATTCCGGAATTTCTGAACCAATTTAAAAATTTTATTGCAGTTATTTTAATGGATTTTGAATATTTAAAATGATTTATTTTAAATAATAACGACTAAAAATAGCCATTCTACAAATGACCTCCGTTTTCGATGAAACCACTTTTGTTGGATCCAAAATGTCAAATTTTTGCTAAGTTTCAAATTTCATAATTTTCTAAATTAATATGTAACCATGGTAAATTAAAATGTACATTGAAATCAATTTTGAACGTCATATTAATTTATATTCTAATTTTGAAGAAAACTGATCGAAACAGTCGAATTGGCTTATGAAACATATCTCATTGTGTCCAGAATGGGGGTATTTGGCTAGGGGCGACGATCGTAGGGTTCCATTTGGAGTTCGAATGGAAAAGTAAACAATTAGAGAATAAAAAATATTATTTAATTTATTATATATATACTCCCTCCCCTTGGAAAAATTGTTTGACCTAATTCCTTCAGCAAAAATCCTGTCGCCCCCTTTTTGCAGCCAACGCCATCGCTCTAGGGCCCCACTCCTGCACCGCCACACCGGAGGACCGCCGCCGTGCCTCCCTTTAACAGCCGACGCCACCCATCCTCTCCTCTTTCCTCTCTCTCCCTCTCTCTTCTGAAAACCCGCGAACCCTAGCCACCAGACTCCACTGCACAGCCGACGCCACCCCCGCCATCATCGGCCACCACCCGCGCGACCTCCCCCGACCCTCCACCGCCGACCACGTGGCCCCCTCCTCTGAAAAATCCGACCTTTACAAATTTCCTATTTTACATTAAACCCCCTGACCCTCCCGCCTCAATAACTCCCCAACCGTGCACTTCTGGCCAAAACTCCACAGTGCCAAAATCGAAGAGCATGATTTTCTCTTCGATTTGAGTATATGGAAGCCGTATTTTGGATTGCGGAGTTGTTCAGAAAACGCATCCAAAGTCAGCATTTCAATTTATGTCTTTTCGCAAATTCTGGCGAATTGGAACATTTTCGGGAAAAGGTCCATTAGGCAAAAGTTGTCCAGAATGGCGCGCTTAAGCTACGTAATAAGATCGTGTGAAGATGGGAGCTCGTTTACAAATTCTAGAATCAGAATAGGGAATCAGAGCGATAGTAAAGAATGGCGGAGTTGATCCCAAAGTGAGAACACCTTCTCACGCAAATTATTTTACAGTTAAATATATTCTAGGTTGTAGACGGGGCTTAGTAGCTCCTGACACTACTTTTTGTACAAACCATGAACGTTTATTTGGATTGAATTGTGGGAAATTGACTTTATTATGGTTATTGATTGTATTGTGGTGTATTGAATGTGAATGATGATTGTGTATGGCGCGAGCCTGTAATAGGAGAGGGATAATGCTAGACATTATTCCAATTCAAATATCGTGCCGTTATAATGCCAAAATTTTCTGAAATAAACTATATAAAATATTCATGTGTTGAATAAAATGTTTGAACAATAAAAATATCATTTTTATTGAATGAACGAACTATATAAAATAGTCAAGTGTTGAAATAGATATTTAATCATTAAAAATATAATTTTTAACGTGTATATGAACGACATAAAATTCTCCTGAAATGAAAATAAATAATCATTTACAAATCGAACGATTTGTTTATATACACCCATTTAACTGACATTGATTAGGACGACAAATTCCATACATCTCCCAACTACACAAATAATATTCAGTATTTTTTGGTTGAAACCTCGCACGGGGATTGGGATGATATTGACGTACACTAATCGCAATTTTTTAGTTGTACGTCAATCAATTGATTGACAGACAGTTGTAAACATTAATTATTTATATTTAAGGCTTATGCAGTTGTGTAATGCACTCTGGATGATGGATGACTATGTATCATTGTTGTTGTATACATGTGGTACATGAAATCCAAATAAATAGCATTATATGGTAATTGACTGTGTCTGATTGAAATTCAGGAATAATAAGTATTTAAAATAATGAATATTTTAAAATAATATTTAGCAAATGATTAAAATGTGAATTTGATGTCCGATTTTGAATGGATATGAAATTATTGAAATGTATGAAGTCGTGTTGATTAGTTATGCGCCATTTTAACGCAAACGGTTTTTATATCGATTTTATTCATTTTTATAATGAATATCGAAAAAGGCAAATGATTCCAAAAACAGATATTTTGAAAATATTATCATTTAAATATTGTAATGATAAGGAGTATTCAATTTTTATTTAAAATTGAAATGAAAGTGGGAATCATTTTTAAAACGAATATATAAAATACGTATTGAACAATATATATATATATATACACATACATATATATATAAATGGTTTGAATAGAACGTTTCACGCCGCGTCCGTTTGCGAATTTCGACCATTGAATTCGAATTGACATTACGGGAGATCCGACCGTCGGATTCTCCTAAAATCAGAACTATTGGGTTTGTATCGAAAAGAGATTTCCAATGAATATAAGAGATTTGAAATCTAATGGTTGGATTTGAAATTATGTCCAAATCAAATTTGAAAAAGGTCGCTATAGATGCAGTTCGGTGGCTGTTATTGGAAGCCGACTGTATGGGCCT
This sequence comes from Allium sativum, assembly GCA_030737875.1. NCBI lineage: Eukaryota > Viridiplantae > Streptophyta > Magnoliopsida > Asparagales > Amaryllidaceae > Allium > Allium sativum. Next base: position 990,980,979 of record CM060910.1, on the reverse strand, counting down.
TGATAAAATTATTAATAATTTGTGTAAAATCATAATAAATGAGTTGGAAATATTTTGGATGAAAAATTCCATGTTTGTAAAGATAAAAATATATTTTTATCAAAATGAACTAGTTATTAAGTACAAAGATAATCCAACGATTTTAAATAAATAAATTGGATATGAGAATGGTTTTAGCCTAACCAGAATTTTCTAATGTATAAATTGGAATGCATTTGAATAGAAATCATCTTCGGGATATTTCGATATCAGATTCCGTGACTATAGGGATACTGTGGAGGAATTTGGAAGATAGATATATCATTACTCCCCATACAATATGTGTTGGTTTCAGGATTTGATATTGAATGTAAGCCGACATAATTTCTGTTTAGAACCTTATATTTAATATCAAAGTGGATTTTGGGTTGTCATGAATGGTGTCTTCAGTAACACTGTTCTTAAACCCCATATGAAAAGAATAAGTCTTTTAATTAAGATTATTACAGTTTCCAGTTATATTTAGTAATTGGAATAAAATGGAATATGAATTGGGTTTATTGTGAACTGTGTTTTTAACGACATTCGTTCTTTAACCCGATTGACAGTGAAATGAGATTTGGAATATATAAATATTTTAGTAAGATTTAATGGAAATTTTCCCAAGTAAAGTTTTTCAATTTAATAAAATAAAATGGAATTGAATGGAATCGATTTAGTGATAATCGAAGCGAGCTTCTATGGACGAAGACTGCTACTATATATGGAAATTAAAAGGCTTTGCCGTTATTCCATCTATATTATTAGTCGGATACGGAAGTTGATATCAATTATATATTGATCTGTTCCCCGTAAAGATTCCATGGTTAATGGAATGTGATTATGTGTTTATCGTGAACTGTGTTTTAAATGACATTGGTTCTTTAACCCAGTTAAAGACAAGATTAATTTTCCTAAAATAGTTGAATAATAATTAAGTAAGGATTTTTGAGATTAAATCTGAATTAGAGTTTTAATGAATCTTTAATTAGATTGGAATAAGGATATGGTAATTGAATTTATCGAATTCATGAAATGATTGAGAATGGAGTACCACCAGTTCTACTCTTGGCAAAAGTTAAATCTTTAATTAGATTTGAACGTGAAATGGTAATTAATTTTTACCAATAACACAGTGGTGTTAAATGTGTAGTAATACCAGTTTTGCTCTATGGGTTAAATAGGTTGGCATTGGGAAATATAATAAAGGATTGCTTCAGTAAGATTTGTTAATCCCGACTAGTTTGGAAAACCTTAATTTGGTTTAAAATGTGAAAAGAATATTTGAATAAAATAATATTATGAATTGGAATGAAGCGTATGTTGTGTTTGTGTAGCACTTGTTTATGAGATATTCGAGTAATTCAGAAAGTCTGGGTTTATAACCATTCTGAATAACTGATTCGACGATAAGTCGACGATGAAGACGATGGTTGAAGACCGGATATCTTCACATATGATGATTACTGATGTCTTGATTGGGCTATACACCCAAGACGAGGTAATAAGTGGTGATCGTCCAGACGTAATTGGAGATCGATTGGATATGCGAGGACCTCTCTCTCCTTTTTTGGACATATGGGATGAGGAATAAGGTGCCTCCTATTTCATTCAGATCTAGAATGGACTTACAAATGGGTGGTATGTCTAACATCGTATTCCTTTATACTGTATTCGTTGATATCTGCTAAATATATATCTGTTTGGTGGCGGAGAATTTATTCTCTTTCTTAACACATTTCTCTGAGACGTACGAGCTTAGAGGTTATATATTGGTGGAAATCAGTGGTACAGTATGGATTGACAATGTGGTATGCCGAGTTGCATGGATCAAGGCTTCTGTTGAAAAGCAGAGTCTTGTGGATGATGATCAAAGCATAGCTTTCATATAGCATAGATTTGTGTGTCGAGAAGTGACTTCGATGAGTTTCACAACCCGTGAATGATTGAGGTCGGATAATAAACGGTAAGAATAAATCTGGTGTTTGGGAGCACCGATTGAAAGGTGACTCCACTGTGAAGGATTGAAGGATCTGGGAGCCCCTCCAATGGGTGATTCTCCACTGGTAGTGAAGCATGAAGGATCTATAGGATCTGGGAGGCCCTCCAATTAGTGATTCTCCACTAGCTGTGAAGGATACAAATTCGCCCCTAAAAGGTCAATGAATATTGAGTGCATGTCGACATGGAATCCCTATTTCAAGTCTATGATTTAATGTAAAAATCAAATGCGTGTCGATATGATTTCTGTCAAGTCTTGGATTCAATGTTGTAATGGCAAGAAAACCTCAGTCATTGATGAAATCCATTTCCAATACAAACCTTTGTGGTTTTTAATTGTAACCTATATATGTAGTTGTAGTACAATATGTTGCTATGATTGATATATTTATTTATGAAGAATGATTTTTACACTAAACACTAGTGATAATGAAAGAAGAATGTAAGTATCAATCATTTTTTGCCATTATAAGGGAAAACTCTATCCTCCTGTTTGTGTTGCATTGTGTGATGGGATGGAGTCTTATAATGGCTTCATTTTTCATTATTTAGCATTGCGCTGTTTGTTTTACGGTATTGTTGGGAGTAAACCCGATATGTGTCATACGACGTGGTCCCTTGATTTACCCTACATTAAAATAAAGTTAATAATTGTTTTGATTTCTCACACCAATTCCATGACTGACTCGGAGTTTATTTTTTTAACCTAAACTCTACGTACCCCTATTTTTCACGTAGGCAGTCAATAGTTTTGGTTTTGAAGATTTCTATTTAACAGGATCCTGGATTACAGCTGGAGCTACGTTCGGAAAGCTTTGTATCCGTATATTTCTTTCAGTTGTGTTAGTCGTTATATTTTCCGCTGTTTTGTAATTTAAAATCTCAGATATTATTTTTCTGTTGTGTAATATTTATTCATACTCTGGTATATTCTTGTACTCTGATGTAAATTGTTTTAATAGCAATGGAATGTTATGTTTGTGTTCTGATTTGTCCTATTCTCAACTCAATCCGGGCTTTCCCTTTCGGGCGAGTTTGGGTCGTTTCATTTTGGTATCAGAGCTTTGGTTTACGGAGCTCGAGAACAAGACACATTAGAACCGAATGAAAGAATTCATCAGAGATAAGATCAGTAGCATCCTATAAGAATGGCTCGTTAGTGATAGGGTTAGTAATACCCTAGAATGAGTTTGAAGAGTGTTATTTCTAAAATAAAATAGAAAACGATTTTTTTAAAATTATAGCTTATTATGCGTATTTAAGTAATTTATTTTATACTGAATTTGGACTATCTGGTATAAGAAGATTTTGTATATACACCTTGCAAACGTGTATACGAAGTCTCAAATATATTGGGTAGATACAGAATCACATTCTAGTCGCCCGGAGATGATTGCTAGCATCATCAGGGTTTATGTTCGAGTTAAAGTGGATATCTATGTATTTCCAATTGGCTAGTGTGAGAACCAAAATTTAGATAGGGTTTATGTTTGTGATTTTGCATTGAAATTTGATTTTTGAGTATATATAGAAAATATGTGTTTGAAAAGCTAGCCAACTAATTGATTGTTGATTGTGTTGTATGATTATTAGTTAGCTAATAAAATTGTTGGAATGATCAAACCAATATGAGAATAAAAGGAAAATTAAGCCAAATCGAATCAAATATTGAAAATTTATTGGAATTGGATATATGTACATCTATATATAATGAACAGGTCATAGCATGGAAGCTAAGAAGAGGAATAAAATTGGATGCCCAACAAATAGGTACATGTTTACTCTATTCATTCGGTTTGATGATTTTATGAGCCGATTGGCAAGCCGTTTGCCTTTTTCTTTTGGATTGATGAGGGCCCTGTGAGGCAAGTTGCAGTTTTACCGATCAGCACGTACAAAGGAGGTTATGGCGAATTTTTTCGAAAATTTAGGGTGTTAGCCAAATTTTTTGAGAAATATGAAAAATCTAAGAAACTGAAAAGTTGAAGAATGAAAGCTGAGTTAGTTAGTTAAACAACTTTCAGCTCTGTTCCTTTTCGACAATGAAAAGATTTTAAGTGGGGGAGATTGTAACAACCCGGAATTTCTGAACCAATTTAAAATTTTTATTTTACTTATTTTAATGGATTTTGAATATTTAAAATGAATTATTTTAAATAATAATGACTAAAAATAGCCATTTTGCATATGACCTCCATTTTCGATGAAACCACTTTTGTTGGATCAGGAATGTCAAATTATTGCTAAGTTTCAAATTTCATAATTTTTGAATTAATATGTAAGCATGGTAAATTAAAATGTACGCTGAAATCAATTTTAAATGTCATATTAATTTATATTTTAATTTTGAAGAAAACTGATCGAAACAGTCGAATTGGCTTACGAAACATATCTCATTGTGTCCGGAATGGGGGTATTTGGCTAGGGACGACGGTTTTATTGGGTTCCATTTGGAGTTTGGATGGAAAAGTAAACAATCAGATAATTAAAAATTTATTTAATTTATTATATATACCCCCCCCCCCTCCCCGGCAGAAAAATCGGTTGACCTAATTCCTTCATCAAAAATCGTATCGCCCCCTTTTTGCAGCCAACACCGTCACCCTGGGTCCCCAGCGCCACCGCACTTCCATCTGACAGCCGCCGCCACCCCCTCCTCTCCTCCTTCCTCTCTCTTCTGAAAACCTGCGAACCTTAGTCACCAGACCCCCCTGCACAACCGCCGCCATTCCCGCCATCACCGACCACCACCGGCACGACCTCCCCCGACCCTCCACCGCTGACCACGTGAGCACCCTCCTCTGAAAAATCCGACCTTTACAAATTTCTTGTTTTACGTAAAACCCCTTGACCTTCCCGCCTCAGTAACTCCCCAACCATGCGCTTCTGGCCAAACTCCACAGTTCCAAAATCGAAGAGCACGATTTTCTCTTCGATTTGAGTATATGGAAGCCGTATTATGGATTATGGATTTGTTTAGAAAAACGTCCAAAGTCAGCAGTCCTATTTATGTCTTTCCGCAAATTTTGGCGAATCGGAGCATTTTCGAGAAAAAGTCCATGAGGCAAAGTTGTCCAGAATGGCGCGCTTAAGCTAAGAAATAAGATTGTGTGAAGATTGGAGCTCGTTTACAAATTCTGGAATCAGAATAGTGAATCAGAGCGACAGTAAAGAAGGGCGGAGTGGATCCCAATGTGAGAACACCTTCTCACTAAAATTAATTTACAGTTAAATATATCCTAGGTTGTAGACGGGGCTTAGTAGCTCCCGACACTACTTTTTGTACAAACCGTGGATGTTTGTTTGGATTGAATTGTGGTGAAATTGACTGTATTATAGTTATTGATTATATTGTGGTGTATTGAATGTGACTGATGATTGTGTATGGCATGAGCCAGTATCAGGAGAGGAATAATGCTAGACATTATTCCAGTTCTAATATTGCGCCGTTATAATGCCGAAATTTTCTGAAATAAACTATATAAAATATTCATGTGTTGAATAAAATGTTTGAACAAAACAATATCATTTTTATTGAATGTATGAACTATATAAAATAGTCAAGTGTTGGAATAAATATTTAATCATTAAAAATATAATTTTTAACGTGTATATGAACGACATAAAATTCTCCTGAAATGAAAATAAATATTCATTTATAAATCGGACAATTTGTTTATGTACACCCATTTAACTGACATTGACTGGGATGATAAATTTTACACATTGCCCAACTGCACAAATAATATTCAGTTTTTGTTGGTTGAAACCCCACACAGGTACTGGGATGATATTTGATGTTCACTAATCCCAATTGTTTAGTTGTATGTCCATCGATTGGTTGACAGACTGTTGTAAGCGTTAATTATTTATATTTAAGGCTTATGCAGTTGTTTAATGCATTCTGGATGATGGGTGATTGTGTATCATTGTTGTTGTATACATGTGGTATATGAAATCGATATCAATAACATTATATGGTAATTGACTATGCCTGATTCCAATTCAGGAATAACGAGTATTTTTAAAATAACGAATATTTTAAAATAATATTCAGTAAAAGATTAAAATGTGAATTTGATGTCCGATTTTAGATGGACATAAAATTATTGAAATGTGTGAAGTCGTGTTGATTAGTTATGCGCCATTTTAACACGAACGATTTTTATATCGATTTTATTCATTTTTATAATTAATATCGAAAAAGCGAAATGATTTCAAAATCAGATATTTTGAAAATATTATCATTTAAATATTGTAATGATAAGGTGTATTCAATTTTGATTTAAAATTGAAATGAAAGTGGGAATCGTTTTTAAAATAAATTTATAAAATACATTTTGAGCGAAATATATTATATATATATGGTTTGAATAGAACGTTTCGCGCCGCGACCGTTCGCGAATTTCGGCCATTGACTTCGAATTGACATTACGGGAGATCCAACCGTCGGATTCTCCTAAGATCAAAATCATTGGTTTGGTATCGAAAAGAGCTTTTCAATGAATATAAGAGATTTGAAATCTAATAGTTGGATTTGGAAATATGTCCAAATAAAATTTAAAAAAGGTCGCTATGGATGCAGTTCGTTGGCCGTTATTGGAAATCGACTATACGGGGCTTGATAAAATTATTAAAAATACGAAGAATTTGTATAAAATCATAATAAATGATTTGGAAAGGATTTGATGAAAAATTCCACGTTTGTAAAGATAAAAATATATTTTTATCAAAATGAACTAGTTATTAACTAGAAAGATAATCCAACATTTTTAAATAAATAAATTGGATTTGAGAATGGTTTTAATCTAACCAAAATTTTCCGATGTATAAATTGGAATGGATTTGAATAGAAATCATCTTCGAGATATTTCGATATTGGATTCCATGAGTATACAAATACTATGAAGGAATTTGGAAGATAGATGATATTGTTATTCCCCATATGATATGTGTTGGTTTCAGGATTTGATATTGAATGTAAGCCGATATAATTTCTGTTTAGAGCCTTATATTTAATATCAAAGTGGATTTTAGGTTTGTCATGAATGGTATCTTCAGTAACACTGTTATTAATCCCAGTGTGAAAAGAATAAATCTTTTAATTAAGATTATTATAGTTTCCAGTTATATTTAGTAATTGGAATAAAATGGAATGTGAATTGGGTTTATTATAAATTGTATTTTTAATGACTTTCGTTCTTTAACCCGGTTAACAGTGAAATGTGATTTCGAATATATAATTCTTTTAGTAAGATTTAATGGAAAATTTCCAAAGTAAAGTTTTCCAATTTAATAAAATAAATTGGAATTGAATGGAATTCGATTTAGTGATAATTGAAGTGAGCTTCTATGGAGGAAGGCTGTTACTATATATGGAATTTAAAAGACTTTGTCGTTATTCCATTTATGCTATTAGTCAGATACGGGAATTGATATCGATTATATATTGATCTAATTCCCGTCAAGATTCCATGGTTAATGAAATGTGATTATGGGTTTATCATGAATTGTGTTTTAAATGTCATTGGTTCTTTAACCCAGTTAAAGACAGGATTAATTTTCCTAAAAGTTGAATAATCATTAAGTAATAATTTTTGAGATTAAAACTAAATTAGAGATTTAATGAATCTTTAATTAGATTGGAATGAGGATAAGGTAATTATATTTATCGAATTCGTGAAATGATCGAGAATGGAGTACCACTAGTTTTACTCCAGGCTATAGTTAAATCTTTAATTAGATTTGAACGTGAAATGGTAATTAAATTTTACTGATAACACAGCGGTGTTAAATATGGAGTACTACCAGTTTTGCTCCATGGGATGAATAGGTTGGGATTGGGAAATATAATATAAGATTACTTCGATAAGATTCGCTAATCCTGACTAGTTTGGAAAACCTTAATTTGATTTAAATTGTGAAAAGAATATTTGAATAAAATAATATTCTAAATTGGAATGAGGTTTATGTTGTGTTTATGTAGCACTTCTTTATGAGATACGTGAGTTATTTAGAAAGTTTGGATTTATACCCATTCTGAATAACTGATTCGATGATAAGTCGACGATGAAGATGGTGGTTGAAGCCCAGAGATCTTCATATTGTTTGGATGATTGTTGACGTCTTGCTTGGGCTGTAGACCCAAGACGAGGTAATAAGTGGTGATCGTCTAGACCTAGAACGGACTTGCAAATGGGTGTTATGTCTAATATCGTGTTCCTTTATACTGTATTCACGATCTCTGCTAAATATATATCTGTTTGGTAGCGGAGAACTTATTCTCTTGCTTAACACCCTTCTCTGAGACGTACGAGCTTAGAGGTTATATATTGGTGGAAATTAACGGTACAGTATGGATTGACAATGTGGTATGCTGAATTGCATGGATCAAGACTTTTGATAAAAAGCAGAGTCTTGTGGATGATGATCAAAGTATAGCTTTTATATAACATAGCTTTATGTGCCAAGACGTGACTCCGATGAGTTTCACAACCCGTGAATGGTTAAGGTCGGATAATAAACCGCAAGAATGAATTTGGTATCTAGGAGCACCGACTGAAAGGTGATTCCACTGTGAAGCATTGAAGGATCTATAGGATCTAGCAGTCCCTCCAAAGGGTGATTCTCCACTGGCTGTGAAGCATTGAAGGATCTATTGGATCTGGGAGCCCCTCCAATGGATGATTCTCCACTGGATGTGAAGGATACATATTCGCCCCTAAAAGGGCAATGAACATTGAGTGCATGTTGATATGGAATCACTATTTCGAGTCTTGGATTTAATGTAAAAATTAAATGCATGTCGATATGATTTCTGTCGAGTCTTGGATTCAATGTAGTAATGGCAAGAAAGCCCCTTTCATTTATGGAACCAATTTCCAATACGAACCTTTGCGGTTTTTGATTGTAACCAATGTATGTAGTCGTAGTACACTACGTCTGCTATGATTGATATATTTATTTATGAAGAATGATTTTTAAACTAAACACTAGTGATAATAAAAGAAGATTGGACGTATCAATCATTTTTTCCATTATAAGTGAAAACTTTATCCTCCTGTTTGCGTTGCATTGTGTGATGAGATGGAGTCTTATAATGGCTTCATTTTTCTTTATTTAGCATTGCACTATTTGTTTTACGGTATTCTTGGAAGTAAACCCATTCTGTGTTATACGGCGTGGTTCCTTGATTTAACCAATATTAAAATAAAGTTAATAACTGTTTTGAGTTCTCATACCATTCCCATGACTGACTCGGAGTTTATTGTTTTAACTTAAACTCTGGGTACACCTATTTTCCACACGGGCAGTCATTAGTTTTGGTTTTGCATATTTCTATTTTACAGGATTGTAACAATCCAGAATTTTAACCAATTTAAAATTGGAATTTTTATTAGTTAATTTGATTTTAAATTTGACTTTGAAATAAATATATATGGTTTAGAATATTAAATAGTTTTGATAAGTTATATGATAGATTTTACTTGAATTATAAATAAGAATGGTTATCAGTAAGTTTGATTTAATGATACTATTTGTCGTTCGATCGGATTTGTCAAACCATAACATGAATTAGTAGCATTAGAACTAAGTGTTGTCCTTAGTTTTCATAGCATTTTAGAGGAAATGCTACCAAAAGATCACTTTCCCTCCTTAAGACAAGTGTAAGGACACTTGTATTTTTGCATGCCTCCTTTCATGCATGTTTTACACTTGTCCCTTATGTGTCACTACCTCCTTAACCCTCCTTTCCTATATAAGGAGGCCTTTTCTCTATTTTTTTAACTATTCCACTCCATTTTCTCCTTTTCATCTTCTTCTTAAAGCTTATGGCCATGGTTTCCATGGCATAAGTATTCTTCTTTTCCACCATCACCTTGCCGAAGTTCGTCGTCATCCTCCTCCTCCTCCTCTTATGATAGAGAGAGAGAGAGGGAGATTAGTGTGTGTGTGTGTATATATATATATATATATATTGGTGAAGAAGACGTTGCGCCAAAATATTGTCCAACGGTTCGCTCAGCTAGGATCGCCTTCCAGGAAATTTGGAAAGCTGTTTGGTGAGAACTCTTTAACCACGGTTTATATATTTAATTAGTAGTTAGACTAATTTAAATATAGTAATGAATTATTAGTGGTTAATGATGATTGATGTTTGTTGTGATCGATGATGAATGCGTAGTTTAGAACACGCACTATTAAGCGTTAGTGTTATAGCGCTTGTGCACAATTATGATTTATTTAATTATGTTGACGATGGTTGCTATGGATGTTTATACTAGTTGTTGATGTTGTTGCGCACACACTATGACACAACAATTATGGTATCACATTAGTGATCGACAAATCTTCTTCGTAATTAGAAGCAATATTATTATTGAAATTGAAGGTTAATAATTAGAAAAGACACATACGTATAAATTCATATACATTGATAAAGTTTCTTGAAATGAATAAATAAATACCGGAACATTCTAGGATGACAGAGAGAATAGTGTCTAGGATTGGGTTTGTAAAATATAGTTTCCTGCTCTCCTTGGCTATCCCTAACTGATCTGACGAATGAGATGGTTAATTTGAAATTATTTGAATTTAGAAATGAATTGGAATTTGATTTATTAAGTAAAAAATAAAAGTTGAATTTTGATCCAAAATAAATTTGGAAATTGCAAATTACTTTAAATGGTTTTAAATGATTCATATAAGTATACAATGGCTTTCTAAGGTATTTTGAAGTATTGAAGAACAATTCCTATTTCAGTCAAAATAGAGCTTGTCGCACAATGGCAAACTCGCGTGTTTTAGTTAAAAACTGCAAATGCTATAACTTTTGCAATTCAAATCAGATTTCCATGAAATGAAAAACGTTTGATTTTCATTAACTAGAACTTTCAAATGAGTGGAAGTAGGTTTTAAATTCGAGTTTTAATTTTCAAGTTATGTTTGAAACCGTTTTGGAAAAGGTCGTCATAAAAACAATTGTTGACCATAGCTATAAATAGCTATTTTTAAATGTTTAAAAATATGGAAAAAAATTGTAAAATCATTACAAATTATGAAAAGGTGTTTTGAATTGTAAAGTTTAAGTTTTGGCTAAAATAAACGATATTTTGGTCAAAATAATTAAGATAACCGTTTTGAAACGCTTCCTTCGAAAACAATCTATTTTGAAGTTTTAACCCGTAAACTACTTTCCAAACTATAAGTAATGATTTTTGGAATGTTTTCAAAGGTTTAAAAGTATTAGAAATATTTTATATGGAATTTAAATTGATATTAATACGGGTTTTCAGTTTTAAATAATTGGATTTGGTTGGAGATAAATCTTCGGATGTGTGATATTAATTCGGTAGATGATGACTCTTACTATTTGAGGAATCTAAAAGGTAGTTCACTGTTATTCTGCTTATAGTGTGAGTTGGATATAGAGATTAATATTAACGATAAGTTGATGGTATTTCTATCCAGATCTAATGTCAAAAAGTTGGATAAATCTTTTAATTAAAATACGGGTTTCCCAATCGGATTGAGATAAGTTGGATAGAAATAATCTTTGGATATTTGATATGAAATTCAGTGGTGTTAACGTACACTATTTGTGGAATTTGGAAGATATTATTATATCGTTATTCCATTTATAGTATTCGTTGATTATGAGAATTGATATCGAATATAAGTAGATACAATTTCTGTGTAACTTATGTTCAATATCGATTGATTTGGGTTTTGTCGTGAATCATATCTTCAATAATATCATTCATGAACCCCAATGAGATTGAGTTGTGGAAATTCATATCGTAAATTGGGGTTTAATCAAATCTTTGATTTGAGAAAATTAAAAACAAAAAAATTGGGAACCAAGTATATTTTTTAATTAAGATTAAAGAATTGAATTTTGGAAAATCGATTTAATTGGAAACTATGTTTGAAATATGGATTAAAGGATTTTCAAAGGAAACTGGGTTTTGATAACGAGTTATCAAACAGTAAAATTAATTAAGGCTTTGAGGCTAGATTATCTTTGATTTAAGGTATGTGTTTTAAAGAACAAGAGTTAAAATATGGATTTTGTTAAAGATAATATGGGAATGGGTTTGAAGAAATTTAATTTAACAAAATCTAAGATGGAAGGAGATTTGGTTGAAAGCCTGTTTGTTCCGTAATTGTGTTTTAAAAATTACGCTTATTATTTGGGAAGATCGGGATCGGATTTATGTCCGAAAACCATTCCAAGTAATAATACGACGTTGTGGAGCAATTGAAGACGTTATTGAAGACCAAGACCCTTCATATCGTAAGGACGACTTGGTGAATGTCTCAAATGGGTAGCTCCCATTTGCAGATGGATTTTATATCAGCTAAGTGGCAAGAAGCCCAAACGTATATAAAGGAATTTCGGATTGTTGTTTCATTCAGACCCATAACAAACATTTATGGATTGTGTGTCTTACATTGTAATTGACTGCTTTGCACTGATCTCTGTTAAATATATATCTGTTTGGTGGCGGAGAATTTATTCTCTTGCTTAACACCCTTCTCTAAGACGTATGAGCTTAGTGGTTATTTATCGATAGAAATCAGTGATGCGTTGTGAATCGACAATGTGGTATACTTAAGTTATGTGGTGAGCTTTGGATGATCAAAGCATGGCTTATTTAAGCATAGCTTGTGTATATCGTGACCACAGAAAGCCTTACACCCCGTTAAATGGCCAAAACAGTAAGAAATGCGGCAAGGTTATGGGGTGTTGTCTCCTTCTAGATAAAAGGTGTACTATGGTATGAAGCCCGGGTATTAAACTATGTAGTAAAAGCATATAATTTTGTGGTTATTGTTGGCGCACGCTCAAAAAGGTCGGTAACGACCTGGAGATGGCATACTCAGGCGTACTCTAAGTTACCCAGTTAAGGGGTAACCCGAACTTGTGTTGGCATGAGGGGCATCAATTGATCCTCGGACATCCCTCTAGAGGTGTTCAAAATTTGGTTCAGAAGGAAGTTCCTTTGTCTGGTCATTGTTGGAAACCTAATCTCCACTACAAGCCCATACGATTTTAGTTGTATATCATACGTCAGTACAGTATATGGTACCTATGCTTGCTAAGATTGATACATTTACTTTCGAAAGGATTTTTCACGCTATATTATAGTATTGGAAGAGGATTTCCACGTATCAAGCATTTTTGACTGGATAAGGAGAAACCTCGCCCATGTGTGCATTTGGATTGTGTGTGTGCCGCGAGACCTTATGTTAGTTTCATTTTTAAGAAAAACTCATTGTGAATTTCTATGCACTGGTATTCACATGGAGTAAACCCATTCCGCATTAGCGGCGTGGTCCATTGAATTACCTAACTTTAAAATAAACCCTAAAAACAAATGTTTTAAGTTCTCACACCAGTCCTTGTTTGTCATGAGGTAGCGCGATAGGGGGTTTTCGCTCTTGGTTTAGTGGCGAGTGGGAGACTCTTACCTCTACATGTCCCAAGATGAGTTGGTTTGGCATGAGGCCGCAACAATCGAGAGGCTGGCCGTAAAACAAGGTGCTGGGGTATTATTGTAATGCCACGGTGGAGTATTAGCCGTTGTCCGATGGTCAAAAAAGACCAGACTGTTACATTGTGGTATCCGAGCTTTTGTTTATGCAAAGTTATGGGGTACGACATATTTGAACAAAAGGAAAGGACTCATCAGAGTTATAATATCTCATTAGAGATAGGGTTAGTAATGCCCTAGTATGAGATTTTGGAATACTATGTTTGAGAGAGCGCCTTCGAAGTAAAATAAATTAATTTTGGGATTATAATATATTTGAATTCATGTTAAGAGAAAACTTGGGTAAAAAATTGTTAACGTAATTCTCCTCTGAAGAAACTAATCAATATGGTTAGAAACCAAAATAAACAATAAGAGTTTGAGTATTTTATTTGATGTTGAGGTTTGACCATCGAGTATAGGAAGATTTTGCATATACGTCTGATCAACGTATATAAGAACTCTTATGTGTACCAGATAGATATAGAATCACACTCTAGTCGCTTGAAGATGATTCTGTTGATGACTGCATCATCATCAGTATGAATTTTTCGAGTTTCGAAAGTGGGATGGCTATATGATTCCGATTAAAATATCAATATATAGTTAAACCCATTTAGATAAGTGTTTGAAATTGTTTGGTAAATTGATATAAACTTAAATAGAAAAGTGAAAATTTGATTGGGTTATAAGAATTATACCAGGTAAACTTGTCAGTAAGGGATAAGCCAGTAAAGAGTTTTGAGAAAGTGTATTTGTGATATATATTATATATATATATATATATATATATATATGTATATATAAGAAGGTTTTGAAAAGATGTATAATTTGAAAACTCAAATCAAAATTTTGAGTAAGAATTAGCAATTACGTTGGAATTGATTTTAAAAGAGGATATTTTGAATACAAAGGAAAAAGATCTTTGAAAATATTTGGAAATTAAAAACTTAAGCACGGACATCTTGTGATTGGAATTTCCATGTTGATTAAAAGACGTATATGTAATTTACTTAAGCAATCCAAATGTAAAAGGTAGTTTGGGCATGATTTAAAGGCTAAGTTGGAATTAATCAATCAAGATATCTGATAATTAGTCCTCCCCAACTGATTAAATTTAAAATGCAAATATCTTGAGAATTCAGTTTCACAATATGACTATAAGATATTTGACGATATTTTGGTTAAGGACTATGGTGGTTAAAGATGTTAATAAAAATTATATCTAAATGGTTTCTCTAAAGTTTAAAGGAAATAAATTTTGTAACCTTAAATTTGGAATAATTAATGAGAATAGCAAAAACTATACAAGGAATTAAAATATGGAATTATCGACAATTTTGGACAGATGATAAGTCCTAAAGTATATTGTGGTTACAAAAAGGAACAGTTTAAGTAAGCATGAGTACCTTGTGAATTAAGTTTAACAATTTGATTAAAGGATATTTGGCAAGCGGAAATAGTAAGAAGAAATTACCTAAACTAAAATGTTTAGATAAGTTGAGTTTTGAGGATCGAGTTTTACGTGTAAAGAATAATTGTAAGTTTGGAAAACTGAAAAGGAATAAGTCCCAAAACCATTGCATTTGTAAGATAAGCTCAAAGAGAATAATTTATACCTTTGAATTTTCTAGAAGGCAGTAAATGGTTAAGTATAAGTAATTCGTCCAATAAACGATGAATCGAATATAAAGGGCAATTGGAAGTTATCGCTGGAGGACATGATAGATATGGTTGTCCATTAGAATATTCTACCCGGTATATTCATTGTAGGAACAACGAGCTATGGTATAAATAATTTTAATCTTGATCTTGAAAATCTATAAGATGTCAAATGAGTATTTGCGATTCCTTTTCCTTTTCAAGGACGAATTTTTTTAAGGGGAGGTGAATGTAACGATCCAGAATATTTAACCAATTTAAAATTGGAATTTTTATTAGTTAATTTGAATTTGACATACATATATATGGTTTAAAATATTTAATAAATTTAATGAGTTTTATGATAGATTTTACTTGAATTATAAATGAGAATGATTATTAATAAGTTTTGATTTAATGATACTATTTGTCGTTCGATCGGATTTGTCAAACCATAACATGAATTAGTGCATTAGAACTAAGTGTTGTGCTTAGTTTTCATAGCATTTTAGAGAAAATGTTACCAAAAGATCACTTTCCCTCCTTAAGACAAGCGTAAGGACACTTGTATTTTTGCATGCCTCCTTTCATGCATGTTTTACACTTGTCCCTTATGTGTCACTACCTCCTTAACCCTCCATTCCTATATAAGGAGGCCTTTTCTCCATTTTTTAACCGTTCCACTCCATTTTCTCCTTTTCATCTTCTTCTTAAAGCATATGGCCATGGTTACCATGACATAAGTCTTCTTCTTTTCCACCATCACCTTGCTGAAGTTCGTCGTCATCCTCTTCCTCCTATTATGATAGAGAGAGAGAGAGAGAGAGATTAGTGTGTGTGCGTGTGTGTGTGTGTGTGTATATATATTGACGAAGAAGACACTGCGTTGAAATACTGTCTGATAGTTCGCTCAGCTAGGATCGCCTACTAGGAAATTTGGAAAGCTGTTTAACTCTTTAACCACGGTTTATATATTTAATTAGTTGTTAGACTAATTTAAATATAGTAATGAATTATTAGTGGTTAATGATAATTGATGTTTGTTGTGATGGATGATGGATGCGTAGTTTAGAACAAACACTATTAAGCATTAGTGTTATAAAACTTGTGCATAGTAATGATTTATTTAATAATGTTGATGATGGTTGCTATGGATGTTTATAATAGTTATTGATGTTGTTGCGCACACACTATGACACAACAATTATGGTATCACATTAGTGATCGACAAATCTTCTTCGTAATTAGAAGCAATATTATTATTGAAATTGAAGGTTAATAATTAGAAAAGACACATATGTATAAATTCATATACATTGATAAAGTTTCTTGAAATGAATAAATAAATATCGGAACATTCTAGGATGACAGAGAGGATAGTGTCAAGGCTTGGGTTTGGAAAAAATAGTTTCCTTCTCTCCCTTGCTATCCCTAACTGATCCGACGAATGAGATGGTTAATTTGAAATTAATTGAATTTAGAAATTAATTGGAATTTGATTTATTAAGTAAAAAATAGAAGTTGAATTTTTGACCCAAAATAAATTTGGAAAGTTAATGTAAATTATTTTAAATGGTTTTAAATGATTTATATAAATATATAATGGTTTTCTAAGGTATTTTGAAGTATTGTAGAATAATTTCTATTTTGGTCAAAATAGAGTTTCTCGCACAATGGCAAACTCGCGTGTTTTAGTTACAAACTGTAAATGCTATAACTATTGCAATTCAAAACGGATTTCCATAAAATGAAAAAGGTTTGATTTCCATTAACAAGAACTTTCAAATGGGTGAAAGCAAATTTTAAAGTCCAGTTATAATTTTCAAGTTATGTTTGAAACTATTTTGGAAAAGGTCGTTGTAAGAACAATTGTTGACCATAACTATAAACAGCTATTTTTAATTGTTTAAAATTATGGAAAAATTTTGTAAAATCATTGCAAATTATGAAAAGGTGTTTTGAATTGTAAAGTTTAAGTTTGGCTAAGATAAATGATATTTTGGTCAAAATAGTTAAGATAACTTTTTTGAAACGCTTTTGTAACACTTTTGAAATGCTATTGTAATGCTTCCTTCGAAAACAATCTATTTTGAAGTTTTAACCCGTAAACTACTTTCCGAACTATAAGTAATTATTTGTGAAATGTTTTCAAAGGTTTAAAAGTATTAGAAATATTTTGGATGGAATTTATATTGTTATTAATACGGGTTTTCAATTTTAAATAATTGGATTTGGTTGGAGATAAATCTTCGGATGTTTGATATTAATTTGGTAGATGATGACTCTTACTATTTGAGGAATTTAAAAGGTAATTCACTGTTATTCAGCTCATAGTGTGAGTTGGATACAAATATTAATGTTAAGGATAAGATGATGGTATTTCTATCTAGATCTAATGTCAAAGAGTTGGATAAATCTTTTAATTAATATACGGGTTTCCCAATCGGATTGAGATAAGTTGAATAGAAATAATCTTTGGATATTTGATATGAAATTCAGTGGTGTAAACGTATACTATTTGTGGAATTTGGAAGATATTATTATTGTTGTATATGACGTAGTTGTATACACAATTATATGATTTTTGTTTGATGATAACAACCAAATAAATATTATTTTAAATGTGTTTGTTATTGTACTGTTATATCACATCACAGACAAAAATATAATATGTATATTTAAATAGAATGCTACTGTACACAAATTCAAATATTCACATAGTATTTTATTTAAATTGAATATTTTATTTCAATATTCAAATTGTACAACTTTTACAACTCCACTATTTGTACACTCCACTGTTACTTTTCATATCAGTACAATTTTCATACATTCGGTATTTTTTTCATTTATACAAATATACTCAATCACTCAGTTGTACATTTTCATTTATACATACATGCACTGACACAGTCTTCAGTCTTCTATCTCCTGCCTGCTTCACAGTCAGTCCAGCCATCTTCATGCTTACCTGTCACATGAAACACACACACAATACACTGCAATAGAATTGAAACAAAATACATGCAAATATAATTTTTATTTTAAAATTTTATTTGCCTTAGAATTTCGGTGTTTTTCTCATCATCTTTCTGACTTGATCAGCCTCAACATAACTATATTGGTTTGCTGATCAGAACCAGCATCAAACTCAGCTGATTCTGACCAGCCCAAACAGAGTACAGTCATATTGCTAATGTATACTACAGTGTCACACACACACTCATATATATATATATATATATATATATATATATATGTATATATATATATATATATGCAAGACAGGTCAAAAATCAATACAAAAGGAAGTGTAGCCCAAACATGGTTCAGCTCATATACATAATCAAGCAAGCATGGTCAAGGATAGATATGCATGTAAAAACAATTTCACATGGCAGATCAATGCAGCAGATCAACATGGCAGATCAACAACCAAGGGGCAGTTCAGATACACACTATGTCATATGTGCATAGCGTAAACAAGAACATGGTGTGTGCAACTATACATTGGAGGATAAATCAATGGTGCAACACATATGCATAAGCATGACAACAGTTGTGCAACACATAAGCATAAGCTCAACAACAGTTGTGCAACACATAAGCATTGATTACAATGGTGAAGATAAGTGCACACAAAGCTACAGCAGTTCAATGCATCAAGTATGACACAAGTTTCTGGTCATCAAGTTTGATTGCACGGGACAGATCAAATATCCAAGTGTAGTTAACATGAATTGGTGGTAATCAATTTCAGCATAAATGATAACATGCTCAAGACATAATTAAAAGTTGAATTACACATTTGGTCGAGAAGGCAATAACATGCAAATGGTTAATTCCTTGTTCACATTATGACATGTTTGGCAAAAGTTATATGGGAATAATCAAAGCATGACAAGTCAGAGAATTCATGTGCCAAAATTATTATGATGAAAAATTGTTTGTTCATGGCATTGAAGAGGCAAGAATATCTCAAATGTCCAGATTGGATATGCACTAATAAAGCTCCCAGGAATTACTGAGCAACATGGTTTTTGATTTCTAGAACTACATGTATAAAATCAATTGACACTCAAGTTTTATTGTTTCCAATTTTGACAAAGCATACTAGAATATTTTTTTTGGTTATTCATTTCCTTCCCATTTTGGCAAGAATCTTTTTGGAAATCCAAACATGGAAACAACAAAGTGGGACAAGGCATGAAGGCAAATAAATTTGGGCATATGATCATAAAACAGAAAATCAATGTTTTATTTTGGGCAAAACGATTTCAAAATGTTTCTAGTTTTTTTTTTCAATACATATATGGCAAGTCACGGCAACATACTCAAGGGAAAAATCCCGCAAGGGACCAATTTGAATTGAGGTTCATTTAAGAACAAAATTACATCCAAGTTCATCAATCATCTCAGTCAAAGCCAAGAAACAGTAGGGACAAATCCAATAGAGGAAAGCAAAGAAAATTAGGCCAAGTCATTTATCACGAAATCAGAGTGATTAGGGGATTTCTAACCCTATCCAAACACCATACGTCATCGGCTTTTCATGGAGATTGAAAAATAAAACAACAACCTAAAGAGGAATAAGGAAAATCTTTTTAAATTACTCACTTTATTTTCGATTGAAAGTCCTCCAAATCCGAACAACAGGAGCATAGAGAATCAGCGTATTAAGGATTAATTCATGAGCAATCAATCGCGAGTCGATTTGGAGCAAGGAAGCAAACCCTATTTTATTTTTAGCAGCCGACATTTTTTTAAGAGAGGGATTAACAAAGGGATGACTATATTATAAAAAGGGATAACCCTTGGTGTTTTTATTTCTAGGGTTTAAAAGACTTAGGCTTTGTTTTGAATTTTATTTTATGTTGTATTTTTTTTAAACCATTCAACCAATTTTTCTAGTGTTTGTAAAAAAACCTTGGGGTCCAGTCAGGGTGTTGACTGACAATTGCTAGAGTTTGTAAAATCTAGGTTATGGATTACGGGTTTGTAATTCGGGAAAATCTAGTCGAGGGGATTTCGACCAGTCTAGGTTTTGAGCGCAGGATCAGAATTGGAGCGAGGGTTCGCCTGCCTTCCCTACCTTCCAGTGTAATAAGGATATCTAATGCTGTTAAAGGCGGGGTTTTGTGTACATGGTCTTGTAACACCCCGAATTTTAGTTAATACTAAAATTCACTAATTACCGGATAAATAATCTAAGACGTGGGAATTGGGGGTAACGGGCTGCGTCATTGCGTTCGTCTCGGAAAAATACGCGAAATAGAGTCCGAGTTTTCGAAAATCGGAGTCCGTATGACCCAGTTATGGCCCAAGGAAGTTTGCAGAAAAATTAGAGCTAAAAACAGATTTAGGAATTTAAATTTAAAATTTAAATTCAGATTTGGAATGGGCCAGGCGGGGTCAGGCGGGTAGTTTCCCGCCCAACCCATGTCGACAGGGCTGTCGACAGGCCTGTCGACAGGGGTGTCGACATGCCTGTCGACTTGCCTGTCGACAGGGTGGCACCGTTCTGTGAACCTGGGTGCACCAGGTTGCACCAGGTTGGGGTTCAGGCTGGCTAGGAGGGCTGGTTCTAGAGATTTCCTAAATCTAATGGACCTAAATTAATCTAGGGTTAATCCAAGGGCCTAAAACACTTTCTTAATCTATAAATACACCCTAAACCTACCTTAATCCTCACCAAAAATAGAAATAATGGCCTCATGCCGCCAAATTAAATTCTAAGAGAAGCCTCCACTAATCTAAGAAGAAAGTTGCAAGTTAATTCCTCTCTAATCAATCCTTAATCATCATTATCTTCATAGTTAGCAACTAATTCTACTTCATAAGGTTGCTAATCTTGAGTTTGGTGAGTTTCTATCACTTTAACATCAATTGTTAAAGTAAGTAGATTGGGTGTAATGAGACTTATGGTCTTAAATGCGGATTAGTGAGTATGAATCATGTATAATGATATGTTACTCTATGTTGTTCTATGTTTATGCATATTTGATAAGTTGGTTTATGCATACTTAATAAGTTGATTTATGCATGTTTAACAAGTTGATATATGCATGTTTAATAAGTGGATTTATGCATATTTAATAAGTGGAATTATGCATGTTTAGCAAAGTGAGATATGCAAGTTAAGTGTATGTTTAAATGCAAGTTGAAAGTGATATGCAAGTTAAGTGTATGTTTAAATGCAAGTTGAAAGTGATATGCAAGTTATGCATGCTTATGCAAGTGTATGGATGCTTATGCAAGTCATGTATATGTTTAAATGCAAGATTTATGTGATATGCAAGTTATGCATGCTTATGCGAGTATATGAATACTTATGCAAGATATGTATATGCTTAAATGACATGATATGCAAGTTATGCAAGTATGTGAATGCTTATGCAAGTATGTGGATGCCTATGCAAGTATGTGAATGCTTATGCAAGTTATGTGTATGCTTAAATGCATGTTTAACATGTTATGCAAGATATGTGTATGATAATATGCAAGCTCATATGCAACATGTTATGCAAATCATGTGTATGATAATATGCAAGTTTGGGTTGTATGTAGTTGGGTTAATATATGCTCATATATGCAAGTTGACATCCTCTTAACCCATGACAAAGTTGTATGCTAAACCCATGATATTTGTGATGATCTTCCCCTTATTATGTCATGTAACAAGAACGATTTACGTGGGGAACGATGGGGTTGGTAAATATATTAATAAATGAATGTTTGGGTATGATTAAGCATACCATAAAAATAAATTACCATAAGTGGGAATTTACCTATTGAGTTAGGTCTACCCCATGGGAATTTACCTATTGAGTTAGGTCTACCCATGTTATGGAAAACTTGATATTAATTAGGGATAATTAAAATGGGGGTGATTAATTAGGTGTAATTAATCGACTAAGACACGAGGTTGGACTCATTTGTAGTGTAAAACTGCCCGGACCCGACCGGCTTAACCAGTTGCTACAAATGTCAGCCCAATGTGAGGGGTCTTAGCCATAAATTAAATACGTGATTAAGGTAAAGACACGAGGTTAGACTCTGTTATGACGTAAGACTGCCCGGATTCTACCGGCTTAACCAGGCGGTCATAACAGCCAGTCTAATGTGGGAGGTCTTTACGGGAGATCACGGTCTTAATTAATTAAGAAACACTTAACCATAATAGCATGTAGTGGGACATGAGGGGTTAAGTGGGTGCCTTGGGTGGCATGAGGAAATTTGGTGGTTGCCTTGGGTGGCATGTGGAATCTAGTGGGTTGCCTTGGGTGGCAATAGAAAATACGATTAGAATACTTAACCAAGTGGAAACATGTAATTAAACATGATTAAAGGGTTAAGTGGGATACACTAGATATTTGACAAGCTTAAGTGGGTAGCTTGTGGGGGCCCATTTCAACCAATATCCCAAACGTATCTTTGTGGGCTCGACCCAAGTCGAGTGACGGGACACGCATATTGGGCTTGATTATAAGAGGCCAAAACGGGTTAGCGGTGGCAACGCAAGTCCAACGGGTTTCATATGCGTGTGTGGGCCCGGGCTGGTAGATAAGCCGTTGTTGCATCGTGTAGATATAAAGCCGTGCACCGTTAGTATTGGGTAGCCACTTTAGGGGAGTGATACACCCCACTGTGGGACCAGCACGGGTATCTACGGTAGGGAGCCGATCGCTTGGGGAGTAGTGGGTACACCTAATGAAGATAGGGGCAGACGGCACCTATGTAGGGGTACACGAAACTACTGGGTAAGAATTACCGGGTACACCTAGTGGAGATAGGGGCAGACGACACCTATGTAGTGGGCTAGGGGTACATGAAACTACTGGGGAAATTTTCTAAGTCTTTGGAAGGGATCAACCTTTAAGTAGGAAGGACTGGTATGGTGCAGTTAGTAATTATCCTTGGGTGGGTAGATGCGTCCTGGCGATTATCTTAGTTTATCCTAAGTCTACCAAGCTGCTTAGTGTAGCCATTCATCCCCAGATATTACCGTAGGTCAAGTTTATGTCTTCTCTGGTTACTTTAATGATTGTATTGTTAAAGTTATAGGACTCACTCAGACTTATGTCTGACCCCGTTGTTTTTATCTTTTTCCCAACCCTCAGGTCCTACGGTGGATCCTAGCGGTAGTAGAGCTTGATCGGATTGCTGTTCCAGTCTTTAGGAGCTTGGGTAGATGTAAAGCTCCAGTTATCCAGTTATCTTTTCTTTTGTTATGGCTATTGTATGAGAGAGTGGGATTATGTACTTCTTTATTTTGATGGATATTGTACTTGACTTTTACCGTGGTTTTATGATGTAACCAGACATGTCTATTTCCGCTGTTATGAGATGATGTTTTAAAATTTCAAGTACTATTTATATCTGTCTTGTTGTAATTTTTCTGTTCTATATTCACTAAAATACTCCACCGATGCTATGGCATTCCCAATGTGAGTGACCCTAGCGGGCGTGGGGTGTTACACGTGGTATCAGAGCAAAGGTTACCGGAACAGATAAAATTTTTAGAAAACTATTTTTCTAAAAACATTTTTGGAAAAGATATTTTCAAAAACATGTCTTTTAAGAGAAAAGTTTTTGAAAGAAAAGCATAATCCCCAATAGCCATATCTATATCCTTCGAATTCTCCGTTTTGAATCCTTCCATTTTCGTTTCAGCATGGCCGAGAATCTTAATCTTCCAGAGGGTGTGACGGTACCAGTATGGTATAGGAGATTGATGGAGGCTAGGGCCACCACTTCGGGTCCAGCAAATATTCCTCCACCAACCGTAGCACCCGATCTTCCTCCTCCTCCCCCTCCTCCTCGCACGGATACTTTTGCTAAGACTTGCAACGAATTTAAAGCTATGGGAGGGAAACCTTTTCAAGGATCTGAAACCTTTGTGGAGGCTAGAGATTGGCTTAAAGAGGTGGAAGAGTTGATAGATATCTTTGAGATGGAAGAAGGGAAGAAAGTCAAGTTGGCTGCTTGGTTAATGAAGGGAGAGGCCTCATTCTGGTGGGAGGTTACTAATGGAGAACGCCCCGTTGACTCTTGGGCGGATTTTAGGCAAAGATTTGTGGCAAAGTTTCTCTCAAGGGCGGAGGAAAACTTGTATATGGAAAGATTCTTGACTCTAAAGCAAGGAAATCTTTCGGTGAAGGAATATGTCAACAAGTTTAATCAATTGGCAAGGTTTGGCCTAGACATGGTGAATACACCGGAGAACAAGGCTTTGAGGTTCGTGAAAGGCTTGAATGAACCAATGCATGGGTTGGCTATGACTCACATCCCTATGGGGGCCACCTTTGAGAAGCTAGTTGATATGGCACTCATGTATGAGGAAGAGAAGGGTCCTAATGCTAATAAGGCACCCGAGAGGAAGGGAGATCAAAAGAGACCTCAACAACAGCAAAGCAAAGGTGGGAAAGGCAACAGTGGCAAGGGCAAGAAGAAGAAGTGTTTCAATTATGGGACACCTGGCCACCTAAGCAAGGATTGTCGCAAGAAGAAGAAGACCGGCTGCTTCCACTGTGGCGAAGCAGGGCACTTAGTGAAGGATTGCCCTAAGAAGGGGCAAAGGACGGGATCTACCTCAGGAGGACAGGTGCAAGCTCTTATGGCACCGAGTCAGGCTAGGGGGCAAGTACAGGCTCTCGCGGTTCCACCGATTCAAGAGAGAGGTAGAACTATTTCCGTTGAAAGTCTGGTTTTTCTATTTGACCATCCTGTCCGTACATTGTTTGATTCAGGCGCATCGCATTCGTTTATCTCATCATCATTAGTTGAGTTACTGCACTTAGACACCAGTCTGGTAGATGATCCCTTGATTGTTTCAAACCCAATTGGGGGCTCCACTTATTTGTCCATGATATGTTTGGGTTTGAAGATTTCTATACTTAGCATTGAGTTTAGATGTGATGCTTTTGTGTTGGGCTTCACGGGCTATGGGTTGATTTTGGGCATGGACTGGTTATCCAGTAATGGTGCCGTTCTTGATTGCGAAAGGAGAGTTGTTAGGCTGATGACCCGCTTGGGTAACACTCTCGAGATTTCTTGTAATCCCATGGACTCTGTTATGCTAAGTTACCTTGAATCGCTTGACGCTTCGGTCGAGAGTTTGCAATCTATGAGAGTGGTCCGGGAATATCCGGATGTGTTTGAGGAGGTGAAGGGCTTACCTCCGAAGCGGGAGATTGACTTCCGAATATATTTGGTGGATAATGCTAAACCGGTATCTTTACCAGTGCGCCACATGGCTCCTCGTGAGAGGAGGGAACTCCATAAGCAAGTAGGGGAGTTGCTTGAGAAGGGGTTCATAAGACGGAGCATATCGGAGTGGGGTGCTCCAGTAGTATTTGCTACGAAGGCGGATGGGTCCCTCAGACTTTGTGTAGACTATAGAGAACTCAACAAGCTCACAAAGAAGAATAGACACCCATTGCCGAGGATTGATGATCTTTTCGATCAGTTGGTTGGCGCTTCAATATTTTCTCAGTTGGACTTAGCCACGGGGTTTCATCAGTTGAGGGTGGCTGAGGATAGCATAGACAAGACTGCCTTTAGAACTCCGGATGGTTTCTATGAGTGGCTGGTGATGCCATTTGGGTTGACGAACGCCCCTGCATACTTTGTTGATTTGATGAGTAGGGTGTTCAGGGAGTTCCTTAATAAATTCGTGGTGGTCTTTGTGGATGATATCTTAGTATTTTCTAAGAGTGAAGAAGAGCATGCCCTACATCTTGGGGAAGTGTTGAAGATTCTTCGAGCGCATAGCCTTAAGGCTAAATTCTCTAAATGTCACTTCTGGAGGAAGGAAGTACGATTCTTGGGGCACGTGGTCTCCAAGGAAGGGATAGCTGTGGATCCCGCGAAGGTAGTACCAATTCAGGATTGGAAGGTTCCGAAGAATGCTACCGAAGTAAGAAGTTTCTTGGGGTTGGCGGGTTATTATAGGAAGTTTATTAAAGACTTCGCGAAGATATCAGCCCCATTAACCCGCTTAACAAAGAAGAATCTTGTTTTCACATGGGACGTAGATTGTGATGATGCGTTCCGACGGTTAAAGAGAGCTTTAACCACCGCTCCAGTTTTAGTGTTGCCAGATGGGAGCAAGCCATTTGTTGTCTATACCGATGCCTGTGGGACAGGACTTGGCGCAGTCTTAATGCAAGAGGGAAGGGTAATAGCCTATGGTGGAAGGCAGTTGAGGGCACATGAGAAAAATTACCCTACCCATGATCTAGAGTTGGCCGCTATTGTTTTTGCGCTTAAGATTTGGCGCCATTATCTTCTTGGTGAGAGATTCGAGTTGTTCACTGACCATAAATCATTGAAGTACTTATTCTCTCAGAAAGATTTAAACTTAAGACAGCAAAGGTGGATGGAGTTCTTAGCATCCTATGACTTCGAGATATCGTATACCCCTGGCAAGGGTAACGTGGTGGCGGACGCCTTGAGCAGGAAGAGGTTGTCCTTGAGTCCATTGTTCGTGGAACGACAAAGCTTGGAATTTATCTCGATGTTTGATTTCAGACCTTCTGTTGACTATGTACCCGGTTTGCTAGCTTCTTTGGAAGTTAGACCTACTCTCTTGGGGCGGATTGGAGAAGCACAGAGGGGCGACCCACAGTTGGTTGAGTTAGTAGAAAAACTCATAAGGGGGGAGTCGTCCAGCCATTTGAGTAGGTACACCCTAGACGATAGGGGGTACTTGCGTAGAGACGGTAGACTTTGTGTACCGCAAGACGAGGGTTTGAGGAAGGCTATTCTTGATGACGCACACCGTTCTAGGATGACCATTCATCCCGGTGGGGATAAGATGTACCAAGACATGAAGAGGGTTTTCTTCTGGGCCGGTATGAAGAAAGATGTGGCCGAGTATGTCGCTCGATGTTTGGTGTGCCAGCAAGTGAAAGCGGAGCAAAGGAAACCAGGTGGGTTGCTTCACCCATTGGAAGTTCCGCAATGGAAGTGGGATAGCGTCTCGATGGATTTTATTGACGGGTTACCCAGGTCGAGAAAGGGTAATACAGGAATTTGGGTGGTGGTAGACAGACTTACTAAGAGCGCCCATTTCATACCTGTGAAGAGCAAGAGGACTACTCCATGGCTAGCTTCAGTATATCTTCGAGAGATAGTTCGATTACATGGGGTACCCTCTAGCATAGTGAGTGATCGAGATCCTATCTTCACTAGCGAGTTCTGGAGAAGTTTGCAAGAAGCAGTGGGGACTCAATTGTGTCTGAGCACCGCATATCATCCTCAGACAGACGGCCAGACTGAGAGGGTGAATCGTGTTCTAGAAGACCTTTTGAGGCTTTGTATCTTAGATTTTGGAGGTACATGGGAAGAGCATCTTCCACTGGTGGAGTTCGCATATAATAACAGCTTTCAGTCCAGTATTGGTATGGCTCCTTTCGAAGCTCTCTATGGAAGGCCTTGTCGATCACCTACATGTTGGTGGGAATCTACGGATAAGATCTTGCTTGGGCCCGATATGGTTAGGGAGACTTCTGAGAAGATTGACTTGATTCGAAGAAGGATGAAAGCAGCGCAGGATAGGCAAAAATCTTATGCGGACAAGAGAAGGACGGATCTTGAGTTTGAGGTTGGGGATATGGTTTTTGTTAAGGTATCTCCGTTGAGAAATGTTGTTCGCTTCGGATCCGTTGGGAAGTTAGCACCGAGGTTTGTTGGGCCGTTTCCTATCAAGGAAAGGATTAGACGGATGGCATATAGGGTGGAGTTGCCCGACAGACTTAGTGGTGTTCATGATGTATTCCATGTGTCCCATTTGAGGAAGTGCTTACATGAGACCGCAGAGGTGGTAGAGCCGAGCTTGCTTAGAGATATGGAGGTAGAGCGTGATGCGACCATTCGACGAGCTCCTACTCGCATCCTTGGGTCAGAGACTAGGAAGTTGAGAAACAGAGAGGTTCAGCTAGTCAAAGTGCAATGGGGAGAAGATGAGAGCAACGCGACTTGGGAGACGGAAGCGAAGATGCGTTCATTGTACCCATTTCTTTTTGAGGGTATGTCTTTACTTTCTCCTTTATCGCTTGTCTAGTACTTATCTTATCTTTAGTATGTCCTCTCGTTAGTACCTTTGACCTTTAGATAGGGTAAACCTATGGTTGAAACATGTGTTTGAGACATGTTATGGTTGATGGATGCAAGTGGATGCAAGTGGTTGCTAGTGGTTGCTCGTGGATGCATATACACACACTCTAGGCACTAGATCGGCTCAGTCACGTCATATTGCATATTGCATAAAATTGTGTGTAGGAAAATATATTTATGGATGTATAATGGTTGTGTTATCACATGGATGATGCATTTTGGTGAATGATTGTGCACTCACGTAGATATTGTATGTGTCGATAGGGTTTTCTCGCATACATAATGGATGCATGGCACTATCATGGTTTGCATATGTTCATACATTAGATAGGGAACATATACACACACTTTTTGCATATGCTCATACATCATTAGAAACTGTTTAAGGACAATGGATGCCTGTGGTTGATGGTTTGAGTAGATGATTGTTTGGATGGTAGGATATGCATTCTCCTTAGCCTAGAGATTTCGGGGACGAAATCCTTTAAGGAGGGGAGAATGTAACACCCCGAATTTTAGTTAATACTAAAATTCACTAATTACCGGATAAATAATCTAAGACGTGGGAATTGGGGGTAACGGGCTGCGTCATTGCGTTCGTCTCGGAAAAATACGCGAAATAGAGTCCGAGTTTTCGAAAATCGGAGTCCGTATGACCCAGTTATGGCCCAAGGAAGTTTGCAGAAAAATTAGAGCTAAAAACAGATTTAGGAATTTAAATTTAAAATTTAAATTCAGATTTGGAATGGGCCAGGCGGGGTCAGGCGGGTAGTTTCCCGCCCAACCCATGTCGACAGGGCTGTCGACAGGCTTGTCGACAGGGGTGTCGACATGCCTGTCGACTTGCCTGTCGACAGGGTGGCACCGTTCTGTGAACCTGGGTGCACCAGGTTGCACCAGGTTGGGGTTCAGGCTGGCTAGGAGGGCTGGTTCTAGAGATTTCCTAAATCTAATGGACCTAAATTAATCTAGGGTTAATCCAAGGGCCTAAAACACTTTCTTAATCTATAAATACACCCTAAACCTACCTTAATCCTCACCAAAAATAGAAATAATGGCCTCATGCCGCCAAATTAAATTCTAAGAGAAGCCTCCACTAATCTAAGAAGAAAGTTGCAAGCTAATTCCTCTCTAATCAATCCTTAATCATCATTATCTTCATAGTTAGCAACTAATTCTACTTCATAAGGTTGCTAATCTTGAGTTTGGTGAGTTTCTATCACTTTAACATCAATTGTTAAAGTAAGTAGATTGGGTGTAATGAGACTTATGGTCTTAAATGCGGATTAGTGAGTATGAATCATGTATAATGATATGTTACTCTATGTTGTTCTATGTTTATGCATATTTGATAAGTTGGTTTATGCATACTTAATAAGTTGATTTATGCATGTTTAACAAGTTGATATATGCATGTTTAATAAGTGGATTTATGCATATTTAATAAGTGGAATTATGCATGTTTAGCAAAGTGAGATATGCAAGTTAAGTGTATGTTTAAATGCAAGTTGAAAGTGATATGCAAGTTAAGTGTATGTTTAAATGCAAGTTGAAAGTGATATGCAAGTTATGCATGCTTATGCAAGTGTATGGATGCTTATGCAAGTCATGTATATGTTTAAATGCAAGATTTATGTGATATGCAAGTTATGCATGCTTATGCGAGTATATGAATACTTATGCAAGATATGTATATGCTTAAATGACATGATATGCAAGTTATGCAAGTATGTGAATGCTTATGCAAGTATGTGGATGCCTATGCAAGTATGTGAATGCTTATGCAAGTTATGTGTATGCTTAAATGCATGTTTAACATGTTATGCAAGATATGTGTATGATAATATGCAAGCTCATATGCAACATGTTATGCAAATCATGTGTATGATAATATGCAAGTTTGGGTTGTATGTAGTTGGGTTAATATATGCTCATATATGCAAGTTGACATCCTCTTAACCCATGACAAAGTTGTATGCTAAACCCATGATATTTGTGATGATCTTCCCCTTATTATGTCATGTAACAAGAACGATTTACGTGGGGAACGATGGGGTTGGTAAATATATTAATAAATGAATGTTTGGGTATGATTAAGCATACCATAAAAATAAATTACCATAAGTGGGAATTTACCTATTGAGTTAGGTCTACCCCATGGGAATTTACCTATTGAGTTAGGTCTACCCATGTTATGGAAAACTTGATATTAATTAGGGATAATTAAAATGGGGGTGATTAATTAGGTGTAATTAATCGACTAAGACACGAGGTTGGACTCATTTGTAGTGTAAAACTGCCCGGACCCGACCGGCTTAACCAGTTGCTACAAATGTCAGCCCAATGTGAGGGGTCTTAGCCATAAATTAAATACGTGATTAAGGTAAAGACACGAGGTTAGACTCTGTTATGACGTAAGACTGCCCGGATTCTACCGGCTTAACCAGGCGGTCATAACAGCCAGTCTAATGTGGGAGGTCTTTACGGGAGATCACGGTCTTAATTAATTAAGAAACACTTAACCAGAATAGCATGTAGTGGGACATGAGGGGTTAAGTGGGTGCCTTGGGTGGCATGAGGAAATTTGGTGGTTGCCTTGGGTGGCATGTGGAATCTAGTGGGTTGCCTTGGGTGGCAATAGAAAATACGATTAGAATACTTAACCAAGTGGAAACATGTAATTAAACATGATTAAAGGGTTAAGTGGGATACACTAGATATTTGACAAGCTTAAGTGGGTAGCTTGTGGGGGCCCATTTCAACCAATATCCCAAACGTATCTTTGTGGGCTCGACCCAAGTCGAGTGATGGGACACGCATATTGGGCTTGATTATAAGAGGCCAAAACGGGTTAGCGGTGGCAACGCAAGTCCAACGGGTTTCATATGCGTGTGTGGGCCCGGGCTGGTAGATAAGCCGTTGTTGCATCGTGTAGATATAAAGCCGTGCACCGTTAGTATTGGGTAGCCACTTTAGGGGAGTGATACACCCCACTGTGGGACCAGCACGGGTATCTACGGTAGGGAGCCGATCGCTTGGGGAGTAGTGGGTACACCTAATGAAGATAGGGGCAGACGGCACCTATGTAGGGGTACACGAAACTACTGGGTAAGAATTACCGGGTACACCTAGTGGAGATAGGGGCAGACGGCACCTATGTAGTGGGCTAGGGGTACATGAAACTACTGGGGAAATTTTCTAAGTCTTTGGAAGGGATCAACCTTTAAGTAGGAAGGACTGGTATGGTGCAGTTAGTAATTATCTTTGGGTGGGTAGATGCGTCCTGACGATTATCTTAGTTTATCCTAAGTCTACCAAGCTGCTTAGTGTAGCCATTCATCCCCAGATATTACCGTAGGTCAAGTTTATGTCTTCTCTGGTTACTTTAATGATTGTATTGTTAAAGTTATAGGACTCACTCCGACTTATGTCTGACCCCGTTGTTTTTATCTTTTTCCCAACCCTCAGGTCCTACGGTGGATCCTAGCGGTAGTAGAGCTTGATCGGATTGCTGTTCCAGTCTTTAGGAGCTTGGGTAGATGTAAAGCTCCAGTTATCCAGTTATCTTTTCTTTTGTTATGGCTATTGTATGAGAGAGTGGGATTATGTACTTCTTTATTTTGATGGATATTGTACTTGACTTTTACCGTGGTTTTATGATGTAACCAGACATGTTTATTTCCGCTGTTATGAGATGATGTTTTAAAATTTCAAGTACTATTTATATCTGTCTTGTTGTAATTTTTCTGTTCTATATTCACTAAAATACTCCACCGATGCTATGGCATTCCCAATGTGAGTGACCCTAGCGGGCGTGGGGTGTTACAGGTCTTGTATGCGGGATCTGTTCTTTTACCTAGTAGAAACCTTAGGAATGCAGTAGTAGGCAGGTTTTGCCGAAGCTGGGTATATCTGTGTGTGATTTACTTTCTGCAATTTTATTTCTGTTGCACTATGTGATCTGTTTATTATTTAATATCCCATCTGATTTTTAACTAAGCGAAAAACTGTGATAAACCCTATTCTCCCCCCTCATGGTTAATCTAGATCCAACAAGTGGTATCAGAGCTGGTATGAAGTAACAGCATGATAGGGGGTTCTCGCTGTATGATCATGTGGCGAACTATTGACTCTTACACCTACATGCCCGTGGGTGGTTGTCCGTGTCGAGAGGCAGGACGTGAAACCAGTGTTTGAGGTATCTTTGGTGGCTACCGAGGTGGTTAAAATTCCGCGTAAATAGAGACACCATTTGGTATCAGAGCAGGTATTTTTGTTTAACTCTAGAGTAATGGTGATCCTAGTTGTCAGTCCATTGAGAGTCAGTCCAGTCATATTCCATCTATTTTTAATGGCACAGACTTTTTAAATTGGAAATCAGAAATGGAATCTTATTTAGAATTTGTTGATATTAAATGTTGGAATAGTATTTTAAATGGATATGTGTTAGATCCAAAATTGGGCCTAACACCCAAGTTGTTATAATTTGGAGGAGATTAATATCAGAATAAATGCAAGGAAAAACAGAAAAGACACAGGGTTTATAGTGGTTCGGCGTTAATAGCCTTCGTCCACTTTATCTCAATGATTATATTTAAGATTCAAGTACAACCAATGATTTATCTCTCAACCTCACTTTTACAATATTGATTCACTCAGTAAATTCAAGATAACTATGAGTAAAAATAATGGAGATATGATTATAGTGGAATCAGAGCTCTGAATTGCCAAAAAAGATCCTCAAAAATGCCAAGTCTGGGCTATTTATAGATGATATTTGCAGACGGATCGTGGTCATACGTGTCACAAATCCCGAGAATCTCGAACTGGTTCGTAGCTTGATGGAGAAATAATCAATATGATAGTTGTGGACAGGTGTCGCAAGATCCTACATTTTTGGATTGTGGTAGACTTAGTCATAGTCTTCATTTCAAAACTTCAGGGATCGGATCGTGGGGCTCGTGAGAGGATGGATTGGATCGCCTGTGATGATCGCGAACGGGGAGAGAGTAGCAGCAGCGTCACGATTCGTTGGTGACCACGATCGGAGTTTGATGACGTTTACAAGTAAAATTCAATAGTGAACATATGTGTGAATCTTGGTGGCTTGGTCCAAAAGCTAGCCAACATTTTACCCCCTCGAAGTATGTTTTATCGAGAATGGAACATGCTTCGAAATTAACGAGCTATCTTTTAACGAAACGATGTGGATCAGTGGCATGACTGTCTGAAATGTCGTACTACTTCAGAAACTTGCGCTCTTTTACTGATATAAATATTGGATTGAATCATCAACCACTTCTCTATTCATCGAGCGACTTTCATTTCTTGCGCTCCTGAAGATATTATTATCAAGTTGCCAAGTAAGTTTTAATACATTTTATCGTAGGTAGCATTAATAATTTTTGTATTCCTATAAGTATGCAAATCTGCCTTTCTGATCCATCGGTCACATTTAGGCTTGGATCTCCATTTCTTACTACCATTTGATGTGGATCATTCGACGCGTTCGTGTATAGCAGTTTGATATATCACGGATCGTCGCCCTGGATGGCCCATTCATGAACTATGGTGGGATCCCTCGGCGCTCGCGGCCCATGAGGCCTCACGAGCCACATAGGACAAAAAGAGGAAGATTAAAAGCCTCTTGTCATATTATATAAGCCGACCTTTTTCTTCCCATCCGCTCCTCTTCTTCTCCTCATTACTGCTGCCCTTTCCTCTTCAATTCCTAACCCTAATTTGCTTTCCATCGAATTCAAGCGCTCTCGAGGCCAATTAATCAAATTAAAAAGGTAATAATAAGGATAATTTCGTGTGTAACTCTTTCCTTCTTATTGAATATCGATTTGAGTTCGATTTCCGTGGGTAATGGTGGAGTTAGTGGCGTTGAAGCCTGAGATTGGCGTTGGTACTGAGTTCGTTCATGGAAGGAGAGGGGAGCGAGAAGGGAGGAGGAGCAGGTTGGGTTGTTTTGTAGGCGAAGCTTTGGCTCGAGTCGCTTCGTGGTGACAGAGAAATGATGGGAGAAGGGATGAAGATGAAGTGTTAATTTGACTAGCGGATCGGGTCGTGGATACGGAGGAGCATCGGTTCGTGGAGACATGAAGTAAAGTGGATCGTGGGGGGTTATCACGATCCGTGCAGGTAAAGCATGAGGGGTCAAGAATTCTATCGTTCCGCGATCTAAAGCTTCTCCATGATCCGATTCGCTTCACGAACCGATGATGCATAACGATCCAAACCCTGTCCCACGAGCCAATTCAATGAATGATCCGATGCACATGTTGGCCAAATAATGCGATTTAATTCTGATATTCCAATGGACAGTTAGGTTAGAGCCTTCGAGACGAACTTTTTGGACTGAACAACTTAACTTGATGGCATATCACGACCAATATCCTGTTCATTTAACTAACTTCATGCTTTTCTTATATGTACGCACAAGCACACACTTGCACTTACACACATGGGGAACGAGTAACTTATGTTCTAATTTTTACTCGCCAACACAGTTATGTCAGATAAACAAGTGACTGAGACAACGAATGAAAGTACTAAATCAGAGACATTAGTACATCACGGCCCTGACGTGCTTCCCTCAGATTCAGATGAGGAAAAATCCGACCCTGATTATGAACAGATACCGATATAGAGTCAACGACTTCTGAGAGCACATCCCTTGAAGATGAGGATGATCGAGCTCCTGATGAAATTCCGGGTGTTAAGGAAATAGAGAAGCTCACTGATTCTTTACCCTCCAAGTTAGACAATATAAAACTTAAGAAGATATGCTTAAGATACGGAATTCCCTGGGACGATGTGAAAACTCCAGAAAGCGAAGATAGACCTCATTCTGCCCCAGAGGGGCACATGACTGTCAGTCGACTCATGTGCTGGGTTAGAGCTATTCCTCCTTTTCCTCCACTTGTTCTCGATCTCTTAAGACAGTTACACATCGCCCCCATGCAACTCCATCTGAATGCCTATGCGGCTCTGTATACTCTGTATATTGCTTATATGGAGATTCTGCAGACGGAACTTACCCTTAAAGATCTGAAATTTTGTTACCATTTCAAGCATCGTTCTGCAGGGGCTCCCAATTTTTCCTTCTTCGAATCAGTTGCCAATAGAAAAGTCATGACGGATGGTTATAGTAATATAGGCGATATCAAATCTGACTGGTTTTATATAAAGCATCAAGCTGGATGTGCGAGGAAGTGGCTACAAGCAAGTATGTTTTCAACTTTCCCGCGTTTACTTCGAATGCATAATTTCAGCGCTAATGAATCATTTTGTTTCATACAGATCACAACTTTGAGATAACGGAAGGATCGATATATAAAGACCGAATGTCCCGCCTTCTCAAGAGTAACTCAGATTTCTTAAGGATTAAGAAATGTATCACCGACGAGAACCTTCACAAACACCGTCTTTTAGATATAAGATTTGGACTTGGAGCGGGCGGAAAACCTTATAAGTATATACCTCCGACTGAGGGAGAAGGAACTTCTCAAGCTGTAGAGACAACCACTCTTCGCAAGAGTCCTTCGCCAATAATTAATCAGGATGACGAGGATTTAAACGTATACAAAGGAGACGAGGGGCAAGCTGACGAATCAAAGGAGGTCCCGACCTCTGAGGGGCAATCTCCCTTAAGAACTTCATCGCCGGTTGAGCCTGTCGCTCAGGATGAGTTAACGGAGGAACGGATACTTGGGGAATTGAATAAGATTCCTTTACCAGACGATATCTATACTCAGGAAGACTTCGGAGGGGAACCAATTTTTCCCATCTCTGAAGAGAAGAATGTCCCAGTTGGAGAAAAAAGAGTCATCCAAACGAGCCTAACTCTAGGCCCTGGTCCGTTAAAAGGGGATTTTACGGGATGCACAAATCACATGAACCATTTACCATAACACTTTTATACCACTGTCATTCATAGTTTCAACATGCACCTGTTTCTTTTACAGGGAAAATGTCTCGCAAACGGTCTTATTCTTATCGTTCCCTTCGTGAGGGCACACCAAGCCTCCTTCCAGATCCCGAGCATGTTTGTAGTGATAGTCGGGGAAGAGATAGTCGTTGGCCCCGGGATTCTCATCAATCTTATTCTACATGATCTCGGTCTCCATTGAAGCAAGGTTCTGAAAAGCCTCACAGTCGTCCATCGCTGTCGGCTGGGGGCAAGCAACTTACTAGAGATTTGACCCCTCCGAAGAGTACGCCTTCTCATGTCCAGTGTTCTAAAAAACACTATAAGCCGGAGGGCAGAAACAGAGATGAGGGCAAGATCATGGAGAAGAGAAAGACATCTCATGTTTCCTCTAGTGAGCACGACTTAGATACCACCGCTGCACAGAATATTGTTCCTAATTCCGAGATTCAAGCCAGGCTGGAGCGCTTGCGAAAACAATTTCCTGATATTTTATTTGAGAGGATGATGTTCGTCCTGGATCTTGAGCCGGTTCCCGAGGATTGGGACACAGAGGTGATAGGGTACGTATGCCATGTGGCCAAATAATATGGGGTATGAAGAGGCATGCTGTTCATCTTTCAAATGCCATCCGTCGCCTAGAGACGGACGCGGCCAGGTCCCGAGTGAAAATTGAGAATGATGCCAGGGCTAGGAGCAAAATGGAAAAAGAACTAGAGGATGCACAGGCCCAACAGGCTTTAGCTCGGCGAGATGCAGAGAATTACAGGTCTGAGCTGGAAAGTGCAAGGGAGCGTTTTTGCAGTGAGCTTGACTCAAACAGCCAGGAACGGGTGGCTCTGAGGAAGGAGGTGGAAGACCTTAGGGCAATTAATACTGAACTGAAGACAGCACAGGAACACTTTGCTGCTGAGAAAGCTGCCTGGGAGAAAGAGAGGGTGAGCTTAAAAGACGACCTCGCTCTTGCCAAAAAGGAAAAAGAGGTTTTAAATGATCAACTTGCCCAAGCTAAGGAGCGTGCAGCTCTTGCTGAAAGTAACGCCAATAATGCTCTTGAATCGGCCACTGCTACTGCTGATAAGCTCGCTGAAAAAGAGAAAGATATAGCTAGTTTTGAGGAACTGTTGTTTGACTTCTTTAGTCAAGTCATCAAGACTCGAGACATCTCTTGGATTCCGAAATATCATGTTACTCTGGCCAATGTATGGGATGCAATTGTCGAAGGCGAGAAGCGGCGAATGATGGTCGACGAGATTGACGAAAACCAGCTGATGCAGACCTTTCTTAGAGGTGAAGAACCTGAGGCTTTGGAGAAAGGTAGACGCCTAATCCATGAAGAGATCGAGAGGGAGAAGATTAAGCTCAAGGGCAAGGATAAGGTTGACGAAGGCTCGAGCTCGGTTGTGGAGCCCAAAACCTCCGAAGTTAAGGAATATGACCCTGATGATCTGTTGATTCCCTTGACTCCAACCCCTCCAGTTGTTGGAACCACCACTACAAATTTGGGAGATGAGTTGGCTGAAGGTATCTCCATATTCTCTCCACAGTTCATCAAAGCGATCGTAACTTGTCGTCGTCTCACGGGACAGACAACTGACATGGCCACATCTTCTCCTAATTCAGTAACATTTGCTTCTCATGGTGTAGGTACCAAATTAGTCGATAAAGATGCAGAGGAGAAGGTAGTGGCAGAGAAAGTTGATGTTCCCCCGGATACTGGTGTTGAAGTTTCTGAGATTCCAAAGCAAACCGAGGGTACAACAAGTGAGAGAGTCACGGTAGCACCCGTGGAATCCGGCACCGGCGCTCCTGCAGACGCTGAGGTTATTGCGTCTTTGCACACAGATGGTGGTCACGGAGATGAGGAAGAGGAAGTTGTCATCATAGTTGAGGCCAAGGACGATGATAGTGAAACCTTGGCTGACATGCAGGCTAGGAAAGAAAAGCAGTTGGTTCTTAAGAAGGGGGAAAAGGACCCTGTATTCATGCCCCCTATTTCCGAAATCGACCCAAAGACTGGGTTAGTTATAAGATTCTCTTCCAAATCAATAACTTCACAACTTGCCTCCCAACCTTGGAGCCTCTTGTTGATAAGAGGAAGAGGACGAAAAGTGATCGCTTTGATGCTGACAAAGAGGGGTTGGAGAAACAGAAGAAGGAAAAGAAATCAAAATCGTCTCCCAAGCGTAAATAGAATGCACTTATTAGCTCATGTTTTAGATTTTAGGATTTCCTTTGGCCAAAAAATGTAGTTGTGAGAGTGACCCTCACTTTTGTTTAGCTTCTCGTTCTTGTAAATTTGCTTTCAATAAATGAAAATCTATTTCTTTTGCGCCGTTGCGTTCCTGCAAGTTCATCATGTTTGCAGATTTTAAATAATCATAACCGAAACAATCATTAATCATAACCGAAACAATCATTAATCATGAGTAACAATGATTAATCATAACCGAAACAATCATAACTAAATATTGAAGTCATGAGCAATAATCATTGAGAAGTTCGTGTGCTAAGTAAATGTGTAGTGGTGTACGTATATGCCCCCAATCAATCGTCATTATAGTGTCTGGCCAGGACTTAAACAAGGGGTTTGGGCCCCCTTTTTCATTCTTGTCCTTACTCGTGTGGTGGGATGGGAGCCCTTGAGTGGCATATGTCACTGTGCCTTTATATTCTCCTGATCCTTCAACGGGGTAAGATTTCTCTTGGCGCTAAGTCTCTAGCACCTTTATACTCTCTCGATCCTTCAGCGGGTTAGAGTTCGAGCTCAGTTCTTGGTCTGCTCACCGATCCTTTAGCGGGGCAGAAGTTCTGGGGCCTCTAAGTCTCTAGCGCCTTTATACTCTCCCGTTCCTTCAGCGGGTTAGAGTGTTATCAAGGCGGTTTTATCATGGTGCACCTTCACGCCTTGGGGACATTATCTTCGCGTCCTTCATTCTCTCTCCCTGATCTCGAGAGTTTAAGTGCAAGCAGTAGTGTGATTTACCTCACTGCACCTTTTAGATGGCATTTTGAATCAGCTATTTTGTGATTACTACATAATTTAAAACAAACTTCAAAATGGTAATGATATATTAATCAAAATAAAAGAGCACATAAAAAACGGTGCGGTAAAGGTAAATGACACACAATTTTTTATAGTGGTTTGGTCGAATCATGACCTATGTCCACTTTACAATGTTTTATTCAAGTAACCAAACTGTTCTAGGAAAGTCGTGCCTTTTTACATGGTCCTAAAAAACAAAAGAATAAAATTGACAATTTCACGTCAGATAAGGCTGCAAATGCTGAGCATTCCACACTCTGGGGATTTCATCTCCATCCACGGTTGCTAGCTTGAAAGTTCCATTATCAAGCCTTCGTAAAATGGAGTACGGTCCTTCCCATTTCGGGACTATATGTACTGGGGGTGGAAAGACGCGCTTCAGAACCAAGTCTCTAGGTTCAAATGTTCGAGCTCGGACTCTTTTGTTGTAATACCAAGCTATTTGTTGTTTATACCTCAGGGCACGTAAGTCGGCTTCGTCCTTTTTTTATTCAACCATGTACAGGGATTCAAGGAGCAGCTCATTGTTGGTCATCGGATTGTAATAAGTAGTTCGATGAGATGGAAATTCCAACTCAACCAGAATGACCGCTTCAGCTCCAAAAGCAAGGCAAAACGGGGTGTGACCCGTCACCGACTTGTTCGTTGTCCTATAGGCCTATAGTGCCAGGGTAATTCATCAACCCACATGGCTTTGGCCCTCTTCAATCTTTTCTTTAGAATGGATTTGATCACCTTGTTTGCCGCTTCAACTTATCCGTTCGATTGCGGATATGCCACAGAAGTGTATCTTTTCTCAATGTGATACTTCTGACAGAATACTCGAAACTTAGTACTATTGAATTGGGTCTCATTATCTGTTACGATGACTTTTGGAACCCCAAACCGACATATAATGTTCTTAACGACAAAAGTGATCACTCACTTGGTTGTGATCGTGGTCAAAGGCTCTGCTTCTACCCATTTAGTGAAATAACGCATGGCCACAATAGCGAACTTTGCTCCGCCCTTTGCTATGGGAAGGCTCCCAATAATGTCAATTCCCCACATAGCAAAAGGCCACGGGCTTGTCATTGTCTTCAACTGGCTAGGTGGCGCCCTAGGAATCTTGGAGAATTTCTGACAAGCATCACAACGTCGTGCATACTTGGCTGCATCCTTGTTTATGGTAGGCTAGAAATAGCCATATCACAATATCTTCTTTGCCAGCATTTGCCCTCCAGTGTAGTCTCCACATTCGCCCTCATGGACCTCTTTCAGCACATGCTTGATGTCATCATGGGCGATACACCGGAGGAGGGGCATCGAGAAACCTTGTCTGTATAGGACATTGCCTTGCAACACATATCGGGAAGCTTTTCGTATAACTGTATGCCTCTCACTTTTCTTCGTTGGAAGCATTCCATTTATCAAAAACTTCTTTAGAGGAGTCATCCATGACTCTCTCTCAGGCCCAATCTCTAGTACTAGATCAACTTCCATCTGATCTATGCTAGGAGACTGTAGTACTTTAATTGGGACCAGCTCCGTATCCTGAGGATTATCTGAACTAGCCATTTTTGCTAACTTGTCTTACTTTTGATTCTCCGTTCGGGGAATATGAGATATGCTGCGGTGGTCAAAACCATCCAGCAACTTCTTCACTTTTTCCAAGTACGATATCATCCTTGGACTCTTGGCCTGAAACTTTCCAGTGACCTGGTTTATGACTACCTTAGAATCGCAAAAGATGTCTAGCTTTGTAATATCCAATTCCTTTGCGAGTTCCAGCCCGACAATTAGGGCTTCATACTCGGAGTTGTTATTAGTGGTGTGGAACTCCAGTCTAAGAGCGTAATAAATTAACCGTTTCTCTGGAGTTTCGTGAACTACTCCTACACTAGATCTTCTATCATTTTTAGCTCCATCCGTGTATAGTTTCCAGGCATTAGGGTCAAGGAGTAGCTTTGGCGGATCGTCCTCCTCAGTTACTGCATCATCTTCTAGGATAGTGAACTCCGCTATGAAGTCCGCAAGCACTTGCCCCCTTATCGACCTTCGGGGCTAGAAATTCAAATCGAACTGACTTAGCTCAATGTTCCACTTGAGTAGCTTTCTTGATGCTTCTGGCCTTTGCAGAACCTGTTTAAGCGGGTGATCGGTGTACACAATAATGGGATGAGCTTGGAAGTAATGATGAAGTTTTCTAGATGCAATTAGTAAGCTATACGCCAGCTTTTCTATTTTTGGATAATTCCGTTATGTGGCTGCCAATTTCTAACTCACATAGTACACCGGTCTTTGTACCTTATCCTCTT
Organism: Allium sativum; assembly: GCA_030737875.1. NCBI lineage: Eukaryota > Viridiplantae > Streptophyta > Magnoliopsida > Asparagales > Amaryllidaceae > Allium > Allium sativum. Next base: position 990,939,384 of record CM060910.1, on the reverse strand, counting down.
CTCTTACCAAAGCCGAACTGATTGCGTGAGATAACACTGCCAGGTACACAAACAAATCCTCATGATCCACAGGCTTAGACTGTATCAGGGTCTTTCCAAATGGTTCAACGGATTCTGGAATGCTTCTATACAATCGGGAGTCTATTTAAAGTTGCGCTTGCCTCGCTTTATCAGCTCGAAAAACGGGATGCATTTATCTATAGCTTTGGAGATGAACCTACTCAGTGCCGCCACCTTTCCAGCGAGGCTCTGGATGTCCTTAATTTGCTTTGGTTCTTAGATATTTCGGATTGCTGTAATTTGATCTGGATTGATTTTGATTCCACATGAGATGACGATGAATCCTAGGAATTTTCCTGATGCTACCCAAAATGAACACTTCAAAGGATTCAGTTTCATCCCATATTTTCGGAAAATCTCAAACATCTCTGCTAAATCGTTAGTATGATCTGATGATTGTCTGGACTTTACCAACATGTCGTCAACGTATACCTCCATCGTTTTCCCAATTTGGTTGTAGAACATTTTATTAACCAATCGCTGATATGTAGCGCTGGCATTCTTCAAACCGAAAGGCATCACCACATAGCAGTATAATCCCAAATCTGTAATGAAACTGGTATGCTCTTGGTTTGGGACATGCATAGGGATTTGATTGTACCCCGAGTATGCATCCATAAAAGAAAGAAGTTCATGACCCGCGGTTGAATCTACCAACTGATCGATTCGAGGTAACGGAAAGCTGTCTTTTGGGCAGGCTTTGTTTAGATCTGAAAAGTCGATACATGTACGCCACTTTCCATTGGTCTTTTTTACCAAAACCGGGTTCGAAATCCAGTCAGGTTATGTTGAATATTTAATAAATCCATTACTCCTCAGCTTTTCGACTTCTTCCTTCAAGGGGCAGACCTTTATGGGCCAAGAATCCGCCTTTTCTATTTGATAGGAGGATGCTTCGGGTTGATGCTTAACGAATGACTCATAATCGAGCAAGATATCCCACACATGTCTGCATGGGTCCAGGCGAATACATCCAAGTTAGCTTTCAGGAAATTTGTTAATTCTTTGGCTCGAACAGGATCCAATCTTCAGGACCTTCTTTGGGTCACTATCATCGATTGGTACATCCACGGTCGCTTCACTGGGAGTCGCCATTCTGCCCCCAGGCTCTTCATCCTCTCTGGGATCTATGTCCTCGGGCAACTCTCTGTGCGACCCTCCCGGAGGTATTTTCTTTAGTTGCTATGACGATCCCTCCCTCGGAGGGGAAGAACCACCTTTTGTTTCTACATCTTTCCCCTTGCAAAGCAATTTTAACTCTGCAATGTAGCATGTCATGCAACAACTTGATCTCCTCTGACTATGCCTATGCCGGCATCTGTCGGGAACTTCAGCAATAGGCACCAGGGTGCAATGCATACCCTGAATTTGGCTAGGGATGGCCGGCCCAAGAAGGCATTGTACGGTGACTCATTGTCCAGGACTACAAAGCGGAGAATTCTCACTCTCTGGCATTCTCCTTCCCCAAGGGTTACTGATAATTCCACGTATCCCATTGGAGCGGTCGAGGCCCCATTAAATCCACGTATCCAACCCTCGCATGGTTTCAGATCCTTCGGCTCAAGTTTCATTTGGTCGAATGTTTTCTTGAACAGAATGTTGACCGAACTCCCGTTATCTACTAAGACTTTATGAACTATAGCTGGACCGATGGTGACGGTGATCATTAATGGGTCTTTAATTGGGGAGTGAACCCCAATACTCTCTCGCTCGCGAAATATGACATCATCAGACATCGTCTTTTGTTGCTTAACCGGAGCGTTATCCTCGGGGTTACTACATTTCCCCACTTTGAAATGCTGTTTAACTGCATTCACGTATTGATCCATAGCTCTGAAACTGTGCCCTACCAGGTGAAGTCCACCAACTATGATATTGATAACGATATTTTTTCCTTTTTGCTGAGCCGTTGGTTTGGTAGCAGGTTGGCTTTGGTTCGGGGCTTGTACGGCTTGCCCCTATCCCTAGGAGTCACCCTATATTCATCAAGTTTCCCTTCTCGGAGCAGTTTTTCAACCACATCTCTCAAATGACGAAATTCGTTTATGGAATGACCATGGACCTGATGAAAAAGACAGAATTTCCCAGTTTGCTCTTTTTCTGTAGAATCTCTCGGAGGAGGCCTTTTGTAATGGAGGACATTATATGTATCTAGGAAGATGTTTTCCAACGTATATATAAACGGCCTCGTTAATGGCAACTGAAGAAAATTTCTCCAGATTTTGCCATGCGTGAGAGCCTTCATTTCTCTCATCTTTTCATTTCTAATCTATCTTCTCACGAATTTTTTACCATATCAACCTTCAACGATCCTTTTTCGTTGATAAAACTTCAGACTTACTTTTGTTTTTCGTTCGTTTTCTATCGGTTTTCTCATTTTTGGTTTTAGATCTGCAACTTGCGAATCCAGATCTGCCCTAAACCGAGATGGATCTAAGCCTAAATCGCAGATCTACAGCCGTTTTTCAGATCTCAGATCTCCTATAACTTGTCTTGAGATTAATGGAGCCGTCACCTTCAGGTCTGTTATGGTTTATGGTGGATTTTCGAAGTGCAGCGAATCAAGACATCGGGTTCTTGGGTTCTGACATTGTCGGCGCAAGCTTCACGCTTCCAAGTTCTCTAACCGATTTTGCAGGTAGTTTCGATTGTGTGCCTATCATAGTCATAGCTAGGATTATGGGTTTTCCAGATTTAATATGTGGAGTTGAGATTTGTTGATTAGTGGGATTGGATGAAATGCATACGGGAATTTCTGATGAGAGATATGCTGTTTTATTTTCTAAAGCAAAAGGCTACACTGGATTTAGGAGATGATCGTTTTATGATCATGCTCGTGATGAGCTTTGGGCTCATGTGATGTGTAATGGTGCACGCTAGCGAGATGGTTGCCACATCATGGGCGGATATATGTTTGCTTAGGCTTTTTTACTTGAATTTTCATGTTTTTTCATTTGTATGTTAGTATGCTAACCCTTTTTATGTACGGTTTTTAGTAGTTAATAAAGTGAACCAATTTTGAAAAAAAAAATGTTTTCCAACGTATCATTTAACGGTGTGAAGCTCTCAAACGGTCTGGGCCAGGATCTCCTCTGAGAGTCATTTCCTCGATTTCTTTTCCGATTATTGTTGTTACTATTCCCCGATTAGTGACCACTGCCTTAATTCTTGTTCCCGATATTAAATTCAACTTTTCCCGAGCTATCTCCCGTTTGCTTAATGTCCCTATTAGTTGGGATATCCTCCTTATCAACTGCCTTCCTCTTTCGGTTGGTGTAAATTTCCTCCCGACGCATGCGGATGTTGGCCTTTTCGTAGAATATCTCTCTTGTTAATGGTGGTTTACCGGCCAGGTATCTTCCAAACTCAGTATCCTTATCCACTCCGTCAATCAGAGCCATCAAAACAGTTTGTTCATGGGGATCTCTAACCTCCGTGACCGCTAAATTGAAGCAATCTAAATAGGACCTCAAGGATTCATCCGGACATTGTTTAATGAGGGACAACTCCATGACATTCTTAGATCTCTGGGTATGTAATCGGAACTAATTTACAAACTGTTAACTTAATTCCCTGAAACTGGAAATCGATCGCACTGGCAACTCAGTGAACCACATTAGCGCCATGTCCTCCAGGAATATCGGGAACTCCTTACACTTCAAAACATCGGAGGCGGCAGCCGCGTTCATGTACCATGAATAACTCATCAGGTGCTAAACTGGATCAGCCTCTCCCGCATAACGGTTCATGGATGGCATGTTAAATTTCCTCGGGAATCGGACCTCTAAGATATCATCTGTAAAAGGCGAATGACTACGGCCTATACCCCAATCTTCGATTCTTTGTCCGCGACTTTCCGCCATCATTTGCTTGATCATGGCTTCGACAACTGCATGGGTCAGAGTGGATTCGGGATCAGCACTTCTTGCCCGGCAAGCTCCTCCAGCATTTCTATGACGTGTTGCTGCAAGGTCTGGGTCCTGGACAGAACTCCGTTGCCCCTATTGCCGCGATCAGTCGCACGACGAGCGGGGGAACAAGTCGATTCTGAGTAGGATCAATAATGCCTCCATTCCTAAGCGGCAATATGGGATCATTTAAGTTACAGTTATTGGTTTCCTGATTAAGCACTTCTATATTCATCGCCGGTTTCTCCAAGGTTCTTCAGATGAGGATGTATGTTCTGGGGATAAAGGGTAAGCTGGAGGTGGTGAAACCTGCCTTTGAATTTCATCAATTCGTTTGCCTAAGGTAGTAATATTCTGATGCAACAACGAGCTCTCCTGCCTTTGGGCGGCCAATTCGTCAGTTTTCCTGTCCAATGCTTCAAGTATTCGAGTCATATGTCCTTCGGTAACTGGAGCAGAAGGGTCAAACTGGTCATCTTCATCTTCTCTTATACGCAAGGAACTTGAACCGAGTTGAGCGGAAGTACCAACATGAGCAGAATGAGCCATAATTTCCTTCCTAGGTCGGGTATTAGTCTGATTGTCAGTTCAGATCGTGGTCCTCCTAGGCTGGTGGTTCATGGTACCCCCTTGACGTTGGGTCATGGTGATAGGTGTAGGAGGGAACGTGGCGTGGTCCTGTGATCGGGTAGTAACCCCTTCAACTGTCTGGTTCGTTGCTCCATCACTGGATCGGATAGCCCCAAAATTACCACGATCCGAGAGCTCTTCCTTAACCTGTTCGTGCACGCTTTCTTTAATTGCTTTGTTCGCAGCTTCATTCGCTTGCGAAGTTCGTACTTCCTTAGACTTCTTTCAAGCCATGATATCTGAGCTTTACTAAAATCTTCAAAAATCAAAATAGTTGTGTTTTCGACTGTTTTCTTCGGACTTGACTATCCAAACAATAGAACTACAATCCAATATGTTGAGACTTCGTTCTCAGCGAAAGAACCAAAATGTTAGATCCAAAATTGGGCCTAATACCCGAGTTGTTATAATTTGCGGGAGATTAATTTCAGAATAAATGCAAGGAAAAACAGAAAAGACACAGGGTTTATAGTGGTTCTGCATTAAAGAGCCTACATCCACTTTATCTCAATGATTATACTTAAGATTCGAGTACAACCAATGATTTATCTCTCAACCTCACTTTTACAATATTGATTCACTCAGTAAATTTAAGATAACTCTAAGTAAAAATAATGGAGATATGATTATGGTGGAATCAGAGCTCTGAATTGCCAAAAAAGATCCTCAAAAATGCCAAGCCTGGGGCTATTTATAGATGATATTTGCAGACGAATCGTGGTCATACGTGTCACAAATCCCAAGAATCTCGAACTGGTTCATAGCTTGATGGAGAAATAGTCAATATGACAGTGGTGGACAGGTGTCGCGAGGTCCTGCATTTTTGGATCATGGTAGACTTAGTCGTAGTCTTCATTTCTCAACTTCAGGGATCAGATCGTGGGGCTCGTGAGAGGATGGATCGGATCGCCCATGATGATCGCGAACGAGGAGAGAGTAGCAGCAGCGTCACGATCCGATGAAGGCTTGGTGACCACGATCGGAGTTTGATGACATCTACAAGTAAAATTCAATAGTGAACATATGTGTGAATCTTGGTGGCTCGGTCCAAAAGCTAGCCAACAATATGATATTGTAAATAGGATTGATATTTAATTTAATTCTCGCGCTACTCATATTTTATATTCTTATATGGGTGATGACCAATATAACCTTATTTCTCATTGTTTAACTGCGCAGGAAATCTGAAGGACTCTCAATGCGCTGTATGGAAAATATGACGACTGCTCAAAACCCCGTAATGTCAACTTAGATTCAGAGTTTTGCTTAACATGATTTACAAATGAAAATTCAGATGGATCAGTCGATGGAGATTCAATAGATAATGAGACAGGAAATTTCTCGTATGAAGATTTTGTTTATATGTGTGCTGATTTAACTAAATCCGTTGATAAACTCCAACTGAAAAACAAAACTCTGGAATCTAAAAATCTTGAGTTGACCAGCAAAAATAACTGTTTGGAATTCAAACTTGAAAACGTCAGGAAATTTGAAAATTCTAATTGTAAAAATTGTTCGAAATTGAAAACCGATCTCGTTCATCTCAATAAAAATATTCAAAAGCTTGAAAATGAAATACTAATCCTAAAAGCGAACGAGATTGAGTTATTAAATTCGAATAATCTTCTGCAAAAGGAATTTGAAAATTTTAAGACTACCAAAAATTCCAAACATGAAATTTTTGAAAAAAAAAAGCTTATAGAAAACTGAGTCTGTTTTGAAAGAGCTTGAAAACGAGATTGAAAAATTAAAGAATTCTGAGAAACAATAAATTGAAAAACAAATATAGTTTGAATCTGAGATTTTTGAATCAAAAACCAAAATCAAATTGCTTGAAAATGAAAATTTGGTTTCGAAACAAGATGATATTGAAAGGAGAAAGATCATCATTAACTGTTGCTCAAATCTGATAAAAGAAAATTCTGATCTTAAATCCAAAATCAATGATCCTGAATTGAGTTTAAAACATTTTTCAACAGGAATTTTTTTTTTGAATATGTTTTTAAAAAATCATCTTTCTCCAGGAAATAAGAATGGTCTTGGTTTTAGAAAAACAAATGTTTTTGAAAACGAAATTCTAATAATTTTAAAAATCCCTCAAATCACTTTAGAAATGTTTGCTTTGAAAATTTAAACTCTGGAAATTTCAAACGATTTTTAAATCAAAATCGAGATTAGAATTTGTTCTATAACAATCCATTTATACATTCTTGGATCCCAAAAGGAAATAAAACGTGTTTTGTTAAATTCAAACAGATTTGGGTTCCTGAGGGTACAAAAGTTAATTCTAATGGTTTGTTGTACAAACAAGTCTGGGTGCCAAAACATATGAATAAAACTGTGAATGGTTCTACTAATTTTGTTAGACCACTCGATTCTACAAACTGTTAGGTACCGGTGGAGGCTGAGGAACTGCTGTGTAAAAAGAAATTTGAAATCTAGCTAGTTTATACATCTGTGTCATTCAAAGTTCCTCTAGCCAGGATTTGTTGAGTTAGAGATTCAGGTTTACATTGATTGTAGGTATGATCTCTGAACTCATCTTTGTAAAAAAAAAATTGTTTATTTCTCCTTCTACCTCTTCTTCTATTTTTTATTTTTGATTTGTCACTACCATATTTTTTTTTGGGCTTCATTAACTTCCAATTGCAAAATTCATATTTTTCTGGAAATTTGCTTCATTTGTATAAAACTCTAATTTTTAACAATTTCCAGATCTTGAATTCAAATTTGTAAATATTTTAGCAATTGTTTTGAAGTTTATTTTCTGATTTCTGAATTTCTAACAGTGCTGAAGCACTCATATCATATCTTGAACACTGTTAGTTTAAATTCTAAAATTTTGAAGATCTGAATATTTGATGAAATTTCACATATATCTACTGTTTTGAGTTTATTCTAATTCAGTTTGGAAAGGCTTGAAAATTTATACTCATTACAGCACTCTGTTATTTATCAGTTGTGATGATTTCATAGATTTTCAGATTGGCTTGGATATTAAGTTCTGTCCTGAATCATAGTGATACATCTTGAATGTCATCCTTATTCATGATCATTATGTTAAAATTTGTTTGTTTGAAATCATCTGGAATTTTTGATATTTTGAATCTCACACACCTCTTAAATTTGAAATTATCAATCTTGTGTGAATGATCCATTATATCTCAAACTTAAACATTAATTCAAGTGATTTCAAATAAATTATTTTTAAATTTTCTAGATCATGAATATCTCTCAAGCCTGATGTAAATGATCTGAAATTACTCTTGTACTTGTCAGAGATGCCTATGAAAAATTTCTTTGAAAAATTTGGTCTTTGAAATTTATTGGTATTTCATCGTTATTTGACTTGAATATCTGTTTGTTTAAAATCATTTGAAATTATTGATTTATTGAATGACACACATATCTTGGATCTGAAATTTATAATCTGGTTCTCAAATGATTTAAAATAAACTAAATTTTATAATCTTGGATCATGGATCATGGAATATATTTTGCGACCATCAGTAACATTTTCTGACAAGTCTGTTGTGCTATTGGTTTCTATGCCGCTCTGATACTGCTTTCGAAAATGATCTTAGATAACTACTTGTTTTGATTAAAATTGACTACTACAGAAATTATTTTGCTTGTCTTGTCTGCTTGACTTTATGGTTGATCTTCTATTTGTTTGTGATATCCTGGCTTTTCTCCGGTGTCTTGTTACAATCCTCAATAGTAGGGACACCAAGTGGTATCAGAAGTGCCTTTCATTCGTCTCACTCATTTGTACTTAGATTCTAATATTTACCTTGTATAGATCCACACACTCTTATTGCCTTCTACAAATTTTTTCCTTCTTGTATTGTATAGTTTTTCATTTCCCTCTTGTAATTGATTTTCAATTTTAAAATTATTTATTGATTATTCATTCAGAAATTGAAATCAATAACCTAACCGAACTGTATTTATAATTCATCAAAATTATTATTAGATTTTGAAATTGTGATGAATTGTGATTGCAGTATATTTCACAACAAGAGGAGATTTTACTCAATTTTTCATGATGGTTGAACATTTATTATAATAACTTTGAATTAGCAATTATTTCACGACCATCTTCTTTATCTACCATCATTCTGCCATCCATTGTGAATTTATATAATGTGCAGAGTTAATTTCTTTTAAAATCTTCTAAATTAAATAGTGGAAATATTTGTGATAGAATTTGGACTTTGTTATTACTCGGAATTAGTGATAATTGGAAATTTTCAACAATCCTGGTACAGTTGGTCATATTTCATAATATGAGTAATTTTGAAATTTATTTCACAAACCATTTCTTTACCTATCACATTTCTATCATCCATATTGGTTTTATATACTGAGGAGTTTTTCATTTTTTGAAACAAAAAACAATAATAATATAATATTTATAAGTGTTTCTCTAACCTCATTTAAAAATCCAAACTCTGGTTATGCATGGTTATGAGATTACTTATATTTAAGCTGCAACTGATCTCATTTAAAAATCCAAGATCTGGTTATGTGTGGTCAGTGTGCTCTTAAATCAAAAGAAAAACAAATGAATATAATTTGCAATAAATAAATTTTTATATGAAATTCTCCTTGGTATGTAAAAATCAGCCTATCAATCCATTTTCTAATTTGTGAAATGTGTTGAAATCTTATGATGTATTATGATTTGTTGATTGATAGCTACTGGGATTTGAGATTATTTGATTTCGTCACTTAAATTGAATTATTAATTATAGTCCAAATCCATCATTGTTTTATGCTTCATGTTATAAATTTTTATTGGAAAATATTCATATTTTTATAACTCTCCCTATTTATATAAATTTCATCGTAAATCTGTCATTCTCTACAATGTGAAATATGCCACCAGTTCTCAATTTATTATGATTTTTATTTGACTGATTGAGATTTATGTTAACTATTCCTCCTCTTAAGCTGATATTATATTTGTCATTCAATTTTCATCTATATTTTAAGTTCTAAATTCTTTTGATGATAACAAAAGGGGGAGAATGGGTTGAGATTTTGATTTATGAGTGAATATTTTATAAATATTTTTAACTTTGAAAATTCATCATTATTCAGTTCATTTCACTCATGCACAGTTATAGGGGGAGTTTCTGTTGTAGGGGGAGCATTCAAATCACCGAAGTAATATATTTCATTTTTTTTCAAACACATTTATGCTCAAAATCTTTATTTGTTTGTCATCATCAAAAGGGGGAGATTGTTGTATATGACGTAGTTATATACACAATAATATGCTTTTAGTTTGATGATAACAACCAAATAAATATTATTTTAAATGTGTTTGTTATTGTACTATTATATTACATCATAGACAGAAATATAATATTTATATAGAATACTACTGCACACAAATTCAAATATTCACACTATATTTTATTTAAATAGAATATTTTATTTCAATATTCAAACAGTACAACTTTTACAACACCACTATTTGTACACTCCACCGTTACTTTTCATATCAGTAAAATTTTCATACATTCAGTATTTTTTCATTTATACAAATACACTCAGTCACTCAGTTGTACATTTTCATTTATACATACATGCACTGACATAGTCTTCAGTCTTCTATATCCTGCCTGCTTCACAGTCAGTCTAGTCACAGTCAGTCCAACCATCTTCATGCTTACATGTCACATGAAACACACACAGAGTCACTGCCATAGAAATGAAACAGAATACATGCAAATATAAATTTTATTTTAAAAATTTATTTGCTCAGAATTTCGGTGTTTTTCTCATCATCTTTCTGACTTGATCAGCCTCAACATAACCATACTGGTTTGCTGATCAGAACCAGCATCAAACTCGGTTGATTCTGACCAGCCCCAGCACAGTACAGTCAGTCTGTTGATGTATATTACAATGTCAGACACACACATATATATACACATACACACAAGATAGGTCAAAAATCAATACATAAGGAAGGCAACCCAAACATGGTTCAGCTCATATCATGATCAAGCAAGCATGGTCAAGGATAGATATGCATATACAAACAGTTTCACATGGCAGATCAATGCAGTAGATCAACACGGTAGATCAACAACCAAAGCGAAGTTCAGATACACACCGTGTCATATGTGTACAGTGTAAACAAGAACATGGTGTGTGCAACTATATTAGTGGAGGATAAATCAATGGTCAAGAAAGTGGCAGATCAGCTCAGCACAGCATGAATGAAGTGGCAGATCAGATCAGATCAGCTTAGCAACTATACAGTGAAACTAGACAAGGCAAGGTAGTGATGCATAGCAAACAAACATGGTACAATATGCAAATGGCATCATGGATCATGGTAACACAGTGTACAAGTTTCAGTTGTGTATGTGCAAAGTCAAAGTAACATAACAGCATGGTATAAAAGCATGATAGTGTACACATATGCATGAAAATGAGCATGGTGATACAGCAGCAAGTATGGGTGAAGTGGTCAAACCAAAATGAGCAAATGGTCAAACAAATGAATGGTGCATCATGTACCAAGAAACAAGTGCATCAAGTTTAACAAGACAGAGAAGATTCAAGGCAGCTCAACAACAGTGGTGCGACAAATGAGCATTGATAACAATGGTGAAGATGAGTGCACACAAAGCTACAACAGTTCAATGCATCAAGTATGAAGCAAGTTTCTGGTCATCAAGTTTGATTGCATGGGACAGATCAAATATCCAAGTGTAGTCAACATGAACTGGTGGTAATCAGTTTCAACATAAATGATAACATGCTCAAGACAGAATTAAATGTTGAATTACACATTTGATCGAGAAGGCAATAACATGCAAATGGTTAATTCCATGTTCACAGCATGATATGTTTGGTAAAAGTTATATGGGAATAATCAAAGCATGATAAGTCAGAGAATTCATGTGCCAAAATTATTATGAATAGAAATTGTTTGTTCACAGAATTGAAGAGGCGAGAATATCTCAAATGTCCAGATTGGATATGCATTAATAAAGCTCCTAGGAATTACTGAGCAACATGGTTTTTAATTTCCAGAACTACATGTATATATCAATTGACACTCAAGTTTTGTTGTTTCCAGTTTTGACAAAGCATACCAGAAAGTTTTTTTTTTGGTCATTCATTTCCTTCCCATTTTGGCAAGAATCTTTTTGGAAATCCAAACATGGTAACAACAAAGTGGGAAAGGCATGAAGGAAAATAAATTTGGGCATATAATCATAAAACAGAAAATCAATGTTTTATTTTGGGCAAAATGATTTCAAAATGTTCCAGTTTTTTTTCCAATACATATATGGCAAGCCACAACAACATACTCAAGGAAAAAATCACGCAAGGGACCAATTTGAATTAGAGGTTCATTCAAGAACAAAGGTACATCCAAGTTCATCAACCATCTTAGTCAAAGCCGAGAAACAGTAGGGACAAATCCAATAGAGGAAAGCAACGAAAATCAGGCCAAGTCATTTATCACGAAATCAGAGTGATTAGGGGATTTCTAACCCTATACAAACACCATTCATCATCGGCCTTTCATGGAGATCGAAAAATAAAACAACAAACCTGAAGAGGAATAAGGAAAATCTTTTTAAATTACTCACTTTATCTTCAATTAAAAGTCCTCCAAATCCGAACAACAGGAGCATAGAGAATCAGCATATCAAGGATTAATTCATGAGCATTCAATCGCGAGTCGATTTGGAGCAAGGAAGCAAACCCTAGCTTATTTTCAGCAGCCGACATTTTTATAAGAGAGGGAATAACAAAGGGACAGTTATATTATAAAAGGGGATAACTCTTGGTGTTTTTATTTCTAGGGTTTAAAAGACTAGGGCTTTGTTTTGAATTTTATTTTGTGTTGTATTTTTTTTTTAAACCATTCGACCAGGTTTTCTAGTGTCTGTGGAAAAAAAACTAGGGATCCAGTCAGGGTGTTGACTGACAGTTGCTAGAGTCTGTAAAATCTAGGTTACGGATTACGGGTTTGTAATTCGAGAAAATCTAGTCGAGGGGATTTCGACCAATCTAGGGTTTTGAGCGTAGGATCAGAATTGGAGCGAGGGGTTCGCGAGTGTACATGGTCTTGTATGCGGGATCTGTTCTTTTACCTAGTAGAAACCTTAGGAATGCAGCAGTAGGCAGGGTTTTGCCGAAGCTGGGTATATCTGTGTGTGATTTACTTTCTGCACTTTTATTTCTGCTGCATTCTGTGATTTGTTTATTGTTTATTATCCCGTCAGATTTTTAACTAAGCGAAAAACTGTGATGAACCCTGTTCACCCCCCTCTAGGGTTAATCTAGATCCAACAATTATATCGTTATTGCACTTGTAGTATTCGTATAAGAATTGATATCGAATATAAGTAGATACAATTTTTGTGTAACTTATGTTCAATATCGACTGATTTGGGTTTTGTCGTGAATCATATCTTCAACAATATCATTCTTGAAACCCATTGAGATTGAGTTGTGGAAATTCATATTGTAAATTGGGATTTAATCAAATCTTTTATTTAAGAGAATTAAAAATAAAAAAATTGGGAAACAAGTATAATCTTTTAGTTAAGATTAAAGAATTGAATGTTGGAAAATCGATTTAATTGGAAACTATGGTTGAAATATGGATTAAAGGATTTTCAAAGGAGACAAGGTTTTAATAAAGAGTTATTAAACGGAAAATTAATTAAGGCTTTAGGGCTAGATTATCTTTGATTTAAGGGATGTGTTTTAAAGAAGAAGGGTTAAAATATGGATTTTATTAAATAGAATTTGAGATTGGGTTTAAAGAAATTTAATTTAACAAAATCTAAGATGGAAGGAGATTTGGTTGAAAGCCTGTGTGTTCCGTAATTGTGTTTTAAAAATTACGCTAATTATTTGGGAAGACCGGGAGCAGATTTATGTCCGAAAACCATTCTGTAACATCCCACCTCCGTTAAGGTCACTCACAAAGGGAATGCCTTAACTTTGGTGGAGCATTTTAGTAAACAGAACAAAAACTTACAAGACAGATAAAACAGTACTTGAAATTTTTTAACTTTATTACAGCGGAAACAGAAATCAATATGGTTACATCCTTTCAAATCTCAGAATTCAAGTACAAAATATCAGTCTTGTACAAAAGCCTTCAAAATGCATGGTTTAAAATCATAATCCCCATGGAACGGAAGCTATACAGAGCCAAGCCATACTTTAAGCACTTCAAGCAAAGAGAAATCCGGATCAAGCTAAAGTATTCCCTCCTTGGATAACCTGGGGGGAAACGGAAGAAAGGAGGCGAAACAACAAGGGTCAGACAAAAAGTCTGGCAAGTCCAGTGACTTTCAGCATATGAACAGATAATAATAATAATATGACATGAACATAAAACTGGATGAGGGATAACTGTAACAGGTGTAGCAGATATAACAGAAGAACAGAATGACATAAACTATTGCTTTACACTTCTCTGCACTAATACTAGTATAACAGAATTAGGTGTCACCCTAATGTCTAAACTGAAGCAGGAACGGGTACAGAATAATTTAACAGAAACAGAATTCTAATAATGTGCCTTTACTACCCGATCAGAAACAGACAGAAGCAGAAATAGATTAATCCCTACGGAAACAGAATGTAGAATTAGGTGTACACTAGTAATGGGCATTTACCACCCGAACAGACGGTACCACACAGAAACAGACAGGTGTTACCACCCAACAGAAACAGACGGTACTAACAGAAACAGACAGAACTAAGTGTACCCTAAAACCCTACCCCAAGCGATCGGCTCCCTAATACATAAATATCATGCGTCGGCCCCACAGTAGGGTGTATCACTCCCTAAAGTGACAACCAATTGGCACAGGCCTATTTACAGATGTCACGGCGTCTTACATCCTTAGAGGCAGACCGGGATCCATGCACGCACATGACCCGGTTGGAACGCACCATCAACACCCCTCGCCATTATCAGAATGAACCACTTATAATTAGTTCAGTAAGCGTGCCCGGACCCTACCTACTGTTGGGTCAAAGTTTTGATACCAGAAAGGGTTACTGACTAATATGGGTCCTAAAAAACAGATGGCACAAGTAATTCCCCTCCTAACCTTGTGTCCTCAGACTAACAGATCTCAGATTAACTTGTTTACAAGTTCAGACATACAGAATTCAGATTTACTAGTTCACAGATTAAGTTAACAAGTTTTCAGACTAACAGATCAGATGTACATATTTTCCAGATTTGTCTAACTTTGTATTGGGCCTACAGATTCATGGACGGGTTTACTACACCTATTAATCCAGTTGGTTTAATCCTATTTCCCCCAATACGTTTTAGACGTCATTCTTATCTTAGATTTGCATTAATTAATTATTAATGCCCAGACCTCTCACATTAGGTCGCTAGCTTGTGGCCACTGGATGGGCCGGGCGGTTCCGGGCAGACTTCTGCCACAAGCCAGACCTAACCTCGTGTCTTAAGCAGGTTATGACTAACTTCTCACATTAAAACCTATTGTTTGCGGCCACTGGATGTGCCGGGCGGTTCCGGGCAGAATTACGCCGCAAACTAACCTCGAGTACCTCGAGTTAGTCACGTTTATCTTTGCGGCCAATTAATTAATAATTTACCGTTTTATGCGCACGCCCAATATATATGCCAATTCAGATTATATCAATAACAGGATGATTATATCAACACAGCAGATAACAGATTTTAGCAGATAACAGATTTTTCAGATTATATGACTTAACGGACTTAGGAGATTTTGGCATATAACAGGTTAGGCATTTAAACAAATAAATTTAACAGATTTAGGCACTTTCAACAGACTTAGCGGATGACAGATCTAGCAGATGAATAGGTCTAGTAAACTAGGAAGTAGAGCAGAACTAGCAGATTAAGCAATATAACAGAACTAGCAGATTAGGCGATATAATAAAACTAACAGATTAGGCAAATATAGCAGAACTAGCAAATTAGGCAATTATAACTGATTTTCATCATTCCTTAAAGTTTCACATATCTTGCCTAATTATAAATTTGGTCTAAATTTGCATGCCTAAATAGTGGTCATGATTCACACTAGGATCATATACCCTACGTTTGCATTGAATTTGCATGTCACCGATTATGGTCATAATTTACATGTCCCAATTTAGTTCCACTTGCCTAGTACAAAAGATTCCCATATAAATTATACCAACTATAGCCATCTATTTCAATGCATGTCATATATTCAAAAATCTCCTACTTAGGTGTTATTCACACTTGATAGTTATCAAATCTTAATATGGATCTTCACACCTAAGTTATAATCCGTTATAAAATATGCCCAAGGATCTAGATCTAACATATGATATGTGGTTTAGTTCAGATCTTAATATTCCAGATTTGCAAGTTATGTATTATCATATGATAATCCCAAACAGTCATATATGCACAGATCTAGATCTAGTTTATATACTCAAATCAGTCACAGATCAGTCCAATTATGCCTTAGATTTATGTTCTAAGTTCCAAGTCCAACATATGTTCTTTCCTCAAATCAATCACATATCGGTCATGACCAATTTATGCACATTCATTTGATTGTCCCAAACATTTTAACGTATGTTGATCTCTTATGAGATTGGCTCAGGCTCGTGGTAGCCTGGCTATAGAACAGAAAGAGGAAAGAGATACAGAATAAAACAGATCAGAACAGAACAGATATAACCTCAGATTCAGATTTAGAGTTCATGTCACAATCAAAATTAACGTTTATATCGGAAAGTAACTGCACTTGCCTTAATTGGATTAAAGAAAGAACTCTAGTTGTTGTAGAACCGTTGCAGAAGCTCTAATCTCTAATTGAATTTAGGGTGATGTTGATTGTCTTCTAGTTTTGATTCCAGCAGAGTAGCAACGCCATTTTTATTTTTAATTTAGAACAGAGGCAGAGTAGAAGCAGAATAGAATTGTGTGCAGAGAAGGCTGGGTTTGGGGCTGTTTAAATAGGTTTAGGCAGACGAATCTAGACAGAAAACGAGACCAGATACATCAGAACGCACCCAGGCAGAAAAGCAGATTCGGAGGCAGGTCGACCCCCAGGTCGACACTAGGGTCGACTCTAGGGTCGACCCCCTGGGGGCAGGTCGACTCTAGGGTCGAATCTAGGGTCGACCCCCTGGGGGCAGGTCGACTCTAGGGTCGACCCCCTGGGGGCAGATCGACTCTTGGGTCGACTCCCCAGTCGACCTGGTCTATGTTGTTTAATTTTTTTCTGAACTTTGGGAGGCCATAACTTGGTCATATGGACTCCGATTTACGAAATTTCGGACTCTATTTCGCGTATTTTTCCGAGTCGAACGCAATGGCACAGCCCATTTCCCTTGATTCTGAATTAATATTTTAATTATACTCAGATTTGTAATTCTTAAGTTCACAGAAAATACGGGGTGTTACATTCTCCCCTCCTTAAAGGATTTCGACCCCGAAATCTTCAAGTTAAGAAGAATGTGTCCTACCATACAATCACTTATCTACTCAGTCATCATCCACAAGCATCCATTGTCCTTAGAAATTTCTAGTGATGTATGAACATTTGTAAAAGTGTGTGTCTATGTTCCTTATCTAATGGAAAGATCAGGCGGTCTACTGATTCAGTTGACCTCCTTAATGCGAATTATGTCAGTGCCATGAGTCCAATATGTATGCAATTTTCCTATTTGATACATATCATTTCTATATGAGTGCACAACCATCCACTCATTTGCAACATCCATGTGCTGATTCAACCATTTTGCATCCATAAAAATTTAAAATGCTCACACATCCATATGCAGTATGAGAGTGTTTTCGAGCCGATCTAGTGCCTAGTGTGTGTATATGCGTCCACGAGTAACCACCAGCAACCACTTGCATCCACTTGCAACCATCAAACATAACATGTCTCAAACACATGTTTACACCCATTAGGATTCCTATCTATAAGTTGAACACTCGATCGATAGGATACAGTCGAGTGATGGAAGCGAGTACAGATAAGTCAAAGACTTGGTTCCCATTAGTCATTGGTTGAGAAAATAATTCCCCTAAGTATCAACCCCGAAGACCGAAATCAACATCAGATTGACACCCAGAGGATCACCTCCTTTAGCCAATGTCAAAACTGGAAAGCAGAATTATTCAAATATTTACAGACTACTGGTACAGATCAGGTTCCCTAATGATTCTTAGGAAGCTAAGCATGATAAAAATCATATCCCACAAAAACTCAGAATGTATGCGTCATACTTGATGTCTAACACAAATATCCCTCAAACCCCAATCTCAAACAAATGAACCATAACCCTTATGGGTCTGAGTCTATAGCAGAATTCAGAAATAATACTAGTATTAAAGTGCAGAGTATCGATTACAAAATCAAAATACCAGAATCAGAAAAAGTCTTAACTCCATAATCAGATAAAGAAATTAAACCTACTATAGAAATTTTCCTATTTCTATCCTAGCCACTAGCCTCGAGAGTGTTTGCATGCCCTCCTTGCCCTCGTCTCTTCGGGCATTCCCTAGTGAAGTGTCCCATCTTTCCACAGTTGAAGCAAGTGCCTTTCCTTTTTCTGCAATCCTTGTTCAGATGAGTCGAGCTCCCACAAGTAAAGCACTTTTTCCCCTTCTTATCTTCAGTCTTTTCATCCTTCTTTTGTGTTTCCTTTTTGGGCCCCGCTTTCTTATTCTGTGGTTCTTCCTTCTTTGTCTCTTTCGGGCCCTTGTCTTCCTCGTGCAGTAGTGCCATGTCCACCAATTTCTCGTAAGTCGCTCCCATGGGTACATGGGTCATGGCTAGGCTGTGCAGTGGCTCGTTCAATCCTCTAACAAAGCGGAGAGCCTTTTTATGCTGAGTGTTGACTAAATCCAATCCGAACCTACCTAGTTGGTTGAACTGGTTGACGTATTCCTTGACCGTCATACTTCCTTGCTTAAGAGATAAGAACTTTTCCAGTTGTAAACTCCGTTCAGCTTGCGAGAGAAATTTTGTCTCAAACCTTGTTCTGAAATCTATCCATGTCTCAACCAGCCTCTCGGCGTTAGTGACTTCCCACCAGTAGGAAGCTTCGTCTTTGAGCAGCCATACCGCCAACTGCACCTTCTGCCTATCGTCCTCCTCGAAGATAACGAATAGATCCTTAGTTTCTTTGAGCCAATTCCTCGCTTCTACGAATGATTCAGTTCCTTTGAAATCCTTCCCACCCATGGCCCTAAAATCTCAACAGATCTTTGAGAAAGCAATTGCACGAGGAGGGGGTGGAGGAGGGGGATCATTTGCTGGACCTGCAGCGGCGGTCCTAGCCTCAAGATATTGACGAAACCAACCGGGTACATGAACACCCTCTGGTATCTCAGATGCTTCAGACATGCTGAAACGAAAAAGGAAAGGTTCAATACAAAAAGGACTAAAAGAAAGATATATGACTCTTGGGGATTATGTTTTTCATAATAAGCTTTATTTTTGAAAATACTTCCTTTCAAAACCTTTTTGAAAATAGTTTTCAAAACTTTTTATAAAATCTGGTAACCTTCAGCTCTGATACCAAGTGTAACACCCCACCTTCGTTAAGGTCACTCACAAAGGGAATGCCTTAACTTTGGTGGAGCATTTTAGTAAACAGAACAGAAACTTACAAGACAGATAAAACAGTACTTGAAAATTTTTAACTTTATTACAGCGGAAACAGAAATCAATATGGTTACATCCTTTCAAATCTCAGAATTCAAGTACAAAATATCAGTCTTGTACAAAAGCCTTTAAAATGCATGGTTTAAAATCATAATCCCCATGGAACGGAAGCTATACAGAGCCAAGCCATACTTTAAGCACTTCAAGCAAAGAGAAATCCGGATCAAGCTAAAGTATTCCCTCCTTGGATAACCTGGGGGAAACGAAAGAAAGGAGGCGAAACAACAAGGGTCAGACAAAAATTCTGGCAAGTCCAGTGACTTTCAGCATATGAACAGATAATAATAATAATATGACATGAACATAAAACTGGATGAGGGATAACTGTAATAGGTGTAGCAGATATAACAGAAGAACAGAATGACATAAACTATTGCTTTACACTTCTCTGCACTAATACTACTATAACAGAATTAGGTGTCACCCTAATGTCTAAACTGAAGCAGGAACGGGTACAGAATAATTTAACAGAAACAGAATGCTAATAATGGGCTTTTACTACCCGATCAGAAACAGACAGAAGCAGAAACAGATTAATCCCTACGGAAACAGAATGTAGAATTAGGTGTACACTAGTAATGGGCCTTTACCACCCGAACAGACGGTACCACACAGAAACAGACAGGTGTTATCACCCAGCGGAAACAGACGGTACCAACAGAAAAAGACAGAACTAAGTGTACCCTAAAACCCTACCCCAAGCGATCGGCTCCCTAATACATTAATATCCTATGTCGGCCCCACAGTAGGGTGTATCACTCCCTAAAGTGACAACCAATTGGCACAGGCCTATTTACAGATGTCACGGCGTCTTACATCCTCAGAGGCAGATCGGGATCCATGCACGCACATGACCCGGTTGGAACGCACCATCAACACCCCTCGCCATTATCAGAATGAACCACTTATAATTAGTTCAATAAGCGTGCCCGGACCCTACCTACTGTTGGGTCAAAGTATTGATACCAGAAAGGGTTACTGACTAATATGGGTCCTAAAAAACAGATGGCACAAGTAATTCCCCTCCTAACCTTGTGTCCTCAGACTAACAGATCTCAGATTAACTTGTTTACAAGTTCAGACATACAGAATTCAGATTTACTAGTTCACAGATTAAGTTAACAAGTTTTCAGACTAACAGATCAGATGTACATATTTTCCAGATTTGTCTAACTTTGTATTGGGCCTACAGATTCATGGACGGGTTTACTACACCTATTAATCCAGTTGGTTTAATCCTATTTCCCCCAATACGTTTTAGACGTCATTCTTATCTTAGATTTGCATTAATTAATTATTAATGCCCAAAGCTCTCACATTAGGTCGCTAGCTTGTGACCGCTGGATGGGCCGGGCGGTTCCGGGCAGACTTCTGCCACAAGCCAGACCTAACCTCGTGTCTTAAGCAGGTTATGACTAACTTCTCACATTAGAACCTATTGTTTGCGGCCACTGGATGTGCCGGGCGGTTCCGGGCAGAATTACGCCGCAAACTCATTCTAACCTCGAGTTAGTCACGTTTATCTTTGCGGCCAATTAATTAGTAATTTACCGTTTTATGCGCACGCCCAATATATATGCCAATTCAGATTATATCAATAACAGGATGATTATATCAACACAGCAGATAACAGATTTTAGCAGATAATAGATTTTTCAGATTATAGGACTTAACGGACTTAGAAGATTTTGGCATATAACAGGTTAGGCATTTAAACAAATAAATTTAACAGATTTAGGCACTTTCAACAGACTTAGCGGATGACAGATCTAGCAGATGAATAGGTCTAGTAAACTAGGCAGTAGAGCAGAACTAGCAGATTAAGCAATATAACAGAACTAGCAGATTAGGCGATATAATAAAACTAACAGATTAGGCAAATATAGCAGAACTAGCAAATTAGGCAATTATAACTGATTTTCATCATTCCTTAAAGTTTCACATATCTTGCCTAATTATAAATTTGGCCTAAATTTGCATGCCTAAATAGTGGTCATGATTCACACTAGGATCATATACCCTACGTTTGCATTGAATTTGCATGTCACAGATTATGGTCATAATTTACATGTCCCAATTTAGTTCCACTTGCCAAGTACAAAAGATTCCCATATAAATTATACCAACTATAGCCATCTATTTCAATGCATGTCATATATTCAAAAATCTCCTACTTAGGTGTTATTCACACTTGATAGTTATCAAATCTTAATATGGATCTTCACACCTAAGTTATAATCCGTTATAAAATATGCCCAAGGATCTAGATCTAACATATGATATGTGTTTTAGTTTAGATCTTAATATTCCAGATTTGCAAGTTATGTATTATCATATGATAATCCCAAACAGTCATATATGCACAGATCTAGATCTAGTTTATATACTCAAATCAGTCACAGATCAGTCCAATTATGCCTTAGATTTATGTTCTAAGTTCCAAGTCCAACCTATGTTCTTTCCTCAAATCAATCACATATCGGTCATGCCCAATTTATGCACATTCATTTGATTGTCCCAAACATTTTAACGTATGTTGATCTCTTATGAGATTGGCTCAGGCTCGTGGTAGCCTGGCTATAGAACAGAAAGAGGAAAGAGGTACAGAATAAAACAGATCAGATCAGAACAGAACAGATATAACCTCAAAATCAGATTTAGAGTTCATGTCACAATCAAAATTAACGTTTATATCGGAAAGTAACTGCACTTGCCTTAATTGGATTAAAGAAAGAACTATAGTTGTTGTAGAACCGTTGCAGAAGCTCTAATCTCTATTTGAATTTAGGTTGATGTTGATTGTCTTCTAGTTTTGATTCCAGCAGAGTAGCAACGCCATTTTTATTTTTAATTTAGAACAGAGGCAGAGTAGAAGCAAAATAGAATTGTGTGCAGAGAAGGCTGGGTTTGGGGCTGTTTAAATAGGTTTAGGCAGACGAATCCAGACAGAAAACGAGACCAGATACATCAGAATGCACCCAGGCAGAAAAGCAGATTCGGAGGCAGGTCGACCCCCAGGTCGACACTAGGGTCGACTCTAGGGTCGACCCCCTGGGGGCAGGTCGACTCTAGGGTCGACTCTAGGGTCGACCCCCTGGGGGCAGGTCGACTCTAGGGTCGACCCCCTGGGGGTAGGTCGACTCTTGGGTCGACTCCCCAGTCGACCTGGTCTGTGCTGTTTAATTTTTTTCTGAACTTTGGAAGGCCATAACTTGGTCATATGGACTCCGATTTACGAAATTTCGGACTCTATTTCGCGTATTTTTCCGAGACGAACGCAATATCACAGCCCGTTTCCCTTGATTCTGATTTTATATTTTAATTATACTCAGATTTGTAATTCTTAAGTTAACAGAAAATACGGGGTGTTACATTCTCCCCTCCTTAAAGGATTTCGTCCCCGAAATCTTCAAGTTAAGAAGAATGTGTCCTACCATCCAATCACTCATCTACTCAGTCATCATCCACAAGCATCCATTGTCCTTAGAAATTTCTAGTGATGTATGAACATTTGCAAAAGTGTGTGTCTATGTTCCTTATCTAATGCAAAGATCAAGCGGTCTACTGATTCAGTTGACCTCCTTAATGCGAATTATGTCAGTGCCATGAGTCCAATATGTATGCAATTTTCCTATTTGATACATATCATTTCTATATGAGTGCACAACCATCCACTCATATGCAACATCCAGGTGCTGATTCAACCATTTTGCATCCATAAAAATTTAAAATGCTCACACATCCATATGCAGTATGAGAGTGTTTTCGAGCCGATCTAGTCCATGTTTTAAAATAAACCCTAAAAACAAATGTTTTGAGTTCTCACACTAGTCCATGTTTGACATGGGGCAGCATGTTGGGTGTTCTTGCTCTTGGTTTGGTGGCGAGTGGGAGACTCTTACCTCTACATGTTCCAGGAGGGGTTGGTTAAGCATGAGGCCGCGACAGCTGAGAGGTTGGCCGTAAAACAAGGTGCTGGGGTATCATTGTAATGCCACGGCGGAGTATTAGCCATTGTTCGATTGTTGAAAAAGACCAGACCATTACATTGTGGTATCAGAGCTTTGGTTTATACAAAGCTATAGGGTACGACATATTTGAACAAAAGGAAAGGACTCATCAGAGTGTTTGTTTTGCCTTAAGATCTGCATTCCGCATTCCCTAACATTAGACAATTAAATATGGCCTCTGAAAGAGTATCAAGGTAAAACAAATTTCTTTTATAGACTTGTAATTTCAATGTTCGTTTTTTTCTAACAAATCAAAGAAAACAGCGATCTAGAAAAAGAAAATACCCAGCTTGCAAGTGTCGAATTGAAGTAGTCGCTGTGCTCACCTGCCCCATGATAATTTAGAAAACGGAACGCATCCACGGCCATTTCTTTATTTGTCACACGTCACGGGGTTACTGTTGTCTAAGTTGCTAAATTGACTATGTACCTTTAAACCTTAATTAGTTCAGTGCATTTATCCCCAACAGTTAAATCGGTAAGGGCAGCCATTAACGAGAGCCACTGGACTCTCAAAAGTCAAAAGCATTGAACTTGGGCTGCCCATAACTAGCATCTTTCCCTTAGCATACAGTTTTAAATAATATGGGATGCCACGTGAACCGAAAGACATTTATGTTTGTAAAAATTTTACTATCATAATCCAATCCACGTAATAAATAAAATTGAACAAATAAAAACGAATGTTTTTTTATACTTTGACAAACATGGAGGTACATTGCGATTTACATTCCATTTTTCTAACGATGTTAATATCAATTACTTGATCGAATTTTCATCTCAAATTTTCTTTTTAATTAAGAATTCCTCTTTAGAGATTACGACTATCCTTTTGGATAGATACAGATTGTACATAAATAGATTTGGTCTCTTTGAAGCTTGCATTGTATCATTATTTATCAAAAAAGATACACTCCCAGGAAAATGTTTTTGTTGTAATACATATTAGTAGTTAGAGTGAACATACTTTGTATTTTCTATTTAGTTACGTAAAGACTTATATATATAGGAGCCCATGCAAATGGAAATATGCAACAATCACTTAAATGTACAAATATAACTTCCCCTTCTCTCTAGTTGCTTCAACAGTTATTCGTTTCATATAACCTTGTTCATTTTAAAACATGTTATCAGTAGGATTTCTAAACAATAATTGTATTGTAGATCTAGCGTTCTCATTATATAGTTGATCAAATCTTCTATTCTTTTTCAGATCTAATTATAGATCTCAAATGGTCTAATTATATTAGCGTGATCATTTTTGATCTCAAGTAGGATTTTATATATATATATATATATATATATATAACACTCAAATAAAATATCTTTTAGATATATACATGATTTAAAAACAAAATGCTGAACATTATGATTTTTGGAGTTTGCATTTGAATTGGTTTAAAACTTGCTTATTTTTGAATGCTCTTAAGTCCATTTATTTTGGAAAGCAACTTTTGAAGTTGGCAATTTTTCTTGTTGATTTATGAATTCTATGTAATTTGATTGGATTTTAGTTTGTGATATGGATCTAAGTAATCTAAATCTGTTTGATAAATGAATTTTTCTTTTTGAAAACTGTTTGATTTAATTTTGGTTTAAATGAAGGTTTTGGAAATGATTTTGCTATATGATATATGTCTCCAAAAGAAATATTTTATTGTCTCTTATAGAAAGAAATATAAGGATAATACATATCTAGATGATCGTTATAAGTTTAGATCCAGTTTTCATGTTGATTTAGAAAACCTGAAGTGGATGAAAACATTAGTGGAAGTATATATGACTTAGTATCTAGCACTTATATATTAAAAAATGACTAAGAATATGCAATTTCCATGGTCGAGTTTCCATAAATTAGCAAATTACAAGTTTCCTCAATATAAAGAACCATAACAAAAAGGAGGACCAAGAAATTTAATTATCGAAGGGAAACATCTAGGACTTGAATATCTAAATAATACATTTCATTTATGAAATATATTATTCATATTTTCATATATTATATGGTCAGATAATGCTTATAATATTTTTCTTTCCTTAGCCTAACAATACGGTTAACAACAATTGTCTTTTTACTCTTTCGGATTACTAATTATTATCATAGTTCCATTTATTATATAAGTTAGAATAGCAACTTGAAGTTATGCACTTAATTTTTTTTACTGGAAGTTGTACAAAATTTGATACTTGAAGTCTTGAATTATGGGAAGATTTTTTGATAAAGTCTACCAACAAAGAATCTTATCATTATATTTTCTTACTCACCCAAAATATGTAAGCTTTTGAAAAAAAGGTTTGCGAACCAAAAATTCATTATAAATTAATGAATTTTATGTTTTTCATGAATAAAATCCGAAGCTTTCTTAAAATTTTGTAACATGATAAGATTGTACTTGTAGAAGAAGTTATAAGGGCTAAGAACATCATAATATATGATAGTGATTTTGGATTCAAAGAAAATCTCCGAATGAGCTTCATCAAAATTATATCTTTTCACTTACGTTTTGTGTTGACTAAATATCGTGAAGAATAATGTTGTATGACATTACAAACATTGCCCAATTGAAAATTAATTATTATTTTAGCCTTGGATAGGGATGCTCATCATTTAGTAAGTATAAAATCAGATCATGTTTCAATTCATACTTCAAAATGAATGGTCGAAAATGAAGGAAACAGTAGTTACTACTGAAGCAACAAAAAGGAATTTTCGAAACACAAAGCTACCACACCCTCCACTACCAAATCGCCAACAAATTTCCTACCATTTCAAGTACAATTTGAAGCTAGGTGATTCCGATCTAACGTAGCAAGATTTGATTTCGAGGCATAATTTTTGAGTTAAAGCGACGATTGTTGCAATTGATAAATAATAAACTGGTTTTTTGTTGGGAATGATCATGGGTGATGGATGTTTTATAGATTTGAGAAGAGAGGAGGAAATGATAAATTTTAGAACTTTATTTTCGTTATGGCTACAGCTAAAAAAATAACAAAATTAGACAATATGTCATGAGGGAATGGAAAATTAATCCCGCCTTCTAATATCTAAAGCCGAAACACAACCATTTTAGCAGGTTCAACGAAACAGTTGCATTTTGTGTTCAAGCACTACTGTATATTGCAACTAAAAACATAATTTCTTATATATATATATATATATGTGTGTGTGTGTGTGTGTGTGTGTGTATGGCAAACGTTCCGTTGCACCACAAAAATGGAGCACCCTGAATGCCCTCATATATATATATATATACACACACACACACACACACACACACATATATATATATATATATATATATTGAAAATTGGTTCACTTTATTTCAAAGCCAATCATATACTTTGTTTATATGCCTCATCAAAACCTTATGTCCCCCCTAACCTAAATGGGTGCGGCATAAGGAAAAAGAGCACATATAAACGCCATATATTAACATTACAAGAACAAAAACAAACTATTACCAACACTACAATGTATCACCACTCGCTACCTCTCAGACCATATACTTCAAGATAGAACATAAAGAAATCAAAACAGTATTATACAATTCAATATCCCATCTTCTATGTAATTCTTCCTTCCTCTGTGACCATCTCGTCTTGCTTCCATTGTTGTTCACCAGGCTTTGAACTTCTTTTTCTATCATAGATAATCTCATTTCATTGCTGATCTTCTTTTGCTTAAAAATTCTGTAGTTTCTTTCAAACCACACTTGATATATAGCTGTAGTAATAACTGCACATGCTACGTCAAAAAGTTGATCTTTCTCTTTTGACATGTTCAAGATTTTATCTTCCTCTTCTTCAATTGAACCATACTGATTTGTCGAGAAGCCCAACTTCATGAATATTGCTTTCCATATAAAACTTACATACTCACAATCATAAAACAGATGGTTAATAGATTTAACATTCCCCTCACATAAAACACAGTCGTTATCATCAATCATACCAAATTTATGCATCCTTTCTCGTGTAGACAATCTGTAATTTACTACAAGGAAGGAAATAAAAGCCATTCTTCTGCATGTCTACCGTGCCAAATCACCTTGTAACAAGCTTTTCCACTTTGTTTATTTCTAATCTTCTCCCAAGTTCTATGAAAAGTGAATTCACCCCCTTCTCCTCATTCATAATAATCATCACAAGCATTATGTTTAACTGTCACTGCATTAACTTCTTGAATAACGTCTCTCGTAGCAGGATTAAGATTAGCATTTGTTCTCCCATCACATATTATAGATGAAACATATTCATTATGACTATCCAAACAGAAAAATCTATAAATTCCAATCAAGTCTACGAGACATTTGCAATTTATCCAGGGTTCAAACCATAATGTATTCGAACCTGATGAAACCACTTTGTTAAATAGTTGTTTTCCAGAATTCCTCAATCTCAGTAAGGTCTTCCATGTACATGAAGCATTATTGTCTATCCTCATGATCCGGAAATGCTTCTCATAACAATGTTTTCTATACGTCCACGAACTCCAAAGAGATGAACCAAAAAGAAATTTCCAAAGAAGTTTTATACCTGCAGCTCTTTTTAATTCAGAAAAAGATTTCATGCCAATCCCCCCTTCTTTCTTGGGTAAACAAAGAGTTTCCCATTTAACTTTATGTTGAGAATTACCCCCAAAGAAATCTGAACACATGGTACGCAATTTGTCTATTACCTGTTTAGGAAGCAGATACATGAATAGCCAATACAAGACCATGGGAGTTATCACAGACAGAATCAATTTAGCTCTTCCCGCAAAGCTTAAAAAGTTGACATCCCAAGACTGTATCCTCTGCTGAACTTTATGCAATAATGATTGGAAGTCATTATAATGAACATAGTTTGATGATGTAGGTACTCCTAGATATCTCACAAGCAGATGATCCACTTGAAAACCCAAAATTAATGTAAATTCACTTGTGTTTCTTGCATGAGAACTAAAATAAATTTTAGTTTTAAGGATGCTAACTGCAGGACCACTGAATTTCCCCAATCTATCAAATATATCCTTCAAAGTTCTAACACATATGGGATGGCATTTACCAAATATTACTAAATCATCAGCATAAAGTTAGTAAGATATCACAGGCTCAAATCTGTTAGAGGAGATAAACTTCTGTAGTAACAATGCCTCATTCATACAAAATGTAAAATACTCCATAGCTATTGTAAAAAGATACGGAGATAAAGGATCTCCTTGACGTAATCCCCTATTTGAAGCAATAAACCCTTTTGGAACTCCTCGAATTAATATTGAAAAGGTTGGAGTATTTATACATTCAAAGACCATATCTATAAAATGTATAGGAAAACCCATTTTAGACATAATATGACATATGAATCTCTTATTCGTCATGCTATAAGCCTTATGTAGGTCAACCTTTATGCAAAATTTATTAACCCCTACCTTCTTGACATCTCTAAGCATGCCAATAATATATTATCACCAATAAAACGAGAAGGAATAAAAGCACCTTGGTTAGGGCAAATTAAATGAGACAAAAACCACTTAATCCTATTACAAGAAATTTTGCTAAAACTCTTGTAATAAAGATTACAACAAGCTATTGGACGGTAATGTGCAATTTCAGACGGCCTTTCCACTTTAGGAATAAGTGTGATAAGCGTGTGATTAATCCCTTTTGGTAGCTTAGAAGAAGAGAACGCGTCTTGGATGGCTAATAATATATCCATCTTAATATATTCCCAATGCAATTTAAAAAAAATCGAACTAAATCCATCTGGACCTGGACTCGAATCTATGTGAAATGAATCTACAGCTACATTAACCTCTTTTAATGATATTGGTTGTAATAATACCTGCTGTTCATGTGAGTTAATCCTTGCAATTGATTGAAAAGCTAGAAACTCTGAAACAGAAACTCCATTAAATAATGCAGAATAATATCGAATAGCTTCCTTAGTTATCTTTTCTGATTTGTAAACCAAATCCCCATTACTATTAATGAGAGCATTCAAATTATTCACCTATCTCCTCATTGACATCTTTGAATGAAATTTTTTAGAATTTGCGTCGCCATCCTGAAGCCAGGAAACCTTGGCCTTCTACTTATAACTCCAGTATTTGATATGCTTTTGAATATCTAACTCACATTTCGCTTCAAGCATTCTTTCATACACTATGACATTTTATGGATCTTCATCACATGCTAATTCCCTCTCCTTAAAAATTGCTTCAGCTTCCATAAGAAATTCATTATCTTTAGGTCTCACCCTATTCCAGTTTTTGAGTTCAAACTTCATGCCTTTAATTTTTGCTGGAAAATGTAGCTTGGAAACCCCCATCCACTAATTTGAAGACCTCTCTTGACACATTCTTTATAACCTTCTTTAACACGTCGTTCGTTGGAGTGCCTGAAAGGAAAGCCTTTAGTTATAGAGGGAAAATTCTACACAAACTAAATGCATATATATATATATATATATATATATATATATATATATATATGTGTGTGTGTGTGTGTGTGTGTGTGTATGTGTATGTGTATGTGTCTATATGTGTGTGTGTGTGTGTATCAACAAGGTTTGATTCTCGTGTAAAACGATTATGTTTTTTGGGACATGAAGAGGATAAATGTCCTTGTTTATTACAAGCAAAACATGTAATGGTGTTAGTATATGTTTTTCTAGGGTTATATTTCCTAACATGTTTTCTTTGTTAAGATAATGTTTTCTAGCATTTGATTTTATGAAATATTATTTTTTAGCATATCTTTTCTTAAATAGAAAACTTAAAACAATTACAATTATTTTTGGGATTAATAAATTATGCTAGACCATTCATACAATATTTATCCAAATATACTGGACCTTTATATAATAAAGCAAGCCCCAAAGGAAAAGAGAACTTAATAATTAAGACATAAAACAAATTCAAAAGGTAAAAGAATTAGCATAAAATCTAAAACCATTAACCTTATCATTATCCACTGATATATAATTATAGAAACTGATGGTTCTTCATTAGGATGGGGAGGAATATTGCTAAGTAAAAAGCATAAAACTGATCCAAATCCACTGAAAAGATTTGTAGATGTACCTCAGGAACATATAAAGAAAAGGGTTATATGACTTATTTAGATTATGAAATATTAGCAATAATATATATCTTAGAATCATTTAGACTTTTCATAAAATCACAAAAGGAAATAACAATCAGAACAGACTATGAGTCTATAGTAAAATATGCAAATAATAAAAAAGAAATAGTATAATAAATAACATATGGCTAAAATTCAAAAATTCAGTCTTAAATTGTGGTGCCCAAATCATATGGAAACATATCAAAGGTAATTTAAATATACTGCCAGATAAATTATCAAGATTATTCATTGAAATTCTTGAAGACTGTGATCTTTTGTTCTAGGACCCATTCTTGTTTTAGATTATATTGTGGTGACCATTCATCACAAGTATTTGTTAAATTTATATAGATATATATTTTTATTATATTTGTACATATTTTTTAGTTCCATCAAATTGCATACTTTGTTCTAGTTTTTCTTCTTTTGTGACATATTTTAGAGGTATTATACTAGAACATATAGTTGAACTAGTAGCCCCTGTATCTATAAATGCTAAAACTTTTATTTCAGTTCCTTTTATATTTACTTTTATTGGAACTCATAATTCTTTCAAGTTTTCAGTATTGCATATTAAGGGGTATTGGTTGGTGTATCAATATTGTTTAGATTATTATCTGCTATTAATTCTTCTTCATTAGTTATTATACCAATTAATAGGACACATATATAAATAGGTTGTAGTTTTGCTCTTTTCATTAATGCTCTGTGTACAGACCATGATATATAAAATCTAATTCTTCTAGTAAATCAGGCTTAGTGATATCATTTAGTGGTATATTTAGAATATCTAGTGTTTTTACTAAGACCATGATATATAAAATCTAATTATTCTAGTAAATCAGGTTTAGTGATATCATTTAGTTGTAAATTTAGAATATCTAGTGTTTCTACTAAACTTTCTATTGTATGAATTAAATATAAAATCATATTTATAAATAATTCTAAAATATTAGTAATAATATGTAGAACGGAGTAAGTATATTTTTGCTTTAGAGGCATTTAGTGATAGCATCCAGATGAATAGTATTTGTAAATGAATAGTAATAAGGCATATGTATGCTATAGAATTATGCTATAGATAATATGTAGATAAATATCTTATGGAGTACTTGTTATTGTTTCTTATCTGTATACGTAGATTAATACTATCTTGATTGTATAAACAGTATTTTCTTTGGCATATTTACTCTTTTTTTCATTTTTTTTACCTTAGTGGCAGCTTGAAGGTTTACCCCAAGGGTGCACTAAGTGGATGTCTAAACTGGGAATTAGGAACCCCCTCTATTTTAAGAGTCATCAAATTTTTTGTTTAGGCTCCTATAATTTTTCTGTCCTACCATGTTATTGATCATGATACAGATCCATATCAAAATCATAATCATAATTTGTGGATCTGTTTCTTTCTTCTTGTAGTTCTATAAGATTTGTCCATTCTCGGTGAAACAAATCTAGATTTCTTTAGCTTAAAACTATATTTTTGTTTTTTGTCCTATTAAGATAATGAAAAATATCTACATCATTTAGTACTTTTAGTTGGTTTAAGCAAGAGTCTGTTAGGACTGCGAGTTTAGTTGTGTATTTGTGTCTAAATATATTTGCGATAGTATACTGGTCTTTTTCTGTTAAATCTGTGTTTTTAAGGACAAAAATAATCTTTGTAAGAAATTCTTCTTCTAAGTGATTTTGTGAAAACTCCATTAGTAGATTCGTAATTTTGTTAGGCTTGGTAATTCAATTTGAACAGGAAGACATAAATCTTGGAATACTAAGTGAAGCATACATGGTTTCGATATTCATACTTAAATTAGTGTTTTATTATCAAAAATACTCTTTGATATAGCAAATTCTCACCTTGTCGCTCTAAGAACTACTTCCCATAAACAGCTAATGTCCATATGACTAATGCCTCAAAGAAGGTACTTAGTTCCTTAAACAAGCATACGTCTTTTGAATTTGATTATATAAAGAATAGTTCTAAAATTAAAAACATATAAGAAAATAAATAAAGATCATGCCTAGGCCGCTTCACCTTTCTTCTTTTATCCACGTCTTATATGTTTAGTTCATACTTTCTGGGATCGCCATTAAAAGAGATGTGTGCAGAGCTTTTTGCATAAGAAAATTAGAAAATTTTATTTCAGTCGTAATTCTTACAAACTTTTACTCTTACAAACTTCTGATGCCCTTCTACTAGATATGGATGCTTAATATACAGTCTTATGCATCCGGTTACACACATATACACACGTACTGTTTAGGTAAAGCATAAAGCTATCCACATAAAGATAATAATTCTACTTATTACAGATAATTTTTCCACTCTTGATTCCACCATGTGGCTTCGTGGAGAATCTTTTATTACAGAGTAGCTTTCTTCCTACCCCATTAATCATCCATGTATGTCCATTTTTTTGTAAGTGAGGTCACATCATGTCTCTTTTTCGTTTTCCACGTCTGTCCTTTTTTTGATAAATGGAGTCATTGTTTGGTAGATCTTTTGGTAAGTGTTGTTACATCATGTCTGGGGTATCATCTCTTACTTCTTTGCTAATGGTTGATTCGCTGTCTTCTAGAATCTTTGTCTGCAATTTTCTATAAAAATTTATGATGTTTGGTCTAGGATGAAAAATGTCAAAAGGCCTATATTTTGGGCCAAATTCTTTTATATTTCTGGATGTATAGATTTTTGTCACAGGTGAATCATCATATAACTTGAAATTTGTTTTGTCTGTACTTTCCCAATTTAGATTTCGTCCAATTATATAGGCACGATATCTTTCATAATGATGTTGTTCGTTCATTTTGGGTGTGGATTTATTTGTGTACTTTGTATGTTTTTCCCAATTTTGAAAATCTAAATTTTGTGCCTTGATTTTGATTATATGTCTGCCTGGGTCTATCATGTCATTCCCATAATGAGGAGGGACTGTTGTAATCTCAAGATGTAATTCGGTGTCTAGGACCTTTGTAATATAATCTATGATTGAATTGAGAGGCTCTGGCAACTCTTTCTTATTCCATCCATTTAAGTATAGTTCTATGATGAATCCATAATTCAATAAAGTAGTAGGATCCAGTGTAAACTTGTTGTGTATCAGGTATTTGTATTGTGAAAGTTTTAGTCTTATAAGAGGCATAGATGCAATATCGTACACCTGCAATATGTGGAAGAGTCTTTACGGTCTATAAATTGTTTTGTACACGAGATATTTTGGTTTTTTATTATTTCCCATGTGATTTTAAATCTAGGAATCTTTTGTGTGGAGATTTTTGTCAATATGGAATAGATTTCTTTGTATGTAGTATTATCCTGCTCCTTCGTGGCTTTCAAGAATTGGATCTCTCTGTCGAAAGTTTCAGGAAATGAAATTATCTTGCTCTATGTTTGTGTTAGAGTAATTTGTGGGATATGACCAAGTTGGACCATTTTCCCTTTTTGTACTTCTTTTGCTGTTATTGTTGCAAATGATGTTTTTGGTCTTAGACTTAGTTCTGTGGGAGTTATGTCTTCTTCTTTTTTTTTTGCTCCTGAAGCTATAATTTGTATTGTTTGATGCTATCAGAGACTGTGTAGTCCTTTCCAAGCTGTTTTTCTATAGCTTCTTTCACTGTTTCATAATTGTAATCGCCTTTCAAATATGGTATTCCATACCTGGGATTTTGTTCAAGTTCTTTTAGTCCTGGTATCATTTCTTCCAAGAGATGTATACGCCTGCACACAGTCCATTAAACAGACAATAATGTGTAAATTTCTTTGTGAAAATCCCAATAAGTGTGTATAAGTTACAAACATTGCAAAATAACATAATAACAACCATGCTAACTCAAATCCAGAACAAAATAGACAATGTTCAAAAACAAATGTTTGATATAGACAAAAATGGTAAAAAAAACAAGAATTCGAAATAACTAAGCTTACAGAAAGCTTGCATAAAATGAATTTAGGACCAAGTGATCCCACAACACATATTACAAGTAGAAAAACTAAAATTAATTTCCTTATGCGCAAAAAACTTGACTAAATATAAACAATAGAAGATTATCTTTTAGAGGACCATCTAGAACTATAACAGATAGACCAACAGAATCAAATAGTTGATCATCCATAGGTTGGATTGATAACATGTTAAGAAGAACTAATAATAAACAAGATAAATTAGAAGAAATAATTGCCTTAGACAGAAATGTAGAAATATTTTCCAATAATCAATTAAATTTATTAAATCCTAGATAAATTTATAGAATATGACTATTTACAACAGTAACAGGACTATATAGACACCATAGGGAAGAAATACTTTCTATTCCAGATGGAACACAACAGATAATAAGTTTAATGTCATAGGAAGCCATAAAACAACTAAAAATACAGAAATATAAATTAATCCACTTAGGACTAATAGTCATAGGCATAAGAGGATTAGTTAGACAAAAAATTGGAACAAAACTATTATTAATGTTAATTGATGATAGACACCTAGATATGGACAAAGCCATATTTGGAATGATGGAAGTTGATATAAACAATAATATAGGCATTGTTTATATAGCTCCAAATTTTACTATGACATTAAATGATTTTTACAAACACATAAAGATAATAATACAATCTAAAGGATTTGAAAATTTCATAGGAAAAACTATCTTATTAGATATAATTTTTTTGGGAAAATGTATGTCTAAATTTACACCAAAAATAAAAATAAAATTAGATAAGGTAATAGAAACCTTAAATTCCACAGGAATAATTTTCATAAAACCAATGGAAATAGATTCTTCTATTCTTGCTGGTCATGAATGGAAAATAGAAAATCCCAATAGCACAACAACATTAAAACCAAATGATGTCGTAACATATAATAATCTAGATAAATCTAGGTCCATAAGGTTTAGAGACTATGGACCATCTAACCAACAAGAAATCAAAACTGATGAAGAAACAGAAAAATTAAATAAAAGAATAAATGGATAAAATAATATACCCAAAAGAATTAGGGATGGTTCTTGAACCGTCTGAAATAGATGAATTAAAACAAACTCTAAGATCAACAAACCAAATAAATGAAAATACATTTGTTTACACAGATGATGAAAATAATATAAGAATAAGAGAAATGCATAATCTTGATGAATTCTTAGAAGCTCAAGAGAAACAGACAAAACCATAGAATATAATATTCTTGAAGAGATAATATCAGAGTTTACTGAACATATGGAACTAGCTGACCATGAACAAACTGCTAGTTCAGGAATAACATATCCAAATAGAAATCAAGATCAACCAATGCCTTATGACGTAGGATAACCTCCTAAACAACAAGTTGATCCATACACAAATAAAAATAAAAATATAAGAACAGCTAGGAAACTAATACCTAGTGAAACATCTTTTTTCAAAAATAATTCAGTTATTCTAAATGTAACAGAATGTCATCTACAGCTATTAGACACTTATCTAGAACAATGAACTGCTGCTATAGCAAGAGACTGTACAGCAATACATACAAATATTAATTCTGGTGAAGAAATGATCAGAATAACAGAAAACTACTTAGAAGACATAGCTAAAGCCATATGGGAAGCATATAAGAAAAACATTCCAGAAGAAATAAATACAATAGTAGCACAAGGAAGTAACATATGCAATTTTGCCTACTCGATACATAGAATAATAATAGGAAGAGATGTAAATACAGGAACAACAATTAGACAACAAGAAGCCATGCGTGATCTCGAACAAATCCAACTGCTAGATTGGAAATACATAATTAAATTTTTAAAAGAATTTTTACATTATGCAACTATTTCAGGAAATTATTACAGTACTGAAATAGGAAATAGACCGTTTTCCAAACTACTAGGTGATTTAGGAAAAGAAATACATAAATCTTGGACAGAATGTTACCAAGATAAACCAGAAAATCTTCCTAAAGGATATGATAACATAGGAATAAGAATAACACATATAATTTCTAAATTAAAAAAGAAATGTACGTATATACAAATCCAAAGAGAGTTAAGACAGAAAAACTATGGATTTTGCGGACAAATATGTACCCCACAACTATATGGAACAAGAAATTATAAAATAGATAAAAAACCCAAAATTAAGAAAAGATATGCTAAAAAATATTATCTTAGAAAATCAAATGCTAGAAAACCTTATCTTAACAAAGAAAAACATGTTAGGAAATATAACCCTAGGAAAACATGTACTAACACCATTACATATTTTGCTTTTAATCAACAAGGACATTTATCCCCTTCATGTCCCAAAAAACATAATCTTTTTACACGAGAATCAAACCTTGTTGATTCAGTTAAAGAAGACTTACTAGAAATCTCTTCTGATGTCTTAGAAACATCAACAATATATTCAATAATATCTCTAGAAGGATTAGAAGAAGAAGAACAACAAATAAGTTCAACAAATTATACACTAATCAATGAATTAACAAATTTCGAAGAAAACATACCAAATGAATGTATGTTCAATATGGTTAATAAAGATTTTTGTACCCATAACTTCAAATTCAAAATGGGAACAGACACAACAAAATGTGAATTATTCCTTGGTATCCTTCCTTTGACAAAAGATACAAATGTACAGAATGCACCATGGAAATATGTCAAATTTGCGCAAAAAATAAATTTAACATAGAACCACCAAAAGAAAATAAGATAATCTACATAGATAGAAATAAGATAAACGAAGAAAGAATAAAAATCCTAGAAGAAAGAATAAATAATTTTGACTTAGAAATTGAAGTGATAAAAATAAAAATACAAAATACTGATAATGGAAAAATTATAATAACTAATGTAGAAGAATTAATCATAGATAATAATCTGAATAATATTGATACACCAATCAATATTCCCTAATACACAATACTGGAAACTTGAAAGAATTAAGAGTTCCAACAAAAGTAAATATACAAGGAACTGAAATAAAAGTTTCATCATTTATAGATACAGGGGATACTAGTTCAACTATATGTTCTAGTATAGTACCTCTAAAATATGTCACAAAAGCAGAAAAACCAAAAAAAAATATGCAATTTGATGGAACTACAAAAATATGTACAAATATAGTAAAAAACACAAATATGAATTTTACAAATACTTGTGATGAATGGTGACCACAATATAATCTAAAACATGCATGGGTCCTAGAACTTAACTCAGACGGAATAAAATTAATTCTAGGATTAGATTTCTTATTAAGTGATAATGGATCTTTTTCATTTGACAAAGACTATTTACAAATTTCAAAAAAGACTACATTAACCCCAATACTATCAGAATATGCACTAGAGAAGCGTGGTGGAAATAAAGATAACAAACAAAAAAATTGCAATTGCCCAGTACCAGGACAATGCAAAATACTAATAAATGCAGAAAATGAAGAAATAGAATTAAAAGAATATGATGAATATGAAAGCGTAGAAATTACTCTATATTTAATAAACCCAAACAAATTAAGTAAAATTCTACTATGTACTGATGACATAAACCAAATTATTATAAAACTTGAAAAATTAGAAATCATTGGAGAAAAACAATTAAAATATTGGGAAAAAGATTCTTTTTATTGCAAACTAGATATAATTAATCGAGATATTACAATAAAACTTTTGCATAGATGCAATTATCGTACACCTACAATCTGTGGAAGAGTCTTTATAGTCTATAAATTGTTTTGTACGTGGGATATTTTGGTTTTTTATCATTTCCCATGTGATTTTGAATCCGGGAATCTTTTGTGTGGAGATTTTTGTCAATATGGAATAGATTTCTTTGTATATAGTGGCATTTTGCTCCTTTGTGGCTTGCAAGAATTGGATCTCTCTGTTGAAAGTTTCAGGAAATGAAATTATCTTGATTTTGTTTGTGTTGGAGTAATTTGTGGGATATGACCAAGTTAGACCATTTTTCCTTTTTGCACTTCTTTTGCTGTTATTGTTGCAAATGATGTTTTTGGTCTTAGGCTTAAATCTATGGGAGTTATGTCTTCTTCTTTTGTTTTTACTCCTGAGGCTATAATTCGTATTTGTTTGATGCTATCAGAGACTATGTAGTCCTTTCCAAGCTGTCTTTCTATAGCTTCTTTCGCTGTTTCATAATTGTAATAGCCTTTGAAATATGGTATTCCATACCTAGGATTTTGTTCAAGTTCTTTTAGTCTTGGTATCATTTCCTCCCAAGAGATGTATATGCCTGCACTCGATCCATTAAACAGACAGTAATGTGTAAATTTCTTTATGAAAATCTCAACAAGAGTGTATATGATGCTGAGTTCTTGTTTGTTGTCTGATGCTGCTGTGGATAAATTCCATATGTTATCTAGTATCAGTTGTTGTAAAGACCCAGAAATTCCCGCCCTTCGAATCGACCATAAACCACACAGGTCTGGTTCAAAGGTTGGAAATCCTCGAAAACTTTAACTCTGGGAATACAACACATTAGAACAATAACAGCAGACTTTTATTACATCATGATAATATAACATCAGAGTACATAATATATCAGAGTACATCGAAAAATAAAATCATACAGCGGAAGTTAAATTTTACATTGAATAATATATTGCAGCGGAAGATTATCAAAAGCTCTGGATATAGCTTTAAGCTTCGATCCAGGATCCTGCTAAAGAGATAAATATCTGCAAAAAGCTACTCGACTGCCCATGTGAAAAATATGGGCACTCGAGTTTGCCAGTGAAACAAACTATAGGTCAGTCATGGGACTGGTATGAGAAATCTTAACTTAACTAATCTAAAAAAAGGCTAATCACAGGACCACGCCGCTAACGCGAAACGGGTTTACTCCATTGGATTGCCAGTGCATAAAATAAAGTAAATCGTTAAACAATGCAATGCTTTTTAGAAAATGAAACCATTATAAGGCTCAAGTCCCATCACACAATGCAACGCAAACCGGAGGATAGAGTTTTACCTTATAATGGTCAAAAGATGCTTGATACGATAAAAACGGATTTGATATTATTATTAGTGTATATATATATTTTCAAAAACAATTTCAATTATAATGTATCAATCGTAGACAGCATAGTACCCCATCCTACTTTGTCGCCATACTAGTTCTACAATCAAAACCACAAGGTGTCGTATTGGAAATTGGGTTTCCATCATGAAATCGAGGCTAGGGATCATCCTCTCTGATTCTAGACACTCTAGAAAATGCCTCAGGATCCCACGCATTGAACCCTTAGATCTTTAGGGCCGGTCCACACCTGTCGAAAGTGGATTAGCAATTCCTGAACACACGCTTCCCGGTTCCTTTGAACCTCCATATGGCCACTAACAACCTATAAATCCGAGGTACCTCATAATACATCATCCACATAAGTAAAAATGTCAGGGCTGGTAGGTCGCTGACACCACTCTAGCTAGAAAGAAACGTGTGCACTACCTGCAGTCCTTATCCCGTTTTTGACTCATATCGGGGTGTCAGGCTCGTGAAGTCGCGCTATACACAAAGCTATGCCTAAACAGTCTATGCTTTGATAATCAACCACAAGGCCCTGCTTTTCAACAAAAGCCTTGATCCATGCATCTTGGCATGTCACATTGTCAATCCATACCATACCATTGATTTCTACCAATGTATAACCTCTAAGCTCGTGCGTCTCAGAGAAGGGTGTTAACCACCAAACAGATACATATTTAGCAGACATCAATGAATACAGTATAAAGGAATACAACGTCAGACATACGTTCCATTTACAAGTCCATTCTGGGTCTGAACAAAACCGGAGGCACCTTATTCCTCGCATATCCGAACAATCAACAAATACGTCCGGACAACTACCACTGCAGCCCCTTTCAAGGTAGCTACTCCAATCACGGGCGTCAGTAGTCCTCATCCATTCGATGTGAAGATCGTCGGTCTTCAATCACCGCCTTCAACTCTTCTACTCATGTCGTCGTATAATCATTTGAAATGAGATTGAACTCGGACTTTTCAAATGATTCTCGCATATATACAGTTTTAAAACCATTTCATATCATTAATAGTATTTAATAACGATTTATCGCTTATTTTAATTAATGTAAAAATAACTATATTCATTCAACGACGCTTCGGGTCGATCGGCGGCCCTGGCGCTGTTTTTATCCAAATTTGATTAACACTTATCTCGAAATCTAACCTTTGGATTTTTACAAAGTTTATATCGTTGGAAAGATTTTCCCAAAGCGGTCCTAACGGTTCCAGTTTTGGGAAAATCCGACGGTCGGATCTTTCGATATAATCATTTGAAGTTACGGCTTCAAATCGCGAACTACAGCAGCGCGATTTGTTTTATTTAAATATATATATATATATATAATTCATTCATTTGGAGATTTCAACCACTGACCTTAATCACATCTAAACTGTAACTCTAAAATCTATTCTTTTTATCGCATCTAAAATGACGATAAAATGTTATTTTTATTTCTACTCTTTTATCTACATCTAAAATGTAAATAAAAATACACCTTTTTTTCTATGTTTTTATTTACCTCTAAAGTAAAAACATATTTTAAATACTAATCCTCTTATTGTCTCTATTTTGATAATAAAAATATATATTAAATTCAATCCTTTTTTATTACAACCAATATGTAAGTCTAAAATGTCACTTTTATTTCTATGTTTTTATTCACATCTACAATGTAGATGTAACAACCCTGAATTTTGGGGCCAATTTAAAATTTATTTTAAGTGATTTTAAAAGAGTTTTGATATTTAGAATAATCTATTTTATTATAATAATGATCACAAATTTGGTTCAAATCGAAGTTAGAATGAATAAATTAATTTTAATTATAAAAAGAGTTAGAAATAACGCGGTAGTTTGAAAAGTCAAACTTGAACTTTGACTGACCGTATAGGACGCAAAATTTAACGGATTTTAGTGAAACCAAAAATATTGGAATCTATTTAAAAAGCGGAAATCAAAAGTTATGGCCAATTCAATTTTTAGAAAGGTCGCTAGGTAATTTGCATAGGTCAATAATGCTACTTTTCGCATATAAAGGAAATTGAACTCGAAACCACTTCCATTGAGTCCGGAATGAGGTTTCTGCATTTAAAAAGTATAAACACTTATATATTTGGAGTTTCGAAAATTATTTGTTTAAAAATGTATTTTTAATATAAAATATATAGCCATGGAAAATAGTGATTTTTCAAACAGTGTCCGCTTTCGACGAAACCACTTTTGTTGGAACCGGAATGTCAAATTATTGCTAGGTTTAAAATTTTAGAATTTTCCGAGCTAGTATGTGAGCGTGGCGAAAGAAACTGTGTTTGGTCAATTTCGGTCAAAATTAATTGACTAAAAAATAGCCATTTTTCAAAAAGTCTCAGAATTCAACGAAATAAATTTTGTTGGATTCGTATCATCAAAACAAAGCTAAAAATGATTTTTTGGTAATTTTTAGAATTAAAATATAATTATAATTGATTTTTCAATGTAAAGGGGCAAATATTTGACTTTAAAAATTCATTAAAAATTCATACGGGCTCAGAATTGAACGAAATTAATTTTCATAGGTCAACAACATCAAAACATAGCTAAATATATTTTTCGAGAATTTTTGAAGTTAATTTGTGACCTCGGTGAATTTTCATGTACGGTATACATTAAAATATTAATAAAATAATATAATTATTCCAAAACTCATAATAAATTTCGGAATTGGGTCCTGTAACATGTTCCATTGCGTTCAGAAGGCCTCAAAACCTTAAGAACGACAGTAAGCAGGCCTAAATCAGAGTTCGGACCAAAACGGGCTTTAACGGGCTAATTAAATTATTAAATAATGATTAGGATAACCTAATATAATATTATATATTCCGAAAACACTGCTCATCGTCCTTCCTCTTCTCATTTCAGCCGCCACTTGAACCCACCACTCTTCAAAACTTCATTCTCAGTTTTCTCCTCCGTTTCTTAACGGAATTTAGCGTGTGAGTACTCATTTCGAAGCTCTTCCCGAGCTCTTCGATCTCCGACAAGTACCAGCACCTCTCGTGCATCGTAGCTCCGCCACCAAGGCAGAGAAGCCGCTGCCGTTTGCTGCAAACCGGGCCCCACCACGGCCATCGCACCTCCTCCCTTCTCCGGCGCAGGTCGACCTCTCCAAGCTGGACAACCTCCAACAAACGGTTCGTGAAACCACCGCCTACAACTCCAGAAAATCAAATTTGAAGTTTTGAACGTTCTAAGGTAAATTCTATTTCAGATTTCCCTACGCTTTTAAGCGTTGCTGCAGCAGTTGTTAAAGGCCTGATTTTGTTTTTTCCTTTGAATTTGCATTGGAATTGTTCCAGATCCGAAACCAAGTGAATTCGAACATCAAATCTAATCGAACCTGAAGCATCTCCTCAGACCAAACACTGTGAGAATTTTTTTTTTTAAAATTTAATTTAATTATTAAATTATTA
Organism: Allium sativum; assembly: GCA_030737875.1. Classification (NCBI taxonomy): domain Eukaryota; kingdom Viridiplantae; phylum Streptophyta; class Magnoliopsida; order Asparagales; family Amaryllidaceae; genus Allium; species Allium sativum. The sequence goes on along the minus strand of CM060910.1, from coordinate 990,896,476 downwards.
TTTGCATGGTTGTTGATCGTAGATTAAAAGAAAAAAAAACATGATATTTAGAACATGGATCTGAACGATTCACCCCGTATGTTGTTGAATCTAAATTGATTAGAACGACATGAGATTAGATCTGAAATTTTAAGGTTTAAATTTGAATTAAAAATTAATTAAAATTAATTAATTATGTGTTATTTATTTAACCATGCTATGTTGATTTTGTATATGCTATGTGAAATCCCATCTTGAAATTTACTTCGATGTTAGTTATTGCATCTGATCCTGTTGTTGTGTCTGGATGTTGTTATGTGACTTGTGATGAAATCTACATTCTCTTTTTATGTAAAATGGGAAAAGAGAAAAAAAATTAACGTTTATTTTGATGTTAATAGGAAGTAAACTCACCGCATGTAAATTAACTTTTTTGATGTTAATATTATAAAATTCACCGTAGGATGTAAATCAACATTTTTGTTAATGTTAAAAATAAGAAATTTCATCGTATGACAAATTTAACATATTTGTTAATGTTAGAATTTTGCGTTGACATAAATTTACATCTTATTAGGTAAATTTAATGTTATAATTTTGCGTTGACATAAAATTTACATCCTATTATGTAAATGAAATGTTAGAATTTGGCGTTGATATTAATTTACATCTTATCATGTAAATTTAATATTGGAATTTATGATGACATAAAATTTACATCTTATTATGTAAATAAAATATTGAAATTTGGAGACGACATAAATTTTACATTTTATTATGTAAATTAACGTTAGAATTTCACCGTATGAAAAGTTTACATTTTTATTAATGTTAATATATATATGAACATTCACCGTAGGAGGAGTTTACATTTTTATTTATGTAAATAAAGGAAATTTTTACCGTATGAAAATTCACATATTTATTAATGTAAATTAAAGAGAATATTTAACCGTAGGATTTGTTAACATTATTTTTAATGTTAATATATGTGAATTTAACCGTAGGATTTGTTAACATTATTTTTAACGTTAATACATAAAAAAAATTCACCGTAGGAAGATTTACATTAATTTTAATGTACTAAAAAGAATGGACTTTACATTGTGTTTAAAGAGTAAATTTTACATTGTAAAGAAGAATGGATTTTATATTGTAACTTGAGAATAGAAGTTAACATTTTGTGAATGCAAATTCAAGAAAATGTGACAAGAATGAAAATTTACATTTTCCTTAATGTAAATATGTAGAAATTTCACTGTATGTGAAATTTACATTTTTCTTAATATAAATATACATGAATTACACCGTATGTCCATTTTACATTACTTTTAATGTAAATTATATAGTAATCACAACGTAGGATAATCTTGCATTATTTTATAATCTAAATAAAAAGGGGATTTACACTGTAGGAAATTAACATTAGTTATAATGTTAAGATAAAAGAATGATATCGTAGGATGAATTGACATTATTTCTAATGTTAATAAAAAGAGAATTTACCGTAGTATAAGTGACATTATTTATGATGTTAATAAAAAGAGAATTTACCGTAGTATAAGTGACATTATTTATGAATTAATAAAAAGAAAATTTACCATAGTATAAGTGACATTATTTATGATATTAATAAAAAGAAAATTTACCGTAGTATAAGTGACATTATTTATGATATTAATAAAAAGAGAATTTACCGTAGGATAAGTGACATTATTTATGATGTTAATAAAAAGAGAATTGACCGTAGGATAAGTTACGTTATTTTATAATGTAATTTAAAAAAATTTAGACCGCATGAGATAAAAAACATTTTTATATGCATTTTATAAATGAAATTAGACCGCATGACATGAATTACATTTACTTACGTAATTTATAAAAGAAATTAGACCACACGACATAAATTACATTTATTTATGTAATTTATGAATGAATGAAGCCCGCATAATATAAAATACATTTTTATATGTATTTTATGAATGAATTAAGACCTCATAAAATAAATTACATTTTTATATGTATTTTATGAATGAATTAACATCGCATGAAATAAAATACATTTGTATATGCATTTTATGAATGAGTTAAGATCGCATGAAATAAATTACATTTTATTTTATGAATGAAATTAGTCCGCATAAAGTAAATTACATTTTTATATGTAATTTATGAATGAATTTTCATCGTATGAAATAAATTACATATTATTATGTAAATTATGAATGAATTTAACCCGCATGAATGAAATTTCATTTTTTTCTATGAAATGAATGTATGGGTTTACTTTGTAAATAAAGATTACATTTTTATAATGTAAACAAGAAGTAGGATTCACATTTGTAAATAAAACTTTATATTTTTATATGTACTTAAGAACGATGAATTATAAATTACATTTTACATGTAAGAAGGAATTGGACAATGAAATATAATTTACATTTTACCGTAAATTAAAGAAATTAAAAGAATCAAAAAGGAAGAATTCATCATACAAGTATGATTTTCATTTCTCTGTAAATGAAGGGATAAAAGGATAAAGAAGGAAAATAAACTTAAGAATAAAGAGTTAAACGGGTTACGATCATATATATATATATATATATATATATATATATAAATATATATATATATATATAAAATTAAACAAATCGAGCGCGGTATTTCGCGTTTTAAAATTATATCTTTAAATGACTATACAAGAAGATCCAACCGTCGGATTTTCTTGAAACTGAAACCTCTAGGACCGTCTTGGAAAAATCTTTCCGACGATATATAATACGTCAAAATCCAACGGTTAGATTTTGAGATATGTGAAAATCAAAATTGATTGAAAATAGCACCAGAATCGATATTTACCTGAATCGTCGCTGATTAAAGATTTAATTATTTTCAATTATATAAAATAGGAAATAATCGTTATAAATTAGAAATAACGATAAGGAAGAGTTTTCAATATATATATATACGAAGATTATTTGGAAAGGCCGAGTTAATCTCATTCCAAATAATCAAAACGACGATGAAAATTGAAGAAGAAGACGACTAATGAAGACCGTCAATCTTCCCCTCAGGAAGACAGCGATTGAGGCTTTGAATTGATTTGCTCCCAATTCGAGGTCATGATCGTCGTTCGAACGAACATGTTGATTGAACGGATTTGGCTTTCGCTCAGAACCAGAGCATAAGCGTAAATGGATTGCATGTCTGACGTGGTATTCCTTTACACTGTATCTATTGGTCTCTGCTAAACATATATCTGTTTGGTGTCTTTCACCCTTCTCTGAGACGTACGAGCTCCGAGGTTATATGTTGGCAGGAATCAATGATATGGTATGGATTGATGATGTGGCATGCCAAGATGCATGTGATCAAGGCTTTGTTGAAAAGCAGGCCTTGTGGGATGATCAAAGCATAGCCTGTTTAGGCATAGCTTTGTGTATGACGTGACTTCACGAGCCTCACACACCGGCGGAGTCTAAAACGGGAGAGGGGAACGCAGGGAGTGCACACGTTTCTTTCTAGATAGAGTGGTGCCAGGGACCTACCAGCGCTGGCATTTATTCATTGTGGTTGTTGGATTTTTCGAGGCCTCGGATTTATGCGGTCGCCACTGGCCGTATTGTAGGTCCAAAAGGACCGGGAAGCGTGTGTTCAGGCATAACTAATCCACAAAAGTAAGTATGGACCGGCCCTGCAGGATCCAAGGGTTGGACAGAGTACCAATCCTGGGACATTGGCTAGAGTGTCTCAAATCGGTAAGGAGCTCCTCCCTAGCCTTGACTCAGATGGAAATCCAAATTCCAAATACGACCCTACGGTTTTGATTGTATTACTAGTATGGAGATATAGTAGGATGGGGTACTATGTTTCCTAGGATTGATACATTTATTTTGAAATGTTTTTATTGTACACTAATAATAATATTAAACTCGTATTTGCCGTATTTAGCATGTTTAATCACCATAAGGGAAAACTCTATCCTTTGGTGTGCGTTGCATTGTGTGATGGGACTTGAGTCTTATGGTGATTCCATTTTTCTAAAAAGCATTGCGATGTTGTACGTTCTGACACTTTAAATTATGCACGACAATCCATTGAGTAAACCCGTTCCGCATTAGCGGCGTGGTCTTTGGATTTGTCATATTATTATTACTAAACTAGTTATGAATTCTCATACCAGCCCCACGACTGATCCGTAGTTTGTTTCACCTTTTTGCAAACTCGGGTGCCCTCTTTTCTGCATGGGCAGCCAAGTAAACAGGTTCATTCTTTGCTTGGAGTCTTGTCTTGGAGTTGCTCATTATCTTTGCTTGGATTTGCTTTTGCTGAGAGGTGATGACTTGGAGCTTTGAGGACAGCTATCATTTACTTCTATTGCATTTTTCTATCTTTAAGTTCAGTCATTAGACTTGTTTCATTTCGTATTGCTTATTTTGGGAGTTGGAACTTATTTCCATTTCTGCAAACTTGATGTAATAATTTAGAATTCTGTGACTGTTGGGATTCTGTGGTTTATGACATTATATTCCCGCTGCTATAATGTTATTATTCTATGGGTTTTCCTCTGCTATGTTGTATCAGTGATATGTATTGTTATATTTATGTTGTATTCCATATGATTATTCCTTACTTTCACCCAGTGGAGGTTTGGGGTTATCACAGTTGGTATCAGAGCTTAGGTTAAACTTAGCTTTGGAATATAACATATTTATAACAAATTCGTTTACATAGAATCACAATATTCTATGGCGAACATTTCATGTGATACATAATAGCCAGTCACTTTCGTAATCTTTTCATTCATCCTTCGATCTTTTCTATCTCTTAGAATCACCTTTACAGTTGTTTTGACTCTTCCCTTGATCATAAATTCGAAGAAGACTAAAGAAAGTGGCGATACTCAAGTGGCACATGTTTACGAAGGAGCGAAAGGACCAACTTCTTCAGTGCCAGTTTCTACTGAAGGAGGAGGGAAGTCTGATGTTTCTATAGGTACGCCTAGAATTAGTTACATCTCCCATGTTGCTTTTATTTCCTTTTGAGTTTTGATTTTATAAGTCGTTGCTTGGCTTTCTCTCTCTCCTATCCTCTTTCATCTTTTCTTTTTCCTTTTCGGGGACGAAAAGTTTTTAAGTGGGGGAGACTGTAACAACCCTGAATTTTGGGGCCAATTTAAAATTTATTTTAAGTGATTTTAAAAGAGTTTTGATATTTAGAATAATCTATTTTATTATAATAATGATCACAAATTTGGTTCAAATCGAAGTTAGAATGAATAAATTAATTTTAATTATAAAAAGAGTTAGAAATAGCGCGGTAGTTTGAAAAGTCAAACGTGAACTTTGACTGACTGTATAGGACGCAAAATTTAACGGATTTTAGTGAAACCAAAAATATTGGAATCTATTTAAAAATATCTTTCCAACGAATCCGAAAAATCGAAATTTCATAGCGGAAATCAAAAGTTATGGCCAATTCAATTTTTAGAAAGGTCGCTAGGTAATTTGCATAGGTCAATAATGCTACTTTTTGCATATAAAGGAAATTGAACTCGAAACCACTTCCATTGAGTCCGGAATGACGTTTCTGCATTTAAAAAGTATAAACACTTATATATTTGGAGTTTAGAAAATTATTTGTTTAAAAATGTATTTTTAATATAAAATATATAGCCATGGAAAATAGTGATTTTTCAAACAGTGTCCACTTTCAACGAAACACTTTTGTTGGAACCGGAATGTCAAATTATTGCTAGGTTTAAAATTTTAGAATTTTCCGAGCTAGTATGTGAGCGTGGCGAAAGAAACTGTGTTTGGTCAATTTCGGTCAAAATTAATTGACTGAAAAATAGCCATTTTTCAAAAATTCTCAGAATTCAACGAAATAAATTTTGTTGGATTCGTATCATCAAAACAAAGCTAAAAATGATTTTTTGGTACTTTTTAGAATTAAAATATAATTATAATTGATTTTTCAATGTAAACGGGCAAATTTTTGACTTTAAAAATTCATTAAAAATTCATACGGGCTCAGAATTGAACGAAGTTATTTTTCATAGGTCCACAGCATCAAAACATAGCTAAATATATTTTTCGAGAATTTTTGAAGTTAATTTGTGACCTCGGTGAATTTTCATGTACGGTATACATTAAAATATTAATAAAATAATATAATTATTCCAAAATTCATAATAAATTTCGGAATTGGGTCTTGTAACATGTTTCATTGCGTTCAGAAGGCCTCAAAACCTTAAGAACGACAGTAAGCATGCCTAAATCGGAGTTCGGACCAAAACGGGCTTTAACGGGCTAATTAAATTATTAAATAATGATTAGGATAACCTAATATAATCTTTAATAATAGTTGGAATAGGTTTGGTGTCACAATTTTTTGGTGTAAATGTGAAGTGCCAAAAATGCCCTTTATCTCAATCTATTTCCTAATTTTTCTCGCAATAAATTAAGAAAATTCCCCATTTATTCAGTTTACTTGAATTAAAGATTTGAAATACATGCTGGATTTTGTTGTTAATACCTTATAAAACGTATATGGACAATTATTAAATTGTATACGCCGAGTTATTTTTATTTAGCATTTGACATAAGCATTTTCAAATATGCCCTTTATCTCGATCTATTTCCTAATTTTCTCGCAATAAATTAAGAAAAATTTCCATTTATTCAGTTTACTTGAATTAAAGATTTGAAATACGTGATGGATTTGGTTGTGCATTTTTTATTAATCAAATTAAATTTAATAACTTATAACACGTATATAGACAATTATTAAATTGTATACGCCGAGTTATTTGTATTTAGGATTTGACGTATTTGCTGGTTTCAAATAAACATTTTCAAATATGCTCTTTATCTCAATCTACTTCTATTTTTTCTCGCAATAAATAAAGAAATGTTTCCATTTATTCAGTTTAATTGAATTAAAGATTTGAAATACATGCTAGGTTTTGTTGTGCATTTTTTATTAATCAAATCAGATTTAATACCTTATAAAATGTATATGGAAAATTATTAAATTGTATAAGCTGAGTTATTTGTATTTAGGATTTCACGTATATGCTAATTTTAAATATGCCCTTTATCTCGATCTATTTCCTAATTTTTCTCGCAATAGATTAAGAAAATTTTCCATTTATTCAATTTACTAGAATTAAAGATTTGAAATACATGCTGGGTTTTGTTGTGCATTTTTTATTAATCAAATCAGATTTAATACCTTATAAAACGTATATGGACAATTATTAAATTATATTTAGGATTTGACGTATTAGCATTTTCAAATTAAAATGGAAAGCATTTAATTTCCTTCATCCTCCATTTCCAAGTTCTCCACAAAAATAAAGGAAATTCAACCAAATTAAACAAAATCTTCTAAACATATGGTAATAAAGAAAGGTTGGTCGAATCCCTACAAAAATAAGCAGGTATTTATTTTTTGACATTTTCTCGGATACTCAAATCTCCACAAAAATAGCACAATATAATATCTTCTCACAACTTCTCTCTTTATTTTCGCTAATCTTTATTGTTCACTTCTCTTGGCTACTGCTGCTATGGTTTCAAGCTTCAAGTTAAATTGTGTAGGTCATAAAAACTTTCTTTTTGTTATGTTATTATATATAAACATATGTACTGTCTTATTTACAGATATTTTTCTTATTCAATTTAGTACTATTGCGCCTACCACCATAACTTGGGTATTTACAACTTCATACATTGATGATCTACTTTATACCGTCAAGATGTTTGCCTTACACCGTGTTTTTTTTAAGCTAGAGCTTCTTTGTTGTTTGGATTTTTTTCCTGCTGTTCTCTGTGTTTTTTCGGCAAAAATTCTTGGGGCTTATCTTTGCTTCTGCATCAGATGTTTTATTTTTTGGAGTTCAAAATCAGCGATGGACTGGGCCGAAAGCAGGAAATACTTTCATTTACTCACTCAAGGAATTGAAAATGATTGTTGGAGCTACAGTATCTTCTTTTATTAGCTCATAGAAGTCTAAGATTTCTTCCTATCTTTTTCCTTTGATTGGAATTGGTTCTAATATATTGATATCTTTAAGGACTAAGAAATACTCTTCTGGATTGGTTGTCATTGAGGTTCAAAAGCCACATTTGTCCGAGAAAAGCAATTGGGATTGTGAACATTTGACACTCTAATTATCTGTTTTTCTTACAATTTCACGATGATGAAAGTTAAGAATACTCACAGACTCTGAGCATGGATCGAACATGCATTGATCTTAGATTTATACCATTGTTGTTCTTACTTTGAAAAAAAAAAACATTATACCGTCAATATTACCCTAAAATCTTTATTAATAATTGTGTTGGAAACACATATTTTTTGTTCGTCCGTGAGGTGTCAGAATTGCACAATATTTAAAATAAAAAAATATCCCATAAAAATAGGATCCATGCGATTGATTTTTTGTCTTTTTAAAACTTTATTTCTGTATGTGTTGACCTTTGAATAATGAGTCAATAACAATCCACGCGCGGAGCGCGTGCTGTTACGCTCGTATTATATATTCCGAAAACACTGTTCATCGTCCTTCCTCTTCTCATTTCAGCCGCCACTTGAACCCGCCACTCTCCAAAACTTCATTCTCAGTTTTCTCCTCCGTTTCTTAACGGAATTTAGCGTGTGAGTACTCATTTCGAAGCTCTTCCCGATCTCTTCAATCTCCGACAAGTCCCAACACCTCTCGTGCATCGTAGCTCCTCCACCAAGGCAGATAAGCCGCCACCTTTTGCTGCAAACCGGGCCCCACCACGGCGATCGCACCTCCTCCCTTCTCCGGCGCAGGTAGACCTCTCCAAGCCGGACAACCTCCAACAAACGGTTCGTGAAACCATCGCCTACAACTCCAGAAAATCGAATTTGAAGTTTTCAACGTTCTAAGGTAAATTCTATTTCAGATTTCCCCACGCTTTTAAGCGTTGCTGCAGCAGTTGTTAAAGGCCTGATTTTGATTTTTCCTTTGAATTTGCATTGGAATTGTTCCAGATCCGAAACCAAGTGAATTAGAATATCAAATCTAATCGAAGCTGAAGCATCTCCTCATACTAAACACTGTGAGAATTTTATTTTTTTAAATTTAATTTAATTATTAAATTATTATTTGCATGGTTGTTGATCGTAGATTAAAAGAAAAAAAACATGATATTTAGAACATGGATCTGAACGATTCACCCCGTATGTTGTTGAATCTAAATTGATTAGAACGACATGAGATTAGATCTGAAATTTTAAGGTTTAAATTTGAATTAAGAATTAATTAAAATTAATTAATTATGTGTTATTTATTTAACCATCCTATGTTGATTTTGTATATGCTATGTGAAATCCCATCTTGAAATTTACTTCGATGTTAGTTATTGCATCTGATCCTGTTGTTGTGTCTGGATGTTGTTATGTGACTTGTGATGAAATCTACATTCTCTTTTTATGTAAAATGGGAATAGAGAAAAAAAATTAACGTTTATTTTGATGTTAATAGGAAGTAAACTCACCGCATGTAAATTAACATTTTTGATGTTAATATTATAAAATTCACCGTAGGATGTAAATTAACATTTTTGTTAATATTAAAAATAAGAAATTTCATCGTATGACAAATTTAACATATTTGTTAATGTTAGAATTTTGCGTTGACATAAATTTACATCTTATTAGGTAAATTTAATGTTAGAATTTTGCGTTGACATAAAATTTACATCCTATTATGTAAATGAAATGTTAGAATTTGGCGTTGATATTAATTTACATCTTATCATGTAAATTTAATATTGGAATTTACGATGACATAAAATTTACATCTTATTATGTAAATAAAATATTGAAATTTGGAGATGACATGAATTTTACATTTTATTATGTAAATTAACGTTAGAATTTCACCGTATGAAAAGTTTACATTTTTATTAATGTTAATATATATATGAACATTCACCGTAGGAGGAGTTTACATTTTTATTTATGTAAATAAAGGAAATTTTTACCGTATGAAAATTCACATATTTATTAATGTAAATTAAAGAGAATATTTAACCGTAGGATTTGTTTACATTATTTTTAATGTTAATATATGTGAATTTAACCGTAGGATTTGTTAACATTATTTTTAACGTTAATACATAAAAAAAATTGACCGTAGGAAGATTTACATTAATTTTAATGTACTAAAAAGAATGGACTTTACATTGTGTTTAAAGAGTAAATTTTACATTGTAAAGAAGAATGAATTTTATATAGTAACTTGAGAATAGAAGTTTACATTTTGTGAATGCAAATTCAAGAAAATGTGACAAGAATGAGAATTTACATTTTCCTTAATGTAAATATATAGAAATTTCACCGTATGTGAAATTTACATTATTCTCAATGTAAATATACATGAATTACACCGTATGTCCATTTTACATTATTTTTAATGTAAATTATATAGTAATCACAACGTAGGATAATCTTGCATTATTTTATAATGTAAATAAAAAGGGGATTTACACTGTAGGAAATTAACATTAGTTATAATGTTAAGATAAAAGAATGATATCGTAGGATGAATTGACATTATTTCTAATGTTAATAAAAAGAGAATTTACCGTAGTATAAGTGACATTATTTATGATGTTAATAAAAAGAGAATTTACCGTAGTATAAGTGACATTATTTATGATATTAATAAAAAAAAAATTTACCGTAGTATAAGTGACATTATTTATGATATTAATAAAAAGAAAATTTACCGTAGTATAAGTGACATTGTTTATGATATTAATAAAAAGAGAATTTACCGTAGGATAAGTGACATTATTTATGATGTTAATAAAAAGAGAATTGACCGTAGGATAAGTTACGTTATTTTATAATGTAATTTAAAAAAAATTAGACTGCATGAGATAAAATACATTTTTATATGCATTTTATAAATGAAATTAGACCGCATGACATGAATTACATTTATTTACGTAATTTATAAAAGAAATTAGACCACATGACATAAATTACATTTATTTATGTAATTTATGAATGAATGAAGCCCGCATAATATAAAATACATTTTTATATGTATTTTATGAATGAATTAAGACCTCATAAGATAAATTACATTTTTATATGTATTTTATGAATGAATTAACATCGCATGAAATAAAATACATTTGTATATGCATTTTATGAATGAGTTAAGATCGCATGAAATAAATTACATTTTATTTTATGAATGAAATTAGTCCGCATAAAGTAAATTACATTTTTATATGTAATTTATGAATGAATTTTCATCGTATGAAATAAATTACATATTATTATGTAAATTATGAATGAATTTAACCCGCATGAATGAAATTTCATTTTTTTTCTATGAAATGAATGTATGGGTTTACTTTGTAAATAAAGATTACATTTTTTAATGTAAACAAGAAGTAGGATTCACACTTGTAAATAAAACTTTATATTTTTATATGTACTTAAGAACGATGAATTATAAATTACATTTTACATGTAAGAAGGAATTGGACGATGAAATATAATTTACATTTTACCGTAAATTAAAGAAATTAAAAGAATCAAAAAGGAAGAATTCATCATTCAAGTATGATTTTCATTTCTCTGTAAATGAATGGATAAAAGGATAAAGAAGGAAAATAAACTTAAGAATAAAGAGTTAAGCGGGTTACGTTTATATATATATATATATATATATATATTATTAAAATTTAACGAATCGAGCGCGGTATTTCGCGTTTTAAAATTATATCTTTAAAAGACTATACAAGAAGATCCAACCGTCGGATTTTCTTGAAACTGAAACCGCTAGGACCGTCTTGGAAAAATCTTTCCGACGATATATAATACGTCAAAATCCAACAGTTAGATTTTGAGATATGTGAAAATCAAAATTGATTGAAAATAGCACCAGAATCGATATTTACATGAATCGTCCCTGATTAAAGATTTAATTATTTTCAATTAAATAGAATAGGAAATAATCGTTATAAATTAGAAATAACGATAAGGAAGAGTTTTCAATATATATATATATATATACGAAGATTATTTGGAAAGGCCGAGTTAATCTCATTCCAAATAATCAAAACGACGATGAAAATTGAAGAAGAAGACGACTAATGAAGACCGTCAATCTTCCCCTCAGGAAGACAGCGATTGAGGCTTTGAATTGATTTGCTCCCAATTCGAGGTCATGATCGTCGTTCAAACGAACATGTTGATTGAACGGATTTGGCTTTCGCTCAGACCCAGAGCATAAGCGTAAATGGATTGCATGTCTGACGTGGTATTCCTTTACACTGTATCTATTGATCTCTGCTAAACATATATCTGTTTGGTGTCTTTCACCCTTCTCTAAGACGTACGAGCTTCGAGGTTATATGTTGGCAGGAACCAATGATATGGTATGGATTGACGATGTGGCATGCCAAAATGCATGTGATCAAGGCTTTGTTGAAAAGAAGGCCTTGTTGGATGATCAAAGCATAGCCTGTTTAGGCATAGCTTTGTGTATGACGTGACTTCACGAGCCTCACACACCGGCGGAGTCTAAAACGGGAGAAGGGAACGCAGGGAGTGCACACGTTTCTTTCTAGATAGAGTGGTTCCAGGGACCAACCAGCGCTGGCATTTATTCATTGTGGTTGTTGGATTTTTCGAGGCCTCGGATTTATGCAGTCGCCACTGGCCATATTGTAGGTCCAAAAGGACCGAGAAGCGTGTGTTCAGGCATAACTAATCCACAAAAGTAAGTGTGGACCGGCCCTGCAGGATCCAAGGGTTGGACAGAGTACCAATCCTGGGACATTGGCTAGAGTGTCTCAAATCGGTAAGGAGCTCCTCCCTAGCCTTGACTCAGATGGAAATCCAAATTCCAAATACGACCCTACGGTTTTGATTGTATTACTAGTATGGAGATATAGTAGGATGGGGTACTATGTTTCCTAGGATTGATACATTTATTTTGAAATGTTTTTATTATACACTAATAATAATATTAAACTCGTATTTGCCGTATTTAGCATGTTTAATCACCATAAGGGAAAACTCTATCCTCTGGTGTGCGTTGCATTGTGTGATGGGACTTGAGTCTTATGGTGATTCCATTTTTCTAAAAAGCATTGCGATGTTGTACGTTCTGACACTTTAAATTATGCACGACAATCCATTGAGTAAACCCGTTCCGCATTAGCGGCGTGGTCTTTGGATTTGTCATATTATTATTACTAAACTAGTTATGAATTCTCATACCAGCCCCACGACTGATCCGTAGTTTGTTTCACCTTTTTGCAAACTCGGGTGCCCTCTTTTATGCACGGGCAGCCAAGTAAACAGGTTCATTCTTTGCTTGGAGTCTTGTCTTGGAGTTGCTCATTATCTTTGCTTGGATTTGCTTTTGCTGAGAGGTGATGACTGGGAGCTTTGAGGACAGCTATCATTTACTTCTATTGCATTTTTCTATCTTTAAGTTCACTCATTAGACTTGTTTCATTTCGTATTGCTTATTTTGGGAGTTGGAACTTATTTCCATTTCTGCAAACTTGATGTAATAATTTGGAATTCTGTGACTGTTTGGATTCTGTGGTTTATGACATTATATTCCCGCTGCTATAATATTATTATTCTATGGTTTTTTCCTCTGCTATGTTGTATCAGTGATATGTATTGTTATATTTATGTTGTATTCCATATGATTATTCCTTACTTTCACCTAGTGGAGGTTTGGGGTTATCACAGTAGATAAGAATGTACTTTTCATATTCATGTTTTTATTTACATCTAAATTATAAATAAAATGTCAACCTTTTTATAATCATGTTTATATTTACATCTAAAATGTAAATAAAAAATGTACTTTATATCTTCATGTTTTTATTTGCAACTAACTTGCAAATAAAAAATGTACTTCTATTCTATGGTTTTTATTTGCGTCTACAAAGACAAATAAAAAATTACTTCTTTTTCTCAAGTTTTTATTTGCAACTAATTTGCAAATAAAATGGTACTCTTAAGTTTCGTGTCTTTTATTCACATCTAGCATGTGAATGAAATATTCTTTATAAATTCATATTTCTCTAATATCATATGAAAGAATGTTTTATGTTAACATTCCTAACCTTTCATATGAACATAAAAAGGATATTTATATGGTAAATCATTTCTAACATTTCAACAAAAACAAATAAAAAGGATAACTTTGTTTTTGTTGACAATTCTATTTCTACAAAAACATATAAAAGTGATATATTTGTTTTTTCGACCACTCCAATTCGACAAAACATATAAAGGTGATATTTTTGTTTTGTCGACAACTCTAATTCAACAAAACAAATAAAAATTGATATTTTAGACATCTCAACATTTTATAACTAGATTGTTATTCTTATCAATCTTAACATTTATAACTAAAATGTTATTTTTATTCAAGTCTTAATATTTTATAACTATAATGTTATTTCTCTTCACTTTAACATTTTATAACTAAAATGTTATTTTCCTTTATATCTTAACATTTTAACTAAAATGTTATTTTTATTCAATCTTAACATTTTATAACTAAAATATTATTTCTCTTCACTTTAACATTTTATAAATAAAATGTTATTTTTCCCTACCTTAACATCTTATACTTAAAACGTTATTTTTCTCTACTTTAAAATTTTATACTTAAAATGTTATTTTACTTTACCTTAACATTTTATAACTAAAATGTTATTTTTCTCCACTTTAACATTTTATACTTAAAATGTTATTTTGCTTTACCTTAACATTTTATAACCAAAATATTATTTTTCTTTATCTTTACATTTTATTACGAATTCTAATGGCATATAAAAGTATCTTTTATATGTTTACATTTTCTATGCATTCCATATAACAAATGAAAGAATATTTATTTGTCTACAATTCTCCATGTGTTCTATATTACAAATAAAAGAATATTTTATTTGTTGACAATTTATTATGATTTCTAATAACCAATAAAAATGATATTTTATTCGTTGATAATTTCTAATTACAAAAATGGTATTTATAATTTATCAATTGAAATAAAACATACATGACATTTATAATTTATCAATTCTAATAGAACATACAAGACAATTATAATTTGTCAATTCTAATGTAAACGGTGTTTTTATTCTAATTCATCATTTTATAATCAAATGATATTTTTAATCCAATCTTATCATTTCCTAACAAAAATGATAGTTTTAATCTTAATATAACATTTCTAATATATGTGATATTCTTATATTTCATTTCAATCTTAATGACATATTTGTTCATAAATATGTTTTCCTAACCGAATGCCATATTTGTTCATAAATATGTTTTCCTAACATAATGACATATTTGTTTATCAAGACATATAATTCAACCAATCGGTACAACCACCATCAGTCAATCACTCTAAATTTAATACAACGCACATATGTGTTTTATCAAGCATGTATATATTTATCAACAAAATCACGAATCAAAATAAATATATATATTTATTTTAAATTTTAAATTTGAGAACTAATCTAATTAACAAACTGATAATTTTTGTTAAACACAATTCTAATTGACAAACATGTTAATTTTTCAGATCCACATAGCACACAAATCACAGTTCAAATCATGTAGCATAACCAATAGAAATTAACAACGTATAATTTAACCCCAACAATTTTATATCGAATCACATGCCATAATTAAGTAATTTTAATCCAAAAAAACATAGAATTTCTCACCTAACCATTAAGATCTGAAATTTTCAACGTTCTCTGTTTTGGTCCTGGTTAGTTTCATGCTGTAGATCTCGTCCACACGATCTCAACGCAACTGAAATCGTTTGATTTCGTTTCTGTATGAAGAAGTTATCGTATTTTAAACATTTGAATATTTAAATAGATAATTAAATTAATTATTATTAACCTTAATTACATTTCTTAATCCCCTCTCCTTCGGACCTTCACCGTAACATTCTGGAACCACTGTCGAAACCGAACCCATTCCTTCGTGACCTTCCTCCTTGAATCGCACGCCACCAGGTCCACCGTACTCCGATCTAAACACCTCACTCCAACCGTTTTCGTGCCTTCTACCTCCGCCCGGAGTCACGGCCGACTCGCCGGTCCCACCTGGCCAGGAAACGCCAACGAACTCGCGGCGTTTGCGAGCCAAATTCGAACTCCACGCATCACCATATCCGATCTCCTCCGTTGAGTGCGTAGCCCACTCATAGATCTTCGATTTGTATTTGGAAAGTTGTTCTAATTCGAAGTGGATTAGAAGATTTTTTGGAATCAATTCTGGAGCGTTCTGGCCAATGAATTCATACATACGACGGATACTGTAATTTAGGATTAGGACTTGGTATTTGTATCGTATTTATACCGTATTTAGTGTATTTTATATTTATTTAATTGTTTAATTCAAAGAAAAAGCCTATTACTCTATACGATCTCCAAATCCAGCCCAACGAAAGTTGCCTCTAGGCAAATACCCTCCTTCCGGGCACAATGGGCTAGGTCTCGTCATCCTGTTTGATCATCTCAGCCCACTTTTATTTAATTTAATATTTAAACCATTTATTTAATTAATTCAATCGTATATTTAAATTCACCGGGGCCCCATATGAACTCAAAAAATTTCAGAAAAATTATTTTTGGCTTTCTTTTGACTATACAGTCCTAACAAAACTAATTTCGTCGAATTCTGAGACTGTTTGAAAAATGGCTATTTCCAGTCGATTAAATTTAACTAAAATTGACAAAACATTTTTTCTTTTGCTGCGCTCACATATTAATTCGAAAAATTCTATAAAATTAAACTTAACAATAATTTGACATTTTGGTTCCAACAAAAGTGGTTTCGTCGAAAACAGAGGTCGTTTGCAAAATGACTATTTTTAAGGGCTATACATTGTATTAAAATATATATAAATTCTACAACGACTTTTCTAAATCTTAAACTGGACATAATTTTCTATTTTCAAAGTGAAATTTCAGTTTCTTATGTTCGTTAGAAAGATATGATTAAAAAGATTCAAATATTTCTGGTTTTACTGAAATCTGATTTATTTTGAATCCTATACATTCAGTTAAAGTTTAAAATTAAATTTTCAAACTGCAGAGCTGTTTTAAACTCCTTTTATGGTTAAATAAAATTTATTCGGTTTAACTTCAATTAAAATAAATTCTTTTAGTCGTTATTATTTAAAATAAATAATTTTAAATATTAAAATCCATTAAAATTTCTAAAATAAAATTTTTAAATTGGCCCCAAAATCCCGGGTTGTTACAATCTCCCCCACTTAAAATCTTTTCGTCCTTGGAAAGGAACGAAGCTAAAAAGTTGTTAAATTAACTAACTCAATTTTCATTTTTATTTTTGTTATTAGTTTCAATAATTTTATTACTTGATTAACTTTTTAAATATGTATAACTTTCACATATTCAAAAATTATATTTTCCAAGATCGGATTATATATAAAATCAAAAATACGCTAATTATTAACTTGTTACTCTCAACTCATTCTAGGGCATTACTAACCCCATCTCTAATGAGTTTTCTCATTCTAGGATACTGCTGATCCTATATCTAATGTGTATTCTTATTGGATATTACTAATCCAATCTCTGATGAGTCTTTTGTTCAGTTTTAACGAGTTGTACCCCAAAGATTTAAGCTAACCAGAGCTCTGATACCAACTGTAAAGACCCAGAAATCCCCTCCCTTTGAATCGATCATAAACCACACAGGTCTGATTCAAAGGTTGGAAATCCTCGAATACTTTAACTCTGGGAATACAACACATTAGAACAATAACAACAGACTTTTATTACATCACGATAATATAACATCAAAGTACAGAATATATCAGAGTACATCGAAAAATAAAATCATACAGCGGAAGTTAAAATTTACATTAAATAATACATTGCAGTAGAAGATTATCAAAAACTCTGGTCACAGCTTTAAGCTTCGATCCAGGATCCTGCTAAAGAGATAAATATCTGCAAAAAGCTACTCGACTGCACGTGTGAAAAATATGGGCACCCGAGTTTGCCAGTGAAACAAACTACAGGTCAGTCATGGGACTAGTATGAGAAATCTTAACTTAACTAATCTAAAAAAAGGCTAATCACAAGACCACACCGCTAACGCGGAACGGGTTTACTCCATTGGATTGCTAGTGCATAAAATAAAGTAAATCATTAAACAACGCAATGCATTTTAGAAAAATGAAACCACTATAAGACTCAAGTCCCATCACACAATGCAATGCAAACCGGAGGATAGAGTTTTACCTTATAATGGTCAAAAGATACTTGATACGATAAAAACGGATTTTATATTATTATTAGTGTATATATATATTTTCAAAAACAATTTCAATCATAATGTATCAATCATAGACGGCATAGTACCACATCCTACTATGTTGCCATACTAGTTCTACAATCAAAACCGCAAGGTGTCGTATTGGAAATTGGGTTTCCATCATGAAATCGAGGCTAGGGATCGTCCTCTCCGATTCGAGACACTCTTGCAAATGTCTCAGGATCCCCTGCAGAGAACCCTTGGATATTCAGGGCCGGTCCACACCTGTCGAAAGTGGATTGGAAATTCCTGAATACACGCTTCCCGGTTCCTTTGAACCTCCATATGGCCACTAACAACCTATAAATCCAAGGTACCTCGTAATCCATCATCCATATAAGTAAAAATGTCAGGGCTGGTAGGTCATTGACACCACTCTAGCTAGAAAGAAATGTGTGCACTCCCTATAGTCCTTATCCCGTTTTTTGACTCATACCGGTGCGTGAGGCTCGCGAAGTCACGCTATACGCAAAGCTATGCTTTGATCATCAACCACAAGGCCCTGCTTTTCAACAAAAGCCTTGATCCATGCATCTTGGCATGCCACATTGTCAATCCATACCATACCATTGATTTCTACCAATATATAACCTCTAAGCTCGTATGTCTCAGAGAAGGGTGTTAACCACCAAACAGATATATATTTAGCAGAGATCAACGAATATAGTATAAAGGAATACAACGTCAGACATACAATCCATTTACAAGTCCGTTCTGGGTCTAAACGAAACCGAAGGCACCTTATTCCTCGCATATCCGAATAATCAACAAATACGTCTGGACAACTACCACTGCAGCCCCTTTCAAGGTAGCTACTCCAATCACAGGCGTCAGTAGTCCTCATCCATTCGTTGTGAAGATCGTCGGTCTTCAATCACCGTCTTCAACTCTTTGGCTTATGTCGTCGTATAATCATTTGAAATGAGATTGAACTCGGACTTTTCAAATGATTCTTGCATATATATAGTTTTAAAACAATTTCATATCATTAATAGTATTTAATAGCGATTTATCGCTTATTTTTATTAATGTAAAAATAGCTATATTCATTCAACGACGCTTCAGGTCAATCAGCGGCCCTGGCGCTGTTTTTATCCAAATTTGATTAACACTTATCTCGAAATCTAACCGTTGGATTTTTACAAAGTTTATACCGTTGGAAAGATTTTCCCAAAGCGGTCCTAACGGTTCCAGTTTTGGGAAAATCCGACGGTTGGATCTTTCGGTATAATCGCTTGAAGTTACGGCTTCAAATCGCGAACTGCTGCAGCGCGATTTGTTTTATTTAAATTTATATATATATATATATATATATATATATATATATATATATATATATATATAATTCATTCGTTTGGCGATTTCAACCACTGACCATTAATCACATCTAATCTGTAACTCTAAAATCTGTTCTTTTTATCGCATCTAAAATGACGATAAAATGTTATTTTTATTTCTACTCTTTTATCTACATCTAAAATGTAAATAAAAATACACTTTTTATTTCTATGTTTTTATTTACCTCTAAAATGAAAACATAATTTTAATTCTAATCCTCTTATTGTATTTATTTTGACAATAAAAATATATATTAAATTCTATCCTTTTTTATTACATCCAATATGTAAGTCTAAAATGTCACTTTTATTTCTATGTTTTTATTTACATCTACAATGTAGATAAGAATGTACTTTTCATATTCATGTTTTTATTTACATCTAAATTATAAATAAAATGTCAACCTTTTTATAATCATGTTTTTATTTACATCTAAAATATAGATAAAAAAATGTACTTTATATCTTCATGTTTTTATTTGCAACTAACTTGCAAATAAAAAATGTACTTCTATTCAATGGTTTTTATTTGCATCTACAAAGACAAATAAAAATGTACTTCTTTTTCTCAAATTTTTATTTGCAACTAATTTGCAAATAAAATGGTACTCTTAAGTTTCGTGTCTTTTATTCACATCTAGCATGTGAATGAAATATTCTTTATAAATTCATGCCTCTCTAATATCATATAAAAGGATGTTTTATGTTAACATTCCTAACCTTTCATATTAACATAAAAAGGATATTTATATGGTAAATCAATTCAAACATTTCAACAAAAACAAATAAAAAGGATAACTTTGTTTTTGTTGACAATTCTATTTCTACAAAAACATATAAAAGTGATATATTTGTTTTGCCGACCACTCTAATTCAACAAAACATATAAAGGTGATATTTTTGTTTTGTCGACAACTCTAATTCAACAAAACAAATAAAAAGTGATATTTTAGACATCTCAACATTTTATAACTAGATTGTTATTCTTATCAATCTTAACATTTATAACTAAAATGTTATTTTTATTCAAGTCTTAATATTTTATAACTATAATGTTATTTCTCTTCACTTTAGCATTTTATAACTAAAATGTAATTTTCCTTTATATCTGTTACACCCCACGTCCATTAATGTCACTCATAAAGGGAATGCATTAACTTTCGTGGAGCATTTTAAGTAAGTATAGAACAGAAAATCACAACAAGACAGATATAAAGCAGTACTTGAAAATTTAAAACTTTATTTCATTGCAGCGGATAAACCCATATGTTTGATTACATCATCAAAAGCATAAACCAAAGTCAAGTACATCATATCCATCTTGATAAAACAAAGTACATAAACTTAAAAACATAATCCCCAACATTAAAATAGCCATAAATAAAGAGAAGCTGAACTTTATTTCAGTGGTCCAAGAAATCTTCTAAAAGCAGTCCAAGATCAAGCTCCACTGGTGCTAGTTTCAACCTGAGCACCTGGGGGTGGGGGGGAGAGAGATGGAAAAAGGGGGGTCAGACATAAAGTCTGGCGAGTGCGATAATTCTAACAATATAATTAACAAAGTAACTAGGCTAAGGCATAAGTTGGAAAATAGGGAAATGACCATGAACCATTGAGTATGACAGAGTAAACAGGGAAACAAGATGAATTACGATATCGTTAAAGCGCACCTAGACTACTTTAGGATGATTACTGAACTATACCAACGCTATGGGATAATTCGTAAACTGCACCGCCACTAGTATACTGCACCACCACTAGTCACCCTAAGGTTGATCCTGCCTACAGACTTAATAATGATTTTGGTAGTTTCATGCACCCCTAGCTACCTTCATGGGTGTCGTCTGCCCCTATCTCCACTAGGTGTACCCACTACCCCCAAGCGATCGGCTCCCTAACTCGTAGATACCCGTGCTGGCCTCACAGTGGGGTGTATCACTCCCCAAAGTGGCAACCTGATACAACAAAGAAGGCACGGCTTATACCTACACGATGCAACAACGTCTTACCTACCAGCCCATGTCCACACACGCATATGAACCCGTTGGACTTGCGTTGTCACCGCTAACCCGGTTTTGGCCTATTGCAGTCAAGCCGAGTATGCGTGTCCCGTCCTTGACTTGGGTCGAGCCCACAAAGATACGTATGGGTTACTGGTTGAAACGGGCCCCCATTACTTGACACAAGCTATCCACCTAAGCTTGGTCCCCTCTAGTACATCCCACTTAACCTACTTCTTATTCATGTTTCAATTACATGTTTCATGTTTTGGTTAAGTGTTTCTAATCGTATTTCCAAATGCCACCCAAGGCACCCACTAGATTCCACAGGCCACCCAAGGCACCCACTTAACCCCCTCATGTCCCACTACATGCTTATCTGGTTATGTGTTTCTTAATTCATTAAGACCGTAACCTCATAAAGACCTCTCACATTAGACGGACATTTGTGGCAGCTGGATTTGCCGGGCGGGTCCAGGTAGTCTTACACCACAAAAGAGCCTAACCTCATGTCTTTACAATTGTTACGTATTTAGTTTGTGCCTAAGACCTCTCACATTAGACTGGCATTTGTGGCAGCTGGATTAGCCGGGCGGGTCCGGGCAGTCTTACACCACAAAAGAGCCTAACTTCGTGTCTTTACAATTGTTACGTATTTAGTTTGTGCCTAAGACCTCTCACATTAGACTGGCATTTGTGGCAGCTGGATTTGCCGGGCGGGTCCGGACAGTCTTACACCACAAAAGAGTCTAACCTCGTGTCTTAGACGATTAATTACTCCTAATTAATCATCTTCAATTTGAACTACTTTCCCTATTCAAATTATCAATCAATTCCAAATTTAGCGATGTCCATAATTGACTCAATTATGTCCATCCATTTATGGTATGTAAAATCATACCAATTTTACCACAATTTTATTTTATGCCTTTTAAGGCATTTATGCTAATTAAATATTTTTAATACTATCTACTTTTTCCCCACGTAGTACGGTTGTTCGTTTAACGTAAAAATATACGTTAGACTCGAATAGTCTAACTCATGAAATAAAAGAAAACATCACATATATACACATAATTAAAACATAGATCTAACATAGGGGTGAACTTGCATATGTGAATGATGTTCTACATCTAAAACTTGCATAGGCCAAAATTACAACTTGCATAACAACATATGTCATGGTTCCATATTTAAAGGTGTGAACTAGATGAGAAAATGGCCACAAACTTGCATAAACATCATGTATAACATCGATCCAAATCTAAAGGTGTGAACTTGATGAAATTATGGCCACAAACTTGCATAGACAACATATGTCATAAACCTATATCTAAAGGGGTTAAACTTGCAAAGGTAATAACATAACATGATTCATGTCCAACTCATAAATTCACATATGTGATTTATACATCGCAACAATGGTGTGAACTAACATGTAAAGTATCATGTCATAGCCTAATCTTTCAATTTAATTCTCACATAAACTAGGTGCCATAATCATGTAGGGTCACATGTAATTCTACCCAAACTTGTATATGGTTCATGTTTGAATCAACATCTAAACTTTCCTACATATGGTTTATCATATGAATCAATATCGCAAACTAGCATAAGAAATATGACGACTTGATTGTATATAAAATTACAACATGGATGATAGCAACATAACTTTGCATCACAACATAACATCATAGATATTTCAATCATAATCCTACAACATATTACAATATGCAAACAATACTTCATATCACATCCATACAATCCGCGTTATAACTTAATCTAATTAAATTACTAATTATTTTGCTAAAACTATCGAACTCACAACTAAAAAGCAGTCTTGAGTTCTAAATTCTGATTTCTGGAGTTGAATTAGCGCTCCTTTGATGAATAATCGCTGTTAAGGTTGAGTAGTTTTGATTTGGTTGTTGTTCTTCCTCTTTAGTTTGGTGGCGGTTGCTCTAGGGTTCAAGACAACAGCATGACGGCCATAGGTTTAGTTTTAATTCTGATTTAGGGTTAGAGTCTATGGGTCTTTTTATAGAGTTATGAATTAATTTAAGCCGTCAGATGTTCTTAGGGTTACTCAAAACCATTCAATCATGATAGGGTGATGAGTCAGCCCTAATGACTCAGCAAGGAGTCAGAATGGACTCAACAACACGGGTCAGCCTGAACCAGAAAGCTGTGCAGGCTCCCGCCTTAGCCTGGGCGCACTTGGCAGGTGCGCCAATGTTAATATATATTGGAGCACTTCCCAAGTGCACCAATGCATTTTTTTTCTTTTCTTTGCCACCAAACTTCGTTCGTCCATAACTCTTTCATCCGGTACTCGTTTCCCGCAAACTAGGACTCTATTTCAACCAGAATTCCGAGACGAACACAATGGCGCAACCCAATCCCCATAATTCTCACGTTTGAGATTAATTATTCTTTAATTTAGTTAATTCAATTATTCAAAAATCTGGGGTGTTACATTCTCCCCTCCTTAAAGGATTTCGTCCCCGAAATCTCCAAGTTAAGGAGAATGTATATCCTACCATCCAAACAACCATCTACTCAACCATCAAACACGGGCATCCATTGTCCTTATAAAATTTCTAATGTTGTATGAACATATGCAAGAAGTGTGTCTATATGTTCCTTATCTAATGCAAAAATCAGGCGGTCTACTGATTCAGTTGACCTCCTTAATGCAAACTATGATAGTGCCATGCGTCCATTATGTATGCGAAAGAACCTTATCGATGCGTATCATTTATACATGTGTGCACAACCATTCACCGAAATGCAACATCCATATGATGGTACAACCATCATACACCCATTACTTAAATATGTACACACATTTATATGCAATATGCGATATGAAGTGACTGAGCCGATCCAGTGCCTAAATTGTGTGTATATGCATCCACGAGCAACCACTAGCAAACACTTGCATCCACGTGCATCCATCATACATAACATTTCTCAAACACATGTTTCAACCATAGGACTATCCTGTCTAAAGGTCAAAGATACTAGCGAGAGGACATACTAAAGATAAGATAAGTACAAGGTAACCGATAAAGGAGAAATTTAAAAGACATACCCTCGAAAAGAAAAGGGTATAACCTATGCATCTTCGCTTCCGTCTCCCAAGTAGTGTTGCTCTCATCATCTCCCCATTGCACTTTGAATAGCTTGACCTCTCGATTCCTTAACTTCCTGATCTCCGACCCAAGAATGCGCGTAGGAGCTCGTCGAATTGTCGCATCACGCTCGATCTCCACCTCTCTAAGCAAGCTCGGCTCTACCACTTCTGTGGTCTCGTGCAAGCACTTCCTCAAATGTGATACATGGAATACGTCGTGTACACCACTAAATCTCTCGGGCACCTCCACTCTATACGCCATCTGCCCAATCCTTTCCTTAATAGGAAACGGCCCTATGAACCTTGGTGCTAACTTCCCAACGGACCCAAAGCGAACGACGTTTCGTAATGGAGACACTTTGACAAAGACCATGTCCCCAACATCAAACTCAAGATCTGACCTCCTCTTATCCGCATAAGATTTCTACCTATCTTGCGCCGTCTTCATCCTCCTTCGAATCAAATCAATCTTTTTCGAAGTCTCTCTAATCATATCGAGCCCAAGCAAGATCTTATCTGTAGTTTCCCACCAACTGTAGGTGAACGACACGGCCGTCCATAAAGAGCTTCGAACGGTGCCATGCCAATGCTAGACTGAAAGCTGTTATTATATGCGAATTCTACCAATGGAAGATGTTCCTCCCATGTACCTCCGAAATCTAAGACACATAACCTCAACAAGTCATCTAGAATACGATTCACCCTCTCGGTCTGGCCGTCCGTCTGAGGATGATATGCGGTGCCAAACATAACTGAGTCCCTACCGCTCCAAAATTCGCTAGTGAAAATAGGATCGCGGTCGCTCACTATGCTAGAAGGAACACCGTGCAAACAAACTATCTCTTGAATGTATACGGAGGCTAACCATGGAGCAGTCCTCTTACTCTTCACGGGAATGAAATGGGCGCTCTTAGTAAGTCTGTCTACCACGACCCAAATACCCGTATTACCCTTCCTTGATCTCGGTAATCCGTCAATAAAGTCCATCGAGACGCTTTCCCACTTCCATTGTGGGACCTCCAATGGATGAAGCAATCCACCGGGCTTCTTATGCTCCGCTTTTACTTGTTGGCACACCATGCATCTAGCGACATACTCAGCCACATCTTTCTTCATACCGGCCCAAAAGTAAACTCGTCTCATATCCATGTACATCTTGTCCCCGCCGGGATGAATGGTCATCTTCGAACGATGGGCATCATCAAGAATGGTCTTCCTCAGATTCTCATCTCGTGGTACATAAAGTCTACCGTCCCTACGCAACCAGCCCTTATCATCTATGGTATACCTACGGAGATGGCTCGATGACTCCCCTCCTTTGAGCTTTTCTACTAACTCAACCAACTGTGGGTCGTCTCGCTGTGCCTCGCCAATCCGTCCCAAAAGCGTAGGTCTAACCTCTAAGGATGCTAGCAAACCGGGTACGAAGTCAGTGGAAGGTGTAAAGTCAAACATAGAGATGGACTCTAAACTTCGCCGCTCAACAAACAACGAACTCAAGGATAATCTTTTTCTACTTAAGGCATCTGCCACCACGTTACCCTTGCTAGGGGTATATGCTATCTCGAAGTCGTAGGATGCTAAGAACTCCATCCACCTTTGCTACCTTAAGTTCAAGTCCTTCTGAGAGAACAAGTATTTTAACGACTTGTGGTCAGTGAACAATTCGAATTTCTCGCCAAGAAGATAATGACGCCAAGACTTAAGCGCGGAAACAATAGCAGCCAACTCTAGGTCATGTGTAGGGTAATTTCTTTCATGCACTCTCAACTGCCTTCCACCATAGGCTATTACCCTTCCCTCTTGCATTAGGACAGCGCCTAGTCCTGTCCCACAAGTGTCAGTATAAACGGTAAATGGTTTACTCCCATCTGGCAACACTAAGACTGGGGTTGTGGTCAAAACTCTCTTTAAACGTTGAAACACATCATCACAATCTACGTCCCACGTGAAAACTAAGTTCTTCTTCGTCAAGCGTGTTAATGGAGCTGATATTTTTGCGAAGTCTCTGATAAACTTCCTATAGTAGCCAGCTAACCCTAAGAAACTCCTCACCTCGGTAGCATTTTTAGGAACCTTCCAATCTTGGATGGCCACTATCTTCGCGGGATCCACGGCTATCCCTTCTTTGGAAACCACGTGCCCTAAGAATCGCACTTCTTTCCTCCAAAAGTGACATTTGGAAAATTTAGGTTTAAGGCTATGCGCTCGAAGAGTCTCCAACACTTCCCTAAGATGTAGGGCATGCTCTTCTTCGCTCTTAGAAAAGACCAAGATGTCATCTACAAAGACTACCACGAATTTATTAAGGTACTCCCTAAATACCCAACTCATCAAATCAACAAAGTATGCGGGGGCGTTTGTCAAACAGAAGGGCATCACCAGCCACTCGAAGAAACTGTCTGGAGTCCTAAAGGCAGTCTTGTCTATGCTATCCTCGGCCACTCTCAACTGATGGAAACCCGTGGCTAAGTCCAACTGCGAAAACACTGAGGCGCCAACTAACTGATCGAAGAGATCGTCAATCCACGGCAGTGGGTGTCTATTCTTCTTAGTAAGTTTATTAAGTTCTCTATAGTCCACACAAAGTCTAAGGGATCCATCCGCCTTCTTGGCAAATACTATTGGAGCACCCCACTCCGATATACTACATCTGATGAACCCCTTCTCAAGCAATTCTTTCACTTGCTTACTGAGTTCTCTTCTCTCTCTTGGAGCCATGTGGCGCACTGGCAATGCAACTGGCTTTGCATTTTCCACTAGATATATTCGAAAGTTGATTTCACGTTTTGGGGGTAAACCCCTCACCTCATCGAAGACATCAGCATATTCACGGACTATGGGAATAAAATGTAAATCATCATCAGATGCGTCAAGGGATTCTAGGTAACTAAGCATTATTGGACCTCTAGGGTCACAAGAAATATCACGGGTCTTTCCCGAACGAGTCAACAATCTAACTACCCTTCTTTCACAATCTAGGATGGCCCCATATCTAGTTAGCCAATCCATACCTAGAATTAAACCGTAGCCCATGAAGCCAAGAACAAAAGCGTTGCACTCAAACTCAACGCCCATGATAAACACTCTCAAATCCCGACAAATCATAGAAAGATGAGCCGAACCACCAATAGGATTTGAGACTACTAAGGGATCAGTAACAAGACTAGTATCTAGGTGCAGTGTTTCAACTAACGATGTAGAGATAAACGAATGCGATGCGCCAGAATCGAATAAAGTACGGACAAGATGATCAAACAGAAAAACTAAACTTTCAACGGAAATTGCCCTACCTCGTTCTTGCAGCGGTGGGACCAAGAGAGCCTGAACTTGTCCCCTTGCCTGCCCTGGTGCCATAAGAGCTTGCACCTGTCCTCCCGAGGTAGACCCTGCCCTCTGCCCTTTCTTTGGGCAGTCCTTAATAAGATGTCCTGCTTCGCCACAGTGGAAACAACCGGTCTTCTTCTTCTTCCTACAATCTTTGCTTAGATGGCCGGGTGTCCCACAGTTAAAGCATTTCTTCTTCCCCTTAGCATTATTGCCTTTGCCACCTTTCTTGTTCTGTTGTTGCTGTTGCGACTTCTTTTGATCCCCTTTCTTCTCGGGTGCCTTATTAGCATTGGATCCCTTCTCCTCTTCATGCATAAGTGCCATGTCAACTAACCTCTCAAAGGTAGCCCCCATGGGAATGTGGGTCATAGCTAACCCATGAAGCGGCTCGTTTAAACCCTTAACAAATCTTAGAGCTTTCTTTTCTGGAGTGTTCACCAAGTCTAAGCCAAACCTTGCCAATTGGTTGAATTTGTTAACGTACTCTTTCACCGATAAATTCCTTTGCTTCAGTGACAAGAACCTTTCCATGTATAGATTCTCTTCAGCCCGTGAGAGAAACTTTGCCTCAAACCTCTGCCGAAAATCTGGCCATGTATCGACTGGATGACCCCCATTTGTGACCTCCCACCAAAACGAGGCCTCATCCTTCATTAGTCATGCAGCTAGCTGGACTTTCCTTCCATCATCCACTTCAAAAATTCCAAACAATTCTTCCACCTCCTTTAGCCAGTTACGAGCTTCAACAAATGTCTCCGTCCCGTGAAAAGGTTTTCCTCCCATTGCTCTAAAGTCCTTACATATCTTAGCAAAAGTATAGACGCGAGGAGGAGGGGGGAGGAGGAGGATTTGCTGGACCTGCGGCGGCGGCCCTAGCCTCAAGATATTGACGGAACCAACCGGGCACATGAACGCCCTCTGGTATCTCAGATGCTTCAGACATGCTGAAACGAAAAAGGAAGGATTCAATACAAAAAGGACTGAAGGAAAGATATATGGCTCTTGGGGTTATGCTTTCAAAAATATATTTTTCTCTCGAAAATATTTTCCTTAAATCATACTTTTGAAAGCACCATTTTATAAAAATTGCTTTGAAAAATAGTTTTCCAAAAATTCATGTATGTTCTGGTAATCTTCAGCTCTGATACCACGTGTAACACCCCACGTCCATTAATGTCACTCACAAATGGAATGCATTAACTTCCGTGGAGCATTTTAAGTAAGTATAGAACAGAAAATCACAACAAGACAGATATAAAGCAGTACTTGAAAATTTAAAACTTTATTTCATTGCAACGGATAAACCCATATGTTTGATTACATCATCAAAACAATAAACCAAAGTTAAGTACATCGTATCCATCTTGATAAAACAAAGTACATAAACTGAAAGACATAATCCCCAACATTAAAATAGCCATAAATAAAGAGAAGCTGAACTTTACTTCAGCGGTCCAAGAAATCTTCTAAAAGCAGTCCAAGATCAAGCTCCACTGGTGCTAGTTTCAACCTGAGCACCTAGGGGGAGGGGGAAGGAAAGAGATGGAAAAGGGGGGGGGGGTCAGACATAAAGTCTGGCGAGTGCGATAATTCTAACAATATAATTAACAAAGTAACTAGGCTAAGGCATAAGTTGGAAAATAGGGAAATGACCATGAACCATTGAGTATGACAGAGTAAACAAGGAAACAAGATGAATTACGATATCGTTAAAGCGCACCTAGACTACTATAGGATGATTACTGAACTATACCAACGCTATGGGATAATTCGTAAACTGCACCGCCACTAGTATACTGCACCACCACTAGTCACCCTAAGGTTGATCCCGCCTACAGACTTAATAATGATTTTGGTAGTTTCGTGCACCCCTAGCTGCCTTCAAAGGTGTCGTATGCCCCTATCTCCACTAGGTGTACCCACTACCCCCAAGCGATCGGCTCCCTAACTCGTAGATACCCGTGCTGGCCCCACAGTGGGGTGTATCACTCCCCAAAGTGGCAACTCGATACAACAAAGAATGCACGGCTTATACCTACACGATGCAACAACGTCTTACCTACCAGCCCGGGTCCACACACGCATATGAACCCGTTGGACTTGCGTTGCCACCGCTAACCCGGTTTTGGCCTCTTACAGTCAAGCCCAGTATGCGTGTCCCGTCCTCGACTTGGGTCGAGCCCACAAAGATACGTATGGGTTACTGGTTGAAACGGGCCCCCATTACTTGATACAAGCTATCCACCTAAGCTTGGTCCCCTCTAGTACATCCCACTTAACCCACTTCTTATTCATGTTTCACTTACATGTTTCATGTTTTGGTTAAGTGTTTCTAATAGTATTTCCAAATGCCACCCAAGGCACCCACTTAACCCCCTCATGTCCCACTACATGCTTATCTGGTTAAGTGTTTCTTAATTCATTAAGACCGTAACCTCATAAAGACCTCTCACATTAGACTGGCATTTGTGGCAGCTGGATTTGCCGGGCGGGTCCGGGCAATCTTAGACCACAAAAGAGCCTAACCTCGTGTCTTTACGATTGTTACGTATTTAGTTTGTGCCTAAGACCTCTCACATTAGACTGGCATTTGTGGCAGATGGATTTGCCGGGCGGGTCCGGGCAGTCTTACACCACAAAAGAGTCTAACCTCGTGTCTTAGACGATTAATTACTTCTAATTAATCACCCCCAATTTGAATTACTTTCCCTATTCAAATTATCAATCAATTCCAAATTTAGCGATGTCCATAATTGACTCAATTATGTCCATCCATTTATGGTATGTAAAATCATACCAATTTTACCACAATTTTATTTTATGCCTTTTAAGGCATTTATGCCAATTAAATATTTTTAATACTATCCACTTTTTCCCCACGTAGTACGTTTGTTCGTTTAACGTAAAAATATACATTAGACTCGAACAGTCTAACTCATTAAATAAAAGAAAACATCACATATATACACATAATTAAAACATAGATCTAACATAGGGGTGAACTTGCATATGTGAATGATGTTCTACATCTAAAACTTGCATAGGCCAAAATTACAACTTGCATAACAACATATGTCATGGTTCCAAATTTAAAGGTGTGAACTTGATGAGAAAATGGCTACAAACTTGCATAAACATCATGTATAACATAGATACAAATCTAAAGGTGTGAACTTGATGAAATAATGGCCACAAACTTGCATAGACAACATATGTCATAAACCTATATCTAAAGGGGTTAAACTTGCATAGGTAATAACATAACATGATTCACGTCCAACTCATAAATTCACATATGTGATTTATACATCGCAACAATGGTGTGAACTAACATGTAAAGTATCATGTCATAGCCTAATATTTCAATTTAATTCTCACATAAACTAGGTGCCATAATCATGTAGGGTCACATGTAATTCTACCGAAACTTGTATATGGTTCATGTTTGAATCAACATCTAAACTTTCCTACATATGATTTATCATATGAATCAATATCGCAAACTAGCATAAGAAACATGACGATTTGGTTGTATATAAAATTACAACATGGATGATAGCAACATAACTTTGCATCACAACATCATAGATATTTCAATCATAATCCTACAAGATAATTACAACATGCAAACAAAACTTCATATCACATCCATACAATCCGCGTTATAACTTAATCTAATTAAATTACTAATTATTTTGCTAAAACTATCGAACTCACAACTCAAAAGTAGTCTTGAGTTCTGAATTCTGATTTCTGGAGTTGAATTAGCGCTCCTTTGATGAAGAATCGCTGTTAGGGTTGAGTAGTTCTGATTTGGTTGTTGTTCTTCCTCTTTAATTTGGTGGCGGCTGCTCTAGGGTTCAAGACAACAGCATGACGGCCATAGGTTTAGTTTTAATTTTGATTTAGGGTTTGAGTCTATGGGTCTTTTTATAGAGTTATGAATTAATTTAAGCCATCGGATGTTCTTAGGGTTAATTAAAACCATTCAATCATGATAGGGTGATGAGTCAGCCGTAATGACTCAGCAAGGAGTCAGAATGGACTCAACAACACGGGTCAGCCTGAACCAGAAATCTGTGCAGGAAAAAGCCTCGTCCTGGGCGCACTTGGCAGGTGCGCCAGTGTTAATATGTACTGACGCACTTCCCAAGTGCGCCAGTGCATTTTTTTTCTTTGCCACCAAACTTCGTTCGTCCATAACTCTTTCATCCGGTACTCATTTCCCGCAAACTCGGACTCTATTTCAACCAGAATTCCGAGACGAACACAATGGCGCAACCCAATCCCCATAATTCTCACGTTTGAGATTAATTATTCTTTAATTTAGTTAATTCGATTATTCAAAAATCTGGGGTGTTACAATATCTTGACATTTTAACTAAATTGTTATTTTTATTCAATCTTATCATTTTATAACTAAAATGTTATTTCTCTTCACTTTTACATTTTATAACTAAAATGTTATTTTTCCCTACCTTAACATCTTTTACTTAAAATGTTATTTTTCTCTACTTTAACATTTTATACTTAAAATGTTATTTTACTTTACCTTAACATTTTATAATTAAAATGTTATTTTTCTCTACTTTAACATTTTATACTTAAAATGTTATTTTACTTTGCCTTAACATTTTATAACTAAAATGTTATTTTTCTTTATCTTAACATTTTATTACGAGTTCTAATGGCATATAAATGTATCTTTTATATGTTTACATTTTCTATGCATTCCATATAACTAATGAAAGAATATTAATTTGTCTACAATTCTCCATGTATTCTATATTACAAATAAAAGAATATTTTATTTGTTGACAATTTATTATGATTTCTAATAACCAATAAAAATGATATTTTATTCGTTGACAATTTCTAATTACGAAAATGGAATTTATAATTTATCAATTTAAATTAAACATACATGACATTTATAATTTATCAATTCTAATCGAACATACAAGACAATTATAATTTGTCAATTCTAATGTAAATGGTGTTTTTATTCTAATTCATCATTTTATAATCAAATGATATTTTTAATCTAATCTTATCATTTCCTAACAAAAATGATAATTTTAATCTTAACATAACATTTCTAATATATGTGATATTCTTATATTTCATTTCAATCTTAATGCCATATTTGTTCATAAATATGTTTTCCTAACCAAATGCCATATTTGTTCATAAATATGTTTCCCTAACATAATGACATATTTGTTTATCAAGACATATAATTCAACCAATCAGTACAACCACCATCAGTCAATCACTCTAAATTTAATACAACGCACATATGTGTTTTATCAAGCATGTATATATTCATCAACAAAATCACGAATTAAAATAAATATATATATTTATTTTACATTTTAAATTCGAGAACTAATCTAATTAACAAACTGATAATTTTTGTTAAACACAATTCTAATTGACAAACATGTTAATTTTTCAGATCCACACAGCACACAAATCACAGTACAAATCATGTAGCATAACCAATAGAAATTAACAATGTATAATTTAACCCCAACAATTTTAGATCGAATCACATACCATAATTAAGTAATTTTAATCCAAAAAACATAGAATTTCTCACGTAACCATTCAGATCTAAAATTTCCAACATTCTCTGTTTTGGTCCTGGTTAGTTTCATGCTGTAGATCTCGTCCACACGATCTCAACGCAACTGAAATTGTTTGATTTCGTTTCTGTATGAACAAGTTATCACATTTTAAACATTTGAATATTTAAATAGATAATTAAATTAATTATTATTAACCTTTATTACATTTCTTAATCCCTTCTCCTTCATCGTAACATTCTGGAACCACTGTCGAAATCGAACCCATTCCTTCGTGACCTTCCTCCTCGAATCGCACGCCACCAGGTCCACCGTACTCCGATCCAAACACCTCACTTCGACCGCCTTCATGCCTTCTACCTCCGCCCGGAGTCACGGCCGACTCGCCGATCCCACCTGGCCAGGAAACGCCAGTGAACTCGCGGCGTTTGCGAGCCAAATTCGAACTTCAAGCATCACCATATCCGATCTCCTCCGTTGAGTGCGTAGCCCACTCCTAGATCTTCGATTTGTATTTGGAAATTTGTTCTAATTCGAAGTGGATTAGAAGATTTTGTGGAATCAATTCTGGAGCGTTCTGGCCAATGAATTCATACATACGGCGGCTACTGTAATTTAGGATTAGGGCTTGGTATTTGTACCGTATTTAGTGTATTTTATATTTATTTAATTGTTTAATTCAAAGAAAAATCCTATTACTCTATACGATCTCCAAATCCATCCCAACGAAAGTTACCCCTAGGCAAATACCCTCCTTCCGGACACAATGGGCTAGGTCTCGTCAGCCTGTTTGATCATCTCATCCCACTTTTATTTAATTTAGTATTTAAACCATTTATTTAATTAATTCAATCGTATATTTAAATTCAACGGGGCCCCATATGAACTCAGAAAATTCCAGAAAAAACATTTTTGGCTTTCTTTTGACTACTCGGTCCTAACAAAACTAATTTCGTCTAATTCTGAGACTGTGACGGCCCGCCCCGCACTAGCCTGCATTTCCTCCAAAAGTGCGCTGTACACATGCCCGACCAGCACGGGACGGTCGTCAGGAGGAAGGAAAGAAGAGAATGAACTAATCAAGGAACCTGTAGAATGTCTCACAGCGCATGGAATAAAATATAATAATAATATACTTGACATAAAACAGGTGAGACAGTGCATAAGCTGATAACTAAAATCAACATCAACATCAGAGCAGCGGAAATCCAAATACAGCTTATTACAACTTTTCAAATTTACTGACTCTAAACAAAAGAAAGCTAAAGTGGAAGATGCACCACCAATGCCCAAGCAGTGATCTTCAACAACACAGGGAGAATATTATATATATTACGTGGAAGCCTCCTGCTCGTCTCCGGATCATCTACCCGTGCATCACCAGCTAACCTGTCTCTAGTCTTCTCGTGTGAGCACCCAGAGTAATAAGAGGAGACATAAAACTCTGGGTCAGACATAAAGCCTGGTATGAGCGATAAGCATCTAAACAGAATAATAACAGGTATACTAAACCATACCTGAACCTGGACCTGCAACCAAAGAGTTAGTACCACATACCGTACAGTACTCTAAGGTGACATAATGAAGAGTGTAAGAATACGGGGGGTGGGGTGTGCATGTCATAATGATAGCAAACAAATCAACCATAGCAATCATCCTCACATTTCTCACTCAGTGCGTAAAGCATACGATATCCACCACTTTGGAACACTAGACAAATTGAGGTAACGACGAATCCCGACTTATAGAAACCCTGCTATGACCAAGCTAAACACATGGAGTCATGACCAAACATTTCAATGACCCACCACATTGGTCGTAGCCCTTGGTCCTACCAATGCCATAATGGCCCTGAATCCGCCTTCGTACCTCCTACAATAGTGGTCCAAAGCTATAGACATCGATAACCCCTTAACACGCGTCCCGCAGCAAAGCCCAATCATGAAGCGAACTCGTTGATTCCCATCTGAATCTTGAGCTCTAACTTCTCATTTGGACTTCCTTTGCATCTCGGGTTTGGTCATCATCTTCATCCGGATCGGTCTCCATCATTCGGGTCGGATCGCGACCGCCCACTGGGTTCGGGTCGTGCATGTCCCGCAGCATCAGATCGTGGCGCTGCATCAGTTCGGATCGGCTCTCATCATCCCTTACTGGATCGGATCGGAATGACCTACGCGGATCGGGTCGTAGAAACCCCCTCGGATCGGATCGGCCATCACTTCAAGTGCACCGGATCGGGTCGCCCTACGAGCTCCGGGTCGGATTGTGTGACTCCCTTCGGTTCGGATCGTCCTTCAGGCTTCAAGCTCCAGTGCGTTGCTTCAGATTGGTTCGTGGTGAGGGGCTCGGATCGGATTGCATCATCGGATCGTGGTCTTCAAGCATCGGCGGATCAGGTCGCGCCATCGGGTCGGATCGCCCTTACTTCCACCGATCCGGTTCGGTTCGAATGATTTCCTGTAGTTCTTCCAGCAAGCAGTTTACGCCATTCGACGGCGTTTTTGACAAATCTAACACTTCTAATCAATCATAAAACACACCATGGAGTCAGAGCAACATGTAAAATCGACCATAAACACCAAAACAGCAATATAACATGTAAAAATGGATCAAATGTACCCAAAACTCATGTTTTCCCCTTAAGCACGTTTAAGCAAATCTAATGGTACGATTAGCAAAACTTAATCAAATCATCACAAACTTCTAACAGAGGTCTAAAATAACATTTCAGAATTTTAGAATATTTTTCCAGAATTTTATAGTGTAAGAATTTACTAATTATCACTAATCACCCTGATTAACTGTAATTAGTGTCAAAACAATGCTAATCACTCACCTTGGCCACAATCAAAATTCTCAGAACTGAAACTCCTCTGATTTGAGGCGAATACTGATGTCCAACAGCAGCTCTAACCTTGCTTTGGTGCCTTTTCTTCTTAATTTGATGTTGCTAAGCCTAATCTTCAATTAGAAAGCGATTTGGGGTGTTTTAGATGTAGGAGGCCATTGTTAGAGTGTCTAAGGATGAAAGTGGCGGCTGAAAAATGTCTAAAGAAATGTTTTCTAACCCTAATCAGCCCCTATATAACCCTAAACCCGAAATTCCCCTCTGGGCCTAGCTGCTAATCACCCGGTTAAGCCCAATTAGCTGAAATTAACCCTCTAAATCTTAATTCGGCCATATCTCCCAAACGGTAAGTCCGTTTGGCTATTATGACAACTTACGGAAAGAGAAACCATCATCCGGAGCCAATGGAAGTGGTTTCAGGTCAAAATTCCTTTCCAGTCAAAAGTTATGGCCAAAACAGTATCAACTAGGGGCAAAATGGTCATTTAAAAATCGGGAAAAATCATGAACATGGGAAATGACCCCAATAGTCGTCTCCCAAAGTTCCATGACTATACGACTTCGTATGTGAAAGAAATAAATATCCTACGATCCTATGAGGCGTAAAATACGGGTCATTACACTCTCTCCCCCTTAAGAAATTTCGTCCCCGAAATTCCTTAACCCAAAACATACAAAGGATCACGCATGCCTAACAACCACATACAACAATCAAACATGCAAAACAAGCAAACAAGCCTATCCTAGCATGCGGAAAACTAAATCGAAGTCAAAATCTTACCAGGCAAAGAGTTCTGGATAAGTCTTCCTAATGTTCTCCTCTGTCTCCCAAGTACAATCATTCTCGTCCTCGCTCCACTGAACCTTGACTAGCTTCACCGCCTTCCTTCGAAGTTGCTTCATGTCGTGCTCGACAATACGGGTCGGCTTGCGGTTCCCAACCGCCTCGGGTTCTACTTCGAAGTCCTCTAACTGATCAGGTGAAATAGTCATATCTGAGTCGTGAACGAACTTCCTTAGTTGGGAAACATGAAATACGTTGTGAATTCCTGCCATCTTCTCTGGTAAGTCAATTCTATATGCCAAATTCCCGACTAGTTCAAGAACAGGGAATGGGCCAACAAATCTTGGTGCCAACTTGCCTCTCCTGCCAAATCGTATTACGCTCTTCAACGGAGAAATCTTGACAAACACCAAGTCACCAACGGAGAATTTTAGGTCTCTTCTCCTCTTATCAGCATAACTCTTCTACCTATCTTGGGCAGCCTTCATTCGTTGTTGAATGATCTTAATCTTACCTGAAGTTTCCCTCACCACATCCGGTCCAAGCATAAACTTCTTGCCAGTCTCTATCCAACATGATGGTGAGTTGCACGGTCTTCCGTACAAAGCTTCAAACGGAGCCATACCGATACTGGATTGGTAGCTATTATTATATGAAAACTCTACTATATGCAAATAGTCATCCCATGATCCACCAAAATCCAATATACATGCTCTCAAGAGATCTTCCAAAATACGGTTCACCCTCTCCGTCTGACCGTCGGTCTGAGGATGATAGGCGGTACTGAGATGTAACTCTGACCCTAGAGCCTCTTGTAAGCTCTTCCAAAACCCACTAGTGAACAACGGGTCTCGGTCACTCACAATGCTTTTAGGTACTCCATGAAATCTCACTACCCACTTCATATACAATTCTGCTAACTTAGCTGCTGTTCTGGTCGATTTGACTGGTATAAATCTTGCACTTTTAGTCAGTCGATCCACAACTACCCAAATGCTATCATGTCCCGATCTAGTCCTCGGTAAACCATCAATGAAATCCATCGAGACTTGCTCCCATTTCCATTCGGGAATTTCTAAGGGATGTAACAACCCACTAGGCTTCTTTTGCTCGGCTTTAACTAGCTGGCAGTTCATGCACTTGGATATAAACTTCCCAACGTCTCTTTTCATCCCTTCCCAGTAGTAAGTCTGTTTCATATCTCGATACATCTTGTTACCACCAGGGTGTATAGTCAGCTTTGAGTGATGACATTCTCTAAGTACTTCATCTCTCAATCCATTGACATTGGGTACAACAAGCTTTCCCTTCTTTCTAAGCCATCCATCTCGATCAAGCCCATACTTGTTGATCTCCTCATCGATATCCATCTTTAACTTGGAGATGATTTCCAATAGGTTAGGATCGTCCCTCTGACTAGAGCCGATCCATTCAATTAAAGTGGGTCTGATCGTCAAACTTGCTAACATTTCTGGATCCAATTTGCACTTTGGTCAGAAATCAAACCCCGCGATATACTCCAGTTGCTTCCATTCTAGAAACATAGCCCCTAGGCTGGCATGTCTCCTACTCAATGCATCAGCCACCGCATTGCCCTTTCCCGGTGTATATGCGATGTCAAAATCATAGGAAGCTAAGAACTCTAACCATCTCTGCTGACGGAGATTCGATTCTTTCTGAGAGAAGAGATATTTTAACGACTTATGATCTGTAAACAGCTCAAATCTTTCTCCCAAGAGATAGTGTCTCCACATCTTTAACACGAACACGATCGCTGCCAATTCCAAGTCATGGGTCGGGTATCTTTTCTCGTGCGGTTTCAATTGCCGACTTGCATAAGCTACAACCCTACCGCCTTGCATCAATACAGCACCCAGTCCGGTACCACAGGCATCCGTGTATACCGTCATCTCTTCATCCCCCTTAGGAATGACTAACACTGGTGCACTCGTCAACTTGTCCTTTAGACTCTTAAATGCCTTCTCGCACCTTTCATCCCAGACAAAAGCTTGATTCTTCTTAGTCAACTGGGTCAATGGTGCTGCTATCTTGGAGAAACCTCGGATAAACTTACGATAATATCCAGCTAATCCCAAGAAACTTCTTACATCTGTTGCATTCTTGGGCGTAGGCCAATCCTGTACCGTAGCCACCTTTGCTGGGTCCACGGCAATACCACTCTCTGATACAACATGGCCCAAGAACCTCACTTCCCTCTTCCAGAAGTGACACTTAGAAAACTTTACTTTCAATTGGTGTTTTCTCAACACCTCCATCACTATTCTTAAATGTTCCTTGTGTTCTTCCTCTGTCCTAGAATAGACCAAAATATCATCAACGAACACAAGGACAAACTTATTCAACTGATCTTTGAATACCCTATTCATAAGATCCACAAAATATGCTGGGGCATTGGTCAGCCCGAATGGCATGACCAACCACTCATAAAACCCAGACGGCGTCCAAAATGCCGTTTTAGCTATACTCTCAGCTTCCACTCTAAGCTGATGAAAACCTGTCGCGAGATCTAACTGAGAAAATACTCTCGCGCCACTCAACTGATCGAACAAATCGTCTATCCGCGGTAGAGGATACTTGTTCTTCCTCGTTACTTTATTCAACTCGCAGTAGTCTACACACAAACGAAGGGAACCATCCGCCTTGGTAGCAAACACAACTGGTGCTCCCCATTCAGAAACACTCCTTCTGATAAATCCCTTCTTCAAAAGATCGCTGACTTGCACCTCGAGCTCACGCTGCTCCCTTAGTGCCATACGACGAAGTGGCATCACTATAGGCCTGACATTTTTACCAAATCAATATGGAACTCAATCTCTCGGTGTGGTGGAAGTCCGGTCACTTCTTCAAAAACATCCGGATACTGGCCAACCACGGGCAAACCGGACAACTCACTATGCGAAATGTCGAGGGAGTTTAGAAAACTAGCCAATACCCCCTAACTGGGTAAACCACCAAACACTATCCTCCGCCCATCATCCACTCTAGCTGTCACCAAAAAGCCCTCACAGTCTACCACCACCCCGTATCTTCGGAGCCAATCTACTCCGAAAATAATGCCAAACCCAGTAAAGCCCAAAACAAAGCAATCACAAACAAACATACATCCATGACTCGATAAGACCACCTTACGACAAATCATGCTAAGGATAGTCGAACCACCAATCGGGTTCGTCACTACTAAAGGTCTATCGACAATCTCGGGCTCCAATCCCAACCTATCTACCAGGTCACTAGATATGAAAGAACTGGAAGCTCCGGTATCAAACAAAACTCTAACAGGAACATCATAAACAGAAAGCATACCTTGAATGACGACATTCTTTCCCTTCTCCGCCGCAGTTGGGGCATTCGACGAAGAAGGAATAGCATTAAGGGCGTATGCTTTCACCATTTGCTTTTCTTTAGGGGGTTGCGGACACTTGTCCTTGTGATGTCCCATTTGGCCACAATTGAAGCACTTCCTATCCGCTGGCTTGGTCCGACAATTACTAGCATAATGGCGCTTCTTACCACAGCTGAAGCACTCCACCTCTTGCTTATTCTTTTTCTTCTGGCCATCCTTAGTCTGATTCTGCTTTCTCTTGTTCTGGGAACCACCCTTGCCTCCACCACTTGCTTGTGGCTTTGGCTCATCTGCGGATGCAACCTCAGTCTTCGGCTTAGGGTAGAGACTTTCTGATCTTAATGCTTTCCCCATAATCGACTCAAACGTCTCATCGATGTGGTTAATAAGCCTTTCCCCCAAGTACTGATCCAAACCAGTTATGAATTTCTCATTCTTCTTCTCGGCAGTATCAATAAGAGATAACCCATACTTTGACGAAGTGTCGAATTCAGCAATGTACTCCGAGACAGCTCTGCCATTTTGCTTGAGCTCCAAGGATTTCTTAAACAACACTGACTTCTGAGCAGCTGGAATGAATTTCTCGCTAAAGCGAGCCTTAAACTGCTCCCAAGTAATCTGATCTTCAGGTGTAGCTGCCTTTATAGCATTCCACCAATTCATTGCCCGCCCTTGCAGCTGACGGGACGCTAGCTTTCTCTTCATCGCATCCTCGATACCCAAATCCTCGAAGATACGTTCGCAACTATCCAACCAATCTTGAACATCCGTAGCCGACTCCGTTCCGTGAAACGGCTTCCCACCAAGGCTAGTATAATCCTTATTTAGCTTGGCGAAGTCGACCCTCGGCGCCTGCACTATTGGACCACCACCATTTCCACCATTGGGGGTTGCCCTCTGTACATCTCTAAGCATCTCTCTCATGAGGTCAGTAAACATCGTCCTCATGTCAGCAGCATTCCCATTATTGGCTCCCCTACCAGCACCTCTAGTATCTCGGCTCATTGTCAATCTGAAAAAGGAAACGATTAACGACTCCATAGTGGTGCTAGTGCAGTACAACTTCATCCTTATACTACTAATAGTATATATATAACTTTTGAAAACCAAAATAATCACATATACGCTCTCTCATATACGTATATTATTTCTCCCTGATAACTTCCCTAGGTTAACTACGCAACCTAGAGCTCTGATACCAAGTGTGACAGCCCG
The DNA here is from genome assembly GCA_030737875.1 of Allium sativum. NCBI lineage: Eukaryota > Viridiplantae > Streptophyta > Magnoliopsida > Asparagales > Amaryllidaceae > Allium > Allium sativum. Next base: position 990,854,484 of record CM060910.1, on the reverse strand, counting down.
CCCCGCACTAGCCTGCATTTCCTCCAAAAGTGCGCTGTACACATGCCCGACCAGCACGGGACGGTCGTCAGGAGGAAGGAAAGAAGAGAATGAACTAATCAACGAACCTGTAGAATGTCTCACAGCGCATGGAATAAAATATAATAATAATATACTTGACATAAAACAGGTGAGACAGTGCATAAGCTGATAACTAAAATCAACATCAACATCAGAGCATCGGAAATCCAAATACAGCTTATTACAACTTTTCAAATTTACTGACTCTAAACAAAAGAAAGCTAAAGTGGAAGATGCACCACCAATGCCCAAGCAGTGATCTTCAACAACACAGGGAGAATATTATATATATTACGTGGAAGCCTCCTGCTCGTCTCCGGATCATCTACCCGTGCATCACCAGCTAACCTGTCTCTAGTCTGCTCGTGTGAGCACCCAGAGTAATAAGAGGAGACATAAAACTCTGGGTCAGACATAAAGCCTGGTATGAGCGATAAGCATCTAAACAGAATAATAACAGGTATACTAAACCATACCTGAACCTGGACCTGCAACCAAAGAGTTAGTACCACATACCGTACAGTACTCTAAGGTGACATAATGAAGAGTGTAAGAATACGGGGGGTGGGGTGTGCATGTCATAATGATAGCAAACAAATCAACCATAGCAATCATCCTCACATTTCTCACTCAGTGCGTAAAGCATACGATATCCACCACTTTGGAACACTAGACAAATTGAGGTAACGACGAATCCCGACTTATAGAAACCCTGCTATGACCAAGCTAAACACATGGAGTCATGACCAAACATTTCAATGACCCACCACATTGGTCGTAGCCCTTGGTCCTACCAATGCCATAATGGCCCTGAATCCGCCTTCGTACCTCCTACAATAGTGGTCCAAAGCTATAGACATCGATAACCCCTTAACACGCGTCCCGCAGCAAAGCCCAATCATGAAGCGAACTCGTTGATTCCCATCTGAATCTTGAGCTCTAACTTCTCATTTGGACTTCCTTTGCATCTCGGGTTTGGTCATCATCTTCATCCGGATCGGTCTCCATCATTCGGGTCGGATCGCGACCGCCCACTGGGTTCGGGTCGTGCATGTCCCGCAGCATCAGATCGTGGCGCTGCATCAGTTCGGATCGGCTCTCATCATCCCTTACTGGATCGGATCGGAATGACCTACGCGGATCGGGTCGTAGAAACCCGCTCGGATCGGATCGGCCATCACTTCAAGTGCACCGGATCGGGTCGCCCTACGAGCTCCGGGTCGGATCGTGTGACTCCCTTCGGTTCGGATCGTCCTTCAGGCTTCAAGCTCCAGTGCGTTGCTTCAGATTGGTTCGTGGTGAGGGTGTAACACCCCGCCTCCGCTAGGGTCACTCGCAAAGGAATGCACTAGCTTTAGAGGGGCATTATTGGTAAACATGCACAGAAATATCACAAGACAGAACATATAAAATAGCGGAAGTAAAATCGAACTTTCGTAAACATGAATACATAAGGTCTAAAGCCTTTTACATCAGAGTACATCAAAACCTGTCTTGCAATAGTGAAGAAGCATAAAGACTTTTTCATAAATTGTTCCCCAAATAAAAACAGTAAAGTAGCCATAGCCAGGAAAAGTCCAAGCCATCCATGATGACCTTCAAGCAGAAGAAGTCCGAACTAAACAGCAGTGTTTCCTCCCTGTAACCTGGGGGGGAAACGGAAGAAAAGAGGCGAAACAAAACGGGTCAGTCAAAAAGACTGAGTAATCCCTATCTACTATTAGTATAAAAACTAGTAAAGTTAACTGTCATGAGAAACTGAGATGAACATAAGCATGATACAAGATAGGTCAATTAAATCAAAATAACAGGATGAACTACTGAACTCAGATAAACTAGGGTGTCATGATAAACTACGATGTCAAGATAAAACAAGGTATCACATTGTCAGGTTCCTATCAAGTATAATATCCCAAGATATCTATCGCGTATAACGTCCCATGGCATCTATCCTGTATATCCGCTCTGCACCTACCGTACTAGTATCCCAACTGTATTACGTGTTATCCGTGAATGACCCTTACTCAAAAATCGTGTAATGGTCCATGTCAACCTAATATGCCGCATATATAGGTTACTCAACTCATATGTTTCTTTCCATGTATAAGTTCAGTCCTTTGCCGTAGGCTGTACGGGCTTTCCCATGTAAACGGTTTATCCTTGAAGTTGTTTTGGACTGCAACCCTTGATCTAGTTGTGTTTCCTTACCATGAACTATCGCGCGTCCACTTAGGATTTATGCCACCTAGGACCGCTAGGGATTATGCTACCTAATGAACGTTTCCGTGTCTCGGTTTGGGTTTTGGCCACCTAGGACCACTAGGGATTACGCCACCCGTCAACCGCGCCCTTGATCCCACGTATGTATCGTGAATCGTTTTCCATGTCTAGATGCACATGTTCCCCAATGTGCCATCCGAGTTCCGTGCCAGGGCAAATCAAGAAATACGGAACTCGGTCGGGAGCTTTAAATCGTCTGCCAATGCAGATATCAAGGTCTGTTTTTGTACCCGTGGCTATGGTCCCACGTGACCCCTCCCTCAACTACTGAAAGGAAATCCAAGAAAAATCATGTATAAGAACCACTCCACTGCCCCACTATAGCCCACTTTCCTACGGGCCAACCTCACCCATGACTCGATAGCAAGCACATGGTCTGTTGGGGGTTCCCTGCCTTTCCGCACGTACACGATTGACTAAAGATGGTAGGTAGTCGGCGATGTGCTATCCAGGGCAAAAACAAGAATCGTCGACTCCACGCTAATCCATCCCAGTCTTTAGGTTGCTCGCATAGCAACCAAGGCATACTCTTGGTCCTTCTAACGCAGACCTTAACCTCTCATGGGCCTAGTATAATTACCTGGCAGCCCACAGAGGGATCCCAAGAATATCCTCACGTCCCCCGAAGCTTCCACTTCGGCACCCAGTGCGCTGGAGCTTTTATCCAAGTCAGATAACTTGCTCCCCCTCGTATACTAAGCGATGACCTACCGTATCAGGTTACTCATCTTTTTGAGAATTAGTCCTATGTCCTTAGCTAAGAATTATTACTTAGTTACCCTTAACTAAGGTTTACCACTTAGCTTCCTTTCCCGTTATCCTTGATTAACCACGGTTTTCTACCTAGTTCTTCTAGCTAGGGTTTGTCTATTGGGTTAAGTGTTATCATTCAAGTCCATGACTTAACCCGCCCACGAATCACGTCAAAGATTGGCTAAGTATTTAAGTTCAAGACTTAGTCCCACAAGTTGGTTAAGTGTACCCAGAGGCTCATGACTTAACCCTATCAAGTCAAATTGGTCAAGTACTAGCTTACCTTAATCCTATCGGATTATCTTGCTAGATCGATTAAGCATAGATTATCTTAATCCCATCAAATTATCGAGTCGGATTGGTTAAGTATAGGTTGGCTTAACCCCATCCTCTAATCGTACTACAATGGTTAAGTATATTCTAAAAAGGTCTTGTGACTTAACCTTATCAGGTCCGCGTATTAGATTGGTTAAGTGTAAGTTACTTAACCCCATCAAATCATCATGTATAATTGGTTGAGTATAAGTTGCTTAACCCCATTAAATTAGCACGTTAAGTTGGTTAAGTATTGGTTACTTAACCTCATTGAATAACCGAGTTTAAATTGGTTAAGTGTTTAACTTAACCCCATCGAATTACCGTGTTTAGATTAGTTAAGTGTGGATTACTTAACCCCATCTAATTACCGTGTCGGATTAGTTAGGTGCAAATTACTTAACCCCATCCCCTAATCATCTTGTATGGTTAAGTGTCATTAAGAAAACTTACTTAACCTTGCCAAATTATCATGTTGGATTGATTAAGTGTTGGTTAACTTAATCCCCGTCCACTAGTCGTATAAAAATGGTTAAGCGTCATTAGGCAAATCAAATCACTTAACCTACCCAACCTTATCATGTTTTGTTAAGTATCATTAGCCTAACCAATTTACTTAACCCATTTACCCATGTCATATTTGGTTAAGAGTCATTAATCAAATTAACTTAACCCTATCATGTGGCATTAATTACTTAATGCACCCCAACCTCTCACATTAGACTTTGTTGTGGTTACTAGTTAAGCCGGTCGGTTCCGGGTAGCTTTACACCACAACTTGGTCTAACCTCGGGTTCAAGCACAACATGACCAACTTCTCACATTGGGTCCTATTGTTTGCAACTACTAGTTAGGCCGGTCGGTTCCGGGTAGTTTTACGTTGCAAACTCAACCCAACCTCGAGTTGGCCACTTTCATGTTTAGTCTAGTGTCATGTTCATAGTCAAGTTTTCAAGCAATTGGGTAGACCTAACTTAATAGGTAAATTCCCAATGGGTAGACCTAACTTAATAGGTAAATTCCCAAGCTTATGTTTTTATGCATACTTACATGTCAACTTCCATGTTATGATTCAAGTCATGTTTTCAAGTTGTATTTTCGTGTCTTTAGAAATTACCCATAACATAACCCAACGCTTTTAAACTCGCATAAACGTTCGCAACAACTTAATGGATTAAAAGAAGAGACTTGGCAAAGGCATGACAAAAATGGATATTAAGCCACAAGTTAATCATGGTGACAAATGAGGCACAAATGTGTTCATTAGCTTGCATGTTACATTCTTAAGCCTCAAAATCATGCATAAACCCAAACTTGGCACATAAACGAATCATGGTGACAAAAGACATGGAATGATGACTAGAAACTCGCATGTATCATCATATAAGGGTTATGACTTCATATGCAAGTTGACATAAAGATTATGAAGGTTCTCATGTTGCATAATGCAACATTTCAACATAAAGGTTGTAGCTTTTAGCTCATAAGATCAAGATAATGACTTCATAAGCTTGCATGACATGATAGCATGTATCATTCTCAATGATCAAACCCAAACTTGCAACATGAACATTTAACTTCATAGTTAATATCTAAGAGTAGGGAAAGGGCTTACATTGTTATGAAGGCACAAATCGAAATGCAAAACAAAGATTGTGATGAAGCCTATGCATGCCATCACCCAAAAACCCAAAGATGAACACTCCAAATCAATAAAAAAACCCATCTTTATGAACAAAGATCAAAGCTTTAGCCTTGAGATCAACTTGAGAAGCTCTCATACTAACATAGGGACTCTCTAATACTCTCATGATCATGAAACCTCTCATAGAAATGAAGTGGAGGCTAGGATAGTTGAGTGGAGGCCATGAGAGTAGCAATTTTGCCATAGTTTAGTTGCATGAATGAATAATTAGGGTTTAGGATAGGTTAGGATCTTATTTATAGATTAGGCAAGTGTTTTAGGCCATAGGATTAAACTTAGATTCAATCCAAGCCATCAAAGCATGTCTTGGGGAAGAAGTCAAGTGTAGGAACCATCTAGGGCCTTTAGATTAAAGATGAACCATGAGAACCATCCAAATGCAAAATCTGCATTTGAGCGAATCGGCCCACGGGTTGACAGCCAAACACCCTGGATTAACCCCTAATCGACCCAGCGGGCTCGGGTCGACCTCAAAAATCGGCCGGTTCGGTTATTCCCCTCTCCCAATTCGCTGTTTTGAACATTTTTGCATATTTATTTATTAAATTTTCAATTATATATATATATATATCAATATATATATTTCTCTGCGCAACCCATTTCACTTAATTAAGTATACTTTAATTTGGGAATTTTTCGTGAAACTTCGCGAGGCCATATCTTGGTCATACGGACTCCGATTTTCGAAAACTCAGACTCTATTTCGCGTATTTTTCCGAGACGAACGCAATGGCATAGCCCGTTTCCCTTGATTCAGATTTTACAGTTTAATTCTGCCTCCATTTATGTTATAACAGGTTATTGAAAATACGGGTTGTTACATTCTCCCCACCTATTAGGATTTCGTCCCCGAAATCTCCAAGATAGGAAGAACATATCCTACCATCCATCATCCATCTACTCAAAACATCATCCACAAGCAACCATTGTCCTTAGATGATTTCTAATGCTGTATGAATATATGCAAAACGTGTGTGTACATGTTCCTTAGCTAATGCTAATGATCAGGCCTGAATAATCTTTCTAATGCAAAATATGTATAGTGCCATGAATCCAACATGTATGCAAATAGTCCTAGCCATATAGGTACTATATGCGTGCACAATCATTCATTCATATGCAACAACTGCATGATAATACATTCGATTTCATCCATAAACAAGTATAAATACTCGTGCATATGCAATATGAAATGTGACCGAGTCGAGCTAGTATCTAATGTGTATTCGCGCATCCACGAGCAACCACTTGCAACCACTTGCAACCATATCAATCATAACATGTTTCAAATACATGTTTACATCCATAGGGTTCTACCTAGGATTCCCTGGAACAGGGTCGAGAAGAAAAACAAGACAAACTCCTTACGGGGTTTGTAACAAAAAATAGGACCGAGAGGATGTCCACAAAAGATAGCCTACAAGTAAGCTCTACAGAAAACAGGGATCAAGGATATACTCCCAAAAGAGATATCATGCGCGTATATAGTCTTTGGCCATCAGAGTCGTATTTCCTCGAGCTTAATTCCATTGTGCCTTGACCGTCTTTTAACTTCGCGATTTCATAGCTTCCTATTTCCTGTTTCCATAACATGAGCTGGAACTCATTTCTTCGTCGCCTCTCGTTCCACTTGCACACTTGGCGCAAACATGACTGCGTACTCATGATCTCATGCAAGCTTTCCAAAATTCACTAGTGAATCTTGGACCTCGTACCACAAGGTATTCCACGTAGAAGAACTTTCTCTTGAAAGTAAACAGATGCCAACCAGGTTATCAAGCGCACTTACCAGGGTGATTTCTATAACCCACGCATAAGTGAAGTAAACCATCCGTCTTATCGGCGAACACCACTCGATCGGGCTTCAAATTTCCAATAAAGGCATCAAGGGATTCTAAGTAACTAGTCATGACAGAACCTCAAAAAGGTTACCCGGTACTTCGAGGGCATTACCAAGTCTAGTCAAAAGGTCTAACTACCCTCCTATCAAAACCGAGAGTGGCACCCCCTACTGGATAACCACTTCATCCCTAGAATCCATCCATAGCTTATAAACATAAGCATTATTTCCAAACTCAACACTTGGCATAGACATTCCCAAATCCAAACAAGTCATGTATAAATGGACTGATTCTCCAATAGGACTTTGAGACAAAAATGGGATTCTCTATTACGCTAGTACTTAAGGTGCAGAGACTCAACTATCAAAGCAGACTTAAATGATACGAACAACGAAGTCCTAACGGGATGATAGAGAAGAAAAGCTAAACCTTTAACAAGATCGTTACCCTCCTTCCGAGGTACTCTAGAAATGAGAGCATACTACTGCCCTCCCGATGATCTTGTCCTTGTCCCATAATACTTAACTATCCGCCCCGTTTTACCATGCCAAAGGTACTCTCTCATCATGGGTTTCATTGTTCATCTTTCTCCCTCCTTTGAGGACTAAGCCATACCAACAAGTTGCTCATCCTTAAGCTCGTATCCTTTATCCTCTTTCTCACTATCCTTTCTTATAACGCGACCACTGGTCTCTTGAAAACCACCTCCATCGCATGGAAAGCACTTTCGTAGATAGAAAAGACTAGTCGCAGTTAAAACCACTGTGACTACAGATGGAGGAAAGAAAGGAAAAGAGATTTAATTAAGGAAACAAGGATAATGCTAATGGCCTTTGGGGAATAGCCTTTTCTTTTTAAAAGAAAACTTTCTTGAAAAATGCTTCTTTATAAACGATTTTCAAATAGTTTTCAGAAGGTCTTTAAAAACTTTTGCCCAATCTGGTAACCTTCTGCTCTGATACCAAATGTAACACCCCGCCTCCGCTAGGGTCACTCGCAAAGGAATGCACTAGCTTTAGAGGGGCATTATTGGTAAACATGCACAGAAATATCACAAGACAGAACATATAAAATAGCGGAAGTAAAATCGAACTTTCATAAACATGAATACATAAGGTCTAAAGCCTTTTACATCAGAGTACATCAAAACCTGTCTTGCAATAGTAAAGAAGCATAAAGACTTTTTCATAAATTATTCCCCAAATAAAAACAGTAAAGTAGCCATAGCCAGGAAAAGTCCAAGCCATCCATGATGACCTTCAAGCAGAAGAAGTCTGAACTAAACAGCAGTGTTTCCTCCCTGTAACCTAGGGGGGGAAACGGAAGAAAAGAGGCGAAACAAAACGGGTCAGTCAAAAAGACTGAGTAAGCCCTATCTACTATTAGTATAAAAACTAGTAAAGTTAACTGTCTTGAGAAACTGAGATGAACATAAGCATGATACAAGATAGGTCAATTAAATCAAAATAACAGGATGAACTACTGAACTCAGATAAACTAGGGTGTCGTGATAAACTACGATGTCAAGATAAAACAAGGTATCACATTGTCAGGTTCCTATCAAGTATAATATCCCAAGATATCTATCGCGTATAACGTCCCATGGCATCTATCCTGTATATCCGCTCTGCACCTACCGTACTAGTATCCCAACTGTATTACGTGTTATCCATGAATGACCCTTACTCAAAAGTCGTGTAATGGTCCATGTCAACCTAATATGCCGCATATATAGGTTACTCAACTCATATGTTTCTTTCCATGTATAAGTTCGTTCCTTTGCCGTAGGCTGTACGGGCTTTCCCATGTAAACGGTTTATCCTTGAAGTTGTTTTGGACTGCAACCCTTGATCTAGTTGTGTTTCCTTACCATGAACTATCGCGCGTCCACTTAGGATTTATGCCACCTAGGACCGCTAGGGATTATGCTACCTAATGAACGTTTCCGTGTCTCGGTTTGGGTTTTGGTCACCTAGGACCACTAGGGATTACGCCACCCGTCAACCGCGCCCTTGATCCCACGTATGTATCGTGAATCGTTTTCCATGTCTAGATGCACATGTTCCCCAATGTGCCGACCGAGTTCCGTATTTCTTGATTTGCCCTGGCACGGAACTCGGATGGCACATTGGGGAAAATGTGCATCTAGACATGGAAAACGATTCACGATACATACGTGGGATCAAGGGCGCGGTTGACGGGTGGCGTAATCCCTAGTGGTCCTAGGTGGCCAAAACCCAAACCGAGACACAGAAACGTTCATTAGGTAGCATAATCCCTAGCGGTCCTAGGTGGCATAAATCCTAAGTGGACGCGCGATAGTTCATGGTAAGGAAACACAACTAGATCAAGGGTTGCAGTCCAAAACAACTTCAAGGATAAACCGTTTACATGGGAAAGCCCGTACAGCCTACGGCAAAGGACTGAACTTATACATGGAAAGAAACATATGAGTTGAGTAACCTATATATGCGGCATATTAGGTTGACATGGACCATTACACGACTTTTGAGTAAGGGTCATTCACGGATAACACGTAATACAGTTGGGATACTAGTACGGTAGGTGCAGAGCGGATATACAGGATAGATGCCATGGGACGTTATACGCGATAGACATCTTGGGATATTATACTTGATAGGAACCTGACAATGTGATACCTTGTTTTATCTTGACATCGTAGTTTATCACGACACCCTAGTTTATCTGAGTTCAGTAGTTCATCCTGTTATTTTGATTTAATTGACCTATCTTGTATCATGCTTATGTTCATCACAGTTTCTCATGACAGTTAACTTTACTAGTTTTTATACTAATAGTAGATAGGGCTTACTCAGTCTTTTTGACTGACCCGTTTTGTTTCGCCTCTTTTCTTCCGTCCCCCCCCCCCCCCAGGTTACAGGGAGGAAACACTGCTGTTTAGTTCGGACTTCTTCTTCTTGAAGGTCATCATGGATGGCTTGGACTTTTCCTGGCTATGGCTACTTTACTGTTTTTATTTGGGGAATAATTTATGAAAAAGTCTTTATGCTTCTTTACTATTGCAAGACAGGTTTTGATGTACTCTGATGTAAAAGGCTTTAGACCTTATGTATTCATGTTTATGAAAGTTCGATTTTACTTCCGCTATTTTATATGTTCTGTCTTGTGATATTTCTGTGCATGTTTACCAATAAAGCCCCTCTAAAGCTAGTGCATTCCTTTGCGAGTGACCCTAGCGGAGGCGGGGTGTTACAGAGGGGCTCGGATCGGATTGCATCATCGGATCGTGGTCTTCAAGCATCGGCGGATCGGGTCGCGCCATCGGGTCGGATCGCCCTTACTTCCACCGATCCGGTCCGGTTCGAATGATTTCCTGCAGTTCTTCCAGCAAGCAGTTTACGCCATTCGACGGCGTTTTTGACAAATCTAACACTTCTAATCAATCATAAAACACACCATGGAGTCATAGCAACATGTAAAATCGACCATAAACACCAAAACAACAATATAACATGTAAAAATGGATCAAACGTACCCAAAACTCATGTTTTCCCCTTAAGCACGTTTAAGCAAATTTAATGGTACGATTAGCAAAACTTAACCAAATCATCACAAACTTCTAACAGAGGTCTAAAATAACATTTCAGAATTTTAGAATATTTTTCCAGAATTTTATAGTGTAAGAATTTACTAATTATCACTAATCACCCTGATTAACTGTAATTAGTCAAAACAATGCTGATCACTCACCTTGGCCACAATCAAAATTCTCAGAACTGAAACTCCTCTGATTTGGGGCGAATACTGATGTCCAACAGCAGCTCTAACCTTTCTTTGGTGCTTTTTCTTCTTAATTTGATGTTGCTAAGCCTAATCTTCAATTAGAAAGCGATTTGGGGTGTTTTAGATGTAGGAGGCCATTGTTAGAGTGTCTAAGGATGAAAGTGGCGGCTGGAAAATGTCTAAAGAAATGTTTTCTAACCCTAATCAGCTCTTATATACCCCTAAACCCGAAATTCCCCTCTGGGCCTAGCTGTTAATCACCCGGTTAAGCCCAATTAGCTGAAATTAACCCTCTAAATTTTAATTCGGCCATATCTCCCAAAAGGTAAGTCCGTTTGGCTATTATGACCACTCTACGGAAAGAGAAACCATCATCCGGAGCCAATGGAAGTGGTTTCAGGTCAAAATTCATTTCCAGTCAAAAGTTATGGCCAAAACAGTATCAACAGGGGCAAAATGGTCATTTAAAAATCGGGAAAAATCATGAACATGGGAAATGACCCCAATAGTCGTCTCCCAAAGTTACATGACTATACGACTTCGTATGTGAAAGAAATAAATATCATACGATCCTATGAGGTGTAGAATACGGGTCGTTACAGAGACTGTTTGAAAAATGGCTATTTCTCGTCGATTAAATTTGACTAAAATTGACAAAACACATTTTCTTTTGCTACGCTCACATATTAATTCGAAAAATTCTGGAAAATTAAACTTAACAATAATTTGGCAATCCGGTTCCAACAAAAGTGGTTTCGTCGAAAACAGAGGTCATTTGCAAAATGACTATTTTTAAGGGCTATATATTATACTAATATATATATAAATTCTACAGCGACTTTTCTAAATTTTAAACTGGACATAACTTTCTATTTTCAAAGTGAAATTTCAGTTTCTTATATTCGTTAGAAAGATATGATTAAACAGATTCAAATATTTCTGTTTTTACTGAAATCCGATTTATTTGAATCCTATACATTCAGTTAAAGTTTAAAATTAAATTTTCAAACTGCAGCGCTGTTTTAAACTCCTTTTATAGTTAAATAAATTTTTTTCGTTTTAACTTCAATTAAAATAATTTTTTTTATTCGTTATTATTTAAAATAAATAATTTTAAATATTAAAATCCATTAAAATTTCTAAGATAAAAATTTTTAATTGGCCCCAAAATCCCGGGTTGTTACAGTTGTTATTCTTCAGTTAAATGAGCATTTGTAACAAATCTGTTGTGCTGGTATGTCTTCAGGAATAATCTGCTATTTGTTGATTGGTTTGTAGGAGACATTTTTGTTTCTTCTTCTCTATTAAAGAATCACAGTCTTCAAGAATTTCAATGAATTATCTTGATAATTTATTTGGTTGTATATTTAAATTACCTTTGATACGTTCCCATATGATTTGGGCACCACAATTTAAGGCTTCATTTTTGAATTTTAGGCATCTGTTATTTATTATATTTTTTTCTTTTTTATTATTTGCATATTTTACTATAGACTCACACTCTGTTCTGATTGTTATTTCCTTTTGTGATATTATGAAAAGTCTAAAATGAATCTAATGTATATATTATTGCTAATATGTCATAATCTAAAGAAGACATATAACCCTTTCCTTTATATGTTCCTGAGGTATATCTACAAATCATTTTAGTGGATTTTGGATCAGTTTTATGCTCTTTACTTAGCAATATTCCTCCCCGTCCTAATGAAGAACCGTCAGCTTCTATAACTAAATAGTCAGTGGATTATGGTAAGGTTAATGGTTTTAGATTTTTTTCCTAATTCTTTTACCTTTTGAATTCGTTTTATGTCTTCATTATTAAATTCTCTTTTGCCTTTGGGGCTTGCTTTATTATATAAAGGTCCAGTATATTTGGATAAATTTTGTATGAATGGTCTAGCATAATTTATTAATCCATAAAATGATAGTAATTGTTTTAAGTTTTCTATTTTACCTGGAAATTCTAATATTTTTCTGGATATATGTGGTTGTAATTCTATTAGTCCTTTTCCTATTTTTACTCCTAGGAAATCAATTGTATTTTTAAATAATTCAATCTATCTTTTAGAAATTATTAATCCATGGGTTTCAAAAAGTTTAAATACTGTATATAAATGTGAAATGTGTTCTTTTTTTGTTTTTGAGTAAACTAGAATATCATTAACGTAAACGCCTGTAAATTTACTACAATGTCAAAATATGTTATCCATCTTTCTTTAAAATATTTGTGGAGCATTTTTTAGTCCAAATGCCATAACAAGCCATTCATAATGTCCCTCTGAACAAGTGAAGGAAGTCCAAGATATTGATTTTGGATGCATTTTTATTTGCCAAAATCCTGATTTTAAATCAAACTTGGAATACCAATAGTTATTTTGTATTTTGTTTATTAGTACATCTTTATTTGGAATGCAATATCCATTTTCATTTGTATTGTCATTCAACCTTGTGTAATCCATAACCATCTGACTTTGTCCTCTTTTTCTTTCAGATCCTTTTGTACTATAAAGGCTGATGTTCTGTGTCTAGAGTCCATTTTTCTTATAATTCATAATTCGTTTAGAATGTCTATGTGCATTTTTGAATTCTTTAAGGCATAGGTATTCTTTTCCCAGTTGTTCTTATATTTTTATTTTCATTTGTGTATGTTTCTACAACCTATTTATAGGCAATAAACCCAAATTTAAGAAAAGATATGCTAATAAAATATTATCTCAGACAATCTAATGCTAGAAAAACTTATCTTAACAAAGAAAAACATGTTAGGAAATATAACCCTAGGAAAACATATACTAACACCATTACATGTTTGCTTGTAATCAACAAGGACCTCTTCATGTCCCAAAAAACATAATCTTTTTTACATGAGAATCAAACCTTGTTGATTCAGTTAAAGAAGACTTACTAGAAATCTCTTCTGATGTCTCAGAAACATCAACAATATATTCAATAATATCTCTAGAAGGATTAGAAGAAGAAGAACAAATAAGTTCAGCAAATTATACACAAATCAATGAATTAACAAATTTCAAAGAAAAATACCAAATGAATTCATGTTCAATATGGTTATTAAAGATTTATGTAAATATGGCTAATAAAGATTTACGTACCCATAACTTCAAATTCAAAATAGGAACAAACACAACAAAATGTGAATTTTGTCCTCGGTATCCTGCCTTTGACAAAAAATACAAATGTACAGAATGCACCATGGAAATATGTCAAATTTGCACAAAAAATAAATTTAACATAGAACCACCAAGAGAAAATAAGATAATCTATATAGACAGAAATAAGATAAATGAAGAAAGAATAAAAATCCTAGAAGAAAGAATAAATAATTTTGACATAGAAATTGAAGATATAAAAATAAAAATACAAAATAATGATAAAGGAAACATTATAATAACTAATGAAGAAGAATCAATCATAGATAACAATCTAAATAATGTTGATACACCAATCAATATTCCCTTAATACGCAATAATGGAAACTTGAAAGAATTGAGCGTTCCAACAAAAGTAAATATAAAAATAACTAAAATAAAAGTTTCAGCATTTATAGATACATGGGATACTAGTTCAACTATATGTTCTAGTATAATACCTCTAAAATCTGTCACAAAAGCAGAAAAACCAAAACAAAGTATGCAATTTGACGGAACTACAAAAATATATACAAATATGGTAAAAAAACATAAATATAAATTTTACAAATACTTGTGATGAATAGTCACCACAATATAATCTAAAACAATTATGGGTCCTAGAACTTAACTTAAACGGAATAAAACTAATTCTAGGATTAGATTTTTTATTAAGTGATAATGGATCTTTTTCATTTAACAAAGACTATTTACAAATTTGAAAAAATGACTACATTAACCCCAATACTATCAGAATATGCACTAGAGAAGCATAGTGGAAATAAAGATAACAAACAAAAAAATTGCAATTGCCCAGTACCAGGACAATGCAAAATACTAATAAATGCAGAAAATGAAGAAATAGAATTAAAAAAATATGATGAATATAAAAGCGTAGAAATTACTCTGGATTTAATAAACCCAAACAAATAAAGTAAAATTCCACTAAGTACTGATGACATAAACCAAATTATTAGCAAACTTGAAAAATTAGAAATCATTAGAGAAAAACCATTAAAATATTGGGAAAAAGATTCTATTTATTGTAAACTAGTTATAATTAATCGAGATATTACAATTAAAACTAGATCACCCAAATATGATAATTAGATGATTGAAGAATTCAAAATGCACACAAACGTTCTAAATGAATTAGGAATTATAAGAAAAACGGACTCTAGACACATAACGTCAGCCTTTATAGTACAAAAAGAATCTGAAAGAAAAAGAGGACAAAGTCGGATGGTTATGGATTACACAAGATTGAATGAAAATACAACTGAAGATGGATATTTCATTCCAAATAAAGATGTACTAATAAACAAAATACAAAATAACTATTAGTATTCCAAGTTTGATTTAAAATCAAGATTTTGGCAAATAAAAATGCATCCAGAATCAATATCTTGGACTGCCTTCACTAGTTTAGAGGGACATTATGAATGGCTTGTTATGCCAGTTGGATTAAAAAATGCTCCACAAATATTTCAAAGAAAAATATTACCATCATATTGATTTCCTAGGAGTAAAAATAGGAAAATGACAAAAAAGAATTGCAACCACATATATCCAGAAAAATATTAGAATTTCCAAATAAAATAGAAAACTTAAAACAATTACAATCATTTTTGGGATTAATAAATTATGCTAGACCATTCATACAAAATTTATCCAAATATACTGGACCTTTAATAATAAAGCAAGCCCTAAATGCAAAAGAGAATTTAATAATGAAGACATAAAACAAATTGAAAAGGTAAAAGAATTAGCAAAAAATCTAAAACCATTAACCTTACCATTATCCACTGACTATTTAATTATAGAAACTGATGGTTCTTCATTAGGATAGGGAGGATTATTGCTAAATAAAAAGCATAAAACTGATCCAAAATCCACTGAAAAGATTCGTAGATATACCTCAGGAACATGTAAAGAAAAGGGTTATATGACTTCTTTAGATTATGAAATATTAGCAATACTATATATCTTAGAATCAATTAGCCTTTTCATAATATCACAAAAGGAAGTAACAATCAGAAAAGACTATGAGTCTATGGTAAAATGTGCAAATAATAAAAAAGAAAAAAGTATAATAAACAACAAATGGCTAAAATTCAAAGGTCTTAAATTGTGGTGCCCAAATCATATAGGAACATATCAAAGGTAATTTAAATATACTGCCACTTAAATTATCAAGATTATTCATTGACATTCTTGAAGACCGTGATTCTTTAACAGAAAAAAGAGACGAAAATGTCTCCTACAAACCAATCAACAGATAGCAGATTATTCCTAAAGACATACAAGCACAACAAATTTGTTACAAATGCTCATTTAACTGAAGAACAACAACTGTTACTAGATAACATATGGAATTTATCCACAGCAGCATCAGACAACAAACAAAAACTCAGCATCATATACACTCTTGTTGAGATTTTCACAAAGAAATTTACACATTACTGCCTGTTTAATGGACCGAGTGCAGGCATATACATCTCTTAGGGGGAAATGATACCAAGACTAAAAGAACTTGAACAAAATCCCAAGTATGGAATACTATATTTCAAAGGTTATTACAATTATGAAACAGTGAAAGAAGCTATAGAAAAACACCCATAGAACTAAGCCTAAGACCAAAAACATCATTTGCAATAATAACAGCAAAAGAAGTACAAAGAGGAAAAATGGTCCAACTTGGTCATATCCCACAAATTATTCCAACACAAACAAAGAGCAAGATAATTTCATTTCCTGAAACTTTCAACAGAGATATCCAATTCTTGCAAGCCACGAAGGAGCAGAATGCCACTACATACAAAGAAATCTATTCCATATTGGCAAAAATCTCCACACAAAAGATTCCCGGATGCAAAATCACATGGGAAATAACGAAAAACCAAAATATCCTGTGTACAAAAAAATTTACAGACTGTAAAGACTCTTCCACAGATTGCAGGTACACGATAATTGCATCTATGCCTCTTATAAGCCTAAAACTTTCACAATACAAATACCTAGTACACAACAAGTTTACTTTGGATCCTACTACTTTATTGAACTATGGATTCATCAGAGAACTATACTTAAATGGATGGCATCAGATAGAGTTGCAAAGAGCCTCTCAATTCAATCACGAATTATTTTACAAAGGTCCTAGACACAGAATTACATCTTGAGATTACAACAGTCCCCTCTCATTATGTGAATGACATGATAAACCCAGCCAGACATATAATCAAAATCAAGGAACAAAATTTTGATTTAGATTTTCCAAATTAGGAAGAACATACAAAGTACACAGATAAATCCAGACCCAAAATGAACGAACAACAGCATTATGAAAGATATCTGCCTATATAATTGGACGAAATATAAATTGGGAAAGTACAAACAAAACAAATTTCATGTTACATGCTGAGTCACCTGTGACAAAAATCTATACATCCAGAAATATAGAAGAATTTAGCCCAGAATATAGCACTTTTGACATTTTTCATCCTAGACCAAACATCATAAATATTTACAGAAAATTGCAGACAAAGATTCTAGAGGATGGTGAATCAACTAGCAGCAAAGAAGTAAGAGATGATACCCCAGACATGATGTAACAACACTTAACAAAAAATCTACCAAACAATGACTCCATTTATCAGAAAAAGGACAGACGTGGAAAAAGAAAAAGAGACATGATGTGACCTCACTTACAAAAAATGGACATACATGGATAATTAATGGGGGTAGGAAGAAAGCTACTCTATAATAAAAGATTCTCCACGAAGCCACATGGTCGAATCAAGAGTGGAAAAAATTAACTGTAATATGTAGAATTGTTATCTTTATGTGGACAGCTGTATGCTTTCTATAGACAGCTGTATGTGTGTATATGTATGTAATCGGATGCATAAGACTATATATTAAGCATCCATATCTAGTAGAAGGGCATTAGAAGTTTGTAAGAGTAAAAATTTGTAAGAATTATGAGTGAAATAAATTTTTCTAATTTTCTTATGCAAAAAGCTCTGCACGTATCTCTTTTAATGGCGATCCCAAAAAGCATGAACTAAACATATAAGATGTGGATCAAACAAAAAAGGTAAAGCGGCCTAGGTATGATCTTTATTTATTTTCTTAGATGTTTTTAATTTCAAAACTATTCTTTATGTAATCAATTTAAAAAGAAGTAAGCTTGTTTAAGGAACTAAGTACCTTCTTTGAGGAGTTAGTCAGATGGACGTTAGCCATTTATGGGAAGTAGTTCTTAGAGTGACAAGGTGAGAATTTGCTATATAAAAGAGTATTTTTGATAATAAGACACTAATTTACGTATGAATATCGAAACCATGTATGCTTCACTTAGTATTCCAAGATTCATGTCTTCCTGTTCAAATTTAATAACCAAGCCCAAAAAAATTATGAATCTACTAATGGAGTTTTTACAAAATCTCTTAGAAGAAGAATGTAACGACCCGTATTTTGGCCGCCAATATTTAATTTAATTTATTATTTTAAATATTTAATTTAGAATATAATGGATTTCAATATTGAATTCGTTTATTTAAAATGACGTTTAAATGTTATAATTTATATAATTATAAAACGAGCTTGAAATGGCGCTGTAGTTCATAATATTGAATTTTGAACTTTAACTAAATATACATGATCCGATATAAGTCGGATTTCTGTGAAACAAGAAACGTTGGAACCGTATCGATGATAATTTTCATATGAAAGAGAAAAATCCAGATTTCGTGTTACGGTTTGTAAATTATGGCCAAATCAAATTTTAAAATAATCGCTGTGAAAATCGTTATTTAAAATATCGGCCTTTAAAATGGCCATTTTGCAAATGGTCTATGTTTTCGACGAAACTAGTTTCATTAGAACCGTATCGTTAAATTATTGTACGGTGTTGAATGGCGTGGCAAACCGATGTCGTATGTGGCCACGGTAGCCGTAAACGCCCGTTCATTTTCTATAGCGCGTAATTAATTTAATAAATGCATATTTGAGCGTAACTTGAGCAGACGATCGAATTAAGCCGCGAAACAAATTCCGTTGAGTTCGTATCGTCGATTAGAGTCAGAATAAGTATATAGTTTGTTATTTTTGGAGACCGGGTAATTTGGTGCCCAAAATGGCATTGCGGTGCGCGTAAAAATAGCCTACCAGGGAAACAGTCTCAGATTGCAACGAAACTGGTGCCGTTGGGTTCGTATTGAAGAATTATTATAGGATTGCGAGATTTCAAGTTGATTTGATATATCTGGTGATCATGGAAAAATTAAACGCGTGTTTATTTCTGGTTTTATAAGGGAAATTTTTTCATATGACCTCGGATTTCGACGAAACTTGTCTTATTGGGTCCGGAATACCTTTTTACACCAAGATTAGCCTTTTTTATCAGTAAACAGAAATCATCTGTATTGGTTTTTGTCAATTACTTCATGGCGAAGTTTCGTAAAATAATATTATAACTAAACAGCTCCATCACAATCTGAATATGTACGTAGCCGATCAAATCCTAGGTGTTGTTACATCAAAATGAAATGAAAACACCTCACTGACCTTTTCTCTTCCTACAGCTACGAAATGAAAACTCCTTTCAGCTGCCTTATTTTTTCCTAGCCTACTTCTGTACTTAACATGTTTCCAAAAGCGAAATCCAGTTCAGCTAAAAGGAAAAATAGTCTTCTATCTAACTGTTCACGCTTGTTCTATGTTTGAAAATCTCTGTCCTAGCTTGTACTGCGTGATAGCGCTTTGTTCTTATCCATTCTCTCCTTCATATGCCATTGACATCAGCTAGTAGCCTATGGAAATGAATACTCACCGCATCCTATGTATATATCTTTTCAACATGTCTACTTTCTCTTTACTGTGCTATTGAAAACACGTTGCAGACAAACCTACTCTCTGCATTTAAATGAAAACACCCGCTGACGTTCATCTGGGAACCCGCATCGCTAGTGTGTACGGGTGGAGAGATATAAATCTTATCCCCTCATTCCCATTGCTATATATATGCACGCAATCACAGCCTCACTCCATTGCGTTTGTCCAACCAGCCATGAGAACTGATAAAACCTCAAAATGCCGATCCTTATATATATATATATATATATATATATATATATATATAATAAGAGGGAGATGGCGCCAGGATCTTAGACTGGTAGAAGAAACTTGGTGTATGGGGGAACGGAGGTGGAAGCGTGCGCCATGCGGATTACATGAGGAAGGATGTGAACGGTTTGTGAGGGAGCTTGTGGATGGCATTCGAAATCTGGAGCAGGGTTAATGGAGATGAGCGGAAGGACGATGGAAGCAACATGTGACGAAGAAGTAAGGTAAGAATGGCCTTCGGTTCTCATATCAAAGAAGAAATATGAACAGTAACTGTTAGGACCTAGTATATTCATATTATTATTTATATTACAGTATTTAATGTGTCCGTATAACCTGGAGAAGATTTATAAGTTCTTAATTTAATTTCAATATGCCTAAACTACATATTTAATTTGCCTAATCAGTTGTATTACCTTGCACATATGTTAGAACGTACCTAGCCTGTTTGAGATTAGTTTAAACTTATGCTTTCTAGCAGATACATGATATTTGTCCCATGTAATAAGAAAAGGATTATAAACTTTGATTTGCAGACATTTCTGGTATATATGTGTCTATTCAAATGTTCTCCATAACTGTTTGAATTGCGTCTAATTTATGTCTACACCGGGAGTTAATTAACAACGAGGGTTAATTAGAGTAGATTGGAAATCAGAAAGTAAAATATTATTATTATTATTATTTTCTAAGTATTTTCCATGTTGAAAAAAAATGAATAACATATTAAATTTAAAACTATGTTATACAGCGACAGAACTCGATGAAACAGGTGGCATTGGAACCGTACCGATGGGCGTGATATTTTTAAAGCTAGCCGATTGGACGGTGATAGAAGCGGTTGAAGTTTTAATTAAATTAAGCGATTTTGATGATGAATGGAAAATCAAGGTAAGTTTAAACTCACTCAGTTTTCCCATTTATATTTTATATAAATTGGGTTTTTGTTTTGTGTGCTCTGCTTGCTGATGGTTGACTGTTTGCAAATTATATATTTATTTGCTGATTTAACTGTTGAAATTAAACCGTCGTTTAATTTCAGTAAAATACCAAATCGTTATTCTAACGATTGGGCCCTACAAAGATAACCTATCTTGTTGGTCACGTTTCTAAAATAAACATGTTTAATTGGTTGAATTGTTTGAATTGCTTGTGGCTGGATTAAATGGTTGTTATTTATCAGTTAAATGGTTGAATGATATGATTTGAAATAGCCATTTGTACACAGGGAAGAACAGATTGGAGGGATCCAACCGGATTCCTCAAATATATTATTTATTTTCATATTATCATATATGAACTGTCATGATTGGGAAATTAATGTTGGTAGTAACCATTGACTGAAAAGTCAACCTATGTTGTGTTTTAACCAATGAGCAGTATTGGTTAAGTAATCGGCAGTAAATGGCCTAAAAGTAAATTATTTTATTTATATCGATTTACCGTCAGTTAAATCGATCGAACTGAAATTACAAAAATTTATTTATAATTAAAAATAGATTTGAAAAGGGATTTGTGAAACTAAACATGGTAAAGGAAGTAGGATTTTGTAAGCAAATCCGAATGGTGAAATGAAATTGTTTAAAAAGGGTAAAGGTTTAAAAGTGGTGTTTATAAGGAATTACTTAATTATTAAATTAAGGAATAGCGATATATTCGAGAAGGAGATTCTCAAAGAGATAATAAGGTTTTATGAAACCATATTTTGAATAATAGTGAAATGGAGTTTATAGTGATATTGAAGCAAAGTATCGGGTTTGGATTACAACTCGTATTATCTTTAGACATGAACATTGTTGATTAAGGTCTGAGTGGTAATTAAAATACTCCAACTTGATTGACAGCGGGAGTATCTGAAGGTGATATTAGTCGTAATGGTAAAAGAGGATAGTAAGGAGTTATGATTTCATTAGAGAAATAATAAAACAACATTTTTGATGAAGATCTGGAATAGATGTATATATTGAGATCCCAAGTGGAAATATAAAGGGGTCCCATGAATTATAACGATAGTGTCGTGATTTGAGAAAAAAAAAAAGAGTTTTGTCTACAAGAGTAAGCAAAGATTATCGTTTTCAAGTAATGAATAAAGGGTATCTCGTAACTTTGTTTTTACGAGTAGTAAGTTCAAATGATTTCCCAAAATTATATAATAATGTGCTAATGTTTTGTAAGTGGAAATAGAAAACTGAATATAATATAGGATTTTCGTAAGTATTAAAATGAACTTGTTTAAAGAGAGTCTTACATTAAGTAAGAAGCAGGAAATTATATTTGAAATGCCGAAATGTTTAAGAATTTCAAATTTACATTTGTTCTTAATTAAAAGGCCAAGTGGTGTTGAATACTGAACCGGTGAACTCACTGGAATGTCATGATTGAAACACTGTGTATTTTGATAGTTAAATCACCGACTATCAATGCTGTCCAATACGATTGTTGGTATGGAAAGACGGGATCGAATTTATATTCGAAAACCATTCCGACCAACAGATACGTGAAGATATCAGAAGACGGTCGAGATGGAGCATTGAAGACGGTGGATCTTCATGAGCGGAAGGATTACTTATAATCTCTGGCTTAGCGGCCCGAGATACACTGTGATTCTGTCATGGTTGGAATGCATGGGTTGCAAGGACTTCTCGCTACTGATCCTTGGGGTGATTCCTATATGAGATGCAGTAGGAGAGTACCTTCGGTTCGTCCTGTTCCTAGATGACTTGTATGGACGAGTGTCTGACAGAGTATTTCCAAAGGGGTCACGTACGTTGATTTCTTCAAACGTATTTCTGTTGATGGCGGAGAAGGCCGTACACCTTCTCTTAGCTAAACTGCAGAGTATTTTTGTGGACGTCAATTAGTGATATCTGGGGATTTGGCGATGTGGCATTCAAAGTGAATGGTGACCAGATGTGTTGAAAAGGGAATTCAAACCTCAAGCCTCATCAACCGAGAAATGACAAAAATCGGGCAGGCAGCATGGCTTTGTGGGTCGCTCCCATTAGGGTGTATAATCACTTATCTAGAGAAATTCCATTGGCTTCTTTAATCTATATTCGATGCTGTCCCTTTTTGGGAAACGGTGGTTTGAGCCCAACCGTTGGTGATATACATTCGATACACTCAAGCGAAATGAGTGGTCAGTCATATGAGGGTCGGGTTGCAAGACGTTCTTATTGAACCCAGTATATTCGGCTCTAGAGATACACTATCGGCAGGTGGTCCTATACCTTGTCATGGTCGAATTCCAATCTCCAATAAGTGCCTGCGGTTTTGTTTGTATACTATGTATGTGGAGCGTGAGATGCAAGCGTTGCACTAGATTATTATTTACTTGTATTTAGACATTATTATAATATCAGAAAAGATATTGATTTCAAAAATATTTTGGGTTATCGTAAGGTAAAAACCGTATGTGTTTATGTGTGGATTCGGTCTTATGATTATCCTTTTCCTTCGAAAAGATTTTTAACTTTAAAATCAAGCTGGATGATTACCCTAATACTGTGCGAGTTTTTCTCACTCTGGTTCACCAGACTGACCCGGTGTTTTGTAAATGCTCGGGTTAGCCCGGGGTGTACAGGTTCAGGTTATCAAATGATGTGAAGAGACGAACTGGAAGAGTCCAGACGTGTGATATTATATAGCTACTATCCCGCTGTATGTTGTATCTGAGGACAGGTTATTATAACTGTCCAGATGTGTGATATACTCTGATGAGTGTAAGTATTTTAAAGCTCTTAGTAAAGATTTATTTCTATATTATATTTTGTTCCGCTACGATGTGAGACTCTGATTCTGTGTTGTGGTGTTTCTTCTTCTTCTTCTATTCTAATATTTCTTTCTTTCTTATCTCACCCTCTAAATTCTTTCTAATAACGTCCAGTATTTTCGGTATTTGGAAGGTCGGCATGAGTTACGGTAAAGGTATTTATGTCGATTTTTCGAGCTGGAAATCCTGGGTCGTTACAGTGGTATCAGAGCTATTGGATTAGTAATAACCTTGGCTCTGTGGTGTAACTCGATAGAGATTGGGTTAGTAATACCCTTGATCGAGATTTAGTGTGTATATATATGAGAGCGTATTTGTAAATTTTATATACAAATGGTTTATATTGTGTTTGTTGATCGGTTCAAGTGTTGAGAAGCGTTGAACTGGCAATGGGTACAATATTGTTTTGTATAGAGGGTAAATGAAGTAATTTTACCCAAATTATGTTTTTTGTATAGAAAAGAAATGATTTTATAAATTATTGAGATATTGCCGTGTTTGATCGATTTGAATAGGAATTCAAATTGGATTGAAAATCTGAATTGATAACTTAACTTTGTTAAGTGTAAATAAATAAAGAATGATATCAAAATTAAATTTAACATATTTGGAAATTGGAGATTTAATTAATAAATAATAATCAAATGTGTGAAACCAAAATAAATGTTAATATTGAACGTGAATTCAATTGATTTGGTTGTATATTGATTATGAAATGTGAAATGTTTTTTATTGGATGGTAGATTGTTTGAATGAGATGAATCAACGATTTAATGAAGTTGAATAAATTATAAACTGAAGAATAAATTCTAGTATTACAAATTGAAATGGAATCGAATGTGAATTAAAAACGAATGAGTCAACCTGGTATTTGGAATGAATTGAGGCTGTGTGTTTGGTTTTGAAATTGGTGTAGTTTTATCGTTGGTTAGAGGAATATTATTTCAGAATTTCATATATTCATTACTCATATGAGAATTGAGTTAAGTACATGTGCCAGATGGTTGAGCAAATTGATATTGGTTGAGTAAATCGCGTATACACTGAGCAAATATGCTCAATAGCGCTCGCAAAAAGGTACGCTTCCGCGAAAACATAAAATTTTGGGGTTTTGATTTTTTTTTGTTTTCCAACCGTTGGTCAATGTATATATATTATTTGTTCCTGCGATATCGCAGATGTCACGTCGTGCAGGGGAGACTCTGCCGAATTTTTCCGGGAATTTAAGGTGCTAGAAAATTTTCGATGTTTTTGAAAATTTCTATTGATTATAATAAAATGGTTTTGATTTGAAATAAATTGGATTTGGAAATTTATGGGTTAGTAACGTTCTTTTCTTACCTTAGCAATTTCGAGGACGAAATTATTTTAAGGGGGGAAGAATGTAACGACCCGTATTTTGGCCGCCAATATTTAATTTAATTTATTATTTTAAATATTTAATTTAGAATATTAGTGGATTTCAATATTGAATTCGTTTATTTAAAACGGCGTTTAAACGTTACAATTTATATAATTATAAAACGAGCTCGAAATGGCGCTGCAGTTCGTAATATTGAATTTTGAACTTTAACTAAATATACAGGATCCGATATAAGTCGGATTTCGGTGAAACAAGAAACGTTGGAACCGTATCGATGATAATTTTCATATGAAAGATAAAAATCCAGATTTCGTGTTACGGTTTGTAAATTATGGCCAAATCAAATTTTAAAATAATCGCTGTGAAAATCGTTATTTAAAATATCGGCCTTTAAAATGGCCATTTTGCAAACGGTCTCTGTTTTCGACGAAACTAGTTTCATTAGAACCGTATCGTTAAATTATTGTACGATGTTGAATGGCGTGGCAAACTGATGTCGTATGTGGCCACGGTAGCCGTAAACGCCCGTTCATTTTCTATAGCGCGTAATTAATTTAATAAATGGATATTTGAGCGTAACTTGAGCAGATGATCAAATTAAGTTGCAAAACAAATTCCGTTGAGTTTGTATCGTCGATTAGAGTCAGAATACGTATATAGTTTGTTATTTTTGGAGACCGGGTAATTTGGTGCCCAAAATGGCATTGCGGTGTGCGTAAAAACAGCCAACTGGGGAAACAGTCTCAGAATGCGACGAAACTGGTGCCGTTGGGTTCGTATTGAAGAATTATTATAGGATTGCAAGATTTCAAGTTGATTTGATTTATCTGGTGATCATGGAAAAATTAAACGCATGTTTATTTCTGGTTTTATAAGGGAAATTTTTTCATACGACCTCGGAATTCGACGAAACTTGTCTTATTTGGTCCGGAATACCTTTTTACACCAAGATTAGCCTTTTTATCAGTAAACAGAAATCGTCTTGATTGGTTTTTGTCAATTACTTCATGGCGAAGTTTCGTGAAATGATATTATAACTAAACAGCTCCATCACAATCTGAATATGTACGTAGCCGATCAAATCCTAGGTGTTGTTACATCAAAATGAAATGAAAACACCTCACTGAACCTTTCTCTTCCTACAGCTACGAAATGAAAACTCCTTTCAGCTGCCTTATTTTTTCCTAGCCTACTTCTGTACTTAACATGTTTCGAAAAGCGAAATCCAGTTCAGCTAAGAGGAAAAATAGTCTTCTATCTAACTGTTCACGCTTGTTCTATGTTTGAAAATCTCTGTCCTAGCTTGTACTGCGTGATAACACTTTGTTCTTATCCATTCTCTGCTTCACATGCCATTGACATCAGCTAGTAGCCTATGGAAATGAATACTCACTGCATCCTATGTATATATCTTTTCAACATGTCTACTTTCTCTTCACTGCGCTATTGAAAACACGTTGCAGACAAACCTACTCTCTACATTGAAATGAAAACACCCGCTGACGTTCATATGAGAAACCACATCGCTAGTGTGTACGGGTGGAGAGATGTGGATCTTATCCCCTCATTCCCATCGCTATATATATGCACGCAATCACAACCTCACTCCATTGCATTTGTCCAGCAAGCCATGAGAACTGATAAAACCTCAAAATGTCGATCCTTATGTATAAAAAAATAAAAATAAATAAATAAATAAGAGGGAGATGGCGCCAGGATCTTGGATTGGTAGAAGAAACTTGGTGTATGGGGGAATGGAGGTGGAAGCGGGCGCCATGCGGATTACATGAGGAAGGATGTGAACGGTTTGTGATGGAGATTGTGGATGGCATTCGAAATCTGGAGCAGGGTTAATGGAGATGAGCGGTAGGACGGTGGAAGCAGCATGTGACGAAGAAGCAAGGTAAGAATGGCCTGCGGTTCTCAGATCAAAGAAGAAATATGAACAGTAACTGTTCGGACCTAGTATATTCATATTATTATTTATATTATAGTATATAATGTGTCCGTATAACCTGGAGAAGATTTATAAGTTCTTAATTTAATTTCAATATGCCTAAACTACATATTTAATTTGCCTAATCAGTTGTATTACCTTGCACATATGTTAGAACGTGCCTAGCCTGTTTGAGATTAGTTTAAACTTATGCTTTCTAGCAGATACATGATATCTGTCCCACGTAATACGAATAGGATTATAAACTTTGATTTGCATACATTTCACGTACATATGTGTCTATTCAAATGTTCTCCATAACTGTTTGAATTGCGTCTAATTTATGTCTACACCGGGAGTTAATTAACACCGAGGGTTAATTAGAGTAAATTGGAAATCAGAAAGTAAAATATTATTATTATTATTATTATTATTTTCCAAGTATTTTCCATGTTGAAAAAAAATGAATAACATATTAAATTTAAAACTATGTTATACAGCGACAGAACTCGATGAAACGGGTGGCATTGGAACCGTACCGATGGGCGTGATATTTTTAAAGCTAGCCGATTGGACGGTGATGGAAGCGGTTGAAGTTTTAATTAAATTAAGCGATTTTGACGATGAATGGAAAATCAAGGTGAGTTTAAACTCACTCAATTTTCCCATTTATATTTTATATAAATTGGGTTTTTGTTTTGTGTGCTCTGCTTGCTGATGGTTGACTGTTTGCAAATTATATATTTATTTGCTGATTTAACTGATGAAATTAAACCGTCGTTTAATTTCAGTAAAATACCAAATCGTTATTCTAACGATTGGGCCCAACAAAGATAACCAACCTTATTGGTCACGTTTCTAAAATAAACGTGTTTAATTGGTTGAATTGTTTGAATTGCTTGTGGCTAGATTAAATGGTTGTTATTTATCAGTTAAATGGTTGAATGATATGATTTGAAATAACCATTTGTATACAGGGAAGAACAGATTGGAGGGATCCAACCGGATTCCTCAAATATATTATTTATTTTCATATTATCATATATGAATTGTCATGATTGGGAAATTAATGTTGGTGGTAACCATTGACTGAAAAGTCAACCTATGTTGTGTTTTAACCAATGAGAAGTATTGGTTAAGTAATCAGCATTAAATGGCCTAAAAGTAAATTATATCGATTTACCGTCAGTTAAATCGATCGAACTGAAGTTATAAAAATTTATTTATAACTAAAAATAGATTTGAAAAGGGATTCGTGAAACTAAACATGGTAAAGGAAGTAGGATTTTGTAAGCAAATCCGAATGGTGAAATGAAATTGTTTAAAAAGGGTAAAGGTTTAAAAGTGGTGTTTACAAGGAATTACTTAATTATTAAATTAAGGAATAGCGATATATTCGAGAAGGAGATTCCCAAATAGATAAGAAGGTTTTATGAAACCATATTTTGAATAATAGTGAAATGGAATTTATAGTGATATTGAAGTAAAGTATCGGGTTTGGATTACAACTCGTATTATCTTTAGACATGAACGTTGTTGATTAAGGTCTGAGAGGTAATTAAAATACCCCAACTTGGTTGACAACGGGAGTATTTGAAGGTGATATTAGTCGTAATGGCAAAAGAGGATTGTAAGGAGTTATGATTTCATTAGAGAAATAATAAAACAACATTTTTGATGAAGATTTGGAATAGATGTATATATTGAGATCCCAAGTGGAAATATAAAGGGGTCCCGTGAATTATAAGGGTAGTGTCGTGATTTGAAAAAGAAATTAAAAAAAAACGAGTTTTGTCTATAAGAATAAGCATAGATTATCGTTTTCAAGTAACGAATAAAAGGTATCTCATAACTTTGTTTTTACGAGTAGTAAGTTCAAATGATTTCCCAAAATTATATAATAATGTGCTAATGTTTTGTAAGTGGAAATAGAAAACTGAATATAATATAGGATTTTCATAAGTATTAAAATGAACTTGTTTAAAGAAAGTCTTACGTTAAGTAAGAAGCGGGAAACTATATTTGAAATGCCGAAATGTTTAAGAATTTCAAATTTACATTTATTTTTAATTAAAAGGCCAAGTGGTGCTGAATACTGAACCAGTGAACTCACTGGATTGTCATGATTGAAACACTGTTTATTTTGATAGTAAAATCACTGACTATCAAAGCTGTTCAATATGATTGTTGGTATGGAAAGACCGGGATCGAATTTATATTCGAAAACCATTCCGACCAACAGATATGTGAAGATATCAGAAGACGGTCGAGATGGAGCATTGAAGACCGTGGATCTTCATAATAGGAAGGATTACTTATAATCTCTGGCTTAGCGGCCCGAGATACACTGTGATTCTGTCGTGGTTGGAATCCACGGGTTGCAAGGACTTTTCGCTACTGATCCTTGGGGTGATTCCTATATGAGATGCAGTAGGAGAGTACCTTCGGTTCGTCCTGTTCCTAGATGACTTGTATGAACGAGTGTCTGACAGAGTATTTCCAAAGGGGTCACGTACGTTGATTTCTTCAAACGTATTTCTGTTGATGGCGGAGAAGGCCGTACACCTTCTCTTAGCTAAACTGCAGAGTATTTTTGTGGACGTCAATTAGTGATATCTGGCGGATTTGGCAATGTGGCATTCAAAGTGAATGGTGGCCAGATGTGTTGAAAAGGGAATTCAAACCTCAAGCCTCATCAACCGAGAAATGACAAAAATCGGGCAGGCAGCATGGCCATGTGGGTCGCTCCCATTAGGGTGTATAATCACCTATCTAGAGAAATTCCATTGGCTTCTTTAATCTATATTCGATGTTGTCCCTTTTTGGGAAACGGTGGTTTGAGCCCAACCGTTGGTGATATACATTCGATACACTCAAGCAAAATGAGTGGTCGGTCATGTGAGGGCCGGGTTGCAAGATGTTCTTGTTGAACCTAGTGTGTTCGGCTCTAGAGATACACTATCGGTAGGTAGTCCCATACCTTGTCATGATCGGATTCCAATCTCCAATAAGCGCCTGCGGTTTTGTTTGTATACTATGTATGTGGAGCGTGAGATGCAAGCGTTCCACTAGATTATTATTTATTGTATTTAGACATTATTATAATATCAGAAAAGATATTGATTTCAAAAATATTTTGGGTTATCGTAAGGTAAAAACCGTCCGTGTTTATGTGTGGATTCGGTCTTACGATTATCCTTTTCCTTCGAAAAGATTTTTAACTTTAAAAGCAAGCTGGATGATTACCCTAATACTGTGCGAGTTTTTCTCACTCTGGTTCACCAGACTGACCCGGTGTTTTGTAAATGCTCGGGTTAGCCCGGGGTGTACAGGTTCAGGTTATCTAATGATGTGAAGAGACGAACTGGAAGAGTCCAGACGTGTGATATTATATAGCTACTATCCCGCTGTATGTTGTATATGAGGACAGGTTATTATAACTGTCCAGATGTGTGATGTACTCTGATGAGTGTAAGTATTTTAAAGCTCTTAGTAAAGATTTATTTCTATATTATATTTTGTTCCGCTGCGATATGAGACTCTGATTCTGTGTTGTGGTGTTTCTTCTTCTTCCTATATTCTAATATTTCTTTCTTTCTTATCTCACCCTCTAAATTCTTTCTAATAACGTCCAGTATTTTCGGTATTTGGAAGGTCGGCATGAGTTACGGTAAAGGTATTTACGTCGATTTTTCGGGCCGGAAATCCTGGGTCGTTACGAAGAATTTCTTACAAAGATTATTTTTGTCCTTAAAAACACAGATTTAACAGAAAAAGACCAGTATACTATCACAAATATATTTAGACACAAGTGAACTCATTGACCTAACAGACTCTTGCATAAACCTACTAAAAGTACTAAATGAAGTAGATATTTTTCATTATCTTAATAGGATAAAAAAAATAGTTTTAAGCCAAAGATTTCTACATTTTTTCACTGAGAATGGACAAATCTTATAGAACAACAAGAAGAAAGAAACAGATCCACAGATTATGATTATGATTTTGATATTGATCTGTATCATGATTAATAACATGGTAGGACAGAAAAATTACAGGAGCCTAAACAAAAAATTAGAAGACTCTGAAAATAGAGGGGGTTCCTAATTCCTAGTTTAGACATCCACTTAGTGCCCCCTTGGGGTTAACCTTCTAGCTGCCTTTAAGGTTAAAAAAAAGAGTATATATGCCAAAAAAATACTGTTTATACAATCAAGATAGTATTAATATACGTATACAGACAAGAAACAATAACAAGTACTCCATAACATATTTATCTACATATTATCTATAGCATAATATGACTTATTACTATTCATTTACAAATACTATTCATCTGAATGCTATCACTAAATGCCTCTAAAGTAAACATATACTTACTCCGTTCTACATATTATTACTAATATTTTAGAATTATTTATAAATATGACTTTATATTTAATTGGTACAATGGAAAGTTTAGCAAAAACACTAGATATTCTAAATATACCACTAAATGATATTATTAAACCTGATTTACTAGAAGAATTAGATTTTATATATCATGGTCTTAGTAGAAACACTAGATATTCTAAATATACCACTAAATGACATCACTAAACCTTATTTACTAGAAGAATTAGATTTAATATATCATGGTCTGTGCACAGAGCATTATTGAAAAGAGCAAAACTACAACCTATTTTTATATGTGCGTTAATAATAAAAAATTCATTTTATGCAAGCTTTTGTAAGCTCAGTTATTTCGAATTCTGTTCTTTTCCATTTTTGTCTATATTAAACATTTGTTTTTGAATGTTGTCTATATTGTTCTGGATTTGAGTTAACATGGCTATTATTATGTTATTTTGCAATATTTGTATCCTATCGCTTTTTCCTGGAACTTCATTTTTATTATATCCTACATTTATATTTGGTTCCCTGAATCTGTTGTTTGTTTCTACGAACCTAGCTGCTTCTTGATAATGTTTGTTTTCATAACTCATTAACTTAATATTAAGTTTTTTATTTCTTCTAACATTTTTTCAGTTTGTTGTATTGGTAAATCAAATTGTCCTTTTAAGTTTATTATTAATTCTTTAGAATGTATTTCAATATCTTTTGGCTTATTTTCTTCTATTAAGTTTTTGAGTTTTATAATATCATTTTTGTAACGAAAAGGAATTCCGCTCGATCCGAATCAGTCGCTAAACCAATCAAGACCGTTCGAAATGCCTGATTGTTTTGAGAACATGACAAATTAGAACGCAGACAGAAGAACATTTCATTGTTAATTACAACAATTCCATCAGATTACAAGAATATACAGAGCATAAATTAATAAATTACATTCGATAAATATCAGAGATTTAAATACAGTATTGCAGCGGAAAAATAATACAAAACACAACTGAAAGTAATACACGGATACAGAGCTTTCCAAGCATCGTTCCAGCTGTAAATCAGGATCCAATGAATATAAATCTGCAAAACCAAAACTACTAGCTGCCCATGTCAAAATAAGGGCACCCAGAGTTTAGGTTAAAACAATAAACTCCAGGTCAGTCATGGGACTGGTGTGAGAACTAAAACAGTTATTAATCTTTATTTTAAAGTTAGGTAAATCAAGGGACCACGCCGTATAACACGGAACGGGTTTCCTCCCAAGAATACCAATGCATAAAACAACAACGCAATGCTAAATAAAGAAAAATGAAGCTATTATAAGACCCAGGTCCCATCACACAATGCAACGCAGGCCGGAGGATAGGTTTTTTTACCTTATAATAGCGAAGAATGCTTGGTTCGTGAAATTTCATGTTTTATTATTACTATAAGTGTATAGTGTCAAAACAATTTCAAATCATAAGTATCAATCATAGACGGCATAAGCGCCCCATCCCACTATGTCGCCATACTAGGCTCTACAATCAAAACCGCAAATGTCACATATTTGGAAGTTGGATTTCCATCTGTGAATCGAGGCAAAAGATAGTCCTCTACCGATTCGAGACGCTCTAGTCCGCCCCTCAGGTCAGAGCTCGAGTGACCTTTGGATCGTCAGGGCCGGTCCACCAATGTAGATTAAAATGCCTGAACACTGCGTTTCCCCACCCTTTGGGGTGTCAGTGAGCCAACGAATGACTCCATCGGCTTCACATAGTCAACGATATATCTGAGGCGCCTCGCAACAGCAACAACCACATAAGTCAAACTCGTCAGGGCGTGTAAAAGCGCTGACGCCACTTCTAACTAGAAAGAAACGCATGTCCTCCCTGAGGTCCTTCTCCCGTTTTTGGTTCACCACCGGGGTGTGAGGCTCGCGAATCAACGCTACACAAAGCTATGCCACACAAGCTGTGCTTTGATCATCAACCACAAGACTTTGATTTGCAATAGAGGCCTTGATCATTTGCCACTTAGGCATGCCACACAGGCAATTCACTCCATGTGTTTGATATCCATCAATATATAACCCCTGAGCTCGTACGTCTCAGAGAAGGGCGTTAAGCAAGAGAATAAATTCTCCACCACCAAACAGATATATATTTAATAGAAATCAATCACATAGACTAAAATCCAATGTCAGACACACAGTCCATTTACAAGTTCGTTCTGGGTCTGGACGAAACCGGAGGCTCCTAGTACCCC
This sequence comes from Allium sativum, assembly GCA_030737875.1. Lineage (NCBI taxonomy): Eukaryota > Viridiplantae > Streptophyta > Magnoliopsida > Asparagales > Amaryllidaceae > Allium > Allium sativum. The sequence goes on along the minus strand of CM060910.1, from coordinate 990,820,792 downwards.
GCATATCCATCGATCTCCAAGTACGTCTGGACGATCACTAAATGATTCCCTCCTCTTGGGTGTACGACCCAATCAAGATCATCAGTAACCACCCAAACGACGTGAAGACCTCCGGTCCTCGACCACCGTCTTCATCCTCGACACTACGTCAAATCAGTTATTCAGAATGGGATAAACCCGGTCTTTTTGAATAACTCGCGTATATAATAAACAAGTGTTAGACAAACACAACATACACCTCATTCGAATTCAGAATATTCTTTTATTCAAATATTCTTATACTTTGGGAAAGGTTCCCATTAATTTTATCAAAGATAAATTCTTTAAATTTATTATTTAATCTTCTTTGAATATTAATTCAAACTAGTCGAGATTAGCGAACCACACTGAAGTAATCATTTATTTTATTTCCCAATCCCAACTTATTTATCCCATGAAGTAAAACTGGTAATACTTCATATCTAACACCACAGTGTTATCGGTAAATTCAATTACCATTTCATGTTCAAATCTAATCAAAGATTTAACTATCGCCTGGAGCAAAACTGGTGATACTCCATTCTCGATCTTTTCAATCTAATTGAAGATTCATTAAAAATCCACTTAGTTTTAATCTTTACAGAAATCAATATCCTGTCTTTAACTGGGTTAAAGAACCAACGTCATTTAAAACACGGTTCATGATAAACCCAAAATCACATTCCATTAATTATCGGGTTAAAGAACCAGTGTTATTTAAAACACCGTTCACGATAAACCCAAAAATCAATCCCAATTCAATTCCAATTAAATATTATTTAATTGGCACACTTCATTAAATCTAAATAAAAAGATTTAATCTTTTTTCTCAACTGGGTTTAAGAACAGTGTTAATGAAGACACCATTCACGACAAACTCAAATCACATTTGATATTAAATACAAGGCTCTGAATAGAAAATATATCGGCTTATATTCAATATCAAATTCTACGGCCAACAAATATCGTATTGGAAATAACGATATTTATATATCTTTCAAATTTCCATAACAATATCTGTATAATCTCGAAATCCAGCATCGAAATATTCCGAAGACAATTTCGATTCAAATCCATTCCAAAGCAATTATTGGAAATTCTGGTTATTTTCAAAACCATTTCAAATCCAATTTATTTATTTTAAAAAAATAAATAATTAATTATTCTAGTTCTAAACTAGTTCATTTCGATAAAAATCTATTTTTATCTTTTCAAATATGGAGTTTTTCATCCCAATTCTTCACAAATCATTTCTTATGATTTTACACAAATTATCACTATTTTTAATAATTTTATCAAGGCCCGTACAGTCGATTTCCATCAACGGCCATCGAACTGCACTTACAGCGACCTTTTCCAAATTTGATTTGGACATAATTCCAAATCCAACCGTTAGATTTCTAATTTCTAATATTCGTTAGAAAACTATTTTCGATACGAACCCAACAGTTCCTGTTTTAGGAGAATCCGATGGTCGGATCTCCCGCAATATCCATTCGAAGTCAATGGTCGAAATTCGCGAACTACCGCGGCGCGGCGCTTTCTATTCAGGCCATTATATTATATATATAATATATATAATATATACTTCATCGATTTCCTTATGAAACGAATTTTATAAATCGTTTTAAATTCGTTTTCAAAACGATTTCAACTTCATTTTCAAATTCAAATCAAAATTGAATTTTTCCTTATAAATTCGTTTTAAATTCATTTCAAATTGATTTCAATTCAAATCGATTTTCAGTTCAACTTCAGTTTGTTTTCAATTCAATTCAATTTCAATTCGAAAACATTTCTATTTGAATTTCAATTCGAATTCATTTCTATTTAATTTCAATTCGAATTCATTTCTATTCAATTTCAATTCGAATTCAATTCTATTCAATTTCAATTCGAATTCAATTCTATTCAATTTCAATTCGAATTCAATTCTATTCAATTTCAATTCGAATTCAATTGATTCCAAAATATTTCAATTCGAATTCATTTCAAAATATTCGATTTTGAAATTACTTTCAATATTCATTATAAAATCGACAAAATTCCCGTTTGTGTTAAAATGGCGTGTAACTACTTAACACAGCTTCACATTTCAATATTCACATATTCTATTTCAAATATTTCTTTTTCAAATATTTCTATTCAAATATTCTATTTCAAAACTGGAGTGAGGCCCAATCAATTACCATATAATGTTAATTATATGGATTTTTCTACAACACATGTAAATAATAACAACGATAAATAATCAACCATCATCCAGAGTGCACCACACAACTGCATAAGCATTAAATATAAATAATTAACGCTTACACAGTCTGTCAATCCATCGATTGACATACAACTAAACAATCGGGATTAGTGTATGTCAAATCTCATCCTAATACCCGTGTGGGGTTTCAAACAATCAAACACAGATTTTATTTGTGTAGTTGGGCGATGTGTAAAATTTATCATCCCAATCAATATCAGTGAAATGTGTGTACATAAAAAAATCCTTCGATTTGTTTATATTTATTTCATTTTAAATACACGTTAAAAATTCTATTTTTAACTATAAAATATTTTTAACTATATAAATATTTTATTTCACATCACATCACATCATCCACTACGCATCAAAATCAAACAAACAAGCATACAAGCCGTCCATGGTCTGTGGACAACGGGTGTCGGGTGCTACTAAACACCGTCTGCATCCTAGTATATATTTTTAACTAGAAAATTAAATTAAAAAGTGAGAAGTTCTCACCGATTAGCTAAACCAACGCCTCGACTCTTCATATGTAGGAAATCTTCATCGTCACCTCTTGTAACTTTCATCGTCCGCATACGCTACATATATAAAAATCGAATTTTTATCTTCACCTCATATATATAAAAATCAAATTTTTATCTTCACATCGTTATAAAAATTATATTTTTTATATTGCTCTTCTCCTAATAAAGATTATATTTTTAACCTTCTTATATTATAAAAATTATATTTTTGTAATCTCTGCTATATAAAAATTATATTTTTATAATCTCCGCTGCATAAAGATTATATTTTTATTATCTCTACTGTATAAAAATCGTATTTTTATGCATATAAAAATCTCGTCTTTTATATAACTAAAATCAAATTTTCTTATAACTAAAAGTCTAGTTTTTGTTAGGAATAAAAATCAATTCTTTTAGAAATAAAAATGTAATCTTTCATTAACAAAAATCTCTTCTACTTCAAAGATAAAAAAATATAATCTTCCTTAATCTAAAAAAAATAAACTTATCATATTTTTGTTACTGTACTAATAAAAAATGAATCTTTTTATAATTTTAATCACTAATTACATTGAAATAAATAAACGAATAAGTAAAAAAGAAGACGTACAGTAGAAATCGAGAGGGGGGGATGGCTCGCCGGCGCCAGGGCTGTGGCGGTCCAATTTGGGTGGAAAAAGGGGGTTCGGCGTTGTCTGAGCAGAGGAGAGGAAGAGAGGGGGTCCGCTAGCGTCAATGGTTGGGGTGGGGGTTCGCCAGCGTCAGGCGATAGCCAGGGGAGGCGCGCGCTGCGGGTCAATGGCCAGAGGCATGGGGTTTGGCTCGATTTCCATTCGAGGTTGGGGTTCGGGGCTATGGCGCGAGGGTTTCCAGAGGAGGGGGTCAAGGTGGTGGCGGCTTCGCCTGGGGAGGTGGGTTCGATCGAGGCGGCAGAGGTCTGGAGTTAGGGCGTCGATCGTATTTTTTTTATTTCAGTTTCTGATTTACGGGTTGACTGAGGAAGAGAGAGGAAATAAAGGGCCTATTATATAAATATAATTTAATTAATTTTATTTTCCCCAAAAAGCCAACTTTCTATTTCGACCTCCAAACGAGACCCACCGACTATCGCCCCTAGCTAATTACCCCCATCCCGAACACGACGGGATATGTTTCGTAAGCCCATTCGACTGTTTGAATCAGTTTCCATCAAAATCAAAATATAACTCTATACATTGAATTTGAATGCACATTTCAATTTACCGGGCCCACATACAGACTCTAAAAATTCCCGAAAAATATTTTCTAGCTTCGTATTGACGATACGATCCTAACAAAACTAATTTCGTCAAATTCCGAGACCGTTTGAAAAATGGCCATTTTCCAGTCAATTAAAATCAACTGAAATTGGTCAAATGCATTTTCCTTTGTCACGCTTACATATTGATTCGAAAAATTATAAAATTTGAAACCTAGCAATAACTTGACATCACGGATCCAGCAAAACTGGTTTCGTCGAAAACCGAGGTCGTTTGCAAAAGGGCTATTTTTAAGGGCCGAAATTCCATAGCGACTATTCTGAAATTTCAACTGGACATATCATTTTATTCCCGCTATGAAATTTCGATTTTTTGGATTCGTTGGAAAGATATTCTCAGATAGATTCTAATATTTTTGGTTTCGCTAAAATCCGGTTTATATTGCACCCGGTACATTCATCTGAATTTTGAAATCGAATTATCGAAATACCGCGCCATTTTCAATTCCTTTTATATATATAAATAAATATTTATATTCTAACGACAATTCGAATAAATATATACGTTCGAATTCTATTCAAAATAAATTTCTCGTCGATATTATTCAAAATAATTCATTTTAAATATTCAAAATTCAATAAAATTGCCAAAATAAAATTTTAAATTGGCTCGCATTTTCCGGGTTGTTACAATCTCGCCCACTTAAAACTTTTCGTCCCCGAAAAGGAATGATGTCGAAAGTTGTTTAACTAATCAAATCAACTTCCATTATTTTCACTACGGCTTAAGTTCTTCAACTTTTCAGTTTCTAAGAACTTTTCAAATTTTTCAAAAAAAATTGGCTAACACCCTAAATTTTCGAAAAAAATGGCCATAACCTCCCCTGCACCGGGGACTTCGGGATATTTCATATAGCCTCCCATGGCCTTCTTCAATCCAAAAGAAAAAGCCAAGCGGCTAGCCAATCGGCTCATAAAATCATCATCACCCAAACAAAACAGTAAATTATGGTAAACATGTACCTAGTTGTCGGGCAAACAATTTTATTCTTCTGCTCTAGCCTCATTGCAATGACCTGTTCAATGTAAGTACATGTGTATGCAAGCAAATGGGCCAAATTTTCAATACAATTCACTATTTGATCAATTTGGTTATAGGTTCAATGTTCTAATTAATCAACCAATAATCAAACAACACAATCAGCAATCAATTAGTTGATTATAATTTCAAATTCATAACTTTGATATATAGTCAAAAAATCAGATTTTTGATGCCAAATCACAACCATAGGCCCTATCTAATTTCGGTTTTCACACCAGTCAATAGGAAATATATAACTATTACACCTTCGAAACACGAACACAATCACTGATGATGCCCGGGCATCACCAGAATTATCCCCGAGCGGCTAGAGTGTGATTCTATATCTGCCCAATATATTAAAACTTCGAATACACGCGGATCAGACGTATATGCAAAATATTTATATAATGGATAGTCCAAATCAATATAAATAAATATTCAAATACGAATAATTAAATTAAATTCTCAAAACAAAATTTGTTTTTACTTTTTAAAATATACTCTTCACACTTGTTCTAGGATACTACTGATCCTATCTCTAACGAGTCATTCTTGTGGGATATTACTAATCCAATATCTGATGAATTCTTTCGTATAGTTCTAATGTGTCTTGTTCTCTGAGCTTTGTAAACCAAAGCTCTGACACCAAATGTAACGAAAAGGAATTCCGCTCGATCCGAATCAGTCGCTAAACCGATCAAGACCGTTCGAAACGCCGGATTGTTTTGAGAACACTACAAATTAGAATGCAGACAGAAGAACATTTCATTGTTAATTACAACAATTCCATCAGATTACAAGAATATACAGAGTATAAATTAATAAATTACATTCGATAAATATCAGAGATTTAAATAAAGTATTGCCGCGGAAAAATAATACAAAACACAACTGAAAGTAATACACGGATACAGAGCTTTCCGAGCATCATTCCAGCTGTAAATCAGGATCCTGTGAATATAAATCTGCAAAACCAAAACTACTAGCTGCCCGTGTCAAAATAAGGGCACCCAGAGTTTAGGTTAAAACAATAAACTCCAGGTCAGCCATGGGACTGGTTTGAGAACTAAAACAGTTATTAGTCTTTATTTTAAAGTTAGGTAAATCAAGGGACCACGCCGTATAACACGAAACGGGTTTCCTCCCAAGAATACCGGTGCATTAAACAACAGCGCAATGCTAAATAAAGAAAAATGAAGCTATTATAAGACCCAGGTCCCATCACACAATGCAACGCAAGCCGAAGGATAGGGTTTTTACCTTATAATAGCCAAGAATGCTTGGTACGTGAAATTTCATGTTTTATTATTACTATAAGTGTATAGTGTCAAAACAATTTCAAATCATAAGTATCAATCATAGACGGCATAAGCGCCCCATCCCACTATGTCGCCATACTAGGCTCTACAATCAAAACCGCAAATGTCACGTATTTGGAAGTTGGATTTCCATCTGTGAACCGAGGCAAAAGATAGTCCTCTACCGATTCGAGACGCTCTAGTCCGCCACTTAGGTCAGAGCTCGAGTGACCTTTGGATCGTCAGGGCCGGTCCACCGATGTGGATTAAAATGCCTGAATACTGCGTTTCCCCACCCTTTGGGGTGTCAATAAGCCAACGAATGACTCCATCGGCTTCACATAGTCACCGATATATCCAAGGCGCCTCGCAACAGCAACAACCACATAAGTCAAACTCGTCAGGGCATGTAAAACCATTGACGCACTTCTAACTAGAAAGAAACGCATGTCCTCCCTGAGGTCCTTCTCCCGTTTTTGGTTCACCACCGGGGTGTGAGGCTCGCGAATCAACGCTACACAAAGCTATGCCACACAGGCTGTGCTTTGATCATCAACCACAAGACTTTGCTTTTTAACAGAAGCCTTGATCATTTGCCACTTAGGCATGCCACACAGGCAATTCACTCCATGCATTTGATATCCATCAATGTATAACCTCTGAGCTCGTACGTCTCAGAGAAGGGCGTTAAGAAAGAGAATAAATTCTCCGCCACCAAACAGATATATATTTAATAGAAATCAATCACACAGACTAAAATCCAATGTCAGGCACACAGTCCATTTACAAGTTCGTTCTGGGTCTGAACGAAACCGGAGACACCTAATACCCCGCGTATCCATCGATCTCCAAGTACGTCTGGACGATCACTAACTGATTCCCTCCTCTTGGGCGTACGACCCAATCAAGATCATCAGTAACCACCCAAATGACGTGAAGACCTCCGGTCTTCGACCACCGTCTTCATCCTCGACACCACGTCAAATCAGTTATTCAGAATGGGATAAACCCGGTCTTTCTGAATAACTCGCGTATATAATAAACAAGTGTTACACAAACACAACATACGCCTCATTCCAATTCAGAGTATTCTTTTATTCAAATATTCTTATACTTTGGGAAAGGTTCCCATTAATTTTATCAAAGATAAATTCTTTAAATTTATTCTTTAATCTTCTTCGAATATTAATTCAAACTAGTCGGGATTAGCGAACCACACCAAAGTAATCATTTATTTTATTTCCCAATCCCAACCTATTCATCCCATGAAGTAAAACTGGTAATACTTCATATCTAACACCACAGTGTTATCGGTAAATTCAATTACCATTTCATGTTCAAATCTAATGAAAGATTTTACTATCGCTTGGAGCAAAACTGGTGATACTCCATTCTTGATCTTTTCAATCTAATTAAAGATTCATTAAAACTCCAATTTGTTTTAATCTTTATAGAAATCAATATCCTGTCTTTAACTGGGTTAAAGAACTAATGTCATTTAAAACACGGTTCACGATAAACCCAAAATCACATTCCGTTAATTATCGGGTTAAAGAACCAGTGTTATTTAAAACACCATTCACGGTAAACCCAAAAATCAATCCCAATTCAATTCCAATTATATATTATTTAATTGGCACACTTCATTAAGTCTAAATAAAAAGATTTAATCTTTTTTCTCAACTGGGTTTAAGAACAGTGTTAATGAAGACACCATTCACGACAAACCCAAGTCACATTTGATATTAAATACAAGGCTCTGAATAGAAAATATATCGGCTTATATTCAATATCAAATTCTACGACCAACAAATATCGTATAGGAAATAACGATATTTATATATCTTTCAAATTTCCATAACAATATCTGTATAATCACGAAATCCAACATCGAAATATTCCAAAGACAATTTCGATTCAAATCCATTCGAATGCAATTATTGGAAATTCTGGTTATTTTCAAAACAATTTCAAATCCAATTTATTTATTTTAAATAAATAAATAAATTATTATTCTAGTTCAAAACTAGTTCATTTCGATAAAAATCTATTTTTATCTTTTTAAATATGGAGGTTTTCATCCCAATTCTTCACAAATCATTTCTTATGATTTTACACAAATTATCACTATTTTTAATAATTTTATCAAGGCCCGTACAGTCGATTTCCATCAACGGCCATCGAACAGCACTTACAACGACCTTTTCCAAATTTGATTTGGACATAATTCCAAATCCAACCGTTATATTTCTAATTTCTAATATTTGTTAGAAAGCTCTTTTCGATATGAACCCAACGGTTTCGGTTTTAGGAGAATCCGACGGTCGGATCTCCCGCAATATCCATTTGAAGTCAATGGTCGAAATTCGCTAACTTCCGCGGCGCGGCGCGTTCTATACAAGCCATTATATTATATATATAATATATACTTCGTCGATTTCCTTTCGAAACGAATTTTATAAATCGTTTTAAATTCGTTTTCAAAACTATTTCAACTTCATTTTCAAATTCAAATCAAAATTGAATTTTTCCTTATAAATTCGTTTTAAATTCGTTTCAAATTGATTTTAATTCAAATCGATTTTCAGTTCAACTTCAGTTTGTTTTCAGTTCAATTCAATTTCAATTCGAATTCATTTCTACATCGATTTTCAGTTCAACTTCAGTTTGTTTTCAATTCAATTTCAATTCGAATTCATTTCTACTTGAATTTCAATTCGAATTCATTTCTATTTAATTTCAATTCGAATTCATTTCTATTCAATTTCAATTCGAATTCAATTCTATTCAATTTCAATTCGAATTCAATTCTATTCAATTTCAATTCGAATTCAATTCTATTCAATTTCAATTCGAATTCAATTCATTCCAAAATATTTCAATTCGAATTCATTTCAAAATATTCGATTTTGAAATTACTTTCAATATTCATTATAAAATCGACAAAATTCCCGTTCGTGTTAAAATGGCGTGTAACATATTCTATTTCAAATATTTCTATTCAAATATTCTATTTCAAAACTGGAGTGAAGCCCAATCAATTACCATATAATGTTATTTATATGGATTTTCTACAACACATGTATATAATAACAACGATAAATAATCAACCATTAGGGCTGTAAATTTTGTCCGAATGTCCGACGTCCGTTCGTGTCCGTGACCGAAATACGTCCGTTCGAGTCCGTCCGATTTTCATTTAGGACACGAGTTAGGACAACAAAATTTGTACGAGAAAAAACCATGTCCGGTCCGGGCTCGTCCGAATTCGTCCGAATTACTCGTAATTCGGTGTATATTTGGGAAAAATCTAGTAAAATATACAAAATGTGATATAAATAGTCATGTCCGACCGAGTCCGACCGTGTCCGTGTCCGAAAAGTATATGTCCGTGTCCGACCGATTTTATTTAGGACACGAGCTAGGACAACGAAATTTGTCCGAGAAAAAATTTGGTCCGGTCCGTGTTCGGTCCGAATTTTTTTAGGACAGAAACCGAACACACCTTCGTCCGGTCCGGTCCGACCGATTTACACCCCTATCAACCATCATCCAGAGTGCACCACACAACTGCATAAGCATTAAATATAAATAATTAACGCTTACACAGTCTGTCAATCCATCGATTGACATACAACTAAACAATCGGGATTAGTGTACGTCAAATCTCATCCCAATACCCGTGTGGGGTTTCAAACAATCAAACACAGATTTTATTTGCAGTTGGGCAATGTGTAAAATTTATCGTCCCAATCAATATCAGTCAAATGAGCGTATATAAACAAATCCTTTGATTGGTTTACATTTATTTCATTTTAAATACTCATTAAAAATTCTATTTTTAACTAACATCACACCATCCACTACACATCAAAATCAAACAAACAAGCATACAAGCCATCCATGGTCTGTGGACGACGGGTGTCGGGTGCTACTAAACACCGTCTGCATGCTATTATATATTTTTAACTAGAAAATTAAATTAAAAAGTGAGAAGTTCTCACCGATTAGCAAAACCAACGCCTCGACTCTTCATATGTAGGAAATCTTCATCGTCACCTCTTGTCACTTTCATCGTCCGCATACGCTACATATATAAAAATCGAATTTTTATCTTCACCTCATATATATAAAAATCAAGTTTTTATCTTTACATCGTTATAAAAATTATATTTTTATATTGCTCTTCTCCTAATAAAGATTATATTTTTAACCTTCTTATATTATAAAATTTATATTTTTATAATCTCTGCTATATAAAAATTATATTTTTGTAATCTCTGCTACATAAAGATTATATTTTTATTATCTCTACTGTATAAATGTCGTATTTTTATGCATATGAAAATCTCGTCTTTTATATTACTAAAATCAAATTTTCTTATAACTAAAAGTCTAGTTTTTCTTAGGAATAAAAATCAATTCTTTTAGAAATAAAAATGTAATCTTTCATTAACAAAAATCTCTTCTACTTCAAAGATCTAAAAATATAATCTTCCTTAATCTAAAAATATAAACTTATCATATTTTTGTTACTGTGCTAATAAAAACTGAATCTTTTTATAATTTTAAACACTAATTACATTGAAATAAATAAATGAATAAGTAAAAAAGAAGACTTATAGTAGAAATCGAGAGGGGGGGATGGCTCGCCGGTGCCAGGGTTGTGGGTGGTCGCAGCGGGGCTGTGGCGGTCCGATTTGGGTGGAAAAAGGGGGTTTGGCGCTGTCTGAACAGAGGAGAGGAAGAGAGTCGGTCCGCTAGTGTCGATGGTTGGGGTGAGGGTTCGCCAGCGTCAGGTGATGGCCAGGGGAGGTGCGCGCTGCGGGTCAGTGGCTAGAGGCGTGGGGTTTGGCTCGATTTCCGTTCGAGGTTGGGGTTCGGGGCTATGGCGCGAGGGTTTCCAGAGGAGGGGGTCAACGTGGTGGCGGCTTCGCCTGGGGAGGTGGGTTCGATCGAGGCGGAAGAGGTATGGGGTTATAGCGTCGATCGTAATTCTTTTTTTCAATTTCTGATTTACGGGTTGACTGAGGAAGAGAGAGGAAATAAAGGGCCTATTATATAAATATAATTTAATTAATTTTATTTTCCCCTAAAAGTGAACTTTCTATTTCGACCTCCAAACGAGACCCAGCAACTGTCGCCATACCTAATTACCCCCATCCCGAACACAACGGGATATGTTTTGTAAGCCCATTCGACTGTTTGAATCAGTTTCCATCAAAATCAGAATATAACTCTATACATTGAATTTGAACGCACATTTCAATTTACCGGGCCTACATATAGACTCTAATAATTCTCGAAAAATATTTTCTAGCTTCGTATTGACGATACGGTCCTAACAAAACTAATTTCGTCAAATTCCGAGACCGTTTGAAAAATGGCCATTTTCCAGTCGATTAAAATCAACTGAAACTGGTCAAACATGTTTTCCTTTGCCACGCTCACATATTGATTCGAAAAATTATGAAATTTGAAACCTGGCAATAACTTGACATCACGGATCCAGCAAAAGTGGTTTCGTCGAAAACCGAGGTCGTTTGCAAAAGGGCTATTTTTAAGGGCCGAAATTCCATAGCGACTATTCTGAAATTTCAACTGGACATATCTTTTTATTCCCGCTATGAAATTTCGATTTTTCGGATTCGTTGGAAAGATATTCTCAAATAGATTCTAATATTTTTGGTTTCGTTGAAATCCGGTTTATATTGCACCCGGTACATTCATTTGAATTTTGAAATCGAATTATCGAACTACCGCGCCATTTTCAATTCCTTTTATATATATAAATAAATATTTATATTCTAATGACGATTCGAATAAATATATACGTTCGAATTCTATTCAAAATAAATTTCTCGTCGATATTATTCAAAATAATTCATTTTAAATATTCAAAATTCAATAAAATTGCCAAAATAAAATTTTAAATTGGCTCGCATTTTCTGGGTTGTTACAATTTTTATTGGGGAATTCTTTTAGGGTTGTTACAATTTTTATTGGGGAATTCTTTTAGTTTTATAACTTTAAACTTTTCTGTCAGTTGTTTAAGGGTTATTTCCAAACTGTCTATTTTATATAGGTTAGTTTTCAAGTAATCTTGGTTATTTGATATTCGTTTTAGTAGTTTATTTTCTCAATTATTCCATCAAAGACTAATTGCATCAAGTTATAGTGTTTTTCATTATAGAGATTTAAGTTTTCACTTAACTCTATAATCAAATCTGTAATTGTGTTCATATGTTCGGATTCTGAGTGTATTTTAGTATTTTATGTGTATACATTGTTGAGTTTCGGCATTCCCAGCATACCGTACGCGCTTTACCGTGTCTATCCGAGGTCAACGGTCGAAGTCTCCTATGCCGGCATCCCGATTGAACATCCCCATCGCCTCCCATCGAGCATATAATTTGGTATTGGCAAGCACTTATTGTAACAAAAGGAATCCCCATTGTTACATGCCACCAACACCATATATATACCACGATTTTTCTTAATATCTTGCGATGTGGGACAATTCTCTCGTTCAATCCACGCACCCACTCCATTCCAATGCGAGCCACACCTAACAAGCTCCACCTTGGCGAGCATTGCTCAAGTCACCTTAGAGTTACACCTTGAGTCCTCTTCACAGTTGGCTAGGCTGCTACCCCGAGTTCTCATAAGTAGTGGCATCAGGCTTCTTTTACCATTGTATCTCCACCTTGACGAGCATCCCATGCTCAAGCCCCTTAGGATCCATGCTTCAGTCATGCTACACATACTGGTCCCATCGAACCATGGAGCTCTGATCCATGTTGAGTTTCGGCATTCCCTGCGTACTGTACGCGCTTCACCGTGTCTATTCGAGGTCAACGGTCGAAGTCTCCTATGCCGGCGTCCCGATTGAACATCCCCATCGCCTCCCATAGAGCATATAATTTGGTATTGGCAAGAACTTATTGTAACAAAAGGAATCCCCATTGTTACATGCCACCAACACCATATATAAACCACGATTTTTCTTAATATCTTGCGATGTGGGACAATTCTCCCGTTCAATCCACTCACCTACTCCATTCCAATGCGAGCCACACCTAACATACATATTATCCATTATATAACATATGTGTTTTTGTTTGTCTAAGGTAATAACCTTTTTATTTGGATTACTTACTTCTAAATTCAAATAGTTGAATTTTTTATAGTTCATGTTTTATTCATAATGATTGGGCTAAGTAATCTTTTAGGCTCTGATGCCAATTAATAGGACACATATATAAATAGGTTGTAGGTTTGTTCTTTTCGTTAATGCACAGACCATGATATATAAAATCTAATTCTTCTAGTAAATCAGGTTTAGTGATATAATGTTTTTGGTCTTAGGCTTAGTTCTGTGGGAGTTATGTCTTCTTCTTTTATTTTTTCTCCTGAGGCTATAATTTGTATTTGTTTGATGCTATCAGAGACTGTGTAATCCTTTTCAAGCTGTTTTTCTATAGCTTCTTTGGTTGTTTCATAATTGTAATAGCCTTTAAAATATGGTATTCCATACCTGAGATTTTTTTCAAGTTCTTTTAGTCTTGGTATCATTTCTTCCCAAGAGATGTATATGCCTGCACTCGGTCCATTAAACAGACATTAATGTGTAAATTTCTTTGTGAAAATCTCAACAAGAGTGTATATGATGCTGAGTTTTTGTTTGTTATCTGATGCTGCTGTGGATAAATTCCATATGTTATCTAGTATCATATTTTGTTCTTTAGTTAAATGAGCATTTGTAACAAAACAGTTTTGCTTGTATGTCTTCAGGAATAATCTACTATCTACTGATTCGTTTGTAGGAGACATTTTGGTTTCATCTTCTCTGTTAAAGAATCATAGTATTCAAGAATGTCAATTAATAATCTTGAAAATTTATCTGGCAGTATATTTAAATTACCTTTGATATGTTCCCATATGATTTGGGCACCACAATTTAAGACTTCATTTTTGAATTTTAGCCATCTATTATTTATTATGCTATTTTCTTTTTCATTATTTGCATATTTTACTATAGACTCACAGTCTGTTCTGATTGTTATTTCCTTTTGTCATATTATGAAAAGTCTAAATGATTCTAAGATATATATTATTGCTAATATTTCATAATCTAAAAAAGTCATATAACCTTTTCTTTATATTTTCCTGAGGTATATCTACAAATCTTTTCAGTGGATTTTGGATCAGTTTTATGCTTTTTACTTAGCAATATTCCTCCCCGTCCTAATGAAGAACCATCAGTTTCTATAACTAAATAGTCAGTGGATAATGGTAAGGTTAACGGTTTTAGATTTTTTGCTAATTCTTTTACCTTTTGAATTTGTTTTATGTCTTCATTATTAAATTCTCTTTTGCCTTTGGGGCTTGCTTTATTATATAAAGGTCCAGTATATTTGGATAAATTTTGTATGAATGGTCTAGCATAATTTATTAATCCCAAAAATGATTGTAATTGTTTTTAGTTTTCTATTTTATCTGGAAATTCTAATATTTTTATAGATATATGTGGTTGTAATTCTATTTGTCCTTTTCATATTTTTACTCCTAGGAAATCAATAGTATTTTTAAATAATTCAATCTTTCTTTTAAAAATTATTAATCCATGGGTTTCAAAAAGTTTAAATACTGTATGTAAATGCAAAATGTGTTCTTTTTTTATTTTTGAGAAAATTAGTTTATCATCTATGTAAACGCATGTAAATTTACTACAATGTCTAAATATGTTATCCATTTTTATTTGAAATATTTGTGGAGTATTTTTTAGTCCAAATGGCATAACAAGCCATTCATAATGTCCCTCTGAACAAGTGAAGGAAGTCCAAGATATTGATTCTGCATGCATTTTTATTTGCCAAAATCCTGATTTTAAATCAAACTTGGAATACCAATAGTTATTTTGTATTTTGTTTATTAGTACATCTTTATTTGGAATGCAATATCCATCTTCTTTTGTATTGTCATTCAACCTTGTGTAATCGATAACCATCCAACTTTGTCCTATTTTCTTTTAGTTTCTTTTTGTACTATAACGGCTGATGTTCTGTGTCTAGAGTCCGTTCTTCTTATAATCCATAATTCGTTTAGAATGTCTATGTGCATTTTGAATTCTTTAAGGCATAGGTATTCTTTTCCCAGTTCTTCTTATATTTTTATTTTCATTTGTGTATGTTTCTACAACCTATTTATAGGCAATAAACCCAAATTTAAGAAAAGATATGCTAATAAAATATTATCTCAGACAATCTAATGCTAGAAAAACTTATCTTAACAAAGAAAAACATGTTAGGAAATATAACCCTAGGAAAACATATACTAACACCATTACATGTTTTCTTGTAATCAACAAGGACCTCTTCATGTCCAAAAAACATAATCTTTTTTACACGAGAATCAAACCTTGTTGATTCAGTTAAAAAAGACTTACTAGAAATCTCTTCTGATGTCTCAGAAACATAAACAATATATTCAACAATATCTCTAGAAGGATTAGAAGAAGAAGAACAAATAAGTTCAGCAAATTGTACACTAATCAATGAATTAACAAATTTCAAAGAAAACATACCAAATGAATACATGTTCAACATGGTTAATAAAGATTTATGTAAATATGGTTAATAAAGATTTATGTACCCATAACTTCACATTCAAAATGGGAACAGACACAACAAAATGTGAATTTTGTCCTTAGTATCCTGCCTTTGACAAAAGATATAAATGTACAGAATGCACCATGGAAATATGTCAAATTTGCGCAAAAAATAAATTTAACATAGAACCACCAAGAGAAAATAAGATAATATATACAGATAGAAATAAGATAAACGAAGAAAGAGTAAAAATCCTAGAAGAAAGAATAAATAATTTTGACTTAAAAATTGAAGAGATAAAAATAAAAATACAAAATATTGATAAAGGAAAAATTATAATAACTAATGAAGAAGAATTAATCACAGATAATAATCTAAACAATATTGATACACCAATCAATATTCCCTTAATATGCAATGTTGGAAACTTGAAAGAATTAAGAGTTCCAACTAAAGTAAATATAAAAAGAACCGAAAAAAAGTTTTAGCATTTATAGATACCGGGACTACTAGTTCAACTATATGTTCTAACACTTTGTTCATGATCAGCTAGTTCCATATGTTCAGTAAATTCTGATATTATATCTTCAAGAATATTATGTTATATGGTTTTGTCTGTTTCTCTTGAATCTTCTAAGAATTCATCAAGATTATGTATTTCTCTTGTTCTTATATTATTTTCATCATCTATGTAAACAAATGTAATTTCATTTATTTGGTTTGTTGATCTTAGAGTTTGTTCTAATTCATATATTTCAGATGGTTCATGAACCATCTCTAGTTCTTTTGGGTATATTACTTCATCCATTTATTCTTTTATTTACTTCTTCTGTTTCTTCATTGGTTTCGATTTCTTGTTGGTTAGATGGTCCATAGTCTCTAAACCTTATGGACATAGATTTATCTAGATTATTATATGTTACGACAACATTTGGTTTTAATGTTGTTGTTATGTTATTGGGATTTTCTATTTTCCATTCATGACCAGCAAGAATAAAAGATTCTATTTTAATTGGTTTTATGTAACTTATTCCTATGGAATTTAATATGGCTTTCTGTGACATTAAATTTATTATCTGTTGTGTTCCATTTGGAATAGAAAGTATTTCTTCCCTGTGGTGTCTATACAGTCCTGTTACTACTGTAAATAGTCCTGTTCTACAGATTTCTCTAGGATTTAATAAATTTAGTTGATTATTGGAAAATATTTCTATGTTTCTGTCTAAGTCAATTATTTCTTCAAATTGAGCTTGTGTATTGTTAGTTCTTTTTAACATGTTATCGATCCAACCTGTCAATGATAAACTATTTGATTCTGTTGGTTTATCTGTTATAGTTCTAGACGGTCTGGTATAAGATAATCTTCTATTGTTCATATTTGGTTAAGTTTTTTATACATAAGGAAATTAATTTTAGTTTTTCTACTTGTAATATGTGTTATGGGATCATTTGGTCCTAAATTCATTTTATGCAAGCTTTCTGTAAGCTTAGTTATTTCGAATTCTTGTTCTTTACCATTTTTGTCTATATCAAACATTTGTTTTTGAAAATTGTCTATTTTGTTCTAGATTTGAGTTAGCATGGTTATTATTATGTTATTTTACAATATTTGTATCTTATCGCCTTTTCCTGGAAATTCATCTTTATTATATCCTACATTTATATTTGGTTCCGTGAATCTGTAGTTTGTTTCTACGAACCTAACTGCTTCTTGATAATATTTGTTTTCGTAACTCATTAACTTAATATTAAGTTTTTTTATTTCTTCTAACATTTTTTCAATTTTTTGTATCTGTAAATCAAATTGTCCTTTTGATTTTATTATTAATTCTTTAGAATGTATTTCAATATTTTTAGGCTTATTTTCTTCTATTAAATTTTTGAGTTTTATAATATCATTTTTATTGGGGAATTCTTTTAGTTTTATAACTTTAAACTTTTCTGTGAGTTGTTTAAGGGTTATTTCCAAACTGTCTATTTTATATAGGTTAGTTTTCAAGTAATCTTGGTAATTTGATATTTGATTTAGTAGTTTATTTTTCTCAATTATTCCTTCAAGGACTAATTGCCTCTGGTTATAGTGTTTTTCATTATAGAGATTTAAGTTTTCACTTAATTCTATAATCAAATCTGTAATTGTGTTCATATTTTCGGATTCTGAGTGTACTTTATGTGTATACGTATTATCCGTTATATAACATATGTTTTTTGTTTGTCTAAGGTAATAACCTTTTTATTTGGATTACTTACTTCTAAATTCAAATAGTTGAATTTTTTATAGTTCATGTTTTATTCATAATGATTGGGCCAAGTAATCTTCTAGGCTCTAATACCAATTAATAGGATCCATATATAAATAGGTTGTAGTTTTGCTCGTTTCATTAATGCTCTGTGCACAGACCATGATATATAAAATCCAATTCTTCTATTAAATCAGGTTTAGTGATATCATTTAGTGGTATATTTAGAATATCTAGTGTTTCTACTAAGACCATGATATATAAAATCTAATTCTTCTGGTAAATCAGGTTTAGTAATATCATTTAGTGGTATATTTAGAATATCTAGTGTTTCTACTAAACTTTTTATTGTACTAATTAAATATTTGCAATTTGACGAAACTACAAAAATATGTAAAAATATAGTAAAAAACATAGGGACAATTAACGACAAGGACAAAATTAAGGACTTTTTTTATTCATAAGGACAACCCACTAAAATTTTACTCAAAAGGACAATACACTAATTATATTTTAATTCCCTAAATCACGTGCCTGTTTCATCTTGGACGCTCCTTTCTCGCAAGTTTCTCATTCTATTTTCCTCGAACGCTGTTTTTTTCTCTCGATCTCTAATTCTCTTCTCCAGCGCATTTTTTTCTTCTCCAGCGCGTTTTTTTTCTTATGATTCAAAATGCAAAATCACTCTCAAGCGTATTGATCTCTCGATCAGATCTGATCTCAACTTCTGTCTAAAGTGTCGCGGATTTTTATTTTGATTCGATAGGCAGTAAAGATGATTTTGTGATTTTGATTTTGTGAATTCGTCGTAGAAAATCAAACGAGAGAGACGAATGACAGAGATGAACGACGAAAGTTACTTTTTCGGATGGTGAATTTAGTTTCAGTTCGTAGGTATCAGTTTCCCATTTTTTAAGGTATCATTTTTCTTGTTATTACAGTGTTACGCTTCTGTGTTAATTTATTTTCATGATATATTAGTTTTGTACTTGTACTGTTGTATTAACTTTGCAACTCAATCGAAATTATGTCATTTTAATCAATCAAAGTGGGAAGTAAACATTTTTATTTATTAGTTTTTCTTTAAAATATCAAAGCAGTTTTAAGGTATCATTTTTATATTTTTTTAGGTAAGTCTTATATTTTCAACATGAATTTACATCATAGCAGTTTTAAGGTATCATTTTTATATTTTTTTAGGTATCAGTTTTATATTTTCAACATGAATTTACATCATAGCAGTTTTTAGGTATCATTTTTATAATTTTTTTTAGGTATCAGTTTTATATTTTCAACATGAATTTACATCATAGCAGTTTTTAGGTATCATTTTTATATTTTTTTAGGTATCAGTTTTGTATTTTCAACATGAATTTACATCATAGCAGTTTTTAGGTATCATTTTTATAATTTTTTTAGGTATCAGTTTTATATTTTCAACATGAATTTACATCATAGCAATTTTTAGGTATCATTTTTATAATTTTTAGGCATTAGATTTATATTTTCTAGTTGAATTTCCAGTATTATGTTGGTATAAGTTTTGATTGTGTGTGAAATACTTGCAGATACTGCATGTTGCTGGAGATTACTTGAATTCAAGACTGGATTGCATACAAGTAAAAGCAAATGCATGAATGCATGCTTAGAATGGGGAGCAGTGTTCTATGTACTTAGATTGTGTAGGGAAAAAAATGTATCATATTAAATCAGTTATGTATCATTGTAGGTATCATATGATACAAGTGGGCATTATTGTGTATTACTGAGAATAATCTCATTTTTGTGATAATTGAATTGAATTGATTGCTGTTATTTTTTTAATCAGTAGGTATTATTACGAATAAATATTATTTTTGTGAGATTTGAATTGAGTAGGTGGGTGTTATTTTTTTTATCAGTGGTTATCAGTTAAAATTAATGCTGTGTGTCAAAAAAAGTCAATTGCCAAAGCGAACAACACAAATCTACCTAAAAGTTGCTATGATGTAAATTAAACTAGAAAATATAAAAATGATAACTAAAAAAATATAAAAATAATACCTAAAAACTGCTACAATGTAAATTCAACTAGAAAATATAAAACTGATACCTTAAAAAATATAAAAATGATACCTTAAAACTGCTTTAATATTTTAACAACAAAAGTAATACAGAAAATGTTCGAATCACAATTTGATTGTTTAAAATGAAATAAATTCGTTTGAGTAGCAAAACTGATGCTTCAGTACAAGAACAAAAGTAAAATAGCACCAAAACTATAAACAAAACAGCATAACACTATTAATACAATAAAACTGATACCTTAAAAAATGTAAAAATGATACCTTAAAACTGCTGAAACGTTTTAAAGAAAAATTAATGCAAAAAAATGTTTTCATCACAATTTGATTTTTTAAAATGAAATAGGCTCGAGCGTAATACATAGACAATGCAACAGTACAACTACAAAATAAAATCAACATTAAAAACACATCAAACAAATATAAAACAGTGGTAAATAAACAAAAATGATGCCTAGAAAAATTTAAAAATGATACCCAACTGCTGAAAAGTTGAACATTAAAATTGCAGAACCAAAAAAAAACATGAATCATCTTGCGAAATAAAAAAAACTAATTGACAGAAATGAACAAAAAATTTAATGATTATAGAAACAAAAAAAAAATCAGTCGAGGTTGATTATTGAGATCAATTTCGTGCCCTAAATTTTGCTGTTTGATTTATGATTGAGGTTCGACTGTAAGATAGTAGGCGGATTTGATTTGATTCAATTTCCAGTTGAGATGATTTCGTTAATTTTGATTTGCTGATTTCGTGGGAGAGGAAATCTGAGAACAGAGAAAGGAGCGGAAGAAGAAATCAGAGAAGAGAGAAAGGGGCGACGCAAATTTTTAGGGTTATGTCCTTTTGGATAAAATTTTAAGCGCATGTCCGTATGGATAAAATATTAATACCGTTTGTCCTTGTAAGTAGTTTCCTGAAAAACATAAATGTAAATTTTACAAATACTTGTGATGAATGGTCACCATGATATAATCTAAAACAAGTATGGGTCCTAGAACTTAACTTAGACGGAATAAAACTAATTCCAGGATTAGATTTCTTATTAAGTGATAATGGATCTTTTCCATTTAACAAAGACTATTTACAAATTTCAAAAAAGATTACATTAACCCCAATACTATCAGAATATGCACTAGAGAAGCATGGTGGAAATAAAGATAACAAACAAAAAATTTGCAATTGCCCAGTACCAGGACAATGCAAAATACTAATAAATGCAGAAAATAAAGAAATATAATTAAAAGAATATGATGAATATGAATGCGTAGAAATTACTCTAGACTTAATAAACCCAAATAAATTAAGTAAAATTCTACTAAGTACTAATGACATAAACCAAATTATTAGCAAACTTGAAAAATAGAAATCATTGGAGAAAAATCATTAAAATATTAGGAAAAAGATTCTATTTATTGTAAGCTAAGTATAATTAATCCAGATATTACAACTAAAACTTTTGCATAGATGCAATTATCGTACACCTGCAATCTGTGGAAGAATCTTTACAGTCTACAAATTGTTTTGTACGCGAGATATTTTGGTTTTTTATTATTTCCTATGTGATTTTGAATTCGGGAATCTTTTATGTGGAGATTTTTTTCATTATGGAGTAGATTTCTTTGTATGTAGTGGCATTCTGCTCCTTTGTGGCTTGCAAGAATTGGATCACTCTGTTGAAAGTTTCAGGAAATGAAATTATCTTGCTCTTTGTTTGTGTTGGAGTAATTTGTGGAATATGACCAAGTTGGACCATTTTTCCTTTTTGTACTTCTTTTGCTGTTATTGTTGCAAACGATGCTTTTGGTCTTAGGCTTAGTTCTGTGGGAGTTATGTCTTCTTCTTTCATTTTTGCTCCTGAGGCTATAATTTGTATTTGTTCGATGCTATCAGAGACTGTGTAGTCCTTTCCAAGCTGTTTTTTTATAGCTTCTTTCGTTGTTTCATAATCAAACCGACTTTGTCGGTTTTCCTTAATTCTACTGAGCCTTCGAAACTTGTGTCCGTCTGAAGCTTTTTTACAATACCCATTTTGTCCTCCTTTGAATGATGCATTAATTACAATGTCTATTGAATAATCATTACAAGCTTTATATAACACTTCCTTGTATTTTCTTTCTTCATGTGCATTTATTACCAGTTTTAACGTTGATGTTAATTAAATGCACATTATGCAATCAACTGATATACAAGACTTATACAATTTGGTTCATTAATGCTCATTGAAAAACCTGCAACAATAACTATATAATCCAGCTTTTGCAGTCTTTTTTACCATATATATATATATATAAGTTATTTCATATTAATTATGAATCATTAAAAATAATAATTATTGATTATTATTTCTTATTCATCAATTGTTAATTAGTAACTACGACTTAATTATAATTGAATATTAATTATTTAATCTTAATTATTAAGGACTGTTAATCATTATTTATTTATTACTTATTATTTAAGCTATTAATTTATTTTAAAACAAAATATATTTTTTGGAAATAAGAAAATATTAGTAAATAAAATAAAATTTAAAGTAATAAAATTTGATACAAATTATATATATTTGTTCAAAGGTTAATGAATTATTTTATCATGAAACTTGATATTTCAATTAAGGCAACATTAAAAATAATCGTTGTAATTTAAATATATTGACATTTTTCTTCTAAAATTTAAGCAATTCTATTAAAAAATTGAATTTTTTTTGAAAAATTTAAAAAATTATTGTAAGAAGTAAAGCCTGTTTTGTTAAATTTTATTCAATTTGGTATAACGAATTTCTAATTATGGATAATTGTGTTTTTAAGGTTGGATAGAGGGAAGAAAAAGAAGATGAAAAAATGACAATTTAGTAAAAGACAGGCATATGTAAAGTAATATTTGATGTGTACTAACTTATTATAGTTTTTGATGTATGTTTAGCAATTTTAAGTATACAAATAAAATCTATATAATAAGATTGCTTGGAGATAACGGAAAAGACAAAGAAGGGCAAGGATTTAATAAAACCAAATATATCAGACGGTTCTGTATACTGCAACGTACGACAAAGCTTCAATTTTCACATTAAAAAGTTAACGCCGTTAAAAACATCAGTTAACTCTAATTGAAAAGTCAGCAACAAAACCTTAATTGAAAAGAAATAGTGATAATGGTAAGCAATAATCCACATTTAAAGAATTTCAGCAACAAAACCTTAATTGAATAGAGATAGTAATAATGGTAAGTAATAATACACATTTGAAGAATTTCAGCACCAAAACCTTAATTGAATAGAGATAGTAATAATGGTAAGTAATAATGCACATTTAAAGAATTTCAGCAATATTTAACATAAAAATGTATGTAATAATCTGAGCCATATATATATGTCGCAAATTATACACAAAATATTAATTGAATAGATATAGTAATAATGGTAAGTATAAATCGTGGGTGCGAAGTTATGGCAAATAACCTGAGCAATTTTATGCTTCAGTTATAAATACACCATCCCCTCTTCTTTTCCTCAGACGCGCAAACCAACTCCTCCTTCCAGCTTCCGTTGATAATAGATAAGTATGGTAATAGATAAGTATAGTTGGGATGCAACTTTCATTGCTGCGGTGGTAAGTGCATACAAAATATATATGTTTCAAAATAAGAAATATTCATTATTTAATTGTATTATCTACACTTTTTTTACAGATAGAGTATATGGAGGAAAATTGTAACACCCCAATGTAACACCCCTAAGTCCCACATCATGGAAGCCTGTGTGAAGGGGATACTTATATTGTAGAGCTCATCCCTTACTAACGCTGAGGCCTTTTGAGGAACAAAACCCCACACCTATACGGTGGCTAAGTTGGGGACAATATCTTGCATGAACAGAGGTGCGGGCTGTTACATTCTCCCATCCTTAAAGGATTTCGCCCCCGAAATCTCCAAGTTAAGGAGAATGTATATCCTAACATCCAATCATCCATCTACTCAACCATCAAACGCAGGCATCCATTGTCCTTACAAGATTTCTAATGCCGTATGAACATACGCAAAAAGTGTGTGTATATGTTATCTAATGCAAAATCAGGCGGTCTACTGATTCAGTTGACCTCCTTAATGCAAATCATGATAGTGCCATGCATCCATTATGTATGCGAAAGAGTCGATACATATTACTTCTACATGTATGCACAACCATTCATCAAAATGCAGCATCCATATGATAACACAACCATTATACATCCATTAATTAAAATATGCACACATATTCATATGCAATATGAAAGTGATTGAGCCGATCTAGTCCTAACGTGTGTGTACATGCATCCACGAGCAACCACTAGCAACCACTTGCATCCATTTGCATCCACCAAACATAACATGTCTCAAACACATGTTTACAACCATAGGGTTTTTCCTAACTAAAGATCGAAGATATCATCGCAAAGACATACTAAGCGATAAAACAAGTATAAATGAAGTGGTAGAAAAAGGAGAAGTTAAAAACATACCCTCAAAAAGGAAAGAGTACAGCGTACGCATCTTGTCTTCCGTTTCCCAAGTCGCGTCTCCTTGATCATCCCCATTGCACTTTGATCAACTTAACCTCTTTGTTGCGTAGCTTTAATACCTCCGACCCAAGGATGCATATAGGGGCTCCTCTAATCGTGGCACCTCACTCTACTTCCACTTCTCTAAGCATGCTCGGCTCCACTACTTCCGCGGTATCTTGTAACACTTCCTCAAATGTGATACGTGAAACATGTCATGAACATCACTCAGCCAGTTACCTCTTGTCATGTCCCTCCAAAATCTAGGATACATAACCTCAAAAGATCTTCGAGGATTCTATTCACCCCTTTCTGTCCGTCCATCCGTTTGTGGACGATAAGCAACGCTCGTACTTACCGCCTTTTGCATATCACCTTTTCCTCTTGCATCGAAAACTGCTCCAAGCCCTATCCCGCAAGCACCGATATATACTGTAAACAGTTTGCTCCCATCGAGCAAAGTCAAAACTGGAGCTGTCGTCAAAGCCCTCTTCAAACGTTGGAAAGCATCGTCACAGTCAACATCCCAAGCAAAAGTCAAGTTCTTCTTTGTTAACCAAGTAAGTGGGGCTGATATCTTCGCGAAACCCTTAATGAACTTCGTATAATAGCCCGCCAGTCCTAGAAAGCTTCTTACTTCCGTTGTGTTTCTATGATCCTTCCAATCTTGGATTGCCACCACATTTGCGGGATCCACAGAAACCCTTCCTTAGAGACCATGTGTCCTAAGGACTTCACTTCTCTTCTCCCTCTCAGAGCCATGTGTCGTACTGGTAATGCAACTGGCTTTACATTATCTACTAGGTATATACGAAAGTATATCTCACGCCTCGGGGGTAAACCCTGAACTTCATCTAAGACGTCACCATACTCACGGACCACACGAACAGATTCCAAATCATCGTTGGACGTGTCAAGAGATTCTAGGTAGCTAAGCGTCACTGAACCCCTAGGGTCATAAGAAATATCAAGGGTCTTTCCACAACGAGTCAACGATCTAACTACCGTTCTTACACAGTCTAGGATGGCACCGTATCTTGCTAGCAAATCCATGCCTAGAATCAAGCCATAGCCCATGAAGTCAAGAACGTAGGCGTTGCATTCAAACCCAACGCCCAAGATAGACACTCTCAAATCCCGACACACCATAAATAAATGAGACGAACCACCAATACGATTTGAGACTACCATGGGATCCCTAACTAGACTAGTATTTAGATGCAGTGTTTCAACTAACGAAGCATATGCAAACGAGTGTGAAGCGCCACAATCAAACAAAGTATGAACAGGATGATCAAACAAAAAAAAAACTTTCAACAGAAATGTTTCTACCTCTCTCCTGTCCTGGTGCCATGAGAGCCTGAATCTGCCCTCTTTCCAACCCTGGTGCCATGAGAGCCTGAATTTGCCCTCCAGAAGTGGACCCCATCCTTTTCCCTTGGCCCTTTTTCCTCGGGCAGTCTTTAATTAGATGTCCTGCCTCTCCACAGTGGAAACAGCCAGTCTTCTTCTTTTTCCTACATTCCTTTCTCAGATGGCCGAGTGTTCCACAATTAAAGCATCTTTTCTTTCCTTTGCTATTGTTGTTCTTACCACCTTTCTAATTTTTCTATTGTGATTTCTTTTGATCCCTTTTCTTCTCCGGTGCCTTATTAGCATTAGCACCTTTCTCTTCCTCATGCATAAGCGCCATGTCAACCAGTTTCTCAATGGTAGCCCCCATAGGAATGTGGTTCGTAGTTAACCCATGTAGTGGCTCATTCAAACCTTTAACGAATCTCAGGGCCTTCTTCTCATGTTTATTCAGTAAGTCTAAGCCAAATCTCGCCAACTGATTGAACTTGTTGACATACTCTTTTACTGATAAATTCCCTTGCTTCAATGCTAAGAAACTTTCCATGTATGAGTTCTCTTCTGCTCATGAGAGAAATTTCATCTCGAACCTATGCCTGAAATCCATCCATGTCTCTACTGGACGCTCTCCATTCGTGACCTCACACCAAAACGAGGCTTCGACCTTCATTAACCAAGCAGCTAATTGGACCTTCCTTCCATCTTCCACCTCGAAGATACCAAATAAATCTTCCACCTCCTTAAGCCAATTTCGAGCTTCAACAAACGTCTCTGATCCGTGAAAAGGTTTTCCGCCCATTGCTCGAAAGTCTTTGCATATCTTTGAAAAAGTATCAACACGAGGAGGGGGAGGAGGAGGAGCGGCTGCAGCTGGGGGAGGAGGGATGTCTGCTGGGCCTGTGGCGGTGGCCCTAGCCTCCAGATACCTTCTGAATCAGGTTGGTATCGGTATTCCCTCGGGTATCTCGGTTAACCCAGACATGCTGAAAAGAAAATGAAGAGATTCAAAATGGAGAATTCGAAAGAAAAATATATGGCTCTTGGGGGTTATGTAAACAAACTTTTCCCTTGCCCAAGATACCCAGCCGGAATTGTGGCTCATGTTACCACTGTAACAGCCCACACCTCCGTTCACGCAAGATATTGTCCCCAACTTAGCTACCGTATAGTTGTGGGGTTTTGTTCCTCAAAAGGCCTCAGCATTAGTAAGAGATGGGCTCTACTATATAAGTACCCACTTCAAACAAGCTTCCACGATGTGGGACTTAGGGGTGTTACAAAAGTGTATGGTGACAAAGAAGATAATCAACCAGAAATTTTATCAATTTTTGAATGGCAATTGTATGTTTTTAACGTTATCATAATTAAATGGTTATACGGGTATTATGTTTTTTACGTTATCATAATTGTATGGCAATTGTCACATTATGAAATAGTTGTTTATCTTCTGTTAAAACTGAGTATGCTTTTGTATGATGATTTAGTCATACGATTGGATTAAGAGAACTTTCAATCGGGTATTTGTTTGTAGATGATATTTCATTAACAAGTCAATCGACATTAGTGGTCATTTAATCATCAGATGCACCATTTAGTAAAGCATTAGATCTTTTTTTAACTTAACAATTGAACTTTTTTTAACTTAACAATTAGATTTATTTTACATGTATGCAGCTTCTCGAACTTCCAAATTAAAACTACTGAGCGTTTAAGAAATACTTCAATATTATGTTTTAAGGTCTAATTTTCCAAAATCTTGCTCAAATATTTTTCTTGCTTTTAGTTATGCTCCCGCGTGCTTTATGCTTCCGTGCAGCGCACGGGTCTCCGCTTGTTAGCCTACAATATAAGATACTAAATAATTATTATATGGGTTTTTATTAAGAATGATATGATATCTATCCGTAATAGGAAAAAAATATTTTGATTACATAATTTGTTATTACTTCAAAGAAAATAGGTGGAACTCAGGAGTAGCTAGCTATCAGGTTAATTTTATAAATCTCAACATTTTTTCTAAAAGGGAATGGTAATTGTTTACCTTATTTATATCCATATATGTCATTCAAGAAGTCGTCCAGGAACATTCATTTCATATGTAAAGTTATTTCACATTAATTGCAGCCTTATAGCCTTGTCTTTAAAGCCAAAATCTTGATGCTTATTTTCTCTTATCACTTTTGAATTCCAGGCGCAAATTAGTCATAAATATTAATTATGAATGAAAAAATGGTAGGGTACTTGGGTGAAATTTTCAATATGTCCATATATAAAAAACGTGGAAATGTATTTTTTTCATTATAGGAAAGTAAATCAAGATGTATTACAAAGTCGGTTTTCCCACCGTTATGCGATTATACTAGTTGTAATAGCCTTTGAAATATGGTATTCCATACGTGGGATTAAAAAAATGAAAACTTCATAGCATACAAATGGCAAAAAGATTTTTGTCAACAAATCAAAGAAAACAACGATCGAGAAAGAAGAAAAAGTGCCCAGCTTGCAACTCTCGAATTGAAGTAGTCGCGGTGCTCACCTGCCCACCACGAAAAATCAAAAGTACTGAAAACATCACCGGCCATTTCTTCGTTGGCCGAGCGTCACCGGGCTACTGCTGGCCAGGTTGCTAGATTTATTTATGTACACGTTTAATTAGTCCGATGCACTTATCCCCAACTGTTAAATCGGTGAGGGTTGCCATCAACGAAAGGCACTGGACTCTCAAAAGCATTAGATTTATTTATGTTCATTATCTAACATAAATCAGACTATATTTTTGTTCATATAAAACACAATAGACTTGCATATCTACCTGTATGTAACTAAGATTACATCTAATATCTTTGTACTTGTGACTTTTAATATCTTGTTTAATACACAATTCAATAACCACTTGGCCTTTCCTCCTTCAGTAACTACATCAGCTTCATCGATAGGAGACTTGTACACGATTAAGTGGTTCGAACTCCTCGATACTAATCCCGATGATAGATAAACCCGATATCAGATAATGGACATCTGCATTGATAGGCGCACACAAAATAGCAAGAAGTTGAGATCAATTGAACACTAAATTTTTGTAATGAGAAAGAAATGTATATTGATAGCCCATTTGAGAATGATGGGTGGGTTGAACAATTAACATTTTTTTTTTTTAAAGAAAAATGTATGGATGGATATTGAAAATGATATAAACATTATAAATTGTGTATGTATTCTATTATAAAAGATACACAAACACGATCCCTTAACATCACAATACATTAAGCAAGCACCAGGTAGTTAATTAAGCATCAATTGCAGATTTTACAAAATTAACAAAAGACTAAGGAATAAAACACTTACAAATTGTTCTTCTAATTTAGGCTATCCCTTATATTTCACTACAAGGATGAAAATTAAAAGCTTTATATGTAACTTGCATATCATATGTAATGCCTTCTTTAGCAGTGGATTTCCAAAAACAACCATATCCAAATACATTGGTACTGTTTTTGTTTTAAATGCTAGTAAAGTGCTATGTGAAGGGAAAAAAATTGATCCAAAATTAGCATGATGAGCCTACTGCTTATTATGAATTTATATAGAAAAAAAATAAATGCTAAAAAGACAATAAGCCCTTTGGAACCATTACGTTGACATAATAAAACAAACAAAGCAGGACTATCTACAGGTGTAAAAAAATGCACACACACGTACGTACACAACCACTACTACTCATGCGTGTAGTCTAAATGCTAATGGATAAACAAAATATTTCTATATCCAAGAAAAAAACATTAAATCAATTGAAGGACGCTATCTAAACACAAATAAAGATAGCTTTATACATAAGGCCAAAAAAAAAAAAAGACGAGGAGCATCATCAAGCCACCTTTGTAAACCAACAAAACAATTATTCCTACTTAACTTTATCGTTGTGTTTTTATTGAAATAGAAATCTCTACACAAACTACACGTTACCTTTCTGTTGCAACTAAAGCTGTCAACGGATGCTTTCGAATACGGATAGTACCATATCCGCATCCGTATCCGGAATTATTTTCGGATATCCGCATACGTTTAAATTTCGGATATCGGATATCCGTATCCGCTAAGTTTTTGAATACAGACGAACATCAGATATTTATCAGCTCCGCCTGTAATTAATATATTTAAGAGTATAAATAAAAAAGTTTGGATCAACATAAAATATTTTTTATATTAATGTTTATTAAAAATCAAGGAAATAAAGAAGTATAATGAGGAACATTGTTTTATACTAATATCCATAAGCATATCCACAAATATTCCAAAATTAAACACTAAAACTATCATTTTTCACTAAAAATAGACAAAGAATTATATCATAGTAACATCTAACAGTTACAAAATAATTATTAACTCTATTTTTCTGTTTTGAGCTATATATATTACATCAATCAGTCAGACGGATACGGATATCACTATAACCATATCCGTATCCGTTTTTCGGATAATGCCGGATAACAAATATTTTGGATACAAATTCTGACGGATATCGAATATTTCGGGTATTCATTGGCAGCCCTAGTTGCAACAAAGAATTAGTACAACCCTGAAACCATAATTCTTTCTATCAAAAGCGTGATTATAATACCTGTGCCACAAAATTCTATGATAGTTGTATCAGCTTAGTACTACTTGTACCTAAAACTATTGGACGACTATGCATCCAACGTATAAACAACTCTAATTTGTAAATTTGATGTATCATTTGTCATCATCAATTTATAATACGTAATAAGGCTGAAGATTGAGGGAATGCCTGAATTGGAGAAGACACTAAATCAGACATTGATCTATGAACTTTGATTTAAATTTTTTAAATGAAACTTAGGCCTCATTCATCAACACTGCAAACGATTAGTGAAAATTATATCTAGTTAACCGCTTATAAGTCGGACGTAATTTATACATTCACGATTTGATGGTCTGCATTCAGACTCTTAAACGTGAAGTGCCCCAGCAGAATGTATTAATTACTTCCGATTTATGTTAGATAGGACATATGTAATTTCTATTATATAGTAGTTAGTTGTATTCTTTTTGTCCAAGTTTGCGTAGTTATTTGGATTCGTATTTGAAATTGTTTTTTTATTTGATTTGAATTAAATTATTATTAACTAAATATTAGTTATTCATATAATGTAATAAATAATTTTTGCAAAAAATAAATAGCATACAATACTTTCTACACAACTGCTAACCAAACTCTAGTCAAATATTTATCAATGAATGCCACAAACAAATATTTGTCAACTAATGCCACAACCTCTAACTTCTAATAGAACACGTCCGCAAACACACTCTTACAATATGCCAGAATTATCCCCATCAATGTTGAATTAAACTATTGTTTGTAAACTATTACGTGGAAAATCCTAATTATCCTTATTATACAATAGAAGTATAACGCTTATTATCTAAATTGCGTCAATCGTATATAGAAAACGAGTAGCATGCCGTTTTCATATAAAGCAATTTGAAAATTACATATTGTATGTACAAATCTATGGTTCAACACGAAAGCGAAGAATAACCAATATCCAAAATGAAATATCATAAATTTTCATATAATTAAAGCATTATTATCAAATAAGCACATAAAAATTTGAATATATTCAGGGTAAGGCTATTGTAGGCGATTGGGATCAATTTTGCTAGGGATCATAAAATTCTTCACACAGTTTGCTAGCTTACCTTTTTTAGTAACAGTAAACTAATACGCAATACAAAATTAATATGGAGAGAACGAACCATATATTTGAAGGAAATACTACATTTTTAGTTTTTTTCTTTGGAACTTAAAATAGAAAGAGACAAACGGAAGGAAAAGTCAAAAGTGGCATCATTCAAAAATTTAGGACATTGGAATTATTTATTAGTGTTTCAAGAAAACCTATTTCTCATGAAATGACAGAGCAAATGGTAGAAAAAGAAATCAATCAAGGAAATGATGCTTAATGAGGTATGAAATTATCAATAGAAAAGAGATACCTGCATGGTTATAAAAATAACAATGTCGTACAACATATACTTTTAGTGAAAAAAAATATAAAAATATTTATTTGCAAAATATAAAGAACAAATTAAAACTCAAACTTAGAAAGGGAACAATCATGCTCAACAAACACAGAATTGAGAATTAGCAAAACAGTCTGCTTTCGCATTTTTGAAATTAAGTTGCATATTTGTAATGGTCATCCATAATTATAATTCCAGTCAGAACCTACATCTATAGCCTTCAAGAACGCTAATACCGGCTAAACTCATATGCGACTAAGTTAACATCAATTAAAGAGCGATTTTAAGTTTACGCATACGGAAATGACCGTCATAATGCATCAATGTGTATCGGTAATTTGGTTACCAAAAATTTAATTCTAACTTGTGTTTCCACTGTAGCAATAGGTAAACAGGCACCAACTACAAGAAAACAGTGGTAAAATCATAACCACAATTGAATTTTTTTTTATATCAGTGTAACATAGTTAACTACGCTTCATTGAATTCAATACCCACAGCATGGATTTAAAATTCTATTAAGTCTGTTATCGTTTCTGTAGGTACGAGAGTTGCTTGACAATTATTTCCTAACATGTTTTTAGAAATCCATCTGTTACCTTATAACATAATTTTTTGCTTATCCATAGAACCGTGTAGTACACAGGCACCAACTGCAAGAAAACAGTGGTATAATCATAACCACAATTGAATTCTTTTATATAATTTGCAAGTTAGGCTATGTACGGGATTAACATAACAAAGATTTGATTTGCAGCCATGGAATTGAGAATTGTAACAGGAAAGAAAGTAAAAGATGAAAATAAGTGAACCATCAATATGAATTACATCCAATCAAAATCAACCTAAGCATGTATTTTTCCTTAGCAGCGAAGAGGAAATGGTATAGATGAGCTGATCGATCTACATGATATGGATACTTAGAAGTGGCGAGCTCTTCCACAAAGACAACTGGTTTGAATTAAGGAAATGAGTTATTCCATATTCAGGATAAATATCAGATGTTTCATTTTAGTTCATTTTGGGTTCTAGGAAGTTGAAGTATTTCCTTCAGTTGGGGAATGCAAACCAACATAGTACAAAGCAGGTGAAAAAACATAGTTTTTAAATATATTCATTAGCTTTCCTAGGTCAGATGAAATATCATAAAATTGGATATTTCTTTGAAATTACACATGCAAAGTGGAAACCAAAACACAATCGAGATTTCAAAGGCATGAGAATGCATGAAATGATACTCATCTTTAATAGTTTAGTACAGATTATTTAACACTTCAATATCAGGTTGTTACAAATAAAAGTTCCGTACAATATTAGTTAAACGTGTAAAATCGGGAAGATTGCGCAAACTAATCATTTTCGATAAAAATTAAAAATCAGATTAAGATTTGCTCATTTGGCACAAATGGTAAGGCACGTAAAATGCATAGATTAAGGGAAAACGCATATCTTCATGGTTAATCACCATCTCAAAATAACATAATGAAAATCCAATGAATCGGAAGAACCACAAACAATTCATGTAAACAGTAAAACAATTATCATTATCAGCAAGCCTACTCATGTAAACACTCAATAATAATAATAGTAATAATAATAATAGCAAACTTTACATGACATATGCATAGGTATCGTCATGTATACTCAATGAAAAAGATTGTGAGAATACAGTTTATTATTGTCTATGTCATGAATCTAGAAATCTATTTCTTGATAAAATTTGTACGAAAAACCAGTACATCAAATATTTTGTATGACACATTGCTAAATCCTTATTCTCATTTTGGATGGTCGAATACATCTTAATTCAAATTTTGTTTTATTTACAGGTAAACGAACAATAAACAGATTACAATAATTTCAGCCAAAAAATGAAAACTTTTTGAAAATAATTAAGTCACATAAGAAAAAAATTATGAATTCAAGTAGCTCAGATATAATAATAATTAAAAAATCATTTCAAATTAGTAAAAAAAAAAAAAAAAATCATCGGTTGTATACCATAAATGACAAAAAATCTAGACTTGAATTTTTTTACATGCGAGATCACTTGAAGATGAAACTGAAGTTGGAAGCAAGGATGGAAAAATAACAATCAGCTGTGATATAAAGTAGGCACCAAAGGACTGAAACTTCGTCAATCATAATTAGTGAATTACTGAAATATTCAAGCTTTAAAGATAAAATAAAGGGACAAAATACTGTACCTGAAACTATAGTAAAACCCATTGAAGATGCGATTATGGGTAATCCTATAACAGTTAACTATAGGTAGAGTTAGATGTTGGCGTAGTTGCAAAATATTTGTTATAAGGTAGATGTAAAATGACTGAACTTTGCCACAACAAATTGGTATTAAGTGTTTTACAGTATTTTAAGGAAATGTATGCAATTTTGCATATTGCTAATAGTGTTGTGCAAAAATTGCACAAATGCGGAAGCAATACAAAATATAAGATCTAGCTTGTCGATTAGTTATCAACCATTAACTCAATAAAAATAATCACCAAACAAAAGAACAAAAATAGAAGAGAATAAGAAGACACAAAGATTTAACGTGGTTCGGCTATGCCTACGTCCACGGACCTAACAACTATTCTTTATTTCACTGAAGAAATGAGTACATAAGAGAGGAATACAAAAACACTTAATATATTTCTCATCCTATAATTTATACAGAAATAGGGATCTTATTGAGGATATGAAGAAGAGAGCACTATTGACATGTTATTCAAAAGATGAGCAAGCCTCTCTATTTATATAGAGGGATTTCTTGACCTCCAAATAAACTTGGCACCCAAGTTTTCTTGTCCTCCAAGTAAACTTGGCATCCAAGTTTTCTTGATCTCCAAGTATAGTTCATGCCCAAGTTTCCTTGACCTCCAAGTATACTTCATGCCCAATTTTTCTTGACCTCCAAGTTTACTTCATGCCCAATTTTTCTTGACTTCCAAGTAAACTTGGCACCCAAGTTATTCCATATAAAGTTAATTACTTGATTGACAATCAATCTTTTCTTCTCCACAAATATTTGAATCATCAATTTCAACACTCCACCTTGATTCAAATATGACAGTCTTTCTTCATCATCTCATCTCAACAAATTGTTAGGTCTACACCATCAAGCTCAATGTGAACTACTTTGGGCCATATTGTCCAAACAGAGCTTCCAAATCTTTCCCAAGCATAAGAAAGATAATATGCACATCAACAAGCAAAATGCATATGAACAAATATCAAAATTCTTCAGAAAATCCGATGAAGGAGACAAACTTGTAGATACAGAAATCTAAGAGACTAATGGAGATATTATAGCACGCTTCACCTTCTCCATCCTACATTGAGTGAGGACGTACTCAATATTATCTACTTCAACCTCCTTTTCAAGAATTTTACTCGACTTCACCAAGTCTACCTTATCAAACTCAACACCAAGCTCCGCAGCATTCAAAGCATAAGATGAATAATCATCATTACAAATATGCTTACCAATAGGGCCAACTGAACTAAAAGGCCTTAACTGCGACCGAGCTCCACCTAGAGTCTGAACCTTTGAAATCTTCTCATCAACCATGATACCGTCGGAAATATCACTTTCTCTCTGAATATGGAAACAATCTGATGACACCAAACATGTTTGGAAATTTTGTGTCCTCCTAACATCATCACTTGATAGAGGCTCCACCTTCAATAAAGACCTCTCACCAAATATCGCCTGCCTACTAGTCACAATTCTCTTAATTGTTTTGCACCACAACCTATATTTCTTCATTCCTTCTCCATAACCTAACAAAATGTACTTGCTTCCTCTAGGCTTCAGCTTATCATGTCTCTCATCTTCTAAATAAGCTGAACAGCCAAACACTTTAAGGAATGAATAATCAACAGGCTCTCTTTTCCATACTTCTTCTGGGATCTTCATATCTATGGCAATAGAAGGTGTACGGTTGATGAGAAATACCGCCATAGATATTGCTTCTGCCCAGAATCCCTCTTTTAGACCGCAGCCAGTCTAAAGCTCATAGCTCTTTCCCATAATATCCGACACATGCTCTCCGCTACTTCAAAAGAATGTGACTTCGTAGAAAAATCTCTAAGTACATGCTCGGACGCACAATAGTTAGTGAATTCTTGTGACGCAAATTCACTACTATTGCCAACTCTAAGAACTTGCAGCCGCTTTCCTGACTTCATTTCAATTAAGGTCTTCCACTTCTGAAATTGGGCAAATATTTCGGATCTAGTCTTCATGAAATAGACCAAAACCATACGCGAGAAATCATCCACAAATATGATGAAGAAACTGGCTCCACCTAAAGATGCAATTGGGGTGGGTCCCCAAACATATGAATGAACATACTCTAGAAACTCTGTAGCTCTAGGTCTTCCAACATCAAATGTGACATGCTTCTTCTTTCCAAAACAACAATCTCCGCAAGAGCTAGGCTTTAATTGAGAATTAACGGCAATTAACCTACGCTTCTTCAATACTTCCAGGCTCTCCTCATCAACATGACCTAAACGAAGGTGCCACAACTGAGCAAAATCTACAATACTAGAATCAGTATGAATAATTGAATCTCCCAAGACTGTCTCTCCACGAAGCATATAAATATCATCGACTCACACCCCTTTCATCACTACTAAGGAACCCTTCGTCACTCTCAAATTCTCACCATCTATTATTATCCTCATGCCAAGTCTACTCAAAGCTCCAATTGACAGCACGCTCTTTTGCAGCATTGGAACATGTCGAACATCCGTGATAGTCCTAATAACACCATCATGCATCTTAAACCTCACACTACCAACGCCCACAACATGACAAGATGTGTCATTCTCCAAATGAACTGCTCCACCATCAATCTTTTCATAACTGACAAAACAGCTCCTATCTAGCGTCATATGACAAGAGGCTCCAGAATCAATCACCCAACTTGTAGTCTCTAATGGTGAAATACTATATGAAAATAATGATGTATCACTATCACATCTATCTGCATTTGATCTAACCGCTGTCAAAATTGAAGCTTTCTCTTTCTTCTTTCTCTTCTTTCGAAGAGCTGGACAATTTCGTACAAAATGTCCCTTCTTCTTACAATAATAGCAAGCACCTCTTCTAGAACCCATAAAGTGGGTCCTATGCATATCTCCTCCAAGGCGCATCTGCATCTTATCTCTTCCTCTAAGTGAATGAAGTTGTTGCTGAAGAACACCATCATGAGTCTTCACTTTAATCTTCAATGCCCCAAAAACATCTCTTTTAACAAATTTGGTGACGCCATAACTTTTCATATTACTATCAAAAGAATTAGCCATTGGTAACTGATCTAGAACAAGACAGCTAGCTCTGATACCAAACTGTTGTGCAAAAATTGCACAAATGCGGAAGCAATACAAAATACAAGATCTAGCTTGTCGATTAGTTATCAACCACTAACTCAATAAAAATAATCACCAAACAAAAGAACAAAAATAGAAGAGAATAAGAAGACACAAAGATTTAACGTGGTTCGGCTATGCCTACGTCCACGGACCCAACAACTATTCTTTATTTCACTGAAGAAATGAGTACATAAGAGAGGAATACTAAAACACTCAATATATTTCTCACCCTATAATTTATACAGAAATAAGGATCTTACTGTGGATATGAAGAAGAGAGCACTATTGACATGTTATTCAAAAGATGAGCAGGCCTCTCTATTTATATAGAGGGATTTTTTGACCTCCAAATAAACTTGGCACCCAAGTTTTCTTGTCCTCCAAGTAAACTTGGCACCCAAGTTTTCTTGACCTCCAAGTGTACTTCATGCCCAAGTTTCCTTGACCTCCAAGTATATTTCATGCCCAAGTTTTCTTGACCTCCAAGTATACTTCATGCCCAATTTTTCTTGACTTACAAGTAAACTTGGCACCCAAGTTATTCCATATAAAGCTAATTACTTGATTGACAATCAATCTTTTCTTCTCCACAAATATTTGAATCATCAATTTCAACAAATAGATGCGGAAAGGACAGAGTGAACAAATTGAGGTAAAATTCATAAGAAATTAGTATATGAATTTTGAAATGAAGTTCAATGCAGGGTTAGATAAATATTTGCTCAAAATTCTATTTTATATAAAATAGAATAGATTAAATTAAGTTGATACTAAAAGAATAACATGTATACTAAAGGTGATCAACATGCTTCTAATAGTTTAATTAATATGGTGCATATTCCAGTTGATGAAAGTGCTTGAATTACCACATACAGTAAGTAGATCATATCCAACATGTTTTCAAAAGAATATAGAAAAGTAACTCCAAGGTGAATGGCTCTTGAACCATTGCATACCAATACAAATTCCAAAGCCCACATATAAATTTAGAAGAGTAGCAATCAAATGATTATGAATTCAAATGCAATTGAATGATCAAATGTAACGACCCACTTTTTCCATACAGTTTAAGTTAACATGTAACGACATATGTCAACTCCAATTGCACAGAAAAGTAGATAGTCAGGAAAAAGAAATTAAAGGTTGAGATAAGAAAGAAATATTATAATAGAAGAAGAAGAACCAACGCAACATAGAGTCTCACATCATCGCGGAACAAAATCTAATATAGAAATAAATCTTTATTGAGAGCTTGAAACAAAAACTTACAATCATCAGAGTACATCACACATCTGGACAGTTATTCATCAATTTGATCAGAGCACGCAACGACTGTTTGTATGCCCTATGGTCGAATCTGATTGCTTAGGTTATTCAGATCTGGACGTAGATTCCATATAGCAGGTCAACTCCGGGTGTAAGCTACTCAGACCTTCTTCTGCTGCTGCCACATCCCCAATATCATTAAGGTCGCAATCTACAAGTTCTCTACAAGTTCGACTCCTGTAACCTTCCAAGTACAATATTATTTGCATAAATCTATCCCAATTCATGTATACTTTATATTTCATCTATAGTAGCCATAGCCATGTCCTGCGATAGCGTTGGGATGTACGATGCGTTCGACAATAGGAAGTGGTTAGAATATGATGTTAGGATACTTGCAGACAAAGCCTTGAAGTTCTATCTTAATTCACTTATAAGCAATGAGAAGTTTTTTCTTCAATTTTGTTTTCCAAGCTACTTATGATACCTCATTATAATGATTTTTCAAACACTCAAAGTAAAATAAACTACTTATAAATAGTCTGGTACAGATTTAGTATTAGTTATTTAAATGTACAAATATTATTGGCCTCACCTGTGTTTTCTAGTATGTACATTCTTCTTTTATTGTTAGGTCCGTCCCTACTGTAAATAAATAATGTAGAACATGAGAGTCAATTGAAGCATTTAATCTCATAATATTGTGCTTACATATTAAACAAATGTGACAGACCTATACTGATGCTGACGATCTCAAGTTAAAAAGGGATTGCTCTGCATCAGATGTTGATGCAATAATTAAGAAACTGAATGAGACGATTAACAAGATAAGATGCAAGTTTATTTTATTTATTTTGTTTGTTCTTCTGTTGCATAACTTTATAAAGTGGTACAATGATTTCGTACAGGTATATTAGTCCTTTTCACCTTAATGAAAACAGCCTCAATGTTGAATTATTTTGAAGAAATCAACAAAAAGTAAACTGACTGACTTCTGTTTGATATTGACCTCGTTAGGTATTGTGCACTACTGTACCACTCTTAAAGCTTCTCCGGCAGGCAGTGCTCAATTCATCCGTAATGTTAAGGGATGGAAAAAAGAAAGTGTCGAACGGTCCTGGCAAATGATTTAATATTTCAGAAAAAGAAAGATATTTTCTCTTGTTATAGTGATACTAACTATCTCTTACTGTCTGTAGTCCTGGAAAATCAATTGGCGTTAGCTCAATTCTACTAGATTTTGTGCTAGTCGGAAGAGATGCTTTCGTCTCCCTACTATCTTTCCTCTCAAACTTGGCTAAGAAGACAACACATGAAAAAATTACTTTCAACCAACAAGTGTTTGTTCCATTTAGTTGCTCCTCCTTAAACAAAAGAATATTTATTCTCATATTCCTACCTTTTTACCACGTAAGTCACTATATAGTTGGCTGGCCAAATGAGAGGTGCTGTAACTATTGCACTTGCTTACAATCAGGTAAGTACCTTTAACAAAAATGATTTTACAAGTCACTAAGCATCGTATGCTAAATGCTTATGCCGTTACAGCACTGGTAAAATGCAGTGTCTTATGACATCGGCAAAGTTTATCAATGAAATGTATATTAACAAAAAATGCAATTTTTTTTTTTTTTTTTTTTTTTTTTGGGGCTTTCACAGGCTTGCTAGAAAAATATATTAAACAATGAAACTATTCTAACGGATCATACTCAGGGGACCAGAGGGTGACAAGACAATTTGGAAGAGAGGATGATTCAAAATCTCGGCCTTAGATTTGAATATGTCATTGTATGTTGATTATCCCTTAATGTAAACCGTAATGCCGAAAAGAGAGCAATTCCAGTAAGTGTTATTATTTTGCATACATACTATAATTTTCCCAATAGTTCGAGACATATAGGGTTAACCTTAGGTTTTAGCATATATCATGAAAACAATTTGTTTTCTTTATATTACAGTTTTGTTTCATCAATATGAACATTTTTGTATTTTCCATTTACAGATTCTGAATTCAAAATAAAGGTTAAAGCTGTATTTGTTGCTAGTTAGTAAATCATATAACTAGTAATCCATTTGTAACTAGTTAGTAAATCAAAGTTACAATAATATGGATACTAATCCAAGTGATTATGGTTATTACAAATTAGAGCACGATATATTATTACATATTCTTTAGATAGTATAACTGATTGTAAGTAAACAGGTTGAAATGCATCTATTAACCAACACATAATTATGCTGTATTGGTTATAAAAAACAAGAGTATCAAAAACTTAATTTTTCTTTACAGTTCAGTTTTATATGATTTTTAAAAAGAGATGTATGGTTAAATAAAGAAATTATATTTTTAGCAAAAAGAAAATATGATTTATTCAGATCTATCAACGTGGACCGTGGTAATTGTTAAGATAATCTCATTGTTGGAAACATTGAATTGTCAAAATAAATATGCAACAGCAAATGAAGTTTCATGTGGCGCTTATATTTGGGTTCATTTGTAAAATACAAACTCATAAATATGCAAGCTAGATTCATGTTATGTCAATTAGCACTTCAAAAGCATATAAACTTTTGCAGCTGCATGCATAACTGGTGCCTGTCAGCATCATTGGAAACCAGCTTAATGTTTTCATCTATGCCACAGTGACACATGCAGGAAAAGCTTGTGAATGATAACAGTTTTTCAAATGTTGAATGCAAGAAGTACAGTTTAGTAAAAAGTCATGTTGTTACAGAGGATACTAGGTACAGGTGATTTCATTCCGTTTTTATGACTTCCGAGGTTTTGCATAATCAATATTTGTAGTGTTTTTACATGAAGAACTTGTCGGCGACCCTTTATTGGGAACTGTTCAACAGTAATTTTACATTATAACTTCCGAGTAGTTCTATATAAATAGTAAAAAGTGAAAGAGTTTCGATACTTAAGATGAAACATTGATGTAATTTTGCTATAAAATACAAAATATGCCATAAATACAAATTAATTTAAGGTACATATCTTTTATCGCTTATGATATTGTAGTTGATCAAAAATGAGCTTAAATATGTGAAATACCATCATATTCATCTACAATGAGGCCATTATCTTTTATCATTTATGATAATTGGGCCGTCCATTTGTTTGCTTAAGAAATTTTCTTTTTAATTGCATTTGTATCCCAAAATCAAATTGTGAAATTTCAACGTCACGCAAACTGATATGTAGTGGTTTATATAATTAAAGATATCATGCATCAGTGTGCTCTAAAGTTGCAAATATAGCAGTTGTGATTAAATAATATGTTGCAATGAGCTTTCTATGATTAAGGATAATTGACAATCATCATTTCACATATAACCAGAAGTTGTTAGGCAATACTGCTCCGTTCAAATAAATTAGCATGAGTACTCAGATTCTAGGTGGTGCCAAATTAGATGAAATATTTCAAAAAGAGGTAAGGTTAATCGATCTGGATGGCAGGTCAAAATAAAACTGGTCTCATCCTTGCTACATAAATATATATTTGAAGCCGAAATTGTGTGTATTGAAATTTGAAACAATCGTACACATTACATGAATATGGATGGAGAATGGGTTCTGATCATTCATCGAAAATTTTCACATAATTTAAAATTTTAGTAAAACTGGATGGAGAATTTTCGCATGCAAATGTTTTACTATCTGCATTTGTAACCTTTTTGATCATGGATATTTGATATTTATTCATTTCCTGAATTCAACTGCAGATGAATATGAGGTTTTTAATTGTAAATGTTGTTTTCCGAGAAAGAAAAAAGGACCAAATAATCGGACCGATGATAAGAAAAGTTAATGGAAATCAACAGAGGGTTGAAGGATGAAGGCATGGAGCTACATCAATAAATCTGATGTAAATTTACAGCCAATTAAACAAAATTACAGGCAACTCGTAGAGGTGTGTTACTCATATATATCATATCATGTCACCGGAATTGTATATATTTTTGGTGATGTAGGTCCATTTCCTAGCGTTAATTGTTGTAATAAGCTGGTTTTACTATAAGAGCTGAACAAATTTCTTATGTTTAGCGAATTCTGTATGTACGCTGTAGGTCCAGTTAATTCTCAGCATCCACTGGTTACTTAGATTAATTTGCTTTGAGAACTACACTGATTTTATCTTTTTTTCTTTCACCTCTTTACCTAAAAAATTGTTGATTTTTGGTCTATCATAGTAAGATGGATGTTTTTTTCAGTACATGCATGATTTTTTTAAATTATTTGAGCATTTCTAATCTTTGCCTTAATTAGCTTAATATATCATCAGTATTGCCTGCTCTCATTTCTCGATATTATATACCAGTTTCAGGTA
Organism: Allium sativum; assembly: GCA_030737875.1. Classification (NCBI taxonomy): domain Eukaryota; kingdom Viridiplantae; phylum Streptophyta; class Magnoliopsida; order Asparagales; family Amaryllidaceae; genus Allium; species Allium sativum. Next base: position 990,777,553 of record CM060910.1, on the reverse strand, counting down.
TGTTTTTTTAGACATTATATATATATATATATATATATATATATATATATATATATATATATATATATATATATATATATAAATATATATGTGTGTGTGTGTGTGTGTGTGTGTATATATGTTAGGTGCGACTCGCATTGGAATGGAATGGGTGCGTGGATTAAACGGGTGAATTGTCCCACATCGCAAGATATTAAGAAAGATCGTGGTATATATATGATATTGGTGGCATGTAACAATGGGGATTCCTTTTGTTACAATAAGTGCTTGCCAATACCAAATTATATGCTCGGTGGGAGACGATGAGATGTTCAATCGAGACGCCGGCATGAGAGACTTCGACCGTTGACTCCGATAGACACGGTGAAGCGCGTACGGTACGCAGGAAATGCCAAAACTCAACATTTGTGGAGGAATTTTGATTCAAGACCGCTCAAATCAAAAATCCCCAACGTCGCGGAAAACGAGATCGTGGTAATAGTGCAAAAACAACCAATCGAACAATCTCAATCTTATCCAAGCCAATCACAATTACCAAATAATGGAAATAATAGAGCAATAACGAGAAACTAAATCACACAGGGATTTATAGTGGTTCCACCGATGTCTTGTCAGTGTACGTCCACTTTGAGAGAGAAACCTTTATTAATATCAATAGAAGAGTACAAGAGATTGATTACAATGATCAAATTTACTAGAAAAATTTGATTTTGTGGAGAAAAGAATTGAAGAAGATTAGGATTACCAAAACCCTAATTAGAATAAATCTTGATCTAATCTCTTGATTTTTTTATCTCTCCTTTTGGATTTGATGTAGCTTATATAGGCATAGAGAAGTATATGGAAATTCCCAAAATTTCCTCTAGATCCGAAATATTCTCCAGATCCAAAATATCCTCCAGATCCAAAATATTCTCAAGATCCAAAATATCCTCTAGATCCAAAATATTCTCCAGATCCAAAAAATCCTCCAGATCCAAAATATTCTCTACAATAGTATCGCATACTTCAACACTCCACCTCGATACTATATCCATCTACATCACAACCTTCAATGCACCCAAGCATTTCCTTCTATCTTCAATCAAGAAAGCTTGAATGTTTCTCCAATGAACTCCGGCATAGCCACCGCCCATTGCACTTCACTAACGAGTTCAGGCATAGCCCTCACCCATCGATAAAGTGTTGAAACATCCAACTCCTAAACCAGTCCCACCGAAAGACAGTGTACTCGGGAGTGAAAACGAGTACTTACTGTGAAGATAGAACAACAACCTCTCACCGATACTCTTCTACACCCAAGTTTCTCTCTCAACTGTGCCACCTCGTGGCACCTAGCATCTCTCCAAGCGAATTAAGTTCGAGCAATGCTCGAACTTCCCAACCGGCAATGTTTTAGTGAACATGTCCGCCGCGTTATCCTTTGTGTGCACTTTCCGAAGGCATACTTGCTTGTCTTCGTCCATGGCTACTAGAAATGACTCTCTCACTTCAATATGCTTCGTTCGTGAGCTAAACGCCAAATTCTCCGCCAAATGTATAGCACTTTGGCTATCACATCGAACATCAATACTCTCATGTTCGAAACCCAAGTCACACAATAGTCGCTTCAAATAGAGTGCCTCCTTTGCCGCTTCCACAGCGGCTATCAACTCCGCCTCCGTAGTGGATAAAGCAACTACGGTCTGCAATCTCGATCTCCAACTAATGGTCGTACCACCAAGTGTGAAGACATATCTGGAAGTTGATTTCCTCCGATCCCTATCACCGGCGTAGTCCGAGTCACAATAACCAACTAACTTGCAACTCAATCCATCACTACCACCAAAAACAAGACCATGAGATGTTGTGCCTTTCAAGTATCTCAATATAGCCTTCACGGCTTCCCAATGCGATTTCCCCGGATTAGCCATATACCGACTAACCACCCCGACGGCATTTGCAATATCGGGCCTTGTACACACCATGGCATACATTAAGCTACCAACCGCACTTGCATATGGCACCTTTGCCATATAAGCCTTGTCTTTCTCTCCGATAGGTGATCCCTTATCCGAAAGCCTCATATGTAAAGGTAAAGGTGTATTTAACGCCTTTGCATTCTCCATGTTAAACCGGCAAAGTACCTTCTTAATGTACTCCTTTTGAGTCAATCTCAACTCAAAACGCTTTCGGTCCCTTACAATCTCCATGCCCAAGATCTTCTTTGCTTCTCCAAGGTCTTTCATCTCGAACTCCGCCTTTAATTTCTCTTTCAACTTGTTGATTTCTGCCTTGTCCTTAGAAGCAATGAGCATATCGTCCACATACAAGAGTAAATACACCCAACAATCATTTCCTAACCTCTTGAAGTAAACGCAAGCATCCTTGATGCTTCGATGGAAGCCACTTTCAAGCATGAAATGACCAAATCTCTTGTACCATTGCCTAGGTGATTGCTTCAAACCATATAGTGATTTCTTCAACTTGCAAACTAGTTCTGACTTATCTTCTACAACAAACCCTTCTGGTTGCTCCATGTAGATGTCTTCATCCAAGTCTCCATGCAAGAAGGCGGTTTTCACATCTAGTTGCTCCAACTCCAAGTCGTAAATAACAACTAATGCAAGTAGTATCCGGATAGAAGTATGCCTGACAACCGGTGCGAAGATCTCATCATACTCCTTTCCTTTCCTCTGTGCAAACCCCTTAGCCACTAGCCTACCTTTGTATCTTCCATCGTCCTTCACCTTATATATCCATTTGCACCCAATAGCACGGTTTCCTTGAGGAAGTGGAACCAACTCCCAAGTCTGGTTCTTAATCAACGATTGCATCTCTTCCTCCATGGCGCAAATCCACTTCGAGCTATCACTCGAACCCATGACGTCATCAAGGTCCATCGGCTCATTTTGGACTACATGAAGAGCATAGTCCAAATTATCACAAAAGCTAAGATAGTTCCAATCACCATATCTTTCGGGTGGCCTTATAGCACGCCGACCAACCCGAGTAGCAATACCATCACCCGGTCTTCCTTCAGCTCCACCTTGAACTGAATCTTCTCTAGGCTCGTGCACATCACCAACACTACTAGAGGAATCCTGTGGACTATGTGATGTAACATCAACCGCATTCACCTCGCAAGCACCTCCAACAACTCTACTCTCTCTAGGTCTGAAAGTGGGAATAACTTCCTTCTCCTTTGATTCACCATGAACCAAATCTAGAACATCCGATGAGCCTTCGTTCTCCTTGAACATAGCCGACTCATCAAAAGTAACATGACGAGAAAGCATAGCCTTCTTCGTTTCCGGATTCCAAATCCGATAGCCTTTGACGCCATCCTTATATCCGAGAAAAATCCCTTTGAAAGCTCTAGGCGAGAGCTTATCATTCCCCGGATCATGCACATAAACAGGACTGCCAAATACACGAAGATAACTCAAGTCAATGCTCTTCCCTTTCCACACTTCCTCCGGAATTTTGTTATCAATAGCCGAGCACGGAATTCGATTAATAATATGCACCGCGGTTGACAAAGCTTCGGCCCAAAATCCCTTAGACAAACCCGATGTCAATCTCAAGCATTGAGCTTTCTCTAGTAGAGTTCGGTTCATTCTCTCCGCCACTCCATTAGATTGCGGATCTCCCGGTGTAGTAAAATGCCTCCGAATACCATGATGCTTGCAAAAATTCAGAAACTCTCCGGAAACATACTCGCCGCCATTATCGGACCTAAGAACCTTCAAAGATTTTCCACTCTCATTCTCAATAAGAGCCTTCCATTCTTTGAATCTTGCAAATGCCTCCGACTTGGCCTTCATTACATACACCCAAACCTTCCGAGAAAAATCATCAATGAAAGAAATATAATATCTTGCTCCTCCCAAAGAAGCTACAGGCGTTGGTCCCCAAACATCCGTGTGCACATACTCAAGAATCCCTCTTGAATCATGTTTTCCTTCATCGAATGATACTCTAGTTTGCTTCCCCATGACACATTCCTCGCAAAACTCCAACTTGCTGAAACTCTCACCATCAATCATCTCCCTTCGACGAAGAACATCTAAACTCTTCTCTGAGACATGACCCAATCTCAAATGCCACAGTCGTGTAGCATCTAAGCCACGAGAACTATCAACACTGACACAAGTTTCGCCTTGCACGGTCACTCCTTGAAGCAAATAAATACCATGAGTTCTAGCACCCCTCATAACCACAAGCACACCCTTCGAAACCCTCAAGCTATCACTCTCAATCGTGATCTTGCAACCTAAAGAATCCAACTGTCCCAAAGAGATAAGTTACTTCCGTAGTCCCGGAACATAGCGTACATTAGTGAGAGTACGAACCACTCCGTCAAACATTCGAATTTGCACGGATCCAATGCCCTTCGACTTGCAAACTGCACCATTTCCCATAACAATTGATTTTCCTTCCCGTTCAACATAAGAAGAAAAACAATTCCTATTAGGCGTCATGTGATATGAAGCCCCCGAATCAAGCACCCAATCGCTGCCCGAAACGTCTGATGCTACTGCCGACAAAACATCTACGTCTCCCTCACCAACATCTCTCTCCACCGCAACTGATGAAGATGCTAATTCCTTCTTCCCCTTCTCTGGACAATCATTCTTCCAGTGACCAGGTTTCTTACATATAAAGCACTTGCCATTTCTTTCCTTTGACTTTCCTCTTCCACCGGGCTTCTTAGACTTAGAACGCCCCCGGTTTCCCTTCTTCTCTGACTTTTCTTTCTCCGCAAATAAACCTTGACCATTAATAGCACCACTACTACCATCACTCAGCTCCTTCATCTGATCTCGCAATTCCTCACTAAGAAGACCCGTCTTGACATCATTTAGAGTCAATGTATCCCGGCCATAGATCAAACTGTTTGAGAACCCAGTATAGCGCTCATGCAACGAACATAGCAATATCATCACCTTCTGCTCCTCCTCAATCTTCAAATCTACCGCCTTCATCTTCATTAGCAAATCATCAAACACATTTAAGTGCGCCTTTAGCGAAGTTCCTTCCTTCATCTTGTAGGTAAAGAAAGTCCACAACAAGATCAGTCGATTTGTGAGTGATTTCTTCATATACAACTCCCCCAACTTGTTCCAAATACCTTTAGCAGTCGTCTCACCACTAATTTCGGAAATAACATTCTCTCCCATGGCAAGTTGAAGTGTAGTGAATGCCCACTCTTCCATTTCTTCTCTCTCCACATCTGAGATGTCCTCTGGCAATAAATGTGTATCAAACACTACGCGATGTACCCGATTCCGCCTAAGAAACGCTTTCATCTTCACTGCCACTTTTCGAAATCATTATCGCCATTCCACTTGTCGATAACCAATTGTGAACCAGCAGCTGCATACGACCCACGTACATAAGGAGCTACACCACTTGGACCAACTGTTGATGAATTATTTGAACCTGATTCCGGCATTTCTACAACTATCTACCAACACCAATGCTCTGATACCAAATGTTGTGGAGGAATTTTGATTCAAGGCCGCTCAAATCAAAAATCCCCAACGTCGCGGAAAACGAGATCGTGGTAATAGTGCAAAAACAACCAATCGAACAATCTCAATCTTATCCAAGCCAATCACAATCACCAAATAATGGAAATAATAGAGCAATAATGAGAAACTAAATCACACAGGGATTTATAGTGGTTCCACCGACGTCTTGTCAGTGTACGTCCACTTTGAGAGAGAAACCTTTATTAATATCAATAGAAGAGTACAAGAGATTGATTACAATGATCAAATTTACTAGAAAATTTTGATTTTGTGGAGAAAAGAATTGAAGAAGATTAGGATTGCCAAAACCCTAATTAGAATAAATCTTGATCTAATCTCTTGATTTTTTTATCTCTCCTTTTGGATTTGATGTAGCTTATATAGGCATAGAGAAGTATATGGAAATTCCCAAAATTTCCTCTAGATCCGAAATATTCTCCAGATCCAAAATATCTTCCAGATCCAAAATATTCTCCAGATTCAAAATATCCTCTAGATCCAAAATATTCTCCAGATCCAAAATATCCTCCAGATCCATAATATTCTCCAGATTCAAAATATTCTCTACAATAGTATCGCATACTTCAACAATATATATATATATATATATATATATATATGTTTTAGACATTATATGCATTTCAGGTATGACACATTATATATGTTTCTTGACATTATATATCAGTTTCTGTTTATCATGCAGGGTTTCTTTTTAACTACAAAAATATTCAGGTATAAATTATGTTACGTAATAATACAATTATGTTTATGACCTTTACTGCTCTTCCGACTTTTTATGTATTCAAAGGATTTATTTCTCCTTCGACTTATAGCATGATACATCGTTAACGTAGTGCTCTTTTGTTTTTATGTAGCTCTTTTGTTTGAGAAGTTGTTTCAGAAATGGTAGGTGATGAATATAAGTTTATTATGGAGCTCTTTTGTTTTATGCAAAGACTTGGAGGGCTATCATATTTTGGTGATGCAGAGAAGGATGGCCATATTTTAGTTCCTGATTTGGGTTCTTTGACAAGTACTCATGATAGGTGTGCTATTACTGATCAATTTTATTTTTCTCTTGACCGTTTCAATTTCTAAGTGCACGTTCTTCATTCTGTTCGACGGTCAATTTGAGTTTGCTGACCTCTGCTAATAATCTAAAGTGCAATTGATTGATTTCTCCAAATCAGTTCAAATCAATTACACAAACTAAAGTTGGAATGCTAAGGCTATAAATTTTGAATAAATTGAGATTCTAGATGACGAGTTATATATATGAAGTACTATACGTGAGCAGTCTTATTTCCAGTAAATAATGAAATATTGTGTCTATATCTCTAATTTTGTTGCTAACTGAAACAAGTGAAGCAATATAAACGATTTTATCTTCCATCCAGTGTGGCCTTGCAAGGGATAAATAGGATAAATTCATTTACAAGGGAGATGCGTCTGGCATATAATTTCTGTTTTGGGTACTTGGTAATGAAATGAGAGTATTTTGATGCTTTTTCTTGATGTATCTGTATAATTTCCCTGGTCATCTCGTACACACAGAGAGATAAATAAGTATGCAAATTGTGTACTGTTATTAAGGTAGTTTTGATTTTCTACTGTTCTTTGCTTGGGTATGGAGTGATGAATTTCAGAATACTTGTTGGTTACTTTTATTTTTATTTATTTACATTTTGTCTGTTTGTAAATTAGTTCTACAATATCATGTTGTTTCCATGAGCGAAGTTTGCGCCGAAGGTTTGTTCTAAAGTAGGTTACATCATTATCGCTGCAATCATATGATAATCGCCATGAATATTAAATTGGTCTCCAATTTTTAAACATAATTTCTTGTGATTCATCATGCAGCAAGTTTTCTAAGCCTGAGTCTCAGTTGGGATCTAGTTCATCATGCTTTCTTGTTCTACATCGGAAGTGCATTTTGTGCCAAGGTATGTCTTCGACTTCTACTTATTCGTTAATATGCATACTAGATTATATTTTATGTGACATGTTCGGCACATAGTTTCATATATTTCTCTGAATTAGGCATTTTCCAGGAAGAATGGTTCCTATTAAAGTTTGTACTTCCGATTTTGCTTTGTTAACTATTTGATTATTTTATGTCATACCAGTTTATATTTTAGACGCTTATTTGATTATTAACTATTATTTGCTCTGAATTTGCTTTGTTAACTATTTGATTACTTCATATTAAAGTTTATATTTTAGACGCGAAGTTAATTATTTTTTAACTATTTGATTACATTTTTGACATTTATTTTAATTACGTCTATCAGTTAATTATTATATATTACTCCACTTTAATCACAATACTACTTTCACGTTCACCATCCAAATTTTCGCTCAAATACAGAAAAACACATATTTGTTCAATACTCCGTTCAAACCAAGTATTCATATTAACTGTTCGATATCATCGAGAACGCACCCTTGGACGGTTTTGACAACCAATTAATATGTTTGTTTAACTAAATACTTACACTCCAGACAATGTTTTGAAAACCATTTAAACACCTAAAGGTTATCAGAAAACTGTTTAAACAGTAAAAAGTTATATTAAAAAAACCGTTTAATTATGCATGTTCCAAATAAAGTTGAGAAATTCCCACTTTAAATTTCTATTCCTGCATTTCTCTAAGGTTTGGAGATGCTCGTAAAAGAAGAAATTTTAAAATCTGCATTTCATCACTATATAACCATGCACGTTTATATTAAATTGAAGATAAGCTCTATATTTGCCTGTTCAATGAAACAAACATGAAGACCATCCTAATCTCTACCTAAACAGACCTCACTACACCATATAGGCTGATTAAGCTGTGTTTTTAGCCGTATTTAAAGCTGTTGGGCACGGTAAATAGCCGTATCAAAAAGTGGCGTCTTAAATTAGAGTGCTGCTAAAAGCACCCAATTTTCTTCTTAATACCATGAGCGGTATTAGGAAGTGCGAAACTGGGTGCTTTTAGCATCACACCACCATGTGATGCTAAAAGCACACAGTTTTGCACTTCCTAATACCACTCATGGTATTAGGAAGAAATATTTTGGGTGCTTTTAACAACATACTTAAATTATTAGATACGGCTTTAATCCGTATCTCAATGGATTAACATACGGCTATTAGCCGTATCTAAAGTGTATGTAGATACGGCTAAAAACCGTATCTTGTACACACACACACACACACACATATATATATATATATATATATATATATATATGTATATATATATAAGCAAAAACTGCAGCACATATTATTTGTAACACAAAGCATATATAACACAGGATACACTAGTTCACAATTGTAACAGTAAATGAAACATTTGTATGAAATATTTCATTACATTACAATATATAATGATACATGCTATTTGATTACATTACAATAAATAAGTACACGCTGTTTCATTACACTAAAGAAGATACATAATGTTACATTACAATAAGCTGTGATAAATACCCGAACTGGCGTCGTGAGCTTGTTGAATCAATGCTTCCTTCAAGATGAACATCCACCAAAACATTGCATTCTATCCAAGAAATGAAGGAACCCTTCAGGAAGATCAACACACTATTCTATCCAAGGCCTGGTAATAAGTTAGCTTGGATAGCATATAACATGTACACTACAAAGACCTGTAAAAAAGTGCAAACCGCATAGTTTAGGATATGATATATGTCCACATTATTATTTTTATTAGTAGCTGAATATTGCAAGCCTACAACATTTTTACTTGTTCAGTCGAGACTGAGTCTCGATTAAAGACAGTTGTTATAGCCTAATTAAAGAGCAATATAGAGGATATGTCCATATTATTATAATTCTCATTATTGTCACTTGGCTGCAATGTAGATATAACATTGCATTTGCAAGTTCTACGAGTGGTCGCCCTTAACCAGCCCTATTCGCCCTTAACCAGCCCTATTCAGAGCTCCAAACATGGACTCATACTCTAGTTTTGACCTGATCTAAAATCGCTTCTGGGTACGACTTTGAGGCTAAAAGAATTAATGAATTCCGACTTGATATGAAAGAGTTATGGACACTCAAAAATGGACTCAGGCCATGTTTGCAGCAACAAAACGTGCACTTGCAAAATGTTGTGGCCGAACTGATCTCGCCGCAAAGGTTATAGATATCAAACGAAGTATTTTTGCACATAAATTTTCATGTATCTATACCATAACACATAAATTTTCATAGAAAAAGCGAGATATTACCTGAAGTTTAGATCAACAAACTCACATCCATGCTTATTAGCTTCATCCAAATGACGGAGGCTGCATGCTGCACACACATGTTATATTAATAGTCAGCTTCTATTTTTGTATGTAAGTTGACTAACAAAAATGATTTGTTACATGAGCACAAAGCAACTTGGTTCAATGCAGCAAGTCATAAGTGGAAAAGCAGTTTTACGCCTTTACTCACACGAAGTGTGACACACATGACACACCAAACAAATTGACTAAATCTCAACCTATAAATGCCATTCTATTTTCATTCATGCATCCATCACCGGCTTTTCTACTCAGTCACACAAATTTCCCAATATCAATTGCCAGATACATGCAGCTCAGTCAACAGAACTAGTATGCTTTAGTTCACAAATCAAATCATACATCTGCACTTCAGATCAATTATAAGGATCAGTGTACATAGTGCAATAATACACACAAATGAGCAGGGCAGCACAATCAAAAGTGTCTGAATTCAAGGTAGACAAATACATCACAAGTAAATGACAGCAAATACACTGCTGTATCATAATACTGGGGATAATACCCAATTAAAACACAATAGCAGCATATTAAACCTAATTTAAACCAATTCGACTTCAAATTAAACCCAATTCATATTTAAATTTAACGGTGATCTAGTACTCATCTCCAGAGGCGACGAGAAGGATGGACAGTGGTGGACTGAGGCTTCGCCGGTTAGCTGAAGGCATCGCGAGATGATGATAACTCATGGACTGCGGTGGATCGATTATTGAAAAAGGAAGTCGGTTCCAAAACCCTAATTTGGGCATTCGGTGGTCGCCATTGCAAAATAGAAAGAAGGATTATTCGACCGAAAGTTTTGATAAGGCAAAACTCGATCATGCCTATGTATAGGTACGGGGGGGGGAATTTGATATGAATTTCATACGGTCCAAAGCCGCATCAAATGAACTAATCCGGGACTTCGTTGATGGACGGTCAAATTAAGGGTGTTTGGGGTGGTGTGAATTGCAAAACTTAGTTTGATACAGATTTGAGCACTGTCAAATTTGATACGGCTTATAGCCCAATTTTACGCCCGCATCCTGATGTGCCAAATTGGCTGATATGGTGTAGTGCCTGCTCGTAGAACAGTACTAAACCCAATAGCCGCAAGCCAAAAGGGTGAAACAAAGTTAAAATTGATCAAAGAGAGTTTTAACTTTTAACAAGGTAGACATTCTCTCTCGCACACACTTTATAGAATTCTCATAGCCATTATCAAATGATGAGATTTTTATCTGATTTATTGCTATTAAGTTTTGGATTCAGACTAACCGTGCATTAAAGTCAATATTTAAAATTAAAAGAATTTTACAACTTCACTATTATAGAGACACATGACTGTTAGGTTCAGATTGGACACAGGTAAATGAAAGCAAGGTCGGGAGAGTCCCGGAAAATCGATGGTGGTTGTGGTTTGTCGATGGTGGAGTCGACTTAATCTGACAGGGATAGACTGAGGTTGGGTGATTGAAATTGAGGTTGATGGTGGAGTTGGATGCAAATTCTATCAAATAGTTAACAAAGAAATTTCAGAGCAAATAATAGTTAATAGGAACCATTTTATTTAATTATTTTATGTCATACTAGTTTATATTTTAGACAGCTTGGCCATCACATTCATACCAGTTTATATTTTATGTGATATAATTGATAGAATTTGCAAGCTCTGAATTAGCATTTTTTAGTTCGATTCATGTACCCATTTTGCTTTGTTATTTTCCTCAATTTTTCTCCTTCCAGCTATTTTTATTATCCTCGGGTCTGCCCAAAGGTCAACCTACTTTGTTAATTTTATACGATTTTTACTTCGTCCCTATGCTAGCTCCAGTGCTTAACTCTTTCAGGTTTCAATTCTTTCAGCCCCTTTCCCCTCACAAATTAAACAATAGTGTAGTTTACACGAACTTATTATAGTACTCAATGTTTATAACTCCACATATCGGACATATTAGCCCATGTAAGAACGTCACTTTCTGAAGTCGTTGCTTAGGATTTTAAATTTGTTTTCATATCCAATGTCTGTGAAGATAGGACATTAATAAATAAGATTTAACCTATGGCTTTCAATTTTATTGGAACCAGGCAACAGAGTAATTTAACCCATGGCTTTCAGTTTTATATAACCCAGTTTATGTATGTCTCCACTACAGAACCCGGAATAGGGTGTGTAGTTCAGAAATAAATTTTTAGCCAAAGTGATTGTAGGCAACTATTGCCAACTCTTTTGGATTAGAAGCAAATGTTTTAGCCTAACCTATGAGCTTGGACCAGCAAGGGCTCTAGCTGCAATAGCACCATTAGCAGTCTCGTTAGTTAGCCTAGCCCTTGAAACAAGAAATTACTCTGCCTTTTTTATTCCATGGTAAATAAAACTAGAGTACGTATGCTTTTTTAAAATTCTACTTCTTATGATATTTATCTTTAGACAATCTACCATTTTCTAACTTATTATTTACTTGACTTGCAGGTGCAGAGACAATCATTGGCTATATCTGCATGTTTTTTTTAGAGTGCATGAACTTACTAGATTAGCATTTGGCCTTTTTTAATAGCAGACACCAATTTATGTGTAACTCTTTGTTGTGTATTAATATTTTCTTGAGATTGATTACTTTGTTGTTTTGACATTTAAGATTTAACTAGATTACATCTTTGAAGCAAATCTACGGTTATGTTTACTGAAAATTAGCCAGTATTGATGATTAATATTCGTATTATGTTATAAATAGTATTAGTTGCATATTTATGGCTGAAACACTCAATAAGTTTTGTAGATTATCAAACTAAAACATTTATCGAGTGTTACAAATTATCAAACTGAAACACTCAGTGAGTGCTGCAGATTATCAACTTGAAACACTCACCGAGTGTTGCATAATATCAAATTGAAACGCTCACCGAGTGTTGCAGGTTATCGAATTGGAACACTCTTCGAATGTTGCAAGTTATCAGCTTGAAACACTTATCGAGTGTTGTAGATTATCAAACTGAAATTCCTGCTTAGTGTTTCAGTTCATCAATTTTAAACATAATATGGGTGTTTCAAAAATATGCAACATACAAATCAGCAACATCTAAAAAGTGTTCCTAAATTTTTTAGCAACATTCAATTACCATTTCAAATTGGTCATTTTGGTGTTGTGAGATCTCATTGCTTTTAACATTTGTGTACTTAAAAGATTTTGGTTTTGATTAACAAATTTAGAGATTGGAGAGCGAAAAAATTTAAAGAACGCTGGCTATCAAAATCGCATATGGCTGCTGATAGGAGAGTGGACCACAAAATAATTTGATGGCATAAAATTTAGGGTTAGACTCTTAAGATTGGTATTTATATGGGTAGGGTTTAAATATAATATTATTATATAATACTTCATCGTGAAGTAACACACAGAAACAACAAATTGACTTCCGTTCTCGACGAAAATTGAAATCTTAGCATAAAACAATATTCCAGACATGTTGGAAAATGTTTCATCAAATTCTGAGGTCGTCTATAAAAATTCCTTTATAACTCATATGTGAATCGACACACATTTAAATTGCGTACAATCACAAAGTAAATCCAATTGACTTGAAAATTGAAATACTACAATTATAAATCATTACGAAATTAATAAAATTAGTTTCACTGAAAATGGAGTTCGTTAGATAATCTACTATTCTTAATATCTAATTTTAATCGACCAAACGATTAAATAAAAACCAAGGCGTTTATGGCTATCGTTGTCACATACGACATCAGTTTGCCATGAAATTTGATTTCATACAATAATTTAATGTTACGGTTCCAATGAAACTAATTTAATTAGAAACCAAGGTCGTTTGCAAAATGGTCATTCTTAAGACTTATATGAATTAAATAAAATATTAATAAAATTCCAAAATAATCTAATTAAATAATAATAAATTACTATTGACGTAAATATCCAAATGGAATATATGTATAGCTTCAAATATGAAGCGATATGGATTATACTACTCAACGTTATCAATTTCGAGTTAAAACGGTATCCAAATTATATAAAAACCTTATTAAATATATTAAAAAATGTTTTCGTTTATAAACAATTTCCATAGTGACTATTTTAAATTTTGGTTTGGACAAAACTAACAACCTATAAACTGGAATCTCGAATTTTCTCTTCCGTATGAAAATTATAATCAACAAGATTCAAACGTTTCTTATTTCACAGAAATCCGACTTATATCGAATCATGTATATTAAATTAAAGTTCAAAACTCGATATTATGAACTACAGCGCCATTACAAGCTCGTTTATAATTAAATATAAATTAACGTTCAAACTTCATTTTAAATAAACAAATTTAATATCAAAATCTATTAATATTCCAAATATAATATTTAAAATAGATTTAAATATTCAAATTCAAATGAAAAAAAAAAAATCTGGGTCGTTGAATCAAAGCTATTCTATTTATCTATGTAATAGCTAGTTACTTGATATTTGACAGACATTAATAGGTAACCGAGGGAATGTAAAGTTGGTTATATTAGTACAATATGATGCATAGGTACTATTAGCATATATGTAAATTTTTACCACCTTTTCTCATTTTAATTGTAAAAAGTATTTTGCAAATACAAAAAAAGAACCAAGAAATCGTTCAAAATTATCAGGGAGAGGTATAGACACACCCCACATTTTATCTAACCACATTCAGATAACTATGAAGAATTGAAAAAGAAAATAAAATGTAAAAAAACTATGACGAAGGAAGCAAGGCCAAATTCTTAAAAACCACAAGAGAAGAACGAAAGAAGTTTAAAAAATGAAAAAGTATCATGCATAGCATTGCCACACAATATTTTATCACATGTATAATCAATAGTTGATTTGAGCAAAATGTATGCATTATATTAAAGAAAAGGAATAATAAAACTAGAAAAAGAAGAACGAAGTTGTGCAAATGCCAGTTATTTTCCAAAGATTACAACAACACATTTAACTTAAGTTGAACAATTCAAAATATATTAAAGAACAATTGTTCGACAACTAGTCAGTATTAAAAATAGAAAAGTGGTTGATCAGTTTTTATTTGATAGAAGTTTTGTCATGTCATCAAATTATGAAATAAAAAAAATGCAAACCAAACATATAAAATAAAATTAATATATTTAAATAAAATAAATTTAGAAGATTTATTGGTCATTATTAAAGATAAATGGAAAAACGACTTCGTTTGAGGTCGAGGAACACGCTTTTAGAGGACATAATTAGTGGATGGGCGAAGGAATCGTCATGTTATGAACTCCCTTTTTTAATATAGCACTGTTGGCATCATTAATTTGCATCCCCTATCTCATGCATTTCTAATATTCAATTTTCATTGTTTATTACTGCTTTTATACCTCTTTCAAGCCTAAATTAGGATCTATACGCTACTTGAAAAACGACTTTTTGTAGTGAAAAAAAACTGCTACTAAGCATTTTTGGTGGTGTTTCGATAATCGTTACGTGAAAACATGCCACTAAAAATCGCTCAATATTTATTGCACTTATAACAAACACCACTAATAATTTATTTTAATGGCACATTTTTAACATTAAAGATGTTTTTTTGCGGCGTTTATTAACCACCACCGAAAAGGTTTCTTCATTACGGTTTTTTTTATGGCGTTCTTTTATAGCATTTAATACACGCCACCGCATTTGTTTTTGTTTTCTATAACCATTTATTTGTAATGGGTTTTAAACACTATGAATAAAATTAATATTCTGTACCATTTTTCCCCGCCACCATTTGTTCCTAAATTAGCATTATAATATTTCAGACCTACCCATAATTTTGCTGCCAGTTATATAACATAATACACAAACACATACATTTTTGAACATAACATATTAAACAACAACAAAAAAACATACACATTTAAAGATCCATAAGATACTCATTCAAACATCCACAACATTCATAAGTGTCAAGACAAAAAGTTCACTGTACATTCAAACATCCACAACCTACACAACCAAACTACCAATAAGCACTGAAATAACCAAAGTACAATAAACACCGAAATAAATATATGAAATGACCAAGTTACCGAGCAAATATCGTAGTGCTGCTATTGTTGATGTCTTTAAAAATGGTTGATCTACCTGTAAACAAAGTACCGAACAAAAGACTGAGAAAATAATGACAAGTGTTTACTAAAACAATTAACAAAACATTACTTAAGAATAAAAATAGCAGGTCAAACTCTGAACGTAACACTACATAACATAAACATTTCAAACACACTCATTTTCTTGCAGTAAACAACAGCCAGTAATTCCATTACACGTAAAGGTCGTTTAATAGAGGATTAATGAAAGACATTCTGTTTTCTGCTATTCAGAGGTATTTTTCTTCTACTAGAAAAGGTACATACTAAAAAGGCTGGATGTTAGGTACGAAACAAGAAGCCGTCGTGTATATAAAATATTTAGGTGGATAAGCAGTGATTAATATTCTAAGGCATTCAACAATCATTAGTATACTGCGTAGTAACAGATAATCGACAACTTACGCCCTAAGTTTCTAACAAACGTTCCTAAATGATTGTAACGACCCGAGGATTTTCGACCCTGAAAATCAACATAAAACCCATGTTGACTATTCAAGTATCGGAAATACAGGACCATTAATAGAAAGAAGTTAGAGAGAGAAATAGAAAGAAAGTTAGAATAGAAGAAGAAGAAGATCACAATAGCATAAACACGAATCTCACAGCGGAACAAATAAAATTTATTATAACAATACTTTGAAATACAAAACTGTATTTGTACTTACATTCATCATCATCATAGTACATCATATAAATATCACAGCGGAAATAACTCTCTCTCTCTCTCTATGTGTATATATATATATATATATATCCAACAATGAAGCATCCTGCTCCAAGCTCCTTCAATGGTATCTGTAAACTCCCGACTACTTAACTACCTACACAAATTTGGGCACCCAAGAGTTTAGGGAAAACAAAACAAAATAAACTATGGGTCAGTCATGTGACCGGTGTGAGTAAACTCTAAATGCTTCAGTTTAACTTTTCAAAATACTTTTCAAAGGAATGATAATCGTAAGACCGATCCACACATAAACACATATTGTTTTTACCTTACGATAACCAAAATATTTCTTAAGATCAATATTTTCTGATATAATAATAATGTCTAAATCAAGTAAATAATAATCTAGCAGAACGCTTTTATCTCACGCTCTACATATTTAATATTTAATAAAAAACTGAGGCTCTTACTAGAGAATGAATTCCCAACGATGACAAGGTATGGAACCACCTTCCGATCAGTGTACTCTAGAAGTGATACACTGGAGTCCAACAAGAACATCTTGTAACTTAGCCATACATAGCCGACCATTCATTTCGCTTGAATGTTCCGAATATATTGTCACCATACGGTTGGTATACCAGCATTACCGTTCCCGAGAGGTACAGAAGCAAAAGAAGTAACAAATATGATTATTCTCTAGATGGTGACAATACACGCTAATTGGGTGCGACCCACTTAGCCATGCTACCTGCCCGATTTTTGTCATTTCCCAGTTGATGAGGCTTGTGGTCATATAGTATCTTTTAACAGATCACTCCTTTATTTACTTTGAATGCCACATCGTTATACCCATCAAATCACACATTGATTTTTCCAAAAATACCACAGGTATAGGCTAAGAGAAACGAATTCCTCCACCACCAACATAAATGCAATTGAAACGATCAACTTATGCGATCTACCAGATATACTCTATCAGACATTTGCCCATTCAAGTTGTCCTAGGACAGGAAAATCCAGAGGCACTATTCTCTACATCCATCTTAGGAAATTTCTACCTAGGATTTGCTAGAACAACCCTTTCATAAACTCCATCTTCATTTTCTTCATCAAAATGATTCGCAACGCTAATGCCCATACGAAGTGGTTTTCAGATAATAAATCTGACCCCGATCTCTCCGTATTGACGACGGAAATGGTCAACAACTTTGATAGTCGGTTATTTAACTATTAAAGGAAAACATATATACAAACAACAGTTGTATTTCCAAATGGAAATCTTACCGATCAATCATTAATCAACATTTACCTATTTTAATAGATTTATCAATAATCATTTCATTTTCCAATTTCCCAAATTATTTTCCAACTCGCTTAGCCTCTCACGATTTCTTGGAAAAACGTTTCCATTTAATTTAAACTATGTATTTTCTATATTTCAGAAAATATATCTTATCAATATCGGAAAACATTTTCATTTCTTATCGCGCACCATTACTCTTCTCTATCCATTAGTTGTTGAATAACGAGATATTGATCGATGCCAACGAATGAAGCTACTATGGGAATCGAATCATAAAGATAAGGTTATATATATACATTGAGTTGTGTTAGAATTATGTTAAAATCTATCATCAAGTATACACGAATGTGCTAATCAAGTTATATATATATATATACACATATGATTAAAACCTTAAAAAGCCAGAAGTGTGCAGAAATTGGCCTACCAGTCGACTGATAGGAAATCCGCCAGTCGACTGGTCAACCTATTTTTGCACATAACGGCTAGTTTCAAAAGTTTTATATAAATATTTTAATTCTACCAATCAACTAATGATTTTTAACCTGTCGACTGATTCGACCTAGAAATTATTTCTTAAGAGTCACCATTCTTCATGAAGAGATTCGTCTTCATTAATCAAAGGAAATGGATATAACTTCTTATGGAAACTATCCATGAAGGATTGCTACTCTTATACTACTATATAAACAAGTTTAATCATGTTTTACAATTACCTAATCTATCCGAATTTTACTGATTTTTTGATCATTATTCTACTCTCTCCATTTACATTCTATGCAATTAAAAAGCTCTCCAATTCAAATACTGGTTGAATCCGTGAATCAATTTGATATTATTTGATTCAATAAGTTATACTCTTCCTTATATCTTCGCATTCTAAGTATATACTCGAGGATCAGATTACAGGAAGGTTGTACTTAAAAATATTGGCTATCCGTGTTGATTCAAGAACACAAATCAGAAGTCAAACTTTTTGTAATTGTTGAAGACCTGTGTAGTTGCTCAGGCGAGAGGCATCCTTGTTGGGGCTCGGGTGTACTAACCTATTCCTCCTGGTTAAGAGAGGGCATTGTTAGTGAATTCCGAAGAGGAGCTTCGGGACTAGACGTAGGGCGGGAAGTCCAAACCTATATAAAAACTTATAGTGTCACTTTACTTTACTATACTTTCCGCATTTACTTTGATTGCGATATATCTCCGTAGCTTAGATCTTGTTTTGACTATTGCATATCATTTAGCTAGCATATTACATATATTCCGCTAATAATCATACAGATCCTTTAAGTCGTACATATCGACTTCCTTTTCATTTGGTATCAGAGCAAGACCATCATATAACGGTAAAACTATTATTTGGTACATTGACATTATGGATAATAATACTAACATTAGCAATAACACCGGATATTCTAAAGGCCAATCAATTGCTAGACCACCCTTATTTAATGGAATGAACTATAGTTACTGGGCTACTCGAATGAGAATATACATGCAAGCTAATAGCTATGATGAATGGAATATTACTCAAAAAGAGTATACATCACCTACTACTGCATACATTGAATGGTCAAATATTGAGAAAAATGAAGCTCCTGCAAATGCTAAGGCCATGAACATGCTACATTGTGCACTAGATAGAAAGGAATTCAATCGGATTTGTATGTGCAACGCTCATATGAAATCTGGAGAACACTTAAGATTACTCATGATGACACTAACAAAGTTAAACAAAGTAAAATTTCTATGCTCAAAAATAAGTTTCAAATTTTTAAGATGAATGAGAATGAATCCATAAATGATATGTATTCACGTTTTCAAAATATTTATCATTCATTATTAGGACTAGGAGAAAAATATTCCGACTTTGACATAGTTTCAAAAATCTTGAATTCTTTAACCGATGAATGGGAGAGAAAAGTATTAGCGATTGAAGAAGCTAATGATCTCTCTACCATGAAACCGGAAGAATTGATTGGTTATCTAATGTCTTATGAAGTGAATTTGCAGGCAAAGAAAACACATGTACAAAATAAGAAAAAATTTAGTTTTCCATCCAGAAAAAGAAGATTCCGATTCAGATGAAGAAGATATAGCATTTATTGCTAAGAATTTAGAAATTTTCTAAAATACAAAAAGAGTCAAAGCAAAAATATAAAGAGAAATTCATCAAAAGAACCTTGTTATCCCTCAAAATTTCATATACACATTAGATAATAAATGTGAATTAGAGGCATAGGATAAACGTTCGAGTTGGATAAGCACCATAGCGGGTTCGCTCGCACAAAAGTTAAAGGTCGAGCATGGAGTGAAGGAAGTCGCTCATTCATATATCAAAAAATTCAATCAAGTAAGACAAGGGAAAAAATTGGTTCCAGTCATACGATCCACTCTGAAGTCGACCGTTCATAACAAACTGATCGATCATGCATGACAAGAGATGCAAAGAAGTCAGAGGTCGCACACAATCCCATATCTGCTCATAAAATGCAACCCCAGTCACCCGCTCGTTCCTCGATCAGCTGCTAATATTCCAACTAGATGCCGCTTGCCAATCGCTTGGATACCAGTTCTTAAAGGGTTGTACTTACATTTTGCTCTACAAGCCTTGATCGCTCGCTAGCGGACTATGTTACAGGTCGCCCGTTTATCTATAGTCAAACAAGCAGCAACAACCAGATTCCATCTATCGATCGATCATTTTTATCCATACTAGGAAGCTTTGACAAGTCATTTGAACATTCACCGCTTGCCCGTCGATTCAATATGCCCAGACCTGTGCGGTCGCTCGCTCCTATAAAGCCGCTCGCTCCCATGAAGCCGTTTCGGGGCAACCGAATACAACTGTTTCCAGTTGGCTATAGCTAAGCAGTGGCATATTCGTAATTAATGGGATAAGCGATTCGTAGTCTGCTTATATGATTTCCAGATCATTTCTTCATAAAGGGACGCCTAAAATAGGCCATGTCTTCCATTGTATGGGGGACCTTTATTCCACCACGAAGTGCTGAAGAATTCTTCCCTTCACCAATCCTTAAGCGTTCCAATCATCATCCTCATCTCCATTGGAAGATCCTTCATCCACTTGGCCATGACATCCATCCAGATCACCTAAGTAGTGAAGAGACTGAAAGTTCTCCTTCATTCTCTGTCGACTTACTCTTCTCCTCCACTGATTTTATTATTTCTTCACTGAAATCCATGAAATCAAATGAGATCTACATGTAAGGAAGAGAATATGTTGTAAAGGAGAGAGGATGCATGTATAAAGAGGGCACATATACTTTGTAATCATTGTCATGATAATGCAATTTATCCTCATAGTGGACGTAGGGCTAGCTTAGGGCCGAACCACTCTAAAATATTGTCTCCGTTTTACTTTCCTCACATTTTTATTATCAACTTTTTAACTGAGTACGGCTCCAATTGCTTCCTAACCACATTGGTGAAGTACAATCCTTGTACCCTTGGTGTTTGAACCATTTTTGGTGAAAACATTTGGTGCCCCACCGTGGGGCTGTGTTCATATTTCCTTCCGTCTCACTTTCCCCTGATTTCAATAGTCCGTAATTAAAATAGTAAACCACCTCCTTCCTCAAAGTCATGGCAGAATCAAAGAAATATAAGTCTATCAGAACTACCACAATTAATGAGGATGTTTGAGGTAACGAAGCTACACCACAAACTTTGAATCTAGAAGTTGAAGAATCCTCTGGGCTGTCGGTAATGGGAGATGAGTTGAATGTGGACGTAACCGGTTTAAACGAAAAAATGGATGCTACGAAAAAAAAGGAAAGGCATGACACCCTGATTAGTGCTCAAACTAATCCTCCGCTGCCGAATGCTGTAAACATTGTTGATGAAAAAGACGACTTCTCAACCTCAAACCCCAGTCGGTTCAATTTCCCAGTAGAAGACAAGAGGGAGGCTGATGTAGAAGACCCTAAGGTTGAAATCCCATAGCACGAGGTGAAACATGCCACTCAGAACGCCGCAAGTCCCACCAAAAGGACACCTCCCAAAAGAAGTGCAAGGCATCAGAGCTCAAACCACGATCATGCCGGCAAAAGTATCAACAATCCCGTGGGAAAAGAGAGCGACGAGAAGCGCATTACGAATATGATTCAGCGAATAATGAAAAGCGGTCCGAGAAGATGAAGAGAAAGATTGGGAGTTTTCACCCAGTAAAAACCCGTTTACAGAAAGATTCCGTCAAGCGATGTTTCCTAAGAAATTCATACCCCAACCATAACACCTTATGGCGGGGCTAGTGATCCAAACATCTTTCTATTCGAGCATGATCAACACATGAATGGAGCTAGGGCAACCGATGAGATCAAATGCATGTACTTCCCCGTATGCTTAGAAGGTGTAGCCTTACTATGGTTCACTAGACTTCCACCTAAGTGCGTTGATCAATTTGCCGATCTGTCGAGAAGATTTCAAGACCATTTTCTCTCCAAACAACCAAAGCAAGATATGTGATGTCGCTCAGCGAGATGGAACAAATGCCTGGAGAAACCATTAAAGCTTTTCTTACACGATTCCATGCTGCGGCGGCTAAAGTCATAGAATCAGAGCTATGGTACTTATTGGCAGCTCTGAAGGGTGATATTGATAAGAAATCACGATTATTTAAGCAAATAGAGTGGACTCCTCTGAATGAAACCCCAGAAAAAATTTATTCTGCTACAAAAGATTCAGGCGTTTTTCCTCAGGTAAAACCACAAAGGGTTACGGAGTAGCAAGCCAACTTTGGAAAATTTTGCCGGTCTCATAATCATCCGTGGCACAACATAAATGAATGTTGACACCTGAGAAGCTTAATTGAGGAGCTCATCCGAAAGAATTAACTAAATCAATATGTTAAGAGCCCTCAAAATGCTCTAGCTATCCAAGGGCAGAGTTATGTTACCAATTAGTCTGGACCATATGAGAAAGCCCAAGCTCCCGAAGACCTACGACCAGTTATCGATTAACAACCACTGATGACAAGTCAATACCCAAAGCTAAGAATACGCGACTCCCATCGCCTTTACCTAACTACTACGTTATTTTGCTTTACTTCTTGCTATGAGTCATATAAGTAGTCTGTGATGATTTACTTGCACTATACCAAGCAAGGGCTTTATGAGCCAATAGTTATTTGCTTGCATAAATCATGTGTTTGCTAGCTCACACTAAAATTGGTCTCTTAAATATAGGAAAAGAGGTGGGCGCTGCCCATTTACAACCTAACCATAGACGAAAGCTTCCCAATCTCATCCTGGTTGGAACAATTCAGGTGTCAAACACCAAGAGCATCATTCAAACCAAGAAAGATGATTAAACCTACCACCTTGCAAATATCAAAAGAAAGAATCATTCTGAGTCAAATGATGAAAAGCGCGCCAGGATGGAAAGCTTCACTTTTCGTCACAAAGACACACAATTCTTAGTAAACATTCAACTCAGAAATCCTAGCCGAAAGGGGGTAGCAGAAATCCTAGCCGAAAGGGGGTAACAGAAATCCTACCTGTAAGGGGTAACAAAAATCCTTGCCGAAAGGGGGTAACAAAAATCCTAGCCGAAAGGGGGTAACAGAATCCTAACAGAAAGGGGGTAACATAAATCCTAGTTGAAAGGGGGTATCCAACAAGGTCCTTTTTTATCCCAGAATAATCAGATCAAATAGGATCTAATTGGGTCGAAATTTCAAACCCAAGCCCTCCCCTAGGGGCACTTATTCAAATCCAGTCTCCGAAGGACTTGGGTCACTGAGTTAGCGAGATATGGGGTTGAATACATTCTAATAAAAGACAACAATATACGTACGTATGTATGTTTAACCAATTGTCCGAAGGTCTTGGGTCACCAAATCAATGAGGAATACGAGTAAATGCGCGATAAAAATAAAACCCCTTGAAAGTGAGCAATGAAAATGAAGATTCTAAGATTACAACGAACTCCGTTGCGAGTGTATAACCTTGGCATTAAAACAAAACCAACGATACTAACGTTACATACCTTACGTTCAAGACAATCATACGAACAGTAAAGCATAAGATGATACAAATAAACCATGATAAAAGTGCAATGCGCAGTGTGCCAGCGAAAACAGGAACAAAGTTGAATAAAGGATTGTAAAGGCGGCAAAGTAAAACGCAAATCCATCACAGAGCTATAGACCAGTCACAAGATCATAAAGCAGGCAATACAAGCATAAAATAGCAAGCGAGGACTGACACTCGCATATACAACCAATCTTAGAATCATCATTTCTCTTCACCACCCTCAGTGCATTGCTTGGCGGTATCACCTTGGACAATAGGATCGTTAGCATTCTTATTAATAATGGAAAGATCCGTGGGAGAAACCGAAGAGCATGAAGCCTCAACATTAGCAGGACGGGGAATGTGAACTGGGACATCATTCAGAGCTTCTTTCCCAAGGGATTGAGCTCATTCATTCGCTGGCATTTTTCTACCCTTATCTAAAGCCTCGCGATCTCCCGCCTCTAGGAGGGTCTCTTGGAGAACACTGTCCTCTTTACCTCTGGAATATTTAAGCACCTATTCCCAGACAAGAGTCAATGTTCGAGGGAAGTCGTTGTGTGGAAAACTCGGACTTCCGCGATTTATAACACTAAGAACGTAAAAATGGAACAGAGTTTCATCAGTTTTAATTTTGGCTCATTCAAGATTGTTGGTCAACTCTTTTTTCTCCTTCTCCAAAGTTTTGAGGGCTTTACTTTGAGAGATAATCTTTTCTTCAAGAACTATTTTCTCCTACTGGCAAGAAGCTACAGCCTATTGTCCCAAAGCCAGTCGAGATTCAGAGGATTCTCGGCCAGATTGAGCCTCGTCAAATTGCTTTTTGATAGCCTCAATCCCCCCCTTTAGTTTCTCATTTTCAACTTCTAAGTTGCTCGCCTTATGTAACAACCCGGAATTTTGGAACCAATTTAAAGTTTTTATTTTAACAATTTTAATGGATTTTGAAAATTTAAAATAATTTATTTTAAATAATTACAATTAAAAATTCAATTTAATCAAAGTTAGAACAAATATATTTATTTTAATTTTAAATGGAGCTAGAAATAGCACGATAGTTTGAAAATTTGAATGTGAACTTTGACTGAATGTACAGAATGCAAAATAAATCGGATTTTGGGAAAACAAAAAATATTAGAATCTGTTTAATAATATCTTTCCAATGAATCCAAAAAATTGAAATTTCATAGCGGGAATAAAAAGTTATGGCTAGTTGAATATTCAGAATAGTCGCTACAGAATTTAATATAATATACAGCCCGTATAAATAGCCAATTTGCAAACGACCTCCGTTTTCGACGAAACCACTGTGGTTTGATCCGGAATGTCAAATTATTACAAGATTCCAATTTTTGTAATTTTCGGAAATAATATGTGAGCGTGGCAAAAGAAAACGTATTTTGTCAATTTAAGTCAAATTGGATCGACCAGAAAATGACCATTTTTCAAACGGTCCCCAAATTCAACAAAATTAATTTTGTTAGGACCGTATTGTCAAAACATAACTAGAAATAATTGTTTTGTAATTTTTAGAATCAGTATGTGGCCCCGGTAAATTTAAATGTACGACCAAATTAAATAATTAAATGTTTTATATTTTAATTTAAAGAAAAATGGACTGAAACGATCAAATGGGTTGATAACACCCAATCCATTGTGTCCGGAATAGGGGTATTTTGCTAGGGGCAACCCTTATTGGGCTGGATTTGGAGTTGGTAGGAATTAATGGGTTTTTTAATAAATTAGAGAATAAAATAATAATTTATTTATATAAATACCCTTAAAAGAAATTGCCCTAACCCTAATCCTTCAAAGTAAACAGCCGCCACCCTTTTCTTTGATGGCCGATATTGCTCTGAAATTAATTCTCCATTTTCTCTCGAAATACTACAAATTATATCATGAAATCAAAAGCATAATTCAAGAGCGTTCTAAGGGCTTTCAATCTATACGGTTAAGATGGGAATTAATGTTGTGGACTGGGATAATTTGCTGACCAAAGTCGCAACCTTTGAGCACGTTTTTCGTGGTACTAGGAGCATCGCGATGCAAGCGGGTTCAGGCGGGGGAAGCCCGGTGATGGCCGCAGTCGGGGGACTCTCTGATCATCCTCCGATGAAGGATTTGAGGCGCGGCGGTAGAATGATCAGGGCGCGATATGGGTTCTTCATGAACCAGAAATGAGTGAGGAAGAAGGGAATCAAAAAGGAATGGCCCGTATTATTTCCAATGTAATTAGTGAAGTAATTAGGAAAATAATTATTTATTTATTTATACAATTATGTAATGAATGTTTGTAACGCGATAACTTGTTCATATTTGATCAGAATTCAATGAAACAAATTGCATTGGAATCGTCTTTCCGAGACGTACACCCTGGGACAAACCAAAACCGAGGCTATTGGAATTTTTGATAAAATTGAACATTGTTTAATTTTATTAAAAAAATTCGTTATTCAAACGATTTCCTAACCGATCAAGGTGAGATCTCTATTTTAAAATGAAATTAATTATTGATTGCGATGTAAAATTTATATTTATGCTATATAAAAATTATACTTGTGTAGTATAAAATTTGAATGGTTGTTTTGTGATTGCAATGGATGGCGGGATTAAATTGAGTATGTTAAAAATATGATTTGGTTTTTTTAGAATATTATCATGTTAGAAGAATAATTATATGTAAAAATACGATTTTGTTTGATTAAAATTTTTACCGTGTTAGTAATAAAAGAAATTAAAATAAAAAAAATTACAATTTTATTGTAATATGAATGATTGAAAAGAGTAGACAATAAGAATTGCATTTTTATTGTAATATGAATCATTTTTGTTGAAATAAAATAATTGAAACAAAATGAATCATTTTGCTGAAATAAAATAGTTGAAATATTTTTATTGAAATGAAGTTATCACATTTATTCATTTTGTTAAAATAGAATTGTTAACAATATGAAGTTATCATTTTTATTCATTTCGTTAAAATGGAATTGTAGATAAAAATAAGTTATCATTTTTAATTATTTTGTTGAAATGGAATTGTCAACAAAATAAAGGTATTATTTTTAATCATTTTTGTTGAAATAAAATTCTCAACAAAATAAAAGAATCATTTTTATTTATTTTGTTGAAATAGAATTGTTGGCAAAATTAAATTATTATTTTTATTAGTTATGTTGAATTAGAATTGTCAACACATAAAAGTATCACTTTTATTTATTATGGTGAAACATTGAATTTGTGTACAAATAAATTATTCTTTTATTTTTCATTAGAATACATAGAAAATATATGCAAATAAATTATTCTTTTATTTGTCACTAGAATACACAGAAAATGTATGCAAATAAATTATTCTTTTACTTGTCATTGGAATACATAGAAAATGTATGCAAATAAATTATTCTTTTATTTTTCATTAGAATAAATAGAAAATGTATGCAAATAAATTATTCTTATATTTTTCATTAGAATGCACAGAAAATGTATGCAAATAAATTGTTCTTTTATTTGTCATTAGAATACATAGAAAATGTATGCAAATGAATTATTCTTTTATTTGTCATTAGAATACATAGAAAATGTATGCAACTAAATTACTCTTTTATTTGTCATGTTAAAAATTGGAATTTTTATACAAGTAAATGTTCACTTTTATTTGTCATGTTAAAGATGGAAAATTGTGTATAAATAAATATTCATTTTTATTTGTTATGTTCAAATAAAATTCATTTTGTTAGATAATGTTATGTTAAAAAAATTCATTTTGTTAGATAGTGTTATGTTAAAATAAATATGTCATTTTTTAGAAAATGTTATGTTAAAATAGATATGTCATTTTGTTAGAATAATGTTTTGATCAATAAAAATGCCATGTATTTAGAATAATGTTTTGTGAAATAAAAATGTCACTTTTACCATGTTAGACAATAATAAAAGGGTTACATGTTAAAATGTATGTTTCGTTAGACAAAATGTTACCTTTATCATGTTAGACAAGAATAAAAATAATTACTTGTTAAAATATATGTTTTGTTGAAATTAAATTATAAATACTTATTTATAATTTAAACAGTGAAAATTTGTTTAATAGAAAATAATTCAAACTGAATTAGAATTGGTTAAATTTATTGTAACGAAAGGAATTTCGCTCGATCTGAATCAGTCGCTAAACCGACCCAGACCGTTCGAAACGCCTGATTGTTTTGAGAACACGACAAAATAGAACGTAGACGGAAGAACATTTCATTGTATATTACAACAATACCATCAGATTACAAGAATATGCAGAGTATGAATGAATATTACACAGAAATATCAGAGATTTAAATTACATTTAAATACATAGCAGCGGAATATAATACAATACACAACTAGAAGAGATATACGGATACAAAGCTTTTTGATATCATTCTAGCTGTAAACCAGGATCCTGTGAATATAAATCTGCAAAACCAAAACTACTAGCTGCCCATGTCAAAATAAGGGCACCCAGAGTTTAGGTTAAAACAATAAACTCCAGGTCAGTCATGGGACTGGTGTGAGAACTAAAACAGTTAATCTTTATTTTTAAAGTTCGGTAAAACAAGGGACCACGCCGTATAACACGGAACGGGTTTCCACCCAAGAATACCAGTGCATAAAACAAACAGCGCAATGCTAAATAAAAGAAAAATGAAGCTGTTATAAGACCCAGGTCCTATCACACAATGCAACGCAAGCCGGGGGATAGGGATTTCCCTTATAACAGCCAAAGAATGCTTGATACGTTTAAAACAAATCATTTGATACTATTATAAGTGCATAGTGTATAAAACAACTTCAAATCATAAGTATCAATCATAGGCGACATGAGCGTCCCATGCCACTATGTCGCCATATATAGGTTTACAAATAAAACCGCAAAGTCACGTATTTGGAAATTGGATTTCCGTCTATGAACTGAGGCTAGGGATCGTCGTCACCGTCTTCGAGACTCTCTAGCCCGAGCCTCAGGGTCAGAGCGCATCGACCCTTGGAGCGACAGGGTCGGTCCACCGATGTGGATTAAAATGCCTGAACACTACGTTTCCCTGCCCTATGGGGCGTAAATGAGCCAACGAATGACTCCATCGGACCAGGATCGTCCGATCTAACCGAGGCGCCTCGCAACAGCAACAACCACATAAGTAAAACTCGTCAAGGCATGTAAAACCACTGACGCCACTTCTAACTAGAAAGAAACGCATGTCCTCCCTGAGGTCCTCTCCTGTTTTTGGTTCACCACCGGGTGTGAAACTCGCGAAGTAAACGTTACACAAAGCTACGCCACATAGGCCGTGCTTTGATCGTCAACCACAAGACTTTGCTTTTCAATAGAAGCCTTGATCATTCGCCACTTAGGCATGCCACACAGGCAATTCACTCCATGCGTTTGATATCCATCAGTATATAACCCCTGAACTCGTACGTCTCAGAGAAGGGTGTTAAGCAAGAGAATAAATTCTCCACCGCCAAACAGATATATATTTAATAGAAATCAATCACACAGACTAAAATCCAATGTCAGACACACAGTCCATTTACAAGTTCGTTCTGGGTCTGAACGAAATCGGAGGCAGCTAGTACCCCGCATTTCCATCGATCTCCAAGTACGTCTGGACGATCACTAACTGTTTCCATTCTTGGGTGTACAGCCCAATCAAGATCATCAGTAATTATCCAAACGACGTGAAGACCTCCGGTCTTCATCTTCGATACCACGTCGAATCAGTTATTCAGAATGGGATAAACCCGGTCTGTCTGAACAACTCGCATATATATATATATATATATATATAATAAACACGTGTTACACAAACACAACATACGCCTCATTCCAATTCAGAATATTCTTTAATTCAAATATTCTTATATTTTGGGAACGGTTCCCATTAATTTTATCAAAGATAAATTCTTTAAATTTATTCTTTAATCTCCTTTGAATATCAATTCAAACTAGTCGGGATTAGCGAACCACACCGAAGTAATCATTTATTTTAATTTCCCAATCCCAACCTATTCATCCCATGAAGTAAAACTGGTCATACTTCATATCTAACACCACGGTGTTATCGGTAAATTCAATTACCATTTCACGTTCAAATCTAATTAAAGATTTAAATATCGCCTGGAGTAAAACTGGTGATACTCCACTCTCGATATTTTCAATCTAATTAAAGATTCATTAAAAACCCACTTAGTTTTAATCTTTAACTAGGTTAAAGAATTAGTGTCATTTAAAACACGGTTCATGATAAACCCAAAATCACTTCCATTAATTATCGGGTTAAAGAACAAGTGTTATTTAAAACACTCTTCACGATAAACCCAAAAATCAATACCAATTCAATTCCAATTAAATGTTATTTAATTGGTACACTTCATTAAATCTAAATAAAAAGATTTAATCTTTTCTCAACTGGGTTCAAGAACAGTGTTAATAAAGACACCAATCACGACAAACCCAAATCATATTTGATATTGAATACAAGGCTCTGAATAGAAAATATACCGGCTTATATTCAATATCAAATTCTACGACCAACAAATATCGTATTGGAAATAACGATATGTGTATATATATCTTTCAAATTTCCATAACAACATCTGTATAATCACAAAATCCAACATCGAAATATTCCGAAGACAATTTCGATTCAAATCCATTCCAATGCAATTATTGGAAATTCTGGTTATTTTCAAAACCATTTTCAAATCCAATTTATTTATTTTAGAAATAAATAGAATTATAATTCTATTTCAAAACTAGTTCATTTCGATAAAAATCTATTTTTATCTTTTCAAAAATGGAAGGAGTGGGTGGCGTGGCAGTCTTCCTCGGAGGGAGGAGAGAGAAACGAAGTGGGGGGTAGCGAGTTGATCAGAGGAGGAGGGAATGAGGATCGGAGGTGGCACGGAGATGGGGGCGAACGGCGACGGCAGTAACTGGGTATCGGGGAAGAGGAGGGGGTGTGCGAGAGGCTGAAGGGGAGGGGGTCGGCTTGGACGGAGGTGGGCGGAGGCCGGTCTGGGGAGGGCGACGGTGCCTAGCGCCGGCGGTGGTGGGTATCGGGGGGCGCGAGATCGTTTTTTCTTTCTTTATTTTCCGAAATGAAATAGAAACGGGGGGGGGGGGGGCTGATTTGAAGAGAAAGGAGTTAAGGGGGGTGGAGAATATAATATTTATTAAGCAATGATTGATTTATATAAACTCTTGTTGTCTGGAAACCCCACACGGGTATTGGGATGATATTTGACATACACTAGTCCCAATATTTAGTTATATGTCAATTGATGGATTGACTTTCTGTGATGAGCGTTATTTATTCATTTTAATGCTCACATAGTTGTAAAATTCACTCTGGTTGTGAATGGTTTGTTGAATGATTATTGTTAAATACATCCGATGTATGAAATCCATATAACTGAAATTATGTGGTAGTTGATTGACTCGCATTCCGATTCAGAATATCTTCATATAAAGAATATTTTTATATAAAGAATATTTTAAAATTAAGAATATTTTAAAATAACGAATATTTTAAAATAAATTTAATAATGAATAAAATTATGATTTTTATGTCCATTTTTGGATGGACACAAAAATATAAATATGAAGTCGGATTAAGTATAGAAACGCCATTTTTAACCCAAACGGGTTTATCAATCGATTTTATTTATTTTAAAATGAATATCGAAAAGAAGTGATATCAAAATCTAATATTTTGAAAATATAATATTTTATTATTATAAAGATATAAAATATTCAATTTTTGATTTAAAATTAAAAATGGAGTTGAAATCGTTTTGAAACAAGTTTATAAATATTTTATAAAATACGATTTAAGTAGAAATCAACGAGATATATATGTATATAATATTTAATGGCCCAAATAGAACGCATCGTGCAGCGACTATTCGCGAATTTCGACCATTAACTTCAAATTGGCGTAACGGGAGATCCGACCGTCGGATTCTCCTAAAACCGGAACCGTTGGGTTCGTATCGAAAAGGGATTTCCATGGGTATAAGTGTTTTGAAATCTAACGGTTGGATTTGGAATTATGTCCAAATCAAATTTGGAAAAGGTCGCTATGGATGTAGTTCCGTGGCCGTTATTGGAAACCAACTGCATGGGCCTTGATAAAATTATTAAAAATTTAAAAAATTATGTAAATTCATAATAAATGATTTGAAAAGATTTTTGATGAAAAATTCCAATTTTTTAAAGGCAAAAATATATTTTTATCGAAATGATCTAGTTATTAACTAGAGTAAATCTTTAAATTAAGATTCAATGAAGTTTTCCAATTAATTAATATTTAATTGGAATTAAATAAAATAAATTAGATTTTTGGGTTTGTCGTGAATGGTGTCTTAAATAACACTGTTCTTAAACCCCGTGTGAAAAGAATAAATCTTTTAATTAAGATTATTAGAGTTTCCAATTATATTTAGTAATTGAAATAAAATTAAATGTGAATTAGGTTTCGTGAGCTGTGTTTTTAAAGACATTTGTTCTTTAACCCAATTAACAGTGAAGATATGATTTGGAAGTTAAATTTTTTTTTTATTAAGATTTAATGGAAAATTTCCAAAGTAAAGTTTTCCAATTTAATAGTAGAAATTGGAATTGAATGGAATTCGATTAAATAATAATCGAGAAGAGTTTCTGTAAAAGAAGACCGTTATTATATATGGAATTTAAAAGGCTTTGCCGTTATTCCATTTATATTATTAGTCTGATACTGAAATTTATATCGATTATATATTGATTTGATTTCTGTTAAAATTCAATATTTAATGGAAGTTGATTTTGGGTTTATCGTGAACTGTGTTTTAAATAACATTGGTTCTTTAACCTAGTTAAAGATAAGATTAATTTCTTAAAGTTGAATAATCATTAAATAATGATTTTTTTTAGATTAAAACCAAATTGGAGTTTTATTGAATCTTTAAAAAGAAAAATAAAGAATAAATTTAAAAGAATTTATTTTTGATAAAATTAATGGGAACTTTTCCCTAATAATGTGAATATTTATTTAAAAGAATGTTTTGAATTGGAATGAGGCATATGATGTGTTTCTATAGCACTTAAGTATTGATTATAAAATAGGCGAGTTATTCGGAAAGACCGGGTTCAACCCATTCTGAATAATTACTACAACGATTAAAAGCCGAAGATGATGACGGTGGTTGAAGACCGGATGTTTTCAAATCTTTTGGATGATTACAGATGTCTTGATTGGGAGGCATCCCAAGACAAGGTAATAAGTGGTGATCGTCCAGACATACTTGGAGATCGACGGATATGCGAGAACCTTTCTTCCGTATTGGACATATGAGACGAGGAATAAGGTGTCTCCGTTTTCGTTCAGACCCAAAACGGACTTGTAAATGGATGTATGTCTGACGTTGGATTTTGAATGATTTCTATTATATATATACATATATATGGTGGTGGAGAATTTATTCTCTTGCTTAACACCCTTCTCTAAGACGTACAAGCTCAGAGGTTATATATTGATAGTTATCGGTCGCATGGCGTGAATTGTCAGTGTGGCATGCCAAGATGCAAATGATCAAGGCTTATTGTTGAAAAGCAGAGCCATGTGGTTGATGATCAAAGCACAGCTTTATTTAGGATAGCTTTGTGTAGCGTTACTTTGCGAACCTCACACCTCAGTATGAACCAGAAATGGGAAAAGGATCCCAGGGAAAACATGCGTTTCTTTCTAGTTAGAAGATGTGTCATGGTATGGAGCCTAGACATTTTTACTTATGTGGATGATGGAAAGCGAGGCACCTTGGATTTGAGTCCCTAGTGGCTCTATTTTATGCCCCATAAGGCAAAGAAATGTATTGTTCAGGCATTACCAATCCACTAACATATTTGTGGACCGGCCCTGGCACTCCTAGGTGTAGTTGCGACTGATCCCGAGGCACGGGCTTGAGTGTCTCGAATTTGGTAAAGACTATCTCTTGTCTTGGTTCATGATGGAAATCCAACTTCCAATACGACACCATACGGTTTTGATTGTAAAACTAGTATGGCGACATAGTATATGGTAGCTAGCCGTCTATGATTGATACATTATGATTGAAATGTTTTTTGAAACACATATACACTAATAATATCAAATTCGTTTTAACGTATCAAACATTTTTGACCATTATAAGGTAAAACTCTATCCTGCGGTTTGCGTTGCATTGTGTGATGGGACTTGAGTCTTATAAAGGTTTCATTTTTCTAAAGCGCATTGCGATGTTTTAAACAACTTACTTTATTTATGCATTGGAAATCCAATGGATTAAACCCATTCCGCGTTAGCGTCATGGCCCTGTGATTAGACTTATTCTTATTAGATAAGTTAAGTAAGATTTCTCATACCAGTCCCATGACTGACTCGTAGTTTGTTTCACTTTGCAAACTCGGGTGCCCTCTTTTCCACACGGGAAGTCGAGTGACTTATTTTGCAGATATTTATCTTTTGAGCAAGATTCTGGATTGAAACTTAAAGCTGTGTCCAGAGCATTGATAGTCTTCCGCTTCATTGTGTTAAGTTTATTGCAAATTAATCTTTCACTGTATTATTGTTTATTCGATGTACTCTGATATTTTGTACTCTGATGTAACATTATTATAATGTTTATCGAAGTCTTCTGTTATTTGTTCTGATGTGTTATATGCCCAAAGTTAGTGTATCCGGCAATCTCCCACCAGGGGAATTTTCGGGTCATTACATGTTGTATCAGAGCTTTGGTTGACTCAAATCTTTGGGGTACGACTCGTTAGAACTGAACAAAAGACTCATCAGAGGTAGGATTAGAAATATCCTACAAAATAATAATCATTAGAGATAGGGTTAGAAGTATCCTAGAATGAGAAAACTCATTAGAGATGGGGTTAGAAATGCCCTAGAATGAGTTGAGAGTGACAAGTTTATAATTAACGTATTTGTGTTTATATGTATATAATCCGATCTTAGAAAATATGATTTTTAAATATATAAAAGTTATATATATTTGAAAAGCTAATCAACTAATTGATTGATGATTGTATTGTGTGATTATTAGATCAACTAATAAAATTATTGAAACCAATAAAAAAATGAAAGTTGAGTTGGTTAAATAAACAACTTTTAGCTCCGTTTCTTTTTTAGGACGAAAAAATTTTAAGTGGGGGAAATTGTAACAAGCCGGAATTTTGGAACCAATTTAAAAAATTTATTTTAACAATTTTAATGGATTTTGAAATTTTAAAATAATTTATTTTAAATAATAACGATTAAAAAATTATTTTAATCGAAGTTAGAATGAGTATATTTATTTTAATTTTAAAAGGAGTTAGAAATAGCGCGGTAGTTTGATAATTTGAATTTTAACTTTGGCTGAATGTACATGATGCAAAATAAATCGGATTTTGGTGAAACCAAAAAATTTGAATCTGTTTAATAATACCTTTCCAACGAATCTGAAAATTGAAATTTCATAGCGGGAATCAAAAGTTATGGCCAGTTGAATATTCTGAATAGTCGCTATGGAATATAATATAATATATAGCCCGTATAAATAGCCATTTTGCAAATGACCTCCATTTTCGATGAAACCACTGTGGTTAGATCCAGAATGTCAAATTATTGCAAGATTCCAATTTTCATAATTTTTGGAATTAATATGTGAGCGTGGCAAAAGAAAACGTATTTTGTCAATTTCAGTCAAATTAGATCGACCAGAAAATGGCCATTTTTCAAAGGGTCTCCAAATTCAATGAAGTTAATTTTGTTAGGACCGTATCGTCAAAACATAACCAGAAATAATTTTTCTATAATTTTTAGAATTAGTATGTGGCCGCGGGAAATTTAAACGCACGACCAAATTAAATAATTAAATGTTTTATATTTTAATTTAAAGAAAAATGGACTGAAACAATCAAATGGGCTAATAAGATCGATTCCATTGTCTCAGGAATATGGGTATTTGGCTAGGGGCATCTCTCGTTGGGCTAGATTTGGAGTTGATAGGAATTAATGGGTTTTTTGTAAATTAGAGAATAAAATAATAATTTATTTATAAATACCCTTAAAAGAAATTGCCCTAACCCTAATCCTTCATAGTAAACAGCCGCCACCCTCTTCTTTGATGGTCGATATTGCTCTGAAATTAATTCTCTTTTTTCTCTCAAAATACTAAATCAAAAGCATAATTCTAGAGCGTTCTAAGGGCTTTAAATCTATATGGTTAAGATGGGAATTAATGTTGTGGATTGGGAGAATTTGCGGACCAAAGTCGCAACCTTTGAGCGCGTTTTTCTTAGGACTAGGAGCGTTGCGATGCAAGCGGGTTCAGGCGGGGGAAGCCCAGGTGATGGCGGCAGGCGTGGGACTCTCTGATCATCCTCCGATGAAGGATTTGAGGCGCGGCGGTGGAAGGATCAAGGTGCGATATGGGTTCTTCGTGAACTAGAAATGAGCGACGAAGAAGGGAGTCAAAAAGGAGCGGCCCAAATTATTTCCAATGTAATTAGTGAATTAATTAGGAAAATAATTATTTATTTAATTACATAATTATGTAATGAATGTTTGTAACACGATAACTTGTTCATATTTGATCAGAATTCAATGAAACAAATTGCATTGGAATCATCTTTTCGAGATCTACACCATGGAACAAAACAGAACTGAAACCGAGGCTACTGGATTTTTTGATAAAATTGAACGT
Source organism: Allium sativum (assembly GCA_030737875.1). NCBI lineage: Eukaryota > Viridiplantae > Streptophyta > Magnoliopsida > Asparagales > Amaryllidaceae > Allium > Allium sativum. Next base: position 990,740,877 of record CM060910.1, on the reverse strand, counting down.
TGTTTATTTTTTATTTAAAACAATCGTTATTCAAACGGTTTCCTAACCGATCAAGGTGAGATCTCTATTTTAAAATGAAACTAATTATTGATTACGATGTAAAATTTATATTTATGCTATATATAATTTATATTTGTGTGGCATAAAATTTGAATTGGTTATTTTGTGATTGCAATGGATGGCGGGATTAAATTGTTTATGTTAAAAATATGATTTGGTTTGTTTAGAATATTATCATGTTAGAGGAATAATTATATATAAAAATACGATTTTGTTTGATTAAATTTTTTATCATGTTAGGAATAAAATATTTTAAAATAATGAAAATTACATTTTTACTGTAATATGAATCAATAAAAAGAGTAAACAATAAGAATTGCATTTTTATTGTAATATGAATCATTTTGTTGAAATAAAATAATTGAAATAAAATGAATCATTTTGCTGAAATAAAATAGTTGAAACATTTTTGTTGAAATGAAGTAATCACATTTATTCATTTTGTTAAAATAGAATTGTTAACAATATGAAGTTATCATTTTTATTCATTTTGTTAAAATGGAATTGTAGATAAAAATAAGTTATCATTTTTAATTGTTTTGTTGAAATGGAATTATCAACAAAATAAAGGTATCATTTTTAATCATTTTTGTTGAAATAGAACTGTCAACAAGATAAAAGAATCATTTTTATTTATTTTGTTGAAATAAAATTGTTGGCAAAATAAAATTATCATTTTTATTAGTTATGTTGAATTAGAATTGTCAACACATAAAAGTATCACTTTTATTTGTTATGGTAAAACACTGAATTTGTGTACAAATAAATTATTCTTTTGTTTGTCATTAGAACACATAGAAAACGTATGCAAATAAATTATTCTTTTATTTGTCATTAAATTACATAGAAAATGTATGCAAATAAATTATTCTTTTATTTGTCATTAGAATACATAGAAAATGTATGCAAATAAATTATTCTTTTATTTGTCATTAGAATACATAGAAAATGTATGCAAATAAATTATTCTTTTATTTGTCATTAGAATACATAGAAAATGTATGCAAATAAATTATTCTTTTATTTGTCATTAGAATGCATAGAAAATGTATGCAAATAAATTATTCTTTTATTTGTCATTAGAATACATAGAAAATGTATGCAAATAAATTACTCTTTTATTTGTCATGTTAAAAATAGGAATTTGTATATAAGTAAATGTTCACTTTTATTTGTCATAAAGATGGAAAATTGTGTACAAATTAATTAATATTCATTTTTATTTGTTATGTTAAAATAAAATTCATTTTTTTAGATAATGTTATGTTAAAAAAAAATTCATTTTGTTAGATAATGTTATGTTAAAATTAATATGTCATTTTTTTAGAAAATGTTATGTTAAAATAAATATGTCATTTTGTTAGAATAATGTTTTGATCAATAAAAATGTCATGTATTTAGAATAATGTTTTGTGAAATAAAAATGTCATTTTTACCATGTTAGACAAGAATAAAAGTATTACATGTTAAAATGTATGTTTCATTGGACAAAATGTTACCTTTATCATGTTAGAGAAGAATAAAAATAATTATTTGTTAAAATAAATGTTTTGTTGAAATTAAATTATAAATACTTATTTATAATTTAAACAATGAAAATTTGTCAAATAGAAAATAATTCAAACTGAATTAGAATTGGTTAAATTTATTAACCAATGAATGATTTATATAAACTGTTGTTGTCTGGAAACCCCACACGGGTATTGGGATGATTGGCATACAGTAGTCCCAATATTTAGTTATATGTTAATCGATAGATTGACAGTCTGTGATGAGCGTTATTTATTTATTTTAATGCTCACACAGTTGTAAAATTCACTTTGGTTGTGAATGGTTTGTTAAATGATTATTTATCATTATTGCTAAATACATGCGATGTATGAAATCCATATAACTGAAATTATGTGTTAATTGATTGAGTCGCATTACGATTTAGAATATCTTTATATAAAGAATATTTTTATATATAGAATATTTTAAAATAAATTTAATAATGAATAAAAATATGATTTTTATGTCCAGTTTTGGATGGACACAAAAATATAAATATGAAGTCGGGTTAAGTATAGAAACGCCATTTTTAACCCAAATGGGTTTATCAATCGATTTTATTTATTTTAAAATGAATATCGAAAAGAAGTGATTTCAAAATCTAATGGTTTGAAAATATTAATATTTTATTATGATAAAGATATAAAATATTCAATTTTTGATTTAAAATAAAAATGGAGTTGAAATCATTTCAAAACAAATTTTTAAATATTTTATAAAATACGTTTTAAATAGAAATCGATGAAATATATATTTATATATATATATATATAATATATTTAATGGCTTGAATAGAACGCGTCACGCAGCGACCGTTTGCGAATTTCGACCATTAACTTCAAATTAGCGTAACGGGAGATCGGACCGTCGGATTCTCCTAAAACTAGAACCATTAGGTTCGAATCGAAAAGAGCTTTCCAATGAATATAAGAGTTTTGAAATATAACAGTTGGATTTGGAATTATATCCAAATCAAATTTGGAAAAGGTCGTTATGGATGCAGTTCGGTGGCCGTTATTAGAAACAAACTGTATGGGCCTTAATAAAATTATTAAAAATATGAAAAAATTATTTAAATTCATAATAAATGATGGAAAGATTTTGGATGAAAAATTCCAATTTTGTAAAGATAAAAATATATTTTTATTGAAATGAACTAGTTATTAACTAGAGTAAATCCTTAAATTAAGATTTAATGAAGTTTTCTAATTAATTAATATTTAATTGGAATTAAATAAAATAAATTGGATTTTTGGGTTTGTCGTGAATGGTGTCTTAAATAACACTGTTCTTAAACCCCGTGTGAAAATAATAAATCTTTTAATTAAGATTGTTAGAGTTTCCAATTATATTTAGTAATTGAAATAAAATGAAATGTGAATTGGGTTTATTGTGAACTGTGTTTTTAACGACATTTTTTCTTTAACCAATTAACAATGAAGATATGATTTGGAATTTATAATTCTTTCTATTAAGATTTAACGGAAATTTTCCAAAGTAAAATTTTCCAATTTAATAATAGAAATTGGAATTGAATGGAATTCGATTTCATAATAATCGGGATGAGTTTCTGTAAAAGAAGACCGTTATTATATATGGAATTTAATGGGCTTTGCCGTTATTCCATTTATATTATTAGTCTGATACGGAAATTTATATCGATTATATATTGATTTCTGTGAAAATTCCTTATTTAATGGAAGATGATTTTGGGTTTATCGTGAACTGTGTTTTAAATGACATTTGTTCTTTAATCCAGTTAAAGATAAGATTAATTTCTTAAAGTTGAATAATCATTAAATAATAATTTTTTTGAGACTAAAACCAAATTGGAGTTTAATGAATCTTTAAAAAGATGATTAAAGAATAAATTTAAAAGAATTTATCTTTGATAAAATTAATGGGAACCTTTCCCTAATAATGTGAATATTTATTTATAAGAATGTTTTGAATTAGAATCAGGTGTATGATGTGTTTCTATAGCACTTAAATATTGATTATAAAATACACGAGTTATTCGGAAAGACCGGGTTCAACCCATTCTGAATAATTACTACGACGATTAAAAGTCGAAGATGAAGACGGTGGTTGAAGACTGGAGGTCTTCACATCATTTTGATGATTACTGATGTCTTGATTGGGAGGCATCCCAAGATAAGGTAATAAGTGGTGATCGTCCAGACGTACTTGGAGATCGAAGGATATGCGAGAACCTCTCTTCCGTATTGGGCATATGGGACGAGGAATAAGGTGTCTTCGGTTTTGTTTAGACCCAGAACGGACTTGTAAATGGATTTATGTCTGACATTGGGTTTTATTCTGTGCCGATTGATTTCTATTATATATATATAAATCTGTTTGGTGGCGTAGAATTTATTCTCTTGTTTAACACCCTTCTGTGAGACGTACGAGCTCAGAGGTTATATATTGATAGTTATCGGTCGCATGGCGTGAATTGTCAGTGTGACATGCCAAGATGCAAATGATCAAGGCATATTGTTGAAAAGCAGAGCCTTGTGCTTGATGATCAAAGCACAATTTTATTTATCATAGTTTTGTGTATTGTTACTTCGCGGGCCTCACACCTCAGTATGAACCAGAAATGGGAGAAGGACCCCAGGGAGAACATAAGTTTCTTTCTAGCTAAAAGTGGTGTCATGGTATGGAGCCCAGACATTTTTACTTATAGGGATGATGGAAAGCGAGGTACCTCGGATTTGAGTCCCTAGTGGCTCTATTTTGCGCCCCATAGGGTGGGGAAACGTATTGTTCAAGCATTACCAATCCACTAATATATTTGTGGACCGGCCCAGGCACTCCTAGGTGCAGTTGCAACTGATCCTGAGGCATGGGCTAGAGTGTCTCGAATTCGGTAAGGACTCCTGTTCCCCTGGTTCATGATGGAAATACAACTTCCAATACGACACCATACAGTTCTGATTGAAAAACTAGTATGGCGACATAGTATATGGTAGCTATGCCGGCTATGATTGATACATTATTATTGAAATGTTTTTTGAAACATATATACACTAATAATACCAAATTCGTTTTATCGTATCAAGCATTTTTGACCATTATAACGTAAAATTCTATCCTCTAGTTTGCGTTGCATTATGTGATGGGACTTGAGTCTTATAATGGTTTCATTTTTCTAAAGAGCATTGCGATGTTTCAAACGATTTACTTTATTTATGCACTGGCAATCCAGTGGAGTAAACCCGTTCCGCATTAGCAGCATGGTCCTGTGATTAGACTTATTTTTATTAGATAAGTTAAGTAAGATTTCTCATACCAGTCCCATGACTGACTCGTAGTTTGTTTCACTTTGCAAACTCGGGTGCCCTCTTTTCCACATAGGCATTCGAGTGGCTTCTTTTGCAGATATTTATCTTTTGAGCAGGATTCTGGATTGAAGCTTGAAGCTGTGTCCAGAGCATTGATAGTCTTCTGCTGCATTGTGTTAAGTTTTTTGCAAATTAATCTTCTGTTGTATTATTATTTATTCGATGTACTTTGATATTCTGTACTCTGATGTAACATTATAAAAATCTTCTGTTATTTGTTCTGATGTATTGTATGCCCAAAGTTAGTGTATCCACAATTTCCCGCCAGGGGAATTTTTGGGTCATTACACCTTATTATCTCCGCCCTTCAAAGATGCAATTTCAGATTCTTGAGATTTAATCATATGGATCAATTCAGCCTTGTCATTCTCAAGAAGCTCAATACGCTCAAGGTGTCGAGTGTTCAATCTCTGATATTCGAAGCAAAATTTGTTCCATGACTCGAATCGGCTTTCAGTAGCATCCTTAGCCTCGTCTAACTGTGCTTCAAGTTGACTCTTTGTAATGTCAAGTTGGATGCTCATATAGTTTTTTATAGCACTCAGCTCTCTAATGGCATTCTGGTCATCATAAGGGAACAAGTCTAAGTCAAGGTCCATCCCTATTAAATCCCAACCTTCAAATCGATCCTTCAGCTTTGGATTACCAGGGACAAATTTGTAGGGAGGCCTGTCAAGAATCGTTTGGATATGGGAAGAAATGGGGAAAATAGACTGAGAAGTTGTAAGTGGTTGTTCCGGAAAGATAAGAAGGTTGAGTTTAAGGGCTCGTCCCCATTTTGTACACCATCATCTCTTTTCTTCTTACCATCCTCCGGGCACTGCTTATTGTTTGTAACCCCTTGTTCAGATGTCTGTAAGTGATCATGCTTCCTCTTATTCCGTTGATTAGCCAATGGAGGTTCAGGAGCATGATCGGATAGGGGATCTGAAGGCAACCGAGGGAGGTTTTAGCAGTGAGAAAGACTGGATTGTAAAAGGTTTAGTGGATTAACAAGATTATCCTATTGGGTGAAACTGTCCAATAGAGAAGGTTTCGTTCCTGAATCTGGAAAAGAGAAAAGATTTTTTTTAGCACCTGTGTCAAAAATACCGAAACAAGATGGAAAAGGAAATCTGTTAGAGAGGAACTAAAGCAATCCCTTGCTTTACGAGATACTTTCATAGCCTGGAAACTAGAACTTTTGAGAATTCCTGTATTTAAGATTTGAGAGTTAAATATTTGAACGATAATATCACCTTGGATAAGGTCTTTGGTTAAATCAAGAACACCGAAATCTTTAAAGGTTTCTAAACCACCTTCTTCTTTTTTACCCCGAACAGGTGAACTTTCATCAACATCTAAAACTTCCTTTGAATTCTCCCAGTTTCATCAAATCGCTCATTCTCTTTCATCAGATCCGAAGTAGTTTTTGAAAAGATCACACTTGCATTTTCTGGTCAGTTTCCGCTAAAGAAGGACCCTCCTTCTCTGTCTGGTCCAACGAAATCACGAGATCTTTATCTTTATGACGCTTGGATACTACCTTTTTAGCAAAAACCGATTTGGATTTAAGAGCTGCTTTACTACTTCGGGCGGGGCTGGATCGCTTCTTTTTTGGGGTCCTCTTGGCCAGGGATTTGCTAGCAGCACCCTTCTTATCAGAAGAATCCCCCGTGAAAGTACGCAAAGGAGAAAGCAAGTTATAACAGCATAGGAATTTTTCGGTAATAAAATTTTTCCTGTTCCTCTCTCTTTCATCGACTGCCAGTAGAGAATTGCACAGATCTTGATTAGAGGCGATACTCTGATCAGGAAGCACTGTAATATAACTAAAGACTTAATTAATAGGCATAAAGGAAAAAGGGTAGGGCTGAGTAGCAAGTATACTCACCACCTTTCATCCATAAGCCACAGAAGCTATCAGGGCATCGGACAAAGAAATATTGATTAGGAAATCCTCGAACACTTTCCACTAGGCCAGTAATTATTTTAGAACCCCTTCTTTCGACAAAAACAATTGAAGGGCGTTGTTGCCTTTTCTTAAAGGAATATATGGAGCATATATATTTAAATGAAGGAGCACGCTGTTTTTCTCTCATACAAAGAATATAAAGGCTTGTTAAGACAGCATAACCGTTTGGATGTAATTGACACGGGGCGATAGCTAAGTTCCGGAGAATAATCTCTAAATAAGGATTAAAAGGAGGAATCGCTCCACTCACCAACATACCGTGGTTAACAATGACATATCCGGTTGGAGGAATATCTATAAACTCATCCTCTTCGGGCAGCTTAGCTTCTTCTTCTTCCGAAATTTCGAATTGGTTGCACATCAGTTGAAATGAACTAAAAGGAAGCTCTTTCTCATGCCTCTCACAGGGAATATCAGAGAGTGCATGGGGCCTTGGAAAGCTTTGAGTGGCATTTACCTCAGGGGCAATACCTGGTGCAATTCCAATAGGTTGGTTAGAACCTTTTATTTGGCCGGACATGGTTCAATCCTCAGAACTCTGGTGTGATTGGTGGAGAGTTAGCATTTCTAGATAAATAAATATTACTTCACTTAAAATTAGTATAACCAAAACGGCAAAGGTTGATCAAGTGCAAGCCAAAACAAAGGTCACGTATGAATCGCCCTTACAAGACAAATAGAAGCAATCTAACCAAGTTTGAGGCATAAACAACCAGAATATTTGGTTGTTCACATAACAACTGTCCAATCATTCGCAAGGGGTTTTTCACCACTCACATGTGAATAACCAGACTCCAGGTTCAAGCTCATACTGATTCTAACATGGTCGCGCATGACCGTATTATGACATCCACTCAAACTCAGACCAGGGCACTTGCGCATAATCGAGCACAATGGGTCGTCCGAGACTAACCTCACGTAGGAGTCGAACAAGAACGACCCTTGGTAAATTAAAACTAAGTGACCATAGAGCTCGAAAACGAGTATACACGACAAGAAAAATGGGAAAATTTCCAAACCAAGCATAGATCTGAACAAACTCCTTGATATCTCAGAAAAAAGGCAAAAGCTGTAGCCAATTCGAGTGACAATCAACAAAATCATATAAGAAAAATGTCTATGTGTATAACCCTGCAATAATCAAGTTAAGATTGCAAGAATCCTCAGGAAATCCGCAAGGGGTACTCTTGGTAAGTATTTAGGTCCTTTAAGTTATACACAAGATTGATGGATCCATACTTTAGAATAAATAAAATCAAAATAAAGGGGTAAATTTTACCTGCAAGAGACAATCTCAAAGCAAGTAGGATGCCTCGGTCTTGAAGTTGTAGAGCTCTGATGAGGATATCACGCATAGCTGTAGGTCGAAACGCTCAAAGGTCCAAGGTAATTGAATACTTCAGAGGCAATCGATAAAGTAAATAAGGTTGTCTAGAGCAATACCACCATTAATAGCTTCCCTGAAGAAAAGGAAAAGAAATAGGGAATGGGAGAGCAAGAAGATAATATATAAGGTAAGGAAAAGGTTGAAAAGCCCAGCGGGCCAAAGCGGCGCATCGGTTTGCTTGACCACACTGTGCAAACGAATGATCTCAAATTTAGCCAAGTACATCATCATACAAACGGTCATGAGCCTATTCAAACGCACATATACATGAGTCATATGAAAGCATGACTGCCACAAGTCAAGTTTGGCTTAATCCATCCAATAGTGCCACGATCAATTAGTTCGAAGCTTGAAAATTTTATTTTAACAAAAATTACAAACTTCGAGTGGCAAATGTTATCCCTCAAAATTTCATAGACATATTAAATGAATAAGTGTGAATTAGAGGTATAGTACAAGCGTTCGAGTTGGATAAGCACCATAGCAGTTTCGCTCGCACACAAGTTAAAGGTCGAGAACAGAGTGAAGGAAGTCGCTCATTCATATATCAAAAAAGTCAATCAAGTAAGACAAGGGAAAGAATTGGTTCCAGTCGTACGATCCGCTTTGCAGTTGACCGTTCATAATAAACTGATCGATCGTGCATGAGAAGAGATGCAAAGAAGTCAGAGGTCGCGCACGATCCCATATCTGCTCATAAAATGCAACCCCAGTCACCCGCTCATTCCTCGATTAGCTGCTAATATTCCAACCAGATGCCGCTTGCCAGTCGGTTGAATATCAGTTCTTAAAGGGTAATACTTACATTTTGCTCTACAAGCCTTGATCGCTCGCTTGCGAACTACGGTATAAGTCGTCCATTCATCTATAGTCAAACAAGCTGCAACAACCAGATGCCATCTATCGGTCGATCATTCTTAAGCAAAGTAGGAAGCTTTGACAAGTCGTTTGAACACTCACCACTTTCCCGTCCATTAAATATGCCCAGATCTGTGCAGTCGCTCGCTCCTATAAAGCCGCTCGCTACTATGAAGTCGTTTCGGGACAATCGAATACAACTATTGCCAGTTGGCTATAGCTAAGCGGTGGCATATTCGTAATTAATGGGATAAGCGATCTGTAGTTTGCATATATGATTTACAGATCATTTCTTTATAAAGTGACACCTATAAATAGGCCATGGCTTTCATCGTAGGGGGAGACCTTTTTGCCACCACGAAGTGCTGAAGAATTCTTCCTTTCACCAATCCTTAAGCGTTCCAATCATCATCCTCATCTCCATTGGAAGATCCTTCATCCAATTGGCCATGGCATCCATCGAGATCACCTAAGTAGTGAAGAGATTGAAAGTTCTCCTTCATCCTCCATCGACTTGCTCTTCTCCTCCACTGATTTTATAATTTCTTCACTGAAATCCATGAAATCAAATGAGATCTACATGTGAGGAAGAGAATATGTTGTAAAAGAGAGAGGATGCATGTATAAAGAAGGTTTATATACTTTGTAATCATTGTCATGATAATGCAATATGTCCTCATAGTGGATGTAGGCCCAGCTTAGGGCCAAACCACTCTAAAATCTTGTCTCCATTTTACTTTCCTCACATTTTTATTATCTTTTTAATTGAGTATGACTCAAATTGCTTCCTAACCACATTGGTGAAGTACAATCCTTGTACCCGTGGTGTTTGAGTCATTTTTGGTGAAAATAAACTTGATCCAGCTTTAGCAGAATGTTTCAACTGTCACAAGACCAGACACTATCAAAAGAACCATCCAGAGCCAAAGAGAAATTGTAAAAATGAAAAATCAAAGAAAAGAGCTTTTTCAGTCACTTGGGGCAACTCAGGTTTATCTTCTGAAAGTGATAGCGACAGCGATAGTGAGCAAGAAAATGTGTGCTTTATGGCTAAGGACAACGATGTAAGTGATTATACTTTTGATGAATCAGTAGAAATTAATACTGAAATCTTAGAATCTAGGAAAATGTTTAAAATAAAATTTAAACAAGCTAACGAAGATAAAAACAAAGCCGAATCTGATAGAGACCTTTTGAAAGTTGAAAAAGAAATCTTAGAAGAATAAATTAGAAAATTACAGGATTCTCTTTCAAATGCAAATTCTCAAATTTCTTTGTTGAGTCAAGAAATAGAATTTCAAAAGATAAAAATGATTTATTGGTTTCTAAAAATCATGATTTAAATAATAAAGTTAAAATTATTAGAGTTAAAAAACTCTACTTTAAAAACTAAGTTAGAAAATATTTCTAAAAAAATAAATAATTTTAACTAGGGTAGAGAGAATCTATCTAAAATTTTAGAAAATTTTCAATTGATTTTTAATTAAAAAAAGGTCTTGGATATGATAATAAAATAAATTCAAAAAGGAAATCCAATATAAAAAATTCTAATATTAAGTTGAAAATTTCTAGTAGTAAATTAAATACTTCTAAGAAGAATTATTTGGATAATATTAGTATATGGATTCCAAAGACAAATAATATTCTTATTAGGAATAAATATATTAAAAAAATTTAGATTATGTTCACTATAATAGTAGTTATTTTTTCAAAAAGGAACCTAAGCCCTCTTGGGTGTGGCTTCCTAAGACTTAACCCTTAGGACCCTAACAGAGGAAGTGGGTACCAATGAAATTTTTGATTTATTTTTTGCATGTCCAACTTGACAAAAACAGAGGAAAATTGATATTAGTCAGTGGTTGCTCAAAACATATGATAGGAGACAAAGAAATGCTATCAAAAATTACTTACTCAAAAGGAGGTACTGTCACATTTGGAGATAATTCCAAAGGATACATCATCGGCAAAGGCGATGTGAGCAATTATGAATATCTAATTCAGGTCTTATTTCGAATATTTTATTAGTTAAGAATTTAAAACACAATTTATTAAGTATAAGTCAATTGTGTGATAAAGGTTTTAAAATAACATTTTCCGAAAATAAATGTAGTATTCTTGATTCAAATCAAAATCTTATTTTTGAAGGAAATCAAGACAAAAATATATATATTTTAAATATGGCAGTTAATAATAATCTAAGCATGTGTTTATTAGCTAAAGATAATGATCCTTGGTTATGTCACAAACGATTTTGTCATATTAACTTTAAAACCATTAACAAATTATCTAAAAATGATCTTGTAAGAGGATTACCCAAAATAAAATTCAAAACTAAAAATTTATGCGATGCTTGTCAACTTGGAAAGTTAACAAAATCCCCTTTTAAATCTAAAAAGGTTATATCAACCTTACAACCACTTGAATTACTACACATGGATTTATTCGGACCAACTCAAGTTCAGTCCATAAATCATAGTAGATATGTGTTTGTAATTGTTGATGATTTTCAAAGATATACTTGGACTATGTTTTTAAAGAATAAAAGAGAAAATTTTAATATTTTTAAGAATTTCGTTAAACAGATTCAAAATTTAACTAATTTAAAAATAAAGAACATACGAAGTGATCATGGAGGAGAATTTGAAAATGAGAAATTTGATTTATTTTGTCAAAAGGAAAGAATTTTTCATTTCCTAGAACTCCACAACAAAATGGAGTTGTAGAACGTAAGAATAAAACTTTACAAGAATGTGCGAGAACATATTAAATGGAAGAACACTGCCAAAACATTTTTGGGCTGAAGCAGTTGCTACATCTTGCTATGTTTTGAATCGTGTATCCATTCGACCTCTTACTAAAAATACTCCATACGAGCTTTTTACTAGTAGAAAACCAAATATATCTTATTTTAAAGTTTTTGGATCAAAATGTTTTATTTTAAATACAAAAGATCAACTTGAAAATTTTGATTCAAAATCTGACAAAGAATATTCTTAGGATATTCTGAACAAAGCAAGGCTTATCGTATTTTTAATAAAAGAACCAGTAAAATAGAAGAATCACTTCATGTTTCATTTGACAAAATTTTTATTAAATGTTCTTTAAAGACAGATATTACAATAAATAACTCTTTTTATGATGATGATTTGATAATATATAGAGAAGATGAAAACATTGTTCATAATAATATAGAGAATAATACTACAAAAACTCAAGAAAATATCAATAATTAAAATATTCCTGTTAATGAAGTCAGATCTCCACCAAGAATATTAAGAGATCATCCAACGCAAAATATTATTAGAGAAATAACTTCAAATGTTAGAATAAGAAGTCAACTTAATTTGGTGAGTAATATAGCTTTCTTGTCAAATATCAGACCCAAAAATCCTAAAGAAACATCAACAGATGAAAATTGGATAATTGTTAAATAAGTTTGAATGTAATGAAGTATGGGAATTAGTTCCAAGACCAAGTGATCAAACTGTTATTGGAACAAAATGGGTTTACAAAAATAAAGCAAATGAATTACGAAATATCACTAGAAATAAAGCTAGACTTGTTGCACAAGGTTACAATCAAGAAGAAGGGATAGATTATGAAGAAACCTTTGCTCCAATTGCACGACTAGAAGCAATTAGAATATTATTAGCATACGCTTGTCATTCTAAATTTAAATTATATCAGATGGACGTTAAAAGTGCTTTCTTAAATGGCTACATTAATTAACAAGTATGTGTTGAACAACCACCACTATTCGCTCATGAAAAATATCCTGATCATGTTTACAAACTGAAAAAGGCATTATATTGTTTGAAACATGCACCTCGTGCATGGTATGAACGTCTTAAAACTTACTTGTTAGATTCAGGATTTCAAATTGGAAAGGTTGATCACACACTTTTTTATCAAGAAAGACCATAAAGATATTCTAATTGTTCAAATATATGTTGATGACATTATTTTTAGATCAACAAATGATCAATTATGTCAAGAATTTTCAGAAATAATGACCAATGGATTTGAAATGTCACATAAAGGAGAACTATCTTATTTTCTGGGTTTGCATTAAGCAATTATCTGATGGAATTTTTATTAATCAAGAAAAAATATTGTATTAATTTAATAAAACGTTTTGGAATGGAAAATACGTCAAGTAAACCTACACCAATGAGTACATCGACACATTAGATAAAGATGAAAATGGTAAAAGTGTCGATCAAAAGTTATATCGGAGCATGATAGGTTCACTTTTATATTTAATAGCAAGCAGACTAGTATATTATGATGCGTGTTTGCTTATATGCCCCATTTCAAGGTAATCCAAAAGACACATTTAAGAGCAGTAAAAGAAATATTATAATATTTAAGTAGTACCAAATATTTTGGACTCTTCTATCCAAAAGACTGTTCTTTTGAATTAGTTTCATATAGTGATGATAATTTTGGAAAATCACGAATGGATCGTAAAAGTACAAGTAGAACATGTCACTTTATTGGTAAATCGCTTATATCTTGGTTTAGCAAGAAACAAAATTGTGTTTCATTATCAACATGTGAAGCTGAATACATATCTGCTGCACTAGCTTGTGCTCAAGTATTATATATGCAGTAAACACTAAAAGATTTCAATGTAAATTTATCAAATTCCATAATATATTGTGACAATACAAGCGCAATAAATTTACCTAAGAATCCGGTAAACCATTCCAGAACTAAGCACATTGATATTAGACATCACTTCTTGAGAAATAATATTGAAAAAAAAACAATTAATTTAAAATTTGTTAACTTAGAAAATTAAATTGCAGATATCTTTACCAAACCCCTTTTAGAGAATTCTTTCATTAAACTCCAACGAGAACTAGGAATTGTATCATTCAAAGATCTCTAAACATTTCTTCGGTTATCATGTGCTTATAATGTCTTAATCTTTTTTTAATCGATGATAAAGGGAGAGAAAATATCTCTCACGCTATTCACTATTATACCATTTTTATATTCCCATGCTATTATATTTTCCATACTATTGGAAATTGTGCTAACATTTGTGAATGCAGGAATCAAATGGTAAGGTTATAAAATTATGGACTAAAAAATTTGTGTAGAAATTCAGGGGGAGCTATACATTCAGGACGATAAAAATCCAAAGTGTTTTCATCAATAAAAAAGGGGGAGAATGTTGAATAACGAGATTTTGATCGATGCCAGCGAATGAAGCTACTATGGGAATCGAATCACAAAGATAAGGTCATATATATATATATATATGTGTGTGTGTGTGTGTGTGTGTGTGTGTGTGTGTGTGTGTACACTGAGTCGTGAGAGAATTATGTTAAAATTTATCCTCAAGTATACACAAATGTGCTAATCAAGTTATATATATATAATTAAAACCTTAAAAAGCCAGAAGTGTACAGAAACTGGCCTACCAGTCGACTGGTAGGAAATCCACCAGTCGACTGGTCAAGCTATTTCTGCACATAATGGCTAGTTTCAAAAGTTTTATATAAATATTTTAATTCTACCAGTCAACTGATGATTTTTAACCAGTCAACTGATTCGACCCAGAAATTATTTTCTGAAGAGTCACCATTCTTCATGAAGAGATTCCTCTTCATTAATCAAAGGAAATGGACATAACTTCTTATGGAAACTATTCGTGAAGGATTGCTACTCTTATACTACTATATAAACAAGTTTAATCGTGTTTTAAAATTACCTAATCTATCCGAATTTTTCTGATCATCATTCTACTCTCTCCATTTACATTATTTACGATTAAAAAGCCCTCCAATTCAAATACCTGTTGAATCCGTGAATCAATTTAAGATCATTTGATTCAACAAGCTATATTCGTCCTTAAATCTTCGCATTCAGAGTATATACTCGAGGATCATATTATATGAAGGTTGTACTTAAAAATATTGGCTATCCGTGTTGATTCAAGAACACAAATCAGAAGTCAGACTCTTTGTAATTGTTGAAGACCTGTGTAGTTGATTAGGAGAGAGGCATCCTAGTTGGGGCTCAAGTGTACTGATTTATTCCTCTGAGTTAAGAGAGGGCGTTGTTAGTGAATTCTGAAGAGGAGCTTTGGGACTGGACCTAAGGCGAGAAGTCCGTACCAGTATAAAAACTCCTGGTGTCACAATACTTTACTTTACTTTCCGCATTTACTTTGATTGTGATATATCTCCGTAGCTTAGATATTGTTTTCACTATTTCATATCATTTAGATAGCATATTACATATATTTCGCTAATATCCATATAGATCCTTTAAGTCATACATATCGACTTCCTTTTCACTAGTCACTAGTTGTAAATTAGTAAGAGACCAATTCCCTAAGTGTTAACCCTGAAGGCCAAAACCAACATCAGATCAATACCAGAAAGTCGTTTAACTTAACTAGTCTCCAGTTAGTTTCAAATTTCCTTAACTCCATTTAAATCTGCAAAACGTTTTCTTTTAAATCATTATTCTCTTTAAAATGTGAATATTATTCCTTTACAAAAAACCAAACTCATTTTATTCAGATAACGACCTCTTCCTCTTTACCATCGTCTAATCCCTTCTCCTACCTTCCACCTTTCTTCACCATCCACCTCCGCTGGCCGATGGTACGGAGCAAAAAAACAAGCTGAGACTCGCACGCTCTCGATCTACTGCTTTCTATACCAGATCCGGATGTCTTTACAATCTCTCTGCCGCTGCCATTGCTCAAAATCTGGATCTTTCAGACGAACTTTCATCCGAGCCATCTTCTCTAGTGTTTCGCGCCTCTGCTGATTCGCTGGATCTTTTAATACGTGAGATGCCCACTATACCTCAACTTGCTACCTCTGCTTCAGCTAACTGTGAAACTACTATTACACAAATGCTCTCTATAGCAAGAAATTTGCAAACGAATCAAGGTATTACTCTTGATACTCTGAACTTGGATATTGGAGATTCTGGTCTTCTTGTTGTAGAAGGTTCGAGCAGTCAAAAGAAAGCAATGGCTTATGAGGTTAATGTCGTATATGATGAGGCTATAAACGATAATGTAGTCAAGTTTAGCGATGAAACAGTTGGTGAGAATGTTGTTGTACCAACCAAACCGGCCTCGGCCATCAGAAACGCTGATTCACTGGAAAGAGCTGAACCTGTTCGACAGAATGTCCAAGACAAACCACCATGTTGGAAATCCCTTTTTGCTGCTCTTCCACACATCGCTGGAGAATATCAACCAATAAACATCTCAAATCCTAACCAAACTACCTGTCCAACTCCTCCAAAGGACGTTCTCAGCTAAGCTAAGGTTTTTTTGGAAGGATTACGTCGTCGGTTTCTTTTTGGATTCCATAATTCCTAATTTTGACATGCATGAGGCATGTAGAAGTGCTTGGCGCTTACATGGACAGCTTAGGATATCTCTTGTCAATGGTATGTATTATCTGAAATTCTCATCATTTGCGGAAAAGCAAAGTATCTTGGAAGCAGCTTCAGTAATTATTAGAGGGAAACCATTCATTGTCACACCATGGAATGCTTCTGTCGATAAAGCTAGAGACCAGGTCCTATTTATCCCTATGTGGGCCCAATTCAACTATGTTCCTTTTGCGTTTCAACCTCTAATTTGGCTCAATTGGCTTTCGTGTCTTATCGGCAAGCTCAAATGTTTTGATGCCAACACTGTAGCCAGGAGGAATCTTCCTTTTGCTAGAGCGTTGATTGAAGCTACTCCAAATAAGCCTCTACCATCACAATTGAAGGTTTGCATTGAAGAACACTTTTACTTTGTTGACGTATCATAAAAATGGAAACCAAAAATATGAACTGAGCGCAAATCTTTTGGACATTTTAAGGAGACTTGTACTTCTACTAGTGACTTTATTCAGATTGAGAAAGTGCCTCTACCATGGACTCCGCCTATGATCTGGTTTCCCTAACCCAAGCCCTTTGTTCCTCCAATTGATATAGATGGAGATGAGAATTCTAATGCTAAGGTGCCAACTCCAGGTCAAAGTTTCGGATGGGACAAAATAAAAAGGAAACTTACTTAAGACAACTCAGGAATGAAGCATAAGTTGCGTGAAGGAACATATCACATTCATGTTGATGAGGGAGATGTAACTTGAAAGTTAGTATATCAAGTTGAAGGAGAAGGACTTATTCTAGCTAAGGACGGTGATGATGGTAAGAACAACGAGCGAATACTTCATGACACAGCATAGGATAGACGATATCAATATTCCGAGACATCTCCATTCTTTGTGTTTGATCTGGCTACCCACTTTGCTGAGGCCGCGCAGGAAGTTGCACTTGGTGATGCTGTTGGAGACTAGTTCTCTGACAACGCATAGTAGTCTAAGTAGATTTGCTTAGCTCCTGTATTTCACCTGATATGTACTCTATGGATGGGCCACACTAAAAAACCAATAGCTGATTGTTTAACCCCAATCACCTGAACTTCATGTATTTTATTATTGGTTATAATAAAAGGTGTTTGCGGTCACTTTAAAAACTGGTCGACTTTGCCAAAAAGAAAACTCATTTTATTAAATCAAATCTTGATTTAAATAAATATTTCCATTACAGTTTAAAATCTCATATATCTAGTTCTTTTATAAATTCATATTCATATTTCACTCCATATACTCCATTTATAAATCAACTTCCAGTAAAATAAATATCAAGTTTATAACTTAATCTCAGTTACTTATTTAATTACTAATTATTTGTTTTAAAGAAAATATTAATTATCTTGCCAATTAATGAATTATATAATATATAATTTATAAGAATAAATCATTTTAATAAAATTCGACATCGTCGAATTTAAATTACAAATCCTTATTGATTTGTTTCAATTATATTCCCATTTCGAATATCAAAATAATTTCATTGTCTTCTTTCCAAACGATTTCCATTTTCCTTTTTAACTTTATTCTTTTTGTGAATTTATATTTTAAAAACTATTTAATATTAATCATTTGTTTCATTTGTAAATGTCGTTTATAAATCAAATTACTTGTTTTTATATAATCAAAAACAAGTTATTATATTCTAGCTTATCGAGATTCCATTTCTATTTTAAAAATAAAAATTTCTTTTTAAAACCTCAATTTCTTTTCCAATATATTTGAATATATTTTTTGGCATTTAAATACCAAATATTTCTGCATCAATGTTATTTAACATCTCAACACTCAATAATCAATCACGGATTATTTATCACATCATATAATACTATATATAAAAAACAACAATAATTGTTGAGGAATCCATTCGGATTCCTCCAACTTGTCTCCTTGCATCCACAGACGTTCATTAATCTCATATCAATATGAAATAAATAATATATAAAATCTATATTTAACTAACGACTTTATATATATATATAACTATCAACCAATTTATTTGTAAACCATCCAAACAACCATTACACACAACATTCAATCATTTTTAACAATATTAAATAACGTAAATATAATACTAGATAGAGTTAGTGAGTTTACTCACCTTGTTCGTTAATCGTTAAATAACAGTTAATGTTCGGTTGATCATATCAGGCGTAAAATTCCTCTATAAATTGAATCGATCTCCAAATCGCTTCAGGCCAGTTCCATTGTGTAGCATGTGCCCATACGATCCCAATGGATCAGACCGTTTGTGATTCTGATAAAATAAGTACCCGGTATTCAAATTTACAAGTTGGTATAAATTTAATTTAAATAAACTTAAATTTTATTTTCTATTTAGCGTACCCCTTTATTTCTCGGCCTGTCACTTTTCTAAACCTGATCCAAACTGCCATCTTTCTGCTAAAAAAGAAAAGACGGTGGTCTCATTAAGTCTAGAAGGGGTCTATATTAGGGGGACCCCTGTCCCCTTTCCTAATTATCCTCGTGGCGGATGCCCTTAATCAAATGGCTAGACTTGAGGTCCTCAACAACCATCTCTCTCCTATCATCCCCGACAGCCTCGTAGCCAACATCCAATTCGCCGATGATACCATACTGTTCTCCACATCCAACCCGCAAAACCTCCACTGTCTAAAGCTCATCCTCTACCTTTTTGAGTTAGCTTCTGGCCTCTCCATCAACTTTGCCAAAAGTTCGGTCTTCATGCTTAGTGACTCTGCTCATCTTGGCTCTAGGGTTGCCAACAAGCTTAACTGTAGAGTCCAACAATTCCCTATGCACTACCATGGAATTCCTGTTAGACCTACTAAACTACACCACAGCGAATGGACAGCCTTAACCTCGAAGATTGACCTCAGACTTGCACGTTGGAAGGCCTCCTCCCTATCGGCGGCTGGGACTGGTTCTGGTCAAAGCCGTCTTGTCAGCCCTCCCCATTTACTGGCTTTCCATCCACAGAGCTCCTCGATGGGTTATCAATCACATTGATCATGCCCGTCGCTCCTTCCTTTGGAATAGGGGATCTGCCAAGTCTCTTGTAAACTGGAAGACTGTCTGCTTGGGTATAACACGGGTGGCCTTGGCATCAAAGACATCCACATCCCGAACCATTCCCTGCTCGCGAAATGGATCTGGAAGGCCCTTACTCCAAGTGATGCTCCCTGGAAATCCCTCGTCCTATCCTCCTACTACAATCACCAACCCGTAGCCATCCTCCACGCTCTCCCCCTCAACTGGCCGTCTCCGTTCTGGTCGGGTGTCTTGAGATCACTTCCCCTTATAAAGCATATCTTCGCTATCTTTATGGGCCATGGTCAAAACTGCGGCCTTTGGTTAGACTCCTGGATCTGTAACTTCACTTTAACTCACTTCTTTCCTGAACTTTTTTCTATCTGCCCTAATACGAACATTTCAGTGCTTGATACTAAGCAGCACGGAGCTTCTGCCCTCATCCCTAACACATATTTCTAGACCAGTGCCCTATATGATCTCCATAAGCTCCTTTCGATTATTCAAACCATGACTCTATCTTCAACCCCCGACAGTGTCTTCTAGCCTTTAAACAGATCTCGCTCGTTCTCGATCAAATCTTATTATCTCTTCTTAGTTAATCCCAGCAGTTTGTTCTCTTTTACCAGAATTTGGAGGGTCAAAGCTCCTCCAAGAGTCTGTTTCGTCCTTTGGAGTCTAGTGCATGGCAAAGTGAATACTAAGGATTGGCTGAATCGGAAAGGAATCCCCATCTCTCCGACTTGCACTTTATGTCGTCTTGACATTAAAGACTTAAACCATCTCTTTTGCGAATGTGACACTAGCTTCTATGTTTGGGTTTCTTCTTCCAAACACACGCTAGGCCGCTTCTCACCTCCCTCACATCACTTCGATTATTGGTAGTATTCCCCTTCCTCTCCAACTATGGATGTTCTTTTCGTGGCATTCGCCTGGTCTATTTGGCGCGAAAGAAATAACAGATGCTTCAATGGGCATTCCAGCACTCTTTAAGGTTAACCAACAAGGTCGCTTACTTTTACCATCTATGGACAGGTACCAAAATTCAGCCTTTCACGTCGTTGATTCTGGACGTCGCACAACTTTGGGACGAATCGGTTGGCAACGTTCAAATTGTTGGTGTTCAACAGAAGTCGCAGTACCCGAGGCCATGGTAACAGCTCCACCCACCAGACACAGTGTAAGCCCCTTCGTTTTATCAGTCATTTTGTGGTTAGTTATGTCGATCAACTATTGTGTAAACTTGTTTTGGTATGTCACGTCGTACTTTCAGTTGGTGTCATTGTTTGTATGTATATTTTGGTGAACTTGTAGTCGATCTGTCAGTGCTTGCGCTAGGCGCAATGCTTTACTTCCGCATGCAGTTTACATGCACATTTTGTCATCTTATGGCCAGCGATCAGGCTTGTTGATCGCTTAAAACTATCTTAGTAATATTATGTTATTAACCAGGTGTGTAGAATCGCTCTACACAACCGTCTAGTACAAAAAAAGGAAATGCATTCCCCTATCACGCAAAAGCTCAATGCAGCAACCTTGTCTTCCATACTTCATGTTTCCTTCCTTCATATATATATATATATATATATATATATATATATATATATATATATATATTAGAGAAGGGTTCCGCTACACCTCTTATATTGCACGTGAACTCTCCTTCTTAATCTCCACCACCCATTTCCCCACTCATTCTCTCTCTTCTCATTTCAATATTATTTCTTAGTGGTAAGAGAGAGAATGAGAAGGGAAATGGATGATGGAGATTAAGGGGGAGAGTTCACGTGCAATATAAGAGGTGTAGCGGAACCCTCCTCTATATATTATTATCTTTTTTTAATAGATATATAGGCCTCATCTATATTATCTCGCCCAAACCCACTGGAAAACCCAGGCCCACTCAATCCTCCTTCCTCTTGAAAAGTTGCATGCCCCAGTATCAAAACTTTACTACCAAAACTTTTCACCCTTGTTACTAATTCCATACATTCTTCTCTATACTTTATTATTATATATTTTATTACTTTTTTTTACTTTGGGTCTATCGTTCAATCACCGACCCATCCCCTTACATGTGAACCCGACCCTCTACTAACAAAAGTAGCTTCTTCTTCACGGTGCAAATCCGGTCCTTTCAAATCCCAGCGCCAGTATGTAATCAATCGCCATCTTTTTTCCCTCTTTTCTCTGCTTCTCCACTCCAACTCTTCACATTCAACAATCCCTTCTCACTCTCTTCCAGACCATCACACTTTCCTGCACTAGCATGCCTTCTTCACATTCACGTTTCTTCATATCCATGCACATTTGAGCCTCAGCTTCCATTTGATAACTGTGCCATCCAGACACTTCAGATTATGAAATCTATTGAGAAAATACACGAGTGACCCGTATATTTACTTTACATTGCTTTATGGGCTAAGCCCAAAGCCCAAGCGGTAGCCTTTATTTCTGGACCAAACTTGTTGTTTTTTTGTTAGCATAAATTGCTAACGATTATTGTATTGAGACAGACAATTCATTACAGAAATAAAGAAATTTCATTTTCAGTTTACAAATCTTATATGGTATCAGATCCAATCTGCTAACTGCATCAAGATTCTGATAATTCAAATGGTGCCTCTACAAAATCTATCAAAAGATAGGTCACCCATCAGAGTAGTATCATCATTTGGGAACCCCTTATCTGAGATTTGAATCAATCTCATCATTTAAGGGTTGAGGCTGTGATTGGAAAAACAGTGCCTCACCATCGAGTGGCTGCAACAGTTTTCACCATCACTAGCTTAACGGCAAATCATTTCAAAAAATCTCCAATTCGATCAAAAAGTCTGGTGAAAACACTCAACCGATAGCAAAATCCTTCCAAGAAAATTAATCAAAAAAGAAATCAAAGCAAAACATCAAGAAATCATCACCTTGGCATTTTCTGGTTGCTCTTGCAATCAATTAAAGGATTCAATCAGACTTTTCAATTCAAGAATCAGAGTTTCTTGAAATACTTACCTCCTTTTCTCGCAAACTGTAATCCATCTTCTATCATTAGTGAGTTATGGCTGGAACTGATCCACCACCAACATCACCAAGATCGTTGACAAGATCAAATCAAACCAGTTGCGAAAGCACTGAAGATTTCATCAAGGCCATTACAAAGCCACAGAGCAATATAATCTCAATACAACTGGATGAATCCAACTATCTTCTGTAGAAACTGCAAGTTGAGACAGCTGCAAAAGGTTATGGTCTAGAAGATTATCTTTATGGTACAAAAACTATACCAGCAAAATTCAATAGAGACAAAGATAACAATCTTGTGGTTAATCAAGAATTCACTACATATCAAAGGCAAGATAATCTTGTAAGTGCATGGTTAATGTCAACAGTGGGGCCATCTCTCATGCCACAACTGATTGGAATCAAAAATGCTCATGACATATGGACTGCTCTGGAGAGATCATTTACTAGCCAATCATCTGCCAGAGTTTTGCACTGCAAAAAGCAATTACAATCTATAAAGAAGGGCAATTCTAACATGAATGATTATCTAATGAAGGTAAAGAATCTATGTGACCACTTGGCATGTACAGGCAATAGAATTGAAGAAAGAGAACAAGTACTATATATAGGTGGAGGACTTGAAGATGAATATGAGTCTGTAATTGCATTCATCACATCAATTGAACCCACACCATCACTACAAAGTGTGTATTCTATGCTTTTAGCACATGAAAGCAGATTCTTAGGAAAGAAAGATCAAGAAACAGATGCCTCAGTCAACTATACTACAACTGGTAAAGAGAAGAATCAACAAACCAATAATGCAAGAGGTCAAAATTCTTACCAGAGAGGAGGTCAGTCAGGCAGAGGATGTGGAAGATCTGGCAGATGGAATCCCAATAACAGACCAAAGTGCCAAATTCGTGATAAAATTGGTCACACATCCAATAGATGTTATTTCAGATTCAATAACAGTTTCAATGTCAATCAGCAGAGCAATAATAATAACAGAAATAACAAATCAAATGTCAATATGGTCAACAGTCAAGCTGACGGCAAAAACAGTCAAGACTCTACCCAAATGTGGCTACAATTGATGATTTACAAGATGATGCATGGTATCCAGATTCAGGGGCAACTCATCATGTCACTAACAGCTTAAGCAACTTGAATCTTGGCAATCGTGAATACAAAGGTAAAAAATCTTTGATTATGGGTAATGGTAATTCAATAATCATTTCACACACTGGAAATGCTAGTATTAAGGGAGCCAAACAACTTTATCTAAATAATCTGTTGTGTGCACCTCATATAAGAAAAAACTTAATCAATGAGTCACAATGTGCAAAAGATAATCAAGTATCTTTTGAATTTTATCCTAAGTACTGTACAATTAGGGACATGCTGACAAAAAATATCTTATTGCAGGGTAGGGAACAAAATGGACTGTACAAGTTTGGTTCTGGAAATTCAAGAAAAATTGACTTAGAAAATAATTTCTGTAATATTTCAGAATCTAGTTTCAATAGTGACTGTTTGGACTTTGAAATGTGGCATTGTAAACTTAGCCACCCAAGTCCTAAAATTGTTCAAAAAATTCTTAATGATGATGGTATTTCTGTTGATATTCCAACTAATTTTATATGTACTTACTGCCAAATGGGTAAAAGTCACAAAATGCCATTCCCAAATTCTGAAACAAAGTACTTAAATCCATTAGAATTAATTGCTGTTGATCTTTGGGGCCCAGCACCAATTGATATTGACTATGGTTATAAGTTTTACATTTCATTTATTGATGCATGTTCAAGATATGTGTGGATATATTTCTTGAAGTCAAAGTCTGATACTTGTAATGCTGTCATGAAATTCGTAGCTAATGCTGAAAATCAATTAGGTCATAATGTGAAAATTATTCAAACTGATGGTGGCAAAGAATTTCAACCACTGAAAGAGTATTTCTATAAAAAGGGCATTACACACAGATTAACATGTCCTTACGCATCTGAACAGAATGGTTTAATAGAAAGAAAGAACAGACATATTGTTGAAACATGGCTAACACTTCTTGCTCAAGCATCATTGCCATTGAAGTTCTGGCCATATGCTTTTGCAACTGCTGTCTATTTGATAAACAGACTACCAACCAAAGTACTAGATATGAAATGTCCTATAGAAATCTTAACTCAAACAAAACCAAGTTACAGTGATTTAAAGACTTTTGGGTGTCTGTGCTTTCCCTATATCAGACCATTCAATAGACACAAACTTGATTATAGATCTACTCCCTGTACATTTTTAGGGTATACTAACAATCATAAGGGGTTCAAATGTATGGATAGTAATGGGAAGATTTATATATCCAGACATGTTATATTTGATGAAACAAAATTTCCATTCAAAAATTTTGTTCACAAACCCACCAGTAAGGTCTATAATCCTAGGTGCTCTATTCCAAATATTCCTGAACAAGTGAATGATATTATTTATGTGCCAAAATCTAACAACAGCATGACACACACACAAAATGTAAGTTCATCACAGCACACACAATCGGGTACTAAAGCAGGTGTTCAGAATGAAACTACTACAAGCGGAAATGATACTGAATCACATGAAGAAAATATCAGCAATAGTGATACTGATAGCTCAACCAATAATCAGACAGAGATGAGAAGTGAAGAAACTCAGGTGCAAAATCAACATCACATGGTGACAAGGGAAAAAAGTGGTATATTCAAACCAAAACTTTTTCTGTTGAGTTTAATGACAAAGAAACCTCCACTTATTATGAAGCTACATTAAATGATAAGTGGAGGTCAGCTATGAAAGAAGAATTAAATGCCTTAATTAAAAAGCAAACTTGGTGTTTAGTTCCAACACCCAAAAAATAAAAATATTATTGGGTGCAGATGGATCTATAGAATAAAGAGACAACCTGATGGTACAGTTTCTAAATACAAAGCTAGGTTAGCAGAAAAGGTGTATTCACAACAGTGTGGTATTGATTTCAAAGAGACATTTTCACCTGTTGTGAAACCTACTTCAATCAGAATAGTTCTAACCATAGCTCTGTACAAAAACTGGACTATCAAGCAATTAGATGTAAATAATGCTTTTTTGAATGGCGATTTATAGGAAGAAGTATACATGGAACTACCACCAGGCCTAGAAGAAAAATCTGGAAAAAGAATGGTGAGCAAACTAAACAAGGCAATCTATGGGTTAAAACAAGCACCCAGGGTCTGGTTCAATAAACTAAAGACAACTTTGTCTAAGCTTGGCTACACATCTACAAAATCAGACAACTCACTATTCACAAAATTCACAATCACTACTGTTACATATGTCCTAGTTTATGTGGATGATTTCATAATCACTGGCAATAGCAAAACTAAAATTGAGAACATCACAAGCCAATTAAATAGTGAATTCTCTATCAAAGATCTTGGAGAGCTATCATATTTTCTAGGAATAGAAGTGTGTAGAACTGAAAACAATGAGTTACAACTAAATCAAAGGAAATTTATTGCTGAAATTCTATCAAAGGCAAATATGGACAAGGCTAATTCTCTACCAACTCCTATGGTAACCAATCTACATTTAAGCAAGGAAATAGAAGAACCTATTTGTAATGAAAGACAGTACAGAAGTATTATTGGAGCTCTTCAATATGTCACTATAACAAGACCTGACATATCATACAGTGTCAATAAGGCTAGACAATTTATGCAACAACCTCTAAGTGATCATTGGAAGGCAGTTAAAAGAATCCTTAGATATTTGAAAGGTACAATCAATCAGGGACTGGTTCTAAAGTCAAGCAATAACCTACATATCAATGCCTATTCAGATGCAGACTGGGCAAATGACTATGATGACAGAAAGTCAACTAGTGGTTATTGTACATTTTTAGGAAAGAATCCTATATCATGGTGTGCAAAGAAACAAAATACAGTTTCCAGATCAAGCACTGAAGCTGAATACCGTAGTGTTACAAGTAAAACAGCAGAAATTATCTGGATTCAATCTTTATTAGGTGAACTAAAGGTTTCAAACAACTCAAAAGCTACTGTGTGGTGTGATAACATGAGTGCCATAGCCTTAACTGAAAATCCGGTTTTACACTCAAGAACAAAGCACTTGGAACTTGACATATTTTTCGTTAGAGAGTTAGTACAAAAGGGAAAATTAGAAGTAAATGTTGTATATAACGGGGTTGTATACACAATTATATGATTTTTGTTTGATGATAACAACCAAATATATTTTATAAATGTGTTTGTTACTGTACTGTTCTATATTTACATCACAGACAGGAATGTAATATTTATATTTAAATAAAATACATTTGTACAGAAATTCAAATATTTACTGTATTTTATTTAAAATGTAAATATTATATTTCTAACATTCAAACAGTACATCTATTTTAACTCCACTATTTAATCACTTCACATATTTGTACTTATAAATAAACAGAATAGAATAGACAAGTCTGTTTGACAACTATGAAATAATATTTTTATTTCAAACAGATTTTGTTTATTACAAATAATCAGTACAATCACTTTTTCATATACATTAGCTCCTCACTATATCACTCAACACTCAATATTTTTTCACTTATACATTCACAGACCCAATATACAGACACTTTCATTGTTACACACACTGTTCTTGTTTTTCTGCCTTCTGCCTTCTGTCTTCTTGTCTTCAGTCTTCACAGTTAGTCCAGTCTTCATACCTATCATACAAATGAACATACACACAGTACACTACAATAGAAATAATATTGAATATATGCAAATATAAATTTTATTTTTAAAATTTTTATTTGCCTTAGAATTCTGGTGTGTTTCTCATCATTTTTCATGACTTGATCTGATATATTTCTTGTACCCACTGATCAGCCTCGACATAACCATACTGGTTTGCTGATCAGAACCAGCATTAAACTCAGCTGGTTCTGACCAGCCCCAACTCAGTACAGTCAGTCTGCTGGTGGTATGCACATATATACACTTATACAAAATGTCAAAAAGCGTGGTCAAAATTGACACAAGACAGGTCAAAGTCCAAGAAGAAAGTCAAAATGGTCAAGAAACATGTGTCAACATGATTAAAAACACATTCAAGTAAAGCAACATGGCAAGTGGACACAAAAATGAAGTGCATCAGTTCAAGTCATGCACAAGACATGGTCAGGTTCAAAGTCAAGTGCAAGCATAGTCAACAAAGTAAATGCAGCAAGCATCATGACCTTCAACAATGAAGTAAGACCAAACTCAAACATGATGACAGACCACTTACATGCAGACATGGTCGAGGCATTTGACTCAAGAAAACAACAATAGTGGAACAAGCAGTACAATGGATGGTGCAGCCGCAAAGTGTTCAAGACAACATAATCAAGACAGCTAAATGCATGACAGCACAAAAACATACAAGAACAAACAAAAGTGGTCGAGTATTCATGCAACAATGAAAAAGTCAAAGTACCCAAACAACTTTCAGCAAAAACAGTTCAAATGGTCGAGCAGGAATGGTGAACACAGGTTGAACAACATAAGTGGAGCAGGGGGATGCAACATATGTTTACACAACAAAATGGTTCGACATGTATGGTGCATGCATGGTGTCAAGTACAAGTGCCAAAGTGGTCGAGCCTCAAAGCAAATGGAAGTAATACAAGATGAATGGAAAAAGCATATATTCAGTTCAATGGATGATACAGCATAAATATGGTGAAACAGCATACATGCCAAGCAATGTACAAGTATGGAAATATGTCAAAACAATTTGCAGTAGCTAAGTGTCAAAGTTCATGGTGTAGCAGTTTTTTTTGTTTAACAGAGGACATAGCATGAGCACAAGTGCACAGGTAAGTTATGGCAAGAGTATTCATGGTTTTAAATCAATTCCAGAAATTCCAGGTTTATGGCATGCTCAAATAATTCCAGTTTTAAACAAAGACTTTTGGGCAAGAGCATTTTCATATCGTTTCCAGTTTTACATGTGATCATATATATATATATATATATATATATATATATATATATATATATATGACATGTAATCAATCACAGTAAGTTCATGCAAGATTTCAACACTAAATTTCATTTAAGGTTTGAACAAAAGGGAAAATACAGTGAACCATATTTGAGCAATCAAAGCCAGTATTTGGCAAACTTTTAAACTGCTTCAGAAATCAGAAAATCTGTTTTTGGCAAGAAAAATGACACGGCAGAAAATGTTTGGCAAGCTTTTCAATCCTTCCTGAAATCAAGGGATTAAGTTTTGGCAAGATTGAAATACTTGTGTGAAATATTTTCTAAATTCATTCAAAGGAAAGCATACTTGGAATTTATTCAAGGACACAATCACAGCAAGAAATTCAAAGGCCAATTCTATTTTTGGCAAGCATTTCAATGCAGAAAATTTCAAAAGAGGAAACCAAATGCAACAATTAAATCTCATTCAAAACGCAAGGAAGCTACAGAGAAACCAAAAGAGGAAAGCATCACACAACAATCTCGCAACCAAAAGGGGGAACACACAATCAATCGAGTCAAGCCACATACGTGAAATCAGAGAAGTTCTAAGGATTTTCTAATCCTATTTATCACAAATTCATCACTGGCAGATCGTGTGGAAATCCAACAAGAATTCAATTAAAAGAATTCGAGAGAAAATTGAATAACTTACAAATCGTTTAGGGTTTCGGCCAAGTGCCAGAGAGGAAGAGTCTCCCAGATCAAAGCATCTCAAAGCAACACTAAAATCGGGCATCAGAGATTACAGATTCATAAATCAGAAATCGATTTGGGGAAGGTTTCAGAAAACCCTAGGAATTCATACATCACCGCCGCCATTTTTTTTCCACAGAAGTAAACAAGTAAAAGAAAGAAAAGTCGGGTGCAAAACATAACAAGCGGGTCGACCATGTTATTGAACTAGGCTATGGTATTTTAAAAGGGATGACCCCTTTGTTTTAATTCCTTAGGGGTTTAAATTCCTTTTGTTTTGCTTTTGTTTTTAATTCGTGTTGTAAAAATAAAACGAACAGGCGTCTAGATCTGTAAAGTCTAGGTAAAATAGTCAGGGTGTTGACTGTCAGTTTCAGAGTCTGTAAAATTCTGGGATACGGATTACAGGGTTGTAATTCGGGAAATCTGATCGAGGGGATATCGGTCAGTCTAGGGTTTTGAGCGTAGGGTTAGGACAGGAGCAGGCGCTGCGAGTGTACATGGTCTTGTATGCGGGATCTGTTTATAACACCTAGTAGAAACCTTAGGAATGCAGCAGTAGGCAGGGTTTTGCCGAAGCTGGGTATATCTGTGTGTGATTTATTTTCTGCACTTTTATTTCTGCTGCATTCTGTGATCTGTTTATTATTTTAATATCCTGTCAGTTTTTCAATTCAGTTTAAAAACTGTGATAAACCCTATTCACCCCCCCCCCCCCTCTAGGGTTAATCTAGATCCAACATTTGGTATCAGAGCAGGTATTTCTGTTAACTCTAGAGTCATGGGTAATCCAAGTTGTCAGTCTATGGAGAGTCAGTCCAGTCATATTCCAACTATTTTTAATGGTACAGATTTTTTGAATTGGAAATCAGAAATGGAATCTTATTTAAAATCTGTTGATATTAAGTGTTGGGATACTATTTTAAATGGATATGATATTGTAAGTAGGGTTGATATTGGATTTAATTCACGAGCTACTCATATTTTATATTCTCATATTGATGATGTTCATTATAGCCTTATCTCCCAATGCTTAACTGCGCAGGAAATCTGGAACACTCTCGATGCAAAGTATGGACGGAAACTGGACAACTGCTCAAAACCCTCAACAGCCAACTCAGATTCAGATCTGTGTTTAACTGGAGCTATTCATGACGATTCAAATGATGGGAACTTATGTTATAAAGATTTGGTATCTCTTTGTAATAATTTAACAAGAACTGTTGATCGTCTCAAACGGAAAAACAAATCTTTGAAATCTGAAAATTCTGAGTTGACCCGTAAAAACAATATGCTGAATTTAAAATTTGAAAACTCTTAGTGCAAGAATTGTTTTAATTTGAAGAACAATTTAGCTCATCTCAATATGAATCTTCAGAAATTTGAAAAAGATATTATTATTTTAAAACAAAATGAAGATGAGTTAACTTGCAAAAATGATTCTTTGCGAAAGGAGTTGGATAATATTAATTCCAAACATAAGTTTTTTTGAAAAGGAGAATTTGTTGAAAACCGATTCAATTCTGAATGAACTTGAAAATGAAATTAAGAATTTCAAGATCCTTGAGGTTGAAAAACAAAAAAGTTTGATTTTGAAATTTCTGAGAGTAAAGCCAAAACTGTGAAACTTCTAAATGAGAATAATTTTCTAAAATCTAAAATCGACAATCTTGAGCTGAGTCTGAAACGTTTTTCAACCAGTGAAAAATCTTTGAATATGCTTTTGAAAAATCAGTTTTATCATGGAAATAAACATGGACTCGGTTTTGGGAAAAACAATGATTTTGAAAAATGGAATTCTTTTAATTTTAAAAATCCTTCAAATCGCTTTGGAAATGATTGCTTTGAAGATTTAAACTCTAACAATTTCAAAGGATTTTTAAATCAAAAACGAGATGTGAATCTGTTTAATAACAATCCTTTCAAACATTCTTGGACCCGTAAAGAAAAGAAAACGATTTTCACTAAATTCAAACAAGTTTGGGTTCCTAAAGGTACAAAAATAGATTCGAACGGATTGCTATACAAACAGGTTTGGGTACCTAAGGTTGCGAACAAAACTGTGAGTGGTTTTACTAAGTTTGTTAGACCACTCGATCCTCTAAACTGCTAGGTACATGTGACGGCTGAGGAGCAACTTTGCAGAAAGAGAAAGTGAATTCGAACTGCTTCATATCATGGAATCTTTTACTGTTCCTTTGCCAAGTCTGAGGAGTTAGAGATTCTGATTTACATCTGCTTCCAAGTATAATCTCTTAACTCATTTTTGTAAATATTTTCTGTTTTTATTTTCTTGTTTTATTCCTTCTTCTACCCCTTTCTATTTTATTTTCTTCTGTTTGTTTTTATTTGATTTGTCACTGCCATATTCTGCTTAATCTGTGCATCTTAAACTTCCAATTGCAGTTTCTCATGTTTTTCTGGAAATTCGCTTAATCTAAATAACACCCTTACGTTTTAATCATTTCCAGAACTTGATTTAAACTTGTATATATCTGCAATTATTTTGAAGTTTATTTTTTTTAATTCCCAACAGTGTTGATTATTCATGTTATATCTTGAACGCTGTTAGTTTGAATTCTAAATTGTTTTAAAAATCTGAAATATTTATGAGATTTCACACACCTTTGCTGTTCTGAGTTTCTTCCAATTCATTTTGGAAACACTTGAGATATTATACTCATTACAGTACATAGCTTCTTATCAGTCATGATAATTTCATTAATTTTCAGTTTGGCTTGGATTTCCCAAATTTCAGTGATACATCTTGTAATTTCATATTTATTCATGATCATTTTAGTTGAAATTAGTGTGTTTGAAATCATCTGAAATTCCTGATATTATGAATCTCACACACCTCCTAAATTTGAAATTATCAACCTTGTGTGACTGATTCATTATATCCCAGAACTTGACATTGATTCAAGTGATTTCAAATAAATTACTTTAATTTTCTAGTTCATGAATACCTCTCAAATTTGATGTAAATGGTCTGAATTTAATCTCATACTTGTCTGAGATACTTATGAAAATTTCTTTTGTAGAACTGGTCTTAAAATTCTCTGTTATTTCATGATTATTTGGTTTGAATATCTGTTCGTTTAAAATCATTTGAATTTATTGATTTACTGAATCTCACACATATCTCGAATATAAAAAAATATAATAATAATAAAAAAATCTAGTGTGATCGATTCATTGAATCCTGATATCTTCATCTTCCATCAAATGATTTCAAATAAACAGTACTTTTAATCTTGGATCATGAATTATATTCTGTGACCATCAGAAATGTCTTGACAAGTGTGCTTTGAAACGATTTTTGTGCCGCTCTAATACTGGTGTGAAAATGCTCTAAATGACTGCTTGTATTGAGAAGAATTGTTCACTGCTCTGATACTGTTTTCTCAAATAATTGCTTGTTCTTATCTGCAGTTTTGAAAAATGTGCAAATTTGTTAAGTCTGTCTGTTTGGGCTTTGTGAATAAAGACATCAAGTGGTATTAGAAGTTCTTATATTTGTTTCACCCATCTGTACTGAGATTCAAATTTTCACCTTGTATAAATCCATACATTTTTTTGCCTTATACAAATAAATGTGCTAAATTTGTCTGGCTGGGTTTGTGTTTAAATTTCTTTAGCCTGAGATGTCTATGATAGTCCATCAGGGTGTAATTAAATTCCTCGATAAGCGAGAACATTTGGTATCCGCCTTTTTCACTCATCTGTTTTTTGAATTATCACCCCTGTATAGATTCAATTTTTTTTTATAAATCTGTTTAATTTCTTCTTGTAATTTTTTTCAATTTTAAAATTATTTATTTTTTATTCATTCAGAAATTGAAATCAATATCCAATTTGTGCTATGTTTATAATTCATCAAAATTGTTATCAGTTTTTGAAATTGTGATGAATTGTGACTGCAGTGTATTTCACAACAAGAGGAGATTTTATTTGGATTTTCATGATGGTTGAATATTAATTATAATATCTTTGGACTGGCAAATATTTCACGACCATCTCCTTTATCTATCACCCGTCTGCCATCCATCATGATTTTATATTAATATGGAGAGTTTATTTTTTTAAGAAAAATCATCTTGTTTTTAAAACAGTGAAAATTATTTGTGATAGAAATGGTACTATATTATTATTCAGAATTAGTGAGAATTGAAAATTTTCAATAATCCCTGTATAGTCGAGCTTATTTCATAATATAATCAATTTAGAAATTTATTTCACAGTCCATTTCTGTGCCTACCACATTTCTATCATCCATATTGGTTTCATATACCGAGGAGTTTTTTTTTTTTTACTTTTATAAAGCTGAAAATGATAAAAATATAATTAATATATAAGAGTGTCTCTAACCTCATTTAAAAATCCAAGCTCTGGTTATGCATGGTTATTAGACGTCTTATAATTTAAGCTGCGACTGATCCCATTTAAAAATCCAAGCTCTGGTTATGCGTGGTCAGTGTGCTCTTAAATAAAAAGGAAATAAAGTGCTAAAAATAGAAATAAATTTTGAAATTCTCCTCTGAGTATAAAAGCCAGCCTATCAATCCATCTTCTATTCTGTGAAATATGTTGAAATTTTATGACATATTATGATTTGTTGATTGATAGGTATTGGGATTTGAGGTTATTCAATCTTGTCACTTAAATATGAATTATTAATTATAGTCCAAATTCCATCTCTGTTTTTAAACCTCATTCTTTTTGGAAAATAATTGGAATACATTTTTTTACTCTCCCCATTTTATATAAAATTCATCGTAAATCCGTCATTCTCTACAATGTGAGATATGCCACCAGTTCTTAGTTTATTATGATTTTTGTTTGACTGATTGATATTTATGATGACTATTCTTCCTCTTATGCTGAATTTTTTTTAGTCATTCTTCATCTATATTTTAAAATTCTGTATCCTTTTGATGATAACAAAAGGGGGAGAATGGATTAGATTTTGATTTATGAGTGAATATTTTATAAATATTTTTAATTTTGAAAATTTTTTATCATTTAGTTCAATTCACTCAAGCACAGTTATAGGGGGAGTTTTCTGTTGTAGGGGGAGCTAATAAATAGGGGGAGTTCATTTTTCACTGTAAAACACATTTGTTGGATTCAAAATCTTTTATTTGTTTGTCATCATCAAAAGGGGGAGATTGTTGTATATAACGGGGTTGTATACACAATTATATGATTTTTGTTTGATGATAACAACCAAATATATTTTATAAATGTGTTTGTTATTGTACTGTTCTATATTTACATCACAGACAAGAATGTAATATTTATATTTAAATAAAATACATTTGTACAGAAATTCAAATATTTACTGTATTTTATTTAAAATGTAAATATTATATTTCTAACATTCAAACAGTACATCTATCTTAACTCCACTATTTAATCACTTCACATATTTGTACTTATAAATAAACAGAATAGAATAGACAAGTCTGTTTGACAACTATGAAATAATATTTTTATTTCAAACAGATTTTGTTTATTACAAATAATCAGTACAATCACTTTTTCATATACATTAGCTCCTCACTATATCACTCAACACTCAATATTTTTTCACTTATACATTCACAGACCCAATATACAGACACTTCCATTGTTACACACACTGTTCTTGTTTTTCTGCCTTCTGTCTTCTTGTCTTCAGTCTTCACAGTTAGTCCAGTCTTCATACCTGTCATACAAATGAACATACACACAGTACACTACAATAGAAATAATATTGAATATATGCAAATATAAATTTTATTTTTAAAATTTTTATTTGCCTCAGAATTCTGGTGTGTTTCTCATCATTTTTCATGACTTGATCTGATATATTTCTTGTATCCACTGATCAGCCTCGACATAACCATACGGGTTTGTTGATCAGAACCAGCATTAAACTCAGCTGGTTCTGACCAGCCCCAACTTAGTACAGTCAGTCTGCTGGTGGTATGCACATATATACACTTATACAAAATGTCAAAAAGCGTGGTCAAAATTGACACAAGACAGGTCAAAGTCCAAGAAGAAAGTCAAAATGGTCAAGAAACATGTGTCAACATGATTAAAAACACATTCAAGTAAAGCAGCATGGCAAGTGGACACAAAAATGAAGTGCATCAGTTCAAGTCATGCACAAGACATGGTCAGGTTCAAAGTCAAGTGCAAGCATAGTCAACAAAGTAAATGCAGTAAGCATCATGACCTTCAACAATGAAGCAAGACCAAACTCAAACATGATGACAGACCACTTACATGCAGACATGGTCGAGGCATTTGACTCAAGAAAACAACAATGGTGGAACAAGCAGTACAATGGATGGTGCAGCCGCAAAGTGTTCAAGACAACATAATCAAGACAGCTAAATGCATGATAGCACAAAAACATACAAGAACAAACAAAAGTGGTCGAGTATTCATGCAACAATGAAAAAGTCAAAGTACCCAAACAACTTTCAGCAAAAACAGTTCAAATGGTCGAGCAGGAATGGTGAACACAGGTTGAACAACATAAGTGGAGCAGGGGGATGCAACATATGTTTACACAACAAAATGGTTCGACATGTATGGTGCATGCATGGTGTCAAGTACAAGTGCCAAAGTGGTCGAGCCTCAAAGCAAATGGAAGTAATACAAGATGAATGGCAAAAGCATATATTCAGTTCAATGGATGATATAGCATAGATATGGTGAAACAGCATACATGCCAAGCAATGTACAAGTATGGAAATATGTCAAAACAATTTGCAGTAGCTAAGTGTCAAAGTTCATGGTGTAGTAGTTTTTTTTGTTTAACAGAGGACATAGCATGAGCACAAGTGCACAGGTAAGTTATGGCAAGAGTATTCATGGTTTTAAATCAATTCCAGAAATTCCAGGTTTATGGCATGCTCAAATAATTCCAGTTTTAAACAAAGACTTTTGGGCAAGAGCATTTTCATATCATTTCCAGTTTTACATGTGATCATATATATATATATATATATATATATATATATATATGTATATATATATATATATGACATGTAATCAATCACAGTAAGTTCATGCAAGATTTCAACACTAAATTTCATTTAAGGTTTGAACAAAAGGGAAAATACAGTGAACCATATTTGAGCAATCAAAGCCAGTATTTGGCAAGCTTTTAAACTGTTTCAGAAATCAGAAAATATGTTTTTGGCAAGAAAAATGACACGACAGAAAATGTTTGGCAAGCTTTTCAATCCTTCCTGAAATCAAGGGATTAAGTTTTGGCAAGATTGAAATACTTGTGTGAAATATTTTCTAAATTCATTCAAAGGAAAGCATACTTGGAATTTATTCAAGGACACAATCACAGCAAGAAATTCAAAGGCCAATTCTATTTTTGGCAAGCATTTCAATGCAGAAAATTTCAAAAGAGGAAACCAAATGCAACAATTAAATCTCATTCAAAACGCAAGGAAGCTACAGAGAAACCAAAAGAGGAAAGCATTACACAACAATCTCGCAACCAAAAGGGGGAACACACAATCAATCGGGTCAAGCCACATACCTGAAATCAGAGAAGTTCTAAGGATTTTCTAATCCTATTTATCACCAATTCATCACTGGCAGATCGTGTGGAAATCCAGCAAGAATTCAATTAAAAGAATTCGAGAGAAAATTGAATAACTTACAAATCGTTTAAGGTTTCGGTCAAGTGCCAGAGAGGAAGACTCTCCCAGATCAAAGCATCTCAAAGCAACACTGAAATCGAGCATCAGAGATTACAGATTCATAAATCAGAAATCGATTTGGGGAAGGTTTCAGAAAACCCTAGGAATTCATACATCGCCGCCGCCATTTTTTTTCCACAGAAGTAAACAAGTAAAAGAAAGAAAAGTCGGGTGCAAAACATAACAAGCGGGTCGACCATGTTATTGAACTAGGCTATGGTGTTTTAAAAGGGATGACCCCTTTGTTTTAATTCCTTAAGGGTTTAAATTCTTTTTGTTTTGCTTTTGTTTTTAATTCGTGTTGTAAAAATCAAACGAACAGGCGTCTAGATCTGTAAAGTCTAGGTAAAACAGTCAGGGTGTTGACTGTCAGTTTCAGAGTCTGTAAAATTCTGGGATACGGATTACAGGGTTGTAATTCGGGAAATCTGATCGAGGGGATATCGGTCAGTCTAGGGTTTTGAGCGTAGGGTTAGGACAGGAGCAGGCGCTGCGAGTGTATATGGTCTTGTATGCGGGATCTGTTTATAATACCTAGTAGAAACCTTAGGAATGCAGCAGTAGGCAGGGTTTTGCCGAAGCTGGGTATATCTGTGTGTGATTTATTTTTTGCACTTTTATTTCTGCTGCATTCTGTGTTCTGTTTATTATTTTAATATCCTGTCAGTTTTTCAATTCAGTTTAAAAACTGTGATAAACCCTATTCACCCCCCCTCTAGGGTTAATCTAGATCCAACAGTAAATCACGTACCTTCCACTTACCAGATTGCTGATATTATGACAAAACCACTCTCGAGAACCAGATTTGAAGCTCTGAAAGAAAAGTTAAGCATAGCTGAAATCGTGACCTCTAAGCACAGCAAAACTTCAGATCTAACTTTTAACAAAGGAATTGAAATCTCCTCCAGCAAACGTGGTGAAGCAGCAAGCAATTGTCTTAATTCTCAGATTAACTCTAAAAGAAATCGAGGAACTGAAGCACGCCAAACTCTCATCAACAACGAAAGTCAGTTTTGCTCAACAAGACACAAATTCATCATCTCAGAACCGCAAGCGCAAGAGAAAAGCCACGATATAAAGAGAAACAGTGCAAATAGAGGATTTAACGAAGAATTTTTCAGAAAGAAAGACGGTTTTTTGAAGCGTGGCGGCGGCCATTTTTAATCTCCAAACCCTAGCTGGAGAATAGGGTTTGCAGGTGGGTATGAAATGTATTGAGAAAATAGATGAGTACCCCGCATATTTACTTTACAATGCTTTGTGGGCTAAGGCCAAAGCCCAAGCGGTAGCCTTTATTTCTGGACCAAACCTGTTGTTTTTTTGTTAGCATAAATAGCTAACGATTATTGTACTGAGACAGACAATTCATTACAGAAAGAAATTTCACTTTCAGTTTACAAATCTTATACGGATCACCTATACCATTCCAATAAACATGCCATACTCCTCCCTTCACTGTTTGAGCACGAGCAGTATTACACCCCACCGTTCTTCCATGAAACATATCAAGCTCTTCAGTACTCCTTGCTTTCCTTTTTGCTCACGGATGCCTCACGCTTGAACCGGAACTATATACACCCGTGCTTCCTTGATATCGAGGCTCTAGACAATCCGATCCCTCCCGGCAAATGCCACGACATTACTCAATGCCAAACCCCCTAAATTTCACGCCTTCCAAACCGAGACGACCTCCTCCCTCATCGTCACCAGAAACACCTCCCAGTCGAACCACTATATATTTGTCTCGAGCTTCCTGGAGTTTTTATTTGAAGTGTTTGATTCTTTTATTTTTGAAGTGGTTAAAAACTTCAACGTTAATGGTTTTCGAGAAGAGGAAAAACTAAATGAAGCCATGTTTTTTTTTTATAGATTGGGATACTTAAATGCTAAGGAGTAGGTACACAGACAAGGTACAAGTAGGTTGGCTAAGATTTGAAAATACACTGTAGTTCCTTTGGTATGAAGTAAAGTCCTGCGTTGAAAAGAAATAATCGTTGTACCAAAATTTAGTAGGTAAGAAAAAAATGTTTGCTTAGTAGCCAAGAAAAAAAAATATACATATATTTTATTTTATTTTGTTACTTTTCCAGTTGACGTATTTGGCAAGTGTTGGGTTAATGTTGTGTTTTCAGTTTACTTAAAGAGTACGTTGGCACATCTGTTTCATGCTGCAATGTAGGTGCTTAGTTCGGCTGTCATATGAAAACAAACGTAGGGTATACATTTGCATGTGGATGTGGATGGTATGATTGGATAACCAGTAATATGTATAATGTTTTAGATGCATGCTTGCTACTAATGTTTGCAGTGTGGTTAAGAATGGTTTTTTCTAGTTTAGGATATTTAGAAATTGTAGAACCATTCCATTATAATATATATTTTTCTCAAAGTAAAGTCTTACGTTCCATTACACAATTTTTCCATTTGTTTACGGACTGTTATGGACAAAAATAAAAATACCATCGTGTTCAGCAATGTGTCATGATCCAAAAAATATAATAATATAGACTAGATAATTTACTCTGTGAAATCCAAAACCGCTAATATAGGGTGTAAAATAATTCAAATAAAAAGTTGCTTATTTTCTAAAAATAAAAATTACAAAAAAAAAAAAAAAAAATTAAATTATAACTACGTCTCAAAGATCTTGTCCAAATTCGAAACCGATATTTATTCAAAATTAAATATATCGTTACGGTTTACAAACGAATCCGCAGCGACTATTTGAAATTCTGATTTGGACATAACTCCCATATAGAAGATGAAATCTCCATTTTTCACTTCCACTAGAAAAATACAGTTTAATAGATTCGAACGTTTCTTGTTTCGAAGAAATCCGACTAATAACGAATCATGTACACTCAGTTGAAGTTCAAATCGTCAAATTATGAACTACCGCGATATTACTAGCTTATTATAATTAATATTATAATTTATACGTACAAACACCGTATATAAATATATTCATTATTATAATCAAATTCTGAACTGAATTAGATCTTTTATATTATCCAATTCACACACTATTGCGAATTTAACTATTTCAGATTGTTTTGGAAATAGATATATTATTCCATTATTTAAATTAATAAATATAAATCAGAATAATTTAATTTAAGCCAAATTAAATTACCATACCATTATTCAAATAAATAAATGAATTATTAAATCGTAAAAATTCCGGGATGTTACAATGATATTGTGCCCGTAAATATGCAAGTGAAACCAATCAAAATACATAATATCGAGTTTCCACAAAACGATCCAGGTTTCTCTAGTATAGGCTATAAGGTTAGAGTGTTGGATAGTTCTATCATGATTAATTTCAAATATTTTGGAAAATCAGCCAGATATTTTCATTTCACATAATATAATGATAACCATACTTGAATAAAGGAGAAGCTGCACTTGCAGTACTCGAAACTAGACTAGCTAATATACGTCCGTGGAAAGAAGAAGCGGCACTTGCAACAAAAAGACCCAGGTAGCAGCCATGCTTGAATAAAGAAGCACAGTTTGATATAGGTGCGGATAAACACATTATGGATAATCGTTTTCCAAAACAAATGCTGAGTTTCATTTTGGACCTCAAATATTTTCATTTCACATAATATAATGATGACCATAGCAGTATATACACCTGATATTTTCTCAACCTCATTTTTTTCCTAACCAATGTCCATTACGTAAAATAATGACAACAATATAAATTTGACTGAAAGAAACAAGTACATGTGTAACTGTTGTGCCTTGAGATTTTGAACTACATGTGTAAATCCTAATGTATATTAAAAAAATATTTACATACCTGTAATTTTGTTTCAATAGTGATTTTTTTTCACTGGCCAAGCCATGGGAGCGCCGAAGGCATCTTCCATGCACGTCAGAGCTGATGTTGGTCTCCATAGCTCTTATAACAACCCGTATTTTAATAACGTGCTAAAACCATAAATTAAGGGAGAATAAATTTTTCAAATAATAATCAAGGGAAATGGGCTGCGCCATTGCGTTTGTCTCGAAATTCTGCTTGAAAACGAGTTCGAGTTTTCGAAAATCGGAGTCCGTATGAGGGAGATATGACCCTCCGAAGTTTCAGAAATTTTCAGAATAAAAAACAGCTCGAAAATTCGAATTCAAAACCCAAAACAGGCTGGGCAGGAAATTTCCCGACCAGGTAGACCTGGGGGTCGACCATATTGTCGACCTCCCAAGGACCAGGTCGACCATAGTGTCGACCTGGGGGTCGACCTGCCTCCCGAACCTATTTTCTGAACCTGATGCATTCTGATGTATCTGATCTTGTTTTCTGTCCAGTTTCGTCTTCCTAACCCTATATAAACAGCCCCCTAGCCTCATTCTCTTTACACCATTCTTCTCTAACCTTATGTTGTACAAACTCTTGATGATCATGATTTCTTCTTCTTCTAAATTAAATTAAAACAAATCGCGAAGACAATTTCTTGAAGACTACGGCTAGGAATTTCATACTGGGGATTTGCTTCTACAATCAAATCAAGATTCAACAATTCATCGACTAGTTTCTAGACTTGACTTCTGCATCTCAATTTCTTAGACCATGATCTATAAGTTCCAGTTACTTTTAGATAAAAACTATAAACTCAATATGGGCATGTTATAAATTGGAATTGATTATGTATGATTCATATCTATTCTTGTTTTCTTCTTGGATCTTGACTATTGGGAATACTGCCTAGGACATTGAAACTATTGTTAATGGCATAAGACTATGCCTATGACTGTGAACATAAGACTATGCCTATGAATGTGAACATAAGACTATGCCTATGACTGTGAACATAAGACTATGCCTATGCCTATGGATGTGAACATAAGACTATGCCTATGACTGTGAACATAAGACTATTGCCTATAGCTATGACAAGGACAATTGTGGCTAATCACCTATGATTCATGACCATGAGGTTATTGCCTAGGATTATGACTATGAAATTGGATCTAAGCTTGATTTTTCTAATCTGACCTATTTTCTTTATTTGTCCTTGGATCTTGATTTTGGGGATTTTTCTATTTAAGTTAGATCTATCCATGTTCTTGAACCTAGATTATTATTCAAACCTTTTCATGATCATAATGTTATCAGATCTATATGCCTGCGATGTTTTACTCAATTTATTCAATTGGAAATAAATTGATAGTAGAACAATGTTTATTATGTTATATGTGAAATTGAATGATATTCTATTTTATTATCATGTTGAATTGGGAATTAATGACTAAGTCTATTCATATGTATATTGGCGTATAACCTGTCATGACAAGTTGTGTAGTTTATCATGTTATGGAAGTTTTAAGTTATAAAATCATATCATATATGTGACCACTTGTTAGATCTACAAGTTTACGTGTATATGTTAAACCTATGTCATATTTCAAAATCACACTTATTCATATGCTCGTGATTGATTTGAAAGTTCACATATATGTAAGTTGATTTAGTCTATGTTGCAAATTCACATACATGTATGTTGATTTAGTCTACGTTGCAAGATCACACCTA
Source organism: Allium sativum (assembly GCA_030737875.1). NCBI lineage: Eukaryota > Viridiplantae > Streptophyta > Magnoliopsida > Asparagales > Amaryllidaceae > Allium > Allium sativum. The sequence continues at coordinate 990,698,296 of CM060910.1, read as the reverse complement.
TGACATTCATGTTGATTATTTTGCAAGTACCCACCTATGATGTTCCTATTGACTATGCCAAAAATGCCAAGTTTACACCTGTGTAATGTTTATGTTAATGAATTTCTTTATGCACATTTTGTGAACGTTAAATTAGGCTAAATTTTTAGCCTAATGTTATATGTCAAAAATCATGCGGACGGAAAATTAGGCTAAGATTGTTAGCCTAATATTTAGACGGGGCAACATTGGAAAAAATTGGTAATTATAGGAAACTTGGCATGAAACTCGCCATGAAACTTGACACGAACTTGACATGAATCTTGAACATGGACATGACACTAGAATGATTTTGAAAATGGCCAACTCGAGGTTGGGTTGAGTTTGCAGTGTAATTCTGCCCGGAACCGCCCGGCAAATTCAGTTACTGCAAACAATAGGATCCAATGTGGGTAGTTGGTCATATCGCACTTGAAAACCCGAGGTCAGACTGAGTTGTGGTGTAATTCTGCCCAGAACCGCCCGGCATATCCAATGACCATAACAACAGGTTTGATGTGAGAGGTTGGGGTGCATTAATGCCATATGATAGGGTTAAGTCATGAACATGAAGGACAACGCTTAACCAACTTGATACATGATTCGTAGGGCTAAGTCATGGACTTGAACGACAACACTTAGCCAATTTGACATGATTCGTAGGCGGGTTAAGTGCCGAACTTAAATGACAACACTTAACATATTGGACGAAAACCCTAGTTACGCGGTCCATTTCAGCAGTAACCTACTAGATGTATCACGGTACCTTGGAACTAGGCAGGGTGGGGCACAATTACTGGGCTGATTGTAAGCGACCAGAACGACGGCTGTGTTGGTGCGCCAGTGTAGGTTCAGGCGGGCTATGGTCGTGCACGTGGTCCGGAGTTGAAAAAACAGGCATTGGGCATCGGTAGGTTTATCCGTGCATGCTTGATTCGTGTCGGTGGTTGGCACCCTAGGGCTTGATACACCCTATGGTGACCTTGCACAGGTGACTACATTCGTGATAGGGCCGTATGACACAGACTCATGACGAGCTAGAACTTGTAGGGAGCCGATCGACTAGTGGATCGTTTCGTTGGACCTAGAAATAGGTCATTTCATGATATTGGGCCAAGGTATTATTTCATGATTAATATAAGACATGGGTTTGGATTCTAGTACAGTTCATGCAGCGAACCTTAAATATGTGATGATATACTTGATTACACTTGAATTATCATGTTATCTTAGTCTATCTTGCCCATTTTATCATCATCCTTATGTTTACTTTCAGTTTGTACATGTCATGTTATCTTTACCTGTTTTTATGCTGAAAGTCACTAGGACGTACCATTCTTTATGACTGACCCGTTTTCTTTCACCTCTTTTCCTTTCGTTTCCCCCCAAGGTCTCAGGGAGGAAACTCTAGCACTTAGCTTGGATTTCGCTTGCTTTCGGTTCAGGTCATGTACGGTTTGATCTTGAGCTATGCTATGGCTGCATTTCTGCTACCTTTGCGGAATTAAGCTACTTTTGTTGTTTTAAGATTATGCTTCTTTATTTATGCAAGACAGAATTTGTTGTAATGGAAAATAATGACCTTGGCTATTTGATGTAAATGGTTTTGACTCTTTTTGAAAGTAATGAAATTTAGCTCTTGAATCTTCCGCTGTTTTATTTATGTTCTGTCTTGTAATATTTCTGTGTTTTTTTACCTCGATAACGCTCCTCCAAAACTAGTGCATTCCCTTTGTGAGTGATCCTAGCGGAGGTTGGGGTGTTACATTTGGTATCAAAGCAAAAGGTTACCAGACTGGGCAAAAGTTTTTATAACCTTCTGAAATTATTTTCAAAACCGTTTACAAAGAAGTATTTTTCAAGAAAAGTCTTGTTTTATTGAAAGGCTATTCCCCAAAAGCCATTAGCACTATCCTTTTTTTCCTCGTTTTGAGTTTCTTCTTTTTTCATTTCAGCATTTATGGGAATCATAACTTTCCAGAAGGCGTGCCAATACCTAGCTGGTTCAGGAGGTACTTAGAGGGTAGGGCCAACGATGCAGGCCAAGCAGATATTCCTCCTCCAACTGCAGCGATTCCTCCTCCTTCGCCCCCCCCCTCGTGCAATTGCTTTCTCAAAGATCTGTAAAGATTTTAGGGCCATGGGTGGAAAGGATTTCAAGGGAATGGAATTATTCATAGAAGCGAGGAACTGGCTCAAAGAAACTGAGGATCTGTTTGTTATCTTCGAGTTGGACGATAGACAGAAGGTACAGTTGGCAGTATGGTTGCTTAATGACGAAGCTTCCTATTGGTGGGAAGTCACTAACGCCGAGAGGCCGGTTGAAACATGGATGGATTTTAGAATAAGGTTCGAGATGAAATTCCTCTCGCAAGTTGAACGAAGTCTACAGCTGGAAAAATTATTATCTCTTAAGCAAGGAAGTATGATGGTCAAGGAGTACGTCAATCAATTCAATCAGCTGGCTCGGTTTGGACTAGACTTAGTGAATACCCCTCGTAAGAAGGCTCTCTGCTTTGTTAAGGGGTTGAATGAGCCACTTCACAGCTTGGGTATGACCCACGTACCTATGGGGGCTACTTGCGAAAAGCTAGTAGACATGGCGCTCTTAAATGAAGAAGACAAGAATGGCAAGAAGGAGGTCAAGACGAATGAGTCTCCAAACAAGAAGGTAGACTCCAAGAAAGGAGGCAAGAACAACAACAACAATAATGACAACAAGACACGTGAGAAAAGAAAATGCCACTTCTGTGGTACTGAGGGGCATATAGTCCAGGATTGTAGAAAGAAGAAGATAAAGATGGGAGCATACTTTCAGTGTGGTGATATTGGACTTATCAGCAAGAACTGCCCTAAGAAGCAAGGGCAAGCCCCGCAAGAAGGATCTTCTGGGGGTACATCTTTAACTTCTTCTCCTTGATGCTTTGTTTTATCTTGCTTATCTCCTTAATCCTATCTTGAGAACCTTAGGTAGAACTGTTTTGGATGTAAACATGTGATTGAAACATGTTATGGTTGACGTTTGCAAATGGCTGCAAGTGGTCGCAAGTGGTTGCTCGTGGTTGCATAACACACATTAGGCACTAGAACGGCTAAGGCACATTTTCATATTGCATATGCATGAGTGTTTATACTTGTTTATAGATGAAATTGAATGTGTTATCATGTGAATGTTGCATATAGATGGATGTTTGTGCACACATATAGTGTTTATGTGACTAGGACTATTTGCATACATGTTGGATTCATGGCACTAAACATATTTTGCATTAAGAAGATCAATCAGGCCTGATCATTTGCACTAGATAGGGAACATATACACTCACTTTCTGCATGTGTTCATATAGCATTAGAAATCTTTTAAGGACAATGATTACTTGTGGATGATGTTTTGAGTAGATGGTTGATTTGATGATAGGATGCATTCTTCCTAACTTAAAGATTTCGGGGACGAAATCCTTTAAGGAGGGGAGAATGTAACAACCAGTATTTTAATAACGTGTTAAAACCATAAATCAAGGCAGAATTAATTTTTAAAATAAGAATCAAGGGAAACGGGCTTGCATTCGTCTCGAAATTCTAGTTGAAAATGAGTCCGAGTTTTCAAAAATCGGAGTCCGTATGAGGGAGATAGGACCCTCTGAAATTTCAGAAATTTTCAGAATAAAAAACAGCTCGAAAATTCAAATTCAAATTCGAATTCAAAACCAAAAACAAGCTGGCCGGGAAATTTCCCGCCAAGGGACCAGGTCGACCTGGGGGTCGACCGAGTTTCGACCTCCTAGGGACCAGGTCGACCATTGTGTCGACCTGGGGGTCGACCTGCCTCCCGAACCCATTTTCTGAACCTGATGCATTCTGATGTATCCGATCTCGTTTTCTGTCCAGATTCTTCTGCCTAACCCTATATAAACAGCCCCCTAGCCTCATTCTCTTTACACCATTCTTCTCTAACCTTATGCTGCACAAACTCTTGATGATCATGGTTTCTTCTTCTTCCTCTAAATTAAATTAAAATAAATCGCGAAGACTATTTCTTGAAGACTACGGCTAGGAATTTCATATTGGGGATTTGCTTCTACAATCAAATCAAGATTCAACAATTCATCGGCTAGTTTCTAGACTTGACTTCTGCATCTCAATTTCTTAGACCACGATCTGTAAGTTCCATATACTTTTAGATAAAAACTATAAACTTAATATGGGCATGTTATAAATTGGAATTGATTTATGTATGATTCATATCTATTCTTGTTTTCTCCTTGGATCTTGACTATTGGGAATATTGCCTATGACGTTGAAACTATTTTTAATGACATAAGACTATGCCTATGCCTATGACTATGAACATAAGACTATTCCTATGACTGTGAATATAAGACAATGCCCATGACTGTGAACATAAGACTATGCCTATGCCTATGACTGTGAACATAAGACTATGCCTATGCCTATGACTGTGAACATAAGACTATTGCCTATAACTATGACAAGGATAATTGTGGCTAATCACCTATGATTCATGACCATGAGGTTATTGCCTAGGATTATGACTATGAAATTGGATCTAAGCTTGATTTTCTATTCAGACCTATTTTCTTTATTTGTCCTTGGATCTTGATTTTGGGGATTTTTCTATTTAAGTTAGATCTATCCATGTTCTTGAACCTAGATTATTATTCAAACCTTTTCATGATCATAATGTTATCAGATCTATATGCCTGCGATGTTTTACTCAATCTATTCAGTTGGAAATAAATTGATAATAGAATAATGTTTATTATGTTAAATGTGAAATTGAATGATATTCTATTTTATAATCATGTTGAATTGGGAATTAATGAATAAGTCTATTCATATGTATATTGGAGTATAACCTGTTATGACAAGTTGTGTAGTTTATCAAGTTATGCAAGTTTTAGGTCATAAAATTACATCACATATGTGACCACATGTTTATGTGTATATGCTAAACCTATGTCATATTTCAAGATCACACTTATTCATATGCTCGTGATTGATTTGAAAGTTCACATATATGTAAGTTGATTTAGTCTATATTGCAAATTCACATATATGTATGTTGATTTAGTCTACGTTGCAAGATCACACCTATGACATTCATGTTGATTATTTTGCAAGTACACACCTATGGTGTTCTTATTGACTATGCCAAAAATGCCAAGTTTTCACCTATGTCATGTTTATGTTAATGAATTTCTTTATTCACATTTTGTGTACGTTAAATTAGGCTAAGTTTTTAGCCTAATATTATATGTCAAAAATCATGCGGACGGAAAATTAGGCTAAGATTGCTAGCCTAATATTTAGATGGGGCAACGTTGGGAAAAATTGGTAATTATAGGAAACTTGGCATGAAACTCGCCATGAAACTTGACACGAAATTGGCATGAATCTTGAACATGGACATGACACTAGAATGAACTTGAAAATGGCCAACTCGAGGTTGGGTTGAGTTTGCAGTGTAATTCTGCCCGGAACCGCCCGACAAATCCAGTTACTGCAAACAATAGGATCCAATGTGGGTAGTTGGTCATATCGCACTTGAAAACTGGAGGTCAGACTGAGTTGTGGTGTAATTCTGCCTGGAACCACCCAACATATCCAGTGACCACAACAACAGGTCTGATGTGAGAGGTTGGGTTGCATTAATGAATTAATGTCACATGATAGGGTTAAGTCATGAACATGAAAGACAACACTTAACCAACTTGACACATGATTCGTAGGGCTAAGTCATGGACTTGAACGACAACATTTAGCCAATTTGACATGATTCGTAGGCGGGTTAAGTGCCGAACTTAAATGACAACACTTAACCTATTGGACGAAAACCCTAGTTACGCGGTCCATTTCAGCAGTAACCCACTAGATGTATCACGGTACCCTGGAACTAGGCAGGGTGGGGCACAATTACTGGGGTGATTGTAAGCGACCAGAACGATGGTTGTGTTAGTGCGCCAGTGTAGGTTCAGGTGGGCTATGGTCGTGCACATGGTCCGGAGTTGAAAAAGTAGGCATTGGGCATCAGTAGGTTTATCTGTACATGCTTGATTCGTGTCGGTGGTTGGCACCCTAGGGCTTGATACACCCTATGGTGGACCTAGCACAGGTGACTACATTCGTGATAGTGCAGTATGACACAGACATATGACGAGCTAGAACTTGCAGGGAGCCGATCGACTAGTGGATCGTTTCGTTGGACCTAAAAATAGGTCATTTCATGATATTGGGCCAAGGTATTATTTCCTGATTAATATAAGACATGGGTTTGGATTCTAGTACAGTTGATGCAGCGAACCTTGAATATGTGATGCTATACTTGATTACACTTGAATTATCTTGTTATCTTAGTCTATCTTGCCCATCTTGTCATCATCCTTATGTTTACTTTCAGTTTGTACATGTCATGTTATCTTTACCTGTTTTTATGCTGAAAGTCACTAGGACTTACCAGTCTTTGTGACTGACCCGTTTTCTTTGCCTCTTTTCCTTTTGTTCCCCCCAAGGTTCTTAGGGAGGAAACTCTAGCACTTAGCTTGGATTTCGCTTGCTTTCGGTTCAGCTCATGTACGGTTTGATCTTGAGCTATGCTATGGCTGCATTTCTGCTACCTTTGGGGAATTAAACTACTTTTGTTGCTTTAAGATTATGCTTCTTTATTTATGCAAGACAGAATTTGTTGTAATGGAAAATAATGACCTTGGCTATTTGATGTAAAAGGTTTTGACTCTTTTTTAAAGTAATGAAATTTAGCTCTTGAATCTTCCGCTGTTTTATTTATGTTATGTCTTGTAATATTTCTGTGTTTGTTTACCTCGATAGTGCTCCTCCAAAACTAGTGCATTCCCTTTGTGAGTGACCCTAGCGGAGTGGGGTGTTACAGCTCTTCATTTGGAAAAGCCACATGTTCAACCCAAACTTTTACAACATCCTTTCCCAATGGATGACAATGGAACATAGCTATCAAATAAGTTGATGCAATAGTTCCTTCAGCTACTACGTCTGTTCCACCCACATCTATCAACTTGCATTTAGCATCTTTTTTCATGGTTGCAATCGGCTGAAAGAAAAAAAGATTATTATGTAGAATATATACATACAGGCTAAATAACAGTCTTATACAGTGATAAATGTTGAAAATTAATGCTTACATGTTGTGATTTATTCATGAACATATATGCGGATTTCGAGGGAGAAGTCGCATGATTTTCACTATCATGATGACTCTCGGTTGGATTTTCTTTATCATCTTGTACTTGGCCATGCTACTTTCCTACAAACTGCATCTCCAATGCATGACGTATCGGATGTGGGTCGCCACAATTAAGCATCTTTATTTATTACGTTATCCACCCAAATCACAACAGCTGACGGACCGAGCGGAATACCATCAACAGTGTATTATGGATCATCGGCGTAGACTCTTCCTTCGGCAACTACACCTTGACCCTGATTCCAACCATAAATCTTGAAAATATTGTGAATGCTGATGGTACTCTAAAAACGAGAATATACTTCAATATTAGCATTTATACTTCTTGTCATGGTAGTTTCAAAATAAGAGAATGTTGTAATATTTCTATGTAGTGATGACTCTATAGGCTAATAGCTTTGCAGCCCTCCATTTATAGTTCACATGTAACTGTAAACAAATATATGTGTTACCTTTATTCTGAATCAAATCTGAATCTATTAATGAATATAATCACAAAGGTATATACATGATACCTTTATTCTATATATACACAAAATGCTATAAATATAATATGAGAAGTGTAAATTTTAACGTACTGGCATCATCATAGTTCATGTGTGTTCGCAGCAGTACCTTGATGCAAACTGATGGTTAAGCTACTACCTTATTCCTAGCATCTGCTAATACTGTCATTTTAGGTGTAGGCCTCCATAAATAAGTATCTGGTTTATCCACAGAAATTATAAAAACGCTAGTTGCATTTGGTCCAAGACGAATGTCATTGACAACGTCATTTGGGTCCAAGGACAACAGCCACCCATATGCAACAACTCCAATGGTTCCATCCCAATTCAACAACGAACATACTTCGTCATCACTCTACAATTATTCAACCAAAAATTATATCGAATATTGGATTAAAAATATAAAACATAAATTTTATTTATTGAGTAATATAATTACTATTTTTATTGATTTAGGTGAGATTTTTCCTTAACTTTCTTTACCCTGTGTGCTCCCTTGCAAACTTTCTTTACCCTGCAGTAAAGCCCCAAAATTTATTCTTTTTAGTATTTTAAATTATAGAGTGTGTTGAATTGTGTATTTAACGAATATAAATTAATTTTAAAAGTTTACCTTTTGGTCCATCAGAGTCTGTATCATTCCCTTCAATTCTACTATTTCCTCTCGACACCATGACACTTGTTTATCTTTGGACTGAGTCACAATTAGCTTGGTCAAAGTGCAACCCCTTCCTAATGTCCTTAACCTTCCGGTTTATCTTCTCCCAATACATGTGTAAGAGCATCTCCATGGACATTATGTGTCGAGCTGGACTGGGATACGCTACCAAACTTTTTAATCTCCTCCTACATAAATGATGTACAATGGTAAAAATATCATAGTTTCAAAAACAAATACCGATAAAATTAAAAACAATTATACTATAGTATTTGCAACTTCCATGGACACCGATTCATCGTTTTTTATGTGAGATTTGATCCACACATCAACTCTAGGTACGGACGATGGATCTACAATTTTTTTTTTATAAATTTAGGATAACATTGAATAAGTAAACTGATAGGTATAAAATAATATTAAATAAAGCTATAGTTAACTAACTAACCAAGTCTTCGGTCATTGTAGCTATTCCCTTACGACCTGTTGTATGTAGAAGTTGTATGTACCTAAGGGCTGAATATTTCTCACTTTTTTGCTGGAAATATAGAAAGATGTTAAAATTAGCATACTAATAGAGATGAGTGTAGGAATGATTTGCAGTTGAAGTATTGAATTTTATCTTAGATTTACCTTACACTACAACAAAAACACCATATTACAACTTTAATTTTACAACTGTGCGAAAAGCACAGTTGTAATAAATTCTTTTTTACAACTGTGCAGAACGCACTGTTGTAATAAAAAAAATTACAACTGTGAAAAAATCACTGTTGTAATAAACATATATATCACAACTTTTCATTTTCCTAGTACAAACTTCATGTTTATAATTAACAGTTATTTGGTAATTAAGAATTAATAATTATTTCATAATTTAATAATCAATAATTAGTAAATAAATATTGAATATTTAAGTAAAAATCAATTCACTATTAAATAATAGTAATTATTAATTAATAATAATAAATAATCATTATTTAATAGTTAAAAATTAAAAGTTAAATTTTAATGTAAAACAACAAAAGTAATAAATCTAAACAAATAAACAGAAAATTGTAATTAATTATATGTCAATTTTAATCTAAAAAAATATGCTAGGAAAAATAGTTTTAAGCAGAAAATATTGATTTTTATAAACATGTTAAATTTGTTTACTTATATAAAATCGTAAATGATAATCATCGGACCAGGCTAGGTGCACTAGGGAGGGTTTTACGACTCCGGTCGGTTTCCCTTCTAAACAAATTCAAGTAAAAAAAAGTAAATGATAATCATTTTATTTGTAGTACATGAAAAATTAATTCTTATCTTGATTAAGAAGGATAACTATTGGATGTAGATGTAACCATATCCGTGATCACATCCCTTTTTAAGATATCAAATAAAATTTTCAACAATGCTACAATGAGCAAAAATCTTTTAGTCAATTTGTGCGAATCCCACGTGTATTGTATGGTATTTGCAAGAGCTAAACCGTAAATAATGAAAATGTGGTTGATTTCATGGGAAAGTGGTTTGATTTCACGGTTGGATTTACTACCTGATTATTGATAGAAAATGGTTACCCTAAAATTTTATTTCTAACCAGTACGGACAAATGGCACTACATCTAACCAAATTAACATAGAACGTGTTATGCGGCATACAAATTTTCGTTGGCTCCAATGTCAAATTTTGGCTCCAAACCAAATTTTTATTGGCTTTCGGAACGACATTTTCTGGTTTAATTAACGCTCCCTCTCTCCTCGCTCCTCTCCCTATGTTAATTCAATATTCACTCATCCGAAATGTTCTTCCTCCAATTCCAAACCCCATAAGAAGCTTCGACTCACCTTCAAACCCAAAGCAAAGAAAATGGATCTGGCTTTAGTCGTGAATTTTTTGGACGAGATGCTTCTTACCATTAAGGATTTGGACGTGAGGATTCAAAGGTGAATCCTTTGCCGATCTGAAGTCCAGTTCCAATTCGATGGGCCCAGATCTCGGCTAGAGCGAAAGCCCTTCATCTGTCATTTTCAGAAACTAAAATCAACCCCAAATCGCCATCCAGTCATTCTCCTTCATTGCAAATTATACGAGGTACGACTTTTATGCATTAATATGTGACATTACTACAATCCAGTCTTTGTTTGTGAAAATGGTAGGATCTGGTTTTGGACTATCGTTTTTAATTTGGGTTGCCTCTTTTTTTTTCAATAATATTTGCTTGGAAATATTATGGTCATGTGAGAATCCTTGATTCTGGTATGGTGGAAAAGCTGGTCTATATCTGGATAAACTTAGTAAGTTCTACTATTGGAAAGTTGAGATCTTTATGTTGGGATTGATATACCATGCTGGGATTCATGTACCTTGTTTTCCTTGAGCAGCGGTTATGATTTTGTTATCAAGTTAATGTTGACTGTAGTTTTCTCTTGTGGAAATACTCTTCTCCTACTAGTGAACTCCTTTTAGATTCAAGTAAAGTTGGAACATTCACAATGTCTTATTTGTGTCCTTGGGTTATGGTTCAAATTGCACGCCTATACTTCTGCTACTTAGTTGAAAGATATGATTCGCTATTCAGTTCGTCTTCATAGAAATTTGTAAAATTTCAATAAAAAGGCTTGCCACTACCATCTTGTATTATTTTATATATTTTACTATGTTAGAATTGACTATATTTTTTAGTACTTCAGAAGAAAATGGAACAAATAGATTGGCATCGTCAACTTAAGATATATCAAAACATTTGGAACAATGTTGAAGTCATTACCAGATTGAAATATAACCTATAGATTGCATTAGATGGAAACAGGGAAATGACTTAAAACAAATCTCGGAATTGGCTAAAACAACTTCAATTTTCCTGGAGCATCCTAAGATGGGTCAGGTACTCTTAGCTTAGAATTTATTTCTTTACTTGTAAGTTCTTTTGATTCAAATTTCAATTAATTTATTTCTCTACTTTAATATACTTCATTCTTATTGCTTAATATGTTACTTCATATAGTTTAATTTAAGAACACCTGCAACATTGCGAGAAAATCTCAAGTTCATTGGAAGTCAATTCAAGAATGAAGACCATTGCAAGACCAGCAGCATAGTGAGCAAATCTCAATTCCATTATGTTCGTATTACTCCTAGTGATGTATATTTATGAAAGATGACTTCAATTCATTTGGATTTTGGAGTCTTGGATAATGAACATTGTAATTGTTTTATGTAACACCCTGCATATATATATATATATATATATATATATATATATATATATATATATATATATTCCGAGATATTTAATAGTAATGGTGATACACGAAAACAAATCAGTTAACAATGATGGAAAATATGTAATACTTAACTTAAAACTAAGAATTAAGTCAAACGAATTTCACCATTACATTCGTCTCGGAATTCTGCATAGAATCGAGTCGAGTTTTCGAAAATCGAATTCTGTATGAATCAGATAAGGCCTTTTTAAATTTCAGAATTTAATTAAACTAAACAACTCAAAAACCAAAGCTAAAATTCGAATTTCAAACATAGGAAGGCTGGGCGGGAAAAATCCCGCCCAGGGCAGGTCGACCAGGGGGTCGACTATGTAGTCGACCTCCCCCCCTGGTCGACACTATAGTCGACCAGGGTGTCGACCTGGCCCACTTTTCCCAGATTCGGTTCTGGGTACACTTTGACGTATTTGGACTAGTTCTAGGGCAAGATTCATACTTTGGCACCTATATAAACAACTCTAAACTCTAGGCTCATTATAAAACTCCACAACAACTCATGGCGAAGCCATGTCTCTCTCTTCCCCCTCTCGTTATCTTCTTCTGCTTCAAAAAGAGCTTGGAATCTATTCTTCCTTCCTCTCTCTACAACACCTATTCTATAAAATAAAAAGAATGATATCTAGAACAACAAATGAAATAGAAAAGAGATTCAAATTTAAAGAGAGGATAATGGATCCAGACTCGCAAATTTGTGGCGAAAAGAAATTAAAGATGATTCAAAACAGAAACTCAAGCTAAGCAAAAGAGGGAAAGCAATTCTAGAGTTATCTAATCCTTATTTTGAAGATGACAACCAATGTGAGTGGGTTATAATACAACTTTTGTATAAAGTTATTATTTATCGTTCAAACATTCCCATTGTAACATGAAATGAAATTATTATGAAAGATTGGATCTGTAATGTTTCCATACGTTCAACTCTAATTATTATGCCTATGGTTATGTTTCTCCTTTTATCCTTCCTCTTTTATTGTTATAAGTTAGGCTATCTCGAGCCTAGGTCTATTACTAAATAAATACGATTGAATGATTATTGCGAACGAAAAAGGGAAATACTTGATTTTGGGAAATGACATAAATTGGAGAGTTTTGTTATGAACCACAACGGGTTTGGGTACAATATGACATTAGCAAGGTTTGAATATGAAAACCAATTTGGAAGTATAAGTATGAACGTAATATGAGTTGTGGCATAAGATTATCATTATTTCAAAGGGTTTGAATATAAATTGGCTTATGAACATGCAAAATTAGCCTAAGGCACTAGGAAATAAAATAAGGATTGAGATTAGGTAAATTTAATATGTTAATCATATTTTTAGGGAACTTGGACTTTATTAAAAGTATGAATACTATAGGAAATAAATGATTTGGGATTGGTAAATTTGAATAAAAGGTGGGAAATTGGGTTACATCATATTTTATGAATCAACATGAAATTGGTCTAACTTATGACCACTTGACTAGACTTAAGAATTAATTTGAACTGTATAGCATGAAATTTGGGGTTTAGGTGAAATACGAATATAAATGAGCCTTTGACACGAGGTTAGACACGATTGTGGTGTAAGACTGCCCGGAACCGCCCGGCGAATCCAGCTGCCACAATTGATGTCTAATGTGAGGGGTCGAGGGAGGGAATTTGAGCGTAACGGTTTATGACACGAGGTTGGACTCAGATTGTGGCGTAAGACTGCCCGGAACTGCCCGGCGCATCCAGCAGCCACAAAATGTTAGTCCAATGTGGGTGGTCATACATCGCTATAGCATAATAAATGAATTAAAGAATACTAATCATAATAAGACATGTGGGTGACATGGATATGATTAGAGAATTAGGTGGGTGCAGGTAAGTATAGACTTAACAGTAATAAAACAAGATAGGTATGAACATGTAAGTATAGACTTAACCGTAGTAAGACAAGTGTATATAATAATGAAAAGGTTTAATCTGAACTAATGACAGAATATGGGGAACGGTTAACAACCTGTTAAAAAAGTTTGACCAAGAAAAAGGAGGATAATGGGTTAGACTTGTCCTAGGGACAAGGGGGAATGATGACTTATAAGAAAAGATAAGTTATAAGAACGAAAAGGAAAAATATGAAATAATTTATATGAGAAGATATACTCAATTACAAATTAAGAGGCTTGAAAATAAAGAAGGAGTAAATTTGAACCTTATATGTTGGTTGGGTAGAATGATTCCTGGGGTATCAGTCTGATGTTGATTTCGGTCTTCGGGGCTGGTACTTAGGGGATTGCGCTCCTAATCGATATATATGTGGGATAAGGCATACTTAACCATGAATTAATATAACACGCTGTTGTGGCCCAAAAAGAGGGTAATTTATGAAATTGATAAATGACATGTTATAAGGCCCGTTAATGGACTTAAGTGAGTTAAGTATAAACAAATAAGCCAGGGAGACTTGGTAAACCTGAAAAGTTAAACTGAATAACCAAGTTAAAGGTGGGAACTGATAAGCGCAAAATAAATGGTTAGACGTAGGTCTAATGACATATAAAACTAAGGCGCTTGGGGGCAGCCCGTACGTTGTAGGATGAATAACCACAAGAGGTAGATCATCACGGTGCCCTAAGGCACGGGAAGGTGCGAACGTCCGTCTGAGTAAAAAGAAGGCTCCAACGAATTGGGTTACGAAGCCCGAGGCTTCGAGGGGACGTGAGGGTACTCTTGGTATCCCACTGTGAGGCTGTAGATGATCCTCCTGGGCTCACAGAGGTTAAGGTCTGCGTTAGAAGAACCAAGGGTATGCCTTGGTTGCAAAATACGGCAACCTAAAGACTAGGATGGACCAGCGTGATTCGGCGAGAAAACGGTAGCCCTGTGATAGCAACTCGTCGTCTACCATCCATCTTGAGTCAGTCGAGATACGTGAAGCGGAAAGGCGGAGAACTCCAAAAGACCATATACTTGCCATCTAGTTATGGGTGAGGATGGCCATAGGTTGGTGGGGCATAGGGGGCCTGCGTATAGTTCTCATTTTTCAAGGTGTGCCTTTCATTAGTTGAGGGAGGGGTCGAGTGGGACCATAGCCACTGGAATAAAAACAGACCTTAGCATCTGTATCGGCAGATATCTGAAAACTCCCGACCAAGTTCTGTGTTTCTTGATTTGCCCTGCCACGGACTCGGGTAGCACATACAGAGTACATGTGTATCTAGTCATCGAAAACGGTTCACGATACTTACACGGGGAAGGTCTAGGAACATACATCGCTCTGGGTAGTGTGTCCTAGACTAGGGTCGTATTTCATTAGGTAGCATAATCCCTAGTAGTCATAGTTGGCATAAACCCTAATCGAATTAAGGAGACATGGCAGTCCAAACACTTACGAAAATGATGGCACTACGCTAATATAGTTACATAACAAAGTCTGTACGGTGAATGGAAAGGGTCTGTACACATATGTGGGAAAGAAAATACGAGTAGGGGGTATCCACATATACGAGACATTAGGTTAATATGCTAGTACGTGGAAGTGGACGACATACGTTTAGCCTTGAGTGCTAATGATGAGATTAACCTAATAACTAAGAAAATATACGGAACGGTATATGTAGGGTTATACATAAGTTTATTATAAGTTCACTCACACAGAACTTATGTTCTGACCCCCTCCTCATTACATACTTCCAGGTTAGGTTCATGACAGAGATGGTATAGCTTTGGATATTGGTTTAGCAGTATTGTTAATAAGGTAAACGCTATGTTTTGACTATATTATATTTTAATCCTCCCGCTGTGAGATACTCACGAGTTCTGACATACTTTCTTTATCTCCGTCTTTTTCTACAGGATACCAGAGCACCCAACTCGGGTCTTGATGGACTGGATTTCTAAAAGAATTCGGCCTGTCGAAAATCCGGGTTGTCACATCTGGTATCAGAGCTTCGGTTTAGGTTTCCTTGGGAAAAATTATGAGTGTGCGTATTTGTATTTTTGAAATATATATATATATATATATATATATATATATAAATAGACTTAGATTAGTGTAGAGCCCGCCCAAGAAATAAATTTGAAAAAAAAGGAGAATGGAGGATTTGCCCCCGTACACTGAAAGTGGAGTTTTAGGAAAAATTTTGAATTTTTAAGAGAAATTTTAAAAAGTGTACAAAAATATGGATATTAAAGATTTCATGTTCCGCGTAAGTTTATATTTCATGGAACCGGAACCGACATATGGAATGAATAAACGGCCGCCAGTATACCCGTCAAGTTTTGAACCGACAGTACAACGCAAGAATGGAGGTGGACCATCGCGAAGGTAGACAAAGAGACGCAGCACGAAAAAAAAATTATAATTAAGGGGCAGGTCGACACTATAGTCGACCTCCCCGGGGCAGGTCGACTATAGTGTCGACCCCCCCCCCCCCCCCTGTTGAAAAAAAAATATAAGTGCTGAAGGCTGAAGGCCTTCAGCACAAATTATTTTGTGCGTCCTCTCCCTTCCAGCAAGCTCCAAAACCCATCCCACTTCAACTTCCTCCACCTCCCACCTCTTCATTTCTCCACTATTTCTTATAAAATTAGTCTTAAATCAAAGCTAGAGCCATCCTCTATCCAGATCTATAATTTTCCCCTCTCAATTTGGACTCAAATCACCATGGCGGACTTACCTTCTCTTCCTGAGCTTTACCCTCAACTTACACCACAAGAGATAGCTTGGTGTGACACGCAGCAAGAGACAGTCGAGAGATACGTGAAGACCGCCAATTTGAAGCTATTGCTAGGCCGTCCCGTGAGGTTTGGAGATTTTAATAACACCCCCGTACAAGGGTTATTTGAAGAAGCCCGTTTGATTTCTATTTTGGATATTCACACTGTCGAGAGAAGAGGCTTCAAGCGTTTGGTAAGACTTTTCGACGCTCATTTAGATGTTGGTACAGAAGATGAAGGTCTTGTAACCTATAGCTCGTATGTTAAAGGTACACATATATATTTTAATGAGGTCCATTTTGGAAATATGTTAAATATCCGTGGTACGGGACTTGATATAGCGGATCTTGAGATGGAGGACATAACTGTATGGCGTAGGATTTTTCTGAATGAGTTTGAGAGACAATGGGATGGTATGCATCTACGCCCACTCGCTAGATTTGTTATCAGGATATTACAGTATAATCTTGTGGGGCAGAACGGTGGGTTCGATAGGATTCCATCCACCGTTAAGAGGGCTACTTATGTTGTTTTTGGGGGCATACAGGTAAACTGGGCGCGCGTTATTTTATAACATTACGATACCACTAGGGAAGTGAGACAGTCCAATATTTGTTTTGGAAATTTGTGGACTTCGATTTTTACACAATATGGCATGGACCTACACGACGAGGATTTTGTGACTCTTTCTTCTCACCCCTCTAGTACTATCAACGTGGCTGCACTAACAAGAATGGGTATACATTTATTTGACTTACTAGAACGGCAGCCAATGGAGCATGATGGGGAGGGTGAGGAGGAGTATGAGGGCGAGCCACACGACGGTCATGATCGTCAGGCCGGACACGATGCAGACCTCCAGTATATGCCACAGACGGGGTCTGATCCACCACATGCGGGGCATGCTTGGGGAGCTGCTTGGACCTCCCAGGCTCCGAGACAGGGGACTTCTGATACATCTGCATAGGATCCATGGCCTGCTAGAGATCCAGATTGGAGGACCGAGTTGAGATATGTCTCGGAGCAGCAGGCTCGTATAGTTAGGGGCCACCATGAAATTTTGAGGACCCAGCAGGAGATGCTACAGGCACAGATTGGGCTAGCCGAGACTCAGAGGCAAATGATTCAAGATGTGGGCACCTATTACGATCAGTTGGGAGCTGAACTACAGGATCTGCAGTTAGAGGTTAGGAAGGGGAATCGACAGTAGGGACAGAAGCTTGATAGCATAGAGGAGCTCATTCGTAGTTAATTTCGTTAGACTTGTCCTCTATTTTTAGTCGTAGCGTAGTATTTCTTTCCGTAATGTTTGACTGTTTTCTTTGTTTAGTTGAAATGATGTACTGGAAATTATTTAAATATAATTCCGAGTTGCTTAAATCTGTTGTAATCATATAACCTTGGAAATATTACGTCATTATAAGAATAACAATAAGCGAACAAAGAAAACGAGGAATGGAAAACATGAAAAAATACAAATATAAAATTTGGAAAATTAGATTTTTCCGAATTTAAAGATGGATGAAAGGGTTTTGGACGCGACAATTGGATGAACTGCACTCTTAAGGGTGTGGGAAATTTTGGATGAAAAATATTTTAAGTTTTTCAAAAATATAGCATTCATATAGAACTGCAAGTATAATTAGGATGTGAGCATCATATTTTGAAAAGGGTTTTCTTTAAAAGATTGCATGCATTTAGGTGGTACCAAAAGTAGGCATACATACATTTATTTATGAAGTGTAATTCACTTTGCACATGTGCACATGGATGCAACTATTGGATGAACACTTTTTGGATGGCTGCGAGGGGTTATTACGCTTATTGAATTTCGGGGACGAAATTCCTTAAGGGTGGGAGAATGTAACACCCCGCATTTATATATATATATATATTCCGAGATATTTAATAGTAATGGTGATACACGAAAACAAATCAGTTAACAATGATGGAAAATATGGAATACTTAACTTAAAACTAAGAATTAAGTCAAACGAATTTCACCATTACATTCGTCTCGGAATTCTGCATAGAATTGAGTCCGAGTTTTCGAAAATCGAATTCTGTATGAATCAGATATGGCCTTATTAAATTTCACAATTTAATTAAACTAAACAACTCAAAAACCAAAGCTAAAATTCGAATTTCAAACAAAGGAAGGCTGGGCAGGAAAAATCCCGCCCAGGGCAGGTCGACCAGGGGGTCGACTATGTAGTCGACCTCCCCCCCAAGTCGACACTATAGTCGACCTGGGTGTCGACCTGGCCCACTTTTCCCAGATTCGGTTCTGGGTACACTCTGACGTATTTGGACTAGTTCTGGGGCAAGATTCATACTTTGGCACCTATATAAACAACTCTAGGCTCATTATAAAACTCCACAACAACTCATGGCGAAGCCATGTCTCTCTCTTCCCCCTCTCGTTATCTTCTTCTGCTTCAAAAAGAGTTTGGAATCTATTCTTCCTTCATCTCTCTACAACACCTATTCTATAAAATAAAAAGAATGAGATCTTGAACAACAAATGAGATAGAAAAGAGATTCAAATTTAAAGAGAGGATAATGGATCCAGACTCGCAAATTTGTGGCGAAAAGAAATTAAAGATGATTCAAAACAGAAACTCAAGCTAAGCAAAAGAGGGAAAGCAATTCTAGAGTTATCTAATCCTTATTTTGAAGATGACAACCAATGTGAGTGGGTTATAATACAACTTTTGTATAAAGTTATTATTTATCGTTCAAACATTCCCCATGTAACATGAAATGAAATTATTATGAAAGATTGGATCTGTAATGTTTCCATGCGTTCAACTCTAATTATTATGCCTATGCTTATGTTTCTCCTTTTATCCTTCCTCTTTTATTTTTATAAGTTAGGCTATCTCGAGCCTAGGTCTATTACTAAATAAATACGATTGAATGATTATTGCGAACGAAAAAGGGAAATACTTGATTTTGGGAAATGACATAAATTGGAGAGTTTTGTTATGAACCACAACGGGTTCGGGTACAATATGACATTACCAAGGTTTAAATATGAAAACCAATTGGGAAGTATAAGTATGAACGTAATATGAGTTGTGGCATAAGATTATCATTATTTAAAGGGTTTGAATATAAATTGGCTTATGAACTTGCAAAATTAGCCTAAGGCACTAGGAAATAAAATAAGGATTGAGATTAGGTAAATTTAATATGTTAATCATATTTTTAGGGAACTTGAACTTTATTAAAAGTATGAATACTATAGGAAATAAATGATTTGGGATTGGTAAATTTGAATAAAAGGTGGGAAATTGGGTTACATCATATTTTATGAATCAACATGAAATTGGTCTAACTTATGACCACTTGACTAGACTTAAGAATTAATTTGAACTGTATAGCATGAAATTTGGGGTTTAGGTGAAATACGAATATAAATGAGCCTTTGACACGAGGTTAGACACGATTGTGGTGTAAGACTGCCCGGAACCGCCCGGCGAATCCAGCTGCCACAATTGATGTCTAATGTGAGGGGTCGAGGGAGGGAATTTGAGCGTAACGGTTTATGACACGAGGTTGGACTCAGATTGTGGCGTAAGACTGCCCGGAACTGCCCGGCGCATCCAGTAGCCACAAAATGTTAGTCCAATGTGGGTGGTCATACATCGCTATAGCATAATAAATGAATTAAAGAATACTAACCATAATAAGACATGTGGGTGACATGGGTATGATTAGAGAATTAGGTGGGTGCAGGTAAGTATAGACTTAACTGTAATAAAACAAGATAGTTATGAACATGTAAGTATAGACTTAACCGTAGTAAGACAAGTGTATATAATAATGAAAAGGTTTAATCTGAACTAATGACAGAATATGGGGAACGGTTAACAACCTGTTAAAAAAGTTTGACCAAGAAAAAGGAGGATAATGGGTTAGACTTGTCCTAGGGACAAGGGGGAATGATGACTTATAAGAAAAGATAAGTTATAAGAACGAAAAGGAAAAATATGAAATAATTTATATGAGAAGATATACTCAATTACAAATTAAGAGGCTTGAAAATAAAGAAGGAGTAAATTTGAACCTTATATGTTGGTTGGGTAGAATGATTCCTGGGGTATCAGTCTGATGTTGATTTCGGTCTTCGGGGCTGGTACTTAGGGGATTGCGCTCCTAATCTATATATATGTGGGATAAGGCATACTTAACCATGAATTAATATAACACGCTGTTGTGGCCCAAAAAGAGGGTAATTTATGAAATTGATAAATGACATGTTATAAGGCCCGTTAATGGACTTAAGTGAGTTAAGTATAAACAAATAAGCCAGGGAGACTTGGTAAACCTGAAAAGTTAAACTGAATAACCAAGTTAAAGGTGGGAACTGATAAGCGCAAAATAAATGGTTAGACGTAGGTCTAATGACATATAAAACTAAGGCGCTTGGGGGCAGCCCGTACGTTGTAGGATGAATAACCACAAGAGGTAGATCATCACGGTGCCCTAAGGCACGGGAAGGTGCGAACGTCCGTCTGAGTAAAAAGAAGGCTCCAACGAATTGGGTTACGAAGCCCGAGGCTTCGAGGGGACGTGAGGGTACTCTTGGTATCCCACTGTGAGGCTGCAGATGATCCTCCTGGGCTCACAGAGGTTAAGGTTTGCGTTAGAAGAACCAAGGGTATGCCTTGGTTGCAAAATACGGCAACCTAAAGACTAGGATGGACCAGCGTGATTCGGCGAGAAAACGGTAGCCCTGTGATAGCAACTCGTCGTCTACCATCCATCTTGAGTCAGTCGAGATACGTGAAGCGGAAAGGCGGAGAACTCCAAAAGACCATATACTTGCTATCTAGTTATGGGTGAGGATGGCCATAGGTTGGTGGGGCATAGGGGGCCTGCGTATAGTTCTCATTTTTCAAGGTGTGCCTTTCATTAGTTGAGGGAGGGGTCGAGTGGGACCATAGCCACTGGAATAAAAACAGACCTTAGCATCTGTATCGGCAGATATCTGAAAACTCCCGACCAAGTTCTGTGTTTCTTGATTTGCCCTGCCACGGACTCGGGTAGCACATACAGAGTACATGTGTATCTAGTCATCGAAAACGGTTCACGATACTTACACGGGGAAGGTCTAGGAACATACATCGCTCTGGGTAGTGTGTCCTAGACAAGGGGGCGTATTTCGTTAGGTAGCATAATCCCTAGTAGTCATAGTTGGCATAAACCCTAATCGAATTAAGGAGACGTGGCAGTCCAAACACTTACGAAAATGATGGCACTACGCTAATATAGTTACATAACAAAGTCTGTACGGTGAATGGAAAGGGTCTGTACACATATGTGGGAAAGAAAATACGAGTAGGGGGTATCCACATATATGAGACATTAGGTTAATATGCTAGTACGTGGAAGTGGACGACATACGTTTAGCCTTGAGTGTTAATGATGAGATTAACCTAATAACTAAGAAAATATACGGAACGGTATATGTAGGGTTATACAGAAGTTTATTATAAGTTCACTCACACAGAACTTATGTTCTGACCCCCTCCTCATTACATACTTCCAGGTTAGGTTCATGACAGAGATGGTATAGCTTTGGATATTGGTTTAGCAGTATTGTTAATAAGGTAGACACTATGTTTTGACTATATTATATTTTAATCCTCCCGCTGTGAGATACTCACGAGTTCTGACATACTTTCTTTATCTCCGTCTTTTTCTGCAGGATACCAGAGCACCCAACTCGGGTCTTGATGGACTGGATTTCTAAAAGAATTCGGCCTATCGAAAATCCGGGTTGTCACATTTTATGTACTTGAGATACTTGTATGATTTATAAAAAATGATGAGAGTTTGAAAATTCTAATATATTATTTTAGTTCATGTTTTAAGTTTGTTTGATATCTTTAGTTTTGTAGATAATATATTCTGAAATGAATTCTTTTATTAATAATATGTATATAATTTGTTCATATATTACAACTTTAAATAATACTTTTAATAAAATATATTACAACAATTATAAACAGTTGTAATAAAGTTTATTACATTGGTGGAAAAAAGTTGTAAAATATACATTTCACAACAGTGTCGCAACGGTGCAAAAAAGTTGTCAAAGATTTTAGTCTATTACAACTTCTTAATAGACGACGGTGGCTCCACCGTTGTAAAAAGTCTTTTACAACTTTTTTCCACCGTTGTAATATGGTCAATTTGTTGTAGTGTTAAATTCCACATTTGTGTTCGCCTTCACAAACTTTCTCCACTCGTTCATGTTTTTGATGTTGATAGGCTTCAGTTTAAGTCTTTCCTCTTCATTCTCCGCTTTTTGCAAAGTTTGAACCAATTTGCTTTTTGATGATCTTCAAAGTACTCCCATTTGTTGAAATATGGCTTTTCTTTGCCATTCCTCTTCCAGTTTAAATCTAGCCTGAATCAGTACATGAGAGCATGATATTAAAATCAAATAACAGCAAATAACCACGTCCAATATAAACAAGAGGGGGACAAATTGACTAGTTAACTAGTCAAGAATTTAAGTGCAAATTGACTTAAATCAGTATTCGTATAGCCTGTACACAACTTTAGAATGTTAAAATTTGTTGCATAAATTATAAGATTTTATTTAAGCTATCATGTAATTTTACTTGCATGTTTAAATTTAAATGACACCTAAAGTGAATCAAGCACATATTCAAGATTTATAAATAAACAACATTAAGTAAGAAAAATTAATTAAGTAACCAAAATTAAGTCTGACTTAATACCTGAACCGACTGCCACAAAACTTCTTTTAAATCATTTAGGACAGTTTCTTCTTCGCCTTCATTGTGAACAATGGATTGCTTCTAAACATTGACTAGTTGTTCTTCGCATTGAATGTTACGCTTTGCTTTAACTTATGCTTTCGATCTGGCTTATTCTTTTGGGATTCCTCTACAGCCTTTATCTGGTTGCAAGTACGTACATTGCTTGTCGACATCTTTTTCTGCAAATGAAACAAAATACGTTAAAAACCAATAAGCAGTTGGCATTTAAGTATGATATATATATATATATATATATGTGTGTGTGTGTGTGTGTGTGTGTGTGTGTGTGTGTGTGTGTGTATGCATACGCGCGTCGATGCACATGTATATACAGTCCTGACATATATATATATATGTATATGTATATAATCTAAATATATACATAATTTTTATTGTATATTGCATATACATGTATATAATCTAAATACATACATAATTTGAAGTGTATATATAGTAAAAATACATATATGTATATAAAGTATACACATGTAAAGAAATGTAAGACCAGACCAGACAAATCTCAGGTTTAATGGAAAGACCAGACAAGGCAACACAATGTACTAGTGCATGTACGTGTAATATGAAAAACAGGCCAGACCGCATGGCTAAGAAATGCCAGAAATTCTGGTACAACACAAATGTATATAACATAGTTTTAGGTGCAACAGCAAAGAACAACCAACACTACAGAAAATCAATATGAGTACAATAAACAACCGAAACTAAGGCAAATGAACAACGATTCTCAAGTAGGACATATAATCTACTCAAGTATGCCCTCGCAATCCTCTCTAACATAGCTAACATCTTCATCATCCACTTCGGTTATTTCATCTTCCACCATTTGGATATCTTCCTCAATGCAATCAGGATCCTCTAAATCAATAAAACTTCTTGATGGTGATTTCATCAAAACATAACAATTAGAATCATCGTTCTCTCTTGAATAAAATACTTGTTTTGCTTGAGATGCGAGTATGTATGGGTCTAGTGAAAATGATGCTTGATGTAAATTAACAAGAGTGAACCCATCATCATCAACTTTTACTCCATTTCCTTTATACACCCAATGACACTTAAAAACTGGAATATAAAACAGATGATAATCTAGTAAAATTATATCTGTCAATATTCCATAATAAGTGACCACATCAACCACTTGAGACATATCATTTGCACTTGCTCTACACATAGTAGTCACATCAAAAGTCAACCCACAATTCTGAGTTTGTCTCCCTAAATTTTTAAATGAAAGCCTTGCTCATTGATGATATATCCTTTATAACACATGACATCATCCTTCGGACCGTAAGCAATCCATTTCAACATGTCTTTATGATCCTTGGAGGTAATAGGTATCTACAACGAATTACATTTAGCATGTAAATATTATAGTAATATTAATAGTCATATGAGAATATATTTGAAATATAACTAAACTTCCTTTTAATCCAATCAGCAAAATTTTTGGTATGTGTTTCCCAAAGTAAGTTCGCATTTTTTTTCATGTGCCGGTCTGAATTTTCTAGTTCCTCCAAATGCAAGCTAGTATTGAACATTTGATTATAATTTATATATATCATTACGAACACATAAAACTAATTAAAAATATATATAACATAAACTTACTCCACAAATGGTTCCACCATGGCCATATCATTAACACAACTAAATGAGCACTTAATATTTCTTATTAGCTGGCAATGTAATTGTCTTCGATGTTGAAATTGGACGTCCCTCAATTATTCCTCTACCTTCATACTCTTCATTTTGAGCTCCTATCTCCTCTATATGTCCTGATTTTTTCAAAAATTCATTGGAAAACAAAATGCATTCTGTTGCTAGGTACGATTCTGCAATACATCCCTCTGGTCGTGCATAGTTTTTGACATAGTCTTTGAGTGTCTTCATATATCTTTCGAATGGGTACGTCCAAAGAAAATGAACCGGTCTATACATTTGTGCTTCTTTTCCAAGATGAATGGATAAATGTACCATTATATCAAAGAAAGATGGTGGAAAACGAAAATTCAAGTTCACATAAAACTTCAATAATGTCAACATTGATTTGTTCTACCTTCTTTCTATCAAGAACACGTTGACATAATTTGTTGAAACAAGAACATAAGTAAATTGTTGCTTTTCTTGCCTTCTTTGCCATTTATCCTCTCGATGCTACTGGCAATAAATGTTGCATTAATACATGGTAATCATGTGACTTAAATCCGCTAATTTTACAATCCGACAACGAAATCCGATTTATTAAATTTGAACAATAGCCATCCAGTCCTTCGAAATCGTACAATCTTTTGCAAAATATTTTTCTCTCGCATTTTTGACAACAAATATGGAGCAGGTGGAAGATATGTTTTATTCGCATGAGGTCGTGTATGAAGCTCACGTCGAATTCCTCAATTCTATAAATCCTTCCTGCAGTTGGTTCCATTTTTGGATTTATTATGCAACATCGTGCCCAATAGGCTTTCACCAATGTTCTTCCCCACATGCATCACATCTATATTGTGACGTAATGGAAGTTCCTGCGAAAACCATAACTATAATGCATTATTGGACTTTTCTTATACTAAAACAATGAAAAATAAATAGATTAACCAATAATCTCCTAATAAGGCAAATCAAAGAAAATTGATCTTTTTTCCACCTTAATAACTCCATTTTCGTTGAAGTGTTAGTATCATCATATTCAACTTCTTCATCATAAACACACTTACTCTTATTACTTTTCTCATTTTTTTCCTTTTCCAAAAGCATTTGGATAATCCTTCAACAATGCATAGATGTTTCTCCCATTAAGCAATCTAGGAGCACTATCTGTCTCTATGGTGTTATCAAACAATGCCTTTTGTTTCCAACGTGAATCTGAAGGAAGTAGGAATCTTCTATGACCCATGTAGGCAAACTTTTGACTATGATTCAACCAACGAGAATGGGTATTGACACCACATTATGGGCAAGCATTTTCCCCTTTCACACGACATCTAGCAAGATTTCCATAAGCACGAAAATCATTAATCATTTATAGCAAAATTGCATTCAATTTAAATAAAGTTTTGCTAAACGCATCATAAGTATTAACTCTGTTAGACCACAAATGATGCAAACCTTCCACCAAAGGCGCCAAATATACATTAATATCATTCCCGGTTGCTTCGGGCCTAGAATAAGTAAAGTCAACATAATATTTTCCTTCTTCATACACAACATAGGCGAGAGATTGTATATCACAAGCATTATCTGCCAGCAACTATATTTCGAACTCAACATGGAAAATGGATTGAATCTATCTGTTGCAAGACCACATCTAAGATTGCGTGGAACCGATGAAAAAGATTTGTACTTTTCACCTACCATTTTCCATGTCATAGAATCCACGGGATGATGCATTTTTCCATCGTTACTTTTATTAGTAAAATGCCATCTTAAATCTTCTACCATCTTTTGAGATCTATACATTCTTCTAAATCTCGGAATGATTGGGAAATATCTCAATATTTTAACTGGAACACCTTGTATAACCTCTTCAGTATCATGATTTTTCTTCCATCTCGAAGAACCACATTTTGGACAATTTTCTAAATCTTTGTATTCTTTTTTGAAAAGTCAATAGTCATTCTCACAAGCATGTATCTTTTCAAAAATCATGTCGAAAGCTTTAAGAAATTTCTTGACTTCATATAAGGTTTTGGGAAGCATGTTATCCTTCGACAAAAATAAATGTTGCACAGCTAAAAGCTTGTCAAACCCACTATCAGAAAAGCCAGTCTCACAATTAAGATTATACAAGACGGTGATGGCAGATAATTTTGTGTGATCTATGCAACCAGGATATAATGGAGTTTTTGCATCTTCCAAGTTCTTAAGTAACTCATCCTCTTTTCTTCGAGAATCAACATTATCTTTATCATCATCAAAAGAATCATTATTCATAAAATCTTCATCTTCATAGTGAATCATCTTGAATAGATCATATACTCAAACGTATTTGTTTTCTTCTCTACATGTATCTCTTCGCCATGATTAAACCATTCACCATCAATGTATCTAGGATCCATTCCTTTTATAATTAAATGATCAAAAATAATTTGGTCATCATGAAGACTAAGATTCTGATAATCTCTGCAAGGGCATATTTTTTTTCTACATTTCTTACGTTCCTATTTGCAGCATGCACAAAGTTATTGCCCCTTGTCGGTAATCTATACTAGTTCTATGACAAAATAAAAAATCATAAAAAATTGAGTTTTAATATTATATTATATGTTCTAATTATCAACATACATATTAAGTTAAGCATGGTTTTATCACTTGTTCAAAAAAACCAATCATTTTCCATCATCGACATATGAAGGCAAATAAGTTTCCAATCTTTGACGTATAAATTGGTTATATATTGTTAGCAAAAAAAAAAAAAAAAACTATATGTTGAAGTTATTGCCCAAAAAGACATCCAAGCATCTTGTAAATGATGCACGAACTACCTAATTCTACTTTAGTGAATCTGATTATATGTTCAAATACAAATCTGCCAGGAACAATAATAAGAGAGAAGGAAAAGAAGTTCCAACACTACTATTATCTTTGGAGAGTTGTCAATTATATTTTAAAATTCAGTGCTAGATGAAACCATGCTTCTTAATTAATTGTTCTGAGCTTAGCACCTAACCTTGTGTACTAGTACTATATCATTCAGATGAGGACACTGATTATTGGTACGCATAGATAATTTCTTCACCTTAACTTGAACTCAATTAACAAAGTCTAAATACTAATAAACATAGATATTTGTTAACCTAACTTAAATTCAATTAACAGAGAGTTGATAAATCTCACGTAAATGAAAGCAGGGACGGAGCCGGGAATTCGACAAGAGGGGGGCCAAATTTGTGTAGAATATTTCATATGGAATTGAACTATCCAAAAAAGAAAAAAAATCAATTAATCTTGAATTCAAATACATTTATATCTATGTACACCATACATGATATCATCAGGTTATTATTGTATATTAACAAGATCTTACAGATCCTAGATTCACATATAAGACAGGAAATGTTGTCTATTTCAAAACTTCCGAATGGTTTTCATGTCTCATTACTCCCCATAAATAAAGAGAATTCCATCACATCAAAAGTGTACAACATAATCTCACTGAAATTTGTACATTAATTTTTTTGTAACAATGATAGATATAAGATTAAATTCAAGAACAACTGCTTTTACTTTTGATTTGAAACACATTTTTTATTTAATTAAAGAGTTTGAATCAAAATTTTGTATCATCTACAACATAGAAATTGTCACATGATCCACAATAATAACAATCATCACAA
This sequence comes from Allium sativum, assembly GCA_030737875.1. Lineage (NCBI taxonomy): Eukaryota > Viridiplantae > Streptophyta > Magnoliopsida > Asparagales > Amaryllidaceae > Allium > Allium sativum. The sequence goes on along the minus strand of CM060910.1, from coordinate 990,669,764 downwards.
TAGCCTATAAAAGCATCCAAATAGAATATGAAACTCAAGTAGTTATACAACAACTGAGCCCTAGCAAGATAGGAGATGAGAAAATAAAAAAAGGACGGAATACATATCAGTAAAAGATTGCAATTAGGGTTAATCAGCCCCAACCAAAATCTAGCAAGATAGGAGATGAGAAAATTGCATGCATTCAAATATTTCATACACAATTTGAATAAAATCCCAAAACCGAGTTAAAGATTTCATTCCTAAATTTACCAATTTCGTGAGTAGAGATTTTCTCTAGCTTCTGCGACGTTGTTGAGTGGAGTACGACGGAGTTGACGATGAGACGAGAAATGTAAATCGATGCAATTTTTTCGATAGAGCGATTTGGGGGAAAGAGAATTTCTTTGACGGACAGATTAGGGGGAAAGGGAATGAGGGTTTAAAATTTCTAAGTATGAGCGGGAGTAGAATAGAAAATAGGTGGTCACATTTTTTTTTTGACCACGTGAACAAATTTTTTCTTAGATGGGAAAGTGAATTTTTTTTTACCGTGTTTATATTATGAGTGAAAACACCTTTTCTTGCATTTATAAATAAACGCCACTGATTTTTGCAACAAAAAATCATTTTCTTGTAATGGTACAAAATAAACAGTAACTTCAATTTTCCAGTACACCTGTATATGCATATAAGCACAAAAATTGAATCGCAGCTTATAGGGCGGTGTTGCGGTCATGTTTCACTTACTATCATAGTCAAATACAGTCCGTATGCCAGAAGGAACTAAAAATAGGTATTTATTTTTTTGTTTACAGTAATTGCCAAAAAACTTAAATCCTTGTGCAGTTGAAATCAAAGTTATTTACACCAACCAATGAGTTATTATTTCTTTACCTATTAGAGGACAATGGACCTGCAAGGTAAAAATAATCATATTTCTACTTATGTTTCCAGACATGTGGGCTGGACTGTGCTATGCAAGAAGCAAACAGAAATAGAACGAACAACCATTATCAGGAATTCAATCAGACGATTTGGTACTAAATGAAGCAAGAAGGATATAAAGTAATTCGTGAACCTCTATAGAAGTTAATCCACAAAATGATTAAATTATCAAATATGAACAGGTGGATATTAGACAATTACATATTTTTTTTAGAAACATAATTTTGAACTTAAAAAATATGAAACATTATATATTCTTGTGCAACATTGTTAGGTGTGGCTCGCATTGGAATGGAGTGGGTGCGTGGATTGAACGGGAGAATTGTCCCACATCGCAAGATACCAAATTATATGCTCGATAGGAGGCGACGGGGATGTTCAATCGGGACGCCTGCATGAGAAAGTTCGACCGTTGACCTCGGGTAGACACGGTGAAGCGCGTACGGTATGCAGAGAATGCCGAAATTCAACAAAAATCTATTATGTGGTTGAACTTACTGAACCGGTGGTTAGACCAGTGGTGGAGAGAAACAACCACCAAAAACGGTTTGAATTCTGAGTCAAGCAATAAGAATTTATATAGCTAATGGAAATTAAGTAGGCTAACCTACAAAGCATCCATAAGATGCGGCGAGAGGTAGTGAAGAGAAGCCGAGTTAGTTGCAACATGCCATCCAGATGGAGAAAGTTAGGACGGAAAAGGAGATGCCATAAGCCCTGGCAGGTAAAACAACTGAACCATGAAATAAATATGTTATCTAATTTTTGATTTAAAACAAAGCGCACATTTTCTCCATTTAGTCTGTAAAATATTTTTTATAATTCAAGAATGTATGTCTTCTAAACTCAATGATGAAAAGAATAATTAACTAAATTTAGGTTTAAACATTCAATAAAGAGTAAAGTCTTTAGTTTTTCATTTCTTTTTACTTTTTAAGTTAAAGCTCCAATTACATCCATCCCAGAATTGGAATCAGGCGAAAGTTATTCAGTTACGAAGTCACAATATATGATAAATTAAATAATAGTAATCTGCCACTTGAATCAAATCACGATGTGAATTAGTATTAGGTCAGAAGTCATATACTAAATCAAGCCGACCCAAAGGCTGGGTCAGAATGCTATGTTGCTGTAAATTTAATGGAAAATTTTATTCCAACCCTGAAGTTAGGTTGTAGCCCCCCGTTTTCTTTCGAAAATACCATGACGAAAATGCCCTTTTTGTATTATACTTTTTTCCCAGTTTTCAGGGTATCTCGTAGAAGCCCTACGTGGTTTCTCAGTGTACGCAGTATACCTACGTGGATTTTTAAGGAACCACGTAGGGCTACTGCGTAGTACACCGTGGAACCACGTAGGACGTCTACGAGATACCCTGAAAAACCACGTAGAATCCCTACGTGAAAGGGTATTTTTGGATTTTTTTTAATTCAGCGGGGCGCTACTCACTAAAATTGGGGGTTTGCTGTGTTTTTTTTTTTAAATTGTAGGGGGCTACTACCTAATTTGGGGGTTGGAATAAAATTGCACACTTTGTTGATATGAAATTATTTGTGATTTAAAACCATATTAAATCAACAAAATTATCGGGCAATCAGAACTGCTTAAACCATAAACATAGTATAATTGAATTAAACATGGTGCGACATAAAGTATAGGCCAACATATAGACTTTAGGAAACCCTAATTCGAAATAAAATCAATCATAAAATCTATCAGTATAACAATACTGAAGGAGAAAGATTATAGCTGCAAATTAGAAAAAAAATCTAACGAACGACAAAAACGTTTATTTCTTTCGTTCTCTGAAACGGTATCACGAACGATGGGGTTAAACTCTACTAAGTTAGCTCTTTCCACTTCATGGCAGCGTATGTCCTGTAGATGGAGTGGCTCGACGAAAGAATGACGAAAAAGAGGAAATATGGAGCGAGAGAATGTTCAAAGAGAAGTCGGCGCAAAAGGTGGGAGGGGAAAACAACACGAAAGACGAGAAATAAACGTAGGAGATGAAATATGAAGAATGCGGAACATGTGATTTGAAAAAACAGAGATGCTTGAGTAAATGGTGCAATACGTGTCATGATGACATGAACAAAAATTGGAGAGGGCTTGGGAGCTGCTCAAAAACAACTTTATCTCTTTAATAGTATAGTATAAATTAGTGAATTTTCAAGTGAAATTAAAAGTTGTTTGTTTACTATTTTTATATTGTACTCAAAAATTTTAGTTTTTATGTTTTAACTGATTGTTGAAACACATTGCTACGTTTGCCTTATTATTTTCTAAAATATGAATTATTATGCATTGGCGATGCGTTAACTAATCCAAATTTTCATCTTGAAAATTTGCTTTTTTTAAATTAAGAATTCCCCCATGGAGCTTACGGCTATTCTTTTGGATAGATACAAATTGTACACAAATAATAGATTTGTCTCTTGAAGCTTGCATTGTATTATTATTTATCAAAAGAGGTACTCTCCCAAAAATATGTTTTTTGTTATTTTAATACGTACTAGTAGTTAGAGTGAACATTTTCCTGTTTAGTCACATATAGGTTTAATATAAGGGGGCCCATGCAATAAAAATATGCAATAAACACTGAGATGTATAAATATAACTTCCCCTTCTTCTCTCTAGTGGCTTCAACTTCAACTGCTATTCGTTTCATATGATTATTCATTTTAAAACAGGTTACCAGTATGATTTTTAAACAAAAATTATATTATAGGGCGTTCTGATGATATAATATATCAAATCTTCTATTCTTTTCAGAACTAATTATAGATCTCAAAATGATCTTATTATATTAGCATGATCATTTTCGATCTCAGGTAGGTGACTAGGTCTAAATTGTCAGATCTCATTCAATAATACATGTATTGTTTTGTTATTAATTCTATTTATATCTCATTTTACTATAAAACTGATTTTTTGGCATCTCATATGATACAGTAGATCTCAATATTATACTCAAATAAAAATCTTTTAGACACATGCATGGTTTAAAAATAAAATGGTGAATGTCATGATTTTTGGAGTTTGGATTTGAATTGATTTAAAACTTGTTTATATTTGTATGCTCTGAAGTCCATTTCTTTTGGGAAGCAAGTTTTGAAATTATCAATTTTTCTTGTTGATTTAGAATTTTTTTGTAATTTGACCTGATTTTTCTTTGTGATATGAATCCATGCAATCTAAAAGTGTTTCGAAAATGAAAATTTCATTTCAAAAACTTTTTGATTTAATTTTGATTTTAACGAAGGCTTCGGAAATAATTTTGACATATGATATATATCCCCAAAAGATATATTTTATTGTTTCTTATAGAAAGTAATGTAAGGATAATACGTATCCAGAAGATCGTATTAAGTTTGGATCTAATTTCTATGGTGATTTAGCACGCTCGAAGTGAATGAAAACAATAATGGAAGTATATATGATAAACTTATTATCTAGCATTTTTATATTGAAAAAGAACAGAGAATGTGATGACCGCCCACGAATCCTGCACTTAACAAGGGAAATAATGCGCTGAAAGACGTATCGTACAACTGTGGACAATCATCAGGGTAAGATAACACAAGCAGTACCTATCGTATAACTCACCGCGCAAGGATAAAATATAATATAACATATAAAACAGGCATTAATAATGAAGAAAAATTGAGCAGAATCGTAAACTTGCATATCACCATGTAAATATCCATATAACCTTGGATAACACTATAAGAGTATGTACAATGAGCCTCACTACAAGCACTCAGAGAATACATCAAATAGCGGAAACAACAAAACTAGATAGTAGAAGATAATACGCCAGCCTCCTGCTCGTCATCGTACAACAACACGTCCTCACCAAGATTTATCACCTGCTACTCAGTCTGCTCATCCACAATCGGATGAACAACCCATGTTAATAAGAGAGAGACATAAAACCTAGTGTCGGACAACAATCTTAGTGAGCGGTAAAACAACTATCTAATATCATCAATAAAGTATATGGGAATAGGCAGACTAATCAACTAATCGACCAACATCAATAGAGAAGAACCCATACCCGTCTTCCCCACATCCGACAGTGATAGCCTTCACAACAAACGATTTTAAACAACAATGCATTCATGTCAACCAGTTATCAAGTATAGACAATTCTATTCGATATCAACATCTCCCAAGCACAGGCCCCGAAGGCCTAGACCAACATCAGACAAGCACCCAAGAGATATCTCTTTCGACGTCGAACAATCTACATAAGACAATATAAGTAAAAAAAATCATCATCTATGACTCTGGCTATGACCGCCAATCCTACTTCGAAACCATCGTTAATCGTATAACCGACTCAACACCTTGTCATTCGTCAAGGGCTAATAGTAAACCACATTTCTAGTAAAATTCCATACGGCATATAATGAAATGTATCTTGGTCCGTCAAGCTGCCCAGGGTACTCGATCAGTCACTTCTTATCTTTTAGGCATCCCTATTATACCTTTGCTTTGAGTCTGCTAGAACCAACGATAATAATAATTCCTCAGCCTTCAATATCTCTAGAAATCCAACCCAATGACAGTTTATAAGCTCAAGCTCCTTCTCGAGCAACCATTATCTATGAACTCACCACCTTGAGTCGTCTTCACATTCGTTGCATTACGACGATCAACGAACACTTCCTAACACTTCAACATTCCTTCTTGAATTCACTTCGAAGTCACATTCATACCTGAACAAAAATAACATTAATATCTGGACCATCACCACCAGGTCGTTCTTTGCTCAATAGTCAGTCGTCGAACGATCCGACCTTGTCAAAGTACCCTTATGACCTAACTCCCTAGGTCATTCCAATAACCCATCACCTCCACAACGACCCGACTCAACCCTTTAAGTCACGAACGATCAAACTCTATTAGTCACGAACGACCTTACTTCAATAGGTTGCCAAATGTCCCAACCTAAACTCCAACTACCTGCCAGTCAAAGCAGAACGTTTCGACAACTTTGGAGCCATAATGACCCATCACCAGGCGACCCACCTATCTTCATTCTGGACCGACCCACCGTGGTCCAAAGAACTTCGGTCGACCTGATCCATTCATCAATGACCTGAGCCATCAATTACACCATGACCCGATTCTGTCTTGGGAAAGAGATCACATGACATGAGCTTCTTGGATCCGAACGACCCGACCTGATAAGGGACGACCTAACTCCATTTCTTGAGCAACAAGCCATGCCAAAAATGACCCGACTCCAGATCTAACCAATCTAGCTCCAATCTCGACTAACTTATCACCAAAAGACAACATTGACGCAACCAATTCAACCATCAACATTTTAAGGAATCATCAACAACACTAAAATGACAATTATTCCTCGATAACCAAATAGAATTTCACCAAATCATGTTAAATCAATGAATTAACAAAATAATGGATCTATACTAGCATAAATATGAATTATCATAAGAATTACCGGTTTAAGTTGATAGATTAGATCCTATGGTGATCCATTGAAAATATACTTACCTTGATGTAGGTCCTTGTGCAAACAACTTAAAATGATGAAAATAAGGTCAAATAACCCATATACTCGATTGAATCTGTGTGAGAGATGCTTATAACTCACCAAATCTTCGAATTAACTCGAAATCACTAACTTGTCAATCCGAACAACGAAGAACACTCTTCAAATCTCTCAATGTGATGCGATCTCCTTTCATTAGATGTAGATCTAGCTTTGTTTGATGTAGATCTTCAATCTTCTCACTTAGATATAGAATGTTAATGGAGGAAAGGTGTATTTGATTGAGCAAGGAGGATCACGAGCTCAGTCAAATGAGAGAATGAAGAAAAGTAACCCTCTCTCCATGCCTCGAACCCCCTATTTATAGCCTCCCACCAGCCCACCAATGGACCACTCCAAATCGACCCACTAATGACTTGCCAACCAAGTAAAAAAAATTGTGCAACACTAAAACAACAATTCCTTCCAAACCGCGTAACCAAATCTTTAATATGACCACTTTATAGACTTGTGAACATCATTTTCTTTCCAATGAAATCAATTTCAGCACCTCATTCGATCCCAATCAAAAGTTATGCCCTGTACAAAACTGACAGGGGAAAATGGTCGCAAATAAAATTGGTAAAAATTATAGACATGTCTCACATCCCCATAACCAACATATCAAAATATGAGAATGATCCAACCCTCAAGAATTAAATAAAAATATTTTACGATCCTCTGATACGTAAAATGTGGAATGTTACATTCTCTCCCTCCTAGGAATTTTGTCCTCGAAATTCCAAACAAACACGAGCAACCAAAGCGATTCTGCATGCCTACATTCCATGAGCATCCAATTTACTGTCCAAACTAGCATCCATCAAGCCACGCATCCATAGCCTTAACCTAGCACGCGGAATTCTACCGAAATAGTAAAAGTCACAATGATGTATGGTGACACGATATTAATGGGTCATACCAACGCAGAGTTCTGGATGGGTCGTCTTCATACTCTCTTCCATCTCCCACGTACAATCGTCATCATCCTCACTCCATGGCACCTTGACTAGCTTAACCGACTTTCTACTGAGTTATTTTATGTCATTCCCCAAAACGCGAAATGACTAACGAAGTTTCGTAACTACGATCTCGACTTTTAGGTCTTCGTACTGCTCTAGAGATACCACCACATTCAAATCATGCACACACTTCCATAGAAACAACATATGGAAAACATTATGCACACTCGACATCTTCTCAGGTAACTCCAATCTATATGCGAGGTTTCCAACCCGCTGGACTATCAGAACTGGTCCAACAAACCTTGGAGTTAACTTTCCTTTACCTCCTAACTAAACAACATGCATCTATGGTGAAATCTTAATGAAAACCATGTCGCCAATATCGAATTCCAAATCTTTTCAACGCTTATCAACATAACTCTTCTATTGGTCTTGGGTTGCTTTCATTCGTTACCAAACTTTCTCGATGCAATCCGATGTTTCTCTAATCATCTCTGGCCCAAGTACTAACTTAACTCTAGTCTCTAACCAATAAGATGAAGAATTACACAGTCTACCATACAACGCTTTGTATGGTGTCATCCTAATGCTCGACTGGTGTACGCGAGCTCGATTAAATGTAGATGGTCTTCCCATGATCCCCTGAAATCCAATATACAGGCTCTTAGGAGATCTTCCAATACTTGGTTGACTCTCTCGGTTTGACCATCAGTATGGGGATGATATGCCATGCTCAAACACAACTTGGTTCCCAAAACTTCCTGCAAAATTTTACAAAATCCAATAGTGAACAATGGATCTCGATTTACTCACTATGATCTTTGGGAGACCATGGAATCGAACTATCCATTTTATATAAAGCTCAACCAACTTCGATGCTGTCCTAGTCGATTTAACAGGAATAAATCTGGCGCTTTTGGTCAAACGTTCCATAATGACCCAAATTCCTTCCTTTCCTTCCCTGGTTCTAGGTAGTCTATTGATAAAGTCCATTGATATATGTTCTCACTTCCATGTAGGAACTTCCAATGGCTATAGCAATACACTCGGCTTCTTCTATTCAACTTTCACCAATTAGTAGTTCATACACTTGGAAATAAACTTTCAAACATCCCTCTTCATCACTTCCCAGTAGTAAGCTCGCTTCATGTCCTAATACATCTTATTACCAACATGATGAATCGTCAACTTCGATTGTTGACATTCCTTCGGAACCTCATCTCACAGTTCGTCAATGTCAGGAATAACCAATAGTCCTTTCTTTTGAAGCCAACCTTCTCGACTGACCTTAAATTCCATATCCTCCGGTTCCAACTTCTGGATAATCTCGACAAGTTTTGCATCCCTTTTTTGGCTCTCGCTAATCCTTTCGATGAGAGTAGGTCTTATTGATAAGCTTCCAAACATTTCAGGTTCCATATCACACCCGTGGTATGAAATTAAATCCTACCAAATATTGAATGTTACTACCAAAATTAATAGTGAAATAGGCTGGCGGTAAAGGGGTATCGAATGACCGAAAGCTCACAGGAATCCTTCAAAAAGTAGGGTGGAATACTAGGAGGAATCAAGAGCAGGGAGAAACGTTTCAAAAGCTGCAGCAACCAGGACCGTCCTAAAAGAAAAGATCATAAAAGCTATAGGATATAACTAGCGGGATCTATCTGACAGTGTCAATCCAACAAGATCCTTCCAACAACATCAACCCGATAGGGGATTCTATAGCAAAAGTCATCCTGATCAGAGAATAAGAAAGATAAAATCAAGAAATCCGTTAGATGAAGTCCAAGGGAACCTTTGGTATTAACCCTCCTAATACCGATACATCAGAAAACTAAAACTTCCAGAGTACCAAAGACAAGCACATGAAGATTATCCGGAAACCATTTTCGTGACACCTATCGTACAAATGTCGAGAAGCGGTACTGATAAAATAACATACGAGTCACATGGAGCAACCTTCTAGAAGATCAAGCTATACCCGGAAATCCCACCGAAATGCAGACCGAAATCTCTGAAGGGATACAAGCTATCCACACTAGTCTACTCAGCACAGACGCCGATAGTGATTCCGAACAGGTAGCTAACCACATACATAATGAGGGCAGACTGCTCTAAGTATTCACGGGAAAACCGGAAGTCTATATCTGAAAGAATACGGTTGAGAACATACATATGGAGGCTTAAGATACCTTCCGAAAAGTTACCACAGTAGTAAGCATTCATCCCTCTCGAAAAGGCTCCCAACTAGCCGAAACCTTCTTCGAGAAAGCTATAGTTAGCATCGCAAAGTGGCCAAAGCGAAAACATCTGAGACCAAGGAAAAAGGCGGCTAACAAAGGCCCCTGCAGGCCCAACAGCGGAAGGCGCTCCAAGTTTTTAATAAATAGGATCCTGGGATCACATTTGAAGGGGGTTCTAATCTTTTCATTATGTTTATCTTTGTATCTCCTCTCTTAAAACCCTAGGATTGGGATCAATTGAAGAAGTAATTTCACTCTGGCTATGTACTCTAAATCAACAATTAATAAAGTGTGCATCCATATTCAAAGCATCTTGCTGTGAGTTTGTCATATTTTTTTCTTGATCATTAACTGTCGCGGTTTACTATTTATTTCATGCAAATACACCGATTCTTATCTAGACCTTCTTGCAGATCGAAGGGAACCCTTTCCTATTGGTTAAACCCCTCCTGTGAGCCTCTGCCCTCCCCACTTGCTTAGATCTCCTAGCGGGCTTAGTGTGGTGTCCATCGCTATCCACCATTACAATCCCTTATCAAGAGCAACAAATTAGTGATCCTTCTTTCCAAAACCTCCACATCTAGGGACGGAGAAAAAATTCAAGCTTGTGAAGGCTAAACAACATACTTCTTACCCTTAGATCCATCCCCATTGACCTACCTCTAGTGTTGACGAAAAGTATCGTTAAAATTTTGGCGCTAGAAGGAGGGCCAGAACCTCCGCTCCTTTGGTTAACCTTTCCATATATCCACCTGTGTTGTTCCGTCCTGGGTTGGACTAAACCTTGAAGAGACAAACATTATGGATAAAAGATCCCTACCAGTTACTAACGGGTTTCCCATGGCTGGGGAAGATATTAACTAGCCATGGGCGATCGAAAGGTTTAAATTAGAAACCCTGCATATCCAAGAGAAAGAGAAATATGCAGAACCTTATGATCCGGATCGATGGAGCCTTAACCCCTTCCACATAGGACCAACTCCAGTTTTTTTCCTTTAACAATCCTCGATAGGAAGATATAAATCCTTTCTCCTACCAAAGAAGCCATCCTCACAAAGGCTCGAGGAACCATATTCTAACAAAGCGTTGAGAAAGATTCCATTCCTCTGACCAATAAAAAGTCTGAAAGAGATATACTTAAAAGAAACGTAGAGATAAGGAAGGAATGATAAAATCAAGCAACAAAAGGGCAAAAATGCAACAACGAAAAAGAATTGCGAGTTAAGGTTACCAAAAGGTTGTAAGCTCACAACATCGATTGAGGGTATTTATTTCCTGACTAGACATGAGTTGAACTTTTGGCCGTCGTTAAAGAAGAAACCCAAGAACAAAGCCAAGAGAGAAGGAACGTATTGCTACTACCATATGGTAAACGGACACGAAACAAACCACTGTAGAGTTTTAGAAGGAATGATCATCAAGTTCTTAAACCAAGGAAAATTACAAAGATATGTAAGGAAAGCATAAGAGGTCATGCCACTAAAGCCTTCTATAAATAGTAAAGGAAAGGTTATCTTTCCGATTGCGAAGAAGAAAAGCCCCACGAACTTAAAACGACCAAGGACAGGTTAAGTCACAAATGGATAAAAGAAAAGAAAAACCCTTGTCAGCACCAAATTGGTCCGAGCAAGGCATTCCTTGAGGGGGGGGGGGTGGTGTGTTAGTCTTTTTCCATGCCCAAATCAGAGGGGGCTAGGTTAAAGCGTCAAAAGCGTAAGCCTCCGTTTCACACCAGAAATGGTCGTGGCGGTGCATCAAAAATTAGCATGTCCCGCCTTTGCTTGGAGAAGAGTACGCCTTGCCTTTGCTTTAACTAAGCACGTCCTACCTCTACTCGCAAAACAGCACGTCCTACCTTTGCTCATGTTCCACGTTAACCGTAGAAGGGAATACAAACCTCTATCATTGCCTACGATGGTCAGGATAGGGCACCCCTCGGAGGGGATGGCGCGTAAGCCTCTATACGTGCTTACGATGGTCAGTATAGAGCATCAAAAGAGTAAACCTTAGTAGTTCTTTGCTTACGATGACCCCATCTAAGTATCTAAGACATTAACATCACCTACAATGGTCAGGATAATGCGCCCCTTGGAGGGAGGTCGGGTAATTCGTTGGATCCTGCTAGTGGATAAGCTAGCCAAGCGCATCGGACGCACAGGCACAGAGAGTGGCCAACAAAGCACGTACATCCTCTTCTTTGACGTCAAAAGCCCAAGGAGTGGCTCAGGAAGCACATACAACCTCTGCTTCCGAAATCAAATCCAAAGGGGATACCAAAACAATAAATACCGAAGTGGGTTTTAGCCTTCTACATATTAATGCCCGAATCTGGGTCGCTTCGGCTCTTCACACATGCTGGAAGATGTTTCCGACTTTCTATCTATATTAATACCGAATCTGGGTCGATTTGGCTCTTTACAAATATAAGAGGGGGTTCCGGTCTTCAATCTATATTAATACTCGAATCTGGGCCGTTGCTCTTCAAAAATACCGGAGGGGGTTCCAGTCTTCTATCTATATTAATACCCGAATCTGGGTCGATTCGGCTCTTCACAAATAACGGAGGGGGTCCCAGTCTTCTATATATTAATGCTTGAATCCGGATCGATTCGGCTCTTCACAAATGTAGAAAGAGGTTTCTAGTCTCTTATCAATATTAATACCCTAATATGGGTTGATGCGGTTTCTCACGAATATCGGAAGGGGTTTGTAGTCCTCTACCTATGTCGACACCCGAATCTGGGTCAAGGAGGACCTTCGCAAAGTGCAGGAGGAGGATATCGATCTTATCCCAACACCGAAATCGGGTGATTCGACCTTCCATAAAAATAGGAAGTGGGTTCCCGACCTCCTACTATGAACAACCCGAGTCTGAGTTGATTTAGCTTACATCAAGTGCCAGAAGAGGAGAATAGGTCTTACGCGACACCAAAATCTAAATAATCGCGTTCTGAAATGGACGCAGAAGGTGATAACTGACCAACAGGAAAACTCCAAAAATGTTTATCACAAATTAGAACAACCATATATGTACTCACGGAGGACATGCCACAAAGAAAAATTTAGAAGAAAACAAGTGGTTCATCATCAAAACAATTCCAGGTAAAAGGGTTATCTCTTTCCTCACTTAGGAAAACTTCTCAAACTATTTATATGCAAGCAATTGTTATCCATGTTTCATATCTACAACTATTTACATAATAGACATTGTCAATACACAAAGGTCACTTACTAAAGAAAAATCGTTACATTCTCAATACTCTGATTATAGGTATAATTGTATCTCACTACTACAACATATTATTAAAAATCTGGGTCCTCTCCATCATCAGGCAAAGGAGGATCGATGGAATGACGAAGTGCAATGCCTAGTAATTTGTTAAGCTTCCACACTGTCCTACTCGTTTCATCTAAAAGATCAGAAGGCTTATTCTAAAGTTTCAAGGCTCTGTTATAATCCCTACACATTGCCCTAAGAGAACTGTTTTCCCTCTCCAACTGGAAAACATCCATACGTGAATTATGCCTTTCTTCTTGTAAATGTCTAATTTGTTTAGCATACCTGATGACACGATCATGAGAATCCTTAATCAACTTAGCATCATAAGTCCTTTCATCTCGGCTACCACTGTTTTGCACCATTCGAAAATGACCGATTCCTTTAGCCCAAGGGGAGGTTTATTCAAATAATAAAACTTCTAACGAGTAGGGGTCTCGCGAACGGTCGGAACCCCAGAGGATGAAGATCCCGTCATGATAGGAATATTCTTGAAACAATATTCCCACATCTCGCACTTTATAGTGGCGTTGTTCAAATCAATTTCTAAGTCAGCACTACGTTGGCGTAAACACCTCAATTCATCTTCAAACTTGATAGAGGGCATAGTCTTTATGTATGTCCTCAATCTAAGAATAGTCCTATCTATCTCTTCTATCTATTCTTTCAAAGCATTCATCCTCTCAGTCAAATGTTTGATGGATAAATTCTGATGTAAAATCTTCCTCTCTTGGGACATAGGAAGAATCTCTTTCGCCAGCGATGCTCTGGTCCGAGGCGGAAGAATCTCGCGTTAGTCAACCTACCCACAGGCGCACAGGAAAATAGTCACGATTTTATTTTATTTTCAATTTGCAAAAATAAAACCCTTTTTTCTTATACATCTTTGCACGAGTTAAACCCGAAACCAATCTACTATGACATATAGATAAAAAGGGGAATTACAAAAGGATCACTTATTCGTACAGTTATTGTTTATATAGCATCTCAACATGTTTAACCCTAAAAGTCTTTAGTATCGCTTCAAGATCCCCTATCAGAAAGTTAAAGGAGATATGAGGAAATGCGGTGTAAACGTTCTTAAGTTCCTTAAGAAAATGCTTTTCCCTGAAAGCATGAGTAGGTGTTCGTAACTCCCTTTTCAGTCTACAAATCATGCGTAATGCATCCTCATAGTAAATAAAATTCTATCATAATGAAAACAAGCATATTAGACCTCACATGTAATAAAGGGAAACTACATAGAAACGTTACATAGGTCGTCGAATTAAGTTTACAAGTGTGCCAACTACCTTATTGTTAACCGGCCTTTTGGTCCGGCTCCCAAAACTACATAAGACATGCTCGGCTCAACATATCGCGTGATATTACAGCCCGAGGAATTGCCAGTAACAGAAGACTCAAGTCTGGCCACTAGCCGAATGTCGCATCCCTCGAACGCAACCTCCATCATTATCCGTCCTCAGCTAAGCTGAAGGCGAGCCGTCAAGCGGGTACGGGCGTAGCGCCGGTGGGGGGGTCCGCGGCCCCATAGTCCCGACAGTGATCGACCTAACCGGTTATGTTAGACCAGGGGGCACCGCCCGATCCATCCGATTTCCCCCAATAAGTGTGTTGCCCAGGATTACCAGATCGACTCAAAATCAAGATTCGGCCAACAACTTCCGCGAACCTCGCTGCTCCTCCAAACATTGCCAAACAAAGACATCGCATTCCAAGCCGTGAACCCGAACCTCAGGCCACCATAACACCCATGGCCTTCGCACCACCCATCAGGTGACCTTCGTATGCTTAGGGGTGCGAAATTCACACCCAGCAGGGCGCGATTGGGTGCGAATTTCGAAGGCGCAAAATTCGCACCAAGAAGGGTGCGAAACTTGCATACAGCACGGTGCAAAATTCGTACCCTGGATGAGAATTTCGCACCTTGGAGGTACGAATTTCGCAACACCCCATAGGGTGCAGGGTACGAATTTCGCACCCCATGAGGTGCAGAATTCGCACGCTAGGGCTGGGAGCGAAATTCTGGCATATGCATGATCCAGGTGCGAATTTCTGGATGTTGTCCCCCATTTCTACCTACTCCCACCTAACCACTATGCTATAAATACCCCCTCACTACCCACTTCAAAAGGGCTGGTCTAAGCTCTCTCTCAAGCTTTAATGGCTTCCATCTTCTCCCCTAATGCCTCTTAGGCACCCCTCCCTTCATTATACAAGGGAGAAGATGAATATGCTTGGATCCATGAGCATATTCATGAAGGTCCAAGACCTTCGGACTTCATGAAACTCTAAAACACCATTAATGACCTCCACCTTCTTCTCCATGGAAATTGGACATGGCATGGGTTTCTAGAAGAAGGAGGAGGCCTCAGCTCCGCCTCCTTCGGACACCGAGCCTTCGGGCTCGAATTTCATACCCACGACGGGTTCGAAGTTCGAACCCCTCCAGCTTCGATTTTCATACCCTTAAGGAGTATAAAATTTGTACCCGGGGGAGGGGAGACACCGAGCCTCGACTCCGCCTCCCGCGGACCTCGAGGCTTGGCTCTACCTCCCTCGGACCTCAGCCTCGACTCCGCCTCCCGCGGACCTCTACCTCACTCGGTCTCGACTCCGCCTCACTCGGCCTTTACTCTCCCTCACTCATCCTGGACTCCGCGTCACTCGGCCTCGACTCCGCCTCCCGCGAACCTCGTCCTCGACTCCACCTTCCGTGGACCTATGCCGCACTTGGCCTCGACTCCGCGGACCTCGGCCTCGACTTTGCCTCCCGCGGACATCGGCCTCGACTCCGCCTCACTCTGCTACGCTACAACATCGGCAACTCCTCGACTACGCTCGCTCAGCAAAGAAGATTGATAACAAGGACTAAGAGGATATTGTTGATCATTGTAGCTTCTTGTAATAGTCTTGTTGTACTTTGTTGTAATCAAGGTTTTAAATCTCGGATATCGGTCGCATTTCGTCTCGGGGATTTTATAGACTCGGTCTCGTATCGAGGGAGATCTCAGACGAGATGAGTCTAACTTGGGAGTTTGTCTCAGATTTTCATCTCGGGTCTGGAAGTTCGTATCGGAACAATATCGGGGTACATGATATATTAAAAATTATATTTTAACAAAATGATTTTTATGAATGCTATCAAAAACATAGTAACTTAAACTTAAAATGTAAAATAACTTTATTATTCTTTTTTTTACGAAAGACCATTCATAGTCTAAATCGTAATATGCTTAAAATAGGAATATTGTTAGACAGGTAACATTAAAAGGATCCAAAACATTAAAAAAATCAGCATAAATAGACCATAAAATACATCATTTCATAAGTAACATGCATGTAAAAAGACGAATATGAAAATCATAAGCATCGTAAAACATATACCAACATACAATATAGTCATTTAACATGCAAAATGTAAAATAACAAAGACTGATATGGCTAGATTTGAGTTTTTTTAATTGTAGTTCTAGTTCAGGCACGAATTTAAATTTTAAACCAAAAAACTAAGATGTCGGATGATATTCCAGTAATTTCGTCTCGGTCGATATATCGTTCGATATTGCAATATGTCGGGCGATATACTCTAAAGGAGATTTAGAGTGATATTTGTTGTTTCATTTTGGAAGGAGCCCAAAACGAGATCTCGGAGGAGATCTTGGGCAATATTTGTGAGATTTGAAATAGTGGTTGTAATGGAATAAAATTAGTACAGCCTCCAAATTGGACATAGTCCCTGACGGGCCGAACCACTATAAATAAATGTGTCCTTTACTTCCTCGCACATTTACTGCATTTCTTATGATTCTCCGCTCTAGACTAAAAAGTTTCAAATTTTTGGAATTCTTTGGTGTTGACGACAATTTTAGGCGTCAACATTTGGCGCGCTAGATAGGGGACAGTAAAGCGTGCACCTACGGTCGACTTTCTGTCACTTCCTTCGAGGAATCAAAAACTCACCTTTCCTTCTACTTAACCACCAAGACTTTGGAGTTTTCTCAAACTTACGAACCAAGCCCATTGGCTATGGTGAACAAAGGAAAGAACCCCATCTCGGATCTTCCACTGTCGATCCTCATTCAGTTTTCCTCCTCAGCCTCCATCAAACAACACCTTCGCTCAAACAAGACGAAGCCGATTTTTCCTGCCAATTCTCAACCAGAAGTATGTTTATGCTACTCGTATTCCATCTTGTTTACCGAGCAGATTTCTCAACAGTGGCAAGAAAAGGAAAAATCCATCCTTGGTAGACCATCTAATGATAATCCAGTCATTCCGATCCATCGGCGATTTCTTTCCGACATCTTAGGAACTATTGATGTGGCAATACCTTCGACCCCCGAGGCCTTGGTAGCTCGAGTATAGCATCTCCGCTTACCCGAAGATCGAAAGAAACCGAGCAGTGGCATAAAGCCCCAGTTAGGCAAAACAGGGAATTAGTCCATTGCCCGTTTCATGACAAATAGAAGCTCTTCATGGAGAGAACTTGAATTTGTTTCTTTGACGCAAATTCCCATCTCGACTTCGACACACCTTAGGTTCATTCTATAACCTACGGTCGAGTCCGCTTACGATGGATAAGCAACAAGGGATCAAACGACAGAATGTTGGATATAAGTTCCTCCAGTCCATCTTCGGATTTCCTCTTCGGTTCTCGACTACCACTCAATTACTCGCTTCTTATCATGGTGCTTAAGCATGGGAAGCTCGACGCTATAATCGAAGCTCAAGATGCAAAAGGAGGAGGAAGTCAAGAACTCTCCTCGACCAGACCTCCATCTAACTAAAGTCACTCCAGAAGGCATCGATGAAATGAGTGAGAATCTTAACATAGCTTTTTATGCTCGACTTAAGCGGAAGGAAGATGCTTTTAGTACCTTCCTCGCCCAAATTGATAACAAAATAAGAATTACTTCAACATCGACTGGCCTGCCATGCATTGTAGGGATTAATACCAATACTCATTCACTTATGATTCAGGACTTGGGGGAAACCTCAGAAACTAATCAGCCAGCTGACACCTCTCCTCGGAACGGTGCCACTTCCACCACACTCGGGGGCATCCCAAATACCGATTTCACTCCAACCCGTGACACTTTGGTTGGTCAGGTTGCTGATCCGCAGTCGGAAATGTTGCTCAAGCACCAACACGCGCAGCTTCGGATGGTAGTGCTCCCACAATTTCGGGAGTCGAGGTTACGCCCGATGTGGCCCCTCAAGTCGAAATCCAATCAGACTTCCTTCTCAATCAACATATTCTCAACTGGACTTAAACAATAATGGAACCAGTGCCGCTTCGAACAAACTGAATCAACTACGTCCTTTCGAAGATAGGTCTAAGATCGCGGCTATCATCCACCGGTGCACTTGAGACGGTGCTTCTCCTAAAGGCACGAATTGTGTGACCCGCCGCCTGTTTTCCTTAGACTACAAGAACCCTAGTGACCCGCCTGACGTAAAGCTACCGGTCTTGGATCCTTAGACGGTCGCAAGGACCTAACTACTCACATCGCGAGATGCATTTGACATATGAAAGTTCTCTTAGCTTTGAAAAATGTCATGTCCAAGTACTTCCAGATTATGGTGCGCATCAGTCCGCTCAACCTCGCCGGCCTTACCAAAACCAGACCATCGATGTCAATGACATGGAAAAGGGCAAGCCGAATGCGTACCACAGAAGACGTCCACGGAATAGAACTCCCGAATTTAGCCAAAACAAATGAGTTCCATTAGAAAATCCCTATCCAGCATGTCTCTCCGAAACAGTCCGAATAACCATAAAAGATATGCGAAGGAGCGCCAACAACTCAAGAGAAACCCACTTGAGGCTTAATCCCTTCAATAGGATCGTACACAAAGTTGAGTAGCCCCGATGCGTCAACACACCACATATCGCATTCTATGAAAGCATGACTGACCTCTAATCTCGGCAATATCAGGATCACTATAGGAAATAGAGTGCATCCTCCTAGTTGTTCCCGGCTTGAACCTAACCACGACTAAGGGAATAACGCTCGAGCCTCCGTTGGGTGGACTCAAGCTGCTATGAGTCCAGACTTGTTGCCTATGCTTCTAGCATCCAACTGGGCCCAAGTTCACTTCAACCAACTTCCACAGAATCATGCAATCGAAGGTGAAGACTCACAAATTACTGAAGACCTTCCGTCAAGAAGGCGCACTAGGCTCTAAAGTCCTGGACTAGATCACGACCTCTATAATGAAGCAGAAACCCAACCTCCGATTATCGTCAGCACAATCCATGGAATCGTGAGGGAACAACGGGGGCATTCCCACAACGCCTACAAAACTAGCACGAGGCATAACCCATTCACTTCGGCTATCCTTAATACCGAATTGTGTGAATGCTTCGACATGCCAACACCTACCCATACTTAAAAAAGCCATGATTCTTGAAGCTTCTTTAGCCGTCGTAAATGGCATGTGGGTTCACTACACGTCGCCAATGCCATAAAGTGCAAGTGCTTCCCCATCCTTATGCAAGACGGCGCTATCCGGGTTCTCTTGACTTCCACTTTGAACTATCTCCACTCTCAACTAACTCGCTAGGAGATTGGTCATGCAATCCAGAATGCACGCCGTAGTGCCCAGATATCCTTGCAGTCTCGAGCATTTACCAAGGCACCCATGAAACTCTCAAAGGCTATTTCATAAGATCCCACATCACCTTAGTTGAAGTCAAGAAACCTATTCCTCGAATTGCACTCGTCCATCTTACGAAGGGCATACCACCTGATTCCAAACATAGAGCATGGATCGATAAAAAACAATTAAAGATTCATGAGATCTTCTGCATGAATGCCAATTACTTCCTTTGTTGAGAGTTAGCATAAAGGAATCGAGCTTCTTACCTTAACATCCTGCATCGTGGCGACGCCCAGGGCTCCAATGACTCTAATTCTACCACTTTGCGCGATCTTGCTCACACCGACAAAGGTAGTCGCAACAATAAGAGGAAGCGCCTTTGGATTCCTTCATTCCGCAGTTGTACTGCTTACAGGGACACCCTCGGGAAGATCTACCTCGCAGCATGCAATTCCCAACCATGCAAAAGGCCAAGACCTAAAAGTCCGACGAGCACACCAAGGGACTCTACAAGATGTTTTCGGTTCTATAACGTCCGCGGACACAGCACAAACATGTTTCGTCACTTGAAGAATGACAGCGAGGAACTCATCCGCATGGGAACTCCGAGCCACTCAACGCTCATCAAAGACTCCCACTGCACGGGATCTCCGAGCCACTCGACGCTCATCGAAGGTTCTCACTACGTGGGACCCTCGAGCCACTCGATGCTCATCAATCATCTCCAATGCATGGGATCTCTGAGCTGCTCAGCGCTCATCAAAGGTTCCCACTAAACATGACCTTGACCAACAACTAATCCCTCAAGACCGTCCCTCTACCTCGTCAGGACTACAACTTCCATGATGCATTTCACTTTAGGCTGTCATCGGAGGTACCAGTTTGCAACTCCTCCCTACCTATGCCTCCCTCATTGGAAGCAGGCAAAACTAGAGGCGAACTTTATCCTATAAAAGACACCTCCTTTTCAATATGCCGTGTCCTTTTTGGTCTTCTGTACGACGCTCCCGACCCCCTCCAATCAGCAGGGACACGTTGGGAAACAGTACTGGAGAAACGTTCAGAAGCAAGCCCAAGAGTTCCAGTCCTTTGTCAGCCCCACAATCGTCCTCTATGATATAGCAATTCCCGAGGTTATCATTGGAGATATCAGCCATCGACTCACTAACACCATCAGCTTGCCCATTAAAAAAAGGAGGAGGCAAAAGTGATGATTCAATATCATAAAATAGGCATACAGATTAATGTTTAACGGTCAAAAATAGGACCTTGAGAGCAATTGCCGACAGAAATGCCTGTTAGTAAAGGGTCGCAACCTTTTCAATAGTCGTTATCAATGCAATTCAAACAAAATCATCCATTCATGGTAGGTGCCTCATTCCGGCCTATATAATATAGGCCTGCAAAAAAGGTGAAATGAAAACAAAAAGCAAGGCCCCTTCTCCAAGACACACCTTTTCTTTGTTGTATCATAACCATCCTTCTCTAACTAATGCTCTGGCCACTTAGGGCACGAATGGAATCTCAGCCGATGGCCCGCGCGAAAGCACATCGGTGACCTCATCTTCAAACGGGCCTTTCCTCCACTTGTAGGCCTCGCTCCTCATTAGGAAGACCCATACTCATACAACGGAAGCTCAACAATGGAATTTTCAAACTCTCAACCATGAACGAAGCTGAACTCCCTGGGGCATGGAACAACAAACATCTTCACCTCCACTCTACTTAACTTAGTGTACAATTGACTCATGTCTTCCAACGGTGTTTTGTTTTCGTGCAATTCAAGGCATTATAAAGGCTTCCACTTCCAAAGTTATCGGTAGAAATGATGTTCAGTTTCCCTTGTCCCTCTCGTACTTACGCCTCGCTTACTCCGTGCATGACATGTTTGGTTAACCATTACAACTGACTTCCACACAACAACTCTGGATCGCCGCGTCAGCACCCCAAGTACGGGATCCAGTGCCTCCATCCAAGCCTTGAGCTCACATCAGAGACAAACCCCATTGGCTACGACTGGCACCCCGAGCATGGGAGCCGGCAACGCTACTCGAGTCCCCTGTCTGCGACGCGACCGAGTATAAATAACCATTAATTCGAACCTTGGCCCAGCACCGAGACCGAGGATAAATCGTTCAGTCTTCAAGTCCCTGGACTTGGAGGTACCCCGTCAGCCAAACTAACGCAAGGCTAACTACTCGTACGGCTTCAACAAAGCCTTCGGGTCAGGATTTGGGCGTCTGTCGAATCTCGGTGCAGCACCGAGATCGACATTAAATCATTTTCTCCCCGAAGCTCTAAAGGCTTAGGTGCAGCCCATGGCTACGATCGGAACCTAAAGGGCTAATGATCCGGGATTTTCATCGGCGAATAAACGATGTCGTCACTTGGAACAACCCAAATGAATGACGGGAGAGCCACACACCGGACGGACCGCAAATCGCGATGTCCTACGCCTTCGCTATACTTGGGTCTTACTCCAGGCTGCCCAAAACAGCAAGCAACTAGCATGGCTTCGCAAACTACGGGTTTCCTGATCTGAGGGAAACTTACTAGAATCCAGTGCTCTATCACACCCCTCTGGAATAATTGACCCGGAGCGCTGTCTCTGATCGCTTTTTTGTTGGTGTGACAACAAGTACGCTTGTGCAAGTACGGGATGCCGGAAAACATGAGAAGAACGTTTGAACACTTAACACGAAATGCGATCTTTACTAATTCATATTCTATTTCACACACACACCCCCGAATAGACTACATGTACATTTCTTCTTTCTGACAGGGTGTACATGAAAACCACACTATACCTTTAAGGACCAAAAGCGAGGGCCATACTCGTATATACTATCGGTCTACTTAACCCAAAGTACTATAATTCCATTAACAATTATTGATGCTACTCATCCTTCTCTTTTCTTTTCTTTTTTCTGTACAGGTTCGGTACTTGGCAGGTCACCACCAGTGATGGGACCCTTCCTTCCAGAACCGCTTCCACCTCCTCTACTCTTCATTGGAGTAATGGATTCATAAGACATCAATGTGCGCCTCCTGCTATCATCCTCGTCCCCTTTTGATGGGCATCATCGACAGCTTTCCTTTTTCCTAGCCTACTCTAAGGCCCTCTCCTTCTTTGCCTCAATATCGGCATACTTCTTCACCACCACAGCGGCAGATTTCTCCTCGGCATCCTACCAAGCCTTTACCAATGCATCTTGTATGGCTGCCTCATCATGTCCCTCTTCCCTTCCAGCTCCTCAGACTTTGCTACCTGTCGGGCTTCCTGATCTTCCACCACAGCTTGCATTGTTGGCACACTTACAACAGCTATGCCCATCGCACAAGCACTTCGACCAAACATAACTTCTCCTCCTCCAAAGAGGCTCATATGAATGTGGGATCCCGAAGTCTACGGGTTCTCCTACTTCTCCAGATTGTTCCCGCTGTAACTCCAACTAGGACTCGGACGCTTGAAGAAGCACGGGGGCAAAGCCTGGTGTCTCCTTTGCTCCAAGGGATGCTGCCCATCAAAAGAGGCAACTATTTGACTTTTGTGGGCTCATCGCTCGCATCCTCTTCAGTTGGCAAGAACTCGAGCTTGGGGGAAGTCCTCCACCTATCTTTGCACTAGCTTGACCATAGCCGCAAGCTTCAAAGCAACCATTTTTAAAAAGGAACGCCCACCTTGCACAGAGAGTAAATCAGACCCAAAAGCTCGGGTTTCAGAAGCTTCTCACCTTCCATCGATACTAGGCAGGCCGGGCATAGAGGCCCGAACCAAGAGACAGGTAGAGCAACGTAATCACTAGTTCCCCGAGGACTATGGGAATTTAAACAAGTTCTCAACATGAAAAATACAAAATTCATATCTCAATGCAAATTCTCAAGTTCCCATGGCAGGTTCATTAGGGTCCCAAGGTCTCAAAGCCCTACCAGCAAACTCATGCTTAAGCGCAACACGAAGCCGACCCACACCTCTCGATGCCAAAGTTTCCTACTTACGATAGAATTGAAATGCAATGACGACATATAGTTTTAATAACTAAAAACTGATTACCAGTAACCATTAACACCATTTTCGGATCAAATACCATGACATAATTAGGTTGGAGACTAATGACTCGACCGTACGCCCACTTCTTACACGCATATCCGAGCAATCAGCCCAAATAAGTTCATTTCCAACATCATCCGCTAACCAGTTGAGTTATGTTAAATTTTAATTACAAACCAGACATGAAACATTGAGCAACGATCCGAACTTGGTAGCTCGTCCTTGACGTCGAGAAAAATCTAGAAGATACCCGGACTTGGGGGAAGCCCTCTACCTATTATCGCACCAGAACGGCAATCTCAAAACTCGACCAGATCCCCTTCAGTCCCTGCAACAGTGTCATCTTCATAGCATCCCTTGGAACCACCATTTTGGGAGCGCTTCACCTTGCAACGAAGGCAATCGAGAACCAGAGTCCAGGCCCATGGAGGCTTTTCAGCTTTCCATCAGTGCCCAGACTCCACAAAAAGCAGACACTCTGGAACATGATGGCAACCTTTAGCCTCAACAACTAATGCCATGGCCATCACCAACCGCCAATGCAACGCCTGAGTCAAGATGAAACTGAATTTTGGTTTGGTTATTGATCGGATTCCGAGCCTAACAACTCAACTATGTGTTGACATCCTACATTTGCATTCAGGCCAACAGTCCAAGCAAGTCCATTCCTCGAATTCCACGTCGCAAGACCAAAACTCACTGATCACTGTCTGCTCATCGGGCACCATGCAAATGTTTAAGTTTACTAGCCCAAGCTTGGAGCCAAGACTAAGTCGTTAGAGTACGAAGTTATGCGTCGTGCTCCCACGCACTTGCTAGATTATCACTCTCTCAAACCGACTTCGACCTCTTGAAAAACTAGGAGGGTTTATTAAGTGTCCGGGATACGAAGCCCACTCTCGTATTCACACATACTTGGCGGCCTTTATCCAAATTCCTAATTCTGTTTCACAAGATCTACCGCTCCACATTCTTGAGTGCCGAATCCGAAAGCCCTCTTACTTTCCATATCTCTCTTCCCTTCTCCCGAAAACCTAACAATACCTCAAACATCCTTAGTACAAAAGAAATATTTTGGTACCCTTCATGGCTTAAGCTGATTTTCTGTCTAGAGAAGAGAAGAAAGGAAGCAACTACCATTGGGGGATCCACATACCCCAAACGAACGTTTCTGGATCAGAATTCGGGATCATACACCAAGCTACGACCATATTTCGAAGCTCCAACTACCAAGTCAATCACGACTCAGCGACCCCTCGTGTACTCACCAAATGCCTGCATACGCGAGTTGCCGAAACTTTGATCAGTGGGACTATCTAGGATCGATGAATGACTTTGGCCTCGCAGATACAAGTGATCCAGCGGGTACTCCATGCAATCAAGCTCCATCCTAATAACGTTTCAACAACCACTTAGGGCGATAGCGCACCTAGGCCATGGAAATGACCATGCATGCACGCTTGGGAAACCTTAACCTCGCAGACCGATTTGATCCAAATGCATGCCTACAAGACTTAAGAGTTCAAATGTACACACCGAACGGTCGGCTCTTGATCTGACCTCGAAAATCTGAAATAAGCGATTACAAGCCCATAACATGCAATCCACTTTCATGTTACCTATCCTAGCTCAGATCGCATCACACAAAAGCACATGCAAACTCGTGATTGCATACGCAATTATGACCTGATAATGAACCGTTTGCACTTCGATGCAATCGAGAGTCGGCAACTAACATTTATTGTCTTTAATCTACAGGAACTAAACACCTTGGACAGGTTCCAACCCAAGACGCAAGACTCAAGCAAGTCAAAACTCTTAGTAGTGTTGGAATCCTAAGCTCATACCAGCATATTCCGACAAGGCGTCCCAACCTCTCCAAAGCAGTGCGCTTTCGGCATATAGCTCAAGAGGAAGGTCGTAACCAAACGCTAAGCACCGCATGGAGATGGTTGCGCCCATATTATACTCATCTCACTTCAAAGCACGTCCTGTTAACACAAAACATACTTTGAGGGGGAAAATGTAAACTGGCTTTTTGGTCCAGTTCCAAAAAGTACACAAGACACGCTAGACTCAACATATCGCGTGATATTACAGCCCAGAGGCATTGCCAGTATGAGAAGACTCGAGTCTGGATACTAGTAGAATGTCGCATCCCTCGAATGTGATCTCCATCAGTATCCGTCCGCAGCCTAGCCGAAGGCAATCCAACAAGCGGGTCCGAGCGCAGTGCCATTGGGGGTCCAAGGACCCACAGTCCCGGCTGCAATGGACCTAACCGGTTAGGTCGGACGAGTGGGCACCGCCCCATCCATCCCATTTTCACCAACAAATGTGTTTCCCAGAATTACCAGATCGACTCAAAGTCAAGATTCAGCCAACAACTTTTGCGAATCTCTCCGCTCCTTCAAACATTGCTAAACAAAGACCTCGCAGTCCGAGCCGTGAACCCAAACCTTGGGCCACCAAAACACCCACACCAATGGCCTTCGCCCCACCCATCAGGAGACCTTCGTTCCCATCGGGGTGCAAATTTCGTACCCAGCAGGGTGCGAAACTCGCACCAAGTAGGGTGCAAAATTCGCACCCACCAAGGTGCAAAATTTGTACCTTGGGGTCAGAATTTTGCTCCCCGTGAGGTACGAATTTCGCACTCTCCATGGGGCACGAATTTCACATCTCGCGAGGTGCGAAATTCGCACCCTCCGGGCTGGGTGCGAAATTCTGGCATGTGCATATTTCAGGTGCGAATTTCGGGGTATGGTCCTCCATTTCTACCTACTCCCACTTAATCACTACACTATAAATACCCCCTCACTTTCCACTTCTAAGGGGTTGGTCTAAACTCTCTCTCAAGCTTTAATGGCTTCCATCTTCTTCCCGAAGGCCTCTTGGGCACCTCCCTTCATTATGCAAGGGAGAAGATGAATATGCTTGGACCCATGAGCATACTCGTGAAGGTCCAAGCATGCCTTTGGACATGAAGCCACCTTGGGACTTCATGAAACTCTAAAAAAACATTAATGACCTCCACCTTTTTCTCCATGGCCATTGGACATGGCATTGGTCTCTAGAAGAAAAAGAAGGAGGAGGCCTCAACTCTGCCTTCTTCGGACACCGAGCCTCCGAGTTCAAATTTCGTACCCCAGAGGGGTTCAAATTTCGTATCCCCTAAGGGGTTCGAAATTCCAACCCCTTCGGGTTCGAACTCCGTACCCCCAAGGGGTATGAAATTTGTACCCGGGGTAGGGGAGACATCGAGCCTCGACTCCGCCTCCTGCAGACCTTGAGGCTCAACTCCGTCTCCCGCAGACCTCGGCCTCGGCCTCGACTTCGCCTCCCGTGGACCTCTACCCCACTCAGCCTCAACTACGCCTCACTCGGCCTCGACTCTACCTCACTCGGCCTCGACTCCGCCTCCCACGGACCTCGGCCTCGACTCTACCTCCCGTGGACCTCTACCTCACTCGGCCTTCATTCCGCCTCCTGCGGAGCTTGGCCACGACTCCGCCTCACTCGGCTATACTACAACATCGGCAACTCCTCGACTACGCTCGCTCAGCAAAGAAGATCGATAACAAGGACTAAGAGGATATTGTTAATCGTTGTATCTTCTTGTAATAGTCTTGTTGTACTTTGTTGTAATGGAATAAAATCAATATAGCCTTCAAAGTAGACATAGGCCACGACGGGACGAACCACTATAAATAACTGTGTCCTTTACTTCCTCGCACATTATTACTGCATTTCTTATGATTCTCCGCTCTGGACTAAAAAGCTTCCAATTTTTGGAACTCTCTAGTTTTGACGGGAATTTTAGGTGTCAATACCTACATAAAAACGGTGTGAATTCTTTTGTTTTGTTACCTAACTCTCTGGTGGTTTGATTACTGCCTGGGATGGGTCCATTTGGTCACTTCTTTTGTCTTGCTCTTTCACTTTTGTCTTACATATTGCTCTTTGTCACCTTCCCTCAAACGAAACATATTATTTTTCTAATGTTTATGGTCCGCAAAATGCTCATGAAAGAGTTCAACTATGGTCAGATTGTCGTCTTGTAGCATCCTAGTTTCATGGCATATGGGTAATGGGTGGGGATTTTAACACAACAAGAGTTCTTAATGATAGAAAGTCTGACAATATTTCTTCTAATTCAAAAGCTTTTAATTTTTTAATTTTTGACTATTTTTTGATCAATCCACCCATTAGCAACCGTTTTTTTACATGGTCCAATGCCAAATCCTTTTCCAAGCTAGATAGTTTTCTCTATAATGGTGAATGGGATGACTCAAACCCTTTGACTACTATTCATGGTCTTGCCACTACAATTTCTGATTGTTGTCCAATTTTACTCAATTCTGATTTTCTTTTAGGTAATAAAAGGCCTTTCATATTTGAAAGGATTTGGCTCTTGGAACCTTCTTTTGATAATTTTATTCGTTTGATTTGGAATCAGCCTTTCATCTCCTCTTTTGTCTCTCATCGTATAGTATTGAAATTGAGGTCATTACGGAAAATTATTAAACCGCGGTCCAAAATGATATGGGGTTCTCTTCGATCTCGTATTTCTTCTATTCAAAATGATATCCTCGATCTTAACATTTTGGAAGAATCTCGTCCTTTAACCTCAATGGAAAAAAATAACTTGATTGAGTCCATCCACCATTGCTAGAATTAAATATGCCAACATTATCCTCTTGCCAAAAAAGTTGGTGCAAACGATCTATCTTCTTTTAGGCCAGTTAGTCTTCTAAATACCACTTTTAAAATCATCACTAAGGTTTTGGCCAACTGCCTTCAATTGATTATTGCATCTTTGGTTGGTCCAGAATAATTGGCTTTCATTTTGGGTTGTAACATCATGGATTGTATTGCTGCCACTCAAGAAGTTATCTCTTTCTGTCATCATACTTCCACCCCTGGATTTCTTCTTAAACTTGATTTTTCGTAGGCATTTGATTCAGTTACTGGTCTTTTGTTCTGAACTTGATGAAACATCATGGTTTTTCCAAAAAATGGTGCAAGTGGATTGAAAACATTCTTTTCACCAGTTTTTCATCTGTGTCAATGAATGGTAAATCTGGTAGTTTGTTTAAATCAAAGCGGGGATTAAGACAAGGTGATCCCTTATCCCCTTTATTTTTGTGTTAATAGATAATGAGTTTAACCAAATGGTTAAAAAAGCTACTCAAGGGGTATATTTAGCTGGTATTTCTCTTCCAAATTCAGATTTTTCCATTTCTAACCATCAGTGTGCTGATGACACCATAATTGTTTCCTCGACTGAATCAAATCACATTCATTGCCTCAAATTCCTTTTGTATGTTTTTGAATTATATCTGGTCCTTTAATTAATTTCAATAAAAGTTCTATTATCATGCTCGGTAAATCATCTCACCTTAGCAATACTGTCGCTTCGATTCTTAATTGTCAAGTATCTTATTTCCCTATAACCTACCTTGGTGTTCCCATTAGCCTACAAAGCTTTGTAAATCTGATTGGTATTCTCTTATTAATAAGATTGAGTCCATGCTTGCTTCATGGAAAGCAAACTCTCTCTCATCAATGGGTCGATTGGTGCTTGTTAAATCTGTCCTTTCTGCTCTCCCAATTTATTAGATGTCATTCCAATAACTACCAGTTTGGGTAACCAATAAAATTGATGCAGTTAGAAGCTCTTTTTTATGGAATGGTAACAAATGCAAAAAATTGGTGAATGGGCAAATTATTTGTCTTCATCAAAATCAGGGGGGACTTGGTGTTATCAATCTGTCTTTGTTTAACCTTGCTCTGTATTCAAAATGGATATGGAGACCCAGGAAATTTCATTTGGGAAGAATGGATTTTAGCTCGTCATTGTGATTCTAACCCTTTCTTTTTCCTTCATTTTAATACTGAATTATAAGTGTCACCTTTTTGGTCTAGTGTTCTTTCCTCTCTCCATCACACTCATAAGCGTTTTCCTGTCTCGTTGGGTAATGGAGCTAACTGCCTGTTTTAGCATGATATATGGCATGAGCAGCTACCTTTATCCTCTGTGTTCTTAGCCCTTTTTTATAATATATCTCACTCTCATCTTTCTATTGCTAACACTCTTATTACTGGTTTCAATTGTCTTAGCTCTCATGGTTCATTTGATATCCATGTCCTCTTGAATTTATTTTCTATTAATGATGTGCTCAGAAACACTCATATTTTTATTCTCCGGATCACTTTATATGGGTCGTATTGCCTTCTAAAGGTTTTATGTTGCTTCTTGTTATTGGTTTTTGAATCACTCAGGCAGATGTTTTGCTTTTGCTAGACTTTGGAAATATAAGGCTTATCCAAGAATGCTATTTTTTCAGTGGTGCTTAATTGATAACAAAATTAACACTCGGGGTAAATTGTTTCATTGCAGCATTATGCCTAACTCTAGCAGTGCATTTTGTAATGATCACGACGGGACTGTACAACACCTTTTTTTTTTATTGTGACTTCACTTATCCAATATGGGTAGTAGCAAGTATTCATCTATTGGGCTTTACACCAGTTATATCCTCAGTTTATGATTATTGGCAATGTGAATCCACTGATAAATATCTAGATGTTTTCGTAGTGACTTATTGCTAGTCATTTGGAAAGCACGAAATGAGTTTGTTTTCAACCAAAGAATGGGCAGTGTTTTGAGTGTTTGCAGGCATATTGTTCATATTTATCGACTTTGGACAGGAACAAGTGCAGCTCCATTCAATCTTGCTCTGCCTCAACCCTCTCCAGCTGAATCAGTGGGTGGCAACTCAGATAGCTCAAGTTGTGATCTTGTCTGATGCTGCTTTCTTCTCAACGTAGTTGGTTTTATGCTGCTATTTATGTAGTTTCGCTTTGCTTTATCTTTTGCTGTTTATCTGAATGAATATTTTGTTTGTATGAATCAGTGCGTTAGTCCTAATATGGCAGCTTGAAAACATATATATTTTGGCCACCAGTTGGGCATGTCAACTGGGTGTTATCTAAATTATTAATATATATGAACCGACCGTGTAGCACCATGCTACACATCCGTTTGCTTAACAAAAAATACTCCGCTTTAGGCAGGTAACAACTTTTCTTTTGTCTATTGTAATCATGGGAGACTAGCTGTAGTCAAATATTCAGGGAAGGAGAAAACCACGTCCGGAGTGAGAATTATACCCGAGGAGAAAGAATCTCATGACCAACAACTTTCTTCCCTCCCGAAAGACTAGAGGGGCCACCTTCTTTAAGCAATGACGATTAAGAGTTGCTGACAATATGCTTATCCTGGCGGCCACCACCTCCAGAACCATTGTTGTCATTCTCCCCATTTTTGCCAATAGAAGCGAGAGTCCATCCTCCTTCGCCTAAATTATCCGGAAGATGATTAATATATAAAAGGTCCTCGACTTTGGATTTACTGCTCTATGGTATCTCAACTTCTTCTTCGCCCAACTTAATCCTTTCCATAGCTCGATCCCTGACGAAAGGTGGAACTTGGGTGGTTCAGAGTTCAGGAATACTTTGAAGGTGATCGAAAAGAAGGTGAAATAAGCCATCTTCATAGTAGTTGAACTTAATCTACGAAGGTGGACTTGCAAGAAACTAGAAATCCTATCTTCAACTGCATAGATTATCTGGCCAGCATGAGAAAGCTTCTCATTCCTTCTTCCGAAGCTCTTCGGCGTGAGTAACCTTGTCTTCCGCTACTGGTGCTCTAAGGACGACACCTTATCGAGGGTTACGTCCCTAGTCTTCCTCTCTTTCTCTAGAGCTGACTCGGCATGTTCCAAGGAAGCTTTCAACCTCTCACATTCATTGCTCAAAGCTGCATTCGCTTCTCGAAGCCGAATGATTTCAGTAGCAGAGGAAGAAGGAATGGGCTTAGACAAGTGCCATTCCTTGATAGTCTGGGAAATTAGAAGCATTCAGCGTACAATCGCAACAAACGGAAAACCCAGAATGAAATGAAAATGTTGTACCTTAAGCTGTCGGGTTATCAAATGCTGGTAGAAGTCCACCATGTTTGAAGAAATGGAGGGTAATGGGACATAAGAAAATTCTGGTCCAGAAAGAACAAGTTTCACAAGATCAATAAAATCCGTTGGAAAATTAAGGGGCCACGAAGATTCAGTGGATCAAGAAGCTAAAATACGCGGTGTGACGTCTGCACCCACTCCTGATGTACTTGGAAGGAATAACGGGAAAATGCCACTTCCTGTTTCTCTGCAGGAAGCATTCCCGGAAGTCACAGAAGCAGTATTATCAAGCTTTAGTCTCTTAACTAGCGGGCCGATAGGTAACTCAGCCAACCTCTTAACAGTAACAGCAGTAGATCGATTCAAAGCATCGGTAAGAGTAGAGGCTTCCGCAGTTGAAAATCCAAGTCAAACTAAAAACCAAAGAAAGATTAAAAACATGGAACTTTGGTGCCAAAAAGACCTCAATAAAGATGTTATCAAATCAACAAAACATACCCGGAAATAGGGGAGTCGAGGAAGCAAACACTTCTGAACTGAACAATAAACGTTTAGATCCAGGAAGATGAATAGGTGGACTCCCCAAGACCTTCTTCCCGCTAGGGAGGAGGTTATAGAGACACACCTTGTCCTGGGTTAACAGAGTAGACCGACCTGGCGGCTTTTCGAGTAGCATCAAAATGACCTTAGCTACACGGGATTCGCTTTCGATTAAAGACACTCTCTTAGAAACGGGATCCTAAAGAAAGCGATTAAAGATAAGCCACAAGTGGAAAGATAGTCACTCGCAAAAGGTTAGGAGGGCTCACCACGATCAACAAATTGGCCTGAAATACCGATGGGACATTTAATGAAGAAAATTGGTCTTCCCAGGGTATAGCCTTACCTGTGCCGTCGTTAACAATCTTCTGCAAGGGGAAAATGTGGAATATAGGGAAATCAGCACCTCTTGAGAAACACATCAGGTATTGAATGAGTTTAGAAGTAAGAGAAGCCGGACCTGATTCGAGAACGAGTACCTCAAAACACAAAAGCAGTGTGTAAGTGCTTGGTAAAAGTTCGATGGCGCAATCTCCAAATCCTGATGAAGTCAAAACACAAAGGAAGGAAAAGGACAGAAGCCTCCATGCCAGATATGTGCAACTGAGTAAGCGAAATATCCTTCAGGGGGATGCATGATGTCATCACAATAAGCAGCCGGGATAGCCTCAACATTGTCTATCTCAAAGCTGGCAAGAATGGATTTTACTTCATCTTGAGAAGTAATAAACGACTTCTTCAAGAAGAAACACTTCCTCCTCCGAAAAATGCCACAAGCACCAATAGATGATGGACCAGGACTCCTCTTATCAGACATAGTGCTGCCAGGTGATATAATTTCATAAACATGTAAAATTCATACCCCACTGATTAGAGCACTCAAAGGTAATAATATATAAACCTACTAGCAAGAGATAGTCAAAATAGTGAATGTTGGGACAACACTAAGTATTAGTCTAGGTTTACGTTAAGAGAATTCGGAAGGAAAGATAATAATTGAGCCATAGCTAGACAACCATAAGTCACCACCAAAGACCTGGATGGCACTAAGCACCATTCCCATTACTTAATTGAAAGAACAGATTCTTTTGTGCAAATTGCGTGTCTTAATCCCTAAAATTGATATAGGGAAAAAGGCATATGAGCGACTCGCCATAAATTTTCTTCCAAGTTATTAACATTCGAACAAATTTTATCCGATATGAAAACCCTAGATAATTTTGGGCAGAACAAGTTACTTCCAAAATTAAAGCCAAAACAGAGATATTTACCAGAGGTTCAGGCAACAAGATTCCCAAAACAAGCTCCAAGTCCTCAATGAACTAGTAATCTGGTTTGAGAAATTAGTATTGTAGGTAAAAACAAAGAAGAAGATGTGGTAATTATGCAAAGAAATTTACCAAATCCCCACCGTACAAACAAAGACCAGTCAACATTTTTGATCAAGAAAGATCAAAAGACTCGGATATGACGCTTCGAAAAGAAAAAAGAATTTGACTTGGAATGTCAAAATACTCCTTCACTAGGGGGAAAATGTTACTGCCAAAATTAAAAATGAAATAAGGTGGCGGTGAAGGGGTATCGGACGACCAAAAGCTCACGGGAACCCTTCAAAAAGTAGGGTCGAATCATAGCAGGAATCAAGCGCAGGGAGAAATGGTTCGAAAGCTGCATCAACCGGGACCTTCGTAGGAGAAAAGCTCGTAAAAGCTATAGGATATAACCAGGGGATCTATCTGACAGGGTCAATCCGAAAAGATCCTTCCAATAGCGTCAACATGACAGGGATTCTATAGCAAAAGTCATCTTGATCAGAAACTAAGAAAGATAAAAGCAAGAAATCCGTCAAATGAAGTCCAAAGGAACCTTCGGTATTAACCCACCTAATACCGATACGTCAGGAAAGTAAAACTTCCAGAGCACCAAAGATGGAAGCACATGAAGATTATCCAAATCCCATTTTCGTGACACCTATCGTACCAATGCCGAGGGGCCGTATTGTAAAATAACAGACGAGTCACCTGGAGCAACCTTCTGGAAGATCAGGCTATACCCAGAAATCCCACTGAAATGCAGACCGAAATCTCGGAAGCGATACAAGCTATCCACACTAGTCTACTTAGCACAGACGCCGACAGTGATTCTGAACCAGTAGCTAACCACATACATAATGAAGGCAGACTCCTCTAAGTATTCACGGGAAAACCGGAAGCCTATATCCGAAAGAATACGACTGAGAACATACCCACGGAGGCTCAAGATACTTCCGGAAAGTTACCACAACAGCAAGCATGCATCCCCCTCGAAAAGGCTCGCAACTAGCCAAAATCTTTATCGAGAAATCTGTAGTTAGCACCGCAAAGAGGCCAAAGCGAAAACATCTGAGACCAAGGAAAAAGGCATCCAACAAAGGCTCCTAGAGGCCCAATGGCCCAACAGCGGAAAGGGCTCCAAGTTTTATATAAATAGGATTCCAAGGGTCACATTTGAAGGGGATCTGATCATTTCATTCTGTTTGTCTTTGTATCTCCTCTCTTAAAACCCTAGGACTGGGATCAACTGAAGAAGTACTTCCACTCAGGTTATGTATTCTAAATCAACGATTAATAAAGTGTGCATCCATATTCAAAGCATCTTGTTGTGAGTTTGTCATATTGTTTTTCTCAATCATTAATTGTCGTGGTTTACTGTTTATTTCCTGCAAATACACGGATTCTTGTCCAGATTCTTGTAGATCGAAGGGAACGCCCTTTCCTATAGGTTTAAATCCCTCATGTGAGCCTCTGCTCTCCCCACAAGCTTAGATCTCCTAGAGAGCTTGGTATGGAGTCCCTCGCTATCCACCATTACAATCCCTTATCAAGAGCGACATACTAGTGATCCTTTTTTCCAAAACCTTCACATCTAGGGATGGAGGACAAATTCAAGCTTGTAAAGGCTAAACAACCTACTTCTTACCCTTAGATCCATCTCAATTGACCTACCTCCGGTGTTGACGAAAAGTATCGTTAACACTCGAGGTGTTTCCACTCCGAAACATCGCTTCCAAACTTGCGTGTCTTTGACTCAACGCATCTGCCACTGCGTTATCTTTACGAGGAGTATATGCTATACCAAAATCATATGATGATAGAAACTCTAACCACCATTGTTGTCGAAGATTCAAATCCTATTGTGAGAAAAGATACTTCAATGACTTGTGATCTGTAAACAACTCAAATCGAACTCCCAACAGATAATGTATCCACATTGTAATAGCCCGCAAATCCATACTATCTGAATTGACTACATACATCACACGTCCAACACAAATTGTACAGAAATACGAATAATTATGAAATAAGAAGAAAAAGGTAGAAGAAAAACAAAAACACATAATCTCACATCACAACGAATTCACATATAATATACAATCAAAACCGCGAGCACTTATTAGGTAACGAATTTCCAAGTATGACAAGGTATGGAACCACCTTCTAGTAGTGTATCTCTAGAGGAGAATACACTAGTTCAACCAAAACATCTTGTAACCTGGCCACACATGACCGATCACTCATTTCGCTTGAGTGTATCGAATGTATATCACAAACGGTTAGGATCAGCAACCGTTTTCCCAAATGGGGCAACATCGAATAGAATAAATAAAAAAAATTAATTTCTCTAGATAAGTGATAATACACCCTAATTGGGAGCTACCCACTTAGCCATATTGCCTGCCCGATTTTTGTCATTTCCCAGTTTTTGAGGCCTGAGGCTACGATTACTTACTATTCACTGATATCACAATCACTTTGAATGTCATATTGTCAAATCCGTTATTCATTAATTGGTTTGCGCCAATATATTCTGGATATTATGCTAAGAGAATAAATTCTCCGCCATCATATATATTTGTACAGTCCAACATATGCGATCATTGGAGATACTCTATTGCACAATCGTCCATATACGTTCATTCTGGGACTGAACGAATCCGGAGACACAATTTCCATTAATCCATCATAGGCAATTTCTACCTAGGATTAACAGAAAAAGCCCTTGCACTTAACTCGGTCTTCAATTATCTTCATATAATCTAATTCGCAACGATACCGCCAACACAGAGTGGTTCTTGGGTAATAATCCAACCGGTCTCTCCAGATTCACAGCAATATTGGACATTACTTCCATAGTCGGTGATTTATCTATCGAAGAAAAACAAACATTTCATTCAAAGCATCAAACAAACACTGGGCCCCTTAATTAATATTTCATTAATTAAATCACTTCTCCATTTCCATATCAATATTTATTAACCAAATATATTCAATAATCATCTTGGCCTCTTATGCTATTTGGAAAACATTCTCATATATCGTCTTCTTTTTATTTTTATATACTTAGAAAATATCTTCTATTTATAATTGGAGAACATTTCAATTACTTCTCCTTTTCACGAGTATTCATTTCTATACTTAGGAAATATTTATTTTTATATTTCCAAAATACAACTTCCTTGGGTCAAAAACGAATGTTGTGTAAAACATCAATACGAACAAGCCAAAGCACTATATTCAATTCAATCTTATTCAACCATTTCTCTTCGAGACTAAATCTTATTATTTGTCAGTTAATAATGGAATCAATCAAGTTGGGGTATAACTACCTCTCAGACCTTGACTGAAAACATCCTTAACTTCGAAATGGATAAGACTACTTATCTCGAATAATCAACATCGTATAAACCAATTATTCAATTTTAAACTATGTATACATTTCTCTTTCTATTTCTACCAGATTTAATTATATATTTTCTTTTCGTTTATGAAATTCTATTTTATGTTCGTTTCCTTATCGAATTGTGTGTATATATATATTAGTATCGATAGATAGATTTCTAATTATCAAAATT
Organism: Allium sativum; assembly: GCA_030737875.1. Lineage (NCBI taxonomy): Eukaryota > Viridiplantae > Streptophyta > Magnoliopsida > Asparagales > Amaryllidaceae > Allium > Allium sativum. The sequence goes on along the minus strand of CM060910.1, from coordinate 990,632,722 downwards.
CCTAAAGAAATTCTAACTCCTTAAATTTTCAGAAAATTTCGCTTGCACTCCTTTGTACCAATCAATAGCTCAAACCTCAACTCGCCTCTCTAAACACTTTCCATTCAAAAAGAAAATCAAAAAGCCAAGCGACATGCAAATTCGGCACATAAAAACTCATATGGAATTTAAACATGTACCTTTTTGTCAAGCACTTAAATTATACTTTTCATATACTTCATTCCATACCTGTCTAACCCATATACTTCCATTCCCAGTTTATTCCAACTCAATCCGATCATTTTAACTCGATTTGCTAATTTATTCATTAATTAGCTCTTTGCCTATTTTTCTTTTTTATTTGAACAAAACACGTTTAGATATATTTTTAATTTACTTAAAACCCAATCTGATTCCATTTTCAACTTGTGTTTCATATTCAATTTCGAATATAAATTCATAAACCCCATTCACTTATCCAATGCCCGATTTCAATTCAAGACACGATTAACAAATTATTCTTCAAATTAGTTAATTCAATTTAATAATTAAAAATCTGATTTTTCTTTCAAAAATCAGTTAACTTACTCCACTTGAATTCATATTATTTTATATCCCAAATTTGGATTTTTCTAATGGATTTTTGGATTTTATTTACTTAAAATCCTTTTATTTATTTAATAAAACATTATGGTTTTATAATGGTTACGGCGCTATTTTTCCAAAAATTTCATTTTGACATAACTCAAAATCTATAAGGCGAAATCCAGATTTTTCTCTTCCGTTAGAAAACTATTATCAAATCGGTCCTGACGATTCTTGTTTCAAAGAATTCCGACTTAAATTAAGTTATGTATACTCAACTGAAGTTCGAAACGCCAAATTACGAATTACCGTGCCGCGTTTTCGTTATATTTAAATATAAACGTTTAAACTTCAACTCCACTCTGATTTTCCAAATTGACATTATATTTAATGTAAATTAAACCAATTTTCCAAATTCAACTTAATGTTTCTGATTTTCCCTAACTGTCGATTGTTTTATAATTCAGTTATAATTTATTTACAATTCGATCTGCTATATTAAATTCCAATTTCTTTATGGAAATAAATTATTATAAAAAATTGATATTATCAAATTCCTTTTATAACTCCTTTGGATTTTCTCAATTCAGTTTATATTCTGAATTCCAAAATAAAAACAACTATTCTATTTCAAATCGTTTTCCAATTCACTTTTAAATTCATACTTGAATTTAAACTTCGAAATTATCTAATGAAAATTTAGTTTTCCAATTCACTTTTTAAATTTAAACTTGAATATAAACTTCTAAATTATCTAACGATAATTTATTTCACCAGATTGTATAAACATCGTTTATAAATTCAACTTCCTTGTTTTATATAAAAACAAGTTTCATTTCAAAAATCTATTTGAAACTTAACTCATTTTATATTCCGAATCCGTAATAAAACCCATCGTTCTCTTTTTAAAACGATTTCAAATTCTATTTTTAAATTCATAGTTGAATTTAAAATTACAAATTTTCTCTTGATTTTTAATTTACTACATTTATAAACGTCGTTTATAAATTTACTCGTTTATATATATATATATATGTTCAAACAAGCATATATATATATAGGGTCAGATTTTTTGATTACAAATGGCGACCTCATCCACTCGCCTTGAAACCCTCGCCGACGGAGAGGATGAAGGCGGCAGTGGTTGGCACGAGGTTCGGAAAAATGGAAAACAGACCTTCGCCGAGATTTTAAGACAATCCCCTTGCAGCAGCACTAGACCTATTATGCGAAACCCTAGTTCATGGGCTGAAACTTTTGAATTAAAGCTCAAAATCTCTGGTGACATAGAATATTTTGAGCCCCTGAAGATAGGCAAAGCCAAATATCAAGTATTTGATGAAGTGGACTATGCTGAATCAAACAAGATCTGGGAAAACTCGATCTACTCATGCATGGCAGGTAAAAGACCTTACTTTGTCTATTTCAATGCATACATCAAGAGAATGTGGAAACCCAAAGGTGCTTGGGACGTTTTCCCTCAGGAAAAGTTTTTTTTTGATAAAGTTCCAACTGAAAGAAGATTATGAATGAATTCTAAAAGGGGGTCCTTGGTTTATGGACAGTAAAATCATTTTTATGAGAAAATAGAAGGCATATTTTAACTTTGAGAAAGCTATGCTAACCACGTACCTAATCTGGGTCGAATTCTCAAATCTGAACCTTGGGTTATGGAACACAAGATGCATCTGCAAATTGGCAAGTATCATTGACAGACCACTAGAGATAGATGAAGAAACAAAACTGGTTAAAAAAATCAGCTATGCGAGAGTGCTAATTGAAATTACAGCAGACTCTGAACTGCCTAGATTCATCAAAGCATATGACACAAGTAATAACACTTATGAGCAAGTAGTAGAGTATGAGTTTGTCCCGCCAAAATGCACAACGTGCAAATGTTTTGGGCATTCAGTTACAAGTTGTTCAGTTTCTGAGAGCCCTACAAAATATACAGCTAATAAAAATACAGATGAAGTGTGGGTTAGGAAAAGCAGTACTACTGATGCTAGCACATCAGAAAATTCAGCAACTGTACATGTTGAAACCAGTACTACGGCAGCTACTATAGATAAACTATGCCCACAAACTAGTGCTGGGGGCTCTGAAGCATCTGAAGCATCTCGTATAGGTTGAGATCAAAGTCAGGAACTGGTTCAGGCAGTGGTGGATGGTGCATGTCAAGTTGATCATCATGAGGAGTCCACTGCAGTGGTGGAGGTGGATAAGGAACCAAGCTCGTTGGATGATATTCAGGAGTTGGATACTCATATTGTGGAGTCTGAAGAAGAAAGCAGTGATGATAATAGTGCAAATGAACTAACGGAAATAAATGAGAACTATCAGGCACAATTCACGCAAGCAAGTAAAAATGCAGTTAAAAGTATTTTAGTGGGACAGCTCCAGTCACAAGGAGCAAATCCACACTAAAATAATGTCAATCCTATATTGGAATGTAAGGGGTCTAAACAATGATACTCGACAGTTAGACCTCTTTAACTTTAGGGATAAGTATAAGCCCTCTACCATAGATGTTCTAGAGAATAAATTCTCACAAGGCAATCTGGACTACTTCAAATTAACCATGGGTAACACGTGGGATATTTGTCATAATCTAAGTTCATCCCAAAAAGGTCGCATCGTGATCTTTTGGGATTTGTCTTGTTGGAAGTGTCTGATGGTGAATTTCGATGACCAACAGGTAATAATTCAAGCTAAAAATGTTGGTGGCCTTGAACTGTACATAACTTTTGTATATGCAAGTAATCTAGCTACTGAACGTAATAAATTATGGGACTCTATCATCAATTACTCGAAGTTTATTCAGTCCGCATGGATGGTGCTGGGTGATTATAATGTAGTGTTACGTACATGTGAAAAGAAAGGTGGGCTTACCCTCAAGCTTTCCTAGGTTTCAGAGTTCAACAATTGTGTGCTGGCGAGCGGATTATCAGAACTACCCCACAATGGCCTGCAGTGCACATGAAGGAGCGGTGAGGCCAAAAAAATGTCATCAAGACTTGATCGAGCACTAGCAAATGCAAATCTATTAAACCAGGCCATTAGTCTTAATGCCTCAGTCTTAGCCTCCTCCACCAGTGACCACTCACCATTGCTAATCCAATTCAACCATGCCCACAACACAAGGGGAAAGCCGTTCAGGTATGCCAATCATTGGCACTTGCTACAGGGGTATCAAACAACCACTGATTTCAGTCAAATTTCACTTCCTAGTGGCAATAACATGTTTATACTTGTTATGCTACTAAAGAAATGTAAATTTAGACTAAAAGAGTGGAACAGAACTAGGCCAAAAGAAAGTGACCATGTCCAAAACCTTCAAGAGCAATTAGAAAAAACACAAAACTTGCTGGATGACCCCTTGAATGAAGGTGTAAATCATGACTTCTATGAATTGCAAGCCCAACTGAATAAAGCTTTGGAAATAAACTCGAAAGAAATCAAACAAAAAGCCAAAGAAGAGTGGCTGACACAGGGAGATGAATGCACAAAATTCTTTTATACTAAAATGTCACAGAGGAAGCACAATAATAATTTGTTTAACTGTTTGAATGAACAGGGGGACTCGATGAAACACATCAAACAGCTTGAAGACTCAGCCATTTCTTATTATACTGAGCTATTTAATGGAGAGTACACTAGAGAATTACCCAACATTGAGTGTCGTAGGAAGCTCAACTCCACTGGTAGGCTACGACTGGGTGGTCAGATCAGCATGGGGGAACTGAAGGCCATTGTCTTCTCTATTCATGATGACTCCAGTCCAGGGCCTGACGGAGTGGAGGCAGTCTTCTTCAAATTGCACTGGGAAGACCTGAAACATTACATGTTAAATTCCATCCAAGAAGCTCTTGACTCTGGTGAATTCATTAGAGAAATTAATCACACTTTCATTTCATTCATTCCCAAAGTTCAAAACCCATCCAGAATTGAAGACTACAGGCCTATAGCATGTTGTAATGTGGTGTATAAAATAATGAGCAAAATTATATGCAATAGGCTAAACAGTGTGCTACCAGCACTTATATCACAATGTCAGAGTGCCTTTATTTAAGGTAGATGTATTTCAGAAAATTCCTTAATGGCACATGAACTGGTTAGGGAGTTCAACAAAAAAGGTGCAAATAAAATATGCCTAAAGATTGATTTGCATAAGGCATATGACAGGGTGAACAGGGATTTTATCACCCACATGCTTAAGGCAATGGGGATTCCTGATAATCTGGTCAAACTGATTGGATTCTGCCTTGACTCTCCCACCTTCTCAATTATGATAAATGGGGTGCCTCATGGGTACATAACCAGCTCTAGGGGATCAGGCAGGGGGATCCTCTATCACCATACCTTTTTGCGGTTGCAATGGAGTGGTTCACTCTACAGATGGAGTTGGCAATAGAGCATAAAAGGATCCTACCAGTATATAATCATCAACCTAGAGTTACCTATCTAATCTATGCTGATGACTTATTGGTGGTGTTTAAAGCCTCAAACTCAGCCATTGACCACATCAAAGACATATTCAATCAAATGGAAGCAAAGGTGGGATTGAAAGTAAACGAGCTCAAGACTAAATGCTACTTTAATAAATTTTGCAGCCAAAAACAGGGATTACTTGACAGGTTAGGAGTGCAGGAAGGACCTTACCTGTTAAATATCTGGGTGTACCTCTCTCGAATACCACAATCACTGATGTAGAATGTGGCAAGCTAGTGGATGATATTCGTGACAAACTGCAGGGCTGGAGATCAAAAAATTTATCATTTGCAGGCAGGGTAGAGCTAGTACACACAGTGATCACTTGTAAGGTCAGATTTTGGTTACAAACGTTTCAAATCCCTGATTGCTCGATTGCAAAAATCAATTCTATTTCTGCTAATTTCATATGGAAGGGTGGGCTACATAAAGTCAGTTACAAGCTGTTATATAGGCCCAAGAAGGAAGGTGGAGTTGGGCTTAAAAATTTATTTGAATTAAAGAAGGCATATGGGCTTAAACAGGCCAGGAAATTAATATCTTCAGATAATCTATGGGCTGTGTGGATGAGAGCAAGATATATGAAATAGAATTTATGGACTGCTAGTGTAGATAATAATGCCTTGGTGGTGTGGAAAAATTGCCTCAAGTATAGAAATGAACTTAAAGACATGATCCAAAGGGACATTGCAAATGGGTAAAATACAGATCTATGGCAAGACCCATGGCTCAATGGCGCAAGTCTAATAGACAGATTTGGTTGGGATGGCTACTCGGCATACGGTGCACCCAACACAAACGTGAGCTCAATTATATCAAATTGAGCATGGAACTGTGATGGCAACCTGATTGCAAGAAACCTGGAAAAGGAACTCAGAGCTAAAACCATCTACGCAAACAAAGGCAAAGACACATGGATGTGGAAGGAAGGTCATTTCAGGCTCAAGGACGTCTGGGAGAGCTTAAGGCAGGCTCACCCAAGTCTGGGCTGGAGTAAAGTGGTTTGGTCACACTCATGTCCACCTAAAATGGCTCAAGTCATGTACAAAGCTGCTGGGTAGGTTGCCTACTAAAGACAAACTATTTGAATGGGGCATAATTGACGAAGAAAGATGTGTGTTATGCAATAACGATACAGAAACCCAAAATCACCTTTTCTTTGAGTGCCAGTATACCAGACGATTATGGGCTATTCAGAAACTAAAATGCTTTAACACAAAGCAAATTGGGGATCTAGAAGACGAAGTTAATTACCTGAACGATGGGAGTCAAATGTCGCAACTGATGGTAGAGGTTGGCAAGATTTTCTTCGCAACCACAGTGCGGCAGGCATGGCGAGAACAAAATACCCGTACTTTCAAGAAGAAATCAAGAGATGTGTTAGCAACCTCGAGTGCAATTAACAGAGAAGTGGCGATTTGCATAGGAAGAATCAAGAAGAAGATACTCACCAAGTCAATGGAACGAGAACGATTGCAATTGGAGAGGTGGAACTGGAAGGTAGCGAGCGAAGGAAGGTACAAAGAGAATTTACGTCCGCCATAGTTATAGAACCCTAATTCTGACTTCAGCTTCGTTTTCGCTTTTTCCAGAGAATGTTTTTGTAAAGTGAAAAGCGGACGCTGTTTGTATTATGGTTGACCCAACGATATTGGGCTTGTAACTGTGGGCCGAGCTGGCTTTGGGCTTAATAAAAAATTCACCCATTTTCAAAAAAAAAAAAATATTCAAACAAGTTCCATTTTAAAATATATTTAAAAACAAAATATTATTTGGAATATTCTATTTACTGCAACTTACCTGTATATAACATAGAATCTAATTCAATATTTATTTTAAATCTTAGTTTCTAGTTAATATAATTCCAATATCCTTTCTAGTTATAATTAATTTTATAATTTCGGCATAATCTAATTAATTTATCCAATTAAATTTACATTCCAAATTCGGAATAGACATCATCGTTTTTTGTTTGTGACTATTTTCAATTCTTATTTTAAATTCACATTTTGAATTTAAATTTCCCAATTATCCATTTCATTTATAAATATCATTTATAAATTCACTTCATTATCCTGTATTATTTCATTTATAAACACCGTGTATAAATTTACTTGTTTCAAAAATTCAAAATAAGTTAATATTTTTATGGCCCATTCAAAATTCAAATTCTATTTTGTTTTAGAAAAACAAATAGATTTTTTCTTTTTGAATCTCAAAACCCTTTTTACGATATTTTTGTAAATCACTTTTAGGCCTAGTGATTTTTAAACATTCAAACACACCAAATTATTAGTAATAGGTTTTCTAACAAATCATATATGATAATATATATGAAAACAAACAATAACAAATTTTGAGGAATCCAATTGGATCCCTCCAACCTATTTTCCTACATCAACAGACGTTAGCCAACATAAATAATACCCATCGTGCTTCGAGGCAGGAAATCATGGTATAGAAGGTCATCCACTATCATATTGTAAGGCACATAGGGTCATCCGCTAATGATACTGCGGGCATCCGCTAATGATACTGCGCGCATCCGCTAATGATACTGCGGCATTCCAACCACTAATATGTATAGAATAACCACAATAACCAATCCTAAACAACTAATATATATTTAATAGCCACAATAATATTTCGGTGCATGCAAACAACCACGAACAATTATTTTAACGAATAAAATAATTCTAGATAAAAATATGAGTGAGATTTACTCACCGTGATTTTTATTTGCAATTTGGTCCAGTTTTAAATTTATCAGTCTTTAGATGATTCCACAATCTTTCCAGCTCGTCTGCAATCCTTGTTTTGAGTCTAACATGACGGATTTCTTGAATTCGGACATTGTATACATATTAATCATATATTATTCAAGCTAACCATTTTAAATAATAAAATTAGTTATTTAATTTCGGTATTTAACAATATAAAATTAACGATCGGTAACTAGTTAATTTAAAATTTGAATCTCCATCTCCCAGTCCTTGACCACATCCTTTAACCATCAATATATCCATCCCATTATCATCATAAAATCGAACTTCATAACGAACTCTTCCAAATGACATGTCATTGCTCAAAACAGTAGCCACGAAATTCACTGACTGAACTCCCTTCAATCTCTCCATCTTTACCTAGATCCAATGTCCAATTTCAGCTCTCAAGTGCCAAATCCCCCCACAGTACCAAATCAGTATCGCACCATCAACAGTTGAAATTGAAGTGAACCATCGGATCTGCTTTGATACCATTCTAACTCCCAACTTACCATTGTCGTCGTCAAAACCACCTCACCCTTGCCAGCGTCGATCTCTGAACTTGTGATGATCTCTTCCCCTCCAAATATTTCGTCGCGACATCTAACAGTATTCCACCTTATAGTAACATTGAAAAAACCTTCCCCAAACCCTGCGATAACCTCCCCTTCACCCAATCCCCTTCCATATCGCACCATCAATTTCAACACATACCAGCCCCGTCGAACTTCACGTCCCTCCTTGCGGTACCAAACTCATAATACCACTTGTGGATTCCAACTCCACCAATATTCCCTTGCACTTCCCAGATCCACAAACTCTCGGATCTTGCCTCACACCCCAGTTCGAAATCGAACTCAATTTTTATTTAAAGAATTCGATAGAGGGAAGAAGGGATTTTGATTTTCTAAAGAACGGAAATTAGAAGAAAGGAGACGGTTACGATTTAATTTCGTTACCTGGAGGTTTTTAATTTACAGAGAAAAGAATGATGCGAGAAAGAAGAGAAAATGCGGGAATTAATCGTGCTTATATAGATGAAGATTACTTAAGCATTAAGGAAATTTTGTCTGCGCAAAAGTACTTATAGGGTAGGTTTACAGTATACTTTCCATTAGTTTAAGGAGGAAGGAATGATATTTTTATTTTATTTTGAATTGAGGTGATTTTAACCCTTTTAAAATCTTTCGTGCTATCAAACTCCTATTTAAATGCAACAACCATCATTCCTAAGGTTATACCACTATTCTGGACACACTGGACAATTATCGAAGCCTCATTTGATCATCTAGCGAAGATATTCATTTAAATTGACAAACTAAATTCAAAATAATTTAATTCCTGGATAATAAATTATTATTATCATCGATTATATTCACATAGAATTTATATTTATTATCTGAATTGTTTTGACTCAGTTTAAATCTCAAATTAATTTTTTATTCTTATTACGATAATTTAATATATTCGATATTAAATCAAAATCGATTATTAAAATCGACAACTTAATATAAAAATCCTTTTATATTATTAACTCAATATTTAAAACCATATTAAATATTTGTACCCTTTAAAAGATTTTATCCCCGAAATTACTAAGTTAGGAAAAATGGTACAAACCCATTAACTTTATAAAAACTCACTTATGTTGAAGCTTAACATTTCATATTTCAACAAATTTAGTTCTACTAAAACTTTTGGTTTTTATTCATTTAATTCGAATGATTTACAATCAATATATTTCTATCCAGTTCTAATTCATTCAAATTGATTTTAATCAATTGATTTGCTTTGATCCATTTAACTTGCTTAAGTTAAATTTTAAATTCCAGAATCCAAATTCCCAGGTCACATTTCAAATCCTTTAGAAATCATATAAATATATACATATATTTGCAACCATTTCAAATTCAAAACATTCGAATTTTCAAACCAACTTGTTTTCAAACAAATTTCCATCAAAAACTTTTCTAGGGCAGCAATCCATCACTTAGATACTCGAAAATGAAGACTGATGATGCTACAATCATTATCAGAATTATTTCCCAGTGACCGAAGTGAGTTCAGTGCTTTATCACTTCCAAAATCCATTTAACATGATTTTTATTTAAAATCTTCAAAGTAACATTATATTACTTTATATTTATTTAGAAAAAATATTTTTCCAAACACCCAGGATTTTAAATTCCAAATTCTAGTTTGAATTTAACTTTAATTCATCTCATGTGTATAATTTATTCATATACAAATAATATTTGGTTATATATAACCATTTCAATTTTATAATTTCGTTTGATTATATTAATTACGTCCAACATATCCATATATTATAATAATTTAAGAAAATTATTCTTTCTATATCAAAAATAAAATTTTCGGTAAAATTATTTCATTTACCCACTTTAAAACAATATCGTGTCGAATTTTTCTGTTCAAGTGTTTAGAAATTCCGATCGACTTTGTGGTGTCCCACAAATCGATCAGAATTCATAAATCACTCAACAGACTAGCCAACAAATATAAAACAATTTTTATATCAATTAACAAATATGTTCTCTCGTATATATAGACTTAACTCATTCTAGGGTACTACTAACCTTATCTCTAATGAGTAAACCCCACCAATACCTAGGTGTTCGCTCAACCTAAGCTCTGATACCAACTGTAATGGCCCGTAAATCCATACTATCTGAGTTGACTACATACATCACACATCCAAAACAAATTGTACATAAATATGAATCATTATGACATAAGAAGAAAAAGGAAGAAGAAAAACAGGAACAACAACATAGAATCTCACGTCGTAACGGAATAAAATATAATATATAACAGCTTTGGAATACAAAACTTTAACTGTATATACTTACCATTATCAGAGTACATTACAAATGCAACACAGCGGGAAATAACATTAGATAAATAACACCGAAGGCCCTGCTACAAGCTCCTTTAGCTAAATCTGTAAAATCCTGAACTGCTTGACTGCCCATACAATTTTGGGTACCCAAGAGTTTAGGTAAAACAAAACAAAATAAACTCTGGGTCAGTCATAGGACTGGTATGACTAATCAATTTAAAACAATTTGAGAAAATAAATGATATCTCATGAGACCACGCCTATAACACGAAACGGGTTTTTTCCTTATGAGTATCCAATACACTTGATTTAACTTTCAAAATCCTTTTGAGAAACAATAATCTTTATGTAAAAAATCTTTTGATATTATAATAGTGCCTAAATCAAATAAATAACAATCTAGTGGAACGTTTGCATCTCACGTTCGACATATATATAATGTACAATCAAAACCACGAGCACTTATTGGGTAATGAATTTCGAACTATGACAAGGTATGGAACCATCTTCCGATAGTGTATATCTAGAGGTGAATACACTGGGTTCAACAAGAACATCTTGTAACCTAATCACACATGACCGACCACTCATTTCACTTGAGTGTATCAAATGTATATCACCAACAGTTGGGATCAGCAACCATTTTACGAATGGGACAGCATCGAATAGAATAAAGAATAAAATGAATTTCTCTAGATAGGTGATAATACGCCCTAATTGGGAGCTGGCCACTTCGCCATGCTGCGTGCTCGATTTTTGTCATTCCGGTTGTTGAGGCCTGAGGCTACGATTACTTACAATTCATTGATAGCACAATCACTTTGAATGTCTCATTGTCAGATCCGTTAATCATTAATTGCTTTTCACCAATATGTTCTAGATATTATGCTACGAGAATAAATTCTCTGCCACCATATATATATATATATATATATATATATATATATATATATATATATTTGTACAGTCCAACATATGCGATCATTGGAAATACTCTATCAGACAATCGTCTATACACGTTCGTTCTGGGACTGAATAAACCGAAGGCACAATTTACATTAATCCATCTTAGGCAATTTCTACCTAGGATTAACAGAAAAAGCCTTTGCACTTTATTCCGTCTTTGATTATCTTCGTATAATATGATTCGCAATGCTACTGCCAATACAGGGTGGTTCTTGGATAATAATACAACCGGTCTCTCCATATTGACAGAAATATTAGCCAATACTTCGATAGTCGGTTATTTTGCTATCACAGAAAAACAAAATTTCATTCAAAGCATCAAACAATTACTGGGCCCCTTAATTAATATTTCATTAATTAAACCACTTCTCCATTTTATTATCAATATTTGTTAACCAAATATTTTCAATAATTATCTTGGCCTCTTACGCTATTTGGAAAATATTTCCATATATCATCTTCTTTTTATTTTCTATACTTAGAAAATATCTTCTATATATAATTGGAGAACATTTCAATTACTTCTCCTTTTCACGACTATTCATTTCTATACTTAGGAAATATTTATTTTTATATTTCCAAAATACCACTTACTTGGGTCAAAACGAATGTTGTGCAAAACATCGTTACAAACAACCCAAAACACTGCATTCAATTCAATCTTATTCAACCATTTACCTTCGAGACTAAATCTTATTATTTATCGGTTAATAATGGAATCAATCAAGTTGGGGTATAACTACCTCTCAGACCTTTTGACTGAAAACATCCTTAACTTCAAAACGAATTAGACTAATTATCTCGAATAATCAACATCATATAAACCAATTATTCATTTTTAAACTGTGTATACGTTTCTCTTTCTATTTTTACCAGATTTAATTATAGATTTTCTTTTTGTTTATAATATTTTATTTTGTGTTCGTTTCCTTATTGATATATATATATATATATCGATATATAGATTTCTAATTATCAAATTTCCTTAAAAAATATTCTAACTCCTTAAATTTCTAGAAAATTTCACCAGCACCTCCTTTGTACTGGTCAATAGCACAAATCTCAACTCGCCACTTTAGACCCTTTTCATTCAAAAAGAAAATCAAAAAGCCAAGAGGCTTGCCGATTCGATGAATAAAAACTCATATGGAATTTAAACATGTACCTTTTTGTCGGGAACTTAAATTATAATCTTCATATACTTCATTCCATACCTGTCTAATCAATATACTTCAATTCCCAGTTTATTCCAACTTAATCAGATTATTTTTAATCGATTTGCTAAATTATTCGTTAATTAGCTTTTTGCCTATTTTACTTTTCTATTTGAACATAACACGTTCGTATATATTTTTAATTTACCTAAAACCCAATCTTATTCCATTTTCAACTTGTGTTTCATATTCAATTTCGAATATAAATTCATAAACCCCATTCACTTATCCAAAGCCCAGCTCCAATTCAAAACTCGACTAACTAATTATTTTTCAAATTAGTTAATTCTATTTAATAATTAATATCTGATTTTTGTTTCAAAAATCAGTTCACTTACTCCACTTGAGTTCATATTATTTTATATCTCAAGTCCGGATTTTTTAATGGATTTTGGATTTTATTTACTTAAAATTCTTCTATTTATTTGAATAAACCATTATGGTTTTATAATGGTTATGGTGTTGTTTTTCTAAAAATTTGATTTTGACATAACTCAAAATCTATAAGACAAAATCCATATTTCTCTCTTACATTAGAATTTTTTTATCAAATCGGTCTTGACGATTGCTGTTTCAAAGAATTCCGACTTAAATTGAGTTCTGTATACTCAATTGAAGTTCGAAATGCCAAATTAGGAACTACCACGCTGTGTTTTTATTATATTTAAATATAAATATTTAAACGTCGTTTATAAATAATTTGCAACTCCATTCTAATATATTTTAATGTAAATTAAATCAATTTTCTGAATCAACTTAATATTTCAGATTTTCCCTAACCGTCAATTATTTTATAATTCAGTTACAATTTATTTACAACTCAACCTGCTATATTAAATTTCGATTTCTTTTTGGAAATAAATTACTATAAAAATTCGATATTATCGAATTCCAATTATAACTCCTTTGGATTTTCTCAATTCAGTTTATATTCTGAATTCCAAAATAAAAACAACCGTTCTATTTCAAACCGTTTTCCAATTCACTTTTAAATTCATACTTGAATTTAAACTTCGAAATTATCTAATGATTATTTAGTTTTCCAATTCACTTTTTAAATTTAAACTTGAATCTAAACTTATAAATTATCTAATGATAATTTATTTCACCAGATTGTATAAACATTGTTTATAAATTCAACTTCCATGTTTTATATAAAAACAAGTTTCATTTCAAAATCTATTTGAAACTTAACTCATTTTATATTCTGAATCCAGAATAAAACCCATCGTTCTCTTTTCGAAACGACTTCAAATTCTATTTTTAAATTCATACTTGAATTTAAAATTACAAATTTTCTCTTGATTTTTAATTTACTACATTTATAAACATTGTTTATAAATTTACTTGTATATATATATATATATATATATGTATATATTCAAACAAGTTCCATTCCGAAATCTATTTAAAACCAAAATATTATTTGGAATATTCTATTTTCTGTAACTTTTTTTTTTGAACAAAGGGTACTTTATTTACATTAAAAAGGATACAACATAAAGGAGAGCCTGGCCAACAATAAAACCTTACAACAGAAACGAATAATTGTACAAAAAAACAAAAGGCCTAGCTATCCATAACCACTACAAACCACAAATCCGGACACAATAAAAATCGAACACAAATAAAAACAAAAAACCAAAGCCCTATCAGAATGAACAGCACCAGAAACGATATAAATCCAAGCCCACAGATTAATAGTAACTGACTAACATCCGAAAACAAACCACCAAGAGCTAATACAGTGATCACATATCTGCTCCATGAAGGCAAAAGAAACAAAGCGCATACTGTCGGAAGTTCCAAAAAACAATCACAGCAAGGCCAAAGAAATCTCCTTCAACACCAGACACAACAACACCAATCCAAACTTTAAAACTCAGAGATAAACCAAAACCTAAAGAAGCTACTTCTTGGGTATACCTCCAGTAATAGCCGTGCCTTGAAAACCATTTTCCTCCTTAGATTTTTTAGATTTAGACCTCATTTTAAACTATGGTGTCAATTTAATCCATTCAGGGTTCGTCTCAACCAAAGGCTCACCACTTAATTCAAGCTTATCACTCTTCAGCCTGTTGGCCTTAAATTTGTTTCTTCTTCTCTTGTAACTACTACAAGAACTGTCTGAATCTTCCATACATAAGTCTTGATGAATATTCTTATCTACTTCATGCAACATAGACCCATGAGTGCTATTAATCTTAATATGATCTATAGCTACTTCACTATCCATTAACTGATCATACTTAATAGCATTACTGACCTCAGTTTGATCTAATTTGTCTTCACATGCAGCAAAAACTGTCTGTTGCTACTTATTGATCTTAAGTTCACCATTACACTTAGCAGACAATAGCCCCTGATCTTCCTTCTATTTCATATTAATAACCTCAAAATTTAACTCATTAGCTTTGTCTATATCAAGTGCCAT
Organism: Allium sativum; assembly: GCA_030737875.1. Lineage (NCBI taxonomy): Eukaryota > Viridiplantae > Streptophyta > Magnoliopsida > Asparagales > Amaryllidaceae > Allium > Allium sativum. The sequence goes on along the minus strand of CM060910.1, from coordinate 990,617,428 downwards.
TTCACAATTCTCTTGCATACAAATATTTGAGTCAGCTAGGACAGTAAAAGGATTATATATACTTTATTACTCTCTGCAAAGACACTACCAGACCCTGAAACTTTATAGTTTCCTTTATTCCCTTTCTCGGATTTATTGACATCATTGGAAATCATATCTTTTTCTACAGAAACAACATTAGACTTATCTCCATGCCCAAACTTTCATCTATGTCCATCCCATTGCCTAAGCTTGATGTAACTTTAGAAGTCCAAATCTTAACCAATTTACAAGTCTCATTTGTATGACAAAAACCTTACATTTAGAGCACTTAGATGGAATCCATTCATAATCAACTTTTTGCCAAACTATTTCACCATTATAACATTGAATAGGTATTGATTCAGGGAAACTAAGCTCATAACTAACCTCCACCAGTACTCTCGCATATGAAATGCGAATGAAACATTCAGTCACACAGTTTAGTTTCAAAGGATTACCTAAAGTAGATGCTATTCTACTTATCGCTTCAACATACCAAAAATCTATCTCTAAATTAGGTAGTCTAATCCATATAGGGATGGTGCGTAGTGATTCTCGGGTTAACTTTAAACTAGGATGCCATTTCCTCATAAAGATTATTTTTTGTTGTAATAATAAGGTCCATGCTCTAGGATAATATCACAATCTTCAGCTTTATTGCATTTAATGATGTAAAAACCATTTTCCCTTGAAAATAACTTATAGTTTCCCCTCAAATTCTAGTTTCTATCTATGTATTCCTTCAGAAAATTTTAATATGGCTAGTTATCGAATACATAGAAAACTATCAAGTTATACCATATTTCTCTAGCCCTATTAGTTAGATCTTCACTAATCACAGCTAATTTGGTATTATCTTTAATCTCGGGTTTAAAAAGATGAAGCTAGATTGATTTTTGGCGAGATTTATTCTCTGTTACAACATCAGTCCAGGCCTTAGATTGTTTCAAATTAGCTATGCTTGGAAGATCTTGATTTTTCATCGCTGGATCTGGAAAGTCGGATTTAGATTTAAGATCAAAACTAAATGAATTACCTTGGGTTTATGAATTTCTAAGCTCTACATGTTAGAGATCTGAAATAAAATCTGGCGGAAATGAACAGAGATGATAGGAATTAGGATGAAAGAAGAGTTTTTTCTTAATTTTGAACGATTAGAAGCAACAAAGATCGCCATTCCTAGAGCTCTCTGCTTTTTTTTTAATTGTCCTTTTACGTAACTTATACATACATACATATATATATATATCATAGAATCTAAATCAATATTTATTTTAAATCTTAATTTCTAATTAATATAATTCCAATATCCTTTCTAGATATAATTTATTTTATAATTTTGCATAATCTAATTAGTTTATCCAATTAAATTTACAATTCGAACATCGGAATAGACTTCATCGTTTTCTATTTGAAACAATTTTCAATTCTTATTTTAAATTCACATTTTGAATTTAATTTTCCCAATTATCCAATGATAATTATCCATTTCATTTGTAAACATCGTTTATAAATTCACTTGTTATATAAATTCAAAACAGGTCATCCACAGACGTTAGCCAATATAAATAATACACATCCTGCTTCGAGGTAGGATATCGCAGTATGGAAGGTCATCCACTATCATATTGTGGGGCGCATAAGACTATCCGCTAATGATACTGTGGGCATCCGCTAATGATACTGCAGGAATCAAACCACCAATATTTATGTATATATATATATATATAACCACAACAAGTAATCCTAAATAACTAACATATATTTAATAGCCACAATAATATTTCAGTGTATGAAAACAGCCAACGAACATTTATTTTAACGAATAAAATAATTCTAAATAAATATATGAGTGAGATTTACTCACAGTGATTTTTATTTGCAACCTGGTCCAGTTTTAAATTTATCTACCTTTAGAAGATTCCAAATTCTTTCCAACTCGTTTACATTCCTTGTTTCGAGTCTAACATGACGGATTTCTTGAATTTGGACCTCGTATACATATTTATCATATATTATCCAAGCTAACCATTTTAAATAATTAAACTAGATATTTAATTTTGGTATTTGACAATATAAAATTAACGATCGGTAACTAGTTAATTTAAATTTTGAGTATACCTTAATCACATTTGAAATTTGAATCTCCTTCTCCCAATCGTTGACCACATCCTTTAACCATCAATATATCCATTCTATTATTGTAATAAACTCTAACTCCAGAATGAACTCTTCCAATTGACAGGTCATTGATCAAAATAATAGCCACGAAATTCACTGATTGAACCCCCATCAATCTCTCCATCTTTACCTAAATCCAACTGTAACGACCCGGGAAAATTCTACGCTTGAATTTTTGACAATAATACATAAACTCGTATTACTTGCCAAAGATCCAAGTATCGAAAACACAGACTGTTAATAGAAAGAAGTTAGAGGATGAGAAGTAGGAAGAAAGAAATATTAGAATAGAAGAAAGAAGAAGAACAACACATCCGACTCTCACAGCGGAACAAATAAAATATAATACAACAAATCTCTTTACAAAAGAAATTGTATATATATACCAATCATCAGAGTACAACATATATCTGTCACAGCGAAAAAATAACTTTATATAACTAACGGTGAAGCCTCCTTCTTCCAACTCCTGAAACTCCAAGCGGAAATCTAACCCGGAAATATACACGGTCTGACCGGAGCTCATTTGAAGCAAAGCAAAATTCACCTGGATCAGTCTGGAATACTTTCAGTGATAAATTCACAGCACAAACAACTTGTTTAACTTTGGAAAATCCTATTTGAAAGAAAAGGATAATAGTAAGACCAGCCCATATACATAAACACGGACGGTTTTTACCTTACTATAACCCAAAACATTTTTGAAACCATAACTTATTATGATATTATAATAGTGTCTAAATATAAATAAATAACAATCTAGCAGAACACTTGCATCTCACGCTCCACATATATAGTATACAATCAAAACCGTGGGTGCTTATTGGATAATGGATTCCGACTATGACAAGGTATGGAACCACCTGACGATAGTGTATCTCTAGAGAGGAATACACTGGGTTCAAAAAGAACGTCTTGCAACCTGGCATCACATGGCTTACCACTCATTTCTCTTGAGTGTGTCAAATGTATACCACCAATGGTTGGGATCAGCAACCATTTCCCGAAAAAGGGATAGCATCGAAATAGATTAAAGAAGCAAATGGAATTTCTCTCGATAGGTGATTATACACCCTAATGGGAGCGACCCACTTAGCCATGCTACCTGCCCGATTTTTGTCATTTCCTGATAGATGAGGCTTGAGGTTTGAATTTACCTTTAGAACATCTGGTCGTCATTTACTTTGAATGCCACATTGTCAGATCCTTCAAATCACTAATTGACATCCACAAATATCCTCTGGGTATAAAAGAAGTGCCCCTCTTCACCACAACTTGGTATACTTGTAAAAATCAACATACGTGGTTTTCAGGAAATACTCTGTCAGACATTCATCCATACAAGTTATCCACGAACAGGATGAACCGAAGGCACCTTCCTACTGCATCCTTAAATCGGAATCACCACAAGGTTTTGTAGCGGGTAGTCCTTGCAATCCGCAAAATCTCAGCCATGACCGAATCACGTTAGAATACCTCTGCGTTGCAACACAGAGAATATTCAACAAGTAATCCTTCCGCTTATGAAGAACCATGGTCTTCAACTGCTCCATCTTCAATCAGCATCTTCGTGTATTTGCTGGTTCGCAATGGTTTTCGAATATAAATTCAATCCTTGTCTTTCCATACCAACAATCGTATGGGTCAGGTTTGATTGTCGGTATTGAACTATCAAATAATAATCATGTAAAAAAAATGAGTTCACTGATTCAGTGGTTAGCATTACTTGGCCTATTTAGAAATAATTAACAAAATGCTTAATAAACTTCTAAATCTTCCAATATATTTAAACGTTATATTTATTCTTAATTTATTATAACAAAATTCTCAAGAACTATTTTATATGCTTCAGAGTATGTATATATAATTAACTTTCCATTTGCTTTAATATTAGATATATCATTATATTTACCAAAATCTTTTCCGCATTTCCTTAAATTCGGCATCTCGATATATACCGATATATGTTATACTTAATGGTATAAAAAAATTACGGATTCTGACACAATAAAGCAAATGTCATATTTTAATTTAAAACCAAATATTCTTGTTTACATTGCAAGTAACATTGCAGTATTATTTATATTTGTTAGATCCAAAATTGGCTCCAAAACCATAGTTGTTCAATTATGTAGAGATTAATATCAGAAATAATGCAAGAAAAGCAAAAAAGACATGAGATTTATAGTGGTTCAGCGATAACGAGCCTACGTCCACTTTATATCTATGATTATACTTAAGATTCGGGTACAATCGATAATTTATCTCTCAATCTCACTTTTACAATGTTAATTCACTCAGCAAATTCGAGACAACTCTGAATAGGAATAATGGAGATATAATAATGGTGGAATCAGAGCTCAGAATTGCCAAAAAAGATCCTGAAAAATGCCAAGTTTGGGGCTATTTATAGCTGATATTTGTAGACGGATGACGGTCATACGTGGAACAAATCCCGAAGATCTCGGATTGGTTTGTGGCTTGATGAAGAATTGGTCAAAGTGGCAGTTATAGACAGGTTTCGCAATATCCTTCATTTTCGGATCGTGAATGACCTGGTCGTGATCTTTATCTTAGCTTCTGGGGTTGGATCGGTTCGAGAAGACATGGACGGATCGGTTCGAGAAGACATGGACGAATTGGATCGTCATGGATGGTCATGATCTGGGGTTGCGGTAGAAAAGTCACGAACCGAGGAGGGTTAGGAGATCACGATCGAGTCTTCAAAAGGTTTTGATATGTAAGGCCTCATATTTTCTTTGTGTGTGAACCTCGGTGGCTTGGTCCAAAAGCTAGCCAACATTTTGCCCCCTCGAAGTATGTTTTATCAAGGATGGAACATGCTACAAAATTACGGACCTATCTTTTCATGAAGTGTCATGAATTAAAAGTCGAGTTTGTTTGAAACGTCGTACAGCTTCGAAAAGTCGCGTTCTTTAACGGTTATAAATACTGGACTAAATCATCCACCATTTATTCATCACTCAAATTCCACCTCTTAAATTTCAGAGCAGACCGTGGTCAACCCATCAGGTAATCTTGGAATTTCATGAGTGTTTTCATATCTCCCCCCCTCTTTTTTTTATGTGCGTGTGTGCCCGGGTCGTTGTGATATAAGGCGATCGGAGTGGATAAAATGGGCCCATGGTCAAACGGGTCGCCTTTAATACTATGATGGGCCTTCTTGAGCCTTCATGGTCCAAGGATCTTCACGATCTGAATAGGACAAACTTGGGGATACGAACGGTCATCAAATCATCTACATAAGCTGGCCTCCTCCCTCCTCTTTCCTTTCCTTCTTTCTTTGTAGCCGTCACCAATTCTTCAACAAAAACCCTAATTTAGCTTTTACTAAAAACAAAGATTTCCCTATAATCAAAAGGAAACAGCGCTGGGATAATTTCCCATTTTGTTTGTTTCTTTTTTGCTTCTCTTCATTCCCCTTGAATTTTCACTAATATGGTGATGGTGACGACGAGGAATTAGGGTTTAGCAACGGTAATAATGGGTTCGATTTCATGGATTTATGGATGGAGAGGAGAAATAAAGGGGAAGAAGGAGACGTCGGGTTGGTTCGTAGATCAGGCAATGACTCAGCCCATAGTGATAATCAGATGGAGAAAATGAAAAAGCGATGTGGGTCGTGATGATAAGCAGTGATTCGTAGGGATGGAGAGACCAAGAATTATGTTGGACAGCAGATTGGGTCGTGGGGGAAGCGTTGGTTCGTTGTAATAGGAAAGCGGATCGTGGGGGGTCTTTTGCGACCCGTTCAGACAATGAATACAAACACCATCCCACGATCCGAGACTTATCTCACGAGTCCATGTTATTCCATTGTAGTGAATAGTGGACGATCCATTCTCCACATTCTAACCCGTGTTCGACGATCCGATTAAATCACGAGCCGAGCCCCAAGATTTTTACGAACCGGCTCTGTTGACGAACCCATATGCATATTGAATAAAAAAGGTATCGTAATCATAATATACCAATGAACAGTTAGGTTTGAGCCTTCGAGATGAAATTTCTGGATCGAACAACAACATGACTTTACATCATATAAGGGTTGTTATCTGCTTATCTGATTGACATTATTTTTTTCTATAATGTTTGCATAGGCACACACTTGCACTTACACAAATGGGGAATGGGTAACTTGTGTTCTAATTTTTACTCACCAACACAGCTATGTCGGATAAACAAGTGACTGAGACACCAAGTGAAAGTACCGAATCAGAGACATCAATACGTCATAACCCTGATGTGCTTCCCTTAGATTCAAATGAGGAAAAATCCAATCTTGATTACGAGACGGGCACCGATATAGAGTCAACAACTTCTGAGAGCACGTCCCTTGAAGATGTGGATGATCGAGCTCCTGATGAAACTCTGGGTGTTAAGGAAATAGAGAAGTTCACCGATTCTTTACCCTCTAAGTTAGACGATATAAAACTCAAGAAGATATGTTTAAGACACGGAATTCCCTGGGACGTTGTGAAAGCTTCAGAAAGCGAAGATAGACCTCATTCTGCCCCAGAGGGGTACATGACTGTTAGTTGACTCATGTGCTGGGTAGGGGCTATTCCTCCATTTCCTCCACTTGTTGTTGATCTCTTAAGACAGTTACACATTGCCACCATGCAACTCCACCCGAATGCTTACGCGGCTTTGTATACTCTGTACGTTGCTTATATGGAGATTCTGCAGACCGAGATTACCCTTAAAGATCTGAATTTCTATTACCACTTCAAACATGGTTCCGCAGGAGCTCCCAATTTCTCTTTTTTTGAATCAGTTGCCAATAGAAAAGTTGTGACAGATGGTTATAGTAATATAGGGGATGTCAAATCTGATTGGTTCTATATAAAACATCAAGTCGGATGCGCGAAGAAGTGGTTACAAGCAAGTATGTTTTCAAGTTTCCCGCGTTTAATTTGAATGCATAATTTTAGTGCTAACGAATCATTTTTTTCCACACAGATCACAACTTTGAGAGAATGGAAGGATTGATATACGAAGACCGAATGTCCCGCCTCCTCAAAAGTAACTCAGATTTCTTAAGGATTAAGAAATGTATCACCGACAAGAACCTTCACAAACACCGTCTTTTAGACATAAGATTCGGACTTGGAGCGGGCGACAAACCTTACAAGTATATACCTCCAACTGAAGGAGAAGGAACTTCTCAAGCTGTAAAGACAACTACCCTTCGCAAGAGTCCTTCACTAATGATTAATTAGGATGACAAGGATTTAAACGTATACAAAGGAGATGAGGGATGAGCCAATGAATCAAAGGAGGTCCCGACCTCTGAGGGGCAGTCTCCCGTAAGAACTTCATCGCCGGTTGAGTCTGTCGCTCAAGATGAATTAACGGAGGAACAAATACTCGGGTAATTAAATAAGATTCCTTTACCAGACGATATTTATACTCAAGAAGATTTCGGGGGGAAACCAATTTTCCCATCTCTGAAGAGACGAGTGCCCCAGTTGGAGAAAAAGAAGTCATCCAAACGAGCCTAACTCCGGACCCTAGTCCGTTAAAAGGGGGATTTCATGGGATGCACAAATCACACGCACCATTTATCATAACACTCTTTTACCACTTTCGTTCATAGTTTTAACATGCACTTGTTTCTCTTACAGGAAAAATGTCTCGCAGACGGTCTTATTCTTACCATTCCCTCCGCAAGGGCACACCAAGCCTCCTCCCTGATCCCAAACATGCTTGTAGTGATAGTTGGGGAAGTGATAGTCGTCATCCTCGGGATTCTCATCAACCTTATTCCACACGATCTCGATCTCCATCAAAGTAAGGTTTTGAAAGGCCTCAAAGTCGTTCATCGTTACCAGCTGGGGGCAAACAACTTCCTAGAGATTTTACACCTCCGAAGAGTATGCCTTCTCATGTCCAGTCTTCTAAAAAACGCCATGAGCCTGAGGACAAGAACAAAGATGAGGGCAGGATCGTGGAGAAGGGGAAGACAACTCCTATTTCCTCTAGTGAACATGGCTTGGATACTACTACCGCAAAGGATGTTGCCCCCAATTCTGAGATTATGGCCAAGCTGGAACGCTTGCGAAAGCAATTCCCTGACATTTTCTTTGGTAGGATAATGTTTGTCCTAGAACTTGAACCGGTCCCAGAGGATTGGGACATAGAGGTGATAGGGTATGTGTGTCATACGGCTAAACAATATGGGGTAATGAAGAAGCATGCTGCTACACTTTCCACTATTATCCGCCAGATGGAGACGGAAGCAGCTAGAGCAAGAGTAAAGATTGATAATGATGCTAGGGCTAGGAGAAAATGGAAAAAGAACTAGAGGATGCACATGCCCAACTGGCCTTAGCTCGGCGATGCATTTATCTGTAGCTTTTGAGATAAATCTGCTGAGCACCGCTACTTTTCCAGTAAGGCTTTGCACATCTTTAATCTGCTTTGGTTCCTGAATATTTTTGGATTGCTACAATTTGATCTGAATTGATCTCAATTCCGTGTGAGCTGACAATGAACCCTAGGAATTTTCCGGATGTTACTCCAAACGAGCACTTCAGAGGATTTAACTTCATCCCGTATTTCCTGGGAATCTCAACATTTCTGCTAAATCTACAGTATGGTCGGATGACTGCCTGGATTTTACCAACATATCGTCGACATATACCTCCATCGTTTTCCCGATTTGGTCGTAGAACATCCTATTCACCAATCGCTGATATGTAGCGCCGACATTTTTCAAACCGAAAGGCATTACCACATAGCAGTATAATCACAAATCTGTAATGAAACTGGTATGTTCTTGGTCTAGAACATGCATGGGGATCTGATTGTACCCCGAGTATGCATCCATAAAAGAAAGAAGTTCATGACCCGCGGTTGAATCTACCAACTGATCGATTCTTGGTAATGGGAAGCTATCCTTCGGACAGGCCTTGTTTAGATCTAAGAAGTCGACGCACGTACGCCACTTTCCATTGGCCTTCTTTACCAGAATAGGGTTTGAAATCCAGTCAGGGTATGTTGAATCTTTAATGAACCCGTTACTTCTCGGCTTTTCGACTTCTTCCTTCAGGGCGGCAGACCTTTCTGGACCATGCATTCGCCTTTTCTGCTTGATAGGAGGATGTTTCATGTTAATGCTTAACGAATGACTCATAATTGAGGGAGATATCCCACACATGTCTGCATGGGTCCAGACGAATACATCCAAGTTAGCTTTCAGGAAATTTGTTAATTCTTTGGCTCGAACAGGATCCAACTGGGATCCAATCTTCAGGATCTTCTCTGGGTCACTATTATTGATTGATACATCCACAGTCGCTTCATTGGGAGTCGCCATTCTTTCCCCAGGCTCTTCATCCTCTCTGGGATCGATGTCCTCGGGCAACTCTCTGGGCGACCCTCCTGGTGGTATTTTCTTTAGTTGCTACGACGATTCCTCCCTCAGAGGGGAAGAACCACTTTTTGCTTCTACATCTTTCCCTTTGCAGAGAACTTTAACTCTGCAATGTAGCATGATCGTGCAACAACCTGATCTCCTCTAACTATACCCACACAGTCATCCATTGGGAACTTCAACAATAAGCACCAGGGTGCAATATAGGCCCTGAATTTGGCTAGGGCCGGCCGACCGGCCTAAGAAGGCATTGTACGGCGACTCAATATCCAGGACCACGAAGGGGAGGATCCTCACTCTCTGGCGTTCTCCTTCCCCAAGGGTTACTGATAATTCCACGTATCCCATTGGAGAGGTCGAGGCCCCATTAAATCCACGTATCCAACCCTCGCATGGTTTCAAATCCTTCGGCTCGAGTTTCATTTGGTCGAATGTTTTCTTGAACAGAATGTTGACCGAACTTCCGTTATCCACTAGAACTTTATGGACTGTAGCGGGGCCGATGGTGACGGTGATCACCAATGGGTCCTCAGTTTTGGAGTGTACTCCAATACTCTCTCGCTCGCGAAATATGACGTCATTGGACATCGTCTTTTGTTGCTTAACCGGAGCGTTGTCCTCGGGGTTGCTACATTCCCCCACTTCGAAATGCTATTTAGTTGCGTTTATGTATTGATCCATAGCTTTGAAACTGTGCCTTGCCAGGTGAAGTCCACCAAGTATGGTATTGATAACTATATTTTTTTCCTTTTTGCTGAGCTGTCGGTTTGGCAGCAGGTTGGCTTTGGTTCGGGGCTTGTACAACTTGCCCCTTGTCCCTAGGAGTCACCTTATACTCATCAAGCTTCCCTTCTCGGAGCAGTTTTTCAACCACATCTCTCAAATGACGACATTCGTTTATGGAATGACCATGGACCTAATGAAAAAGACAGAATTTCCTAGTTTCACGATCTTTCTTTGTAGAATCTCTCGGAGGAGGCCTTTTGTATTGGAGGACATTACAGGTATCCAGGAAAATGTTCTCCAACGTATCATTTAACGGTGTGAAGCTCTCAAATGGTCTGGGCCAGGATCTCCTCTGAGAGTCATTTCCTAGATTTCTTTTCCGATTACTGTTATTACTATTCCCCGATTGGCGACCGCTGCCTTGATTCTTGTTCTCGATGTTAACTTCAACTTTTCCCGAGCTATCTCCCATTTGCTTGATGGCCATGTTGCTTTGGATATCTTCCTTATCAATAGCCTTTCTTTTCCGATTACCATATATCTCCTCCCGATGTAGGCAGACATTAGCTTTTTCATAAAATATTTCTCTAGTCAGGGGTGGCTTGTCGGCCAGATATCTCCCAAACTCGGTATCTTTATCGACGCCATCGATCAGGGCCATCAACATAGTTTTCTCATGCGGGTCTCTGACTTCTGTGACAGCCAAGTTGAAACGATCCAAACGACCTCAGGATTTCGTCCGGCCGTTGTTTAATAAGGGATAGCTCAATCACATTCTTAGACCTCTGGGCATGAAGACGGAATTGGTTCATGAATTTCTCACTCAATTCCCTGAAGCTGGATATTGACCGTGCTTGCAAGCGGGTAAAACACAATAACGCCACATCTTCCAGGAATATAGGGAATGCGTTGCATTTTACCGCGTCTGTAGCTGCAACGACATCCATTGACCAGCAGTATCGCATTAAATGCTGAATTGGGTTAGTCCTACCCGTATAGCGACTCATGGTTAGCATATTGAAGCGCCTCGGGAATGTAACATCCAGTATGTCGTCAGTAAAATGCGTATGACTGCGATCTATGCCTAATCTTCATTCCTCTGTCTACGGCTATCTACCATGACTTGCCTAATCATTGCTTCAACCTCTGCATGGGTCAGGGAAGATTCGGGATCAGCACTCCTTGCCCGACGGCCTCCTCCTGCATTTCTTTGACGTGCTGCTGCAAAGTCTAGGCCCTGAGCAGAACTCCCTTGCCCCCTGTTGCCGCGGTCGATCATGCAACGAGCGGTAGGAACGCCGTTCCTCGGCGGTAGAGCGGGCTCATTTAAATTGCGGTTATTACTTCCCTGATTAAGTGCCTCTTCTTCTCGAGATAGAAGTGACCCAAATCGAAGTTGCTCTATGTTCTCAGCCCTTTCTAATGGGGGCCATCGTCGGTTCCTCCGAGGCTCTTCAGACGACTATGTATGTTCCGGGGATAAAGGGTAAGTTGGAGGTGGCGTGACGTGCCTTTGAATATCATCAATTCGTCTGCCTAGGACAGTAATATTCTGACACAGCAACGAGCTCTCCTGCCTCTGAGCGGCTAATTCATCAGTTTGCCTGTCCAATGCTTCAAGTATTCGAGTCAGATGTCCTTCGGTAATTGGGGCAGAAGGGTCAAACTGGTCATCTTCATCTTCTCTTATTCGCAAGGAACTTGAACCGGGTTAAGCAGAAGTTCCAGCACGAGCGGAACGAGCCATAATTTCCTTTCCAGGTCGGGTAGTAGCCTGATTGTCAGTTCGGATCATGTTCCTCCTAGGCTGGTGGCTCGTGGTACCCTCCTGGCGTCGGTTCGTGATAGTTCCCTGAGATCAGATCGCGGAAGGGTTAGTAGGGGGATAGCGAAGTTATCTTGGGATATAGTCATGACACCCTCAGCTACTAGGGTTGCCATGCCCTCATTGGATCGGATCGCCCCCTCCTCTCCACGATCCGGGGACAGAACTTCGACCTGCTCCTGAACGCTCTCTTCAATTGCTTCGTTCGTAGCTTTAGTCGCTTGGGATGCTCGTACTTTCTTAGTGTAACACCCCACCTCCGCTAGGGTCACTCACAAAGGGAATGCACTAGGTTTGGTGAAGCATTATTGAGGTAAACATGCATAGAAATATTACAAGACAGAACATATATAAAACAACGGAAGTAAAACAAATTTCATTACCTTATAAAATAAGGTCTAAAGCCTTTTACATCAGAATACATTTAAACCTGTCTTGAAATAGTAAAGAAGCATAAAACCTTTTCATAAATTATTCCCCAAAATAAAGCGGTGAAGCAGCCATAGCCAAGAGAAGACCAAGCTATACATGATGACCTTCAAGCATAAGAGGTCCGAACTAAACAACATCATTTCCTCCCTGAAAACCGGGGGGGGGGGGGGAACGGAAGACAAAGAGGCGAAACAAAACGGGATCAGTCATAAAGACTGGTAAGTCCTATCTACTTCCAGTATGAAAACAGGTAAAGGTAACATGACATGCATAAACTGAAAGTAACATAAGAATGACGACAAGATAGATAAGCTAAACCAAGATAACTGGATGAACTACTGTAGCAAGATAAACTAAGGTATCATGATAAACTACAGTGTCAAGATAAATCAAGGTATCATATCGTCAGGTTCCTATCAAGTATACAATCCCAAGGTATCTATCATGTATAACGTCCCACGGTATTTATCATGTATATTTTCTCTGCACCTCTCGTACTAGTGTCCCAACCCGCGTCATGTGTTAACTATGAATGTCCCTTGCCCAATGTCATGTAATGGTCCATGTCAACCTAATATATAGCATATGTAGGTTTTTTCCCTACTCGTATGTTTCTTTCCATGTATAAGTTCAGTCCTTTGCCGTAGGCCGTACGGGCTTTCCCATGTAAATCTATACCACCTCAACGTAGTACCATTTTATCCTTGAAGTTGTTTTGGACTGCTACCCTTGATCTGGTTATGTTTTCTTACCATGAACTATCGCATGTTCACTTAGGATTTATGCCACCCAGGACCACAAGGGATTATGCTACCTAATGAACGTTTCTGTGTCTCGGTTTGGGTTCAGGCCACCTAGGGCCACTAGGGATTATGCCACCCGTCAACCACGCCCTTTATCCCACGTATGTATCGTGAATCGTTTTCCATGTCTAGATGCACATGTATCTCAATGTGCCATCCGAGTTCCGTGCCAGGGCAAATCAAGAAATACGGAACTCGGTCGGGAGCTTTAAGTCATCTGCCGATGCAGATATCAAGGTCTGCTTTTGTATTCGTGGCTATGGTACCACGTGACCCCTCCCTCAACTACTGAAAGGCAATCCAAGAAAAATCATGCACGAGAACTATACTCCGGCCCCACAATGGCCCACTTTCCTATTGGCCATCCTCACCCATGACTCGATAGCACGAACATGGTCCGTTGGGAGTTCTCTGCCTTTCCGTTCGTACACGATTGACTAAAGATGGTAGGTAGTCGACGACGCGCTATCCAGTGCAAAAACAAAAATCGACGACTCCACGCTAATCCATCCCAGTCTTTAGGTCGCTCGCATAGCAACCAAGGCATACTCTTGGCTCTTCTACCACAGACCTTAACCCCTGTGAGACCAGGTTTCATGGACCATCTGCCACCTCACAGAGGGATACGAAGAGTACCCTCACGTCCCCCGAAGCTACCGCTTCGTCACCCAGTTTGTTGGAGCCTTTATCTAAGTCAGATAATTTGCTCCTCCTCGTGTGTTTAAGCGATGACCTACCCTATCGGGTTACTCATCTATCTGTGAACTGGTCCAAATCCCTTGACTAAGAATTATTGCTTAGTTTCCCAAACTAAGGTTTACCACTTAGTCTCCTTTCCCGTTATCCTTGTTAATCCCGGTTTTCCACCTAGTCCCCTGAACTAGGGTTTTGTCTGATGGGTTAAGTATTGTCATTTAAGTTCATGACTTAACCTGCCTACGAATTATGTCAAGATTTGGCTAAGTATTCAAGTCCAAGACCTAGCCCTACAAGTTGGTTAATATACCAAGGAGCTCATGACTTAACCCTATTCAATCTTCAAGTCAAATTGGTTAAGTATTTGTTTATCTTAACCGTATCAGATTATCGTGTTAGATTGGTTAAGCATAGATTATCTTAACCTCATCGGATTATTGAGTCGGATTGGTTAAGTATAGGTTAACTTAACCCCATCCACTAGTCGTATTATAATGGTTAAGTATATTTAAACGGTCTTGTGACTTAACCCTATCAAGTTCTCATATTAGAATTGTTAAGTATGGTTGCTTAACCTCATCAAATCAACATGTATAATTGGTTAAGTATAAGTCACTTAACCCCATTGAATTACCAAGTTTAGATTGGTTAAGTATTTAACTTTAACCCCATCGAATTACCGTGTTTATATTGGTTAAGTGTAAGTTACTTAACCTCATCTAATTGCCGCGTTTAGATTAGTTAAGTGTAGGTTACTTAACCCCATCTAATTACCGTGTTTAGATTAGTTAAGTATAGATTACTTAACCCTATCTAATTACCAAGTCGGATTAGTTAAGTGTAAATTACTTAACCCCATCCCCTAATTGTCTTGTTTGGTTAAGTGTCGTTAAGAAATCAAGTCTGGTTCCACTTAACCTACCCATTCGTGTCATATCGGTTAAGTGTCATTAGTCAAAATTACTTAACCTTTTCGTGTGGCATTAATTAGATTAATGCACCCCAACCTCTCACATTAGACTTTGTTGTGGTAACTAGTGAAGCCGGGCGGGTCCGGGTAGATTTACACCACAACCTAGTCTAACCTCGGGTTTTAAGTGCTATATGACCAACTACTCACATTGGGTCCTATTGTTTGTAGGCACTAATTAAGCTGGGCGGGTCCGGGTAGATTTATGCTACAAACTCAACCCAACCTCGAGTTGGCCACTTTCATGTTTGGTCTAGTGTCATATTACACTTACAACCCATACGTGTCTAGTTTCAAGTCCCATGTTTACCCCACATGTCATGTCCCGATTTAGGTGTATCATGAGTGTCATATTTTCATGAAATCCCATGTCAAATTATCATGTCATAATCACGCTCGTCTAACCTACCCCAAATCGTGTTTCCAACCCAATTAAAACGAGTCAACATAGTAAGGATACCATGCTACATATTGGCCTCAAAACATGCACGATGTCAAAAAGGGATTGGCCACCAACATGCATGGTATCATAAGGGGTTTGGCCTCAAAATATGCATAGCATCATAAGGGAATTTGGCCACAAACATGCATATTATCATAAGGGAATTTGGCCACAAACATGCATAGTATCATAAGGGAATTTGGCCACAAACATGCATGATAACATAAGGGGTTTGGGTTCATTTACATGCATAAGCCCCAAAGTCAAGCCTTTGCCAATGTTTCACAAGTCAAATGGTTCCCAAAGGTTCAAGCTAACATTCCATAGATAAAGATTCAAACTTGCAGGATAAACTAGGTTAAACATAGCATGAATGGCATGATTAAGTCACTAAAACTTAGCCCAAGGTCATAGATCATTGAAAAGGGGCAAAATTAGGTTCACATAGGCTAGCATACTTATGTTTCATAGCATTTTATTCCATTTTACATTAGACCGTTAGAATCTACAAGTAGCTAGAACTTACATAGCGAGGCTTAGGGAAGGATCATGCATCGTCTTGACGAAGAAAGGTGGCTCCTTTGTTGAAGAATCGTCATGAAACTTGCATAGCAACGTTGATCCACTCCCTTGATTTGATGTAGCAAGCTAGCACCTTTGATTCGGATCCGATTTGAATGCATAGTCTCTAGGAATTGGAGATGGAGGCCATGATCACTTGGCATTTGGGCAGCACTTCATGGCATGAGTGATTTGTGAGGGTTCAGGCTAGGCTTAGGGGTCTTTTTATAGAGATTAGGAGTAGTTTAGGCCCTTAGATTAACCGTAGGATAGATCTGAGCCCTCAAAATCTGTCACAGGCCCATAAAACATGTCTTGAGAAACAAGTCTGGTGCACCCAGGCCAAACTGGCCGACCACCCAAGTCGACAGGGGTGTCGACTGGGCAGTCGACACCACCTGGGGTGTGTCGACTCCCAAGTCGACTCCCCAGTCGACTTGGGGGTGGAGGGAATTTTTCCCGCCTCTTCTGCTTGGCTGAATTTGAATTCTGAATTCAAATTTGAACTGTTTTTGAACTTGAAATTTTCTGAAAACTTTGACGGGCCATAACTTGGTCATACGGACTCCGATTTTCGAAAACTTGGACTCTATTTCGCGTATTTTTCCGAGACGAACGCAATGGCGCAACCTGTTTCTCCTGATTCAGATTTATAATTAAATTCTGCCTTGATTCTTGTCTTAGCATGTTGTAAAAATTCGGGTTGTTACATTCTCCCTAACTTAAAGGATTTCGTCCCCGAAATCTCCAAGTTAGGAAGAACGTATCCTACCATCCATCATCCATCTACTCAAAACATCATCCACAGGCAACCATGGTCCTTAAAAGACTCCTAATGCTTTATGAACACATGCAGAAAGTGTGTGTATATGTTCCTTAGCTAATGCTAATGCTAATGATCAGGCCGGAATGATCTTTCTAATGCAAAATATGTTTAGTGCCATGAGTCCAGCATGTATGCAAATAGTCCTAGTCATATAAACACTATATGTGTGCACAAACATTCATTCATATGCAACATACGCATGACAACACATTCAATTTCATCCATAAACAAGTATAAATGCTCGTGCATATACAACATGAAACGTGACCGCGTCAATCTAGTACCTAATGTGTATTCGCGCATCCACGAGCAACCACTTGCAACCATTTGCAACTATATCAATCATAACATGTTTCAAATACATGTTTACATCCATAGAGTTCTATCTAAGGTTCCCAAGATAAGATCGAGGAGATAAACAAGACAAACTCCTTACGGGGTTTGTAATAGAAACAGGACCGAGAGGATATCCACCAAGCGATAGCATGCAAGCAAGCTCTACAGGTGAACCAAGGATCAAAGATATACTCTTAAAAAGAGGCATGATGCGCATGTATAAGACGCATTTCCATGAGCTTAATTCCATTGTGCCTTGACCGCCTTTGACTTCATGATTTCGTAGCTCCTTGATTCCTATTTCCAAGGTATGAGTCGGAACTCATTTCACTGTCGCCTCTCTTTTCACTTTCACTTATTCTTTCCCTAGTATGCTCGGCTCAAACATATCTGCGTACTCATGCAAGCTCTCCAAAATTCACTAGTGAATTCTGGATCTCGTTTACCAATGCCAATCCATGTTATCACGTGCACTTACTAGGGTGATTCCTATAACTCATGCTTAAGCGGGATGAACCATCCGCCTTATTGGCGAACATTCCTCGATCGGATCAGAGATTTTCGATAAATGCACCAAGAGATTCTAGGTAACTAACCATGACAAAACCCAAAAGGTTATACGAGACTTCGAGGGTATTACCAAGGCAAGTTAAGAGTTTAACTACCCTCCTTCCAAAACCGAGAATGGCATCCCTTACTGGATAACCACTTCATCCCTAGAATCCATCCATAGCTCGACAATGGAAGCATTGCTACTAATCTCAACACTTGGCATTTTCACTCTCAATTCCAAACAAGTCATGAATAAATGGACCGACTCTCCAACCAGATTTTGGGACAAAAGTGGGATCTTCTACCATGCTAGTACTAAGGTACAGAGACTTAACTATCGAAGCAGACTTAAATGATGCGATGATCAAAACAAAGTCTGGACAGGATGATAGAAAAGAAAGGCTAAACATTTAACAGAAACGGTACCATCCCTCTTAGGTACGCTAGGAGTGAGGGCATACAATTTCCCTCTCGCTGATCTTGTCCTTGCCTTCCTTCGTGGACTAATCCATACCAACCAGTTGCTTATCCGTACGTCCGTGTCCTTTATAATTGCTCTTATTACCCTTCCTTGTAACACGGTAACAGGCCTCTCGAGAACCACCTCCATCTCACGGAAAACACTTCGTAGCTAGACAAGGATTAGTCGCAGTTAAAACTACTGTGACTACAGATGGAGGAAAGAAAGGAAAAGAGATTCAATCAAGGAAACAAAGGATAGTGCTAATGGCTTTTGGGGAATAGCCTTTAAAAACTTTTCTTGAAAAATGCTTCTTTGTAAACGATTTCTCAAATAGTTTTTAGAAGGTTTTAAAAACTTTTGCCCAGTCTGGTAACCTTCTGCTCTAATACCAAATGTAACACCCTACCTCCGCTAGGGTCACTCACAATGGTAATGCACTAGGTTTGGTGAAGCATTATCGAGGTAAACATGCACAGAAATATTACAAGACAGAACATATATAAAACAGCGGAAGTAAAACAAATTTCATTACCTTATAAAATAAGGTCTAAAACCTTTTACATCAGAATACATTAAAACCTGTCTTGCAATAGTAAAGAAGCATAAAACCTTTTCATAAATTATTCCCCAAAATAAAGCGGTGAAGCAGCCATAGCCAAGAGAAGACCAAGCTATACATGATGACCTTCAAGCATAAGAGGTCCGAACTAAACAACATCATTTCCTCTCTGAAAACCTGGGGGGGGGGGGTTGGGGGTAAACGGAAGACAAAGAGGCGAAACAAAACGGGGTCAGTCATAAAGACTAGTAAGTCCTATCTACTTCCAGTATGAAAACAGGTAAAGGTAACATGACATGCATAAACTGAAAGTAACATAAGAATGACGACAAGATAGATAAGCTAAACCAAGATAACTGGATGAACTACTGTAGCAAGATAAACTAAGGTATCATGATAAACTACAGTGTCAAGATAAATCAAGGTATCATATCGTCAGGTTTCTATCAAGTATACAATCCCAAGGTATCTATCATGTATAACGTCCCACGGTATTTATCATGTATATTTGCTCTGCACCTCTCGTACTAGTGTCCCAACCCGCGTCATGTGTTAACTATGAATGTCCCTTTCCCAATGTCATGTAATGGTCCATGTCAACCTAATATATAACATATGTAGGTTTTTCCCAACTCGTATGTTTCTTTCCATGTATAAGTTCAGTCCTTTGCCATAGGCCGTACGGGCTTTGCCATGTAAATCTATACCACCTCAACGTAGCACCATTTTATCCTTGAAGTTGTTTTG
This sequence comes from Allium sativum, assembly GCA_030737875.1. Taxonomy (NCBI): domain Eukaryota; kingdom Viridiplantae; phylum Streptophyta; class Magnoliopsida; order Asparagales; family Amaryllidaceae; genus Allium; species Allium sativum. The sequence goes on along the minus strand of CM060910.1, from coordinate 990,597,889 downwards.
GACTGCTACCCTTGATCTGGTTATGTTTTCTTACCATGAACTATCGCGTGTTCACTTAGGATTTATGCCACCTAGGACCACTAAGGATTATGCTACCTAATGAACGTTTCCGTGTTTCGGTTTGGGTTCAGGCCACTTAGGGCCACTAGGGATTATGCCACCCGTCAAACACGCCCTTTATCCCATGTATGTATCGTGAATCGTTTTCCATGTCTAGATGCACATGTATCTCAATGTGCCATCCGAGTTCCATGCCAGGGCAAATCAAGAAATACGGAACTCGGTCGGGAGCTTTAAGTCATCTGCCGATGCAGATATCAAGTTCTGTTTTTGTATTCGTGGCTATGATCCCACATGACCCCTCCCTCAACTACTGAAAGGCAATCCAAGAAAAATCATGCACGAGAACTATACTCCGGCCCCACTATGCCCCACTTTCCTATTGGCCATCCTCACCCATGACTCGGTAGCAAGAACATGGTCTGTTGGGAGTTCTCTGCCTTTCCGTTCGTACACGATTGACTAAAGATGGTAGGTAGTCGACGACGCGCTATCCAGGGCAAAAACAAGAATCGACGACTCCACGCTAATCCATCCCAGTCTTTAGGTCACTCGCACAGCAACCAAGGCATACTCTTGGCTCTTCTACCGCAGACCTTAACCCCTGTGAGGCCAGGTTTCATGGACCATCTGCCACCTCACAGAGGGATACCAAGAGTACCCTCACGTCCCCCGAAGTTACCGCTTCGTCACCCAGTTCGTTGGAGCCTTTATCTAAGTCAGATAATTTGCTCCTCCTCGTGTGTTTAAGCGATGACCTACCTTATCGGGTTACTCATCTATCTATGAACTGGTCCAAATCCCTTGACTAAGAATTATTACTTAGTTTCCCAAACTATGGTTTACCACTTAGTCTCCTTTCCCGTTATCCTTGTTAATCCCGGTTTTCCACCTAGTCCCCTGAACTAGGGTTTTGTCTGATGGGTTAAGTATTGTCATTTAAGTTCATGACTTAACCTGCCTACGAATCATGTCAAGATTTGGCTAAGTATTCAAGTCCAAGACCTAGCCCTACCAGTTGGTTAAGTATACCAAGGAGCTCATGACTTAACCCTATTCAATCATCAAGTCAAATTGGTTAAGTATTTGTTAATCTTAACCCTATCAGATTATAGTGTTAGATTGGTTAAGCATAGATTATCTTAACCTCATCGGATTATCGAGTTGGATTGTTTAAGTATAGGTTAACTTAACCCCATCCACTAGTCGTATTATAATGGTTAAGTACATTTAAATGGTCTTGTGACTTAACCCTATCAAGTTCTCATATTAGATTGGTTAAGTATGGTTGCTTAACCTCATCAAATCATCATGTATAATTGATTAAGTATAAATCACTTAACCCCATTGAATTACCAAGTTTAGATTGGTTAAGTATTTAACTTTAACCCCATCGAATTACCGTGTTTAGATTGGTTAAGTGTAAGTTACTTAACCTCATCTAATTGCCGCGTTTAGATTAGTTAAGTGTAGGTTACTTAACCCCATCTAATTACCGTGTTTAGATTAGTTAAGTATAGATTACTTAACCCTATCTAATTACCAAGTTGGATTAGTTAAGTGTAAATTACTTAACCCCATCCCCTAATTGTCTTGTTTGGTTAAGTGTCATTAAGAAATCAAGTCCGGTTCCACTTAACCTACCCATTCGTGTCATATCGGTTAAGTGTCATTAGTCAAAATTACTTAACCTTTTCATGTGGCATTAATTAGATTAATGCACCCCAACCTCTCACATTAGACTTTGTTGTGGTTACTAGTTAAGTCGGGCGGGTCCGGGTAGATTTACACCACAACTTAGTCTAACCTCGGGTTTTAAGTGCTATATGACCAACTACTCACATTGGGTCCTATTGTTTGTAGCCACTAGTTAAGCCGGGCGGGTCTGGGTAGATTTATGCTACAAACTCAACCCAACCTCGAGTTTTCCACTTTCATGTTTGGTCTAGTGTCATATTACACTTACAACCCATACGTGTCTAGTTTCAAGTCCCATGTTTACCCCACATGTCATGTCCCCATTTAGGTGTATCATGAGTGTCATATTTTCATGAAATCCCATGTCAAATTATCATGTCATAATAACGCTCGTCTAACCTACCCCAAATTGTGTTTCCAACCCAAGTAAAACGAGTCAACATAGTAAGGATACCATGCTACATATTGGCCTCAAAACATGCACGATGTCAAAAAGGGATTGGCCACCAACATGCATGGTATCATAAGGGGTTTGGCCTCAAAATATGCATAGCATCATAAGGGTATTTGGCCACAAACATGCATAGTATCATAAGGGAATTTGGCCACAAACATGCATAGTATCATAAGGGAATTTGGCCACAAACATGCATGATAACATAAGGGGTTTGGGTTCATTTACATGCATAAGCCCCAAAGTCAAGCCTTTGCCAATGTTTCACAAGTCAAATGGTTCCCAAAGGTTCATGCTAACATTCCATAGATAAAGATTCAAACTTGCAGGATAAACTAGGTTAAACATAGCATGAATGGCATGATTAAGTCGCTAAAACTTAGCCCAAGGTCATAGATCATTGAAAAAGGGGCAAAATTAGGTTCACATAGGCTAGCATACTTATGCTTCACAGCATTTTATTCCATGTCACATTAGAACCACCGTTAGAATCTACAAGTAGCTAGAACTTACATAGCAAGGCTTAGGGAAGGATCATGCATCGTCTTGACGAAGAAAGGTGGCTCCTTTGTTGAAGAATCGTCATGAAACTTGCATAGCAACGTTGATCCACTCCCTTGATTTGATGTAGCAAGCTAGCACCTTTGATTTGGATCCAATTTGAATGCATAGTCTCTAGGAATTGGAGATGGAGGCCATGATCACTTGGCATTTGGGCAGCACTTCGTGGCATGAGTGATTTGTGAGGGTTTAGGGTAGGCTTAGGGGTCTTTTTATAGAGATTAGGAGTAGTTTAGGCCCTTAGATTAACCCTAGGATAAATCTGAGACTCAAAATCCGTCACAGGCCCATAAAACATGTCTTGAGAAACAAGTCAGGTGCACCCAGGCCAAACTGGCCGACCACCCAAGTCGACAGGGGTGTCGACTGGGCAGTCGACACCACCTGGGGTGTGTCGACTCCCAAGTCGACTCCCCAGTCGACTTGGGGGTGGCGGGAATTTTTCCCGCCTCTTCTGTTTGGCTGAATTTGAATTCTGAATTCAAATTTGAACTGTTTTTGAACTTGAAATTTTATGAAAACTTTGACGGGCCATAACTTGGTCATACGGACTCCGATTTTCGAAAACTCGGACTCTATTTCGCGTATTTTTCCGAGACGAACGCAATGGCGCAATCCATTTCTCCTGATTCAGATTTTATAATTAAATTCTGCCTTGATTCTTGTCTTAGTATGTTGTAAAAATCCCGGTTATTACACTTAGACTTCTTTCCAGCCACGATATCTGAGCATTACTGAAATCTTCAAAACTCGAAACACTGGAGTTTTGGACTATTATCTTCGGACTTGACTATCCAAATAATAGAACTATAATCCAATATGTTGAGACTTCGTTCTCAGTGAAAGCACCAAAATGTTAGATCCAAAATTGGCTCCAACACCCAAGTTGTTCAATTATGTAGAGATTAATATCATAAATAATGCAAGAAAGCCAGAAAAGACACGAAATTTATAGTGGTTCGGCGTTAACGAGCCTACGTCCACTTTATATCTATGATTATACTTAAGACTCAGGTACAATCGATAATTTATCTCTCAATCTCACTTTTACAATGTTAATTCACTCAGTAAATTCGAGACTACTCTGAATAGGAATAATAGAGATATAATAATGGTGGAATCAGAGCTCAGAATTGCCAAAAACATCCTGAAAAATGCCAAGTATGGGGTTATTTATAGCTGATATTTGCAAACGTATCGTGGTCATACGTGGCACAAATCTCGAAGATCTCGGACTGGTTCGTGGCTTGATGAAGAATTGGTCAAAGTGGCAGTTATGGACAGGTGTCGCAAGATCCTTCATTTTCGGATCGTGAATGACCTGATTGTGATCTTCATCTTAGCTTCTGGGGTTGGATCGGTTCGAGAAGACATGGACGGATCGGTTCGAGAAGACATGGATGGATCAGATCGTCGTGGATGGTCACGATCAGGGGTTGCGGTAGCAAAGTCACGAACCGAGGTGGGTTAGGAGATCACGATCGAGTCTTCAAAAGGTTTTGACATGTAAGGCCTCATATTTTCTTTGTGTGTGAACCTTGGCGGCTTGGTCCAAAAGCTAGCCAACAATATTCTAAAATCTCGCACTAGTTTTCCATATTCTTCATATGGAATAATAAACCAATTTCAACACCTTTTTCTCATTCCAAACTAATACCATTCCTCGATAATAATGAAGTCATTCAAGTTGGGGTATTTTATTTACCTCTCAGACCTTGATCGACAATGTTCTTATCTTAGAATAAATAATAGTTTATAACTTAACAGCTGATATGAAATCATCATAAAAACTTATTTACTATCTTAATTTCAAATCTGGTTTTATAAACCATTTCTTAAATTTGAAATCCTTTTTCAATATAATCTCTTTATTTAATTCATTTGATTAGGTTGATATTCACTAAAACACAACTTTTATCCTAAAACATAATTTCACTTATAACTTTTGGATTTTTATAAAAATCCCACGTCAATTAATCTGCTTCCATCTATTCGAGCATTCTTATAATAAACTTTATCTTGGATTTTATAATTAAAATCCGCGTACCAGCTTCTTTACAATAAGGCCCCTTTTTAACTTGGATTTTATTTCCAAAATCTATTTACTAATATTTAACACAAAACAATTGTATGTACTTTCCTTTGCGTTTGAAATCCTTATTTCAATTACCTTATTTAACTTAATTCAATTCTTTAACATTCAAGTCATCGTTTTGGTTTAAAGCCCCATTTTAAACCTCTCCTGGATTTCTTCCAAATCACTTGTACTAATCCGTTTAGCTTCTTATCACAGCTTAGCTTAGATTTCATTCTAAACCCATTTCTATATTTCAGTCTATTACTGATCTATTAATCATCGCCGTTAGAAGTTTCATTCCAATTGAATTTACTTTACTTAATTTAACAATTAAGTAAAACCTTATTTAAATCCCTGCATTCACTTACAAATCCCATTTACCAATCTCGTTTGAACACTTAGGTTATAAATCTCTTTATAACACCCTTATTTAACTTTAATCGAACTTATCGCCACTTAATTACTTCTTGATTGAATTCCAATTAAAGTCATTGCTTTAACTATTACTAATTAAAATAATAATTAACTTTATATTAATCATATTAAAAATAGTTAACCTTGTTGTTAATTAGAAATAGGATAACTATCATTTTTAAAAGTTTTTAAATAAAAATTTACTTTGTTAACACTAAAGAATTCAGTAATTTACTTGAATTATAGTTAATCAAAGATTAATTAACATTTAACACCATTCGTTAAATTCAAACCAATTCCATTATCAATTTAAAACGGTTGATTTTTGCCAACCGAACATATTAGCTAACTGAATTTCGTTGTCATTTCCCCTTTAAATTAATTAAATAACTTAATTAATTTAAAAACACCATTTAATTGTTTTAAAAACAATTATTCTATTTTACCAACTCATAGGTAAATTCTTTGGCTTTCTTCTTTTAGAACTTGTATAAATCATAAGATTTTATTACATAAACCATTTAAATTATTTCTTTTATAAACTCGATTAAAATATATTTTTATAAACTTCTAATTTAATTACCTGTATAAAATAACTAAAAAGTTTCAAATCAGTTACAAAATAATTTATAACTTTAAAACTTGCGTTAATTCATCCTAATGGTAGAACGACGTCTAAAAACAATACATTTTGGGTCATTCACTGCCAACTACTCAATCAATACTGTCGATTGATTATAATCACAACAATGATGAATATCCATTCAACCATCAACATTTAAATAGGTCTTAATATTATTCAGGGTGAACAATTTAAATATATGAATAATATGCATAATGGATAATATAAGGTTTATTTGAGGATCCGATTGGATCCCTCCAACCTGTCCTTCCTTGCATCATATACAACATTTGATAATAATATACGAATCGAATTTCAATAATGTAATGTATTTAAAATGATGAAATATAAATAACGGCAACCAATCAAATAATAAACGGCCAATAACACCCATAGTGACCAATCATCCAATTTATATTGTTAATGGTAAATTATATTTTTCTTTGAATTTAACACATCATAGAATTCCAGAAATCGTGAGAATTAACTCACCAGTTTATTTTGGTTGACGGTCGACGTGTTTGTTCCATTTAATTTTAAACGAACATTTAAAATTATCTGAAATTTCAAGTAGCTCCAATTAGTTCCAAGTCATCACCATCGTCTAGGCGTCGTCCCTGCGATCCCAACGGATCTTGTTTCGCGTGATTTCGTTAATGTTTGTGGAAGATATCATTAATACAGTATTGAACGTATATTTATATAAACTAATCATTAACTATTTAAATTAATTAATTTTAATTTCCCTAATTACCTTAATTAAACCAATCATTGGGCACTCCTTAATCCACATGAGCACCAACAAAGAAAAACGCATTTTCTTCTTTGGTAAAATCTGAAACCCAATTGTCTTCCATCATTCAGGAAAAAACCGTAACCAGCCTCCACTCGCCTTCAACTCGACCCTACGCGCCGCCTGTAGGCTGTCAGAGACCAACCTGGCACCCCCCTTCGACACGCCGCCCCACCAGACTCAATCGCCCCAAATGTCGGCCCTCAACTCCTCCTCCCTGGCCAGAAATCAACGCTCGAACGGAGTCTAAACAATAACCAAATTCCGTCGCCATACAAACCACCACACCTCCGTCGTTGCCACCGCCTCACATACCCCTTCTATCGACCTTCATACCACTTTCACCATTACGCCACCAAATCGCCGGAAATAGATGATTTATGATAAGAGCTTTACTAAAAACCCTACTTCATGACATCTCTGATCATCTCCTTCCCAACGCTGCCATACATAACTTCAGACCACCCGACATAAAGGAAAGTTGTAGCTCTGAGTTCCCTCTACAACTTCTTCTTTGATCCCAACATCTAAAATCGACCCAAACTCCTCCAAAAACACCAAAAACGGAAACAGTTTTCTACGGTTTATCACCGATTCCGGCCATCACTGACAACTGTTCCACCACTTTTTTTTTTACAATATCTAGATATGGACCAGATCTACAATTCTCCTTCATATTTCCATGGCTAATTCCTTACAGGTTGAGAGAAATAAAATATTTTGAGAAGGAGGCTTTTCTGCAAAAAAATTAGACGTTGGAAATTGTTATGGATGAGTTGATCAGAAATTTGGGGTGAAGAGGGTGTTTATATAGATGGAAATAATATATTTTTAAGTTGACGTGACTAATGAAAATTTATTCCGTGTCTATCGCAATTCTAAACGCTATTTATTCGCTCCTTTGCTCACATACAAACTCCGTTTGCAATGAAAATGGATGTCATGGTCTAATTTTACGTTACGGTCTAATGAAACTTGTTTCGTTGAATTCCGAGTCCGTTTGCTCAAACGGCACTCGTTCACATCTAAGTGATCGTTTTATTTGTATTTAATTTTGCTGTGCTCACAAATTAACTTTGATTGAATTTCATATACTATCATAATAAAATAATATAATAATAACAAAGATAATATAATTGACCATACACGACTAGAATTTCATATACTATCATAATAAAATATCTGGGGTTGAATTTCAAGTCAAGTCGACATTCAATAAAATAAAAATACTTTGTTTTATATAAATAAATTGCTATATTATATAAATGAATTCCATGGCAACTATTTGAAAATTTGATTTGGACATAAAACAAAATCTACAACACAAAAACTCGAATTTTCTCTTCCATTAGAAAAATATTATCCAGTAGATTCAAACGTTTCTTGTTTCAAGGAAATCCGACTCATAATGCATCCTGTATGTCCAATTAAAGTTAAAAACGCAATAATACAAACTACCACGCCGCTGCAGCTCGTTTTATAATATAATTATAAATTAAACGTTCAATCGTCATTTAATAAATGAATCATTAATAAAATTTCACTATAAACAATATTAAACCATTTTAAACTGCCCGCTCACATTATATTGCAAAATCAACATTTTTCGACTGTTTTGGATTTAAAAATATTATTTTATTATTAATATTAATATTTTTCAAAATAAAATGGGTAAATTCAATTAATTAAATTCAAATCAACATTTAGAATAATTTAAATAATTGGCTAGAAAATACGGGACATTACACCAATGTCCAATTTCAGCGCTCAAGTGCCAAATCCCCTCATAGTACCATATCAGTATTGCACCATCAACAGTTGAAATTGAAGTGAACCATCGGATCTGCTTTGATAACATTCGAACTCCCAACTCACCATCGTTGTCGCCAAAACCACCTCACCATTGCTAACATCGATCTCTGAACTTGCGATGATTTCATCCCCTCTAAATATTCCGTCGCGACTTCCAATAGCACTCCACCTTACAACAACATCGACGAAACCTTCCTCAAACCCTACGATTACCTTGCCTTCGCCTGATCCCCTTACATATCGCACCATCAAATTCAACCCATACCAGCTCCGTCGAACTTCATGTCCCTCCTGGCGATAGCAAACTCAGAAAACCACTTGCGGATTTCAGCTCCGCCAATATTCCCTCGTGCTCCCCAGATCCATAAACTCTCGGATCTTGCCTCGTACCCCAGTTCGAGATCAAACTCAATTTTTATTTCTTTTTTATTTAAACAATTTGACAGTGAGAAGAAGGGATAATAATTTTCTAAAGAACGGAAATTAGAAGAAAGGAGATGGTTACAATTTGATTTCGTTGCCTGGAGGTTTTTAACTTACAGAGAAAAGAATGATGCGAGAATGAGGAGAAAATGAGGGAATTAATCGCGCTTATATAGATGAAGATTACTTAAGCATTAAGGAAATTTTGTCTGCACAAAAGTACTGATCGGGTAGGTTTTTAGTGTACTCTCCATTAGCTTAAGGAGGAAGGAATGATATTTTTATTTTATTTTATTTTGAACTGAGGTGATTTTAACCCTTTTAAAATCTTACATGTTGTCGAACTCCTATTTAAATGCAACAACCGACATTCCTAAGGTTATACCACTATTCTAGACACAATGGGACAAGTTTTGAAGCCTCATTTGATCATCTGGGGAAGATATTCATTTAAATTGATAAATTTAATTCCTAGATAATAAATTATTATTATCATCAATTATATTCACATAGAATTTATATTTATTATCTGAATTTTTTTGACTCAGTTTAAATCTCGAATTGAATTATTATTTGTATTACGATAATTTAATATATTTAATATTAAATCGAAATCGATTACTAAAATAGATAACTTAATTTAAAAATCCATTTATATTATCAACATAATATTTAAAACCATATTAAATATTTAAAATTAGTTGACCAAAAATCCGGGTTGTTACACACATCTTCAAAGCAAACACGATCGCTGCCAACTCCAAATCAAGAGTTCGATAATTCCTCTCATGCGCATTCAGTTGTCGACTAGTGTAGGCCGCAACTCTATTCTTCTGTATTAGCACTGGTCCAAGTCCAGTACGACATGCATCGGTGTATACCACCATCTCTTCATTCCTAATTGAAATTGTCAAAACAGGAGCACTCGTCAATCTCTCCTTCAGGATTCTGAAAGCTTGCTCACACTTCGCATCCCATGTGTACAATTGGTTCTTCTTCATCAATATTGTCAATGGTGCATCAACATTGGAGAAATTATTGATAAACCGGTAATAATATCCTGCCAACCCAAGGAAACTCCGAACATCCATCACATTCTTAGGTCTATCCCAGTCATGGATTGCTGCCACCTTAGCGGGGTCTATCGCTATTCCATTTCCAGAAATAACATGGGCTAAGAACCTCATTTCGTTCTTCCAAAAGTGACACTTTGAAAACTTATCACTCAGCTGATGCTTTCGCCAGATTTCCAACACAACTCGCAAGTGCGTCTTATGCTCTTCCTAATTTCGGGAGTAAACCATAATATCATCCATGAATACACGTACGAACTTGTTCAAATGATCTATGAAAACCCTATTCATAAGTTCCACGAAATATTTTGGCACGTTAGTCAACCCGAATGGCATCACTAACCATTCGAAGAAACCAGATGGTGTCATAAATGCTGTCTTTGACACAATATCCTTCGCCACCCGCAACTGATGGAATCTTATTGCCAAATCCATCTGAGAAAATACCTTGGCCTCGTGAACCCAATCGAACACGTCATCGATCCTCGACAATAATTATTTGTTCTTCTTAGTCACCTTTTCAGCTCACGATAGTCCACACACAATCTCAACGAGACATCAGCCTTGGTTGCAAAGACAACTGGTGCACCCTATTCGGACACACTTCTCCGAATGAATACTTTTATCAAAAGGTCATGTGCTTGCACCTCTAACTCTCATTGTTCCTTAGGCATCATCCGCGTAAGAGGCATGATGATATGTTTAGCACCTTCAACCAAATAGATTATAAACTCAATATCACTATGTGGCGGCAATCCTTTGACCTCATCAAAGACATCTTTAAACTCACTTGTGATCGGCACCGACAAGATGTCTTCCCGTGGAATCACAATCGAATATATAGCTCACAAAGAAACCCTCTTCGGACTTACATTTAATGACAACCATTTGCCCTTCCACATTCCCGACTGTCACCTCCAGCTTCTCCCAATCCACATTTGTCGCATACCTCTTGAGCCTGTCCATACCCAAGATAACCCGAAAACCAGCAAAGTTAAGAACAAAGCTATCACACACAAAGGAGCAACCATGACTCGACAACACTAGACCACGACAATCATATGCAAACTAGACAAACCCCCAACTGGATTAGTCACAACAAAGGGTCTATCACAAATCTCGGGTTCCAAAACCAAGCGGCACACAAGCTCATTGCAAATGAATGAATGCAATGCTCCGTTATCGAACAACACACGAACTAAAACATCTCAAATGGAAAGAATACCTTAAACGATAACACTCTTCCCTTTCTTCTCTGCTGTAGTAGACCTCGAAGGCGATGGCATAACTTCCAAAGCATATGCCTTCACAACCTGCTTACCCTTAGCTAGTTCTAGACAGTCCTTCTTGCCATGCCCAGGCTTTCCACACTTAAAGCTTTTCTTTTCAAATTTTGGATTCTTATAATCCTTGGAAAAATGGCCCTTCTACCAGCAGTTAAAGCAAGTGACTTCGCCCTTCTGCTTTTTCAGACCATCTTTTCCTTTCTATTGTTGCTGCTTCCTCCTTTTGTTATTACCACCATGTTGTGGTTTTGATTCCTCTTTAGTCGCAACAACAGTCTCTTCCTTGGGAAACAAACTCTCATGTGTCTGGGCTTTCTCGACGATCTTCTCGTAAGTGTCATCTAGATGATCAACCAACTAGTTCCCAAGTATTTGTCCAAGACCATGACAAACTTCTCGTTCTTCTGATAAGGAGTACTAACATATGAACGAGAATACTTCGACAAAGCTTCAAAATCAGAAACATACTCAAGCACCGGTCGACCATTCTTCTTAACCTCGATGAACCTCTCAAACAGAATAGACTTACGAAAGGTAGCAATAAACTTTGACTCAAACTTGACTTGGAATTGCTTCCATGAAATCTCATCTTCCAGAGTCCCTAGAGTAACAGAATTCCACCAATCCATAGTTCTTCCCTGTAGTTGTCTCGATGCAAGCTTCTTCTTAGTCGCATCGTCAATTCCCAAGTCTTCAAAGATCCTGATACAAGTGTCAAGGCACCCTTGAATCTCATCAATCGGTTCCGTTCATTTAAATTGCTTCCCTCCTAGAGTGGTGAAGTCTTTGCATAGCTTTGGGAAGTCCACAGCTCTAGGAAGCTGCACTTGAACTTCTACATCTAACGGGCTGTCTCTTGAGCGGGTACCCTCCTCATGATCACTGCCATCATGGCCTCAAACATAGTTGGGTAGTCTAATATACCGCCATTACCCCCTACAGGAACAGTCTCCTCCCTAGCACCGTGTCTCGATGGTTGATGACTCACTCTAAATCCATAATATAGAATGATGAGTCCATGCCCGAGAAAAACTGCAAATGGAGTTCAAACGCTATTATACTATACACTCACATATAGTATACATCCCTCAGAAATCCACAAATACGTCTCTCATACGTAATTACTCCTTGAACTTTGGCTACATTCGATAATTAGATCTCTAATACCAAATGTGACGACCGCCCACAACTCCTGCACTTAACAAGGGAAATAGTGTGCTGAAAGACATGCCAGGTAGCTGTGGATGATCATCAGAGTAAGATAACACAAGCGGAACTTGTTATATAACTCACAGTGCAAGGATAAAACATAATATAGCATATACAACAGGCAATAATAGTGAAGCAGAATTGAGCAGAATCTTAAACTTCTATATCCCAATGAAAATATCCATAAAATCTTGGATAACACTATAAGAGTCTGTACAATGAGCCTCACTAAAGGCACTAAGAGAATACATCAAACAGTGGAACAACAACTACTATACAGTAGAAGATAATACACCAGCCCCTTGCTTGTCATTGTTCAGCAGCATCGTCATCATTAAGATCTATCACCTGTCACCTGTGACTCAGTCTTTCCATCCATAACCCGATGAACAACCCAAGGTAATAAGAGGGAGACGTAAAACCTTAAGTCAGACAAAAGTCTTAGTGAGAAATAAAAGAACTATCTAACATCATCAATAAAGTATATGAGAATAGGCAGACTAATCAACTAATCTAACAACATCAACAGAGAGGAACCCACACCCGTCTTCCCCACATCCGACAGTGATAGCCTTTACAACAAACAATTTTAAACAACAGGACATTCATGGCAATCATTTATCAAGCGTAGACCATTCTAATCGATATCGGCATCTACCAAGCATAAGCCCCGAAGGCCTAAACCAACATCTGACAAGCACCTAAGAAATATCTCTTTCGATGTCGAACAATCTACACAAGACGATACAAGTAAAACAATCATCATCCATGCCTTTGGCTATCACTGCCAATCCTACTTTGAAACCATCGTTAATCGTATGACCGACCCAACACCTTATCGTCCGTTAAGGGCTAATGGTAAACCCCGGTTATAGCAAAACTCCATACGCCATATAACGAAACGTATCTAGGCTCGTCGAGCTGCCCAGGGTACTCTACCAGTCAGTTCTACTCTTTTAGGAGTCCCTATTATATCCCTGCTTTGAGTCCGCTAGAACCTGCGAAAACGATAATTCCTCAGCCTTCGATATCTCTATTCATCCAACATGATGACTTTTTATAAGCTCAAGCCCCTTTTCGAGAAACCATTATCTATGAACTCACCATCTTGAGTCGTCTTCACATTCGTTGCATTACGACGATCAACAAACACATTATAACACTTCGACATTCCTACTTGAATTCACTTCGAAGTCACATTCATCACCAAAAGAAAATAACATCAATATTTGGTCCATCACCACCAAGTCGTTCTTTACTCAATAGTCAGGTCATCGAACGACCTGACCTTGTCAAAATACCCTGACAACCTAACTTCCTAGGTTGTTCAAATGACCCATCACCTCCCTAGCAACCCGACTCGCCCTTTAGGTCACGAATGACCTAACTCTTTTGGTCACAAACGAATTTACTTTAATAGGTTGCCAAAAGACCCGACCCAAACTCCAACGTTCCACCTCCAGTAAAAGCAAAACGATCTGACAACTTTGGAGCCACAACGACCCATCACTAGGCAACCCGCCTAGATTCATTTTGGACCGACCCGCCTTGCTCCAATGAACATAGGTCGACATGATCCATACATAAACGACCTGACCCATCGATTGCACCATGGCCCGATTCTGTCTTGGGGAACAAATCACACGACCCAAGATTCTTGAATCTGAACGAACCGACCTAACAAGGGATGTCCTGACTCCATTTCTTGAGCAACAAGTCATGCGACCTATCCCGAAAATGACCCGACTCCAGATCTGACCATATAGCTCCAATCTCAACCAATTCATCACCAAACGACAACAACGATGCAACCAATTCATCCAAATCATCCAATTCAACCATCAACACTTTATGAAATCATCAACAACACTACAATGACAATTATTTCGTCAACAAACATATAGAATTTCACCAAATCATCATAAGTCAATGAATGAACGAAACAACGGATCTAAACTTGCATAAACATATAAATTGTCATAAGAATTGTTGATTTGAGTTGCTAGATTAGATCCTATGGTGATTAAAATGAAAATATACTTACCATGATGTAGGTCTTGATGAAAACAACTTAAAATGATGAAAATAAGATCAAACAACCCATATACTTGATTGAATCTGTGTGAGAGATGATTATCACTCACCAAATCTTCGAATTAACTCGAAATCACCAACTTCTCAATCCAGACAGCGAAGAACACTCTTTAAACCTCTCAATTTTATGTTATTTCCTTTCACTTGATGTAGATCCAGCTTTGTTTGATGTAGATCATCAATCTTCTCACGTAGATCTAGAATTTTAATGGAGGAAAGGTGTATTTGATTGAGTAAGGAGGATCACGAGCTCATTCAAATGAGAGAATGAAGAAAAATAACCCTCTCTCCATGCCTCGAACCCCCTATTTATAGCCTCCCAACAGCCAACCAATGGGCCACCACAAATCAGCCCACTAATGACTTGCCAACCCTGTACAGATATTGTGCAGCGCTAAAATAGCAATTTCTCCCAAACTACTGAACCAAATCTTTAATATGGCCACTCTAAGGAATTGGAAACATCATTTTCTTTCCAATGAAATCGATCTCAATACCTGATTCGATCCTAATCAAAAGTTATGCCTTGTACAATACAGACAGGGGCAAAAAGGTCACGAATAAAATTGGTAAAAATTATGGACATGTATCACATCCCCATAACCAACATATCAAAATATGAGAATGATTCAACCCTTAAAGAATTAAATAAAAACATTTTGCGATCCTCCGATACATAAAATGCAGGCTGTTATAGAGAAGTTGCAATTTTAGAGGTTGATTTCCCATAAATTACTAAATTACAATTTTCCCCAAAATAAAGAACCATAACTAAAAGGAGGTGGATTAGGAAATTTAATCATCGAAGTGAAACATATGTATCCAGGACTTGAATATTTAAATTAAAAAAATTATCTTTGAAATTTATTATTCATATTTTCATATATTATATGGTCAGATAATGCTTAAAATATTATTTCCTTAGCCTAATGATACCATTTATTCAGTGGCTATTTTTTTTACTCCTTTGGAGTAACCATTATTACAAGTATTACATTTAATATATATTAGAATATCAACTTGAAGTCATGCAATTAATATTTTTTAACTAGAAGTTGTACAAAATATTATACTTGAAGTCATGAATTATGGGAAGATTTTCTAGTAAAGTCTATGAACTAAGAATCTTATCATTATATTTTGTTAATCTATGAAAATACGTAAGCTTCTGAAAAAAGGTTGGAGAACTAAAATTCATTATAAATTAATGAATTTAAATTTTTCATAAGTAGAAACCCGAAGCTTTCTTCAAATTTTGTGACATGGTAAGATTGTACTTGCAAAAGAAGTTAGAGGGGATAAGAACATCATAATATATGAATGCGATATTGTATTTAAAAGAAAATCTCCAAATGAGTTTCATCTTTATTACATCTTTTAACTTTCGTTTTGTATTAACAAAATATCAGGATGATATAGTATTGTGTAATGTTACAAACATTGCCTAATTGAAAATTAATTATTATTTTAGCTTTAGATAGGATGTTCATCATTTAATAAGTATAAAATCAGATAATGTTTCAGTTCATACTTTCCTTTTTCATCTTTGTTTATATATTTCAACTATTCTAGTCTATTTTTTCCCATTGATTACTTCGGATAATGGAAATGTATACATTGTCAGCTTGCAAGTTTGTGCAATGAAATGTTAATTTCATTTCAATGTATATAACTTTATTTTGATTATTGTCTTTGTTTCTTTCTTTTTGATAAATATGTTATAGTTCGTACTTAAACTTGTTGAATACTATAAAATTACATATGCTTTACATATTTTTTTACCAATCACGTTATGTTGTAAAAACTAAAGTTTCGATAAATTCCTTTTATGTACATATGATTAGCTATTTAATTAAAGAAATGGATTTTAGTATTCTCTACAAAAGATTGTCCTAATTCCATAGAGTTGTGTATGTGTATTACTCTCTTAAATAGATGTCCATTGTTATATTTATGGTCATATTGTAAAATAGATGTTATTAAAAAAATTATTATTTTATTCATTGGAATTGCATAAAAAGAAATGTTGTATCCTCTAAAGGATCTTTATATAAAACTCCAGAAGTGTGATAATAATTCATCTTCAAAAGAGATATTCTATTACCAAAATTGTACATAGAAGTAATTGTTTTATATCTAGCATCTGACATTTATTGAGTACATCTATTTTTTAGTTGTATTTAAAGGTTGATACGACATTACAAAGATTGTCACAATAGTATATCTCCGATGGAGATATTTTATGATATCTAAAAGCAGTAATTACGCCGTTTATGTAAAAAATGTAGAATATTGATGACAATACAAACATAGTGCAAAGAAAATATCTTTAAAAAGATATGTAATACTCTAGAAGCAGTGTTTATAAAATATTATCGAAAGATATTATGTGTTTGTATAGAACTATAAAAGCATTCCATAACAAATATTTCAAATATCATATAACAAGTTAAAAATTATGTGGTAACAAATAATTCAAAGAATTTGTAAGTGAAAATAGTTTAGTATTTCCATTAGAAAATTCATTCAACTGTAGTCATAGACTAGTAGCTCAATTAATTTTTTTTTAAAAGTAAATGGTAATCTTTGGTCTATTCTAAAAAATATATCATGAATTGAGTAATGTATGCATAAATATTTTTAAAGAAAAATATTTATATATTATCCTGAAGAGTTAAACTATATGTCATACAACAATTTTAACAAATGTTATGCATATGGTCATGAGAAGATGCTTAACTAATATAATATCATATTTTCATATAATTTTAGTATTCAAAAGATGCACTTATTTTTGTTGTAAATATATTTCTTTTATTAAATTATTTAGAAGAAATTCCCATATACAATTACGATTGTGTAATTCTCTGATAAGTAATCATAATTAATATTCAAAAGTCATACTTGAGATGTGATTGAGGAATAAAACAAAACAATTTAAAGTTGTATATATAATTTAAACTAGAAGTTCAATATGATTCCAAACTAGATATTTTGAACATTATCATATAGAATTTAAGAATTCACACTCAAAAGAACTTAACGGTTTCGACCCTTGTAAAAGTTTATTTTAAAATCATTAACTAAAATGAGAAAGAATATGCATTTCTATAATACATATAATGCATGATCATGTGTAACACACAACCTGAAGATTGTTTGATTAAGTAAATATAAAGTAATCTAATAGATTATGCATAGATATCACATAGTGAATTGAATTCCATAAACATAATTGTTGAATGGTCTAAAGTCATATTATATTTACACACACATCCAAATGACCTAATAATTTAAAATTACTCTAAGTCATTGATCAATGAATAGGGAGAAGCGATATTACAAGAATGCATCTCATCAAAAAAATTAAAATATTATTATCTTAAAATATGAATGACTAACCGAAGACAACAGCGGATCGTCCATCCTGGGGGGTGTAGGGAAACCCAGTATGCACCACAACCTTGTACATGTTAACGCAGTCCCATTAGACCTCCACTACACTAGACTAATTTTACTTAGGGATAAGTGCTCAGGGTAGGACTCGAACCCTTGACCTTTTGCCAGGTAGGGGAATGCCTTTCCACTGAGCCACTAATACGGAAATTATCCATATATATATATATATATATAATGCCCTTGCTAGTAGCAATGTGATACTATATTAAAAGAAGAATCTGAAGAGGACTATTAGTTAATATTGCAATGTTAGGGTAAAAATGATACAAGTTCATCTTGATTATCAAGTTTAAATACAACATATACAATGATGCTAAATATTTAGTAAATTTAATGAACTATAGATAATATCCCTACTAAACTTGCTCTGAGATAGATTTAAATCCTTGATGGGTTAAAAGATATAGCCAAATTTGAAGTATGGTATAAGAAGCAAGTTCAAAATATTTTTAGAGTAAGTAATAAAGATGTTAAGTAAAGGAGTTGAATATTATTCAAGAAATACTTAGGATTCTTTAGAAAATACCTATGATATGATTATCAAATAACTTAAAAAGAGGTTTAGGTATCTAAAACATGATTAATAAAGATATCTTAATAAATCATGTTAAGAATTGGCAAGGATAGTCACGATGGTAAACTTGTAAATACTAAAGCACTTAAATCTATAAACAAATTAAAGATCTTAAATTAGAGGGAAACATAATTTTCCACTATGGAATTCCCCTAAATGAGAAATGCGGACCTATTGTCCAAAATATATTTTAAAAAAAAAATTGGCAAGGCCGACGGCGTTAGGTGGACTCCTACCACTTTATTAATGCACTGAAGAAAAGAAGGAAAAAAACAACACACACAAGAGAATATAGCAACACGGCGCATGAAGCACGAAGAAGATGATATGGAACACACATAATTACCTAAGAATTTAAAATAGTAAACTCAAGATTCTAGGATCAAAGGTGAAGCCTAGCTGCTTTAAACCCTCCTGCAACTCCACTTTCACAATTTTCTTGAACTGTTCATTTGTTCTTGCATATTCTGGTTTGAAAATTCGAGTATTTATTTCCCTCTAAATCGATGAAACAAATTTTTTAAGAGTAAAACAAATAAGTCTTCCCTTACTTCTCTTCCTGCTTGTGTACTTTTCTATCCTTCTCCATTCATTTACACTACCACAGCAAACATTTCTAAAACCAATCATATTCATGAGCTCTACCCACAAAGGATTAATATTATTGCATTCAAATTACAGATGCTCTAAGCTTTCATTATATGTGTCACACAACAGGCATTGCAGATTAATTTGCATACCCCTTTCGTGCAACTTGTCCCTTGTCAACATTTCCTTTTTAATTATCTTCCAAAGCAACAAATTCTCTCTTTGAGAATTATCGTTACATCACACTCTACTACTCCAAACACAGTTGCTCATTATATCATAACCTGAAAGAGCAGAGTGCATCCATTTAATATAAATGGCTTGTTCTTGTTACGCCATTGCGTTAGAATGCCATCGTCATTGTGAAACTTTAGTTCACTTGCATTTCTCTACAGATGGTTGATTCTAGCTACAGACATTTTGGGAATATGTATAACATTGCCATGAATGAATTGGTTAATAGTAGATTGCATGGACATACCCGTAACTTCTATCTCGATATTACTTAATTCTCTACAAAGAATGTAGCCTTCCCGCAACCACGGATCATACCAAAAGTCAAGAAAGGGAGAAGTGGTTACCTTGTACTTAAAGAATGGAAAAATCAAATATCTTAGTCCAAAAATACTTTTCCAAGTCCAACAAGTTTCTGCGGTTGACTCATCATCCAGAAATTCTTATATTTGATGATGTGCTTCCAAGACCAATCCACCTAAACGTTAACACTTCTGGTGAGCATACTGTCAATGTGTTTAGTAAAGGCTACTTTTTTCCATGATAACACGTTGATGTTGCCAAGTCCTCCATTGGAAATTGGCCTCTCAATTGCCTAGAAGGAAATGGCTGCCAAGTATCTACCATTAGCCTTGCCCTTCCAAAAAAATTCATGAAGGTTGAGTGAATCATAGTAAGAAGTTTGGAAGGAGACTGAAGGTTCTTGACCAATAAACTTACATGGAGAAAACAACGGATTTAATCAATGTTATTCTACCCGCCTGGCTTAAAGATCTGTAAGTCCGATAATTCAGTCTTGATATAATTTTAGTAAAGAGTGGCATGCACTGAGTATTAGTTATCTTTGATGTGTTGAGAGGCAATCCCAAATAATATATTGTGTCGGTACTTCTAATCAAACCAGTATTGTTGCATATTTCTTGCTCTCAAGTAGATGTTAGCCCAGTAGTCTTCAATTCGAATTTTTCAACATTTACTTTCAAGCCTGTCATTTCATGAAATTTTCTAAGAGTATTAAGAAGCGTATTTATAGTGCTTGTGTCCGGCTTGCAGAAGATAACAAGGTCATCCGTGAACATGAGAGAGGAAATTCTCGGTACTTTACACCTTGGATGTAACTAGAAGTGCCTCTGTCAATTTCATTGTCCATCATTTGAGTCAACATCTCCATTACAATAATGAAAATGTAAGTAGAAAGCAGTTCTCCGTGTCTTATCCCATGTTTGCTATCGAAAAAATCTACTGTAGATCCGTTTGGAAGCGTAGAAAATTTAGGAGATGAGATGCACGAATAGATCCAAGTAATGAAATGAGGGGGAAAATTCATGCATCCCATTATTCGGACAATACTATCCCACTGTAGTGTATCAAACACTTTCATAATATCAAATTTGAACATTGCTCATGGGGAAACATGATTGCTAGCATACCCATTAAGAAGTTCATGCGATAAAAGCGCATTATCAAGAAAGTTTCTACCGGGTAGAAATGCCGCTTAATTAGGAGAGATTACTGATGGGAGAACAACTTTCAACCTAGACGCAATGATCTTAGAAAGACATTTGTAGATCGTATTCCAGCAAGAGGTCGGTATGTAGTACGTAACTTTGGTTGCACACTTCACTTTAGGTATGAGAGCAATGTTGGTATTTATATCAGACAGATTCATTTTTCCATTCTTGAAGAAGTTTTTTTGCAGCAGAACAAACCTTCAATTGAATAATATTCCAGCATTTTTGATAAAAATAAGCATTAAAGCCATCCGAACCACTTGGCGAGTTTCTTTTAAGAGAAAACATGGCTGCTTTAATCTCCTCATCAATTAAATCAGCACATAAAGCAAGATAATCCTAACTACTAATTTGAGGTAAAAAGTTAGGGTTAATACTATTTATATTAGGTACAAAAAACAGAACTATTTCCTAATAAATCAGAGAAGTAGTTAATAAAGGCATTCTCAACATTAGCTTAAGTATTCGTAATGTTACCATTTTTATCAACAATAGAAACCAGATTCTCTCATCATTGCTTATCTTTGAGAGAGGCGTGAAAGTAAGCACTGTTTTTATCCCCTTCAAACTTCCATTTGAGCCTTGGTTTCTGCTTTGTCATAGCAACTTCTTTACTCGAGGCATCTTGATATTGGCTAGCTATGTACGTTTCCATACTCGAGTGCATAGGGTTTAGTGGATCTCCTATCATTAGAGCTTGTATATCTTCCAGTTTGGATCACCAATAAGTTGTTTACTTGCTTCCATTCCCAAATTTTGATTTAGCCGAGTCTCTTGGTGCTTCTTTCATTGCCTTCAATTTTTTCTACAAAACAAACATCGGGTTACCAAAAGTAGGCCTCCCCCACACTTCCTTAACAACGACAAAGAAGTCAGGTTCACGGGCCCACAAATTAAATAATTAAAACAAGAAGCATTTTTCATGTCAAGCCCACTGAGGCTCAGGATGATGGGTGAGTGGTCAAATAATAGTGGAGGAGGAAGGCTACGGGATAGGGCAGGCCAGATGATAAAAGCAGATTTAGTACAGAAGGCATAATCAATTGAAGAGTATGCCCTCGGACCAGTTCTGTTCTTCTTATTCCATGAGAAAGATAATCTAGTGCATTTTATATTAATGAGGTTGGCATTATCAATAGCAAATTTGAGAGGTGTAATTTTAGAAAGGGACAATGAGTTACCTCCAAACCTTTGATTTGCTTCAAAACAACAATTAAAATCTCCCATAATGAACCAGGGAACAGAGCTTTGATGTAGTGAAGGAATTTTGTCCAATAAAACTTGCCTAGCATTAGTAGAGTTGGTAGCATAAACAATTGTCAAAAGGAAGGGGACTTGTTCAGCTAAAAGAACAGCAGAACAATGTATCATTTTAGAGAACATCAAAACAATGTATCATTAGTAAATAATTCTTTTAGACCTATTTCTATATTATTTTGTCCTATATATGTTAATAATTTATATTCTAATTAATTTAAGAATTTTATAAACTTATATATACATATATCTATTTTCAAAGTTAAATTTCTTTTATTTATATATTTTATAAACTTTAATAATATACCAAGAGTTGGATAAGTTAAGATTTCGCGATTTTGACAAGAATAAATCACGTTAAATAAAATCAAAGTTAAATATTTAATTTGAATTCAATTTTGAACCTGAGATTTCATATAAATGATTTTATAAAGTGATTTATATAATAATGACTATAGTGTGAAAAATGTAAACGATTGGTTGTTAAAGAGGTCGGGATCGGATATTGTCACACTCTCTGCTAATACCAAAAACCACTTTAACAACTGTGTATGCGGTGAAATTCCAGAATGAAGTAAGATGGATTTGGAGGTGATTACTGGATTTGAAGGAAGAGAATGATGATGGATAGCCTTGACCTTTGGGTCATAATTAAAATGACTAAGACAGAAGCCATACCATGGTTAATATGAGCTAGCTCCTCTTAGCAGACATGCTTTTACGATAACATATATATACACTTTATGATTGATTGGCGCCTTTGATTTTGGGAGTATTGTCTGGGGTGGGCGGTAGTCGTGGTTATGCGTTACCACCGGCCTGGGTCCACAATTTGGTAGAATCCTACTGATGGGTATTGCCTCGATGCCTTATCATATTTAGCCTAATCGAACCCTCTACGATTTTGATTTAACGTTGTCGTATAATGGCGCATCCCTATACACCGACCGTTATTGGTGTTTTATAGGAAATGTTTACGATAACGTATAAACAGTGTAAAGGTAAAAATGTAATCCCGCTTATGCTATTATAATATTTTATATTTAACCATAGACACTATTATAATAGTGTATTGTACTATATAGTATTAGTTTGGCGGATCCTTAGAGGATGGTGATCCCAAACATCCAATTAGTTATTGATTGCATTTCATTGAACATTTCATTTGAGTTGACTTACTTCCATGAGAATTTTAGTCCTGGTCCGAGTTGTTTTGTTTTTGCGTTATTGCTCGGGTCAGATCGAGTATTACAAATTCGATATTGACCCTTGGAGTTTGGAGTCTATATTGGATCTGCTCACCTATATCTACCTATTCATTAGTTCCAATTCAGTTGTTACTTTTCGTTTTTGTTTTGAATAGTTATCATTTATTTATGTATTTGAAATCATTGTATTAGACTTCCATTGTATTAAATATGTAAACTCCGTAGTAAATTTTATTTAGTAGCTTCATGAACTACTATTGTATTATGTATTTTCCGCTGCGAGATATTATATTGCTCTGTGATCCGTGCTTTATTCTATCTACCTCAAAAGCCAATAACATTCTGTCATTTTGAACGATTTAAGTTGGTTTAATTACCGGCTTAAAGTGGACGAAATATGGTATGTTACATGTGGTATCAGAGCTTTGGTTATCAAAGCTTTAGCTTAGGGGGTAAAAGCTTATTAGAGATAGGGTAATAATACCCTATAATGAGTGGAATAAGTCGCAGAATTCTTCTTTAGAGACAGCGTGTTTTTAAATTATAAATAGTTTTAAAATGGATTAAAATGTTTTTATACAAATATTTTCGGATATAAAATTTTGTTTAATATTTAAATCTTCTTCTGAAATTTCCTTTCCATTTGAATCCATTTTCCTTTGTAGATCCTCTTTGATTAGGTTCCTTCGTTTATTCAGCTTTAACTTGAATTCTATAACTTATCCTTATCCGTAACAAGGTAAGAATTAGAAGAAGAGTAAATGTCTTCCAACGAGTTCATTCCTATTTAAATATTGGTTTGAAATAGATGTTATAATATTAGATTTTCTCGGTACAATATTGAAATTTTGATATTTATATTATGTTTTGGCAATACCAATATATTGAAAAGGATTTAATGTTTAACTTTTAGATTTAAATTTTATAAACTATATATTTTGAATAAGATTTAAAGATATAGAGTTTGCAAGAAAATGATTTTATCCTAGTTGAATAATGTTATTGTTTATAAATGTCTGTACATATATTGGAATTTACAAATTTAAATAGGTTTACAAATATTTTATTTGTGACGTATATATATGTTAAACTTATGGAATTTAACCAGTTTTGTAAGTTTTATTGTCAATAACATGGATTTGTAAATATTTGGGAATTGTATAGAATAACTTTGTTATTTATTTGATTTAATAATAACATTTTTTGTATATTTATTAAGAATTGGGATTTAATTTTAATAGATAAATGAGTGGGGAGAGATATAATTTTCCCTACTTAGATTTTAAATGATTTGTAATATGTTATTTACAATATAGGATTTGAAAATTCTAGTATATATTCTGTTTAAAGATATAAAAGATGTTTTGAGTATTTATTTGATGTTAAAATTGGCCTATCAAATACCTATTGATTTGGGGTATAAGTCTGATCAACGTATATATTAAATCCTATGTGTATTAGATAGATATAGAGTCACGCTCTAGTCGCTTGAAAATGATTTTGGTGAGGACTACAGCATCATTGATATCTATCTTTGGGTTTTGAAAGTGGGATAGATATATATTGCCGATCGAGATGTCAAGTGAATACTTGAAATCATTTTGAAATATGTTTGAAAATATTTTAACTTTTGAGTTATCTATATTATATATATATATATATATAAACTTGTGTGTGTGTGTATGAGAATAAATATAAACCATTTTGTTTAAAAATATATTATATATTATCTAATTACTATTTCTTTGCCTCGTTCCTTTCCAGGGACGAAAAGGTTTGACTAGGGAGATTGTAACAACCCAAATTTTTAGTGTATTTTATTTAATGAATTAATTTCAAATTTTGGTTTCTATTTTATTTGGTTTATTTAAAACTCAAACTTTTTTATTTATTCAAATAGCTATTTTGATTCATGATTTAAAACTAAGTTATTTCGGTTTTGTATAACAAATGATCCTTGTTTTGTTATGAATAATATTTAATAGTACAAGACCAATATTTGTTTTATGTGATAAGTTTTAACCGAGATTATTTATTTGGATGTGAAATGCATTTCTTATGATTGTATTTTAAATAGTTATAGTACTATTATGTAATTTGTTTCAATATTTAAAATTTGATTGTTGATTTAATCTCAAAATATTCTCTTGTTTATCTGCTATTTATATCGATCGACTGTTGTTGCGAATATCATTCGAAATTTTATCAAAATGCCTTTTTTGCTTGTTCTAAAATAGAACATTTGTTTCGTTCGCATTGAAACTGTCTGTTCCATTTCAATTTTCTGTTCAATCTTCTTTGAATTTAAAATTGTTCATTCTAATTATAAATGTCCATTTATTTTTATTTATTTTATTTTTTTATAAATCGTTCGTTCATTTTATTTCAAAGCCCTTTGTTTTACCGTCAATTTCGATTTGCCAAACACTAGTTCCAAATTTTGAAACCTAGCAATTGTTCAGCCAAAAGTGATGATATTATTTTAATAAATATGGGAACTCGCACTTGGACCCATTCTTTGGGAATTATAGGATGACGTGTGCATAACGAATTGCACGTGAAGTTCAAATTTTGTTTTATATAACTGTTTGCTCCTCCAGTTTGCTCTTTATATCCATTCCATCGCCTGTTGAATCATTTTCCATTGCCATTTTTCCCAATAATCGTCCCTTCTCTTAATCTTAGCCATACAACAGCCTCTCAGTTTCTTCACCAGGATGAATAATGCGCAGTAGCTTTCTTTCAAAAATAGTCCATCTCATTACTTTACCCATTGCGAGCCTTCACCATAAATCTGAGCTCGAACCCACACCGGCTGAAGCCATCCCGACCATTCCATCTCCCACGACCACCTTCCGTATGCTTTCCCGCGCCCACTTGGTCTTCCCTCCACTTTTCTCTAACTCGACCACTACCGACAACCCCGCACCAATTCCCGCCTATGATGTTCCCTGAATCCGAGACCATCCGGCACCCATTCGCCCTCCTAATCCCCTGAACTGAGCGTGTCCCACTTGATCATGCCTTCTCTGTTTCTCCACCCAAGTCTCTCTGTTGAAACCCAGCTCCAATGTCCGAAGCCGACGCTATGCCAAATCCAATGTGAAGCCCCTCCGCTCTTGCTCCTCCCTCTTTCCTTTGGCTTGACCACTCACCGCCCGAAGCCCTGAACCACAGCTACCGTGACTCCCTATCCATGTGTGTGTGAGTTCCTATGTGGTGTGCTTACATCTGCGTGAAATGATGTGTGCGTTGTGGAAGCATTTAGTACGTGTGTTATGTTTATGTGTGTGGTGGCGTGGTATAGTGTTATTTGTTTTGTGAGTGTTGTTGTTTTCTTTGCATGAGTTGGTGTTACATTTTGTGTGTGTCCCCTTTTGTTTGAGTGTGTGTATATTGGTTTGGAAAATTAATATTATTATTTTTTTGAAATATATATGTATGTATATACATAGTTTACTTGTTTGAGGGTTTAAAAATAAATATATGGATTTTTGTTTGGTGTGTGTGTTTCCATTATGTACTTATATATGTATAATTTATATTTTATATATAATAATGCTTTTGGAGTGATTATATAAGTTATAGTATATAAAGTTGGTTATGATATATTTTGGGTGTGCATTGAATTCTAAATATATATATATATATATATATATATATATATATATGTTATAAAAAAAATCTGTGTGTATATATATAAACATTACTTTGGGAAAATATTTGTTTTCATTTTGAATTGAGTTTGGTGTTGAGTCGAAAATTGTTCCGAAGCCCACAACCGTACTAATTTTTTGAAACCTCCTGGCCTACTCTTATGAAAATAAAATATATCTCGAGCGGTTATCAAGATTTAAATCAATTCTAAGTTGTGTCTAGAGGTCGTTGTCTCATTCAGTGTCCATCCGTTTGTCATCGCCCTTTTCTGTGCTACGAAAGGTGAGTTTATCTCACACCTGACTCACATTATTTCATGGATGTCAGATCAGCTATTTGAACTGTTATGAAATGTGTAGGACTGCTAATAGAAACTATTTATTTAACATGTAAACTTTTATATATGACATGATATTTATATGAAACATAGGTGCACTGATTATATATAAATTATGATGTGATTGATTCTATACGATAATTTGATACGTTGTTGATTTCCCTCGTTTAGGAAATCACTAAGGGTTGAAATGATATATACCCAAATGGACGTTAGAATAGGAAAAAAATCGTTATGGGTTGAAATGATAGATCTGAACGATTTTACTGAATTTTGGATTGCGGGTTGAAATGATAAACCCGTAGAAATTTTATAATTGCGGATTGAAATGATAAATATCCGTATCACTTGATCATAGGGTAGAAAACTATATACGGACACCGTTGGTCATGTTTTCGAAATAAAATGATTTGGAATTTGAATTTAACTTAAGATTTTATATTTTTGTATATTTATGTTTTAAAGATTTTAAAATTTAGATTTTATAAATCTTGAATTATATATTTAAAATGATGTTTATAAGCAAACATAGATTTTAAACACTTATTTAAGATTTTACGTATAATTTATTTATTTTAAAGTATATAATTTAATCATATAAGTATTTTAAACTTGTTGTATTATTGTAAATAATTCTTTTAGACCTATTTCTGTATTATTTTATTCTATATATGTTTATAATTTATATTCTAATTAATTTTATATTTTTATAAACTTATATATATATTTCTATTTTAAAAGTTAAATTTCTTTTTTATATATATTTTATAAACTTTAATAATAAACCAAGAGTTGGATAAGTTAAGATTTCGTGTTTTAAATTTGATGTTTTAAAGATTTGAATTTATATAACTATATTGGTTTAACAAATGAATTTATAAGGTAAGAATTAGAATTTAATTCGAACTTAAGAGATGAACTTAAATTGTGAACTTGTTTTGAAATTGAATTTCCTAATTAAGGAATGAATTTGATTTTAAATCAATTGGATGCGAATTTGAATTGATTTAAATTATGAACTTTTATAAGAATAAACATTAATTGCGTAAATTGATTTTATTTGAACTTATATTTGATATGAAATGAATTCGATTTTAAGTAACCGAGTAGGAATCAGAATATATGTTTGTAATTGATTTCATAAACTGTTTTATTTGAATTAAAGAAATTTCTTAAATCAATTAATAAGGATGGCTTTAATTGTATAAATTGAATTGAATATAAGGCTTTGATTTGAATTCTTCAGGTAATGAGTTTGAATTACACAACTTGACTTATGGAATATGATGTGGTTTAATTGAGTTGGTTTATAAAGATGTTGATTTAAATTTTATATATATTGAACTCGAACTTATATATTAGACTTAATGAATCGATTTGAATGAATATTGTCACTCTCTGCCAATACTAAAAACCACTTTAACAACTGTGTACGTGGTGGAGTTCCAGAATGAAGTAGGATGGATTTAGAGGCGATTACTGGATTTGAAGAAAGAGAATGATGATAGATAGCCTTGACCTTCGGGTCATAATTAAAATGACTGAAACGGGAGCCATACCCAGGTTAATGTGAGCTAGCTCCTCTTAGCAGACATGCTTCTTGGATAACATATATATACTTTGTGATTGATTGGCGCATTTGATTTTGGGAGTATTGTCTGGGATGGGCAGTAGTCGTAGCTATGCGTTACCACCGACTTGTGTCCGCAATCCGGTAGAATCCTTCTGATGGGTATTGCCTCGATGCCTTCTCATATTTATCCTGATCGAACCCCCTACGATTTTGATTTAACGTCATCGTATAGCGGCGCATCCCCATCTACCGACTGTTACTGGTGTTTTATATGCAATATTTATGGTAACGTATAAATGATGTAAGGGTAAAAATGTAATCCCACTTATGCTATTTTAATATTTATATTTAACCATAGACACTATTATAATAGCGTATTGTTCTATATAGTTTTAGTTTGACAGATCCTTAGAGGATGGTGATCCCAAACATCCTTTGAGTTATTGATTGCATTTCACTGAGCATTTCATTTGAGCTGGTTTACTTCTATGAGAATGTTAGTCCTGATCCGAGTTGTTTTGTTTTTGCATTATTGCTCAGCTCAGATCGAGTATTATAGCTTCAAAATTCACCCTTGGATTTTGGAGTCTATATCGGATTTGCTCGCCTATATCTACTTATTCAATGGTTCCAGTTCAGTTGTTACTTATCATTTCTGTTTCAAATAGTTATCATTTATTTATGTATTAGAAATCATTGTATTAGACTTCCGCTGTATTATATATGTAAACTCTGTTGTAAATTTTATTTAGTAGCTTAATGAACTACTATTGTATTATGTATTTTCCGCTGCGAGATATTATATTGCTTTGTGTCTGTGATCTGTGATTCTGTGATTTATTCTATCTACCTCAGAAACTAATAACATTCTATCATTTCGAATGATTTGAGTTGGTTTAATTACCGGCTTAAAGTAGACAAAAGACAATATGTTATAGTTGGTGTTGTTAGAGGTTTCCACATCACCATCTCTTCTAAGAGAGAATTTATGATGAGAAAAGAAACCTACCACAAAACTGCTTCTCGTGGAAACCCACCTAATATTGCCTATAGACAACTGTGAATAGGCAAATTTAAATAAAGTAACTCCATGAGACAATACACAATAACAACAAGATGAATCGAATATGATGCGATAGCAGATGATGGTTATGCCACTTATCAAGCAAAGGATTGATTTTCGCATCAAGAGACAAATCCAGCCATAACTTCTCATTTATAAAATGATGTGATAAATGGGTCACACGTCTATCTAGGCATTTCGAACATAGACTCCCGAACACAAAAACCGACTTTAAGAAAAAGAGATTTGCTGCAAAATCTCCAAAGCCAACCAAGAAGACCATATAAGTCCATTTAAAACATGGATTCCCCTAAAATTTCATTAAGATCCTCCTCAGAAAAACCATCCAAAGATGGTTTAATCTTCATCTCTGAAACGACGATCGCCTTTGAAAGAACCTATTCTAACAAGGTACAACATAGGCGGATGCAGCATAAACAATAACCCTATTCTAAAATCTTGAGCAATGGACCGGTGCAAGTCCACCTGCCGGCAAGTTTTCTTAGCCCTCAAACGTCGAGGCCTTTTTGCTCATCCTAACCCAACCAAATGATCTCTCCCTAACACAACAAGAAAACTTCACATAGACATCAGGTAAAAAATGATGTCTCTGTTTTTTTTGGAGCAATGTTGATGTCGGTGATGTCTAAAGTGCCAAGTATTTTACATCGGGTAAAAAATTATGTCGAAGCGGTAGTAACCCATCATAGAAGAATTAATAAACGATGTATTAATCCCCTTTTTGGTTTACTTTCATGAACTGAATGTTGATAATGGCTTATTATAAATCTTGTATTACTATAAACATATCATGTAAGTAGTACAAAATGACTAATACATCATTTATGGTAGGAATAATTGTTGTAATATATATACCATATAATTTCTTCCTAAAAGAAGTGATGTTTATGCACCAAACAGATATCAGTTCATTTTAAGTGGAATGATGTTTGTGTGGCGTTTAGACATCATTTCCCTTTAAAGGAGGGATGTCTTTGTTATGTTTATACACTGTTTTTGTTCTACACAACTGATGTCAGTTATAATTTTAAACATCAATATTTTTCCTAATATATGATATATGCCTACCATAAAAATGCAATACCAGTACCAAAGACAAAAATGCAATACCAAAAACAAAAATGCAATATTGGCCACAAATATTAAATAGAAAATATTCTTACATTCCATAAAACCATCCACCACAAACATTAAACAAGCACATGTTTTTACATTCCATTAAACAAGCACATGTTATTACATTTAAGAAAATTTATACATCATAAAATAAGCAACTAAAGAAGCTCCAGCTTGTATAATATGACCATACCATTTTTTCAAGTTCCATGGCTCCAATCCATGCATCCAAGGTATTTAAAGTGGATTCCCTCATGTTTTTCTTATTATCTCCTAAACATTTTAGCACATAAGCCAATTTTCCCTTTTTATTAAACATGGCTTGTCATCGTGGAATGCATGATAAAAAGTATTCAAGTAATGATGCTTCTACTATAACAATGGAGAGGAAAATAAAATAAATTCAAGTGGTAATACTTCTACAATAACGACAGAAAATCCACTGGACGCATCCATGTTTGCATTATGATCCTTAGTATTTAAAGAATTTTGTTTGATGGAGGAGCACTTCCTCTCTGAGCAACAAAAACATTGACATATGTCACACTTCAAAGCATATTTATGTAATCTCTGTAGTAATGGCATTTGCATATGCCTTTATATTTCCTAATTTCTGCATTGACAATTAGAAGGAATTTCATACATTTTTACATTCAGCTCATCTCAATTTGTTTTCTAAGATTAATTGATATGTATGAATTATAATTTTAAAATAGAAATCAAGAATACCTAACTTTTTTGCAACTTGTATAAGCCTCGAAGAAGGAACATTGATGTAGTTGTTGCATCTAACAATAACTTTAAGACTTTGAGCCAAAACTACTAAGATAAATGGGAGTGCCCGCTGTATTCTGCATATTTACATTTGTCTTGATCATTAGACCATCTACACAAAATGCTAAATTTTTCGTTTATCGGTCCAAATAACGAATTATTTCTGAAAGTATAATTTCAGAAAATTAGAATATCCTACACGTATGATGACTTCGATAGAACATTATTTCTAATAATATATTTTTAGATAATTAGAACGGTTTGATCATGCCTACCTTTTAAAGTAGGACATAGATGCATGCTTGCTTGTTGTCCCTACCAAATTCATTGAATACTTCAGGTATGTTTGGTTCGAACCAGTTAATATTTGGAGAATGTGCGATAAATAGCTGTTTTTGTTGGTGGCTTTGCAGAACCATGATGCCCTCCATATCAACTAATCCTTCAACCCCATAATATAAAATGAAAAATGATATGTTTCATTGTGAGTATATATTGTGAATATAAGTAGAATGGACATGCAATCTACCTGATATGCACTAAAGTAGCAGTAGAATGGACATTCACCATTTCCTGCACTAGAATTGTATGGTCCTCGATATGTATCGGCAAATTTAAGAAACCTATTAAAGTGATAAAGCTACTTTTTTGTTTACAGTATAGTGATAAGGATAAGAAAAAGTGATGCGAAATTTAAAATATGTAAAAAATAATTAATCTATTTCCCTGACAATCAATATTGTCTACTGCTAAGTTTGGTATAGCTAACCGTGTTAAATGAAAATATCACACTTTTATGGTTTTATATGCTTCTATATGATTGAAAGGGAAGGCGAAGAAAAAAGTTAAAGGTTGCGCCCTAATCGAACTCTTCAGAAGCCAGCGAGAATACTTGTTTTCAGACTTCTAAAATGATATAGTCGCAGCAGCTGTTTCACTTGAAACCTCAGGTGGGTGTCTGTTGGGTGTCTTAAACCTCAGGTGGGTGTCTGAAACCTCAAGTGGGTGTCTTAATCTTATTTTAACCTCACTTCGCTTAGAGAATTAAAATAAAGTAGGCACAAGGTCACTGGTGTGTGTCTTAAATCATATCAGCTTTGTATTATTTATATTTTATACCCTTCCCAAGAAAGCAGTGCATAATATCAATATTTTGCCGTCATACAAGATTAAGAAAATATAATTAGTGCTTAAGTATAAAGGAAGAGTTAACACGGAGTGAACACTGTGCAAGCATAAGAAATTCAAGTATGGTAATACCAGATGCTGCTTCATGAAAGTGATAGAAGAATATAAAGCAAATGCATTCAATGGCCAACCTTAACTTCTATGTAGTAGAAGCTGTCCTGAGGCACATATGCAGTATTGAATTTCCAAAGGTACCGATTTTTCTTGTGTCAGCACTTGTTGCATGAAGCAGCTTTGATACATGCTCGTCTCCAATCTACCATTGGAAAAAGAAGCTTTGATAAATGAAAAGGGACATAATTTTTATTTTTATTTTCTACTATTCTATTGCAAAGAACACTTACCGCAACAAATCCAGAGCTTAGAGCTGTATAACTGACTTTGTTACAGATGCGTAAAACTGCTTGAGAAAGGACCACTACAACATAAAAATAAATGTATGTTGGCAGCGATACCAAACCAAGAAAGGAGTAAATATTTGTGTATCGTAGTGTTGTATACTCTTTAAACACTGAATGTATTTAGGGTCACATATATGAAGAAAATCTGGATTTATGTAAAGTAAAAAGAAACTGGTGGCTTACTAGTTACTATCTAGCCAATCGACCCTTTCCAAATTCCAAGTGCACGATCTCTAACAATGTTATGATCCGAAAATCCGTCTCGCGGGAAATTGTCGGATACACTAACTTTGGGCATACAATACATTAGAACAAATAACAGGAGACTTTTATAAACATTATAATAATGTTATAGAATATATCAGAGTACATCGATTATAATAATACAACAACGGAAGATAATTTACTACAATTTAGCGGAAACGATTAAACTAACTTAGAGGAAGACTATCAATGCTCTGGACACAGCTTTAAGTTTCGATCCAAAATCCTGCTTAATATATCTGCAAAATAAGCTACTCGACTGCCCATGTGGAAAATATGGGCACCCGAGTTTGCAAGTGAAACAAACTACGAGTCAGTCATGGGACTGTTATGAGAAATCTTATTTAACCAATTTAATAATAAGGCTAATGACAGGACCACGCCGCTAACGCGGAACGGGTTTACTCAATTGGATTGCCTGTGCATAATTAAAGTAAATCGTTAAACAACGCAATGCTTTTTAGAAAAATGAAACCATTATAAGACTCAAGTCCCATCACATGCAACGCAAACCGGAGGATAGAGTTTTACCTTATAATGGTCAAAAATGCTTGACACAATAAAACGGATTTGATATTAATTTTAGGGTATATATGTTTTCAAGAACTTTCCATCATAATGTATCAATCATGGATGGCATAGCTACCATATACTATGCCAACATACTAGTTCTACATTCAAAACCGTAAAGTGTCATATTGGAAGTTGGATTTCCATCATGAACCAAGGCAAGGGATCGTCCTTACTGAATTCGAGACAATCTAGCCCATATCTCAGGCTTAGTCGCAACTGCACCTAGGAGCACCAGGGTCGGTCCACAAATATGTTAGTGGATTGGTAATGCCTGAACAATACATCTCCCTGCCTTATGGGACGTAAAATAGAGCCACTAGGGACTCAAATCTGAGGTACCTCGTTTTCCTTCATCCACATAAGTAAAAATATTTGGGTTTGTAAAACCCAGACACCACTTCTTGCTAGAAAGAATCATATGCTCTCCCTGGGGTCCTCCCGTTTCTGGTTCACACCGGTGTATGAGTCTCGCGAAGTAACGCTACACAAAGCTATGCTATTTAAAGCTGTTCTTTGATCATCAACCACAAGGCTCTGCTTTTTAACAATAAGACTTCATCATTTGCATCTTAGCATGCCACACTGTCCATCCATACTATACCATTGATTTCTGCCAATATATAACCTCTAAGCTCGTACGTCTCAGAGAAGGGTATTAAGCAAGAGAATAAATTCTCTGCCACCAAACATATATATATATATATATATATATATATGGCAGAGATCAACGAATACAGGATAAAGGAATACAACGTCAGATATTCCATCCATTTACAAGTCCGTTTTGGGTCTGAATGAAACCAGAGGCACCTTATTCCTCGTTCCATATGTCCAATACAGAAGAGAGGTCCTCGCATATCCGGTCGATCTCCAAGTACGTCTAGAAAATCACCACTTATTACCTTGTCTTGGGATGCCTCCCAATCAAGACATCAGTAATCATCCAAACGATATGAAGACCTCCGGTCTTCAACCACCGTCTTCCTCTTCGACTCTTAATCGTCGTAGTAATTATTCAGAATGGGCTAAACCCGATCTTACCGAATAACTCATATATTTGTAATCAATAAACAAGTTATATAAAACAAATCATGTGCCTCATTCCAATTCAGAATATTCATTTAAATGAATATTCACATTATTAGGGAAAGGCTCCCATTAATTTTATCAAAGATAAATTCTTTTAAATTTATTCTTTAATCTTCATTTCAAAGATTCATTAAAACTCCAATTTGGTTTTAATATAAAAATCATTACTTTATGATTATTCAACTTTAAGAAATTAATCTTGTCTTTAACTAGGTTAAAGAACCAATGTCATTTAAAACGCAGTTCATGATAAACCCAATTCATATTTCATTTTATTCCAATTACTACATATAATTGAAAACTCTATTAACCTTAATTAAAAGAATTATTTTTTTCTCAAATGGGTTTAATAACAGTGTTATTGAAGACACAATTCATGACAAACCCAAAAATCTAATTTATTTATCTAATTCCAATTAAATGTTAATTCATTGGAAAACTTCATTAAATCTAAAATAAAAGATTTATTCTAATTAATAACTAGTTCATTTTGATAAAAATATATTTTTATTTTTTCGAACTTATAATTTTTCATCTAAAATCTTTCCAAATCATTTATTATGATTTTACATAATTTTTCCATATTTTTAATAATTTTATTTAGGCATTTCCAGTCGGTTTCCAATAACGGTCACCGAACTGCACTTGCAGCGACCTTTTCTAAAATTGATTTGGACATAACTCCAAATCCAACCGTTAGATTTAAAAACTCTTATATTCATTGGAAAGCTCTTTTCGATACGAACCCTGCGGTTCTGGTTTTAGGAGAATCCGACGGTTCGATCTCCCATTACGCCAATATGAAGTTAATGGTCGAAATTCGCAAACAGTTGCTGCGCGGTGCGTTCTATTCAGGCCATTATATATATATATATATATACATATATATATATATATTGTCGATTTCCATTTAAAACGTATTTATAAAATATTTGTAAATTCATTTTAAAATGATTTTTATTTACATTTTCAATTTTAAATCAAAACTGAATATTCTATATCGTTATCATATTAAAATGATAATATGTTCAAAATATTAGATTTTGAAATCACTACTTTTCGATGTTCAATTTAAAGTGAATAAAATCGATCGATAAACCCGTTCGGGTTAAAATAACGTTTCTACTTAATTCGGCTTCACATTTTTTATATTTTTGCGTCCATCCAAAAATGGACATAAAAATCATAATTTTATTTTTCACTAAATTTATTTTAAAATATTCGTTATTTTAAAAATATTTTTATTTAAAAGATTCTTTATTTTAAAATATTCTTTATATAAAAGATACTTTACTTTAAAATATTCTTTATATAAAAGATATTCTGAATCGGAATGCAACTCAAACAATTACCATATAATTTCAGTTATATGGATTTCATACATCACACGTATACAACAATAAATGATAAATATTCATTAAACAATCCAATTACATCCAAAGTGAAGTTTATAACTATGTGAGCATTAAAATAAATAAATAAATAAATAACGCTCATCATAAACTCCAATCCATTGATGGACAATTAATTAAATATTGGGACTAATGTATCTCAAATAACTTCCCAATACCCGTGTGGGGTTTTCAAACAACAACAGTTCATCCAAATGAATCATTGGTTAATGAATTTAACCAATTCTAATTTCCTCTAACATGTTGATGATAATGAACAAAACATGCTTTTATATTTCTAAAGCATAATTTCTCTACATGTTTCTAATGTCAAATAAATATGAATTTTATTTGCATACATTTTCTATCCTCCTAATGACAAAAATAAAAAGACAATTTTGTCCTCACACATGTTTTCTAATTAAAGTGACAAAATAAAAAGATAATTTTGTCTACATACATATGTTCTAGTTCTAATGATAATATAAAAGGATAATTTATTTACATAACATGTTTTAATGTCCTAATGACAATAAAAAAAAAATTATATAACATGTTTAATGTTTCCTAGTGAAAAATAAAAGAAAGTTTTTATTTGACAACAATTCTATTTTTAAATATGACAAATAAAAGGATATTTTTACTTGCATAAAATTTCATTGTTTAGCATGAACATAATCTAAATGTATGGCATTTTTATTGTACATGGACATAATCTAAATATATGAAATTTTATTTGACAAAAGCATATTCTAACTAAATGATATTTTTTTGTTTGACAAAAAAAAAAAATCTAACTAAATGACATATTTATTTATAAAATATGTTTTCTACCTAAATGACATATTAAATTGTAAAATATGTTTACTAAAAAATTGACATATTTAATTATAAAATATGTTTACTACATAAATGACATATTTAATTATAAAATAAGTTTACTACATAAATGACATATTTAATTTTAAGATATGATCATTTTATCTACACAATAAAAATATAATTTTTTTTATTATCAACATATTTTCCATCCCAAATAATGATCATTTTTAATACACAATAAAAATATGAATTTTTTATCGTTAACATATTTTCATTTCAAATATGATCACTTTAAAATGCAATAAAAATGTGAATTTTTATCCTTAACATATTTTCATTTCAAATAATGACCACTTTAAATAAACAATAAAAATGTTAATTTTTATCGTTAACATATTTTCATTTCAAATATGATCTCTTTAAATATACAATAAAAATTTGAATTTTTATCGTTAACATATTTTCATTTCAAATATGATCACTTTAAATATACAATAAAAATGTGAATTTTTATCGCTAGCATGTTTTCATTTCAAATATGATCACTTCAAATATACAATAAAAATGTGAATTTTTATCGTAAACTTATTCCATTTTTAAAACAATGAATATTTTATTATCATTTCTATATACAATAAAATTGTAAATTTTTATCATTGACAATTTATATTTCAACCTAACATTCCCTAACAAAATGACATTTTATTACAACATGACATTATCTAAATGAATGGCAAATTTTTACAAAACATGACATTATCTAAACAAATGACATTTTTAACATAACATTATCCAATAAATTGACAATTTTATTTTTATACGAACATATAATTCAACAGATCATCACAACCACCATAAATCAATCAATCTAAATTTTTATATGGTGCATATATTTAACATTACAATCACAATCAATATATATACATATATATAATTTAATTTTAAATCTAGAAATCTCACATTGATTTTTGTCTGAATTTCCAACGTGCTCTGTTTCAGCTCTAGTCGGTTCCATGTTGTAGTATTCGCTGTTGCGAATCCAACGCAATTGAAATCAGTCATTTTCGTTTCTGTTTGAGCAAGATACGGTTGTTTATACAATAATTATATAATTAAAATAACTAAATATTAAATTATTTAATTAATTACCCTAATCCATTTTATACCGTCGTCTTTATCCTCTGAAATACGAAACCCAACGTCCAAGACTTCATCACGCCGCCGCCGCTAGCCTCCACCGGACCACGATCCACCCCCATGCCATGCACCGCCTTCGTGCCATGCCCAGCACCAGCAGACGCCACCACCTCGGTGGACTCCGCCTCCTCAAAATCCACCGCAAACATCGCTACTTCCCCCTCAAAATTCGAACAGCACGCACCCCAGACACGATCATCGCCATACCAAATGAAAGAGAAGAGAAAGATCTACGATTTTTGTTTCATAAGATTGATGAAATAATCTGTGGATTGATGGATTTTAAGGCATGAAAAATCATCGATCTCGTCCATTGTTTGATCAAGTGTCGGCTATGTGGAATAAGATTAGGGTTTTGATTAGGGTTTTGATCAAGTGTCCGTTAATTCCTATTAGCTCCAAATCCAGCCCAACGAGAGTTTCTCCTAGCCAAATATCCCCCTTCCGGACACAATGGACTAGGTCATGTCATCCCGTTTGATCGTCTCAGCCCACTTTTCTTTATTTTAAAATATAATTCATTTAATTATTTAATTTGATCGTACATATTAATTTACCGTGGCCACGTACTAACTCCAAAAATTCCATAAAAATTATTTCTACTTATGTTTTGACAATATGGTCCTAACAAAATTAATTTCGTCGAATTTGGAGACCGTTTGAAAAACGGTCATTTTCTAGTCGATCTAATTTGACTAAAATTGACAAAACATGTTTACTTTTGCCATGCTCACATATTAATTCCAAAAATTATAAAAGTTGGAATCTAGTAATAATTTGACATTCCGGATTCAAAAAAGTTGGTCTCGTATAAAACGAAGGACGTTTGCAAAATGGCTATTTATTATATTAATATACATATACATATATATATATTCCATAAGGACTATTTCAAATTTTAAACTGGACATAACTTTTTATTCCCGCTATGAAATTTCAATTTTTCACATTCGTTGGATAGATATTTTTAAATAGATTTAAATATTTTTGGTTTCACTAAAATCCGATTTATTTTACATCCTGTACATTCAATCAAAGTTCAAATTCAAATTTCCAAACTACTGCGCTATTTCTAACGCCTTTTATAATTATAACAAATATACTCGTTCTAACTTCGATTTAAATAAATTTTTAATCGTTGTTATTTAAAATAAAATATTTTAAATGTTCAAAATCCATTAAAATTTCTAACATAAAAATTTTAAATTGGTTCCAAAATTTCGGGTTGTTACAATCTCCCCCATTTACGATCTTTTCGTCCTCAAAAAGGAACGGAGCTGAAAGTTGTTTAATTAACCAACCAAACTTTCATTCTTTTATTGGTTTCAATAATTTCATTAGTTGAACTGATAATCACTCAACACAATCATCATTCAATTAATTGTTTAATTTTTCAAATATAAATAACTTTTATATATTTAAAAATCATATTCTTTAAGACTGAATTATATATATAATCACAAATACGTTAATTATAAACTTGTCACTCTCAACTCATTCTAGGACATTTCTAACCACATCTCTAACGAGTTTTTTCATTCTAGGATACTACTGATCCTATCTCTAATGAGTAATCTTTTATAGGAAATTTCTAATCCTACCTCTGATGAGTCTTTTGTTCAGTTCTAACGAGTTGTACCCCAAAGATTTGAGTTAACCAAAGCTCTGATACCACATGTAATGACCCGAAAATCCCTATGGGAAATCGCTAGATACACTAACTTTAGGCATACAACACATCAGGACAAATAACAGAAGACTTTTATAAACATTATAATAATGTTACATCAGAGTACAAAAAATATCAGAGTACATCGATTATAATAATACAATAGCGGAAGATAATTTATAATAAATGTAAACAATGCAGCGAAAACTATTAAACTAACATAGCGGAAGACTACCATTGCTTTGGACACAGCTTTAAGCTTCGATCTAGAATCCTGCTCAAAATATCTGCAAAATAAGCTACTCGACTGGTTGTATGGAAAATATGGGCACTCGAGTTTGCAAGTGAAACAAACAATGAGTCAGTCATGGGACTGTTATGAGAAATCTTATTTAACCTATTTAATAACAAGGCTAATCACAGGACCATGCCACTAACGTGGAACGGTTTTACTCCATTGGATTGCCAGTGCATAATTAAAGTAATCATTAAACAACGCAATGTTTTTTAGAAAAATGAAACCATTATAAGACCCAAGTCCCATCACACAATGCAACACAAACCAAAGGATAGAGTTTTACCTTATAATGGTCAAAAATGCTTGATACGATAAAACGGATTTGATATTATTATTAGTGTATATCTGTTTTCAAAAACATTTCCATCATAATGTATCAATCATAGAAGGCATATGTAACACCCCGTTAACCAATGGATAGAGTTTTACCTTATAACGTGCTCTGTTTCAGCTCTAGTCAGTTCCATGTTGTAGTATTCGCTGTTGCGAATCCAACGCAATTGAAATCAGTCAGATTCGTTTCTGTTTGAGCAAGATACGGCTGTTTATACAATAATTATATAATTAAAAAAAATAAATATTTACTTATTTAATTAATTACCCTAATCCATTTTATACCGTCGTCTTCACCCTTTGAAATACGAAACCCAGCGTCCAAGACTCCATCACGTCGCCGCTGCCGCTAGCCTCCACCGGACCACGTTCCACCCCTATGCCGTGCACCGCCTTCGTGCCACTCCCCAGCACCAACAGCCGCCGCCATCTCAGTGGACTCCACCTCCTCAAAATCCGCCGTAAACATTGCTACTTCCCCCTCAAAATTCGAACAGCACGCACCTCTAGAGACGATCATCGCCGTACCAAATGAAAGAGCATAGAAAGATCTACGATATTTGTTTCATAAGATTGATGAAATAATCTTTGGATTGATGGATTTCAAGGCACGAAAAATCATCGATCTCGGCCATTGTTTGATCAGGTAGCGGATTTGTAGAATAAGATTAGGTTTTTGATTATCTATATTTATAATATTATATTATTAATTTCATTAATTTACAAAAAAGCTCGTTAATTCCCACCAGCTCCAAATCCAACCAAATGAGAGTTGCCCCCAGCCAAATATCCCCCTTCCGGACACAATGGACTAGGTCCCGTCAGCCCGTTTGATAGTCTTTGACCACTTTTCTTTATTTGAAAATATAAATCATTTAGTTATTTAATTTCATCGTACATATTAATTTACCGGGGCCACGTACTAACTCCAAAAATTCCAAAAAAATTATTTCTAGTTATGATTTGATAATACGGTCCTTACAAAATTAATTTCGTCAAATTTGGAAACCATTTGAAAAATGGCCATTTTCTGGTCAATCTAATTTGACTGAAATTGACAAACACGTTTTCTTTTGCCAAGCTCACATATTAATTCCAAAAATTATAAAAGTTGGAATCTTGCAATAATTTGACATTTCGGATTCAACAGAAGTGGTCTCGTCTAAAACGGTGGTCGTTTGCAAAATGGCTATTTATTATATTAATATATATATATATATATATATTCCATAGTGACTATTTCAAATTTTGAATTGGACATAAATTTTTATTCCTGCTATGAAATTTCAATTTTTTCAGATTCGTTGGGAAGATATTTTTAAACATATTTAAATTTTTTTGGTTTTGCTAAAATCTGTTTTATTTTGAATCCTGTACATTCAGTCAAAGTTCAAATTCAAAATTTCAAACTATCGCGCTGTTTCTAACTCCATTTATAATTATAACAAATATATTCGTTATAACTTCAATTTAAATAAATTTTTAATCGTTATTATTTAAAATAAATTATTTTAGATGTTCAAAACCCATTAAAATTTCTAAAATAAAATTTTTAAATTAGTTCCAAAATTCCAGATTGTTATAAACAAATTCACAATGAGCTTCGAGTTGAACAATTTCATGGTGTTCATATGCAGTAAAAGTGATTTATATGCAGCCAAAATATTAATAAAAATATACTAAAAGTAACACATCCATGATAGGAACACACTCACTTTGTTCATTATTGACGATCTCTTTTCTGATTGTTTCCTCACAATGTTATTGTGCTTCTTTTTCAGAGTGCTTTCTAGCAACCAACCCTCCCTCACCACAGGTATGGTATAACCATTTCATCTACAACAACGCCTTTATGTCTAGGTTAACCAATGCAACGCTAGTACTGCGAGAAAGTATATTCCTAAACAATGCCGACGAGGTGTTTTGTAATTTTAAAATATTGCAACCAAATTCCATGAAGATGGAACATTCATGCTTTATTAAGTACTAAATCACGAGTTATATGCGTATACCTGAAGATAAAAGAGGTCCTAAACAAGCATTTTGTGGGATGGTTGAAGAAACACTCTGAAATGGTAAAGTTGATCATACGGACGAACATTTTAACTGCTTACTGTTTAATAACTTGGTCTGATTAAATTAACAAACCAACTAACCTCGACTTATCTTGGGAGTTACTAAATTGATCCGTTGAAGCTTATTGATCTTCAAAACATAAGTTATTAAATTTCGAAGCTTTTTATTGAGGGAAAACTTTATTTTAAAATTTCCATCATTTTGGAGTGTTTCATCAACCAAACCACAGAAAGCTAGGTCGATACCTCTCTTACCTCCACGTATACACATAGAACTGGTGATTTGATTCTTAATAACTCGTGAATGTTCCATCTCGTGGAAATAGGTTATAGTATCCTAGAAATACTAAACACCTGCCAATGTGATTTGAAATACACCTCCTGGCAGCACTACTATACACTAATAATGAACTTTGATAGGAGATCCTACCATGTTAGTGTTGTTTCAAAT
Organism: Allium sativum; assembly: GCA_030737875.1. Lineage (NCBI taxonomy): Eukaryota > Viridiplantae > Streptophyta > Magnoliopsida > Asparagales > Amaryllidaceae > Allium > Allium sativum. Next base: position 990,554,190 of record CM060910.1, on the reverse strand, counting down.
TAATTGGCAATCCGTTGAATGTAGTTACTTAATTTAGTAACTCCCAAGAGAAATTGAATGTAGTCACTTAATTTAGTAACTCTCAAGTCAAATTAACTTAATTTAGTAACTAGAGAGTAAACTAATTGTCAGCTCATATAAATTAGACCTCTTGGCCACAAATGAAAACTTTAAATGGATCAGTATGCCGATATAATGTATATATAAAAAATGTTATCCACTTATATGTCCAGAAGCAACTATCACATAATTAAAGTAAAAAAATACCATTTGCATATCCTAATGTCAAACACAAGGTAAGTAGGTATTAACATGTTCACATCCGCGGCCAACCCGGATTTACATGTGTGTGTGGACAGCCTGGATTTACAAGTTCAATCACAACAGACAAGGACGCAGCCAGGAATTCGTTGAAGGGGGGATTCGAAGGGGGACAAAAAAAAATTATACTGATTTACCCTGAAATGAATGGAAGAAGCAATGTGAATGAATTCATAACCTGAAATATAATTTATTTGAAATAAATAGCTAGAAAACATACCTACTGATTTGCAAAAAACCTCTCTACAAACAATATTCTAAGTTTTTATTCCACATACTTCTATCCTACACTGTTATATTCAACTTGTGGAAAAAAAATAATTGGAACATTTATCATCTCCTAAAAAATAATAGGCTAACTAAAACTATGTTCTTTTTTCTAGTACACTAAAGTAGTCCACTAAGGCTAAAGCCCATTAGCAAACCCAGGACACGTGCATTCTTTTCTTCTTGGCAAGTAGGAGGAAAAAATAAACAATGTTCCAGGTCCTTCACTTCTAAAGCTTGAAATAAGAGTTCATGTCTAATTAACTTAAACAAAATATGAAGCTAACATGATCATTTAATTCTAAATCTCATAGTGAATTATTGCCACAAGAGTTGCACAAGGTCAGATTGTCAATACAGATTTTGACTAATACAGATAAACATTTTAAAATAGAATATTTACCTATTACCTTTGAGATTTGAGCTTTTGCTTTTGGCGTCTTGTTAAAAGATGTAAAAGAGTCATTTTCATCTTTTTATACTGGTATGTAGTATGGCATTGGAAGAGTATACAAATGTGCAAGATATCTAAAAACTTCATTAATTCCATTCTGATCTGCATTAAATACCGGATGCCAAAGTTAATTTTCCGAGAGTGGGATTTGGGATCAAAAAACAAATTTGTAACAATATTTTAAAATCAAGCGAGGGCATGATCCCTACTTCCCCCCTTTTGCCTTCATCCTTGACAACAGATATATGGAAAATTTCAATATTCATGTATACTCCTATACATGCAAATCAGATGGAATAAAATAAATTAACACATATAAACACATTCTGATTGCAAAGTAGGTATAAATGTTTTGAACCTGTTTCTCTGTTAAGTTTTCCACATCAATTCACGTTTCTCCGGTGCCATTAATATCAATATCAAGATTGCAAATATGGTTCAAGTTCAACTTGATCATTGATGGCGTAACACAAATTTTTGCAGTCTCGATTATTAATATTGATGGGACAAGAGCCTAAAACGTAATGCTTCTCCTCAGCCTACGGGGAAATTTTGTACGAAACGTATTGGTTAAGTGTCACATATTGCAAAATTCATAGACTCCCAAGTCATATGCTGCACAAAATTCATAAAATCGATTTCGTACATATATAGTACCAGGCAACACATGATCTTTAGGTAGGAAAGAACCAACAGAAGTGAGAAAATCAGTGAATGCGGCGTTGCTAATCCCAAACCTAGCTTTATACAATTTTAACATTGCCTCTAACTTAGTGCACTCGCTTCCCTCAAATAGAGGTTGTTCGGCATTAGCCACAAACCTCTTGAACTAAATTGATTCATTATCGTAATCCCCATCATTGTAGGATGTTTTGTAAATATCAATTGTTTTCGAGGTAGGAGTCTGCTTTGTAGCAAGACTCGTACTACCAACATATGACGTGCTACCCCTAGAAGACTCTTCCCCGTGGAAAGTCCACTTAACATACCCTAAACAAAACCCATTTTCATATAGATAACCTCTAATTGTTTTAATTGGAAATTTTTAAAATTAACACAGTGCCCACATGGGCGGGGAATTGTCTTAGGATTTTTAGCATTTCCTTTAGCGAATATCAAGAAGTTTTCAACACCAATTTCCTATTGTAAAGAATCCCTAACTTCTTTAATCCATGACTTATCCATTTCAATCACTTACAAATTAGAAATTCCAAATTCAAGCTTACCCACTTAGAACAGATATAAATTAGAAATATCAAACCAAGCTTAACCACTTACGAACAAAAAGCAATACGAACAGAAAATGATATACGAATATAGATCTGAGCAGCTTACCACTTACAACCTAGATTTAAGCTTCGAGCTGCACAAATTAGGGCTTTCAGCTAATTAGGTATTATAGGCCAACAAATGGTTGGAGAGAAGAAATTAGATCTTGGAGTATTAGTGAGACAAGATCTAATGCGCAAACAAGCACGAAAAAGAGGAGACAAAGCGGCAACAACGGAAGAGAAGAAGGATAGAGATATGGTTCGGTTAGATGAGGAAGAAAGTACGAAATAAGGAAGTTAAGTGGTAATTTAGACGCAACTTTTATGGTTGAGTCCCAAGTCTAAGTTGTACCAAAGCTCATCAACTAGTTGACCATTTTAGTATAGCACAAAACAGTCAACTATCAAATGGGTTTTGGACAGAGGTTGGACCTTGACCTTATTAGGTCAGATTAAAATATTAATCATCCTGCGTTATCTTTTAAGATTTGACGCGATCCAAAATAATTATCCTCGCCACCATGGTATTTAAAGGCCATAGTTAAACTATGAACGAACTCCATGGATATATAGTCTCAACAATGATGCTACGACTACACCACGAACGAACGAATTCCAAAAATAATTTAGCTAGAAGTCCGTAATTTATATTAAAATGAATTTTCCCCTTACCTAGCTAATAACAACTAGACGATTCATGAAATAAAATACACCAAAAATCTATATGAAGAATTTTCCTTAGCCTTTCCGAAGAAAAATTTAAAACTTTTCCAAAAGTGGAATTTTATTGTAATATAACCGTTTCGTATTTATAAATCAATATTATTATTACTTATATTTATATTCCAGTTTATATTTCAAACTGAAAAAAAATCATGTTCAAAGATGTTATAGCTTTAGAATCATAAGGATTAATTGAGGTAATTTCAATAAATTGTCCAATATATATAGGAAGAGGGACACTATAAATTACAAGAAATAGATATTTATTATTTTCAAATTTAGTGGCATATTCCTTATCATTTCTAACTCCATCTTTATTACCAATCAGACTATATATGTTAAAATTACACAATGGCTCTAAAATTTTGAAACACAAATAAATTAGAAATTCAAAACCATATCTTCACAGACTATTTTCCGAAACCATATTTCAAAATCGTTTGAAATCCATTTTTATTTTTCAAATAGTTTTAAAAAAGAATCCTTGAATACAAGGCCAAGAAATCAATAGAATATTTCAACAAAGGTAGATTTGGAATTTTAACGGAGTAACAAATGGGAACACCTCATAATTATAATTCCAAAATGGATACGACATATTAACGTGGGCTTTTCCCGTTTAGATAGAGTAATGGTCTTAACTAGAACTACCAACGAAACCAAACAAGGAATGATGACTATCTCAGTTGTAGCTAGATTTTTGTCCACTCTCTAAACTCGAATCAATGGGATCCACCATATGTTATCCTCATGCTCTTCACTATGATATCGCCAACGTACTATGGGGTAAGACAGAATTGGCTAGAAACCCGAACTCAATGTTTTCACCCTTAGTCGCTCAAAGCCCATTTTATACAAATAGACGCACGACTAATTTCATTGTTGAAATAAATTAAAGTCGAATAAGAAAGACGAACAAGAAACAGAAAATAAATTCGAATTACGTTCTTGCACGATTCCTAATTTAACTAATTCCTCCGATCATTTAACCTAAGCGCTAATACCAAATGTAACAACACACACTTTTCTGCGCCTAAATTTCGAAAAAATCGAAATTCAAACACATCTAAGCATGGGGATGTATATCTAGTACCTGCAATAAATGAGCATGAGCATAATCAAAATACGATAAAAGAAAACTAATAGCGGAAATAAATTAGGATAACAAGTATTAACTCAAGTAACTACCTTTTTCAAAGTAAGTCACTTTGCCAATACCGAACATGAGAGAGAATGAGAACCGAAAGCCAATCCTAAACATCTATATGAATGTCACCTTTTCTAGGAACCTAGGAGGTTATAATGAGGAAGGGGGTCAGAACAACAAGTTCTGATGACTAAGAAATGTATAACACATATTATAATACACAGATGTAACCCGTTTTATTCCACCCAAGATGTATGCCTAACCAGGTTAGTGATTCTAGCCCAACCTAGTAAATGTTTACACACGACTTTACTACCCTTCTCAAAGTAGTATTTTCCAAAGAATAATACCGAGACAGAATGTTTACACATATTTTTGTGAAACCTTTATACCATAATTTAACTGGTTATTAAACCAATAAGTGAACTCACAATTACTGAGTTTATATATATACTTTCATTCGCTTATCCTTCATTATTTAACGTCGCACTATCAATGATAGATAGGGTGGGTTCACCCGATCGCTTAAGATCCTAGGCGGACCAATTGGTCATTCAATACCTCTCGATGATTTATTCAACAATCTTATAAACTAGAGGGCACTAGCTCTCGGCCCTACTACTTAAGGCTTCCGTCATTCATGTATATACCTTTTGCCCCCTATAAAGTGAGAGACGGAATTCTATCGCTCATTTTACCATCTAGCAGACCTTATTGGATAACCTCCTTAGTCGCTTATTACTTCTCGTAGGATATGTAGCCATATCTGACATTTTAAGTTTTCAGGTTTGGGCAGGCAATACGACACATGTCATTTAATACCCCTAAACTGAAGGACTTATTCCCATGGAGATTCCTCAACCCTAGCCACTTAAAACCATGCAAGCGGACTATACGCGAAGGTTACTGGGTTCGTTCCCCATTTGCCTTTAATACTGTAACACCCCACACTTTACTACACCCAAATTTTGACCCAAATCAAAACTTGAACACATCCAAGCGTAGTGTGTATTTGATACCTGCAATAATTGGGCATGAGCATTATCAGAGTATGATAAGATAACTCATAGCGGAAAAAAAAGGATAAATTAGTATTAATTCAAGCAACTACATTTTCAAAGTAAGTCACTTTGCCAATACCGAGCACGAGGGAGAACGAGAGCCGAAAGCCAAACTTAATCATCTACGAGATCTCGACCTTCTCTATGGAATCTGGGAGGTTGTAATGATCAGGAGGGGGTCAGAACAACAAGTTGTGGTGACTAAGTTGTGTACAAAACAAATTATAACACATATATATCCTATTTTGTTCAACCTAAGATGTACACCTGACAAGGTTAGTGATTCTAAACCAACCTTGTTAAAGTTTACGCATGACTCTACTACTCTTCACAATGTATTGTTTCCAAATTAAATTGCTGAGATAGGACATTTACACACATTTTGTGAAGCCTTTATACCATAGTTTAACTTGTTAATTATATCGAGAGTAAGCCCCAAATTTTGGGGTTTCTATTCATATCATCATTTTCTATTCTTTATTATTTGATGCCTCACTATCAATGATAGATAGGGTGGATTATCCATGATCACGTAAGACCCTAGGCGTACCTATTGGTCACTTATTAACCCTCGATAATATATTCAATGTTAACATAAAACTAGAGGGCACTAGCTATGGGCCCTACTAGTTAAGGCTTCCGTCATTTACACATGTATCCTTGTCCCGAGTATGTTGAGAGTTGGTATTTTGTCATTCGTTATACCTTCCAGCTGACCTTATTAGATAACCTCCTTAGTCGCTTACTACTTCCCATAGGATAGATGGCCATATCTATCCCTTTTAGTTTTCAGGTTTGGTTAGGCCAACACAACCGCCATTTAAAACGCATATATTGAAAAACCTATTCTCAGGTGGACTCTTTAACCCTAGCTACTTAGTGTTTTAGGACCCATGAAGCGTACTATACGCGAAGGTTATTCGTTCGTCCCTATTTGCCTTTAACATTTTTTCCTTTTTGGGATAAAGTAGGCTATGTTGTGAAGTCATTCCCGTTTAATGCCTTTATACAAAAATACTATACGTACACCATTTACTTATATCAGGGGTTTATATGGTTAATAATGTCTTACATTATTAACCTACTAAGTCCAACTATATTTTTAATTATAAGTTTTATTGACATAAATAAGGAAGGTTATATCCCCTTTTCTCTAGGATATTTATTTAATTTCTTCCCTAATTTTGACTTAGTATTTAAACGACAATAAATATCCATTAATCCCCTTTTTGACACCCATTTCTTTTCATTTACTTTTTATTGCCCTTTATGACTAAGGTCATATTTTCCTAAGGCAACCATTTATCAGTCCAAGTAATCTATTTGTTGTACCCCAATGGACAAATCCTATATTTATTTATTTATTGGTTGACTGTTGTATATTTACATACTAGGCCTCTCACATTAAATTAACTACCTGTGGATGCTGGATATGTCAGTCGGTTCCAGGCAGACTTCTACCACAAGTGAACTTAACCTCGTGCCTTAATACGATTATATTTCTGCATTAGACCCCTCACATTAACCTGACTACCTATGGTCGCTGGATTTGTTGGTCGGTTCCGGGCAGGCTTACACCACAAGTTGAGTTTAACCTCGTGTCTAATTGCGGTCGTAATTTAAATTTCCTAATTGGGTCCTGAACAATTGTCCTAATTGATTTTATAAATTGTAACCATCCATGTTCACAATTTATTTTCCCAAATCAATATTGGCTACAATGGTTATCCCCTTATTTATGGTCTCATTTATGTCAATTAATTATATTTATTGCTACAATTAGTCACCACAAATATATTAATTAAAAATGGATTATGTTTACACATAATTCCATAATTGAAATTTATCCAAACATTCAAATATTCCATATAATTTACATTTCACCATTTTATGCTGATTTGGATGGATAATATGTATATACTCAATTTTATGTTTTCGTGCGATCAACGTAGTTATTAATATTTACTTATTATTTGCAATACTTATTTTTAAATCAATGATATGGTCTAATCAATTAACCAACATGTCGTTTCTACATTCAATCTGGCCAAAAAGGTTTCAAGTCTCACAAGGACCGTTAGCCAAAATCACTGTAAATCATGCCTATTTTATGGAATTGGAACATTTCTAAATTACAACAAATATATTTAATATATTTTTATATCGAAATAGTCGATGCAAATTACATACAAAACATGTATTTATTTTTATATGTACCTTTGTACCACTTTTCCCTTTTTAATTCTTTTTTTGTACTTTTTGTGATTATAAAATAATGTCTCTTTATTAAAAAAATGAGAAAAACGACATAATTTACAATGCTTGAACCAAAAACCCAATAATACTGAATGTAAACAAGGAATATTTCTTTTATTATTACAATCACATAATACACAAATTCATCTTTTTACCCAAATTCACATATTTCATATTATAGCACTGAACTAAAGTTCTGGAACATAACTACAACGAATTTATGTTTAATGGGACTGAATTCCCAATCCGTATTGCTATGCGGCATATACAACATATTTCAAAATTCATGACATAACTTGTAGAAATGCGCGTATATATGTATACACATATACGTATATATACATTACACATATATATATATATAATTCCTATAATTCATGTTTATACATAATCACAACTTTATCATTTACTAATTTCAAACATATTCATAATCAGATTTGATGGTTATCACAATTTACAACTATTTAAATAACATATCTGATAGGCATAAAACATAGATTTTATTCAAATGAAATAGATAAATCATTATATCTATCTTTGTAAATTTCCCACTCACCTTATAGCTTCCAATTTCTGAATTTTGAACCTTTTTAGGCTTACAATCCCCAAAATCTTATAAATCTACAGTTTATCTGGAAAAGGGAAAACTCTAAATCTGTAGAATTGTAATAAAAAGGGAAAAGAGCGAAGAAATCTATCTCGACCACCCTCTTCCATTGAATCTATTAATCTTCCCAATTCCATATGAATTTGATTTGATTTCGTATATGTGTGAATATTTTTTTTAGAAATTTGGTTAGAAGAGGAAGAAAAATGGTAGAGCTTCGCTGCCTTCATAGATTTGAATGGACAAAGAGTGATGTTATACCCCTTTATTTATAAAGGTGGAAATGGCCTAGAACCGTCGAATTAGTTTTAAGTTATATCCGTCCATTCGTTATAAACAATATAATAAAACAACTCACCGAAACTTAGATGTCACTTGGTAGTTTGACGCCCAGTAGTTCGACCGCCTAGGCATCAAATTGCACAGGTCGGCTGGCTTTTATATGGTAAATTATTAATTAAATATTTGGTTAATCTATTTTCCGTCCATATTCGTATTTTGTCCGTAACTTTTCATACGGACTCCGTTCGCGAAACTCCAAACATGAAAATTGGCCAGAATTCCAAGACAAAAGCAACGGTTAAAGTCTCGTGGCCAAATTTCATCATTTGCAGAAGTTCCTATTTTTCAAATTCTTACAATTAATTTATATAACCAAAATTTTGGGTTGTTACATTCTTCCCTCCTTAAAAGAAATTTCGTATCGAAATTCTAACGTTTAAAATCCTATGTTACACAACCAATTTGTGTACGTACACTTTGCAACCATGATCTATTTATTTATTTATACACAATAAATTTTAGCTTAAAAGGAACGGTGATTTATTTATTTATATACTCGTGACGAATACAACGTAAAACTAGCCCTTTGCTAAAATTTATCCAACACAGAATTCTATTCTTTCCAGCTCCAGGCCAACTGTTAGTCTAGATACGAAAATGTGACTTCATTCAAATAGGCATGCGTGAATTACATAAATATCTCCATACATTTAAGTCTCAATAACCTAAGTCGTACGATTTAAACAACACTAATACTTACAAGCATGAATCACCACTACTAAGAACCTGATGCTGGAAAGAGATAACAACAAAACAACACCAAAACAATGGCTATAAACAACGAGATGCCTTGCTCTGCGGCTAGAGCTCAAACCAATTTTTATGATCTTTAATTAGCCATATCATGGCAGCGAAATGCTCAATCTCGTGTTACCAATACTGCTTGTGTTGCTGGAGGTTCTCACATCATAATCTCTTCTTTGAGAGAATTTATGATGAGAAAAGAAACCTAACACAAAACTGCTTCTCATGGAAACCCACCTAATATTGCCTATAAACAATAGTGAATAGGCGAATTTACATAAAGTAACTCCATGAGACAACATACAAGAACAACAAGCTGAATCGAATATGATGTGGTACCAAATGATGGTTACATCATCGATCAAGCAAAAGATTAAGTTCCGCATCATGAGACAAATCTAGTCATGACTTCCCATCTATGGAACGATGTGCTAAACGTGTCACACGTTTACACGGCCAGTTCAAAAATAAATTCCCAAACACAAAAACCGACATTAAGAAAAAGAGATTTGCTACAAAATCTCCAAACCTGGTCAAATAAAAGACCATTCAACTCCGCGTTCAGCACGGATTCCTCTAAAATCTCTTTGAGGTCCGCCTAAAAAAACCATCTAAAGATAGTTTAATCTTCATCTCCAAAATGACGATCTCCTTTGAACGAACCTATTCTAATAAGGTATAGCAAGGGAAGATGAAGCACAAACAACAACCTTATTCTAGGATGTCGAGGAATGGGCCGGTGCAAGCATAACTGCCTTGCCAAATTTTCTTAGCCCTAAAGTGGTAAGTACTTTTGCTCATTCCGATCCAACCAAATGATCTCTATCCAAGGACGAGACTTAAATGATGTGAGTAAGATCGAATAGTGCAACTAGGTGTTATAGGCCAAAAAATATTCGGACAGAAGAAATTATATCTTGGAGTATTAGTGAGGCAAGATATAATTCGCAAGTAAGCGAGAAAAAGAGGAGAAGAGGTGGAAACAAAGAAAGAAAAGAAGGATAGAGATATGGTTTGGTTAGATGAGGAAGAAAGGACGAAAGGACGAAAGAAGGAAGTTAAGGGGTAATTTGGAATCAACTTTTACGGTTGTGTCCTAGGTCCATGTTGTACCAAAATTCATTAACGAATTGACTGTCCTAGTATAGCATTAAACGGTCAACTATCAAATGGGCTTTGGATAGAGGATGGACCTTGATCTTATTAGGGCAAATTAAAATACTAACCGTCCCGCATAATCTTTTGAGATTTAACGCGATCCAAAAATAATTATCCTCATCACCGTGGTATTTAAAAACCGCAGTCAAAACCCTAAACAAACTCCAAGGATTTATAGTCTCAACAACGATGTTGCTGCTACACAACGAACGAACGAATTCCAAATATAACTCAGCTAGAAATCTGTAATATAAATTAAACAGATTTACCCCTTACCTAGCTGACAACAAACAGAAAATTCATGAAATCAGATACCCTAAAATATGGATGAAGGATTTTCCTTAGCCTTTTCGAAGAAAAATTTAAAACTTTTCCAAAAATGGAATTCTATTGTAAACTAACGGTTTCGTATTCATAAACCAATTTATAATTATTATTATTTATATTTCAGTTTATATTTCAAATTAAAAACCTTTTTATGTTCAAACATGTTAGAGCTCTAGAATCTTAAGGGTTAATTGTAGTAATTTCAATAAATTATCCAATATGTATAGGAAGAGGGACACTACAAATTACAAGGAATATATATTTATTATTTTCAAGTTTAGTGGCACATTCATTGTCATTTCTTACTCCATCTTTCCTACCAATCAGACTATATATATAAATTTACATAATAACTCTAAATTTTTGAAACATGAATAAATTAAAAACCTTAAAACCATATCTTTATAAAACTAGGCCTTTATAAAACCATTTTCCGAAACCTTATTTTAAAACTCATTTTCATACTTTCCAATATAGTTTTAAAAATAAAATTTCCTCAAATACAAGGTTAAGGACTCAGTTGAATGTTTCAACAAAGATAGATTCGAAAATCCAATAAAGTAACAAATGGATACACCTCGTAATTATATTCACGAAATAGATACGACATACTAACATGGGCTTTTCCCCGTTGTGGATCGAGCAATGGTCTTAACTGGAACTACTAATGAAACCAAACAAAGAATTTATGACTATCTCGGTTGTAGCTAATTTTTTGTCCAGTCTCCAAATTTGAATCAACGGACTCCATTATATGGCATCCTCATGATCTTCACGACGAGATCGCCAACGTACTCTGGGGTATGACAGAATTGGTTAAAACCGAACTCAACATATTTCAATTCTTAGTCGATTAAAACCCATTTTAAATACTTAGGCTCACGACTAATTGTTCATCGAAACAAATTAAAGTTGAGTAAGAAAGACGAATAAAAACAGAAAAGAAAATCTAATAACGTTCTCTCACGAGTCCTAATTAACTAATTCCTATGATCGTTTAACCTAAGCTCTGATACCAAATGTAACACCCACACTTTACTGCACCCAAATTTTGAAAAAAAAATCAAAACTTAAATACATCCAAGCGTTGAGCTTATATCTGGTACCTAAAATAATTGAGCATGAGCATAATCAGAGTACGATAAGATAACTCATACTGGAAACAAAATAGGATAAATTAGTATTAACTTAAAAAACTACCTTTTCAAAGTAAGTCACTTTGCCAATACCGAGCATGAGGGAGAACGAGAACCAAAAGCAAAACTTAATCATCTGCAAGAAGCCAACCTTCTCTATGGAATCTGGGAAGTTGTAATGAGTAGGGGGATCTGAATAACAAGTTCTAGTGACTAAGAAATGTACAACACAGACTATAACACATATATATCCCGTTTGGTCAACCCAAGTTGTATGCCTAACAAGGTTAGTGATTCTAAACCAACCTTGTTAAATTTTTCGCACGACTCTATTACTTTTCCCAAAGTAGTGTTTCCAAATTACATTACCGAGATATGACATTTACACACATTTTTGTGAAGACTTTATACTAGAGTTTAACTCGTTAATTATATCAAGAGTGGGCCCCTAATTTTGGGGTTTCTATTTATATCCTCATTATCTATTCTTTGTTATTTGATTCCTCACTATCAATGATAAATAGGGTGGATTCTCGATTATCACGTAAGACCCTAGGCGGACCTGTTGGTCAATTATTAACCCTCGATAATATATTCAATGTTAACATAAAACTAGAGGGCATTAGCTATGGGCCCTACTAGTTAAGGCTTCCGTCATTCACAAATATAACCTTACCCAGAATAAGGTGAGAGTGGGTATTTTGACATTCGTTATACTTTCTAGCCGACCTTATAGATAATCTCCTTAGTCGCTTACTATTTCCCAGAGGATAGATGGCCATATCTGGCCCTTTTAATTTCCAGGTTTGGTTAGGCCAACACACCTGCCGTTTATGGCCCCTATACTGAAAAACCTATTCCCAACTGGACTCTTTAACCCTAGTTACTTAGCCTTTTAGGACCCAGGGAGTGGACTATACGCGAAGGTTATTCGTTCGTCCCCTAATTGCCATTAACACCTTTCCCTTTTTGGGATAAAGTAGGCTACGTTATTAAGTCATTCCCGTTTAATGCCTTTATCCGAAAATACTATATGTATGCCATTTGTTTATACTACGGTTTATATGGTTAATAATGTCTTACATATTTAACCTACTAAGTCCAACTATATTTTTAATTATAAGTTTTATTAACATAAATAACGAAGGTTATATCCCCTTTTCTCTAAGATATTTATTTAATTTCTTCCCTAATTCTGACTTAGTATTTAAAGGACAATCAATATCCATTAATCCCATTTTTGACACCCATTTTTTTTATTTCCTTTTTATTTCCCTTTATGAATTTAACCGTCATATTTTCCTAAGGCAACTATTTATCAGTCCGAAGTTATCTATTAGTTGTACCCCAATGGAAAATTCCTATATTTATTTATTTATTAGTTGAGGTTTCTATATTTACATACCAGGCCTCTCACATTAAGTTGACTATCTGTGGATGCTGGATATGCCGGTCGGTTCCGGGCAGGCTTCTACCACAAGTGAACTTAACCTTGTGCCTTAGTACGATTATATTTATGCATAAGACCCCTCACATTAAACTGACTACCGTGGTCGATGGATTTGCCGGTCGGTTCCGGGCAGGCTTGCACCACATGTTGAGTTTAACCCCGTGTCTAAACTAGGTTATAATTTAAATTTCCTAATTGGGTCCACAACAATTATCCTAATTGATTTTAGGAATTGTAACCATTCCTATTCACAATTTATTTTCTTAAATCAATATTGGTTACAATGGTTATCCCCTTATTTGCGGTCTCATTTATGGAAATTAATTGTATTTATTGCTACAAATGGTCACCACAAATATATTAATTAAAAATGGATTATATTTAACATAATTCCATAATTGAACTTTATCCAAACATTCAAATATTTCATATAATTTACATTTCACCGTTTTACACTGATTTGGATGGATAATATGTATATACTCATTTTTATGTTTTCGTGCGGTCAACGTAGTTATTGATATTTTTTTATTATTTGCAATACTTATTTTTAAATCAACGATCTGGTCTAATCAATTAACCAACATTCCCTTTTTACATTCAATCTTGCCAAAATGGTTTCAAGTCTCACAAGGACCGTTAGCCAAAATCACTATAAATCATGCCTATTTTGTGGAATTGCAACATCTCTAAATCACAATAAATGTAATATATTTTTATATCCGAATAGTCGATACAAATTACATACAAAACATGTATTTATTTTTATATGTAATTTTGCACCACTTTTCCTTTTTTAATTCTTTTGTCATACTTCTTTGATTCTACAATAATGCCTCTTTATTTAAAAATGAGGAAAACGATACATAATACACAAGGAATATTTCTTTTATTCTTACAATCACATAATACACAAATTCATTTTTTACCCAAATTCACATAATTCATATTTCAGCATTGAGCTAAAGATCTGGAACATAACTACAAAAAAATTGTGTTTAATGGTACTGATTTCCGGATCCACAGTGCTATGTGGCATATACAACAATTCATAATCAGATCTGATGGTTATCACAATGTACAATTATTTAAATAATAGATCTGATAGCCATAAAACATAAATTGGATTCAAACGAAATAGATAAATCATTATATCTGTATTAGTAAATTTTCGACTCACCTTCCGGCTTCCAATTTCTGAATTTTGAACCTTTTTAGGCTTACAATCCTCAAATTCTTATAAATCTACAGTTTATCTAGAAAAGGGAAATTCTAGATCTGTAGAAATGTTAGAAAAAAGGAAAAGAGCAAAGAAATCTATCGTTGAGCACACTCTTCCGTTGAATATATTAATCTTCCCAATTCCATATGAATTTGATTTGATTTGGTATATATATAAATATATTTTATTTAGAAATTAGGTTAAAGGAAGAAAAATGGCAGAGCTCTGCTGTCTTCATAGATTTGAATGGAAAAAGGGTGAGGCTTTACCCCTTTATTTATATGGGTGGAAATGGCCTAGAACCGTTAGATTAGTTTTAAGTTATATCCTTCCATTCGTTATAAACAATATAATAAAACAAATCACCAAAACCTAGACGTCAATGGACAGTTTGACACCCAGTAGTTATCTTATGTTTACCATTTTACATTGATTTGGACGGATATATGTGTATATTTGTATTTTATGTTTTCGTACGGTCAATGCAGTTATCTTTTATTATTAATAATAATTTTAAATTAATTATTTGGTCTAATCAATTAACCAAATATTCCCTTTTTATATTTAAACTTGCCAAAAGGTTTCAAGTCTCACGAAGGACCGTTAGCCATAATCATTGTAAATAACACCTATTTTCTGGAATTGACATATTTCCAAATCGCAAGAAACATATGTAAATATATATTTTGGAATAGTCAACGCAAATTACACAAAAATATATGTATTTATATTTATATGTACGTTTGCACCACTTTTACCTTTTTAATCCTTTTTATCATACCTCTTGTGATTTCAAAATAATGCCTCTTTATTAAAATGGAGGAAAACGACATGTTTCACAATACTTACGCCAATACCCAACAATATTGAATGTAAGTAGGAATATTTCTTTTATTCTTACAATCACATAATTCACCAATTTCATCTTTTTATCCAAATTCACATATTACATTTTTCAACACTGAACTAAAGATATAGAATATAACTACAACTAATTGGTGTTGAACGGGACTGATTTCCAAATATACAGTGTTATGCAATGTCCACAATACATTCTATAACATACTTGCAATATATTTCGTGACATAACTGTAGGAATTGGTATAAACAAGTTTAAGAAATCATACAATTTATTTTACGCATAGCCACAGTGTATAATTCACAATTTTTACGCTTTTTATAACCAGATCTTATAGGTGTCAATCTAATTACAATGATTTATTTACCATATCTAATAGGCATAGGCATAGAAATTGAATCTATTACAAACAAGATAAACACATTACTATAAATGTGTATATAAATTTCCCACTCACCTTATAGCTTCTAAATTCAATTGTTTGAACCTCTTTAGGCCAACAATCCCCAAATTCTTATAAATCTACAATTTATCTAGAAAGGGGAAAATTCTATATCTGTAGAAATGTAAGAAGAATGGAAGAAAGGGAATAATTTGTCGTTGAGTGTCAATTTGCATTCTCTTCCATTGAATCTATTTATCCTCTTAATTCTATATGCATTTGATTTGATTTGTTATTCATGAATATATTTTTATTTTAGAAATTGGATTGGAGGAGGAAGAAAAATGACAGAGCTCTGCTACCTCCATAGATTTGAATGGAAAAAGAATGAGGCCTTACCCCTTTATTTATAAGGGTGGAATTAGCCTTGGACTGTCAGATCTATTTTTATTAACATCCGTCCATTCATATTATAATTTTATATGACAAAATCCTAGCTGTCACTGCCTGGCTCGACCAAGCAGTCGCAGCCAGCGGTCGACCTGACAATGAGGTGGTTGGGGTAATTAATTCGTGCTGTATATTAATTATTCTGATTTATTCATTTTTGTCTTTTTTTCAAATTTCATCTATAAATTTTTCATATTGACTTCGTTTGTGAAACTCCAAACATGAAAGTTGACCAACATTCTGAGACGAATGCAGCGGTTAAAGTTTCATGGTCAAATTCCATCGTTTATAGAAATTCCTATTTTTGAGCTTCTAATTAAATAACTATTTATTGTCAAATTTCGGGTTATTACAGATTACAACCTTCCATGATGAATATATTACTTTCAATTTTTAAGTATTATTATAATGGAACTCATGATATTCATCGAAGATATAATTGCAATAAGAAAAAAATGATATAAAGTAGCAAAATTAAAGCAATGAGATGTTTATTATAATAGTGTATAAAATGCAAATAATATTTGTAAGAAACAATCTTGGAAAAATTGACATTTTTGGAAATTATTTAAAATGATAAGCATATAAAGAAGGGAAATTATTTATCTTCTAGTTCTAATTTTTTCAATTCTTTCCTAAGCTACATGGATTAGAAGTATTTGTAGCTGATTTGAGTTGTCAAGATATGTATTCAAGCTTAAAAAACAAATTATGATATCAAAGGAAGCATAAATAGGTATCTGTGTTAGCCTAAATCGAATCTCCAAATAGTTGCATTAAAGATAAGTGAGATGCATTATGTAAGGCGTGAATACAATAAGAAAGTTTGAGGCCACAAGTTCATTCCGGATTTTGGAAAGGAGCACGAAGCCAATATACCGCTTGAAGCTAGAAATTCGTTGAATAGAGTAAAGTTAGTTCAGAAGGTCCAAATGGGCTTTCTTGTGTGCTTTGAATCAAAGCCAATAGAAAGGGAGATGATTATGCTAGAAACACGGTCAAGTAAATGCAAAATTTGATCGAAACATATTAGTTCTTCTTAAACAATTAGGTGAGCTTCGAAGTAGTAGAATATGTGTGAAGGTAAGTCAACCCAAAAATTCATATTTATCTAACTATGCTATACGTAGGTGAGGACAATTCAACAGTTGCAAAAGTTCATGTTTAATCATGTACAAGGTCAGTAATAGTGTCACTATCAGATTCAATAAGCTATGCTAGTATAAAATTCATACACAAGTCTGTATACATGTCCCAAATTGATCTCAGTGATTTGTCTCTAATTCGACTTATGGCGTCTTGAACGTCAGAATGTGGGGAGTAAGGGAATGAAGTTTCCAACCATTTATCAATGATACTCCACCCTAATTTATAGATGGATGTTTAGCTTAGCGTCACAAAATTGATCTTGATCTGCTTTGATAAATTTCTCTTAATCCCTCTTATTTCAATTTTTATTTCTTCAAAGACTTTGATTTTAAGATGTGATGGCCCGCCCCGCACTAGCCAACATTTCCAATGAAATGCGTTGTACCGACGTCCAACCAGCACAGGACGGTCGTTAAAGGAAAGGAAAAAAGGGAAGAAATTTGAACGGTGAACCAACAAAGAAACTGTAGTATATTTCACAGAACATGGAACAAAATATAATAATAGCATAACTTGATATAGAGTAGGCGAGACAGTGCATAAGCTGAAAACTAAACCATCATAGCAGCGGAAAATTCAAAATACAGCTTATGATCCAAACCATCTTTATTACAACTTTTAAAACTGTCTCTAAAGTAAAGTAGGAAGGTACACTACTAATGCCCAAAGTGGTCATCAGCAACAACTCAGGAAGAATATAGGTAAATAATACGTGGGATCCTCCTGCTCGTCTCCGGACAGCTACTCGTGCATAACCAGCCAACCTGTCTCTAGTCTGGCCGTTTAAGAGCACATAGAGTAATAAGAAGAGACATAAAACTCTAGGTCAGACAAAAGTTTGGTATGAGCGATAACTAGCAAAACAGAATAATAACAGGTATACATATCCATACCTGAACCTGGACCTACAACTAAAGAGTTAGCACAACAGGATGTACAATATTCTAAGGTGACACTAACACATAGTGTGGAAATAATGGGGAGAGGTGTGCATGTCATGGTGATAGCAAACATCAAACATAGCAATCATCCTTACATCTCTCACTCAATGCGTAAAGTATACGATATCCACTACTTTGATCATCCAATCCTTTGTTACGATCACTCTGCCCTATGGAGTCATGATGGCTCCACTGCACTGATCTGTAACCACTAATACTTTACTATGTCCACTTTACCCCCATGGAATCATGCCAACTCCACTATACTGGCTCATAGCCCTGCTACGATCACTTTGCCCCCATGGAGTCACGACAACTCCACTGCACTGATCCATAGCCAATTTCCGTCTCTCGGTGGTGAATCAAAGCTACAGACATCGATAACCCCTTTGCAAATGTCTCGCGGGAAAGTCCAACCATTGAAGTTAACTCATTGGTTCCCATCTGGATCTTGAGTTATAACTTCCCACTTGGACTTCCTTTGCATTTCGGGCTTTGGTTGAATTGGAGTTGGTCTTCAGAAGAGTCATCGCGTAGAAGTAAGAGTATACATCCGATTGGGTTAGGTACTCCATACCCAGATCGGTTCGGTGCTCATATCCCATGCCTTGGTTCTGTTCGAATATGTATAGTGCTCCAATCATCATCGGTTCGGTTCGGGTTTCTCATTTGGTTCGGTTCGGTGCTCCCCTTCTGACTCGGTTCGGTGCTCCTGAGGCGGTTCGTTTCGGTGCTACACCAGTTCAGTGCTCCATTCAAACTCCAACCCTACTCCAATCCGATCCGATCTGGCCTTCCTTGTTGCCTCTTTTATTTGTACACTCCAGAAGATGCCAAGTTCCAGTTCGGTTCGGTAGCCGATCCAATCCGGATCTCTGCAGCATTTCCAACAAGCTAATTTTCATTCATTCTCGCAATACGACGACGTTTTCAACCATTCTAACTTTACTAATCAATCATAAAACATTCCAAACAATGTAGTAACATATAGGATCCATCAACGAGGTCAAAACATCAAGCATATAGGTTATTTTAAATCAAACACACCTAAAACCCATGGTTTTCCCCTTAATCATGTTTTAATAATAAGATTAACAAACTTAATCTAAATTAACCAAATTTTTAACCAGTAACATAAAATAATATTTCAGAATTTATTCATATTTTTCTAGATTTTTATGACATGTAATTTCACTAATTATCACTAATCACCCCTAATTAGCCATAATTAGTGAAGAATAATGCAAATCACTCACCTTAGCCACAAATAAAACTTTAGATCTAAAACTCTACTGTTTTGGGGTGATTTCCTATGCAAAACAACATCCCAAATCTAATTTGGTGTTGATTTGCCTTGATTTGATGTAGCTTAGCTTAATCCTTGATTAGAAAGCGATTAGGAGACGTTTATAAGAGATTTAGAAGATGGAGGCCATTGTTTGTGCTGAAGAGATATAAATGGCGGTTGTAAAAATGAAAAGAAAGGTTTCTCTAACCCTTTTCAGCCTTTATGTAACCCTAATCCCGAAATTCCCCAGTGGGCCTAGCTGCTAATCACCCTATTTGGCCCGGTTAAGTTGTTTTCCACCTTTCAAACCTTGTTTCAGCCTTATCTCCCAAACGATAAGTCTGTTTGACTAACATGACCACTCCACAGAAGGGTAAACCATCATCCAAATTCAATGGAAGTGGTTTTAGATCAAAACTCCTTACCAATCAAAATTTATGGGCAAAACAAGATTCGCCAGGGGCAAAATGGTCATTTAAAAATCGGCAAAAATCATGAACATGGGAAATGACCCCAATTGTTGTTCCCCAAAGTTACACGACTATACGACCTCGTATGAAAATGAAATAAATATTATATGATCCTCCGCTGCGTAGAATGCGGGTCGTTGCACTCTTCTCCCCCCTCCCCCCAAAGAAATTTCACCCTCGAAATTCCTTAACCAAAACATATACTAGGTTCGGCATGCCTATCAACCATTTACAAAAATCAAGCACACATAATAACATAACAAGCCTATCTCAGCATGCGGAATAACTATATAGCAATTAAAATCTTACCAGGCAAAGAGTTCTAGATACGACTTCCTTATGCTCTCCTCTGTTTCCCAAGTAAAGCCATTTTCATTCTCGCCCCACTAAACCTTGACCAATTTCACCGTCTTCCTTCGAAGTTGCTTCATATCGTACTTGACAATACAGATCGGCCTACGGGTCCCAACCGCCTCGTGTTCTACTTCGATGTCATCCAACAGATCCGGAGGAATAATCATATCGGGGTCGTGCACGAACTTCCTTAACTGGGAAACATGAAATACATTGTGAACTTCTGCCATCTTGTCAGGTAATCCAACTTTATATGCCAAATTCCCAACTTGCTCGAGAATTGGGAACAGACCAACAAATCTTGATGCTAAATTGCATTTTCTACCAAATCGAATCACGCTCTTTAATGGAGAAATCTTGACAAACACCAAGTCGCCAACGGATAATTTTAAATCGCTCCTTCTCTGATCAGCATAACTCTTCTGCCTATCATGGGCAGCTTTCATTCGCTGTTGGATAATCTTAATCTTATCTGAAGTTTCTCTTATTACATCTGGCCCAAGCACAAATTTCTCACCGGTTTCTAACCAACATGATGGTGAGTTGCACGGCCTTCCATATAAAGCTTCAAATGAAGCCATACCAATACTGGACTGATAACTATTATTATATGCGAACTCCACTAGATGCAAATGGTAATCCTATGACCCTCCAAAATCTAATATGCAAGCTCTCAAGAGATCTTCTAATACTCGATTCACCCTCTCTGTTTGACCGTCGGTTTAAGGATGGTACATGGTACTGAGATGTAATTCTGACCCTAAAGCCACCTGTAAGCTCTTCTAAAATCTGCTAGTAAACAACGGATCTCGATCACTCACAATGCCTTTAGGTACTCCATGAAATCTCATTACCCACTTCATATTAGCTGTAGTTCTATTCAACTTGACGGGTATAAACCTTGCACTCTCGGTCAATCGGTCCACAATCACCCAAATGCTATTATGGCCCGATCGGGTCCTTGGTAACCCATCAATGAAATCCATTGAGACTTGTTCCCATTTCCATTAAGGAATTTCTAATGGTTGCAACAAACCACTAGGTATCTTTTGCTCGGCTTAAACAAGCTGGCAATTCATGCATTTGGATATAAACTTCCCAACATCTCTCTTCATGCCTTCCCAGTAGCAGGTCTGCTTTATGTCTCGGTACATTTTGTTACCACCGGGAAGTATAATCAGTTTAGAGTGATGACACTCTCTAAGCACTTCATCTCTCAATCCATTAATGTTGGGTACAACCAGTCTACCATTCTTTTGAAGCCATCCATCTCAATCAAGACCATACCTGTTCATTTCCTCACTGTTTATACCCATCTCTACCTTGGAGATGATTTCCAATAGATTAGGATTGCCCCTCTGGCTGGAGTCGATCCGCTCAATCAAAGTTGGCCCGATCGTCAAATTTGCTAACATCTCTGGATCTACTTCACACTTAGGTCTGAAATCATATCTTGTGATATACTACAGTTGCTTCCATTCCAGAAACAATGCTCCTAAACTGGCATGTCTCCTACTTAATGCATCAGCTACCGCGTTGCCCTTTCCTGGTGTGTATGTGATATCGAAGTCATATGAAGCCAAGAACTCTAACCATCTCTGCTGATGGAGATTTAAATCCTTTTGAGAGAAAAGGTACTTTAATGACTTATGATCGGTAAACAACTCGAACCTTTCTCCCAAGAGATAATGTCTCCACATCTTTAATCCGTACATGATCGCTGCCAATTCCAAATCATGGGTAGGATATCTTTTTTCACGCGGTTTCGGTTGCAGACTAGTGTAAGCTACAACTCCACCTCCTTGCATCAATACAACACCTAGTCCAGTACCACATGCATCTATGTACACTGTCATCTCTTCATTCCCTTTAGGAATGACTAACACTGGCGCATGCATCAACTTTTCCTTTAGACTCTTGAATGCATTTTCATACCTTCCGTCCCGGACGAAAGCTTGATTCTTCTTGGTCAAATGAGTTAACGGTATCGCTATCTTGGAGAAGTCTTGGAAAAACTTACGATAATATCCAGCTAATCCCAAGAAACTTCTTAAGTTTGTTGCATTCTTGGGCATAGACCAATCCTGTACAGTAACCACCTTCGCAGGGTCCACGGCAATACCATTCTCTGAAACAACATGGCCCAAGAGTCTCACTTCCCTCCTCCAGAAGTGATGCTTAGAGAATTTCGCTTTCAGTTGGTGTTTCCTCAACACCTCCATCACTGTCCTCAAATGTTCCTTGTGTTCTTCCTCTGTCCTCGAGTAAATCAAGATATCATCCACGAACACAAGGACAAACTTATTCAACTGATCTCTGAAAACTCTATTAATAAGATCCACAAAATACGTTGGTGCATTGGTCAACCCGAATGGCATGACCAACCTCTCATGGAATCCGAATGGCGTCCGAAATGTCGCTTTAGGAATACTCTCAACTGCTACTCGGAGCTGACGAAATCTTGTCGTGAGGTCCAACTAGGAGAACACTCTTGCTCCTTCCAGTTGATCAAACAAATCATCTATCCATGGAAGGGGATACTTATTCTTCCTAGTCACTTTATTCAACTCGCGATAGTCCACACATAAACGAAGGGAACCATCCGCCTTAGTAGAAAATACAACTGGTGAGCCCCACTCAAAAACACTTTTTATAAATCCCTTCTTCAAAAGATCGGTTACTTGCACCCCGAGCTCTCGCTGATCCCTTGGTGCCATACGACGAAGTGGCATCAATATAGGTCTGGCATCTTTCACTAAATCTATATGGAACTCAATCTCTTTGTGTGGTGGAATTTCTGTCACTTCCCCGAAGATATCCGGATACGGGCCAACAATTGGAACTCCTGATAACTCATCCTGTAGAATGTCGAGAGAATTTAGAAAACTAGCCATCACCTCATCAGTAGGTAGACCACCAAACACTACCCTCCACCCATCATTCGCGCTAATAGTCACCGAAAATCCATCACAGTCTACCACCACCCATATCTTTGGAGCCAATCAACTCCCAAAATAATGACAAACCCAGTAAAGCCCAAAACAAAGCAATTATAAGCAAACATACATCCATGACTCAATAAAACCAAATTTCAACAAATCATACTAAAGCTAGTCGAACCACCAATCGGGTTAATCACCACTAAAGGTCTATCGACTATCTCAGGTTCTAATCCCAACCTATCTACCAGTTCACTAGATATGAAAGAATGGGATGCCCCAGTATCAAAAATTACTCGAGTAGGAACATCGTAAATAGAAAGCATACCTTAAACGACGACATTCTTTCCTTTTCTCTGCCGCAGTTGTGGCATTCAATGAAGAAGGAACAACATTAACAGCATATGCTTTCACAATCTGTTTCTCTTTCAGAGGTTGTGGACACTTATCCTTGTGATGTCCCACTTGGCCACAATTGAAGCACTTCCTGTCTGCTGGTTTTGCTCGACATTCTTTAGCATAATGGCCCTTCTTGCCACAGCTAAAACACTCAACATCTTTCTTTTTCTTTTTCTAACCATCCTTAGCTTGGTTCTTCTTCCTCTTAATCTGGGAATTATTCTTGCCCCCACTGCTTGCTTGCGGCTTTGGCTCCCCTGCAGATGTAATAGCGACCTCGGTCTTTGGCTTAGGATAAAGACTTTTTGATCTTAATGCTTTACCAACAATCGTTTCAAAAGTCTCATTAATATGGTTTATAGCCATTCTCCCAAGTACTGATCCAAAATAGTTATGAACTTCTCATTCTTCTTCTCGGCAGTATCAATAAGAGATAATCAATACTTCGACAATGTATCGAACTCAGCAATGTATTCCGAGACTGGCCTACCGTTCTGCTTAAGCTCTAGAAATTTCCTAAAAAATTCTAACTTCTGGGCAGCTGGGATAAACTTATCACTGAATCGGGTCTTAAACTGATCCCAAGTAACTTGATCCTCAGGGGTAGCTACCTTAATAACGTTCCACCAATTCATAGCCCTTCCTTGCAGCTTGCGAGATGCCAGCTTTCTCTTCATTGCATCTTCGATTCCTGGATCCTCGAAGATGTGCTCACAGCTATCAAGCCAATCCTGAACTTTTGTAGCTGACTCCGTTCCGTGGAACGGCTTTCCACCAAGACTAGTGTAGTCCATACAGAGCTTAGTGAAATTGACCCTAGGCACCTGCATCGCTGCACTACCACCATTTGCAGCATTAGGAGCTGCTCCCTAAACATCTCTAAGTATATCTTGCATGAAGGTAGTAAACATTGCCCTTATATTAGGAGCATTCCTATTATTGGCCCTTGAACCTATACCCCTCGTATATCGGCTCATCATTCAATCTATAAAGAGAAAATGATTAACCATTTCCATAGTGGTGCCAGTGCAGTGCGACTTCATCCTTATATATATTAATAGTATATATATATATATGAATTTGAAAACCAAAAATATAACAATACGCGCTCTCATATACGTACTATCTCTCCCTGGTGGCTTTCCCTAGGTTAACTATGAAACCTCACTCTGATACCAAGTGTGACGGCCCGCCCCGCACTAGCCGACATTCGCTGTACCGACATCCAGCCTACACATGATAGTTGTCAAAGGAAAGGAAAAAGGGAAGAAATTTGAACGGTGAACCAACAAAGAACATGCAGTATGTCTTACATCGCATGGAACAAACTATAATAATAAGATAACTTAATATAGAATAGGCGAGATAGTGCATAAGATGAAAACTAAACCATCATAGCAGCGGAAAATTCAAAATACAACTTATGATCCAAACCATCTTTATTAAAACTTTTAAAACTCTCTAAAGCAGAGTAGGAAGGTACACTACTAATGCCCAAAGTAGTGACCAGCAACAACTTAGGGAGAATATATGTAAATAATACGTGGGAGCCTCCTGCTCATCTCGGAATAGCTACTCGTGCATAACCAGCTAACATGTCTCTAGTCTGCCCGTTTAAGAGCACGCAGAGTAATAAGAAAAGACATAAAACTCCGGGTAAGACAAAAGTAAGGTATGAGCAATAAGTAGCAAAAACAGAATAATAACAGGTATACATATCCATACCTGAACCTAGGGGTGGAGTTGGTTCGGTTGTATTCAAAACCATTACCATACCAACTTTATATGGTAATAGAAAAATCATACCATTACCGGCCAAAGAAATCGATTACCAATAATTCGGTTTATGGTTGGTAGATGTCGGTAATAAGTTTTTGCTGTTTACTAGTATGGGATATTTTTGTTTATAATATTTCACATTAAAATATCAAATATTAAAAAAATTGTTATTATATTTATATTTATCTATCTTATTTTACGTAGTCAAACATGCATGAAAATATTACGGATGAACGAAAATATCATATATATTATATTGTTTCTAAGACATGATAAAAATTGCATTGAATCTAGTATTGTAATATTATTTTCCGATGTATTTTATTAAATCACTACATATTAGAAGTTCTTTGTTATGGAATAAACATATACAATGAAATATAAGAATGTACTTATGTATCATTTATGGTATGTGGTAGGTATGGTAATTACCATTGTTAATGCTCAATTACCATTACCGTAATGCATATTTTCATGTGGTTTGGCATACCGCACCAATCAAATCGGTTACCAATTATTCGGTACCACGTTCATTGGTAGCGGTAGGTAATGGCTGGTAAGTGGTAATATGATAAAAATGTCCAGCCTACCTAAACCTGGACCTGCAACCAAAGAGTTAGCACAACGGGATATACAATATTCTAAGGTGACACTAGCACATAGTGTGAAAATAATGGGGAGGGGGTATGCATGTCATGGTGGTAGCAAACATCAAACATAGCAATCATCCTCACATCTCTCACTCAGTGCGTAAAGTATACGATATCCACCATTTTGATCACCCAATCCTTTGTTACGATAATTCTGCCCCATGGAGTCATGATGACTCCATTGCACTAATCCGTTACCACTAATACTTTACTATGTCCACATTACCCCATGGAATCATGATAACTCCACTGCACTGGCTCATAGCCCTGCTACGATCACTTTTGTAACACCCCACGTCCGTTAAGGTCACTCACAAAGGCAATGCCTTAACTTTGATGGAGCATTTTAGTAAACAGAACAGAATATTACAAGACAAATATAAAAATAATACTTGAAAAACTTTATAACTTTATTGCAGCGGACAGAAATTAGTTTGGTTACAACTTTACCAAAAACTCAAGTTCATATATATCAGCCTTGTTCAAAAGCCATCAGAGTACAAAACTTTAAAATCATAATCCCCACCGAAGATGCCAGAAAAAGACAAGCCATACTTTAAGCACTCCAAGCAGGAAGAATGATCCGGATCAAGCTAGAGTATTCCCTCATTGAAAACCTGGGGGGGAAACGGAAGAAAAGAGGCGAAACAACAAGGGTCAGACATAAAGTCTGGCAAGTCCAGTGACTTTCAGTTATGAACAGATAATAATGTCATGGCATGCAAATAAAACTGGATGAGAGATAACAGGAAACAGGAATAACAGATATACTTAGGTTAAACAGAAGAAACAGGATGATAATACTTTTCACTTCTCTGCAGTAATACTAGTATAACAGGATTAGGTGTTACCCTAATGTCTAAACAGAAACAGAAACAGAATAATGGGCCTTTACCACCCTAACAGAAGGTACAGAAACATAATGCTAATAATGAGCCTTTACCACCCGAACAGAAAGTACAGAAACAGAATGCTAGTAATGGGCCTTTACCACCCGAACAGAGACAGAAACGGAAAAAGAATAATCCCTACGGAAACAGAATGTTAGAATTAGGTGTACACTAGTAAATGGGCCTTTACCACCCCAACAGACGGTACCACGCAGAAACAGACAGGTGTTACCACCTAACAGAAACAGACGGTACCCCACAGAACAAACAGAACTAAGTGTACCCTAAATCCTACCCCACGCGATCGGATCCCTAATACATAAATACCATGTGCCAGCCCCACAAAAGGGTGTATCATTCCCTAAAGTGGAAACCTTTGAATGAAATAGACCTATTTATAGATGTCACGGCGTCTTACATCCTCAGAGGCAGACCGGGATCCATGCATGCACATGACCCGGTTGGAACGCACCATCAACACCCCTCGCCATTATCAGAATGAACCGCTTATAATTAGTTCAGAAAGCGTGCCCGGACCCTACCTACTGTTGGGTCAAAGTTTTGATACCAGAAAGGGTTACTGACTAATATGGGTCCCAAACAACAGATGACACAAGTATTTTCCCTCCTAACCTTGTGCCCCCAGACTAACAGATCTCAGATTAACTTGTTTACAAGTTCAGACATACAGAGTTCAGGTCAACTAGTTCTCAGATCAGAAAATCAAGTTTATAAGTTTTCAGACTAACGGATCAGACATACAGATTTAACAGATTTACAGACTTGTTAACTTTGTACTGGGCCTATAGATTCATAAAACGGGTTTATTAATTTCATTAGTCCAGTTGGTTTAACCCTATCCACCCAACACGTTTTAGACATCATATTTATCTTAGATTTTCATTAATTAAATATTAATGCCCAGACCTCTCACATTAGACTGACAGTTTGCGGCTACTAGTTAGGCCGGTTGGTTCCGGGCAGATTTCTACCACAAACTGAGTCTAACCTCGGGTTTCAAGCATGTTATGACTAACTTCTCACATTAGAACCTATTGTTTGCGGCCACTGGATGTGTCGGGCGGTTCCGGGCAGGATTACGCCGCAAACTCATTCTAACCTCGAATCAGCCATGTTTATCTTTGCGGCCAATTAATTAATAATTTACCATTTATGCCCATGCCTAATATACATGTCAATTATTCATAACTATAGCTAATTCAGATTATGTCAATAACAGACTAAATATATCAACTCAGCAGATAACAGATTTCGCAGATTAGGCGACTTAACAGATTTAGCAGATTAAGCAATTTAGCAGATTTAGCATATAACGGATTAGGCATTTTCAGCAGACTTAGCAAATGACAGATTTAGCAGATGAAAAGATCTAGTATATTAGGCAATATAGCAGAACTAGCAAATTAGGCAATATAACAGATTTAGCAGATAACGGATTAGACAATTTAACGGATATAGCAGATAACAGATTTAGCAGATTATATATATATATATCTAAAACTCTATTTACCTATCTTGCCTAATCATAGATTTAGCCTAAACTTACATGCCTAAATCAAGGTCATAATTCATAATACAATATATGCCCCAAATCTTAGCCTTAATATTCCCATTTACAGTTCATGGCAAAACTAGATTTAATATTCTAATTTACCATTTTTGTCCAAGACTAATATGCATGTAAATCATTCTCTATCATAGCCAATTCATATTTTGCCAACATATTTATTAACTTAATTAAGCTACGCCCAATGTTTCAACAAGTTCTCTAAGTACTCATGAAATGACCCTAGCAAAAGGAATATGAGATAAGCACAAGAAAGAATAGGCATGAAATAATGAACCAAATACAATGATAATGGCCCCACTAGGCTCGATGTACATAACAGTGAATGGGAATAAACTAGAAAAGTTACATACTAAATATGAGATCTAGTATCATTAAGGGAATAGGCATAAGAAACTAACTACAATAGTCATGGGCGACAAATCACAATAGTTTCTTATTCAATGTCATAGGTAATAGTCTCATAGGCGTGAATCATAGTCATAGGCAATAGTCTCATAGGCGTGAATCATAGTCATAGGCAATAGTCTCATAGTTATGAATCATAGTCATAGGCAATAGTATCATAGTCATGAATCATAATCATAGGCAATAATAGTCTCATAGGCAACAATTTCATGTCCAATTATGCATTATTCATTATTTGTCCCAAAATTTAGCGTTCGTGCGTTAATCCCTTATGAGATTCGGCGCAGGCTCGTAGTAGCCTGGCTATAGAACAGAAAGAAGAAAGAGATACAGAGTAAGATAGATCTAAACAGAACAGAACAGACATAACCTCAGATTCAGATTTACAATTCATGCCACAATCATAATTAACATTTATATCAGAAAATAACTGTACTTGCCTTTTGAGGCTAAAGAAAAGGATTATAAATCGAATTTGATGCAGAAACGCTGATTAATCTTCTTCGATTGTTGTTGCAGCTCTAAACTATAATTTGAATTGTGAATGAACACTTGAGATTAGATTTAGAGGCGGCGGCTAGGGTTTAAGAGAGAGTTTGGTAGCATAATGGTGTCATAGACAATATTCTATGAATTAGGGTTGGGTTAATCACATATTTATAGGTGCAGAGAGTGTTTCAGAACCATTAGATCACCCTAGAAGCCATCAGGTCCGTCCAACACATCAAAAATCGTCATTAGAACTCTCTAGAACCCTGTGCAGGTCTTTGGCTCGACATGGGCGCACTGCCCAAGTGCGCCAGTGTATTTTTGTGCTGGCGCACTTGACAAGTGCGCCAGTGCATTTCTGGCCTGTTTCCGGTTTTTCTACCTAACTTCTTTCATCCATATCTCCTTCATACGATATCCGTTTTACGCAAACTCAGACTCTATCTCAAGCTGAATTTCGAGACGAACGCAATGGCGCAATCCGTTTCCCTTAATTCTTCTCCTAAAAATTAAGTGTACTTTAATTTGTTACTTATACGTTCATAGAAAATACGGGGTGTTACATTCTCCCCTCCTTAAAGGATTTCGTCTCCGAAATCTTCAAGTTAAGAAGAATGTGTCCTACCATCCAATCACCCATCTACTCAACCATCGTCCACAAGCATCCATCGTCCTTAGAAACTTCTAATGTTGTATGAACATATGTAAAAGTGTGTGTATATGTTTCTTATCTAATGCAAAGATCAGGCAGTCTACTGATTCAGTTGACCTCCTTAATGCGAATTATGTTAGTGCCGTGAGTCCAACATGTATGAAATTTTCCTATTTGATACATATCATTTCTATATGAGTGCACAACCATTCATTCATATGCAACATCCATGTGCTGAGTCAACCATTTTGCATTCATAAGGATTAAAAAAATGCACACACATCCATATGCAGTATGAGAGTGTTTTTGAGCCGATCTAGTGCCTAGTGTGTGTATATGCATCCACGAGCAACCACTAGCAACCACTTGCATCCACTGGCAATCATCAAACATAACATGTCTCAAACACATGTTTACACCCATTAGTTTCTACCTAAAGTTCGAAGATTCGATCGATAGGATACAGTCGAATGATGGAAGCGAATACAGATGAAACAAAAACTTGGTTTCCATTAGACCATGGTTGAGGGAATAATTTCCCTAAGTATCGGCCCCGAAGACCGAAACCAACAACAGATTGACACCCAGAGGATAACCCTCTTTAGACAATGTCAAAACTGGAAATCTTAACCTTATCAGAAATATTCAGATATTTACAAATTACTGGTATAGATTAGATTACCGAACTAAGCATGATAAAAACCAGAATGTATGCGTCCTACTTGACGCCTAACACATATATCTCTCAATCCCCAATCAATCACAAACAGATAAGTCATAACCCTTAGGGGTTTGAGTCTACAGCAGAATCAGAAACAATACTAGTATTAAAGTGCAATATTGATTACAGAATCAAAATGCCAGAATCAGAAAGAGTTTTAACTCAAAAATCAGATAAGAAAATTAAACCTTCTACATAAATTTTCTTATTTCTACCCTATCTACCAGTCACTTGAGCATTCGCATGTCCTCCAGAAGTGGGTTCTGCCCTCTGCCCTTGCCCTCGTTTCTTCGGGCAGTCCCTAGTGAAGTGTCCCATCTCACCACAGTTGAAGCAAGAGCCCTTCCTTTTTCTGCAATCCTTGTTTAGATGAGTCGAGCTTCCACAAGTAAAGCACTTTTCTCCTTCTTATCTTCAGACTTCTCATCCTTCTTTTGTGTTTCCTTTTTGGGCCATGCTTTCTTATTCTGCGGTTCTTCCTTCTTTGTCTCTTTCTGGCCCTTGTCTTCCTCGTGCAGTAGTGCCATGTCCACCAATTTCTCGTAAGTCGCTCCCATGGGTACATGGGTCATGGCTAGGCTGTGTAGTGGCTCGTTCAATCCTTTAACAAAGCGGAGAGCCTTTTTATGCTGAGTGTTGACTAAATCCAGTCCGAACCTAGCCAGTTGGTTGAACTGGTTGACGTATTCCTTGACCGTCACACTTCCTTGCTTAAGAGATTAGAACTTTTCCAATTGTAGACTTCGTTCGGCTTGCGAGAGGAATTTCGTCTCAAACCTTGTTCTGAAATCCATCCATGTTTCAACCGGCCTCTCGGCGTTAGTGACTTCCCACCAGTAGGAAGCTTCGTCTTTGAGCAACCATACCGCCAACTGTACCTTTTGCCTATCATCCACCTCGAAGATAATGAACAGATCCTCAGTTTCTTTAAGCAGTTACTCGCTTCTATGAATGATTCAGTTCCCATGTAATCCTTTCCACCCACGACCCTAAAGTCTTTACAGATCTTTGAGAAAGCAATTGCACGAGGAGGGGGCGGAGGAGGGGGATCATTTGCTGGAGCTGCGGCGGCGGTCCTAGCCTCAAGGTATTGACGAAACCAACTGGGTACATGAACACCCTCTAGTATCTCAGATGCTTCAGACATGCAGAAACGAAAAAGGAAAGATTCAATACAAAAAGGACCGAAGGAAAGATATATGGCTCTTGGGGATTATGTTTTTCAAAATAAGCTTTACTTTTGAAAATACTTCCTTTTAAAACCTTTTTGAAAATAGTTTTCAAGACCTTTACCCAAATCTGGTAACCTTCAGCTCTGATACCAAGTGTAACACCCCACGTCCGTTAAGGTCACTCACAAAGGGAATGCCTTAACTTTGATGGAGCATTTTAATAAACAGAACAGAATATTACAAGACAGATATAAAAATAATACTTGAAAAACTTTTTAACTTTATTGCAGCGGACAGAAATCAGTCATAATCCCCACTGAAGATGCCAGAAAAAGACAAGCCATACTTTAAGCACTTCAAGCACTCCAAGAAGGAAGAAAGATCCGGATCAAGCTAGAGTATTCCCTCATTGAAAACCGGGGGGGGGGGGGGGAACGGAAGAAAAGAGGCGAAACAACAAGGGTCAGACATAAAGTCTGGCAAGTGCAGTGACTTTCAGTTATGAACAGATAATAATGTAATGGCATGCAATTAAAACTGGATGAGAGATAACAGGAAACAGGAATAACAGATATACTTAGGTTAAACAGAAGAAATAGAATGATAATACTTTTCACTTCTCTGCACTAATACTAGTATAACAGGATTAGGTGTCACCCTAATGTCTAAACAGAAACAGAAACAGAATAATGGGCCTTTACCACCCTAACAGAAGGTACAGAAACATCATGCTAATAATGGGCCTTTACCACCCGAACAGAAAGTACAGAAACAGAATGCTAGTAATGGGCCTTTACCACCCGAACAGAGACCGAAACGGAAATAGAATAATCCCTATGGAAACAGAATGTTAGAATTAGGTGTACACTAGTAAATGGGCCTTTACCACCCCAACAGACGGTACCACGCAGAAACAGACAGGTGTTACCACCCAACAGAAACAGACGGTACCCCACAGAACAAACAGAACTAAGTGTACCCTAAATCCTACCCCACGCGATCGGCTCCCTAATACATAAATACCCTGTGCCAGCCCCATAAAAGGGTGTATCATTCCCTAAAGTGGCAACCTTTGAATGACACAGACCTATTTATAGATGTCACGGCGTCTTACATCCTCAGAGGCAGACCGGGATCCATGCATGCACATGAACCGGTTGGAACGCACCATCAACACCCCTCGCCATTATCAGAATGAACCGCTTATAATTAGTTCAGTAAGCGTGCCCGGAACCTACCTACTGTTGGGTCAAAGTTTTGATACCAGAAAGGGTTACTGACTAATATGGGTCCCAAACAACAGATGACACAAGTATTTTCCCTCCTAACCTTGTGCCTCCAGACTAACAGATTTCAGATTAACTTATTTACAAGTTCAGACATACAGAGTTCAGGTCAACTAGTTCACAGATCAAAAAATCAAGTTAATAAGTTTTCAGACTAACGGATCAGACATACAGATTTAACAGATTTACAGACTTCTCTAACTTTGTACTGGGTCTACAGATTCATGAAACGAGTTTATTAATTTCATTAGTCCAGTTGGTTTAACCCTATCCACCCAACACATTTTAGACATCATATTTATCTCAGATTTTCATTAAATGAATATTAATGCCCAGACCTCTCACATTAGACTAACAGTTTGCGGCTACTGGTTAGGCCGGTTGGTTCCGGGCAGATTTCTGCTACAAACTGAGTCTAACCTCGGGTTTCAAGCAGGTTATGACTAACTTCTCACATTAGAACCTATTGTTTGCGGCCACTGGATGTGCCGGGCGGTTCCGGGCAGGATTACGCCGCAAACTCATTCTAACCTCGAGTTAGCCATGTTTATCTTTGCGGCCAATTAATTAATAATTTACCATTTATGCCCATGCCTAATATACATGTCAATTATTCATAACTATAGCCAATTCAGGTTATGTCAATAACAGACTAGATATTTCAACTTAGTAGATAACAGATTTCGCAGATTGGGCGACTTAACAGATTTAGCAGATTAAGCAATTTAGCAGATTTAGCATATAACGGATTAGGCATTTTCAGTAGACTTAGCAGATGACAGATTTAGCAGATGAATAGATCTAGTAGATTAGGAAATATAGCAGAACTAGCAAATTAGACAATATAACAGATTTAGCAGATAACGGATTAGACAATTTAACGGATTTAGTAGATAACAGATTTAGAAGATTATATATATATCTAAAACTCTATTTACCTATCTTGCCTAATCATAGATTTAGCCTAAACTTACATGCCTAAATCAAGGTCATAATTCATTATACAATATATGCCCCAAATCTTAGCCTTAATATTCCCATTTACAGTTCATGTCAAAACTAGATTTAATATTCTAGTTTACCATTTTTGTCCAAGACTAATATGCATGTAAATCATTCTCTATCATAGCCAATTCAAATTATGCCAACATATTTATTAACTTAATTAAGCTACGCCCAATCTTTCAACAAGTTCTCCAAGTACTCATGAAATGGCCCTAGAAAAAGGAATAGGAGATAAGCACAAGAAAGAATAGGCATGAAATAATGAACCAAATACAATGACAATGGCCCCACTAGGCTCGATGTACATAATAGTGAATGGGAATAAACTAGCAAAGTTACATACTAAATATGAGATCTAGTATCATTAAGGGAATAGGCGTAAGAAACTAACTACAATAGTCATGGGTGACAAATCACAATAGTTTCTTATTCAATGTCATAGGCAATAGTCTCATAGGCGTGAATCATAGTCATAGGCAATAGTCTCATAGACCTGAATCATAGTCATAGGCAATAGTCTCATAGTCATGAATCATAGTCATAGGCAATAGTCTCATAGCCATGAATCATAATCATAGGCAATAATAGTCTCATAGGCAACAGTTTCATGTCCAATTATGCATTATTCATTATTTGTCCCAAAATTTAGCGTTCGTGCGTTAATCTCTTATGAGATTCGGTGCAGGCTCGTAGTAGCCTGGCTATAGAACAGAAAGAAGAAAGAGATACAGAGTAAGATAGATCTAAACAGAACAGAACAGACATAACCTCAGATTCAGATTTACAATTCATGCCACAATCATAATTAACGTTTATATCGGAAAATAACTGTACTTGCCTTTCGTGGCTAAAGAAAAGGATTATAAATCGAATTTGATGCAGAAACGGTGATTAATCTTCTTCGATTGTTGTTGCAGCTCTAAACTTTAATTTGAATTGTGAATGAACACTTGAGATTAGATTTAGAGGCGGCGGCTAGGGTTTAAGAGAGAGTTTGGTAGCATAATGGTGTCATAGACAATATTCTATGAATTAGGGTTAGGTTAATCACATATTTATAGGAGTAGAGAGTGTTTCAGAACCATTAGATCACCCTAGAAGCCATCAGGTCCGTCCAGCACATCAAAAATCATCATTAGAACTCTCTAGAACCCTGTGCAGGTTTCTGGCTCGACATGGGCGCACTTCCCAAGTGCGCCAGTGTATTTTTGTGCTGGCGCACTTCACCATTGCGCCAATGCATTTCTGGCATGTTTCTGGTTTTTCTGCCTAACTTCGTTCGTCCATATCTCCTTCATACGATATCCGTTTTACGCAAACTCAGACTCTATCTCAAGCAGAATTTCAAGACGAACGCAATGGCGCAACCCGTTTCCCTTAATTCTTCTCCTAAAAATTAAGTATACTTTAATTTGTTACTTATACGTTCATAGAAAATACGGGGTGTCACAACTTTGCCCCATGGAGTCACAATAACTCCACTGCACTGATCCATAGCCAATATCCGTCTCTCAGTGGCGAGTCAAAGCTATAGACATCAATAACCCTTTTGCACACGTCCCGCAGTAAAGTTTAACTATTGAAGTTAACTTGTTGGTTCCCATCTGGATCCTAAGTTATAACTTCCCACTTTGACTTCCTTTGCATCTCGGGCTTTGGTTGAATTGGAGTTAGTCTTCAGAAGAGTTGTCGCATAGAAGTAAGAGTATACATCCGTTTCGGTTCGGTACTCCATACCCAGTTCGGTTCGGTGCTCATAGCCCACGCCTTGGTTCTGTTCGAATATGCATAGTGCTCCAGTCATCATCAGTTGGGTTCGGATCTCTCATTTGGTTCGGTTCGGTGCTCCCTTTCTAACTCGGTTCAGTGCTCCAAAGGCGGTTCGGTTCGATGCTACTCCAGTTTAGTGCTCCATTCAAACTCCAAGCCTACTCCAATCCAATCTGATTTGGCCTTCCTTGTTGCCTCTTTCATTTGTACACTCCAGAAGATGCCAAGATCCGATTTGGTTTGGTAGCCGATCTGATCCCTCCTATCTGATCCGATCCGGATCTCTGCAGCATTTCCAACAAGATAATTTTCGTTCATTCTCGCCATACGATGGCGCTTTCAACCATTATAACTTTACTAATCAATCATAAAACATTCCAATTAGTAGTACTAACATATAAGATCCATCAACGAGGTCAAAACATCAAGCATATAGGTTATTTTAAATCAAACATACCCAAAACCCATGGTTTTTCCCTTAATCATGTTTTAACAATAGGATTAGCAATCTTAATCCAAATTAACCAAATTTCTAACCAGTAACATAAAATAATATTTCAGAATTTATGCATATTTTTCCAGATTTTTATGATGTGTAATTTCTGTTATTATCACTAATCACCCCTAATTAGTCGTAATTAGTGAAAAACAATGCAAATCACTCACCTTAGCCACAAATAAAACTATAAATCTGAAACTCTACTTTTTTGGGATGAATTCCTATGCAACATAGGAGCTCCAACTCTTATTTGGTGTTGATTTTCCTTGATTTGATGTAGCTTAGCGTAATCCTCGATTAGAAAGCGATTAGGAGACGTCTAGAAGAGATTTAGAAGGTAAAGGCCATTGTTACGGTTGAAGAGAGGTAAGTAGCGGCTGAAAAAACGACAAAGAAAGGTTTCTCTAACCCTTTTCAGCCTTTATGTAACCCTAATCCCAAAATCCCCCAATGGGCCTAGCTGTTAATCACCCTATTTAGCCCGGTTAAGTTGTTTTTCGCCTTCCAAATCTTGTTTCAACCATATCTCCAAACGGTAAGTCCGTTTGACTAATTTGACCACTCCACGAAAAGATAGACCATCATCCGAATCCAATGGATGTGGATTTAGATCAAAACTCCTTTCCAATCAAAAGTTATGGGCAAAGCAAGATTCACTAGGGGCAAAAAGGTGATTTAAAATTGGCAAAAATTGTGAACCTGGGAAGTGACCCCAATATTCATTCCCCAAAGTTACACGACTATACGACCTTGTATGGAATTGAAATAAATATTCTACGATCCTCCGATGCGAAGAATGTGGGTCGTTACATAAGAGCTTCTACTTTTAAGTTTTAACTTCGAAGGATTCAGCTTCATTACATCATTCTTAGAGTAGCTTTACATTTGCTTCAAAGGAATAGGGATTGCCTCGAATATAAGCTATCAAATCGGAGAGCTTCTATTGCCAGATGATTGGAAATAACCATTGCGCAATAACTATGGCTTGCTCTGAAATTTTGAGTGATCATAGAGGATGATGTAATGCATAGCCTTTTCTCTTTTTGAAGCCATTTCTTGGGTCTGTATGTTTTGTGTCACTGAGCAGCTTGTTTTGACAGTTTCCTTCTTGATGAGGTGTTTCAATGTTATCATTCTCTGTTCGAAGGGCTTGCATCATGCTATCATTCTCTACTAAAAGGGCCATTCTGATGCAAGAAGTTATAATAACTCGCTTGGAATGAGCCTAAATCTGCACCCATAAAAGGCATATCGAACTTAGATCCATTCTAAGCAAGTCGTCGGTTTCTATCAGAGATAAATAACAGAGAAAAACTAGAAGCAAAATTAAAATCTCATTGAGGATGGGAAAAAATATAATAACCAAAACAAATGTACTCTTTCATAAAAAGTATAATAATGTCAATTGTATCACAATTTTCAAATGTCATAAACAAGGTACATTAATAATATCCCATATATACAGCCAACTTTTTGACATAATATTAAACTAAAATGAAATCTCCACCGCTAAGATCTTGTCATCATGACATCATCAATCAAGCATTCATACCTACTAACCTATGTTTTTAAGAGGAGGGGGTTAGAATAACAACACATAAGTTTAAAGGAAATTTATTTCCTATACTAGGAAGCATAAATTCATTAAATTATGTCCAAGCGAATTTTACCACACAACTAAATATGACATATATACACAATAATTAGGCGGATTGTCCTACGATCACTTAAGGATAACATGTATATG
This sequence comes from Allium sativum, assembly GCA_030737875.1. Taxonomy (NCBI): domain Eukaryota; kingdom Viridiplantae; phylum Streptophyta; class Magnoliopsida; order Asparagales; family Amaryllidaceae; genus Allium; species Allium sativum. Next base: position 990,515,817 of record CM060910.1, on the reverse strand, counting down.
GAAAGGCGGATTTTCTATGATCACTTAATACCATATGAGACAGGCTATCATTCAGTCACTTAAGGCCATTGTACATGTTTATTCATTGGTGGATTCCAACAATCACTTAATACCCTATAGGCGGATTCTTCCGATCACTTAATACCCTATACCAGACCATAGTCACTTAAGACCTCAAATTAATGTTATCAAATATTCTCTCAATTATAATGCTGGAAATAGTAATCTGTCACTTAATACTGGGTGAAGATAGACACTCATCGCTTTTATAACCCCTCCAAGCATTACTATTTAATTGACATTACAGGTGAACTCCTAGTCACTTAATACTTCCCTTAGACAAATGATCTCTCTTACATGTTTTTTGGAACTCCTATTAGCCTATTCCTAGGTATGCCCTCACATAACAACTAGATAAGAAGTGGATAACTTTAAGAGAACTACCCCCACTTATATATGTATCTTTTTATTAAGGACCATTTAATACCTCATAAGTCTTAAGAGAAAGGTGGACCCAATGACTACTTAATACCTAATAAGGACAGGTCACATAACTTTAGTCCAGAACCAAGGAATGAACCTGTGAAATGAACTTAGTCCTAACCGCTTAATACCCAAACATGGCAGGTCAGCCACTTAATACCTTATCAAGGTATGCCTTCTTCACACAAATATTTATTACACTAGACACCTCATATTAAGCCGACTTCTTGCAGCTGCTAGATTTTTCGATCGGCTCCGGGTAAACTTCTACTACAAGTGGGTTTAGCCTCGTGTTTTGTGTATTTATTTTAATGGCCCATGGCACTAGACATCTCACATTAACATGAGTTTTTGTAGATGCTGGATATGCCGGTCGGTTTCAAACAGGCTTATCTTACAAGTAGAGATTAACATCGTGTCACATGTCATTAATATTGTTAAAAGCCATTAATGCCCACATACATAAAAATTTCATATAGAAACATTTTAAATTCGAACTCCTAATTAAACACGGTTAATACACATTTATACTATGTTAGTTAGCTATTTAATAGTAATAAAAAACATAATTAGAGCATGTGTAAAGAAAAGTCCTAAACATAGAAATGTCATTCCTATCCAAAAATCAAGGTTTACAAGTTTATTTCCTAAACTTTCTCAACATAACATATAATGCCTATTCACATTCAAATCGATAACATGGAAATAATAGAATATAACCAAATTAACTTGCAAACTAGATTCTAAGGATTACTTCAATAATGAAAGAAAAGAACAAGGAGTAACACAACGATATATTATGTAATTTCCTTCTAGTACTACTTTATTTTCGTATAATGTATTTACACAAAAACTAAGATTTTGGTTATATGTGTCTTATTACATTTAAACTGTCTATTTTTATAAAAATTGGATATTTATGCATAAATAAATTACAATACCAAAATCTGTGCTTCTGTAGAAATTAAACTTACAATAACTAAAAAAAGGTAAATCAGACTAATTGGTAAAATCACATAATATCCAAAAATACAGTCTTTTCTTATATCCATAATCCAAAACCCAATATTATAGCATGATTGGTTGTTTCCGTAATTACAAAAGATTTGGAGGATCTATACATATTTTGTTTTCATAAGAATCCCAAATCTCTTTTAGGCATAACAATCTAAATTCTACACTAATAATTATAGAAAATAGTAAACTTTAGATAATTCCCACTCACAAAATTACGAGGAGAAGAAGAAAGATGTGTAGAACAAGATTTTGGATTGTATCCTAGAAACATCATGCTCCAAATATTTCTCCTAAGTTATTATAATATATATATATATATATATATAAGAATCATGTTAGAATCTATATATAAATCTAATTCCAGATTCTAATATGAAATCAGAATATAAAAAATAGAAAATATGTTAGAGAAGAAATAGAATATAATATGACATACTTCTTGAATTTAAACACAATAGAGGTGTAGTTTAGAAGATAATATAATATTTAGGGAGGAGGCTAGGGCCTTATTTATACTTAATGGAGTGTATGGACAATTAGATTTATTTTATAAAATCTCAACAGTCCATTTAAACAAAATTATATATAAACCCAAACTAAAATGGATCTTGACCCACCCTTAAGTGTAGTCGACAACCTCCCTAGGAGGGCGGTCAATTCCTCTTAAGGGTCGGGTATGGAGAAATTGATTCTCCATGATGTTTCCTCTTTATATTAATTGGTATTAAATTTTATTGACTATTTCATTTTCATTTGATTCTTATCATCTCTTATATATTTATATATGCACACAAGTTTGAAATCCAAAAGGAATATTCAATTATGCCATAGTATTTGTTTTTATTCCAGATTTATATTTATAGTTTGAATTTCAAATGCTGCTTATATATTGCTCTCGTATAACTTGTTTTATTAGTAACTTTTTCAAACGAACTCCATTTTCGATAAGTAAAATTTGAAAATAGACTAGGAACTCGCTACAAATACAATGACAATATTTTCGCCGCCCAATTTTCAGTTAACCAATATTCGTATTTTCTACCCATTAATATTTTATTAATTTTTTCATTCTTAATTTAATTATCTATGTCTATTTATGGTATATTTTGTGGAGTGTTTGAGGCATTTGTAGAAAATTGATTTTCTTTATTTGATGAAAGTCATTAGCTTGATTCGTAAATGTCATGTTTTAAGGGAAACAAAACCCTATATATATATCTTCTTTGCATGATTTCTAAACACGAAGCAAACATGATACAACTCTACTCATGATGAGTGGGGTTCTTTTTGAGACTCCAAGAAAAGTGATTCGAGTGCTACGCAGGATCTTCGAAACAATACCACTATTATGTTTTTCTATAGATGTCTGAGGAAAGCCTTTAATACAATCTTAAGACACTCGAAGAAAAATAAACCCTTTCTCTGAGTGAAGCGATTGATCAAGATTGTAAAACTGTTTGTTGATGATGGATTTTCTCCTACACAAAGCAAATTATGGTGTGACAATCACAATGTACTCTTTCTTATTCACTAAGATTTTTCCCATAAGGTTCTTCATAGCAGCGTTTTAACAAGACAATATATTGTAATAAATTATTAAATTTAGCATATTATATTTTTTTCCTTTACTAAGATATTACCTATTGGGATTTCCTTCGTAAAGTTGTAATGAGGAAATATCTTGATCCAGAAGTATCAAGTACTTTTTTGTGCAATAAACTATTAAAATATGTCATATTACATTTCCTTTTTACCCATCACTAAGTTTTTTGCCACTGGGATCTTCCGAGTAAGGATTTAACGAAACATTATCATAGTACATAAATATCAAACTTCTTTTAATGAAACAAGGTATTAAAATATTTCATTATATTCTTTTTTCTTCACTAAGATTTTTCCTATTGGTTTTCAATTTTTCTAAGCTACGTGTAGCAATATAAGCTGCAAGTTCAAGGTTTATTGGGTTGTAGTTTTTTTAAGCTAGACGGTTGTCTAGTGCGGGACCACACAACCGATTAATATTAGTGAAAAATAGAGATAAGGTAAGTCAACGGGGCTGACCAATGGCCATAAAATAAACATTATAATGGATATTAAGTAGTATAATAAGGTAACAATACATAGGCAGAGGTATACAAATAATATACACAAGCATAGGCCCAAAGAACATGCCTAAAATAAACAAAGTCGAATCTAAACTAAATAGGAAACAAAGTATGGGACAGAGCATACACGACGAAGAGCAGGAGAAGCTGGAAGAGCTCGTTACCATTGCAGCGGAAAGATCCTCATGTAGCTGACAACAATGGTCCCTGAACTCCTTATCGAGTCCTCAGAATTATTGTTTCTTCCACCAAGGCAGAGCTTGAATGGTTGCTGGTCATAGGAATGTAACAACCCGTATTTTGATATCATGTTATAACCATAAATCTAGGAAGAATTAAATTTTAAAATTAGAACCAAGGGAAACGGGTTGCGCCATTGCGTTCGTCTCATAGTTCTGCATGAAATCGAGTCCCAGTTTTCGAAAATCGGAGTCTGTATGACCAAGTTATGGCTCCCCAAAGTTTCAGAAATTTCAGAGTTCAAAACAATTTGAATTCGAGTTCAAATTCGAATTTCAAAACCCAGACAGACTGGGCGGGAAATTTCCCGCCCAGCACCCCAAGTCGACTGGGGAGTCGACTGGGCAGTCGACACCCCCAGGACCAGGTCGACTGCGCAGTCGACTTGGGTGTCGACCTGGTCCCCGAGCCTGGTTTGGGCATGGTTGCTCCTGCTTGGCCCTGTTGGCTTGTTTGAGGGCCTATGACGATTTTTGGCAGTTCAGATCGATTCTAGGGTTTATCCTATGGCCTAAACTAGTTGTTGCAACTATAAAAACACCCTAAGACCTAGGCTAGTCCACAACAAATCTTTCTAGCACCATTATGCTGCTAAGTCTCCTCTTGAACCATGGCCGCCGCCTCTAACTTGAAGCTTAAACATTCAAACTATATCCAAATCGAAGGCCAACGTTTCCACAACAATTCAAGGGAATAGATCAACATCTCAACAACGATCCTACGACAATTTCTATTCTTAGTTCTCAAAAACCACAATCTGTAAGCCCCAGTTACTCTTAGATCTAAACTCTAAACTTAATATGGACATGTGTAAATTGAAGTTGAACATAAACATGATAACTACTTGAGACCTACTCTTGTATATCTTTGATCTATGACTATTCCTTTTTGATCTATTATTTTAGATCAACTCTTGTTCACCCTAGATCTATTCACCTTGAACCTAGAACCGTTCATATTGAACCTTGATTTGTGGAATACTGATAAGAACTTGATTTAGGGGCCTGTTCATGTCATAACCTAAACCCTATCATTATTTTAACATGCCTGTGATGTTGTGATGTTGAAACTTTTGCTAGTCACAAGTTTAGGATTATCATCTTATGTCATTTATTGCTATGTTTATCACCCTATTTCATATGCCAGTGATGTTATGATCATATCTCAAGTTACACCATGCTTGCCTGGAAATCACCTTTGCCACTTTATACCTATCCTTGTTATGTTATTCCCTAGTTACATCTATTGCCTTGATTCGAAATCACGAGCGTTGGGGATGCGATTTGGGTAGTTTAGGAAAACCTGAATTTAGTATGAACTTGAAAATATGAATATCGTTATAACTTGAGCTTGGATAGGAATATGAACTTGACATGGAATTATACTTGAAAATATGAAATTGGGACATGACACTTAGATAACTTGAACGTGGCCAACTCGAGGTTGGGTTGAGTTTGCAGTATAAATCTGCCCGGAACCGCCCGGCGAATCCAGTAACTGCAAACAATAGGACCCAATGTGAGTAGCTGGTCATATCGCACTCGAAACCCGAGGTTAGACTAGGTTATGGTGTAAAACTGCCCGGACCCACCCGGCACATCCAGTAACCATAACCAAGTCTAATGTGAGAGGTTAGGGGTGCATTAAGTAAATTAATGCCACTGGATAGGGTTAAGTCATGAACCGCTTGAACACACTTAACCAACCTGACACATGATTCGTAGGACTAAGTCTTGAACTAGAAAGACACACTTAGTCAATTTGACATGACACGTAGATGGGGTTAAGTCTCGATTTTGAATGACAACTTAACCTGCTGAACGAAACCCTAGTTACGCGGTCCTTTTCAGCAGTAACCCGCTAGATGTATCACAGTACCCTGGGACTAGGTAGGGTGGGGCACGATTGCTGGGCTGATTGTAAGAGACCAGAACGACGGCTGAGTTGGTGCGCCATTGTAGGTTCAGGCAGACTAGGGTCATGCACTTAGTCCGGAGTTGAAAAAGCAGGCATTGGGCATCAGTAGGTTTATCTGTGCATTCTTGATTCGTGTCAGTGGTTGGAACCCTAGGGCTTGATACACCCTATGGTGGACCTAGCACAGGTGACTACATTCGTGATAGGGTCGTATGACACAGACACACGACGAGCTAGACTTGTAGGGAGCCGATCGATTAAATCATACCGTTGGACCTCGAATTGGGTCACTTCACGATATTGGGCCAAGGGATTATTTGTTGATTTATAGTTGACACGGGATTAGTATACCAGTATAGTTGGTATGACGAACCTTGAATATGCAATGTTAGACTTGAGTTATCTTGTTAGCTTAGTTATCATGTCAGACTTATCATCATTCCTTTGTTTAATTCCAGTTTATTCATGTCTTGTAAACTTTACTAGTTTCTATGCTGATAGTCACTAGGGCTTACCAGTCTTATTGACTGACCCGTTTTCTTTCGCCTCTTTGTCTTTCGTCCCCCCCTCCCAAGGTTCTCAGGGAGGAAACTCTAGCTCTTAGTTTGGACTTTGCTTGCTTTCTGAAAGCTCATGTACGGTTTGCTATGGCTGCACTCATGCACTTTTTGGGGAATAATATTTTACTTATGTTGTTTTAAGTACTTTGTTTTTTAGAACATGATGTAATGAAATAATGACTTGGCATTTTGATGTAAGAGGTTTTGACTCTATTTTTCAGTAATGAGATTTGGTTTTAAAGTTTATATCCGCTGCTTTATATACTCTATTTTATCTATGTTATGTCTTGTGTTATCTATGTGCCTGTTTACTAGATAATACCCCTCCAAAACTAGGTCATTCCCTTTGTGAGTGACCCTAGAGGAGGTGGGGTGTTACATTGAACCTATCCAAAGAGAGAAGAGGTGAGAGTGATTTTTTGGCATAGAGAGATCCGAGGTCTAGAACAACCTCTGAAGCATCTATTATTTCTCTCTAGCCACATTGTTTAGGAGAAAGCAATGATGAAGGGTCCAGATCTGGCTTGGGATCAGAATATTGCTAAAATTCAAAGGGGTGGAATCTAGTAGGGATGTATCCAAGAATTTGGGTTATCGCAGAGGTCAAGGTATAGAAATTGAAATCGCAATCAAAGAAGAGATGGTTAATGGATTCATTGGCTTGAAGGCAGAGGATGCATCTGGGATCAACATGAATGTTCTTATGGTTTAGTCTATCTCTGGTGTTGATCTTTTCATGTGCCAAGTACCATTGGAAGAGGCGGACACTAGGGGATGGGAGTTGAATCTTCCAAAATCCGGGGAAGTAGAAGAACCATCCAGAGTAAGTGAGAAAGAGGTACCAGTTTTGATGGAAAACCTCAAGTTAGGAGTGAAGCTTCAAGTTATCTTATCAGGGTCAGAGGTAAGGTAACGGAGTAGAGGATGTTGTAAACTTCCAAAAATTCCATGGGAACATTGTCAAAGAAATAAGAGTGCGAGGTGATACGTGGTGATCCACTGCTGATAGCATCAAGGACGATAATGATAGGGTTTGGAGAAGCTAAGAAAAGAGCAGGATAGAAGTGTGTAAGAAGACAATCGAAGTACAAGGGATCATAACAAAAAGAGCAATAATGGCCATTACCGAGATGAATGTAATTAAGATGCTTGGTACGGGGTAGCATATGGAGAACATAGCCCAGAATAGAGAGGTTCTAACCTGCGTTGGGTAGTGTAACACCAGTGAGGGATTGTTGTAATACATGAAAAGTATGTAGGATTTCCAAATGAAACTGCCTAGAGTAAGACATCGCCAGATCCATTTAGATAGTAGGGCAAGGTTCAACGAGCGTAAATAATGGATACCAAGCCCTCCAGATTGGACGTCTTTACATACCATCTTCCAACTAACCAAAGATTTGGATAGTCCACCATGATAGAGAAATGAACGTCTTAGAGGGTCAACTCTATCAATAACCCAAGAAGGGGCAGATTGGACCGAAAACCAGTATGACAGCATGGCCGAGAGGATGAATCTAGTAAGGGTCAAGCGGCCTGCGGTCGATAGTGATGAAGCTTTTCAGCAAGCGAGTCTTGATTCAGTTTTGGTAATGAGGGGAAACCAATCACTACAAATCAGCTTCGTTGGTTGAATATGAACTCCAAGGTAGATATATGAATGTTATCCAAGCAATAGTTGAGGATGTTAGCAACCAAAGGGCCAAGCGAATCTTCTTCTCACAGAACTTTTAGAGAAATTGATTGACAGTCCTGATATGAGTTCGAAGATGTAAAGCTGTACTTTCAGGTAGTAGATGTTATTTGGTGTTGGGGTGGTGAAAAAGTTGGTATCACCAGCGAATTAAATGTTTGAAGTGGTAAAGCCATCGAGTTTTGGCTGGACTCCTCCAAGAACGTTATTCTCTAAGGCGAGCATAACCATGTGGTTGAGGACATCAACAACTAGTAAAAAAGAAGAGGAGACATAGGGTCGCCATCACGAAGTCCCCGTTTGGATTTGATAAGGCCCCATTCAATGTCCTTGGAGCCAACGGTTGAGTGGCTGGAATTAAGGATGCAAGTGATTCAGTCACACTACCGTAGCAGGAATCTCTTTTTGTTAAGAATTTGGAGTAAAAAACCTTAGATAACTGTAACAAAAGCTTTATTTAAGTCAATCTTGAGGAGTAAGCTCGCAGTTGCGGATTGGTGCCAGTAAGAGACGATCTCCTAGGTGGCAGCAATACAGTCATGGATGTTACGACCTTGAATGAAGGTGGATTTCTCCGGACTAGTGAGCTTGGGAATATGGGATTGGAGGCAGTTGGCAAAAACTTTGGTGATGAGCTTGAAGGTGTAACTAAGAAGGCTAATAGGGGGAAAGCTGCTTAGGTCAGAAACCCTTTGTGCTTAGGGAGGAGCATGATCCTGGTGTAGTTCAAATGGGTAATGCATGAAGGGTCAGAATAGAACTCGTTGAAAGGAATTAGGATATCAAGCCTAATAAGGTCCTAAAAGTGTTTGAATAATAAAGGCCCAAAGCCGTCAGGCCCAGGGGATTTATTAACGTTCGTGGACTTCTGGGCACCTAGAATCTATTCCTCGGTGAAAAGGATCGACAATGGGAATGTGAGACTGATTAGGGTAGAGGAGGCTCCAGTTGATGGGAGGCAGTGGGGAGACTCATTGACCTAGGAGGCTACAAAAATGTGTAGTGAAGAGGATGTTGATGGCTTGTGGATCGCTGGTGATTGATTTATCGTGGATGATTTAAAAATGAGGTTGGCGTGTCTCCTTCCATTGGAAAATCCAAGAAAAAAGGTAGTGTTCTAGTCATCGTTTGCCAACCATCTGATAGTGGAGCATTGTTTCTATCCTACCTCTTCCTAATGGAGAAGGAGGTTAAGCTCAGATTCAAGGTTGCGCAGTCTGGAAGCATCCCCAAAGTTCAAGGGGATGCTTTCTTCTTTAATGTCCTGGTCAAGAATATCCTTCTATAATGCGGCGATGCAGCGACTGAGGGAGCTCCAAATGTTCCTGGCCCAAGGCCGAATGAGTTTACGAAGCTAGCGGAGCTTAAAAAACAGGGTTGCATTGGCATAGTTGGCATCCCCATAGGATGACCAAGCATGATGAATGAAAACATCCAAACCCGTGTCAAGGAGCTAAATCCTTTTAAAACGGAAGGGATGGCTTGGAATGTATAAGGGATCCCTTCTCAAGAAGAATCAGGTAGTGATCTGAAAGAACTAAGACCAGCCCCATGAATGAGAGAGTACGGGTGAATGTCATCCCAAATGGAGTTAAAGAGAAAATGGTCAAGCTTGACAAGAGATGGGTCAGATTGGTAACTAGACCAAGTAAAGCATCTGTTAAAAATGAGGGGATCAATGAGTGTGCAGTTATTGATGAAATCATTGAAGGAATCAGAATCGGGGGTAGTGGAACTGGAACTGCGGTCTTTGGCGCCGCGCGTGACATTGAAGTCACCTCCGAGAAAGCACGAGGCTAGGAGTAATGAAACCAGTTAGGAGAAGTCATGCCAGAAAGAAAGTCTATCTATATTGGCAAAGGAGCCATAGATGTTAGGGAAGAGGTAAACAGTGTCTGATGGAAGGTGATGGAGAAACATATGGAGGGAAAATGGGGGTTCTGACAGTACGAAGTCGGGTTCAGAGAGAGTCGTTCCAAGTGGTAAGGATACCACCCCTAAACCAATAGCATCGATGGTAGCCCACCACATATAGGTGGGACCCAAAAAATGATTCAGAGCAGGAAGAGTGAGGTTCAAAAGTTTGGTTTCTTGAGGAAGAAGAATATCCAAATGTAAAGGGGACAGAATATAATTAACAACAAACTGTTCGCTGGGGTTCCCTAGTCCCCTAATATTCGAAAAGAGGATCTTCACTGGGAAACAGATGCTAGCTCCTTTTCTAATGATTGCATGGTTGAATAATGTTGAGGAAGAACATTAACTCCCATGCAATGTGATAAATTCTTGTTAAGAGACTTATTTTCAACAGAAAAAATAATGAGTTGAAAAACACTACCAGAAACGGAAATATTATTGTCGAAATTAGCTGAAAGGTGTCTAGCACTCCTTCTTACTGCATATGAAGAAAGGTCCATAGTAGGGTGGGGGTTCTGGTCTTCTGTAAGAAGATGAAGGGTGTTGATGGAGTTGAGAATACAATAGAAGGGTAAGGGTCCACCAGAAGTTCCTCAAGCCGCATGGTAATGGGATTAGAGAGGTCCAAATTAGCTAGGGTGTAACAGCACACATTTTACGTATTGGAGGATTATAAAATATTTTTATTTAATTTCCTAAGGATTGGATCATTCTCATATTTTGATATGTTGGTTGAGGGGATGTCAGAGATGTACATAATTTTTACCAATTTTATTTGTGACCATTTTGCCCATGTCTATTTTGTACAGGGCCTAACTTTTGACTGGGATCGAGTCAGGTGTTGAGATCAATTTCGTTGTAAAAGAAATGGTGTTGCCAATTCCGCAGAGTGGTCACATTAAAGATTTGGTACCGCAGTTTGGGAGGAATTATTGTTTTAGTGTTTCACAGTTTTAGTTTAGGTTTTGGTAAGCCATTGATAGGCTGATTTGAGGAGGCCCATTAGTGGGATGGTGAGTGGCGATAAATAGGGGGTTTAAGGCATGGAGAGAGGGTTAGCTTTCTTTATTCTCTCATTTGGTTGAGCTCGTTCCACCATTAAAATTCTAGATCTACATAAAAGATTGGTATATCTACATCATTTGAAGCTAGAACCACATCAAGTGAAGAGAGACCACATCAAATCAATAGGTTAGAAGCATATTCTTTATTGTTCGGATTGAGAATTTAGCGATTTCGAGTTAATTCGAAAATTTGATGAGTGATAAGCATCTCTTACATGGATTCGATCAAGTATATAGGTTGTTTGTTCATATTTTCATCATTTTAAGTTGTTTTCACCTAGATCTAAATCATGGTAAGTATATTTTCATTTGAATCACCATAGGATCTAATCTAGCGATTTAAAACTGGTTATTCTTATGTTAATTCATCTGTTTATGCAAGTTAGATCCATTATTTTAGTTTATTCATTCATTTATCGTGATTTAGTGAATCTTATATGATTATTGATGAATAATTGTCGTTTTGGTGGTGTTAATGGTTTCATAAAGTGTTGATTGTAGAATTGGATAATTCGGATGAGTTGTTTGCATCAATGTTGTCATCTGGTGATGATTTGGTCAAGATTGGAGCTATTTTTGTCAGAACTGGAGTCGGGTCATTTTTCATAGGTCGTTGATGACATGGCATAGAGTTTGGGCCGTGTGGCTTGTTGCTCAAGAAAGGAATAAAGGTCGAGTCATTGGTTTTAGGTCGCTGGTGTGTTAGGTCATTTTAAGACCTAATGCGTTAGGTCCTAGGTCGTTTCAAGACCTAGTGTGTTAGATCATGGGTCGTTTTAAGACCTAGTGTGTTAGGTATCAGCTCGTTTTACAACTTAGGGTGTTAGGTCTTAGGTCGTTTTAAGATTAGTGTGTTAGGTCTTAGGTCGTTTAAGACCTAGTGAGCTAGATCATTCGAGACCTAAGGAGTTAGGACCTAAGGAGTTTAAGAGATTAAGAATGTCGACCAAACGAAGTTTGTTTTTGAGTCGACGATGGTTATAGCTTCGGCGTGATTCAAGGAGGAATGTTTGAAAGCATAGTGAAGTGTTCGTTGATCATCGTAATGCAAGAATGTGAAGACGACTCAAGGGTGTTGAGTTCATAGATAATAGTTGCTCGAGAAGGTTGCTTGAACTATGTATAGCCATCAGGGAGGATGACTAGAGATATTGAAGACTAAGATATTATAGTTGTCATTGGTTCCAGCAGACTCAAAACAAGGGTACAATAGGGATGTCTAAATGACTGGTTGAATGGCTGATTACCATGGGTATCGTTGAAAAGCCTAGATACGTATCAATGAAAGGCGTACGTAGTTTTTGCTAGAACCGGGGCTACCATTAGCTCTTGACGTATCGAAAGGGTGGTCGTCATATGATTAACGATGGTTTCGAAGCAGGATAGGCAGTGATAGACAGGGCCATGGATGTTGGTTGTTTTGCATGTACCATCTCACTTAAGTTGTCTGACATCGAGGGAAATGTTTCTTGGGTGCTTGTCTGAGGTTGGTCTAGGCCTTCGGGGATTGTGCTTGAGGAATGCTGATCTCAATTAGGATGGTTTACGTAAGATATAACTAGTTGCTATGATTTGCTATTATCTGGTTATTCCTAATTGTCATGAATGTACTGTTGTTTCTGAATGGTTAGTTGTAAAGGCTATCACTATTTGATCTGGGAAGACGGGTTTGGGTTCTTCTTTGGAGTTTTGGTAGATCGGTTGATTAATCTGTCTATTCTCATATACTTTATTGATGATGTTAGATAGTTGTTTTATCGCTCATTAAGTCTGTTGTTGTAACACCCATAATTTTCTGTTAACAGTAAATTAACAAATTAAAGTATAATTAATTCTAAATGATAGAATTAAGGGAAACGGGTTATGCCATTGCATTCGTCTCGGAATTCTGCTTGAGATAGAGTTCGAGTTTGCATAAGTCGGACTACGTATGAAGGAGTTATAACCTCTGAAAGTTTCAGAATTCGATTTAAAATTCAAACAGCCCAAAAACTTGTTCAAAATTAAAAACTGGACCAGAACTGGGCTGGGCGGGTATTTTCCCACCCAGGACCCAGGTCGACTAGGGGGTCTACCTGGGAGTCGATTTGGGTACCCAGGTCGACTATGTAGTCCACCTGGGGGTCGACCTGCTTGGTCGACCTGACCTGCTTGGACTAGTCCTGGCTCGGTTTCTGGGGCTTGGCTGTGTCACTAGGGCTGATTTGTCACTTTCTGATTGGCTTCTCTTGAGATGGATGGCCTTGATTAACTCTAGCTTTATCGACGGCTCTAATTAGTTTGAAATTCTACATAAACAACCTTAGTCTTCAACCTAAATTCACACAAATAAAATAGAGCTAGAGCCGTCATGTTGCTGGAAGGAAGCCAAGAGTAGCCTCCACTTGAAGAAAGATTAGAGATAGGCAAAATTAAAGTAAAAACAGGAATCAAACAACGTTTATCTACCCAAAGGAAAGCATTGCAAATTCAAAACTCAGAATCCAAAATTCAAGTTCGTCGTTTGTTGTAATTATAGTGATTTTTCCAATGGGAATAAAATTAAGATTTGATTCGATGTAAAATGGAAATGGAATTGTGTTATTGTATAACGACTATGTTAATTCATATCTATGTGTTGCAATGATTGTGTTGTGAATGGTATTGGATGTTTGAGGTGTAATTGACTTGATGTTGGATCCATTAGAATGTTTGTGGATTAATCTAGTTGATGTTGGATCTATTCAAATTCACATACAAGTTATTTGGTTCATATCTACACCTATATGTTTATGTGATTATATAGGTTGTATGTGATTAAGATCTCATGTATATACTTTATGCTAAACCTCTATGCCTAAATGATTAAGTTTATGTACATGCTCATATGTTTATACAAAAGTTGCAAGTTCATAATTGGATCCATGCCAAGATCCACTTTAATACATGTTTCATGTTATAATTGGACATATGATTGGATCTAGTTAACACATGTGATAAAATTATACATACTTTATGGACATGTCATATTCTTGTCATATGCTAGTGATGTTCGATGTTATGCCTAGATCTAAACATGTTTAGGCTTATGTTGTCTAAATCATATGCTAATTCATGTGACACCTATTTAGTTAGATCCCTTTTTCAATGCAAGTTCACACATATGTAAGTTGATTTAGCCTATGTTGCAAATTCACATATATGTAAGTTGATTTAGCCTATGTTGCAAATTCACATATATGTAAGTTGATTTAGCCTATTTTGCAAGTTCACTCCTATGATGTTCAAATTGACTATGCCGATAATACCAAGCTTGCACCTATGTCATGTTTATGCTAATGAATTCCTTTATGCCAATTTTATGTACGCTAAATTAGACAAAGTTTTTAGCCTAATATTATATGTTAAAAATCATGCGGACGAAAAATTAGGCTAAGATTGTTAGCCTAATATTTAGACGGGGTAACGTTGGGAAATTGGTAACTATAGGAAACTTGACATAAATTGGTAAAAAAAAAATGTATTGGCATGTTTTGCACATGCTAATAATTGGTGGCACTTAAATGGTGTAAAATTCTTATACCAAAAATGATGAACTTGGAAAGCGGGCCACAATATTTAATTGTTAACAAATTTACATATAACAAGTAATAGAGACAAATATGTAAATTTAGAAAATATGAGTATGATTAACCCGTGGTTGGATTGAGTTGTGATGTAAACCTGCCTGGACCCACCCGGCTGTCCAGTAATCATAACAATACCTATCCAATGTGAGAGGTTGAGCATTGAGCCCAATAAGGACCCAAGGTTAGACTTAGTTACGGTGTAAACCTGCCCGGAACTGACCGGCACATCCAGTTACCGTAACAATACTTGTCTAATGTGAGTGGTCGGTGCTTTAAAAAGCTAAGGACAGACAAGTCAGGATGGTAGGGTTAAGTTAACTAAAACACTTAACCAATTCAACATGTTAATTAAATTGATGGGTGGGGTTAGGTAAATACAGACACTTAACAACTTAACATGTTTAACTAGAAAACTCTAGTAATGGGGACCCATTTCAGCAGTAGCCCAATTAGGTATCATGGTACCCTGAAACTAGGCAGGGTGGGGCACGATTACTGGGCTGATTGTAAGCGGTAAAAAGCGACGGCGGTTGGTGTAGCAGTGTGGGTTCTAACGGAGTGCGGGCGTGCACACACTTCGGAGCAGACAAACATGGCACTGGGCACCAGTAGTATAACCTATGCATTCTAGGATTGTGTCTGGCCACCACCATGGGACTTGATACACCCTATGGTGGGACCAGCATAGATATCTACAATCATTGGGGGCCATATGACACATATGATTTTGCGAGTAGGAGCCGATATTTAGAAAGGGGATCACTTCACCCCGATCATGGGGTACCAATTGGGACAATGCAAGTAGGTGCAGAGATATAGTTTGGGGTGCGATAGTACATTCGGTTCAAACTGCTTTATCTTAGTTTATGGTACTTTCCTATTTCCAGTTTATACCTATCATGCCCTTTTTCTTATTCTCATACTGAACAGTCACTAGACTTACCAAGCTTTATGTCTGACTCTATTTTTCTTTCGTCTTCTCTTCTTCCGTTCCCCTCTTCCCCCAGGTCCACAGGGAGGAAACAACCCAGCTTAGTTAGACTCTTTGCAAGCTTCAAGATAGTAGATGTATGGTTTGGACTCTCTTTCCTTGGCTATGGCTTTTGGACACGTTCTATGGGGATTTATGCAGCTTTTATTATGTTTTATGCCTCTTTATTTAATAATCAAGACAGAAATGATGATGTAATGTTTTGCAAGTTATTATGAGACAATTATGGAATTGTTTTGTATGAACAAGTATTTATGAAATGAAAGTCTGTTTGTTTTCCGCTGCTTATACATATGTGTTTATATCTGTCTTGTGTTTTATCTATGACTTTTACTTATAAACCTCCACCGAAGTTAAGGCATTCCCTTTGTGAGTGACCTTAATGGATGTGGGGTGTTTCACTTGGTATCAGAGCACAGATTTACCAGATTAGATAAAGGTTTTTGAAACTATTTTCAAAAAAAGAAGTTTAAAGAAACATATTTTTCAAGGAAAAGCATTGTTTTTAAAAGGCATAGTCCCCCAAAGCCATATGCACTATCTCTCTATCCTTTTGTCTTGAATACTTTCTTTTTTTGTTCCAGCATGTCTAGAGATCTTAACCTTCCAGAAGGAGTACTGACACCTGGCTGGTTCTGAAGGTACCTAGAGGCTAGGGCCAATGGTGCGGGCCCAACAGACATTCCTCCTCCCATAGTGGCAGCGGTTCCTCCTCCTCCTCCTCCTCATGGAAATACTTTCGCTAAGACGTGTAGAGACTTCAAGGCTATGGGTGGAAAGGACTTTTATGGAACTGAATCCTTTGTGGTAGCAAGGAACTGGCTGAAGGAGACCGAAGATTTGTTCGTCATCTTCAAAGTTGACGACAGGCAAGAGATACAGCTGGCAGTGTGGTTGCTTAAAGATGAATCTTCCTATTGGTGGGAAGTTACCCATGCTGAGAGGCCAGTGGAAAATTGGGAAGATTTCAGGATGAGGTTTAAGATGAAATTCCTCTCCCAAGCTGAAAGAAGCCTGCAGATGGAGAAGTTCCTAACTCTTAAACAAGGGAGTATGACGATCAGGGAGTACATCAATCAGTTTAATCAGCTGGCCAGATTCGGGTCGGATTTAGTAAACACCCAACACAAGAAGGCCCTTTGCTTCGTTAAAGGTCTGAATGAGCCTCTACACAGCCTTGCTATGACCCATATACCCATGGGAGCGACTTATGAAAGCTTGGTGGATATAGCGCTGCTACACGAGGAAGATAAAGGCAAGAAAGGGGAAAAAGCAGAAGTGCCTCAAGACAAGAAGGGGGAAGGGTCACAGAACAAGAAGGCTGATTCAAAGAAAGGCGGGAAGAACAACAAACCCCATGAAAAAAGAAAGTGTAATTTCTGTGGCATTGTTGGACATATAGTGAAAGACTGCAGAAAGAAGAAGGCGAAGATGAATGTTGGCTGTTTCCATTGCAGCGAGACTGGACACATGGCCAAGGACTGCCCAAAGAAGCGGGGGTAGGGACAGAGAACTGAATCCACTTCAGGGGGACCGGTTCAAGCGCTGGTGGCCCTCCACAGGAACGAGGTAGAAATATTTCTGTAGAAAGCTTAGTTTATCTCTGTGATCATCCAGTTTGCACTCTCTTTGATTCCGGTGCATCACACTCCTTTATTTCATCTGCTTTAGTAGAATCTCTGCACATAAACACTAATATGGTAGAAGATCCCTTGGTTGTTTCAAATCCAATTGGGGGCTCAGCTTATTTGTCAATGGTTTGTTTGGATTTGAAAATCTCTATTCTAAGTGTTGAGTTTAGATGTAGTGCCTTTGTTTTGGGCTTCTCGGGATATGGACTGATCTTAGACATGGACTGGTTATCCAGTAATGGTGTCATTCTTGATTGTGAGAAAAGAGTGGTTTGACTCTTGACTAGGCTTGGTAACACTCTAGAAATTTCTTGTAATCCCTTGAATGCTGTTATGCTTAGTTATCTAGAGTCGCTTGATGCTTCTGTTGAGAATTTGCAGTCGGTTAGAGTGGTCCGTGAATATCCAGATGTCTTTGAAGAGGTAAAGGGCTTACCTCCGAGGCGGGAAATAGACTTCCGCATATATCTTGTTGATAATGCAAAGCCCGTAGCTTTACCTGTTAGACATATGGCTCCAAAGGAGAGAAAGGAACTCAGTAAGCAAGTTAAGAAGCTTCTCGAGAAGGGGTTTATAAGCCGGAGTATCTCGGAATGGGGTGCTCCAGTGGTGTTCGCCACCAAAGTAGATGGCTCACTACGTCTTTGTGTGGACTATAGGGAGCTAAACAAGCTGACTAAGAAGAATAGACACCAACTTCCCAGAATAGACGATTTGTTTGATCAGCTTGTAAGCACGTCGGTCTTCTCCCAACTTGATCTGGCTACTGGGTTCCATCAGCAAAGGGTAGCTGAAGATAGCATTGATAAAACGACATTCAGAACCCCAGACGGTTTCTTCGAGTGGCTTGTCATTCCTTTCGGCTTGACAAACGCACCCGCTTATTTCATAGACCTAATGAGCAGGTGTTCATAGAATTCCTCAATAAGTTCATGGTGGTCTTCGTAGACGATATTTTGATCTTCTCAAAGAATGAGGAAGAACATGCTCAGCATCTGAAGGAAATCATGGATACTCTCCGTGCACATCAGTTAAAAGCAAAATTCTCCAAGTGCCACTTCTGGAGAGAAGAGGTAAGTTTCTTGGACATGTAGTGTCCAAAGAGGGGATAGCTGTGGACCCCCGAAAGTGGTGGCAGTGCAAGATTGGAAGACACCAAGAAATGCAACCGAAGTACGAAGCTTTCTTGGGCTAGCCGGTTTTTACCGAAAGTTCATTAGAGATTTCGTGAAAATCTCAGCTCCACTCACAAGGCTAACAAAGAAGAATCGAGCATTCGCTTGGGATTTGGATTATGATATTGCTTTCCAACGCTTAAAAAGGGCTCTTACAACAGCCCCAGTTCTGATTTTACCTGATGGAAGCAAGATGTTCACAGTATACACGTATGCTTGTGGTACAGGACTAGGCACTGTTCTGATACAAGAAGGGAAGGTAGTAGCTTATGGTGGAAGGCAATTGAAAGTTCATGAAAAGAACTACCCAACCCATGATCTTGAGTTGGCCGCCATCATCTTTGCGCTTAAGTCTTGGCGCCATTATCTCTTAGGTGAGAAGTTCGAATTGTATACTTACCATAAATCATTGAAGTATCTTTTCTCGCAGAAAGATCTTAACTTAAGGCAGCAAAGGTGGATGGAGTTCCTTGCCTCGTATGATTTTGAGATTTCTTATACTCCTGGCAAGGGCAACGTAGTAGCAGACGCCTTGAGTAGAAAGAAGCTGACCTTAAGCCCTCTCTTTGTAGAAAGGCAAAGCTTGGAGTATATAGCCAGTTTTGACTTTAGGCCCTCCTCTCATTTTGTAGCTGGTTTATTGGCATCATTAGAAGTACGACCCACTCTTTTAGACTCAATAAGGGCCGCGCAACGTGAAGACCCTCAGCTTGTGAATGTGATTGATAAACTAATTAGGGGCGAAACTTACAGTCACCTCAATAGGTACTACATCGATGATAAGGGTTGGCTAAGGCGGGATGGAAGACTATGCGTCCCGCAAGCAAGGGATTTAGTAAAGATGGTTCTCGAGGAAGCACTTCATTCCAAGATGACAATACACCCAGGTGGAGACAAGATGTACAAGAATGTAAAGAGAGTTTTCTATTGGAGCAGCATGAAGAAGGACGTGGCAGATTTCGTTTCTAAGCGCGTGATATGCCAACAGGTCAAGCCGGAACGAAAGAAGCCTGGAGGATTGCTTCATCCTCTAGAAGTCCTGCAATGGAAGTGGAATAGCATTTCAATGGACTTCATTGATGGGTTTCTTACGTCAAAAAAGGGCAATACTAGCATTTGGGTAATAGTGGACAGGCTCACGAAAAGCACCCACTTTATACCTATCAAGAGTAGAAGGACTGCCTCGTCTCTAGCTTCTCTTTATCTCAAGGAAATAGTTCTACTCCATGGAATACCCTCCAGCATAGTGAGTGACCGAGATCCTATCTTTACAAGAGAATTTTGGCGGAGTCTGCAAGAAGTTGTAGGCACACAGTTATGCTTGAGCACGGCCTATCACCCCAAACTGATAGTCAGACGGAAAGGGTGAACAGAGTACTAGAAGATCTTCTGAGACTGTGCGTCCTTGACTTTGGAGGAACATGGGAGGATCATATTCCTTTAGTGGAATTCGCCTACAACAACAGCTACCAAGCCACCATCGGCATGGTGCCCTTCAAAGCTTTGTATGGAAGACCGTGTCGATCACCAACTTGTTGGTGGGAGTCTACAGACAAGCTTATACGTGGGCCAGACATGATTAGAGAGACTTTAGAAAAAGTGGACTTGATACGAAGGAGAATGAAGACTGCCCAAGATAGACAGAAATTGTACGCAGACAAAAGAAGGACCGACCTTGAGTTTGAGGTTGGGGACAGGGTTTTCCTTAAGGTATCTCCCTTAAGGAACGTCGTCCGCTTTGGATCCGTAGGAAAGCTAACACCAAGATTTTTAGGACCTTTCCCTATCATCGAGAAGATTGGGAAGATGGCTTATAGAGTAGAGCTGCCCGAAAGGTTGGCTGGAATTCACAATGTCTTTCACGTTTCTCATCTCCGAAAATGTCTACATGGATCTACGGAAGTGGTGGAGCCAAGCATTCTAGAAGAAGCCGAAGTGGAACGCGAAGCAACTGTGAGGAGAGTTACAACCCGCATCTTAGGAACTGAAGTGAAAAAGCTACGCAACCGTGAAGTCAAGCTTGTCAAAGTTCAGTGGAGCAACGCCGAGGAAGACGCGACTTGGGAAACTGAGGACAGAATACGCACGGGCTACCCTTTTCTTTTTGAGGGTACATCTTTGATCCCTCTTTTTCCTTAAGTTGTGCTTGTATATATCTTTTTAGGTATATCTCCTCGATATTATCCTTTATCCTTAGGTAAAACCCCTTCGGATGTAAACATGTAATTGAAACATGTTATGATTGATGGTTGCAAGTGGTTGCTAGTGGTTGCTCGTGGATGCATATACACACACAACCTAGGTTTTAGATCGGCTCTGTCACTTCATATTGCATATATGTATTCATATTTGTATGTGGTTGAAACTTGATATGTTATCATATGGATGTCGCATTTGTATGAATGATTGCGCACTCATGTAGAATTATGAGTAGGGAAAATTTGCATACATAATGGATTCATGACACTTACATGATTCGCATTAAGGAGGTCAACTGAATCAGTAGACCGCCTGATTTTTGCATTAGATAAAGACATATACACACACTATGCATATGATCATGAAGCATTAGAAGTCTTTTAAGGTCAATGGATGCCTGTGTTTGTTGGTTAAGTAGATGGACGATTGGATGTTAGGATATACGTTCTTTCAGACTTGAAGATTTCGGGGACGAAATCCTTTAAGGAGGGGAGAATATAACACCCTGAATTTTCTGTTAACAGTAAATTAACAAATTAAAGTATAATTAATTCTAAATGATAGAATTAAGGGAAACGGGTTACGCCATTGCGTTCGTCTCGGAATTCTGTTTGAGATAGAGTCCGAGTTGGCGTAAATCGGACTCCGTACGAAGGAGTTATGACCTCCGGAAGTTTCAGAATTCGATTTAAAATTCAAACAGCTCGAAAACATGTTCAAAATTCAAAACTGGACCAGAACTGGGCTGGGCGGGAATTTTCCCGCCTAGGACCCAGGTCGACCAGGGGGTTGACCTGGGAGTCGCCTTGGTCGACTATGTAGTCGACCTTGGGGTCGACCTGCTTGGTCGACCTGACCTGCTTGGTCTAGTCCCGGCTCGGTTTCTGGGGCTTGGCTGTGTCACTAGGGCTGATTTGTCACTTTCTGATTGGTTCTCTTGAGATGTATGGATTTGATTAACTCAAGCTTCATCGACGGCTCTAATTAGTTTGAAATTCTATATAAACAACCTTAGTATTCAAACTAAATTCACACAAATAAAATAAAGCTAGAGCCGTCATGCTGCTGGAAGGAAGCCAAGAGTAGCCTCTACTTGAAGAAAGATTAGAGATAGGTAAAACTAAAGTAAAAACAAGAATCAAACAACATTTATCTACCCAAAGGAAAGCATTGCAAATTCAGAACTCAGAATCCAAAATTCAAGTTCGTCGTTTGTTGTAAGTAAAGTGATTTTTCCGATGGGAATAAAATTAAGATTTGATTCGATGTAAAATGGAAATGGAATTGTGCTATTATATAACGACAATGTTAATTCATGTCTATGTGTTGCAATGATTGTGTTGTGAATGGTATTGGATGTTTAAGGTATAATTGACTTGATGTTAGATCCATTAGAATGTTTGTGGATTAATCTAGTTGATGTTGGATCTATTCAAATTCACATACAAGTTATTCGGTTCATATCTACACGTATATGTTTATGTGATTATATAGGTTGTATGTGATTAAGATCTCATGTATATACTTTATGCTAAACCTCTATGCCTCAATGATTAAGTTCATATACATGCCCATATGTTTATACAAAAGTTGCAAGTTCATAATTAGATCCATGCTAAGATCCACTTTAATACATGTTTCATGTTATAATTGGACACATGATTGGATCTAGCTCACACATGTGATAAAATTATACATACTTTATGGACATGTCATATTCCTGTCATATGCTAGTGATGTTCGATGTTATGCCTAGATCTAAACATGTTTAGGCTTATGTTGTCTAAATCATATGCTAATTCATGTGACACCTATTTAGTTAGATCCCTTTTTCAATGCAAGTTCACATATATGTAAGTTGATTTAGCCTATGTTGCAAATTCACATATATGTAAGTTGATTTAGCCTATGTTGCAAATTCACATATATATATATATGTTGATTTAGCCTATGTTGCAAATTCACATATATATATATGTTGATTTAGCCTATGTTGCAAATTCACATATATATTAGTTGATTTAGTCTACGTGGCAAATTCGCATATATATATATATATATATATATATATATATATATATGTTGATTTAGCCTATGTTGCAAGTTCACACCTATGATGTTCATATTGACTATGCCAATAATACCAAGTTTACACCTATGTCATGTTTATGTTAATGAATTCCTTTATGCCAATTTGGTGTATGCTAAATTAGGCTAAGTTTTTAGCCTAATATTATATGTTAAAAATCATGCGAACGAAAAATTAGGCTAAGATTGTTAGCTTAATATTTAGAAGGGGTAACGTTGGGAAATTCGTAATTACAGGAAACTTGACATAAATTGGTAGAAAAAATTATATATGTATTGGCATGTTTGGCACATGCCAATAATTGGTGGCACTTAAATGGTATAAAATTCTTATACCAAAAATGATGAACTTGGAAAGTGGGCCACAATATTTAATTGTTAACAAATTTACGTATAACAAGTTACGGAGACAAATATGTAAATTTAGAAAATACGAGTATGCTTAACCCGAGGTTGGATTGAGTTGTGATGTAAACCTGCCCGGACCCGCCCGGCTGTTAAGTAATCACAACAATACCTATCCAATGTGAGAGGTTAAGCATTGAGCCCAATAAGGACCCGAGGTTAGACTGAGTTACGGTGTAAACCTTCCCCGAACCGACTGGCACATCCAGTAACCGTAACAATACCTGTCTAATGTGAGTAGTCGGTGCTTTAAAAAGCTAAGGACAGACAAGTCAGGATGGTAGGGTTAAGTTAACTAAAACACTTACCAATTCAACATGTTAATTAAATTGATGGGTGGGGTTAGGTAAATACAGACACTTAACCACTTAACATGTTTGACTTGAAAACCCTAGTAGCGGGGACCCATTTCAGCAGTAACCCAATTAGTTATCATGGTACCCTGAAACTAGGCAGGGTGGGGCACGATTATTGGGCTAATTGTAAGCGGTCAAAAGCGACGGCGGTTGGTGCAGCAGTGTGGGTTCTAACAGAGTGCGGGCGTGCACACACTTCGGAGCAGACAAACAAGGCACTGGGCACTAGTAGTATAACCTATGCATTCTAGGATTGTGTCGGGCCGCCACCATGGGACTTGATACATCCCATGGTGGGACCAGCATAGGTATCTACAATCATTGGGGGCCGTATGAAACATATGATTTTGTGAGTAGGAGCCGATCTTTAGAAAGGGGATCACTTCACCCATATCATGGGGTGCCAATTGGGACAATGTAAGTAGGTGCAGAGATATAGTGTGGGGTGCGATAGTATATTCGGTTCAAACTGCTTTATCTTAGTTTATGATACTTTCCTATTTCTAGTTTATACCAATCATGCCCTTTTTCTTATTCTCATACTGAAGAGTCACTAGACTTACCAAGCTTTATGTCTGACTCTATTTTTCTTTCATCTTCTTTTCTTCCGTCCCCCCCCCCCCAGGTCCACAGGGAGGAAACAACCTAGCTTAGTCAGACTCTTTGCAAGCTTCAAGATAGTAAATGTATGGTTTGGACTCTCTTTCCTGGGCTATGGCTTTTGGACACGTTCTATGGGGATTTATGCAGCTTTTATTATGTTTTATGCCTCTTTATTTAATAATCAAGACAGAAATGATGATGTAATGTTTTGGAAGTTATCTTGAGACAATTATGGAAATGTTTTGTATAAACACATATTTATGAAATGAAAGTCTGTTTGTTTTCCGCTGCTTATACATATGTGTTTATATCTGTCTTGTGTTTTATCTATGACTTTTACTTATAAACCTCCACCGAAGTTAAGGCATTCCCTTTATGAGTGACCTTAATGGAGGTGGGGTGTTTCAGTTGCCTAACTCAAGGTTTTATATTTCCTCTTATTACCTTGGGTTGTTCATCCGGTTTTGGATGAGCCGACTGAGTAGTAGGTTACAGATAGCAGACCTTAGTGAGGCAAGGATGTAGAGCGATGATGAGCAGGAGGCTTGCATATCATTTTTCTACTATCTCGTATTTGTTGTTTCTTATGTTATGATTGGTGTTTTCTCCAGGTGTTGTAACGAGGCAAATTTGCACAGATACTTATGTGGTAATCCAGAGGTGTATGGATACTCTTTCTAGTTGTTATGAAAATTCAAGTTTCTGCTCGGGTATGCTTCACTATTATAGCATATTGTATATGTTCTATTATATTTTATCCTTATGCTGTGAGTTATACGATAGGTTCCGCTTGTGTTTACCTACCACGATGATCGTCCATATCTATCCGGCACGTCTTTCAGCATATTATTTCTCTTGTTGAGTGCAGGAGTTATGGGCTGTCATCACATTTGCCATTAGAGCTATGGTTAATGATTTTAGCCAAAGTTTGAAGATGTAATAATGTATGAGAGACATATTTGTAGATTTCTGATGGATGTATATTATATATACATATGTGTGTATGTGTGTGTGTGTGTGTGTATATATATATATATATATATATATATATATATATATATATATATATATATATATGAGTGTATAGTATAATAGAGTCCGAACTCTATAGCAGTTTCTCATAAGTGGCTAAACATTTTATATTACAAATTTAGAATGAGTCGCCAACCATCAAGACACGCTGCTAGGGAGGGGACTGCTCCTGGAGGGGGGAAATGGCTGTATACCAGACTACCCAGCTATGTTCGAGGCCATGATGGCAACGATCATGAGGATGGTACCCGCTTAGGAGGTAGTACCAGTAGATAGAGGAGTTTAAGTGAAGGTACCGAGGGTGTGGACTTCGCGAAGCTATGCAAAGACATCACTTCTCTCGGAGGGAAGTCGTTCAAAGGGACAGAGCTGACTAAAGAGATACAGAGGTGGTTAGAAGCTTGTGTACGGATTTTTGAAGACTTGTGTATAGATGATGCAATGGAAAGGAAGCTTGCATCGTGATAATTGTAAGGCAGAGCCATGAATTGGTGGAACTCTATCACTTTGGAGACTCCGGAAGAAGAGATAACATGGGAACCATTCCAAGTCTAGTTCGAGACGAAGTTAATCTCTATTGCTCAAAAGTCAGTTCCGTTCAAGAAGTTTGTGGAGCTAAAATAGAATGGTCGACCAGTGCTAGAGTATGTTTCTGATTGTTGGGCCTTTTCCAAATATGCCCGTTCGTATGTTGACTCTCCTTTCAGAAGAACAAAAAGTTTGTTATGGGTTTGGATACCTATATTAGGAAGATATTGGTGGATCATCTTGACGATCCATATGAGTAGATAGTGGAGAAAGTTGTTCGAAAAGAAAGCTTGTGTCCTAAAGAAGCAAATTTTGTCGTTGCAACCAAGGAAGCTTCAAAACCATAGCAGGATGGTAATAAAAATAAGAAAAGGAAGCAACAACAATAGAAAGGAAAGGATGGCAAGAAAAAACCTAAAAGTGAGGTGGTTTGCTACAACTGCCAACAGCAGGGTCATTTTGCTAATGAATGTAAGAACAGTAAAGCTGAGAAGAAATGTTTCAAGTGTGGAAAACCTGGACATGACAAGAAGGATTGTCCGGAGCTAGTGAAAGGGAAGCAGATATTGAAGGCTTATGCATTGGAGGTCATACCATCTTCTTCAAGAGCACCTACTGCAGAGGAGAAAGGAAAGGGCGTCATCGTTCAAGGTACTCTTTCAGTTAAAGATGTTACAGTTCGTGTGTTGTATGATATTGGAGCATCACATTAATTCATTTGTAATGAGCTTGTCTGCTGCTTAGTTTTGGAACCTGAGATTTGTGATAGACCTTTGCTTATGACTAATCTAGTTGGGGGTTCGTCCAGCCTTTGTACGATTTGTCATGGCCTTGTGTTATCGAGTCATGGCTGCTCTTTTGTGTGTGATTTCTTTGTTTTGAATAGGGTTTGCGATTATCTTGGGCATGGATTGTCTCAAGAGGTATGCAGCAAGTGTGAATTGCGAGAAGCATGAGGTAAGAGTCGGGGATGTGGAAGGGTGAAAGGTGTTTATCCCTTAAGGTTCATATATACATTAAAGAATTAAGTCCATATTAGAACCATAGAACCAGCATTCTCAAATCGTGCACGCATGCCTCAACCAAGGTTGTTCGTACACAGCATGGTCCAACATGGACCATGGCTCGAGCAGGAGAGCAGGGGTTGGTCATAAAGTGCAGCACGACTATACAGAGAGGTAGTGCACTAAAAATGGTAATGCCTAAGGACTGTGAGGTCCGCACATTCTACGGAGATTGCACATATTAAAAAGTCACATATTCTTGTACCAAAGAAATCAGTCGTACAAGACAAAGAAGGGAATTGATTCCAATCACATGATCCATTCTGCAGTCATTCGTCTACGGAACCTCACATGGATCCCTTGTCTGCTGCAACCTTGGATCCTCATTCATTCCCTAGTCTGCCACTAGTATTACAATCAGGGGGATCGCATGCATATCAGTTTTACTAGTTCTATTCGGTTACCCATCTACCATCAGATATAAATGCTCCAATCAGGAGGTATATGCAAGTTAAGTTACGAAAGGCTTAAACAAGAAGATATGCCATTCATTCCTACACAACCACTCGCTCCTATGAAGTCGCTCGCACGGGACAGCTAGAAATAGCTGTCACCAGTTTGCTACAGCTAAGCGGTGGCATGTTCATGATTAATAAGGCAGGCGATCTGTAGCCTTCAAGGAGGGACTCCACTTCATTTCTTCGGAGGGGGCTCACCTATAAATAGGCCATGGCTGCCACTGGAAAGGGGAGACTTGGGGCCACCACGAAGTGCTGCTAAATTCCATCCTCAGTCATTTCAACCATGATCATGATCTCCATTCGAAGGTTTTTCATCTACTTGGCCATGGCGTCCATTAAAATCCTATAAGTGAAAAAGATTGAAGACATCTTCCTCCTCCGTTGCTCATCCATCCTTTTCCTTCATAGATTCCACCATTCCTTCGTTCAATCTCATGAATCTAAGCGAGATTTGTATGTAAAAGCGAGAATATATTGAGAGAACGAGGAGATGTATAAAAAACGAGAATTGATGTATCTTGTAAATATCATCATGATAAGGCAAAACACCTTCACAGTGGATGTAGGCCTGGCTCAAGGCTAAACCACTCTAAAATATCGTCTTCATTTTGTTCCCTTCGCATTTTCACTTTCAATAGTCATTAAGTGCGACTCCATTTATATTCTAACCTTGTTGCTGAAGTACGATTTTCGTACCATTGGTGTTTGAATCAAGTTTTGGTGAAAACATTTTGGTGCCTACCGTGGGGCCATACCATGTTGAAATCCAACAAGATCTTCTTAGAAAACTTTGCGTGAAACCATGAGTATGCCAAAGGAAGTCATTCGCGAAGTCGACTTCACAAACAATACTAATATTATCACTTCACCCACCACTCATTTCGAGACAGGAGAATCATCAAGAGTCGAGGAAGCTATAACCAAAAGAGAGTTGGAAGAAGCGATAGCGGGACTGACGAGTGAAATAATCATTGCAAACGGTGCAATGATGAAGAAACTTGAGTCAATCTTTGCTATTCAAGCCGCTACCACAAAATCCACGTTAAGCACCGCTTGGTTTTTACCTGCTTGAACAAGTCAAGCCCATGATACAGTATCGCCTGCTTCAAGCGCGAAACAGGGAAATTCTATCCAGGGAGTTTTGTATCACGCTAACCTGGACCGCGGAAAAGATAAAGCATCTATGTGCAATTATTCCAATGATACAACCTCTCAACAGTTGAATGATCCTATGAAAGGAGCATTCCTATCAAAAGAAAACCCCATACCCCTTCTCTCCAGATTGTAATACATGCCTAGGCGAGAATTTGGTGAGGAGGAAGGCGCTTGTTTCATAGATCAAAGCAAAGAGCGGGAAGATATTTTAGGAATGGCATGTAGAATTGTAAAGGAGGGCTTGAAACAAGAGGGTAATCGAAAGGAGTAGGGATTTTCCCCTACTAAGACCCCACTCACCAAAAGAATCAAAATGCCATGTATCCACAGGAATTTAAACCTCCAACATTACAAACCTATAAAGGAACAAACGACCCCAACGTATTCCTGTGCAAATATGATCAGCATATGGATGGGACGTGCGCCACCGACGTGATCAAATGCCTATACTTTCAAACTTATCTAGAGAGGTGGCCTACCTTTGGTTCACAAAGTCGCCGCCAAAGTCTGTAGAGACTTCGCCACCTTGGCCAAATTATTTAGTAAGCAATTCAGATTCCAAATAGCTAGAGTCCAGGATCTCATAGAGTTAAGTGAAATACAACAAAGACCAGGAGATTCCATCAAAGATTTTCTCACCTGCTTTAACATGGCAGTGGCTAAAGTTGAAAATTATGAGCCCCGACTAGTTCTGATGGCTTTGAAGGGAGCCATATGTAAAAAGACCGAGTTATGACAATGGATTAAGAAAAAGAAACCAAGTACACTTGAACAGATACTCAATAAAGTTGGAAATATGTGAGCATTAAAGAGAACTCAGTGTGTGAACAGTGAAAAAGGAAAGGTAGTGCGCAAGGCAGTTTTGATAATCAGAAGAGGAGCAACGAAAGCAAAGATGACCAGAATAAGAAGAAACTACGCTTTTTAAGAATTCTGAGTTCACTCCCTTTAATGACACCATAAAAATATCTTCATGGAAACTAAGGATACCGAGAAGCATGCAACCCCGAAACAAGTGCAGGTCAAAGAAGTTGCTCTAAGGTCAGGAAGGTTTTGTCAATTTCATAACCAGCCAGGGCATGACACAGATGATTGTAGGCATTTAAAATCATTAACCGAGGAGCTGGTCAGGAAGAATCATTTACAATAACATGTACGAGTCCATGAACATTGCTCCAACTCTCCACATGCAAGGGGCAAAAAGTAATGAGTAGATTGCTCAAACCAACCCAAGGCCATCATTTATTTGAGGAACAGTAGTCAGCGTCCTAATTACGGCGGTTCTGAATAAGAGGCCTCCATTACTTTACTTTGCTTTACTACTTAAGAACCAGCAGCCATTTTACTCTACTATTTTACTTATGATATTTATAAAAGCTGCAGAGGATGATTCACTTATGTTATATTAAAAGAAAGTTGTATAAATCAAACAAGTTATGTGCTTACCTAAATGACATAGTTGTAAGACCATACTAAAGGCCAATTTATTAATTGTAGGCATAGTAGAAGCAATTGATCATCTCTAATTAAACCATAACGGGTGGCTTCCCAGAGCACATTCCAAGCAAAGAAACTTAAAGACTGGAAACGTTGTGCTAAATAAGCATATCTCTTCAAGAGGATAAGCTGCTCTAGGGCAAATAATGAAAAGCATGATAAACAAACAACAAGTCAGGCAGCTGCGTTCTTCACTATGAAACATGCCAAACTCTTAGCAAGCATCCATTGAAGGGGTTGGCACCAAGCTTTGAGGAAAATACAAAGATAGTATCAAATTTGTCCCACAGATGAAAATTGCTAGTCCCAAAAGAGGCGCCTTGTTAGGTGCAGGACACGAATTCTTTAAATCGAACGAAAACTCGATAAGAGGAACTAGTGTCCACCTCCCGGGTGGTGCATAAAATTGGAAGGATCGGTAATACCTAGGCTGGAAGTCCAAGTCCTAGTGCTGGAAGGACCAGCGCAAGCAGAAATCCTAGCCGAAAGGGGGTAATAGAAATCCTAGCCAAAGGGGTAACAGAAATCATAGCCGAAAGAGGGTATCCAATAAGGTTTCTTGGTTGTAGAGAAATCAAAACAAATAGGACTGAACTTGGATCAAAAATGAAAACCCAAGACCTCCCATGGGGGCGCACACACAAAAAAAAACTTAATTACTTTGTGTATTTAAAAATCTAATCCCTATTGAGCTTGTACTACCAGGTTAGCGGGAAATATGATTGAGTACCAACCTAATAATTATGAACTGACTGATTAAAAATAAAGTCGTGGCTATAACCATGAAAATTCATGAAAAATTAGTTGTTTCACAATTTCACTACAACATTACAACGAAGAACGAACGCCTGATAGAATCATTCGACTAACAAAATCGAATCCCCGCGAGATATTGTCTTTCATAAAAGCGAATGGTGAAACCTTTATAATACCAAATGTTACAATGTAAGTATATGAGCGCAAAATATTAGGCGAGGACCAGCATTCGCAAATACAATCGGTGTAAGTGCACGACAATAAGAGAGTGGATTGAAATTAAAAAAAAGGGTCACAAGTGCTATTTCTTAACAGAGAAAAGGGGAGATGAACCAATTGCTTAACATCTATCTTTTGTTCTTTTGTCTACGCAAGAACTATCAGGAGAGGATAGGTTAAAAATTCCTAGGATATTTGCAATGGACTTCCTTCTGCGCGTCAGAGCAGACACAGCATTAGTATTCCAAGCTTCATCATCGTCTTCCAGATCGGACTTGTTAAGTAGTGTTGGGTCGCCTGGTGAAGGTGTGGTGCGCGGGCTAATATTGGTTGATACTAAAACGGAATCAATAGTGGTAGTTTGAACAGCGGTATCGCTAGCAGACAAAAGAGGTGGTGAGGGCTTGGTGCAAACAAATAACAAGCACAAAATTTAGCAAACCCAGGTGAAGAGGTAAGATAATCCAAATTCGGCGCGGATTGATAGATATCAATTTTACCTGGGGTTACTAGATATGTAAAGCCGATCCCGCAATCATTTAAAGAAGTATCATTATGACTCATGTGTTCTTTAAGAACATCCTCTTGAATGGTGTGTTCCATAATGGGTCGAACTCCAGCTGCATCTTGGACAGGTTAATTTGTAGAGGGAGTTTGACAGCTTGAAGCTTCAATATCAATAAGATTGGATGGGTTATGACTGGAGGTAACATCCGGGTTTTCTCCTTGGAAGATCGAGCTCGCTCATCTGCCAATATCTTCCTGCCTCCAACCAAAGCTTTACGATCTTCTTCTTCCAAGAGGTTCTCTTGCAGATATTTGTCATCGACACCACCAAAGTATAAGAGCACTTGTTCCCAAACGAGAGCCAAAGTCCGTGGAAATTCCTTTTTTAGATAGCTTAAGCCTTTGCAACTCATGACATTGTAAATGTAAAATTGGAACAGATTATTGTCAGCCCTAATCTTGGCTTCATCAAGTTCTTTGCGCAGCTTGATCCTTCTTTCTTTCAGAATACTAAGAGTCTCATTTTGAGAGTTAATCTTGCCTCAAGAACCACTTTTTCTTGTTGATAAGAGGCCAAAGCCCGCCTCTCTACAGCCAACTGACATTCAGCAAGTTCTTGGGCAGACTGAGCTTCCCGGAGTTCCTTTCTTACAAACTCGAGCTTCCTTTTGAGTTCCTCATTTCTAGCCTCCAAGTTATTGACTTTAACACTCCCACTCTTTAAAGAAGCAATTTCATATTCCTGAAACATGATCAAGTGAACTAATCCAGCTTTGTCATTCTCCAAGACGTCAATATGGTCAAGATGTCTGGCATTTAACCTCTGGAACTCATAACCAAACTTGGCCCAATGTTCTAATCGCCTATCAACATTGCTCATGGCCAGATTCAACCGTGTTTCAAGTTGACTCCCGGCGATGTTAAACTGGGTGATCATGCAATTTTTTATAGTACTTAGACCTTCAACAGCATCTCGTATATCGTTTGGATGCGGATCTACGTCAAAATGCATTCCTATTAAATCCCAACCTCCAAAACAATCCTTAAGCATCAAGTTAACAGGCGAAACCTTATAAGAAGGTCGATTGAGAATCATTTGGATTTGAGCAGAAGTTGGAACTATGGATTGTTCAGGGAAAGTAGGAGCATCAGGGTCTAGAAAATCAGACGATAAGAACATTTGTGAATCTCACTTTTGTCGCGGTCATTCCTGCTCTTTTTCTTCTTCTCTCCTTCTGCAAGGTGCCCACTTTTATTGCCCTTGTCCAATGCCCCTACAAAATCGGATCCTTCCCTCCCTAAAGAATCAGTCAGTGGAAATTTGAGAATGTGCTGAGGCTAAGAACATGAGGACGATTGGGAGCGCTTCAAATGACGAGAAAGGCAAGATTGTAAAAGACTTTGTGGATCAATAGTGAGAGCTTGTTGAAAGAAACTATCTGATAATGAGTGTGGCATATCCATACCAGGCCAAAGGAACGAAGAATTTTTTAACAAGCATACAAAGAAACTATAAGATTTGCAAGAAAGCATAAAGTGCCCATAATAGTTATTTCAGTACACATTCGATAATGAATCAATGTCAAGGGGAGCTCCTGAATCGAATGCCTTCCTAGGCCATTGAGTAGGTTTTTGGGTTTTCTCCGACACATACATTGCAGGATCAGAAGTCACAGTATCACCCTGACTAAGATAATTGATGGTATCTGAATCTCCCAAGCCTCCAAAAGTTCCTGTAAAATTCTGTTCCTGAATAAAAAGGGGAACAGGATTTTCAGTAATCTTTTCAGAAATTATATCTTCCCTTGTACCATCTTTGTTTTCATTCACTCTTTTGTCACTCCCTTTAATAGCTGAAAGCAAGGGAGATTCTGGAGAAGAATAGAAACTATCACCCAGGATTAAGCGATTCTTTTTGGTAAAGGATTTGCCCATGGCACTTTGTGTATAAGCCAAGGACTTCTTAATAGATCTTGAAGGATGGATTAGCTGATATTTACGATGGTTTTTTCTGAAAGCAACACTTGTCTACTTCTTTTAGTCTTGTCAATAGAAACCAAAGAATCAAGAAGAGCCTAGTCAAGGACAAAGCCTTCATTGCAAGGAATTGCTGCAAGATAGAAAGATAATCAAAATTTTTTTAAAAAAGAAAGAAGAGTAAATTCAAAGCAGAAGGCAGTTACCTCCTTCCATCCACCGCCCATATATGCTCATAGGACATTAAACATAAAAATATTGATCTGGAAACCCTTTGACACTGTCTGTTAGACCAGTAATAATTCTGCAATATCTGCCTTCCATATAAATTAAAGAGGGACCGTCTGCCTCCTTTCTTCTGAAAGCATATAAGGAACAAATATCCTGAAACGTAGGTGCTCATTGCTTGACTCTCATAAAAAGTATGTATAGCTTTAGTAAAATGTGATACTCGTTGGGATGCAATCGATATGGGGCAATAGCCAAACACTGCAAAACGGACTCTAAATATGAATTAAAAGGAGGAACTGCTCCACTGGACAACATACGATGATTGATTGATACATACCTAGGGGGAGGACGATCAGCTGAATCTTCTTTCCTTGGAAATCTGGTTTCATCCTTCGTCATTCCGAAACGAGCACACATTTTTTGGTATAAGTCGAATGGGAGCATTGATTTACGATTGGCATAAGGCGCCCATTCATGGAGTCGGGGTTGAGGATAAATTTGACCAACAGAGCCATCAACTGGGGCAACCTCAGCCACCTGACCAGAACCTCCGGTCTCTTCAACATAGTACCCTTCTTGAGGCTTTGACTAGGTTGGTTTTTGGTTTGATATATATGTTTGAGAAATATGCTACAGCCAGGTTGCTAATAATAAAGGAAAAGCAACTTCTGAGCAAATATGCCCTTCAAACCAAGCATTTCATCAAACATACTTCCCTAAAGCTTACTGGCTATACAAACAAGCTCAAAATTGTGTAGTGGGACTTGCTATTACGGGTTAAGAATTATAAGGAAAGTTCATCCAACAAAAGCAAACTAGATTCAACTGGTCGCTCATGACCCCTACATATATGAAGGTTCTGGCCCAGTCAATTATCAAAAACTATTGGTCGCACAAAGCAAATAAATGGTGTCAGCAACAAGAAGAACAGAAAGTCATGATAACAATGTCAAAATTCTATGACACAGGCATTTCATCAAGCATCTAGCGAAGGCATGATAAAATAAAAGCGTCGTTTCAAAGACATGCTAACAAGCAATCTGTAAACATTTCGTTGCAATCAAAGAACAAGAGGGGCTTTTGTG
The DNA here is from genome assembly GCA_030737875.1 of Allium sativum. Taxonomy (NCBI): domain Eukaryota; kingdom Viridiplantae; phylum Streptophyta; class Magnoliopsida; order Asparagales; family Amaryllidaceae; genus Allium; species Allium sativum. Next base: position 990,481,253 of record CM060910.1, on the reverse strand, counting down.
CAAATCGGGTCTGTTAAATGATTATGTTCAAACTCCAGAACATATTAAGTCAAATTGGTCAAAATTATAACATATGGTCAGATAATTCGGTTTTTACCAACCAGGAACTTTTATGAGGCAAGGTTGGATTGACTCAAGAAGCAAAGTTAAAGAAGAAATTTACTTACATTTCAACAAACGAGTTCGATTTGGAAGATGAAGTGCTTTAACCGATTTCGAAATTGAAGAAATTCAATCTGAAAGGATCAGGTGAAATTGCAAGTTAATGAAGGTAATGCGATCAGGGTCCAGGAGTAATCAAAGGCAGAAGTAAATCTCCTACAGCAGAGCCACAATTAAAGCGAGATTTTTAGAAAGACAAAATACATAAAGTGCGAGAACATGAAGAGACAATATTTAAAGAGGACTAAAAGGCCCTTTAAAATTAAAGTGACGTGACGACTTTGTCAGGTCCGAATAAAACGCTCAACTATCCCAGAAAACAACCCATCAGACCCAGTCAGCAAACAACTATATCTATGCATGAACGACTAAAAGAGATATTCAATAGGCATGAAACGTTAGTAAGGGTACTCTTCTTACAATAAATGGACTTAATCCATCAATTGACATTACATTCCATTATTTCGAAGCATGCAAAGCTGAGAATTACAAACTTCGAGGAGCAAATGTTTATCACTTAGGGATCATATATGCATTAAAGAATTAAGTTCAGATTAGAACCATAGAACCAGCATTTTCAAGGTTCATGCACGCATGCCTCAACCAAGGTCATTCGTACACAGCAGGGTCCAACATGGACCATGGCTCGAGCAGGAGAGCAGTGGTTGGTCATAAAGTGCAACTCGACTATACAGAGAGGTCGCACACTAAAAATGGTAATGCCTAAGGACTGTAAGGCCCGCGCATTCTACGGAGATCGCCCATATTAAAAAGTTATTATTCTTGTACCAAAGAAATCGGTCGCACAAGACAAAGAAGGGAATTGATTCCAGTCACATGATCCATTCTGCATTTGTTCATCCACGGAATCACATATGGATCCCTTATCTGCTGTAACCTTGGATCCTCAATCATTCCCTGATCTGCCGCTAGTGTTACAATCAGGGGGATCGCACACATATCAGTTTTACTAGTTCTGTTCGATCTCCCATCTACCATTAGATATAAATGCTTCAATCAGGCCGTATATGCAAGTTAAGTTACGAAAGGCTTAAACATGAAGATATGCCATTCGTTCCTACGCAACCACTCGCTCCTATAAAGTCGCTCGCACAGGACAGCCGAAAATGACTTTCACCAGTTGGCTACAGCTAAGCAGTGGCGTGTTCGTGATTAAAAAGGCCGTAAATCTGTAGCCTTTAAGGAGGGACTCCACTTCATTTCTTCGGAGGGGGGATCACCTATAAATAGACCATTGCAGCCATTGGAAAAGGGAGACTTGGAGCCGCCACGAAGTGCTGCTAAATTCCATCCTCGGTCATTTCAACCATGATCATGGTCTCCATCTGAAGGTTTTTCATCTACTTGGCCATGGCTTCCATTAAAATCCTATAAGTGAAAAAGATTGAAGATATCTTCCTCCTCCTTTGCTCGTCCATCCTTTTCCTTCATAGATTCCACAATTCTTTCGTTAAATCTCGTGAATCTAAGCGAGATTCATATGTAAAAGCGAGAATATATTGAGAGAACGAGGAGATGTATAAAAAATGAGAATTGATGTATCTTGTAAATGTCATCATGATAAGGAAAGACACCTTCACAGTGGATGTAGGCCTACCTCAAGGCTGAACCACTCTAAAATCTCGTCTTCATTTTGTTCCCTTCACATTTTCACTTTCAATTGTTGTTATGTGCGGCTCCATTTATATTCTAACCTTGTTGGTGAAGTATGATTTTCGTACCATTGGTGTTTTAACCAAGTTTTGGTGAAAACAAAAGGTTTTGATTTGATGTAAGGCCGAAGATGGTGTCTTCGTGAGCTTTTTATATTTGCTTGTGATTCCACATGAAGAGTTGTCATATGTGCTGATCGCTAATGAGTTTGAGGATGTGTTTGAAGAAGTCAAAGGCTTGCCGCCGCATCGTGAGATTGAGTTTAGAATTGATTTGGTCGAGGGTGCTAGACCTATCATTATGCCTCTTAGGCAGATGGCACCTAAGAAACAGTTAGAGTTAGAGGTGCAAGTTCATGACCTTTTGGGAAATGGATTCATTCAGGGAAGTGTATCCTAATGGGGAGCACCAGTTTTGTTTGCAACCAAGGATGATGGATCCTTGAGATTATATGTGGACTATCATGAGCTGAACAAGGTGACCAAGAAGAACAAGTATCTGTTGCCGAGGATCGATGACTTGTTCGATCAGCTTCACGAAGCCAAAGTGTTTTCTCGGATGGATTTGGCAACGACATGGGTGGAAAAAGATAGTGTGCTACTTTTAGGACACCATCCGGTTTCTTCGAATGGTTGGTGATGCCATTTGGGTTGACTAACTTGCCAGCGTATTTTGTGGATCTTATAAATAGGTATTATAGAGATCAGTTGAACAAGTTCATGCTTATGTTCGTAGATGATATTCTGGTTTACTCTTGGAATGAGGAAGAGAATAAGATGCAGTTGAGAGTTGTTTTGGAAATCTTGCGAAAGCATCAGCTGAAGGCTAAGTTTTCAAAATGTCACTTTTAGAAGAACGGTGTGAGGTTCTTAGGACATGTAGTTTATGGAAATGGAATAGGGGTTGACCCCGCTAAGGTGGCAACAATCCAGGACTGGTATAGACCTAAGAATGAAACGGACGTGAGAAGTTTCCTTGGATTGGCAGATTATTACCGATGGTTTATCAAGGTTTTCAAAAAAATAACCGGTCCATTAATAGGATTGACAAAGAAGAATCAAGAGTCCACATGGGATGCAAAGTGTGAGAAAGCTTTTGAAATCCTGAAAGTGAGACTGACAAGTGCTCTTGTTTTAATGATTCCAAGTGGGAAAGAAGAGATGGTGGTATAAACTGATGAATATGGTATTGGAATAGGAGCAGTACTAATGCAAAAAGATAGAGTTGTAGCCTACGCAAGTCGACAGCTGAAGCCGCACGAGAGGAAGTATCCAACTCATGATTTGGAGTTGGCAGCAATCGTGTTTGCTCCGAGGATGTGGAGACATTACCTACTGTGGGCTCGATTCGAGTTGTTCATGGATCATAAGTCGTTGAAGTATCTTGTCTCCCAAAAGGATTTGAATCTTCGGTAGCAACGACGGTTAGAGTTTCTGGCATCATATAATTTTGGTATAGCCTATACTCCTGGTAAAGGTAACACAGTTGCAGATACGTTAAGTCAAAGATGCACAAGTTTGGAAGCGATGTTTTCAGAATGGAAGAGCCTCAAGTATTTGGTGAGATTTTATTTCATACCACAGTGTGAGTTGGAACCTGAAATGTTGACAAGCTTATCGATAAGACCTACTCTCATCAAAAGAATTGGTGAGAGCCAAAAGCGAGATGCAAAGTTGTCGAGTTTATCCATAAGTTAGAACTAGAGGATAAAGAGTTCGAGGTCGATCGAAAAGGGTGGCTTTGAAAGCTAGGACAACTGGTGGTGATGTCATCACTGGAATTTGACGATTCAACCTGGTGGTAATAAGTTGTATCAGGACATGAAGCGATCTTACTACTGGGAAGGGATGAAAAAGGATATGGAAAGTTTATTTCTAAGTGCATGAACTGTCAGTTGGTGAAAGCTGAACAGAAGAATCCGAGTGGATTGCGTCAGCCATTGAAAGTTCCTACGGGGAAGTGGGAACAGATATCGATGGACTACCTAGAACCAGGGTAGGAAACGAAGGAATTTGGGTCATCGTGGATCGCTTGACCAAAAGTGCATGGTTTATTCTTGTCAAGTCGACTAGGAGCTTTATACACTACAACAAAAACCACTTTTCGCAAAAGGCAATATCTGTTGCAGTAGACCAAATGCAACAGGCCAGCCCCCATCTGGATGGCCGAAGTTGTAAAAGGTCTGTCCCTTTTCGTAACTGGTAATGCCTATTGCAATAGCTTTTTCGCAACTGCAAAAGCCTATTGCAATAGCTTTTTTGCAACAATTAATGTCAGTTGCAGTAGTTTTTTTGCAACAATAAAAGCCTATTGCAATAAATTACTTATCTGTTATAGATTAGTAAACGTTAAAAAACAAATAGCTACAACATATAAAATATTCTATATTAAATGTCTTTGCTGCAACATTATAGTATATCATCATAAAATAAAATAAACAAGTAAAAAAATAATTTCAACAATTTTATTCTAATAAAATTTTAATAGTACAAACAATTACAACAAAAATACACATAGCACACATCTCAAACTTGTACAAATCTTAATCTCATCCATCAAACTTAGCATGATACACAAATTGGGAAGCTAATCACCATCAGACCAAACCGCTCTTGGACATCTTGTAAACCTCCCTTAGATGACACCTTCTAGTCCTCTGTCCACACTCAAATCATCATTGAAATTGTTACTTCATTTAAGGCATTAGAAAGGATAGTATTTCCTTACAGTGAGCAATGTTTAACACACATCGATAGCCCAGTTCTCTTAAAATATCAAGTGTACTAATTTCCTGCTCAAAATCAGCAAAATAACCTAAACTCATGTCTAAACTTTCACTGTAGAAATCAACTTGCATAAAAGATTTAAAGAAAAAAGAGTTAAAGATCACCTCTACATGCATAATCAAAAAGGAAAAATAGTGGGACTAATTTTTTAGTGGTATACCGTGAATAGTGGATTTATAAAGTAAGAAATGAAATACCAAAGTCAACAGCGAAATTTATAAAGATGGATGATGTCAGTTAGTTCTGAAAAACAAAAAGAACAAAAACAATTCCTGAACATTAAGAATCATATATGTTCCATGTAATAGCCCCTGCTAACTTGCTTTTATGCACAAACTAACAGAGAGTGAACATTGTAAAATAATAAATGACAAGTCTTTGAAACAAAAATAAAAAATTGTACCATCAACAAGAATGCAAAGAATATATCCCTCCTAACCTTAGCAGCTTAATAATTTCATCATAACTTCTTAGCTCCCTTTATTTAATCCGCATACGTTATCAAAGATTTCTTGCGAAGAGATGTAGAAGCCTTCGGTTCCCTTAACAAGCACACCATGAAATGCATCTTCATATTTTACCAATTTTTTTGGACTAATGTTATTATCAGGTTGAGCTCTACAACAAATTCTAAAATAGGACATTAGGAAATACAATGTAGAAGGGAACAAACGATAGGTGATCAAGAAACCAAAATGGCAGCAGAAGCCAAATCCTCTAAATCTATCTAATGCATAGCATAAGCCTAAAGCTTCAAATGAAATAACATAACCTTAGCAGCCAAGGCAAAAATAACCCAGCCGATAGAGATGAACAGAGCACCTGTAGCTCTAACAACTCATCATCCTACACCTTATACATAAAAACATGAATCTCAACTACATAGAAGACACGGTCCTGTTGCTAAAACAATTTCTAAAGTGGCGTATGAGGAGAGGAGAAAAAGTAAAGGGATATTGATGAGCAGGAGCATAGCCATACATATGACAAGAGCAACATTGACAAGGCACGAAAACCATATGATCAAACAAGAAATCAGCTTCACGAAAACTGACCAAACCCTCTGCAATAAACAAAACACGATCCAAAACAGGAAAAACTCAAATAGAACAAAACCTAATCAGCAATTGCAAACACAAGCCTAAAAAATTTCTAGACTTTGGAGCAAGCATGGAGGCGCATGAATGAAAAGGTGATGTTCTAAGTTCGTTCCAGCTCTTATGAAAGGAGAAATATATTAGGATAATCGCACTGCTGCGAATCGTGAATAGTCACAAATGTTAACCACTATTGAGAATCATGAGGAAGAATTTGGGATTTAGGAACCATGTAGTTAGAGGAAGGAGACATGGTGAGCAATTTGTGATTCTGGGGTCGATTTTCGATTTTGGGATTAACAGGGAAATAAATAGGTAGACGCAGTGAAACTAAAAGTTGAGCGGGCTCTAAAATTTCACTATGGCGCCCGTGCCTTGCTTTGTAAATGATAAGTTGGAAGGTTGACTAAGGCATAAAACGTTGATTTGGTTCACATTTGCTAATTAATTATCAACTTGTTATAATTACTAATAATTATTTTGGGATCTGAATTTGTAGTTTAGTCTAATGGAATATCAAATTCAAATATTAAGTATGCATCATTATTACTTGTTACTCCTATATTATAATATAATATCAATTTTTAAACATTAACTATTATGTATATTATTAATTATCTTGTAACTAACATTAGCCGTTAAATATTAATTATTGGAAGCCAATTGTAAATTATTAATCGTTAAGTATAAATAATAAGTTATTATTATTGTATTCAAAATTTTCTAGAACTATAATTTAAATTTATTTTTTTATATTTTAATTCATTTACAGTTAAAGTATTTAGATTTGGAGCTAAAATAGCAAGCTCAACTAAAAGGCTTGTATTGTTTTGTATAATCCGAAGTTGTAAGGCTCCAAAACACATTACGATAAATTTTGTTTTAATATATAACTTCTTGTAGAAAATTACTTTTAACTTTTATGAATATTTCAAAATTGACGTTTATTCTTATAGTGCTATATTATATTTTAATTCTTTTCAGCTTATGAATATTTTGAAAAATAAAATAAAATTTTATGAACATTTGGTAGTTTTATTTTAGTCTTAAGTCTAAAATTAGTTAAAACACTGAATTTTTAATATAATTATCAATTATAGTTTTTAAATACTAAGTAATAAAAGAAAATGATAATATTAATTATCAAATTTAATACTGGTAGTTTTACTTCTTAATTATAGTTGAATATTTCATTAATTATTTAATATTTGTTGTTAATTTGAATTATTGATTATTAAATGCAACTAATAATTGTTAAATACAATTTACGCAATATTAAAAACTAATCATGATAAATTATTAAAGTACTAATTCATATTATTATTACTTAATACTTGTCATATTATAACTAAATGTTACTTATTACTTCCTTCTTTTGTATTTAATAGCATTTATGTTCACCCAAGGCGGGGGAAAATAACTTCTAAAATTATGTCTTTCGCAACTGCCTTTACCAGTTGTAAAAAAATACAGTTATCGCAAGTGGCAAAAACAGTTGCTAAAGATATTTTTTATAATAGGTCTAGAAGTGCAGTTGCAAATAATATGTTTGTTGCAACTATTATGGAAGCGCAATTGCTAAAAGTATGTTTTTGCAACTAGAAGGGAAGCTAGTTGCTAAAAATATGCTTTTTGCAACAGAAAGGAAAAGTGTGTTGCTAAATTTCACCTATCGCAATTGCTACAAAAGGTCCGTTACTAAATATCATTTACTGCAACTGTCAAATATCGCCAGTTGCAAATAATTAGTTACAATAAGGTATTTTTCTTGCAGTGATATAAAATGGATAGTTTGATTCCATGTTGAAGAGCATAGTGAGTGATCGAGATTCATTGTTTTTGAGTGGATTTTGGAAGAGTTTGCAAGAGACTTTGAGAACCTAGTTGTGTTTGAGTATGGCTTACCATCCCCAAACTTATTGTCAATCCGAGAGGGTTAACCGAGTTTTGGAAGATCTCCTAAGAGCTTGTGTAATAGACTTTGGAGGATCATGGGAGGACCATCTACATCTAGTCGAGTTTATATATAACAAAGCTACCAATCGAGCATTGGGATGGCACCATACGAGGCGTTGTATGGTAGCCGTGTAATTCTCCGGCTTGTTGGTTAGAAATTGGAGATAAGTTGATACTTGGGCCAGAGATGATAAGAGAGACATCAGATTGTATGAGATCGTTCGACAACGAATGAAGGAAGCCCAAGATCGTCAAAAGAGTTACCCCGATAAGCGTCAAAAAGACTTGGAATTCGAATTTGGAGATATGGTTTTCCTGAAAATTTTGCCATTGAAGCATGTTGTTCGGTTCGAAAGTAAAGGAAAGTTAGCTTCAAGGTTTTTTGGACTGTTTCCGATAATCAAGCGAATTTGAAAGCTCGCATATAGGTTGGAGTTACCCAAGTAGATGTCGAGTGTGCATAATGTTTTCCATGTGTCGTTCGGAAATGTGCGCACGATTCGAATATAGTGGTATCTCCAGAGCAATACTAAGACCTAGAAGTCGAGACCATAGTTACAAAACCTCGTAAGCCACATCGAGTTATAGGGAATGACATGAAACAACTTAGGAGGAAGACGGTTAAGCTAGTCAAGGTACAATGGAGTGAGGATGATGGAGAATGTACGTGGAAAACGGAAGAGAGTATGAAGATGACCCATCCAGAACTCTTCCTCGGTATGACCCATAAGTGCCGTGTCATTCTTATCCCATTGCAACTTGTACTATTGTTGTTGTTATAATTCTGTGTGCCAGGATAAGACTATGGATGCATGAATTGATCGATTCTAGTTTGGGCAGTAAATTGGCTGCTTATGGATGATAAGCATGCAGAATTGTTTGGTTGCTTGTCTTTGCTTGGGATCTCGGGGGCGAAATTCCTAAAAGGGGGAAGAATGTAACATCCCACATTTTACGTATTGGAGGATCATAAAATATTTTTTATTTAATTCCCTAAGGGTTCGATCATTCTCATATTTTAATATGTTGGTTATGGGGATATGAGACATATTCATAATTTTTATCAATTTTATTTATGATCGTTCTGCCCCATTCAGACTTGTACAGGGCCTAATTTTTGGCTGGGATCGAACCAAGTGCTGAGATTGATTTCTTTGGAAAGAAAATGGTTTTGACGATTCCGTAGAGTGGTCACATTAAAGTTTTGGTTCAGTGCTTTAGGAGGAATCGCTGTTTTAGTGCTTCATAATTTCAGTTGTGGTTTGTAACCCATTGATGCAGTGATTTGAGGAGGCCTGAAACACCCCACCTCCGTTAAGGTCACTCACAAAGGGAATGCCTTAACTTACCCTTATATAAGATAAGAGGAACATGTGATCGCACCCATTACTATAGTCTCTGCACCTACTTAACCGTTGGTTCAACCAGCCCCACGTGTTTATAACAAATGATCCCCTTAATGATTGGCTCCTACTCGCATGCATTCATATCCTACGTCATTCGGCCCCGCTTGACTGTAGCCACCTGTGTTGGTCCCACCATGGGGTGTATCAGTCCCTCTGGTGGCGACCCGACATGATTCAAGATGCACAGTGTATACTACTGATGCCCAGTGCCTGATTTTTCCACTCCGGTGTACATGCACGCCCATACTCCGTCGGAACCTACACTGGCCCACCTATCGCCAACGTTTTGACCGCTTATTATTCAGCCCAGTAAACGTGCCCCACCCTGCCTAGTTTCAGGGTACCATGATACATTTATGTGGGTTACTACTGAAATGGGTCCCCGTTACTAGGGTTTTCGAATCAACATGTTTATTTGGTTAAGTGTCCAAGTTTACCTAACCTTGCCCATTTGTTTAGTTAACATGTTGAATCGGTTAAGTGTTTTCCTAATTTCCTTAACCCTACCAATCCTGACTTAGCTTTAATTTATTAAAGCACCCAACCACTCACATTAGACAGGTCTTGTTATGGTCACTAGATGTGCCGGTCGGTTCCGGGAAGATTTACACCACAACTCAGTCTAACCTCGGGTTCTTTTAGGGCCTGATGCACTAACCACCCACATTAGACAGGTCTTGTTGTGGTCACTGGATATGCCGGTCGGTTCCAGGCAGATTTACACCACAACTCAGTCTAACCTCGGGTTAGGCATATTATTCTTTTCTAAATTCATATTTTTCAATATATATGTTTATTTTCTTTATGTGGATTAAATTTAATTTAATCACGCCATAATTATCCTTTGATTATGCTCAACATAAATGGTATGTCAAATATACCATTTAATAAACAAATTTGTGCCATGAGTTTTCATATTTCCCATCGCTACCCCCGTGGAACGTACGCATGAATCACATAAAATGTTGGGCTAGTAAGTTAGCCCAACCCATAAACAAAAAAAGGTGTAATAAACAGGAGACATGAAATAAACATAAAATAACATACATTTCAACTTGTCATGTGTAACTTGGCATAGAGGTATCATTAACTTTAATTAAATGGGTAAAGGTGAACTTGCGACTAAGTTGGGTCTAATGGTCATATAAAGTTGACAAAGGTCTAGCATGGAAGTTTAACATATAATCACAGTTTCAACCCACAACTTAGCATATAATCTTATGTATGTCAAAACATAAGAAAGCTATTATAATCATTTTTAATCACAATTTAGCATGATGTTAAAAACATAAGAGGACTACAATTTCACTTTTACAACATAATTAGATTCAACCTAACATGAATATACATGAGTGTTGATTTAACATATAAGCATGTGTTTTAGATCACAAACTTGCAAATAACCACCAAATTATGGCATGACTTGTTTTACCTTTTAATTGGCAAAATAAATCCATTACCAAAATCATAATAGATTTTAATAACATACAATATGTTCATCACCACAAGCATATAAACATGATTAATATACAACATGTTCATCGCCATAAGCATATAGACATGATTAATTACAAGATACTTTAAGATAAACGAGAATAAAATCTTATACATAAGCATCATTCTATATCCCAATTACAACATGTCATGATTCAATCGAAAGAATGTTTAAATCTACGTAATAACCAACTTACAAACAAAAAGGAATTCTTGATTTCTGAAATATGAAATCTGAAATTGGAGATGCACTCCTTTGATGAAGATCATTGAATTAGACTAGTTTTTATTTGATTTTAGATTTAAGCTTTTAATTCGTCTTTGAATTGAAAACGGTGACGGCTACTCCAAGTTCTTTACTGATGGCATTTCAGTTCTAGGATAATTTTTTTGTGTGTTTTTAGGTTGAACATTGAGTTGTTTATATAGAATTTCAGTTTAATTATGGCCGACAGATGAACCTAGGGTTAATCACAGCCACTTAGACTAGATCAGGACCATCCAGAAACCCTAGTGACTCAGCAGCAAGTCATCAGTCGTTCAAAATTTAGATCTGGCCGGGGGCCAAGTCGACCACAGGTCGACCCCCAGGTCGACCTCTAGGGGGGAGGTCGACACTAGGGTCGACCCACTGGTCGACCTAACTGGGCGGGAATTTTCCCGCCCAACCCGCTTCTGACTTCTGTTTGAATTTTGAAATCTGGCTCGAGCTGTTTGAATTTATTTGAATTTCTGAAACTTCTAGAGGCCATAACTTCTTCATATGAAGTCCAATTTACGCAAACTCGAACTCTATCTCAACCAGAATTCCGAGACGAACACAATGGCGTAACCCGTTTCCCTTAATTCTCACATTTTAAATTAAGTATTGTTTAATTCGTTATTATAACATTAAAAGAAAGTACGGGGTGTTACAAGGCCCATTAGTGGGTTGGTGGGAGGCTATAAGTAGGGGTTAGAGGCATTGAAAGAGGGTTACTTTTCTTCATTCTCTCATTTGGTTGAGCTCGCGATCCTCCTTGCTCAATCAAATAAACCTTTCCACTATTAAAATTTTAGATCTAGATAAGAGAATCGAAGATCTACATCGTGTGAAGCTAGATCTATGTCATGTGAAGTGAGATCACATTAAATCAAGAGGTTTGAAGCATATTCTTTGTTATTCTTATTGAGAATTTAGCGCTTTCTAGTTGATTCAATGAATTGGTGAGTGATAAGCATCTCTCATAAGGATTTGGTCAAGTATATGGGTTTTTTGTTCATATTTTCATTATTTTAAGTTGTTTTCACCTAGATCTACATCATGGTAAGTATATTTTCATTTGAATCGCCATAAGATCTAATCTAGAGACTTAAGACAAGTTATTTTTATGTTAATCCATATGTTTATGCAAGTTAGATCCATTATTTTAGTTTATTCATTCATTTATCATGATTTAGTGAATCTTATATAATTATTGATGAATAATTGTCATTTTGATGATGTTGATGGTTTCATAAAGTGTTGATTGTGGATTTGGATGAGTTATTTGCATCGATGTTGTCGTTTGGTGATGATTTAGTCAAGACTGGAGCTAATTTGGCCAGATCTGGGGTCGGATTTTTTTTCTTAGGTCGTTGATGACATGTCATGGAGTTTGGTCATATGGCTTGTTGCTCAAGAAAGGAATAAAGGTCGGGTCATTGTTTTTAGGTTGCTAGTGTGCTAGGTCGCTTTTAGACCTAGTGTGTTAGGTCTTAGGTCGTTTTAAGACTTAGTGTTTTAGGTGTTAGGTCATTTTAAGACCAAGTGTGTTAGGTGTTAGGCTGTTTTAAGACCTAATGTGTAGGTCTTAGGTCATTTTAAAACCTAATATGTTAGGTCTTAGGTCGTTTAAGACCTAGTGTGTTAGGTTTTAGGTCATTTAAGACCTAGTGATCTAAGTCATTCAAGACCTAAGGAGTTAGGACCTAATGAGTTTAAGACCAAAAGAATGCCGACCAAATGAAGATTGTTTTTGAGTTGATGATGGTTATAACTTCTGCGCAAATTCAAGGAAGAATGTCTGAAGCATCATGAAGTGTTCGTTGATCATCATAATGCAACAAATATGAAGACGACTAAAGGGTGTTGAGTTTGTAGATAATGGTTGCTCGAGAAGGTTGCTTAAGCTATCAATAGCCGTCAGGGAGGATGACTCGAGATATTGAAGGCTGAAAGGTTATCATTGTCATTGGTTCCAGTAAACTCAAAGCAAAGGTACAATAAGGACGTATAAAACACCAGTTGAATGGTCGAGTTCCCTGGGTATCGTTAATAGGCCTAGATACATATTGATGAAAGGTGTATGGAGTTTTTGCTAGAATCGGGTTTACCATTAGCTCTTGACGTATGGCAAGGTTGGTCATTATATGATTACTGATGATTTCGAAGCAGGATAGGCAGTGATAGCCAAAGTCATGTATGTTAGTTGTTTTGCTTGTACCATCTCACGTAAGTTGTCTGAGGTCGAGGGAAATGTTTCTTGGGTGCTTATCTGATGTTGGTTTAGGCCTTTGGGGATTGTGCTTAAGGAATTTTGATATCAATTAGGATGGTTTACATGAGATATAACTAGTTGCTATGATTTGCTATTATCTGGTTATTTCTGATTGCCATGGATATACTTTTGTTTCTGAATGCTTAGTTGTAAAGGCTATCACTATTAGATGTGGGGAAGACAGGTTTGGGTTCTTCTCTGGAGTTTTAGTAGATCGGTTGATTAATCTGTCTATTCTCATATACTTTATTGATGATGTTAGATAGTTGTTTTATCGCTCATTAAGACTTTTCTAACTCAAGGTTTTATGTTTCCTCTTATTACCTGGGTTGTTCATCCGGTTTTAGATGGGCAAACTGAGTAGCAGTTTATAGGTAGTAGAACTTAGTGAGGAGAGGATGCAGATCGAGGACATGCAAGTGGCTTGCATATCAGTTTTTCTATTGTTTCCTCTGTTATGATTGGTATTTTCTCTGAGTGTTGTAATGAGGAAAATTTGTACATACACTTATGTTGTAATCCAAGAGTGTATGGATATTCTTTCTAGTTGTTATGAAAATTCAAGTTTCTGCTCAGATATGCTTCACTATTATAGCCTGTTGTATATGTTCTATTATACTTTATCCTTGCGATGTTCGTTATAGGACGGGTTCTGCTTATGTTTACCTACCTCAATGATCATCCATAACTGCCTGACATGTCTTTCAGCGCATTATTTCCCCTGTTAAGTGCAGGAGTTATGGGCGGTCGTCACATAGGGAATGCCATCTGGCTTCTTGTCTGGGCTAATGGTCCCACTTCTGTGGTCCTATGACATCGAGGAAAGCATCGAGGATGACAGGAGCAACAACCGCAGGGAGGGAGGCCGAAGCAAGTAGGGGAAAAGGTTGCGAGGGTTCAGGAATGATGGCTTCAAAGAGGACTGCATCAAAACACTGCTCAGACTCCGATGAGTGGATTGGGGATGGTAGCTGAAGAGGGTCCATAAAAAAATTGCCAACTGCTTTTGAATCTATTTCCTTAAAGGAGGTCATCGGAGTTAAAGTTGGATGAAAATGGTCCCAATGGTCTACAGAGATAAAGGAGTGTGAGTTATCGAGGAAGACAAAGTAGGAGCAGGGGATATTAACGGCTCTTAGCACTCTACAACTCGCGTACACGAAGAGGAATCATGCTATGCCTATCCGTAGTCGTCTGGGCGGACGAAGAGGCCGATGAGGCAAGGGGAGGAGGTGAGAAAATCCGGGCGGTGGCTGAGGTGAGTGGGGAAACCCTTGATGTGGACCCACATTGTAGGCTACATATCTCTGACAAACACTTCCGATGTTGATGACTAGGGGTCAAGGACCAAGGAACCTCCATACTTGGCAAGGAAGCAACATAAAGGTCGGTCGAAAGGAAATGGATAAGAAATTGATGGTCGAAGAGGATGTACACAAACCAGTTAGGCCAATGAAAGGTGTCGGTCAACAATGAGTGGACCCTTCGTAGGTTCTAATAACCCACAACAGTGGTAGCTATAACCATGTTGGAGATGTTAGGATGGAGCACTATTGAAGATTGAAAATGAGGAGCCTGGGAGTTAAAAAATGAAATCGCACGAGGGTTTGATTTGAAAAGGGGTTCAATGTTCGGGTTGATTGTTAATGTGTGGTTGATGAGAGGAGATGATTTGACTACCAAATACTGATTGGAATGGGAATAGGCAGAGAGTGCGTTGAATTTCGAGTTGAAAATTGCCTTTGTCTATTCTTTCTAAGAGCACAATGTTGGGTGAATGGCCAAAAAATCCATAGCAGAATTAGATCTTGGGGATCCTACAGTCACTTGCCACGTGTCCCAAGCTAGCACAATTGAAATAACAATTTTTGGATTAAAAAATTCTAAGGTGTGTGGGATAAAAGTGAATATTGAAGGAAGAACTCGTTTGACTAGCTAGTGCGATGGCGGTTGCGATGACCGACTAGTTGTAGGCAGTGGAGTTGCTACAACAACGTCGTACGACTTATTAAGTCATTAGGAAAACGGAAGAGTTGGCAGTAGTGGAGGAAGAGAGGAGGAGGAGATAACATTATACCTTGGGAAGGGATACACGATTTGACAACCATCAGATCATCTGCAGTCGACAATGGCAGGAGAGCAGATGGAAAATGTGAAGCGAGAAAGCATGGATGAGCCAGATCAGTGGAGGTAGGCATATCAGAAGGAGGAAGATTGAGAGAGGAGTTGGAAGCCATGAGAGGAGCCGGATCAGTGGGTTGTAGTTACTGTTTCTTCAAATTCATTTCCATTTTTTAAATCCTTTTAAAGAGAAGGGCACTCAAACCAATCAATATAACCATAAATCAGAAAGCTTCTTATGACCCTCTTTATATCACTCTTTAACCAACCCTACAATTTTTTTTATAAGAATAAGACCAATACATTGTCTATATTGATGTCTTCAAAGCCTAAACCCAATACTTACACATCATTGGTTTAGAGTCCATTAGCGCTTATCATAGAGTACCACATTGCTTATTTAAACATGTCAAAATTAAATTCCAAGTTCTATAAATTTTTGATGTACACTACTTTCCCAACACCACTTGAGTTGGTAATCGTTCACAACTTCGAAAATGTTCTTTGCGACCAAGATTACAAATATCCACTTCCATTTCGAATATTTTCATTATTTCACCTTCATAAAAATAAAAGTTAATTTAAGGTTGATACCGAATTACCAGAAATTTGACATTAGAAATTGTTTCAAATTGCATAAGGATGATATTCAAGAATACGAAAACATTACTTGAGCCATGCAAACAAGTTATAAAGAATCAATACTGATAATGCAATTAATGCAAAATAATATAAATTATCGATAACCGTATATCTGGCTATAACTTGTATTAATGGTGTCTTCTTCTTATTATATCAGTGACAGCTGAATCTATTTGGTAACTACTTTGTATGTAACAACCCATCGGAATGAGCCTAAGTTCCAACCTAAAAAGTCCCATTGAAACTTAAAGATGCTCCAAATAGATTGTTAATTTCTATGAGAAATAAACATAACAAAGCCAAGCTATAACAAAATCGGATTGTACAGTGGAACAGACAAAACACAATAATAAAATAAATGTACCATATCATAAACAGTCAAAATACATTAAAATCAAATGTCATAAGTACTGAATTAAAGGTACATCGTCATAATAATTAAGATACAACAAAATAATAGTAAAACAAGATAATAAGATAATAATTGCCATCGTCAAGTACTTGTTCATCGTCTATCTTGCTTCCACAAGACCATCCTACATAACCTGTTTTGTTAAGAGGAAGGCGTCAAGATAACAGTTCTAGTGAATAAAATCTTTAAGCATAAAAATCTTTTTCCTATGCTTGGGCATAGTAAAAAAATATCAAGGGTATGTCTGGGTAAGCATACACACATATACGAATACAGGTCGCATATATATATAGGAAGAAATGAATCTTTCGATCACTTAAGGCTAAATAAAATAAGGGGGATTCTCATGATCGCTTAATTCCCCTTGGCAGGCCCTAGTCACGTATGACCTCATTCCCAGTAAATATTGCGATACTCTCAATATAGTGCGAGAGATAGTAAGAAACCACTTAAGACTGAGTTTAAGTAGGCGGCCTTTCTCCATTTAAGACCCTTCGGATGGATCCCTATGTTACTATATAAATATCACCAAAGGCAAACTCATGGCCACTTAATACTTCTCTTAGACAGGCGGTTTCACTTACGCGTCAGCAAAGCTTTTAATAGTCCACCTCCTAAGTAGATCCTCACTAGCAGTCTACTAGAGAAAGAAGACAACTTCTGTGTAACGACCCACATTCTACGTATCGGAGGATCGTAGAATATTTATTTTATTTTCATACGAAGTTGTATGGTTGTGTAACTTTGGGAAACGACTATTGGGGTCATTTACCATGTTCACGATTTTTGCTGAATTTTAAATGACCGTTTTACCCCTAGTGAATCATGTTTTATCTATAACATTTTATTGATAAGGAGTTTTGACCTGAAACCACTTCCATTAGATTCAGATGATGATTTACCTTTCCGTAGAGTGGTCACACTAATCAAATGGACTTACCGTTTGGGAGATATGACTGAAATAAGGTTTGAAGATGGAAAAACAGCTTAACCGGGCTTAATTAGGTGATTAGTGGTTAGGCCCAAAACCCATTTCAGGATTAGGGTTATTGGAGGGCTGAAAAGAGTTAGAAGATGATTCATTTTCATTTTTCCAGCCACCACTTACCATCCTCTAATCCTAGTTATGGCCTCCACCTTCTAAATTCATCTCTAATCACATATTAAGCAAATCTACATAAAATTAAGGTGGTTTAGAGTCAAAATCGAGATAGAGCTGGGGAAACACATACGAATTCGACCCAAATCAGCGGAGTTTTCAGATCTAAAATTTATTTATGGCTAAGGTGAGTGTTTTGCACTTTTATTCACTAATTACGGCTAATTAGGGGTGATTAATGATAATTAGCGAAATTATGCATCATAAAAATCTAGAAAAATATGTAAAAATTCTTAAATATTATTTTATGCCTCTGATATAAATTTGGGTTAATTTGGATTAAGTTTGCTAATCTTATAGTTAAACATGGTTAAGGGTATTAAAGGGAAAATCATGCTTTTTGGGTATGTTTGATCTAAGTAACCTAAATGCTTGGTGTTTTAATGTTTGCGATTGATTACACATGTTATTACTGTTGTTTGGTACGCTTTGAGACTGCATAAGGAATTTATAATGGTCGAAAACGCCTTCTTATGGCGTAAATAGCTTGCTGGAAAGTTGCAGGAAATAGTACAGGACCCCGATCGTGACCATGGTGCACGAAATGGGTCGTGAGAGGAGGACCACGAACTGTGTCATGAGGTGGGGCACCACGATCCGCCAAGGGGATGTCACCATGAGCCACTAGGGAATCACCACGAGCCATCGGGGAAGCATCACCACGAGCCGCCGGGGGAGCATCACCACGAGCCGCCAAGGGGGAAAGCACAATGACCCGAACCGCTTTAGGGGTACAAGAACCGAACCAAGGACGAGGAGAAGGACCGAACCGAACCAGAGAAGACTAAAACGCGAGATGCAAAGGAAGTCCAAATGGGAAGTTATTACTCAGGATCCAGATGGGAACCAACTAGTTAACTTCTAGAGCTGGGCTTTGCTATGGGACGTGCGTAAAGGGGTTATCGATATCTATAACTTTGGTTCACCATTGAAGAGTGGGGGCATGTAGATGAACCAGACCTAGGAAAGTGTGGACTGGTTGGCCCATAACCTAGAACCAGGGATGTGTGGACTTGGTAGGGTTATTGACTATAGACCAGGGAAGTATGGTCATAGCAATAGTTGTACGGAGTTGCCGTCATGGCCCAATAGATTTTATAATCAAAGCTGTGGATATCATATGCTTTACATACTGAGTGAGAGACATGAGGATGATTTCTATGTTTGATGTTTGCTATCACCATGACACGCACACTCCCATTTTAAACTATATGTTAGTGTTACCTTAGAGTATTGTACATCTTGTTGTGCTAACTCTTTGGTTGCAGGTCCTGGTTCAGGTATGATTATTTATACCGGTTATTGTTTCATTTTCTACTATCGATCTTGCCAGATTTTTGTCTGACCCAAAGTTTTATGTCTCTTCTTATTACTCTGGGTGCTCCTAAACGAGAAGACTAGAGACATGTTAGATGGTTATGCATGAGTAGCTGTCTGGAGATGAGCAGGAGGCTTCCACGTACTATATACCTATATTCTCCTTGTGTTGTTGATGGTCACTACTTTGGGAATGAGTAGTGTACCTTTTCTATTTTTCTTTAGAGGCAGTACTTCAAAGTTGTAATAATGATGGTTTGGATCATAAGCTGTATTTTGGATTCCGCTGTTATGATGGTTACGATTTCAGCTTATGCATTGTCTCACATGTTTTATGTCAAATATGTTATTATTATATTTTATTCCATGCGCTGTGAGATATACTATAGGTTCTTTGGTTATTCATAGTTTCAAGTCCCTTTCTTTTGACGACCGTCCCGTGCTCGTCGGGCATTTGTACAACGCATTTCGGGGAAATGTCTACTGGTTCGGGCCAGGCCGTCACACTTGGTATCAGAGCCCAGGTTGCATAGTTAACTTAGGTGAAGACATCACCCGTGATTCCATAGAACAACATCACGATCCCTTGTGGAAAAAAATAACTTGTTGAGAAGGTAATCCAGGTATCAGATTCCTACCAAGATAACTAGAAATTCAAACCACTAAGAATCCTAGTGAACCTAAAATCCCGATCTGGTGACATAACGCAGGGACTTCCAAAAGTTGAGCAAATCTTAGAAGTGCGTTCGATTGGTTCAATATCGATGAACCTTGAAAGGAGAGTCGAAGGTTGGAATGAACGTATACCAAGAATTCTTGGAATTCCTTGGGGATTCTTAATTGGAGCTGAGCTAACTATAGCCCAAAGCCATATCTCCTTGGTTAATAAGATCCAAAAGGTTTTTTAACCTTCCAAATAGGAACTGGCCAATCCATGAGTATACCATGAAGTTACAAAAGTTGTACCTGTGAACCAACCCCCTAAAGCGAAATAAGCACAAGGAAAAAGCAATAGGCCGGACCAGCCTACAAAACAAAACGGTCCCTCCGTAACCAGTCATCCATAATATCAGATAGTATACGAATATGAGAGCGCGTATTTGTGATATTTTGGTTTTCAAAAACTATATATATATATGCTATTTTTATATCTGAGGAAGAAGTCGCACTGCAATGGCACCACTAAGGATATGCTTAATCGTTTTCTCTTTACAGATTGGACGATGAGCCGAAATATGAGGAGCACGGGTTCAGGGGCCAATGATAGGAATGTCCCTGAAATGAGGACGATGCTTACTAACTTCATGAGAGAGATGCTTAGGGATCTTCCGGGAGCAGTTCCTAATGATGCTAATGGCGGTGGTGCGGTAGTGCAGGCGCCTGGAGCCAATTTCACCAAGCTTTGCAAGGATTATACTAGTCTTGGTGGGAAGTTGTTCCACGGAACGGAGTCAGCTACGGAGGTTCAGGAGTGGCTTGATAGTTGTGAACGCATCTTTGAGGATTTGGGGATTGATGATGCAATGAAGAGAAAGTTAGCATCACGTCAGCTTCAAGAACGGTCTATGAATTAGTGGAATGCTATTAAAGCCGCTACCATAGAAGATCAAGTTACTTAGAATCAACTTAAGACCCGTTTCAGTAACAAGTTTATTCAAGCTGCTCAAAAATCAGAATTGTTCAGGAAATTTTTGGAACCTAAGCAGAATGGTAGGGAAGTCTCAGAATATATTGCTAAGTTCAATACTTTATCAAAATATGGATTATCTCTCATCGACAATGCAGAGAAGAAGAACAAGAAGTTCATAATTGGCCTAGATCAGGACTTGGGGGAAAGACTCATAAACCATATCAACGAGACATTCAAATCTATTGTGGGAAAATCATTAAGGTCTGAGAGCCTTTACCCAAAATAAAAAACCGAGGTTGTTGTTACATCTGCAGAGGAGCTAAAGCCGCAGGCAAGCAGTAGAGGCAAGAATAATCCCCAGAATAAGAGGGAGAAGAACCAGACCAAGGATGGTTAGAATAAGAAAGATATCGAGTGCTTTAGCTATGGCAAGAAGGGTCATTATGCCAAAGAGTGTCAAGCAAAACCAGGGGAAAAGAAGTGCTTCAACTATGGCCAAATGGGGCATTTTAAGAATGAATGTCCATAACCCCCTAAGGAGTAGCAGATCGTGAAAGCATATGCTATCAACGTCGTTCCTTCTTTGTCAAATGCCTCAACTGCGGCGCAGAAGGGAAAGGGTGTCGTTATTCGAGGTATGCTTCCTATTTACGATGTTTTTGTTTGAGTGTTGTTTGATACCGGGGCTTCCCAATCCTTCGCATCTAGTGACCTGGTAGATAGGTTGGAATTGGAACCCGAGATGGTCGATAGACCTTTAGTTGTGATGAACCCGATTGGTGGTTCGACTATCCTTTGCATGATTTGTTGTAATTTGGTCTTATCAGGTCATGGATGTATGTTTGCTTGTGATTGCTTTGTTTTGGGCTTTACTGGGTTTGGCATTATTTTGGGGGTTGATTGGCTCCAAAAGATATGGGGTGGTGGTAGACTGTGAGGGGTCTTTGGTGACCATTAGAGCGGATGATGAAAGGAAGGTTAGTATTGGGTTGCCTACCTAGTGATGAGGTGATGGCAAGTTTTCTACATTCCCTCGACATCCCGCAGGATGAGTTATCAGATGTTCCTATTGCTAGCGAGTATCCGGACATCTTCGAGGAAGTGACCGTACTTCCACCACACCGAGAGATCAAGTTTCAGATTGATTTAGTGAAAGATGCCAGACCTATAGTGATGCCTCTTCGTCGTATGGCACCAAGGAAGCAGCGAGAGCTCAAGGTGCAAGTGAGCGATCTTCTGAAGAAGGGATTTATCCGAAGGAGTGTTTCCGAGTGGGGAGCACCCATTGTATTTGCTACCAAGGCCGATGTTTGCCTTCGCTTATGTGTACACTACCGCGAGTTGAACAAGGTGACTAGGAAGAACAAGTATCCTCTTCCATGAATAAATGATTTGTTTGATCAGTTAAATGGAGCAAGAGTGTTCTCCCAGTTAGATCTCGCGACAGGATTTCATCAGCTCCGGGTAACAGTTGAGAGTATACCTAAAACGAAATTTCGAACACCGTCTGGATACTATGATTGGTCGGTCATGCCATTCGGGTTGACCAATGCATTTGCATATTTTGTGGATCTTATAAATAGAGTTTTCAGGGATCAATTTAAAAAGTTTGTTCTTGTGTTCATGGACGATATCTTGGTTTACTCTAGGACATAGGAAGAACACAAGGAACATTTGAAGACAGTGATTGAGGTGTTGAGGAAACACCAATTGAAAGCAAAATTTTCTAAGTGTCATTTCTTGAGAGGGAAGTGAGATTCTTGGGACATGTTGTTTCATAGAATGGTATTGTCGTGAATCCTACGAAAGTAGCTACGGTGCAAGATTGGTCTACGCCCAATAATGCAACGGGCGTGAGAAGTTTCTTGTGGTTAGATGGATACTATCGTAACTTTATCCAACACTTCTCCAAGATAGCAGCACCGTTAACTCGGTTGATCAAGAAGAATCAAGCTTTTGTTTGGGACGAAAGGTGTGAGAATGCATTTAAGAGCCTAAAGGAAAAGTTAATGTGCACACCAGTGTTAGTTATTCCTAAAGGGAATGAAGAAATGACGGTATACACGAATGCCTGTGGTACCAGACTAGGTGTTGTACTGATGCAAGGAGGCAGGGTTGTAGCTTATGCTAGTCGGCAACTGAAATCGCATGAGAAAAGATATCCTACCTATGATTTGGAATTGGCAGCGATTGTGTTCGCGTTAAAGATGTGGAGACATTATCTTTTGGGAGAAAGATTCGAGTTGTTTACTGATCATAAGTCATACATTTTCTCTCAAAAGGATTTAAATCATCGTCGGCAGAGATGGTTAGAGTTCTTAGCTTCATATGATTTCAATATCGCATACACACCCGGGAAGGGCAATGCGGTAGCTGATGCAATGAGTAGGAGACATGCCAGTTTGGGTGATATGTCTCTTGAATGGAAGAAACTGGAATATATCGCAGGGTATGATTTCAGACCTAAGTGTGAACTAGATCCAGCGATGTTAGCAAGTTTGACAATCAGGCCAACCTTTATATAGCGGATTGGTTCCAGTCAGAGGGACGATCCTAATCTACTGGAAATCATCTCCAAGGTAAAGATGAGTATCGATGGTGTGGAAATGAATAGGTATGGACTTGATAGAGAAGGATGGCTTCGAAAGAATGTAAGACTAGTTGTACCCAACATTAATGAGTTGAGAGATGAAATACTTAGAGAGTGTCATCATTCAATACTGACTATACATCCCGTTGGTAACAAAATGTACCGAGAGATTAAGCAGACCTATTACTGGGAAGTCATGAAGAGAGACGTTGAGAAGTTTATATCGAAGTGCATGAATTGCTAGTTAGTTAAGGCCGAGCAAAAGAAGCCTAGTGGTTTGTTACAACCGAGAGAAATTCCCAAATGGAAATGGGTACAAGTCTCAATGGATTTCATTGACGGTTTTCTAATGACTAGATCGGGTCATGATAGTATTTGGGTGATTATGTATCGATTGACCAAAAGTGCAAGGTTTATACCGGTTAAGTCGAATAGAACGGCAGCTAAGTTAGCAGAACTGTATATGAAGTCGGTAGTGAGATTTCATGGAGCACCTAAAGGTATGCGAGTGACCGAGATCTGTTATTTACTAGTGGGTTTTGGAATAGCTTACAAGAGGCTTTAGGATTAGAATTACATCTCAGTACCGCATACCATCCGCAAATCTATAGTCAAACGGAGGGAGTGAATCGTGTATTACAGGATCTCTTAAGGGCTTGTATTTTGGACTTTGGAAGATTATGGGATGACCATTTACATCTGGTTGAATTCACATATAATAATAGTTATTAGTCCAGTACTGGTATGGCTCCATTTGAAGCTTTGTACAGGAGACTGTGCAAATCACCATCATGTTAGTTGGAAACTGGTGAGAAGTTTGTGCTTGGACCAGATGTAATAAAAGAGACTTCAAAAAAAAAATCAAGGTTACTCAACAATGAACGAAGGCTGCGCAAGATAGGTAGAAGAGTTATGCTGATAAAAGGTGAAGAGATTTAAATTCTCCATTGGCGATTTGGTAATCGTCAAGATTTCTCCATTAAAGAATGTAATTCGATTTGGTAGGAGAGGTAAATTGGCACCAAGATTTGTTGGTCCGTTTTCAGTTCTCGAACAAGTTAGAAATTTAGCATATAAAGTTGGATTACCAGACAAGATGGAGGGAGTGCACAACGTATTTCATGTTTCCCAGTTAAGGAAGTTCGTGCACGATTCTGATATGACCATTTCACCAGATCAGTTGGACAGTATCGAGGTAGATACTGAGACAGCTGGGAGCCACAGAATAATTCATATTATCATACATGATACGAAGCAACTTCGAAGGAAAACATTGAGACTGGTTAAGATCCAGTGGGGCGATAATGAGAATTACTGTACTTGGGAAATCGAGGAAAGCATAAGAAAGTCATATCCAAAACTCTTAGCCTGGTAAGATTCTAATCGCGATATGGTTACTTCCTTGTTAGTAAACTGCATGCTAGGATAGGCTTGTTGTGTTATTATGTATGTTTGATTGTTTGTAAATGGTTGATAGACATGCGGGTCACCATTGTATGTTTTCTGAGTTAAGGAATTTCGGGGGCTAAATTTCTTAAGGGGAGAGGGGGAGGGGAGTGTAACGACCCGCATTCTTCGTATCGGAGGATCGCAAAATACTTATTTTATTTTCATACGAAGTCATATAGTCGTGTTACTTTGGGAAACGACTATAGGGGTCATTTCCCATATTCGCGATTTTTGCCAAAATTTAAATGACCGTTTAACCCTGACGAATCTTGTTTCACCTATAGATTTTGATTGGTAAGTAGTTTTGACCTAAAATCACTTCCATTGCACTCGGATGATGGTTTACCTTTCCATAGAGTGGTCACATTAGTCAAACGGACTTACTGTTTGGAAGATATGGCTGAAATAAGGTTTGAAGATGGAAAAACAGCTTAATCGGGCTTAATTAGTTGATTAGTGGTTAGGCCCACAACCCATTTCGGGATTAGCGTTCTGGGAGGGCTGAAAAAAGTTAGAGGATGATTCATTTTCATTTTTCCAGCCACCACTTACCTTCCTTTAACCCTAGTAATGGCCTCCACCTTTTAAATTCATCCTTAATCACTTCCTAATCACATATTAAGCAAATCTACATCAAATTAAGGCGGATTAGCAACAAAATCGAGGTAGTGCTACTGGAACACATAACAATTCGACCCAAATTAGTGGAGTTTTCATATCTATAATTTATTTGTGGCTAAGGTGAGTGATTCGCACTTTTATTCACTAATTACGGCTAATTATGGGTGATTAGTGATAATTAACGAAACTATGCATCATAAAAATCTGGAAAAATATGTAAAAATTCTTAAATATTATTTTATGCCTCTGATATAAATTTGGGTTAATTTGGATTAAGTTTTATAATCCTATAGTTAAACATGGTTATGGGGATTAACGGGGAAATCATGCTTTTTAGGTATGTTTGATCTAGGTAACCTATATGATTGGTGTTTTAATGTTTGTGATTGATTACAAATGTTATTATTGCTGTTTGGTATGCTTTGAGATTGCATAGGAAAGTTATAATGGTTGAAAACACCATCATATGGTGTAAATAGCTTGTTGGAAAGTTGCAGGAAATAGTACAGGACCCCGATTGTGACCATGGTGCACGAACCGGTCATGAAAGGATGACCACGAACCGTGTCATGAGTTGAGGCACCACGATCCATCGGGGAAGCATCACCACGAGCCATCGTTGAAGCATCACCACGAGCCGCCGGGGGAGCATTACCACTAGCCACTGGGATAGCATCACCACGAGTCGCCAATGGGGGAAACACTACGACCCGAACCGCTTCAGGGGTTCACGAACCGAACCAAGGACGAGGAGAAGGACCGAACCGGAGAAGGCTAAAACCTGAGATGCAAAGGAAGTCCAAATGGGAAGTAATTACTCAAGATCCAGGTCGGAACCAACGAGTTAACTTCTAGAGTTAGCTTTGCTGTGGGACGTGTGCAAAGGGGGTATCGATATCTATAACTTTGGTTCACCATTGAAGAGAGAGGGGGCATGTAGACAACCAGAGCCAGGGAAGTGTGGACTGGTTGGCCTTAAACTAGAGCCAGGGATGTGTGGACTGGATAGGGTTATTGACTATAGACTGGGGAAGTATGGTCATAGCAATAGTTGTACGGAGTTGCTGACATAACCCCAATAGATTTGGTGACCAAAGTGGTGGATATCATATGCTTTACTGAGAGATGTGAGGATGATTTCTATGTTTGATGTTTGCTATCATCATGACACGCACATGCCCATTTTTACATTATATGTTAGTGTTACCTTAGAATACTGTATATCTTGTTGTGCTAACTCTTTGGTTAGAGGTCCAGGTTCAGGTATGAATATGTATACTTGTTATTGTTTCATTTTGTTGCTATCGCTCATACCAGACTTTTGTCTGACCTAGAGTTTTATGTCTCTTATTATTACTCTGGGTGCTCCTGAACAAGAAGACTAGACACATATTAGGTGTTTATGCATGAGTAGTTGTCCGGAGATGAGCAGGAGGCTTCCACGTACTATATACATATTCTCTCTGTATTGTTGATGGTAACTGCTATGGGACTAGTATTGTACCTTTTCTATTTTGCTTTAGAGACAAGATTTCAAAGTTGTAATAATGATGGTTTGGATCATAAGCTGTATTTTGGATTCCGCTGTTATGATGGTTACGATTTAAGTTTATGCACTGTTT
This sequence comes from Allium sativum, assembly GCA_030737875.1. Lineage (NCBI taxonomy): Eukaryota > Viridiplantae > Streptophyta > Magnoliopsida > Asparagales > Amaryllidaceae > Allium > Allium sativum. The sequence continues at coordinate 990,454,596 of CM060910.1, read as the reverse complement.
TTTCTGTTTTATACCATGTATGTTATTATTATATTTTATTCCATGTGCTGTGAGATATACTACAGGTTCTTTGGTGATTCATTGTTTCAAATCGCTTTCTTTTGACGACCGTCTCGTGCTAGTCGGGCATTGGTACAGCCCATTTCGGGGAAATGTCGGCTGGTTCGGGGTGGGCCATCACATTCTGGGGAACTGTCTAACTCATTCGAGATGATTAAATACCTCAACTGAGAACAATTAGAGAAAGAAGGACCATGAATTACTTAATACCTAATAAGAGTGAGCCCAATGACCACCATCCTAAACCTAAGGATAAATCGATTAGAAAATTGGCTAGTACAACCACTAAAGACGCTTATAAGGTGGATTAGCCACTTGAGAGCTTTCACGAGGCATTCCTACCAATAGTAAATGGCCTGAAACTATATGTCTCACACTAACCCACCTTCTTGTAGGTGCTGGTAGCTAAGTTGTCTGGGCAGAATTCTTGTAACACTCCATAAAAATAAATCCTAAATAGATATAGATAATTAAATTAAGAATAAATAATAATAATTAACAAAATATTAATAGGCTGAATGAATATTAAATAATTGGGAATTTTATTATAGAAATATTTCTATTGTATTCATGGTGAGATTTTAATCCATTTTCATATTTTATTTATCGAAAACGGAGTTTGTATAAGAAAGTTACGAATAAAACAAGTTATGCAAAAATAATATATAGGACCACAAATAAGAATCGTATCTTTATTTTAAAAAGAGCTTGAAGCCCTAGCCATGGCCACCTCACCAATTTCCCAAATCTCATCATTTTCCTCGTTTGTATCCACTTCCCAAATCAGTTTGTATAAGAAAGTCTCTGACTTTGTCCTCTTGTACACTTTCTAAGTTTCTATGCCTAACTTTTCTGCCATGCCACTTCCTAATGCTAACACCATATCTACCCCACTTCAACCAATCCCATTAATTTGTTAAAGTGAAAATTTCAATTCACCTGCGCAACCTATTATTGAATGGAAAACTGTTAATTCTCAGTTTCCTACATGTACTACATTTAATTCCCACGCTAGCGCCATGCATTCCATGCAGGTTGAAACCCTCTTCGCCATTCTTAATTCTTTGAAACCTAAAACCACATCTAACATATTGTATCACAGTTTGGAGTCTTTGACCAACGACGTGGTGCCCGCACTTTCTGAAGCAATCAACCCCTGGTCACCAATGATAATGCAAATGATGTTACCCTCACTTGCATTACTTCATGTCTGCCCCTAAACGCATTCTGTACGGAGTTCCACTTTCCAAGTCTTGCGTGGCCAGTCTCCTTCTATGCCAATTTTACCCAAACCATTAGTCACCATCACCTCTCCCTTCCCATCGACCGTCGACCAGTTCCCCCCACCTCTCTATAGAAAGCAACACCACTACTGCCAATTTTTATCCTCATACTATACCCTTCTCTAAATCTATCGTTTCCACCCACTCTCCGCTCACCACCCAAGTTATACCCTCATTAGTGTATCCTTCCTTTTCCACTATGGATTTGTCTGCATTGATGTTTTCCAACCTAGGCTCTAAGAACTCAACCACCAACTCCTGCGGTACAACCCACCTTAAAAAGCTAACTGCCAACCTCTCCCTTAGAAGAACCCACAGCCAAACGAAAGACAGAGACCAGGGGCAAACCTACACTAAAGATAGTATCAAGCCCATCACTTGTATAACCGATAATGTTGATCCACTTAATCTGACCCCTCGACACTATGCCAGATCCACATGTCTTAAGAGCCTCCTCCACTGCTTAATGATTTCAAATATAGATGCTTGGAACGTGAGAGGATGCGATGATGATTCAAAGCAATTAGAAATAAAAAAGCTTATTCATGTTCTTAAAATTCAGTTGTTGGCAATTCTTGAGAACAAGCGAAGCTACAGCTCTATTCGTTTAGCAGGCCAAAGAATACAACCTGGTTAGGACCACTGTCACAACCTCCAAGAAGCTCCTTTCGGACGTATTCTAGTTATGTGGAGTCCCTCTTATTTTCAAGTCACTACAATTTGCTAGACAAACCAGTTTATTCATATGGTTGTCACTCACATCCCTATCAAGCTTGAATTCAATTACACTTCTATTTATGCTCTATAATTGGTGACTCCCCTTCTTGAAACTCTTCAGAGTCTCAATCAATCGGTCAATCCATGGATATCTCTTGGTGACTGGAACTACATGCTTAATTACTCCGGTAGTGATGGTGGCAACCATCTCTCTATCAACGATATACAATGTTGAAATTTATGATATGCAAATCACAATTGTGGACAACAAACTATTTATGCGGATACTGTGGAATTATTTGTTGCTATATTTGTGGGACCTTTAAGACAAAGATTATTTGGTGTTTATCCAAATAAATTTATGACATATATGAAGATAATTTGGGTGTAAGTGCACTTGGGTGTCCAGTTTACTTGAGTATGAAGCGGTTCACTATATAAAAGGCCTACGTAACATCTTCATCAGATATGAAAATTTGTCATTGTTCTTCATTATCTTTCTCCTCAAATTGTTTAGCCATTCGATATTCTCTACCTATTTCTCAATAAGTTGTGTTTGTTTGTAACGATAGTTGAGATCGATTGTAAACAATCTTTTATTGGTGAGTCAATAAAGAGCGTGTTTGGGTGGAATATCGTGCATTCATATTTTTTAATATTTGTTTGTGTTGTTGTTTATTTTCAATTAAATTCATATTTAAGTGATTATGTGAAAAAGATCATATTTTTCTGAGCGTTTTGTCAAACTTCCGCTGTGCACAAAACCCCAACATACAAATGCTTAGAGAAGCCATTCATAATGCTAACATCATTGAAACTGAAAATGTTGGCTTGTACTATACTTGGAGTAGTAAATCACACTCTAGTTTCAGTACGTTCTCTAAGCTTGACAGAGCCTTCATTAATCACAAAGCCCTTGATGCCTGGCCAACCTTGATATGTGAAGTCTTCCACTAACCTTTTAGATCATCCCCCCTTGTTATCATTTTTCATCCAACCAATTTCTAAGCCTCTTGCTTGTTTCAAATTCTTTAATATTTGGTGCGAACATCACTTTATATTATTATATCTATCTCAGAAAGTCTTTTTTTACATAGCAAGTATTCGGGCCGAGGCCCAACATCACTTTATATTATTATATGGGCTATGCACTTACATTTTCTTTTCATTTCATACTGTTGCCGATTTGTATATAAATGGCACAGTTCAATTTACACAATTCAATTGATTATGTTCGAATAAATTGAGAGAAATAAAGTTTTACATTTATCTTTTATACTATCAGAGCCATAAGCCAAATGGCATCAAACCAAGAATTCGTTTCATCAAAGGAAAACCATTAAACAATACAACAAAAGTGAAGGAAATATAACTGCTTCTCAATGAAATCTTGTCATTGAAGACACACCTTTCTGTCACAACTGCAGTATTGTTCTTACCCACATCCACTGCCTCGCCAGAGATAGTTTGAGAGGAAACCCTTATCCACCGATCTCGACTACAACATTGATCATCCGATCAATGTTGTCATTTGATAAATTTTCTGTTTCTGGTTGCACAGAAAGCATGTTCCCGCTTCTCCACCATCCAAAGTGTTGTAACCGTTGTGATTAATCCGATTCAAGACCACTCTAATCCGATGTCTAAACCACAAACACCTTGTGGAAGACGGGATCACTGTTAGACTTGCAAAAACAACCAAAACAAAAACTCTAGTCACCAAACAAAGATCAACCTGTTATGAACAATCCAAATCTCAATCTCAAGCAAGAAACTAATGACAATAGTAGCAAAAATTAATCACACAAGGATTTATAGTGGTTCCACTAACAACTTGTTAGTGTACATCCACTTTGGAGAGAATATTTATTACTATGGTGAAATGAATACAAGAGAATGATCCAATGATCACTATATTTCAATATAGAAAAGAGTCTGAAGAGATTAGAATTGAAGAATTGAAATTAGGTTATAAAACCTTATTGACCCTTGAGAATAAAACCCTTGATCTAATCAAGTTTCCAAGCTTACCCATTTGAACTCCAGGAAATAGCTTATATAGAGATGGGCCAATTCCCGAAATTTCCCCCAAGCATTCACAAATTAGTTTTCCAAGTTTCCAGTATGAAACAGCCTGAAAGTCTTGTTAGGCGTTAGTCGTGGGAGTCGACAAACGTCTGTCCCTCCCAGGGAATTATTTGGGCTCTAACACTCAGCTCATACGTTTGTCATGGGAATGACATACATTTGTTGGAACTCTCGGAAAAATTTCCCTGACAACTCAGATGTCTGTCGCACCAGCCCGTTGAAACCATGCACCTTCTCAGCACTAACTTTCGCGTGCAAACTCCAATTTGCGAACGGTCTTTTCCAATGTGAAGCTATCTTTATCCTCTTCAATCAAACATATAGTATCGCATACTTCAACACTCTACCTCGGTACTATAACCATCTCCATACATCAAACTTTAAAGCACCTAAGCATTTCCTTCTACCTTCAACCAACACCATGAATACTTTCCCAATGAGCTCCAGCAAAGCCACAGCCCATTGCACTTCGTTAACGAGCTCCGACAAAGCCACCGTCCGCTAACAAAAAGTATTCAAACCAAAAAACCATCTCACCAAAAGACAATGTACCCGGGAGCGAAGTGAGTACTTACCATGAAGATACATATCCAATCTCTCACCGCTATTCCTTACCATCAAAAATAAAATCACTCTCTCCAACCGTGCCGCCCATGGCACCTAGCAACTCAACAAGCGAATTAAGTTCGAGCAATGCTCGAACTTCCCAAATGACAATGCTTTAGTAAACATGTCCGCCGCATTATCTTTTTTGTGCAATTTCCGAAGGTATACTAGCTTACCCTCATCCATGGCTAGAAGAAATGACTCTCTCACCTCAATATGCTTCGTCCGAGAGCTAAACGCCTAATTCTCCGATAAATGTATAGCACTTTGGCTATCACATCGAACATCGATACTCTTGTGTTCGAAACCCAAGTCACACAATAATCGCTTCAAGTATAGTGCCTCCTATGTCACTTCCACCATGGCAATCAACTCCGCCTCCGTAGTGGATAAAGTGATTATGATTTGCAATCTCGATCTTCAACTAATGGTTGTCAAGCCAAGTGTGAAGACATATCCAGAAGTTGATTTCTCCAATCCCTATCACCAGCGTAGTCTGAGTCACAATAACAACCAACTTGCAACTTAACTCATCACTACCGCCAAAAACAAGACCATGAGATGTTGTGCCTTTCAAATATCTCAATATAGACTTCACAGCTTCCCAATGCGATTTCCCCGGATTAGCCGTATACCGACTAACCACCCCAACGACATTTGCAATATCGGGGTTGTACACACCATGACGTACATCAAACTACCAACCGCATTTGCATATGGCACCTTTTCCCTATAAGCCTTTTCTTTCTCCCCGATAGGTGATCCCTTATCCGAAAATTTCATATGCAAAGGTAAAGGTGTATTTAACTCCTTTGCATTCTTCATGCTAAACTGGAAAAGCACTTTCTTAATATACTCCTTTTGAGTCAATCTTAACTCGTAATGCTTTCGGTCCCTTCCAATTTCCATGCCCAAGAATTTCCTTGCTTCTCCTAGATCTTTCATTTCGATTTCCGATTCCAAAAGCATCTTCAAATTGTTGATTTCCTTTTTATCTTTGGAAGCAATGAGCATATCATCCACATACAAGAGTAAATACACCCAACAATCATTTCCCAACCTCTTGAAATATAGGCAAGCATCTTTGATGCTTCAATGGAAGCCACTTTCAAGCATGAAATGATTGAATCTCTTGTACCATTGTTAAGGTGATTGCTTTAACCCATATAGTGATTTCTTAAACTTGCAAATCATTTTAGACATACCATCTACAACAAACCCTTCCGGTTGGTCCATGTAGATGTCTTCATCCAAGTCTCCATGCAAGAAGGTAGTTTTCACATCAAGTTGCTCCAACTCCAAGTCATGGATAACAACTATGGCTAGTAAAACCCGGATAGAAGTATGAGGTACCACCAGTGCAAAAATTTCATCATACTCCTTACCTTTTCTTTGTGCAAACCCGTTTGCCACAAGCCTTACTTTGTACCTTCCATCATCCTTCACCTTGTAAATCCACTTGCACCCTATAGCACGGTTTCCATTGGGAAGTGGAACCAACTCCCAAGTTTGGTTCTTCATCAATGATTACATCTCTTGCTCCATGGCGCAAATCCACTTCGAGCTCTCACTCGACTCCATTACGTCATCAAGGTCCATCGGCTCATCTTTGACTACATTGAGAGCATTGTCCAAATGATCACAAAAGCTAAGGTAATTCCAATCACCATATCTTTCAGGAGGCCTTATTGCACGTCGACTAACCCGGGTAGCAATACTATCACCCAAAATCCTTTCGGCTCCACCTTGAGTCGAAACTTCTCTAGTATCATGTACATCACCAACATCACTAGAGGAACCATGTGAACTATGTGATGTTTCATCAACCGCTTCAACCCCTGAGCTTCTTCTTCAACTCTACTACCATTTGGACGGAATGTGCGAATGACTTCCTTTTCCTTTGATTCACTATGAACCAAATCTGGAACATCCGATGAGCTCTCATTCATCTTGAATAAAGCGGACTCATCAAAAGTGACATGACGAGAATTAATAATCTTCTTCGTTTCCAAATTCCAAATTCCAAATCCGATAGCCTTTCATGTCGTCCATGAAACCAAGCAAGATCCCCTTGAATGCTCTAGCATCAAGCTTATCATTCTCCGGATCATACACATGAACCGGGCTACCAAACACACGAAGATATCTCAAGTCAACACTCTTCTCTTTCCACATTTCCTCCAAAATTTTGTAATCAATGGCTGAGCACGGAATTTGGCTCACAATATGCACCGCGGTTGACAAAGCTTCAGCCCAAAACCCCTTAGACAAACCTGATATCAATCTCAAGCGTCGAGCTTCTCAAGTAGAGTTCGGTTCATTCTCTTCACTACTCCATTAGATTGCGGATCTCCCGGTATAGTAAAATGTCTCTGAATTCTGTGATCCTCCTTTGAATCATGCTTGCCTTCATCGAATGATACCATTGTTTGCTTCCCCACGACACATTCCTCGCAAAACTCTAGTTTGTTGAAACTCTCACCATTTATCATCTCCCGCTTCTGAAGAATATCCAAATTCCTCTCTGAGACATGACCCAATCTCAAATGCCACAACCGTGTCGCATCCAAGTCACGAGAACTATCAACACCCACATGAGTTTCACCTCCAACGGTCACAACCATGAGTCCTAGCACCCTTCATAACCATAAGTGCCCCCTTCGAAATGCTCAAGCAATCCTTCTCGATAGTGATCTTGCATCCTAGAGAATCCAATTGACCCAAACATATAAGTAACTTCCTAAGTCCCGTAACATAGTGAACATTGGTAGCGTACGAACAACTACATCAAACATCCTTATTTACACAGAGTCAATACCCATTGACTTGCAAATAGCACCATTTCCCATAGCAATGGCATTTACCTCTTTAACTTTATAAGACGAAAAACAATTTCTATTTGGCGTCATATGATAGGAAGCACCTGAATCGAGTACCCATTCGCTACCTGAAACACCCGATGCTACCGCTACATTCTCATCTATCTCACCATCCTCACTCTCCAGCGCTATGGATGAAGAAGCTACTTCCTTCTTATCTTTGTCCGGACATTCATTCATCCAATGTCCCGGTTTCTTACAAATAAAGCACTTGCCATTTCTTTCTTTCGATTTACCTCTTCCGCCGGGTTTACTTGATTTAGAATGTCCCCGGTTTCCTTTATTCACATTCTTTTCTTTCTCCATAAACAACCCGTGACCACTAATAGCTCCACTACTACCCTCACTCATCTCCTTCATTTGATCTCTCAACTCCTCACTAAGAAACCCATCTTGATGTCATCAATAGTCAAGGTATCCACACCATAAATCAAACTATTTGAGAAACCCGTATAGCGGTCCGACAATGAACACAATAATATCATCGCCTTTTGCTTTTCCTCAATGTTCAAATCAACAACATTCATCTTTATAAGCAAGTCATCAAAGGCATTCAAATGTGACTTAAGCGAATTACCCTCCTTCGTATTGAAGGTGAAAAACGTCTGCAACAAGACCAAACGGTTAGTGAGTGACTTCTTTATATATAATTTCTCCAACTTGTCCCAAATACCTTTAGCGGTTGTCTCACCACTAATTTCGGAGAATACATTCTCCCCCATAGCAAGTTGAAGAGCAGTGTAAGCCCATTCCTCCATCTCCTCTCTCTCAACATCCGAGATATCACTTGGCAATACGTGGGTATCAAATACCACTCGGGTGCGCCTAAGAACCGCTTTCATTTCCTATTGCCACTTCTCAAAGTCATTATCATCATTCCACTTGTCAATTACCAATTGAGAACCAGATGCAGCATACAAACCACGTACATAAGGAGCCACACTATTCGGACTTCTGATTGAAGGACATACCGAGCTATTATCCTTTTTCGGCATTTTCACAAACACCTAACAAGCACCAATTGCTCTGATACTAACTGTTGTAACCATTGTGATTAATCCAATTCAAGACCACTCAAATCCGATGTCTAAACCACAAGCACCTAGCAAAAGACGGGGTCGCTGTTAGACTTGCAAAAACAACCAAAACAATAACTCTAGCCACCAAACAAAGATCAACCAATCACGAACAATATAAATCTTAATCTCAAGCAAGAAACTAATGACAACAGTAGAAAAAATAAATCACACAAGGATTTATAGTGGTTCCACTGACAACTTGTCAGTGTACATCCACTTTGGAGAGAGTATTTTATTACAATGATAAAAGAAATACAAGAGATTGATCCAATGATCATTATATTTCAATATAGAAAAGAGTTTGAGGAGAATAGAAATGAAGAATTGCAATTAGGTTATAAACCCTAATTCACCCTTGAGAATAAAACCCTTGATCTAATCATGTTTCCAAGCTCTCCCATTTGAACCCCAGAAAATAGCTTATATAGAGATGGCCAATTCCCAAAATTTCCCCCCAAGTATTAACAAATTAGTTTGCCAAGTTTCCATCCCGAAACAGCCCAAAAGTCTTGTCAAACGTCTGTTGTGGGAGCCGATAGACGTCTGTCCTTCCAAGGGAATTATTTGGGCTCCAACACTCAGCTCATACGTCTGTCGTGGGAATGACAGACGTCTGTTGGAACTGTCGGGAAAATTTCCTTAACTACTCAGATGTCTGTCATATCCCATGACAGACGTTTGTCGCACCAGCCCGCTGAAACCATGCACCTTCTCAGCTCTAACTTTCGCGTGCGAACTCTGATTTGCGAACGGTCTTCTCCGATGCGAAGTTATCTTCATCCTCTTCAATCCAACATATAGTATCGCATATTTCAATACCAAGAAACCCTTTTCTTTAATCATCGATTCTTGATCCGGACCTTATCCCAGGCCATGGCAGGAAACAATGAATCATTGAATTCTGCCACATCCAGAGTTGATACCATAATACAGCCACCACTTCTATCACCCTTGTTAAGCCAAAGAGCAATGTAATTACCATCCCTCTCGATGATGGTAACTACATGCGTTGAAAATTTCAAGTTGAGACAACACTGAGAGGGTATGGTCTTTGAGAATTCATAAGAGAAAGTCTACTTGCATCTTGGCTAATATCATCAATAAGTGTGAATTTACTGTCTCAAATTGTACAGAGTACTACATCTTAAGAAATCTAAAATGCTATAGAACAAATAATCAATGCTCAATAAGCATCAAGAATTATGCATTACCGAAGCCAACTTCAAAACATCAAGAAGGACAACATACCAATGAGTGAGTATTTGATCAAAATTAAGACATTATGTGACAGATTAGAGCTACAGACCACAAAGTATCAGAAAGTGAACAAGTGTTGTATAAAACTGGTGGGCTGGACAACAATTATGAATCTGTAGTTACATTCGTTGCATCACAGAGAGTCATTCCTGACATACAGTATGTCCACTCAACGGTCCTATCCCATGAGGGAAGAATTGAGAAAAATAAAATATCACAAACAGATTATTCTGTTAATTATGATGTCACCTCGGGGCAAGAATCAGTCAAGAAACAACTCTAGGCAAAGAAGCAATCAAGATTCTAATACATATAAGGGTAATCGACCTCAAAGGGGTATAGGCAGAGGCAAGTGGAGTGGTAACAATCGAATTAAATACCAAATATGTGAGAAATTTAGGAATATTGCTAGTAGATGCTGTTTTAGATTCAATGCAGTGTTCAATGTAGCAAGAAAAATCCGACTAATCAAGTCAGGCCAAGTGTTAACATGGCACAACTAAATTGACAAAGAAACAATTCAGACAATAACAGAGGACATGTAAGTAGTGATGATGATTCAAACAAGTCAGAAGATATCAGCATAAATGAATGATACCCAGATTCAGATGCAACATATCATGTGACTAACAACATGCAAAATCTTAATTTTGGTAATAAAATCTAGTTAGATACGCAAGCAATACATATGGGAAATGGTGAAACAAAAAGTATATCTCATATTGGTACTGGTTATATTAATGCTAAGAGACAATTCTACCTTAACAAATTACTAAGGGTTCCTAAAATAAAGAAAAACCTACTTAGTATCTCACAATTTGCCAATGATAATCATGTGTACTTTGAGTTTTCTCCTAAGTTTTGTCTAGCTAAGGACCTGATTGATAATAATGTGTTGTTACAGGGTAAAATGGAAAATGAGCTATACAAATTCACCAATTTCAGGACCAGAAACAATACTTGTATTGGGAACCACTGTTATAATGTTGAGTTTAATGCTAAGGATAATAAGAATATTCTTGACGTTTGGCATAGAAAATTTGGCCATCCTAGTGTTAAAACTATAAAGAAAATACTGCATGATAATGAAATTTGTGTTGAGAAATTACCTGATACATTCATCTATTCACACTGCCAAATAGGAAAAAGCCACAAATTTCCCTTTTTGGATTTTGAAACTGTATATAACAACCCATTTGAAATAGTTGCTGAAGATTTATGGGGTTCATCTCCAATTCACACTGATCAGGGATATAGGTACTATCTATCCTTTATGGATGCATACGGTAGATTTACTTGGATATTCTTTCTTAAAGCAAAGTCAAAAGCATTTAGTACAATGGTTTACTTTATTAAACTAGCTGAGAAGTTAATCAATTATACAGTAAAATACTTATATGCAGATGGTAGGGGTGAATTTAACCATTAAATAAATTCTTAAATGACAAGGAAATTGTTCATAGAACAACCTTCCCACGCACATTTGGACAGAATGACCTTGTAGAAAGGAAGCATATGCTTATTTTTGAAACATGTTTAACGCTGTTGTCACAAGCATCTCTGTCGCTTAAATTCTGTGCAGAGACATTTTCCACATCTGTGTACCTAATAAACAAAATGCCCACAAAAACTATGAAGGATGAATGTCCACACAATATATTATTTAGGGTTAAACCAGATTACAAAAGATTGAAAACATTTGGATGTTTGTGCTTTCCTTGCCTTAGACCATACAACCTAAGGTCCACACCATGTACCTTTTTGGGATACCCAAGTAACCAAAAAAGATACAAATGTTTTGACATCAATAACAAAGTTGATATCTTTAGACATGTCATATTTAATGAGGATGTATTTCCTTTTGCAGAAAAGGACATTAAAACTATTAACAGGATTCTCAAAACAACAAATAATTTGCAACCACCAGTAGCTTTAACAGAATGGGATATTTACAAACACATTGAGACTCAACATGAAGAACCAAGTGATTCACATACTATTGCTAGTACTAAATCCAATTATAGCGCAAATGACCAACATGATGAAGCAATGCCATTTTATAGTCAAGAGGTTACTAATGAGTCTAATGACACACCAGACAATGATAAATGCAGAGACAATAATCAAAATGATCAAGACATCCACAATGAGGACAGTGAAGCTACATTAAGCAGTGCAAATAATAACCAGACCAGAGACAAGAATGTTCATCACATGATGAAAAGAGCTAAATATGGCATTTCAAACCCAAAGCATACATTACACCATGACAACAGAGAACCCACTACGTTTGAAAGCAATCAACAATGGTAAATAACAAAGTGCTATGAATGAAGAGTACAATGGATTGATTAAAAATGACAAAATGATTTCTTAAAACCTTTTTGAAAATAATTTTCAAAAACTTTTATCTAATCTGGTAAGCTCAGCTCTGATACCAAGTGTGACACCCCACGTCCGTTAATGTCACTCATTAAGAGAATGCAGTAAGTTTCGTAAAGCGTTATAGGTAAACAGACACAAAATATTACAAGACAGATATAAAAGACAGCAGTAGAATTTAAAATTTTATATAAAACATAATTCATAACATCGTGGTCCAAAATATCACAAGTTTGGAACTACATAAAAATCATCACAATAACATAAAGCCTCTGTCTTGTACCATCAGAGTACAGAAATAAAAGAAAAAGCATAATTCCCCAAAAAGAGACAAAGCCATAGTAGTGAAGACAAGAACTTTAGCAATACTTCAAAAGCAGCTCCTAGCAAGATGATAACCGAGTTCTGATTAAGCCTGAGTACTCCCACCCTGAGAACTTGGGGGGAAACAGAAGAAAGAAGATGAAACAAAAAGGGTCAGACATAAAGTCTAGCGAGTCTAGTTGCTTTTAGCAAGTAAATAAGTAAAATTAGCATGATAGGCACATAAGATGGATAAGGAAGATAACATCATAAAACGTAAGCATGACAAGGCAAACATGGTAGAGTGTATACGCTTCCTTAATGATTTCTCTGCACTAATACTCGTACAGCCAGAAATGATATGATCCCAACAAGTAGCAAAAGGTAGACTTAGGCATTCGTCCAGATGTACACTAACTACTACCCTAATCGATCGGCTCCCTGCTCCGTAGATCCCCAATGCCGGCCCCAAAGTAGGATGTATCACTTTCCTAAAGTGGAAACCATTCCTTGATGCGCACAGCCATACCTACTGGTGTCACGATCGTCTTAGCCCCCTCTACCCGGCTCATGCATGCACATGTCCCCGGTTGGTTTGTGCCGCCCACACTTTCCCCCTCGTTTGGATCTCTTACAATCATCCTAGTAAGCGTGCCCCAACTCCGACCTAGTTCGGAGTACTCGTTTAATACTTATTAAGGGTTACTGGCCGAAATGGGTACCATACAAAATGATACAAGCTCCCTCTTGTCTTGTATCCGCACTAGGATTTCCATCGATTATGTATATCACTAGGCGTCTTTAATTACATAACCCTATCATTTCTACAAGTTATGTTTACCCTAAAAAGGTGTCTTTAATTGCATAACTCCAACATTTCCACAGGTTATGCTTACCACTAGGTGTCCTTAATTACATAACCCTACCAGGTTCAGTTTGTAGGCCTATACATAAATATTACCCACCCCCTCAGATTTACTTAACCCACCCACTGTTCAACCAAATTTACTTAACCCTAATTTAAGTTCATGTTTATACAATCCCTATGGATTCAACTAGGTTAAGTATTCAAGGTTTATTACCATATTTTCATTTATGGTTACAGTATGCTAGACCTCCCACATTAAGCCTACCACTGTGGATGCTGGACATGCCAAGCGGGTCCGGGCAAACTTTTTCCACAAATCGGGCTTAACCTCGTGTCTTAGCATGTCTCGTATTTGTGCACCTAGACCTCTCACATTAGATTCACCACTTGTGGTCGCTGGATATGCCAGGCGGTTCCGGGCAGACTTCCACCACAAGTGTAATCTAACCTCGTGTCTAGGCGCAGTTACAGTTTATAAGTAATGTAATCCTAGGCATTTCGTTATTAGCCAAATTTACTTATGCCATTATAGGTTATAGGTTTCATGCCCCTTTTTTCCCTAATTATTTTAATAGTGAATTATATGTCCACATTCATATACATAAACATTATTCAAGTTATGCCAATTTTTCCCTTTTACAAACTATGCCCAATTTCAATGTTTTTCCCTTTGTTCCCAAACTAGCGTATTCACATAATTTAGCGGCATATCTAGGCTCGAAAGTAGCCTGGCTATATAAAATAAAAGGGAAAGGTGAAGGGAAGATGACAGAGAGGATTATTCTAGCAAAGTGGACATAAACATTAAATGGCATAATGTTAAGATGAACATATAAGAACAGATCGGTGAACTTGTGATAATAAAACAGATTCTATCATAACAGGGATGTCATAATAGGCATGATTAGATCTAAACAAGGATTTAGATGTCCAACTAATGACATATCTAAATTAACCACAACATGATAGGTACAAGATGATCTAAATAATAGCTTAGATCTATAATCAAAAGTAGATCTGACATAATCAGAATAACATAGATTCATCAATTTCAATAGATCTGATACGATGAAGTTGATATCCAAATTACAGTCCTATCACTTTTACTTTTATTTATTTAAATATAAAAATAACTTAAACTCACAGTGTTCAGATCTAGAACAATCGAAGGAGAAAAGCAGTTGATGAATCATAGATCTACACTTAAATCTTTAAACTTTGATTACAGAAGAAGAAAGAGATTTGATTCAGTCTAGGCACCGACAGCACTTAGGCCTCCATTGATTTTCAGTGAAGAAAACAAGAGAAATGAGCCTGCATTTATAGCTACCAGCCCCCGAAAATCTATCTGCCACATCAGCCCTAGGGGGTCGACCCACCCCTTAGGCGGTTGACCCTGGGGTCGACACCGTCCTTGAGCAGTCGACCCAAGGGTTGACACGCCTAGGCGGGGTTTTTTGCGCTCACTTAAATTTCCTATTCTGAAATGTTTTCTTGATAGGAACTATTACGTATATATAATTATCTTGTGCGTATACAAACTTCAAACCCTCATAACTTCTTCATATGGTGTCCGTTTTACGCAAACCAAATGTCTATCTTAACCAAAATTTTGAGACGGACACAATGGCATAGTTTGTTCCCCTTAGTTCTAAATATTAAATTGATTATTATTTAATTTATCCTCTTTTAATGTTGTTAAAATATGGTGTGTTACATTCTCCCCTACTCAAAGGATTTCGTCCCGGAAATCTCCAAGTTGAGAAGAATGTATGTCCTACCATCCATCACCCATCTACTCATCCACCAATCACAGACATCCATTGTCCTTAAGGACTTCTAATGCTTAAATGAGCATATGCAAAGGTATGTGTATATGTCCTAATACTAATGCGAAGATCAGGCGGTCTATTGATTCAGTCGACCTCCTTAATGCAATGTATGTTAGTGTCATGAATCCAACATGTATGCAACAATCCTATTATAACATGTAAGTTCTATATGTATGCACAAACATCATTCCAAATGCAACATACATATGATGATACATCCATTTTCATCCATTAAAAGAAGAAAAATGCACACACATCCGTATGCAGTATGAGAGTGATTGAGCCGATCTAGTGCCTAATGTGTGTATGCATCCACGAGCAACCACTAGCAAACACTTGCATCCATCAAACATAACATGTTTCAATCACGTGTTTACATCCCTAGGATTCCTACTTATTGGTCGAAGATTCGATCGATAGGACAAACTTAAATGATAGAAACAAGCATAGATAAAAGCTTTGAAAAAGCAGTTAAGAACATACCCTTGAAGAGAAAAGTGTACGAAGCACGAATCTTGTCTTTGGTCTACCAAGTCGCATCTCTGGGTTATCTCCTCACTGAACCTTCATCAATTTGATTTCTTTGTTGCGTAGCTTCTTAACTTCTGATTCAAGAATACGGGAAGGAAATCGTCCGACAGTCGCCTCCCGTTCCATCTCTACTTCTTCCAATACACTCGGCTCAACTAATTCCGCGATATTATGCAAGCACTTCCGCAAATGGGAAACATGGAAAACATCGTGAATGCCGGATAGTCTCTCAGGTAGCTTTACTCTGTAGGCCATTTGGCCAATCCTTTCTGTTATGGGAAATGGCCCTACAAATCTTGGCGCCAGTTTCCTTACAGATCCGAACCGAACCACATTTCTTAATGGAGATATCTATATGAAAACCATATCTCCTACTTCAAATTCAATGTTAGTTCTTCTCTTATTAGCATAGGATTTTTGCCTATCTTGAGCGGTCTTCATTCTTCATCTAATAAGATCAATATTCTCGGACGTTTCTCTAACCATATCTGGTCCAATTAATAATCTTTCTGTAGATTCCTACCAACAAGTCCATGACCTACAAGGTCGTCCATATAATGCTTCAAAAGGTGCCATGCCAATGCTCGCTTGGTGACTATTGTAGGCGAACTCTACTAAAGGAAGGTGCTCTTCCCAAGTACCTCCGAAGTTTAGAGAACACAACCTCAAAAGATCCTCTAGAACTCTGTTCACCCTTTCCGTCTGTCCATCGGCCTGAGGATGATAAGCGGTGCTTAAACGTAACTGTGTACCTAATGCTTCTTACAGTTTCCTCCAAAATTCACTAGTGAATATGGGGGTCACGGTCACTTATAATACTGGAAGGTACTCTATGAAGACGGACTATCTCACGGATATAAACTGCTGCCAACCATGTTGTCATCCTCTTACTCTTAACTGGAATGAAATGAGTTCTCTTTGTAATTCTATCTACCACCACCCAAATACTAGTATTGCTTTTCTTTGATCTAGGCAAACCATCTATGAACCACTTCCATTATGGAACATCAAAAGGATGAAGTAAACCACTGGGCTTCTTTTGCTCAGCTTTGACTTGCTGACAAACTAAACATTGAGAAACAAACTCTGCCACATCCTTCTTCATCCCTACCCAAAAGAAAACCCTCTTCATGTCCCTATACATCTCATCACCACCTGGACGAATAGTCATCTTAGAATGATGGGCTTCTTCTAAGACTATTTTTTTATCAAACTTCCAGTTTGAGGAACACAAAGCCTTCCATCTCGTCGCAACCACCCTTTATCATCAATGGAATATCTATTGAGGTGACCAGAAGTCTCCGCTTTACTAAGCCTATCCAAGATATTTGAAATTTGTGGATCATCTCATTGCGAAGCTCCTATTTGGTCCATAAGAGTGGGTCGTATCTCCAGCGATGCAAACAAACCAGGCAAATGCTCGGTGGAGGGTCTAAAGTCGAAAGTCGATATGAACTCCTAGCTTTTCCTTTCCACAAATAGAGGACTTAAAGTAATCCTTTGTCTATACAGTGCGTCTGCCACCACATTATCCTTGCCAGGGGTATAAGCGATTTCAAATTCATATGATGCTAAGAACTCCATCCACCTTTGCTGCCTCAGATTAAGATCCTTTTTCGAAAACAATTACTTAAGAGATTTATGATCAGTGTACAACTTGAACTTCTCTCCAAGCAAATAATGATGCCACATCTTAAGCACATATACTATGGCAACTAGATCTAAGTCATGGGTAGGATAGTTCTTCTCGTGAACTCTTAGTTGTCTTCCCCCATAACATACTACCCTTCCCTCTTGCATCAGCACCGCACCAAGACCTGTACCACATGCATTAGTGTATACTGTAAATACTTTATTCCCGTCGGGCAAGGTTAAGACTGGGGTGTTGTCAGAGCCCTCTTCAGTCGTTGGAAAGCAACATCACAATCTATAGCCCATGAAAACGCCAAGTTCTTCTTTCTTAGCCTGGTAAGTGGGGCTGATATCTTTGCTAAGCCTTTAATGAACTTCCTATAATAGCTTGCTAACCCCAGAAATCTTCTCACCTCCGTTGCATTCTTTGGAATCTTCCAGTCCTGAACCGCAACCACCTTTGCGGGATCTACTGCTATCCCTTCTTTAGAAACCACATGCCCTAGGAATCTCACCTATTTTCTCCAAAAATGGCATTTGGAGAATTTCGCCTTAAGCTAATGTGCACGGAGGGTTTTCAAAACTTCCCTCAAATGTTGGGCATGCTCTTCTTCGCTCTTTGAGAAGATCAAGATATCATCAACAAAGACAAAGACAAATTTATTTAGAAACTCCCAAAACACCCTACTCATTAGATCAACAAAGTCGGCGGGTGCATTCGTCAACCCAAAAGGCATTACAAGCCATTCAAAGAAACCATCTGGAGTCCAAAAGGCGGTCTTAAATATGTTGTCCTCGGCCACCCTCAACTGATGAAACCCCGTGGCCAAGTCTAACTAATAAAGTACCGAGGCACTAGCAAGCTGGTCAAACAAGTCATCTATCCTCGAAAGTGGGTGTCTGTTCTTCTTAGTGAGTTTATTCAACTCCCTATAGTCTATACACAAGTGAAGCGAACCGTACGCCTTAGTTGCGAATACTACTGAAGCACCCCATTCAGATATGCTTCACCTAATAAACCCTTTTTCAAGTAGCTCCCCTACTTGTTTACTAAGTTTCCTCCTTTCTCTTGGAGCCATATGGCGCACAGGTAATGCAACTGGCTTTGCATTATCCACCAAATACATACAAAAATCTATCTTGCACATTGGGGGTAAACCTCGAACCTCATCAAATACAACAGAATAATCTCGGACTACTGAACAGATTGCAAATCATCGATAAATGCATCAAGAGACTTTAGGAAACTAAGCATAACAGACCCTTGTGGGTCACAAGAAATCTCGAGGGTCCTCCCATGACAGGTCAGAAGTCTAACGACCCTTCTCTCATAATCCATAATGGCACCATATATGGTTAGCCAATCCATCCCTAGAATCAATCCATAGCCCATAAACCCGAGCACATACGCGTCGCATGCAAACTCGATGTCTAAAATAGATATTCTCAAACCCCGACAAATCATAGACAAATGAGTCGAACCACCAATGGGATTTGAGACAACAACGGGATCCACTACCATACTAGTATTTTAAGTGCAGAGATTCAACCTCCAAACTAGATATAAATGAATGTGAAGCGCCAGAATCAAAAAGAATTCTAATAGGGTGATTGGAAAGAGAAATCAAACCTTCCACGAAAATTTTCCAACCTTTATTTGGAGAACTGGTTGTGAGAGCATGCATTTTCCCTCCAGAAGCTCCTGCCCTTTGACCTTGTCCCTGTGGTCCCTATTTCTTCAGGCACTCCCTAGCAAAGTGTCCAACCTCTCCACAATTGAAGCAAGTATTCTTCCTTCTTTTGCAGTCCTTGACCAAGTGACCCTCTCGTCCACAACTGTGACACTTCCTCTTATGCTTAGCTTTGTCATTCTTTCCATCGTTATTTTGTTGTTGTTGTTGTTGTCCTTTCTTGGGCCATACCTTCTTGTTCTGCGTTGTCTCCTCAACTTTTACTTCCTTTTTCCCTCCTTTGTCTTCCTCATGCATCAAGGCCATATCAACAAGCCTTTCAAAAGTAGCCCCGATTGGAATATGGGACATAACTCACCTACGAAGGGGTTCATTTAGTCCATTAATAAACCGCAAAGCTTTCTTATGCGGAGTGTCTACCAGCTCTAATCCAAACCTCGCCAATTGGTTGAATTTGTTCACATATTCTTTAACAGTCATGTTTCCTTATTTGAGTGCCAAGAACCTCTCCATTTGCATTTTTGTCTCAGCTTGGGAAATAAACTTCATTTCAAACCTCCGTCTAAAATCATCCCATGTCTCCATCGGATGTCCAACTTGGGTTATTTCCCACAAGAACAAAGCTTCAAATTTCAGCAGCCAGGTAGCTAACTAATTCTTCCTTCGATCTTCCACTTCAAAGATCACAAATGAGTCCTTAGTCTCCTTGAGCCAATTCCTTGCCTCTACGAACGTTTCGGTTCCACGAAATGGCTTCCCTCCCATGGCACAGAAATCTTTATAGATCTTAGCGAAATTATCTGCGCTTGGAGGAGTAGAAGGAGGCGGAGGAGGAGGAACGATGGGTGCAGCTGGGGAAGGAACGTCAACTTGACCTCCGGCAGGCGCCGTGGCCTCTAGATACCAATGGAACCGGCCTGGTATCGTAACGCCCTCAGGAATATTAAGTTCCCCAGACATGATGAAACGAAAAGGAAAGAGATTTAGAGAAAGGATTGAAGGATATTACATATGGCTTTAGGGGATATGTTTTCCAAAACAAACCTTTCTTTTTGAAAAATGCTTTCTTAAAACCTTTCTGAAAATAAATTTCAAAAACTTTTATCAAATCTGGTAATCTTCAGCTCTGATACCAAGTGTGACACCCCACGTCCGTTAATGTTACTCATTAAGAGAATGCATTAAGTTTTGTGAAGCATTATAGGTAAACAAACTCAGAATATTACAAGACAGATATAAAAGATAGCAGCGGAATTTAAAATTTTATTTAAAACATAATTCATAACATCATAGTCCAAAATATCACAATTCTGGAACTACATAAAAACCATTACAATAACATAAAGCCTTTGTCTTGTACCATTAGAGTACAGAAATAAAAGAAAAACCATAATTCCCCAAAAAGAGACAAAGCCATAGTAGTAAAGACAAGAACTTGAGCAATACGTCAAAAGAAGCTCCTAGCAAGAAGATAACCGAGTCCTGAATAAGCCTGAGTACTCCCACCCTGAGAACCTGCGGGGTGGGAACGGAAGAAAGAAAAGGAAACAAAAGGGTCAGACATAAAGTCTGGCCAGTCTAGTTACTTTTAGCAAGTAAATAAGTAAAAGTAGCATGATAGGCACATAAGATGGATAAGAAAGATAACATCATAAAAGGTAAGCATGACAAGGCAAACATGATAGAGTGTAGATGCTTCCCTAATGATTTCTCTACACTAATACTAGTATAACCAGAAATGATATGATCCCAACAGTATCAAATGGTAGACTTAAGCATACATCCATATGTACCCTAACTACTACCCTAATATATCGGCTCCCTACTACGTAGATACCCTGTGTCGTCCCCACAGTAGGAGGTATCACTTTCCTAAAGTGACAACCCTTCATTGATGTGCACAGCCATACCTACTAGTGTCACGGTCGTCTTAGCCCTTTCTACCCGGCCCATGCACGCACATGTCCCCAGTCGATTTGCGCCGCCCACACCATCCTCTCGTTTGTATCTCTTACAATCAGCCCAGTAAGCGTGTCCCAACTCCGACCTAGTCGAAGTACTCATTTGATACCTATTAAGGGTTACTGACTGAAATGTGTCCCATATAATATCATACAAGCTCCCCCTGTCTTGTATCCCCACTAGGATTTCCATCGGTTATGTATACCACTAGATGTCGTTAATTACATAACCCTATCATTTCTACAAGTTATGTTTACCCTAAAAAGGTGTCTTTAATTACATAACTCCAACATTTCCACATGTTATGCCTACCACTAGGTGTCTTTAATTAAATAACCCTAACAGGTTAAGTTTGTTGGCCTATATATAAATATTACCCACCCACTCAGATTTACTTAACCCACCCATTGTTCAACCAAATTTATTTAACCCTAATTTAAGTTCATGTTCATGCAATCCCTATGGATTCAACTAGGTTAAGTATTCAAGGTTAATTACCATATTTTCATTTATGGTTAAAGTATGCTAGACCTCCCGCATTAAGCATACCATTTGTGGATGCTGGACATGCTGGGCGGGTCCGGGCAGACTTATTCCACAAATCGGGATTAACCTCGTGTCTTAGCACGTCTCGTATTTGTGCACCTAGATCTCTCAAATTAGATTCACCATCTTTGGTCTCTGGATATGCCAGGTGGTTTCGGGCAGAATTCCACCACAAGTGTAATCTAACCTCGTGTCTAGGCGCAGTTACAGTTTTTAATTACTGTAATCCTAGGCATTTCATTATTAGCCAATTTTACCTATGTCGTTATAGGTTTCATGCCCTTTTTTCCCGAATTATGTTCATAGTGAATTATATGTCCACATTCATATACATAAACATTATTCAAGTTATGCCAATTTTTCCCTTTTACAAATTATGCCCAATTTCAATGTTTTCCCCCTCGTTCCTAAACTAGCGTATTCACATAATTTAGCGGCATGCCTAGGCTCAAAAGTAGCTTGGCTATATAAAATAAAAGGGAAAGGTGAAGGGAAGATGACAGAGAGGATTATTCTAGCAAAGTGGACAAAAACATTAAATGGCATAATGTTAAGACGAACATATAAGAACAGATTGGTGAATTTATGATAATAAAACAGGTTCTATCATAATAGGGATGTCATAATAGGCATGATTAGATCTAAACGAGGAATTAGATGTCCAACTAATGAAAGATCTAAATTAACCACAACATGATAGGTACAACATGATCTAAATAGCAGATCAGATTTATAATCAAAAGTTGATTTGACATAATCAGAATAACATAGATTCATCAATTTTAATAGATCTTGTATGATATAGGTTGAGATCCAAATTACAGTCATATCATGTTTTTCTTTTAGTTATTTAAATCTAAAAATAACTTAAACTCACAGTGTTCGGATCTAGAACAATAGAAGGAGAAAAGCAGTTGATGAATCACATATCTACACTTAAATCTCTAAACTTTGACTGCAGAAGAAGAAAGAGATTTGATTCACTCTAGGCACCGGCAGCACTTTGGACTCCATTGAATTTCTATGAAGAAAACAAGAGAAATGAGCCTATATTTTTAGCTTCCATCCCCTGGAAATCGACCTGCCGCCTTAGCTCTAAGGGGGTCGACCTTGGGGTCGGCACCCCCTTGAGGGGTCGACCCAAGGGTCGACACACCCTTAAGGGGTCGACACCCTTAGGCAGGATTTTTGCCGCTCACTTAAATTTTGAGTTTTGAACTGTTTTCTTGATAGATTTGAAATGTTACGTATATATATAATTATCTTGCGCATACACAAACTTCAAACCCTCATAACTTCTTTATATGGTGTCCGTTTTACGCAAACCAAATGTCAATCTTGACCAGAATTTTGAGATAGGCGCAATGGCCTAGTCCATTTCCCTTAGTTTTGAATATTAAATTAATTATTATTTAATTTATCATCTTTTAATGTTTTTAAGATTACAGGGTGTAACAACTGGTGTTGATTTCAATCTATCAAACCACACTCTTGGGGCATTCTTTAATCCATAAATTGTTTTGTTGAGTTTGCACACAAGTTGTGTGTTTTGTTGATATCCTTCTAACTGTTCCATGTGTACTTCTTCTTGTAAATAGCCATTCAAAAATGTATTGTTTACATCAAGTTGTCTAAGTCACCATCCTTTGTATAAGGAAATAACCAACACTACTCCAATTGTAGTGTGTGTCACTACTGGTGAAAATGTCTCATTTAATTCAAATCCTTGCACTTGTGTATACCCATTTACTACTGGTCTAGCTTTGTATCTGTTGATGTCCATATGAGTTTTTCTTAATTCTGAAAGTCCATTTGCATCTAATGATGTTTTTATTCTTCGGAGGTGGTACCAAAACCCAGTTTTTGTTTTAATGAGATCATATACTCTTTATTTATTGTTGTTTTCTACTTGTCATTGGTTACAACTTGACTAAATGTTGTTGGTTCATCATTTGTTAATATCGGCGAGTATAGTTTTGGCTTGAATATGCCACTCTTTGTTCTAGTCATCAATGATGTGACTTGTGGTATAGTGTTAGGTTGTTCTTATCTACTTTGTTGTTATTGATTGTTGTCATATGTATGATCTCTTTGATTGAGTGGTCTTTCGTTATCACTTTGTATACACTAAATATTGTCATTTGTAGGTGTAACATTGAGCATTTGTGTTGAACTAGGAGATTCTTTCCCTGATTGATCTGTTCTTAGCATAAATTATTCCACTCTTCTCTTAATGTCACTTACACTTGCGACATCTAAATATATAGGCATATGCATAACATACAATTTTGTATTGCATACCTTGTTTGTTGTTTTCATTTTTGAATGGAAAACACTCTCGTTAAATTCAACATGCCGACATGCAAAGATTTTACCATTTTCATCTAGATATTTATACCATTTCTGATGTATGGCATACCCAATGAATGTACATGGTCTACATCTGAATTCTAATTTATGCTTTTTGTATGGTCTCAAAGAAGGGTAGCACAAACACCTAAATGTCCTTAAATAGTTGTAGTCTGGTTTGACATTATTTAATTTTCATAAGGACTGGCTCCATTCAACACATCAGTTGGTAATCTATTTATCAGAAATACTGTTGTACTGAATGCATCAGGCCAGAATTTCAGATTCATGGATGCTTTTTCTAGTAAAGTCAAAGAAGTTTCAACTATATGTCTGTGCTTCCTTTCAATTAAACCATTTTGTTTAGATGTGTGTGGGAATGTAATTCCGTGTCTTATTCCCTTATTGAAAGTATTTTGACAGTGGTTTATATTCAGTTCTACCATCAGATTGTATATTTTTCACTTGAGTGCCAAGTTGTTTTCCATAAGTATTATAAACTATATGGTGATATTAGCAGTTTTGTCCTTAGACTTCAAAAATTATATCCATGTATATCTAGAGTGATTATTAATGAAAGATATATAATACTTAAACTCATAGTTTGAATGTATCGAGACTGATCCCTATAAGTCAGTGGCAATTAAATAAAGTGCTTTTAAATACTCAGTGGTAGAATTAGAAAATGCCAACTTGTGCCCTTTACCCATTTGACAATAAGTACAAATATTAGAAGCAGGTACATAGTCACAAGCAATATTACTGCAATTAAGAACTTGTATTACAATACATGTACTTCAGTACTTGGATGTCCAAGTTTGTTGTGCCATACATCAAATAGTTCGTTAATGTTCTTAGTTCTATTTTCAAAAAGACTGTAGTGCTTCTCTGTTTTACTAGAGTAGTTGCATTTCACATAATTAAACTTGTATAGTCCATGCACTTCTCTACCCTACAGTAGAAGATCCTTGGTAAGAATATCTTTAACTAAGTAGCAATGAGGGTAAAATTCAAAGTAGATTTTATTATCATGGAAAATTTGAGATACATTCATAATGTTTTTCTTTATTTTGGGTAAAGTAAATTATTTAACAGTAGTGTTCATATGCCATTGATCGTACCCTTACCTATATGAGTGATATTGATAAGCTTACCATTGCACATTCACACACTTTGTTTAGCTCTGTGTCCCTGCTTCCCAAGTTCTGATTGTCTAAGTTGTTAGTGAGATGATTAGTTGCACCTGAGTCAGGGTGCTAGCTTTCATCCAGCACAATATCTTTATATGTTGTATCATTTTCTTTAAATTTTTGTTGATAATATATTATCAACTTGCGGTCCTTGATCATTGTGTACTCGAGCCGTGTTTACATTTGGGTTTCTTTGATTGTTTGAGCTTTGACTATTATAGTAGTTTTGATTGAACCCAAAATATCACTTTATTGCAGTGTGTCCATCTTTCTCACAAATATGACATTTTGGTCTATTGTTAATGTTGTTATATCTTCCTTTTCCTTTATTTGGTTAGTTTCAATGCTGATTTGATTGTTCATTTCTTTTTAAATTTCCTTTGTTCTTGTTTGTTGCTGCATAATTAACAGATAATTCTAATTCTTGAATTCTTTTAGCTTCAATTCTTGCTTCATGTGCAAGAAGTATTGAATGGACATCTTCAATTGTGCACATAAGTTTTTGTGGAGATATAACAACAACTATAGCTTCGTAATCATCATCGAGGTCACTTAAGATTGTGAGAATATGTTCATACTCTACTATTTTTTAATCAACAGCTTCGAGGGTGTCAAATATAGTTTTGACTTTGGTCAGATATTCTCTCATGGATTGAAAGTTAAAGTTTCTTTCAACTATCTATATGTCGTTAGCAATTTTGCATCCAATAACTTCTGATAACAATTTAGAACCAATAAAAGAGAGTAAACATGAACTTATTAGCTTGTCTTGTCTGTTGAAATTTGTGTATTCATTGTTGCTGATGATCTTATCTTCTTTATCAATAGTAAACTTTGGTGGAATAGATAGTGTCCCCTGAATAAATCCTTCTAGGCTGTATCCATGAATTGCAGTTTGTATCTGTAACTTCCAAAGGAGATAATTGTCATCGTCTAATTTAACAGTGATGAGTTGACTTTGTGGGCTTATCACTATTTATATTAGATGTTCAACAAATGTTTCTATTTGCTGATTTGATTCATTTGGGTTTTCTATAGTTTAGGAAACTGTATCTCCAGCCATTATAGTGGTGTGCAGAAAGGAATCTTGATCTTATCAGTCACGAAATGATGATCAATAGAGAAACAAACCTGAGAACAGATAGAGACGACAAGGGAGGAGATTTCAGGAATGGTAGAGAACATCGCAGCGATGGGGTAAGTGCAAACACTTTTAAATGATTTTGCCAAACTGATGGGTGACTTGCATGAGCTTGAGTTTGTTGACACCCAAAAGTAGGGTGTCACGGTGACCTCGGCGTGTGATTGGTGGAAATCAGGGGGGCCCATACGGGTCCTCCCTTATTTCCACCAATCACAACATTGTGTCACTATGACACCCTACTTTAGGGTGTCAACAAATTCACAGTGGACTTGCATGGGACTTTGTTGAGTTTCTGGACTGATTTCTTCGCTTTATTGATTTTGAATTCTTTGATTTCATGATTGTTTTCTCCTAAAATCTGATTTGCAATTCTGATGCAGCCTAATCTCAGTACTAAGGCGAGAAACTGAATTGTTGATCTTGATTCAACAACTCTCAAATGAGGAGTAATCAGTGTTTTAAAGAATCAACCCAACTTCGGTTGGACGGTAGTTAACCTTCAACCTTGGAGCGTCACCGCTCTGAAAATGAAACAACATTGCGCATGCACAGACCCGTGGTTTTACCACAAAACCTTATAAAAACCTCTAGTACGATGTCTTTGAACCTCACGGTTCTTAAAGTTCAAGAAAAAAAATTGTTTCAGTCTTCATTTTTTAACATAAAAATTTAACAAATAATCTCATAGCAATTGTCATTAAATTTTGGATGATATAATTCATTATAATGTACAGTTTACGAACTATTGTTGAACTATCCTCTTTCACTATAAAAAATTAATAAATTTACAACTTTGCTATGATAAATTGTTATATAATTATTTCAATTAGGTAGCATATAACATACTACATAACAAATGGGTTGAAAATGAAAATTGAACTCATGACTTATTGGATCATGTCATAGTATCCCAACCAGTTTGGACACGGATATTTGTCATAATTGGTTATATTTTATTTATATTTAAAATAATTTTACATTTAAATCAGAAAAATAGAAATAAACTATCAGTGCGGTTCTTACGATCTGACCGGTTGAACCACGAAAACCTTGGACCTTGAACTACTACGGTTTTATGTATGGTTCGGTCTTTACAACTATGGATGAGAGGCAACCCAACTGATGAAGTTACTCTGGTGGGTTGAACCTTCTTTTATACAGCAGAATTTGCAAGGCGGAATCATGTTGTTAAGTATTGATAAGCTCATACCATATTGAGAATTTGATTTATTTGATATTTCGATTTCGATGCAGAATTGGAGAAAATGTGAAGTGATGTTCCCTGAATCGAATTCTCAATATAATGTTTCATAGAAAATGAAAAGCAACGAATATTGTATATTGTACACATAGCCAATTATTTATAGTAGTTTCTGATATATAGGCTTGGGCTCGAATTCTCAATATAATGTGACTAATATCATTTGTAGTTAAGGCAATCCGTATCATTCAATTTTATAGTGCAATCGAGAATTACAGGTTACAACTGAAGGAAATGACTTGCACAATATAATAGAATTCAAATGGAGTTTGAGTTTGTTGACACCACTTTATGTGGTGTCACCATGACCTCGATCCACTATTGGTGGAAATCGGGAGGACCATATGTGTCCCTATGATTTCCACCAATATTTCACAAAAAGTGGTGTCAACAACCTCCTACTGATTCGAATGAGCTCACGCAATCATCTCGTTTTTCTGTATAAAATACTATTAATATGTTATTTTTCATTCATCCAAATAACTTCCAAATTTTGTTTTAAATTGTACTACTTTCTTATTATCAAATTGTTTTCTAGAATTTTTTCCAACATGAAGACAAAAAACTCTATGTTTCACTTTAGATTAGGGGTGAGCGTTTGGTTGGTTCGGTTTATCCGATAATGAAAATTGCCAAACCAAACTAAAACCAATAAAAATGAAAACCAAACCAAACCAACCAAATTAAGATTGGTTGGTTCGGTTGGTTATCCGATCTAACCGAACTAAAAATATTTAAGACTTTATGTTAATAATAGTAACTATAAATTAAATTAAAACATAAATATATGATTAAAGTATTATCATTTATTATTCTTATTCTTTCAAAAAGTAATTTTGATACATATGTGATGATTAAAATTTACTTAGACAACCAAACTAACATAAAATATTTACTATATTATTAATAATTTTGATAATATAATAAAAGTTCGGTTAATTTGGTTAAACCGATAACCAAACTAAATATTGTTTCGGACCGATTACAAACCGATCTAATTTCGAAACCAAACCAAACTGACCAAAATAAATTGGTTTGGTTGGTTTATTTGGTTTAACCAAATAATGCGCATCCCTACTTTAGATACAAACAAATATGAACAATGCATTGTCTTAGTGATATAAAATCTTCCAGCAAATGGACGACAAACTATTTTTTTTTTTTTTTTTTTTTTGTAATTCATGATTTCGAATGCTATTTACTTAAACATTTTCATAAATAGTCTCCATTATATATATATATATAGTATTAGTGAATTATGGAAAAATCTGCACAAAAAGTGGTAGTACAATAATTTTAACCTTACTTTACTGCTTTGACTAATGACGTTCATATGACATGCAATTACTTATGTCTTCAATAGTAAAAAAAAAGAATCTCATTTTAATTTTCTTCCTCGTTATTTGGTTTTGTTTCTTATCAATCTACCAAATAAAACTTATACTTTCGATAACATCATCTTCCATGTTGATATTTCCCCATTCGGTCAATTCCTTTCATAACGAAAATCATAATGAAATGATACCGGAGCAGATTCATCAAACTTCTTAATTATTTGTTTAGGAAATAAAAAGAAAGAGATTATTTGTTTAGGAAATAAAATGAAAGAGATATTCTCTCTTACTAACCTTCTGCAAAGACAGCTTCAACAACTACATAACACAATCAGCTGCAAATTACAAAATAATGTGCAAGCAATAATTGATTTTCAAAACCGCATCGTAGTTGCTACATTCTGTTTTGCAAAGCCAAATAAGTTCAAAGCCAGCTTTTTTAAAGTGAAATCCTATATCATCTTAATTTTTTTTATTCATCATAAATTAATTCTTAGAAGATTCATATTACAAACATCAGCAAAGCATATTGTTGATGTCTAAAAATTGACGCAAGACCCAAAGATTTTCACGCTAGTGAACATAAATACAATATGAGGATTTTTAATGGAGAAATGCAAGTAAATGACATTGTTTACAATGGCTCAGTTCGTGAGAAGCTACGTCCACATTAAAGGTTTTGCTCCTTATTCACTTCGGAGTCAAGATTACAACGACATGATCAAAATTCGCAAGTATCTGCAATGGCAATAATGAAAAAAAAAAAGGTGCAAAAAGGTCCAAGAATTAGCTATATTGTAACATCCCGCATTTTTACGTATTGGAAGATCATGAAATATTTTTATTTTATTCCCCAAGGGTAGGATCATTTTCATCTTTTAATATGTTCTTATGGGAATGTAAGACATATCCATAATTTTTACCGATTTTGTTTGTTGGCATTTTGCCCCTAGCAGTCTTGTACAGAGCATAACTTTTGACTCAGGTCGAATCAAAGGGTGAGACCTGTGCCATTGGAAAGGAATTGATAATTGTCTTTCCATAGAGTGGTTACATTAAAGATTTGGCTCAGCGGTTTGGGAGAAATTGCTATTTTAAGGTTTTTCAGTTGGCTGTTCAGGTTTGGAGAGCTTAATGGGCTGAACTGGGGAGGCCCATTAGTGGGCTGGTAGAATCCTATAATTAGGGGTGAGAGTGGAGGGAAAAGGTTTACTTTCCCATTCTCTCATTTGGAGGCACTGATCTCCTTCTTCCTCTAACACCTTTCCACCATTAAAAATCCAAATCTAAGGAATGAATTCATAGATCTACACCATTGCAGGCTAGATCTACATCATTTCAAAGGTGAATTCATCGGATCAAGGAGTTTGGTTCAAATTTCTCGCTATCCGGATTTATAATTCTATCATTTTAGCTTGTATTGGAGAATCGGTGAGTGGATTACATCTCTCACATGGATTCAATAAAGTGTATGGGTAGTTGTTCATGTTTTTCATCAAATTCAAGTGCTTTTCCTTAAATATATGCATTGGTAAGTTCATTTTCATATAGGTCATCCTAGGATCTGATTTAGCAAGTTTAGATAGGTAATTTCTATGATATTTCATACGTGTGTACAAGTTAGATCCATGGTTTTTGTTCATATAAATATTTGTGGTGAATTTGACATTATCATGGACAGAATTGTCATATTGATGATATTGGTGATTTCATAACATGCTTGTAATCTTTTTGGATGAATTTGATAAGTTAGTTTGGTCAGATTTATTGTTTGGCGAAATTTTGGTCGAAATCAGAGTTGAATTGCAATATGCAGGTTTTGGACCGGACCAAAGTTGGGTCGAACCGAAGTTAGATCGGTCCGAAACTGGATCAGACTGAAGTTGGATCGGACTGAAGTTGGATTGGAATGAAGTTGGGTCGGACTGAAGTAGGGTCAGACCGAAGTTGGGTCAGACCAAATTTGGGTCGGACTGAAGTGGGTCGGCCTATTCTGGTTAGCCATTCCCGGGCAGCTATTTCTGGTCGGACATTTCTGGTGATGATGTGACTTTAAAGTGAATTCAACTGGGAAGTTTGGAGGTATTGAAAAGTGTTTGTTGTTCATTGCATGCAACAAATGGGGAGACAACTCAAGGATGTATTGAGTTCGTGTGAAGTGACAACTCTAAGGTGTTCTGAGCCAATTAATAGTCGTAATTGATAACGACTAGTGAGATGAAAGCCGAGGAATTTTCGTTGTCGTAGGTTCTAGCGGACTCAAAGCAGAGCTACAATTGAAGACCAGTTATAGGTCGAGTGCCTTGGGCTTC
Source organism: Allium sativum (assembly GCA_030737875.1). Classification (NCBI taxonomy): domain Eukaryota; kingdom Viridiplantae; phylum Streptophyta; class Magnoliopsida; order Asparagales; family Amaryllidaceae; genus Allium; species Allium sativum. The sequence continues at coordinate 990,423,290 of CM060910.1, read as the reverse complement.
GTGTATGGCCTAGACACATGTTGAGTATAGCGTGTAGCATGTGTTGAGTATAACATGTGGAGTTTTGCTAGAACCAGGGCATCGTGTGTGGTCCACTCATACGATAACGAAGTTTCCAAAGCAAGGTTGGCGGTGATAGCTAGAGTCAGTCATGGACGTTTGAACAAATGTTGTGATCATGATTGAGTTGCTTTGTCATATATGAATGGATGCTTTAATTGTCGTGACCAAATTGTTATTCCTTTGGGTGTATGGATTGTATAGGCTATCATTGTCATGTAATGGGGAAGGAAATTGAGAGTTCTTCTCTGAAGCTAGGTAGATTAGTTGATTATTTACCCATTATCATACACTTTATTGATGAAGTTTGTTAGCTACTTTATCGCTCACTAAGACTGTTGTCTGACTCAAGATTTTGTGTTTCCTCTTATTACCTAGGGATGTTCATTCGGTTGTGGATGGGCAGACAGAGTAACAGGTGGCAGGTATTGCTTTAGTGAGGATGATGATGCTGATCGATGACGAGCAGGAGGCTCACGTACCAGTTTTATTACTATATAGTATTTGTTTCCGTTGTTTGCTATCTCTATGAGTGTTATAGTGAGGCAAATTGTACGAATACTATTGTTGTTATCTACGTGTATGGGAAATACTTACTAGTTGTCATGAAAGTTTAGTATTTTCTGCTTCATTATCACTACCTGTTGTATATGTTCTATTATATTTTATCCTTGCACTGTGAGTTTACGATAGGTTTCGTTTATTTTCCATACCTTTATGACCGTCTAAATTCCTGGCACATCTTTCAGCGCATTATTCCTCTTGTATAGTGCGGGGGCAGTGGGTGATCATCACATTTGGTATCATAGCTCTGGTTAACGATTTTAGCCAAGGTTCAAAGACGTAATCACGTATGAGAGACGTACTTGTAGATTTTAGTTGGATGCTTATTATATATTAGCATATATATTAGTAGTGGTTGTATTCTTTAGCAGTTTTTCTTGGAAGTTTCTAATTATTCTAAATTGCGGATTTAGAATGAGTAGACGATCATTAAGACATGCTGGTAGGGATGCTAATATTGGGGGGGGGGGGTAATGGCGAGGCATGAGACTACCCAGCCATGTATGAAACTATGATTGAAACATTCCTTCGAAGGAACCCCACTCCAATGGAAGCTACGGTTGATGTTGGAGTTCAAGTGCCTAGAGATGTAGAATTTGCAAAGCTATGCAAAGACTTTTCTTCATTGGGAGGAAAATAGTTCAAAGGCACTGAGCCAGTTGAGGAAGTCCAGAGGTGGATGGATACTTGAGTTAGGATTTTCAAAGAAATGGTTATTGATGATGCAACAAAGAGAAAAATTTTGTCAAGGCAGTTAGTGGGCAGAGCAATGGACGGGTGGAACTTTGTCACACTTGAGACCCCTAAAGAGGAAATTTCATAGGAGTTGTTCCAAGCTAAGTTTGAAGCAAAATTTATCTCCACCATGCAGAAGTTTGTTCTGTTTCAGAAATTCATGGAGCTTAAGCAGAATGGTCGCCCAGTTCTTGACTATATTTCTGACTTCGAGGCTTTGTCGAAGTATCCTCGCTCATATGTAGATACTCCTTATCAAAAGAACGAAAAGTTTGTCTTGGTATTGAATGAATATCTTAGGGATCAGCTTGTGGATCACCTCGATGATAGCTTTGAGAAGATCGTTGAGAAGGCTTTGAGGCATGAAAGTCTGTTCCCTAAGAAGATGTCTGTTGTTTCACCTAAGGAGGAACGGAAGCCACAACATGGTGTTAATAATAATAAAAGGAAGCAACAATAACAGAAAGGAAAGGAAGGCCAAAAGAATAAGAAGAAGGGAGAAGTGACTTGCTTCAATTGTTGGCAGATGGGCCATTTTGCTAGTGAATGCAAGAATCCTAAAGCTGAGAAAAAGTGCTTCAGGTGTGGGAAGCCAGGACATGAGAAGAAAGATTGTCCAGAATCAACCAAAGGGAAACAAGTGGTTAAGGCTTATGCTTTGGGGGCAGTTTCATCATCTTCGAGGGCTACTACTGCAGATGAGAAGGGAAAGGGTGTCGTGGTGCAAGGTACTCTTTTATTCATAGTGTTTCAGTTCGAGTTTTGTTTGATAATGGAGCATTGCATTCATTCATTTGCAATAAGCTTGTGCGTCGCTTAGGTTTGGAACCCGAGATATGTGATAGACCATTGATCGTGACTAATCCAGTTGGGGATTCGTCTAGTTTGTGCATGTTGTGTCCTGGTCTAGTATTGTCGAGTCACGGTTTCTCTTTTGTGTGTGATTGCTTTGTTCTTAACTTCGCTGGATTTGGGATCATGTTGGGCATGGATTGGCTGAAGAGGTATGCGACAAGGGTGAATTGCGAGAAGCTACAGGTGAGAGTCGGGGATGTGGAAGGACGAAAGGTATTGATAAAGTGTAAGCGTGAAGAGGGTGTCTTCGTTAGCTATCTATATTCTCTTGTGATTCCACAAGAAGACTTGTTATCTGTGCTGATCGCTAATGAGTATGAGGATGTCTTTGACGAGGTCAAAGGGTTTCCACTGCATCGTGAGATCGAGTTTAGGATCGATTTGGTCAAGCGTGTTACATCAATTGTTATGCCTCTTAGGCGGATGGCCCCTAAGGAACAGCGAGAGTTAGAGGTGCAAGTTCGTGACCTTCTAAGGAAGGGATTCATTCGGAGAAGTGTTTCCCAATGGGGTGCACCGGTCGTGTTTGCAACTAAAGCAGATGGCTCGTTAAGATTGTGTGTGGACTATTGTGAGTTGAACAAGTTGACTAAAAAGAACAAGTAACCGTTGCCAAGGATTGATGACTTGATCGATCAGCTTCACAAAGCCAAAGTGTTTTCTCAGATGGATCTGGCAACAGGATTTCACCAGTTGAGGATGGCTAAGGATAGTGTGTCAAAGACTACTATTAGGACGCCATCGGGTTTCTCCGAGTTGTTGGTGATGCCATTCGGGTTGACTAACGCGCCAACGTACTTTGTGGATCATATGAGTTGAGTGTTCAGAGAATAGTTGAACAAGTTTGTGCTTATGTTCGTGGATGATATTCTGGTTCACTCCTGGAATGAGGAAAAACACAAGACACACTTGAGAGTTGTGTTAGAGATCTTGCGAAAGCATCAGTTGAATGCCAAGTTCTCGAAGTGTCACTTCTGGAAGGATGAAGTGAGGTTCTTAGTCATGTTGTTTCTGGAAAGGGGATAGCGGTTGACCTCGCTAAAGTTGCAGCAATCCAGGACTGGGATCGACCTAAGAACGCGACGGATGTTCGAAGTTTCCTTGGGTTGGTAGGATATTACCGACGGTTCATCAAGGATTTCTCCAAGATAGTTGCACCGTTGACAGGATTAACGAAGAAGAACCAAGTGTTCACATGGGATGCGAAGTGTGAACAAGCATTCGAAATATTAAAGGGGAGATTGACAAGTGCTCCTGTGTTAACCATTCCAAATGGGAATGAAGAGATGGTGGTATACACTGATGCATGTGGTACTAGGCTTGGAGCAGTGCTAATGCCAAAGGATAAGGTCGTGGCCTATGCGAGTCGACAACTAAAGCCACATGAGAAGAATTACCCAACTCATGATGTGGAGACATTACTTGTTGGGAGTCTGATTCGAGTTGTTTACAGATCACAAGTCGTTGAAGTATCTTTTCTCCCAAAAAGATTTGAATCTTCGGCACCAACGATGATTAGAGTTTCTGGCATCGTATGATTTTGATATAGCCTATACTCCTGGTAAAGGTAACGCAGTTGCAGATGCGTTAAGTCGAACACATACAAGTTTATGAGTGTTTTTTACAGAATGGAAGAGCCTTGAGTATTTGGCAAGGTTTGATTTTAGGTCAAAGTGTGAGTTGGAACCTGAAATGTTGGGAAGCTTGTCGATAAGACCAACTCTCATCAAAAGAATTAGCGAGATCCAAAAGCGAGATGCAAAGCTTGTCGAGTTTATCCAGAAGCTAGAACCAGAAGATAAAGAGTTCGAAGTCGATCGAGAAGGTTGGCTTAGGAAGCAAGGGCGGTTAGTTGTTCCTGATGTCGATGGATTGAGAGATGAGGTTCTAAGAGAATGTTATCACTCGAAGTTGAAGATTCATCCCAGTGGTGATAAGATGTATCAGGACATGAAGAGAATTTACTACTGGGAGGGGATGAAGCGAGATATTGGAAAGTTCATTTCCAAGTGAATGAACTGTCAGTTAGTGAAAGCTGAACAGAAGAAGCCAAGTGATTTGCTTCAGCCATTGGAAGTTCCTACGTGAAAGTGGGAGCAAATATCGATGGATTTTATCGATGGACTACCTAGAAGCAGGGTAGGAAATGAAGGGATTTGGGTCATTGTGGATCGCTTGACCAAAAGTGCAAGATTCATTCATGTCAAGTCGATTAGGAAAATGTCGAAGCTGGCTGAACTTTATGTGAAATGGATTGTTAGATTCCATGGCATCCCAAAGAGTATATTGAGTGATCGAGATCCATTATTTACTAGCGGATTTTGGAAGAGTTTGCAAGAAGCTGTGGGAACCGAGTTGTGCTTGAGTACGGCATATCATCCCCAAACTAATGGTCAGACCAAGAGAATCATTCAAATTTTGGAAGATCTCTTAAGAGCTCGTGTATTGGATTTTGGAGGATCATGGGAGGACCACTTACATTTGGTTGAGTTTGCATACAGCAATAGCTACCAGTCCAGCATTGGGATTGCACCATGCGAGGCGTTGTATGGGACACCGTGCAATTCTCCGGCATGTTGGTTAGAAACTGGAGATAAGTTGGTACCTGGGCCAGAAATGATAAGAGAGACCTCAGATTGTATCGATATCGTTCGGCAACGAATGAAGGCAGCCCAGATCGTCAGAAAAGTTGCACCGATAAACGTCGTAAGGACTTGGAATTCGATGTTGGCGATATGGTTTTCGTGAAGGTTTCGCCATTGAAGCATATGGTGAGATTTGGAAGTAAAGGAAAGTTAGCTCCTAGGTTTGTTGGACCATTTCCGATAGTCAAGCGAATTGGAAAGCTCGCATATAGATTGGAATTACCTGAGAAGATGTCGAGTGTGCATAATGTTCTCCATGTTTCGTTTCTACGTAAGTTCGTGCATGATTCGAATGAGGTGGTATCTCCAGAGCAGTACAAAAACGTAGAAGCATAAACTGCGGTTATGAGACCTCGTGAGCCACTTTGTATTGTGGGAAATGACACTAAACAGCTTAGGAGGAAGACGGTTAAACTTGTCAAGGTACAATGGAGTGAAGATGGGGTCGATTGTACATGGGAGACAGAAGAGAGTATGAAGGAGACTCATACAAAACTCTTCATTGGTAGGACCCTTTGATATCGTACCATCATTATATAGTTGTATCTTGTTGATTGTTTGATAGAATTCCACGTGCTAGGATTAGGCTGTAGATGCATGGCTTGATGGTTGCTAGTTTGGATGATAGAATTGGCTTCTCATGGATGGTAGGCATGCAAAATTGTTGTGTTTGCATAAAATTTCGGCGGCGAAATTCTTAAGGAGGGGAGAATGTAACAACCCGCATTTTTACATATCGGAAGATCATAAAATATTTTTATTTTATTCCTTGAGGGTTGAATCATTCTCATCTTTTAATATATTGCTTATGGGGATGTAAGACATGTCCATAATTTTTACTGATTTTGTTTGTGACCATTTTGCCCCTGTCAGTCTTGTACAGGGCATAACTTTTGACTCAGGTCGAATCAGAGGGTGAGACCTGTTCCATTGGAAACGAATTGATCATTGCTTTTTCGTAGAGTGGTTACATTAAAGATTTGGCTCAGCGGTTTGGGAGAAATCACTGTTTTAGGGTTTTTCAGTTGGCTGTTCAGGTTTGGAGAGCCTAATGGGGTAAATTGGGGAGGCCCGTTAGTGGGCTGGCGGAATCCTATAAATAGGGGGTGAGAGTGGAGGGAAAAGGTTTACTTTCCCATTAAAAATCCAAATCTAAGGAGGGAAATCATAGATCTACACCATTGGAGGCTAGATCTACATCATTTCAAAGGTGAGTTCATCAGATCGACGAATTTGGTTCAAATTGCTCGCTGTCCAAATTCATAATTCTACCATTTTAGCTTGTATTGGAGAATCAATGAGTGGATTACATCTCTCACATTGATTCAATAAAGTGTATGGGTAGTAGATCATGTTTTTCATCAAATTCAAGTGCTTTTCCTTAGATCCATGCACTGGTAAGTTCGTTTTCATATAGATCACCCTAGGATCTGATTTTTCTACGATATTTCATACGAATGTGCAAGTTAGATCCATGGTTTTTGTTCATATGCATATTTGTATTGTATTTGGTGAATTTGGCATTATCATGGAAAGAACTTTCATATTGATGATACTGTTGATTTCGTAACATGCTTGTAATCCTTTTGGATGAATTGGATAAGTTAGTTTCGTAGGATTTATCATTTGGTGAAGTTTTGGTCGAAATCGGAGTTGAATTGCAATATGCATGTTTTTGATCGGACCATAGTTGGATCGGACCGAAGTTGGATTGGGCCGAAGTTGGGTCGGACCGAAGTTGAATCGAACCGAAGTTGGGACGGACCGAAGTTGGGTCGGACTGAAGTTGGATCGGACCAAAGTTGGATCGGACCGAAGTTGGATCGAACCGCAGTTGGGTCAGACCGAAGTTGGGTCAGACCAAAGTTGGGTCGGACTGAAGTGGGTCGACCTACTCTGGTTAGCCATTTTTGCCATTTATAGGTAGCTATTTCTGGTCGGAAATTTCTAGTGATGATGTAACTTCAAAGTGAATTCAATTGGGAAGTTTGGAAGTGTTGAAAAGTGTTCGTTGTATGCAAGAAATGGGGAGACGACTCTAGGATGTATTGAGTTAGTGTGAAGTGACAGCTCTAAGGTGTTTTGAGCTAACTAATAGTCGTAATTGATAATGGTTAGTGAGACGACGGTTGAGGAATTTTCATTGTCGTAGGTTCTAGCGGACTCAAAGCAGAGGTACACTTGAAGATCAATTGTAGGTCGACTGCCTTGGGCGTCGTTTATGGCCTAGACACGTATTGAGTATAACGTGTAGCATGTGTTGAGTATAATATGTGGAGTTTTGCTAGAACTGGGGCGTCATGTGTTGTCCTTGAAAATTTACGGAAAATTGTTAGCCAGTTATATGATAATGTAGTTTCCAAAGCAAGGTTGTTGTGATAGCCAAAGTCAATGATGGACATTTGAATGCATGTTGTGATCATGATTGAGTTTCTTTGCCACAGATGAATGGAAGCTTTAATTATCGTGACTGAATTGTTATTCCTTTGGGTGTACCGATTGTAAAGGCTATCACTGTCATGTAATGGGGAAGGAAATTGAGAGTTCTTCTCTGAAGCTGGGTAGATTAGTTTATTATTTACCCATTCTCATATACTTTATTGATGAAGTTTGTTAGCTGCTTCATCGCTCACTAAGACTGTTTTCTGACTCAAGGTTTTATGTTTCCTCTTATTACCTTGGGTTGTTCATCCAGTTGTGGATGGACAGACTGAGTAACAGTTGGCAAGTATTGCTTTAGTGAGGACGATGATGCTTATCGATGGCCAGCAGGAGGCTCACGTACCGGTTTTATTACTATCTAGTATTTGTTTCCGCTGTTTGCTATTTCCCTGAGTGTTGTAGTGAGGCAAATTGTACAAACACTATTGTTATTATCCACGTGTATGGGAAATACTTTCTAGTTGTCATGAAATTTTAGTGTTTTCTGCTTCACTATCACTACCTGTCGTATATGTTCTATTATATTTTATCCTTGCGCTATGCGTTTACGACAGGTTTCGTTTATCTACCATACCTTGATGATCGTCCATAGCTGTCTAGCACACCTTTCAGCGCATTATTCCTCTTGGATAGTGCGGGGAATTCAGGCGGTCATCACATTTATTTCTTCTTTAGAAATTCCGTGGTGAGCCCAAGAGTTCAAGTGTTGAAGGTGGAGCTGAACTCCTTCTTCCCAAAGTGATAGAGATATCTAAGGAATCCAAAACGCCAATAATTCTTCCTAATGTGTCAAGTCAGCCAAAAACCAACACTTTGTTAATATCAGAACGGGTATTTATAGGAGAGGTGAGGCAGGTGACTGAGAAGACCCCGAGAATCACGTGACCCATATCCTGATGTGTCGAGATCGGTACCTATTCGAAAACTCTTATTTTTTGGGATTTGGGTCATTGCGTGTTGATCTCCTCCTTTACTCTTCTTTGAGTGGATTTTTATTGGAAGTCTTCGGAAGGATCGGGATTCCCAAGTGTTTGAACGTAAGATGTGAAATGGTGATAGCAACACCGACCCCATAAATGTCCAATTAATATCGATTTGGAAAAACTTGTCCACGCCAATCCCGTAGCACTTGTATTTTACTTAATGATTATGAAAATGGTCTGGATGGTATTGGGGAATACGTATCAATCCCGCATTCTTAGGAAATACACATCGATCCCATGAGAGTTATTCGTTGAGCAGTCCGGAGCTTAGGGATACGTACCAAACCTTAAAAGAGTAAAATACTGATTGCCAAACACTTAGCCATGTAAGAACTTCTTTGATGAGCCTCACGACCATAATTGCATGACTTCATCTGGACTTTACTTCTAGGTGGTGTTCATACGACGCTTGTTAGTCGTTTAGGCATGCAATGATCAAGTCGTGTCGGTCTGAATTGCTTCTGATAACCGGACCAAAAGGTCGAGTAACACTTGCCCTCCAAAGTATATCTTATGTTAACATGACGTGCTTTGAGTTGAGAAAAATATTTTTGGTAACTAGAAAGATATCCAAGAATTCTTTGGCGAATGGTCGCGACCTTTCCATGGAGTAGTGAATTCCAAGAAGTATGCCTTTTTTGAGCAGTTGTGGCATTTTGCTAAAGCTCGGTGCTATGAATATGCAGTTCCAGTGTTGTTGAGAACACTAGTTGCTTAGACTGGAACCTGTCTAATTGCTCAAGTGAGTACTTAATCTCTATCGATTAAAGAAACTGAATGTTGGTTGGTGACTCCCGCTTACACCGAAGAGTAAATGATACGTTGTCGGTATAAGTCACCTATGAAATTATACGTTTGCAAGTGATATCGTGTAATGACCTGTATTTTACGCATCAACCGATCATAAAGTGATTATATTTTATTCCCTAGTACTCGGATCATTTTTATATTTTAATATGTCGTTCATGGGGATGTGAGACGTGGCCATGATTTTTGCTGAATCTAATTATGACCATTTTCCACCCTTGTTTATTGTTTGGGATATAACTTTTGATAGGGATCGAATCAGGTGCTGAGACCGATCTCATTAGATCGACATGGTGATTTACGATTCCGTAGAGTGGTCACATGAAGAGTTTGGTTCAGGGGTTGGGAAGAATCTCTATTTTAAGTTTTAGTTGTTGTTTAGACAGATTGGTTAGCATCTAATGGGCTGATTAGCCAAGCCCATAAAGCTAATGACCTGTGGATATAAATAGGGGGTTTGCGGAGAAATATATGGTTACTCTCTTCATTCTAACTTTAGGTTGGGCGTCTGTGATTCTTTGGTTCAACCTAAAATCTTAATTCTTCATTCTTTTCATTCATATTCATCGTAGATTGCATCTAGAAGATAGGTCATCATCAAGGGAGGATATATCATATCAAATTGCATCAAATCTGAAGGTTTTCAGTATTGTCCAGATCTGATCTCGTAGGATTTACATTGAATTGGGATTTATGTGAGTGATAAATATCTTTCATACGGAAGCAAAGGATTATATGGGTTAGGTCTATGTTAATTTCAATCATATATGTTTAATTCTCTCAAAATATATTCATACTAGTTCACTTCAGATCTAACATATGTTCATATGCTCTATATTAACTTATTAAACCGGAAATTCATATGTTAATCATGATTTTAGGTATGTTTAGATCCACAATCTATTTTATTTATTGATATATGATGTTTTGATGATTTTGACTTGTTTGTACGATCATATATTGTTGTGTCGATGTTTGTTTTTGTTGAATTATATCATTTTTATGTTAGATTGTTTGTCGTAGAACATAGGTATGAAGTTCAGACAAATCTAGGGTTTAGATGATTGAAATCAGACGAAACTTGGCAGTAGATCTCTAGAGGGTACCGGGATGATGCTTGGAAAATTTCACATCAAAATTCTCTAAGTATATGGAACGGAACCGGTCCATCATGGATCGAGAAGATCCATAATGATGGGTCAGATGGTAGTGAAATTTTGTGGGATGCATCGTGATGGTAAGTCGAGGCTACTAGCAAATTTTCAACTCATTCGGAGTTATTTTGGGATGGGTCGAGGATTGATTATTTGAGACATGGATGGATCGACAGAGGTTTCTATAGGAGTGTCGAAATGCTTGGAAAATGGACCGGTGGATGCTCTCGAGACACGGGTGGAACGTTACCAAACACTTAGCGAATTATCACTAAGTGTATAGACAGGTAGCAGTCCATTATGAACCGATACCGATCCATCGGATTGAGGCAGATGGAGTCCAATCTTTTGGAGCCTTGTTGTAATTGTTTTCAGGGGTTGCTGGTGAAGTTTTGATGGAAATGGACTTCAGATGATTAATATGCAACTCAAAGATGGATGATGCATCGAGTGTGAACTCACGTTTGAGTGGCGGGAGCAGAATTGATGTGATATTGGTCGTGATGTGACATACGATGCAGTACGATGATGGATCGACAGGATGAGAGTCAATCATGAATGATAATGTAATGGTTCGAGAAATGGATTGAGTCGCCGAGATGAAAGGCTTGATAGATTTAAAGCGCCAAGGAATCTTCGGTAATCGGAGTGTTCTAACAGACTCAAAGCAGGGGTATTGTGGGGACCCCATTTGGATCAGAACGGATAGACCGCATATCCTGGGCAGTCATGATGGGCCTAGTTGTCATCATCGAGTAAGGCAAACATACGTAGTCATGATGGCGTATGATAGTTTGGCTAGAACCAGGCTTTTCAATTAGCCCTTTTGATCGTTGAAAGCACATTCGATCATAACTGAATCTTGATAGACCAGATTTTTTTCAAAGTTCCCAATATATCAAATCTCTAGTTGGCTTGTCTGATATCCTGCAGAAAAGACAAAGGTAGTATATATATCATAACTCGATAAAACATCTCATAATGGAATGGATAAAATATAATAATTAAATATAGCCTTACCGAAATAATTACATTGCCTATTAAGTCTCCAAAGGCTACCAAATCTCTACCATAAACTTAATCTACGAGTATGTTATGAGGAAGGGGACAGATCACTAAGTTCTGATGATTGGACAAATTATACTTTCTGAAATAATCCTACATATACCGTTAAGTTATGTTTTCTTATTTATTAGGTTATTTTGGGTTTACGACACTTAAGGCTCCACACTCACATCGTACCCATCTACTCTCAGGTAAATTAACCTAATATAGTATATATGTAGCTGTTAGAGAATGGAATTATAATGACAACAACATTGTTTCAATTATTGACATTATTGATTATAAAATATATACTAACATCTTTGTTCAGAATATATATATATATATATATATATATATATGTAGGAGATAAATAACTGAAGACTGTAAAGTTAAGAGTTTTAGAGATTCAAGACTCATGAGTATCAAAGATATCAAGATTATCAAAGCAATAGAATCTAGCTAGTATGTAAAACTCTGGTTAGGACTTTCAATTTATGTTCTCAAATTATTCCAATTCTGTTTTCAAATCACCTTTTCAATTTCTTTTCTAACTCCTTTCAAAATCATTTCAAATTATACATACATTTTGACTCATGATTTCAAATATATAAGTTTCTTACATAGTTTATATTATAAAGTTTTATAATATATTATATAATTATTTATATAGCTTTATATCATTTATATATAAATTTTTATATTATATGTTTAAATTATATATATTGTTATATTTTTTTACTTTGAAAAATATATTTTAACAATTAGTTTTAATTAAATAATTTCCAGAATATATATACTAGTTTAAACACATAAAAATGATTTAAAATTCAAAAATCATATATATGTCGATATACCAATATTGAAATGTCAACACATAACTGTCACCTTTTCAAATTTCAAAGGAAGTGTTTTTTCATTATTTGAAACGTTTCAGAACTGTTGCAACCTTTGGAACTCTATATAAAGGCTCATTTTCGAAATTTTAACCATTTTATCTTATCCTTCTTCATCATTACTCTTACCACCGTTATTCTACTTTGATTTCTTGATTTCTACACATATACTCTGTCATTTTCAGTATAAATTATATCATTCTCTTTCTGTTCTCAACCTCTGTCAAATACTATCTATTTGCAAGTGTTATTCAAGAGTTCCAGGGTTGTTTGTAATTGTTAAGGAAAGGGTGTGTTTCTTATAGCCTGCAAATCAAGGAAAGGGAGCGGCGTGAACCTTGTAGCTGTGAAATCAAGGGTGTTGAATTGGTGTGAACCTTCTGGCCGCGAAATCAAGGGTGTGGAATCAGTGTTAACTGTGTAGCCATGAAATCAAGAGGGTTATAAAATTGATACTAGTATTAATAAAACTCTGTGCAGTCCAGCGTTGTGTGGGATTGGGGCTAAGAATAATCCGAATCACTGTAAAATCCGCTGTGTTATTTTTTCTGCATTTTACTTCTTTTTATATCTGCATCTGTGATTGTTTCTGTTGCAATATTCATTTTGTGATTCATACAGTTGTTTAAGTAACCGTTAATTGTTTAAGTTACCATAATCTATTTAAAACGCTATTCCCCTCTCTAGTGTTAGTTTTGCCATAAGATCTGCGATTCTCATCCCTAACAATTGGAATTAGAGCATAGGTTTCAAAATTTCATCATCTGAATTTTGAAAATATTAAATGGAAAAATTTGAAATGATTTATAAAACTAGTTTAAATTCATGCATTGCATCAGTATTAGATGAGTTTGCATTATAATTTGTTGGAAAATAAAGTTATTATACTATGAATTTTTGAAAAAGTTTAAACAGAACTTTTTAAACACTATTTTTGTATGGTTATGTCACAGAATCATCATGATACTATTATTTAAAATTACATATAGTTATGTTGAAATTTCAGTTGATTCTTTAAAAAGTTGGCTTGTTTTGCAAGGGAAAGTTATGTTTGATGACTATTATTCAAAAGATACAAAGATGATTAATTCATGAACCAAGAAGAAAAATAAGAAAGACACCAAAGGTGTTCATTTATAAATCAAAAAGAAAAAGAAGAATATTGGCAATCTACAATGAAATGGGTACCTGATCTACAAAACTATTTTTCTTCTTCAATTTGATTCAATGTTATACTTCTCTTCATCTGCTCTGCAATTCTTTTGATTTCGTGCAAATCCTCAAGAAATGACCAAGTTATGATCAAATGAAGTTTTGGTGCACAAAAGGAAAAATAAACCAAAAAGTTCACTGATATTTCTCATATTTTGTGCATATATTTACTATTCTTTCAATCTAATTCATTAGTATTATTAACCTAATTTTAAAAAAATATAATTAATATTACCTTTGTTTGGTTGATATAATAAATTAGATATTATTTAAGATTATACTTTGAATATCTTTTACTGAGATACACCTCATTACTATAAATTACAATGCATGTTAAAAACATTCTTATCACAAGATGCATTACATTCAATAATCATTTCATATTGCTTTGCATATGACATACCGTATTACGTGTTAACTTTTTAAAAAGGTATATTGTATAGGAAGTTTTGTATTGTTATCTTAGAAACGTATAGGGTTATTAATTAAATACATAACATATTTACTTTAACTTGACTGACTTGTTTGGCTTGATCGATTTATTTGACTTGTTTGGCTTGATTAATTTGTTTGACTTGATTGACTTGTTTGTCTTGACTGACTAATTAGTTATGACGAATCCAATAGAAGATACGGTGGAAGATACAACAAGGTCAATGTTCCCTACTGGTCAGGTTGACGATGATGACGTCAATATTGAAGAAGAACCGAACACGGGAGCCAAAAATATATATGATTTATTGGCTTCACCTAAGCGGCCATTCTGGAATGGTTGTGAAAGTAGAACTGAATTATCGGTAACCGCTGAGTACATCACCATGAAATCAAAATTTAACCTTACAAAAGCTGCATTTACAGCGGTTGTATAAGCAGTAAAAAGACATATGCCACCTAATAATCTGATGTGCGATAGTCATTACAAAGTGAAAACACTAATGTTGACTTTTGGTTTGCCGTAATAGAAAATTGATACTTTTGTTAAATGTTGCATGTTGTATTGGAAAGGTAATATTAATCTTAGAAACTGTAAAAAAATGTGGCGGAGAAAGGTATAAATCTAGAAAAAATAAAGGTAAGGAAGTTCTGTATACGAGAATGCATTATTTACCAATCATCCATAGACTACAGCGGTTATATGCATCCTCAGTCACTGCATGTCATATGAGATAACATAGTGTGCGAACACAAGAAGATGGAACTTTGACACATCCATCGGATGAAGGAGCATGGAAACAATATATTCTATGCTCTGTATTCTAAATCTGACCTTTTCTTATAGCGTCATTTGTACATAACAATATATTCTATATTCTATATTCTATATTCTGAATCTCATTTTATTTGCTGCTAGTTTAAGTATATTTGTCATATACACACACACACATACGTACATAAAAGTTGTTGGTTTTTTTGACTAACTTTCATTAATAACGGTACTTAGAGTGAAAAACAAAATGTGACTGTAGACCGGATGAATGGTGCGAATGCAGTCAACCTGACGCTGATAGGCCAGCGGGAAGGGTTGAGGTAAACCTCTGAAGAAGTTGCGAGACCAATATGGTGAACACCATTGCATGTATAGATATTGGATGCTACCATGTCGTCAATGCATAGGTTTCCGAATGTCAGGGTCTCTTTTCTTAGGTCAATGATCGGCCTGTCACGTCTGGTGAAGTGATACTGACGAGCAAGGTTGGAGTACATGACGAATGGAGATTGAATTAGGAATGGATGATGATCCGGAAGTTGGGGAGCATACGCTTTATAGCGAACTGAATGGAAGAGAAATAGACCTACTCATTGAAAATAAATATCCATTCAATTACTTTGGAAAGTTGCAAAACTGAACAAAATGCAAAGGTAGGCAGGGAAAAACATAGACGTTTTTACTTATAGTTTGACATTATCACTACAACAAAAAGGGACTTTTATAGCATTTGAAAAACGCTACTATATCCTTCCATAGCGTTTCAGAGAACGATGTATAACAACATTCTATGTTAGACCTTCATTTTTAAATAGCAGTGTCAAAAACGCTATGTAAAATCTAGTTTCTATAGCGTTTTATGGTTATGTACTATAGTGTTTGTTGACATATTTCTATAGCGTTTTCTGCATATTTCCATAGCGTTTACTTAGTCATATTATAAAGTTTACAATGATCTGATTCTATAGCGTTTCTTTAATGAACAACGTTTTTAAAACGCTATAATACAGTACATCGATTTATACCCACATTTCAACCCGTTCGCATATACATTTATCTATTTCTTATATGTGTTAGATCAAAATTTGGACCTAACACCCAAATCGTTCTGAATCTTATAGAGTTTCAACTGGAGAATGAGGAAAAAGAAAATAACACACAGAATTTATAGTGGTTCGGCGTTAACGAGCCTACGTCCACTTTATATATTATTGATTATACTTTGAAAGCTAATACAATCAATGATTTCTCTTAATACTCTCGTAGTTTGACAATAATGGCGGATTCAGTACTCAATATTGCCAAAAAGATCCCAAAAAATGCCAAGCTCCGGGCTATTTATAGCTGATTTTGTCAGGTGGGTCGTGGTAACACGTGGCACGAATCCCGAGAACATCGGATCGCATCGCCATCGTTGAAGAAATAGTCAAATTAGCCGTTGCGGACAGGTGTCGCGATCCCCTTGAAAATCGGATCGTGCATATGGGGAGAATTGGTCAAAATGACGGTTGGGGACACGTGTCGCTAGATCCGTGCAACTCGGATCGCTGAAGACTAGCTCGTACTTGAACAGGTCAGAGGCTCCGCCACGCATCAGGGGATCGGATCGGTCAATACTGGACAATAACACATGCATTGATCGAATCGCATAGAGGTGTCGTTTCGCTGATGAAGTGGGAGCGATCCGACAGTGCGATCCAATGAGGGGCGATCCGATCGTGCGATTTGGTGAAGGCGATCCGATCGTGCAATTCTATGAGGAGCGATCCAATCCTTTATGCTCTTAGGTAACGCAGTTTCATACTTTCTTCTTATGAATGAACCTGGATGGCTTGGTCAAAAAGCTATCCAACATTTTGCCCCCTCGAAGTATGTTTTATTGATGATGGAACATGCTTCGAATACTTTAGGATCGTCTTTTTACAACGAGTCGCCAATCAGTGAATGATTCCTTTTCTGGGACTTTTTAGAGTCTTCATCACTGAATCTGTTGGTGATTTATCGATTCGTATCGCATACTCGAGTCACGGTCCTTTATCAAGCCATTCGAGCCATTCGTCTCGTTCTTTGATGAGCGCTTGGGCTTCTTTGCGAAACGAAACGAAATGGGCTTCTCCCCGAGACGTGGTGGGGTTTTGGTTCGCGGCCCGCCTATTTTCGCGGATCGAATAAAACAAAAAAGGGAAGACAAACGGTCGCCCTTTTGCCTATATAAGCCATCCCTCCTCTTCACTTTCTTCCTTCTTCTGTCTTCCGTATCGTTTCGCCTGCATCGTTGAGGAAAGAACCCTGGTTCTTTTAAACCTTCAAAAATTCGAGTACTTTCCCAATTTTTAGAAAGGTAACTCCATTGAGAACACCCTCATTCGTAATCGCTGTTGTTTATGAATTTTTTCGACTAGCTTGAGGGAAGAAACGAGGGAATACCGTGATTTTTGGGGGAACCCTCGAGACGCCATGGCTGATGGGTTCAGAGGTTGGAGTTCGGAGATGATAAGGAGAGAAGAAAAACCGAGGAGGAAGAAGAAGAGAGAAGGCCAGTTCGGATCGGGGGCAAGGAGAGGAGAGGAAGAAGAGGAAGGCGAGTGGCGAGACGGAGGGTCGTGGTGACGGCAGAGGCACGTACCGTGGGGGCTGCAACGATTCGGCAAAGACCCCGATCACTTAATTTCATGATCCGTGAGGGGGCGATCCCTCTACCCTGCGATCCGAAGGAGGGCGATCCCTCTACCCTGCGATCCGAAGAAGGGCGATCCCTCTACCCTGCGATCCGAAGAAGGGCGGTCCCTCTACCCTGCGATCCGACTCGTAGTTCACGATCCAAACGAGTTTCGAACTTTAAACGACGCTTTGTCACCATAAAATTCTGAACAGTTAGGCTAGGGCCTTGATGTCGGACTTTCTGGACTAAATGACCACATAATTTGACTGCATATGACGACTAATATTTTGACGATCTTGACAGCTTTTATGCTTTATCTTTAATGTATGCACAAGCACACACACCGGCACTTGCACACACGGGGGACGGGTAGTTTTAATCTCATTTGTCATGTTTTCTCGCCTAACAGCAATGTCGGATAATCAATCTTCTTCGAGATCCGCTACAGAAACAGAGTCTAAGGTTCCTGAGCAATACAACCCTAAGGTCCCTCCAATTAACCCAGGAGGTGAAGATTCTGGCTCTGAATACGAGGCAACGGAGTCAGATCCATCTGGAAGTACTTCATGTGGTGAAGAATCTGAGATAGACAGGCGAGCTCCCGAGGAGATTCCTGGCGCGCTTGGAATAGATAAATTTTCTGATTCTTTAGCATCTAAGCTCGATGATATAAAGCTTAAAAGAATCTGCTTGAGACATGGGATTCCTTGGGATGATGTCCTGACACCCGGTAGCGAAGATATACCCCACTTAGCTCCGGAAGGGTATATGGCAATCAGTCAGACTATGTGCTTGGTAGGAGCTATCCCTCCGTTTCCTTCAATCGTCATCGAGACTTTAAAGCAGCTGGGTATTGCTCCGATGCAACTTCATCCTAATGCCTACGCATTTCTATACACCTTATATATAGCATATGCGGAGATCCTACACACCGGACTCACATTCAGAGATTTGACATTCTTCTTTCTTTTCAAGCATCGCTCCTCGGCAACCCCAAATTTCTCCTTTTTTGAATCGGTAGCGAATAGGAAGATTCCGTACGATGGATATAGCAATATAGGGGATCCTAAGTCTGATTGGTTTTACATAAAGAAACAGGCCGGATGCTCAAGAAGATGGCTTAAATCAAGTAAACTTCAAGCTTTTAACTGAATATCTTGTTCAAGAAGTCGAAGTATTAACATTCTTCCCCCTTTTCCTTTGTCTTAAACAGATCACATCTTCCCGAAAACGGAGGGTCCGCTATACAGCAATCGATTGTCCACTCTTCTACAATGCAGATCCGACTTTCTAAGGATCAAAAAATGTATTACTGATGAGAATCTTCATAAGCATCACCTTCTGGATATCAGATTTGGACTCGGGGCTGGCGGCAAACCCTATAAGTACGTGCCCCCAACAGAGGGAGAGGGAACATCACAAGCAATAGAAACAACTAAGTTCCGCAAGAGTCCTTCCCCGATAGTCATCCAAGATGATAAGGATCTGAATATATACAAAGGGGATGAAGCCCGTGGAGACAAGTCCCAGGAAATTCTAGTTTCTACTCCAATCGAATCCACTGCTCCCGATGACTTGACAGACGAGCAGCTATTCAAAGAACTGAGCAAGATTCCTCTCCCCGATGATGTATATACAGAGAGGGACTTCGAAGGGGAGCCATTCTTCCCTGGTTCTGAGGAGGCCATCGCTCCAACAAGAGAACAAGAAACTAGTCAGATGAGCCTGTCTTCAGACCCGGGTCTGTTAGGGGGGGATTATATGGGATGCACAAATCACACACACTGTCTGACCCTGCACTCTTATAGTGTCAGTATTCAAGGTTTTAATATGCTCTTTTCTTTTTTGCAGGAAAGATGTCCCACAGGCGATCCTATTCTTATCGTTCCCTGCGTGAGGGCACACCTAGTCTTCATCCGGGTACTGAGCGTTCTCACGGCCCTTCTCACAGGCCGACTTCCTCGCAACCCCGGTCTCCACCAAAATCGACCTCTGCCAAGCCTTCCAGCTATCCAGTAGTTCCTGGGGGAAGAAACTTCCTAAAGAGTTAACTCCTCCAAAGAGTGCACCTTCCCATAGCAGGTCATCAAAAAAGCATCATGAATCTAAAGATAGAAGAAAAGATCCGATCAAAGAGTCTGAAAAGGAGAAGAGTGACATCGTCCCTTCCTGCCAGCCAGAGTTGGCTGCCCCCGGGTCATGGGACTACATTCATGGTCCCGAGATCCAAGGTAGGCTGGAAAAGCTGAGGGAACAATTCCCAGACATATTCTTTGACAGGATGACCTTTGTTCCAGCCTTGGAACCGGTCCCTAAGAATTGGGATTATGAAGTCGTCGGGCACATCCGTCACGTTGCTAGGCAATATGAGCTGATGAAAAAGCATGCAGTTAACCTTTCATAAGTCATCCGATTGCTTGAAATAGAAGCACACAGATCAAAGGCGAAACTTGAAAACAACGAAAGGGCCAGGACAAAGATGGAGAAGGACCTGGAAGATACTCAATCCCAGCTTGCTCTAGCGCGAAGGGACGTCGAGAATTATAAAACCGAATTGGAGAATGCTAAAAAACGCTTTCATACGGAACTTGACTCCAATAGCCAAGAGAAAATGGCTTTAAAGAAGGAGGTTGAAGATATCAAAATGGCCAATATCGAGTTGAAAACAGCACAAAGCCATTTTGAAGCTGAGAGAGCTGCTTGGGAGGCAGAAAAAGCAAGCTTAAAAGAAAGTTTGGCTTTGGCTAAAGCAGAAAAAGTGATTTTAAACGATCAGGTCGCGGACGCGGAGAGACGGGCAGCTCTTGCCGAAAAGAATGTTGAAAGTGCCATCGAATTGGCCACTGCTTCTAACAACAAGCTCCTCGAAAGAGAGAAGGATATTGAGGGGTTTGAAGAGATGATTTTCGACTTCCTTGGCCAAGTTCTCAAAACTCGCAACATCTCCTGGATCCCGGATTACCACGTTACTTTAGCCAATTTATGGGATGCGATTGTTGAGGGTGAAAAGCAGAGGTTGGGAGTCGAAGAAATTGATGAGGATGAGTTGATGAAGAGCATCTTGAGGGATAATGAGCCTGAGGACCTGGCAGAGGGTCGTCGTCTAATTCTAGCGGAGATCGAAAAGGAGAGGGTCCTGGCTAAGGGTAAGGGCAAAGCTGATGAAGGTTCAAGTTCTGCCGTGGGGCCCAAAATCTCCGGAGTTGAGGAGTACCATCCTGATGATCCACTAATCCCTTTGAGCCTAACTCCCGTGGTTGTTGGAGCTCCTGCGACTATTCAAGAAGGAGGATCTGCGGAAGGTATCTCCCTTTTTTCCCCGCAATTCGTCAAAGCAATTATGAATTGTCGTCGTGTGGTAGAACAATCAATTGAATTAGTAACATGTGTTCCTCATGATACAGGTGGCGAGCCCGTCGACAAGGGTGCTGAAAAAGAAAAAGATGTGGAGAAGGAGGCTATCTCGCCAGGTGCCGATATTGATACATCAAAGCAGGCTGAGGTCACAATAGCAGTAAGAAGCATCTCGGTACCTAGTACTGATGTTTCCAAGGATGCTGAGACCATCGAGGCCTTGAAAGACATGGATGGGCGCCATGTAGAGGATGAGGAAGACATTGATGGCGCCAAAAAAGCCGACGATGATGACGACGAAACCTTGGCCAGCCGAAAGGCTAGGCAGGAGAAAGAGATGGCTTCGAAGAAGGTAGGAGATGAGGCTTTGGACGTAGTCCCTCTTGCAGAATTTGATCCCAAAACTGGGATGATTGTGAAAATCCAGCCCAAATCCATCAGTAGACAGCTTCATTTTGCAAATCCCGATGACTTCCCGGCTTCCCTTTCTGATAAAAGGAAGAGAAAAGAGGTGGAGGAGGAATCTTCAGAAGAGTCAGATGTTCCTCTCATAGATAAAAGGAAGAGGAAGAAAGGGGATCAGTCTGATGCCGGCAAGGCGAAGCTGCAGAGACAGAAGCAGGAGAAGAGGCCAAAGCAAAAATAGGATATTGTTGCTTGTTTCATATTTTGTCTTTAGGTTTTCCACTGGCCAGGAAGTGTAATTGTGAGACTGGCCCTCACTTTTGTTTTCTAAGTTATTTTCCACTTTGTAGGCTTTCAGTATATAAAGGAAGTTTATCTCTTTTTGCATCATTGTGTACCTGTATTCAAATAAACTTCCCACGTTTAGTCATAGGCCATCTAATGATAATTACAAATTAGTCAAACAACAGAAAGAAAACTTTTGTGTTGCATTGCTGTATTAAAGTTCAGTATATGTATACGAGTATATGTGCCCCCAATCAGTTGTTATCATAGCGCCTGACTGGGGTTTACTAAGGATTGGTTAGTACTGTCGGCAGGTTGCCCCCTATTTCCGAATATGGGGGACTTAGAAGATTTCATGGGATAACAGTAGTTCAGTCGGCCCCTGTTCCTTTAGCAGGGAAGAAGTTCTTTCTCAGCGCTCAATCGGAGACGCTTTTATACTCTCTCTCTCTCCGGAGAGTTAGAGTTCGAGCTCAGCGATTCATTCGCTCCCCGATCCTTCAGCGGGGAAGGAGCTCTTTCTCAGCGCTCAATCGGAGACGCTTTTATACTCTCTCTCTCTCTGGAGAGTTAGAGTTCGAGCTCAGTGATTCATTCGCTCCCCGATCCTTCAGCGGGGAAGGAGCTATTTCTCAGCGCTCAATCAGAGACGCTTTTATACTCTCTCTCTCTGGAGAGTTAGAGTTCGAGCCCAGTGATTCATTCGCTCCCCGATCCTTCAGCGGGGAAGGAGCTATTTCTCAGCTCTCAATCGGAGACGCTTTTATACTCTCTCTCTCTGGAGAGTTAGAGTTCAAGCCCAGTGATTCATTCGCTCCCCGATCCTTCATCGGGGAAGGAGCTATTTCTCAGCGCTCAATCGGAGACGCTTTTATACTCTCTCTACTCTGGAGAGTTAGAGTCACGGATCAAGCAGTCTGCAATCATGCATGCTCATCAAACTCGTCCTAGGTTTACATTTTAATCCAAGCTCCGAGGATTAAAACCAGTCGGACAAGCAGTTGGAGCACTTGCCAAGGCTTTGAGTTCCTCCGAGCAGTCTATGGGAGGAACAGTTGGCAACAGACTTCGGGTACCTGCATTATTCACGCCGATTTCCATAAAAATAATTAGGCAGATAAATAAGGATGCAATAAAGGCAAATGACACGCAATATTTTTATAGTGGTTCGGTCGAATCATGACCTACGTCCACTTTATAATTTTTCGCTTCAAGGAATCAAACTATTCTAGGCTAGTCATGCCTTATACATGGTTTTCAACAAAGCAAAAGAACAGATTTGAAACTTTTATGCTAAGTATGGCCATAAATGTTGGGCGTTCCACACTCTGGGGATTTTGCTTCCATCTACGGTTGCCAGCTTGAAGGTTCCATTATCAAGCTTGCTCAGAATGGAGTACGGTCCTTCCCACTTTGCTCCCATATGAGTTGGGGGTGGAAAGACACGTTTCAGAACCAAGTCTCCGGGTTCCCAGGTTCGGGCTCGAACCTTTTTGTTGTAATATCGAGCGATATGTTGCTTGCATCTCAAGGCGCGCAGGTTCGCTTCATCCCACTTTTCTTCGATCATATCCAGGGACTCAAGGAGTAATTCATTATTGGTCATTGGATCATAATAAGTCACCCGGTGAGAAGGTACCTTTATCTCAACCGGGATGACCGCTTCCGTTCCAAAAGCAAGGGAGAATGGGGTATGTCCTGTTGCCGACTTATATGTTGTCCTATAGGCCCATAGTGCCAAGGGAAATTCATCAGCCCACATGGCTCTAGCCCGCTTCAGTCTTCTTTTCAGAATGGACTTAATCACTTTATTCGCCGCTTCGACTTGTCCGTTCGATTGCGGGTGCGCCACAGAGGTATACCGATTCTCAATGTGGTAATTTTGGCAGAAATTTCTGAATTCAGCGCTATCGAACTGAGTTCCGTTATCCGTTATTACAATTTTTGGAATCCCAAATCGACAGATGATGTTTCTCACGATAAAGTTGATCGCTCGTTTAGTTGTGATTGTAGTTAGTGGTTCAGCCTCGACCCACTTAGTGAAATAATCCACAGCCACAATAGCGAACTTTGCTCCGCCCCTTGCTATGGGGAGACTCCCAATGATATCAATTCCCCACATAGCGAAAGGCCATGGGCTCATCATTGTTTTTAACTGATTAGGAGGTGCTCTAGGTATTTTCGAAAATCTCTGGCACGCATCGCACCGTCGTGCGTATCTTGCCGCATCCTTGTTTATGGTAGGCCAGAAATAACTATGCCGCAACACCTTTTTTGCCAAAGTTTGCCCTCCAGTGTGGTCGCCGCATTCGCCTTCGTGAACCTCTTGCAGCACACGCTTGATGTCATCGTGGGCTATACACCAGAGGAGGGGCATCGAAAACCCTTGTCTGTAAAGAACTCTGCCTTGCAGAACGTATCGGGCGGCTTTACGAATCAGTTTGCGCCTCTCGCTTTTCTTGGTCGGAAGCGCTCCGTTCATCAGAAAATTCTTTAGAGGGGTCATCCAAGACTCCCTTTCTGGTTCCGTCTCTAGCACTGGGTCAATTTCCATCTGATCTATGCTAGGGGACCGAAGTACTTCAACGGGGGCTAGCCCGGTCACTTCAGGATCGTCGGAACTAGCCATCTTTGCCAACTTATCTGCCTGCTGATTTTCCGAACGCGGAATATGAGATATGCTGTAGTGATCAAAATCGTTCAGCAACTCTTTTACTTTCTTTAAGTATAGAATCAATCTTGCACTTTTAGCTTGGAATTTTCCAGTAACTTGGTTTACAACTAACTTGGAGTCGCAGAAGATGTTCAGCTTTGTGACCACTAATTCCTTTGCGATCCTCCATCCGGCTATCAAGGCTTCATATTCGGAATCGTTGTTAGTGGCGTGAAACTCCATCCGGATAGCATAGGATATCAAGCGTTTCTCTGGAGTTTCAAGCACTATTCCAGCGCCGGACCTTTCGTCATTCCTAGCGCCATCAGTATACAATCCCCAGGCATTGGGATCGAGAAGTAACTTTGAAGGATCAACTTCTTCATTTGCTATATCTTCCTCAGGGACGGTGAACTCTGCTATGAAATCGGCTATCACTTGCCCCCGAATTGACCGTCTTGGCTGAAAGTTCAAATCAAATTGACTTAACTCGATATTCCATTTGAGTAATCTTCCAGATGCCTCTGGTCTCTGTAAGACTTGCTTGAGCGGATGATCGGTGTATACGGTAATAGGATGCGCCTGAAAATAATGTCGAAGCTTTCTAGAGGCGATCAATAAACTATAAGCCAACTTTTCTATCCTTGGATAATTACGCTCTGCTACCGTCAATTTTTTGCTCACGTAATACACAGGTCTTTGGACCTTATCTTCTTCTCTTACCAAGGCTGAGCTGATCGCATGGGATGACACTGTCAGATACACGAATAAGTCCTCGTGATCCATTGGCTTAGATAATATCGGAGGTTTCTCCAAGTGCCTTAGTAAGTTCTGAAACGCTTCTACGCAGTCGGGTGTCCATTTGAAGTGGCGTTTTCCCCGCTTTATTAATTCGAAGAATGGTATGCATTTATCAGTGGCCCTGGAGATAAATCTGCTTAGTGCGGCTACTTTTCCTGCAAGGCTTTGCACGTCCCTAATTTGCCTGGGTTCTTGAATGTCTCTGATTGCCGCGATCTGATCTGGATTAATCTCAATCCCGCGGGAACTGACGATGAACCCCAAGAATTTTCCGGAGGCAACACCGAATGAACATTTGGTTGGGTTGAGTTTCATTACGTACTTTCGAAGGATGCTGAACATTTCCGCCAAGTCCGTAGTGTGATGGGAGGATCGCTTGGACTTAACCAACATATCGTCGACGTATACTTCCATTGTTCTCCCGATCTGGTTATAAAACATTCTGTTAACTATACGTTGATATGTAGCGCCCGCATTCTTCAAGCCAAAGGGCATCACCACATAACAATATAACCCCAGATCCATGATAAAACTAGTGTGTTCTTGATCTGGAACATGCATTGGAATCTGGTTATATCCTGAGTAAGCGTCCATGAATGAGAGAAGTTCATGACCCGCCGTTGAGTCTACCAACTGGTCAATCCGGGGCAACAGGAAACTATCTTTTGGACAGGCTTTGTTCAAATCCGAGAAGTCGATACACGTTCGCCACTTCCCGTTGGCCTTCTTTACCAGGACTGGATTTAAAATCCAGTCTGGGTAGGTCGAGTCTCTGATAAATCCATTATTCTTCAGCTTTTCAACCTCTTCTTTCAAGGCAGCGGACCTCTCTGGGCCCAACATTCGCCTTTTTTGCTTTACCCGAGGGTGTTTAGGGTTAATGCTTAATGAATGGCTCATGATTGATGGGGATATCCCGCACATGTCCGCGTGGGTCCAAGCAAATACATCCAAGTTGCTTCTTAAGAAATCCGTCAATTCTTTAGCGAGATTTGGATTTAACTGGGATGCAATCATAAGGACCTTCTCCGGGTCACTATCATCGATCGGTACATCCACAGTTGTCTCGTTGGGAGTCGCCATTCTGCCCCCAGGTTCTTGATCCTCTCTGGGATCTATATCCTCGGGCAGCTCTCTAGGCGACTCACCAACGACTATCCTCTTTAGTTGTTATAAGGTCTCCGCCCCTGTAGGGGGAGAAGCTCCTTTAGTTTCCATGTCCCCTCCATTGCGAAGTAACTATAGCTCGGCAACATAACATGCTCGCGCAGCAACCTGATCTCCTCTGACGATACCAATGCCAGCTTCTGTGGGGAATTTCAATAACAAGCACCAGGGGGCTATACAGGCTCTAAACTTTGCGAGGGCCGGTCGGCCCAAGAATGCATTGTAGGGCGATTCAACGTCCAAAACCACGAAGGGAAGGATTCTCACTCTCTGGCGTTCTCCTTCCCCAAGCGTAACTGGTAACTCTACATAACCCATTGGAGCGGTGGATGCTCCGTTAAATCCACGGATCCATCCTTGATAGGGCTTCAAGTCTTTTATTTCGAGGTTCATCTGGTCAAATGTCTTTTTGAAAAGAATATTGACGGAACTCCCGTTGTTCACTAAAACCTTATGAACAGTGGCTGGTCCAATAGGTACTGTAATTACAAATGGATCTTCAGTCGGAGCATGGACTCCAATGCTTTCTCGTTCTCGGAAAACGACATCGTCGGTCATCATCTTTTGTTGCTTCACCGAGATATTGTCCTCGGGGTTGCTACACTCCCCTACCTCGAGGTGTTGCTTGGCCGCATTAACATATTGATCCAATGCCTTGGTACTATGCCCGGCGAGATAAAGTCCTCCGATTACGGTGTTGATAACGATATTCTTTCCCTTTTGCTGGGCAGTTGGTCTGGCAGCAAGTTGATTATGGTTCTAATTTAGGACCTGTACTGCTTGTCCCCTATCTCTGGGTGTTACTCTGTATTCATCTAATTTTCCTTCTCGAAGAAGCCTCTCGACTACATCTCTCAGGTGATGGCATTCATTTGTCGAATGGCCATGAATCTGATGAAAGAGACAAAACTTCCCCGTTTCACGCTCTTTCTCCGTCGACTCTCTGGGAGGTGGCCTCTTATTCTGGAGGACTTCATACGCATCCATGAAGATATTTTCCAGAGTATCATTTATTGGTGTGTAACTTTCAAAGGCCCTGGGACGAGTCCTTCTCTGGGAGTCGTTCCCTCGGTTCCTCTTCCGATTGTTGCCGTTACCATTATTATCGTTGTTCCCTGACTGGCGACCACCCTGATTCCGATTTCCAACATTTACTTCGACCTTCCCCGAGCTGTCTCCTGTTTGCTTAATGGCAACATTGCTCTGGATTTCCTCCTTATCGGCCGCTTTTGCCTTTCGGTTAGCATATACTTCTTCCCGTTGTAAGTATACGCTAGCCTTCTCGTAGAATAATTCTCTAGTATAGGGTGGCTTGCCTGCCAGGTATCTCCCGAATTCAGTGTCTTTATCTACTCCATCAATCAATGCTGCGACAACGGTTGGTTCATGGGGATCTTTAACTTCAGTAGCGGCCAAATTGAAACGGTCTAGGTACACCTTCAAACTCTCGCCTGGTCGCTGCTTGACAAGGAACAAGTCAATCACACTTTTTGTTTTTTGTGCATAGATACGGAATTGTTCTACGAACTTCTCGCTCAACTCCATGAAGCTAGAAATCGATCTTGCTGGCAAGAGAGTAAACCATAGCAGTGCTACATCCTCCAAGAATATGGGAAACGCTTTACACTTAACAGCGTCAGAAGCTGCAGCAGCGGTCATCGACCAAGAATATCTCATCAGATGCTGGACGGGATCAGACCTGCCTGCGTATCGGTTCATTTGTGGCATGTTGAAACGCCTTGGGAAAGTCGCATCCAAAATATCATTAGTGAAAGGAGTGTGACTGCGGTCGATTCCCCAATCTTCGTTCCGTTGTCCACGGCTATCTGCCAGAATCTGATGGATCATGGCTGCAACGTTTGCACTGGTCAGCAGAGGTTCAGGGTCAGTGCCTCTGGCTCGGCGGGGTTCTCTAATCTCTCTTCCGGGAGCAGTCACGAAATCCGGGGCTCGGATAGGGCTTCGTTGCCCCCTGTTACCATGATCATGTGCGCGGCGACGGGGCTGAGGTAGTCTGTTATGTACGGGACTGTCCACATCTCGAGCCCTAGGAGCTGCGGCTTGATTATTCACATTATGGTTTGAGGGCCCCGCCTCCAGTGCTTCCTCTTCCCGTGATGGCAGGGTTCCGAATCGAAGCTGCTCTATATTTTCGGCTCTCTCATATGGTCGCCGCAGTGGTCTCGGCGATTCCTCTGACGAAGAAGAATACCTGGAGTGAGTGGACGAACCGGCGGCGTTCTTTGCCTTGCGAGTTCATCAAGCCTTCTATCCATAGCAGTCAGATTTTGTCGCAGGACGGAGCTTTCCTGCCTTTGGGCAGCCAATTCATCAAACAATCTCTCCCACATTTCGGAGAAGCGAGAGAGATCCCCCTCAGTGACGGGAGCAGCAGGATCATATTTATCATCATCACTTTCTCTTATGCGCAAAGAGCTTGAGCGGGGTCGAGCGGAGGGGCCAGGACGGTAGGAGCGAGCCATAGGCTCCTTTCTAGGTCGAGTTGTAGTCTGATCATCAATTTGAATCGCTATGGTTCGAGGATGGCGACTCGCAACGCCCCCCTGAGATCGATTCGCGGTCGCGGTGCGCGGAGGATTCGAGGCGTTACCTCGGGATCGAGTAACAACCCCTTCAGCAGTCCGAATCGCCTCGTTCTCGTCGACTCGGAGCGTGGTGTCTTCATCGGATCGGTTCGCCCCCTGCGCTCCGCAATCCAGAGTTTCTTCATTGCCCAGCTCGTGCACACTCTCTTCGATTGTTTCATTGGTTTGTGAAGCTCGTGCTTCCTTAGATCTTTTTCCAGCCACGATATCCGAATCGCTGGAATCTTCAAAGAACCGAATAATGAAACTTTAGGACTGTTTTCTCAGTGAAAGCACCAAAATGTTAGATCAAAATTTGGACCTAACACCCAAATCGTTCTGAATCTTATAGAGTTTCAACTGGAGAATGAGGAAAAAGAAAATAACACACAGAATTTATAGTGGTTCGGCGTTAACGTGCCTACGTCCACTTTATATATTATTGATTATACTTTGAAAGCTAATACAATTAATGATTTCTCTTAATACTCTCGTAGTTTGACAATAATGGCGGATTCAGTACTCAATATTGCCAAAAAGATCCCAAAAAATGCCAAGCTCTGGGCTATTTATAGCTGATTTTGTCAGGTGGGTCGTGGTAACACGTGGTACGAATCCCAAGAACATCGGATCGCATCGCCATCGTTGAAGAAATAGTCAAATTAGCCGTTGCGGACAGGTGTCGCGATCCCCTTGAAAATCGGATCGTGCAGATGGGGAGAATTGGTCAAAAAGACGGTTGGATACACGTGTCGCTAGATCCGTGCGACTCGGATCGCTGAAGACTAGCTCGTACTTGAACGGGTCAGAGGCTCCGCCACGCATCAGGGGATCGGATCGGTCAATACTGGGCAATAACACATGCATTGATCGAATCGCATAGAGGTGTCGTTTCGCTGATGAAGTGGGAGCGATCCGACAGTGCGATCCAATGAGGGGCGATCCGATCGTGCGATTTGGTGAAGGCGATCCGATCGTGTAATTCTATGAGGAGCGATCTGATCCTTCATGCTCTTAGGTAACGCACTTTCATACTTTCTTCTTATGAATGAACCTGGATGGCTTGGTCAAAAAGCTAGCCAATAATATGCTTATAGAAATAACATATTTTCTGAGACAACAAATATGTAAATTACAACAATATATTTCATATATATCATTCAAACAACTTTCATATATCCTAATTCAATATCTCATGCATATCATTCAAACAACTTTTCACATGCCCACTTGCATTTAATACACACTGTCTTCTCAAGTTTTCCATGTCACTAAAATGTCACATAGTCACATCAACAAATTGCTATGCATTTCTTCCTTCCCTTCCTTCTCCCACAGCTTTTCCACTTGACTTTCATAATAGTACCTACAATTTGAATGACCACTTGATTAGTAACAAAATCACAGTAATTGAAGGATTATACTCATGATTAGTACTTCATTATCAAAAGCAGAACAAGAAGTAGAAACTTCTATATTTTGCTTGTAACAATGATGTGCATAAAAAAGATTCACAGACATTACATGATAGATTCACATCAAGTAAAACCTCCACCAAAATTCCGCATGAAATCTAAAGAATTTTCAATCATTAATCTATTGTTCATGGTGATTTATACCAATTTAACATGACTATGATTATTTACAAGAAATATATATCCGATAGCAAATACGAAGGTCGTGATGTAGACAAAAAAATAAACGAAAAGAAAACCATGAAATCTCAGCAAATATCATGTTACCCATGAGATATTTTGAAATGTTAGTATGAACCTACTACTACTCAACAACAGTCAAAGTCCCAGAAACCATCTTTGTATGATCACATCATAATTCACAGTGCATATTAAGTTCATGAGAATAAGAGGACATTACTTAATGCTGAGGTTTCATTTGCAGAAGGCATAAATGTATTTTGTTTAGAAGATACATTTAATAAAATATCTTTCATGTTCTCACTAACTTTTTTGATGATATCTATCCCTCGTAGCATACCAAACTTCATTACGGTACCATACTCGCATAGATCAGGTAGTAGTACACATGCAAATATTTGCAGCACATTATGAAAACATCTTAATTTGTAATCAACACAAAAAGTAAATTAAAAAGATGACTGCATACCTAATATATAGCAGCCTCACCTTCTACTTCAGAGTTATCATATCTGCTTGTCATTGCAATTGCGCGTTGACCTATTTCATGTTTGCCCACTGTAGGCAATTCAGCAGCACCACACATCAACATCAGTCAAGATACAAGCTTCAGCAACATTCATGTCACTTCATATTTTATTCAACTTTTTTACGGTTTTACCTATCCATCCCTACTTATCCTCAATTTGTATCTGCATTTTCGATAAGGTGTAGTTAACCCAAAACAATAAGGTTACTTAACTAAAGCAATATTTTCCACTTCAATCCTCTTCCATATGACTTTCTAGAGCATCCCATATCTATCTCTTCGATTTTATTATTAAAAAGTCAATTAAATGGTGGTGAGTTCAGTTAAGAGAACGACAACAAAACTGAAAACTTGACATTTAAGCCAAGAATATTTAAATAATAATAATAAGAAGAAGAACAATAATAACAACTCTCAGTTATATCCTTCTACTTTAAGTGGTTAGAAGGGCCTCTATGCCAGAATATTGTCTCTGTATGGATAAAACATATTATAAAGAGACAACGAGAGAAAAAGGTCCCGTGTGTATCCTCCTCAAGCGAAATTAAAGTCTATTTTTTTAATGAACAGCCATGGCCTCTATGAACTAGAGAAGAATATCAATTGACATTATATCATCTTCTTTTCCCCACAATTTCTACTATTTTTCATTTCATGATGAATTTCTGGGGTCAGCTGTGGAATAAAACAGCTGCATGCTGAATTTTATCCAATTTAGAAACTAAAACAAAAATTACAGGCTGTAGTAAGATGGTAAAGGAATACCAAATGATGTTCCCGGTGTTGAAGTAAGCGATCTAAGTTGACCTTGTCCACCTTCGTCAGCTCATTTTACACCTGTAAAGATCAGATATCAAATATAACGAAATTACTCTTAAAGCAACCATCTTATGGTTAGCTCGTTATATGTTGCTTGAAAATGTCATTACCAAAAGAACCAAAAGGAATTCCCCTAACAAAAATCTAATAAAATTTCGCAACTTTATTAAATCACATATAAACAGCTGTCACCATTTTGCTTATTCCATCTTAATAAACATATATCATTAAAACCATAACCTATTTTATTCTAAAATTTAATCAAAGAAAAGGCAAATAGATTAATTTTTATATATACGTGTGGTGAAGACCATGATGATTTATGTCATAATTTTTACACTTGTAAATTGAGTTAATGAGTTAGTAATATTAATTTGGTTACTCGATTGATGATTCAGTATATCATATGATAACTTTCATTATTTTCAAATTATTTTAAACTATCTAAAAATTCATGTTACATAGAACTATTAATTTTTATTGGCGTTTACAAGCCACTGGTAAGCGTTTTGTTTTTTGTTTCAATTTTAAGGATTGATGAGAAAAATGTAAGGTATAATTTCTTCGCTAATAAAACCAAAATAACGCTACACTTTTCCAAGTATATAGTAATTAATGATAAATTAATGACAAATTCTATTCACCCAACACCTTTGGTCTTTTCTACCCCACAATTAAAGAAGAAGAAAAAAAGGTAAAGACACTATTATTTTTTTCCTCTCTCACCAAGGTCTACTCTAGAATTGTCTTTGCTCCATTTACATGTCTGTTTCATTAAAAACATTATTTATTATTCAATATATCTCAATTAACCATGTTCGGAGAAGTTCCAAGTGCAACGCACATTAGGATTGCAACAATTCAAAACTATTCATGAACTAGCTTCCTAATTATGATAAACAACCTTAACGTTTTCTTCTCTGTGGCTGTTATTTTTCATTGTTTTTTTATTGTCCGTGAGTAAAAAATGTGAAGAATTAAGGAATGTAAATAGACATCCAATTCGTTTTAGATTAGTTAGGGTAAAAGTAAAAAAAATTCATTAAATTTTGAAATAACCTAGGGAAGACCAACAATACAGTGGAAACAGAATTATCCAAAATTAATGTATATGTTCAGATTCACCTTACATTCACCAATATTAAAGAAGAAGAAAAGGAAAAGAAGCTATTATTACAAAAAAGAAAATGTAATCAAGAGTGTGAAACATAAGTATGATCTAGGAAAACGGAACGGACAACAGATTCAAAATAGTTGAGGATAATTTACCTTTGCGCAACGGCAAGAAGTGATTGGTGCTATATTAACCAGCATGATTCTCTCCTCATTACAGGTATTGTCAAGTTCAAAATAGTTCAGGAGAATTTACCTATGGATTAGAAGGTATTATTCTTTGTACTATCATACAGTCATGGAGATAATGTCAAAAAACACATAGGAATTAAGTTTAACTTCAGCACGTTGTCACATCAGTATCAGGAAGTCAGCAGTTACATCAACAGGCGGCTCCTATTTCAATAATACTTGATACTAGGAATAACAAAAGTGTAGTTGCTCCGAATACGAGAAGGTATACTTCAACATAATTAACATGCATAGGTATATGCATAAGTATTATGTGCAATCAAATACTGAAATGCTAGGCATGCCAACAAAGACAGAAAATACTGTAAACAGAAAATAAAGCTCACAGAAAGCAATATTTAAATGATATACATTGTTTTATCCCCCATATCAATAATGGGTTCCAATACATTCTATGCATATCATAACAGCATTGAAAGCTATTAACTAGTGAATTGTCACTACAGTCATATAGTGGAAAAGAGAAGCAAGAGTAACCTCACTGAGACATAACTGTTCGAACACAGGCAGCTTTTGGTTAGTTGTAGGGCCGTACAGAGTACATGTAATAAGCTCTTCTTCTTCTTTGGTCGGAGGCCAGTTGAAACTGGTAGGTAATATTGGCATTGATGATATTCCAGGAATGCATTTTGATTTGAATGTAGTTTTATTCATTTCAATAGAAGGGTAAGGACCAAGGTAAGGATTGGATGATTTAGGTCTAGGTGATGGACTAGAACCACATAGTTTGCTACTACATCCTGCATTTGGGCGTGTTTTCCTGGCTAGAGTTCCACTTATCTGTAATAATTTGAAAACATTCAAGTGTGTCAGCTGTATCAAGGTACAAGTGAAATTACATATGTTTGATTGTTTGGCAACAAATTACAGTGTGGTAATATAAATTTATAACAACAACTTGCTATCTTTAAACAAAAAAGGCCAAAAATTTTAAAGTAATAGTTGCATCAATTCAAGTAATAACTAGCTCTTCTCCTGATTCCAATTACACAACCACTTTTTTAGAATGGGTCCTGTCTGCTTTTTAGAATAAAGGATTATGCACAGTAGTATAAGTATTTTATTAATTTGAAGATTGTATTGTTTATCCCTTTGCATAATCTATAAATCTCCACTTATGATTTGATGTAAAAAATGTGAAATAGGAATTTGTAACTTGCTAAAAATCAGTCTACTTCACTATATGAAACTTTTTGTTGAAAAAATACAAGTTCTTTGCATAATTAGGACCAAGGATTCATACTCTCTCATTGTCTTCAATTCAAATTTTGCGGAAACGTTGTATGTTTTGTTGTAGTGATTTCAGATAATCATACAGAAGATAATTTTCCAATGCAAGAAATTCTATATAAAATATTTATTTATGCTCATAATAGATGCAAAATAATAAAGGAAGATTCTTTTTTTAGACGCACTGATTAATCCTTATTAAAATTTTCGATAGGCCTAAACCAAAATTAAAATAAATCGAATGCTTACCATATTACATCAGCAGCTCGCTCTGCACTTAATATAGAAAGTTGCAAAGATTCAATATAAAAAGTTGCGAAGATTTATTACTTGGATATCTTAAATAACTAGCACCACTCATTTTGATAAGAAGATGATGTTTATTTTAAAAGTTATATGCTAAGAGAAGATGAGAATATGTGACATCACATGTTTTCCATTTTTTATGAGAAGGCAACCAACAGGGACCTTAAAACGCCTTTTCTCCAGTTCTGAACCATACATCTACAGTAAGAAATCTTCTCCAAGAATGATCCGTTAAGAAATGAGATCATGGTGAAATCCGGCAATAGCCTTTATTTTGGTTTACTTCCAGTTGCAGCAAATAGATAAGGCCCCTGGAAATATAAAAAAAAGAAGCCAATAGTTAAAAATTAACAGGCTTCCTGTAATTACAGCAGCAAGAAATGACAAAATTACATGTTCAAGTACTCTAGTTACAATTACAATAAAATATTTAGATGTTGAATACGCAAGAAAAAGTGAGAAATTAGAGGAATATTGTATGCATGGTTAACAAACTAATAAGCATAGATGCTGACATTATATCAAGAAATGACTATACTGGTATTAACAAATAGATTAAAGAGTTCTCTAGTATAATATGAAAATAAATCCGTTTTCTCAGCAAAAAAAATTGTCGCCACAAATTCATTCAGGTAAACATATTAGTTTTCCAACTTTAAAGAAAAGTATCATGAAATATATTAGCTATAACCAACACCCAGACCAGTCCTTGCAAACTTGTAACATCATCGTCAAGGGTTACATGATGGGCATGGGCCTGTAACGATTCACCAGTAGAAAATTTAGTTGGACGGAGACCGTTCTGCTTGGAGGATCATTTTAATATACAAACCCTAGAATTCTTGCTCCATTTGGTACCTGTCTCAAAACTCATTTCCTGAACGCAAAAACTCTAATGCATTATAAAGTTTTATATCAACTGTTCAAAAAAAAGGTTTCATACCAGGTTTGGATTTTATGTTAGTCACTCGTTATGGATACCAAAACCAAAAGGTGCATAATAAATAATTCAATGCATGTTTATAAAATATTAATAAAACCAAGAGAATCCATGGTTATCACGGCGGTAAGTCGAGTCGATAGAGGTCCAATTAGTCGACTAGCGGACTAGTCGTAGACTAGTCGAACGAGTCGATAAATAAATATATACATATATAATTTGAAATTTCTAGCTAATACATGGATAAAATTCAAATATGTACTGACATACCTTATGTGCTTTTATTGTTTATCATTGAAACATGTAATATTGTTCTGCCATCAATATTGTTTATCATTGAAACAATAGAAACACGTACATATTTACAACCATCAGAAAAATAATATTGTTCTGCCTTAATATAACATACAGGGAGCATGGACATTTGGCTAAACTGATAAAGAATGAAAGCACAAAAGATCGGCAAGTAGATTAATACTTATATGCAAATTGACATCAAGACTTAAACCCTAAATCGAACCCTCAAATCAGATTCACCGTTTTGCATTAACTTTCGAGTATGAACCCTAAATCGAATCCTCGAATCGATTTAGTATCGACTCAGATCAATTTGAGTTTTTAACCCTAAATCGAAGTCTCGATTTGAGTTTGAACCATATATCGAACCCTCAGATCAACATCGAAACTTCAAATAGTAAATTTTAGGGTTCCAAATCGACATCGAGACTTCGATTTAGGGTTCTGATTTTAGGGTTTCAGTTTTAGTCGACGTTTGGCAAGTCAACGTTTCATGTCGATGCTCCAGCACCGACTAGTCGATGACTAGTCGCGACTAGTCAGCGCCGTAGTAACAGTGAGAGAATCAATATATTAACCCGCCAATGTTAGATTACGGAAAGTTAATGGACTATATTATAGCAGATATAACTATGTACGTAAAATATCAACTTAAAAAAAATTAACATAGAGCTGGTACAACTGCTTGGTTATTGGTCAGGGCACTGTTGGCTACTACCTGATAGCAGCTATGTATTGTTTCTCTGTGCAACAGCACATTACGTTGCATCATGCAGGGGTCGAACATTTGCCTACCCACACCTATTTGATCACTTGGATCTGACTAGAGGTTGGGATAACTAGCATGTGCACCCAACACTATATTGATTGGGCTGGGTTGTGTGCTCTGTTCCCTAGAAAAAGATGAAACAAGCGAGCGATGCCATGTTAAGTTTAGGAGAAGATGACTCAGAATACCACCTCTTTGCTTTGCTTGAACTGAGCTCGAGTTTACTAATGATTTTATAACTGTTTCAATAATAGTTCCTATTACTAATTTTTGATTAATTTTTCCATGACAGTGACGGGGACTGTTAAGCATGAATGGAAGATGAAAGAGAAATTGTGGTTATGATGTTTTATCCACCATAAGACTGATTAAGACATCAGCATTGCATAAGTGGTCTTTTGACAAAACACGAAGCAGTTTATGATGTAGAGCAACATGTAAAAATTGAGAAGATTATCCGGTATTCTTTCGCTGCACGGTATTCTTATTTGAGGTTAACACACTAACAAAAATTAGAGAGGATACATATTGATTAGTATTCGAGTTTTAATTAGTTAATTAATCATTTACGAAATATGCCTGAATATTTTTTATCAATGCTTGTGGTCACTCTCTCTTTTTGAAACTGTCACCTACAAGTATTAGTGACTGATCATCAATCACATTCTCAGGTGTAGGTTGGAGTTTCAGTTTTCAAACAATCCGTTTTCCATTTTTGCGTTTACTTTTATTGGTACGAGCTTCATTATTGGATGCTACAAAGATATTCCTTTTTGCTTCAAATTTTCCTTAATAACTATAAAATTAATCTATATCTCTTTTAGATTGTTGTAAAATAATAGCATGGCATATCCTACAAAGACATTGCTTCGTAATTAAAACTTGAGGAAAATAGATAAGTACGTGATTGTAAAATTTGTCATTACTTGCTGTGTTTGGAATAGCATCAAAACAACAACTTTGTTAGAGATAATTTCAAATTCATATTCCTATTATTCATTGCATTAATTAGGATTCATATTCTTATTATTCATTGCATTAATTAGGAGTTATTTTGATTTGTATTAATTGTATTAATAATTGTATTGATGTATATATTCAAATTCAAATATGCTCTAGAAGTTGTCCATCTATAAATATGTAATATTATGTAATTATGTAATCAAGGAAAGGAATACAATTTTATTCCCTGTTTTCACATGGTATTAGAGCCCCATTAAATAAATTACACTCTTGTATTTCTCAATCTCTTATCATGGCTAATGATAACAATCCTTCTAATGTTTCTATCAGAGTTGATCCTTATGCTATTCATCACTCTGATAGTCCCTCTACTATTCTTATCACACCTCTCTTAACTAGTGATAATTATGGCTCTTGGAGTCGTGCCATTACA
This sequence comes from Allium sativum, assembly GCA_030737875.1. NCBI lineage: Eukaryota > Viridiplantae > Streptophyta > Magnoliopsida > Asparagales > Amaryllidaceae > Allium > Allium sativum. Next base: position 990,385,468 of record CM060910.1, on the reverse strand, counting down.
ATGGCGTTACGAGCCAAGAACAAATTTGGTTTTGTCGACGGTTCCTTATCGATCCCATCGGTGGAAACCGACGTTGTCAATTGGCACCGCTGCAACAATCTTATTGGCAGCTGGATACTCAATTTCGTATCTCTGGAAACCAGGCCAAGTATTCTCTATGCCAATAGCGCTGCCCAGATATGGATGGATCTCAAAGAGAGCTTCTCTCAGTCTAATGCGTCGAAGATATATCAGTTAAAACTCTCAGCTAACTTAGCAGCTACAATTCTGTCATGTATGTCTTTTTGTTGGATTATAGATTTAGGTGCGTCAAATCATATATGCACATCACTATCAATTTTTTCTTCATATGTTCCATTGCAGAAACATAAGTTTGTTCAATTACCTGATGGCACTTTTGCATCAGTGACTCACATTGGGATTGTTAAACATTCAAAATCTCTTATTCTCAAAGATGTATTTTTTATCCCATCATTCAAATTCAATTTATTATCTGTGTCACAATTAACAAAACATCTTAAATGTGAAGTATTTTTTTCAAAATCTCAATGTCGTTTCCAGGACCTGTTGACGAACATGACGATTGGTCGGGGTAGAATTCATTGTGGTCTTTACTACTTGGAGGATATTGCCCATTTGAATTCCGCTTTTTCATTTCAGCAATCAGATAATTTTGATCTTTGGCACTCTCGCCTTGGTCACCCTAGTAGTTCTCGTTTTAAATTTCTCGTTAATAATTTTTCGGATATATCCGCGAATAATAATTTTATTTGTGATGTTTGTCCACAAGCTAAGCAATCTCGTGCTTCATTTCCGCAAAGTGTATCTCACTCTTCTGTATGTTTTGAATTATTACATGTTGATGCTTGGGGACCATTTAATGTTCCATCTAAAAATGGTTCACGTTTTTTTCTCACTATTGTTGATGATTATTCAAGATGCACTTGGGTCTATTTAATGAAATTCAAGTCTCAAACCATTTATATGGTAAAATATATTTTTAATCAAGTTAATAGACAATTTGGACTGTCAACCTCCACTATACGATCTGGAGAAGGTGGTATTTTTATTCCACAACTTCAAGCTCTTCGATCTGACAATGGAACTGAATTTCTTTCATTAGAGTTTCAAAATTGGTTTCATTCTCATGGTATAATCCATCAACGAAGTTGTGTAGCCACTCCTCAACAAAATGGGATTGTGGAACGTAAACATCGACACTTACTTGATGTTGCTCACTCACTACGATTTCAAGCTAATCTTCCCCTCTCTTTTTGGGGCGAATGTGTTCTCACCGCTACATTTCTCATAAATAAATTACCCACACGTACTCTTAATTTCAAATCTCCTCATGAAGTTTTATTTGGAAAGGTTCCGTCTTTTTCATCTTTACGTGTGTTTGGATGTCTATGTTTTGCGAAAAATATGCATATTAAAAATAAATTTGATGCACGAGATAAGCCACACATTTTTGTTGGTTATCCTTATGGTCAAAAAGGATATCGACTTTATGATCCTTGTTCTCATCGCATAATAGTCTTGCGTGATGCTATTTTTCATGAATCAGTTTTTCTGTATAAAAACATTTCAGATCATAGATATAACGACATTTCCATCACTACACTAGATGATGATTCACCTACAAATTTCACACCATTTCAAAATGATTCATCAGCACCAACTAATATTTCTTCATCTAATACAACTGAAAATGGTGAAAATTCACTTCAAAATCATTCTCCAAATCTGATTCCAACAGAAATCGCTGATTCAAATCAGTCTCAGCAAACTAATATTAATTCTTCAATTATAATTCCCACGAATACTGCTGATTTAAATCGTCCTCAGCGAATTCGACGAAGGCCATTACATCTCAATGATTATGCATGCAACGTCTCTCCTTCATCTACTTCTTTCCCTTTATCCAAATATTTCTCTTTGGAAAAGTTTCGTCATTCTCATCATGTTTTTTTGTCCAAAATTATTAATCATGATGAACCTCAAACTTATTCTCAAGGAGTTCAATCTTCTGCTTGGCGTGATGCAATGTCTGTTGAAATTCGTTCTCTCGAAGCAAACAAAACATGGTCTGTTTGCTCATTACCACCAAATAAAACACCAATTGGCTGCAAATGGGTATATAAAATTAAATATTGCTTTGATGGTTCTATTGAACGATATAAAGCACGTTTAGTAGCCAAATGTTACACCCAAGTTGAAGGAATTGATTACCATGATACTTTTGCTCCAGTAGCAAAATTGGTCACCGTTCGTCAACTTCTTTCTATCGCTACAATTAAAAATTGGTCTCTTCATCAATTAGACGTAAATAATGCTTTCCTCCAAGGTGATCTAAATGAGTAAGTTTATACGAAACTTCCTCCTGGTTTTCCTCGTCATGGTGACAATCAAGTTTGTAAGCTCCATAAATCTATTTATGGACTTAAACAAGCTTCACGTTAATGGTTCTCTAAGTTTTCTTCTACTTTAATTCAACGTGGTTTTCGTCAATATAATTCCGATTACAGTTCTTCACGTATATTCGTGATCATATTTTAGTATTTGTTCTTGTTTATGTAGATGATATTATCATTACAGGAAACAATGAATCTTTTATTTCCATGACAAAACAATTTCTAGCCAAATCTTTCTCCATTAAAGATCTTGGGCGTCTAAGTTATTTTCTTGGTATTGAAGTTTCTCGTTCCAAAAAGGGATTATTTTTGTGTCAACGTAAATACAAACTTGACATATTAAAGGATTCAGGTATGCTTGGTTCTCGTACAACTCCAATTCCTATGGAACAACATTGTAGACTTCTTCCAGATGACGGCAATCCCTTGCCTGATCCATCTCTGTATCGACGACTCATCGGTCGTCTGTTATATCTTACAGTTACTCGTCCTGACATTCAATATGCTGTCAACAAACTTAGCCAATTTATGCAAAGCCCTCGTTCCACACATCTTGATGCTGCAAATAAAGTCCTTCGATATCTCAAAGGTTCTATTGGTAAAGGTTTATTCCTATCGGCAACGAGTTCTCTTTCTCTAGTCGGTTTTGCTGATTCTGAATGGGCAGGTTGCCCTGTCACTCGTCGTTCTGCTACCGGTTATTTTACAATGCTTGGTTCTAGTCCCATCTCCTGGAAATCAAAGAAACAACCGACTGTTTCTCGATCATCTGCTGAAGCTGAGTATCGGTCTCTTGTTGCTATTACTGCTGAAGTCCAATGGTTACATTCAATCTTATCAGAACTTGGTTTTCCACCATCTGTTCCTATATCAATACATTGCGATAGCCAAGCTGCAATTCATATTGCATCAAATCCCGTCTTCCATGAACGAACTAAGCACATCGAAATAGATTGTCATTTCGTTCGTGAAAAGATTCTCTCTGGTATTATTTCTCCTTCCTATATTCGTTCTTGTGACCAACTAGCGGATATTTTCACAAAACCACTAGGTGCTGATAATTTCGAATGATTGGTTAGCAAGTTGGGCGTGATCGACATTTCTCTCCCGGCTCCAACTTGAGGGGGGGTGTTAGAGATAATTTCAAATTCATATTCCTATTATTCATTGCATTAATTAGGATTCATATTCCTATTATTCATTGCATTAATTAGGAGTTATTTTGATTTGTATTAATTGTATTAATTATATTAATAATTGTATTGATGTATAGATTCAAATTCAAATATGCTCTAGAAGTTGTCCATCTATAAATATGTAATATTATGTAATTATGTAATCAAGGAAAGGAATACAATTTTATTCCCTGTTTTCACAAACTTCAAATACCAGCTTCCTTTTCATTAAAATGATTTTTCTCTCTATTTATTTGGCAGAACAGTAGGGTCAGCAAATGAGGAAAACGAACTATGATTTACCGGCCCAACTTGAACATCACGAGAGAGGAAGTGGTTCCCATGATACGTGTCATTGGAGGAAATACAAAAGGTAGAACTAATTGCGATAGAAGAGGCAACAAAAAAATATGATAAGGAAGTGTTTCCCAACTGAAATACTTCATGCGAAAACTATATACAGTATCCAGATTATATATTTTTATCATACTGCAATTTTTATATAATAAAATCCTTTGAATAGTATAGTTTATCACTTATCGGTATTCAATACTATACTATGTAAAATGAGAATAATGAAAATCATTATGTTTTAATCGTTCGATCATCATATACCTGAAATGGCCAAGCACTCCAACTACATCCATTGCCATTCCACCAAAATAAGTGTAAGTGTGACCGACAAATACAGAAGAAGGATACCTGCATTTTGAAAATAAAATATTCATAACATCCATTAAATTCTGCTTATAAATTTGTAAAAAGAAATGCTAATTTATGAAAGGAAGGCTAGATAAAATGTTAGTAAGGAAAGGGTAAGGAAATACCAAAGTAATATGACAATATAGTTCAATAATCTTATCCAAATATTAACTTATTCATGTCACGAAAGACAATATGGAGATTTGGAACTAAAAAAAAAGACAGACGATTGGACATGTTATGGAGATTAGTTCCTATCTAGTTCCTAAACTCTTGGAATCTCATCTTCCAACCTTCCCTATGTAGGAAAGTTTTATCTTTATAGCTCACATTCAAGATTGGAAGATCACTAAAGTCTATACCGTGTGCTTCATTGATTTCCTAGGAAATTGAAGCGCCTCTCTTAAATAAAACTTCAAAATTTTCAGTATTAAGTCTGATCTCTCTTATCTCTAACATTTGTTTAGAAACTTCAGTAATTTATATTGCTACTTTCTTTTTTTTTTTACAAAGATCGTAACATCATCAACATAGACAAGATAAGAGATAGAAACATTATTCGGTTTAAAAGGAAAAATTTCACTCACTCCCATTTTTTAATCCATTAACAAAGTGAAAAATTCTATCATAGTTGTAAACAGAAAAGGGAACAATGGATCTCTATGATTAATTTCATTATTGCTTTGGAAGAAAGATGCGGACAACAGTTCTTATGACCGAGAAACTGAGCAATCGCAATCTCATGTAACAAATTAATCCACTTATTAGAAAAGACCATTAGTCCTCTAATGATCAGATCATGCTCTTTATGCAAAGCAGCTCCGATACACATGTACTTGTTGTGAGCACTACAAAAGCCACTATCTCATGAGCCATTAAAATACCACCCCAACCGTTGTATCTTTTGTGAAAGCACACTGATTTTAAGATGTTAGATTCTTCATGAACAAATTTTATATACAACGTGACAATAAGTTATGAGTCTAAATTGTTGAATGTTTTTTTTTGCATTCCGACTCTTTATAATTGATACTCTCCTATAACGGTTTCACATATTTAAAAGAGTCTTTAGTTGCTTGTAGTAGATTATTAATTTGACTGCATTGCACTTTATAAATTTTGGCATTTAGATCATTCAGTCTAGATGACATGCCATCCTTCATACTAAAGTTTCCCACCCTGATCTCATCTAACCTTTGTATTCATTAAAAACCATATTACCATAGTCTGAAATGACGATTTTACAGACAATCCTAAGAAAATTATCCATCTGAGATTGATTGAATAATTTGAAATGTAATATACAGCCTCATTCGCAAACTCCACTTAACAATTACAAGTCTCACCCTGTTAGACCAAAAATTGGTTCTAACACCCAAATTAGCTATGATTTCAATGAAATAGAATAAAAAAGCAACAAAGAACACGCGATTTATAGTGGTTTGGCGTTAACGAGCCTACGTCCACTTTGTTTTCTTTTAATTGATGATTTGAATACAAATACATCAATGATTCTCACTCAACTTCACAATTACAATGCATAAACTCACTCAAATCTCTCAAAAATAGAAATTAAGAGATGATTTTGATCTGAATGTAGCTATGAAATTTGGCTACGGAGGAAGTTAGAACTGAGAATTTGCTAAAAGATCCTTTCAAATGCCTCCAAATAGTGTATTTATAGGTGAAAAATCTCTTCGAAGTGGCTCCGGTTCGGAATTGCGTGGCACCCATCCCACAAGAGTCGGGTTCGGAGGCATTCAGATGGTGATAGCGCATCAATTTGGTGGGAGATCGTGGGAGAAATGGTCATGCTTAGTCTGAGTCTTCAGGAAATGTGTGTAGCAATGGTCACAGGCTCAGAGAAAGGGGTTCGGATCGGTTGCCTCCGATTCGAACCGATGAAGCCACCTACTTTATGATGTTGTTGTCGTACTCTGTTCCGATCCGATGAGGCCACTTGTTATTTTCTGATGTCGATGATGTATCTCTCCGATCCGAACCGATGAGGCCACTCGCTATACTCTAATGTTGCTGACGTATCACCCATCCGAACCGATATGATTTCTGCATCTTTGATCTCTACTTTTTTCCTGCGCTATCTCCTTTCGATCCGAACTGATTGGTTGCTTTCTCACTATTTGCTCTTTGTGTAGCCTAGCTCACAAAGTTGGCTAACATTTTGGCCCCTCAAAGTACACTCTTATTTAAGATAAAGTGTGCTTCAAAGCAGTTTACAAAACATCATTTGGATTAGAACCATTGAATGATCGCTTCCATTGACTTGTAGTGTTGCATCGCTTCATATAGTCGTGCCTTTTGCTGCCTATATGTACCCACAAACCATATGAATTACTTTCTTCATTTCCAAACAACTTTAAGAGCTTCTTTTTAATGTCCAATGATTCCTCCAGGTAAGCTTTTCTTTATTTCACCTCGAATTCAACCTTCACGACAAGTCCATGTGTATAATCTTCTTCGGTTCGGACTCCGATCCGAATGAATTCCCCTTCTGTACTGCTAACCAGTGGGCTAACAGGCCATAATGCACTAGTGGGCCAGACTTCCGGTCCAAACGGTGTGAACAGGCTGGGAATACGAATAGTCATCTTAATTTCATATAAATCCGCCTCCTATCTCCTTCTTCCTCCCCTTCCTTTATCACTTCCGCCTAAGCAGATCTTGCATCGAAATCCAAAAACTCCAAAAACTCCGAAACTCTTTTGTTTTTCCTTAAATTAAATGACTTGGTAGGTTCAAAATCTAGAATTACTTCGTTGTAATCGTTTTCAATTTAGATTGGTGGTAAAATTGAGCGATTTGAACATGTTGTTTGTTTAATCCCAATGCTGCCACCTTCTCTCCCCTCAACTTTGTCGTTGGTGGTTCTGTCATCACCTCGAGGTGCTGGGAGAGGGGATTAGGAATTTAATGGATAATTAAGCACGTAAGTGCTTTGTTTTAATTGGGGTTTGTGAGATTGAGTTGGGTTCAGTATTGTTAGGCGAGGTGGAAAATGAAGGAGATGAAGGAGAGGAGAGGGACTAGGATCGGTTCGGGTGAAGAAACGTTGGAATGAAGGAAAGGAAAAAATGTCTGCAAGACCGGATCGGGTCGGAGAAGAAAAAGGAAAAAGGAAAACAAAACTTACTTAACTGGATCAGATGGTATTTACAAGACCGGATCGGGTCAGAGTAGGAAAAGGAAAAAAAGGGAAAACAAAACCTACCTGATCGGGTCGGATCGGAATAAGAGACAAAGAGAAGAAGGACTATTCAAGCTGATCCGATCCGATCCAAAAGCCTACATCCGAACCGATCCGGTTCTACTCACTGGGTGTAAATATTTGCTTGAGAGCGAAACATCACTTTGCCCACCGATCCGATCCCAACGCACATGCCCGAACCGAAACACTCCAACTCAATGCACAAGAACTTATCCAACTATCTTAATCAATTCTTGGCATAACCTTCAACTTGATGACAAGTTAGGATAGCGCCTTATGAACATAACAAACATCCAGAGCTATTCTGAAACATTATTATTTCTTTGAATCTTCATATCATGCTTTCATGTGTTTGCTTTGCATTTTTGTTACACGTAGCACACACTTTAGCTCATATACACACACGGGGGACACGGGCAACTTTACTCTAATCTTTGCTATTGTTTCTTCAATAGTCTAGTGATCATGGCCGAGAAACGTTCATCTAGGTTAGCAAAGAAGATGGAAGTTGCAGAAACTTCCGAGAAAGTTACTATTGATGATATATCTTCTTCTTCAAACCCTGAGTGGGACGATGAGGGCCCAGATTATGAAGTAGGAACACATAACAATGAAACACCATCCGATAGTGAAGCCTCTTTGGGCAATGAAGAGGAAGGAGGGATAGGAGATAATCGAGCTCTTGATGAGTTTGAGTCTGCCATTATCTTAGAGTCACCCATAGACTCTGTTGAATCAACGATTGACGACGATAGACTTGTTCACATATGTTTAAAGCACGGGATACTGAAAAGGGACACCCTGGTGCCATCAAAAACTGACCGTCCTCACAATCCCCCAGAAGGATTTATGGCGATTACCCGATTGATGTGTATGGTTGGGGCTATTCCACCGTTTCCGCCTTTTGTTGTCGACTTTCTGAGACAGATGCGGATTGCCCCCATGCAATTACATCCCAACTCCTATGCTTACTTATATACCTTATATATAGCATACCGAGAGATTTTAGGTGTGGAGCTCACTTTCGACGACGTCCACTTTTTTTTATAATTTCAAGCATCGGACTTGGGAAACTCCTTCCTTCTCTTACTTCGAATCAGTCCCAAAAAGGAAAATTATTTCAGCTCCATTTAGCAGCAAAGCCGACAATTCCAAGCTAGAATGGTTTTATATAAGGCAACAACCGGGGTGCGCCAGGAGATGGAAAAAATCAAGTAAAGCATTGATTTTCTAGATCTCAATTTGAACGTTCATGCCAATACATAAACTTGCTTTCTGTTTTGTTTGCAGTTGATAACCCAAAACAAATATCGGGTCAAGTGTACTTTGATCGGATGCATCGGCTCCTCAGTGGCGATAAAAAATTTCTAACCATCGATGAATTTCTTAAGGATGAATACCTTCATCATCATGGGCTATTGTCCATTACCCGTAGCATAGGTCATGGGTCGGGTCCATATGTATACATCCCCCCAGTGGACATAATTCCTGGAACGGGCGAGGGCTCGAAAAGTCCAACAATGCCTCTTCGGACTTCACCTTATCCATCTTCAACTCAGGACGATGAATTGGCCAACATAGCTGAAAAGCACAGAGAAGGGTACATCGTCCCTGATGATGTTATCTCTCCTGAGAAGTTAATGTCTCCTAAAGAACTGCCAATAGACGCTTCTCAAGGGGATGTTCCCACTACCGATGATTCCACATTTCAAAGTTTAGGAGATCTCCCCCTACCTGAAACCATCTACACTTCGGAGGATTTTGGCACAAATCCTTTAGTTTTCACTTCCTCAGAGGAGACTACTCCTATTAAGGCTAAAGAGCCCACTCGCGTTGGTCTAGCTTCGGACTCGGGTTTGTCGGGGGGGGGGGGAACACCACCTAGGATGCACTCAACACAATAGCACCACACTTCACATCACTTACTTCTCATGAGAATACTGATTCTGAATTCCACTTATATTGTTGCGTAGGTACAATGTCTCGCCCTTACTATGACATCAGGAAAATTCGTCGCAGACCCCCTTCCGATGTCGAGCACGATCGTCGTGAAGGCCAGGGTAGAGAGGATAAAAGGCCTCATGATTCTTATCAGTCACACAATTCGCGCTCTCGCTCCCCCGTCCGGTCGGATCCAGGCCGATATAAAAGCTATCAGCGTCGTCGAGGAGAAGACACATCGCAACCCAAAGACCGAACTTCTCCTCAAGACAAACACAGTCGGGAAAGGAGCCCGCCGAAAGATACCGACTTACGAGGCAAACATAAGGTTTCTGATAAGCGGCCTAGAATGGGTGATGCAGCCATCGTGCCCATTACACGTAAGGATACTGAGCTAATGTACTGCCCACCTCCACTGCTGGATGCTGAGTCTAAGGTTAAGCGGGCATATCTGGAGAAGCAATTCCCCGACCACTATTTTGAAAATCTAACTTTCTTACCTGCTCTCGAGCCTATTTCCTCGAGGTGGGCAGACGAGGCCAAAGCAAAGATTGACGCAGTCGAAAAACAATATTCGGAGATGTTCAAGTATTCACGTAACCTCTCCAGAATCATTCGAACTTTAATTACGGATATTAACTCGATGAAAAAGACTGCAGACGCCGACGCAAAAGCCTTGAAAAAATTGGAGAAGGACCTCGAAGACACACAGTCCGAACTTGTTATCGCTCAACGAGACGCTACCAACTTTAAATAGCAATTTGAAGAGTTACAAAAGCGTTATCATGACTTGCTAGAATCTCATAGTCAAGAGCGCTTGGAGTTGAAAAAGCAAGCAGAAGATGCTAAGTCGAATAATGCCAAAATGCAACTTGCTTACAATACTCTTGAGCGAGAAAAAGCCGAGTTAGCGAGAAAGAATGCTGAATTGGAGAAGAGAAACGCTGACTTGGCTTCCAAGTTGATGGAGGCCGAGAATAGGGTTGCCCTAGCGGAGGGTAATGTGGAAAATGTTATTAAGTCCGACGAAGAGACCTGCAAGCAGCTGTCAAAGGCCCAAGAAGAAGTGCACGGTTTCGGCGAATTGCTGATCGAATTCTTCGCGCGCATCATTCGTCGCCGATACATCTCTTGGATTGAAGATTATCCAACTACCTTGGTTCAAATATGGAGTCAAATTGTCGAATGGGAGAAAGAAGAGCTTAAAGTAGACTCCATCGACGAAGATAAGCTTATGGAAAAATATCTAAGAGATGATGAGCCGGCACGTCTGGCCGAGGGGCGTCGCCTCATCGCCGCTGCTATGGAGGAGGAGAAGTGGATGGCCAAGCAAAAGAATATCCCCGAGGCTAGTTCTTCTTCTACTGCCGTTGAAACTTCTGAAGTTGAGGGATATGACCCCGAAAACCCAGGGATCCCTCATGCATCTCTTTTATCCCCCATACCCGAGACGGCATCAGAGACGGCAGTCACTCCAGCTGAGAAATCATTGTAAGGTATTTCTACCTTTTCACCCCAATTCATCAATGCTGTCTCCACTTTTCAACACTTAATCGGTCAATCGATGAAGGATCCTTGAATTTCTCCTGAGTTGATAACTGTTGCTTCTCATTATGTAGGTGTTGAACCGACTGAGAAGACTGACGTGCCCCAGGGAACCACCACCGGAGCAAAATCCGCGGAGAAGGCTCAAGGAGAAAAGGATAAGGCTGCCATAGTAGAGTCAGGAGGGGGAGCTGAATTGTCTAAGGTTGATGCTCCTCATGATGACGACATGATAGATGCCTTGAAAGACGATGGCGGTAGCGAGGGACATGAGGAAGACCCTGAGGTGGCTATATAGTTGGGGATTCAAAAAGCGATGATGACATCACTTTGGCTGAAATGAAAGCCGAGCAAGATAAACGTATATAGCTAAAAGTTGAAGACCTGAACACTAAAAGCCTTAAGCCTCTTGCAGTGGTGGATCCTGGATCAAGGTTAGTCGTTAAGCTTTCAACTAGATCTATTATAGAAGAGCTTGCTAAAAAGTCTTCTCTTGATTCCAGTGTTCCGACTCTTAGGAAAAAATCAACCGATTCTAGCACTTCGGTTACAGGGAAGAAAAAGTCGAAACGCATTATGACTGATGTTGAAAAGGAAGCTAAGGCTGCTCAAAAAGCTGCCCAAAAATCCAAGTCCGATCCAAAGCCCAAGTGACGAAGTGCTTTGTTTCATTTTGATACTCAATTGGTTCACAATTGTTGCAGCGAGTGCGGCCCTCGCATCTTCTTTTTTGCTTGTTTTCCTTGTACAAACTCGCACGTTTGTAAATAAAAATAGTTTATTTCCTGCAATGTTTGATAGTCGTTAGTTCAGCACTTAAGTGAAAATACAAAAGTATGTCATACTAAAGTTATGTGATGAAGTCGTTGTTGAGGGGAATACATATACACATATATGCCCCCAGTTAATCTCGGATAACCGAGCAAGAACTATTCAAGATTGATTAAATTAAAAGTCCAATTGCCCCCGATTCTCAGACGGGGCCATATTCCTTTTGTCATTGATGCCTATTCTTTCTAGCATCTTTATACTCTCTTGTCTCATAACCAGGTTAGAGTTCCACTGAGGCGGTCTCTCATCTGGGTGCACCTTTACGCCTCAGGAGGCGTCGTCTTCCCGTCCTTTATACTCTCTCTCAATTCTTGAGAGTTAGAGTTAAGAATGTCATCTTCCCATTCTTTTGTGTTTTATCGCACAAACAGTCATTTTATTTGCTCCTGCACATAGGACATCTCCAACTTTCCAAATTTAATTTAACATTTCATGTTTCACAATCATGATATAATAATTGTCGAAGATATAAATAATGCAGGAAAGTAAATGACACACGATATTTTTATAGTGGTTCAGCTAAGTCGTAGCCTACATCCACTTTATAATCCTTTGTTCACATAAACAGATTTTTTGATGCAAGTCATGACTTTTAACATAGCTTATGAAAACAAAAGAATTGACATTTCATATTTAGCTCAGATATCATCGTAGGTGCTGAGCGTTCCAAGCTCTGGGAATCTCCTCACCATCCACGGTCGTTAGCTTGAATGCTCCTGTATCAAGCTTCCGTTGGATGGTGTATGGCCCTTCCCATTTTGGACCCAATTGGGTTGAAGGCGGGAAGACTCATTTCAGTACTAGGTCTCCTGGTTCAAAGGTTTTGAGGCAGACCTTCCGGTCATAATAACGTGCTACTTGATGTCGATGTCTTGAGGCACGCAAGTCGGCTTCATCTCTTTTTTCTTCAATCATATCAAGAGATTCTAGGAGGAGTGCTTTATTCGTCATCGGGTCATAGTACGCAACTCGATGAGAAGGGACCTCCAATTCTACCGGGATCACTGCTTCAGACCCAAAGGAAAGCGAATAGGGAGTATGGCCGGTAGCCGTCTTAAAGGTCGTCCTGTAGGCCCATAAAGCTAATGGCAACTCATCTACCCATCAGGCTTTGGCCTGCTCCAACCGCTTCTTTAGAAATTATTTAATGACTTTATTTACGGCTTCGACCTGTCCATTTGACTGCGGATGAGCTACTGCAGTGTATCATTTATCAATCTTATATTTCTGGCCGAAGTTTTTGAACTCGATGCTGTCAAATTGCGTCCCATTATCAGTTATGATGGCCTTCGAAATCCCAAATCGACAAATGATGTTTCTGACCACAAAACTGATCACCTTCCTTGCCGTGATGGTTGTTAGAGGTTCAGCTTCCACCCATTTTGTAAAGTAGTCCACGACAACGATCGCATACTTAGCTCCTCCTCTGGCAATAGGTAGCACTCCAATAATGTCAATTCCCCACATGGCAAACGGTCACGGACTTGCCATTGACTTGAGCTGAGTCGGAGGCGCTCTGGGAACTTTGGCATATCTTTGACATCTATCGCAGCGTCGTGAATAATCAACCGCGTCTTTATTCACGGTAGGCCATAAATATCCATACCATAACACTTTCTTTGCTAGGGTTTAGCCCCCAGTATGATCTCCACACTCACCTTCATGCACCTCTTGCAGTACACATTTGATGTCATCGTGTGCGATACACCATAACAGGGGCATTGAAAACCCTTGACGATAAAGGATGTCGTCCTGTAAAACGTATCTTGTGGCCTTACATCTTACAGCTCGTCTTTCGCTCTTTTTCAACGGGAGGGTTCCATTTTTGAGAAAATTCTTAATTGATATCATCCAGGATTCTCTTTTTGGTTCAACTTCCAAGGCTAGCTCTGGTTTCATTAGATCGAAACTTGGTGAATCCAACACCTCTGTCGGAACCATTTCAGATTCTTTAGGATTATCAGAACTTGCTAGCTTCACCAGTCGATCTGCTTTCTGATTTTCCGCTCTTGGAATGTGTGTTATGCTATAATGCTCCAAACCTTCCAATAACTCCTTTACCTTTTTGAGATAAGTGACGAGTCGAGGTCCTTTAGCAGCGAATTCTTCCCGAACTTGACATACAACTATCTTGGAATCGCAATATATATCTAATGTCTTCACTCCCAAATCTTTGACGAGTTTCAGCCCGGCAATCAGGGCTTCGTACTTGGAATCGTTGTTAGTAGCAGCGAATTCTAACCGTAATGCGTAGTAGATAGATCGTCCTTCAGGAGTTATTAAAACAACTCCGGCGCCGGACTTTCTATCATTCTTGGCCCCGTCCGTATATAATTTCCATGGACTAAGCTCTAATTCTCGATCCAAAGCAACTATCTTGTCACCCACCGTTTCCTCTTCAGGAATTGTAAATTCTGCTATAAAGTCAGCCAATGCATGCCACCTTATTGATCTTCGTGGCCGGAAGTTCAAATCAAACGGACTCAGCTCGATGTTCCATTTAAGTAACCGCCTTGATGCTTCGGGTTTCTGCAGCACTTGTCTGAAATGTTGGTCGGTATATACAACTATTGGGTGTGCCTAAAAATAATGGTTGAGTTTGCGGGAAGCAATCAGGAGGCTATAAGCAAGCTTCTCTATCTTCGGATAGTTGCGTTCTGTAGCAGCCAGCTTTTTGCTTACGTAATACACAGGTTTCTGGACTTTATCCTCTTCACGTACTAATGCTACGCTGACGGCGTGAGATGATACCGCCAAGTAGACAAACAAATCCTCATGTTCCACAGGCTTTGACAATATTGGAGGCTTCTCTAAGAAGTATAATAGATTCTGGAATGCCTCCACACAGTCGGGAGTCCACTCAAAATTTCGCTTTCCTGTTTTATGAGATCGAAGAAAGGTACACACTTGTCTGCTGCTTTGGAGATGAATCTGCCCAGTGCTGCAACCTTCCCAGCTAAGCTTTGAACATCCCTAGTCTTTCGCAGCTCCTTTATATTCCGGATTGATGCTATTTGGTCTGGGTTGATTTCAATTCCTCTGGAACTCACGATAAAGCCAAGGAACTTGCCTGATGCCACGCCAAAAGAACACTTCAAGGGGTTCAACTTCATCCCATACCTTCGTAGTATGCCGAACATTTCTGCTAAGTCCTTCGTATGATCGGGAGATTGCTTTGATTTCACGAGCATATCTACATAAACTTCCATGGTTTTCCCGGTTTGATTGTAAAACATGCGGTTGACTGGACGCTGATACGTGGCTCCCGCATTTTTTAACCCAAATGGCATTACGATGTAACAATACAATCCCAAGTCTGTGATCAAGCTTGTATGCTCTTGATCTGGTATATGTATGGGAATTTGATTGTACCCGGAATAGGCGTCCATAAAGGATAAAAGTTCATTCCCAGCCGTCGAATCTACTAGTTGATCAATTCTGGGAAGAGGAAAAGCTATCCTTCGGGCAAGCCTTGTTCAAATCAGAAAAATCAATGCACGTTCTCCACTTCCCGTTTTACTTTTTGACCAGGACAGGATTCGATATCCAGTCGGGATACTTCGAATCCTTAATGAATCTGTAACCTTTTAATTTCTCTACTTCTTCTTTCAAAGCTGTTGACCGCTCTGGGCCCAACATCCATCTCTTCTGCTTGACTGGTGGGTGTTTTGGATTAATACACAAATAGTGGCTTATAATGGTAGGCGAAATCCCACACATGTCAGCGTGAGTCCGGGCAAAACACATCCAGATTTGCCTTTATGAAATCAGCCAATTCCCTCGCTCTAACTGGATCCAGTTGCAAGCCAATCTTTAGTACTTTTGTTGGATCTGTTTCATCAATAGGTATATCGATTGTTATTTGGTTGGGAGTTGCCTTCCTGTCCCCGGGTTCTCTATCCTCTCTGGGATCTATGTCCTCGAGCACGTCTGAGGGCGACTCTCTTGGGTCAGAACCCCTTAATTGCTATGCCGAGGCCTCCTTTTGAGGGGTGGAATCATCCTTAGCATCTATATTCAACCCTTTCATTAACATCTTTAACTCTGCCATGTAACAAGCTCGTCCCGTAGCCTGGTCGCCCCTTATCGTCCCAACTCCTGAGTTAGTCGGGAATTTAAGCAGCAAGCACCAAGGCGCAATACATGCCCTAAATTCGGCAAGGGCCGGTCGGCCTAGGAAGGCATTGTAGGGTGACTCCAAATCCAAAACTACAAACGGCAAGATCCTTACTCTCTGGCGATCTCCCTGCCCTAGTGTGATTGGTAATTCCACAAAACCCCTCGGAGCTGTAGATGCCCTGTTAAAGCCACGTGTCCATCCTTGACATGGCTTGAAGTCTTTTGCTTCGAGCCTCATTTGTTCGAAAGTTTTCTTGAAGAGGATATTGACTGAGCTTCCATTGTCCACTAACACCTTATAGACTAAAGCGGGGCCAATTGTTGTGGTAATCAATAGTGGATCGTCGGTTGGAGATTGAACTCCAGAATCATCTCTATTGCGGAACACGACATCATCTGACATCATTTTTTGTTGTTTTATTGGAGTGACGTCTTCAAGGCTACTGCATTCTCCTACTTCAAAATGCTTGGCGGCGTTGACGTACTGGTCCATTGCTTTAAAACTACGACCAACTAAGTGAGGTCCGCCTATAATAGTGTTAATGAGGATCCTCTTACCTTTTTGCTGAGCTGTGGGTTTTGAAGCAGGTTGGTCTTGGTTTGGGGCTTGTCCCCCTTGCCCCCTGTCCCTTGGGGCCGCCTTGTACTCATCCAACTTTCCTTCTTGCAGCAATTTTTCGACGATATCCCTCAAATGACGGCACTCATTGGTGGAATGACCGTGTGTACCATGAAACAAGCAAAACTTTCCTGTTTCAATCTCTTTCTCAGTAGAATCTCTGGGTGGTGGTTTTTTGTACTGCAATATGCTGTAAGTATCTAAATAAATGTTCTCCAACGTATCATTTAACGACATGTAATTTTCAAAAGTCTGGAATCTAGGTCTTTTATTAGAGCTATTCCCTCGGTTTCTGTTCCTTCTATTATCGTTCCCATTTCTGTTGCTATTACCACCACTCTGGTTGCCAACATTTACTTCCACCTTCCCTGAACTGTCACCAGATTGTTTAACAGCAATGTTACTCTGGACACCCTCCTTCGAGGCCCCTTCGGACTTTCTCTTTCGATTTGCCTTAGCTTCTTCTCACCTTAAGTGGACTTTAGCCTTTTCATAGAAAAATTCTCTAGTAGGAGGTAGTTTTCCAGCCAAGTAATCCCTGAACTCTGTATCAGGATCTACCCCTTCTATCAAGGCCATCAGGATAGTGGGCTCATGAGGATCACTAACTTTGGTGACGGCCAGGTTGAAGCGATCCAGATATGACTTCAAAGATTCTCCTGGGACCTGTTTAATTCGTGACAATTCTATGACGGTCTTGGACTTTTGGGCATGGAGTCGAAACTGATTCATGAAACGCTCGCTCAATTCTGTGAAATTTGATACCGACCGAGGAGGGAGTCGAGTGAACCACGTCAACGCTACATCTTCAAGATAGATTGGAAAAGCTTTGCATTT
Source organism: Allium sativum (assembly GCA_030737875.1). Taxonomy (NCBI): domain Eukaryota; kingdom Viridiplantae; phylum Streptophyta; class Magnoliopsida; order Asparagales; family Amaryllidaceae; genus Allium; species Allium sativum. The sequence continues at coordinate 990,368,059 of CM060910.1, read as the reverse complement.
TACGGCGTTCGGAGCTGCTGCCGCATTCATGAACCATGCATATCTCATCAAATGCGGCCCTGGGTCTGTTCTTCCTGAATATCGACCCATCTAAGGCAAGTTGAATCGTCGGGGGAACTGGAAATTCAGTATGTCATCTGTAAAGGGGGTATGACTTCATTCAATGCCCCAATCTTCATTAGTATAGTGTCGGCTTTCAGACATGATCTTGTGCACCATTGCCCATACATTGGCATTTGTTAATGTCTGCACAGGCTCTCTTGATCTGATGTTCGGATTACCCCTGGGTTCCTGATCAGGGGATAACCACCTGTTTCTGGCGGCAGCTGCTCTACATTGCTCTCCGTATTCCCGGTCGATCTCAGGAGGTAGAGGTTGGAGAAGTTGTTGCTGCGTGGGGTTGGTAATATTAGGATCTCTGGGTAAGACATGGGGTCCGTGCATGGGTAGCAACATAGGTTGTTGAAGGCTCGGGTCATCAGGACCCAATGCACGAGCAGCGTCTTCTCGGGATCCCAAAGACCCAAAAGTCAATTGATCAAGGTTCTGAGGTCGTTCAAGCGGCCTCCTTTCGTGAGGACGTTCCTCCTTCGAAGAAGACGAATCATCTGTAGTAAGACGGCATGCCAGGGAAGGAGACTTCTACCTCCGGAGCTGCTGTAGTTATCTATCCATAGTGATCATGTTTTCCTGCATGCAAAGGTTATCACGCCTTTGGGCTTCCAATGCTTCTTTAGTTCTCTGAAGAATGTCAAGAAAACGTGAAAAATCTCCCTGAGTAATTAGTGCAGATGGATCAAGCTGAACATTGGTCATCGTAGCTGGAATCGGAGCGTTGGAGGGAGCTCGAGTAGAAGTTCCAGCTTCATTCTGGTTCGGCTCGGATCGGTTCATAGCAGCCTGGTCGGGGTGGTTCGGATGGAGAGTGTGAGTGCCCCCGACCTCATCAGATCGGATTGAATCTGTGCCTTCCACCCGGTTCGGATCGGCACCTCCGATCCGGTTTGGATCCTCCTGATCGGAGCGATCTGCTCCAGAGATTTGAGCGCGTGACCTTGTTAACACAATAGCTTGCTGATCTTCTCTGGAATCATTTCCCTTAGAGCCTTGCACTTCTTTTCCTTTGGTCTTATCCATAACACTTGATTCTTCAACAGTTAGTCAACAAGTACTGAAAGATGTCGAAGAGAAGGGATTAACTTCTTTGAACTTGAAAGTCCAAATGGTGGAATGATAACCCCAAAAAGGCTGAGAATTCGAAAGATTCTCAGTGAAAGCACCAAAATGTTAGACCAAAAATTGGTTCTAACACCCAAATTAGCTATGATTTCAATGAAATAGAATCAAAAAGCAACAAAGAACACGCGATTTATAGCGGTTCGGCGTTAACGAGCCTACGTCCACTTTGTTTTCTTTTAATTGATGATTTGAATACAAATACAGCAATGATTCTCACTCAACTTCACAATTACAATGCATAAACTCACTTAAATCTCTCAAAAATAGACTTTAAGAGATGATTTTGATCTGAATGTAGCTATGAAATTCGGCTATGGAGGAAGTTAGAACTGAGAATTTGCCAAAAGATCCTTTCAAACGCCTCCAGATGGTGTATTTATAGGTGAAAAATCTCTTCGAAGTGGCTCTGGTTCGGAATTGCGTGGCACCCATCCCACAAGAGTCGGGTTCGGAGGCTTTCAGATGGTGACAGCACATCGATTTGGTGGGAGATCATGGGAGAAATGGTCATGCTTAGTCCGAGTCTTCAGGAAATGTGTGTAGCAACGGTCACAGGCTAAGAGAAACGGGTTCGGATCGGCTGCCTCCGATCCGATCCGATGAAGCCGCTTGCTTTATGATGTTGCTGTCGTACTCCTCTGTTCCGATCCGATGAGGTCACTTGTTATTTTCTGATGTTGCTGACGTATCTCTCCGATCTGAACCGATGAGGCCACTCGCTATCCTCTAATGTTGCTGACATATCACCGATCCGAAACGATATGATTTCTGCATCTTTGATCTCTACTTTTTTCTTATGCTATCTCCTTCCAATCCGAACCGATTGGTTGCTTTCTCACTATTTGCTCTTTATGTAGCCTAGTTCACAAAGTAGGCTAACACACCCTTTATCAAAATCTGATTCCTGCAAGATTTTTGATTGTTTCATGATGATATTTTAGCACACCCTTTATCAAATTAGAGTGAGTCACATTTCGATTTATGTTTAGTGTCAATGTTCTCTTGTTGAATTTCTCGCTCTAATTTATGTTTTTCCATTTTCATTTGCTTATTCCAAACTCATTTTTAGTTGCCAACCACTGTTGTGAGTCTCTGTAGAGATTTCTACAGTATTCTATTTGTTTCTTAGAGCTATTCTTATTTTTACACCAGCTTCTGAACTTTTCCTTATTGCTTTCTATTAGTCGACAAGGATTAACATCAGTTTTCCCACAATATGTGTATTCCAAGCATTCACACGTAATTTTCCATGTTCATCAAATAATATCCAACGATTCATATACTTGAACAGTTTCAGAAAATTAACCTAATTCTCCACTAAATACACTAACTTAGGGTTATGGTCATTGTGACCAGAGGATAAAAAAGTATCTCTAAACTATTAGAATAACTCTAACCACTACACATTAACTAAGATACGATCAAACTTGGTAAGGAGTTTTGCATTAGGACCAAGCCATCAAGAGAATTCACAATCATCTAGATAGTTTTGGGGAATATATAACCACCGATAGGAAAAAAATCAAATTAATAAGCAATGAATCGAGTAATTTGGAGAGTTGAGAGCAATTTAACACAGATAATGATAGAAGAACAACATGTTAAAAGAAAATACATAAATTTCCAGAGAACAAAACTAGCTTTTGGCCTCTACGATCTGTACAACTGCGATCGAAGATCGAAGATGAGGAAGCATGGACAATTTACCATGAGTTCAGTGTTGCGAAATTAGTCGTGATGAATGATAGTTAGAATGAAATTTGTGTTGTGATGATTGAAATCAAGGGTGATTTGGCGTAAATTTGATTAGAGATAAAATATAGGGCATGAAATTAGGAGTGATTTCTGGGAATTGGGAAAGCAAGACAGCAGGAGGGGCGAGGATGTAAATTTTAAGAGGTTAAATAAAAAGGAAATAAGAATAACCCATGTGAAATGTAAATCGTATATGCTTAATTTAATATTTGAGGCTATATGAGAATAGCATTCAGTGTTTATGAATTTTTTATTTCATTGCCACCCGACAAGTAAACGAAATAATGAGTGCTATAACAACCCTGATTTGTTGTAGTGTATATAGGTTTGAAAATTATCATTGGTAGGTTGTATATAATGTTTTCTTCTTGTTTGAATCAAAAATGACTCAAACACCAATGGTGCAAAATCACACTTTACCGATTATGGTTAGAAATTAAAAGAGCCACAATCGTAAAATAAAGAGAAACAAGTAAAAGACACAAGATTTTTATAGTGGTTCGGTCTTTAGCAAAGATCTACGTCCACTTTTAAAGTATTTTTCACTATTATGGGGAGAATTACATATAGCTTCATCTCATACATCGCATTTATTACACTTGATCACTTTTACAACGATTCTCTACTTTTTGCTCTCTTTCCGCTTTAGATCTCACTTGAATTCGAGAAGTAACAGGTTGAATCATGTAATTATATACTTTTCCTTGGTTCCATCATGAAAATGATGTTAGATCCATGCTTTGAAGAGGAGCTATGGCGATTGGAGATCACTTGGAGTGGATCGGAGTGTGAATTAATAGTGCTCGGAGAAGATGAGAACCATTTCATGTAGAAGGAAGAAGGAGAGAATTTTGGCGGCCATTAATGGAGTTTTTAGAATCTTTAAAAGGGTTGAGGAATGATATTGGTATCCCTTCGTGGTCAAGGAATCGGTCCCTTGAAGTGTGGAGGAAGGGGCTATTTATTGGTGTAGTTTGGGGGTAGTGGCAATCTTGTAATTATGGACTGCAGAGTTTGGGTCGGCCATAAACTTGGGTCGGCCTAAAACTTATTTACAGAAATGCCACTGGTCCATTTCACAGCTGTCAACAGATGTCAAGATCCATATTTACAGTTCTACCACCGCTCCACTAATTGTAACAACCCGGAAAATCTGAACCAGTTTAAAAATTTTAAATTGGCTATTTTATGAATTTTTAAATATTTAAAATAAATATTTTAAATAGTAACGACGAAAAGTATGTTTGAGTCGATGTTTGAAAATAAATATAATCATTTTGAATTATAAACAAGGCCTAAAAAGGCACGACAGTTTCAAATTTTCAACTCAAACTTTGATTGACTGTACTGGGTGCAAAATAAAACGGATTTTAATGAAAACAAAAATATTTAAATTTGTTAGTGAATATCTTTCTAACGAATCTGAAAAAATCAAAGTTTCGTAACGGGAGTCAAAAGTTATGGCCAAATGAATTTTCAGAAAGGTCGATATATAATTTATATGGCCCGTGAAAATAGACATTTTGCAAACGACCTCGGAATTCGACGAAACCACTTTTGTTGGATTCAAAATGTCAATTTATTGCTAGGTTTCAAATTTCATAATTTTTGAACCTAGTGTGTGAGCGTGGCAAAGGAAAATGTGTTTTGGTCAGTTATAGTTAAATTGGATCGACCAGAAAATGGTCATTTTCAAACGGTCTCAGAATTCGACGAAACTAGTTTTGTTGGGACCGTATTGTCAAAACATAGCCAGATTTATTTTTCGGGAATTTTTAGAATCAGTATGTGGCTACGGCAAATTGAAATGCACGTTCAAATCGAATATTGAATGTTTTATATTTTAATTTGAAGAAAAAATGATTAAAACAGTCGAATGGGCCTACGAAACATATCCCATTGTGTTCGGAATGGGGGTATTTAGCTAGGGACGATAGTCGTTGGGTTTGGATTGGAGATCGTATGTGACAAGAGGTATTTTAGAAATTTAGAAATATATAAATAAATAAAAAATCCTATTGGCCACCTCACTCCCTCTCTCCGCGACATTCTCTCTCCCACATCAGCTACGCACGACGGAAAAGGCTCGAGGCCTTCTCTCTTCAAATTCTACCAATCCACTTCGCGAAATCCACTACCGCGGTAATGGATTTTGTAGTACTCTTCGAGATCTACACATCCGTATAGAATTTGTGATTTATCGTCTCGTATTTTGTGAGAATCTCGCCTCCAAAGTCCCGGAGTTCATCTCGCCGCCGCCGCTGATAGGGACCGCCGATTTGAACAAGACCACCTGTGCCGGGAAGCTACTTCAAAGCTCTACGACGCTGTAAAGCCCGATCGGCCTGAAGTGCTTTGGATTGAGTGCAAAACCAAGACCTAGTTTTGAACAGATTTTGAAGGTATACGGCCTTTATTTATATTTTATATTTAATAACACTTTAAAGCGCTATGGTTTATGATTTCACTGTAAAAATCATATCTTTTTGCTAAGTTGACGAAATCCAGTGAAACAAGAGACAGTGGACTCGTGTGGATGTCTTCTGCATTTTAGAAGAGACTGCATATTTTTCTGAGCCTTCTGTTATTTTTGGTGGAGTGGAACCCAATGTGAGATTTCTAAATTATAAACGATATGGAAAACAACGATGTATAAATTATATGGTCGATATACGAGTTATATAAGTGTTGTACACATCACGTATAAGCGTTGTATAAGTTGTATGTTCGATGAATAAGTTATATATGCATTGTAAAAATTATATATATGCGTTGAAATAAATTGAAATGAAGTGAAATGAAATTGAAATATATATATATATATATATATATATATATATATATATATATATATACACACACACTCCCCTCGTCCACAGGCCATGGACGATATATATTGGTTGTGATATTGTTTGGATTATTGGTTGATGTGAAATTTGGTGAATACCATGAATGGTTGATTGGAAATGATTGATTGTGATTGAAATCCCAATAGGATTAGTATATGGGAAAAGTCGCCTGCATGCGAACTAGAAATTGAAAATCCCCATTGTCAAAAACCGCGAGGTTTTAAGGTAGAGCGAGGAGTCGTACTAGGGACGGTGCCAGTTTTAACAACCATGTCGTTATGCTGCCGAAATTTTCAATAATATTGTTGTGTTAGAATTATTTTCATGTGTTGAAACTATATTCGTGTGTTGAATAGAAATTCATGTGTTGATTGAGTTCGTGTTTTGAAATAAATTATTTTACAATAAAAATCACATTTTTATTATATATATATAGCCTATATAAAATATTAGTATTTTAAATAAATTGTTTTAACACCAAAAATAACAATTATACCTTATGTATAGACTATATAAAATAATCGTGTTTTGAAATAAATTATTTTACAATAAAAATCACATTTTTATTATATATAAAAACTATAGAAAATATTCATGAATAAAGGACTAGAATAATAAAAATCATATTTTATCATATGGGAAGACGAAAACGTTCATGTGTAGAATATATAAAATCAACAATAAAATCTACATTTTTATTGTGATTATGAAGTGTTAAAAATGGTGATGTGTGGAATAAATATTTTTGATGATAAAAATATCATTTTATCAAATATATAAAGTGGATATAGTTTTGAAATCGAAGAAAGGTTATATATATATATATATATATATATATATATATATATATATATAATTAAAACAAATCGAATTACGAAGCTGCAGTTCGTTATTTGAAACCGTGATTTCAAACGACTAGTGTGGGAGATCCGACCATCGGATTTTCCCAAAACCGAAACCGTTGGGTTCGCTTTGGAAATATCTTTCCAACGATACAAACTTTGTGAAGATCCAACGGTTGGATTGTCTGGAATGTTTAATTCAAATCTAAAGAAAACAGCGCCAGAATCGATTATATATAAATATATATATATATATATATATATATATATATATATATATATATAATTAAATTAAATTGAATAACGGCACTGTAGTTCGTGTTTTGAAATCGTAACTTCAAACGACTAGTGCGGGAGATCCGACCATCGGATTTTCCCGAAACTGAAACCGTTGGATTCGTTTTGAAAAGATCTTTCTAATGATATAAAATTTGTGAAGATCCGACGGTCAGATTTTCAGATATGTGTAAATCAAATCTGAAGAAAAACAGCGACACGGCCGCGTTATGGCCTGAAGCGTCGTTTGAATGAATTGGCTATTTTTAAATAAATAAAAATAGCGATAAATTGTGATAAAATATTATAAACGGCTTGGTTTATGTGATATTTGATGGTTGAATGTGTTTGGCATGGAAATTACATTAAAGAACAGAACTAGTGATATCGAATAATTTAACCATTGAAATGAATTGATTTGAAATTCTAAATATACGTGAATTATTTGAAAAGGCCGAGTTGATTCTCATTTCAAATAATTGATCGACGAGTGAAAGTAGAAGATATGAAGATGGTGCAAGATCGATGATCTGCACGTCGAATGGAGGGGTGCTACTGATGCTCATGATGGGAGTAGATACCTTGAAAGGGCTGAAGTAGTAGCCGTCCGGACGTATTTGTGGATTGTACGGATGTGCGAGGTATGGAGTGCCTCCGGTTTCGTTCAGACCCCGAACGAACTAGTAAATGGACTGTGTGTCTGACATTGGATTTTTCTATGTGCTGATTGATCTCTATTAAGTATATATCTGTTTGGCGACGAAGAATTTATTCTCTTGCTTAACGCCCTTCTCTGAGACATACGAGCTCAGAGGTTATATATCGATAGAAATCAGTCGCATAGAGTGAATTGCATGTGTGGCATGCCTAAGTGGCAGATGATTAAGGCTTTTGTTGAAAAGCAAAGTCTTGTAGTTGATGATCAAAGCACGGCCTGTGTGGCATAGCTTTGTGTGTAACGTGAATTCGCGAGCCTCACACCCCGGTATGAACCAGAAACGGGAGAGGACATCAGGGAGGGCATGCGTTTCCTTCTAGCTAGGGTGGTGTCAGTGACCTACCAGCCCTGACATTTATATTATTTTCACCTGTGTGGTTGCTGCTGTTGTGAGGCGTCTCGGATATATCGGTCGATCCAGGACCGATGGAGTCATTGGGCTCATTTACGTCCCAAAGGGCGGGGAGACGTAGTGTTTAGGCATAATAATCCACATCGGTGGACCGGCCCTGACGATCCAAGGCTTGCCTGCGCGCTTGCTTGAGACATGGGCTAGATTGTCTCGAATTCGATGAGGACTAACTTTTGCCTCGGTTCATGACGGAAATCCAATTTCCAAATACGACATCGTGCGGTTTTGATTGTATACCTATATATGGCGACATAGTGGTATGGGGCATTAATGCCGTCTATGATTGACACTTATGATTGAAATTGTTTTTGAAACATATAAACACTAGTAATAATATCAAATACTTTTGTTTTATTTGTATCAAGCATATTTTGGCCATTATATGGTAAAACTATATCCTCCGGTTTGTGTTGCATTGTGTGATGGGAACTGAGTCTTATAATGGTTTCATTTTTATAAAAAGCATTGCGATGTTTAAAAGATTTATTTGTTTTAAAGCACTGACAATCCAATGGAGTGAACCCGTTCCGCGAAAGTGGCGTGGTCCTGTGATTAGCCATATTGTAGAATGTGTTTAAGTAGATTTCTCATACCAGTCCCATGACTAACTCGTAGTTTGTTTCACTTGCAAACTCGGTGCCCCTTTTTCTACACGGGCAGCCTTGTATTCAGGTTTTAGCAGGCTCTTTCTGGATAGCTGGAGCTGAAGATGGATTCTATCATTTATCTCTTTTTATGTTGTTCAGCTCTTGTTGTACATATCATGTTTTTTTTCCCGCTGTAGACATTTTATGTATAGCTGAACTGTACTTTGTACTAAGTATGATCCTATATACTGTGTAACTCTGATGATTTTTTTATCCAGTGTATTCTATTGTACATTATCTGGTGTTTTTATTTATTTCTGTTCTGTTGTTATCTGTTTATGTGTTATATTCCAAAGATTACCCTTACCACTGTCCTATGGGGTTTGGGGTCATCACAAACGTGGTATCGGAGCTTTGGTTAAGCTTAGTTCTGGAATGTAACATATTAACGAACTCGTCAGAATTAGAACCAGCAATGTTCTAGGATGAGTAACTCATTACAGATAGGATCAGTAATATCCTAGTATGAGTATAGCAGAATGAAATACACCTCGATAGACACATTTACATTCAAGTATATGTCTCTATGCTTTATAATATCTTTTCTGTTGACTTGACACTTTGTCTACTATTTGCAGACATAGAAAATGAGCGGCAGAAGTAGAAGAAATAATCCTATGGTTCAACAAATTAATGAGCCAGTTGTACTCCCTCAGCTAGGATCGGATATAGAAGCTCTATTGAAAAGATATCGAAATTTGGGTGGAGTACCATTCTCGGGCAATGAATCTATTATTCAAACTCAGGCTTGGATGAGTTCTGCTGAAAGAATTATTGAAAGTTTCCAGCTGAGAGATGACCAGAAAAGATTAGTGGCACCTTGTGCTCTCAAAGAAGAAGCGTTAATCTAGTGGGAAACGGTTACTAAAGATAATCCAGAAGGTAATATTACATGGGATAGATTTAAAGAAATTTTCAGTAAAATATTTATTCCTCCACAAGCAACTGAGCGGTTATCTGATGAATTCTACTATTTGATACAAGAAGATATGAATATCCCAGAATATCATAAGAAATTCAATGAACTTTCTCATTTTGCCCCTCATCTAGTTCAGGATCCAAAGAGGAAGAATCTGAGGTTTATTAATGGTCTTCTAAGAAGATACCAGAATAGTGTAATGGGGCATGTGAAGCTTCCTTTTTTCTGAAATGATATACATGGCTTATCAGTATGAAGATCTTGATAGGCGAGGCCTTTTTGTCGATGAAGAGGAAGTCAACACTATCAGTAAAAGGAAATCTAGAGCTGATAGCCCAGAGACGAGTGCACAGCCTGAGGTCGGTACAAAGTTTGAGCTCAGAAAGAGGCAAAGAGTCAGTCAGAAAAAGGTTAAGCCTGAGAAATAACCAATAACGACTGCCGTATGCAATAACTGCCATAAACGAGGGCATTTGCAAGGAAAATGCAGGTTTTAAAGAAACGAAAGGGGAATGAATTTAAATCTAAGAACAAGTTTCAAGTGACCCGAGAGTGCAATTTATGTCATCAGGCTGGTCATATAAAGCGAGACTGTTGGCAGTTGAAAGCGGCCAAAGTGGCTCAAGTAAATGAAGTGGCAGAAACTTCTAAGCCCTCAGCTAGTCAGGGAAGGCCAGATGTCTTAGAAGGCACGCTTACTGTGAAAAACATTCCAGTTAAAATACTGCTTGATACAGGCACGTCGCGAGGCTTAGTTGCAAAGAATGCAGTTAAGAAACTAGATTTGAATTTGAAAAAGCTCAGGGAACCCATGACTGTTCACAATCCGGTTGGGGGTTCGGTCGATCTTAGTTGGGTTTATGGAGTTCTAGTTTCATTTTCCTGCTATCGATTCCCTACTATCGCGATCGTTATGAATTTTACAGAGTTTGATATTATTATGGGAATGGACTGGTTAACCAAATATGAAGCTGGGGTTAAATGCGCCGACAGAGTCGTAAGGGCTAAGATTAAATCAGTCAATTATATAACCATTCCATGTGAAGGGCCGAATGCAGATAGGAAATAATTTTGGTCAGCTTTGGATGTTTCTCCTGCTCAGTTAGAACCTGTTCCTGTCGTAACGGAGAATATTCCAGTTGACATTGAGAATATCCCAGTTGTCAAGAACTATGCGGATGTGTTCTAAGAAGTTGTTAGCTTACCTCCGCAGAGAGAAATTGATTTTAAAATCTCTTTAGTTCCGAATGCAAGGCCAGTAATTCATGCTATTCGAAGGATGACTTTGAAGGAAAAAGAAGAGTTAGATAATCAAACTCGACAGCTTGTATGGAAAGGTCTTATCAGGCCTAGTTTCTCTGATTGGGGAGCAACAATGGTGTTTGTCCCAAAGTCAGACAGTACTCTCAGACTATGTGTAGATTATCGTGATTTGAACAAGCAGACATTGAAAAAGAAATATCCATTACCGCGGATTGATGATTTATTGGATCGATTGAATGGTGCACAAATATTTTCGCGAATGGACCTAGCTACAGGTTTCCTCCAGCTTCGTATTGCCGAAGAGTATGTTCTTTTTATAGCATTCAGAGGCCCATACTTATTCCATGAGTGGTTAGTAATGCCGCTCGGCTTATGTAACGCTCCAGCATATTTTGTCGATCTAATGAACTGGGTATTCAGGGGAGTATTGAATAAATTTGTTCTGGTCTTCATTGATGATATTCTAATCTTCTCTAAGTCAGAAAGCGAGCACGAAAAACATTTGGATCAAGTGTTAGAAATTTTGAGAAAGAATGTGTTGAAAGAAAAGTTTTCCAAATGTATATTCTGGCAAGAAGAAGTCAAATTTCTTGGCTATGTCGTGTCAAAGGAAGGTATCTCAGTGGATCCCAGTAAAATCACTGCTATTCAGAATTGGAAACAGCCTCGTACGTCCATAGAAGTTAGAAGTTTTCTCGGATTGGCTAGTTATTATCGGAAGTTCGTTAAATTTTTTTTGAAGATATCCAGTTACTTAACAAAGCTTACTAAGAAACATTCGAGATTCAACTGGACTCCCGAATGTGAGGCAGCTTTCCAGGAGCTGAAGTTAAAATTAACGACTACTCCAGTGCTCACAATTATTGACGGTAATCAGGATTTAAAAGTCTGGATGGATGCTTCTAAAGAAGGCCTTAGTGCAGTGTTAATGCAAAGAGGCCATGTAGTCGCTTATGCTAGCCGTCAATTGAAACCCCATGAAAAGAATTATGTAACTCACGATCTTGAATTGCTAGCTATCGTGTTTGCTATGAAAATCTGGAGGCATTATCTATTGGGTGAAAAGTTCGAATTATACACTGATCATCAATCATTGATATATTTATTCACCCAGAAAGATCTGAATATGAGACAGCAGCGTTGGTTAGAATTTCTTGCGGCATATGATCTTGATATCTTATATACTCCAGGGAAAGCCAATTTTGTAGCTGATGCGCTCAACAGGAAGAATGTGATCATCGCCAGTATTATCATTACACCATCGTTGATTGATAAAATAGCTATTCTTCAGAAAGACGATAGTTTTATTAAGGAGATGATCAGAAGAATTCAAAAAGGTGAAGTCACCAGTTTCCAAGTGGATGGCGCAGGAGTTCTGAGGTTGAAAGGTAGAATTTGTGTTCCCGACAATCTTGATCTCAAAAGAGAAGTAATGGACGAGAGCCACAAGTCCAAACTGAGCATCCACCCAAAGGTTAGTAAAATGTACAATGACCTCAAGTGAACTTTCTGGTGGAAGGCAATGAAAAGGGATATCTCTATATATGTTAGCTGGTGTCCTACTAGTCAACAAGTCAAAAGCGATCAGCAGAAGCTCATTGGATTGTTGCAACCTTTGGAAATTCCAGGTGGGAAGTGGGAATAGATTTCTATGGATTTCATAGATGGTTTGCCCAGAACCAGGAAAGGGAATGACGGTATTTAGGTGATCGTAGATCGTTTCACGAAGACCGCCCATTTCATACCTGTCAGATTGAACAGAACTGCTCAGAGTCTGGCGCAGGTATATTTCAAGGAAATTATTAGACTGCACGGAGTTCCCATGAGCATCGTTAGTGATCGTGACCCGATTTTTGCTAGTAAATTCTGGGAAGCATTCCAAGCAGAACTAGGAACGAAACTGAACTTGAGCATCGCATATCATCCTCAAACCGATGTCCAAACTGAGAGGGTGAATCGTATTCTTGAAGATCTATTGCGGGCTTGTATAATTGATTTTGGCGGATCATGGGAAGACCACTTACATTTGGCTGAATTCTCATATAATAACAGCTACCTGGCGAGCTTGAAAATGTCTCCATTCGAAGTATTGTATGGTAGACCGTGCCGATCCCCTGCTTGTTGGGTTGAACCTGGTAATAGACTTGTATTGGGGCCTGATATGATTCGCGATGCTGCGGACAAAGTCGATTTCATTAAGAAACGATTACTAGCCGCTCAAAGCCGACAAAAAAGCTATGCAGATAAAAGAGGAAGAGATGTATCATTCGCTGTTGGCGACTATGTGTATTTGAAGGTATCTCCGATGAGAGGAGTCATCCGATTCGGTAAAACAGGGAAATTGGCGCCCAAATTCATTGGTCCGTTTCCTATCCTTGAACGGGACGGAACTCTCGCATATAGGGTTCAATTGCCTGATTGGTTGCCTGGAGTACATAATGTGTTTCACGTATCTCAACTTCGAAAGCATGTCCATGACCCAAACTTGATCGTGGAAGAAGCAGCGCAATGGGATATAGAAACTACTCCAGAATTGGCTGTGAGAAGAGAGCCGCTAAAGATAATTGGCAAAGAAACCAAAGAACTGAGGAATAAGAAGGTTCACTTAGTCAAAGTGCAATGGAGTGGAGATCCGCGAGATTGTACTTGGGAAACAGAGGAAAGCATTAAGAAAGCCTATCCTAAGTGCAGGGTGGATATCTCTGATTGACTCTGGTGCAAGGTACATTTACCATATTTTGCAATTTCCATTATGTTCTCCACTTTGCCGTTGTTTTATTTTCATGTATATAAACTTTTAATCATATAGTCTGAATGATTTTGAAAAGTTAAAAACAAATTGATTTTTGTTTGTGTTGTGTGATTGTGAATTTGATTAATTGAATTATTAGAATGATTGTTAATTTAATCAACGAAGGAATGATAAATTTATGCAATTAAATCACACATTGAACTGATTTGAAATAGATAGGAATATATACATGTGCATTATATATGTTTGAACTGGTAAATGGATTAGCCGTTGAGTAAAGAATTTATTTGCATGCCCGACAAATAGGTAAACCTTAATGAGTTAGATGCGCAATTTTATTTATTATATCAACTCCTGTGAATGCCATTGGATGCTGAGTGCTGGTTGTTCTGTGTGTAATAATAAATGTCGCCATAGGATAGTAACAATTAATTTTGAACTACACTACATGGCATACTTCTTGAAGATAGCATACTTCATCATATACCACATAAGCATTTGGAGCTTGTGTGACGAGGTTGAAGATTTACTATACGAGCGAGAGGCTTGTATGGCGATGACTATATTTTACAGGTTGAACTGATGACTGATATGGACCATATAAAATATAACGGTAAATTGCCAAATTAATAAAAAACCCACACGGGTCTGGAGATGACAATAAACACGTCTCTCTGGTCATTAAGGCACAAAAACCATTTATAGAGTGACGAGAATTTATTCTCTGGAGTTATGATCTATACACACTCCCCTATGGACACCAGAATATATCACTATAAATATGTGCATGCTTATTAGGATTTATTGGGTACCTAATATGGCCCAATAAATTTCCAAACCCCTCTCCGTAAAAAGGAGGTTATGGCGAAATTTTCGAAAATTTAGGGTGTTAGCCAAATTTTTGAAGAATTTGAAAATTCTTAGAAACTAAAAAGTTGAAGAATGGAAGCCAGATGGAAAGTAGAGTTGGTTAATCAAACCACTTTCGACTTTGTTCCTTTTCGGGGACGAAATTTTTTAAGTGGGGGAGATTGTAACAACTCGGAAAATCTGAACCAGTTTAAAAAATTTTAATTGGCTATTTTAGTGAATTTTTAAATATTTAAAATAAATATTTTAAATAGTAACAACGAAAAGTATGTTTGAATCGATGTCTGAAAATAAATATAATCATCGGCAGTTTCAAAATTTCAATTCAAACTTTGACTGACTGTACCAGGTGAAAAATAAATCGGATTTTAATGAAACCAAATATATTTGAATGTGTTAGTGAATATCTTTTTAACGAATCTGAAAAATCGAAGTTTCGTAGCGGGAGTCAAAAGTTATGGCCAAATGAATTTTCAGAAAGGTCGCTATAGAATTTATATAGCCCGTGAAAATAGACATTTTGCAAACGACCTCGGAATTCAACGAAACCACTTTTGTTGGATCCAGGATGTCAAATTATTGCAAGATTTCAAATTTCATAATTTTTGAAGCTAGTATGTGAGCGTGGCAAAGGAAAATGTGTTTTGCTTAATTACAATTAAATTCGATCGACCAGAAAATGGTCATTTTTCAAACGATCTCAGAATTCGACGAAACTAGTTTTGTTGGGACCGTATCATCAAAACATAGCCAATTTTATTTTTTGGGAATTTTCAGAATCAGTATGTGGCCCCGGCAAATTGAAATGTACGTTCAAATCGAATATTGAATGTTTTATATTTTAATTTGAAGAAAAACTGATTGAAACAGTCGAATAAGCCTACAAAACATATCCCATTGTGTTCGGAATGGGGGTATTTAGCTTGAGGCGACAGTCTTTGGGTTTGGATTGGAGTTCGTATGTGACAAGGGGTATTTTAGAAATTTAAAAATATATAAATAAATCCTATTGGCCACCTCACTCCCTCTCTCTCCGACATTCTCTCTCCCCCATCAGCTAACGGAAAAGGCTCGAGGCCTTCTCTCTTCAAATGCTCCCAATCCACTTCATGAAATCCACTACCGCAGTTATGGATTTTGTAGTACTCTTTGAGACCTACACATCCATATAGAATTTGTGATTTATCGTCTCATATTTTGTGAGAATCGCGCCTCCAAAGTCCCGGAGTTCATCTCACCGCCGTCGTTGATAGGGACGGCCGATCTGAACAAGACCACTGGCGCCGGGAAGCTACTTCGAAGCTCTACGACGCTGTAAAGCCCGATCGGCCTGAAGTGCTTTGTATTGAGCGCAAAACCAAGACCTAGTTTTGAACAGATTTTGATGGTATACGACCTTTATTTATATTTTATAGTTAATAGCACTTTAAAGCGCTACGGTTTATGATTTCACTGTAAAAATAATATCTTTTTGCTATGTTGACGAAATCCAGTGAAATAAGAGACAGTGGACTCGTGTGGACGTCTTCTACATTTTAGAAGAGACCGCATATTTTTCTGAGCCTTCTGTTATTTTTGGTGGAGTGGAACCCAATGTGACATTTCTAAATTATAAACGATATGAAAAACAACGATGTATAAATTATATATTCGATATACGAGTTATATAAGCGTTGTACACATCATGTATAAGCGTTGTAAAAGTTGTATGTTCGATGTATAAGTTATATATGTGTTGTAAAAATTATATATATGCGTTGAAATAAATTGAAATGAAAAGAAATGAAATTGATATATATATATATATACACACTCCCCTCGTCAATAGACCATGGACGATATATATTGGTTGTGATATTGTTTGGATTATTGGTTGATGTGAAATTTGGTGAATACCATGAATGGTTGATTGGAAATGATTGATTGTGTTTGAAATCCCAATAGGATTAGTATATGGGAAAATTCGCCTACGTGCGAACTAGATAGTGAAAATCCCCATTGTCAAAAACCGTGAGGTTTTAAGGTAGAGCGAGGAGCCGTACTAGGGACGGCGCCAGTTTTAACGACCCTGCCGTTATGCTGCCGAAATTTTCAATAATATTCATGTGTTAGAATTATTTTCATGTGTTGAAACTATATTCGTGTGTTGAATAGAAATTCATGTGTTGAATGAGTTCGTGTTTTGAAATAAATTGTTTTACAATAAAAATCACATTTTTATTATATATATAGCCTATATAAAATATTAGTATTTTAAATAAATTGTTTTAACACCAAAAATAACATTTTTACCTTATGTATAGACTATATAAAATAATCGTGTTTTGAAATAAATTGTTTTACAATAAAAATCACATTTTTATTATATATATATATAAACTATAGAAAATATTTATGTGTTGAATAAAGGACTAGAACGATAAAAATCATATTTTATTATATGTGTGAAGTCAAAAATGTTCATGTGTAGAATATATATATTGAACAAAAAAATCTACATTTTTATTGTTAATATAAAGTGTTAAAAATGGTAATGTGTGGAATAAATATTTTTGATGATAAAAATATCATTTTTATCAAATATATAAAGTGGATATAGTTTTGAAATCGAAGAAAGGTTATATATTTATAAATATAATTAAAATAAATCGAATAACGAAGTTGTAGTTCGTGTTTTGAAACCTTGATTTCAAACGACTAGTGCGGGAGATCTGACCATCGGATTTTCCCGAAACCGAAACCTTGGGTTCGCTTTGGAAATATCTTTCCAACGACACCAACTTTGTGAAGATCCAACGTTTGGAATGTCTGGAATAATTTAAATCTGAAGAAAAACAGCGACAGAATCGATTATATTTATATATATAAAAATATAATTAAATTAAATTGAATAACGACGCTGTAGTTCGTATTTTGAAATCGTAACTTCAAACCATTAGTGCGGGAGATCCGACCATCGAATTTTCCTGAAACTGGAACTGTTGGATTCGTTTTGAAAAGATCTTTCTAATGATATAAAATTTGTGAAGATCCAACGGTTATATTTTCAAATATGTGTAAATCAAATCTGAAGAAAAACAGTGCCACGGCCGCGTTATGGGCTGAAGCGTCATTTGAATGAATTGGCTATTTTTAAATAAATAAAAATAGCGATAAATAGTGATAAAATATTATAAATGATATGGAATGGAAATAAACTGAATTTGCTCGGTTTATGTGATATTTGATGGTTGAATGTGTTTGGCGTGAAAATTACATTAAAGAATAGAACTAGTGATATCGAATAATTTAACCATTGAAATGAATTGATTTGAAATTCTAAATATACGTGAATTATTTGAAAAGGCCGAGTTGATTCTCATTTCAAATAATTGATCGACGAGTGAAAGTCGAAGATATGAAGACGGTGCAAGACCGATGATCTGCACGTCGAATGGAGGGGTGCTACTGATGCTCATGATGGGAGTAGCTACCTTGAAAGGGCTGAAGTAGTAGTCGCCCGGACGTACTTCTGAATTGTATGGATGTGCGAGGTATTGAGTGCTTCCGGTTTCGTTCAGACCCAGAACGAACTAGTAAATGGACTGTGTGTTTGACATTGGATTTTGCTCTGTGCTGATTGATCTCTATTAAATATATATCTGTTTGGCGGCGAAGAATTTATTCTCTTGCTTAACGCCCTTCTCTGAGACATACGAGCTCAGAGGTTATATATCGATAGAAATCAGTCGCATAGAGTGAATTGCCTGTGTGGCATGCCTAAGTGGTAGATGATCAAGGCTTCTGTTGAAAAACAAAGTCTTGTGGTTGATGATCAAAGCACGGCCTGTGTGGCATAGCTTTGTGTATAACGTGAATTCATGAACCTCATGCCCTGGTATGAACCAGAAACGGGAGAGGACATCAGGGAGGGCATGCGTTTCCTTCTAGCTAGGGTGGTGTCAGTGACCTACCAGCCCTGACATTTATATTATTTTCACCTGTGTGGTTGTTGCTGTTGTGAGGCGCCTCGGATATATCGGTCGATCCAGGACCGAAGGAGTCATTGGGCTCATTTACGCCCCAAAGGGCGGGGAGACGTAGTGTTCAGGCATAATAATCCACATCAGTGGACCGGCCCTGACGATCCAAGGCTTGCCTGCGCGCTTGCTTGAGACATGGGCTAGATTGTCTCGAATTCGGTGAGGACTATATTTTGCCTCGGTTCATGACGGAAATCCAATTTCCAAATACGACATCGTGCGGTTTTGATTGTATACCTATATATGGCGACATAGTGGTATGGGGCATTAATGTTGTCTATGATTGATACTTATGATTGAAATTGTTTTTGAAACATATAAACACTAGTAATAATATCAAATACCTTTGTTTTATTCGTATCAAGCATATTTTGGCCATTAAAAGGTAAAACTCTATCCTCTGGATTGTGTTTCATTGTGTGATGGGAACTGAGTCTTAAAATGGCTTCATTTTTATAAAAAGCATTGCGATGTTTAAAAGATTTATTTGTTTTAAAGCACTGGCAATCCAATGGAGTGAACCCGTTCCGCAAAAGTGGCGTGGTCATGTGATTGGCCATATTGTAGAATGTGTTAAGTAGATTTCTCATACCAGTCCCATGACTGACTCGTAGTTTGTTTCACTTGCAAACTCGGGTGCCCCTTTTTCTACATGGGCAGCCTTGTATTCAGGTTTTAGCAGGCTCTTTCTGGATAGCTGGAGCTGAAGATGGATTCTATCATTTATCTCTTTTTATGTTGTTCAGCTCCTGTTATACATATCATGTTTTCTTTTCCGCTGTAGACATTTTATGTATAGCTGAACTGTACTTTGTACTAGGTATGATCCTATATACTGTGTACCTCTAATGATTTTGTTTATCTAGTGTATTCTATTGTACATTATCTGGTGCATTTTTTTATTTCTGTTCTACTGTTATCTATTTATGTGTTATATTCCAATGATTTCCCTTGCCACCGTCCTATGAGGTTTGGGGTCGTCACACTAATCATGGCCAACCCAAATGCATTTAAACTGACCGACCCACACATATTTGAATGTAACGATCCAATTTGCTTAAAATGTAGAACCATTTTAGATGCTACCACTTCCTTCGCAGCTATAGGACCGATCCACTTTACTGCAATATGACTGATCCAGTTTCATGAAATCAAGGGATCGACCTAGTTCACGGCAGTTTACTTTGATGTCGCATCTTTTATGAAGTTGTCCCATACTTTGTTGCCACATGTGCTTTAGCATCCATACTCATTAATTCATGAATGATCTGATTGTTATGTTGAAACATACCGACCCACTGTGTAACAAGTATGCCACCGTGTATTCAATATGGCCGACCCAAATCTCCCATACACAGTGGCTAATAATTATTTTAAACATGGACCGCGTGTCCATTTTAGCACCTATCCACTTCGTTGTATTTTGTAGCATGCATTCATATAGACATTCACATGAAAAATATTAGTGACCGACCCGCATGTTAGCTCAGTATCAGTTCACGCATGAATAACGTGAAGCCAGCCAATACCATAATACTAATCGCCCCACTTATGCCAACTGTCACTGCTATGTATTATAATTGACTTGTGCGGCGTCGTAGTGATCAATGCATGCGACAACTATACCATGCTGCTCTCTTTTATGATGAGAAGAAAGCCTCCTTTACGAAGTGCACCGACCCTTACGAATATTTTACGACCGAGCCAATGTTATGGACCGACCAGAATATTGGAACCACGTTGAGGCCAACCCAGTTTGTGCCGACCCAGTTTGTGCCAACCCAGTGCTTCAGCACTAACAGACCCGGTCCACTGACACTGACCGACCAGGATCCTTGTTACTGGCCGACCCAGTCCGTTAATACTGACCGACCCGACCCGTTCTGAAGGGAATGGACCGACCCGATGCTTTGCAGAATAGGCTGACCCGCTGTTGTGTAAATATGACCGATCCGCATTATTGAAACCGATCCATATTCACGACCAACCCGGTGCTTTGAAGTGTGATTTAACAAGGTCAACATTTGCCCCTCGAAGCTTGTATTTTTTGCTTGTGAGAAATGCGGGCTTCGAAATGAACATTGTTGTTGACATATTTTGCAATGAGATCCAGTTACAGCTTTTTGTCTTGCTATGACGAACCATGCTTTGAACTCGTATGCTTCATGTCCCCTGTTTTGTAATCAAAACAAGCACTGGTGCAATTTTGGACTTATACTTCATTATCGACTGTCCATACCGATAGCAGATTAGTTAATCATTAAAAAATGAAATAAAGTGAATTTAGTTTTGAATTGAATAGAGTGTTTATGCTGAATTTGTTTTATTCAAGGGTTTAAAACTCATTGAAAATTATTTGCACAAACACGATATTTGAATTCGAATTCGCATTTAACAATTAAAATCAACTAATCAACTAAAGCCAACTGTGGATTTCAAACGCTATTGTTTTAATGACTTATATGATGGTGGACAACATTTCATATGCACATTCATGATTTATCCCTTGTTTCCCTTTGGAGAAGGCTGGGATATTTTGCCTCTGGTTTAAGAGACTGTTATCAGCCTTCCTCCAGGGAAGTACTTAGGATTTGATACCCTTGCTTGGGCTAAGATTTAATACTTGTCATGTATGAGATTTTCATACACAACATAAGTTAACTGGCCAAATTCGAACCCTGTCTTCAATTTAGCTTGGTTAGTTCAGTTGTTGGAGACTTTCGTCACTCAATTACACTGATTAATCCAAGCAGCGGTTTGTTTAGGAGGAGTGCCCCTAGAAAGGACTTTGGTTAGAACCCTAATGTTTGTCGTTATCGCATCTGGTGCTGCCTGATTTTGACGATCAATTGGGTGCATCCAGAGAGGAATTTGGTTGAAACCCCAATGATTGCCGTTATTGCATCAGGTACTTCCTGATTCTGATGATCAATTAGGTTCCCACGGAGAGGGCTTTGGTTGAAACCCCAATGTTTGTCATTATCGCATCAGGTATTTCCTGATTCAGACGATCAATTGGGTGCCTCCGGAGAGGACTTTAGTTAGAACCCCAATGTTTGTCATTATCGCATCAGGTGCTTCCTGATTTTGATGATCAACTGGGTGCCCCCAGAGAGGACTTTGGTTGAAACCCCAATGTTTGTCGTTATCGCATCAGGTACTTCCTGATTCTAATGATCAATTGGGTGCCACCGGAGAGGACTTTGGTTAGAACCCCAATGTTTGTCGTTATCGCATCAGGTGCTTCCTGATTGACAATCAATTGGGTGCCCCCGGAGAGGACTTTGGTTGAAAACCCAATGTTTGTCGTTATCGCATCTGGTACTTCCTGATTCTGACGACCACTTGGGTGCCCTCGGAGTGGACTTTGGTTGAAACCCCAATGTTCTTCGTTATCGCATCAGGACTTCCTGATTTTGACGATCAATTGGGTGCCCCTTGAGAGGACTTTGGTTGAAACCCCAATGTTTGTCGTTATCGCAACAGGTACATCCTGATTTTGACGATCAATTGGGTGCCACTGAGAGGACTTTGATTAGAATCCCAATGTTTGTCATTATTGCATCAGGTACTTCCTGAATCTAACGATCAATTGGGTTCCCTCAGAGAGGACTTTGTTTTGCGTTGGTCCTTCCAGCTTGTTTTGTCGGTCCTTCCGGCCTGATGTTGTAACACCCCGCATTTTAAATTCAAATAAAAATAAAAATATGCATATATTATGTATATTAAATGCATAGATATATTCAAAGAAAAAAATTAAATAATAATATAATTACATGTAATAATTCCATGCATTGAGATGAAGAAGAAGATTAATAAAAGAAATTACATGCAATGTATAAAATGCGAAGAAATGCATGCAATGTAATTAAAATTGCATGCGAACATTTAAAAAGAAAAAGGAAAATTCGAAGAGCTTCCAGAATTTGGTCACGGGTTCAGCGTCATGGCATTCGTGGCGATTTTCTGGTCAATTTAGATCTACGGGTTGTAGAAAACTGATTTAGAATGAAAGAGGTATCTTTAAATTAAATATTGTAACAAAACATAAAAAAGAGGATTGAGAAAAGAATAATGTCTAGCACTGTTCTAAGCCTTGTTAATAATAGCTTAAGTAGCTCAGTTGGTTAGAGCATGTGACTTGCATACAAGAGATACAGAGTTCGATCCCCGCCAGTGCCATATTTTTGTTTTAAGGGAGTGGCTTAGTGTGAAAGCATTTTAATTGAAAAGTGGCTTAGTGTGAAAAGGGTTAATAAGAGGTCTAATGCTTATATACATACGTACATATATATATATATATATATATATATATATATATATATATATATAACAAGATAAAATGGGAACAAAATAAATAATTGTTCACATACAAAAGCTTAGCATACGCATAAGAGTTGAATATAAATGAACATAATTCAACTGGAGGGTTGCGTGCGAACAAAAGGGATGTTTGAAATTTGATTTATGTGCAAGAATTATATGTATTATAAATAAATCAAATTTCAAATCAAAAAATAAATAAGTAGGGTGGGGGTGTCGACACCACCATAGGGGTGTCGACAGCCAAGCAGGGATGTCTACCCGTGCGCATCATTCAGCACACATGGTGCATTTTGATGGGTGAACATTTGTTTTTGTTGCGACCTGGCCATTTCTTATTGGTCGTATGACGTAGTTAGCTCTGATGGAGTTTTATTTAAATCTAAAGGACCAAATTCATTTAGCACGTCTATAAATAGATAGTTAGGTTTACTCCGTCCACATAATTTCTGAGGCGACGCCAAAAATCTGCCATGGCTCTCTCTCTCTATCTCTCTCTCTTTTCTCAAATCTATTCTAAAATTAACATGTTAGCCTAGGAAGATTATGAATACATATCTAGAGGAGAGAGTCAAGGTTAACAAAAGATTATTGAAATCAAGGTAAACTTCTAAGACCAATCTATTTGAATTATTTCTCTTTCACTTCTCTTTTCATGAAAATAATAAATCCATGGTCGATAGGTTGTAAATCACATTAAAAGGGAAAACATGGATGATAGAGTGGATCAGATCCAAAATTTGGGGAAAGCATGAAGGTGAGTGGGTTTAAAATGTACTTTTCGAATAATAGTACCTCTATCGTCTGGCATTCCCCATAATGAACATATTGGAATGTTTAATTTGATGAAATGCATTACTATGCTAAAATGGATAATATGTTCAATTGGTTAATATGTTGAGATGTACATTTACTTGAATGTTTAAGAAAAATGAGTATCATTGTATAGATCCATTTTATGAACCTATGAATTGGGTAAATGATACACTATTGGAGAACTACATGTTATTTTAAATAAAGTTAATTACATGTAGGAAGACACGCGACATATATTGGGATTTGGGACATAATTTGAAATGGGATTTTGAAACATATCATATATTATGTTTTGAGACCTTAATTTGGAGGCGCAATCTGATATGAACATAAATGGTTGAAAGTTCATACATAAGATTAGTTGAAATATTGGAAATGTTTATATGTTATAGACTTGTTAAAAATATTGGCAGTAACTACCACTGTTCATATCACATATTGATTTGTCCCATTTATATATCAGAGCCCTCACCCGTGCAAATTAGAATGGTTGTATGATTATATACATAGAATTTAATAAGTGAAGATGAATATGCCTAGGATTACAATTAGAAATTGTAACTGCTCGTCGGGCATGAGCTTAGGTTGCATTAGTGGCGGAAGTCTGCCCAGACCCGAATGGCATATCCAGCAGCCACTAATGTTGAACCTAATGTGAGAGGTCTAAGGGCGCAAATACGAGACGGGCTATGACACGAGGTTCGGCCCAACTTGTGGAAGAAGTCTGCCCGAACCCGACCGGCATATTCAGCATCCACAAGTTGTAGGCCTAATGTGGGAGGTCTTGCCCATTATAAACCATAAATGGACATGGTAATGAATTGGACTACTTAACCTAATCTAATCCATAGGGATTGTGTGAATATTAACTAAAGTTAGGGGTAAATAAAATTGGTTGGACAGTGGGTGGCCTAAGCAAATCTGAGGGGGTGGGTAATATTTACATATAGGCCAGCAAACCTAACCCGATAAGGTTATGTAATTAAAGATACCTAGTGGTATACATAACCGGTAGAAATAATAAAGTTATGTAATTAAAGACACCTTTAGGGTAAGCATAACTTGTAGAAATGATAATCACCTATTACAAATAAGTAACATTAATGAAAATGTTGTATAATAGGTAAATTTGTCCTAGGGACAAGTGGGGATTATAACTTAGGTTATAATAAGTTAGTAAGAGAATGGGATAACTGGTGAATTGAGTTAAGAGACACTTAATTGTAAATTAAGTAATCAGTAAAGGGGAAAACCTGAAGGGGGAAAATATATTGTACTCAATTATGAATTAAGTAATCTGTAAACTTGGGAGTTTGAAACCCGTTGATAAGAATGTTTAGGCTTGTCCTAGGGACAAGAGAAAATTTTAACATAGGTTATAATAAACGGGTAGAGAAACTTAATAATGGGCCTTAGTTAATAGAACTAAGTTAATAAGTAAACAACGATAAGTTGTATTGACAACGTAAAATGGAATTATGATTAAATGAGAAAGAATGAGGAAAACTTATGAAATAAAATAAGTTATATTTAATCATAAATGTTAAGTGACATGTTAGTTAGAAAACATGTGAATTGGACATAATTAATTACATATTAAGTAAAACATGTTATTGTAATGATGAAATCAACAAGAAAATATAAAAGAGATTGTGGATTACATACCTTGGGCCATAATCTAGAGAATAACATGTTGTGAGCTTATTAATAAACTTGAATGGATTAAGTTGTATGACTGAAATTATAAGAAAAAGAAACTTGGTAATTTGAATAAGAATTCAATATGAATTGGAATAACCAAGTTAACTGGAAACCTGATGAGGTGAGACAAGTGCGTAAAAGATTGTTTAGACATGGGGTCTTATAACATATTAAAGTGAGGGGCTTGAACCAGTCCGCACATTTGAGGGTAAATAACCCAATGGGGTAGATCATCGTTGTGTTATAAGGCACGAGGAACAACACACAATCATCTGATTGTTCTGACGGCTCCGAAGGACTGGAAAGGGAAGCACGCGGCTTCCTGAGGTACATAAGGTGCTCCTAGTAGTCCTATGTGTGGTGGTAGATGTCTTAGGCTGTGTCCGCAGAGGTTGGGTCTGCACGTAAATACTAGGTGGGTGGGCCTTCACTGCAGATGTAGCTACACAGTCAGAATGCTGTGATGAGGTAACACAAGGGTGGTTCGGCGGTTGCCTTATGAGGAGGTAGGGTCAGGACGAATAAGGATAGTAGACCGTCGGACGCCCGTCATCGGCAGCCAGTGGGATGCAGAAAGACTCAAGCTAAACCCAAGATACCATTTCACCCTTCACTATCGGGGTAAGGGGTTGAGGGGAGACGCCACATGGATGTTTAGATTGTTTGCGTAGGGGCAGCCGCTTAGCTCTGGTAGTCTTAACTAGTTGAGGGGAGGGGCTGAGGTGGGGCCATAGCCATCACAAAAACAGACCCTTGGTATATCTGAGGCTCTTTAAAGACGGGCCTGTACAGATATGGAAAAGCTTCCAATCGAGTTCCATGTTTCTTGTATAACCCTGCCACGAACTTGGTGCATATTAGAGGACATGCAATTGAGGCATCGAGCTACAATTGAAGATACATATGATGGACAGTCTAGATACATGCATGTCGGCTCTAGGTGGTGTATCGTAGACTTGAGGGCATTACTCCGGTATGGTGTCTGATTCGAACAAAGGTGGCAATAAGTACATTTACGTATCATAGTAATGATAGATATATGCAGAACTTAATATTGATATCCGCACGTCACTACGACGTAGGATGAGGGACTGCTTATATTTTGATGGTGCTATGGTGGAGGCCGTGCAAGTGGGGTACCATAGGGTGTATCTTAATATTGGGGGCAGCTACGTATATACTGTATTAGGTTAATCCACTGAGGAGTAAATGGGTGCGACGTGTCTGTAAGCCTTGAGTGTTGTTAACTCAAGTAACCTAACAAATAAGAAAATATGATTGAATGGTATATGTAGGATTATCTAAAGTGTATAGCTTAAATCCAGTCACCAGAACTTGTGTTCTGACCCCCTCCTCATAACATACTCGCAGGTTAGATTTGTGGCAAGGACATGATAGCCTTGGATACTAGTTAGGCAGTATTATTAATACGGTAAGGCTATATTTTGATTTTATTATATTTTATCCATTCACCTGTGAGATATATTCTGAGCTCTGACACATTTTATGTCTTTGTCATTTCTGCAGGATACGAGAACAACTCAATCCGAGTTTCGATAGATTGGAGTTATTGAAAAAAATTCGGTCTATCGGAATTTGTGTTGTTTCAGATGTCGATACTTCCGATCACTAGTTTTGTTCGGTTCTTCCGACACGGTGCTGGTCCTTCCAGCTATGGGTTGGCATCAATTCCTTTGTTGGGTATTCGACATGGCGGGCTATCTTAGATTAGGAAATGAAACTTCAAAACTCTCACTTAGGGGAGTGCCCCTTTGATGAGAGTTAGAACACTTTTATTTGTTTGTCGTGGCACTTGTTCACTGATTGAATCTTTGCGCATCCTCCCATTCACTTCTCAGGGCAATGCTTTTCTATTTTTGTATTTAGTCAAGTTGATATTTACAGTCTTCGGCACTTGAGTTAGTGTTGCTGGGGTCGCTATGCTTTGTCGGATTCTGAAGGAATAAGCGCTCGACATATGGCCTGCAACATGAAATCATCCTTTAGATAAGTTTTGATTTGACACATAATTTTACAAGCAAGAAATTCATTCAAAGAGATATGCTCTTAATCGTTGAGCTAACGTTCAGTGCATCACTTGCAGATTATTACAGACTATTTACAAGAAGTTTTGAATATAACAGAAAGTAAAACATGAATTAAAGCATGAACTAAAGCAGGTTATAGAGCATGAAGTAAAATGGTGGTGATGTTGATCGCTTATTCTGAGCCATTGAAACTGGAACACAACCAACGGTTTTTAGTTGATGATCATCCTTAGCATGGTTTGAACAAGAGCTTCGTTGCTTATTGCCCCTTGGCCTTGAGGAATCAGAACAGCGTTTGAGGATTGTGGATTTTTCACATATTATTGCAGACGATTCTTCCTAATCAGCTCTTCGATCAATGACCTTAGATGCCTAAACTAGTTGGTGTTATGGCTTGGCAGATTATGGAATCGACAGAACTTTTCAGAGCTATCTTGCTTGCCGCTTACTCTCTGAGGTTCTGGAATTGGATAGTCACTACAACAAAAAATACTTTTCGCAACAGGCAATATCTGTTGCAGTAGACCAATTGCAACAGGCCCGCGCCTGTTGGTGTAGCCGGAGTTGTAAAAAGTCGGTTCCTTTTTGCAACAATTTCTGCCTGTTGCAATAAGATGTTGTGGTATACTTTTTTGCAACTAGCCTTTGTTGTTGCAACAGATCAATTTGCAACAACAAATGACAGTTGTAAACCTATAAATAGACATTAGACAAACAAGATACTACAACTATTATTTCATGTTGCAGTAAGTCCAAGTACAACCGTAATTTCCTGTTGCAAATGACTCTATTGCAATTAGCAATTGCATATGCTACATACAATTCACAAATACCTACATTTAATAATTTACTGTAATAACGATAAGATATATTACGAAGAAATAAAAATACATTCCAAAAGACATTGAAAAAACAATAGATTCACACATAATATAAACGTGATCCATACATAGTATTAGTTGAAGTTACATTCAAAAGTTTAGCATAGTAACAAATGTGATCCATACATAACATAAACGCATACCGTACCAACAATTCCAAAATTAACACCTAAAAGTTAAAAAGCACATACTACTCTAGTGAAACGATGTCTTCGTGCCAAGCCATGGTTGTTCCAAAGGCCTCCTGAATGACGACTTCTTGAATGGTGTTCATCTCCAAATTTGGCCTTAGTAGAAAAGCTTCAGGATACACGGCTACGTTAACCCATACCAATGAAAACAATTCACATTAAACTTCTAACTTTAACGCAAAAAGTGAAAGCATGAACTAAAATACTATTAAAAAAGGTGGATTAATTTGAAACAAAGTATGGTCAAGGGGTAAAATCAGCAGAATGAACACACCGTAGTGATGCAAGTTGATTAATCTAGTTTATACGTGGACAATGCAGATGAAAAAAATGCAGACTTGAGCCTGTGCTAGTGTGCATAATGCATCGAAAAGGGAAAAGACATACCACATGCTGACCATTCCATACTAAATATACTCGTATCCAAATAGTGTGTGCTAAAAACAAATGAAATTTACTTCGCAAAAAAATTAGAATACCACCGAGATCTTTAAAGAAAATCAAGAAACTACATGAGTAGAAATGCAGTTCAGCATAGTAGCAAAACTAAAGGTATTATTCAAATAATAGATCAGTATGCCTTCTTGCTCATTATATTCTATCCTTGAACGTTTCCATGTTTGTGATCCCTTATTTCTCCATTTTGGATTCCCTACAGGACAAGTCTTGGCATCGATTTCCTCCATCTTGCATTTTCAATGAATGATAATATACCCACATTTACATTCACAAAAGTATATTTTTGACATGCATTTCTATGAAAAAATATTTGTCCTCGTATTTGGGATGTTGGAATATTTCGTCAATTGGGTCACATATGTAAAATAAAATGTGTTGTGCTATTTTGGTGTAAAGCCTAATTAAAGTGATCTAATTTTGGATTAGAATTAATAGGCTTAAAGTTTAAGTTATCATGGGCCTAATGTGTAGATACCGGGGCATTTCATAATTTGTTGAAGGGCCGAATTACAAAATGCCAGCTCTATAAATAAAGGGTTATGGTCCCCAAATTACACAAGCCTTAGCAACTCTCTAACCTCTTCTACGGAGAGCTGAATCTAATATAGGGTTTGTGTCAATTTGGAAGACCGAACCAAATTCATCTTCTCCTTGGCCATCGATTATGGAATTCAGGTAGTGCAATAATTAACTATGGATTCAGGTACGCTTCCGCTAATCAAGCTAATATACATTTGATTTGTTCTCAATTAAATCAATCTGGGTTACATATTTGAATCTAGGGTTTCACGATTGGATATTGTTAAAGTATACCGAAATCATAACAAGTGGTATCGGAGCCAACCATTATTGATTCTATTCGGATTTTATTTTTCTTTTATACATGTTGTTTTGCCATTTCAGAACAAAGGTTGAATTGTGTTTTCAATTCATACGGTTTATATGTTATGTTTTCATTTCACAACAGGTTGAGTTTATTAACTGCGGCTAGTAATTTTTTTAATTTCTTTTTTAATTTGGGTTAAGGCTCAAATCTATATGGATTAAGATCATTTATCTCCTTCACGTTCTTTCATTGGTTCTATGGATCCAGCATGAATAATGTTAATATAATATAGTTTGTCAATATGTTAATTCAACGGGTTCTAGTTTTTTATTTAAAAATATATCAAAAATATATGTTTATTACGTTTAGTTGTAAGTTGCATTCTGCAGCTGCCGGTCTATTGTTACTTCTGATGTAATATATTATACTATATTATTTGTTTTGACCAAGTCTTGAACCCGTTTTATGCATAAAGTTTCGGAAGCTCTACGAGCGAATCTCATTATATCCTTATGGGCTTTTAAAAAAAAGTTTTTTTTATATACCATGTGTACTGTTTGGAACAATTATTGCTTATTGTATGGATGTAGGACATGCCACATTAACTTATTTGTCATATGCAAATAATGTTTCATGGCATGTGTATGATGTTTCGGTAACCTGTCATGATGCTTTTATTTTATGCCTTTTTGGTTTGGTATATAATATTTTGCATTTGTGTTGCTTAATCTAATTAGCTATCATGTTTGAATCTTTGACCATTTCACCTACATTTTAGGATGATGATCAGTAGGTTACTTGTGGTCAAACTACAGTAACTTCTACTGTTTTTTTTTTTTTTAAAAGTTTTTTTTTGTTTGGTTCGGTTGACAGTATAAAAAAGCACATGTTATATTATGCTTCGGATATACATCATGGCTACTTCAGTCATTCAGGTTATTCAGTATGATATTTATTATGTCGTTTACACATAATTTTATGTGGTAATTGATCATGACGTTCATCTATGATATCGTGATTTATTTATGATGTCTTGTATCATATTTATTAAGGAAATGTCATGAATGTAACTACATACCTAAAGCAACAGATTATGACAACTACGACGAAAACTCGTTATGTCATTATTATAATTTTGAGTTTTTCAGATGTCATATAGACCTAAAGCATTGAGAGTGTTTTATAACACTCAAAATATATTGTACATATATTAAGGATAAATTCAAATATAATTTTGGCGTCTTTTTATAACCGTAAATATCCTACATACATAGTGAATTGACTGAAATAATATATCACCATAGTGACCTCTATATTTTGGTGGTTCATGAAAAATGTTTGATATTTGTGTGTAGTTGTTCATGTGAGTATTAGCCGGCCCAAAGGAAGACTAATATTTGGCCGAATCGCTTACACATGTGTGATGATAAATACGTGACAATTTTAAGGTTTTTCGAGTGAATAATTAATCGGCCCAAAGGAAGGTTGTTATTTGACTTGAATTTATTGTCAGTGTTTGATCATTACAACAAGAGTACCACTTACAGTTAATATTACTGTCCAAAGACTTGATATTAATGTGTACTAGGTATCTTGAGAAGAGACTTACCAATTATTTGAATTTACTATGGTTGATATTTGGCTATGAGCATATACGGTTAATCTTCATTTTATTTTTTGTTCATTTTCAACTAATTTAACTGAATTATCTGTCAATTTAAAGAATATTTCCATCTTGTTTTGGGATAAAAATAAGGATTTGTAAGAAAGCGTGTTATTTGTTCTTGACTTTATAGATTTAACTCTTGTAACTAAGAGGGTTACAGCCAACCTACTACAGTTAAATATTCTTATAATGTTATGAAGAATATTGAAAGGTGTTATAATTCAAAGGCAAGAGTTAAATGATCATTAAGTGAATACTTCAGAAGTTTCAAGGATGTGCTACAGGTAACGATAACTAATTTTGTATAAGTTATCTACTGAGAATGGAAACGGTTTTTGTGAAAACAATAAGGGAAACCAAGCACTCTTTGTGGTGCTTGATTATATAAAGTCAAAGTCAAAGAAATATAAATGAGTATTATACAGAAAAAGATACTGCTTCAAAAGCTAAAGACACTCAAGTTATTGTTATTTTTGGTGTTATCTTCAGTATATTCATTTAAAGATTAAAATTATTTTAAGAATAATATGTTATCTTATTGGGCTAATTTAGCGCTTTGGTAATTAAAATAGAGATTGAAGTTTTTACGATTGAAAAGTACTCATTTGATATACGTTGTAAATAAATGTATGAATAAGGATTAAGAAGTCGCTAAGGATCTCAAAGAAAAGAAATAACATACGGATATTTTTTTATAGTTGTTTATTTAATGAGATATACAGACATATAAAGTAAAATATACTTGATATTTTATAGTTATTATTGAGATTTAAGTCAAATTTTTTGGATATATTTGATTTTTTTTTATGTTGTCATTTAAACAAATTTCGGTTTTATATTTCTAACGTGAACATATTAGGTTATTATTGTTCATCAAGAAATATTAATGTTAATTTATGAATAAATTCAAAATCTTATGTAATTGAAGCTCATATAAGTTATGGCTACTCATGTTAAATAACTTATGTAATGATATCTCAAATTTTGTTTTGGTGATTAATATAATTTTTATTTCTGTTTACTGAGGAATTATAGATTGAGATATCATAAAGATAGAAAATGCTTTATTGATATTCTAAGGGATTTAAAGTTTATAATTTTTTATGAACCCACACTAAGGAAAAGTTTTAAAGCGGGAATTGAAATAGTTATTTTGAGGATGTTGAGTTTGGGAGGAGAAATAAAATAATATCATTGTCTTTAAAGAGAATCAATATCTTTGGTTCAACTGCAGTTGCTTCTTCGCTTAAAGTTTAAGATTTGTTTTCTTTTATTAGGAAGAAGTAAATTAAGAACCATAATAAGACGATGTTGAAGATAATTTTTCTATAAGCTAAGGTTACTGCTTCAAGAAAACAAACTCGACAACCTTAAAATGCAAAGATCACTATGGAAATCCACCTAAATGAGAAGAAATGCTATTTCAGATTATTGTGTAGTATTTCTTCATAAAGATAAATAATGGATTGATAAAGATGATGATATGGACTTACATCAATCCATGTAAGGTACTACTTTAAAATGTGGATTTAAGAAATGAACATATAGCATAAATCTATATGGATAATAAAGTTTGAAATCTCCCTCAAACTTAAGTAATAAGATCATTGGTTATGAATAACTATTCAAAGCCAAAAGGGATCAAGTGGGTAATGTTGAATTTTATAAGGCACTTTTATTGAAATCGCTGTTATTAAAAGGAAATTTTATTTTATTTAAAGAATGTTTCATTTTGGACTTAGTAAACGATTCTTTAGAATCGATCACTTTGGAGCTTAATACATTTTGTACTTTTGAGCATTATCTGATGGAGATTAAAGTTATGTTACTCAATGGAAACATTGGTGAAACTACTTAAGATACTCATTTATGGATTAGTCTTTTGTATTTGGGATTCGAATACACCATTATTTTTCATGGGGTGATATTTGGATTATTACAAAAGAATTAGGAAGATAAATGCTTAAAAGATTTGGTATGTAAACTGTGATTCAGTTGTTTTTCTTTTACTAAACAGATAAATGCTATCATCCTTGAAATTAAAGAAATGCAAAAGAATTCTCATACATTTGCAGTGTGAATTCTAATGCATACTAATGTATATACACATATGGATATGCGTGTACTATTTGGCATATACCTTACTGATATTAAAAGTGGATCAATGATTTAGTAGCCAAAATGGTTATGATATATATGATATATCTTTAAAAGACAAAATAAAAGATTATATGCTCATAGATAAAAGATCGGATCGGGTGGAGATCATAAAGAATTACGATCCGGATACTTTGGATGTCATTACTGTAAAATATCCACTTCTAGCAATGATAATATATTTTATGGGTGAAACCATATAAGGGAAAAGTGTCATTTAGGCACTTATAGTTTTCGCCATTTTGAAAATATCGTCTTTGGTTAATTATAAGACATCCAAATATGGAAAATAATAATGAAATCTTGTCACAAGACTCCAGTTATAGATAAAGAATTGAAAGACCAAGTAATATTGTGACAGTAAAGAATATATTATTTTCCAATAAGAGAAGAGTGCAAAATATATTGTAATTCATAGAGCACACTTAGACAAACTCCATTATGGCGGATCCACTTACCAAAAGGTTATCACCTAAAGTCTTTCATGAGCATATAGATCAATTGGTGTAACTTTTATGTAAGGATATTTTGGTTCAGGGGGAGTTTGCATTTAGTATTGTCATATGACTCATTGCTCTATACTTCAGTTACAGATATACGCATATTGTAACACCCCGTGTTTTCTATAACCGTGAAATTCATAAATTAAAGTATAATTAATTTCAAATCAAAGAATTAAGGGAAACGGGATACGCCATTGTGTTTGTCTCGGAAAAATACGTGAAATAGAGTCTGAGTTTTCCAAAATCGGAGTTCGTATGACCAAGTTATGGCCCGTCAAAGTTTTCAGAAAATTTCAAATTCAGAAAACAGCTCGAAGATTCGAATTTCAAACACGCATGGAGGCAGGGCGGGAAAGTTCCCGCCCAGGACAAGTCGACAGGGGTGTCGACTTGCCAGTCGACACCCCCCACCCCCCCGTGTCGACTGCCCAGTCGACACGGGTGTCGACTTGCAGGTCGACCTGCTTGGTCGGCCTGGTCTGTGCTGGGTCCGAATTTCTGAGGCTTGCTTCGTCACGAGGGATAGGTGTCAGCTCCTGATTGGTCTCTCTTTCGAATGAATGGCTACGATTAACCCAAGCTACATCGACGGTCCTAATCAATTCATAAACTCTATAAAAATGACCCTAGACTCTACCTAATCTATTCATTCAAAAATAAGAATGAGGCCATCATGCTGCTGAGGAACGACTAGGAGTAGCCACCAATTTGAGAGACAATTAGGAGACAAACTCTAAAGCATAAAGCAACTACAAGTTAAACTTAAACAAATCAAATCAACGCCTACATCAAAGGAATAGCATCTCCAAATCCAGAATTCAGATTCCTGAATTGAAGAATTCGTCACACGATTGTAAGTAGAGTACTATTCCGATGAGAATAAATAACTGTGTTTGATTTGTGTAAAATGAGAATTACACTTGGTTTATGGTGATAGTAATTCATATTTGTGCGTTGCTATGATTCTAATCGATTTGGAATGTTGTGATATAACGATTGGATATTCGCAAGTATGTGATTCATGATAAAAACTACATGTTTGCGGTAGTTTATTTGAGATTCATGCAAGTATACGATTGGATATTCGCAAGTATGTAATTCATGTTGAAGCTACATGTTTGTGGTTGTTTAATTGAGATTCATGCAAATATGTGGTTTTGCTACTATGCCAACATAATGTATATTTTTGTACAAAATCACTTTGTGTGTAATTGGATCAAATTTGGGGTATTATGATTCATATGAAATTATGTTGGAATTGGCATCATGATCTATGTATAAAACCATACTTTTGTATTAGAAACAAAAGTAAGCCTCTTTGTGAACTTATGTTGATTTTATGAATATGACTAGGCTATGTTTGGTATTATGCCTAATTGAAAAACATGTTAGGCCTATATTGTTAACAAGAATTATATGATAATATATGTGACACATAGCTAAGTTAGATTCACATTCCAATTGCAAGTTTGCACGAATAAAGTAAAAACCATGATTTCATGTTTAGGAATATTTATGCCATGATTACATGAATAGATCAAAAACCATGATTTCATGTTTGGGTATATTTGTGCCATGATTATGTGAATAGATTAAAAATCATGATTAAGTTGGAATAATTCTAGTTGAACTATACTTTTGTATTAGTAACAAAAGTAAGCACCTTTGTAAACATATAGTAATTTTATAAACATGATTTGCTTATGTTTGACATTA
This sequence comes from Allium sativum, assembly GCA_030737875.1. Lineage (NCBI taxonomy): Eukaryota > Viridiplantae > Streptophyta > Magnoliopsida > Asparagales > Amaryllidaceae > Allium > Allium sativum. The sequence continues at coordinate 990,332,208 of CM060910.1, read as the reverse complement.
TGCCTAAGTAAAAATATAGGTTTATGTTGTAGTTAAGACTATGTGTCAATAATGATATCTAATTTAGATAGATTCTTAACTTAACTACAAGTTTACATGGTTTGATTCATGTCACTTATGCTTTATGACCAAAGTATATGTTACCACAATGCAAGTACACCAGTTTCTATTTTGTAGTTCCAACGTTATGTTGCAAGTTCATGCGTTCACATTCCCCTTTTTGTGTATATAATCACGTTTTAAGCCTCCCCTTTTTTCACGTGGCTAAGTTGGGCTTAAAAGGCTAAGCCCAACATATATTATAATAAACGAACGTATTAAACGGGGGAAATAGCGTTGGGCCAAATTAATTAATAAATGAAAATATAAAAGTAGATGGGCCCAAATTCAAGAATGGGTTGGGCCCATGATTGGTGTAAACCTTTACACCATTAGCTTAAATTGATTTTGAATAATGGGCCGCAAATATTTAAATATAAGAAAATAAAGAAAAGAGACAAAATATGTAAATGTAGAAAATACGATGTGTTTAACCCGAGGTTGGATTGAGTTGTGATGTAAACCTGCCCGAAACTGCCCGGCTGTCCAGTAGTCACAACAATACCTATCCAATATGGGTGGTTAAACATGGAGCCCAATAAGGACCCGAGGTTAGACTGAGTTGTGGCGTAAGACTGCCCGGACCCAACCGGCAACAGGCAGCCACAACAATACCTGTCTAATGTGAGAGGTCAAGGCTTTAATAAGACAATTAAGGCTGAGTCAGGATTGATAGGATTAAGTAAATTATATTAATACTTAATCAAAATGGAACATGCTAAACTAAACAGACTGATTGGGGGTTAGGTTTATAAAACACTTAACCAACTTAGCATGTTGGCTAGAAATAGAAAAACCTAGTAGCGGGGGACCCTTTTCAGCAGTAACCCTATAAGGTATCATGATACCCTGAAACTAGGCAGGGTGGGGCACGATTACTGGGCTGACTGTAAGAGGTCAAATCGACGGCGGTGGTGCAACAGTGTAGGTTCTAACGGGGTGCGGGCGTGCACACACTCCGGCGCAGAAAAATAAGGCACTGGGCACCAGTAGCATACCTGTGCATTCTAGGATTGTGTCGGGCCGCCACCATGGGACTTGATACACCCCATGGTGGGACCAGCATAAGTAACTACAACATCGGGGGGCCGTAAGACACATGTAACTATGCGAGTAGGAGCCGATCACCATAAAATGGATCACTTCACCCTGATTATGGGGTGCCTGTTGGGAACTAGTTTATATGGGTACAGAGATTAATATGGGGTACGATAGTATATTCGACCCTAGACAACTTAACTAAGTTTATGGTGCTTTCCCATTTCTAGTTTATACTTATCGTACCCAGTTCTTTATTCATAGACTGAATAGTCCTAGACTTACTCAGGCTTTATGTCTGACTCTACTTTTCTTTCGTCTTCTTTCCTTCCGTCCCCCCCCCCCCCAGGTCCACAGGGAGGGAATACCGCAGCTTGACCAGCCTTCATATCCAGCTTGAAGAGAAAGAATGTATTGCTTGGATCTTTTCGTTTTGGACTATGGCTTTGGACAGCAATTATGGGACTTTTGCAGTTTATTTATGTTTTCTTTATGCTTCTTTAAATAATGTAATCCAGACAGATATGAAGATGTTATGTTTTTTGGAAGTATTGTAAAACAAATTATGGCATGGATTGTGTAACACATATGTTAATGAAATAAAAGTTGTTGTTTTCCGCTGTTCAAAAATATGTGTTCTTATATCTGTCTTGTATATCTGTGACTTATACTTATAAACCTCCACCAAAATTAGGGCATTCCCTTTGAGAGTGACCCTAATGGAGGTGGGGTGTTTCACTTGGTATCAGAGCACAGGTTTACCAGATAAGATAAAAAGTTTTGAAAATTTATTTTCAAAAAAAAAAAAAATTTAAAGAAGCATTTTTAAAAGAAAAATAATTTTTTTTTTTAAAAAAAAAAGGCAAAGTCCCCCCCCCCAAAGCCATAGGTACTATCTCTTATCCTTCGTTTTGAATCTATCCTTTTTGTTTCAGCATGTCCAAAGAACTTAACTTGCCAGAGGGTGTACCAATACCTGGTTGGTTTAGGCGGTTCTTAGAAGCAAGGGCCACTCAGCCAGGTCCTACCATTCCTCCTCCCCCAGCTGCAGGAAATCATCCAGCTGCAGCAGCACCTCTTCCTCCACCTCCTCCACGGGGAAACACGTTTGCTAAGATATGTAAAGATTTTAAAACTACGGGAGGAAAGGATTTCCATGGAACTGAGTCCTTCGTGGCAGCTAGAAATTGGCTGAAAGAAACCGAGGACTTATTCATCATCTTTGAGGTAGAAGATAGGCAGAAAGTACAACTGGCAGTATGGTTGCTAAAAGGTGAGGCTTCCTACTGGTGGGAAGTCACTAATGCAGAAAGACCAGTGGAAACATGGGAGGACTTAAGGGCAAGGTTTGAGGCTAAATTTCTCTCAGATGCGGAAAGGAGTTTGCAGTTGGAAAAATTCTTATTTCTTAAGCAAGGGAACAAGACAGTCAAAGAGTATGTTAATCAGTTCGATGAGCTGGCTAGGTTTGGGCTGGACCTAGTCAACACCCCGCACAAGAAGGCTCTCCGTTTTGTCAAAGGGTTGAATGAGCCATTACACAATTTGGCCATGACCCATATACCCATGGGAGCTACGTATGAAAGGTTGGTACAGATGGCGTTGCTGAATGAAGAGGATAAGGGCAAGAAGGAGACAAAGGCAGAAAGCTCTCAAGGGAAGAAAGAGGGTTTGCAGCCTAAGAAGACAAACTTTAAGAAGGGCGGGAAAGGAAACAAAGAGAAGAGGAAGTGTAATTTCTGTGGCAAAGTGGGGCACTTAGTGAAAGATTGCCGGAAAAAGAAGGCCAAGGAGAATGGTGGGTGCTTTTCTTGCGGTGAGACAGGCCACAGGGCTAAGGACTGCCCAAAGAAACGAGGACAGGGGAAGAGGGCTGGATCCACCTCAGGGGCACAAGTTCATGTGCTAGAAGCGCCACCTCTGCAACAGCGAGGTATAAATACTTCTGTAGAAAGTGTAGTTTATCTTTATGATCACCCCGTTCGCACTTTATTTGATTCTGGTGCATCACACTCCTTTATCTCGTCTGCTTTAGTAGAGTCTCTGCACCTAAAAACTAGTATGGTAGAGGACCCCTTAATTGTTTCAAACCCAATTGGGGGCCCAGCTCATTTGTCTATGATCTGTTTGGGATTGAAAATTTCTATTCTAAGCGTAGAATTTCAATGTAGTGCCTTTGTTTTGGGCTTTTCGGGATATGGTGTGATTTTGGGCATGGATTGGCTATCCAGTAATGGGGCCATCCTTGATTGTGAGAAAAGGGTTGTTAGGCTCCTAACCCAGCTCGGTAATACTTTGGAAATTTCTTGTAATCCCTCATATGCGGTTATGCTTAGTTACCTTGAATCGCTAGATGCCTCTATTGAAAATTTGCAATCAGTTAGAGTAGTCCGGGAATATCCGGATGTCTTCGAAGAGGTGAAGGGCTTGCCTCCGAAGCGGGAGATAGACTTCCGCATATACCTTGTAGATAATGCAAAGCCCGTTGCGTTGCCCATTGGACACATGGCTTCGCGAGAAAGGAAAGAGCTCAGTAAACAGATTAAAGAGCTTTTAGAAAAGGGGTTCATTAGGAGGAGCATTTCAGAATGGGGCGCTCTAGTGGTGTTCGCTACAAAGGCGGATGGGTCACTCCGTCTATGTGTTGACTATAGGGAGCTCAACAAGCTAACGAAAAAGAATAGGCACCCTCTCCTTAGAATTGACGATTTGTTTGATCAGCTTGTAGGAGCGTCTGTTTTCTCCCAACTCGATTTAGCGACCGGTTTTCATCAGCTAAGGGTGGCTGAAGATAGTATCGATAAAACGGCATTCAGAACCCCAGACGGCTTCTTTGAATGGCTTGTCATGCCTTTCGGCTTGACAAATGCACCTGCTTACTTTGTGGTCCTGATGAGTAGGGTATTCAGAGATTTCCTTAATAAGTTCATAGTGGTCTTCGTAGAAGATATCCTTATCTTCTCAAAGAGTGAAGAGGAACATGCTCAGCACTTAAGGGCAATCATGGAAACTTTGCGAGTCCATCAGCTAAAAGCCAAATTCTCCAAATGCCACTTTTGGAGAGAAGAAGTGAGGTTCCTTGGGCACATAGTATCCAAAAGAGGGTTAGCAGTGGACCCTGCTAAGGTAGTGGCGGTACAGGATTGGAAGACACCAAGGAATGCAACTGAGGTCCGGAGTTTTCTAGGACTAGCAGGTTTCTATCGAAAGTTCATAAGGGATTTTGCGAAAATCTCAGCTCCGCTCACGAAATTGACCAAGAAGAATCTTGTGTTCAATTGGGACTTGGATTGCGAGTTTGCTTTCCAGCGACTGAAAAGGGCTCCTACAACAGCCCCAGTTTTGACGTTGCCAGATGGAAGCAAGATGTTCACCGTTTATACAGATGCATGTGGGACAGGGCTAGGCGCCGTCTTAATGCAAGAAGGAAGGGTAGTAGCTTATGGCGGGAGGCAGTTGAAAGTGCACGAAAAGAACTACCCGACCCACGATCTTGAGTTAGCTGCCATCGTCTTTGCACTCAAGTCTTGGCGACACTATCTCCTAGGTGAGAAGTTCGAACTTTACACTGACCATAAATCGTTGAAATATCTTTTCTCGCAGAAAGATCTTAACTTGAGGCAACAGAGATGGATGGAGTTTCTTACCTCGTACGATTTCGAGATCTCCTACACTCCAGGCAATGGCAACGTAGTGGCAGACGCGTTGAGCCGAAAGAAATTAACCCTAAGCCCGCTGTTTGTTGAAAGACAAAGCCTAGAGTTTATAGCCAGCTTCGACTTTAGGCCTTCCTCCGATTTTGTACCAGGCTTGCTAGCATCTCTCGAAGTGCGCCCGACTTTAGTGGACTCAATAGGGACAGCACAACGCGAAGACCCTCAGCTTGTGGAAATGATTGATAGGCTAATTAGGGGTGAGACTTCAAGTCACCTCAATAGATACTCCATCGACGATAAGGGTTGGCTAAGGCGAGACGAAAGACTATGCGTCCCACAGACAAGGGATTTGGTAAAGAGGGTTCTCGAGGAAGCACATCACTCCAAGATGACGATACACCCAGGCGGAGATAAAATGTACAAGGACATAAAAAGAACTTTCTTCTGGAACGGCATGAAAAAGGACGTGGCAGAATTCGTTTCTAAGTGTATGGTGTGCCAACAGGTTAAGGCGGAACAGAAAAAGCCTGGCGGTCTGCTACATCCTCTAGAGGTCCCGTAGTGGAAGTGGGATAACATCTCAATGGACTTCATCGATGGGCTGCCTAGGTCTAGGAGAGGCAACACTAGCATTTGGGTAATAGTGGATAGGCTTACTAAAAGCGCCCACTTTTTACTTGTCAAAAGTAAAAGAACTGCCTCATCCCTAGCATCTCTTTACCTTAAGGAAATCGTTCGACTCCATGGAATACCATCCAGCATTGTTAGTGACCGAGACCCTATCTTCACCAGTGAGTTTTGGCGGAGTCTGCAAGAAGCAGTAGGAACGCAGTTATGCTTGAGCACAGCCTATTATCCCCAAACCGACGGCCAAACAGAAAGAGTGAATAGAGTTTTGGAGGACCTTTTAAGACTGTGCGTCCTTGACTTCGGAGGGACATGGGAAGACCATCTTCCTTTGGTGGAATTTGCCTACAACAACAGCTATCAAGCAACCATCGGAATGGCGTCCTTCGAAGCTTTATATGGAAGACCGTTCCGATCGCCCACTTGTTGGTGGGAGTCTACTGATAAACTCATACTTGGACCAGATATGATCCGAGAAACTACAGAGAAAGTAGACTTAATACGAAGAAGGATGAAGACGGCCCAAGACAGACAAAAGTCCTACGCCGACAAGAGAAGGACCAACCTTGAATTTGAGGTTGGAGACAGAGTTTTTCTTAAGGTATCTCCGCTAAGGAACGTTGTTCGTTTTGGAACCACAGGAAAGCTAGCACCAAGGTTCGTAGGGCCATTCCCTATCATCGAGAAAATTGGGAAAGTGGCCTATAGATTAGAGCTACCCGAAAAGCTGGCCGGAGTTCACAACGTTTTTCATGTTTCACATCTCCGAAAATGTCTACATGAGTCTGCTGAAGTGGTAGAGCCAAATATCCTAGAAGAAGCTGAAGTGGAGCGCGAAGCAACCGTGAGGAAAGTTCCAACCCGCATATTAGGAATGGAAGTGAAGAAGCTACGCAAACGCGAAGTTAAGCTCGTCAAAGTTCAGTGGAGCGACGCCGAGGGAGACACGACTTGGGAAACTGAAGCTAGAATACGCACTGCCTACCCTTTTCTTTTCGAGGGTACATCCTTGATCTTTCTTTTTCCTTAAGTTGCGCTTTTATCTATCTTTTTAGGTATATTTCCTCGACCTTATCTTTTAGGTAGAAACCCTTTGGATGAAAACATGTAATTGAAACATGTTATGGATGATGGTTGCAAGTGGTTGCAAGTGATTGCTAGTGGTTGCTCGTGGTTGCATATACACACACAATCTAGGTTTTAGATCGGCTCAGTCACTTCATATTGCATATGCATATATGTTTGCATTCGTATATGGTTGAACTTTAATGTGTTATCATATGGATGTTGCATTTGTATGAATGATTGTGCAATCATGTAGAATCATGAATAGGAAAATTTTCATACATAATGGATTCATGGCACTTACATAATTCGCATTAAGGAGGTCAACTGAATCAGTAGACCGCCTGATTTTGCATTAGATAAGTACATGTACACACACACTTTGCATATGATCATGAAGCATTAGAAGTCTTTTAAGGACAATGGATACTCGTGTTTGATGGATGAGTAGATGGATGTTTGGATGTTAGGATATACATTCTTCCTAACTAGAAGATTTCGGGGACGAAATCCTTTTAAGTGGGGGAGAATGTAACACCCCGTGTATTCTATAACCGTGAAATTCGTAAATTAAAGTATAATTAATTTCAAATCAAAGAATTAAGGGAAACGGGATACGCCATTGTGTTCGTCTCGGACAAATACGTGAAATAGAGTCCGAGTTTTCCAAAATCGGAGTCCGTATGACCAAGTTATGGCCCGTCAAAGTTTTCAAAAAATTTCAAATTCAGAAAACAGCTCGAAGATTCGAATTTCAAACACGCAGGGAGGCAGGGCGGGAAAGTTCCCGCCCAGGACAAGTCGACAGGGGTGTCGACTTGCCAGTCGACACCCCCCCCCCGTGTCGACTGCCCAGTCGACACGGGTGTCGACTTGCAGGTCGACCTGCTTGGTCGGCCTGGCTGGCCTGGTCTGTGCTGGGTCCGAATTTCTGAGGCTTGCTTTGTCACGAGGGCTAGGTGTCAGCTCCTGATTGGTCTCTCTTTTGAATGAATGGCTACGATTAACCCAAGCTACATCGACGGTCCTAATCAATTCATAAACTCTATAAAAATGACCCTAGACTCTACCTAATCTATTCATTCAAAAATAAGAATGAGGCCATCATGCTGCTGAGGAACGACTAGGAGTAGCCACCAATTTGAGAGACAATTAGGAGACAAACTCTAAAGCATAAAGCAACTACAAGTTAAACTTAAACAAATCAAATCAACGCCTACGTCAAAGGAATAGCATCTCCAAATCCAGAATTCAGATTCCTGAATTGAAGAATTCGTCACACGATTGTAAGTAGAGTACTATTCCGATGAGAATAAATAATTGTGTTTGATTTGTGTAAAATGAGAATTACACTTGATTTGTGGTGATAGTAATTCATATTTGTGCGTTGCTATGATTTTAATCGATTTGGAATGTTGTGATATAACGATTGGATATTCGCAAGTATGTAATTCATGATAAAAACTACATGTTTGCGGTAGTTTATTTGAGATTCATGCAAGTATACGATTGGATATTCGCAAGTATGTAATTCATGTTGAAGCTACATGTTTGTGGTTGTTTAATTGAGATTCATGCAAGTATGTGGTTTTGCTACTATGCCAACATAATGTATATTTTTGTACAAAATCGCTTTGTGTGTAATTGGATCAAATTTGGGGTATTATGATTCATATGAAATTATGTTGGAATTGGCATCATGATCTATGTATAAAACCATACTTTTGTATTAGAAACAAAAGTAAGCCTCTTTGTGAACTTATGTTGATTTTATGAATATGACTAGGCTATGTTTGGTATTATGCCTAATTGAAAAACATGTTAGGCCTATATTGTTAACAAGAATTATATGATAATATATGTGACACATAGCGAAGTTAGATTCACATTCCAATTGCAAGTTTGCATGAATAAAGTAAAAACCATGATTTCATGTTTAGGAATATTTATGCCATGATTACATGAATAGATCAAAAACCATGATTTCATGTTTGGGTATATTTGTGCCATGATTATGTGAATAGATTAAAAATCATGATTAAGTTGGAATAATTCTAGTTGAACTATACTTTTGTATTAGTAACAAAAGTAAGCACCTTTGTAAACATATAGTAATTTTATAAACATGATTTGCTTATGATTGACATTATGCCTAAGTAAAAATATAGGTTTATGTTGTAGTTAAGACTATGTGTCAATAATGATATCTAATTTAGTTAGATTCTTAACTTAACTACAAGTTTACATGGTTTGATTCATGTCACTTATGCTTTATGACCAAAGTATATGTTACCACAATGCAAGTACACCAGTTTCTATTTTGTAGTTCCAACGTTATGTTGCAAGTTCATGCGTTCACATTCCCCTTTTTGTGTATATAATCACGTTTTAAGCCTCCCCTTTTTTCACGTGGCTAAGTTGGGCTTAAAAGGCTAAGCCCAACATATATTATAATAAACGAACGTATTAAACGGGGGAAATAGCGTTGGGCCAAATTAATTAATAAATGAAAATATAAAAGTAGATGGGCCCAAATTCAAGAATGGGTTGGGCCCATGATTGGTGTAAGCCTTTACACCATTAGCTTAAATTGATTTTGAATAATGGGCCGCAAATATTTACATATAAGAAAATAAAGAAAAGAGACAAAATATGTAAATGTAGAAAATACGATGTGTTTAACCCGAGGTTGGATTGAGTTGTGCTGTAAACCTGCCCGGAACCGCCCGGCTGTCCAGTAGTCACAACAATACCTATCCAATGTGGGTGGTTAAACATGGAGCCCAATAAGGACCCGAGGTTAGACTAAGTTGTGGCGTAAGACTGCCCGGACCCAACCGGCAACAGGCAGCCACAACAATACCTGTCTAATGTGAGAGGTCAAGGCTTTAATAAGACAATTAAGGCTGAGTCAGGATTGATAGGATTAAGTAAATTATATTAATACTTAATCAAAATGGAACATGCTAAACTAAACAGACTGATTGGGGGTTAGGTTTATAAAACACTTAACCAACTTAGCATGTTGGCTAGAAATAGAAAAACCTAGTAGCGGGGGACCCTTTTCAGCAGTAACCCTATAAGGTATTATGATACCCTGAAACTAGGCAGGGTGGGGCACGATTACTGGGCTGACTGTAAGAGGTCAAATCGATGGCGGTGGTGCAGCAGTGTAGGTTCTGACGGGGTGCGGGCGTGCACACACTCCGACGTAGAAAAATAAGTCACTGGGCACCAGTAGCATACCTGTGCATTCTAGGATTGTGTCGGGCCGCCACCATGGGACTTGATACACCCCATGGTGGGACCAGCATAGGTAACTACAACATCGGGGGTCGTAAGACACATGTAACTATGCGAGCAGGAGCCGATCACCATAAAATGGATCACTTCACCCTGATTATGGGGTGCCTGTTGGGAACTAGTTTATATGGGTACAGAGATTAATATGGGGTACGATAGTATATTCGACCCTAGACAACTTAACTAAGTTTATGGTGCTTTCCCATTTCTAGTTTATACTTATCTTACCCAGTTCTTTATTCATAGACTGAATAGTCCTAGACTTACTCAGGCTTTATGTCTGACTCTACTTTTCTTTCGTCTTCTTTCCTTCCGTCCCCCCCCAGGTCCACAGGAAGGGAATACCGCAGCTTGACCAGCCTTCATATCTAGCTTGAAGAGAAAGAATGTATTGCTTGGATCTTTTCGTTTTGGACTATGGCTTTGGACAGCAATTATGGGACTTTTGCAGTTTATTTATGTTTTCTTTATGCTTCTTTAAATAATGTAATCAAGATAGATATGAAGATGTTATGTTTTTTGGAAGTATTGTAAAACAAATTATGGCATGGATTGTGTAACACATATGTTAATGAAATAAAAGTTGTTGTTTTCCGCTGTTCAAAAATATGTGTTCTTATATCTGTCTTGTATATCTGTGACTTATACTTATAAACCTCCACCAAAATTAGGGCATTCCCTTTGAGAGTGACCCTAACGGAGGTGGGGTGTTTCACATATCAAGTTTTTTTTCTGATCAGAAATAAAGTAATGAATTTTTCTTTGCACTCAGGTTGTTTAAATATTAAACATTTGATCTCACTAAAGAAGGACCAGTTGGAAATAGACATGTATAAATCACATTTCATGTAATTTCCATGCTACACATCCATGATTGATCTATGTCGTTTGATTGTATTGATATATGTGACCATTGATGGGTTTAGTTTCGATAAATGTAACGAATCCCGCTTTGATCCTTTATCAACCCAATTAATGGACGAGATTGTTTCAGATACACTATATGTTATAAACAACAAATTTTGGAGCTCATAAAGTTAAACACATTTTAAGGTTATTTCATAAGTGACCCAAGGGGAGATTGTTGGAATATTTCGTCAATTGGGTCACATATGTAAAATAAAATGTCTTGTGCTATTTTGGTGTAAATCCTAATTAAAGTGATCTAATTTTGGATTAGAATTAATAGGCTTAAAGTTTAAGTTATCATGGGCCAATGTGTAGATAACGGCGCATTTTATAATTTGTTGAAGGGCCGAATTACAAAATGCCAACTCTATAAATAAATGGTTATGGTCCCCAAATTACACAAGCCTTAGCAACTCTCTAACCTCTTCTACGGAGAGTTGAATCTAATCTAGGGTTTGTGTCAATTTGGAAGACCGAACCAAATTCATCTTCTCCTTGGCCATCAATTACGGAATTCAGGTAGTGCAATAATTAACTATGGATTCAGGTACGCTTCTGCTAATCAAGCTAATCTATTTCTGATTTGTTCTCAATTAAATCAATATGGGTTACATATTTGAATCTAGGGTTTCATGATTGGATATTGTTAAAGTATACTGAAATCCTAACATGGGATGCTAACTATAATATATAATATGATACCTGAATGTCTTAAGGGATGTATCGGCAAGTAACTCGTCAGGAAAAGATGTTTTTCTCTCTTTCTTGGTCAGACTACTTGAATAGTATTCAGACGCTGGTTCAATTACAGTGCCCATCTGACATTTGTATTGATAATGACTGTTAATGGTAAGCAATAGAATTGCAGTATTATACCCATTCATCCAGATCATGAAAGTTAAACGTGGCTTGCCTAGAAGTACTTAAGGAAAGCCTGTAAGTTGGGTGGAGCGTAGATAATTAGAGTATGGATCTGAAAAGAAAGAAGCGGTGAGCCTAAATCAGCCTGAATCGCCCCAAAACTTAAATGAATGATACAAATATCTAAACAATATTATATTAAATGATACCGAAGAAGTGATGGTTACAAAAATCTATACAAATACATGTAAGCACTAAAGAACTGAAGACTATAATACACCACTAATAATGAACTAAAACATGTATGCTTAGTGAATACAAATTAGTAGGCATAATATAGTTGTAATTTATATGCAATGCGAGCCAAAAAATATATTAATATGTACACATAAACCAAGGTATAAACCACCCAAAACTTAAATGAACAAAACAAATATCAGAACATAACTAAATATGTATCTATTTTAGAATTGATGGAAACTACTAAAAAATGTAATCAAACGTGTGTGATAGCCTTCACATTATGAAACTGAAAGTGTAAAGGTATTGTTATACCAAGGACAATAGGGCTGGAGCAAGAGCAAGAACATTTAAATAACCTGCTTTGACTCATGCTGATGGGACAGACAATTTTTTAAGTTTGGAGTAAGGGGAGCTACAACTCTTAAATTAGGCTGATGTGATGCCTGGTTTTAGTAAATTTGAATGCAGAAAAGGTTAGCCTCATATTTCAAATGTTTTCTTACGTGTGAGAATATGTGTACATGAACACTTGCTTGCTGATGAACGTGTGGACATGGTTGAACATGTTAGCATGAACAGGACTTGTGCTTAACTTGCCTTACATCAACATTGGCTCGAGGATAGGTTAACACGCTGGAAATAAGGCTGTTGTTTCATCAAAACAAAAACTGCTATTGCTGCAGTAATGATGCTTCCTTGTAGATGTTGCATGCTGGAGTGAACTCAAGAAGTGGAGGAGTTGTGAAATCACTTCAAACATGAGACCGAGAATGAACGATCAGTTGCATAGGTAGGCAAGCAAAGGTGGGGATTAAACATTGTTTGTGGCGTGCTTGGAGAATGGGTTGTTAGTGAAACGCTGAAAAGGAACAAAGGTGCTGGACTGCTAAAATTGTTAGAGTGAATGGAAGAAATGATGGAAGACTGTGAGTGCATGATTTATAAACAGGAATGAGCGGGCCGAAGCATTGAATGCCTCAAGTGCTGAACTGATGTGAATACATACACACAATAGAGGTGAAACAATAATAGATTGGGGAGCTGAAGCATTATTTGGATAGCTAGGGAATAGATGTGTTAAAGATCCACTGCTCTTCCATCTAAAAAATATATTTCACCATTTTCTTTCTAATAAATGTCACATAAAAACTTTTCGTGATTTGTCTTAAATGGCACTGCAGTAGCCGTAAAATGCCAACCAAATAAAACAACGTTTTGATTGGTAATTCTCCACTAACAGCAGTGCAAAGCACACAGTGTCAATGGCCAAGTAGCTTGTACATTTACCTATGCTTTTTTATAACTTCAACATATTACCGCACATACATTTTTGTGAATTTTATATGCATGTAAAATGACTATATCCTAGAACAGAAAAAGCTAAACCACGCACTAGTTACATAACTATATAGCACATTTATCATTTTATTAGTTACATTTGATTCCTCTGTATATGGGGTGATATGTCGCAAAATAAACAACTAACATGTCATAATTCTATTACTGTTTTCTGATTGATATTGTATTTCATTGCACAACATTAGAATCATAGAATGCAAATAATGGACTAGTAAGAAATATAATTGTAAGACTACAAACAAATCAAGAAGAAAGATAGCGTCGAACTTCCCACTATCAACAGCAATGCACGTTTATGGCAACTTCAGACACATGATTAAAAATGCCTTCTCGGTTGTACTAGTAACGACTAAACAAGCACACAATAGAACGTTTAAACGAATTATACCTGAAACAAAGCTATGGAGTGCGGAACCCCAATCTGAGAAAAAAAGAAAATTAGACCCGTTGGAGCAACTTTTCGACTTCGATATCTTTCTCATGAAAAATCTGGCATCCATTTATGCCTCTAATCATTTCTCTTAATACTGGACTCAGCTCGATTGACTGAGAAGTAATTTATGCCCGTGTTTCAGAAGTTGAACGGAATATATGAGAAAAACCTGCTGCACTTACAATTTCCATAACTCATGAATCTAAATCATGTCACGGCATGTGGAGAAAGAAGAGATTTTATGGAACCCTAAGATGAATTGAGAGACGATGAATTGAGAGATGAAGTTGGGTTTGGGAAAATTTTAGTTCAGCACAAAGCGGGCTTGGTGAAAAATAAGGTTTAGCCCGCCAAAATTTTTAGCTGGTGCTACTTCTCATAACATTTTATTTTCACATTTGTCTGGCTGAAACTCAACTAATGAAATTACAGCTCGCGAATGAAATTAAAGCTTGCTTTATACATAATATTATTTTTTGTACTAATTGGTTAACCGATCTCGACAATCAATAGGCCACGTTGATTAATTCAATTAAATATTCATTTCAAATTAAATATTCATTTCAACTTTGAAGTTCAATTATCGCAAGAAATAAAAAGAAAATTTAATGTTAAAGATTCGCAAAAGTCGAAGCTAACACGTTTTTTGAAATTTCGAATATTTTATAAAACTTTAAATTTATTGAGTTTTTTATTAAATTATGAACCGGTCGATACAAACAGGGGGGATGCATCCAAAGTTCAACAAAACGAACCTACTAATTACCTGATATTTTCCATTATTAATAAATAAAAATCTGACTTGCACTAAGTCGGAAAACACTTTAAAAATACATTTACAACAACTGACAGAAAAACAAAGCTTTTAAAAATATGTTTATTTAATATTAAATTGTAATCTTAATTACTATGTATAGTAATAATTATTAAAAGTTGTTATTAAAATTATATTTTAATAATGCCTAATTATTAGATGTAAAACATTTCAATGATAATTGAATATTAATTACTAAAAAAAAAAATTCATATCAGTTAGCTATTATATACTTCTTATATTATAACTGAACATTATTTAGGGAAAAAAATAATTTTGAAATGTACGTGTTTTGCAAGTGGATTTGCCAGTTTCAAAAAAATTAAAGTTATCGCAACTGACGCAAATAGTTGCTAAATATAAATTTTTTGCAATGAGTTTGGATGCGCAGTTGCAAATAATATGTCTATTGCAACTGTAATAAAAGAGCAATTGCTAAAAGTGTGCTTTTGCAACATGTAGGAATGTGCAGTTGCGAAAAATATGCTTTTAGCAACAGGAAGAATAGGCCTGTTGTTAAATTTTATCTATTGCAACTGCTACGAAAGGTCTGTTGCTAAATATCATTTACTGCAACTGTCATTTGACGCCTGTTGCAAATAACTAGTTGCAATAGGGTATTTTTCTTGTAGTGAGTCCTGGGAGTCTTTTGTTCCAACGAAGATGTTTTCTGGAGTATCATTTAAAGGTGTTAGCTCTGATGGGTTGGAGAAGCGAGGCTTCTTACTGTCTCGATTGTCTTTCCCACCGCTTCCCATTTCTGACCTCCTACATTTTTCTGATTGTACTGAGTAGTAGCGTTTTTTGGAGCTTCAAGAGGTTGATTTGAATTAGTAATCCGAAGAGGCGCAGGCTTATTCTCTAATCTCATGTACTCCTCAGCATTTTTATAGAATTTGTCAAGCGTGCTTGGCTCTTTCATTTTGATCCACTTTCCAAATTTGCTATCCTCATCTATGGCGCCGATTAGGGACATTAAGTTCATGCAAGGCTCAGGATTTCCTACTTCGGATACAGCAGCGTCGAATCTTTTGAGGAAAGCTTTGACAAATTCTCCTGGTTTCTGTTTCATTTATTTAAGAGAAATGATGTCATTGGCCTTCGTAGCTTGCAGCCTGAACTTCTCTTTGAATTTCAGAATCAAATCATCAAATTGTTGATGGATTTGGGTAGCAACCTTATGAACCATAACGAGCGACACCTTCTAGATAGAGAGGGAAGCACAAGCACTTGATCTCGTCTGTTGCTTTAGCTCCATTCACATAACATTCGTATTTATATATGAAGTGATTTGGATCAGAAGTTCCATTGTACGGAGGCAGAGTAGGATGAGAACTTTTTGTGGAATTCAGCTTTGCGGATCCTTTTTATGAATGGATTTTTGCCAAGGGAGAAGTCCCATTCCCTTTCGCATTCCTTGTGAGGCATGTTATCTTTCATGATTTGCTTTACCATATCCGCGATATATTCCTTCGAGTTGTGTTGTTCCGGAGAGCGGACCTCGATCTATTTTCCAGATGCTCGTCGTGACGAGCAATCATGTTTAGACGATCTAGGTCTTTTACTTCCATTATGGGAAGGTGCCCCCTTAACGGGACTTGCAACTCGTCGGTTACTTCGATCGGAATGGTTTTTACCTTTCATTTTTGAGTCTTCGACAATAGCATCGTCTACGCCAACAAATCCTTCCAAGTTGTCATTATGAGGATTGGAGGCTGATGAATTTGCATCCTCTTCAAGGTTGACATGGATTTTCGAATGAGGAGTGGAATTTTCTTGAACATTTAGGAGAGCGCTCATTTTATCCATCAATGCTTGATTAACATCAATGAGAGTTTTATTAGCATCAATTAAAGCTTTGTTGGAGGCTTCCATGCGTTGACTCAAGTTAGCGATGACGACGTCTAATTCGGCTTTAGTCACTCCAGCTCTGACCGTTGAATTTTCTCCAACTTCAAAGCGATTGGCAAATAGAGTAGTCTTGTTGTTAGAAACATTGTCATTTTCTTCAATGGCATTGCTAGTAGTCTTATTAGACTTCGCCATGGTCTCGGACATGGCCTTGAATTTTGATGAGTATTCTTCGATTGGCCTAGATCTTAGATTTGCGGAATCTATGGTAGAAATAGGCTTGGAACTTCAATGTGAAGCAAGGAGATGCGAATGCGGCCCTATGGTGGGCGCCAAATGTTTGAATCGAAAATGTCTCAAACACCAATGGTGTGAAATCACACTTCACCAATTATGGTTAGAAATTAAAAGAGCCACAATCGCAAAATAAATGGAGAGAAACAAGTAAAAGACACGGAATTTTTATAGTGGTTCGATCTTAGCAAAGATCTGCGTCCACTTTTAAAGTATTTTTCACTATCATAGGGAGAATTACATATAGCTTCATCTCATACATTGCATTTATTACACTTGATCACTTTTACAACGATTCTCTACTTTTTGCTCTCTTTCCGCTTTAGATCTCACTTGAATTCGAGAAGGAACAGGTTGGATCATGTAATTATAAACTTTTCCTTAGTTCCATCATGAAAATGATGTTAGATCCATGCTTTAAAGAGAAGCTATGGCGATTGAAGATCACTTGGAGTGGATCAGAGTGTGAATTAATGGTGCTCGGAGAAGATGAGATCCATTTTATGTAGGAGGAAGAAGGGGAGAATTTTTGCGGCCATTATTGGAGTTTTTAGAAGCTTTAGAAGGGTTGAGGAATGATTTTGGCAGCCCTTTGGGGTCAAGGAATCGGTTCATTGAAGTGTGAAGGAAGGGGATATTTATAGGTGTAGTTTGGGGGTAGTGATTGTCTTGTAATTATGGACTGCAAAGTTTAGGTCCGCCATAAATTTAGATCGACCTAAAACTTATTTACAGAAATGCCACTAGTCCACTTTACAGCTGTCATGATCCATATTTACAGTTCTACCAGCGCTCCACTAATCATAGCCGACTCAAATGCATTTAAACTGACTGACCCACACATATTTTAATGTACTGATCCAATTTTCTTGCAATGTACCGACCCATTTTAGATACTGCCACTGTATTCTCATCTATAGGACCGATCCACTTTACTACAATATGACCGATCCAGTTTCATGAAAGCAAGGGACCGACCCTGTTCACGGCAATTTACTTTGCTATCGCTTCTTTAACGAAGTCGTCCCATACTTTGTTGCCACGTGTGCTTTAACATCCATACTCTTTAATTCATGAATGAGCCGATCCATTTGTTATGTTGAAATATACCGACCCACTTTATAAAAAGTATGCCACTGTGTATTCAATATGGCCAACCCAAATCTCCCATACACAGTGGCTGATCATTCTTTTAAACATGGACCACGTGTCCATTTTAGCACTGATCCACTTCGTTGTATTTTGTAGCAAGTATTCACATAGACATTCACGTGAAAAATATTAGTGACCAACCCGCATGTTAGCTTAGTACCAGTTCATGCAAGAATAACGTGAAGCCAGCCCATACCATAAAACCAACCAACACACTTATGCCAACTGTCACTGCTATGTATTATAATTGACTTGTGTGGCCTCGTAGTGATCAATGCATGCGACAGTTATACCATGCTGCTCTCATTTATGATGAGAAGAAAGCTTCCTTTACGAAATGCACCGACCAATATGAATATTTTGTGACCAAACCATTGTTATGGACCAACCAGAATATTGCAAACACGTTGAGGCCGACCCAGTTTGTGCCGACCCAATGCTTTAGCACTGACCGACCCGATCCATTGACACTGACTGACCCAGATCCTTGTTACTGACCGACCCGGTCCGTGAATACTGACCGACCCGACTTGTTCTTGAAGGGAATGGACTGACCCGATGCTTTGCAGAATAAGCCGACCCGTTGTTGTGTAAACATGACCGATCCACATTGTTGAGGCCGATCCATATTCGCCACCGACCTGGTGCTTTGAACTTTGTTTAACCAGGGTTAACACTTCTGCTTTAAAATATATGTATTAAAGCTGGATCGTTGTCCGTAGAAGATTGATTTTGGGTATTAACGACTTCTTTCTTACTAATTCTCTAGATTGTTAATTTAGGGACATCTGTTTTCGCGAGTAGCCATTGCTACCTTGGTGAAGGGTGGAACTAAATTAATGAAGACGTTTTGTTTAATCTATTTGGACATGTTGCATGATAATTGGAGCGGAAATGATGAGTCACATACATAGTTGTGAATACCGCATCATAAGTCAAAACTAAATGTATATAAAATATTTTATTCCCAAAAAAATAACCAATTATAGTAAATGTCCTGAAATTTAAAATAGCTATCTTTCATTTTCATTTTCAAAGAATTCCTTTTAAAGTAATAACCAGACTTCAAACCTAAAGGCTTAATACTGTCAAAACGTTCAAAACCATTAACCCACAACAACTTGCATTCAAAAACATCAACTGGCTAGCAAAATTGTGTGAATGGTATAATGATATGTGTTTTCGTGAACAATAATTTTTAAGTTGGTATTATCTGCAAAAATGTTTGATCATGGGTGATAAGATTTTCCTTTTTAATGTGCTGTTGTACACACTGTCCATCTACCTTGGCTCGTCACTTAGTACATTTGTTTTATCCCGATCATTCATCCACTTAAGAGAAACTCTAACAAAGTTATGGGTCATAACATTATGACCCATAACATTCAGGGAGATATCTTTGATATCTCCCAACAGTCGCGCGCCGATTTTATCGGCGCGCCCTGATTTTATCAGGGCGTGCCGATAAAATCGGCACGTGGATGTTATTATTTTGAAACAAACTTATTTTTAAGGTTGATATACAATGTTTGAACACCCAGAAACAAGTTGTTATGATCAAAATGATTCAACTAATATTTTGCATAATGATAACACTAACAATAAAACATACAGATACAACCGATCATTAAAGGTACAACAACTAATGATTGTAGATGCCAACTAAAACACCAAAGCAAACGTAGATGCCAACTACATGTTATGCATTCAATCTCAAGGGGTCTTATTATGTTTAATCGCATCTGTTCAATATCATTTTGGAGATGTTTAATCTCTCGTTCGAGTTCATTTGCATATGTTATTCCCCTTAAGCACAAAGGTTCGTCTATCCATTCCATGTATTTGCATCTGTTTGGATAGGATGGACATTTTTGCATGCGTTGACCTATATTGTTGTCCTCTGCTCGAACCACAACTTCAACCGCATAACCACAGTAGCAACGTACTGGATAAGAATCAACTCCCTATTCGTGCGGTGGTACTCGATAGAACTCTACTTCCTGTTGTAGTTGAGCGACCGCCTATTCATACGATTGTTGAACATGGGGTACTTGAGTTTCATGTGTAAGATTTACGTTCCCCTGTTCATGCGATGGTTCATCCTGGGGTCTTGTTTGGTTCAGAAACTGGAATTTGTCTTCGAGCTCCTGAAGTCTCATTTGTTCATACGTCTGTTCGTCAGAGCCTATAGCTGATGGCCAAGAAGGCATTTTGAATGAGTGATAAAAGGAGGAGGTAGTAAAATTATGGGAACAAATTTGTTTGAGTGAGGAAAGTTGTGAGTAAGTTGACAGAATTATATAGCTGCGTAGTACAAATAAATAAAAGAAACAAAGATGTAACCGGTCACTGTTACGACCGTGCTTTACGTGCTACCCGACACTGTTTTGCCTGACGTAAAAGTGTACGGAATCTGCTTTTCGTACTGCCATGATGTGAAAGGTCACTGGTTCCAATTTGCTTTACGTGATGCGATTTTCATAGCGTTTGTCAGTAATAATGGTCAAGTGGATGAGTATGACCCTAGTTTTTAACTCCTTTGTGTATTCAAATGTTTAATTTACACGGGGATGACCCTAGTTTTTAGCTCATTTGCATTCATAAATGTAAACAATACCTATTAGACTGCATACAAACTTTGTTCAATATAACAAAATACAAGATATATGATACAGTGCAAGTTCAACCCGACATAGAACTACGACAAAGCACGACTTAACGTGGATTAGAATACATATATTTAAGACGAAGTACCATATAATTAAGATCCTAGTTTAGGGCCGAACTATTGAACCCATTCAACATTTCAGCCTTTGCTGCAACAATGACCCTTTCCAAGCGACTTACCTCCGCTTGCATCTCTGGAGCATAGGTGACACCCTCTCCGTTAGCGGCGGGTC
The DNA here is from genome assembly GCA_030737875.1 of Allium sativum. Classification (NCBI taxonomy): domain Eukaryota; kingdom Viridiplantae; phylum Streptophyta; class Magnoliopsida; order Asparagales; family Amaryllidaceae; genus Allium; species Allium sativum. Next base: position 990,311,604 of record CM060910.1, on the reverse strand, counting down.
GTTCCTAGAGAAAAAATTACAACGTTCCAACCACTGTCGGTTTAGTGCAGTAATGTACGCTTTGCACCCATAAAAGTGACGACTTGTGTTGCTCTGGCTTTTAGAAACAACCACATTACATTCCACTCCGCAGTAGCAAAGTACTGAACGACCCGTCATGCTAGAGCTTGACCTATTCGGGTTCTCCTAAGCAATTACTTCCCTTAATCAAGCATTGAGGGTTTTTTGAACAGGTCCAATACGTGGGACGACAACATTCGATTACGTGGCACTGAGGAGTTCAGACTCCACTTCTCCAGCTTCCACTTGATCTTCCAATTACGTTTCAGGCAGAAACTCGACTGGTTCTTTATTTCTTTCATATTGATCATACATTTCGACCATGGATTCATCATCGTATTCCCAAGCAGACATGTCGAACTACTTGAAAAGCGATAGATAGATAAAATGAATAATTTGACATGCCTAAGGCTTCGAAAGTTCTATCATTTAAAGGTGGAGGGTTTAGATTTAGTAAAGGTCGACAAGTCGCCTGATTTCTTGCTTTGCTTTATTAAAGCAGTGGACAAGTCATCTTTAATCAGTACGACTTGGCAGTTGACTCGCTTGGACTGGAAGAATACCAAAATTTATAAGCTTTTTTCTTGCTCTTGCTAGCGGTTTGAACCTCGCAGAGGCTCTTAGCAAGTCCGGACTTCCATTTCGGTTGACTAATAAGCAGATCATAACAATGCATAAACTGATAATATTATGGCCTTTTCATTCCATTTTCTCTAGGAAAAAGCTTCTTGAACTCCTCGTTTGCCATTCGTTTCTGTTTAAAAAAGGGAATATGAATCATAAAAAAAATCTACCAAACACTAACGTAAGTAGTAAGAAAATATACCAGACTATCTTCCCCTCCCATGCCGCTTGGATTCGCAATTTTTATTTTGTACACTTATGACTCATAAAACTGGATTTAACGGTTTATTTTTCCAAAACGGTCTTGAATCGCCGATAATGTCCGTCCGCATTCTGGATGGTTCTCAACAAATGCGGTCTTAATTTTTTTCCAAAACGTAACGGTTGATTGGTCGTTCCCCGTTGTCGGATCTTGTGAGAAATAACAATATATGGTGCATAGACCGATGTCCTCTTGGTTAGTCCATGCCATGACTCCTTGTTTGCTTGACTGAGTTCCCAAAAAATTGCTCGTGTTGCCTTGGGAAAACTGGCTTCTTTCCATCATCGGGTGTGAAAAATCTCCAAATGGTGACGATATTACAGAGTCAGAGTTTGTTTAGATTAAAGAGGTAGAAGAGAATTATGAATAGTTTGGGATGTAAAATGGTTGAATGGAACCATTTTATAATTGAAAATATAAGCGTTTGAAAATTTATGACCGTTTTATAGCCGTTGGTGGAATATGACCGTTTGGAAATTTGTGACAGTTTTTAAACGTTGGAGATGACGAGCCGATTTTGACGACACCTAATATGACGAGCCGATTTCTTCGGTGCGCCGAAAAATCGGCTCGCTATATTAGGCGTCGAAAAAATCGGCGTGCCAGGCCAATTCCTGATTCAGGATTGGCCCCATAATATTTTCCTTAATATTACGTTGTGTAATGTCTATTGGGACCAAAAATCTACCCATATTACGAATTAAGGATAGGAAGAGGGTGTTGTTGGAGTTGCTCTTAGACATACCAACGGGTAGTGTCCTCTACCAGTTACATCCTATTACTGTAAATTACTGCAAAACTCTTGATCTAGAAGGTTGTTAACAATAAAAATTATTGCTTAAAAGAATGTTGCTAAGTTTTTATCCTATCGTAATGTTATTTCCTAAGAGTGAAGTTTACTGGATGTATTCACGTGGTGCCATATGCTATGTAGACCAAGTTGCTTATAGTTTTTAAGATTATGACTAAAATAATGCTTAGTTATGTTTTATCACCGAAATTCTTTTAGCATTGACCAGGAAAATCGAGAGAACACACATCAAAATGTGAGCTTCCATGAACAAATTCAGCTTCTAGTTCGAATTATTTCTAAAATGTAGATTTTCTTATCAAAACGATGTTAAAATAAAATGTAGAAAAATGATTCTTCAACAAAAAATTCTATTTTATGTTGGGTTATTCCAACGAAAATTAGAAGTCACAACAAAATTTTAAGGTACCTGATATTTGTCGATCATTTCAAAAGAAGAAAAAAATGACTCTGGATTCAAATATTGGGAAGGAGCAACGGTAAATCTGACGCCTCTCTTCGTCGAAATCTGAAAATCTGGCGCTCTCATTGTCGAAGTTCCCATTTTTTATCGCGATTTGGAAAAAATATTAAAAATAGGGTTACGTGTTTTTGTTGAGTGCGAAGTATTGTAAGGTAAATGGGTTACGCAATTTACATGGGTTGCAACGAAGTAGAACCTTTATTAGAATGCTTAATTGGTTTGGGTCAAATAAAATTAATATTTTAAATGAGTCAAACTCAACCCTTTTAAAGTTAAGGTAAACGGTTCGGGTAAATGGGTTAGGGTAGAGTTTGACGAGACAACTCTTTGTTAAACCAGAATCACTAAAACGGAATAAAATGTAATAAGTGGTAAGATTTTTGATTCATCAGATTATAATGCCAACAAATACAAAGCTAAGACAGATGGATGCATTCCTCCGTCATGTGTACTTCTGTTTTAGCATATATTTTTAATGCAAATCCTTGTCTATGCTATACAAACTCTATACTGGCAATTTTGCTTTTCAACAACTAACTCTTGAACCCACCCTTGTAATTTCTCAAACTCATATTTTGTCTTCTTTTGCCTATCTTTTTCCCTTTCTTTTCATCAACAAAAAACGAACCATGTTTGCAGTTTGACATTATCTATGCCTTCTTTAGCATATTTTAGCTTGAATGGAATGCTGACTGATTTAACCTTTAAGATGAAGTATCATGAATTCATTCTAAAACCAACAGACCAATCAACAATGGAAAACCAAACATTTTTTTTTTGGTTTCACCTTATGATAACTCATCACTATTATAAACAGTTTCCAACAAAGTGGGTCATATATCTTGGAGATAGGAAAGAAATTACAAATTTCAATGTATGCAATTTCTCTATTAATTCGAGAATAAGTGATATTTTAATCTCATAGAACATGCAGTTTGCAAGAACTCATTTTCCAGATTTTAGAAGACATGAAAAATGAACAATGCATTAGCTCAGATCCATCATTAGCAAAATGTATTGTCACCAACAATCTGTGTTTACTAAAATAACTTAGACGTAGGGAAAGGTTTAAGGATAACATCAAAGTACGTACAATTTTAACCCTTGCCCTAGTTATCTTCTAGCTAATTCAGGTGATATTGTTTATTTTACTCACCAACTACTAGAAAAACAACAAATAGCGTCAAATTTTAGCAGCGGAAATTTCCATCGCAAAGTAGCGAAGGATTTTCGTGGAATCTGCAAGGGATATTATCTAGGAATTTATATTTAACTTCTTTTAAAATATTATCGTCGAGTTCTTTTTTCCGTCGCTAAACCATAGAAAATTGCAACGTTTTAACATCATCATTTTTTTGTCATTGAAGTCCATCGTAATTTGTGACGGTTTACTGTCATGTATTTTTTGAAACTATTTTGCAACAGGTTTTCAAGGGATTTGCAAGGGATTGGTATGCTTATTCTTCATAAATATTTTACTTTTATGTTTTTAATAAGTAATTGATAAGTAAAAATAAATTTTAAATAATAAATGTTAATAATAATATACAAATAAGTAAAAATAAATAACTAGTATTAATAGTAAATAAAGTTCAATGGTTAGGATTAATTACTTAATAATTACTAAATAATTAAGAGGTAGTAATAATTAATAATATAGATTAATAAATAATCTTTAATAATCAATGATTAATAAGTAATTTTTAAAAATTAAGGAGTAAAATCTATTATCTAGTATATAAAATTCAACAACTATGATTGATAATTATGCTTAACACATATTAATTCAAAAAATTAAAACTTTCGTATTTTCTAAAATAAATATAATGTTTGAATATAAACTTTTGAAGTTTTCATAATTTTGAAATAAATATAAAGTTGTAACAGACACATTTTTAACAATAATTATTTTCCGCTAGTTGCAATAGACAAATTTTTAACAAACTTCGTTTTGTCACCAATTGAAATAAGCATATTTTTTTACAATTAATTATTAATATTAAAATCAACATTTAATTTAATATTAAATTAATATTAATATAATAAAATTATGTGTGTAGTTGGTTCACATGGTGTATTCCATCTGTAGATGCACTGCAGCAAATATACCATTTTACAACTAGAAATTTACAACGGTTCCATAAAGTATTACGAAAAAAAGTGTTTTAACAATTTTTTTGAAGAAAACGTTGTAGTCAATCTTCCTAGACAATGTTTCCCAAATAAATGACGTATTACAATCAAATTCTACATCGTTTAAATAGTTGTTAAAAATAATGTTTTATAATTGCTTTTTTGCATTGTGTTTGTATTACAAGCAAATTCTACAATGTTGTTTAAATAGTTGTTAAAAATAATGTTTTATAATTGTTCCTTTGCGTTGTATTATGTTTTGTTTCTTCATAATTGTTTTGGGATGTTAAATTTTAACATTTATCAAAATCTTTAGTGTAGTAAAATTATTATATTCATACTAGTTATGAAATACTTAACAGGTATTTATTGCTTTTGTTGTATTTAAGATTTGCTGTCCAAAAAAGCTTTTTATGGATTGATTAAAAAATATTGTGATTTGTTTCCCATCAATCACATTTATTATTTCCTATTTATGATATATAGTATATTGAAAGGCTAAATGCAAAACATTGGTCTCCGTATTCATTACCCATCCGCGCCTTTGATACCTCAAGTCCCATCCGTCGGATCAGTTATTAACCAGCGGTCCATATTTCAATCTAGGATTCTTAGCATTCCCTTTTCTCTTCAACCTCCCTCTTCTTTTATTTCCCCGTAAAGGTGGTTAAGATCTCCTCAATCTGCGGATGAAGATTTGATTTCTGTCATTTTTATTACTTTCTGGTAACTGCCTTTCTATTTTCTTCAAGTCTTTGGTTTCCAAAACCTTTATTCATGTAATTTCAATTTCAAATCAGGGCTTTTTACTCTTGATTTTCAATTTCCTTTCCAATTCATTGGTATGAATTCTGATTGATTTACGAATTTTTACATTATGACTGTATTATTTGAACGTTCTTCTAATTGAATGGAATTGTTCTTCCTTTTACAGGGTATGTTGTCATGTATGATTTGTGAAAGGTATTTTCTTTGATCAATTTGAATTTTAAATATATTATTTAATTTGAATGCTTGCTTATTAACATGCATATTTTTGACTGGAATTGTTCTTCCTTTTACAGGTATTTTTCTCTTCTTATTATTTAATTTGAACGCTTGCTTATTAACTTGCATATGTTTTACTTGTTTTAGTATCCGATTTTAGCTATAGTTTTTGTGTTAAATTTCTCTTATAGGTCAGTATATCCTTCTCTCAACCTGAAAAGGTATTTTTGTGTACTGCATATGTTAATCTATCACTTGATTAAGTTCCTTAATACTAAATAGAGCATCTTTTTTAGTTTATCTTGGTTTCTACCATATGCATGTGCTTTTTTCTCATTAATAACCGTGAGGGTGAACAACTTCTGCACATTATAATTGTTCCCTGGTTTGCGGAGCTAGTTTTTTTAAAACTTTACCAATTACATAACACAAAATTATTATATATCTACCATGCTATCAACAACAAGCTAGTTTGCAACCAAATTCTAGTGAAGTAACTTCTTTTTATTCTATCATACCTATTCGATTACTGAATTTCAAATACTGTTAATATAGACTATTTCTGTCTGAGTATACATGACACATGATTGTCACTTCCCATATTCTTTCAATTATTCATATAAGTTGTGATTATCACTAATCTATGATATATTATTGAAGTTGTCCTTTTCAACTAAGTAGGTTATTGGTGCAGGTTATCGATAATTTAAGTTCCCTTGTAATGATTTGCAAGCACCAATTTTAAGCTTGTGCTCACAGCTAAGCTCAGTTGAAAGGAGCATTCAAAAATGTTTGAAAAGAGCATTCAAAAATAAGTAAGTGCCCCATCTTTTCCATCTTTAATGTTTGTATTCAGTTATCGACCACTTTCTTGGCACATTTAATTCATGGGAAGAGGTCAATTTCTCCACCTCTTGTAGTCACACCTATCACCCAAAGGCCCTTTTCTTCTGCTAATACCATTTCATTGGAACTCCGTGAGCATTTTTATTCAGATTGAATTTCCTGCAATTTCGATGTGTTTATATTTTTAGCTGATATTAGCTCCCTAAGATTATGCCTGTAGCTAATGATTACAATTTTGTTACAGAGCTGAACTACAATGTTACGCGCAAAGACAAAAAAGCAATATTCAATCAACCATACATAAGTGCATGTCTGATCCTTAGGGATCTACTTTCTTACCTGGTAAGCATTTTATGGACCTTTACAATTTCCACTTTAGAAAACGTATAGCATATCTTAATAAGTTTTACAACTATGATATCCTTGCACACCAAGTGATGTTGCATTATCATTTTATATGCTATTGATGCTTTATAGCGCGGGTTTGTAGAAACTGTTATGGCACACCAATGTGGTTTCTCCCATCCTTGTTTTCCACATTTTGATTTAACCATGTTTTATCTCATAATTTGTGCAAACTAAATTTCATTATGCATTTTGTTTCTGTACATCAATACATGATTACTTGATAGAAAATGAAGCAGTGCTTCATTTGTGCATGCCCAATCCAGAAAACAGTGTTACTTACATTTTAATTTTCTAAAACTCACATCTACTTGGATCCTTTTTGTTTTTTTTTTCTATTTCTCACAAGAACTCTTTGTATATGTGTGCAATTTTTTCAAGGTTATGGAATTGTCATAGAAATTAGAGAACTTTTTTTTCTCAGCATAGGGTTTAGAGAGTTTGCTCCAGCTCTAGAAAGTGTTCATGCGAATTAGAAAAGTGCAAAATTGCAAGTATGGAAGGAGTGTTGTTCTGTCTGATGATTAACTGCGCGAATGCTACTTTAAGGTGAGTGTTTTGTATGGTTTTAAAGTTTAATTTGTGGATTATCTGCTGTGATTTCATTGACATACTAAAGTTACATAATTGAAGATTGCTTGTTACTATCTTTTTATATAACTAGCAATCATATTCTTTGTTAGTCTTCACATAAGATTAGTTAGCTGATCTTCCCATCTGCAGAATAATGTTACCATTTTCTGCTGTAGTGTTTTTTTATCTACTCGTTGTTGGGCTTCTTATGATGTTTGGCTGCTTGGTACTAACTGCAAAATGAATTTTACTTGCTGTGGTTATTTTCAAGTGCTTCAATCATTAGTTTGAACTCCTGAATGTTGAATTTACTTGGTACCACTTAGGATTCACTATGGAGTGTGTTTCAATTTATCTAAAAATCATCAACAAAATATTCTTATTGTTGTAGGTCATTACAATAGTGACACGCATGGTATATCAAAAGTGCAAACTGATGCATGGGGATCTAAGTGAATTCAACATTCTTTTTTGGCCTGCATGCCTCCTGATCAACCTCCTATGTATGCAAGGCCAGTTATACATCATCGATGTTTCAGTCAGTGGATCTTGATCACCATTTGTCTTAAAGAAGATTGTCTCCACGTTTTCGTAAGCTTGTATTATTTTCTTAGTTATCAATGTTGTATTATGCTTAGACTAAACCTAATTTGTATTTTTAATGTAACTGCAGGATATCTTTAAAAAATACGGTATTCCTATCATGACTGGTAAAGAACTATTAATTGATTCTGTGATCGTTGTTGGTTTGTGAATTAGGATTGGCGGTGCAGTGTTAGGATGAAGGGACTGTAGTGGATTGGTTTATTTGAAATGTTAGCACCAGCTGGATAGTTTTGTTTATAATTCAGCTTGGTGTATGAAAACTTGGTGTATGAATTGAGGAAGAATTGTGGAAATTCTTTTTTGAATGTGAATATGGATGTTCTTTTTTAGATGTTAATGTGAGTGTTCTTTTTTAAATGTGATTATAGATGGTTTTCTTGCAAATTTATCTTTGTTTTTTTATATGCTATTTCAGTGTTCATAGTTGAATGATGTTAATTCAATATATGTATATGTGTGTGTGTGTAGGCGGATGATAAGGGGAATAGCAGCAGATTACCAACAAAAAAAGTGAGGTTAAGTTTACTTCAAATTAATTTCCGTAGCTAATCCCTTGGCAATTAGTAAGGGTTTACCAACGCTTTTTATAAATAATAATTTATTATAAATTAATTATCCGTCGGTAAATGGTCGGTATATAAATTAAAATTAAATTAATAGATAAATTTTTATTTTTATTATATAATTAGTAAAATGATGGAAAAATATCGCAAAACTCAATGCTAAATTCCATCGCAAAATCTGATATAGATACCGTCATGGTTTTTACCAACCACACCGTTATGTAGGAAATCCGTCGCTAAGGCCTGTTTAGTGACGGATTAGAGCGGATTCTGCCGTTGCTATATGTTGTTTTTCTTGTTGTGTAATTAAAAGTAATTAAAAGTAATTTGAAAAGAAACAAGGCCAAATCAATTTACAGTTATACGTTAATACTTGAGGAATCAACAATACATGGTATACTCCCTAGTTTCATAAAAAATGACAATAGAAAGTCAAAATATAGAGAAAGGGGAAACATACAAACTCTAAAAACCAAGATGACTTCCTTCTTAAAGAAATTTAGTTTAGACATTAGGATAGATATGGTACAGGGATGAAATATAAAAAGGTAGATGCATCATAATCTTTTCCATGAATGTTTTGATGGTTGTAAATTCTAATGCACATACATACACTTATCTAAATCTCAATGATCATTATAAGTTAGCGTATACAAAAGTACGGTAAGAAGAAAATTTATCCTAGTGGGTAATTGAGATCCTCCGTCTCCAAACTTCATATGCTTCCAGCCTAATGAAGTCACCAAAGTTAATTTGATCAATTTTTTGAGTAATTAGGAAGAAAGACAAACTTGAAAAAAAAATAGTGCGAAGGACACAATGTTTCATTTTTAGTTTGAATAACACAAAGTTTTTAGATCAAAGGACAAACTTAGAAAAAACAAAATCAAAAGAAAAATGCCATATACAACTAGCATCATATTCAATTTTTACATTATACCAAAATGTAGTTACAACTAGCATTATATTCAATTTTTACATTATACCAAAATGTAGTTACAACTAGCATTATATTCAACTTTACACAGTAGAAAATGCTAGTTCAATTAAGCATTGTGTTTCAATCTAATATTTCTCAAAATTTGTCTTTCAATCCAAAAAAGAAACTGTGCTCTCCAACCAATTTTTTTTAAGTTTGTTCTTGTGCCTATTTCTCACTTTTATTATTCTATAAAATTGATTAATTAATAATAAACTATATATATATATATATATTGAAAATGGGTAAACCGCCTCGTTAAAAACCCGAGCAAGAACTCAGCGTGAGAACTAGTCAGAAAAAGTACATCTTTGTACACACTAGCCAGCAATTCACATATTCTACTGCTGGCAACCCATAACAAAACTGAAACAGATATAAAATCCATCGGTTATACCATAAGCCACCTACACGTGTCAGTTTATAAACATATAGCAGACCAACCCAACAAGGAATTAATGCAAAACACAAACTTTCCCGAAATGAAATCACGTTAAATCTCTAATTTCTCTCGTCGGGAACATCTGAATCAACCGGCGTTACGGAGGTTAACGCCCGATCTTTCCCCAATCGCGATGTCTTCCCTGGTACGTGACTTTAATCTCTTCGATTTCTATAAAATGTACTTAACTTTTATCTATGAACTCCCATCTGTGATACTTGTTCCACGTTTGATTCTTGTGAATTTTATGATTTCTCTCGCTCCAGATGTGAGATACGGTGGTCGAGATAGCACTACAAGCTACATCTCAGCGGAAGGAGGCGGTGGGAAAGCTTCTCTTCAACGTCATCGGTTCTTCCTCCAGGTTCAGCAAATGCATGTCCGACGAAGGCATCCCTAGCTTGATCCGGCTTCTGGCCCATAAATATGCAAAGTAAGGACAACTAAAAAGTAGGTGATCTCCGGTCTCCACATCTTCATTACATAGAACACACCTAGTATTAACATCGTAACCCCATCTCGGCATATGATCCTTAGTAATTAATCGATTCATAGTAGCCTTATACAAACATAACGACATTTTGAGACTGTTGATATAGTGCCATACTATTTTATACTAGTCTTGTTCGCTGTCATGATTTCTAGCAATATCCCATGCTGAGAAAAAGATGAAACCTTTTTTATGTTCATTCCAGGTCCAGTAATCAGCATCATCATTATTATGTAAATTTACTTCTTTAATTTGATTTGTCAGTTGTCTTGCTGTGGGTAAACAATTAGGATTAAACACATCGTCATGGATTATGTTATTAACAATGAGATTGTCACCCCCAAAAAGACTGAGATGGTCCCAACCCAGCAGTTTAACCATGATCTGATTGTTAAGCCATGAATCAAACTAGAGCATTGTGTCCCTTCCATTGACAATACACCAATTAATGCATTACAATCCCTTTTATCTGTGTTTAAGAATGACTTTCCAAGTACCAGAACTATTGTTATCTAAGTCCATCACCCAAAAGAGCTTATCCTTGCAATACCTATTCATCATCCAATTTTTCCATAAGCTATTGTCGTTTACAAAGTGCCAGAGAAGTTTAAGGCCTGCATCAGTTTTAATATCTTTAAAATTTTGCAAGCCAACCCCACCTTCAGACTTAGGCCTGCATAACTTGTCGCACGCAATCTTGTGACTTTTTCCAACCCATATGAAATTAGCCCAAAGTTTATTAATTTTTCCTATCGTAGCCTCCAGCAGTTGGTAGGTCATCATCCAATACATAACCATAGGAGTAATAACAGTTTGAATCAATTCAATTTTCCCTGCCATCGACAGCAATCTACAGTCTCAACTGTCAATCTTACATCTAATTTTTTCAAATAATTCGCCACAGTCTGAAAAATGTAGATAGTTATTAGAGAGTGGGACCCCAAGATATTTAACCGGCAGTCTTCCTTCAACCATATCAAGTTCCTGAAGTAACTGAATTTTGTTAGAGACTCCTATGCTGAAGAACACTTTGGATTTCAAGTTATTTATTTTAAGGCCAGCAAACTCCTTAAGTTGGCTCAGCACTATGTTAACCATTTTTATCCCTTTGGCACCTCAAACAGTGGAGCACCCATTTGGCCTCCCTCTTTTCCACAACACATTTTCCTTCTCTCTTCTTCCACTCATTCTCTTACCTTTCACCAACATAAACTAATATAAATGTGTGGTGGAATTCAGGAGGGCCAAAGGGGTGCTGCATTTTCGGGGTGCCACTGAATGCTTGTGCATATATATATATATATATATATATATATATATATATATATATATATATTTGTGTGTGTGTGTGTGTGTGTGTGTGTAACTTGGGATAGAGAACACATATGGCTTGGGACATAGGAATTTATCTCGTTAATGGAATTTATTTGACATTACCATTAGTCAATCCACCATCCGCATAACATGAAGTTTGCGAGAAAACACAATTAGTTGGCACAATTGGGTAATTTTCATTGCATTTGTCATTTAGATTTCCAGCTCATATGATTCTTTTATCCAACTAATGTCCAACTTTACCCTCAATCTTATACTCAAGATGAACCTGTGTGGACTAAAGTCACATTATTAGAAGAAAGTTACAAAATTGTAAATAAGCTTTAAAAAAAGCTAGGAACTATATTGAAAGTGTTCATGATTCATTATGCCATAAGTTTAGAAACCCTCCTACACACAACAAATCAGTTTCCCTATTCCCACTATAGTGCACCCATATACTCAATTCAACCGGAGTTATTCAAAATGATTTAAACAACATGATTTTTAAAAACAAAATAATAATATAAATCGCTAAATCTTGAAACATAATGGAGAGAGATAAACAAACTTCAGTCATAAATAAATGCCTCTAAAAGCTTCAGCAAAGGCAATACAAAATGCCTTTAATGCTATAAAACAATTTTTACACAGTGCCAGAACATAGTAGATAGCATGCCCCTAATGATATGCTTGTAATAAACCAAATATTGACAAAAAGGAAGATATTGTGTATGATCATCCATCTCCAAACATAACTATACAAGCAAGAAACACAACATATACATGCAGATGACAGTCAACATGAATGATTGTTGACAAAGTCTAATAAAGAAGGAGAGTCCTAACATAATTCTTATAACACAACTATGTTACTACATTAGATAGTTAATTCGTCGCAAAAAATGCAACAATTTTATTATCTTAAAAGGTTCAAATTGCACTCTTAACATAACAAAACATTAACTGCAATATATACAAACCAAATAATGTTCTGTTGATAGTAATGTATGTAGTGCAAAATCAGAGATTTGGGCAGCGGAAAAAAAGAATAAACCTAATGATCTAGTCTGTCAACAATTTACCAAAAATAAAAGAAGATCAAATGGCACAAATTATAGAGAGAACGAAAACAGAAAAGAGAGGAAAGAACACAGCAATATAACGTGGTTCGGCTTTGCCTACGTCCACGGACCCAACAACCTTTATTACTTTACTTCAAGAGGAGGTTACAAAAACTGAGAAGATTTACAATAAAACTCAATACAAATTCTCACCCTATAGATGCAGAAATAGGGATCTTATTGAGGAATAATATGGAGAGATATATTTTCTTACAATCATCCAAAAGTGAGCAAATGGCTTCATATATATAGGAGGAGAATTCTAGAAGATAAGGATGAAGATATTTTGGAATTTCCTTGATTCGATTCACCACTTGCTCATTTATTTTGTTTCCACCTATATAAATTCTTGATTGATTCTCCAAATCAATTAATTTATTTTCCATATTTGGCTTCATTATGGAAACAATTAATGCCTCTCTCACCCCACCAATTCTTGATTGATTTTTTAAATAAATTACCTTCTCCATATTAATCTGTTTCCCATATTTGACTTGATTATGGAAACAAATAATGCCTTCTCATTAATATATTTCAATCGCCCAAATTTAACATTCCACCTCGATTAAATATATTCATCAATCACTAAAAATGGCTGTTAGGTCAGCGCCCTATGGCGCTAAGTTGCTAGTACCACACCAATCAACTTTGCGCAATGCTCAAACTTGTCTTTCGGAACCGACTTTGTTAGCATGTCGGATGGATTGTTATTTGTGTGGATCTTCAAAAGCTTTATCTTATTTCTCTTCTATTCAAGCATGAGAAAGAAACTCCTAAAATTAATGTGCTTTTTCCGCGAGTTATAGGATTGATTTTCCACATGATGAATGACACTATGACTATCTGAAAACAACTCTACGGTCTTCTGCATCATTAATAAATCATCCAAAAGCTGTAACAAATGCAATCCTTCCTTAGTTGCTTCCACAATAGAAATTAGCTCTGCCTCTGTAGTTGATAAAGCTACAATGGATTATAGCTTGGATCTCCAAGAAATCCGTCCTGTGCCAAGTGTACAAACATAGCCCGAAATTGATTTTCTACCATCTCTTTCCCCAGCATAATCTGAATCACAGTACCCCCTTAGATTTATGTCACTACCTCCAAACAACAAGCTAACGTCAGAAGTTCCCCTCAAATATATTAGAATCCACTTTATTGCTTGCGAATGAGTTTTGCCTGGGTTAGACATGTATCTGCTAACAACACCAACTGCATGAGATAAATCAGGCCTTGTGCATACCATAACATACATAAGGCTTCCAACCGCACTAGAATAAGGAATATTACACATATCCCTTTTGTCTTCGTCTGATGAGGGACACATATCTCTTGATAGCTTGAATTGAGAGCCTAATGGAGTAGCCACTAGTTTAGCATTCTCCATACCAAATTGAGATAGGACTTTCTCGATGTATTGAGTTCGAGTGAGCCTCAAAACTCTTTGCTTTCTATCCCTCTGAATCTCCGTCCCCAAAATTCTCTGTGCGTTTCCCAAATCTTCCATCTCAAATTCCTTACTGAGCTCCATCTTCAACTCCGAAATTTTAGATATGCTCTTAGAAGCTATAAACATATCATCAACATAAAGTAACAAATAGATGATGTCATTATTACATTTTCAAAATAGACACATTAGTCCTTAAAGCTTATAGAGTAACGAAGTGAGATCATAAACTTATCAAATTTCTTATACCACTGTCTAAGAGACTATTTTAAGCCATAAAGAGATTTGTTAAGTTTACAAACATGATCTGGCCTACTGTTGTCAATGAACCCCTCCGGGTGCTGTAGGTAAATGTCCTCCTCAAGATCACCATGCAAGAATGCTGTCTTGACATCTAGTTGTTCCAACTCCATGTCAAAGTGAGCAACCAATGTCAAAAGAATATGAATGGAAATGTATCTAACAACTGGAGAAAAAATATCATGAAACTCTGCATTTTTCTTCTTAACATAACCCTTCGCCACTAATCTTGCTTTGTACCTCAAGTCACCATTGCCGCCATCTTTCACATTATAGATCCATTTACATCCAATTGCTCTCTTGCCGGAAGGAAGTGGCACTAAATCCCAAATGTGATTTTTTTGCAAAGACTCAATCTCCTCCTCCATTGCTACTAGCCAACTTGAGCTATCAACTGAACTAATGACATCTTTGTAGTCTCTTGGTTCATCATGAAATATGCTTAATGCATAAGCTGTCATGTAATCAAAGTCAATATCTTCAATGCTTAATCCCACAAAATCATCAAGCCATGTAGGTCTTTTCTTCTCTCTCATTGGTCGAGTTTGAATTTGAGCTCCACCTTGAGATTGATCTTCTGTCTCTTCCCTATCAACCACGGTGTCATCGGAATCACCATTTTTACTTATATAGAAGTCTGATGATCTACCTTGTGTTTAGTATACTGAATTTGTCCTCTCAACATCATCATTAACTAAATAAGAAGGCCCCACCTTCAACATAGCCTTCTCATCAAATGTACCATGCCTGCTAATAACAATCTTCTGGGTAGTAAGACACCACAACCTATAACCCTTAATTCCTTTCTTATAGCCAAGAAAAATACACTTGCCAGATCTTGGATCCAACTTCCCTTTGCTCTCATGCACATAAGCTGGACAACCAAACACTCTGATAAAGGAATATGATATAGGCTTTCCCTTCCACGTTTCTTCAGGAAACTTCATATCTATGGCAGTAGAAGGTGTGCGGTTGATAAGGAAAACCGCCATAGTTAATGCTTCTTCCCAAAATCTCTTATTTAATCCCCCAGTCAGTCGTAAGCAACGAATTCTTTACAAAAAAGTCAAATTCATTCTCTCTGCAACCCCATTTGACTGAGGGTCTCCTAGTATGGTGTAGTGTCTTTTGATTCTCACGGACTCACAAAATTAGATGAATTTTGGAGAAGTGAATTCACCACCATTATCTAAACGAAGAACCTTTACTTTCTTTCCAGACGATATTTCCAACTTTGAAACCTATCAAAAGTTTCATCTTCGGACTTCATAAAGTAAACCTATACTTTCTAGAAAATCATCAACAAATGAAACAAAATACCTGGCTTCTTCATAAGATAGGCATGGTTCGGGGACCCAAACATCAGTATGAACATACTCTAAAACATTTTTAGACTTATTCTCTGCAATGCTAAAAGAAACCTTCGTGTGCTTTCCAAGTACACATCCTTCACAAAATTCAAGTTTTGAATGATGAACACCTTCAGTCAAGCCTCGCTTTCACAATACTTCCAAACTGCACTCTCTAATATGACCCATAAGAAAATGCTACAATCTGGTAGAATCAGAATCAACTGAATCAATAACTGAAGCAGTCTCCACAACAGCAGTTGTACCCTTCAGCAAATATAGATTTTCAGCTTTTACCCCTTCCATTACTATCAGTGAGCCATTTGTAATTTTTAATGAATCATTTTATATTACACACTTTAAGCCAAAATTGCACAATGCTTCAATGGAGATCAAACTACGCCTTAAATTAGGCACATGCCTGACATCACATAAAGTACGAACAATACCATCAAACATCCTGATTTTACTGTTCCAATACCAATCATGCGACAAGAAGCATTATTTCCCATGAGAACCTCTCTTCCATCAAACTAACAATAAGTGGAAAAAGAGTGCCTATCAGGTGTCATGTGATAGGATACTCCCGAGTCAATAATCCACATGGTATTCTTCATAAGAGAGGCAGAAGCTGTAAAAATGCCAGGATCATTATCTGATGCCTCGGCTGTAGATGCTGAAGCCTTCTGGGGAACAACTTTGTTTTCATTCTCCAACTTGGGGTAAGTTGCAATATAATGTCCCGGTTTTCTACAATAATGACAAACTCCCTTCCGAGCTCCTCTTGACTGAGATCTGGACTTAGCTCTATCTCCACCATATTTGGGTCTACTTTTACTTCTTCCTCTATGTGTAACAAGGTTTTCTGAATAATTCTCCATGCTCATGCTTGCTAACTTTCCTCTCATCATCTCGTTTTACAAATTAGTCTTCACATCCTCCAAGAAAATGGATGAACGCCTGTAAATCATAGAGTTAACAAAAGTGTTATACTCTTCAGGTAAAGAACATAAAAGAATAACAGCTTGCGCCTTATCCTAAACATCAGCTGCTCGAAGATTCATGACAAGTGTATTGAGGGCATCTATATGAGCAATTACATATGTTCCTGGCCTTATTTTGAAAGAATAAATTTGTTCTTGTAAGATGATGCGGTTGGTGAGAGACTTGTCGTAGAACTTGAAAGAGGCTATATGATAGTAGGATCGTGTAGATTGGAGAATAGGATGTAGTGTATGTATTAGAGTAGAAAGCAATAAATATAGAATGGTAAAGTAGTAGCTGTAAGTAAAATCACACAGTCGATTTTATACTAGTTCGAACCACTGTACTACGTCCAGTCCCAGACTCACTTCTGGAATTTCACTAAAACAACAATACTCACTTCACCCGGAGGAATAGTTTTACAACTACCCTAACAGCCGAATGGGATTTATTGCCTCAACCATTGAAAAGGTCTCTTACAATACAGAAAACTTGTTGACTACTTGTGTTCTTGTTAACATGGATATGTCAAGTTGAAGTACAACCTTCCTATAACCTTTCCTTGATGATAGTAGTGTAATTCGTGAAGGAATATAGAAGGTTTAAAAGATTAAAATCTTAGGGTATGAAGATAAAGTGCTTAGAGATCTTTTAGAAAAGACAGAAAGAATTGTAGTAAGATTCAGTGATTTGATTACTTAATCAAGTCTCTATTTATAATGTACAAAATGATATAACTTATCACGAAGAGATTCGATAAAAAGATATAGATTAGAAAGTTGAGACCCTTAATTTAAATATGCATTTCTTCGTATTCAGATGTCTGAATGAAAATTTTAGATGTATGTTTTGATTTAAAAACAAAGCAGCAAGAAAATAGGCAATTTCGAAGCAGATTCAGATGTCTGAATTTTTTAATTCAGATGTCTGAATTAAAATTCAGATGCCTGAATTAAAAAATTCAGATGTCTGTTTTTGAATAAAATTCAAACAGCAAGGAAATTGGTCATTTTGGAGGTTATTTAGACGTCTGAAATTTTTGACTCAGACGTCTGAATATTATTGGAAATTTATTTTTTGCTTCAGTAGACAGACTTCTGAATTAAGTAATTCAGACGTCTTTTTTCTGTAACAGACCTATGCCTTGTGCATGTCATATATAAAGTCATATATATATATATATATATATATATATATATATATATATTAAAACGTGCATGCGTGTGTTTCATCAAGGAAGATTTTAACAATTAATACTAATACTAACAGACTCTATCATATTTAATCTTCAATTATAGCTCTTGAATCGGTTGTTGAGTATCTTCCTGCAAGACAAAGTTAGTCGATAATAATATATATGTACATGTATAGTTGTTGTAACACACTGAATTTTCTGTGAATATTGAAATTAACAAATTTCAGAATACTTAATTATTAAAGTGAGAATTAAGGGAAAAGGGTTACGCCGTTGCGTTCGTCTCGAAATTCTGTTTGGAATAGAGTCCAAGTTTTCATAAATCGGACTACGTATGAGGAAGTTATAGGCCTCAGAAATTTCAGCAATTTTATATAATTTAAAACAGTTCAGAATAAAATTTCGAAATTCAAAATTCAAACAGGGGAGCAGGCTAGGTTGGAATTTTCCCGCCCAAAGCCAGGTCGACCAGGGGGTCGACCGACCCTATACAGGTTGACCAAGGGGTCGACCTGGGTGTCGACCTACCCCCCCCCCCTCGGGTAGATCTGAAATGTGACGATTTCTGACTCTCTACTGAGTCATTAGGGCTAATGTGGCTGTTCTAGATAACTCTATCTAGTTTAGATGGTTGGGATGGCTCCTATGATAATCTAACAGCTTAGGTTGATTTAAACTTTTATAAAAGAGTGTTTAGACTCAAACCCTAAACCTAAACAAAATTTGTCTCTTGGCTACCATGCTGCTGCTAGGATAATCCTCCTTCCTAAAGCTTAGGATTTGGCAAGTCAGAATTCTAATTCAAAAGACGAACAAATCATTCTCTTCTCTAACCTATCTTTGTGAGTACAATTTCTTTCATAATATAATTAATAAATTAATTATGATGAGTTATAATTGGATTATGAGAACTTGTCTGTTGATTCACGTGATGTTGTTTAACTTTGTTATCTTATGTTGGTAGATTTATTTCTTATGTCCAATTATACATGTTTAACTTGATTCATTTTATGCAAGTTTGGGATGCTAATCATATGCTAGTTCGTATGTGAAACCTTATGCAAGTTTGGGATGTTAAATCATATGCTAATTTGAGTATGAATCTTATGCAAGTCCGTTTTTACATATGTTAATTAGTATGTGAATCTTATGCCAATTTGGGATGTTAAATCATATGCTAATTCGTAAGTGAATTTTATGCAAGTTTGGGATGTTAAATCGTATGCTAGTTTGAATATGAACCTTATGCGAGTCTATATGTGAATTGTACACAAGTTTGTATGTGAATCAAGTATATACATATGCTAGTTTATATGCAAAAACATGTGATAAATTCATATGCAAGTTGTAGGAATCCATATGCAAGTTTAGGTGAAAAACTATATTCACATTTTTGGGTGAAAATTATGTTCACATATGCAAGTTAGGTGAGACCCATAATCCATATATGCAAGTTCACAATTTCATGTTTAGATCTATATTTAGATCCATGGTAGTTGATGCAAATATATGATTCTATATGCCTATGCTAGTTATGGGCTATGCAAATTTATATTATAATTGCTATTGCAAGTTAGATCTATTTTATGTGTTATGCAAGTTGTGATGTTTCTTTTCTTTTATGAATTAGACTATTTGCGAGTCTAACATATCTCATATTAGAACGTACAAATAGCGTGGGGACAAAAGGGGAAATATTAATTATGCAAATTGTGAATTGGCATAAAATGACTTTAAAAGCGTATAATTAAATTGAGACATTAATTGGTATAATTTTTATACCTAAAAAATATGGACATAATTTAGGTGACAATTATGGACATAATTAATTTGGAAATTATTGACAAATTTAATAGGGACAATTAATTCAAATTAGGGTGAAATAATTTGTAATAATGAACGCCTAAGACACGAGGTTAGACTCGTTTGTGGTGTAAGACTGCGCGGACCCGCCCGGCAAATCCAGCAACCACAAACGTTAGTCTAATGTGAGAGGTCAAAGGCATAAATGAAATGCATAACAGTTGTAAAGACACGAGGTTAGACTCGTTTGCGGTATAAGACTGCCCGGACCCGCCCGTCTAATCCAGCAACCGCAAACGGTAGTTTAACGTGAGAGGTCTTACAAGGTTACGTTTATAATGAATTAAGTAACACTTAACCAAGTTAATCATGTGGTGAGACATGGGGGTTAAGTGGGTGACATGAGTGACATGTGAATTATGATTGAAACACTTAACCAAACTGAAACATGTAAGAAGACATGACTAAGAAGGGGGGTTAAGTGGGAAATTCTAGTGAGGACAAAGCATAGGTGGAAAGCTTGTGTCAAGCACGGTTGACCCTTTTCAAACAGTAACCCATTAAGTATCTTTGTGAGCTCGAGTTAGATCGAGGATGGGACACGCTTACTGGGTTTGATTGTACGAGGTCAAAACAGGTTAACGGTGGCAACGCAAGTCCAACGGGGTCATGTGCGTGCATGGGCCCGGGCTGGTAGGTAAGACATTGTTGCATCGTGTAGATATAAGTCGTGCATTATTAGTGGTATCATGTTGCCACTTTGGGGAGTGATACACCCCACTGTGGGACCAGCACGGGTATCTACGAGTTAGGGAGCCAATCGCATGGGGGTAGTGGGTACAACTAGTGGAGATAGGGGCAGGCGGCACCTATGGAGACAGCTAGGGGTACACGAAACTACCATTATGATTATTATGTTCAGTAGTCGGGATCAACTTTTTGGGTGACTAGTAGTGGTGCAGTATAGTAATTATCCTATAGTGATTAGGAGAGAGATTAACGCCAGAATATTCCTCTTGTTTGTTTTGTCTTGTCCACTTGTTTCACAGTCATTCCTTGTTTTACCAGTTTATGCCTTATCCTAATTACTTTAATAATTATATTGTTAAAGTTATTGGACTCGCCAGACTTTATGTCTGACCCCCTTTGTTTTCGCCCCTCTTCTTCCTTTTTCCCCCCAGGTTCTTAGGGTGGGACTAGTGCTAGTGGAGCTTGATTCGGATCTTTCTCTCTCTTTGGAAGTGCTTGGATTGCTAAAAGTAAAGTTCAGCTCATCTCTTTTATGGCTACTTATGTTGGGGTTATTCTTTTTAATTTATGTACTCAGAAAACAATTGGTCAAGATGGTTACTAAGTGTACTTGGTTTTTATGTTGGTTTATGATGTTGTTGTAATCAAACTATTTCTCCGCTGCAATAAAAGTTGTTTTAAAATTTTCAAGTACCAATATATGTATCTGTCTTGTTATATTCTGTTCTATTCACCAATAATACTCCATGAAAGTTAATGAATTCCCGTTGAGAGTGACATTAATGGACGTGGGGTGTTACACGTGGTATCAGAGTTGAGGGTTAACATAACATATAAGAGATTTTGATAAACTGTTTTTCAAAAGCGTTTTATAAAGAAATACTTTCAAAAGTATGTTTTAAGGAGAGTTTTTTTTTCAAGAAATTTTTTTAAAAAAAAAACATAACCCCTAAGAGCCATGTATCTTTCCTTCGAATTCTCTATTTTGAATCTCTTCATTTTCTTTTCAGCATGTCTGGGTTACCCGAGATACCCGAGGGAGTACCGATACCAACCTGGTTCAGAAGGGATTTAGAGGCTAGGGCCACCACCACAGGCCCAGCAGACATCACTCCTCCCCTAGCTGCAGCCGCTCCTCCTCCTCCCCCCCCCCCCTCCCCGTGTTGATACTTTTTCAAAGATATGCAAAGACTTTCGAGCAATGGGCGGAAAACCTTTTCACGGATCAGAGATGTTTGTTGAAGCTCAAAATTGGCTTAAGGAGGTAGAAAATTTGTTTGGTATCTTTGAGGTAGAAGATGGAAGGAAGGTCCAATTGGCCGCTTGGTTAATGAAGGATGAAGCCTCGTTTTGGTGGGAGGTCACCAATGGAGAGCGTCCAGTGGAGACATGGATAGATTTCAGACATAGGTACGAGATGAAATTTCTCTCATGAGCAGAAGAGAATTTATACATGGAAAGGTTTTTGGCATTGAAGCAGGGGAATTTATCAGTAAAGGAGTACGTCAACAAGTTCAATCACTTGGCGAGATTTGGCTTAGGCTTGGTGAACACACCTGAAAAGAAGGCACTAAGATTCGTTAAAGATTTGAATGAGCCACTACATGGGTTGGCTATGACCCACATTCCTATGGGGGCCACCTTTGAGAAACTGGTTGACATGACACTTATGCATGAAGAGGAGAAAGGCGCTAATGCTAATAAGGCACCAGAAAAGAAAGGGGATCAAAAGAATTCATAGCAGCATCCTAAGAAAGGTGGTAAAAACAACAATAGCAAAGGAAAGAAAAGATGCTTTAATTGTGGAACACTAGACCATCTGAGCAAGGACTGTAGGAAGAAGAAGAAGATGACCGACTGCTTCAACTGTGGTGAGGCAGGACATCTGATCAAAGACTTCCCGAGAAGACAAGGGTAAGGGCAAGAGGGCAGGTTCACGCTCTCATGGCACCAGGACAGGAGAGAAGTAGAAACATTTCTGTTGAAAGTTTGGTGTTTCTGTTTGATCATCCTGTTCATACTTTGTTTGATTCTGGCACTTCACACTCATTTGTATCTGCTTCGTTAGTTGAAACACTGCACCTAAATACTAGTCTATTTACGGATCCCATAGTAGTCTCAAATCATATTGGTGGTTCGGCTCATCTTTCAATGATTTGTCAGGATTTGAGAATATCTATCCTGAGCGTTGAGTTTGAATGCAACGCCTTCGTTCTTGGCTTCACGGGCTATGGGTTGATTCTAGGCATGGATTAGTTATCCAGTAATCGTGCCATCCTCTATTGTGAAAAGAGAGTGGTTAGACTTATGACTCTCACCTCGGCAACACTCTCGAAATCTCTTGTAATCCCATACATTCTGTTATGCTTAGCTACCTAGAATCTCTTGATGCGTCTGTTGAAAGCTTACAGTCGGTTAGGGTAGTCCATGAATACTCAGATGTATCTGAAGAGGTGAATGGCTTACCTCCGAAGCGGGAGATAGACTTCTGCATATACCATGTTGATAATGCAAAACCCGTAGCTCTACCCGTTAGACATATGGCTTCAAAGGAGAGAAAAGAGCTCAGTAAGCAAGTCAAAGAGCTGCTCGAAAATGGGTTTATAAGGCGAAGTATTTCTGAATGGGGCGCTCCAGTAGTATTCGCAACCAAAGGGGATGGTTCACTTCGCCTATGCGTTGATTATAGGGAGCTAAACAAGCTGACCAAGAAAAATAGACCCACTTCCAAGAATAGATGACTTGTTTGATCATCTTGTAGGTGTGTCAGTTTTCTCCTAACAAGATTTGGCTATTGGGTTCGATCAGCTAAGAGTGGCTGAAGGCAGCATTGATAAGACCGCATTCAGAACCCCGGATGGTTTCTTCGAATGGCTTGACATGCCTTTCGGCTTGACAAATGCACCCGCTTACTTCGTTAACTTGATGAGCAGGGTGTTTAGGGAGTTCCTTAATAAGTTTGTGGTGGTCTTCGTGGACGAAATTTTATTTTCTCAAAGAATGAAGAAGAGCATGCTTTGCATTTAAGGGAAGTCATGGATACTCTTTGTGCACATCAGTTGAAAGCCAAATTCTCCAAATGCTGTTTCTGGAGAGAAGAAGTGAGGTTTCTTGGATATGTGGTGTCCAAAGAAGGGTTAGCTATGGACCCCGCAAAAGTAGTTGCGGTGCAAGATTGGAAGGTTCTACGGAATGCAACCAAAGTCCGAAGCTTCCTCGGGCTAGTGGGCTTTTACCGAAAGTTCATTAAAGATTTTGCAAAAATCTCATCCCCACTCACAAGATTAATGAAGAAGAACCTAACTTTCACTTAAGATTTGGATTGTGATATTGCTTTCCAACGTTTGAAAAGGGCTCTAACAACAGCCCCAGTTTTGATATTGTCGAATGAGAGCAAGATGTTTACCGTATACACGGATGCATGTGGTACGGGACTAGGTGCTGTCTTGATGTAAGAAGGGAAGGTAGTAGCTTATGGAGGCAGACAGTTGAAAGTACATGAGAAAAACTATCCAACCCACAATCTAGAGTTGGCTGCCATCATCTTTGCGCTTAAGTCTTGGCGCCATTATCTCCTAGGTGGGAAGTTTAAATTGTATACTGACCATAAATCGTTGAAGTACCTTTTCTCGCAGAAAGATCTTAACTTGAGGCAACAAAGGTAGATGGAGTTCTTGGCATCCTACGATTTCGAGATTTCCTATACCCCTGGCAAGGGTAATGTGGTAGCAGATGCCTTAAGTAGGAAGAAGCTAACCTTGAGTCCTCTCTTTGTAGAAAGGCAAAGCTTGGAGTATATAGCAAACTTTAACTTTAGACCCTCCTCTGAAATTGTGCCTGGTCTGTTAGCATCGCTAGCGGTGCGGCCTACTCTTTTGGATTCAATAAGAACCGCGCAACGAGAAGACCTTTAGCTAGTTGATGTGATGGATAAGCTAGTTAGGGTGAGACTTCTAGTCACCTCAATAGATTTTCCATTGATGATAAGGGTTGGTTGAGACGGGATGGAAGGCTATGCATCCCACAAGTAAGGGATTTAGTGAAGACGGTTCTCGAAGAAGCGCACCAATCTAAGCTGACCATACACCCAGGCGGAGACAAGATGTATAAAGATATAAAAAGGGTTTTCTTTTGGAATGGCATGAAAAAGGATGTAGCTAAGTTCGTTGCTAAGTATCTGATATGCCAGCAAGTCAAAGCAGAGCAGAAGAAGCCTGGTGGTCTTCTTCATCCCATAGAGGTCCCACAGTGGAAGTGGGATAGCATTTCGATGGACTTTGTCGATGGGCTGCCTAGGTCAAGAAGGGGCAATACCAGTATTTGGGTAATAGTGGACATACTCACTAAAAGCGCTCACTTTATACCTGTTAAAAGTAGAAGGACTGCCTCGTCCCTAGCATCCATTTATCTTAAAGAAATAGTTCGACTCCATGGGATACCCTCCATCATAGTGAGTGATCGAGATCCTATCTTTACGAGCGAGTTTTGGAAGAGCTTGCAAGAGGCAGTTGTCACACAATTATGCTTAAGCATGGCCTGTCACCCCCAAACCGATGATCAGACGGAAAAGGTGAACAGAGTATTGGAAGACCTCTTGAGATTGTGCATTCTTGAGTTTGGAGGGACATGGGAGGATCATCTTCCTTTGGTGGAATTCGCCTACAACAATAGCTACCAAGCCACCATAGGCATGGGACCCTTCAAAGCTTTATATGGAAGACCATGCCGATCACCAACTTGTTGGTGGGAGTCTACAGACAAGCTCGTACTTGGGCCAGACATGATTAGGGAGACCTCAAAAAAAGGTGGACTTGACAAGAAGACGAATGAAGGCTGCACACGATAGACAAAAGTCCTATGCAGACAAAAGAAGGACCGACCTTGAGGTTGAGGTTGGAGATAGGGTGTTCCTGAAAGTATCTCCTTTGAGGAATGTCATTCGCTTTGGGTCCATAGGAAAGCTAGCACCAAGATTTGTTGGACTATTTCCAATCATTGAAAGGATTGGGATGATGGCTTATAGAGTAGAGCTACCAGAGAGGCTGGCTGTAGTTCATAATGTTTTTCATGTTTCTCAACTACGAAAATGCTTACATGAATTTGCGGAAGTGGTGGAGCCAAGTATATTAGAGAAAGTAGAAGTGGAACGAGAAGCGACTGTGAGAAGAGTTCCAACTCATATCTTGGGTACGGAAGTCAAAAAGCTATGCAACCGTGAAGTCAAGCTTGTTAAAGTTCAATGGAGTGACGCTGAAGAAGACGCAACTTGGGATGCTGAGAGGGAAATACGCGCACCCTACCCTTTTCTCTTTGAGGCTACCTCCTTGATCTCTTATTCCATAAGTTTATTCATGCTTATATCTATCTTTTAAGTATATCTCCTCAGTCCTATTCTTTATCCTTAGGTAGAAACCGATGGGTGTAAACATGTATTTGAAACATGTTATGATTGATTGTTGCGAGTGGTTGCAAGTGGTTGCTAGTGGTTGCTCGTGGATGCATGT
This sequence comes from Allium sativum, assembly GCA_030737875.1. NCBI lineage: Eukaryota > Viridiplantae > Streptophyta > Magnoliopsida > Asparagales > Amaryllidaceae > Allium > Allium sativum. Next base: position 990,285,590 of record CM060910.1, on the reverse strand, counting down.
ACACACACTTTAGACACTAGATCGGCTCAATCACATTCATATTGCATATAAATGTGTGCGCATATTTAAATTAATGGATGTATAATGGTTGTGTTATCATATGGATGCTGCATTTTAATGAATGGTTGTGCACACATGTAGAAGTAATATGTATCGTTAGGATTCTTTTTCATGCATAATGGACGCATGGCACTATGATGATTTGCATTAAGGAGGTCAACTGAATCAGTTGACCTCCTGATTTTGCATTAGATAAGGAACATATACACACATTTTTTGCATATGTTCATACGGCATTAGAAATCTTGTAAGGACAATTGATGCCTGTGTTTAATGGTTGAGTAGATGGATAATTGGATGTTAGGATATACATTCTCCTTAACTTGGAGATTTCAGGGGCGAAATCATTTAAGGAGGGGAGAATGTAACACCCTGAATTTTCTATGAATATTAAAATCAACAAATTAAAGAATAATTAATTAATAATATAAGAATTAAGGGAAACGGGTTACGCCATTGCGTTCGTCTCGAAATTCTGCTTGGGATAGAGTCCAAGTTTTTGTAAATCAGACTTTTTATGAGGAAGTTATGGGCCTCGGAAGTTTCTACAATTTTATATAAATTAAAACAGTTCAGAATAAAAATTCGAAATTCAAACAGGGGAGAAGGCTAGGCGGGAATTTTCCGGCCCAAGGCTAGGTCGACCAGGGGGTCGACCTAGGCGGCAAAATTCAAATAGGGGAGAAGGCTAGGCGGGAATTTTCCCGCCCAAGGCCAGGTCGACCGGGGGTCGACCTACCCTATACAGGTCGACCTGCGTGTAGACCTACCCCCCCCCTCGGGCATATCTGAAATGTGATGTTTTCTGACTCTCTGTTGAGTCATTAGGGCTGATGAGGTTGTTCCAGATAACTCTATCTAGTCTAGATGGTTGGGATGGCTCCTATGATAATCCAACGGCTTAGGTTGATTTAAACTTCTATAAAAGAGTGCCTAGACTCAAACCCTAAACCTAAACAAAATTTGTCTCTTTGCCACCATGCTGCTGCTAGGATAGTCCTCCTTCCTAAAGCTTAGGATTTAGCAAGTGAAAATTCTAATTCAAAAGACGAACAAATCATTCTCTTCTCTAACCTATCTTTGTGAGTACAATTTCTTTCACAATATAATTAATAAATTAATTATGATGAGTTGTAATTGGATTATGAGAACATGTCTGTTGATTCACATGATGTTGATTAACTTTGTTATCTTATGTTGGTAGATTTATTTCATATGTCCAATTATACATGTTTAGCTTGATTCATTTTATGCAAGTTTGGATGTAAATCATATGCTAGTTCGTATGTGAAACCTTATGCAAGTTTGGGATGTTAGATCAAATGTTAGTTTGAATATGAATCTTATGCAAGTCCGTTTTTACATATGGTAATTTGTATGCGAATCTTATGCAAGTTTGGGATGTTAAATCATATGCTAATTCGTATGTGAATTTTATGCAAGTTTGGAATGTTAAATCGTATGCTAGTTTGAATATGAACCTTATGCAAGTCTAGATGTGAATTGTACACAAGTTTATATGTGAATCAAGTATATACATATGCTAGTTTATATGCAAAAACATGTGATAAATTCATATGCAAGTTGTAGGAATCCATATGCAAGTTTAGGTTAAAAACTATATTCACATTTTTGGGTGAAAATTATATTCACATATGCAAGTTAGGTGAGACCCATAATCCATATATGCAAGTTCACAATTTCATGTTTAGATCTATATTTAGATCTATGGTAGTTTATGAAAATATATGATTCTATATGCCTATGCTAGTTATGGGCTATGCAAATTTATGTTATAATTCCTATTGCAAGTTAGATCTATTTTATGTGTTATGCAAGTTGTGATATTTCTTTTCTTTTATAAGTTAGCCTATTTGCGAGTCTAACATATCTCATATTAGAATGTACGAATAACGTGGGGACAAAAGGGAAAATATTAATTATGCAAATTGTGAATTGGCATAAAATGGCTTTAAAAGCATATAATTAGATTGAGACATTAATTGGTATAATTTTTTATACCTAAAAAGTATGGACATAATTTAGGTGACATATATGGACATAATTAATTTGGAAATTATTGACAATTTGAACAGGGATAATTAATTCAAATTGGGGTGAAATAATTTATAGTAATAAACGCCTAAGTCACGAGGTTAGACTCGTTTGTGGTGTAACACTGCCCGGAAAATCCAGCAACCACAAACGATAGTCTAATGTGAGTGGTCAAAGGCATAAATTAAATGCGTAACAGTTGTAAATACACGAGGTTAGACTCGTTTGCGGTATAAGACTGCCCAGACCTGCCCGGCAAATCCAGCAACCGCAAACGGTAGTCTAATGTGAGAGGTCTTACAAGGATACGGTTATAATGAATTAAGTAACACGTAACCAAGTTAAACATGTGGTGGGACATAGGGGTTAAGTGGGTGACATGTGAAATACGATTAGAAACACTTAACCAAATTGAAACATGTAAGAAGACATGAATAAGAAGGGGGTTAAGTGGGAAATTCTAGTGGGGACCAAGCATAGGTGGAAAGTTTGTGTCAAGCATGAGGGACCCTTTTCAAACCAGTAACCCATTAAGTATCTTTGTGAGCTCGAGTTAGATCGAGGGAGGGACACGCTTACTGGGGTTGATTGTAAGAGGTCAAAACGGGTTAATGGTGGCAACGCAAGTCCAACGGGGTCATGTGTGTGCGTGGGCCCGGGCTGGTAGGTAAGATGTTGTTGCATCGTGTAGATATAAGCCGTGCATTATTAGTGGTATCGGGTTGCCACTTTGGGGAGTGATACACCCCACTGTGGGACCATCACGGGTATATACGAGTTAGGGAGCCGATCGCATGTGGGTAGTGGGTACAACTAGTGGAGATAAGGGCATGCGGCACCTATGGAGACAGCTAGGGGTACACGAAACTACCATTACGATTATTATGTTCAGTGGCAGGATCAAATTTTAGGGTGACTAGTAGTGGTGTAGTATAGTAATTATCCTATAGTGATTAGGAGCGAGATTAACGCCAGAATATTCCTCTTGTTTGTTTTGTCTTGCCCACGTGTTTCACAGTCATTCCTTGTTTTACCAGTTTATGCCCTAATTACTTTAATAATTATATTGTAAAGTTATTGGACTCGCCAGACTTTATGTATGACCCTCTTTGTTTTCATACCTTTTCTTTCTCCCTCCCCCCCCCCCCCCCCAGTTTCTCAGGGTGAGACTAGTTCTAGTGGAGCTTGATTCAGATCTTTCTCTCTCTTTGGAAGTGCTTAGATTGCTGAAAGTAAAGTTCATCTCATCTCTTTTATGGCTACTTATGTTGGGGTTATGATTTTTACTTTATGTACTCAGAAAACAATTTGTCAAGATGGTTACTAAGTGTACTTGGTTTTTTTTGTTGGTTTATGATGTTGTTGGAATCAAACTATTTCTCCACTGCAATAAAAGTTGTTTTAAAATTTTCAAGTACCAATATATGTATCTGTCTTGTAATATTCTGTTCTATTCACCAATAATACTCCAATAAAGTTAATGCATTCCCCTTGAGAGTGACATTAATAGACGTGGGGTGTTACAGTTGTCATAATCAAAACGCCATATAGCGAGATTCAACATTCTCCCCCTTTTTGATAGTGACAACTATATATGTAACTCCCTCTGTCAATATGCATATATTATCATATATTTCTCCCCCTTTGTCATTGACAAAAAGGAGATACTTATGTAAACAATTCACATGAATACGCATAAATACACAAACAATATGCATAGGTAATAAGCACAAACAAACAGACAGATGATGGACATTTTAAGCTCATTCAAATGACTGAATTATGGGATAAAATTTTGATCACATGAATATTCAGAAAAATGAATCTGGGATTTAGTAAGCTGAATATATAGTTTTTCTGAGTTATGCATATGGTATTCATGTTTATATATAACTTATAAGTTTATATTCAAGTTCAATATATATTTCATGTCACAAGCTACAATTTGATCATACGAAAGCATATTTACACAACCATTTAAAGATGTATTCATATATAAGTCAAAAGAGAAATTGTAAGCCTTATTTACTTATGAGCTTGTGATATATGAAGTATTTCCATAAGAAACTGTATAAAAATTTGTAGAAATGATATAGTATATCAATTGACCATTAATATGAAATATGATGTGTAAAAGAGTAATTGCATATCAATATAAATATATATAAGATTACCAATTTTTCCTATTTATTCTTTCATTTTGAGCATTGTTTCCGAAAATTTCAAAGATATTTGACTAATATTATTGTTGTGGTGTACCTGCAAAAAAATATATGATAAATACTTTGGTACCCACTTCCTTTTTCAGGGTTTAAGGATTAAATGGAAGGTAACCATACCCAAGAAGGCGTAATGGAACATTTAAGAATAAAATTTTCATTATTAACTACTGAATCAAAATAATCATCTATATATCTTTCTCTATTTTTCCAATTTACAGGAACCCAAATAATTAAATAATTTATATTGATATTTTCTTTGGTACTTCTAGATTTATTATAAATATCTTTAGTCATAGGAGTATTCGAATTTCGATAAAAATTGAATCTTGGAATTTTTTTCGTGCTTTAGTACTAATAGTGATATTTTTATTGTACATAAAAGCATATCTAGTACTATTCCTCTGATTAGTTTTATTATATCCTAAATCACTTTTGTCGAGTAAAGGTCTAGAACTAGATAAAATCACATTTAAATCATTTTTACCTTTATTGAATTCTACGAACTTATTTGTACATATTTCAAATTTGATTCCAAAGTCACAATTAACACTTTTAAAAGAAATTTCGCTACTTTTTAAATTATCATTTTCCTTATTTAATTCAGAATTATTCCTTTTCAAAGTACTATTCTCATTTTCAAGATGATAAACTTGAGATTCTGAATTAAAAGACGATTGTAAATTTTCAAAATTTTCTTTTGAGTCATAAATTTCTTTTTGCAAAATATTATTATTAACTTTTAAAACTCACATTCTTTATATAATTCTAAATTCTTTCCAATTAAAGCTTCATTCTCTTTTTCAAGAGACAAAATTAAAGAACTAGAATTATTTAAAGAATCTTCTATAGATGCATTTTTATTTTGTAAAAGATCAATTTCCTTTAAAACAACATTGTTTTTATCTTCTAGTAGCTCATTTTCTTTTTGAAGGAAATCTTTTTTTGAAAAACAAGCTCTTCTAAAGTATTTTCGAAACAATTGGCTTGTTTTACTAAAAAATATTTTTACTCTTTTAATTTGGAATTTTCTTGCTCACAATCTTTAGATTTGGCTAATATAATTGCATTAAGTTTATCCTAACTTTTAAAATCTTTTAACAATTTTTCATGGTGGTAACAAAAGATCTTTATATAATGAATCTACACATACCGATTGTGATCTGACTTTAGTCATGAGACATTTTCTTTTGATTCTGCTTTGTTGTTCTTCTTCTTTCTAATTCATTTACTAGATTTCTTTATTGCCATATATTATAGGATGTTGTTATGATCTCTAGAATCCTTCGCTATGATACCAATTGAAAGAGGCTATAGGATAGTAGGATCGTGTAGAATGAATAATAGAATGTAGTGTATGTATTAGAGTAGAAAAGCAGTAAATATAGAATGGTAAAGTAGTAGCTGTAAGTAAAATCACACGGTCGAATTTATACTGGTTAGGACCACTGTCCTATGTCCAGTCCCAAACCCACTTCTGGAATTTCACTGACACAACAATCCTCACTTCACTCGGAGGAATAGGTTTATAACTACCCGAATAGCCGAACGAGATTTTTTGCCTCAACCACTGAAGAGGTCTTTTACAATACAGAAAACTTGTTGACTACTTGTGTTCTTATTAATACGGATATGTCAAGTTGAAATACACCCTTCCTATAACCTTTCCTTGATGATAGTAGTGTAATTTGTGAAGGAATATATAAGGTTTAAATGATTAAAATCTTTAGAGTATGAAGATGAAGTGCTTAGAGATGTTTTAGAAAAGATAGAAAGAATTGTAGTAAGATTTGGTGATTTGATTACTTAATCAAGTCTCTATTTATAATATACAAAAGGATATAACTTATCACGAAGAGATTCGATAAAAAGATATGGATTAGAAAGTTGTGACTCTTCATTTAAAGTTGCATCTCTTCGTATTCAGATGTCTGAATAAAAATTTCAGATGTCTATTTTGATTTAAAAACAAAACAGCAAGAAAACAGGCAATTTCAAAGCACATTTAGATGTCTGAATTTTTTAATTCAGATGTCTAAATTAAAATTTTCAGATGTCTGTTTTTGAATAAAATCCAAACAGCAAGGAAATAGGCCATTTTGGAGGTAATTCAGACGTCTGAAATTTTTGACTCAGATGTCTGAATGTTATGAGAAATTTATCCTTTGCTTTAGTAGACAGACGTCTGAATTAAGTAACCCAGACGTCTGTTTTCTGTAACAAACCTATGCCCTGTGCATGTCATATATAAAATCATATATATATATATATATATATATATATTAAAACGTGCATATGTGTGTTTCATAAAGGAAGATTTTAACAATTAATACTAATACTAGCAGACTCTAAACATATTTAATCTTCAATTATAGCTCTTGAATCGGTTGTTGAGTATCTTCCTGTAAGACAAAATTAGTCGATAATAATATATTTGTACATGTATAGTTGACATAATCAAAACGCCATATAGCGAGATCCAGCAGAACTTTCTTTGAAGAGCATCCCACAATTACTTAGCAGTTTTCACATGAGAAAATAGCAGTTTTCACATGAGAAAACTCTCTAAGTACTTCAACAGAAAGACTAAGTTGGATGGTAGTAAGAGCATTCTCTTCCAATTTTTCTATCTCTTCAGGTGTTAATTTCTTCAATTTTTATGGATCTGGGACAACCTTAAATGTCCTCTCTTTCTTCAACACCGCTTCCATCTTCGTCTTCCATGTGCCAAAATCCCCATTTCCATCGAATCTAGCGACTCCATAATTAGTAGCGCTTCTACCACGGTTATTCTTTGTGGAATTTGACATGGCTGAAAAAGTCTTTGAACAGGACAACTTACTATGATACCAATCTGTAGTGCAAAATCAGAGATTTGGACAGCGGAAAAAGAATAAACCCAATGATCTAGTATGTCACAAATTGCAACAATGCCAAAAATAAAAAAAATCAAATGACACAAATTATAAAGAGAACGAAAACAGAAAAGTGAGGAAAGAACACACCAATATAATGTGGTTCAGCTTTGTCTACGTCCACGGACTCAACAACTTTTATAACTTTACTTCAAGAGGTGATTACAAAAACTGAGAAGAATTACAACAAAACTCAATACAAATTCTTATCCTATAGAAACAGAAATATGGATCTTATTGAGGAATAATATGGAGAGGTATTTTTTTTCATAATCATCCAAAAGTGAGCAAATGACTTCATATATAAAAGAGGAGAATTCTAGAAGATAAGGATGAAGATGTTTTGGAATTTCCTTGATTTAGTTCACCACAAATGTTGCTCATTTATTTTGTTTCCACCTATATAAATTCTTGATTGATTCTCCAAATCAATTAATTTGTTTTTCATATTTGGCTTGATTATGAAAACAATTAATGCCTCTCTCACCCCACCAATTCTTAATTGATTCTTTAAATCAATTACTTTCTTCATATTAATCTGTTTCCCGTATTTGACTTCATTATGCAAACAAATAATGTCTTCTGATTAATATATTTCAATCGCCCAAATTTGACAATGTACATAGAGATAATAAGAGTAGACCATCACATAAACAGTTACAAGTTAGTAAACATGATTTAAATCTTATTTCCAGTCTCATCCCACTACTATCTTATTTAATTACTGCGACATAAGTGCCTATAGAATTAGTATCAACATTATAGTAAGTATTGGAATAAAGCAAAATACAGCAGAAAAAATACTGTCCAATTCGAACTACATGACAAAATATCGGTGAGCCTATGATGTAGTTGATATTTTATTCTTTTCTGATATGACAAAAATTAGAGGCGGTTTAATCAAATGAATAAACCACAGTAGAATGTTGGTGAATGTAATTATCAAACAAAGTTGAAACATAGAGAAATGCTATGCTAAAAGCCTTTCGATGCTTGAATACATTGAAAAAGCAAAAACTTGTGGCAATCAAGAAAAGCTTGTCGGAATGAATAGGAAGGTAAGAAAAATGAAATCAAATCCCAATTGTACAAGTTGGAAAACCGAAACAATAATAATGCTAAACAAGCAAGCATTAGTTGTCATGTGGTATGAAAACTAGTTTCAAACTACAGGTGATGTTTAATGAATATTAATGGCCAACAAATGAGTTCATTTTTTGACATACAAATGATGCTTGTTTTTGAAGCAACTCTTCTAGGGATAACATGCTCTTTTCTCTCACTTCAACGTCAGGAGTCCAGTATTCCATGCAGAGACTATAAAAGAAAAAAATTCAATTTCATAACTGATAATAGAACTTGTGAAGTTTCGGATTCCCCATAGTTGAATCAAATTCCCACTGTAACCAGACCAGAAAATAAAATATTACAAGGATTATAAAAATGTGGAAGAAGAAGGTCATAATAGAGAACTAATGAAGATGAAGAGTAAAATGACATGTTAGATAGTTTTGAATCATACACTGGGGTAAATATTTTAAGGCTTTAGGGAGATCAGTTCTGTACTGCCACTTCTAATTTACAAGTATATGCTGATAAAACTATAAACTGACTTCAGCACTGTTCAGTTTTTAATTTAACATCAGTTATAAATGCAATGATTGACACCAGTTGTAAAGTGTTAAAGTTTTAGTTACCAAACAAACGAGATAGGTCTCTCAGCCAACTCATATTTATGCAAAACTTTAGCAAAAACTTCATATACAAAAAATATAGAGAGCTGATAGTGTAAAGAGGATTAATATCCAATTCCTATCGTTAACAAATGATAGTGATTGAAAACTACATGCCATTGAATTTATATTTTTGCTTGTTGTACTTACATTGTTATCAGCAAACTTTTGAAACAAACTAGAAACAAATCAACTATCAAACCTGTTATCTCATAGAAAACAGATAGTCGGTATAACCCTAAATTGAATTATGCTGAAATTGTAGTTTAGAATTGCCATGAACTAAAGTTCAAAGATTAAGCTTTCTACTATTCACATAATCTTTGTTACCAATTCCACTCATATTATCTTGCTTCAAAAATTATATCACTCAAGGTGTTTAGCCAAATTCTGACTGTCAACATACAACTGAAATAGACACATATTGATGACTCAAAATGTTGATTGAATTTAATATTTACAATATATCTTACAATGGTAATTTTCATAGGCCATGTCTTTAAAGAACTCAGTCTTTACGAATATATCTTACAATGGTAATTTAAGAGTTTTCAAACGTGATCCTAAAAAAAGAACTCAGTCTTTACGAAATGCGGAGTCTTTAAAGATGTAAACTTACCTAATTTGTTACTATAGTTGAGCAATCTTTAAGGATGTAAAGTCAATAGCTTTACAATGTAACTCTTGTCTTTTACTTACCAAAAATCAAAATAGACCATAATTTACGTGGAAGCTTACATGATCCAGTAAATAAGAAACTGACAAATTAGAAATTACATTTCATGACCATTCTTCAGTATGACATATTTTTTAATGTTTGCTATATTTTTTATATTTCTTCAAATTAATCAATAACTTAGTAAAATAATACAAAACACATGTTAATATTGGCACATAATTTGTAGCTACCTATAATGTCTCATATAATGAAACACAACAAAAAGTTAACGCTTTTAATTTCATATCGTATATTAGCATACCTGAGCTATTCTAAGACCAAAGTATTAAAACTAAAACAAGCATTCGTACTATGACCAGAGTGTTTAACACTGCAAATAGAAACACATATGAAATAGTTTTTACTGATAAATTCAGCTACTACTATGTTACATGCTTCACGTTATAAGCAAAAAGAAAAATCAACTAACAATCTTTCAGTATTAAGAGTAAAAAGAAATGTAATATCTTTTATTTATTGATAACTCGAATGATTACAGTATTGTTATTGAATGAATGAAAGTGTTTATGCCTTCCCACTTACATAATAAAGATGGCAACGGCTGTATTAACCCAAGATAACAAACGGTGGGCTATTTACAATAATACATATGCTCGTGGGCTGAAGCCAATTTGACTCATATAAAATATCATTATCTGTAGTATGCAGCTCTTATTACCCCCATTCAAAAAATGCTAGGGTTTTTTTGTCCTCTTACATTCCGTCGTCACTCTCAATAACTTTCAATTCCTCTCTAAGCCTCTGAAAATTCTTCGTGGATAATGCTTTCGTAAGGATGTCGGCTTTCTGATAGTATATATGCTGGCAAGTGATTAACTTCGATTTTCCCTTCGATAGTTTGTTCTCGAACAAAGTGTAGATCTATTTCAACATGCTAGGTTCATGCATGTTGAACTAGATTGGCGGAAAAAACAACGGTGCTGAGATTATCACACCATATTCTGGGTCTCTTCGAAGTTGGCAACCCTAATTCCTGAGTTAATGACTTAATCCATAGAACTTCTGTTGTGGTTCCAGCGACTACTCTATATTCAGCTTCGGCATTTGAACGCGATACCGCCGGTTGCTTTTTGGAGCACCACGAGATTGGATTCGACCCCATGTAGATGCAATAACCTGAAGTAGATCGTCAGTCGTCTGGATCTGAAGCCTAATCTGTGTCGCTGTAAGTCTGTATATTCAACTCTTTACTTGTTGTAACTGTAATGCCATAATTCTGTGTGCCTTTCAAGTATCTAAGAATTCATTTGACAGCACGCCAGTGTTCGCTTGTAGAACATTGCATAAATTGTCTATACACTGTAACATAGTTCAGGTCTTCTAACTGTAACATACTGTAAAGCTCCCACTGTGCTTCTGTAGTTCTTCACATCCTCGATAGCTTCTCCTTTGTTTTTAGGTAGTCTCAGATTACTCGTCATAGGAGTAGGTAGTGATTTTGCATTCTCCATTTTTGCACGATATAATATTTCTAGAATATATCTCTTTTGGGATAAAATAATTTCGGTTTCGGATTTGTGAACCAACTATATGCCTAAAAAACAACTCTTTTATAGTGAAATCTTGATTTAAATAGTTGATGATCTTGTTGATCTCTGTGTTGTCACTTCCAGTAATTAAGATATCATCAACATACACGAGCACATATGTGGTGTTTTTTTTTCATACTGATGTGTAGAGAATTTTCTGATTTTGATGTGAAAAACCCCAGATTTGAGAAGATGCTTTTGAGTTTATCATACCATACCCTTGACGCTTGCTTTAAACCATATATAGCTTTATTCAGTCTGCATACAAGATGTTCATTGCCACTTTTGCAGTATCCCTTTGGCTTCTCCCTGTATACTTCTTCTTGCAAGTCCCCATTTAAAAATGCATTATACACATCTAATTATTTTATATTCCATTGATAATGTATGATAATTCTAATTGTAGTAGGCTTTACAACTAGTGAGATTGTTTCCTTAAATTCGAACACATACATTTGTGTGTACCCTTTGGCCATAAGTCTGGCTTTGCACTTTGATCCTCCATAATAACATTATCCAAATCCATGTGTTGTTGATGTACTATTTTCTCAATAAGTGATAATGAAATGGAACTTGCTAGCATGGAAAAGGTGATTGTTGTGGATGCAAGAGGGACATTTGATGTAGAGGCATTTTCTGGTACATAAGTGTTAGCTGCATATGATGGGCTATCCATGTCCAGGTTTTGAAATTGATTCGAAGTAGAAATAGATGGGATGGCCAGGAAATTCTCATGCATAGACCCTTTTCTTTTGGCTTTGCCCAGCTATTAAACTTCATAAGTACAATTAGTTTGCTAAATAGTTTGTATTGGTTTGTCATGTACATTCAGAATTAAACATTTTGACTGCCAAGCTTGTCATGTACAGTGCTGAATTGCCAAGACTGCCAAATTTCAATACCAAAATCACTCCTTGTACTCTCTACTAGAAAGAAGTACAAATTTTGGTTCATCACTGACATGAGAGAAAACGATTAAACTATCGTTCTTACTGCCACGATGATGATTGAGGTGTTCGGAGATACAGAAAAAGGAGTTCTCAATGAGAGTAAACCGATCCCTGCATACAATTTTAAATCATAAAAGAGACATCACAGGCAAACAAGGACGGAGCTAGGATTTAAGCATGTCCTGGGCTATAAAAGTAACAATATGATACAAACTCAATAATCATTTCTACAATTAACACCAACGCGATTATGACCATGATTCAATGAACAATAATGAAATTGAAGCACTTGAAAAATAATCAAGAAAACTAATATTTTCATAGAAAATGTTGTTTACGTCGCAGTTTGCATAATATTCCAAGCTTCCATCTTGGATCAGTATGTAATCAAATAAGCAAAAGGAAGAGATACACAAAAAATAAAACAAATAAAAATAATGGAGAAGTGACGCAAATATAATAAGTATATAACAAACAGAAGTGGGTCAAATAACTCAATGTAGAAGCAGGTGCCTTTAACTTTGCATTGTTACACAACATTCATTTTTTTGCAACCAATGGCAAATAGAATATGGTAAGCAATATTATTCACTTTCATTAGATACTGACCTGGGCTATAGCAAGGTACTATTAGCATTACATTTGTCCCCTATGGACAGACAAAAAAGATGTCAAACAACACTTTTTTCATTTATGTGGCGACTTCTACCCAATGACAAATTCTTTTCTTTTTGTGAAAAAAGATACGATGAAATCCATTAGAAAATACATCAATTTTGATTGTTAAATCAGGCATACAACAAAGTTATCACTTAATCTAGCACACAACGTGAAAAGGATCTAACACGGTTTGCAATACCGTAAGTAGGTTTTTCATGATTATAAGTAAAATACACATGGAAAGACAAAAACGAAGACAAAGGAAACTTCTTTGTACAATCTTGGGTTATTAAATTACTAGTAATACCTTTACAGGACGAAATGCTCTACACGGAAAAATAATCACAAGAATTTGAGAGTAGGATAGTTAAAAGCCGGAATTCTAACCCTAAAACCGATTGGAGACTCATCCCCAAGAAGAAAGAGAGATCGCACAACTGACTTTTCTTATCTCCTGCCATCGAACTTGGATCTGAGCCGAAAAATTAAAAGAAAGCTTGGGGATTAAGATGCGGTGAAGGAAAGAAGCAGTATATACGGAATATATTAGGGTTTCAAGGAGCTGGCTAGCGGGTGCGGTTTTGAGATAATGCGTTGTTATCCACACCAGCACCTTATATTCAATTCCTTTTAGCGATGCCTCCTCTTTTAGATGTCCATATGTTTTGTTTTCCCAATTTGAAGTGTTGATGCTTCCACACCTATGACATGCCTTATCAAATGCAAATATGTTGTAGCATGCAAAAATGGTGTAAAGCTCTTGGTAGACATAGACATGGAAAAATTATGAACACTAAACAAATATATAAATCTTGATAAAATCAAGTAGATGTCAAATGAACATTTGAATATTATGCAAAAATCAAAATTTATTTAAATTTAATGTTAATATTAATTAATAATTGTAATTATTTAGTATTAATTATTACTTATTAATACTAATATGTGTATATAATGCAGATGAAGATAAACTATTAATTATTATAGTATTTAAATTTAAATTACATGCTTAATTTAGATTATTTTTTATTATTATTTATAAATTCTTAACTATTTATTTATATATTAATAATTAAATATAGTAAATTATTTATTATGTAAAACAATAATAATTAAAATTTTACTTATTAACTATTAAAAAATTAACTATAATTCGCTATATTATGAATAATTAATCCAAATTATTAATCATAATTTATGGATTATTATTTATGAATTATCAATTAAAATAAATTATTAATTATAAATTATTTAATATTAAGTATATATTATTTTTTATTCATTTTTCTTAATTATTTAATCATAATTAATAATTAGTAAAATTAATTATTAAATGTTAATCTATATTTATTCATTATAATTTAATATTATTTATTAACGGTTAATAATTAATATGTATATATTATTAATTTTTAATATTAATTTTTTATTTTTAACAGTATTTATTAATATTTATTGTTGATTATAAATTTTTATATATTAAATATTAATTACTTGATATTACTTACTAATAACTGGAAAGTAAAATTAAACATGTTGGAATACTGATTATATTGTAAGTTATAAATAATTAATATAATATTATTAATAATTACTTATTAAATATGAATAAATTGTATAGTAATGTTAATGATTAGTAATTCGTAGTTAGTAGTATAATATTATAATTTGTAGTTAGTAATATAACATTAGACTTAGTAACATATGATTAATATAATATTATTAAAGATTAATTCTGAAATATTAATAAATAATAAGTATTGGTTTTGAGAAAGTAGTTTTTAATTACTAATTGTCACCTATTACAATGGGCATTTTTAGCCAGCTGTAAAATTAACACGTATTATAACGGGTATTTTAAGCCCATTGTAAAATTAACACGTATTATAACGGGTATTTTAAGCCCATTGTAAAATTAACACCTTTTACAATGGACGTTATGACGGGCATCTTGTGACCATTGTAAATTTAGCATCTATTACAACTGGCATTTTGAGAACGTTGTAAAACTGGCATTTCTTATAACGGGCACAAAAAGACCGTTGTAATATCCCTCCATTACAACGGGCAATAATTACCCGTTGTAAAAAGGGCGTTGTATGGGCATCTATTACAACTGTCTTTAATTGACCGTTGTAATATCCTTCTATTACAACTACCAATTATTGCCAGTTGTAAAAAGGAAGTTGTAATATGTTTTTTTTGTTGTAGTGTTTTATCTTATAAGTCCACTTACATCTTGTGATGTTTTTGTGATTGGGTGGAGTCACTAGAGTCCATGTCTTGTTTTGCATGAGAGCTTTATATTTTTTATTTATGGCATTTCTCCACACTACACTATTGACTGCTTCATTGTAACTTGATGGTTCTTTGTCACCTATGATAGTGCTGTATAATTTAGGTTTAAAAATTCCAATCTTGGCCTTTGTAACCATGTGATGTTGATTCTTTTCTTGCACGTTCATACTTTCATGACTGCTATTTTCTATTTTTTCATTGCCTCTATCTGTGTTAGCATTATCATCATGGTCATTTGTGTCATCTATAGTTGCTTCATTATTTTCATTATGATGATCACTGTTGAGAGAATCAGTGGAATAGTATTTTGACCTTGTGCTTGGTATAGATTCATTGTCACTATCTCCATTTTTGTCCTCTGAGGTTGGTGTGAAATCAGTCCATTTAGAGAGATTTGGTAGCTTTAACCCAATATTTGTTGGCTTCCCTATCCTTTCAGTTGTTTTGATTGATTTTTCTGCAAAGGGAAAATTTTCTTCATTAAAAACCACATGTCTAGAAATATATATCCTACCATCTTCACTTAAACATTTATATCCTTTTTGGCTATTAGCGTAACTTAGAAATGTACATGGTGAAGATCTTAGGCTGAGTTTATGTTTGTTATACGGGCTTAGGTAGGGAAAACATAAGCATCCAAAAATTCTTAATTCATCATATTTTGGCTTAATCCCTAAAATCATTTCTTCTGGACATTTACCCTTGGAGTCTTTGTTGGTAGTTTATTAATCAAGTAAACTGATGTCGCAAATGCCTTTGTCTAAAATTTTAGTTGTAGAGATGCTGCGACATTAGTGTTAACCCAGTGTTGACAATGTGCATGTGTTTTCTCTCAACTAGACCGTTTTGTTCAAATGTATATGGACATGTCATTCTGTGCAATATTTACTGTCAAAATAATTCTTTAGTGGTCTGAATTCACCCCTCCATCTGTTTGAATTATTTTGACAGTAAGATTTATCTATTTTTCAGCTGTTTTAATAAATTGCACAGTTATATCATGAACATCATATTTATTTTTAAGAAAGAATATCCAAGTGTATCTAGTATATGCATCAACAAAAGAAAGATAGTACCTGTGATTGTGATCTGATTTCATAGGTGATGGACCTCGTACTTCTGCAACAATTAATTCGAGGGGACTATAATATACAGTTTCAGAACTGGGAAAAGGTAATTTGTGGCTTTTGCCAATTTGATGGTGTGTGCAAATATAAGTACCAGGTAAAGCATTGAAAACAATTTTATTATCATTCAATATATGTTTAACAGTCACAATATTTGGGTGCCCTAATTTGCTATGCCACAAATTAAAGACGTTTCTTTTGTTTTCAACATCAGTCAATATTATTTCAACAATTTTGAATTTTAGAATTGACATTTTGCTGCATACTGTAGAATTTATATACTCCTTTATCCAAGTTACCCTGCAATAATATATCCTTATTTGGTAAGTCTTTAACTAGACAAAATTTAGGGTGAAACTCAAAGTATACATTGTTGTCTTTAGCAAATTGTGAGACACTTATCGAGTTTTTCTTGATTTTAGGTACTCTCAATAATTTGTTAAGGTATAGATTTCTCTTACCTTTAATGTACCCTCTTCCAACATGTGATATACTTGTAGTTTCACCAGTTCCCATAATAATAGATTGCGTACCTAAATAGTTTTTATTGCCAAGATTAAGGTTCTGCAAGTTGTTAGTTACATGGTTAGTAGCCCCAAAATCATGATACCATTCATCAGAATCGATGTCTTATGATTTGCTAGAATCATCACAACTGTTTCTGACATTCTTGAATTGTCTGAACCATTTCTAGATTGATTTAGTTGAGCTACATTGACATTGCCAGCCCTTTGAACATTTTGGCCTTGCAGTCCCATATTGAAATCACTGTTAAACCTAAAATAATATATGTTGGCCACATGCCCAAATTTTTCATAGATCTGACATTTAACTCTGTTATTGCCATTCCATCTACCTCCTCTACCTCTCTGATTCTGATATCCCCTTTGAGGTTGTGTTTTTTTGGTATTCTGATTGTAATTTCCCTTTTGTTGCACTTTGTTTCTTAAGGTAGAAGCGAAATTTACATTATACTCAGTTTGTGTCAATCTTCTTTGTTCAACACTTCCCTCGTGATCGAGAAGAGTTGGATGAACATATTGTTGATTTGGTATGGTTCTCTGAGAAGCGATAAAGGTTACCACTGATTCGTTTCTTAATCTAAACCACTGGTAATGTACAATACTTGTTCATTGTTAGAAATTTTGTGGCTTGTAGTTGCTAATCTATCACAGAGAGTCTTGATCTTGGTAAGATATTCACTTATGCTCATGCTGTCCTTCTTTATACTCTGCAATTGTCTTCTATAGTGCATTATTCTGGCGGTAGATTGTGAACTGAATATTTCTTCTATAGCATTCCATATATCATAAGAAGTGTTGTTTCCAAATAACTTGTGACAGAAGATTGACACTTATTGATGATATAAGCCAAGAAGCAAACAAACTATCCTTCTTTTGGTATAATTTATATGTTGGATTACTTATCATGTTTTTATTTTTATCTTCTATCATGATAGGTGGAATTGCGATGGTGCCTTTGACATATCCTTGTAAGCCATATCCTCTTTGTTTGAATCAAAAATGGTTCAAACACCAATGGCACGTGAACCGTACTTCACCAATATGGTTAGAAATTAAAGGAGCCACAATTGCAAAATAAACAGGAAAAAGTAAGTAAAAACACAAGGATTTTTTATAGTGGTTCGATCTATGATAAATCTACATCCACTTTTGCAAGGATTTCATTACTATGAAGAAATTTACATAGGGCTTCATATCATACATCTCAATAGTACACTTGTTCACTCTTTACAATGATCCTCCACTTTTTTATTCTCTTTTCGCTTTAGATCTAACTTGAATTTGAGAAGGAATGGAATAGATCTTGTGATTACATAATTTTCATTGATTCCATCATGAAAATGGTGTCAGATCCGTGCTTTAAAGAGAAGTAATGGCGGTTGGAGGTCACATGGAGTGAATCAGTGTGATAATTAATGGTGTTTGGAGAAGATGAGATCCACTTGATGTTAGAGGAAGAAGGAGTGGTCTTAGGAAGCCATTAATGGAGCTTGAGAAGCTTTAGAATAGTGGAAAAATCCTTTGAGCGGCCCTTTGGGGTAGAAGAATTGGTCCCTTGAAGTATGGTGAAATGGGGTATTTATTGGAGAAGTTTGGACCAGGTGGCAATGTGTTAGCTATAGCGTACATGGTTTAGGTTGGTCACACAAATATTTACAGTAATGACATCGCTCCAGCTGTAGACAGCTAAGCAACCGACCCGAAATTACTCCATGGGCGACCAGCACTTCACGAAGCATGTCCGACCCTACATAAAAATCATGTGATCGACCCTTCCCTTCATTGCACATCGGATCTGCATGCTATGTTAGAAACAAACGGGTTTGCCTTATTCTAAAATGGGATCAAGAATTATAAGACATGCCATCACATTATACTTTATTGTTCATGTAACACCCCACGTCCATTAATGTCACTCACAAAGGGAATGCATTAACTTCCATGGAGCGTTTTAAGTGAATATAGAACAGAAAATCACAACAAGACAGATATAAAGCAGTACTTGAAAATTAAAACTTTATTTCATTGCAGCGGATAAACCCATATGTTTGATCACATCATCAAAACCATAAACCAAAGTCAAGTACATCATATCCATCTTGATAAAACAAAGTACATAAACTGAAAAAAAACATAATCCCCAACATTAAAATAGCCATAAATAAAGAGAAGCTGAACTTTACTTCAACGGTCCAAGAAGTCTTCTAAAAGCAGTCCAAGATTAAGCTCCACTGGTGCTAGTTTCAACCTGAGCACCTAGAGGGGGGAAAAGGAAAGAGATGGAAAAAGGGGGTCAGACATAAAGTCTGGCGAGTGCGATAATTCTAACAATATAATTAACAAAGTAATTAGGCTAAGGCATAAGTTGGAAAATAGGGAAGTGACCATGAACCATTGAGTACGACAGAGTAAACAAGGAAACGAGACGAATAACGATATCGTTAAAGTGCACCAAACCCGCTAAGATAAATTTACTAAACTACACCGACACTATAGGATAATTGCTATACTGCACCGCCACTAGTATACTGCACCACCACTAGTCACCCGAAGGTTGATCCCGCCTACAAACTTAATAATGATATTGGTAGTTTCGTTCACCCCTAGCTGCCTTCATAGGTGTCGTCTGCCCCTATCTCCACTAGGTGTACCCACTACCCCCAAGCGATCGACTCCCTAACTCATAGATACCCGTGCTGGCCCCACAGTGGGGTGTATCACTCCCCAAAGTGGCAACCCGATACAGCAAAGAATGCACGGCTTATACCTACACGATGCAACAACGTCTTACCTACCAGCCCGGCTCCACACACGCATATGAACCCGTTGGACTTGCGTTGCCACCGCTAACCCAGTTTGGCCTCTTACAGTCAAGCCCAATATGCGTGTCCCGTCCTCGACTTGGGTCGAGCCCACAAAGATACGTATGGGTTACTGGTTGAAACGGGCCCCCCATTACTTGACACAAGCTATCCACCTAAGCTTGGTCCCCTCTAGTACATCCCACTTAACCCACTTCTTATTCATGTTTCAATTACATGTTTCATATTTTGGTTAAGTGTTTCTAATCGTATTTCCAAATGCCACCCAAGGCACCCACCAGATTCCACATACCACCCAAGGCACACACTTAACCCCCTCATGTCCCACTACATGCTTATCTGGTTAAGTGTTTCTTAATTTATTAAGATCGTAACCTCATAAAGACCTCTCACATTAGACTGGCATTTGTGGCAGCTGGATTTGCCGGGCGGGTCCGGCCAGTCTTACACCAAAAAAGAGCCTAACCTCGTGTCTTTACAATTGTTACGTATTTAGTTTATGTCTAAGACCTCTCACATTAGACCGGCATTTATGGCAGCTGGATTTGTCGGGCGGGTCCAGGCAGTCTTACACCACAAAAGAGTCTAACCTCGTGTCTTAGACGATTAGTTACCCCTAATTAATCAACCCCAATTTGAATTACTTTCCCTGTTCAAATTATCAATCAATTCCAAATTAAGCGATGTCCATAATTGACTCAATTATGTCCATCCATTTATGGTATGTAAAATCATACCAATTTCACCACAACTTTATTTTATGCCTTTTAAGGCAATTATGCCAATTAAATATTTTTAATATTATTCCCTTTTTCCCTACGTAGTACGTTTGTTCGTTTAACGTGAAAATATACGTTAGACTCGAATAGTCTAACTCATGAAATAAAAGAAAACATCACATACATAGTTAAAACATGGATCTAACATAGGGGTGAACTTGCATATGTGATTGATGTTCTACATCTAAAACTTGCATAGGCCAAGATTACAACTTGCATAACAACTTATGTCATGGTTCCAAATTTAAAGGTGTGAACTTGATGAGAAATTGGCCACAAACTTGCATAAACATCATGTATAACATAGATCCAAATCTAAAGGTGTGAACTTGATGAAATTATGGCCACAAACTTGCATAGACAACATATGTCATAAACCTCTATCTAAAGGGGTTAAACTTGCATAGGTAATAACATAACATGATTCATGCCCAACTCATAAATTCACATATGTGATTTATACATCACAATAATGGTGTAAACTAATATCTAACATGTAAAGTGTCATGTCATAGCCTAGCTTTCAATTAAATTCTCACATAAACTAGGTGCCATAATCATGTAAGGTCACATGTAATTCTACCCAAACTTGTATATGGTTCATGTTAGAATCAACATCTAAACTTCCCTACATATGGATTATCATATGAATCAATACCACAAATTAGCATAAGAATCATGACGATTTGAATATATATATATGTATATATATATATATATATATAATTACAACATGGATGATAACTTTGCATCACAACTTAACATCATAGATATTTCAATCATAATTCTACAACATTGTTACAACATACAATCAATACTTCATATCACATCCATACAAATCCGTGTTATGACTTAATCTAATTAAATTACTAATTATTTTGCTAAGATTATCGATCTCACCACTCAAAAGCAGTCGAATTAGCGCTCCTTTGATGAAGAATTGCTGTTAGGGTTGGGTAGTTCTGATTTGGTTGCTGTTCTTTATCTTTGATTTGGTGGCGGCTGCTCTAGGGCTCAAAACAACAGCATGACGACCATGGTCTTTGTTTTAATTCTGATTTAGGGTTTGTGTCTAGGGGTCTTTTTATAGAGTTATGAATTAATTTAAGCCGTCAGATGTTCTTAGGGTTAATCAAAACCATTCAATTATGATAGGGTGATGAGTCAGCCCTAATGACTCAGCAAGGAGTCAGAATGGACTCAACAACACGGGTCAGCCTGAACCAGAAAGCTGTGCAGGCTCCAGCCTCGGCCTGGGCGCACTTGGCAGGTGCGCCAGTGTAAATATGTACTGGCGCACTTCCCAAGTGTGCCAGTGCATTTATATATATATATATATATATATATATATATATATATATATATATATATATTTCTTTACTTTGCCACCAAACTTCGTTCGTCCATAACTCTTTCATCCGGTACTCGTTTCCCGCAAACTCGGACTCTATCTCCACTAGAATTCCGAGACGAACATAATGGCGCAACCCAATCCCCATAATTCTCACGTCTGAGATTTATTATTCTTTAATTTAGTTAAATCGATTATTCAAAAATCTGGGGTGTTGCATTCTTCCCTCCTTAAAGGATTTCGCCCCCGAAATCTCAAAGTTAAGGAGAATGTATATCCTACCATCCAAACAACCATCTACTCAACCATCAAACACGGCATCCATTGTCCTTATGAAATTTCTAATGTTGTATGAACATATGCAAGAAGTGTGTGTATATGTTCCTTATCTAATGCAAAATCAGGCGGTCTACTGATTCAGTTGACCTCCTTAATGCAAACCATGCTAGTGCCATGCGTCCATTATGTATGCGAAAGAACCTTATCGATACATATCATTTCTAAATGTGTGCACAACCATTCACCAAAATGCAACATCCATATGATGATACAACCATTATTCACTCATTACTTAAATATGTACACACATTTATATGCAATATGCAATATGAAGTGACTGAGCCGATCTAGTGCCTAAAGTGTGTGTATATGCATCCACGAACAACCACTAGCAAACACTTGCATCCACGTGCATCCAACATCCATAACATGTCTCAAACACATGTTTCAACCATAGGACTATCCTATCTAAATGTCAAGGATACTAGAGAGAGGATATACTAAAGATAAGATAAGTACAAGATAAAGGGGAAATTAAAAGACATACCCTCGAAAAGAAAAGGGTACAATGAACGCATCTTCGCTTCCGTCTCCCAAGTAGCGTTGCTCTCATCATCTCCCCATTGCACTTTGACTAGCTTGACCTCTCGACTTCTCAATTTCTTAATCTTGGACCCAAGAATGCGCGTAGGAGCTCGTCGAATCGTCGCATCACGCTCGATCTCCACTTCTCTAAGCAAGCTCGGCTCTACCACCTCTGCGGTCTCGTGCAAGCACTTCCTCAAATGTGATACATCGAATACGTCGTGTACACCACTAAGTCTCTCAGGCAACTCTACTCTATGTGCCATCTGCCCAATCCTTTCCTTAATAGGAAACAGCCCTACGAACCTTGGTGCTAACTTCCCAATGGACCCAAAGCGAACGACGTTCCGTAATGGAGGCACTTTGACAAAGACCATGTCCCCAACCTCAAACTCAAGATCTGACCTCCTCTTGTCCACATAAGATTTCTGTCTGTCTTGCGCCGTCTTCATCCTTCTTCGGATCAAATCAATCTTTTCTGAAGTCTCTCTAATCATATCAGGCCCAAGCAAGATCTTATCTGTAGCTTCCCACCAACATGTAGGCGAATGACACGGCCGTACGTAAAGAGCTTCGAATGGTGCCATGCCAATGCTAGACTGAAAGCTGTTATTATATGAAAATTCTACCAACGGAAGATGTTCCTCCCATGTACCTCCGAAATCTAAGACACATAACCTCAACAAGTCCTCTAGAATACGATTCACCCTCTAGGTCTGGCCGTCCGTCTGAGGATGATATGCGGTGCTGAAACATAACTGAGTCCCTACCGCCTCTTGCAAGCTTCTCCGAAATTCGCTAGCGAAAATAGGATCGCAATCGCTCACTATGCTAGAAGGAATACCGTGCAAACGAACTATTTCTCGAATATATACGGAGGCTAACCATGGAGCAGTCCTCTTAATCTTCACGGGAATGAAATGGGCGCTCTTAGTAAGTCTGTCTACCACGACCCAGATACCCGTATTACCCTTCCTCGATCTCGGTAATCCGTCAATAAAGTCCATCGAGGCGCTTTCCCACTTCCATTGTGGGACCTCCAATGGATGAAGCAATCCACCGGGCTTCTTTTGCTCCGCTTTTACTTGTTGGCACACCAAGCATCTAGCGACATACTCAGCCACATCTTTCTTCATGCCGGCCCAAAAGTAAACTTGTCTCATGTCCATGTACATCTTTTCCCCACCGGGATGGATGGTCATCTTCGAACGATGTGCATCATCAAGAATGGTCTTAATTAGCTCATCTCTTTTGGTATACAAAGTCTACCGTCCCTACGTAACCAACCCTTATCATCTAGGGTATACCTACGGAGATGGCTCGATGACTCCCCTCCTTTGAGCTTTTCTACTAACTCAACCAACTATGGGTCGTCTTGCTGTGCCTCGCCAATCCGTCCCAAAAGCGTAGGTCTAGCCTCTAAGGATGCTAGCAAACCGGGTAAGAAGTCAATGGAAGGTATAAAGTCAAACGTAGAAATGGACTCTAAACTTCGTCGCTCAACAAACAACGGACTTAAGGATAATCTTTTTCTGCTTAAGGCATCTGCCACTACGTTACCCTTGCCAGGGGTATATGCTATCTCGAAGTCGTAGGATGCTAAGAACTCCATCCACCTTTACTGCCTTAAGTTCAAGTCCTTCTGAGAGAATAAGTATTTTAACGATTTGTGATCATTGAATAATTCGAATTTCTCGCCAAGAAGATAATGACGCCAAGACTTAAGCGC
Source organism: Allium sativum (assembly GCA_030737875.1). NCBI lineage: Eukaryota > Viridiplantae > Streptophyta > Magnoliopsida > Asparagales > Amaryllidaceae > Allium > Allium sativum. Next base: position 990,261,236 of record CM060910.1, on the reverse strand, counting down.
GAAAACAATAGCGGCCAACTCTAGGTCATGTGTAGGGTAATTTCTTTCATGCACTCTCAACTGCCTTCCATCATAGGCTATTACCCTTCCCTCTTGCATTAGGACTGCGCCTAGTCCTGTCCCACAAGCGTCTATATAAATGGTAAATGGCTTACTCCCATCTGGCAATACTAAGACTGGGGTTGTGGTCAAAGCTCTCTTTAAACGCTGGAACGCATCATCACAATCTACGTCCCACGTGAAGACTAAGTTCTTCTTCGTCAAGCGTGTTAATGGAGCTGATATTTTTGCGAAGTCTTTGATAAACTTCCTATATTAGCCAGCCATCCCTAAGAAACTTCTCACCTCGGTAGCATTTTTAGGAACCTTCCAATCTTGGATGGCCACTATCTTCGCAGGATCCACGGCTATCCCTTCTTTGGAAACCACGTGCCCTAAGAATCGCACTTCTTTCCTCCAAAAGTGACATTTGAAAATTTTAGATTTAAGGCTATGCGCTCGAAGAGTCTCCAACACTTCCCTAAGATGTAGGACATGCTCTTCCTCGCTCTTAGAAAAGATCAAGATGTCATCTACAAAGACCACCACGAATCTATTAAGATACTCCCTAAACACCCTACTCATCAAATCAAAAAAGTATGCGTGGGCGTTTGTCAAACTGAAGGGCATCACCAGCCACTCGAAGAAACCGTCTGGAGTCCTAAAGGCAGTCTTGTCTATGCTATCCTCAGCTACTCTCAACTGATGGAAACCAGTGGCTAAGTCCAACTGCGAAAACACTGAGGCGCCTATTAACTGATCGAAAAGATCGCCAATCCTCGGCAATGGGTGTCTATTCTTCTTAGTAAGTTTATTAAGCTCCCTATAGTCCACACAAAGTCTAAGGGTCCCATCCTCCTTCGTGGCAAATACTACTGGAGCACCCCACTCCGATATACTACGTCTGATGAACCCGTTCTCAAGAAATTCTTTCACTTGCTTACTGAGTTCTCTTCTCTCTCTTGGAGCCATGTGGCGCACTGGCAATGCAACCGGCTTTGCATTGTTCACTAGATATATTCGAAAGTCGGTTTCACGTTTTGGGGGTAAACCCCTCACCTCATCGAAGACATCAGCATATTCACGGACTATGGGAACAGAATGTAAATCATCGTCGGATGCGTCAAGGGATTCTAGGTAACTAAGCATTACTGGACCTCTAGGGTCACAAGAAATATCAAGGGTCTTTCCCGAACAAGTCAACAATCTAACTACCCTTCTTTCGCAATCTAGGATGGCCCCATATCTAGTTAGCCAATCCATACCTAGAATTAAACCGTAGCCCATGAAGCCAAGAACAAAAGCATTGCATTCAAACTCAATGCCCAAGATAAACACTCTAAAATCCCGACAAATCATAGAAAGATGAGCCGAACCACCAATAGGATTTGAGACTACTAAGGGATCAGTAACAAGACTAGTATCTAGGTGCAGTGTTTCAACTAATGATGTAGAGATAAACAAATGCGATGCGCCAGAATCGAATAAAGTACGGCCAGGATGATCAAACAGAAAAACTAAACTTTCAACGGAAATTTCTCTACCTCGTGCTTGCAGCGGTGGGACCTCGAGAACTTGAACTTGTCCCCTTGCCTGCCCGGGTGCCATAAGAGCTTGCACCTGTCCTCCCGAGGTAGACCCTGCCCTCTGCCCTTTCTTTGGGCAGTCCTTAATAAGATGTCCCGCTTCGCCACAGTGGAAACAACCGGTCTTCTTCTTCTTCCTACAATCTTTGCTTAGATGGCCGGGTGTCCCACAATTAAAGCATTTCTTCTTCCCCTTAGCATTATTGCCTTTGCCACCTTTCTTGTTTTGTTGTTGCTGTTGCGACTTCTTTTGATCCCCTTTCTTCTCGAGTGCCTTATTAGCATTGGCGCCCTTCTCCTCTTCATGCATGAGTGCCATGTCAACTAACCTCTCAAAGGTAGCCCCTATGGGAATGTGGGTCATAGCTAACCCATGGAGCGGCTCGTTTAAACCCTTAACAAATCTTAGAGCCTTCTTTTCTGGAGTGTTCACCAAGTCTAAGCCAAACCTTGCCAATTGGTTGAATTTGTTAACGTACTCTTTCACCGATAAATTCCCTTGCTTCAGTGACAAGAACCTTTCCATGTATAGATTCTCTTCAGCCCGTGAGAGAAACTTTGCCTCAAACCTCTGCCTAAAATCTTGCCATGTATCGATTGGACGACCCCCATTTGTGACCTCCCACCAAAACGAGGCCTCATCCTTCATTAGCCACGCAGCTAGCTGGACTTTCCTTCCGTCATCCACTTCAAAAATTCCAAACAATTCTTCCACCTCCTTTAGCTAGTTACGAGCTTCAACAAATGTCTCCGTCCCGTGAAAAGGTTTTCCACCCATAGCTCTAAAGTCCTTACATATCTTTGCGAAATTATCGACATGAGGAGGAGGAGGGGGAGGAGGATATTCTGGACCTGCGGCGGTGGCGTCCCAAGCCTCAAGATATTGACGGAACCAACCGGGCACATGAACGCCCTCTGGTATCTCTGATGCTTCAGACATGCTGAAACGAAAAAGGAAAGATTCAATACAAAAAGGACTGAAGGAAAGATATATGGCTCTTGGGGTTATGCTTTCCAAAATATACTTTTTTTTTGAAAATACTTTCCTTAAATCATACTTTTGAAGGTACTTCTTTAAAAATTGTTTTGAAAAATAGTTTTTCAAAAATTCATATTTGTTCTGGTAACCTTCAGCTCTGATACCACGTGTAACACCCCACGTCCATTAATGTCACTCACAAAGGGAATGCATTAACTTCCATGGAGCGTTTTAAGTGAATATAGAACAGAAAATCACAACAAGACAGATATAAAGCAGTACTTGAAAATTAAAACTTTATTTCATTGCAGCGGATAAACCCATATGTTTGATCACATCATCAAAACCATAAACCAAAGTCAAGTACATCATATCCATCTTGATAAAACAAAGTACATAAACTGAAAAAAAACATAATCCCCAACATTAAAATAGCCATAAATAAAGAGATGTTGAATTTTACTTCAGCGGTCCAAGAAGTCTTCTAAAAGCAGTCCAAGATCAAGCTCCACTGGTGCTAGTTCCAACCTGAGCACCTGGAGGGGGGAAAAGGAAAGAGATGGAAAAAGGGGGTCAGACATAAAGTCTGGCGAGTGCGATAATTCTAACAATATAATTAACAAAGTAATTAGGCTAAGGCATAAGTTGGAAAATAGGGAAGTGACCACGAACCATTGAGTACAACAGAGTAAACAAGGAAACGAGATGAATAATGATATCGTTAAAGCGCACCTAACCCGCTAAGATAAATTTACTAAACTACACCGACACTATAGGATAATTGCTATACTGCAACGCCACTAGTATACTGCACCGCCACTAGTCACCCTAAGGTTGATCCCGCCTACAAACTTAATAATGATATTGGTAGTTTCGTGCACCCCTAGCTGCCTTCATAGGTGCCGTCTGCCCCTATCTCCACTAGGTGTACCCACTACCCCCAAGCGATTGGCTCCCTAACTCGTAGATACCCGTGCTGGCCCCACAGTGGGGTGTATCACTCCCCAAAGTGGCAACCCGATACAGCAAACAATGCACGGCTTATACCTACACGATGCAACAACGTCTTACCTACCAGCCCGGGTCCACACACGCACATGAACCCGTTGGACTTGCGTTGCCACCGCTAACCCAGTTTGGCCTCTTACAGTGAAGCCCATTATGCGTGTCCCGTCCTCGAGTTGGGTTGAGCCAACAAAGATACGTATGGGTTACTGGTTGAAACGGGGCCCCCATTACTTGACACAAGCTATCCACCTAAGCTTGGTCCCATCTAGTACATCCTACTTAACCCACTTCTTATTCATGTTTCAATTACATGTTTCATATTTTGGTTAAGTGTTTCTAATCGTATTTCCAAATGCCACCCAAGGCACCCACCAGATTCCACATGCCACCCAAGGCACCCACTTAACCCCCTTATATCCCACTACATGCTTATCTGGTTAAGTGTTTCTTAATTTATTAAGACCGTAACCTCATAAAGACCTCTCACATTAGACTGGCATTTGTGGCAGCTGGATTTGCCGGGCGGATCGGGCAGTCTTACACCACAAAAGAGTCTAACCTCGTGTATTTACAATTGTTACATATTTAGTTTATGCCTAAGACCTCTCACATTAAACTGGCATTTGTGGCAGCTGGATTTACCGGGCGGGTCCGGGCAGTCTTACACCACAAAAGAGTCTAACCTCGTGTCTTAGACGATTAATTACCCCTAATTAATCAACCCCAATTTGAATTACTTTCCCTAATCAAATTATCAATCAATTCCAAATTTAGCGATGTCCATAATTGACTCAATTATGTCCATCCATTTATGGTATGTAAAATCATACCAATTTCACCACAACTTTATTTTATGCCTTTTAAGGCAATTATGCCAATTAAATATTTTTAATATTATTCCCTTTTTCTCCCACGTAGTACGTTTGTTCGTTTAACGTGAAAATATACGTTAGACTCGAATAGTCTAACTCATGAAATAAAAGAAAACATCACATACATAGTTAAAACATGGATCTAACATAGGGGTGAACTTGCATATGTGATTGATGTTCTACATCTAAAACTTGCATAGGCCAAGATTACAACTTGCATAACAACTTATGTCATGGTTCCAAATTTAAAGGTGTGAACTTGATGAGAAATTGGCCACAAACTTGCATAAACATCATGTATAACATAGATCCAAATCTAAAGGTGTGAACTTGATGAAATTATGGCCACAAACTTGCATAGACAACATATGTCATAAACCTCTATCTAAAGGGGTTAAACTTGCATAGGTAATAACATAACATGATTCATGCCCAACTCATAAATTCACATATGTAATTTATACATCACAATAATGGTGTAAACTAATATCTAACATGTAAAGTGTCATGTCATAGCCTAGCTTTCAGTTAAATTCTCACAAAAACTAGGTGCCATAATCATGTAAGGTCACATGTAATTCTACCCAAACTTGTATATGGTTTATGTCAGAATCAACATCTAAACTTCCCTACATATGGATTATCATATGAATCAATACCAAAAACTAGCATAAGAATCTTGACGATTTGAATATATATATATATATATATATATATATAATTACAACGTGGATGATAACTTTACATCACAACTTAACATCATAGATATTTCAATCATAATCCTACAACATCGTTACAACATACAATCAATACTTCATATCACATCCATACAAATCCGTGTTATGACTTAATCTAATTAAATTACTAATTATTTTGCTAAGATTATCGATCTCACCACTCAAAAGCAGTCGAATTAGCGCTCCTTTGATGAAGAATCGCTGTTAGGGTTGGGTAGTTCTGATTTGGTTGATGTTCTTTATCTTTGATTTGGTGGCGGCTGCTCTAGGGCTCAAAACAACAACATGACGGCCATGGTCTTTGTTTTAATCCTGATTTAGGGTTTGTGTCTAGGGATCTTTTTATAGAGTTATGAATTAATTTAAGCCGTCGGATGTTCTTAGGGTTAATCAAAACCATTCAATTATGATAGGGTGATGAGTCAGCCCTAATGACTCAGCAAGGAGTCAGAATGGACTCAACAACTCGAGTCAGCCTGAACCAGAAAGCTGTGCAGGCTCCGGCCTTGGCCTGGGCGCACTTGGCAGGTGCGCCAGTGTAAATATGTACTGGCGCACTTCCCAAGTGCGCCAGTGCATTTATATTTTTTCTTTACTTTGCCACCAAACTTCGTTCGTCCATAACTCTTTCATCCGGTACTCGTTTCCCGCAAACTCGGACTCTATCTCCACTAGAATTCCGAGACGAACACAATGGCACAACCCAATCCCCATAACTCTCACGTCTGAGATTTATTATTCTTTAATTTAATAAATCGATTATTCAAAAATACGGGGTGTTACAGTTCAAATTAGGGTTTGGATATTACAAGTGTGTCGTCCTCCCTTTATATACTTTTCTGCTCGAACATGGTTTCTAGAGGATGCTCGATCCGGTTGGCAAGAAGACATCGCCCGACCCACTATCACGGTCTGCTCGACCCGTCGTTGAGGATACGCTCGACCGACCCTTCAATAAGTGACCAACCAGCCGTGTTCGACCCATCCAGGTGGGTATTGACCGATATGTGGTGCTGCTACTCAACCCAGGCAAGCTACTCGACCCTTCTTTGGATGGAGTGCTCGACCCAACATGCTGGAGGAGGGTGCTCGACCCGTACTTGTTGGAAGCTGTTGCTGCTCGACCAGGGTACTCGAGCATGCTGTTCCTCCTTGAGTGCTCGAGCATGCTGCCCGATCAGTCATGTCATGTTGGTTGATGCCGATAATGCTAGTTCCCAATATTTTCTTTTATCAGGTTGAATACCCACATAGTGTTTGATGCAGTGCTTGAGTGGGTTAACATTTGCCCCTCGAAATTTTTATTTTTTGCTTGCGAGAAATACGAGCTTCGAACTGAACATTGATAATATAACTTGCGTTGAGATTCAGTTGTAACTTTTTTGTTTGTTATGGAAAACCATGCTTCAATGCTTTGATTCGTTGATTCTAAGTTAGCTCGATTTATATGCTTCATGCCGCCTATTCTGTAATTAAAACAAGCACTTGCACGATTTTGGACTTATACCTTGTTATTGATCGTCCATATCAATAACAGATTAGTCAATCATTAAAGAATGACTTATGGCGAATTGAATGATGTGCCTATGTAGATTTAACTATTTAGAATTTATTGTTTGCATGGATACGGTATTCGAATTCGAATTCACAATGGTACTTGAGTTCTGCTAATCGATATGTATATCGACTACAGATTTCGAGCCTTGCCTTATATGACCTCACATGATGGTTTACGTTTTATGAAATATGTACCTGTTCATATTAGAACTCCGATTTGAGTTTCCGAGGCTAGAGCGATTGCAGCCTTTGGATGTATTCAGAATTTTGTATTTGCTTCGATACCACGATCATCTTGGGATAGATACAGAGTTTTGAATCTCCGTTCCATAACGACTCATCCCTATGCATAATTATTTCTCAATCGGAGTTTTGTAGACGAAGAATCCTTTGCATTAAGAGACTCTAGTTAGGTTTTCCAGGTTGATCTTTATTGGTGTGATGAGTTTGATTGGTGTGTCGTGCATATCGTTTTTGCCGAATTTTCCAAATGATCCATTTTAAAGGCAAGACCAAACCAAGTTTATTGGTTTTGACCTGTTGCATTGCCGCGATGGACTTACAACTTTTTTCCGGAGCATCACTCGACTTTTAAGTCATTTTTTTGCCCTTAAGCTGTGGGTCATCACGAGTCACAAAAACTCGATATAAGCAGTTTGTCGAGTTTCCTTGATTGTGTTTGACGCGCTATAGGTTTCTACTTTGTTGTTAAAGCTATTTGAGTTTTCCAACATGTATGGAGCCTCTGGGCTTCGTCAACACAATAGGAATTTCGATATAGCCGATTAGTTTGAGACTTCTACTTAGAGAAGTTTTTATATCTTTGTGTACCCACTCGGGAGGGTCTTATGTTTGGTGCCCCCGCTAGGAAAAGACTTTGGGTTTCGTGCCTCCGCTAAAGGAGGACTTTGGATTTAGTGCCCTCGCTCAGGGATAAGTCTAACACTTGTCGTGTCTGGGATATTCAAACACTACGCGGGTGTACTGGTTAATGTCCAACACCCATCGCATAAGAGATATTTAGACACTACGCGAGTTAATTTTTCATTCCTCACATCTGATATTTCAGATGCTACGCAAATGGATTTTCATTCTTTACATCTGATATTTCAGATGCTACGCAAATAGTTTACATTCCTCACATCTGGGAAATCTGGATGCTACGCAAATGGATTTTGATTCTTCACATCTGATATTTCAGATGCTATGCAAATGGTTTACATTCTTCATATCTCAGGATTCCAGCTGCTACGCAAATGGATTTTCATTCTACACATCTGATATTTCAGATGCTACGTAAACGGTTTACATTCTTCACATCTGGGATTCCAAATGCTATGCAAATGGTTTACATTCTTCACATCTGGGGATTCCAAATGCTACGCAAATGGATTTTCATTCTTTACATCTGATATTTCAGATTCTACGAAAATGGTTTACATTCTTCACATCCAGGGATTCCAAATGCTACGCAAATGGTTTCATTCTTCACATCTGGGGATTCCAGATGCTACGCAAATAGATTTTCATTCTTCACATCTGATATTTCAGATGTTACGCAAAAGGTTTACATTCTTCATATTTGGGGATTCCAGATGCTATCCTAATGGTTTACATTCTTCACGTCTGGGGATTTCAGATGCTACGCAAATGGATTTTCATTCTTCACATCTGATATTTCAGATGCTACACCAATGGATTTTCATTCTTGACACATGGTATTTCATTTGCTATGCAAATGGTTTATATTCTTCACATCTGGGGATTCCAGATGCTACGCAAATGGATTGGGCGGCTGTTACATCGTTTCATGAGAAGACATCAGTTTCTTTATTGCATTTTTGACTTGGCAGGCTATTTCCGTTTAGAAACTGATGCTTTGAACCTTTACTTAGGGAAGTGACCTTCGATAAAAGTTACAACTCTTTCATTCATTTTTCATGGCGCTTGCTCGCTGTTTGAATCTTTGTGACTCTTCCCGTCCACTTTTCAAGGCGGTGTTTCTCTACTTTTGCATTTGTGCATGTTGATATTTACAGCATTTGGCACTTGAACTAGTGTTGCTGGGGTCGCAATGTTACAGGAAAAAGCACTCGATAGATGGCCTGCAATATGAAATCATATTTTAAGTAAGTTTTGACTTGACATATAATTTTGCAAGCAAGATATTCATTTAGACAGATATGCTCTTAATAGCAGACCTAATGTTTATTGCATCACTTGCAGATTATCACAGACTGTTTACAAGAAGTTTTGAATATACCAGAAAGTAAAACATGAAGTAAAGCATGAACTAATGCAGGAAATAGAGAATGAAGTAAAGCAGTGGCGATGTTGATCACTTATTCTAAGCCCTTGAAATCGGAGCACCATCAATGATTATCAGTTGGCGATCGCCTTAGATTGGTTTAATCAGAAGCTCCATTGCTTGGACCATATTGATCATTTGATGCCCCTGCCCTTGGGGAGTTGCAGAAGGATTCACGGCTTGCAGATTCTTTACATATTGTTGCAGCCTGTTCTTCCTTATTAACTCCTCGATGAGGTTCTTCAAGTGTCGGCACTCATTGGAGTTATGACCAGGATGGTTGTGAAATCTGCAGAATTTTACCTAGTTTACTGCTTTGTCCCTTATCCTTATCGGATTTGGTTCTGCATACTCCTCAGAATTCTTTGTTGCAAGATAGATATTTTTAGGAGTGTCATTCAAAGGCATCAACTCTGATGAGTTAAAAAGGCGAGAATTCTTATTAGCCTTGTTGTCGTTCCCGTTATTGGCTCGCTTCTGCCCTTGATTATTCTTCTAATCATATTGGATAACAACATTTCTGGGAGCTTCAAGAAGGTGGTTGGCATCAATATTCTGAAGAGGTATAGGATTAGTGTCGAATCTCATGTACTCCTCAGCCTTTTTATAGAATTTCTCAAGTGTGTTCGGTTCTTTCATTTAAATCCATCTATCGAATTCGTCTTCTCATCTATAGCTTCGATTGTAGACATTAGGATTATATGAGGCTCTGGATTTAGCACTTCAGACAAAGCAACGTTGAATCAACTGGGAAAATCTTTAACGGATTCCCTTGGATTCTGCTTTATCACTGAAAGTGTTATAGCATCCTTAGCTTTGGTAGCATGTAGGCGGATCTATTCCTTGAACTTTTTGGTCAAGTCAGAGAATCGGTCTACGGACTTAGGCAGTAGCTTTATGAACCATAATGATGCAGCACCTTCTAAGTGGAGAGGAAAATATGTGCATCCCATCTCATCAGTCGCCTTTGCCACACTCATATGCCAATCGTATTTTAATAGAAAGTAGTTAGGATCAACAAGGCCGTTGTATGGAGCTAATGGTGGAGGATTGAACTTCTTTGGACACTTTGCTTCAGAGATTCTTTCAGTGAACGGAGTCCTATCAGGAGAGAATTCCCATTCTCTTTTATCGCCATTGCCAGCTTGATTTCTCTTCATGATTTGTTCTATCATATTTGAGATGTATTCTTCAGTGGTATGCCACTTTACGAAGCTGAGCTCTTTACCAAATGTTCATCTAGGTAGGTGGTCTCGATTAGAGAGCTTTGGTCCTTTGCCTTCTCGACGAGGAGGTGCCCCCATGATGGGACTTGTGGCCCTTCAAGCTTTTCTTTCGGAATGATTTTTAGCATTTGGTTTTAAGTCCTCGACGTTAGCTTCATCCTTGTCACTCGATCAATCAATATCGTCTTCCAGGTTGTCGTTGCGGGTAAGATTAGAAGTGGACAAGTTGCCATTTTCTTCAAGATCAACATGGACTTTCTGAGGGGCTAGATTTGGTTGAGCATAAAGGATGACATCAAGTTTCTCCATCGTAGTTTTAGTAGAGGCATCTAGTCTTTGGTTCATGTTGGCAACAACAGCGTTTAATTCATTCTTAGTCACACCGGCTCCACTTACCGAGTTCTCCCAACTTCAAAACGGTTAGTAAGCGGAGTAACTTAGTTGTTAGAAACTTTGTCATTTTCTCCAACGGTTTTGCTTGTGGTCTTCATAGATTTGGCCATTATTTTGGACAAGGGTCTCAACCTTGTGGGAGAGGATTCATCAGATGGCCTGGATCATAGTATATTTGGAGAATCTATGGTAGAAGTAGGCCTAGAACTTCAATGGTAGGCTCTTAAGATTGAGGGAAGTGCAAACACGGCCCCACGGTGGGCGCCAAATGTTTGAATCAAAAATGGTTCAAACACCAATGGTATATGAACCGTACTTCACCAATATGATTTGAAATTAAAGGAGCCACAATTGCAAAATAAATGGGAAAAAATAAGGAAAATCACAAGGATTTTTTATAGTGGTTCGATCTATGATACATCTATGTCCACTATGGCCAGGATTTCATCACTATGAAGAAATTTACATAGAACTTCATCTCATGCATCTCATTAGTACACTTGTTCACTCTTTACAATGATTCTCCACTTTTTTGCCCTCTTTTTGCTTTAGGTCACACTTGAATTTGAGATGGAATGGATTAGATCTTGTGATTAGATAATTTTCCTTGATTCCATCATGAAAATGGTGTTAGATCCGTGCCTTAAAGAGAAATAATGGCAGTTGGAAACCACTTGGAGCGAATCAGAGTGAGAATTAATGGTGTTTGGAGAAGATGAGATCCACTTGATGTTGGAGGAAGAAGGAGGGAGCTTAGAAAGCCATTAATGGAGCTTGAGAAGCTTTAGAATGGTGGATAAATCATTTGGGCATCCCATCGGGGTAGAAGAATTGGTCCCTAAAAATGTGGTGAAATGGGATATTTATAGGGGTAGTTTGGACCAGGTGGCAATGTTTTAATTATGGCGTACATGATTTGGGTCAGTCACACAAATATATACAGTAATGCTAGCGCTCCAGCTGTAGACAGCTAAGCAACCGACCCAAAATTACTCCATGCATGACCAGCACTTCACAAAGCATGTCCGACCCTACATAAAAAACATGTGATCGACCCTTCCCTTCATTGCACATCGGATCTGCATGCTGTGTTAGATACAAGCGGGTTTGTCTTATTCTAAAATGGGATCAAGAATTACAAGATATGCCATCACATTACACTTTACTGTTCAAATTGGGGTTCAGACATTACAAGTGTTTCATCCTCCCTTTATATACTTTTTTGCTTGAACATGGTTTCCAGAGGATGCTTGACCCACTTGTTGAAGGATGCTCGACCCGGCTGGCAAGAAGACATCGCCCGACCCACATCACGGTCTGCTCGACCCATCGTTGAGGATTCGCTCGACCGACCCTTCAACAAGTGACCGACCAACGGTGTTCGACCCATCCAGATGGGTATTGACCAATATGTGGTGCTATTGCTCGACCCAGGCCCGCTGATTGACCCTTCTTTGGATGGAGTGCTCGACCCAACATGCTGGAGGAAGGTGTTCGACAAGTGCTTGGTGGAATCTGCTGCTGCTCGACCAGGGTACTCGATCATGCTGCTTCTCCTTGAGTGCCCGAGCATGCTACTCGGTCTTGTCATGTTCGATGATGCTGGTAATGCTAGTTCCCAATATTTTCTTTTATCTAGTTGAACACCCACATAGTGTTTGATGGAGTGCTTGAGTGGGTTAGGATTTGCCCCTTGAAGCTTGTATTTTTTTCTTGCGAGAAATGCGGGCTTCGAACTGAATATTGACAATACAACTTGCGTTGAGATTCAGTCGTAGCTCTTTTCTTTGTTATGGCAAACCCTGCTTCGATGCTTTGATTTGTTGATTCCAAGTAAGCTCGATTTATATGCCTCATGCCACCTGTTCTGTAATTAAAACAAGCACTTGCACGATTTTAGACTTATAGCTTGTTATTGATCGTCCATATCAATAACAAATTTGTCAATCATTAAAGAATGACATATGGCGAATTGAATGACATGTCTATGCAGATTTAACTATTTAGAATTCGTTCTTTGCATAGATATGGTATTCGAATTCATAATGGTACTTGAGTTCTGCTAATTGATATGTATATCGACTACAGATTTTAAGCCTTGCTTTATATGATCTCGCATAATGGTTTAAGCTTTATGAAACATGTATCAGCTCAAATTAGAACTCCGATTTTAGTTTCCGAGTCCAGAGCGATTGTAGCCTTTGGATGGATTCAGAATTTTGGACTTTCTTCGATACCATGGATCATCTTGGGATAGATATAGTGTTCTGAATCTCCATTCCATAACAACTTGTCCCTGTGCGTAATTATTGCTCAATCGGAGCTTTATAGACAAGGAAGCATTTGCATTAAGAGACTCTAGTTGGGTTTTCCACATTGATCTTTATTGGTGTGATGAGTTTGATCGGCGTATTAAGCATATCTTTTTTGCCGAATTTTCCAAATGAACCATTTTTAAGGCAAGATCAAACCAATTATATTGGTTTTGACTTGTTGCATTGCCGCGATGGACTTACGACATTTTTCCGGATCATCACTCGATTTTTAAGTCATTTTGTTGCCCTCAAGCAGTGGGTCATCACGAGTCATAAAAACTATATATAATCAATTTGTCGAGTTTCCTTGATTGTGGTTGACGCGCTAGAGGCTTCTACTTTGTTGGTTAAAGCTATTTGAGCTTTCCAACATGTATGGAGCCTCTGGGATTCGTCAACACAATAGGAATTTTGATTTAGCCGATTAGTTTGATATTTCTACTTGGAGAAATTTTTATATCTTTGTGTACCTATTGGGGGTGGTCTTATGTTTGGTGCCCCCGCTAGGGAAGGACTTTTGATTTCGTGCCCCTGCTGAAGGAGGACTTTGGATTTAGGGCCCACGCTCGGGGCTAAGGTCTAACACTTGTCGCATCTAGGATATTCAAACGCTACGCAGGTTAACTAGTTAATGTCCAACACCCATCGCATCTGAGATATTTAGAAACTACGCGAGTTAATTTTTCATTCCTTGCATCTGATATTTCATATGCTACGCAAGTGGATTTTCATTCTTCACATCTGATATTTCAGATGCTATGCAAATAGTTTACATTCTTCACATCTAGAGATTCCAGATGTTGCGCAAATGGATTTTCATCCTTCACATTTGATATTTCAGATGCTACACAAATGTTTTAAATTCTTCACATCTGAGGACTCCAGATTCTACGCAAATGAATTTTCAATCTTCACATCTGATACTTCAGATGCTACGCAAATGGTTTACATTCTTCACATCTGAGTATTCCAGATGCTACACAAATGTTTTATGTTCTTCACATCTGGCGATTCCGAATGCTACGCAAATGGATTTTCATTCTTCACATATGATATTTCAAATGCTACGCAAATGGTTTACATTCTTCACATCTGGTGATTCCAGATGCTACGCAAATGGTTTCATTCTTCACATTTGGGGATTCCAGTTGCTTCGCAAATGGATTTTCATTCTTAACATCTGATGTTTCAGATGTTACGCAAATGGTTTACATTCTTCACATCTGGAGATTCCAGATGCTATGCAAATGGTTTACATTCTTCATATCTGGGGATTCCAAATGCTACGCAAATGGATTTTCAATCTTCCCATCTGATATTTCAGAAGCTAAACAAAGGATTTTCATTCTTCACATTTGATATTTTAGATGCTACGCAAATGGTTTACAATCTTCACATATGGGGATTCCAGATGCTACGCAAATGGATTGGGCGGCTGTTACATTGTTTCGTGGGGAAGACATCAGTTTCTTTATCGGATTCTTGACTTGGCAGGTTATTTCCGTTTAGAAACTGATGCTTTGAACCTCTCACTTGGGGAAGTGCCCTTTCGACAAAAGTTATAACTCTTTTGTTCGTTTGTCGTGGCGCTTGCTTGCTATTTGAATCTTTGCGACTCTTCCCATCCACTTTTCAAGGTGGTGTTTCTCTACTTTTTCATTTGTGCATGTTGATATTTACAGCATTTGGCACTTGAACTAGCGTTGTTGGGGTCGCAATATTATAGGAAAAAGCGCTCGACAGTTGGCCTGCAATATGAATTCATCTTTTAAGCAAGTTTTGATTTGACATTTAATTTTGTAAGGAAGAAATTCATTCAGACATATATCTTATAATCACAGAGCTAATGTTCAATGCATCACTTGCAGATTATTATAGACTGTTTATAAGAAGTTTTGAATATAAAAGAAAGTAAAACATGAAGTAAAGCATGAACTAAAGAAGGAACTAGAGAATGAAGTAAAGCATCGGCGACGTTGATTGCTTATTCTGAGCCATCGAAATCGGGGCACCATCAACTATTATCATTTGACGATCAGCCTTGGATTTGTTTGAGAAGAAGCTCCATTACTTGGACCAGATTGATCATTTGATGCCCCCTGCTCTTGGGGAGTTGCAGAAGGATTCACGGCTTGCAGATTCTTTACATATTGTTGCGGCCTATTCTTCCTGGTTAACTACTCGATGAGGTTCCTCAATTGTCGGCACTCATTGGTGTTATGACCAGGCTAGTTGTGAAATCTGTAGAATCTTACCGAGTTGACTACTTTGTCCCTTATCCTTATAGGATTTGGTTCCGCATACTCTTCAGAATTCTTTGTTGCAAGATAGATATTTTCAGGAGTGTCATTCAAAGGCGTCAGCACTGATGAGTTAAAAAGGCGAGACATCTATTAGCCTCGTTGTTGTTCTCGTCATTGGCACGCTTCTACCACATGAGTATTCTTCTAATCATATTAGGTAGCAACATTTTTGGGAGCTTCAAGAAGCGGGTTTGCATCAATAATCTGAAGAGGTACAGGATTAGTGTCGACTCTCATGTACTCCTCGACCTTTTTATAGAATTTCTCAATCTTGTTCAGTTCTTTCATTTTAATCCATCTACCGAATTCACTCTTCTCATCTATAGCGTTGATTAGAGACATGAGGATTAAACGAGGCTCTGGATTTCTCACTTCGAACAAAGCAAAATTGAATCGACTGAGAAAAGCTTTAACGAATTCCTTTGGATTCTGTTTCATTGTTGAATGTGTTATAGCATCCTTGCCTTTGGTAGCATACAGGCGAAGCTCTTCCTTGAACTTTTTGGTCAAGTCGGAGAATCGGTCTATGGACTTAGGTGGTAGCTTTGTGAACCATAGTGATGCAACACCTTCTAAGTAGAGAGGAAAGTATGTGCATCATATCTCATCAATCGCTTTACCCGCACTCATATGACACACGTATATGAATAGAAAGTAGTTAGGATCAACAAGGTCGTTGTACGGAGGTAATGATGGAGGATTGAACTTCTTTGGACACTCTACTTCAAGGATTCTTTCGGTGAACGGACTCCTATCAAGAGAGAAGTCCTATTCTCTTTCATCGCCATTGCCAGCTTGATTTCTCTTCATGATTTGTTCTATCATATCAGAGATGTATTCTTCAGTGGTATGCCACTCTGTGAAGCTGAGCTCTTTACCAAATGTTCGTCTAGGTAGGTGGTCTCGATTAGAGAGCTTAGGTCCTTTTCCTTCTCGAGGAGGTGCCCCCATGATGGGACTGGTGGCCCTTCAAGCTTTTCTTTTGGAATGATTTTTAGCTTTCAGTTTCAAGTCCTCGACGTTAGCTTTGTCCTTGTCACTAAATCAATCAATATCATCTTCCAGGTTGTCGTTGCGGGTAAGATTAGAAGCGGACGAGTTTCCATTTTCTTCGAGATCAACATGGACTTTCTGATGGGCTGGATTTGGTTGAGCATAAAGGATGACATCAAGTTTCTCCATCATAGTTTTGGTAGAGGCATCTAGTCTTTGATTCATGTTGGCAACAACGGCGTTTGATTCATTCTTAGTCACACTGGCTCCACTTACCGAGTTCTCGCCAACTTAAAAACGGTTAGTAAGCGGAGTAACTTAGTTGTTAGCAACGCTGTCGTTTTCTCCAACGGTTTTGCTTGTGGTCTTCATAGATTTGGCCATTATTTCGGAAAGGGTCTCAACCTTATGGGAGAGGATTCATCAGATGGCCTGGATCATAGTAGATTTGGAGAATCTATGGTAGAAGTAGGCTTAGAACTTCAATGGTAGGCTCTTAAGATTGAGGGAAGTGCAAAAACGGCCCCACGGTGTGTGCCAAATGTTTGAATCAAAAATGGTTCAAACACCAATGGTTTATGAACCGTACTTTACCAATATGATTAGAAATTAAAGGAGCCACAATTGCAAAATAAACGGGAAAAAGTAAGGAAAATTACAAAGGTTTTTTATAGTGGTTCGATCTATGATAGATCTATGTCAACTTTGGCAAGGATTTCATCACTATGAAGAAATTTACATAGAACTTCATCACATACATCTCATTAGTACACTTGTTCACTCTTTACAATGATTCTCCACTTTTTCCCTCTTTTCGCTTTAGGTCACACTTGAATTTGAGAAGGAATGGATTAGATCTTGTGATTAGATAATTTTCCTTGATTCCATCACGAAAATGGTGTTAGATCTGTGCCTTAAAGAGAAGTAATGGCAGTTGGAAACCACTTGGAGTGAATCAGAGTGAAGATTAATGGTGTTTGGAGAAGACGAGATCCACTTGATGTTGGAGGAAGAAGGAGGGAGCTTTGAAAGCCAATAATGGAGCTTGAGAAGCTTTAGAATGGTGGAGAAATCATTTGGGCATCCCATCGGGGTAGAAGAATTGATCACTTAAAATGTGGTGAAATGGGGTATTTCTAAGTAGAGAGGAAAGTATGTGCATCTCATCTCATTAGTAGCCTTAGCCGCACTCATATGACACACGTATTTGAACAAAAAGTAGTTAGGATCAACAAGGCCGTTGTACGGAGGTAATGCTAGAGGATTGAACTTCTTTGGACACTCTACTTCAAGGATTCTTTCGGTGAACGAAGTCCTGTCAGGAGAGAAGTCCTATTCTCTTTCATCGCCATTGCCAGCTTGATTTCTCTTCATGATTTGTTCTATCATATCAGAGATGTATTCTTTAGTGGTATGCCACTCTGCGAAGCTGAGCTCTTTACCAAATGTTCGTCTAGGCAGTGGTCTCAGTTAGAGAGCTTAGGTCCTTTGCCTTCTCGATGTGGAGGTGCCCCCGTGACGGGACAGGTAGCCCTTCGAGCTTTTCTTTTGGAATTATTTTTACCCTTGATGTTAGCTTCATCCTTGTCCCCAATCATTATCATCTTCCAGGTTGTCGCTGCAATTAAGATCAGAAGCAACCAGGTTGCCATTTTCTTCGAGATCAACATGGACTTTTGGAGGGGTTGGATTTGGTTAAGCATTAAGGAAGGCATCAAGTTTCTCCATCATAGCTTTGGTAGAGGCATCCATTCTTTGGTTCATGTTGGCAATAGCGGCGATTAATTCATTCTTAGTCACAGCAGCTTCACTTACCGAGTTTTCGCCAACTTCAAAACGGTTAGTAAGCGGAGTAAATTTGTTGTTAGCAACGTTGTTGATTTCTCCAACGGTTTTTCTTGTGGTCTTCTTAGATTTGGCCATTATTTCGGACAAGGGTCTCAACCTTGTGGGATAGAATTCGTCAGATGGCCTGGATCGTAGTAGATTTGGAGAATCTATGGTAGAAGTAGGCTTAAAACTTCAATGGTAGGCTCTTAAGATTGAGGGAAGTGCGAATACAGCCCCACGGTGGGCCCAAATGTTTGAATCAAAAATAGTTCAAACACCAATGGTACGTGAACCATATTCACCGATATGGTTAGAAATTAAAGGAGCCATAATCGTAAAATAAACGGGAAAAATTAAGTAAAAACACAAGGGGTTTTTATAGTGGTTCGATCTATGATATATCTACATCCACTTTTGTAAGGATTCCATTACTATAAAGATATTTACATTGTGCTTCATCTCATACATCTCATTATTACACTTGTTCACTCTTTACAATGATTCTCCACATTTTACTATCTTTTCACTTTAGGTCTCACTTGAATTTGAGAAAGAACAGATTAGATCTTGTGATTAGATAATTTTTGTGATGGCCCGCCCCGCACCAGCCGACATTTCAATAGAAATGCGCTGTGCTAATGCCCTACTAGCATGGGACGGTCGTCAAAGGAAAAGGGTTTGAAACTGTAAATCACCAAAGAACCTATAGTATATCTCACAGCACATGGAATAAAATATGATAATAATAACATAACTTGACATAAAATAGGCGAGACAGTGCATAAATTGAAAACTAAACCATCATAGTAGCAGAATCCAAAATACAGCTTATGATCTAAACCATTATTACAACTTTAAAATACTGTCTCTAAAGAAAAATAGAAAACGTACACTACTAATGCCCAAAGTAGTGACCAGCAACAAAACAGGGAGAATATATGTAAATAGTACATGGAAGCCTCCTGCTCGTCCCCGGACAGCTACTCGTGCATAACCACCTAACCTGTCTCTATTCTGCTTGTTTAGGAGCACCCAGAGTAATAAGAAGAGACACAAAACTCTAGGTCAGACAAAATTATGGTATGAGCGATAGCAACAAAATAAAGCAATAAAAGGTATAAATAATCATATCTCAACCTGGACCTACAACCAAAGAGTTAGCACAACAAGACATATAGTACTCTAAGGTAACACTAACATAAAGTATAAAGTGGGAGTGTGCATGTCATGGTGATAACAAACATCAAACATAGCAATCATTCTCACATCTCTCACTCAGTGCGTAGAGCATACGATATCCACCACTTTGATCACTGAATCCTTTGCTACGACGGCTTTGCCCCAGGGAGTCTTAATGACCCCATTGCGCTGGTCCATAGCCACTAATCCTTTGCTACGATCACTTTTCCCTTGGGAGTCCTAATGGTCCTATTACACTGATCCATGGCCATGCTACGATCACTTTGCCCTTGGGAGTCTTAATGACCCCATTGCGTTGATCCATAGCCACTAATATGTCCCTTAGTGGTGAATCAAAGCTATAGATGTCGATAACCCCTTTGCACACGTCCCGCAGCAAAGCCCAATCATGAAGTTAACTCATTGGTTCCCATCTGGATTCTGAGTAATAACTTCCCACTTGGACTTCCTTTGCATCTCGGGTTTTTGGTCTTCGATGATTCGGTTCGGAAAAAAGCTTTTATTCTGTTCGGTCTTTATCTCCTCGTCTAATTCATGGGTTTTCGTTCTTGACACAAGTGGCACGAGTACTTCATCCGGGTCGGGTCGGCTGTACACATCGGTTCAGGGACAGCAACCAGTTCGTTGAGCTCGAGTGGTACTGTGATTCGTGGCATCGGGTCGGGGTCGGGCCTCCTGGCTCGAGCAGCGGCTCGTGGGTGCATAGGCCGAGCTAGTTCGTGGTACATGCAGCGGTTCGTGGGTCCTGTCTGATCCGGTTCGAGGGGATGCTTAGGGTCATGGTGCCCATACCACGAGCGAGTCGTAGTACCATGGTCACGAGCCGTCGGCTCGTGGGGGTGCTTCACGATCCGAGGAGGGGGGTCTGACCAATTTTCTGCAACTTTCTAGCAAGCTATTTAGGCCATACGATGCCGTTTTCGACCATTCTAACTTTGCTAAACAATCATGAAGCATTCCAAACAGTAGTAATAACTTATAAGATCAACCATAAATACCAAAACAAAAATTTAACATTTTAATATGGATCACACAAAACCCATGTTTTCCCCTTAATCATGTTTAACTATATCTAGCAATAGGATTAGCAAATTTAATTCAAACTAACCCAAATTTCTAACAGAGGCATAAAATAATATTTAAGAATTTCTACTTATTTTTTCATATTTTATGATGCATAATTTCACTAATTATCACTAATCACCCCTAATTAGCCGTAATTAGTAAATAAAAGTTCAAATCACTCACCTTAGCCAAAAATAAATTATAGATCTGAAAACTCCACTAATTTGGGTTGATTTCTTATGTGTTCCAGCAGCTCTATCTCGATTTTGATGCCAATCTGCCTTAATTGGATGTATATTTGCTTAATATGTGATTTGGAAGTGATTAGGGTTGAATTTAGAAGGCGAAGGCCATTACTAGGGTTAGAGGAATGTTTGTGGAGGCTAGAAAACTGAATGAAATGTTTTCCTAAACCCTTTCAATCCTCCCACAACCCTAATCCTGAAATGGGTTATGGGCCTAACTGCTAATTACCCTGTTAAGCCCAATTAAGTTGTTTTTCACCTTCCAAACATTATTTCAGCCATATACCCCAAATGGTAAGTCCGTTTGACAAATGTGACCACTATATGTAAAGGTAAACCATCATCCGAATCCAATGGAAGTGGTTTCTGTCAAAACTCCTTACCAATCAAAAGTTATAAGCGAAAAAAGATTCGTTAGGAGCAAAATGGTCATTTAAAATTCGGAAAAAATCGTGAACATGGGAAATGAGCCCAATAGTCATTCCCCAAAGTTACACGACCATACGACTTTGTATGAAAATAAAATAAATATTCTACGAGCCTCCGATATGTAGAATGCAGGTCATTACACCCTCACCTCTTAAGAAATTTCACCCCCGAAATTCCTTAACCAAAACATACAATGGTGTCTCGCAAGCCTATCAGCCATTTACACACAATCAAACATACATAACAAGCCTATCCTATCATGCGGTTTACTAACAAGGGAATAACTATATCGCAATTAAAACCTTATCAGGAAAAAGAGTTCTGGGTGCGTCTTCCCTATGTTGTTCTCTGTTTCCCAAGTACATTCGTTCTCATTATCACCCCATTAGACCTTGACTAGTTTCACCATCATCCTTCGAAGTTGTTTCGTTTCGTACTCGACAATACGAATCGGTCTATGACTCCCAACCGCCTCGGGTTCTGCCCGATATCATTTAACTGATCTGGTGAAATAGTCATATCAGGGTCGTGCACGAACTTCCTTAACTGGGAAACATGAAATATGTTGTGGACTCCCACCATCTTGTCTGGTAATCCAGATTTATACGCTAAATTCCCAACATTTTCGAGAACAGGGAATGGACCAACAAACCTTGGCATCAACTTACCTCTCCTACCAAATCGAATTACATTCTTTAATGGAGAAATCTTGACAAATACCAAGTCGCCAATGGAGAATTTCAAATCTCTTCATCTTTTATCAGCATAACTCTTCCGCCTATCTTGGGCAGCCTTCATTTGTTGTTAAATAACTTTGATCTTATCCGAAGTTTCACTTATTACATATGGCCCAAGCATATATTTCTCTCCCGTTTCTAACCAGCATGATGGTGAGTTGCACGGTCTTCTGTACAAAGCTTCAAATGGAGTCATACCAATACTGGACTGATAACTATTGTTATATACGAATTCAACCAGATGCAAATAGTCATCCCATGAGCCTCCAAAATCCAATACACTAGCTCTCAAGAGATCCTCTAATACACGATTCACCCTCTTCGTTTTATCATCGGTTTGGGGATGGTACGCGGTACTTAGGTGTAATTCTAACCCTAAAGCCTGTTGTAAGCTCATCCAAAACCCACTAGTAATTAATGGATCTCGGTCACTCACGATACATTTGGTTACTCCATGAAATCTCACTACCCACTTATACAGTTCCACTAACTTGGCTGCTATTCTATTCGATTTGACCAGTATAAACCTTGCACTTTTGGTTAACTGATCCACAATCACCCAAATACTATCATGACCCTATCTAGTCCTTGGTAAACCATCGATGAAATCCATTGAGACTTGTTCCCATTTCCATTCGGGAATTTCCAACGGTTGTAACAATCCACTAGGCTTCTTTTGCTTGGTTTTAACTAACTGGAAATTCATGCACTTGGATATAAACTTCTCAATGACTCTCTTCATCCCTTCCCAGTAGTAGGTCTTCTACATGTCTCGATACATTTTATTACCATTAGGATGTATAGTCAGTTTTGAGTGATGACACCCTCTAAGCACTTCATCTCTCAATCCATTAATGTTGGGTACAACCAGTCTCCCATTCTTTCGGAGCCATCCTTCTCGATCAAGTCCATACTTGTTCATCTCCTCGCCATCGATACCCATCTTTACCTTGGAGATGATTTCCAATAGGTTAGGATAGTCCCTCTGGCCGGAACCGATCCGCTCAATCAAGGTGGGTCTAATCGTCATACTTGCTAACATCCCTGGATCCAATTCGCACTTAGGTCTGAAATCATATCCTGCGATATACTCCAAATGCTTTCTTTCCAGAAACATAGCTCCCAAACTGGCATGTCTCCTACTCAATGCATAAGATACCACATTGCCCATACCGGGTGTGTTTGCGATATTGAAATCATATGAAGCCAAGAACTCTAACCATCTCTGCTGACAAAGATTTAAATCTTTTGAGAGAAAAGATACTTTAACGACTTATGATCGGTAAACAACTCGAATCTTTCTCCCAAGAGATAATGTATCTACATCTTTAATGCAAACACACTCACTGCCAATTCCAAATCATAGGTATGATATCTTTTCTCATGCATTTTCAGTTGCCGACTAGCATAAGCGACAACCCTACCTCCTTGCATTAGTACAACACCCAGTACGGTACCACAGGAATCCGAGTATACCATCATCTCTTCGTTTCCTTTAGGAATAACTACACTGGTGCGCATGTTAACTTTTCCTTTAGACTCTTAAATGCATTCTCACACATTTTGTTCCAAACGAAAGCTTGGTTCTTCTTGGTCAACTGAGTTAACGGTGCCGCTATCTTGGAGAAGTCTTGGATAAACATACGATAATATCCGGCTAATCCTAAGAAACTTCTTATGTCTGTTGTATTCTTGGGCGTAGACCAATCTTGCACTGTAGCCACCTTCGCAGGGTCCACGGCAATACCATTTTCTGAAACAACACAGCCCAAGAACCTCACTTCCCTCCTCCAGAAGTGACATTTAGAAAAAATTTCTTTCAATTGGTGTTTCCTCAACACCTCCATCACTGTTCTTAAATGTTCCTTGTGTTCTTCCTCTGTCCTCGAGTTAACCAAGATATCGTCCACGAACACAAGAACAAACTTATTTCAATTGATCCCTGAATACCCTGTTCATGAGATCCACAAAATATGATGGTGCATCGGTCAACCCGAATTGCATGACCAACCACTCATAGACTCCAGACAACGTCCGAATGCTGTTTTAGGTATACTCTCAGTTGTTACTCGAAGCTGATAAAAACCTGTTGCGAGATCCAATAGGGAAAACACTCTTGCTCCATTCAGTTGATCAAACAAATCATCTATCTGAGGAAGAGGCTATTTATTCTTCCTAGTCACCTTGTTTAGCTCACGGTAGTCTATATATAAGCGAAGGGTACCATCGACCTTAGTAGCAAATACAACTGGTGCTCCCCACTCAGAAACACTCCTTCGGATAAATACCTTCTTCAAAAGATTGCCCACTTGCACCTCGAGCTCTCGCTGCTCCCTTGGCACCATACGACGAAGTGACATCACTATAGTTCTGGCATCTTTCACTAAATTAATACGAAACTCAATCTCTCAGTGTGGTGGAAGCCCGGTCACTTCCCGGAAGATGTCCGAATACTCGCCAGCAATAGGCACATCTGGCAACACATCATGTGTGACGAGGGAATTTAGAAAACTAGTCATCACCCCATCACTAGGTAGGTAACCAAACAGTACCCTCTGCCAATCATCTGCTTTAATTGTCACCGAAGACCCCTCACCGTCTACCACCACCCTATACCTTTGGAGCCAATCGACTCCCAAAATAATGCCTAACCCAGTAAAGCCCAAAACAAAGCAATCACAAACAAACATGCATCCATGACTCGATAAGACCAAATTTCGACAAATCATACTAAGGCTAGTCGAACCACCAATCGTGTTTGTCACAAATAGAGATCTATTGACAATCTCGGGTTCCAATCCCAATCTATCTATCAGCTTATTAGATATGAAGGAATGGGAAGCCCCGATATCAAAAAGTACATGAACAGGAACATCAAAACAGAAAGCATACCTTGAATGACGGCACTTTTTCCTTTTCTCCACCGCAGTTGGGGCATTCGACGAAGAAGGAATAGCGTTGATAGCATATGCTTTCACAATCTTCTTCTCTTTAGGAGGTTGTGGACATTTATCCTTATGATGTCCCACTTGGCCGCAATTGAAGCACTTCTTGTCCGCTGGCTTTGCCCGACAATCTTTGGCATAGTGGCCCTTCTTACATAGCTATAGCACTCAACATCTTTCTTATTCTTTTTACGAACATTCTTAGCTTGGTTCTGTTTCCTCTTATTCTGCGAATTAATCTTGCCTCCACCGCTTGCCTTCAGCTTTGGCTCCCCTGCAGATGTAATAGCAACCGCGACCTTTGACTTAGGGAAAAGGCTCTCCGACCTCAATGCCTTTTCCACTATAGATTCGAAGGTCTCATCTATACGATTTATCAGCCTTTCCCCCAAGTACTTCTCGTTCTTCTTCTCGGCAGTATCAATACAAGATATTCCGATAAGGTATCGAATTCAATAATATATTCTGAGACTGTCCTACCATTTTGTTTAAGCACCAAAAATTACCTAAATAGTTCTAATTTATGAGCAGCTGGGATAAACTTGTCACTGAAGCGAGTCTTAAACTGATTCCAAGTAACTTGATCCTCGGGAGTAGCTGCTTTAATAGCATTCCACCAATTCATAGCTCGTCCTTGAAGTTGACGCAATGCTAACTTTATTTTCATTGCATCACCGATTCCCAAATCCTCGAAGATGCGCTCACAACTATCAGGCCAATCCTGAAACTCCGTAGCCAATTCCGTTCCATGGAACGACTTCCCACCAAGACTAGTATAATCCTTGTTAAGCTTAGTGAAATTGTTCTAGGCTCCTACACCACTGCACCACAACCGTTAGCAGCATTTGGAACTGCTCCCCGAACATCCTAAGCATCTCTCGCGTGAAGGTAGTAAACATCGTCCTCATATCAGGGACATTCCTATCATTGACCCCTGAATCCGTACTCCTCATATTTTGGCTCATCGCCCATCTGAAAAGAGAAAACAATTAACCATCTCCTTAGTAGTGCCCGTGCATTGCGACTTCATCCTTAGAAATACTAATAATATATATATATATAGCTTTTGAAAACCAAAATATCACAAATGCGCACTCTCATATATGTATAATATCGCTGCTTAATGTCTTCTCCTAGGTTAAACTACGCAACCTAGGCTTTGATACCAAGTGTGACGACCCGCTTCGCACCAGCCGACATTTCCCTAGAAATGCACTGTGCTAATGCCCGACCAGCACGGGATGGTCGTCAAAGGAAAAGGGTTTGAAACTATAAATCACCAAATAATCTGTAGTATATCTCACAACGAATGGAATAAAATATAATAATAACATAACTTGATATAAAATAGGCGAGACAGTGCATAAGCTGAAAACTAAACCATCATGGCAGCGGAATCCAAAATACAGCTTATGATCCAAACTATTATTACTACTTCAAAATACTATCTCTAAAGAAAAATAGAAAAGGTACACTACTAACGCTGAAAGTAGCGACCAACAACAACATAGGGAGAATATATGTAAATAGTACATGGAAGCCTCCTACTCGTCTCCGGACAGCTACTCGTGCATAACCACCTAACCTGTCTCTAGTCTGCTCATTTAGGAGTTCCCAGAGTAATAAGAAGAGACATAAAACTCTGGTCAGACAAAAGTCTGGTATGAGCAATAGTAGCAAAATAAAGCAATAACAGGTATAAATAATCATACCTGGACCTGCAACCACGGAGTTAACACAACAAGATGTATAGTACTATAAGGTAACACTATAAAGTGTAAAGTGGGAGTGTGCATGTCATGGTTATAGCAAACATCAAACATAGCAATCATCCTTACATCTCTCGTTCGGTGTGTAAAGCATACGATATCCACCACTTTGGTCACCAAATCCTTTACTATGACCGCTTTGCCCTAGGGAGTCTTAATGACCCCATTGCGCTGGTCCATAGCCACTAATCCTTTGCTACGATCACTTTGCCCTTTGGAGCCTTAATGGTCCCGTCGCACTGATCCATAGCCATGCTATGATCACTTTTCCCTTGGGAGTCTTCATGACCCCATTGCGCTGATCCCTAGCCAATAATCTGTCTCTCAGTGGTGAAACAAAGCTATAAATGTTGATACCCCCTTTGCACACGTCTCGCAGCAAAGCCCAATCATGAAGTTATCTAATAGGTTCCCATTTGGATCTTGGGTAATAACTTCCTACTTGTACTTCCTTTGCAAATTGGTTTTTGGTCTTCCCCGGTTCGGTTCAGAAAACAAGCTTCCATTATGTTCGGTCTTTTTCTCCTCGTCTGGTTCGTGGGTCGTCGTTCTTGACACAAGCGGCTCGAGTACTTCCTCCGGGTCGGGTCGGCTGTGCACTTCGGTTCAGGGATGGCAACCAGTTCATGGAGCCCGAGTGGTACTCCGGTTCGTGGCAACGGGTCGGGGTCAGACCTCCTTGCTCGAGCGGCGGCTTGTAGGTGCATAGGCCAAGCCGGTTCATGGTACATGCAGTAGTTCGTGGGTCTTGTCTGATCCAGTTCGAGGGGGGTGCTTCGGGTCTTGGTGCCCATACCACGAGGTTTTCGTGGTACCATGTTCACGAGCCGGTCGGCTCGTGGGGGTGCTTCACGATCCGGGGGGGGGGGGGGGGGGGAGGGGGTCTGACCAATTTTCTACAACTTTCCAGCAAGCTGTTTACGCCACGACGTTTTTGACCATTTCAACTTTGCTAAACAATCATGTAGCATTCCAAACAGTAGTAATAACATATAAGATAAACCATAAACACCAAAACAACAATTTAACATTTTAATATGGATCAAACGTACCCAAACCCCATGTTTTCCCCTTAATCATGTTTAACTGTATCTAGCAATAGGTTTAACAAACTTAATCCAAATTAACCCAAATTTCTAATAGAGACATAAAATAATATTTAAAATTTTCTACATATTTTTCCAGATTTTTATGATGCATAATTTTACTAATTATCATTAATCACCCGTAATTAGCCATAATTAGTGAATAAAAGTGCAAATCACTCACCTTAGCCACAAATAAATTATAGATCTGAAAACTCCACTACTTTGGGTTGAACTCTTATGTGTTCCAATAGCTCTATCTCGATTTTGATGCCAATCCGCCTTAATTTGATGTAGAATTGCTTAATATGTGATTAGGAAGTGATTAGGCATGAATTTAGAAGGTGGAGGCCATTACTAAGGTTAGAGGAATGTTTATGGCGGCTAAAAAACTTAAATGAAATGTTTTCTCAAACCCTTTCAGCCCTCCCATAACCCTAATCCTGAAATGGGTTATGAGCCTAGCTGCTAATTATCATGTTAAGCCCAATTAAGCTGTTTTTCATCTTCCAAACCTTATTTCATCCATATCTCCCAAACGCTAAGTCCAATAGACAAACATGACCACTCTATGGAAATGTAAACCATCGTCTGAATCCAATGGAAGTCGTTTCAGTTCAAAAATCCTTACCAATCAAAAGTTATAGACGAAACAAGATTCACTAGGGGCAAAATGACCATTTAAAATTCGGAAAAAATCGTGAACGTGGGAAATGACCCCAGTAGTCATTCCCTAAAGTTACTCGACCATACGACTTCATATGAAAATAAAATAAATATTCTACGATCCTATGATATGTAGAATGCGGGTCGTTAAACTTTCCTTGATTCCATCATGAAAATGGTGTTAGATCCATGCTTTAAAGAGAAGTAATGGCGGTTGAAGATCACTTGGGGTGAATCAGAGTGAGAATTAATAGTGTTTAGAGAAGATGAGATCCACTTAATGTTGGAGGAAGAAGGAGTGAGCTTAATTAGGAAGCCATTAATGGAGTTTGAGAAGCTTTAGAATGGCAGTGGATTCATTTGGGCAGCCCCTCGGGGTAGAAGAATTGGTTACTTGAAGTGTGGTGAAATGAGGTATTTATAGGAGAAGTTTGGACTAGGTGGCAATGTTGTAATTATCGGGTACATGGTTTGGTCGGTCAAACCAGTATTTACAGTAATGCCACGCTCCAGTTGTAGACAGCTAAGCAACCGACCAAAATTACCCCATGCACGACTATGTCTGACCCTACATAAAAAATATGTGTTCGGCCCTTCCCTTCATTGCACATCGGATCCACATGCTTTGTTAGATACAAACAGTTTTGTCTTATTCTAAAATGGGATCAAGAATTACAAGACATGCCATCACATTGTACTTTACTGTTCAAATTGGGGTTCGGATATTACAAGTGTGCCATCCTCCCATTATATACTTTTCTGCCCGAACATGGTTTCCAGAGGATGCTCGACCCACTTGTTGAAGGATGCTCGATCCGGCTGGCAAGAAGACATCGCCTGACCCACTATCACGGTCTGCTCGACCCTTCGTTGAGGATATGCTCGACCGGCCGTTCAATAAGTGACCGACCAGCGGTGTTAGACCCATCTAGATGGGTACTGATTGATATGTGGTGGTGCTGCTCAATCCAGGCCCGTTGCTCGACCCTTCTTTGGATGGAGCGCTCGACCTAACATGATGGAGGAGGGTGGTCGACCTGTGCTTTGTGGAAGGTGTTGCTGCTCGACTAGGGTACTCGAGCATGCTACTCCGCCTTGAGTGCTCGAGCATGCTGCTCGGTCCTCTCATGTTGTTTGATGCCGGTAATGCTAGTTCCCAATATTTTCTTTTATTTGGTTGAATACCCACATAGTGTTTGATGAAGTGCTTGAGTGGGTTAACATTTGCCCCTTGAAGCTTGTATTTTTTTCTTGCGAGAAATGCGGGCTTCGAATTGAACATTGATAATACAACTTGCATTGAGATTCAATCATAGCTTTTTTGTTTGTTATGGCAAACCATGCTTTGACGCTTTGATTCGTTGATTCCAAGTTAGCTCAATTTATATGCTTCACGCCACCTGTTCTGTAATTAAAACAAGCACTTGCACAATTTGGGCTTATACCTTGTTATTGATCGTCAATATCAATAACATATTAGTCAATCATTAAAGAATGACTTATGGCGAATTGAATGATGTGCCTATGCAGATTTAACTGTTTAGAATTCGTTGTTTGCATAGATACAGTATTCGAATTCGAATTCACGATGGTACTTGAGTTCAGCTAATCGATATGTATATCGACTACAAATTTCAAGCCTTGCCTTATATGACCTCGCATGATGGTTAAATTTTATGAAACGTGTACCTGTTCAGATTAGAACTCCGATTTGAGTTTCTGAGGCCAGAGCGATTGCAGCCTGTGGATGTATTCAGAATTTTGGATTTTCTTCGACACTATGGATCATCCCGGGATAAGTATAGAGTTTTGAATCTCCGTTCCATAACGACTCGTCCCTGTGCATAATTATTGCTCAATCGGAGTTTTGTAGATGAGGAAGCCTTTGAATTAAGAGACTCTAGTTGGGTTTTCCAGGTTGATCTTTATTGGTGTAATGAGTTTGATCGGCGTATCGTACATATCGTTTTTCCAAAATTTTCCAAATGATCCATTTTTAAGGCAAGATCAAACCAAGTATATTGGTTTTAACCTGTTGCATTGCCGCGATGGACTTACGGCATTTTTCCAGAGCATCTGTGACGGCCCGCCCCGCACCAACCGACACTTGCTCCAAATGTGCGCTGTACACATGTCCAGTTAGCACGGAACGGGTCGCCAGAAGGAAAAGGAAGAAGGAAATGAACATACAAAGAATCTGTAGAATGTCTCACAGCGCATCGAACAAAATATAATAATAACATACTTGACATAAAACAGGAGAGACAGTGCATAAGCTGAAAATCAGAACTAAACATCAAAGCAGCGGAAATCCAAAAATACAGCTTATCACAACTTTCAAACTGTCTCAAAGCAAAAGTAAGATAAATGAGGTACACTACTAATGCCCAAGTAGCGACCACCAACGACACAGGGAGAATGTGTATATATATATCATACGTGGAAGCCTCCTGCCCGCCTCCGAATCAGCTACTCGCGCATCACCAGCTAACCTGTCTCTAGTCTGCTTGTGTGAGCACCCAGAGTAATAAGAGGAGACATAAAACTCTGGGTCAGACATAAAGCCTGGTATGAGCGATAAGCATCTAAAGTGAACAATAACAGGTAGACTAAAACATACCTGAACCTGGACCTGCAACCAAAGAGTTAGCACTACATACTGTACAACACTCTAAGGT
This sequence comes from Allium sativum, assembly GCA_030737875.1. Lineage (NCBI taxonomy): Eukaryota > Viridiplantae > Streptophyta > Magnoliopsida > Asparagales > Amaryllidaceae > Allium > Allium sativum. Next base: position 990,230,271 of record CM060910.1, on the reverse strand, counting down.
ATCATATCAAACAATGTAAAGATACGGAGGTGGGGGAGGTGTGCATGTCATAATGATGGCAAACAATCAAGCATAGCATCCATCCTCACATCTCTCACTCAGTGCATAAAGCATACGATATTCACCACTTCGATCACCCAACATTCCTTGCTACGATCACTTTGCCCCATGAAGTCATAAATGGCTTCACTGCACTGATAACGTAGCCACAAATCCTTCGCTATGTCCACTTTGCCCCATGGAGTCACAAGAACCCCACTGCACTGGCTCATAGCCTTACCAATCCTTACTATGTCCACTTTGCCCCATGGAGTCACAAGAACCCCACTGCACTGGCTCATAGTCTTACTACGCATCACCTTGCCCCTCGGGTCATAATGACCCTACTGCACTGATAACGTAGTCTTGCTACCATCACTTTGCCCCTCAGGTCGTAATGACGCTACTGCACTGATAAGTAGCCATCATCCATTCTTAGTGGTGAATCGAAGTTATGAACGTCGACAACTCCTTAGCACACGTCCCACAGCAAAGTCCAACCATGAAGTGAACTCATTGGTTCCCAACTGGTTCCAGGATCCTGAGCTCTAACTTCCATTTGGACTACCTTTGCATCTCGGGTTATTGGTCATTACCATCGAATCGGATCGGATCAGCCTTCACATTCTTCATCGGATCGGATCGGCCTTAGTTACTCGGATCGGGTCGCGCCTCCTGCGTCGGATCGGGCCGTGGTCCTCCAGCTCGTGGCTCCTCTTCCTGGTTCGGATCGGCGTCACCACTTCGGGTCGGATCGGGTTGCTTCATCCGGGTCGGGTCGTGTCTTCTGATCGGGTCGGATCGTCTCGCCCTAGTACCCATCGACTCGTGAGCTCCCCACCCTCTTCTGGTTCGGTTCGGGAATACTTGTTGGTTCGGATCGTGCTTCTACTACCGGATCGTGCCACCTAGCTACGTCATGACCAACTCCTTCAAACGGATCGTGACGCCTATGCTGGAACGGGTCGAGTCGCGCTCCCCTCCACCGATCCGATCCGGATTCTGGGTCATTTCCTGCATGTTTCCTACGACTGTTTTTACGCCATACGACGGCGTTTTCGACCAATCTAACACTTCTAAACAATCACAAAGCATACCATACAGTCATAGCAACATGTAATATCGATCCCAAACATCAAAACATAAATCATAGCATATAAAATGGATCAAACATACCCAAAATCCCATATTTTCCCCTTAAGCATGTTTAGGTGAAACTAATGATATGATTAGCAAATCTTAACCAAATTAACCCAAATTCATATCAGAGGTCTAAAACATCATTCCGAATTTTATAAACATTTTTCCAGAATTTTATCATGTTTAAATTCGCTAATTAACACTAATCACCCCTAATTAGCCATAATTAGTGTAAAACTATGCAAATCACTCACCTTAGCCACAAAATAAACTAAGATCTGAAATAATTCTCTGATTTGACGTAAATCTCAATGCCAAACAGCAGCTCCTTTGTTGATTTGGTGAAGATCCTCCTTGATTAGGGGTTGCTAAGCCAAATCCTTGACCAAAAGATGATTTGGAGGTGATTTAGAGGTTGGAGGCCATTTTTAGGGATCCTTGGTGATAAGTGGAGGCTAGAAAACTGAAATGGAATGATTCTCCATCTCATTTCAGCCCTCGCATAACCCTAATCCCGAAATGGGTTATGGGTCTACTCGCTAATTACCCGATTTGGCCCGGTTAAGCAGTTTTTCACCCTCCAAACCTTGTTTCAGCCATATCTCCCAAACGGTAATTCCGTTTGGCTATTGTGACCACTCTACGGAAAGGTAAACCATCAAACGAATCAAATGGAAGTGGTTTCAGGTCAAAATTCCTTTCCTATCAAAAGATATGGCCAAAACAGTACCAACTAGGGGCAAAATGGTTATTTAAAAATCGACAAAAATCATGAACATGGGAAATGACTCTAATAGATGTTTCCCAAAGTTACATGACCATACGGCTTCATACGGGAAAGAAATAAATATTCTACGATCCTATGATGTGTAGAATACGGGTCATTACACTCTCCCCCCCTTAAGAAATTTCGCCCCCTAAATTCCCTAATCAAAACACACACAAAGGTTCCCGCATGCCTATCAATCATAAACAACAATCAAACATGCAACCAAGCAAAACAAGTCTATCCTAGCATGTGGAAAAACTAAATTACGAAGTAAATCTTACCAGGCAAAGAGTTCTGCATATGCCTTTCTAATGCTCTCCTCTGTCTCCCAAGTACAATCATTCTCGTCCTCGCCCCACTGAACCTTGACTAGCTTCACTGCCTTCCTTCGAAGTTGCTTCGTATCGTGCCCCACAATACGAATCGGCTTGCGGTTCTCAACCGCCTCGGGTTCTACTTCGAAGTCCTCTAACTGATCAGGTGAAATTGTCACATTTGAGTCGTGAACGAACTTCCTCAGTTGGGAAACATGAAATACATTGTGAACTCCTGCCATTTTCTCTGGTAAGCCAACTCTATATGCCAGATTCCCGACAAGTTCAAGAATAGGGAATGGGCCAACAAATCTTGGTGCCAACTTGCCTCTCCTGCCAAATCGTATCACGCTCTTTAACGGAGAGATCTTGACAAACACCAAGTCACCAACGGAGAATTTCAAGTCTCTTCTCCTCTTATTAGCATAGCTTTTCTGCCTATCTTGAGCAGCTTTCATTCGTTGATGAATGACCTTAATCCTATCTGAAGTTTCCCTCACCACATCTGGTCCAAGCACAAACTTCTCGCCAGTTTCTATCCAACATGATGGTGAGTTGCACGGTCTTCCGTACAAAGCTTCATATGGAGCCATACCGATACTGGATTGGTAGCTATTATTATATGCAAACTCTACTAGATGCAAATGGTCATCCCATAATCCACCAAAATCCAATATACAAGCTCTCAAGAGATCTTCCAATATACGATTCACCCTCTCCGTCTGACCGTCGGTCTGAGGATGATATGCGGTACTGAGATGTAATCTTGACCCTAGAGCCTCTTGTATGCTCTTCCAAAACCCACTAGTGAACAACGGGTCTCGGTCACTCACAATGCTTTTGGGTACTCCATGAAATCTCACTACCAACTTCATATACAATTCTGCCAACTTGGCTGCCGTTCTGGTCGATTTGACTGGTATAAATCTTGCGCTCTTAGTCAATCGATCCACAATTACCCAAATGCTATCATATCCCGATCTAGTCCTTGGTAAGCCATCGATGAAATCCATCGAAACTTGCTCCCATTTCCATTCGGGAATTTCTAATGGTTGCAACAACCCACTAGGCTTCTTTTGCTCGGCTTTAACTAACTGGCAATTCATGCATTTGGATATAAACTTCCCAACGTCTCTTTTCATCCCTTCCCAGTAGTAAGTCTGCTTCATGTCCCGATACATCTTATTACCACCGGGGTGTAAAGTCAGTTTTGAGTGATGACATTCTCTAAGCACTTCATCTCTCAAACCATTCACGTTGGGCACAACTAGTCTTCCATTCTTCCGAAGCCATCCATCTCGATCAAGCCCATACACATCCATCTCCTCATTAATACCCATCTCTAACTTGGAGATGATTTCTAATAGATTAGGATCGTCCCTCTGGCTAGAACCAATCCGCTCTATCAAAGTGGGTCTGATCGTCAAACTAGCTAGCATAACTGGATCTAATTCGCACCTTGGTCTGAAATCAAACCCCGCGATATACTCCAGTTGCTTCCATTCAAGAAATATTGCCCCTAAGCTGGAATGTCTCCTACTCAAGGCATCGGCTACCGCATTACCTTTCCCAGGTGTATATGCGATATCAAAATCATACGAAGCCAAGAACTCTAACCATCTTTGCTGAAGGAGATTCAGATCTTTCTGGGAGAAGAGATACTTTAACGATTTATGATCGGTAAACAACTCAAATCTTTCTCCCAAGAGATAGTGTCTCCACATCTTAAGCGCAAACACAATCGCTGCTAATTCCAAATCATGGTTAGGATACTTCTTTTCATACGGCTTTAGCTGTCGACTAGCATAAGCTACAACCCTACCTCCTTGCATCAATACTGCACCCAGTCCGGTACCACAAGCATCCGTGTATACCGTCATCTCTTCATTTCCTTTAGGAATGACTAACACTGGCGCACGCGTCAACCTCTCTTTTAGACTCTTGAAGGCATCCTCACACACTCCGTCCCAGACGAAGGACTGATTCTTCTTAGTCAACTGAGTCAACGGTGCTGCTATGTTGGAGAAGTCCTGGATAAACTTACGATAATATCTAGCTAATCCCAAGAAACTTCTTACATCTGTTGCATTCTTGGGTGTAGGCCAATCCTGTACCGTAGCCACCTTCGCAGGGTCCACGGCAATACCACTCTAAGAAACAACATGGCCCAAGAATCTTACTTCCCTTCTCCAAAAATGACACGTAGAGAATTTCGCTTTCAATTGGTGTTTCCTCAACACCTCCATCACTATCCTCAAGTTTCCCTTGTGTTCCTCCTCTGTCGTTGAGTAAACAAGGATATCATCTACGAATACAAGAACAAACTTATTCAACTGATCTCTGAATACTCGATTCATAAGATCCACAAAATAGGCTGGTGCATTAGTCAACCCAAATGGCATAACCAACCACTCATAAAATCCAGACGGTGTCCTAAATGCCGTTTTCGGAACACTCTCATCTGCTACTCGAAGCTGATGAAATCCTGTCGCGAGGTCCAACTGGGAGAACACTCTAGCTCCTTCCAGCTGATCAAACAAATCATCTATACGCGGTAGAGGATACTTATTCTTCCTCGTCATGTTATTCAACTCGCGATAGTCCACACACAAACGAAGGGAACCATCTGCCTTAGTGGCAAACACAACTGGTGCTCCCCACTCGGAGACACTCCTTCTAATAAATCCCTTCTTCAAAAGATTGCTGACTTGCACCCCGAGCTCTCGCTACTCCCTTGGTGCCATACGACGAAGTGGCATCACTATAGGTATGGTATCTTTCACTAAATCAATACGGAACTCAATCTCTCGGTGTGGTGGAAGCCCGGTCACCTCCTCGAAGACGTCCGGATACTGGCCAACCACGGGCACATCTGACAACTCATCCTGCGGGATGTCGAGGGAATTTACAAAACTAGCCATAACCCCATCACTAGGTAGGCTACCAAACACTACCCTCCGCCCATCATCCGCCCTCACTGTCACCAAAAAGCCCTCACAGTCTACCACCACCCCGTATCTTTGGAGACAATCGACTCCCAATATAATGCCATACCCAGTAAAGCCCAAAACAAAGCAATCACATACAAACATACATCCTTGACTCGATAAGACCCAATTCCTGCAAATCATACTAAAGCTAGTCGAACCACCAATCGGGTTCGTCACAATCAATGGTCTATCGACTATCTTGGGTTCCAGTCCCAACCTATCTACCAGGTCACTAGATATGAAGGAACGGGAAGCCCCAGTATCAAACAAAACTCGAACTGGTATATCATAAATAGAAAGCATACCTTGAATAACAACATTCTTTCCTTTCTCCGCCGCAATTGGGGCATTCGACGAAGAAGGAACAACATCAATAGCATATGCTTTCACAATCTGCTTCTCCTTAAGAGGTTGCGGACACTTATCTTTCTGATGTCCCACTTGGCCACAGTTGTAGCACTTCCTTTCCGCTGGCTTGGCCCGACATTCTTTAGCATAATGGCCCTTCTTTCCACAGCTGAAGCACTCAACATCCTTCTTGCTCTTTTTCTGGCCACCTTTAGATTGGTCCTGCTTCCTCTTATTCTGAGAATTATTCTTGCCTCCACCGCCTGCTTGAGGCTTTGGCCCTTCTGCAGATGCAGCCTCAGTCTTTGACTAAGGGTAAAGGCTCTCTGATCTCAAAGCTTTCCCCACGATCGATTCAAAAGTCTCATCGATGTGGTTAATAAGCCTTTCCCCCAAGTACCCATCCAAACCAGTAATGAACTTCTCATTCTTCTTCTCAGGAGTATCAATGAGAGACAGTCCATACTTCGACAAAGTGTCGAACTCAGCAATATAATCAGAAACTGCCCTTCCGTTCTGCTTGAGTTCTAAGAACCTCTTCAACAACACTGACTTCTGGGCAGCTGGGATAAACTTCTCACTAAAGCGAGCCTTGAACTGATCCCAAGTAACCTGATCCTCTGGAGTAGCTGTTCAAATGGCGTTCCACCAATTCATCGCTCGCCCTTGCAGCTGACGAGACGCTAGCCTTCTCTTCATTGCATCCTCAAGACCCAAGTCATCGAAGATACGGTCACAGCTATCCATCCAGTCCTGAACATCCGTGGCCGACTCCGTTCCGTGGAACGGCTTTCCACCAAGATTAGTGTAATCCTTGCACAACTTGGCGAAATCGACCCTAGGCGCCTGCACTACTGGGCCAACACCAACTCCGGGATTGGGAATTGCCCCTTGCACTTCTCTAAGCATGTCGCTCATGAGGTTAGTAAACATAGCCCTCATGTCAGCGGCATTCCCTTGGTTGGTCCCTCTACCAGCACCTCTCGTGTCTCGGCTCATCGTTAATCTGTAAAAAGGGAAACGATTAACGACCCCATAGTGGTGCTAGTGCAGTGCGACTTCATCTTTATACTACTAATAGTATATACATACATAGTTTTTGAAAACCAAAGTAATCACAAATACGCGCTCTCATATACGTACTATCTCTCCCTGGTGTCTTTCCCTAGGTTAACTACGCAACCTAGAGCTCTGATACCAAGTGTGACGGCCCGCCCCGCACCAACCGACACTTGCTCCAAATGTGCGCTGTACACATGTCCAGTTAGCGCGGAACGGGTCGCCAGAAGGAAAAGGAAGAAGGAAATGAACATACAAAGAATCTGTAGAATGTCTCACAGCGCATCGAACAAAATATAATAATAACATACTTGACATAAAACAGGAGAGACAGTGCATAAGCTGAAAATCAGAACTAAACATCAAAGCAGCGGAAATCCAAAAATACAGCTTATTACAACTTTCAAACTGTCTCAAAGCAAAAGTAAGATAAATGAGGTACACTACTAATGCCCAAGTAGCAACCACCAACGACACAGGGAGAATGTGTGTATATATATATATCATACGTGGAAGCCTCCTGCCCGCCTCCGAATCAGCTACTCGCGCATCACCAGCTAACCTGTCTCTAGTCTGCTCGTGTGAGCACCCAGAGTAATAAGAGGAGACATAAAACTCTGGGTCAGACATAAAGCCTGGTATGAGCGATAAGCATCTAAAGTGAACAATAACAGGTAGACTAAAACATACCTGAACCTGGACCTGCAACCAAAGAGTTAGCACTACATATTGTACAACACTCTAAGGTATCATATCAAACAGTGTAAAGATACGGAGGTGGGGGAGGTGTGCATGTCATAATGATGGCAAACAATCAAGCATAGCATCCATCCTCACATCTCTCACTCAGTGCATAAAGTATACGATATTCACCACTTTGATCACCCAACATTCCTTGCTACGATCACTTTGCCCCATGAAGTCATAAATGGCTTCACTGCACTGATAACGTAGCCACAAATCCTTCGCTATGTCCACTTTGCCCCATGGAGTCACAAGAACCCCACTGCACTGGCTCATAGCCTTACCAATCCTTACTATGTCCACTTTGTCCCATGGAGTCACAAGAACCCCACTGCACTGGCTCATAGTCTTACTACGCATCACCTTGCCCCTCAGGTCATAATGACCCTACTGCACTGATAACGTAGTCTTGCTACCATCACTTTGCCCCTCAGGTCGTAATGACCCTACTGCACTGATAAGTAGCCATCATCCATTCTTAGTGGTGAATCGAAGTTATGAACGTCGACAACTCCTTAGCACACGTCCCGCAGCAAAGTCCAACCATGAAGTGAACTCATTGGTTCCCAACTGGTTCCGGGATCCTGAGCTCTAACTTCCATTTGGACTACCTTTGCATCTCGGGTTATTGGTCATTACCATCGAATCGGATCGGATCAGCCTTCACATTCTTCATCGGATCTGATCGGCCTTAGTTACTCGGATCGGGTCGCGCCTCCTGCGTCGGATCGGGTCGTGGTCCTCCAGCTCGTGGCTCCTCTTCCTGGTTCGGATCGGCGTCACCACTTCGGGTCGGATCGGGTTGCTTCATCCGGGTCGGGTCGTGTCTTCTGATCGGGTCGGATCGTCTCGCCCTAGTACCCATCGACTCGTGAGCTCCCCACCCTCTTCTGGTTCGGATCGGGAATACTTGTTGGTTCGGATCGTGCTTCTACTACCGGATCGTGCCACCTAGCTAAGTCGTGACCAACTCCTTCAAACGGATCGTGACGCCCATGCTGGAACGGGTCGAGTCGCGCTCCCCTCCACCGATCCGATCCGATCCGGATTCTGGGTCATTTCCTGCATGTTTCCTGCGACTGTTTTTACGCCATTCGACGGCGTTTTCGACCAATCTAACACTTCTAAACAATCACAAAGCATACCATACAGTCATAACAACATGTAATATCGATCCCAAACATCAAAACATAAATCATAGCATATAAAATGGATCAAACATACCCAAAATCCCATATTTTCCCCTTAAGCATGTTTAGGTGAAACTAATGATATGATTAGCAAATCTTAACCAAATTAACCCAAATTCATATCAGAGGTCTAAAACATCATTCCGAATTTTATAAACATTTTTCCAGAATTTTATCATGTTTAAATTCGCTAATTAACACTAATCACCCCTAATTAGCCATAATTAGTGTAAAACTATGCAAATCACTCACCTTAGCCACAAAATAAACTAAGATCTGAAATAATTCTCTGATTTGACGTAAATCTCAATGCCAAACAGCAGCTCCTTTGTTGATTTGGTGAAGATCCTCCTTGATTAGGGGTTGCTAAGCCAAATCCTTGACCAAAAGATGATTTGGAGGTGATTTAGAGGTTGGAGGCCATTTTTAGGGATCCTTGGTGATAAGTGGAGGCTAAAAAACTGAAATGGAATGATTCTCCATCTCATTTCAGCCCTCCCATAACCCTAATCCCGAAATGGGTTATGGGCCTACTCGCTAATCACCCGATTTGGCCCGGTTAAGCAGTTTTTCACCCTCCAAACCTTGTTTCAGCCATATCTCCCAAACGGTAAGTCCGTTTGGCTATTGTGACCACTCTACGGAAAGGTAAACCATCAAACAAATCAAATGGAAGTGGTTTCAGGTCAAAATTCCTTTCCTATCAAAAGTTATGGCCAAAACAGTACCAACTAGGGGCAAAATGGTTATTTAAAAATCGACAAAAATCATGAACATGGGAAATGACTCTAATAGATGTTTCCCAAAGTTACATGACCATACGGCTTCATACGGGAAAGAAATAAATATTCTACGATCCTATGATGTGTAGAATACGGGTCATTACAGCATCACTCGACTTTTAAGCCGTTTTGTTACCCTCAAACTGTGAGTTGTCACGAGTAATTAAAACATTATGTAATCAATTTGTCGAGTTTCCTTGATTGTGGTTGATGCGCTAGAGGTTTCTACTTTTTTCGTTAAAGCTATTTGAGCTTTCCAACATGTATTGAGCCTCTGGGATTCGTCAACACAGTAGGAATTTTGATTTAGCCGATTAGTTTGAGACTTCTACTTGGAGAAGTTTTTATATCTTTGTCCCCCACTTGGGAGGGTCTTATGTTTGGTGCCTTCGCTAGGGAAGGACTTTGGGCTCTAATGGAGGACTTTGGATTTAGTGCCCCCGCTCGTGGCTAAGGTCTAACACTTGTCACGTCTGGGATATTAAAACACTACGCAGGTGAACTAGTTAATGTCCAACACCTGTCGCATCTGAAATATTTAGACACTACGCGAGTTATTTTTTCATTCCTCACATCTGATATTTCAGATGCTATGCAAATGGATTTTCATTCTTCACATCTGATATTTCAGATCCTACGCATATGGTTTATAGTCTTCACATCTGAGGATTCCAGATGCTACGCAAATGGATTTTCATTCATCACATCTAATATTTCAGATGCTACGCAAATGGTTTACATTCTTCACATCTGGGGATTCCAGATGCTACGCAAATGGATTGGGCGGCTGTTACATCGTTTCGTAGGGCAGACATCAATTTCTATATCGGATTCTTGACTTCGCAGGCTATTTTTCGTTTAGAAACTAATGCTTTTTACCTCTCACTTGGTTATGTGCCCCTTCGATAAAAGTTACAGCTCTTTCGTTCGTTTTTCGTGGCGCTCACTTGCTGTAAGCACGATAATCACGCCAATGTGTCTTAGCTATAAGCAATCCAGACAAAATATCATCTTCCATGATTTTGCAGAATGCATCACGGTTTTTATGTTCTTGACGCCTTATTTTCTCCTTTTGTACTTTTCTGTGCTGCTCCTATTCTTTCTCAAGATCATATATGCATAGAAGACATCTAATTCGTCAAGTAATTCAAGTTGGCTGCATCGTTCGTGTAACACCCCTAAGTCCTACATCGTGGAAGCATGTGTGAAGTGGGTACTTATATAGTAGAGTCCAGTTCTTACTAACGCCGAGGCCTTTTGAGAGAAAAACTCCATACCTATACAGTGGCTAGGTTGGAGACAATATCTTGCGCAAATGGAGGTACGGGCTGTTACATTGATATCAGAGCCAATACCCAACCGGAATTGTGGCTCCTGTGTGGATCACAGCGCCTGGGTGAGGTGTTTGTGAGCCAACGAGGGCGTTGGGCTCTGTAGGAGGGGAGAATGTAACACCCCTAAGTCCCACATCGTGGAAGCCTGTATGAAGTAGGTACTTATATTGTAGAGCCCATCTCTTACTAACGCTGAGGCCTTTTGAGAAATAAAACCCCATATCTATACGGTGGCTAAGTTGGGGACAATATCTTATAGGAACGGAGGTGCGGGTTGTTACAGTTCGTAATCCTCATCCAATATGCGAGCCTGAACTTTCCTCCATGTAGTTTTGAAATTGATGAAATCACATGACTCGAGAAATGATCTGAATTCAGTAATACATCGTTTGTGCTCCTTTATTGTTATCTCTCTCTCTCTCTCCTTTTTATCAAGCTCAGCTATATAATTTTCAAACAGGTTCTTGCGATCTCCGATTCTATTAACAGCATTAAATCTTTCATCAATTTTCAAATATAGTAATGACTTCCCTCCATCGGATAGATGGTGTGAGTTCCCCACATTCCTTTAACATTTTATTGAACTATTCACGTGCTTTTTCTGCTTAATCCTCCTCTCTTCAATCTCTTGTTTTTTTTCCTTTCACCAAGATACTCATTAAATGTTGGCATCCTCTCTCCGAATGTCCTCAAAGAACTGTATCTCTTGTCATTTACTATAACTTTCATTGTACGCTCACACATCCAACCAGATTGAACATTTACAGATTCAGATAATGTTTCGAAGGCATTTTGGGCCTCCATTTTGTTAGCAAAAACAAGTGGTTCTTCATCAACTACTTTGTTATCCACTGGAGTAATATTGACCCTTCCAGCAATAGGCATGCCATTTTTGGTTCCCTCCAAATCTTGGATAGAAACTTCATCAAGCACGATCTATGAATTTGGCATAAGTGAACTTTCACTGTTGTCTTTCGTAGCAGATGAAATGGACACATCGACATAACTTGTTATTCCACCAGGAGCGGTAGAAAGTGCATTAGCAGGAGGAGTAATAATTGATGGAGATTCTGATACCACTTGAGCCGAACTAGTTTCTATTGCAGATACATAAAATTTAGATCATTTGCTGTGTTTAAAGAACGAAGTACTTGTAGATGCAACATTCTCTATTGCTTTTTGCTGAGAAGCAACTTGCTCAGCTAGTTCACGTGCTAACTTTAGATCTTCAGGAATAGTCCATTTAGATTGTTTTGTGACCTTGTTATAGTAATATATTCGTCCATCTGCAGTTGTAAAGTCCTTACATTCAGTTGACGCATCTGCCTTTTCAACTAGGGTCATCAACTCAAGAGGTTGTTCCCAATAAGATCGCTTGGTCTTCTTATCGTAGTAATATCTTTTCCAATCTTCAATAGCATGTTCTTGCTAATCGAAAGAATACACATCAGTGTTGCCTGGTGTACCAAGAGGAGCAGCTGGTGTCTCAGATGCAGACCAAGGTCGTCCTCCAACCGACATTATAGGAGTATGCATATGGGATGTTTGTAGACATTGTGGTTGACCATTGATAGCGTTTTCTTTCTGACCATAAGATGCAGGTCAAGGTTGTCCTCCATACCTTCACTACTTGCATAATGTATTTGCCCAAAAGAAAAACGTCTATTGACAGCACAGAAAAGAAATTTTTGCTCATAGAAAGAAAAAATTATCTGGAAAGTAAACTTTCACAAATTAGAATGTAACCAAATCCGTTGTAACTATAGTCATGATGATTAAAACAACATACAAGCTTCATTACTGCGGCTCTGAAATACATACTCAGAATAACAATAAAATCAATTATAAGTGAATAAAACTACAAAATAAACATCTCCCACCACAATTTAGTTCTATTGTAATGATTTAATCTCCTTTGAACTTTCTAAAATGGTAGAAGCTAAAGAATAAAATTAAACTTACTATGCATAGAACAATCCGTTGCCTTTGTATGGTCAGCGCCTTCAGTCTTCAAGAGATACATATTCACTCGAATGGAATTGTTTTGGTAGGTCATAACCCATCTTTAATAATGACGATTTTTCAGATAATGGCGATTCATGGCGAATAATTCTTTTAGTTCTTTAGATCCATCTTCTTTTCCTCCTCTTAACCCATCTCCACCACCTCCTCCTCCTTCTCATTTCCCTTCTGTCTCTTCTCAAGGTAATCAATCTGGTAATCAAGGTAATCAATCGGACGCTGTTCAATCTAGTATTAATCCTAAGGCTACATCAAATTCGAATCTAGATGCTTCGGCGGCTCCTTCAAGATCTGCGAGATTCACTTTTTAAGCTGGATTCATTGCTTCGATCCCTTCCGAGAAATGCTGGTTAGTATAAGCCGATTCAATTCGATATTAATAGGTTGCTATTGTTCACACCCCGTTTTACACTTGTGGCCACTAAAACTAAAAGAACCCCAAATATTTTAAATTTACTCTACTACCTATCATCTAAATCAATAACCTAAAAATGGAGAGGCCACCACCACCTTCCTCTACGTGAACGCTTCTTTCCTCACTTACAACATGCATTTATGTCTTTTGAGTCATTTAATCGAACATCTTGCATCATATTATCACAACCATCATGTTTATAGTTCAATTTATCATCATTAAATATCCGTCTATCAAACGACAAAAATAGTTAATGTAACAATTTGTAAAATAAGATAATAAGTTACACGGACAAAAACCCTACAAGTCCAAACTTACATTGTCATTCCCTATTACGACGTCGTCAAATTTAATGTGCTCCAAGCCTGAAATTTCCAATTGAACCAAAAAAATATCTAAAACGCAATGGAAAAGCCTAATCTTTAAAAAAACCTAACAACATGTTCTATTACATAATAGAAAACAATAAAAATCAAGCAACTCTAATCTCTTTTTTTATCTTCATCTTCCATCTCTATAAGGCACAAAAGAATATATGCTTTTGTTTATGTTTAGAGTTTGAAATTATAGAAAAATATTTGTTTTTCTTAGGAGAAATACGGTGGTGAATAACTGAGTGAAAAATAATAATATATGGTGGCCAAAAGAATATAAAAAATATTTATTTGAATTAAATTTAGAAAGGTGGCCAAAAGTGTAAAGTGGGGTATGAATAGTAGAACCCTATTAATAAGAATGGAAAGCTACCAGATGTAGTTAAGGAAGAGGGTTTTAAGTACTGGAGCAATCATTTGGTAGGTTTCTTTTTAGATGGTTCTCTTTATTATCATACCGTTGTAAATTTCTTGAAATCTCATTGGAGATTATTAGGAGAATTCAGTGTTAAGTCAAATGGTTACAATTTCTACTTCCAATTATCTAATGGCCACGATAGATCTAAGGTCAATAGTTTGATCCAATATTTTTTAGAGGCCGCATGTTCATCATTACTCAATGAGATCCTACTATTGGCAACTTTCAAAGACAAATTAAGAGCGTTCCTATCTGGATCTAATTTTCCAAAATCCCTTTGATTCTATGGACATTGATTGGTATAAATTGGCTAGCGTGTCACGTTGGTAGATTAATTTGTTTTGATTATAGCACTAAAAAACTTCAGAGATTCAGATATGCTAAGGCCTTAGTGGAGATCACCCCAGATGTTGATTTACCAGATGTCATAGAGTTGCCTAAATTAAGTGATTGTCCCTCTGTTCAGCTTTCATATGATTGGAAGCCAAGTATTTGCGTCATATGCAAGTGTTTTGGTCATTGCACTGCTGAATGTGATAAGGGCTGTGAAGATAATGGTTTTGGTGGAGTGCAATATGATGGCTTTTGTATGGATAATAATGTAGACTATACAATAGATAATAAGCAGGTTAGAGGCAATAATCATACTGGTAATAGTGAGAAGGGATGGACAAAGGTAATATCTAAAAAGAAGATGATCTAGAAGTGAAAGAATATAGCAACTAAGGAGAAAGTTGTGACTGATAAGGGTGCCTCAAGGTTTGATGAGGATATTGCTAGGTTGAATACATCTTCATCTGGTTTGGATAAATCTTCTAGTGGTATGGATAGTGGTAGCAAAATCTCGGATGTGCAGACTAGAGACAATACATCGAGTAATTCTAATATAATTAGTGATAAAAACAAGGCATGTGATAAAAATAATTCATGTGGTATGGATAATGACGTTCGAGATTCTGGTATTGGTGATAAGAACCCAAGTGGGGACTTTGGATTAAGTTCTTTGTTAATGAAGAAGCATTTACTGTAGAGGGCATGAATGACGTGGATTCCACAACAGCTGATATTTCTAAAAAGTCTTATGCATCTACACTCAACTCTAAGGATCCTTCCCCTCTTAATTCTAAGGGTCTTTCTGGTGCTTTTTCAGTGCCTCCCTATGCCAAGTTATCTCCTCCTCCGCATATAATCTTGCCACCAGCCAGTAAATCTGCCTCTTATTCAGCTTCTTCAGGTGCTGGTTTAACTTTTCCTAATAACAAATCTTTATTGTTATCTACAGCTGAACTTACATCTTCTCTTCCCTCATCTAAGAAAAGTAGGAAGTTAAAAGGTAAATTTTGGGATGATTTAGATGAGGGAATTGAGTATAGTATGGAGGATGTAATGCCTTCGAATAGCAGCTTAAAAGCTAATAGAAGGCACACCAGAAGGAATCCAGTCTGATCTGGCATTGTAGAACTAGTTGGTTGTGGAGATGTTTTTCTTTTCAATGGTTTCCTGGTGTGGATAAATTTGTTTCATTATGATTGAGTTTTTTCTTGGGTTGATAATGTTTTTGGAGCAGATGGTATCCTGTAGTTGTTCATGAAGATTTTGGTGTCTTGTTATCAGTTGGTTGTTTATTTGGTTACAAGTTTGAATTTGTTGATGTGTCTTAGTATTTTGTGCAGTTTCAAGTAATTCATGTATAGGATTTGAGTGCATAAGATTGAGTGTTGTACTGTGTTTTTAGGATAGACATATAGAGAGTTGTGTTAGGTATATTAAGGATTGTCGTATATAAGTTGTTGTATTTACTATTATTTGTGTTAAGTAATATTTTTTTTCACGCTTGCCTTTTGAATTGTTTTGATTGAGAAATGCATGAGTCTCCTTCGGATCATGTTGAAGCTCTTTTGAAAATTAGGGGTTAGATCCGAATCGTAGAATTTGGATTCCATGGACATTTTACCTAGGGTTTGAATTAGAGGAAAAAAATGCTTTTGCGGTGAAATTTTTATTTCCAAAATCTACACATGTCCAACGATTTTTTTTGGACATTCTCTGAAATAATATCAAGGGTGTTGTAACATTTTTCGAGGTATTCGTTTTTTCATACCTCATTAATTAGTAGTAGGTGCATAACTTGGCAAAATTTAGTTTAACACGGTGAATTGCTAAGCAAGCCCCTACAATTCAGCAGAAATGAGAAAACCCTTCATTTTTCTATGTAGATGTCTTATAATTAAAAAACAAAAAAATGCCCTTCCTCATAATGAAACTACGCGGTTTATAAGAAAATCACGCAGTATCACTATGTGTTACAATAAATAACCATGTAGAACCACTATGTGGTTCTTTAGCATACAGCGTAGTGCTCCTGTATGGTTTCCTTATAAACCACATAGAGCCACTACAAGAGAGGCTAGAAATAAATTTAAAAAAATATAATTGAAAAGGGCAGTTTCATCCTTGGTTTTTTTATAGAAACGGGGGGCTTGTAATAGCCCATGTCCGTTAATGTCACCCATAAAGGGAATGCATTAACTTCCATGAAGCATTATAAGTAAACATAACAGAATATTACAAGACAGATACGTAAAGTAGTACTTGAAAATTTTATAACTTTATTACAGTAGAAACAGAAATAAGTTTGGTTACATCCTTCAAAATCACAATACCAAAACCCAAGTACACAAGTATCAGTCTTATAGCAAAATCCTTCAGAATGCATAATTTTAAAACCATAATCCCCAACATAAACTTCCATAAGAAGGTAGAGTCAAAGCCAAGCAATACTTAAAGAACTTCAAGCAGAGAGGATATGAATCAAGCTCCTATGTTTCCACCCTGAGCACCTGGAGGGGAGGGGGGAACATAAAGAAAAAGAGGCGAAAACAAACGAGGTCAGACATGAAGTCTGGCGAGTCCAGTAACTTTCAGCATATAAACAGATAGTAGTATCATGACATGTAAATAAAACTGGATGAGAGATTACAGCAACAGAAGTAGCAGCTATGCTTAAGTTAAACAAAAGAAACAGAATGATATAGACCAAGACATGCTTCTTACCTATATCTTACTTCTCTGCACTAATACTTAGTTTAACAGGATTAGGTATTACCCTACTGTCTAAAATGAAACTGAAACAGAATAATATCTACGGAAACCGAATGCTAGTAATGGGCCTTTACGACCCCAACTGAGACAGAAGGTATAGAAACAGAATGCTAATAATAGACCTTTACCGCCCCAACTGAGATAGAAGGTACATAAATAGAATGCTAATAATGGGATTTTACCACCCCAACTAATGGGCCTTTACCACCCCAATAGAGATAGAAGGTACAGAAACAGAATGCTAATAATGGGCCTTTACCACCCCAACTAATGAGCCTTTACCACACAACAGAGATAGAAGGTACAGAAACAGAATGCTAATAATGGGCCTTTACCACCCCAACTAATGGGCCTTTACCACCACAACATAGACGGAAGGTACAGAAACAGAATGCTAATAATGGGCCTTTACCACCCCAACTAATGTTCCTTTACCACCCCAACAGAAACAGATGGTACACCAAGAGAAACTAACAGAACTAGGTGTACATTAAATTCTACCCCAAGCGATCGGCTCCCTAATACAAAAATACCCTGTGTCGGCCCCACAGAAGGGTGTATCATTCCCTAAAGTGGCAACCTATAGACATAGACTTATTTATAGATGTCACGGTGTCTTATATCCTCAAAGCAGACCGGATCCATGCACACACGTGACCCGGTTGGAATGCGCCATCGACACTCCTCGTAATTATCAGAGTGAACCTCTTACAATTAGTTCAGTAAGCGTGCCCCAGACCCTTCCTAGTGCTGGGTCATAGTTTTGATGCCAGAAAAGGGTTACTGACTAATATGGGTCCCACACAACAGCTGGCACAAGTAATTACCCCTCCTAACCTTGTGTCCCCAAACTAACAGATTTCAGATTAACTTGCTTACAGATTTCAGACGTACATAGTTCAGATTAACTAGTTCTTAGATCAGACATACATGTTAACAAGTTTTCAGACTAACGGATCAGATATACAGATTAACGGACTTACAGATTGTTTTACCTAACCTTGTATTGGGCCTACAGATTTACGAAACGGGTTTATTAGATTCATCCGCCTAGTTGATTAAACCTTATCCACCCAACACGTTTTAGGCATCATATTTATCCTAGATTTTCATTAATTACTAATGCATAGACCTCTCACATTAGGTCGGTAGCTTGTGGCCGCTGGATGTGTCGGGCGGTTTCGGGCAGACTTCTGCCACAAGTCAGACCTAATCTCGTGTCTAAGCATCTTTTAGCTATGCCGTCGACCTCTCACATTAGACTGACAGTTTGCGGTTGCTGGTTAAGCCGGTTGGGTCCGGGCAGGCTTCTACCGCAAACAGAGTCTAACCTGGTGTCTCAACATTCTTATTTTTAGCTAAAGTATTCATTCATAGATTATGCCAATATTAGACTAATTATGCCAATTCAACAAATTTAACTTTTTTACAAGTTACAATAGATTATTCAAGGTTCTATTAACTCGTTTTGCTCAATTTTAGATCGAGCCTATAGATTTACATACCAAAATTTACCATATTCAGTTTCAATAGTTTTAGCAGATTAGGCAATTTAACAGATTTTATCATAAAATTAAGCCTAATTTTACATGTCCAAATTATGGTCATAATTCATAATATAACATACTCCCCAAATTTTAGTTAAATTTACATAGTACAGAATATTCTCCAAAAACCCCCAAATCATGATATACAATACGAATTATGCCAAATTATAGCCTTTGATTTCAGCATATGCCAAATATCCAAAAATCCCCATTTAGGCGTATTCACATTTAATAGTTATCCTATTATAATATAGATCTTTACGCCTAAGTCATATACACAATAATTCTCCTTCTTCCAAATCACAGACTATTATATATAGTATGCCCAGATCTAGATCATAAATTACAACATATGTTCTTTTCTCAAATCAGTCATAAATCAGTCATGTCCAATTATACATCATTCACTATTTTCCCCAAATTTAGCTTTTGTGCATCAATCTCTTATGAGATTTGGCTCAGGCTCATGGTAGCCTGGCTATTGGACAGAAGGAAGGAAGAGATACAGAATAGTTACTATAATATTAATAAGACAGATCTACACAAAAAAAGGGATATGATAAACAATAATATGCATAATCCCAAATTCAGATTTATAGCCATGTCAAGATCATAATTAAATTTCGTATCTGAAAATAACTGTACTCACCTTGGTTGGATTCTAAAAGGAAAAGGGTTGTAGTTGTTCTTTTTTAATCCTATTCAGATTGGAAGAAGAAGGAGCACTAGTTCTAGCTTAGGTTTCAGCAGAGTAGCAACGCCATTGGTTTATTTAAATATGAATTAGAGCAGAGTATAGGCGTAATGAAGTTGTGTAGAGAAAACTGTAGCCTTAGGGGTGTTTATATAGCATAGGGATCAACGAATCTGGTCAGAACGGCCGTCCAAATGCAGAAAAACTAACATGCCCACGAAACTGGAAATAGGGGGGAGGTCGACCCCCTGGTCGACCTATGTGACCCAGGTCGACCTGGGTCCTGGGCGGAAAATTTACCGCCCAGCCCGTGTGTGTATTTTGAATTTCGAACATTTAAATTTTGAATTCGGGCTGGTTTTTACTTTAAATTCCTGAAACTTCTAAGTGCCATAACTTCTTCATAAGAAGTCTGATTTATGCAAACTCGGACTCTATCTCGAGAAGAATTCCGAGCCTAACGCAGTGGCGCAACCTGTTTCCCTTAATTCTTATTTTAAAAATTATGTCTACTTTGTTTTGTTACTTTATATTCACAGAAAATACGGGGTGTTACAAGGCTACTCAGCAATTCCTCTATTCAAATAGAATTTGCCGCATAACTTATATTTTGCCTCCGTTGTGTGCCTCAAATGTTCACAATTTCTATAGCGTCATGAAGCGCAAATGAAAGTAAATCACACATATATTATGGCAGTACGCCGACATGTTTATGTCCACTATGACATAATTTATCATTTATAATGTTATATTACAATATAATATTTGAGTGAGTACATAAATGAGGAGATGAAAGAGTTAGAGTTTAGCAATGGCAGAGTCACTTCATAAGAAAATGTGAATGATCCCAGAAATGGGCCAAAAATTTCTTAACTCATAACTGAAAGTAGTCCCGAATTGACCTAGAAATCAGTAGGAAAAACAGGAAGTCCACGAAGATAAAATATGTACCTAGTGGGTCGGACTATCCACCACGTTACCTTCGGATTGATGTTGATCCAAAGTCCGGATCGGCTCCGATCCAGGGTCCGGATCGGCATCGACCCAGGAACTTGTTTGTGCGCCAAACCAAAACATTCACATACCTTCTATTTTAGTTTTGGTCAAGAAAGTAAATATCCAGAAGTCACTACACTTATCTGATGGCAAATGAGATAAACTGTCCGAAGCACGTGATGCATATACCAATCTAAGTAATAGAGTGCGATCCAATCCTATATATGAGAGTGAGAGAAAGCTCAACCCGATCTAATGTGCTTGCATGATGATGCCCATTCTGATATGAGGCTTGGAGTAATCACTAATCCGAGTTACAGGACTGTGTGTCTTGATCGATCTAGGTCATTGACATTGTAAATCCGAGTAATATCCAATCCAAGTGCCTTGTTCAAGCATATACGAGTTTCTATAAGTTTAAATATCCATCCATGCTCCAGTCTCGAGCTATCCAGCCTTCCGAATCCAAAGTGCAATGGCCATGTTAAAACTTGTCACCTAAAACACATCGTTTGGTGAAGGATATGTTTTGAAGTAATCTATAAATCCATAGGTCCTATTAATCGGCCTTTTGGTCCGGTTCCCAAAAGTACACAAGACACACTCGACTCAACGCATCGCGTGGAACTAAAGCCGAGAGGGACGCTTAGGAGTGAAGGAAACATGATGAAAAGGGATCGCACCAACAAAGGCCGTGCGACACCCCAAACACCCGCTCATGTAGACTTCGCACGCCTCGAAAAGCGAATTTCGCATAAAGGAGGCACGGATTTCCCACCTATGCGGGGTGCGAATTCCGCACCTACGAGGCGCGGAATCTCGCACCCTCGAGATGCGGAATCCCACACCCTTGAGGTGTGCTATCCCGCACCCCCGAGGTGCGAGATCCCGCACCCCCGAGGTGCGAGATCCTGCACCCCCAAGGTGCGAGATGCCGCACCCTCGAGGTGCGAAATTTCATACCCACGAGGTGCGAAATTTCGCGCTCCGGGCTCAGGTGCGATTTTTTCGTATGTGCAGGCTCTAGGTGCGAATTTCTACATGTGGTCCCCTATTTCTACCTACTCATACCTAACCCCTACTCACTACTTTCCTATAAATACCTCATGACTTCACACTTGAAAGGGATTGGAATTGGAGACTTTGGGACCTCTAGAGAGCTCCATTAACGGCGTTTCCCATTTGAAGAAGAAGAAGGGAAAAAGTGACATTTCTTAATATATTTAGTATATGATAATTATGACATCATATATGGGAAGGATGACATCATGTCTTACAGTTGACATCATATATCCTCAAGGGTGACGTCATATAGCTTAATTATGACATCATCTAACATAAAGATGAATGTAAGGAGATGTAATGGGATGGTCTCATACTTGTAACTTTGGGTGATTAATAATATTCCAACAACGCTCTGAAGTGGACGTAGGCCCTTCAGAAGGTCGAACCATTATAAATCTCTTGTGTTATTTACTGCTTTCTACTCTTGTCTGCGCGACCAAATTAGCTATTCCTAATAATTGGAATCTTTGGTGTTTACGACATTTTTTGCCGTTAATATTTTGGTGCTTTCACTGAGAAAAATCGGATTTTGCGCCCTTATCGCACATTGTCATCTCGAACCCCGACGAGGTTGAGGTTCGTTGCTAGACCTACCGTCGCGTCCGCTCATGATGAAAAAGCTACCAAAAAACGCAATTGAGACGACCCGATTTCCCGTTCACACGGAAACAAGGTTATCTTTGGAATATAACACAGAAACATATAATAGCAGAACAGAATTAAATAAATACACCAGAATGAACAACAAAATATACTGGATAAAAGTAATCATCAGAGTTACACAGTATACAGGATCTTACTTAGTACAAATACAGTTCAGCTATACATAAATGTCTACAGCGGAAATAAACAAAGTATGTACAATAGGAGCTGAACAGCATAAAAAGAAATAAATGATAGAATCCATCTTCAGCTCCAGCTATCCAGAAAGAACCAGCTAAACCTGAATACAAGGCTGCCCATGTAGAAAAAGGGGCACCCGAGTTTGAGAGTGAAACAAACTACGAGTCAGTCATGGGACTGGTATGAGAAATCCACTCAACACATATATATAATTGGCTAATCATAGGACCACGCCACTTTAGTGGAACGGGTTTACTCCATTGGATTGCCAGTGCTTTAAAACAAATCTTTCTTTTAAACATCGCTATGCTTTTTATAAAAATGAAGCCGTTATAAGACTCAGTTCCCATCACACAATGCAACGCAAACCGGAGGATAGAGTTTTACCTTATAATGGCCAAAATATGATTGATACGAATAAAACAAAGGCATTTGATATTATTGCTAGTGTTTATATGTTTTGAAAACAATTTCAAATCATAACTATCAATCATAGACGGCATGGGTACCATATATCATGTCGCCATATATATATACAATCAAAACCGCACGATGTCGTATTTGGAAATTGGATTTCCGTCATGAACCGAGGCAAAAGATAGTCCTTACCGAATTCGAGACTGCCTAGCCCGAGTCTCAGGCAAGCGCGCAGGCAAGCCTTGGATCGTCAGGGCCGGTCCACACGGAGTGGATTAAAATGCCTGAGCACTACGTTTCGCCGCCCTTTGGGGCGTAAGCGAGCCAACGAATGACTCCATCGGACCCGGATCGTCCGATCTAACCGAGGCGCCTCGCAACAGCAACAACCACATAAGTCAAACTCGTCAGGGCGTGTAAAACCACTGACGCCACTTCTAGCTAGGAGGAAACGCAGGCCCTCCCTGAGGTCCTTTCTCCCGTTTCTGGTTCATACCGGGGTGTGAGGCTCGCGAATTCACGTTATACACAAAGCTACGCCACACAGGCGGTGCTTTGATCATCACCACAAGACTTTGCTTTTCAACAGAAGCCCTGATCACTGCATCTTAGCATGCCACACAGGCAATTCACGCCATGCGATTGATGTCCATCGATATACAACCTCTGAGCTCGTACGTCTCAGAGAAGGGCGTTAAGAAAAAGAATAAATTCTCCGCCGCCAAACAGATGTATATTTAACAGAAATCAATCAACACCGAATAAACTCCAATGTCAGACACACAGTCCATCTACAAGTCCGTTCTGGGTCTGAACGAAACCGGAGGCACTAAATACCTCGCAAACCCATCGATCCTCGCGTACGTCTGGACGATCACCACTTATTATCCATATTTCGGGATGCCTCCCAATCAGGACCTCGGTTACCATCCAAACGAGGTGAAGATCTCCGGTCTTCGACCATCGTCTTCATCTTCGACTTTCAATCGTCGGCCAATTATTTGAAATGAGAATTAACTCGGCCTTTTCAAATAATTCACGTATATTTAGAATTTCAAATCGATTTATTTCAATGGTTAAATTATTCGACAACACCAATATTGTTCTTTAATGTAATTTTCACACCAAACACATTCAACCATCAAAAGCCACATAAATCGAGCAAATTCAGTCTATTTCTATTCCATATCGCTTATGATATTTTATAACGATTTATCGCTATTTTTATCTATTTTAAAATAGCCATTTTATTCAAAACGACGCTTCGGGCCATAAGGCGGCCGTGGCGCTGTTTTTCTTCAGAATTGATTTACACATATCTGAAAATCTAACCGTTGGATCTTCACAAAATTTCCATCATTAGAAAGGTCTTTTCAAAACGAATCCAACGGTTCCAGTTTCGGGAAAATCCGACGGTCGGATCTCCCGGTACAATCGTTTGAAATTTCGATTTCAAAATACGAACTGCAGCGTCGTTATTCGATTAAATATAATTCTATTTATATTTATATATAAATAAAATCGATTCTGGCGCTGTTTTTCTTCAAATTTGAATTAAACATTCCAGACAATCCAACCGTTGGATTTTTACAAGGTTGGTGCCGTTGGAAAGATTATTCCAAGGCGAACCCGACGGTTGAGGTTTCGGGAAAATCCAATGGTCGGATTTCCCGTACTAGTTGTTTGAAAACACTGTTTCAAAACACGAACTGCACGGCTTCGTTTCGTTTTAATTTTATTTATATTTATATATTTATATAAATATAGTTCATTCAATGATTTCCATATCGTTTTAACTTCAAATATTTTTCTAACTCCTTAAATTTTGGAAAAATTTCGCCATAACCTCCCCTGCACCGGGAGCATCGGGAAATCGCAAATAGCGTTCCCGGTCCTTCTAATCTCAAAAAGAAAAAGAAAAAGCCAAGCGGCTAGCCAACAGGCTCAAAATCATCACCCAAACAAATCAGTAAACGTGTACCTATTTGTCGGGCACAAAATTTTATTCCTCTTCTCTAGCCCCTTTGCTGTAACCTGTTCAATGAATATTGCATGTACATATATATACAGTTCTTATCATTTATCAATTTCTATTCGACTTCATATTTGATTTCTATTTGGTTTAAAAACTCCATTCATTCTAATGTTACATAAATAGGTGCAAATCATTTCATTAGCTAATTAATGAATATTTCATCTCATATATGTTTATTTTGAACAAGTGGCTATTTTTAACACTTCACATTTCAACGATTTATGCATACAATAAAAATGTGATTTTTATTGTAAAACAATTCATTTCAAAACACTATTTTTCTATATAGTTCAAGTTGGTGATAAAAATGGGATTTTTATCATAAAACAATTTATTTCAAAATATGAATACCATTCAACACATGAATTTCTAAACAACGAATGAATATCAATTCAACACATGAATGTTTTCAATAGTTTTTATATATAGATAAAAATGTGATTTTTATTATCGAACAATTTATTTCAAAATATGAATTACCATTCAACACATGAATTTCTAAACAACGAATGAATATCAATTCAACACATGAATGTTTTCTATAGTTTCTATACATAGATAAAAATGTGATTTTTATTATCGAACAATTTATTTCAAAATATGAATTACCATTCAACACATGAATTTCTAAACAACGAATGAATATCAATTCAACACATGAATGTTTTCAATAGTTTTTATATATAGATAAAAATGTGATTTTTATTATCGAACAATTTATTTCAAAATATGAATTACCATTCAACACATGAATTTCTAAACAACGAATGAATATCAATTCAACACATGAATGTTTTCAATAGTTTTTATATATAGATAAAAATGTGATTTTTATTATCGAACAATTTATTTCAAAATATGAATTACCATTCAACACATGAATTTCTAATCAACGAATGAATATCAATTCAACACATGAATGTTTTCTATAGTTTCTATATATAGATAAAAATGTGATTTTTATTATCGAACAATTTATTTCAAAATATGAATTACCATTCAACACATGAATTTCTAATCAACGAATGAATATCAATTCAACACATGAATGTTTTCTATACAATGAATAAATATAGTTTAAGCATATGAAAATAATTCAAACACACAAATATTATTCAAAATTTCGGCAGCATAACGGCAGGGTAGTTACACCGGCACCGTCCCTAGTACGGCTCCTCGCTCTACCTTAAAACCTCGCGGTTTTTGACAATGGGGATCATGCATCTAGTTCGCACGCAGGCGGCATGTATATATTTATTTCATTTCCACAAACTAATCCTAAGTGGTTTCAACCAAATATTTCACAACCACAAACGGGTATTTTTCAACCTCAATCAACCAATATCAATCACAAACATTCCCAAACAACCATTCGCTATCAATCAATTATCACACCAATTTCAATCAATAAATATCGTCCATGGTTTGTGGACGAGGGGGCGTATATATATATATATATTTATATATATTTATATTTATATATAGCAATTTATATATAGCTATTCACTTTCATTTCACACATATATAATATTTTTAAATCAGAAATCTCACCAATAGCTATCCAACTGCACGACACTTCCCTTATAGAAATCTTCGCCTTTTGTCGCTTTCGCCCGTATTCTCTACACATGTAAAAATCGAATTTTTACTATGTTATTCAATATATAAAAATCGAATTTCAAAGATATAGATTCTGCCTTTTCAAAAATAAAGATTATATCTTTAATATTCCTACGATGTAAAAATTATTTTTTTATTACTTCAAAAATATAATTTTCATATCTTACTTCTTTTAAATTAAAATTAGTTTTAAAACCTTTATAAAATCAGCTTTATCATCCTTTTAAAATCAGTTTTTATCATCTTTTAAAATCAGTTTTTATCATCTTTTAAAATTCAGTTTTTTTTTTTTAAAACAAATCCAGTTTTAATACTTTTTAAAATTCCAGTTTTATACTTTTAAAAATTCCAGTTTTATACTTTTAAAAATTCCAGTTTTATACTTTTTAAAAATTTCAGTTTTAATACTTTATAAAAATTCAGTTTTAATACTTTTAAAAATTCAGTTTTATACTTTTAAAAATTCAGTTTTATACTTAGCAAAATCAGTTTTTACTTTAAAAACAAGTCAGTTTTTATTTTAAAAACAAAACAGTTTTTATTATTAAACATAATCAGTTTTACAGAATAAATAAAATAAAAAAAAGTGCTCACTGAATTAGCTGCAAAAAGGGGGGGGGGGAGAAGATGTCGTCGGCGGCTTCAGCGTCGCGAGCGAGGGGGGGGCTTCGTCGGAGATTGCGATCTGGTGGGGGGGGCTTCGGGTCTTCGATCGAGGGAGGGAGGACAGGCAGAGCGGACGGAGGGGCGGCGATGCTTCAGGGTGTCGATCGCCTTCTTACGGGTTTTTTTTTTATTTCCGTTTATATGAATCGGTAATGAGCTACGGGGGGGCCAGAACGAAGATAAAGGGGGGAGGGAAATTATATTTTTTTTATTATTTAATTATTAAATTTTTGCAAAAAGGTTGACTTTTACATACGACCTCGAAACGAGGCCCACCGCCTGTCGCCCATAGCGTTTCACCCCCATTCCGAACACAATGGGATATGTATCGCAAGCTGATTCGATTGTTACAATCAGTTTCCTTTTGAATTTTCATTTAAATCACTATATTGAATTTTAAACGTACATTTCAATTTACTGGGGCCACATACTAACTAGAAAATTCTCGAAAAAACATTTTCTAGCTTCGTATTGCCGATACGGTCCTAACAAAACTAGTTTCGTCGAATTCTGAGACCGTTTGAAAAATGGCCAATTTCCAGTCGATTAAAATCAACTGAAACTGGTCAAATGCGTTCTCCTTTTCCACGCTCACATATTGATTCGAAAAATTATGAAATTTGAAACCTAGCAATAACTTGACACTGCGGATCCAACAAAAGTGGTTTCGTCGAAATCCGAGGTCGTTTGCAAAATGTCCATTTTTAAGGGCCTGAATTACATAGCGACTATTCAGAATTTTCAACTGGACATATCTTTCGATTCCCGCTATCAAATTTCGATTGGTCAGATTCGTTAGAAAGATATTATCAATTAGATTCCATTATTTTTGGTTTCACTAAAATCCGGATTGTTCTGCACCCGGTATTCAATTGAAGTTTGAAATCGAATTATCGAACTACCGCGCTATTTTCAATTCTATATATAATTATAATTAATTATATTCGTTTTCAAATGTCGATTCAAACTCAGTTTTCATCGCCATTATTTAAAATATTTATTTTAAATATTTAAAATCCATTATTTTAGCCAATTTAAAATTTTTAAATTGGTTCAGATTTTCTGGGTCGTTACAATCTCCCCCACTTAAAACTTTTCGTCCCCGAAAAGGAATAAAGTCGAAAGTGGTTTGATAAATCTACAATCACACAACACAACAACCAATCCAATTGTTTTTAACCTTCAAAATATACTAATCAAATCCTATATTCCTTCAAAAATTATTAAGAGTATATAATTAAAAGTGTATATCTACGAAAAGAAAATAACAATAGAGTAGAGAATTGAATGGTAATGCAAAGTAGGGTAAATGTACCTTGCACCGGAGTCAATCAGAGATATCTACTCGGCACCTAGGATAAGCTTTCTGAATGCTCTCCTCAGTTTCCCAAGTACAATCTCGCGGATCTCCACTCCATTGCACTTTGACTAAGTGAACCTTCTTGTTCCTCAGCTCTTTGGTTTCTTTGCTGATGATCTTCAGCGGCTCTCGCCTCACAGCTAATTCTGGAGTAATTTCAATATCCTGCTGAGCTGCTTCTTCCACGATCAAGTCTGGATCATGAACGTGCTTTCGAAGTTGAGATATATGAAATACATCATGAACTCCAGGCAACCAGTCGGGCAGTTTGACCCTATAAGCGAGAGTTCCGATCCGTTCCAGAATAGGAAACGGACCAATGAATTTGGGTGCTAACTTTCCAGTTTTACCGAACCGGATAACTCCTCTCATCGGCGATACTTTCAAATATACATAGTCGCCAACTTCAAAGGATATATCTCTTCTTCTTCTATCGGCATAGCTCTTTTGTCGGCTTTGAGCGGCGAGTAATCTCTTCTTAATAAAATCGACTTTGTCGGCAGCTTCTCGAATCATATCAGGACCCAACACAAGTCTATTACCTGGTTCGACCCAACAAGCAGGAGATCGACACGGTCTACCATACAATGCTTCGAATGGCGACATTGTCAGACTCGCCTGGTAGCTGTTGTTATAAGAGAATTCAGCAAAATGCAGATGGTCTTCCCATGATCCACCGAAATCTAGAATACAAGCCCGCAATAGATCTTCTAAAATGCGATTCACCCTCTCAGTCTGACCGTCTGTCTGAGGGTGGTAAGCGGTGCTCATGTTTAACTTCGTTCCTAGCTCATCTTGGAATGCTTCCCAGAATTTGCTAGTGAATATTGTATCTCTATCACTTACTATACTGAGCGGCACTCCATGCAGTCTAACTATTTCCCTGACGTAAATCTGCGCCAGACTCTGAGCAGTTCTATTTGATTTGACAGGTATAAAATGGGCGGTCTTCGTGAAACGATCTACGATCACCCAAATACTGTCATTTCCCTTTCTGGTTCTGGGCAAACCATCGATGAAATCCATAGAAATATGTTCCCACTTCCAGCCAGGAACTTCCAGCGGTTGCAATAATCCAGCCAATTTCTGTTGGTCGCTTTTGACTAGCTGGCAAGTAGGGCACCGGCTAACATATAAGGAAATGTCTCTCTTCATTGACTTCCACCAGAAAGTGCGTTTGATGTCATTATACATTTTGCTTACTCCCGGATGGATACTGAGTTTTGACTTGTGGCATTCATCCAATACTTCCTTTCGAAGTTCAGGAATGTTAGGGACACAGATTCGACCTTTGAGCCTTAAAATCCCATCATTGTCTACTTGAAAACTCGAAGGTTCGCCTTGTTGAATTATCCCCCTGATCTTCTGAATGAAGTGATCATCCTCCTGAAGAGCAGATATCTTATCTAATAATAAAGTCGTGATAATAAAACTGGCGATCATTACATTCTTTCGGCTTAATGCATCAGCCACGACATTGGCTTTTCCTGGAGTATATATAATTTCAAAGTCATATGCTGCAAGAAACTCCAGCCAACGTTGCTGCCTCAAATTCAAGTCCTTCTGAGTGAACAGGTACTTTAATGATTGATGATCTGTAAATAGTTCAAATCTCTCGCCCAGAAGATAGTGTCTCCAGATTTTCAAAGAGAATATGATAGCCAATAACTCCAGATCATGAGTTACATAGTTTTTCTCGTGTGGCTTAAGTTGACGGCTAGCGTAAGCAATTACTTGGCCTCTTTGCATTAACACTGCGACCAGGCCTTCTCTAGAAGCATCAGTCCACACTTTTAAATCCTGGTTGCCATCAATGATGGTTAACACTAAAGCTGTGGTTAATCTCAACTTTAGCTCTTCGAAAGCCTCCTCACTCTCTTGAGTCCATTTGAACTTAGAATGCTTCTTTGTAAGCTTCGTTAAGTGACCAGATATCTTCGAAAAGTCTTTAACGAACTTTCGGTAATAGCTAGCCAATCCGAGAAAACTGCGGACTTCAGTGGGAGTACTGGGCTGTTTCCAATTTTGAATAGCCGTGATTTTGCTTGGATCCACAGCAATTCCATCTTTCGATACGACATGGCCCAGAAATTTCACTTCGTCTTGCCAGAATATACATTTGGAAAACTTTGCTTTCAATACATTCCGTCTGAGAATCTCCAAAACCTGTTCTAGATGCTTTTCATGTTCGGCCTTTGATTTAGAGAAGATTAGAATATCGTCAATGAAAACCAAAACAAATTTATTCAATACTCCTCTGAATACTCTATTCATCAGATCGACGAAATAAGCTGGAGCGTTACATAAGCCGAACGGCATTACTAACCACTCGTAGAATAAGTCGGGGCCTCTGAACGCTGTCATTGGAACACACTCTTCGGCAATTCGAAGTTGATGGAAACCTGTAGCTAGGTCCATTCTTGAGAATACTTGTGCTCCATTTAATCGATCTAAAAAATCATCTATTTGCGGCAATGGATATTTGTTCTTTATTGTCTGTTTGTTCAGATCACGATAATCCACACATAGACGTAGAGTACCGTCAGATTTTGGGACAAACACCACTGCTGCACCTCAATCAGAGAAACTAGGCCTGATCAGACCTTTCCATACTAGCTGTCGTGTTTGATTGTCTAATTCCTCCTTCTCTTTCAAGGACATTCTTCGAATAGCGTGAACTACCGGCCTTGCATTGGGAATCAAAGAAATCTTGAAATCTATTTCTCTTTGCGGAGGTAAGCGAATGACTTCTTCAAACACATCCGCATAATTTTAGACGACAGGAATATCTTTGATGAGGTCAGGAATATTCTCTGCGACTTCAGGAACATTTTCAATTGGGGCTGGAGAAACATTCAAAGCTGCCCAGAAGTCTTTTCTATTAGCATTCTGACCTTCACAGGGAATGGTTATATAATCGCCTGATTTAATCTTCGCCTTTACGACTCTGTCGGGGCATTTAACTTCAGCTTCATATTTGGTCAGCCAGTCTAATCCCAAGATAAGGTCAAACTCTTTAAAATTCATGACGGCTGCGATGGTAGGAAACGGATAACGAGAGAAAGAAACTGGGACTCCACAAACCCATTTAGATCAATGGAACCCCCAACTGGATTCTGGACAGTCATTGGTTCCTTCAGCTTTTTCAAATTCAAATCCAGTTTCCTAGCTGCATTCTTTGCAACAAAGCTTCGTGACGCGCCAGTGTCAAACAGTACTTTGACTGGAATATCTTTGACAGTTAGCGTGCCTTCTAAAACATCGGGCCTTTCCTGAACAGACGAAATGCAGGTACTTCTACCACCTCATTTACATGTACTGCTTTAGGTTTTCTGAGTAGCGGACAGGCCTTTGAAAGATGACCGGACTGATGGCATTGACTGCACTTTCTATTCTCTTGGAACTTCTTACCGGATTTAGTTTCATCTTTCCTCAGCTTCTTCGAGGGTTTACAATTCCTAGTCAAATGCCCCTGTTTATGGCAGTTACTGCATACAGCGGTCGTCACTAGTTCTTTTCCGGATCTGGCCCTTTTTCGATTTACTTCGGGCTCCTTACTGGCTTCTGGAATATCAGTTTCCGACTCTGGTATGTCACTAGAACTGACTTCTTCTTCATCTCGCAACATGCCTTTCCTGTCGAGATCTTCGTACTGATAAGCCATGTATATCATTTCAGAAAAAGGAAGCTTCACATGCCCCAATACTTTATTCCGGTATTTCCTTTGAAGCCCATGAATGAATCTCAGATTTTTCCTCTTCGGATTTTCAATTAGATGAGGGGCAAAGTGAGAAAGTTCATTGAATTTCTTATGATATTCGGGAATGGTCATATCACCTTGTATTAGATAAGAAAATTCATCACATAATCTCTCGGTTACTTCGGGAGGAGTAAATCTTTCTAAGAAAATCACTTTGAATCCGTCCCAGGTGATATCACCTTCTGGATTATTTCTGATGATTGATTCCCACCAGATTAAAGCTTCTTCTTTGAGCGCCCAAGATGCTACTAACCGTTTCTGGTTATCTCTCAGCTGGATATGCTCAAAGATTCTTTCGACAGAACTCATCCAAGCTTGAGTTTGAATAATAGATTCATTGCCCGAGAATTGTGCTCCACCCAGATTTCGATATTTCTTTAATAGAGCCTCTAGATCGGGTTCTGTATTCCTTCTGTTTCTGGCACTCATTTTTCTAGTACTTCTGCAATTAGCAGATCAAGTGTCAGGTCACAGAAAAGGTATTTTAAAACATAGAAACACATACTTCAATGTAAATGTGTCTATCAAGGTGTAATTTCGTTCTGCTTTACTCATACTAGGATATTGCTAATCCTATCTGTATAGAGTTACCCGTCCTAGAACACTACTAGTTCTATTTCTGACGAGTTCGTTCAAATGTTATATTCCAGAACTAAGCTTAACCAAAGCTCTGATACCACGATGAGATGACCCGATTTCCCGTTCACACGGAAACAAGGTTATCTTTGGAATATAACACAGAAACATATAATAGCAGAACAGAATTAAATAAATACACCAGAATGAACAACAAAATATACTGGATAAAAGTAATCATCAGAGTTACACAGTATACAGGATCTTACTTAGTACAAATACAGTTCAGCTATACATAAATGTCTACAGCGGAAATAAACAAAGTATGTACAATAGGAGCTGAACAGCATAAAAAGAAATAAATGATAGAATCCATCTTCAGCTCCAGCTATCCAGAAAGAACCAGCTAAACCTGAATACAAGGCTGCCCGTGTAGAAAAAGGGGCACCCGAGTTTGAGAGTGAAACAAACTACGAGTCAGTCATGGGACTGGTATGAGAAATCCACTCAACACATATATATAATTGGCTAATCACAGGACCACGCCACTTTAGTGGAACGGGTTTACTCCATTGGATTTCCAGTGCTTTAAAACAAATCTTTCTTTTAAACATCGCTATGCTTTTTATAAAAATGAAGCCGTTATAAGACTCAGTTCCCATCACACAATGCAACGCAAACCGGAGGATAGAGTTTTACCTTATAATGGCCAAAATATGATTGATACGAATAAAACAAAGGCATTTGATATTATTGCTAGTGTTTATATGTTTTGAAAACAATTTCAAATCATAACTATCAATCATAGACGGCATGGGTACCATATATCATGTCGCCATATATATATACAATCAAAACCGAACGATGTCGTATTTGGAAATTGGATTTCCGTCATGAACCGAGGCAAAAGATAGTCCTTACCGAATTCGAGACTGCCTAGCCCGAGTCTCAGGCAAGCGCTCAGGCAAGCCTTGGATCGTCAGGGCCGGTCCACACGGAGTGGATTAAAATGCCTGAGCACTACGTTTCGCCGCCCTTTGGGGCGTAAGCGAGCCAACGAATGACTCCATCGGACCCGGATCGTCCGATCTAACCGAGGCGCCTCGCAACAGCAACAACCACATAAGTCAAACTCGTCAGGGCGTGTAAAACCACTGACGCCACTTCTAGCTAGGAGGAAACGCAGGCCCTCCCTGAGGTCCTTTCTCCCGTTTCTGGTTCATACCGGGGTGTGAGGCTCGCGAATTCACGTTATACACAAAGCTACGCCACACAGGCGGTGCTTTGATCATCACCACAAGACTTTGCTTTTCAACAGAAGCCCTGATCACTGCATCTTAGCATGCCACACAGGCAATTCACGCCATGCGATTGATGTCCATCGATATACAACCTCTGAGCTCGTACGTCTCAGAGAAGGGCGTTAAGCAAAAGAATAAATTCTCCGCTGCCAAACAGATGTATATTTAACAGAAATCAATCAACACCGAATAAACTCCAATGTCAGACACACAGTCCATCTACAAGTCCGTTCTGGGTCTGAACGAAACCGGAGGCACTAAATACCTCGCAAACCCATCGATCCCCACGTACGTCTGGACGATCACCACTTATTATCCATATTTCGGGATGCCTCCCAATCAGGACCTCGGTTACCATCCAAACGAGGTGAAGATCTCCGGTCTTCGACCATCGTCTTCATCTTCGACTTTCAATCGTCGGCCAATTATTTGAAATGAGAATTAACTCGGCCTTTTCAAATAATTCACGTATATTTAGAATTTCAAATCGATTTATTTCAATGGTTAAATTATTCGACAACACCAATATTGTTCTTTAATGTAATTTTCACACCAAACACATTCAACCATCAAAAGCCACATAAATCGAGCAAATTCAGTCTATTTCTATTCCATATCGCTTATGATATTTTATAACGATTTATCGCTATTTTTATCTATTTTAAAATAGCCATTTTATTCAAAACGACGCTTCGGGCCATAAGGCGGCCGTGGCGCTGTTTTTCTTCAGATTTGATTTACACATATCTGAAAATCTAACCGTTGGATCTTCACAAAATTTCCATCATTAGAAAGGTCTTTTCAAAACGAATCCAACGGTTCCAGTTTCGGGAAAATCCGACGGTCGGATCTCCCGGTACAATCGTTTGAAATTTCGATTTCAAAATACGAACTGCAGCGTCGTTATTCGATTAAATATAATTCTATTTATATTTATATATAAATAAAATCGATTCTGGCGCTGTTTTTCTTCAAATTTGAATTAAACATTCCAGACAATCCAACCGTTGGATTTTTACAAGGTTGGTGCCGTTGGAAAGATTATTCCAAGGCGAACCCGACGGTTGAGGTTTCGGGAAAATCCAATGGTCGGATTTCCCGTACTAGTTGTTTGAAAACACGGTTTCAAAACACGAACTGCACGGCTTCGTTTCATTTTAATTTTATTTATATTTATATATTTATATAAATATAGTTCATTCAATGATTTCCATATCGTTTTAACTTCAAATATTTTTCTAACGCCTTAAATTTTGGAAAAATTTCGCCATAACCTCCCCTGCACCGGGAGCATCAGGAAATCGCAAATAGCGTTCCCGGTCCTTCTAATCTCAAAAAGAAAAAGAAAAAGCCAAGCGCTAGCCAACAGGCTCAAAATCATCACCCAAACAAATCAGTAAACGTGTACCTATTTGTCGGGCACAAAATTTTATTCCTCTTCTCTAGCCCCTTTGCTATAACCTGTTCAATGAATATTGCATGTACATATATATATATATATATATATATATATATACAGTTCTTATCATTTATCAATTTCTATTCGACTTCATATTTGATTTCTATTTGGTTTAAAAACTCCATTCATTCTAATGTTACATAAATAGGTGCAAATCATTTCATTAGCTAATTAATGAATATTTCATCTCATATATGTTTATTTTGAACAAGTGGCTATTTTTAACACTTCACATTTCAACGATTTATGCATACAATAAAAATGTGATTTTTATTGTAAAACAATTCATTTCAATACACTATTTTTCTATATAGTTCAAGTTGGTGATAAAAATGGGATTTTTATCATAAAACAATTTATTTCAAAATATGAATACCATTCAACACATGAATTTCTAAACAACGAATGAATATCAATTCAACACATTAATGTTTTCAATAGTTTTTATATATAGATAAAAATGTGATTTTTATAATCGAACAATTTATTTCAAAATATGAATTACCATTCAACACATGAATTTCTAAACAACGAATGAATATCAATTCAACACATGAATGTTTTCTATAGTTTCTATATATAGATAAAAATGTGATTTTTATTATCGAACAATTTATTTCAAAATATGAATTACCATTCAACACATGAATTTCTAAACAACGAATGAATATCAATTCAACACATGAATGTTTTCAATAGTTTTTATATATAGATAAAAATGTGATTTTTATTATCGAACAATTTATTTCAAAATATGAATTACCATTCAACACATGAATTTCTAAACAACGAATGAATATCAATTCAACACATGAATGTTTTCAATAGTTTTTATATATAGATAAAAATGTGATTTTTATTATCGAACAATTTATTTCAAAATATGAATTACCATTCAACACATGAATTTCTAATCAACGAATGAATATCAATTCAACACATGAATGTTTTCTATAGTTTCTATATATAGATAAAAATGTGATTTTTATTATCGAACGATTTATTTCAAAATATGAATTACCATTCAACACATGAATTTCTAATCAACGAATGAATATCAATTCAACACATGAATGTTTTCTATACAATGAATAAATATAGTTTAAGCATATGAAAATAATTCAAACACACAAATATTATTCAAAATTTCGGCAGCATAACGGCAGGGTAGTTACACCGGCACCGTCCCTAGTACGGCTCCTCGCTCTACCTTAAAACCTCGCGGTTTTTGACAATGGGGATCATGCATCTAGTTCGCACGCAGGCGGCATGTATATATTTATTTCATTTCCACAAACTAATCCTAAGTGGTTTCAACCAAATATTTCACAACCACAAACGGGTATTTTTCAACCTCAATCAACCAATATCAATCACAAACAATCCCAAACAACCATTCGCTATCAATCAATTATCACACCAATTTCAATCAATAAATATCGTCCATGGTTTGTGGACGAGGGGGCGTATATATATATATATATATATATATATATATATATATATATATATTTATATATAGCAATTTATATATAGCTATTCACTTTCATTTCACACATACATAATATTTTTAAATCAGAAATCTCACCAATAGCTATCCAACTGCACGACACTTCCCTTATAGAAATCTTCGCCTTTTGTCGCTTTCGCCCGTATTCTCTACACATGTAAAAATTGAATTTTTACTATGTTATTCAATATATAAAAATCGAATTTCAAAGATATAGATTCTGCCTTTTCAAAAATAAAGATTATATCTTTAATATTCCTACGATGTAAAAATTATTTTTTTTATTACTTCAAAAATATAATTTTCATATCTTACTTCTTTTAAATTAAAATTAGTTTTAAAACCTTTATAAAATCAGCTTTATCATCCTTTTAAAATCAGTTTTTATCATCTTTTAAAATTCAGTTTTTTTTTAAAACAAATCCAGTTTTAATACTTTTAAAAATTCCAGTTTTATACTTTTAAAAATTCCAGTTTTATACTTTTAAAAATTCCAGTTTTATACTTTTTAAAAATTTCAGTTTTAATACTTTATAAAAATTCAGTTTTAATACTTTTAAAAATTCAGTTTTATACTTTTAAAAATTCAGTTTTATACTTAGCAAAATCAGTTTTTACTTCAAAAACAAGTCAGTTTTTATTTTAAAAACAAAACAGTTTTTATTATTAAACATAATCAGTTTTACAGAATAAATAAAATAAAATAAAATAAAATAAAAAAAGTGCTCACCGAATTAGCTGCAAAAAGGGGGGGGGGGGGGGGGGAGAAGATGTCGTCGGCGGCTTCAGCGTCGCGAGCGAGGGGGGGGGGGGAGGGGCTTCGTCGGAGATTGCGATCTGGGGGGGGGGGGGGCTTCGGGTCTTCGATCGAGGGAGGGAGGACAGGCAGAGCGGACGGAGGGGCGGCGATGCTTCAGGGCGTCGATCGCCTTCTTAAGGTTTTTTTTTTCGTTTATATGAATCGGTAATGAGCTACGGGGGGGCCAGAACGAAGATAAAGGGGGGAGGGAAATTATATATTTTTTTATTATTTAATTATTAAATTTTTGCAAAAAGGTTGACTTTTACATACGACCTCGAAACGAGGCCCACCGCCTGTCTCCCATAGCGTTTCACCCCCATTCCGAACACAATGGGATATGTATCGCAAGCTGATTCGATTGTTACAATCAGTTTCCTTTTGAATTTTCATTTAAATCACTATATTGAATTTTAAACGTACATTTCAATTTACTGGGGCCACATACTAACTAGAAAATTCTCGAAAAAACATTTTCTAGCTTCGTATTGCCGATACGGTCCTAACAAAACTAGTTTCGTCGAATTCTGAGACCGTTTGAAAAATGGCCAATTTCCAGTCGATTAAAATCAACTGAAACTGGTCAAACGCGTTCTCCTTTGCCACGCTCACATATTGATTCGAAAAATTATGAAATTTGAAACCTAGAAATAACTTGACACTGCGGATCCAACAAAAGTGATTTCGTCGAAATCCGAGGTCGTTTGCAAAATGTCCATTTTTAAGGGCCTGAATTACATAGCGACTATTCAGAATTTTCAACTGGACATATCTTTCGATTCCCGCTATCAAATTTCGATTGGTCAGATTCGTTAGAAAGATATTATCAATTAGATTCCATTATTTTTGGTTTCACTAAAATCCGGATTGTTCTGCACCCGGTATTCAATTGAAGTTTGAAATCGAATTATCGAACTACCGCGCTATTTTCAATTCTATATATAATTATAATTAATTATATTCGTTTTCAAATGTCGATTCAAACTCAGTTTTCATCGCCATTATTTAAAATATTTATTTTAAATATTTAAAATCCATTATTTTAGCCAATTTAAAAATTTTAAATTGGTTCAGATTTTCTGGGTCGTTACAGCAATGATCGGGTCTTCAGCCGCAGCTGAGGCCGTTACGTCCCAACGACCTCAACCGGCGGTCATCCCGACCACTAATGAAACTTCCCCTCCTAGTGTGGACCCCGAAGCGCCCGCAACACAAACTCAAATCCGTTTGCTTAATGAGAAATATGAGAACACAGCGGTCAAGCTTAATCAAGCATTAAGAAATAACACTGACCTTATGCAATAACTTCAAGAAAGTCAGCGCATCGTCGCTCGACTTCAACTAACTCGGAACAATGCTCGACCCCGACCAACCATATCGGAAACTTCCTCTTTCGAGTCGAGGGGCCTGCATCAAAGGAGAAGGTTTAGCCTCATCAACAACATCGCCAACTACACCAATTCCCTTGACAAAGGTAATGACAATTGCTACGCCAACGGCAATGGGAATGGCGACCGAAGTACCATCACATATAGCGAGGGGGCACAATACCAAGACCGCTCTTGCTTGATCATCAATGACGGACCAGGTCCTACAAAACAACCTCTTCCTCGAGACAACCCGACGGTCGCTAATCAGGTTGAAGGGCCCGCTATTCCAACGGCCCGCGTTTCTCAAGAACAGAAGCCGCATCACCGTCCACACCAAGACCCAGTCATAGATGTGGAGGACATGGAGGAAGACGATCCGGATGTCCATCATAGGAGACGCCCTCGCAATAGAACTCCAGAACCTTGCCAAAACCCATGGGTCCCAATAGCGTATCCCCGTCCAACTTACCTACCCGACATGGTTCGAAGAATCATGAGGGAAATGCGAGGAAATGTGCACGATTCATGGGAAGCACACATTAGGTGTAACCCCTTCACAAGAAGGTTGAACGAAGCTGAATGGCCGCGACGCTTCATCATGCCACAAATGTCGCTCTAAGACGACACCATTAACCCATGTGCCTTCCTAAATCGATATGAATGGAAAATGGACTCGATTCAGGGCAAAGATCAAGTCAAATGCAAATGTTTCCCAGTCTTCTTATCAGGAACCGCTCTGTTATGTTTCTCCGGCCTCCCACTCGATTCCATTAACAACTTCGGCTAGTTAGCGACATAGTTGGTCAAGTAACTCAGGATGCACATACCAACTTCATAGAATGCCCTCACCCTTTCTAACTTATACCAAGGGCCCGCTGAGTCGCTCAAAAGCTACCTCTCCAGGTTCAACATTACCCTTGCCGAGGTCGAGGATCCAGATCCTCGCACCGTACTCTTTCAATTAGCCAAACGTGTCCTCCCTACTTCCGAGTCTGGGGCGTGGATCGATCGAAAGCAGCCAAAAATCCTCGATGCCTTCTATGAGAAGGAGGATCGGTACTTATGACAAGAAAAGGCAAGACGCAACCGACTCTCATCCACTAGTCGCCCCAATCGCCCTCAAGTAGGCGCTACAAATAATAACCTCATAAGAAAAAAGTAGGAGAGCCCTTTGATTAGAACAAGGGGGTAAGTCCTAACAGGCAAAGACCGGACAATGGTAGGCAAGATGGCCGGTAAAACGATCATGCCCCAACCGAGCCAAGGAAGCCCGGCCCTTACCAAGCCTTCGAGACATACACCTAGCTAAACGGGGATCTAGAAACAATTTATTTTTAGACATGCAACACTTTGCCATACAAGAAGCCGCACACCAGGGAATCAACCAATCTTGAGAAAAGTACTGGGAGCTACTGCCGTTACCATGACGTATATGGCCATAATACCAATGAATGTCGCTAACTCAGGGATGCAATTGAAAAGCTTATGCGTTGAAAGAGACTTGAGCAATGCATTCAAGAGCCTTTTCCTCCTGAAGCAAATTCAAGGACTCCGGCACCAGCACCTCAGGCAGCCGCCAAGGCTGCTCCAGGTCCATCTAACCTAAGGCGTAGGATCGAAATCAATAACATATGTGGCGGAGCTTATCCCACACATGACAGCTTCCGGGAAATGGAAGAGTATGTTAGTTCAATAAAACATGCTAGTTCTGAAACTTGATCCGCACCCAACGAATCCGTCTCAGCCAAGCTCCAAAAGACCATGAGGGACGACATCGTTTACCGCAAAAGAGATTCTACTGGAGTGGAGATCCCAACCACCTATCCACTAGTTATCATGGCTCAGATCGGCGTTGCTTCTTTCAAGAAGGTATTAATGGATTCTAGAAGCTCAGTCAACATCATTTTCAATGCTGCTTGCGACCAGATATAGTTAGAAACAAATGACTTAAATCCATGTGGCGCCACGATCCATGACTTCAATTGGGCATCTAGTTCCCCAGTGGGAATGATCGATCTACCTGTGGAGCTAGGCGAAGGGGATCGGAGCCGGGTCCGAATCCTCACTTTCATGGTTATGAATATTGATTCCCCTTCAACGCTTTCCTTGGATGCCCTTTTCTCATGGAGTTTCGAATCTATATGTCTCCATGGTCTCTCCTAATGAAATTTTACGACAGAAAATGGGATTGGAATAGTTAGAGGCAACCAAGTAAGCGCTAGAGATTGTTATGCAATATAATGGAAGAACGCGCACAATAAGGACAATGGAAAAGTAATGCCCATGCTTTCTTGCGCCAAGACTATTTCAGCATAGCAATCAGCGACGTCTGGGCCTTGGCTCAGGTGCCACTATCGTTTTTTGTGAAGACCTCAACCCACATAAGGACGAAGAGCCCGAGTACGAAAAGGCTACCCTAATCGAATCTACAGTAGACATTCCCGTCAATCCTAATGATCCATCAAGGGTGCTGAAGATAGGATCGCAACTCCATCCTGTAATCAAAGAAGATCTTGTGGATTTCTTGAAGGCTAACCTAGATGTGTTTGCATGGACTCATTCCGATATAAAAGGCATCGACCCTGCAATCGCTTGCCATTGTCTTAGTATCGATCCTACAACAATTCCAGTCAAGCAGAAGCGTCGCTTCTTGGGACCCGAGAGATCCAAAGCACTTGAGGAAGAGGTTGACCGTCTACTCAACAACAATTTCATTCGCGAAGCCCCTATAGTGTTGGATTCTGGTGATGCCATAAGAAAGAAACCTTTCTTTAGATTTGAAAAGATGTGGTGCCTGGAAGTTAATTTTAATGATATGTTGTATAACAAATGGTCTGAGTTTGGAGTGTGTGGTGATGCGGCGAGATCTCTTAGTACTAAGTTCAAGCTGTTGAGGAAATTTCTGACAAAATGGAATGTGGAGGTGTTTGGCCATATCAGACTTAAAAAGGAGAGGATTGAAAAAGAGATATTTGAACTTAATGTTCTGGAGGAAGAAAGATGTTTAGACGCTGATGAATGGGAGTTGTTGCATCAAAAAGAGAGAGAACTCAACATAGTTATGGACCAAGAAGAGATTTTTTTTGGAGGCAGAGATCCAGATCTCAGTGCCTGAAGAAAGGGGATAAAAACAGTGCTTACTTTCATAGAGTTGCAAATGGCAGACGAAGAACCAATTTGATACATAGTATTTGGAAAGATGGAGTGGAGATTTGCGATCAATAGAAACTGAGTGATACTTTCACTGATTATTATAAAGGCATTTTTGGTGATCGTATTGAGAATCGCATTTCTATTGATTGGCGCAAACTTTATCCTGATGTTCTGTATTTTCAGACATTGCAAAAGAATTTTTTGAAGAGGAAATTGAGAATGCTTTGAATGAGATGCCTGGAGATAAAGCCCCTGGACCTAATGGTTTTCCTAATTTTTTCTTCAAGCAATAATGGGATTTGGTTAAAAATAATGTGTTTCGCTTGTTTGAAGAATTTCATAATAGTTCTTTGAGGCAGGATTTGATTAGCTATGCTAATGTGGTTCTTATCCCCAAAAAGGAAGACAATGATACGGCGGCTGATTTCAGACCGATTAGCCTCCTTAACACTAGTTTCAAATTAATTACGAAGGTGCTTGCTAACAAACTGAAAACTAAGATGGATATGTTAATTGATAAATCCCAAACTGCTTTTATTAAAGGTAGAAATATTCTGGATATTGCGGTGTTGGTTGGAGAAGTTATTTCTCATTGTGATAAATTCGATGTTCCTTGTGCCATAATTAAGCTGGACGTTGCCAAAGCATTTGATACAGTTGACTAGAGATTTATGATTGATGTGTTGAAGTCAAGAGGCTTCCCTAATAATTGGATTGAATGGATTTCTTTGATTCTTTCGTCTAGTAGATCAAACATTTGTGTAAATGGCGTTGCTGGCTCCACTATCTATTCTAAGCGGGGTTTGAGACAGAGTGACCCTCTCTCTCCTCTTCTCTTTGACTTGGCGGTAGATGTTTTTTCAAAAATTCTAAAATTGGGATGTGCGGAGGGCATTATCAGTAGCTTTGGCAGTGATCATGTGGTAGGGGGCATTAAGTCTTTACAATATGCTGACGACACTATCATTTTCAGTAAACCGGACTGTAAATATCTTGCTGCAATTAAATTCATTCTTTACGCTTTTGAAAGCTTGTCTGGTTTAAAAATTAACTTTCATAAAAGAAGTGTTTACATGCTGGGTTGTAGTGATGATTTATGCAGGTCATGTGCTGAGATGTTCAATTGCAAGGCTGAAGTTTTCCCCTTGAATTAACTGGGTATGTGCATTCGTCCCAAGAAATTAATGAACGAAGATTGGCAACACCCGATTGAAAAGGTTGACATAAGGCTAGCAAGGTGGAAGGGAAACTCTCTGTCAAGAGCTGGTAGACTTGTTCTCGTAAATTCTGTTCTGTCTTCAATTCCAATGTATTGGATGTCCTTTTATAAATTTCCTGGATGGGTGCCGGAAAATATTGATGCAATTCGCCGTAATTTTTTCTGGACTGGTAGTAAGGAGACAAGAAGCTTAGCTGTTTGGTTTCATGGGAAAAAGCCTGTAAATCTAAAGAGCAAGGGGGTCTTGGTGTCATTAACTTGAAGACAATGAATTCGGCGTTACTTTGTAAGTGGTTATGGCTTATGATTTCTGATAAGCATGCTTTATGGAAAGAATGGATAATCAGTACATGCTATTATGGCAATTTTGATTGGAATTCTGATTCCTCTATGTGTTCAGTGTTTTGGCATAATGTTATGCTT
This sequence comes from Allium sativum, assembly GCA_030737875.1. Taxonomy (NCBI): domain Eukaryota; kingdom Viridiplantae; phylum Streptophyta; class Magnoliopsida; order Asparagales; family Amaryllidaceae; genus Allium; species Allium sativum. The sequence goes on along the minus strand of CM060910.1, from coordinate 990,186,418 downwards.
CACGTTCATTGGTTGAAAATGGGCACTAAGATTGTGGTGAAAAATGGCCATAACACTTCATTTTGGTTTGATTGTTGGCTCTCCACCGTCCCTTTGTGTGTGGAGTTTTCGGATCTTTTTGCAGTTGCATGTAACAGAACTACACAGTAAGTGAGATGTATGATATTGATGCTCCAGATTTTAAGTGGAAGCTAACATTCTCAAGATTGGTGGCTGGTAACGCTCTAGTTCAGTTGTGCTGTATTTTTAATTTACTTGAAACAGTGAGTTTGTCCAATAAGCGTGATGAGTTTGTATGGATGTTGGAGGGGGAGAGAAAGTTGTTCAGTGTTCGCAGCATCTATAAGTTGTTCAACTTCGCTGGGCTTAGGAGATTGGGTTTCGAACATATGTGGCGATTCAAAGTTCTCGATAAAGTTAAAATTCATATGTGGATCGTGATGCATGGTCGACTGAATACGGTTAGCAAGCTTAGACAAAGAGTTGTGAACATTGTGGACGGCTGTGAGTTTTGTGGTCATGATGTAGAAGATTACCATCACATTTTTTTGGTTTGCGACTTAGCATTTTACTTTTGGACGAAGTGTTTGGTTTTCCTTTACTTAGACTTGCATTGGGGTGATTTCATAGTAGATCAATACAACTTTTGGCACAATATTTACCCGACTTTACAGGCTTCACATAACAGTTACCTTTTTGCGTTGTTAAAGTTTGCATTCATTTGGTTGTTATGGCATGAGCGCAACTCCAGAAAATTTAAATGCAAGATGAAAGCTCCTAATCGTATCATTTACTCGATCCTTAATTTTGTTTATGACTGGGCAGGCATGGAGAGAAAGAGGCATGTTGAGAGCATCACAGATAGGGTGCGCAAGCGTGTGAGGCACATCGTCGGTCCTGATGCTTGATGTGGATGGCTGCTGGTAGTTTATGTCTTTTTTTGCTTAAAGTAACATGTTATGTATTGTAATGTTATGTAGTATTGCTCTCTTTTTGTGTCAGGATGTATGTATATGATGTAATATCCTGTTTTTGGTTGTATATATGATGTAAATACACGACTTGCTACTTTTGTAATATATTAAGGCGTGAATCATGCTGATTCACTACCTTTTCCTTCAAAAAAAAATTCATTCGCAAAGCCGATTACCCCGTGTGGGTCTCCAATCCAGGTCTGCTCAAGAAGGCCAACGGCAAATGGCGAACATTTGTTGACTTCTCTGACTTGAACAAGGCGTGTCCTAAGGATAACTTCCCACTCCCAAAGATCGACCGACTTGTTGACTCACCGTCGGGTACCAATCCGATGAACCTCCACGACCAGGATCACAACTCTTTCATAACAAACCTCGGACTTTACTGCTATCGCGTCATGCCCTTAGGCCTCAAGAATGCTGGCGCTACATATCAGTGAATGGTTAACCGAATCTTTAAAAACAAAATCGGAAAGTCCATGGAGGTGTACGTAGACGACATGTTGGTAAAATCTAAAGTATCAAGTGGTCACGTCAATGACCTCTCTGAAATGTTCGATATCCTCTGCCGGTACGACATGAAACTCAACCTTGTGAAATGCTCCTTTGGGGTCGCGTTAGGGAAATTCTTGGGTTTCATCGTCAAATCCCAAGGAATCGAAGCTAATACAAAAAAAATCCAAGCTATTCGGGACATCCAAACCCCAAAGAACATCAAGGATGTCCAAAGTTTAAATGGAAAGGTCGCTGCTTTAAGTCGGTTCATATCCAAAGCCACCGACAAGTGCATTCCTTTCTTCAATTTACTTTGAAAGGGGAAACGCAATTTGGAGTGGACCCCAGAATGCATTTCTACATTCTAAGAACTTCTGGATCACTTCGAGCGACTACCTATCCTATCTATGCCCGTAGACCATGAGGACTTATACATTTATTTGGCTGTTTCTACGCAGGCAATCAGCTCGGTATTAATTCGCCTCGAGGACCGCACCCAACGACCCGTCTTCTACATAAGCAAACGATTAACAGAGGTAGAGAAGAATTACCCGAAGCTAGAAAAGCTGGCATTCTGCTTGCTCATTTCCTCTCAGAAACTTCGACCATACTTCCAGGCTCACCGTATAAAGGTTTTCACCCATCAGCCACTACGACTGTCCTGCAGCGACTCGAAGCTTCGGGACGACTACTAAAATGGAGTATGGAGCTGAGACAGTTTGAGATAACATTCATTCCCTGCCTAGTTATCCTCATCCAAGCTCTCACTAACTTCATAATAGAGTTCATTGCCCCCGAGAAGACCCCGTCAGAGAACCCGGAAGCTCCCGGTATTTAATGGAAATTGTTCGTGGATGGGTCCTCCAAAAGCTAATGCTCTGGGGCTGGAGTCGAGTTCGTAACCCCCGAGGAACACCTAATATGCAATGCGCTAAAACTAAATTTCCCTGCTACCAATAACAATGCAGAATATGAGGCTTGATTGCCAGACTCAGAATCGCGATTGAGCTCAAACTAAAGACAATCCAGATCTTCTCTGATTCACAACTCATCATGCGTCAAGTACTAACGGAATATCAAGCTAAGGGGGAACGACTCGCCCTCTACTTAACCAAGGTCCAGGAACTACTCACCTCGACCACTTCGCTATCAGTCACATACCCCCGAGAATAGAATGAAAAAGCCGATTTGCTATCCAAACTAGCAAGCTTCGAGGATCTGCAACTTTTGGGGTTCGCGCCCGTCGAAGTGCTCAACTCCCCTAGTATCAAGCAAATTCAAACTGAGGCGGTCACAACACAGAGAATGTTATTTATTTATGTTAGTAGTTAGTTAAATAAATAATCATTTAATCAATAAAATAAAATAAAATAAATAATCATAGATGCTAGGTAAATTCATTCGAGATAATTCGTAGCTAAGACAATATGGAATTTAATTGAATGTTCAACCAATGAAAATCAAGGTGAGTAAACTCACTCTCTGATTCGATTAAAATTTATTATAATCGAAATTTTTATTTAATGCAATATTTATATGTTGTTTGTTGGTTGATTGATTACATTATATATTAGTTATATTTAGGCTTGGTGGTTGTGGTTATTACATATATATATATATATATATATATATATATTGGATATTTCCTGTAGTATCATTAGTGGATGACCCTATCACCCCATGATATATTTAGTGGATGACCATCTATACCGCAATTACCTGCCTTGAAGAAGGATAGGTATTATTTATGTTAGCTAACATTTGTGGATGCATGGAACAGGTTGGAGGGATCCAACTGGATTCCTCAAATTTATTATTGTTTGTTTATATATATATATATATATATATTATATATATGTTGAACCGAATTGATGGTTGCGTATATGGATATTTGAATATCACTGGTCCTAGATATTTATATTTAAAATATCATAAAAATGGATTGTTAGATTTAAAAAGGAAAATTATTTTTCGGAATAGAATTTGAATTTCAAATAGGCTAAGAAAAATATTAACTTGTTTTTAGTAATAAAAACAAGTAGCTAAATCTACAAAATAATGTTTATAAATAAAAGAGAGAAATTATCATTGGATAATTGATAAATTTATATTCAAGTATGAATTTAAAAGTGAATTAGAAATCGTTTTGAACCGAAATGATAGATTTTATTTCGAAATTCGAAATTTTAGCGAACGGAGATAAAATCAAAGGATTTATAAGTAAGAATTCAATTATATCAAATTTTATAAATAATTTATTAAAATAGGAAATGGGAATTTAATATTTTAGTTGATTTGTAAATATAAATTACAACAGATTTGTGAAACGTTTCTAAATAATCGGAGTTTTAAGTTAAATTTGGAAGAACGATTTAATTTATATTAAATTGCGAAGAATGGAATTTATTTGGTAAACAAAGTTTTTAAACGTTTATATTTAATTTAATTAAAAGGAACTCGCCACAACGTGGTAGTTCATAATTTGACGATATAAACTTCAATTGAGTATATAAAACTCAATATAAGTCGGAATTTGATGAAACATGAAACGTTCGAACCTAATGAATAATATTTTTCTAAATGGAATAGAAAATTCTTGATTTCGTCTTGTAGATTTTTAGTTATCTCAAAATCAATTTTCGAGAAAAACAAACCTATAATCATTTATAAAACTATAACGAATTATTAAATAAATTCAAAGGATTTTTAAGTAAATGAAACAGAGATTTCCGCCATAAAAATCCATATTTGAGTTATAAAATAAACATGAACTCAAGCAGAGTAAGTGAAGTGATTTTTGTTACATAAAATAATATTTTGGATTATGGAATGATATTAACTAATTAGTAAAAGAACTTAGTTAACGGAGCTTTGAATGGAACTTAATGTGAGTCAAGTAAATTGGATTTGTAAAGTAAAAATTTGAAATCGAATATGAGACTTGGGTTATAAATGAAATTCGATTTGTTTATAAGTGGATTAAAATATGTTTGAACACTATTGTTTCAAACTATAAGTGAATAAAACAATTTACTAGTTAAAAAAATAATTAGTGGAACTGAATGCGATTAAATCAAAATAGTTGTACGGATTGAGTTAAAATGAAAAATGCAGGCGATTGTATATTAAAAAGGAATGAGATGAAGTGAATAAAGAATATTTTTATATGCCCGACAAAAAATTACACGTTTAATTCAATATGAGATTTTTTATGGGCCTGTTGGGCAAGCCATTTGGCTTTTGATTTTCTTTTTGAATGGATAGGGCCTAGAGAGGCGAGTTGTAGTTGTACCGATTGAGCCATACAATGGAGACGCTGGCGAATTTTTCTTAAAATTTAAGGAGGTGGAATATTTTTAAGAAGTTTGATAACTAGAAATCAATACATCGATATATATATATAATTCGATAAGGAAATGATATAATTAATGAAACATTAGAAAGTACCAGTAATTGTTTGTTGCTTAGTCAATAATATTCCAGTTGAAAATTTGTATGGATGTTTGTTTTCCTTCGATAGTTAAATAACCGACTATCGAAGTTTTTGACCATCGTTGTCAATACGGAGAGACCGGTTGGATTCATTGTCCGAAAACCATTTTGTATTGGCAAAAGCGTTGCAAATCAAATCAAGTTGAAGATTATTGAAAACGGAGTGAAGTGCAAGGGCTTTTTCTATTAATTCTAGGTAGAAATTTCCTAAAATGGATTAACGGAAATCGTTCCTTCGGTTTTGTTCATTTCCAGAATGAACATGTATGGACGAATGTCTGATAGAGTATTTCCAACGATCACACCCCGTTGATTTTACGAATATACTAAGTTGGTGGGGAAAAGGCAACTTCTCTTTATTTTAACACTCAGTGTGTATTTGTAAAAATCAATAAGTGATTTACGCATCTGACAATGTGACATTCAAAGTAAATGTGGTGTGTTGTTCTAAAAAGTAATCGTGACCTCAGGCCCCATCAGCCAGAAAACGAAAAGAATGGGTAGATCGAATGGCTAGTCGGGTCATAGTTATGCAGGGGTCATAGTCAAGCAGTGATTACGGTTGGACGACTGACAACCGTGGGTGATAGTACATTCGGTACACCCAAGCTGAATGAGTGACCGATTATGTTTAGCCTGCATTGCAAGATGTCCTCGTTGAACCGCAGTGTTACCCCTCTAGAGTACACTGATCATAAGTTGGTCTCATACCTTGTCATAGTTAGAATCCAGTCTCCAATAAGCGTCCTATGGTTTTTGATTTTATACTACGTATGTGGAGCATGAGATGCAAGCGTTCTGCTAGATGGCTATTTATTTGATTAGACATCATTATAATATCACCAGATTTTGATATCAAAAATGTTTTGGGTTATAGTAAAGTAAAAATCGTCCATGTTTATGTGTAGGATGGTCTTACTATTATCCTTTTCTCTCAAAAGGTTTTTCAAAGTTAAACAATATGGTTGAAGTTTAATCATATTAGTCCCATTACTGACACAGAGTTTATTTTGTTTATTTTACCCTAAACTCGTGGGTGCCCAAATTCATACGGGCAGTCAAGTGTCTCAGGCTTTTACATATATACTTGGAAGAGCTAGAAGCAGGAGGCTTCACTGTAGTTATTTAGAGTTATTTCCGCTGTGATGTATAGGTGTTGTAATATGATATGGTATGGTATGTATATATAAAACAGATTTATGTTTCAAAGTTATGATATACAATATTATATTTTGTTCAGTTCCGCTATGAGAATCTGATGTTTTCTTTTAGTTCTTTTGTCTATTTTTATTTCTTTGACCTTAATAACTCATGTTTCTGTGCAATTTGGGTTGGACATATGTGGTATTTAGTAGTCAACTCAGATAGTATGGATTTGCGGGTCACTACACTGTGTTAAATCAAGAAGTGAACTTGCAATGAAATCAACTTTACAAGATTTCTAACAGCATGCCATTTGAATTTAACATAGAAAAGCATGAAGTTAGGATCAGCTTTATTTGTTCACAATTCAATGAAGGTTTGATTTTACTGTGTGTCAACTACTCTACTCATTTACTATACTCCCTACATATTTAATGTTAGTATAAATACATATGGTAGTTGCTCTTACAAGTTTTATATACCAACAAATCTTTCATTTCATCCCATAAGAATTACTCTTTCTCTCATCCTTTTTTCAAGGGTCATTGGTTTAACTCCTCCAACGTATTCACAAGGTACTTCAATTGTGGATATATGTTTTCTTCATTGTTTATAAAGTATTTTATGTTGTTGGCATATAAATTAACTCAGGATTTTATATAGAAGCAAATACCTTTAATCTTACAATTCTAACAATCTGAATAGAGAGCAATATTTTAGGTATGTGGGCATATCGTTCTCCTTGCTTTCTTGGTCAGGAGTTGAAGTCATGAGAAACTAAATTCTGAATGCAAAAGATGTTGAAGTAGCTCTAGCAAAATCATCCAGCTTTACTGAAAATGATGTCATGTTGGAGTCCTTGAGCTTTGAGAAACTTGACTCTGAGATTAAATTTTCACCTAGATGTTCCGATGCTATTTCCTCGAAAAGATCACCGAGCCTCATGAATTGACAACAAGATGAAGAAACATAAACTAAAAGAAAATCAAAAAATATTTATCAGCACAATAAGCAAGAAGAGCACTGAAATATAGTTGTTATTTGCTAAAAACAAGCAAAATGCATGGTTCTTAAATTGACAATAATGCAACATATTATCAACCATGAATCCAATTTTGTAAACTTATTCCTAACACCAATAGAGATAACAGGAATCGATGATCTATCAGTGCTCACTAGCTATAAATTACTCACTATGTATTTTTTTACCTAGATCTACATCTGACTTAAAATCCATTTGCGCAAACTCGTTTGGGTTGGCTTGCATAAGGAAGCGACGGCCTTCGTGCGAAACAGGGCGTATACATGTGTATACACAATGGTTGCTATGTTGCAGCACATAAAACAAACACAAGATTTTAAAGGAATGCGTGAATGAAAGGCTTCATTGAGGGGCAGCAACCGTTAGAAATAACAGGCTCGCCTTAATAGTATACTATATGAGTTTTAAATATGTGGACAACGCCAGCATATATATATTGAAATTGAAAAATGCAATATATATATATATATATATATATATATAAAGGTTGCATGCGAAATGTTATATGCAAATATGCTTCTAATTAGGGCCGTCAATTTCTAACACGACCCGAAACACAACTCGTAACCTGCATGAAAAAAACCCGACCTGACATGGCTCATTTATAAACGGGTCAATTTCGGGTCAACCCGCTCTAACCCGTCTAATAAACGAGTTGACCCGACCCGACACGTGAACACGTTTCTGACCCTTATGACACGTTTAATATAAAACATATTTTTATTACCCTACAATCTACAAAACATAAGCCCAGCCTAGCCGCTTTACCCTAATTTACGAATTATCAAGCTGCCACTCTTTCAATCATTCTAATTTCTGTGGTTCTACCTCTTCGTTGATTCACTCCTTCACGTTTATTCCCACATTAACAACTTTTTACATTTTTATTCGCATCTTAGCTTGCAACAGGTGAAAGACGACAACACCCTTCTTTCGTGTTTTCATCTTTTTATATAAATATTTTTCTTAATGAGTTACACGAATCAAACCCGTAACCCGCACGATTATAAATTGGTCAACTTGAAACTGACCGGTTTAATAAACGGATTGAGCTGACACGACCCGTACTCAACCCGAGCACGACTTGACCCGACCCAACCTGACCCATTGACAGCCCTACTCCTAATGCCCATCTTATAGAATTAGGGACCACCAGACTATCCATAATAACGGACAATGGATGCAAAAGATATACGTTGAAAATATATTTGTTTCTACATTATATTACTTTTTTTTTGGCGATCTATATAATTTTTTTGAGTATAATTTGTTTAGCTAAGTGCATTTATCATTGTAAACTTGTAGAAAATTAGGAATCCAATCCGCAGAAATGGAAGATCCCAGGGATTGGTAAACCAAAATCACAAGACATAGTTACGAATGTTAGGATAGTTCGTAATTTATTCATGTAATCTTGATGTTTAACATTGCTCAAAATTTAAACAATGACTCATTCCAACTCTTTGCAAACAAAATTCAAGGATGATTCCAAACTTCACGTTTTTAGGGACTGTAATTTGTGAGAAGCAGTTGATAATGACCTAGTATGTGACAAAAAAATCACCTTTTTATGTGTGACTGTATATTGATATCTTACATTTATTAATCGCACAAAAGATACAACTGTCCTGCCAAGTATAAGAAAATTACGAAACCTTGTGAATAGTGAATGTAAAAACATCTCGCAAAGCAGAGGCTGAATTGGCTACTGAATACAACTTTCTGATATATCATTTACTTACAAGTTACAACTAAGAAAATGGTATTCTGTGTAGAAAGAAAAAAATAAACTCGGTGTGGTACCTATATGTCAAAAGGAAAATTAATGGTTTTAGGACTCAAAAGGGCATATTTTAGTTTTGTGTTTTCATTTCAACTGGGTTACGGTCTGTATATTAATCTAAGAACTAGTTATGAGTGGAACAGAGAACCACAAAAAAGAACACGTTATTTTCATGATGGCACTAAAGATGAACGCAACAACCTAGCCTTAAGAAATGAATTTAACAGAAGTTCATAATGCCAGATTAGAACATCAATACTTAGTTGTCATATAAATCCTATAAGCTATACTTTTATATTATAATAGTGCAAAAGAAAGAGATATTAATATTACTCGAAGAAAGGGTAAATGCTAAGAGCAAGTCCACCAAAAGGTTGGAAATCCAATTTTCAGAAATCTACACTCGTTTTGGCCTCCAACTGAGTTTGCAAAGTCCGATTTGTTCCGAAATCTGGGAGAAGTGTTTCGGAATGTCCAAACTCCCGAAGCGGTTGTTGAACAAGTGCGTAGGATTACGTGTATGTCCAACAAGCGCACGCCTGTTCAACAACCGCTTGTACTCAAGCAGTTGTTTAACAGGCGCGTGGAGTGTTTAATGAAAATTTTGTGATATTTATCTTCCTTCCACCGAAATTTTGACATGAAGATGTAATTAAACAAAAACAATCAACATTTGCAAAAAAACTTAAGATACATGATTGCACTAACATTTAACGGATACATGATTTCACTAACATTTAACGGATACATAGTTTCAGATATTGATTAAAGGATACAAAGTACAATATTAGAACTACTAAAGCAACGAAAACACAACAACCAAGGGTAAACAGTTTCACCGACTTCCAACAAAGTTCCATAAATGATTTATTAAATCTTGCTGGAGTCTTTGATGAATGTGTGCGTTACGGTAATCCATTTGGCTTTCGACATGAAACTCAAGCTCTAGTTCGCTTTCAATCATATTTTCACGCCAAATCTCAGGTGGTGGAGCAGTGCAGTCGTAATTGAAATCATCCTCCATGTCTCTTTTGTCCTCTATAATCATGTTATGTAAAATAACAAAAGTATACATTATCCTAGTCATTTTAGTTGGAGACCAAAGTCTGCATGGATTACTGATTATGACAAATCTGGATTGTAAAACACCAAACGCTCTTTCTACATCCTTTCTTTGCCCTTCTTGCAGTGCTGCAAACTTTGCTTGTTTATTGTTTTGTGGGTTCAGTATTGTCTTGACAATCGTACTCCATTGCGGGTATATACCATCGCCTAGGTAATATCCATGGTCATACTCATGACCCTCTAAAGTAAAATGATGTGGAACTGATCTACCGTTCGCCAAATCGTTAAACAACGTTGAGCGTTCCACTACGTTTAAATCATTGTTCGAACCTAGCATTCCGAAAAAAGCATGCCATATCCACAAGTCGTACGACGCTACAGCTTCAAGTATAATAGTTGACGTATGAGACTTATCCTGAAAAGCTCCAGCATATGCTTTAGGACAATTCTTCCACTCCCAATGCGTGCAGTCTAAAGATCCTAACATCCCTGGCCATCCTCTGCTACAGTGCATATCCATTAACAATGCAATGTCGGCTTCGTTTGGTCTACGCAAGTATTGATTACCGTAAACGTTTACGATAGCTTGGCAGAAATGGTCTAAGCATTCTAGTACTGTGCTTTCTGCCATTTTCAAATTTTCGCCTTGAGCGTCAGCAGGACCTCCATAGGCTATGATACACAATGCAGCTGTCATCTTTTGAATTCCGGTGAGCCTCATTGTCATAGAAGCATTGCGTTTGTAGATAAAGTAGGAATCGTGTTGTTTAATACATTCTAGGATTCGAAGAAACAAAGGGCGCCTCATTCGGAATCTCCTTCTAAACTCTGTACTTGTATACCTCGGATTTGAGACAAAATAATCTTCCATTGGTCTCTCGTTGTGCAATGCATGATGTCGATTTTTATATCAACGACCTACAACAGAACCCCCATGAGATTCGCTAGATTCACCATCTCTTAATGCACCTATAAGCTGTCTTTGTCATAGAAAATGATCATCCACCATAACATCAAACTCTTTGTCACTATCATCGAACAACAAACACTCTTCGGTGGACATTGTGGTCTTTTGAGTTTTTGAGTGTATACAGTACAAATTGTGGACTGTGTCTGAGTAGCGAATGCTAAAAGTTTTCCTCCTTATATAACATAGTTTTTCTACATTTTTTCTTCATTGGATACCATAATGTGACATGCATTGGTTACCGCAGTATGCTTGTCAAAAAGCAAGTCATGCATTGGTTACTGGAGTATCACTGACATAAAGCAAGTCGTGCATCGGTTACTGGAGTATGCTTGTCATTAAGCAAATCATGCATTGGTTACTGGAGTATCACTGACATAAAGCAAGTCTTGCATTGATTACTGGAGTATCACTGACATAAAGCAAGTCATGCATTGGTTACCGGAGTATCACAGACATAAAGCAGCACTTCTTTTAAAGCAGCATTTGTTGTATTACTGATATAAAGCAACAGTTACAGTGGTTGTATCATCTTGTACTGGTTGTATTGTATTGTTATCTTTATGTCTCTTTCTGTTGTACTTGTAACTTATTATGTTATTGTTAATACTCGTATTGTTGTTTTTTGAGAATAGCACCAATAAATCCAACAATAAACTAAGGGATACAACTATAACACCATTAAACTTAAGGATACAACAATAAGCATAAAGATACAAAAGCTTGTAAAGACACAACAGCTTACGATAGTAGTTTTAGTACGTAAACACGTTAATTGTTACGCTAATTCATAGAAGTTCGAAGTCGCCTAATCTCTTGTTCTAGCTCGTTTGCGTAAGAAATAGCCCTTGGAGGGAAACGGTCGTCTATCCACTCAAAATAATTGCATCCGTTAGGCCATAGCGAGTATAATTGGATCCTGCGACCAATATCCTCTCCGTCAGCCCGGACTACCACCTCTACCAGGTAACCACAGTGGCAATAAACGGGATAGGAGTTAACTTCCTGCTCGTTAGGAAACTGCTCACCTGAAACTCGTCGTACCTCTTGATGACCTACATCTGGAACAGTCGGAGGATCAGGTACTGTAGCCGCTTGTAAGCGTTCTTCATTTATAGCCTCTTGATGACCTACATCTGGAACATGAGCAACTGGTGGATGAATCATCATGCGGGCCAACTCCGGGTAGACTTGACGCACTTCTTCGTAGTGCCGCTCTTGGTATTCGATATTCCAATCAATATCTGTTCTTGGACTTGAAGGAGGACGCTCAGGAAAGTTTTGATCATAGTTCGAATCCATTGACGAGGGGCATGACCATGATGACATTTTATTATTTTGATGAAAATTATGGTTCCAGCTAACTATAAAGTGCTAACCGTATATATTTATAGGGGCAATGTAGTGTTGTGGTAGTGTACATGTGACGACCCCTTAAAACGAATATATTCATCGTAAATGCACCACTACACGAACTTCTACTAAAATTCATATGGCTCATCGGCGTTTCGTTGATACTTGTGAACAATACCAGAAGATTATAGAGACAGTTGAAGATGAAAACATATTTAAAACGAATCGGGAAACTTATGATTCTCGTTACCTTGCAGAGTATGGGACTGATTTTGTTGGGTACGAAGCCTACAAACTGCGTTATAGTTGGATAACCCGATACGGTGTTGAATAGGCAAATGATTTTGCTTATTGCTTGTACGTGCATCATAAGTTTTAGTAGTTATTTCATTGTTATTTCTTGTAAGCAACTTTGTAGTCAAAATTTCGGTATCAAGTTATGTTCTTCCAATATGAATATAAATTAAAAACACATATGAAATAGTATGTACACATATTAAAATAGTAGTACAAAATTTTAAATGAACAATATATTAAAATAGTATTAGAAATTAACATAATTATATTAAACACAATTTGTTTCAAATTAACATAATATGTACACATATAAAAATAGTGGTCCCATGCGGTTGTTAAACAAACGCGTGGATCCACGCGGTTGTTAAACAAACGTGTGGTCTACGCGCTTGTTGAACAACCACGTAGATCCACGCGTTTGTTTAACAACCGCGTGGATCCAAAACTATTGGGAAATTTGCCTATTCCGATTATTCGGAGTGTAGAAATTTAGAATTCTACATCCGAACAGTTGGAGATGCTCTAAAAGTAAATTAACGTCGCCATAAAATAGGTTGGACATATAATGAAGAATTATGCATTGCCTAAAGCATAAAGGAACAAATCTTGTTATTATAAATATGAGTTCTAATGCTACTGTCAAAATGACATCATCAAGTACAATACTTACTTTTCAAAACTTTAATAGGAAAGCCGAGAACTGAACTGATATCTTTAGTTGGTAAAAGCAGAGCCTTGGGATGTAAAATGATTGAACAATTTTCATTTCCCTAAAGGAAATGAATACTAAGACAACACAGTCTTGGCAATATGTAGGCCATTAGAATGTCGAGCTCTAAATAAATTACAAAAATTAATACATATGCTATTGTTTCCCTTCATAGAAATATAAAGTCTTAGCATGATATGATAAGGTTCTAGTATTGTAATAGTAAGCACACTAAAGAGAAAATAGTAGTTTTTGAGTAGCTACAGCCATAAAGGTAAATACTTACAATACAGCAAGAGATTGCATTAATCCAATCATAAGGTGATAGTGCTTCAAAGCAGTAGCCTACTAGTGCTATTTTTAATTAAGATGCAGCCTGCCAAGCATGTGATTACTAAACAGTGACAGTTTTGAAATCTAATTATAAAAATTCAAGTGCCACTACTACTTTAAAGCAGCAGCTTGGTAGTACTTTTTCCCATGTTGCTGCTTATTACTTCTAGTTCAATTTCTAAAATTATGACAACAAAAGAAAAACCAGGAAGAAAGAAGACTAGAGGTCAGAAGATAACTTAACTAGCATTGATTTCGGAAATCATGACAACAAAGATATTTTCTAAACTTACTTGTAACCAGACATCAGTATTTACAGCAAATTAGAGAAATCATTATTAATTGAAATCACCGTTGTGACTAAACTAAATATCCATAATGATAATTTTAAATCATTAAATCTTACACGAAGAGGAGTTAGTAAATCAGCAACGGAATACGACGATGACTACTAGCTACTGCTAACTGGAGATGATGGCTGTCGATCGAATGTGGTACGGACGAATATGAATGAAGCTAATTGATTACAACAACGAAAATGACGAAGGCACTACATCGCTTCTATCGAAGATAGAGCCGTGAATGGATACCCGAAAAATTCGAAATCCGTCCGCATCCGCATCCGAAAAGCGGATAAATATCCGATATCCGGGAAAAAGGATGTAAATGCGGATATAGCCACATCCGCATCCGAAAATTATCCGTCCTCCTTTTTCATGATTGTAGCTTAAATTATGTGTATTTTAACATAATTAAATATATTAATTTATTATGTTGTAAAGTAGAAAATCAACTAAATGTATACTAATTGCTCAAAATTATAAATTATCATCACATTTAATTATTTTTAGCACTTTAGTAATCAATTAGGTTGAAAAAAACGTAATATTAAACTATTTTTTTATTTACGTTCATTAATTTATCGATCGTTAGCGGAGCGTATAATTATCCGATATCCGTCCGTATCTGCGGATGCGGATACCCAATATCCGAAAATGATTTCAGATGCGGATGCGAATATGGTACTATTAGCATCCGAAAGTATCTGCTGGCAGCCCTAATCGAAGATCTATAGGCGATGGAAATTTAATTTGGGGAAAAAAGGAAAAAAATCTTGTCGATGGAATATAAGGAAATGAGAATGATTTTTTTATTAGGTATACACGAAATAGATGGACAGAAAGTGAAATGTGAGCGCTTAATCTCACAACGTTAGGGTTGAAATTCAAGCACAAAAAATTTGGTTATCACGACAACCAAGGATAAACGCTATTTTTCCATGTTGAGAATTTATAGTTTGGTTGTAATGTGTTTTGAAGAGATTAAGGTCAGACCTAGTTGCCTAAAAACACCTTCGATCCCGCTAAATCCTTTCATGGTGGAAATATCGTGAGGAAGGAATTGAAAATGAAGTTATTCAGTTTTGTTTAGACCTAGAACGAACCTGTATAAATGAATGCTAACATTGCATTTTTTTCCCCTAAAAGCAGTGTTATCATTTCAAATGGCTTGCTATTTAGAAGTATAATCTGACCTTTATCCTTATCACTTGTAAATTAGTAAAGCAAGATAAAGATGCAAGGTTATGTGAGTCGCTCCCAATATAGTATGATCATCCTATATATAATATCAATATTTTTATATGTTTCGGGGTTTATAATGGTTATTTATCAACCAGGCTGATCATATTCGATGTTCAATAAGGGATGTTGTCGATCCTCAGTAGTTGAGGAGTAATGGGTTATTTCCTATCATAAATTTTATGTGGAGGTGCACGAATTCGGTAGGTAGATCCTTACTTTTTCATGATTGGGTTATGATTTCTAATATGAGCCTTTGAACTTGATTGTATGTTGTTATGCTGTACTGTGAGTTGAAACCATTCAAGCTATCTTAATATATTTACACTACAAGAAAAACAGAGATTAGCAGCGGCAGAATCCACTGCAAATCCTTCGCTAAACATGTATTAGCGACGGATTTCCTACATAACGCGTCTGTCGGCAAAACCCTTGACGGTATTTATGTCAGATTTTACGACGGAATTTAGCATGAATGTTCCGACAATTTACCGTCATTTTACTAATTTTGTAACAAAAATAAATATTATTTATTAATTTACTTTTATTTTAATTTTTATTTACATACCAACGATTTACCGACGGATTATTAATTTAGTATAAAATATTATTTATAAAATCTGTCGAAAACCCTTACTAATTACCAAGGGATCCGCGACAAAAAGTTTTGATAAAAAATCTTGCTCTTTTTTTTGTCGGTAAGCCCTTACTATTCAGCAAAGGTTTAGCGACGGAAATAAATTGATGCAAGTTTCCTTTTATTATTTTTTGTTGGTAATTTGATGGTAAAATCTTTCAAATCAGTGTCGAATTTATGACGAAACGTTTGGAACGCATTTTTTAGATTTTCTGCTTTGATACTAATACGTCGGTATTCCCTTTCTGATATGGCATTAACTCTTTTTACCGTCCTGCTCTACCAGCTTTCCAAATTAATTTTATACTTCTTATTAAGTTACAAATACTGATATTAAAAGCGAGCGAAAAACAGTATAAAATTGCCATCCACGTACAAATAATACTCTTAAGCAACAACACAACGTAGATAATATTAGCATATCACATAAAAAAACATCCACAATCCTACATTTCGTGCACCAAGCTGAATTATGAACAACAAAATTATTCAGCTGGTGTGAACATTAAACCACATACAACCCATGACCATCACAACGGTACTAAAACCCATAACTACCAAAATAACAAACATATCCATAGATGTGCTACAACCACATCCCTACAAAACAAGTCATAATATACCAATCAAGCTACGTAGATGACTCTGGTGAAGGAGCCAACGAACGAGACATAGATCGCGAAGGCGAACGTGAAACTCTTTCTTGGCCCTTGAGTATTGCCATCACCTTTGCCAGTTGTGCTTCAAAGGCCTCCTTATCTGCCTTCTGTTGTTCTGAGAGTCTTGCTCGTTTTGCTCTCTCACTCTCAAGTTCGATGCGCATCTCCTCAATAGTTTTCTGTAGCTCGTGGACGTCATCTTCATTGTTAACAAGCTGGTGTTTTAATTGCTGAGAAGACGATGGAAGATGCATTGTAAAAATGACATTAAGGCATTAATACTTTTAGTTTGACAAGGATGCAAAACTGCAGGATAATAAAGTTTTAATACTTTTAGTCCAGACCCACTGTTTTATGCAAAAGAAGCTATCCACCAGCAAAATTTTCGTAAAGCATACAGAGACTGTTTAACGGTATCAGTATACACATTTTCTAACTAGCATTAGACAGTTCTCTGCATATTAATTCTTTGCTTGACTGATGATACCTAAAGTATAAAGTCCGTTCATTATCTTCAACAGGTGCATTATATGATTGAAACCCTTAATTACCCAACTACAATTATGTTACCTTCTTACCTAGTTAACTAGATTACACAACACAAGTCAGCAAATTTACATGCAGCGGTTATACATGGTAACTTACCCTGATATGTGCGCCAAAAAGGAAAAAAGTAATAGTTAAAGCACAACAATATTGAACTAAAGCATGCATAACCTGAGTACAACAAGCTTTGAACTCTGATTGCAGACCAAACAGTTTATCAAACAGTGAAGCTAGGGTGGTGTGATCCTCGTTTTTTTTTTAATCAAACTGGTTAAAATTTTAAACATAATGGGTTTTATATGCGCTTGGGTTGCGCACACCAGAAAATATCCTTATAAATAATACTTATTATGATTGATCAACGCAACCTTTCAGGGTCCACAAAATGACGCTAGCAAAATTTGTACAAAGGGAACAGAAGTCGACTGCATGCTGAGTTATGTAATTCATATTGAATTTAATTTTTTTGGAGCCACAGCTTCGTTGTTGATACATCAATGCAGGTACTCGTAAATACTAAGTTATGCTGAGTTAAGATAACAATATTCAGTTTCAAACATAACATTGCAACAAATGCTCAGTCAGGAGCAACTCCATTTTCACAGACCCAGGGATGGGTCGTGCAATGACAAGAAACATTGTAACATTGTAATTTTCAGTAGTGAAACCAGTTTAGAAGAGATTTAATTACTGGCCAAAGCTCTTGCATAAGTACATTATAAAGCATTCGTGATTATTTCAAAAGATCTGTTGTTCTCATACTCAAAATACCACAACACCTTTTCCATTAAGTTTTCATCTTTGTTTCTTTTTCCCCATTGAAAACATAATAAAAACTGTCAAATGCACACTTGCTTGAAAATATATATTATGATTTATTTTGTAAATGATTGCTGTACGTAAATGAACCGTATTCGAACTCAATAAGAAAAGCTAATTCCGGTCGTTCTACCTTAGTTTTCAATCCATGAAATATATAGCCCAGTATTTTTGCATGTTTTCCTTAGGTGTATATTACTAAAGGAGATGACAATCAAAAGGGTGCAATTTGGTATATGTTAATAACAAAGGTCAATGTGCGCAACAAACAAGGCAGCAAGATTTCTACCGTAAGGACCGGGTCTGGTGACATCACGGGTTACGCAACCAACATATAGACAGTATACAAGTGAGATTTTCTTCTATGTATACAGTTTCTAGCATTCTAATATCTTCTTTGTCAAATAAACATGGGTAAATATATGTATGGATAGTTCATAAGGTAGTTCAATGTATTAAAATGAATGACAGTTCATTTGCAATTTATGTCCATATTCAGGGTGGAGCTTTTCACACAGTGGCAAGGCACAATGATAATAAGCAGCATGCATGAAGTAATTTCAGCAAGGAAATCATGCATGTACAATGTATATTAAGAGGTAGGATGGACATCTAAAATCTGCAGGTAAAAGACATCTGATCCATACATGTAAATAGTCACCTTGACAAATTTCCTAAGTTCAGTTTAGGTGTTCTTTTCCTAAATGACAAACTAAAATATGCAGACCAGTATCAAAATGGGGATGCATGCAAGCAACATAGTAACACCAACATACAGCAGGTCTTCGGAATACGGTGAAGCGATAGTCGTATAGGTATAAATTTTAACATGGATGCCGTAAATAGCAGCATGATGTGGGCAATGAATAGCAAGACGTGAAAATAGGATGCGGTTGTTTCTACAATGGAAATGTGAACATGACACATGCAGACAATGGAAATACACAGCAATGAAGACATGGACACAAATTGCAATGACCAAGGAGCAAATGTAAACAGCACGCGTTCATGGTGCAGACAACAATGAGCACATGCAAAAGGATAGACTCAAGTAATAAAATTACTCTGGAATATTTGGTATGGGATGAAATCACCAAGAATTAAAGCATCATGGTCCTTTAGAGACCTAACCAATCAAGAGGTCTTGACTTTCTTTATTTTGCAATTAAATTCTTGAAAGAATGTGATTTTAATTACAAAATGGAAGAATCATTTGGGTCCAGTGATCAGTGCTTACACTTAAAACAT
This sequence comes from Allium sativum, assembly GCA_030737875.1. NCBI lineage: Eukaryota > Viridiplantae > Streptophyta > Magnoliopsida > Asparagales > Amaryllidaceae > Allium > Allium sativum. The sequence goes on along the minus strand of CM060910.1, from coordinate 990,167,276 downwards.
AATTACTTGAGACTGCTAGTATAACTTTTTAACCAAAATGCAGTAAAATAACTAGCATGGTATAACATAGTTTAGCAATAATGCAACTATTTTGAAGTGAATCTCTACTTCAAAAATTCTTTATTTTTCGTATGATTTATCCATTGGTGGCTTAAATGGTCAATAGATCACTTTGAGGTTGTGAATGATATGAAATGTAACTGTCTAGAATTTACAAATCCCCACAAATAAGAAAGAAAAGAAAACAGAAGGCAAATGGCCATAGTAGGATCCCGACTAACATCTTATTTGTTGGGATAAGGACTTCACTATAAGAAACGAGTATCGGACCATCTTAGATGGTGAGACCCATATTGGAGCATGTGGCGATTATATGAAATGAGTACCAGGTCAACTTATTTTTTCTGTAGGCCAGTCTAAACTACGCCTAAAATGCTCGTAACTATCATATTACTCAAATCCAGCTATCAATAGTTACCTTCTACGCCCATTTTTTTCTGTAGGCCGCCAGTCTAATTAAAAAATTGAACCTGGTGCAATAATAACTGATGCTACAACTAACACACAACAATTTGACACAGCAATGTACTTAGTAGAACCCACTATAACGGTATACAACCATACATAAATGACACCAAGATAGTAAGAAAAAATACACCAATTATACAGTAAGAAAAGGAGACAATAAGGAAAAACAGTAGTTAAGTACCTTCAAATTCCCAATGGGATAAGTATGTTTTTTTGCATTTGGCACTACAAGCGATTCAAATAAGCTATCCACTGTCTCCGGGGGCAATTCACCGACGTCTTCACCCGCTGTCTCTCGAAGTTCGTTTAGATGCTTCGCGCAAGCTTTCATCAAATTGTCCTGTTAAGAAATATTTTTTTAAAAGATTTTTAAAATATACCCTCAACAATTTTTACTCAAAAAAATAGTTACGTACATAAAAATTAGTTGCTTTAGGATCTATCCAAGAATGTGAAGAGGAGTCGGTGCTATTATGCGATGCCGCCTTTACATGAGTACGTTCAAATACTTCAAGCATACGAGGAGGCCTACCATAATCTTTGGTCTATATAATTTATTTTGTATGTTAGTAGTGGCAGTTTTATTTGTCATAATGCTAAAATAAATAGAGTTACATGACACAAAAATTTTACCAATTTTACAGCATGCACCTAGATAGAAATAGATCCGCAACTATGCAAAGTAGGATTAGAGTTTCTATTTGTCGAAGCTTTCTTTGATCTATCCTTAACATCTGGACGATTCCAGTGCTGAAGCCACTGCTCGCAAATTGCTTAACTCATAAAGATTGGTTTAGCATTCTTTTCTTTCATATCGCTAACCATATCGGAATATCGTTTGCTAGCCTTCGTCTTCCAGATCTTTCGTATGGTCTCTATTGGATAAGCTTCGTAACCATACACCTGACCCTGTAATATGTATACGATATGTTTATTTTCAGCCCAATATTTAGAAAGAATGTAAGCGGAAATTAGCATATGATGAAGCCAAAACTAACAATTTAAGTACACAGCAAAACTACTATTTTTTCAACCCGAGACTCAAACATGAAACCAAAATCTACTGGAATCAAGACTAAAACTTAGAACTAAATGTAAATCTAAAACTGGACGTTAATTTAGACAATTATATGTGTTGTTTTTTAGGGTTGAAGTTCTTGATTCATCACAAAACAGGTTCACGTTATACTGTGTTCGCCCATAAAATTTTTAGTATTTTATACATTATTCAATATGTTACAGATAAACCAGACATAAATCTGCACTGCATTGCCTAAGAACATGATGTTGTTATGGCCTCGAAACTAGCTAAAAGAAAAATACTATATGCCTATAACTACATACTATTTTGTCAAAACTAAACGACCTTAATAAATTTAGTTAACTAATATTTATCAGTATGCCTTAATGCAGAAGCAGACTTGGACCCTAATTAAAAAAATGTAGGTTGCTTATCTTTGAATTAGAAATTGTGATAATTCATACTAGCAAGTGAAGGCGTGCAGTATTCATTGAATGAAAATTATAGAAATAATGAATTGAATTTATGACATATGAATGATGCCCAACAAACTAAAGTTTATACTTTCCCAAAATACTAAAATTAAATTCTATCAGTATGACTAAAGTTTATACTTATATTACTATTCCACTATCATTAACGTTATATGAAGCTGACCAATAATATATATATAACACGATGAAAGTGAAACACCATTTTAAAGTTAAAAGATATCAACTTTCGCAACCACTAACAATATAAACCATTTTTATAGTTTATCGACCAACCCAATACTTAGATAAATATTATTCGACATATGAAATTGTTGGACCGAATCAACACATATTTTTCTCTGGACTAGACTTTAACAATTTTGCTACTGCAGACTAAACATATAACTGGGTAAACAAGAAATTAACTATGTATCTCCTATTATGCACATTAATCTCTAAGCCATTAGCATTGTTTTCACTACTGGTCCTTTAACTGGCTGTTAACATTAAACCAACTCTAAATTCAACACTCCTCAAATGTGCACTCATTACCAGTGATTGATATAAAAAGGCGTAAATTCAACAATTATAAATTCATCTTATTTTGAGTTGACATTTTAACAAATCAAGCTAATTAAGTAGCATATATTTTCTAAACAAATATTTTATTAACAAATATTTTCTAAATAAATAATAATTTTTTATAGGGACCATACACAAGCATAAAATCATTTAAAGACCATTTCCTTGCATGTGTAAAAGAATATGCCAGAAGAATATGCAAGCATATCACGTCAGATGTTATATAAGGGATAGACAGCGTCAAATTATTTATCAAACCTTCCATTTATAGTATTGATGCTAAATTCATTAATGTTTAGTAGTTTATTGTTGGTTAGAAAAAACAAAAAATAAATTATGTATTCATATGATCCTATGAGCAACTCCGCCTGTGTAGTTTTCTATGCAGCCTGTCCCAAGCCAGGATAAAGGAGGAGGGTTGTGATAGGCATGGCGAGCCAACGTAAAAACTTAGCCTCTCTTATGGATATGGAACTTTATGATATTTCGTTGGGGCGTAACTCTCTTAGCGACGCGCTATATCTAGGCTCGGATATGGTGTTAAATATGCGAGAGCTGGGCCGCCATTCTCTTAGTGGCGCGCTACACCGACGCCCCGGTGTGGTGAAAAATGAGCAAGGGTCCTCGCATTTTTCTCGGCGGGTGCGAGGGGTAAGGAAGCTAGTCGAAGATAGTATGGTTCGGTTAGGTAGTTGGAATGTAGGGTCCTTAACAGGAAAGTTAAGAGAGATAGTGGATACTATGATTAGGAGACGGTTAAACACCTTGTGCGTTCAAGAGACTAAATGGATGGGCCAGAAGGCGATGGAGGTGGAGAACACTGGTTTCAAATTGTGGTATACGGGAGAAGTACATAACAAGAACGGGGTTGGCATATTGATTGACAAGGACCTTCAGAACAAAGTGGTCGACGTCAGAAGACGAGGGGATAGGATCATCCTAGTTAAGCTAGTAGTTGGTAAGACGGTTCTGAATGTCATTTAGTGCATATGCCCCACAGGTAGGTCTAAGTGAAGAAGCCAAGAGGAAATTCTGGGAAGACCTGGATGTCATGGTTAGAAATGTGCATAGTAGCGAGAAACTTTTTATAGGAGGAGACTTCAATGGCCATATTGGCTCATCTAGTGGGGGTTTTGAGCGAGTGCATGGTGGTTTTGGCTTCGGCAGTAGGAACCAAGAGGGTGAAGATATATTGAATTTCGCTCTCTCTTTTGATCTTATGATTGCTAATACCTTCTTTAGAAAGAGGCAATCACATCTGATCACCTTCAGTAGTGGCCAACAAACTAGTCAGATTGACTTTGTCCTGACTAGAAGAGACAGTAAACGTGATTATGTTGATTGCAAGGTCATACCTGGAGAATGTGTTGTCTCTCAACCCCAGCTCTTGGTATGCGTGTTTCGTCTTCGGGTGGTGAAGGATAAGAGAGCGAAGATTAGTAGGACGAAATGGTGGAAACTCAAAGGAGATGCTTCACGGGAGTTTAAAGATAGAATGATGGGAGAAGGGGCTTGGAATGTAGAAGGAGAAGCAAATGTCATGTGGAATGCGATGTCAACTTGCATTCGCAGAGTGGCTACTGAGGTATTTGGGATAACAAGAGGAAGCAAGCGAGAACCCAAGGATTCGTGGTGGTGGAATGACGAGGTGCAAAAGGCTATCAAAGAGAAGAAGGAATGCTACAAATGCATGCACCATCATAGGAGCGAAGAGAACATGCATAGATACAAAGTGGCAAAGAAGACTGCAAAGAAAGCAGTGAGTGAAGCAAGGGGACGAGCGTACGAGGGTTTGTATCAAAGGCTAAGTACAAAGGAGGGTGAAAAAGACGTATACAGAATAGCTAGGCTACGCGAGAGGAGGACAAGAGACTTCAATCAGGTTAAATGCATTAAGGACGAGAGTGATAGACTTTTGGTGAATGATGATGAGATAAAGAATAGGTGGAGAGAATACTTTGATAAGCTTTTCAACGAAGAAAGTAATAGCTCCTCGACCGACTTGGAAGACTTTGCCGACAACACCAATAGACATTTTGTGCGGAGATTTCTAGAAGCTGAGGTAAAGGGGGCGTTGAAACGGATGAAATCAGGCAAGTCGGTAGGTCCTGATGACATTCCTATTGAGGTGTGGAGATGTTTTGGAGATGCAGGGATAACCTGGCTAACTAAGTTATTTAATAATATTTTCAAATCAAACAAAATGCCAGATGAGTGGAGGAGAAGTATTTTAGTTCCAATCTTCAAGAATAAAGGAGATATTCAAAGTTGCACAAACTATAGAGGAATTAAGCTTATGAGTCATACAATGAAGCTTTGGGAGAGAGTTTGCGAGCAACGTTTGAGGAGGTTGACAAGTGTATCTAGGAATCAATTTGGTTTTATGCCTGGAAGGTCAACCACCGAGGCGATTTTCTTGGTTAGGCAACTTATGGAGAGATACAGGGAACAAAAGAAAGATCTTCACATGGTTTTTATTGACTTGGAGAAAGCTTATGAAAGAGTGCCGAGGAAGGTTATGTGGTGTGCGCTAGAAAGGAAGAGAGTGCCATCAAAGTATATTACCCTTATCAAGGATATGTACGAGGGGGTTGTGGCTAGTGCAAGGGCATGCGATGGTGAGACCAGAGACTTCCCAATTAACATAGGGTTACATCAAGGTTCGGCTTTGAGCCCCTATATTTTTGCATTAGTGATGGATGAAATCACGAAAGATATACAAAAGAAGATCCCTTGGTGTATGCTCTTTGCCGATGATGTTGTGTTGATTGATGAAAGTAGAATAGGGGTCAATAGACAACTGGAGTTGTGGAGGGAGACCTTGGAATCAAAGGGTTTCAAGCTTAGCAGAACTAAAATTGAGTATATGAAGTGTGAGTTTAGCGGTGCTAGGTCAGATGACGGAGAGGTCACCTTGGCTGGTAGCGTAGTACCCAAGAAGGAATCGTTTCGATACTTAGGATTTATATTGCAGTTTGATGGAGAGATTGATAAGGATGTTAGTTTTAGAATTCAAGCAGGATGGGTGAAATGGCGGCTAGCATCTGGCATTCTCTGTGATAGGAAGATTCCTCAGAAGCTTAAAGGAAAGTTCTATAGGACAGCAATCAGGCCTGCAATGTTATATGGTGCAGAATGTTGGCCTACTAAGAGGCTACACGTGCAGAAGATAAGTGTAGCAGAGATGCGGATGCTGCGTTGGAGCTGTGGGCATACCAGATGAGATCGGATTAGAAATGAGGATATTTGGGAAAAACTTGGAGTTGCACCTATTGAAGAGAAGTTAGTCCAACACCGCTTGAGATGGTTTGGACATATCCAACGTAGACCACGCGATGCTCCTGTGCACGTTGGAGTTATAGGTCGTGCCGAAGGCCCAAAGAGAGGTAGAGGTCGACCTAAAATGACATGGGAAGAGATAATAAAGAGAGATCAAAGAAATTGGAGTATATCTGAAGAGCTTGTGGTAGATAGAAGTGCATGGAAGTTGGCAATCCATGTACCAGAACCTTAGGATTTTTTTTTTTAAATATATATATATATATATATATATGTTAATTATTATTATTTTTAGATCTGTTTAATTATTTTAATTTTAATTTTTTTTAGGACTTTATTTCACTTTTATTGAACCTTTTTACTTTAATCTGTTTGGTTATTTTAAACTCTTTTTATATATTATTATTAGTTATTTTACCTTAATTTTGGGTTCCATATCTAGCCAACCCCAACTTGTTTGGGATATATGGCTTTGTTGTTGTTGTTGTTGTATATGATCCTATGAGCAAATTTAAAATACACTTTAAACAGGGCTACAACATCCGTCAATGACACTAAAGGCACATTACAATAAGCTACAATTTCATGAATACTAGAAAAAAAACTGCCAATACCAGAAACTATTAGTACTCATAATAGATGTCAAAACTTACCAAAAAATCAACAAAAAGAAGATCCTTGTAGTTTGACTGTATCTTTCCAAAAGTGGGCCAAAAATCAGCCAAACACTGAAGAAAAGACCCAGTCATCCTCCTCGATAGTTCACTGGAAGGATGCATTGAAAGAGTTCTGTATAGAATATATTCCGTGTTATCATAATGCAAGTCAAATAAAAGTAAAATACAAATCACTGCAAAGCGCTTACTTATCTTTTTCTTCTATAAGTCGAAGTTCGATACGACCAACTGTATTAATTGACTTTGCCGTGGGGATTGTTGCACCATCATGTGTTGCCGGCGAACATGCATGGCTATGCTCATTCGTAATGTTTTGTGGACTGGGTTGAGAGTTATGCTGAGCATCAAAGTTAGCATGCTGCGAAGAAGCACCAGTTTGTGTTATCGGTAGAGGACTGGGTTGCGGAGAAGCACCGTGCTGCGGAGACGGCTACAAAAAAGTAGATTGCCGATTAAGTTGCGAAGATGGCTGCGAAGAAGTAGATTGCCGATTAAGGTGCGGAGATGGTTGCGAAGAATTAGATTGCCGATTAAGGTGCGGAGAATGCTGTGATGAAGACTGTAGATTGGTAGACTGCTGATTAAGCTGTGAAGCACCATGCAGAGGATCATGCTGCGAAGAAGGCTGTGATGAAGACCGCGGAGTAGTAGATTGTCGATTAAGCTGTGGAGAAGCAATATGCAATGGATTAGGATGCGGAGAAGGATTCGGAGAAGTAGACTGTCGATCCATTTGTGGAGGAGCACCGTGCAAAGGAATAGGCTGCGGAGATTGCGGAGTAGATAGTTGACTTTGCAGTGAGGAGACAGGTTGGGAAGAAGTATGCTGTGATGAAAGCCGTGTATGGCAGCGAGGACGCTGTGATGCCGACTGATCATTTTTGATTTTACTTTGTGGATATGGTTTGATTGTATGACTAGGTGGTAGAGTTGACTGAATAAGTAGAGGATTTCCCCGTCCTCGTCCTCTCACTTTTCCTTGCTCGTGTTCCTGGGAAACATACGAATGTCCACGTGTAGCGCCAACCATATTTGTCAATCATGCATGAAATATTTAAAAATAGGCATTATATTTAGAAACAGTCATATTATAAAACTAGAAAAAACAGTCATAATATAAACATGCATTATCTTATTAAAAAAAACAGAAATAGAAAAACTGTCATAATATACTACACATACACAGTGATTATATTCCACACATAAACAGTCTTTATAAATATCATAAATTTACTTAACATTACAATTATATTCATTGTCGATACCTACAAAAATAAAATTTTAAACTCATAATTTTGTACATCATTGCATTACTTTTAACTGAGCGTTTCAACAAAATCATTTACACTAACTGTGTTAAGAGCATAGCACATGAAAGGAACAGTGATACTTTGAATTATGAATAGAAAATTAAGTTATATGCTATATTCAAAACTAGCTAGCTACAGAGTGAAAGAGAAAGCAAACTTGCACTTATATGTATATATGCTATATACAAAGCTAGCTACAAAGTGAAATACATATATAATGTAAGCTAGCTACAAAGTGAAATACATATATAATGTGAAACGCATGCATACATGTTCATGTGAAGCTACAAAAATGTATATTATAGTTATTGTATATAGAAAAATGTCAGGTAATACTCTAAAAGCATATATATAAGATGAAACTTACTGTACATGAATTTGTTGAAGTTATTAAAACACATGAATTTGTTTAAGTTTGGAAAAATAAAATAAGCATATTGTGCAGGTCATTAAATCAAAGACAGCATGAGGCTATTTTCCAATGCAAAGCATTAGCATGGGTTAAGGCGCAGGTGCACAAAAATATTCATATACAAAAATAAAGTGTAGTCAACTTTCTTTCAAGGCAAAAGGAATAGGCACTTGCTTAATTATTTTTCAGAGCAAGGACATGTCCTACTTCTTGTAACAGACGAAAGTGCAAGCTAATTCAAACAAGGAGTTTCTATACAATGTATATATGTTTGTGTATTTGTGCCCAGCCATATCGGCAACACACGGTTTCTAGAATTGAAATTATAAACTAATTTATTCTATACCTATCAAACTAATTATTTAGCAATTCAATTCAAATCAGTACATGGCCTCAGTGCATGTTGCGATAGTCATGTGAGGTAAAATCTCACCTTGGATATAAAAAGAAAAGAGATGAACTAAAATTGATTAAGGTAAATTCATTATAGAAATAAACAACCTATGTACACAAACATGTCAATAAGCATGTAGCATAACAGCAAAATGTCATTGCAAGTAGACATTTGATTATGTAATAACCTGATAGGATAAAAGAAACAAACCACTACCTCAGTATCTTGGTAAAATCTACATGAGACCGTATAACAGGTAATTGCAAATAATAGATATATGGATAAGCATCATATTTAAGATCATGCACTCAATAGTCCATACAAATGTGACAACAAACTTGTTATTGGCGACAAAGCAATGAGTGCCCAATTGTTCTTAGGATGATATCAAAGTGAATAGCTGCAACTGTAATGACCCGTATCCTACGTATCGGGGGATCGTAGAATATTTGTTTCTTTCCCGTATGAAGTCATATGGTCATGTAACTTTGGGAAACATCTACTAAAGTCATTTCCCATGTTCATGATTTTTGTCGATTTTTAATTGACCATTATGCCCCTAGTTGGTACTATTTTGGCCATAACTTTTGATTGGAAGGGAATTTTGACCTGAAACCACTTCCATTAAATTTGTTTGATGGTTTACCTTTCCGTAGAGTGGTCATAACAGCCAAACGGACTTACCGTTTGGGAGATATGGCTGAAACAAGGTTTAGAGGGTGAAAAACTGCTTAACCGGGCCAAATCGGGTGATTAGTGAGTAGGCCCATAACCCATTTCGGGATTAGGGTTATGGGAGGGCTGAAATGAGATGGAGATTCATTCCATTTCAGTCTTCTAGCCTCCACTTATCACCAAGGAACCCTAAAAATGGCCTCCAACCTCTAAATCACCTCCAAATCATCTTTTGGTTAAGGATTTGGCTTAGCAACCCCTAATCAAGGAAGATCTTCACCAAAGCAACAAAGGAGCTGCTGTTTGGCATTGAGATTCGCATCAAATCAGAGAATTATTTCAGATCTTAGTTTATTTTGTGGCTAAGGTGAGTGATTTGCATAGTTTGCACTAATTATGGCTAATTAGGGGTGATTAGTGTTAATTAGCGAATTTAAACATGATAAAATTCCGGAAAAATGTTTATAAAATTCGGAATGATGTTTTAGACCTCTGATATGAATTTGGGTTAATTTGGTTAAGTTTTGCTAATCCTATCATTAGTTTCACCTAAGCATGCTTAAGGGGAAATATGGGACTTTGGGTATGTTTGATCCATTTTAACCTATCATATTGATGTTTTGGTGTTTGTGGTTGATCATGTATGTTGCTATGACTGTATGAAATGCTTTGTGATTGATTCCAATAGTTAGAATGGTCGAAAACGTCGTCGAATGGCGTAAACACTTGCTGGAACAGTTGCAGAAAACAGTGCAGGGTTCGGATCGGATCGGATAAGGGGACTCAGATCGGATATGTTGAACTGAGCAAAGGATCTGATCGGATCGGAACCCAACACTTGGGAAAAGTGGCAAAAAGGAAGGCCACGCTAGTTGAACTGGGATCGGATCGGATAAAGAAAGACGGATCGGATCGAGGAGGACGGATCAGATCGAGGAGGACGGATCGGAGCGGAAGCACGAAGATGAATCAAAGCGGAAGCACGAATCAGAGCGGGAGCACGAAAGCGGATCGGATAGGAGCATATGAAGGGAGCATGAAGACGGATTGAATGCACGAACCAAGAAGGGACACCCGACCCGACCCGAAGGGAAGCACCCGACCCGACCCGAAGAGAAGCATCTGACTCGAACCCAGAGGAATGCCCGACCCGAACCGCACCAGAAGGAGACCCGACCCGAACGGATGAAGGACACCGACCCGAACCGATAACTTGAGGAGGAACCCGACCCAACCCAGTATTGACCAATAACCCGAGATGCAAAGGTAGTCCAATAGGGGAAATTAGAGCTCACGATCCAGTTGGGAACCAAGGAGTTCACTTCATGGTTGGACTTTGCTGCGGGACGTGTGCTAAGGAGTTGTCGACGTTCATAACTTCGATTCACCACTAAAAAGGAATGATGGGCTACTTATCAGTGCAGTAGGGTCATTATGACCTGAGGGGCAAGGTGATGGTAGCAAGACTACGTTATCAGTGCAATAGGGTCATTATGACCTGAGGGGCAAGGTGATGCGTAGTAAGACTATGAGCCAGCGCAGATGGGGTGAATAACTCCATGGGGGCAAGTGGACATAGTAAGGATTGGTAAGGCTATGAGCCAGTGCAGTGGGGTTCTTGTGACCCCATGGGGCAAAGTGGACATAGCAAAGGATTAGTGGCTACGTTATCAGTGCAGTGAAGCCATTTATGACTTCATGGGGCAGAGTGATCGTAGCAAGGTATGTTGGGTGATCGAAGTGGTGAATATCGTATGCTTTACGCACTGAGTGAGAGATGTGAGGACGGATGCTATGTTTGATTGTTTGCCATCCCTATGACATGCACACCTCCCCCACCTCCGTATCCTTACACTATTTGATATGATACCTTAGAGTGTTGTACAGTATGTAGTGCTAACTCTTTGGTTGCAGGTCCAAGTTCAGGTATGTTTTAGTCTACCTGTTATTGTTCACTTTAGATGCTTATCGCTCATACCAGGCTTTATGTCTGACCCAGAGTTTTATGTCTCCTCTTATTACTCTGGGTGCTCACACGAGCAGACTAGAGACAGGTTAGCTGGTGATGCGCGAGTAGCTGATTCGGAGGCGGGCAGGAGGCTTCCACGTATGATATATATATATATATATATATACAAACATTCTCCATGTGTCGTTGGTGGTCGCTACTTGGGCATTAGTAGTGTACCTCATTTATCTTACTTTTGCTTTGAGACAGTTTGAAAGTTGTAATAAGCTGTATTCTGAATTTCCGCTGCTATGATGTTTAGTTCTGATTTTCAGCATATGCACTGTCTCTCCTGTTTTATGTCAAGTATGTTGTTATTATATTTTATTCTATGCGCTGTGAGACATTCTACAGGTTCTTTGTATGTTCATTTCCTTCTTCCTTTTCCTTCTGGCGACCCGTTCCGTGCTAACTGGACATGTGTACAGCGCACTTTTGGAGTAAATGTCGGTTGGTGCGGGCCGGGCCGTCACACTTGGTATCAGAGCTCTAGGTTGCGTAATTAACCTAGGGAAAGACACCAGGGAGAGATAATACGTATATGAGAGCGCGTATTTGTGATTATTTTGGTTTTCAAAAGCTATGTATGTATATACTATTAGTAGTATAAGAATGAAGTCGCACTGCACTAGCACCACTATGGGGTCGTTAATCGTTTCCCTTTTTCAGATTGACGATGAGCCGAGACACGAGGGGTGCTGGTAGAGGGACCAACCAAGGGAATGCCGCTGACATGAGGGCTATGTTTACTAACCTCATGAGAGACATGCTTAGAGAAGTGCAAGGGGCAATTCCCAATCCCAGAGTTGGTGTTGGCCCAGTAGTGCAGGTACCTAGGATCGATTTCGCCAAGTTGTGCAAAGATTACACTAATCTTGGTGGAAAGCCGTTCCATGGAACGGAGTCGGCCACGGATGTTCAGGACTGGATGGATAGCTGTGACCGTATCTTTGATGACTTGGGTCTTGAGGATGCGATGAAGAGAAGGCTAGCGTCTCGTCAGCTGCAAGGGCGAGCGATGAATTGGTGGAATGCCATTAGAACAGCTACTCCAGAGGACCAGGTTACTTGGGATCAGTTCAAGGCTCGCTTTAGCGAGAAGTTTATTCCAGCTGCCCAGAAGTCAGTGTTGTTTAAGAGGTTTTTGGAACTCAAGCAGAACGGAAGGGCGGTTTCTGATTATATTGCTGAGTTCGACACTTTGTCGAAGTATGGACTGTCTCTCATTGATACTCCTGAGAAGAAGAATGAGAAGTTCATTACTGGTTTGGATGGATACTTGGGGGAAAGGCTTATCAACCACATCGATGAGACTTTTGAATCGATTGTGGGGAAGGCTTTGAGATCATAGAGTCTTTACCCTAAGTCAAAGACTGAGGCTGCATCTGCATAAGGGCCAAAGCCGCAAGCAGGCGGTGGAGGCAAGAATAACTCTCAGAATAAGAGGAAGCAGGACCAATCAAAAGGTGGCCAGAAAAAGAGCAAGAAAGATGTTGAGTGCTTCAGCAGTGGTAAGAAGGGCCATTATGCTAAAGAATGTCGGGCCAAGCCAGCGGAAAGGAAGTGCTACAACTGTGGTCATGTGGGACATCAGAAAGATAAGTGTCCGCAACCTCTTAAGGAGAAGCAGATTGTGAAAGCATATGCTATTGATGTTGTTCCTTCTTCGTCGAATGCCCCAACTGCGGCGAAGAAAGGAAAGAATGTTGTTATTCAAGGTATGCTTTCTATTTATGATATACCAGTTCGAGTTTTGTTTGATACTGGGGCTTCCCGTTCCTTCATATCTAGTGACCTGGTAGATAGGTTGGTACTGGAACCCGAGATAGTCGATAGACCATTGGTTGTGACGAACCCGATTGGTGGTTCGACTAGCCTTAGTATGATTTGCAGGAATTTGGTCTTATCGAGTCATGGATGTATGTTTGTATGTGATTGCTTTGTTTTGGGCTTTACTGGGTATGGCATTATATTGGGAGTCCATTGGCTCCAAAGATACGGGGTGGCGGTAGACTGTGAGGGCTTTTTGGTGACAGTGAGGGCGGATGATGGGCGGAGGGTAGTGTTTGGTAGCCTACCTAGTGATGGGGTTATGGCTAGTTTTGTAAATTCCCTCGACATCCCGCAGGATGAGTTGTCATATGTGCCCGTGGTTGGCCAGTATCCGGACGTCTTCGAGGAGGTGACCGGGCTTCCACCACACCGAGAGATTGAGTTCCGTATTGATTTAGTGAAAGATGCCAGAGCTATAGTGATGCCACTTCGTCGTATGGCACAAAGGGAGCAACGAGACCTCGGGGTGCAAGTCAGCAATATTTTGAAGAAGGGATTTATTAGAAGGAATGTCTCCGAGTGGGGAGCACCAGTTGTGTTTGCCACTAAGGCAGATAGTTCCCTTCGTTTGTGTGTGGACTATCGCGAGTTGAATAAGGTGACAAAGAAGAATAAGTATCCTCTACCGCGGATAGATGATTTGTTTGATCAGCTGGAAGGAGCTAGAGTGTTCTCCCAGTTGGACCTCGCGACAGGATTTCATCAGCTACGAGTAGCGGATGAGAGTGTTCCGAAAACGGCATTTAGGACGCCGTCTGGATTTTATGAGTGGTTGGTCATGCCATTTGGGTTGACCAATTCACCAGCCTATTTTGTGGATCTTATGAATCGAGTATTCAGAGATCAGTTGAATAAGTTTGTTCTTGTGTTCGTGGATGATATCCTTGTTTATTCAAGGACAGAGGAGGAACACAAGGGACACTTGAGGATAGTGATGGAGGTGTTGAGGAAACACCAATTGAAAGCAAAATTCTCTAAGTGTCATTTTTGGAGAAGGGAAGTGAGATTCTTGGGTCATGTTGTTTCAGAGAGTGGCATTGCCGTGGACCCTGCGAAGGTGGCTACGGTACAGGATTGGCCTACACCCAAGAATGCGACAGACGTAAGGAGTTTCTTGGGATTAGCTGGATATTATCGTAAGTTTATCCAGGACTTCTCCAAGATAGCAGCACCGTTGACTCAGTTGACTAAGAAGAATCAGTCCTTCGTCTGGGACGGAGTGTGTGAGGATGCCTTCAAAAGTCTAAAGGAGAGGTTGACGCGTGCGCCAGTGTTAGTCATTCCTAAAGGGAATGAAGAGATGACGGTATACACGGATGCTTGTGGTACCGGATTGGGTGCAGTATTGATGTAAGGAGGTAGGGTTGTAGCTTATGCTAGTCGAAAGCTAAAGCCGCATGAGAAGAAGTATCCTACCCATGATTTGGAATTAGCAGCGATTGTGTTTGCGCTGAAGATGTGGAGACACTATCTCTTGGGAGAAATATTTGAGTTGTTTACCGATCATAAATCGTTGAAGTATCTCTTCTCCCAGAAAGATCTGAATCTCCGTCAGCAAAGATGGCTAGAGTTCTTGGCTTCGTATGATTTCGATATAGCATACACACCTGGGAAAGGTAATGCGGTAGCCGATGCCTTGAGTCGGAGACATGCCAGCTTAGGGGCAATGTTTCTTGAATGGAAGCAACTGGAGTATATCGCGGGGTTTGATTTCAGACCAAAGTGCGAATTGGATCCTGTTATGCTAGCTAGTTTGACGATCAGACCCACTTTGATTGAGCGGATCGGCTCTAGACAAAGGGACGATCCTAACCTATTGGAAATCATCTCCAAGTTAGAGACGGGTATCGATGAGGAGATGAATGTGTATGGGCTTGATCGAGATGGATGGCTTCGAAAGAATGGAAGACTAGTTGTGCCCAACGTGAATGGTTTGAGAGATGAAGTGCTTAGAGAATGTCATCACTCAAAACTGACTATACATCCCGGTGGTAATAAGATGTATCGAGACATGAGACAGACTTACTACTGGGAAGGGATGAAAAGAGACGTTGGGAAGTTTATATCCAAATGCATGAATTGCCAGCTAGTTAAAGCCGAGCAAAAGAAGCCTAGTGGGTTGTTGCAACCATTAGAAATTCCCGAATGGAAATGAGAGCAAGTCTCGATGGATTTCATCGATGGTTTACCAAGGACTAGATCGGGATATGATAGCATTTGGGTAATTGTGGATCGATTGACTAAGAGTGCAAGATTTATACTAGTCAAATCGACCAGGACGGCAGCCAAGTTGGCAGAATTGTATATGAAGTGGGTATTGAGATTTCATGGAGTACCCAAAAGCATTGTGAGTGACCGAGACCCGTTGTTCACTAGTGGGTTTTGGAAGAGCTTACAAGAGGCTCTAGGGTCATGATTACATCTCAGTACCGCATATCATCCTCAGACCGACGGTCAGACGGAGAGGGTGAATCGTATATTGGAAGATCTCTTGAGAGCTTGTATATTGGATTTTGGTGGATCATGGGACGACCATTTGCATCTAGTAGAGTTTGCATATAATAATAGCTACCAATCCAGTATCGGTATGGCTCCATATGAAATTTTGTACGGAAGACCGTGCAACTCACCATCATGTTGGATAGAGACTGACGAGAAGTTTGTGCTTGGACCAGATGTGGTGAGAGAAACTTCCGATAAGATTAAGATCATTCAGCAACGAATGAAAGCTTCTCAAGATAGGAAGAAGGGTTATGCTGATAAGAGGAGAAGAGACTTGAAATTCTCCGTTGGTGGCTTGGTGTTTGTCAAGATCTCTCCGTTGAAAAGCGTGATACGATTTGGCAGGAGAGGCAAGTTGGCACCAAGATTTGTTGGCCCATTCCCTGTTCTTGAACTAGTCGGGAATTTGGCATATAGAGTTGGCTTACTAGAGAAAATGGCAGGAGTTCACAATGCGTTTCATGTTTCCCAACTAAGGAAGTTCGTTCACGACTCAGATATGACTATTTCACCTGATCAGTTAGAGGACTTCGAAGTAGAACCCGAGGCGATTGGGAACCGCAAGCCGATTCGTATTGTGGGGCATGATACGAAGCAACTTCGAAGGAAGGCGGTGAAGCTAGTCAAGGTTCAGTGGGGCGAGAACGAGAATGATTGTACTTGGGAGACAGAGGAGAGCATTAGGAAGGCATATCCAGAACTCTTTGCCTGGTAAGATTTACTTTGTAATTTAGTTTTCCGCATGCTAGGGTAGACTTGTTTTGCTTGTTTGCATGTTTGATTATTGTTTTATGATTGATAGGCATGTGGGACCATTGTGTATGTTTTGATTAGGGAATTTCGGGAGCGAAATTTCTTAAGGGTGGAAGAGTGTAATGACCCGTATCCTACGTATCGGGGGATCGTAGAATATTTATTTCTTTCCCGTATGAAGTCGTATGGTCATGTAACTTTGGGAAACATCTATTAGAGTCATTTCACATGTTCATGATTTTTGTCGATTTTTAAATGACCATTTTGCCCCTAGTTGGTACTGTTTTGGCCATAACTTTTGATTGGAAGGGAATTTTGACCTGAAACCACTTCCATTAGATTCGTTTGATGGTTTACCTTTCCGTGGAGTGGTCATAATAGCCAAACGGACTTACCGTTTGGGAGATATAGGTGAAACAAGGTTTGGAGGGTCAAAAACTGCTTAACCGGGCCAAATCGGGTGATTAGTGAGTAGGCCCATAACCCATTTCGGGATTAGGGTTATGGGAGGGCTGAAATGAGATGGAGAATCATTCCATTTTAGTCTTCTAGCCTCCACTTATCACCAAGGAACCCTAAAAATGGCCTCCAACCTCCAAATCACCTCCAAATCATCTTTTGGTCAAGGATTTTGCTTAGCAACCCCTAATCAAGGAAGATCTTCACCAAAGCAACAAAGGAGCTGTTGTTTGGCATTGAGATTCGCATCAAATCAGAGAATTATTTCAGATCTTAGTTTATTTTGTGGCTAAGGTGAGTGATTTGCATAGTTTGCACTAATTATGGCTAATTAGGGGTGATTAGTGTTAATTAGCGAATTTAAACATGATAAAATTCCGGAAAAATGTTTATAAAATTCGGAATGATGTTTTAGACCTCTGATATGAATTTGGGTTAATTTGGTTAAGTTTTGCTAATCCTATCATTAGTTTCACCTAAACATGCTTAAGGGGAAATATGGGACTTTGGGTATGTTTGATCCATTTTAACCTATCATATTGATGTTTTGGTGTTTGTGGTTGATCATGTATGTTGCTATGACTGTATGAAATGCTTTGTGATTGATTCCAATAGTTAGAATGGTCGAAAACGTCGTCGAATGGCGTAAACACTTGCTGGAAAAGTTGCAGAAAACAGTGCAGGGTTCGGATCGGATCGGATAAGGGGGCTCGGATCGGATAAGTTGAGCTGAGCAAATGATCCGATCGGATCGGAACCCAACGCTTGGGAAAAGTGGCAAAAAGGAAGGCCACGCTAGCTGAACTGGGATCGGATCGGATAAGGAATGACGGATCGGATCGAGGAGGACGGATCGGAGCGGAAGCACGAAGACGAATCAGAGCGGAAGCACGAATCAGAGCGGGAGCACGAAAGCGGATCGGATAGGAGCATACGAAGGGAGCATGAAGACGGATCGAAAGCACGAACCAAGAAGGGACACCCGACCCGACCCGAAGGGAAGCACCCGACCCGACCCGAAGGGAAGCATCTGACTCGAACCCAGAGGAATGCCCGACCCGAACCGCACCAGAAGGAGACCCGACCCGAACGGATGAAGGACACCGACCCGAACCGATAACTTGAGGAGGAACCCGACCCAACCCAGTATTGACCAATAACCCGAGATGCAAAGGTAGTCCAATAGGGGAAGTTAGAGCTCAGGATCCAGTTGGGAACCAAGGAGTTCACTTCATGGTTGGACTTTGCTGCGGGACGTGTGCTAAGGAGTTGTCGACGTTCATAACTTCGATTCACCACTAAAAAGGAATGATAGGCTACTTATCAGTGCAGTAGGGTCATTATGACCTGAGGGGCAAGGTGATGGTAGCAAGACTACGTTATCAGTGCAGTAGGATCATTATGACCTGAGGGGCAAGGTGATGCGTAGTAAGACTATGAGCCAGCGCAGATGGGGTGAATAACTCCATGGGGCAAGTGGACATAGTAAGGATTGGTAAGGCTATGAGCCAGTGCAGTGGGGTTCTTGTGACCCCATGGGGCAAAGTGGACATAGCAAAGGATTAGTGGCTACGTTATCAGTGCAGTGAAGCCATTTATGACTTCATGGGGCAGAGTGATCGTAGCAAGGTATGTTGGGTGATCGAAGTGGTGAATATCGTATGCTTTACGCACTGAGTGAGAGATGTGAGGATGGATGCTATGTTTGATTGTTTGCCATCCCTATGACATGCACACCTCCCCCACCTCCGTATCCTTACACTGTTTGATATGATACCTTAGAGTGTTGTACAGTATGTAGTGCTAACTCTTTGGTTGCAGGTCCAGGTTCAGGTATGTTTTAGTCTACCTGTTATTGTTCACTTTAGATGCTTATCGCTCATACCAGGCTTTATGTCTGACCCAGAGTTTTATGTCTCCTCTTATTACTCTGGGTGCTCACACGAGCAGACTAGAGACAGGTTAGCTGGTGATGCGCGAGTAGCTGATTCGGAGGCGGGCAGGAGGCTTCCACGTATGATATATATATATATATATATATATATATATATATATATATATATATATATATATGTATACAAACATTCTCCCTGTGTCGTTGGTGGTCGCTACTTGGGAATTAGTAGTGTACCTCATTTATCTTACTTTTGCTTTGAGACAGTTTGAAAGTTGTAATAAGCTGTATTCTGAATTTCCGCTGCTATGATGTTTAGTTCTGATTTTCAGCATATGCACTGTCTCTCCTGTTTTATGTCAAGTATGTTGTTATTATATTTTATTCTATGCGCTGTGAGACATTCTACAGGTTCTTTGTATGTTCATTTCCTTCTTCCTTTTCCTTCTGGCGACCCATTCCGTGCTAACTGGACATGTGTACAGCGCACTTTTGGAGTAAATGTCGGTTGGTGCGGGCCGGGCCGTCACACTTGGTATCAGAGCTCTAGGTTGCGTAATTAACCTAGGGAAAGACACCAGGGAGAGATAATATGTATATGAGAGCGCGTATTTGTGATTATTTTGGTTTTCAAAAGCTATGTATGTATATACTATTAGTAGTATAAGAATGAAGTCGCACAGCACTAGCACCACTATGGGGTCGTTAATCGTTTCCCTTTTTCAGATTGACGATGAGCCGAGACACGAGGGGTGCTGGTAGAGGGACCAACCAAGGGAATGCCGCTGACATGAGGGCTATGTTTACTAACCTCATGAGAGACATGCTTAGAGAAGTGCAAGGGGCAATTCCCAATCCCGGAGTTGGTGTTGGCCCAGTAGTGCAGGCACCTAGGTTCGATTTCGCCAAGTTGTGCAAAGATTACACTAATCTTGGTGGAAAGCCGTTCCATGGAACGGAGTCGGCCATGGATGTTCAGGACTGGATGGATAGCTGTGACCGTATCTTTGATGACTTGGGTCTTGAGGATGCGATGAAGAGAAGGCTAGCGTCTCGTCAGCTGCAAGGGCGAGCGATGAATTGGTGGAATGCCATTAGAACAGCTACTCCAGAGGACCAGGTTACTTGGGATCAGTTCAAGGCTCGCTTTAGCGAGAAGTTTATTCCAGCTGCCCAGAAGTCAGTGTTGTTTAAGAGGTTCTTGGAACTCAAGCAGAACGGAAGGGCGGTTTCTGATTATATTGCTGAGTTCGACACTTTGTCGAAGTATGGACTGTCTTTCATTGAT
The DNA here is from genome assembly GCA_030737875.1 of Allium sativum. Lineage (NCBI taxonomy): Eukaryota > Viridiplantae > Streptophyta > Magnoliopsida > Asparagales > Amaryllidaceae > Allium > Allium sativum. The sequence continues at coordinate 990,147,188 of CM060910.1, read as the reverse complement.
ACTCCTGAGAAGAAGAATGAGAAGTTCATTACTAGTTTGGATGGATACTTGGGGGAAAGGCTTATCAACCACATCGATGAGACTTTTGAATCGATTGTGGGGAAGGCTTTGAGATCATAGATTCTTTACCCTAAGTCAAAGACTGAGGCTGCATCTGCAGAAGGGCCAAAGCCGCAAGCAGGCGGTGGAGGCAAGAATAACTCTCAGAATAAGAGGAAGCAGGACCAATCAAAAGGTGGCCATAAAAAGAGCAAGAAAGATGTTGAGTGCTTCAGCTGTGGTAAGAAGGGCCATTATGCTAAAGAATGCCGGGCCAAGCCAGCGGAAAGGAAGTGCTACAACTGTGGTCATGTGGGACATCAGAAAGATAAGTGTCCGCAACCTCTTAAGGAGAAGCAGATTGTGAAAGCATATGCTATTGATGTTGTTCCTTCTTCGTCGAATGCCCCAACTGCGGCGAAGAAAGGAAAGAATGTTGTTATTCAAGGTATGCTTTCTATTTATGATATACCAGTTCGAGTTTTGTTTGATACTGGGGCTTCCCGTTCCTTCATATCTAGTGACCTGGTAGATAGGTTGGTACTGGAACCCGAGATAGTCGATAGACCATTGGTTGTGACGAACCCGATTGGTGGTTCGACTAGCCTTAGTATGATTTACAGGAATTTGGTCTTATCGAGTCATGGATGTATGTTTGTATGTGATTGCTTTGTTTTGGGCTTTACTGGGTATGGCATTATATTGGGAGTCCATTGGCTCCAAAGATACGGGGTGGTGGCAGACTGTGAGGGCTTTTTGGTGACAGTGAGGGCGGATGATGGGCAGAGGGTAGTGTTTGGTAGCCTACCTAGTGATGGGGTTATGGCTAGTTTTGTAAATTCCCTCGACATCCCGCAGGATGAGTTGTCATATGTGCCCGTGGTTGGCCAGTATCCGGACGTCTTCGAGGAGGTGACCGAGCTTCCACCACACCGAGAGATTGAGTTCCGTATTGATTTAGTGAAAGATGCCAGACCTATAGTGATGCCACTTCGTCGTATGGCACAAAGGGAGCAACGAGACCTCGGGGTGCAAGTCAGCAATCTTTTGAAGAAGGGATTTATTAGAAGGAATGTCTCCGAGTGGGGAGCACCAGTTGTGTTTGCCACTAAGGCAGATGGTTCCTTTCGTTTGTGTGTGGACTATCGCGAGTTGAATAAGGTGACAAAGAAGAATAAGTATCCTCTACCGCGGATAGATGATTTGTTTGATCAGCTGGAAGGAGCTAGAGTGTTCTCCCAGTTGGACCTCGCGACAGGATTTCATCAGCTACGAGTAGCGGATGAGAGTGTTCCGAAAACGGCATTTAGGACGCCGTCTGGATTTTATGAGTGGTTGGTCATGCCATTTGGGTTGACCAATGCACCAGCCTATTTTGTGGATCTTATGAATCGAGTATTCAGAGATCAGTTGAATAAGTTTGTTCTTGTGTTCATGGATGATATCCTTGTTTATTCAAGGACAGAGGAGGAACACAAGGGACACTTGAGGATAGTGATGGAGGTGTTGAGGAAACACCAATTGAAAGCAAAATTCTCTAAGTGTCATTTTTGGAGAAGGGAAGTGAGATTCTTGGGTCATGTTGTTTCAGAGAGTGGCATTGCCGTGGACCCTGCGAAGGTGGCTACGGTACAGGATTGGCCTACACCCAAGAATGCGACAGACGTAAGGAGTTTCTTGGGATTAGCTGGATATTATCGTAAGTTTATCCAGGACTTCTCCAAGATAGCAGCACCGTTGACTCAGTTGACTAAGAAGAATCAGTCCTTCGTCTGGGACGGGGTGTGTGAGGATTCCTTCAAAAGTCTAAAGGAGAGGTTGACGCGTGCGCCAGTGTTAGTCATTCCTAAAGGGAATGAAGAGATGACGGTATACACGGATGCTTGTGGTACCGGATTGGGTGCAGTATTGATGTAAGGAGGTAGGGTTGTAGGTTATGCTAGTCGAAAGCTAAAGCCGCATGAGAAGAAGTATCCTACCCATGATTTGGAATTAGCAGCGATTGTGTTTGCGCTGAAGATGTGGAGACACTATCTCTTGGGAGAAATATTTGAGTTGTTTACCGATCATAAATCGTTGAAGTATCTCTTCTCCCAGAAAGATCTGAATCTCCGTCAGCAAAGATGGCTAGAGTTCTTGGCTTCGTATGATTTCGATATAGCATACACACCTGGGAAAGGTAATGCGGTAGCCGATGCCTTGAGTCGGAGACATGCCAGCTTAGGGGAAATGTTTCTTGAATGGAAGCAACTGGAGTATATCGCGGGGTTTGATTTCAGACCAAAGTGCGAATTGGATCCAGTTATGCTAGCTAGTTTGACGATCAGACCCACTTTGATTGAGCGGATCGGCTCTAGACAGAGGGACGATCCTAACCTATTGGAAATCATCTCCAAGTTAGAGATGGGTATCGATGAGGAGATGAATGTGTATGGGCTTGATCGAGATGGATGGCTTCGAAAGAATGGAAGACTAGTTGTGCCCAACGTGAATGGTTTGAGAGATGAAGTGCTTAGAGAATGTCATCACTCAAAACTGACTATACATCCCGGTGGTAATAAGATGTATCGAGACATGAGACAGACTTACTACTGGGAAGGGATGAAAAGAGACGTTGGGAAGTTTATATCCAAATGCATGAATTGCCAGCTAGTTAAAGCCGAGCAAAAGAAGCCTAGTGGGTTGTTGCAACCATTAGAAATTCCCGAATGGAAATGAGAGCAAGTCTCGATGGATTTCATCGATGGTTTACCAAGGACTAGATCGGGATATGATAGCATTTGGGTAATTGTGGATCGATTGACTAAGAGTGCAAGATTTATACTAGTCAAATCGACCAGGACGGCAGCCAAGTTGGCAGAATTGTATATGAAGTGGGTAGTGAGATTTCATGGAGTACCCAAAAGCATTGTGAGTGACTGAGACCCGTTGTTCACTAGTGGGTTTTGGAAGAGCTTACAAGAGGCTCTAGGGTCATGATTACATCTCAGTACCGCATATCATCCTCAGACCGACGGTCAGACGGAGAGGGTGAATCGTATATTGGAAGATCTCTTGAGAGCTTGTATATTGGATTTTGGTGGATCATGGGACGACCATTTGCATCTAGTAGAGTTTGCATATAATAATAGCTACCAATCCAGTATCGGTATGGCTCCATATGAAATTTTGTACGGAAGACCGTGCAACTCACCATCATGTTGGATAGAGACTGACGAGAAGTTTGTGCTTGGACCAGATGTGGTGAGAGAAACTTCCGATAAGATTAAGATCATTCAGCAACGAATGAAAGCTGCTCAAGATAGGCAGAAGGGTTATGCTGATAAGAGGAGAAGAGACTTGAAATTCTCCATTGGTGGCTTGGTGTTTGTCAAGATCTCTCCGTTGAAAAGCGTGATACGATTTGGCAGGAGAGGCAAGTTAGCACCAAGATTTGTTGGCCCATTCCCTGTTCTTGAACTAGTCGGGAATTTGGCATATAGAGTTGGCTTACTAGAGAAAATGGCAGGAGTTCACAATGCGTTTCATGTTTCCCAACTAAGGAAGTTCGTTCACGACTCAGATATGACTATTTCACCTGATCAGTTAGAGGACTTCGAAGTAGAACCCGAGGCGATTGGGAACCGCAAGCCGATTCGTATTGTGGGGCATGATACGAAGCAACTTCGAAGGAAGGCGGTGAAGCTAGTCAAGGTTCAGTGGGGCGAGAACGAGAATGATTGTACTTGGGAGACAGAGGAGAGCATTAGGAAGGCATATCCAGAACTCTTTGCCTGGTAAGATTTACTTTGTAATTTAGTTTTCCGCATGCTAGGGTAGACTTGTTTTGCTTGTTTGCATGTTTGATTATTGTTTTATGATTGATAGGCATGCGGGACCTTTGTGTATGTTTTGATTAGGGAATTTCGGGGGCGAAATTTCTTAAGGGTGGAAGAGTGTAATGACCCGTATCCTACGTATCGGGGGATCGTAGAATATTTATTTCTTTCCCGTATGAAGTCGTATGGTCATGTAACTTTGGGAAACATCTATTAGAGTCATTTCACATGTTCATGATTTTTGTCGATTTTTAAATGACCATTTTGCCCCTAGTTGGTACTGTTTTGGCCATAACTTTTGATTGGAAGGGAATTTTGACCTGAAACCACTTCCATTAGATTCGTTTGATGGTTTACCTTTCCGTGGAGTGGTCATAATAGCCAAACGGACTTACCGTTTGGGAGATATGGCTAAAACAAGGTTTGGAGGGTCAAAAACTGCTTAACCGGGCCAAATCGGGTGATTAGTGAGTAGGCCCATAACCCATTTCGGGATTAGGGTTATGGGAGGGCTGAAATGAGATGGAGAATCATTCCATTTTAGTCTTCTAGCCTCCACTTATCACCAAGGAACCCTAAAAATGGCCTCCAACCTCCAAATCACCTCCAAATCATCTTTTGGTCAAGGATTTGGCTTAGCAACCCCTAATCAAGGAAGATCTTCACCAAAGCAACAAAGGAGCTGTTGTTTGGCATTGAGATTCGCATCAAATCAGAGAATTATTTCGGATCTTAGTTTATTTTGTGGCTAAGGTGAGTGATTTGCATAGTTTGCACTAATTATGGCTAATTAGGGGTGATTAGTGTTAATTAGCGAATTTAAACATGATAAAATTCCGGAAAATGTTTATAAAATTCGGAATGATGTTTTAGACCTCTGATATGAATTTGGGTTAATTTGGTTAAGTTTTGCTAATCCTATCATTAGTTTCACCTAAACATGCTTAAGGGGAAATATGGGACTTTGGGTATGTTTGATCCATTTTAACCTATCATATTGATGTTTTGGTGTTTGTGGTTGATCATGTATGTTGCTATGACTGTATGAAATGCTTTGTGATTGATTCCAATAGTTAGAATGGTCGAAAACGTCGTCGAATGGCGTAAACACTTGCTGGAAAAGTTGCAGAAAACAGTGCAGGGTTCGGATCGGATCGGATAAGGGGGCTCGGATCGGATAAGTTGAGCTGAGCAAATGATCCGATTGGATCGGAACCCAACGCTTGGGAAAGGTGGCAAAAAGGAAGGCCACGCTAGCTGAACTGGGATCGGATCGGATAAGGAAAGACGAATCAGATCGAGGAGGACGGATCGGATCGAGGAGGACGGATCAGAGCGGAAGCACGAAGACGAATCGGAGCGTAAGCACGAAGACGAATCAGAGCGGGAGCACGAAAGCAGATCGGATAGGAGCATATGAAGGGAGCATGAAGACGGATCGAAAGCACGAACCAAGAAGGGACACCCGACCTGACCCGAAGGGAAGCACCCGACCCGACCCGAAGAGAAGCATCTGACTCGAACCCAGAGGAATGCCCGACCCGAACCGCACCAGAAGGAGACCCGACCTGAACGGATGAAGGACACCGACCCGAACCGATAACTTGAGGAGGAACCCGACCCGACCCAGTATTGACCAATAACCTGAGATGCAAAGGTAGTCCAATAGGGGAAGTTAGAGCTCATGATCCAGTTGGGAACCAAGGAGTTCACTTCATGGTTGGACTTTGCTGCGGGACGTGTGCTAAGGAGTTGTCGACGTTCATAACTTCGATTCACCACTAAAAAGGAATGATGGGCTACTTATCAGTGCAGTAGGGTCTTTATGACCTGAGGGGCAAGGTGATGGTAGCAAGACTACGTTATCAGTGCAGTAGGGTCATTATGACCTGAGGGGCAAGGTGATGCGTAGTAAGACTATGAGCCAGCGCAGATGGGGTGAATAACTCCATGGGGCAAGTGGACATAGTAAGGATTGGTAAGGCTATGAGCCAGTGCAGTGGGGTTTTTGTGACCCCATGGGGCAAAGTGGACATAGCAAAGGATTAGTGGCTACGTTATCAGTGCAGTGAAGCCATTTATGACTTCATGGGGCAGAGTGATCGTAGCAAGGTATGTTGGGTGATCGAAGTGGTGAATATCGTATGCTTTACGCACTGAGTGAGAGATGTGAGGATGGATGCTATGTTTGATTGTTTTCCATCCCTTTGACATGCACACCTCCCCCACCTCCGTATCCTTACACTGTTTGATATGATACCTTAGAGTGTTGTACAGTATGTAGTGCTAACTCTTTGGTTGCAGGTCCAGGTTCAGGTATGTTTTAGTCTACCTATTATTGTTCACTTTAGATGCTTATCGCTCATACCAGGCTTTATGTATGACCCAGAGTTTTATATCTCCTCTTATTACTCTGGGTGCTCACACGAGCAGACTAGAGACAGGTTAGCTGGTGATGCGCGAGTAGCTGATTCGGAGGCGGGCAGGAGGCTTCCACGTATGATATATATATATATATATATATATATATATATATATATATATATATATATATATATAGACACACACACACACACACACACACATTCTCCCTGTGTCGTTGGTGGTCGCTACTTGGGCATTAGTAGTGTACCGCATTTATCTTACTTTTGCTTTGAGACAGTTTGAAAGCTGTAATAAGCTGTATTCTGAATTTCCGCTGCTATGATGTTTAGTTCTGATTTTCAGCTTATGCACTGTCTCTCCTGTTTTATGTCAAGTATGTTGTTATTATATTTTATTCTATGCGTTGTGAGACATTCAACAGGTTCTTTGTACGTTCATTTCCTTCTTCCTTTTCCTTATGGCGACCCGTTCCGTGCTAACTGGACATGTGTACAGCGCACTTTTGGAGTAAATGTCGGTTGGTGCGGGGCGGGCCGTCACAGCAACTAAACAAAAATTCATACTATGAACTCCTCAACATCTACAATGGCAGCAACTGGTCAAATTTGAATTTATCGGTTAAACTAGGAGAAAAAGGTAGCAACTGCCGTACGAATGGACTAATTGGCATTGACATTTACCTCAAAATTACTAGCAGATGTTTGAGGAAACAATTTTACAATGAATATTTTTTATCGGTGAGGCATAAATAAAAATTACTAGCAGTTTTGTAAGCCTCTATTTTTGCAGATGTTCGAGACTAAAATTTGGCACATTGTCGTAATTCATAAATATCGTGTCATGAAGATGTTCGAGATCACAGAAATAGAAAAACAGAAAAATGACAACAATGGTTTACTAAAAATGATAACAGTGGTTTACTGAATAAGTAGAGAAATGAAAACAATCAAAACATCAAATTTCTCAGTCACAAATGTTAACAGACTTATCAACTATCATTCTCCATCAACATCTAATTTATCATCTTCTGAGCTTTCATTTTCACTCTCAAGGTCTACAATTATATTATCATCTTCTACATCCGTATCAAAAACTTCCGTGACCTGAACGCCGTCATTAAGAGGTCCAATGTCACCTTCTATGTCCATGGTGAATTCAACGATATGATTGATGTCTTCTTGATAAGCTTGATCATTCAAGATGTTTTCATCAAACGTATACCTAGCTTTCGTTTTAAGCACAGCCCACCAATCATTTTTGTTTCTCCTTTCAGGTGGATATGCTACATAATAGACCTGAATTGCTTGTGTTGCTAGAATAAACGGATCATATGTCTTATACTTGGACTTGTTGTATATAACGTAGTTGTATACACAATTATATGATTTTTGTTTGATGATAACAATCAAATAAATATTATTTTAAATGTGTTTGTTACTGTATTGTTCTATATATATAGATCACAGATAGGAATATAATATTTATATTTAAATAGAATACGACTGTACAGACATTCACATATTTATACAATATTTTATTTAAATTAGATATTATATTTCAAACATTGAAACAGTACAATTATTTACAACTCCACTATTTAAACACTTCACAGAATTTTGTACTTGTAAATAAACTGAATAAAATAGACAAGTTTGTTTGACAACAATAATATAATATTTTATTTCAAACGAATTTGTTTATTACAAACTTCAGTACAATTCATATATATATATATATATATATACATCTTCTCACACTCACACTCGACTATACATCACATACATATACAATCACTCAGTTTTCTTTTTAAATTTACAGACACACTGACACTGTCTTCTGTATTCAATCTTCTGTCTTCACAGTTCTATGTCAGTCCAGTCATCATCTTCTTACCTGTCACAATGAAACACACACAGAGTACACTGCAATAGAATTTAAACTGAATATATGCGAATATAAATTTTAAAAAAATTTATTTGCCTCAGATTTCTGGTGTGTTTCTCATCATTTTTCATGACTTGATCTGATTCATCTGTGTCTAGACAGTAAGTATATACAGTGCAGGGACAGTAATTCTTTTCTGATGGTCTGCAAATACACACGTGCATATATATACACATGTGCACTGCCTCGCCGATCAGTGGGCAACTGAGGAGTAGCCACGTGGACCGTCTCAACTCAGTGCAACATAGTCAGAAAATCCAAGTGTTGAGCCATTCAAGTCAGAAATGACTACATAGCATAAAACAATGGAGCAACATTTTCAAAAGCATTAGAGATGATGTAGGATCATTTGCAAAAACCCAGTGGTCGAGCACAAGTCAACATGGATGCACAAATACAAAACGTTTTCAAGCATGCACAAGACAATGAGCACAGCATGGATCAACTACTACAGATCTTTAATATACAAAATGGAGCATGGCAACATAATACAAATCATGGTCGAGCTGTAAGAAATCAAGTGTACATGTGTGCAACAGCATATGCATGTGTATATACACAGAAAACAGAATGGTCGAGAAGAAATGGAAATGCGCATAGCAGCATGAACAAGCAGGAAAACATGAGTGCAACAGGTGCAAGGATTGCACAGCAGTGGTTCAGCAGCAAAGACATGGTCGGGTACATATCAATGCGGCTCAACAACAATGGCAAAGTCAACCCAAACACAAGCATGGAAAACCTATGGCAGATCACATGATCAGAACATAGAATCAAACAAATGCAGCAGGGTGATGCATCAAGCTTTCAGGAAAATGCACATATCAAGGTGTATAATAGTGCAACAATGAAAACTGCAAATCAAGTATGAACATGATGATGATACAAGGTATTTTGTTTCCTGAATTACCATAACAGTTTCAAGCTCTCCAAAAATGAAATCAGTGATAAATTCTTTTTGGAAGTTTCTAATATTCTTTCCAGTATTTGACAAAGGCAGTGAACAAGTGATTTTTGGCAAGATTCCATATTTCCAGGAATAAAATCACGCAAGTGACATAACATTCATTCGGCAAAGAAGAAATTTAATTTCCAATAATCATGCAAGTTTTTTTCAAGAATGGGAAATTTCTTTAATGTTTTACAATGCAGAATTTCAGGCAAAAAATAAGTAAATAAATTTATGAGACCACAGTTTTTAATTTCGATTTGGTTTCATGATTCATAAAGTAAATTGTTGGACAGTCAAATCATCTCAGACATCGCAATGCAATTGTGGCAAGAAATCAATGATCATTCATGTATGTTATTTCCAGAAAATCAATTGTCACTGCAGGGAAAATATTTATTTGTTTCCAGACTTATACAAATCAGTGCTTACATGGACAAGCAAAAGAGGAAAGTGAAATTTTCATTTGACAAAGCCGAAATCATCCAGAAATCACAATTCAACTTGGCAAGAGATTTCCAGTTTTTTTTAGTCTCGATTTAATCTAGGACTACATGTTTCGGTAAGTTTTCAATCCATGAAAATCAAGTTTACAACCAACAAAGAATAATTTCGGGTAAAATCAATAAGGAAACTCTGGGAGAATATCAGGCAACACATAAAGTGATTTATTCAAGAGAATATCTTAACAATCTCGTTCAAAGCCGAATTCAATCTCGCAATAAAAGAGGGGAAACACACATAAATCAGCATCAAGTCATTTCTGAAATCAGAGTTTTAGGGTTTCGTTTTAACCCTATATGTACACGCGTTACATCATTGGCAAAGGGATCGAAAAAAAACCACGCAACAGTTCAAAGAGAAATCATCGAAACCAACAAAATCATTTTCAAGCAAAGATTCAAAATTTTAGAAGACTTACAAATCTATTTTGTGTTTCGATCAACAACCAATTCCCAAATCGAAGAATCACATAGCCATCCACAGTTTCGAAGCATCAAAGATTTGATTCCAGAAGCAATCAATCGAGACTCAATTGGGATTTGAAGAAAACCCTAATCCCTTTCTTACGACCGCCATTTTCAAGTTCCAGAGGATAAGTGAGATCGGGCAAAAGCAAAGAAGTGTGGCCGGCCTACATACACTTTGGCTAAGCCAAGTTTAATATAAAAGGGGATGACCCTTTAATATTTAAACTTCTTTTAATTTTTAAACTAGGGTTTCATGTTTTGTTTTGTAATTTTTGTTGTGTTTTTTTTTGTAAATCGAATCAAAACAGTTCTAGTGTCTGTTAAATACTAGGGGATTCAGTCAGGGTGTTGACTGACAATTGACAAAGTCTGTAAAATCGGGGTTACTGGTTATCTGATCGAGTGGATATCGGTCAGTCTACAGTTTTGAGCATAGGGTTAGAACAGGAGCAGGCACTGCGAGTGTACATGGTCTTGTATGCAGGATCTGTTCTATCACCTAGTAGAAACTTTAGAAATGCAGCAGTAGGCAGGGTTTTGCCGAAGCTGGGTATATCTGTGTGTGATTTATTTTCTGCATTTCTGTTTCTGCTATATTCTATGATCAGTTTATTATTATATATCTCGTCAGATTTTTAATTCAGTGAAAAATTGTGATAAACCCTATTCGCCTCCCTCTAGGGTTAATCTAGATCCAACAAGTGGTATCAGAGCAGGTATTTCTTTAACTCTAGAGTCATGGGTAATTAGTCGTCATTCTAGTGAGAGTCAGTCCAGTTCATCTCCAACTATTTTCACTGGAACAGATTTTTTAAATTGGAAATCCAAAATGAAAGTTTATTTAAAATCTGTTAATATTAAATGTTGGGATGTTGTTATCAATGGGTACGATATGGTAGATAAAGTTTTTAATTCTCGTACTACACATATTTTATATTCTTATCTTGATGATGATCAATACAGTCTGATCTCCCATTGTTTAACTGCACGGGAAATCTGGACAGCTCTCAATACAAAGTATGGACAAATTGACAACAGCTACTCAAAACCCCAGGATGACAACTCAGATTCAGATTTATGCTTAACAAGTCATGTAGATGAAACTTCAGATGGATCAGATGATGGAGAATCAACAAATGCTGAAACAGAAAATTTATCATATGAAGATCTGGTTTACATGTGTCTTGATTTAACGAAATCTGTTGATAAACTCAAATTGAAAAATAAGTCTCTGAAATCTAAGAATTTTGAGATGACCAGCAAAATTAATGATTTGGAATCACAACTTGAATATATTAAAAATTCTTCAAATTCAGTTTGCAAAAATTGTTTGAGATTGAAAACCAATCTTGTTCATCTCAATAAAAATATTCAAAAGTTTGAAGATGAAATTCTGATCTTAAATGAGAACAAGATTGAGTTATCAAATTTGAATAACCTTCTGCAAAAGGAATTTGAAAATTTTAAAACAGATATAAATTCTAAATTTGAAATTTCTGAAAAGGAAAATTTGTTGAAATCAAATTTGATTTTAGAAGATCTTGAAAATGAGATTGAGAATCTTAAGAAATTTAGGTCTGAAAAACAAAAACGATTTGAATCTGAAATCATGGAATCCCAAGCCAGAAATAAAATTCTTAAAGATGAAAATTTGGTTTTAAAATCTGATTTTGAAAGATGTAAGATTGCTAAAAATCATTGTTCGGATTTAATGAAAGAGAACCATGATCTTAAAACTAAAATTCAACAGCTTGAGTCAACTTTGACTAAATTTTCTAACGGTGAAAAATCTCTAAATATGCTGTTGAAAAATCAATTTTCATCTGGACATAAAAGTGGTCTCGGTTTTGAGAAAAATTACGTTTTTGAAAATCAGAACTCAAATGATTTTAAAAACCAAAATTCAAACTTTGATAATTGCAAAGGATTTTTGAATCATAAACGTGATGTGAATTTGTTTGATAATAATCCATTTAAACAATCCTGGATCCCAAAAAGAAATAAAACGAACTTCGTTAAATTCAAGCAGATCTGGGTTCCAAAGGGTACAAAGGTAAATTCGGATGGATTGTTATATAAAGAAGTTTGGGTACCTAAAGCTGTGAACAAAACTGTGAGTGGTTTTACAAATTTTGTTAGATCACTCAATTCTCTAAACTGTTAGGTACCGAAGAAGGCTGAGGAACTGCATTGCTAAATAAAAACTGGATTCAAACTGCTTCATGTCACTATATCATTCACAGTTCCTTTAGCCAAGATTTGTTGAGTTAGAGATTCTGATTTACACTGGATTCTGGTATAATCTCTAAACTCACCTCTGTAAATATTTTCTGTTTTGATTTTTTTTCTTTTGTTTATTTCTTCTTCTTCTCCCTTCTATCTCTTTCTTCTGTCTATTCTGATTTGATTTATCAATGCCATTTTTTTGCTTCTTGAATTGCAGTATTCATGATATTTTGGAAATTTCCTTTGCGCGTATAGAACTCTGATAATTTTAATCATTTCCAGATAGTGAATTTTTTTCAATTGCTTTGAAATTCATTTTTTGTTTTCTGAATTCCTAACAGTGTTGACATATTCTTGTTTTATCTTGAACAATGTTAATTAGAATTCTATATTTTTGAAGATCTGAATAATTATTGAAATTTCACACACTTATGCTGTTTTGAGTTTCTTCCAATTCATTTTGGAAACGCTTAAAGTATTATACTCATTACAGTACACTACTTCTTATCATTTGTGATAATTTCAAAAAATTTCAAATTGGCTTGGATATTTTGAATTGTCTTGAATTACAGTGATACATCTAGAAATTCACCTTATATTCATGATCATTATTATTGAAATCTATTTGTTTGAGATCATCTGAAATTCTTGATATTATGAACATCACATTTCTCTAAATTTGAAATTATCAATCTCGTGTGACTGATTCATTATATCTCAAAACTTGACATTGATTCAAGTGATTTCAAATAAATTATTTTTATAATTTTCTGGATCATGAATATCTCTCAAATTTGATGTAAATAATCTGAAATTACTCATGTGCGTATCTGAAATTGTTTTGAAAAATTCCTTGAAATATTTGGGTCTTGAAACTTATTGGTATTTCATGGTTATTTGATTTGAATATCTTTTTGTTTAAAATCATTTGAAATTATTGATTTACTGAATCACACACATATCTTGAATGTGAAACTAATAAGTTGGTGTGATCGATTCATTGAATCTAGATTTTTTCATATTACTCAAATGATTTCAAATAAACAGTATTTCTAATCTTGGATCATGAATGATCTTATGTGACCATCCTCTGAAAAGTTTGATGTAGTATTGTTTTCTATGCTGCTCTGATACTGTTTCAAATAATTTCTAGTTCTTACCTGCAGCTTTGAAAAATGTGCAAATTTGTTAATTTTGTCTGTTTGGGCTTTGTGATTAAAATTTGTTGATAGAGACACCAAGTGGTATCAGATGTGCCTTATATTTGTTTCACACATCTGTACTTAGATTCTAATCTTCATCTTGTATAGATCCACACACTCTTTTTGCCTTGTACAAATTTTTCCCTCTTATCCTGTATAGCTCTTCATGTTCCTCTTGTTATTGTTTTTCAATTTTAAGATTATTTATTGATTATTCATTCAGAAATTGAAATCAATATCCAAATTGAACTGTATTTATAATTCATCAAAATTATTATTAGATTTTGAAATTTTGATGAATTGTGACTGTAGTATATTTCACAACAAGAGGAGATTTTATTTGAATTTTCATGATGTTTTAATATTTATTATAATATCTTTGAACTGGCAATTATTTCATGACCATCTTCATTATCTATCATCCTTCTACCATCCATTATGATTTTATATAAATATGGAGAGTTAATATCTTTTAAAAGATAATCTTGAATAAACAGTGAAAATATTTATGATGGAATTATGACTATATTATTATTCAGAATTAGTGATAATTGAAAATTTTCAATAATCCTTGTACAGTCAAGCTTACTTCATAATATAATTAATTTAGAAATTTATTTCACAGTCCATTTCAGTACCTACCACATTTCTATCATCCATATTGGTTTCATATACCGAGGAGTTTTTTTTTCCTTTATAAAGCTGAAAATGATAAAAATATAATTAATATATAAGAGTGTCTCTAACCTAATTTAAAAATCCAAGCTCTGGTTATGCATGGTTATGAGACGTCTTATAATTTAAGCTGCGACTGATCCCATTTAAAAATCCAAGCTCTGGTTATGCGTGGTCAGTGTGCTCTTAAAAAAAGGAAATAAAGTGCTAAAAATAGAAATAAATTTGAAATTCTCCTCTGAGTATAAAAACCAACCCGTCAATCCATTTTCTAATCTGTGAAATGTGTTAATATCTTATGAAGTATTATGATTTGTTGATTGATAGCTACTGGGATTTGAGACTATCTGATTTTGTCACTTAAGTTGAATTTATAATTATAGTCCAAATCCATCACTGTTTTGTGGCTCAATTTCTTAAAACCATTTTGAAAAATTATTGGAAAATATTCATATTTTTTAACTCTCTCCATTTTATATAAAATTCATCGTATATTCGCCATTCTCTACAATGTGAAATATGCCACATGTTCTTAGAATATTATGATTTTTGTTTGACTGATTGAAATTTACGATGACCGCTCTTACTCTTAAGCTGAAATTATATTTTTAGCCAATTTTCATCTGTTTTTTTAAACTCTGTGTCTGTAACACCCCGTATTTTCTGAGAATATTAAAAAAATGGTTAATTATGAAGAAGTTATTAAGCCTTGAAGTTTATATGCATATGAGAGAAATATATATAGATATATATATAAAAATTAAATAAATAAACATGCAAAAAAGGTTCAAAACAGCGAATTGGGAGGGGGAATAACCGAACCGGCCCATTTTTGAGGTCGACCCGATCCCCGCTGGGTCGACTAGGGGTTAATCCAGGGTGTTTGGCTATCATCCCGTGTGTCGATTCGCTCAAATGCAGATTTTGCATTTGGCTGGTTCTTATGATTCAGGGTTAATCTAATGGCCCTAAATAACTTCCTACACCTATATATACATCCCTAACCTAAACCTAAATCTCATATACAATTCTCTAGCCTCCATTGCTCTCTTCCTCTCTAAAAATAAATAAATCAATAGCGTCTCTACTCTGTTGAAACCTAAGCTAGGACTTGTGCTTCTTCTTCCTCCAATTCTGATTAGGATTAAAAGAGAACAGCTACAACACCTTTTTCTTTTAGAATCCAACCAAGGCAAGTGCAGTTATTTTCCGATATAAACTTTAATTATAATTGTGACATGATTGTAAATCTGAATTTGAGATTGCGTATGTTCTGTTCTGATCTATTTTATTCTATATCTCTTTCTTCTTTCTGTTCTATAGCCAGGCTACCCTGAGCCTGCACCAAATCTCATAAGAGATTAACGCACGAACGTTAAACTTTGTGATAAATAATGAATGATGGCATAATTGGACATGGCTAATCTGTGACTAAAAGGACATAGGTTGTAAACTAGATTTAGATCCGTGCATATTCTGTGAATTGGAAGAAGAGGAACCATTGTATATTGACATGTGACTTGAGACATTGGACATAACGCATATTTTTGAATTAAAGATCTGTTATAATTTAAAGTTCTAGATTGTTGGGTATATTGTTTACATAGAAATTCATGATTTGGGATAAAAAGGGAATATGACTTAGGTGTGAAGATTTATGTTAAGATTTGATAACTATTAAATGTGAATAACACCTAAGTGGGAGATTTTTGAATATATGACATGCATTGAAATCGATGGCTATATTTGGTATAATTTATATGTGAATCTTTTGTACTAGGCAAGTTTAACTAAATTTGAGACGTGTGTTATATGGTAAATTATGACCATAATCTGGGCTATGTAAATTTAATGCAAACATGGGGTATATGATCATACTGTGAATCAAGTCTATTATTTATGCATGTGAACTTAGGCAAGATTTATAATTAGGCAAGATATGTTTGTGAAACTTTAAGAAATAATTAAATCTGTTATACTTGCCTAATTTGCTAGTTTTGTTACATTGCCTAATCTGCTAGTTCTGTTATATTGCTTAATCTGCTAGTTCTGCTCTACTTCCTAGTCTGCTAGATCTGCCAAATCTGTCATCTGCTAAGTCTGTTGGAAATGCCAAATCTGCTAAACTAAATTTGTTGAGATGCCTAATCTGCTATCTGCTAAATCTGCTAGTTTGCTTAATCCGTTGTATGTCTGTTAAGTTGATATATTCAGTCTGTTATTGACATAATCTGAATTAGCTATGAATAATTGACATGTATATTAGGCGTGGGTATAAATGGTGATTCATTAATTAATTGGCCGCAAAGATAAACATGGCTAACTCGAGGTTAGAATGAGTTTGTGGCGTAATTCTTCCTGGAACCGCCCGGCATATTCCAGTGGTCGCAAACAATAGGTTCTAATGTGAGAAGCTAGTCATAACGTGCTTGAAACCCGAGGTTAGACTCAGTTTGTGACAGAAATCTGCCCGGAACCAACTGGCCTAACCAGTAGCCGCAAATTGTCAGTCTAATGTGAGAGGTTTGGGCATTAATATTTAATTAATGAAAATCTGAGATAATTATGATGTCTAAAACGTGTTGGGTAAGGCTAAACCAATTGGACCAATGAATCTGATAAACCCGTTTCGTGAATCCGTAGGCCCAATACAAAGTTAGATAATCTGTAACCAGTTAATCTGTAAGTCTGTTAATCTGTAACTAGTTAATCTGTAAGCCTATTAATCCGAACATCTGATCCGTTAGTCTGAAAACCTGTTAACTTGATTGTCTGATCCGTGAACTAGTTAATCTAAATTTTGTATGTCTGAAACTTGTAGACAAGTTAAGCTGAAATCTGTTAGTCTGGGAACACAAGGTTAGGAGGGGAATTACTTGTGTCATCTGTTGTTTGGGACCCATATTAGTCAGTAACCCTTTCTGGTATCAAAACTTTGACCCAACAGTAGGTAGGGTCCGGGCATGCTTACTGAACTAATTATAAGCGGTTCATTCTGATAATGGCGAGGGGTGTTGATGGTGCGTTCCAACCGGGTCATGTGCGTGCATGGATCCCGGTCTTCCTCTGAGGATGTAAGACGCCGTGACATCTGTAAATAGGTCTGTGTCATTCAAAGGTTGCCACTTTAGGGAATGATACACCCTTCGGTGGGGCTGGCACAGGGTATTTATGTATTAGGAAGCCGATCGCTTGGGGTAGGGTTTTAGGGTACACTTAGTTCTGTCTGTTTCTGTTGGTACCGTCTGTTTCTGTTGGGTGGCAACACCTGTCTGTTTCTGCGTGGTACCGTCTGTTCGGGTGGTAAAGGCCCAATTACTAGTGTACACCTTATGCTACATTCTGCTTCTGTCTGTTTCTGATCGGGTGGTAAAGGCCCAATACTAGCGTGGAAATTATTCTGTACCTGTTTCTGTTTCAGTTTAGACATTAGGGTGACACCTAATTATGTTATACTAGTATTAGTGCAGAGAAGTGTAAAGAAATAGCTTATATCATTCTGTTCTTCTGTCATATCTGCTACATCTGTTACAGTTATCTCTCATCCAGTTTTATTTTCATGTCATGTTATTATTATCTGTTCATAACTGAAAATCACTGGACTTGCCAGGCTTTTGTCTGACCCTTGTTGTTTCGCCTCCTTTCTTCCATTTCTCCCCCCAGGGTTTGTAGAAGGGAATACTCTAGCTTGATCCAGATTTCTTCCGCTTGCAGTGCTTAAAGTATGGCTTGTCTTCTTCTGTGGGGATTATGATTTTAAACTATGCTTTCTGAAGGCTTTTGTACAAGACTGATATTTTGTACTTGAATTCTGATATTGTGATTTGAAAGGATGTAACCAAGCTTCTGTTTGAAATAAAGTTATAATTTTTCAATTACTGTTTATCTGTCTTGTAGTATTCTGTTACTTTTTACTAAAATGCTCCACCAAAGTTAAGGCATTCCCTTTGTGAGTGACCTTAACGGAGGTGGGGTGTTACACTTGGTATCAGAGCTGACGGTTACTAGATTTGATAAAAAGTTTTTGAAAACTATGTTTTAAAAAGGAAGTATTTTCAAAAGTATAGCTTATTTTGAAAAAAAAAAACATAATCCCCAAAATCCATATATCTTTCTTTCGATTCTTTGTTTCAAGTTCCTTCCTCTTTCCCTTTTGAATCTCTTCCTCCGCGTATAAATGCTTTTTCTAAGATATGTAAGGACTTCCGTGCGATGGGTGGAAAACCGCTTTATGGGACTGAGACATTGTCGAGGCTAGAAGTTGGCTGAACGAAGTGGAGGACCTGTTGGTACCTTTGAGATAGACGATGGGAGGAAGGTTCAACCAGCTGCTTGGTTAATGAAGGATGAAGCTTCATTTTGGTGGAAGGTCACGAATGGAGAACGTACATGGGAGACATGGATAGGACACACGATAAGAAAGTGGATCCAAAGAAGGGCACTTGCTTCAACTGTGGTGAGATGGGATACTTCACTAGGGACTACCCGAAGAAACGAGGACAAGGGCAGAGGGCAGTACCAACTGCTGGAGGGAAGGCGAACACTCTCGAGGCTAGTGGATAGGATAGGATTAGGAAAACTTTCTGTAGGAGGTTTAATTTCTTTATCTGATTGTTGAGTTAAAACTCTTTCTAATTCTGGCATTTTGATTCTGTAATTGATACTCTGCACTTTAATACTAGTATTGTTTCTGATTCCGGTGTAGACTCAAACCCATAAGGGTTATGACTCATCTGCTTGTGATAAATTAGGGTTTGAGAGATATCTGTGTTAGGCGTCAAGTAGAACGCATACATTCTGGGTTTTATCATGCTTAGTTTTCTAAGAATCATTTGGTAATCCGATCTGTACTAGTAGTCTGTAAATATCTAAATATCTCTGATAAGGTTAAGATTTCCATTTTTGACATTGTCTAAAGAGGGTAATCCTCTGGGTGTCAATCTGATGTTGATTTCGGTCTTCGGGGTTGATACTTAGAGGAATTATTTTCTCAACCAATGTCTAATGGGAACCAAGTCTTCGTTTTATCTGTACTCGCTTCCATCATTCGACTGTATCCTATCGATTGAATCTTCGAACTTTAGGTAGAAACTAATGGGTGTAAACATGTGTTTGAGACATGTTATGTTTGATGGTTGCAAGTGGATGCAAGTGGTTGCTAGTGGTTGCTCGTGGATGCATATACACACACTAGGCACTAGACCGACTCGAAAACACTCTCATACTGCATATGGATGTGTGAGCATTTTCAAATTTTTGTCGATGCAAAATGATTGACTCAGCACATGGATGTTGCATTTGGATGAATGGTTATGCACTCATATAGAAATGATGTGTATCAAATAGGATTTCTTGCATACATATTTGGACTCATGACACTAACATGATTCGCATTAAGGAGGTCAACTGGATCAGTAGACCGCCTGATTTTGCATTAGATAAGAAACATATACATACACTTTGCATGTGTTCATACGGCATTATAAACCTTTTAAGGACAATGGATGCCTGTAATTGAATGGTTGAGCAGATGGATGTTGGATGTTAGGATACATTCTTCTTAACTTGAAGATTTCGGGGACGAAATCCTTTAAGGAGGGGAGAATGTAACACCCCGTATTTTCTGAGAATATTAAAAAAATGGTTAATTATGAAGAAGTTATTAAGCCTTGAAGTTTATATGAATATGAGAGAAATATATATAGATCTATATAAAAAATAAATAAATAAACATGAAAAAAGGTTCAAAACAGCGAATTGGGAGGGGGAATAACCGAACCGGCCCATTTTTGAGGTCGACCCGATCCCCACTGGGTCGACTAGGGGTTAATCCAGGGTGTTTGGCTGTCATCACGTGTGCCGATTCGCTCAAATGCAGATTTTGCATTTGGCTGGTTCTCATGATTCGGGGTTAATCTAATGGCCCTAAATAACTTCCTACACCTATATATACATCCCTAACCTAAACCTAAATCTCATATACAATTCTCTAGCCTCCATTGCTCTCTTCCTCTCTAAAAATAAATAAATCAATGGCTTCTCTACTCTGCTGAAACCTAAGCTAGGACTTGTGCTTCTTCTTCCTCCAATTCTGATTAGGATTAAAAGAGAACAGCTACAACACCTTTTTCTTTTAGAATCCAACCAAGGCAAGTGCAGTTATTTTCCGATATAAACTTTAATTATAATTGTGACATGATTGTAAATCTGAATTTGAGATTGCGTATGTTCTGTTCTGATCTATTTTATTCTATATCTCTTTCTTCTTTCTGTTCTATAGCCAGGCTACCCCGAGCCTACGCCAAATCTCATAAGAGATTAATGCACGAACGTTAAACTTTGTGATAAATAATGAATGATGGCATAATTGGACATGGCTAATCTGTGACTAAAAGGACATAGGTTGTAAACTAGATTTAGATCTGTGCATATTCTGTGAATTGGAAGAAGAGGAACCATTGTATATTGACATGTGACTTGAGACATTGGACATAACGCATATTTTTGAATTAAAGATCTGTTATAATTTAAAGTTCTAGATTGTTGGGTATATTGTTTACATAGAAATTCATGATTTGGGATAAAAAGGGAATATGACTTAGGTGTGAAGATTTATGTTAAGATTTGATAACTATTAAATGTGAATAACACCTAAGTGGGAGATTTTTGAATATATGACATGCATTGAAATCGATGGCTATATTTGGTATAATTTATATGTGAATCTTTTGTACTAGGCAAGTTTAACTAAATTTGAGACGTGTGTTATATGGTAAATTATGACCATAATCTGGGCTATGTAAATTTAATGCAAACATGGGGTATATGATCATACTGTGAATCAAGTCTATTATTTATGCATGTGAACTTAGGCAAGATTTATAATTAGGCAAGATATGTTTGTGAAACTTTAAGAAATAATTAAATCTGTTATACTTGCCTAATTTGCTAGTTTTGTTACATTGCCTAATCTGCTAGTTCTGTTATATTGCTTAATCTGCTAGTTCTGCTCTACTTCCTAGTCTGCTAGATCTGCCAAATCTGTCATCTGCTAAGTCTGTTGGAAATGCCAAATCTGCTAAACTAAATTTGTTGAGATGCCTAATCTGCTAAATCTGCTAGTTTGCTTAATCTGTTGTATGTCTGTTAAGTTGATATATTCAGTCTGTTATTGACATAATCTGAATTAGCTATGAATAATTGACATGTATATTAGGCGTGGGTATAAATGGTGAATCATTAATTAATTGGCCGCAAAGATAAACATGGCTAACTCGAGGTTAGAATGAGTTTGTGGCGTAATTCTGCCCGGAACCACCCGGCATATTCCAGTGGTCGCAAACAATAGGTTCTAATGTGAGAAGCTAGTCATAACGTGCTTGAAACCCGAGGTTAGACTCAGTTTGTGACAGAAACCTGCCCGGAACCAACCGGCCTAACCAGTAGCCACAAATTGTCAGTATAATGTGAGAGGTTTGGGCATTAATATTTAATTAATGAAAATCTGAGATAATTATGATGTCTAAAACGTGTTGGGTAAGGCTAAACCAATTGGACCAATGAATCTGATAAACCCGTTTCGTGAATCCGTAGGCCCAATACAAAGTTAGATAATCTGTAACCAGTTAATCTGTAAGTCTGTTAATCTGTAACTAGTTAATTTGTAAGCCTATTAATCCGAACATCTGATCCGTTAGTCTGAAAACCTGTTAACTTGATTGTCTGATCTGTGAACTAGTTAATCTAAATTTTGTATGTCTGAAACTTGTAGACAAGTTAAGCTGAAATCTGTTAGTCTGGGGACACAAGGTTAGGAGGGGAATTACTTGTGTCATCTGTTGTTTGGGACCCATATTAGTCAGTAACCCTTTCTGGTATCAAAACTTTGACCCAACAGTAGGTAGGGTCCGGGCACGCTTACTGAACTAATTATAAGCGGTTCATTCTGATAATGGCGAGGGGTGTTGATGGTGCGTTCCAACCGGGTCATGTGCGTGCATGGATCCCGGTCTTCCTCTGAGGATGTAAGACGCTGTGACATCTGTAAATAGTTCTGTGTCATTCAAAGGTTGCCACTTTAGGGAATGATACACCCTTCGGTGGGGCTGGCACAGGGTATTTATGTATTAGGAAGCCGATCGCTTGGGGTAGGGTTTTAGGGTACACTTAGTTCTGTCTGTTTTTGTTGGTACCGTCTGTTTCTGTTGGGTGGCAACACCTGTCTGTTTCTGCGTGGTACCGTCTTTTCGGGTGGTAAAGGCCCAATTACTAGTGTACACCTTATGCTACATTCTGCTTCTGTCTGTTTCTGATCGGGTGGTAAAGGCCCAATACTAGCGTGGAAATTATTTTATACCTGTTTCTGTTTCAGTTTAGACATTAGGGTGACACCTAATTCTGTTATACTAGTATTAGTGCAGAGAAGTGTAAAGAAATAGCTTATATCATTCTGTTCTTCTGTCATATCTGCTACATCTGTTACAGTTATCTCTCATCCAGTTTTATTTTCATGTCATGTTATTATTATCTGTTCATAACTGAAAATCACTGGACTTGCCAGACTTTTGTCTGACCCTTGTTGTTTCGCCTCCTTTCTTCCATTTCTCCCCCCAGGGTTTGTAGAAGGGAATACTCTAGCTTGATCCAGATTTCTTCCGCTTGCAGTGCTTAAAGTATGGCTTGTCTTTTTCTGTGGGGATTATGATTTTAAACTATGCATTCTGAAGGCTTTTGTACAAGACTGATATTTTGTACTTGAATTCTGATATTGTGATTTGAAAGGATGTAACCAAGCTTCTGTTTGAAATAAAGTTATAATTTTTCAAGTACTGTTTATCTGTCTTGTAGTATTCTGTTTCTTTTTACTAAAATGCTCCACCAAAGTTAAGGCATTCCCTTTGTGAGTGACCTTAACGGAGGTGGGGTGTTACAGTATCCTTTTGATGATAACAAAAGGGGGAGAATGGATTAGATTTTGATTTATGAGTGAATATTTTATAAATATTTTTAATTTTGAAAATTCATTATTTTCACTCACGCAAAGTTATAGGGGGAGTTTCTGTTGTAGGGGGAGCTAATAAATAGGGGGAGTAAAAATTTACTGTCAAACACATTTATTGTGCTCAAATTCTCTTATTTGTTTGTCATCATCATAAGGGGGAGATTGTTGTATATAACGTAGTTGTTTACACAATTATATGATTTTTTTTGATGATAACAATCAAATAAATATTATTTTAAATGTGTTTGTTACTGTACTGTTCTATATATATAGATCACAGATAGGAATATAATATTTATATTTAAATAGAATACGACTGTACAGACATTCACATATTTATACAGTATTTTATTTAAATTGGATATTATATTTCAAACATTCAAACAGTACAATTACTTACAACTCCACTATTTAAACACTTCACAGAATTTTGTACTTGTAAATAAACTGAATAAAATAGACAAGTTTGTTTGACAACAATAATATAATATTTTATTTCAAACGAATTTGTTTATTACAAACTTCAGTACAATTCATATATATATATATATATATATATATATACACACACACAGCTTCTCACACTCACACTCGACTATACATCACCTACATATACAATTACTCAGTTTTCTTTTTAAATTTACAGACACACTGACACTGTCTTCTGTATTCAATCTTCTGTCTTCACAGTTCTATGTCAGTCCAGTCATCATCTTCTTACCTGTGACAATGAAACACACACAGAGTACACTGCAATAGAATTTAAACTGAATATATGCGAATATAAATTTAAAAAAAAATTATTTGCCTCAGATTTCTGGTGTGTTTCTCATCATTTTTCATGACTTGATCTGATTCATCTACGTCTAGACAGTAAGTATATACAGTACAGGGACAGTAAATCTTTTCTGATGGTCTGCAAATACACACGTGCATATATATACACATGTGCACTGCCTCGCCGATCAGTGTGCAGCTGAGGACTAGCCACGTGGACCGTCTCAACTCAGTGCAACATAGTCAGAAAATCCAAGCGTCGAGCCATTTAATTCAGAAATGACTACATAGCATAAAACAATGGAGCAACATTTTCAAAAGCATTAGAGATGATGTAGGATCATTTGCAAAAACCCAGTGGTCGTGCACAAGTCAACATGGATGCACAAATACAAAACATTTTCAAGCATGCACAAGACAATGAGCACAGCATGGATCAACTACTACAGATCTTTAATATACAAAATGGAGCATGGCAACATAATACAAATCATGGTCGAGCTGTAAGAAATCAAGTGTACATGTGTGCAACAGCATATGCATGTGTATATACACAGAAAACAGAATGGTCGAGAAGAAATGTAAATGCGCATAGCAGCATGAACAAGCAGGAAAACATGAGTGAAACAGGTGCAAGGATTGCACAGCAGTGGTTCAGCAGTAAATACAAGGTCGGGTACATATCAATGCAGCTCAACAACAATGGCAAAGTCAACCCAAACACAAGCATGGAAAATCTATGGGAGATCACATGATCAGAACAGCATGTGCAAGTGTTTTTTTTTCAATCAAGTTCAAGTCAGATTCAATGGTGCAACAGGAAGAGAGAATCAATCATGGCCGAGTCTAAGGTTAGCTCAACAGATAGACAAACATATACAAGTGACAAGGCCAAAGCAGTTTCAACTTATATAAACATAGAATCAAACAAATACAACAGGATGATGCATCGAGCTTTCAGGAAAATGCACATATCGAGGTGTATAATAGTGCAACAATGAAAACTGCAAATCAAGTATGAACATGGTGATGATACAAGGTATTTTGTTTCCTGAATTACCATAACAGTTTCAAGCTCTCCAAAAATGAAATCAGTGATAAATTCTTTTTGGAAGTTTCAAATATTCCTTCCAGTATTTGACAAAGGCAGTGAACAAATGATTTTTGGCAAGATTCCATATTTCCAGGAATAAAATCACGCAAGTGACATAACATTCATTCTGCAAAGAAGAAATTTAATTTCCAATAATCACGCAAGTTTTTTTCAAGAATGGGAAATTTCTTTAATGTTTTACAATGCAGAATTTCAGGCAAAAAATAAGTAAATAAATCTGTGAGACCACAGTTTTTAATTTCGATCTGGTTTCATGATTCATAAAGTAAATTGTTGGACAGTCAAATCATCTCAGACATCGCAATGCAATTATGGCAAGAAATCAATGATCATTCATGTATGTTATTTCCAGAAAATCAATTGTCACTGCAGGGAAAATATTTATTTGTTTCCAGACTTATACAAATCAATGCTTACATGGACAAGCAAAAGAGGAAAGTGAAATTTTCATTTGACAAAGCCGAAATCATCCAGAAATCACAATTCAATTTGGCAAGAGATTTCCAGTTTTTCTTTAGGCTCGATTTAATCTAGGACTACATGTTTTGGTAAGTTTTCAATCCATGAAAATCTAGTTTACAACCAGCAAAGAATAATTTCGGGTAAAATCAATAAGGAAACTCTGGGAGAATATCAGGCAACACATAAAGTGATTTATTCAAGAGAATATCTTAACAATCTCGTTCAAAGCCGAATTCAATCTCGCAAGAAAAGGGGGGAAACACACATAAATCAGCATCAAGTCATTTCTGAAATCAGAGTTTTAGGGTTTCGTTTTAACCCTATATGTACACGCGTTACATCATTGGCAAAGGGATCGAAAAAAAACCACGTAACAGTTCAAAGAGAAATCATCGAAACCAACAAAATCATTTTCAAGCAAAGATTCAAAATTTCAAAAGACTTACAAATCTATTTTGTGTTTCGATCAACAACCAATTCCCAAATCGAAGAATCACACAGCCATCCACAGTTTCGAAGCATCAAAGATTTGATTCCAGAAGCAATCAATCGAGACTCGATTGGAATTTGAAGAAAACCCTAATCCCTTTCTTACGACCGCCATTTTCAAGTTCCAGAGGATAAGTGAGATCGGGCAAAAGCAAAGAAGTGTGGTCGGCCTACATACACTTTGGCTAAGCCAAGTTTAATATAAAAGGGGATGACCCTTTAATATTTAAACTCCTTTTAATTTTTAAACTAGGGTTTCATGTTTTGTTTTGTAATTTTTGTTGTGTTTTTTTTTTGTAAATCGAATCAAAATAGTTCTAGTGTCTGTAAAATACTAGGGGATTCAGTCAGGGTGTTGACTGACAGTTAACAGAGTCTGTAAAATCTGGGTTACTGGTTATCTGATCGAGTGGATATCGGTCAGTCTACAGTTTTGAGCGTAGGGTTAGAACAGGAGCAGGGACTGCGAGTGTACATGGTCTTGTATGCAGGATCTGTTCTATCACCTAGTAGAAACTTTAGAAATGCAGCAGTAGGTAGGGTTTTGCCGAAGCTGGGTATATCTGTGTGTGATTTATTTTCTGCATTTCTGTTTCTGCTATATTCTGTGATCAGTTTATTATTATATATCTCGTCAGATTTTTAATTCAGTGAAAAACTGTGATAAACCCTATTCACCCCCCCTCTAGGGTTAATCTAGATCCAACAAGACTTATGATTTATTTCAATGAGATTGTACAAAGGATGCACATTAATTCCAATTTTAGGTGTATTGTCAAACCAATGACATTTGAATAGGAAAGTTTTTTGCTCCGGATCGATAGAATAAGTCAGCTCATAAATTTCCTTCAAAATACCATAATAGTCTTGCATATGCATTTCTGGGTCATTACTGCCTTTAACACATACACCACAATTATAAGTTGATTTTCCATATCCGTACACTTCTGTTTGAAATTTATACCCGTTCACGGATAATACTTTGCATTTCCTCACTTCTTTTTGAGGTCCAAATGCAATAAACTTTAATCGTTTATCCGTGACTTTATTAATAGGATCACATACCTATTATAATAAACATAAATTAATATATACATAAGTATATTTGATACGTTTTCAAATAAAAAGTAGCTGAATTTTGTTATATTAATCTTACATAATTGAGAAACCAAACACTAAAATTTGATGCTCGTGGAATAGCATGATTCATCTCCTCAAACATTCTGCAAGAGCACTAAAGTGAGTAAGATACTTAAATTTTGAAATTAAAATCATTGAATGCTACCAAAATTCACCTTATATAAGGTTCTACTTCTTTGCAGTTAAGAAGAACGTAATTTCGAGCAGCGTTGTATTCTTCATCAGTCAACCAATGTTTTTTCCAACCACCATAGGGACGTCCTTCTTTTTTGAACACGGATAATGAATGATCATTGAAAAATTCGTCTGTACTAAGATCATTGCGTGAGATAGTTGTATTCGTTTTCTTTACATGATCCTCAAAGTAAAATAAAAGAATGTTGTCGCCTCTTCCATGATGTAGACACTACAAATTGATCCTTCCACGCATGCTTTATTAGTCACTTTTTTATGCAAGTGTCATATAAACCTAAAGTGTCATATGTAAACAAATTTGAAAATATATAATATGTACTAATATAATATGAGTTTTGTAAAATAACCTTTCAAACGGATACATCCACCCATATTGAACAGGTCCCCACATTCTAGCTTCGAAAGGAAGATGTATCGGAAGATGCTCCATTACATTAAACAAACCAGGGGGAAATATCATCTCTAATTTGCAAATTAGTTCTGGTATGATCTTCTCAAGCTTCTCAGTTCGGTCTAATTTTAGTGTTGTTGTGCATAACTCCTTGTAAAATAGACTAAGCTCCGTTATAGCACACCAAACTTTATGCGGAAGCAACTCTTTGAAAGCAACTGGAAAAAGATTCTCCAAAAATAAATGGAAATCATGGGTTTTCATTCCGTTCATTCTCAAGCTACTCAAATCAACACATCTACGTAAATTTGAAGCAATACCATCCGGTAATCGTAGATTCTCCACCCACTTCAATAGAATTTTACAACTATCCCGACTTAGCTCATAACATGCTTTAGGTTTAAAGTTACTATCATCTTCACCAAGCTCAAGTGCAGGACGTTTGCAGTAAAGTCGTATATCACGTCTTGATCTCAAATCATCCTTAGTTTTACCTTTGACGTTGAGAATTGTATTGAATACATTCTCAAAAACATTTTTTTCATTATGCATGACATCAACATTATGACGAATTAATAGATTTTTCCAATATGGCAATTCCCATAATATGCTTTATTTACACCAATTATGACTCAAACCTTTGCCTTCAATGTTGAAATTTAACCCATTTGTATTATTATATATTTTTGGAAAATATTGCACGCGTTCATAAATTTCTTCACTAGACAACATTGGCGGTGCTGGATCGGTAACGACTCTGTTTCGTTGAAAATCTTTCTTGTTTCGTCTATGTGGATGATCGAAATCTAAGAAACAACGATGACAATCGAACCAAGTATTTTGCTTCCATTAGCCAAATGAAATGATGATGTCCACTCCATGCAATACAGACATGTTAATCTACCAGACGTACTCTAACCAGAGAGCATACCATAAGCTGGGAAGTCACTAATGGTCCATAACAAAGATGCACGCATGATAAAATTATTCTTCATTGACACGTCATACGTAAGAACTCCATTCCAAAGGAGATTCAACTCATCAATTAGTGGTTGCAAATATACGTCTATTCCTTGTTTAGGATCTCTAAGTCCAGGAATTATAAGAGTTAAGAACATATAAGGATTTTTCATGCACATCCATGGTGGCAAATTATAAGGCGTCAAAATAACCGGCCAAGAAGAATATTGTTTACCAAATTGGTCAAATGGCGCAAATCCATCCGTGCACATGCCTAATCTAACATTATGTGTCTCTTTCGCAAAGTCAGGATATGTTCTATCAAAATGCTTCCATGCTTTTCCGTCTGGAGGATGACACAACAATCCATCACTATAATTCCGAGTAGCATGCCATCTCATGTGCGATGCAGTAGCCATAGACGCACACATCCTTTGTAACCTAGGAATAAGTGGCATGTAGTGCAACCTTGAGTATGGGACATCTTTTGTTTTATTTTTCTTTGCTTTGTATCTTTCAGCAGAACAATATTTGCAAGTTCTAAGCTCATTGTCATCTTTCCAGAACAACATACAACCATTTCGACATGCATCTATTTTTTGAAATGGCAAACCAAATGCAGTCACCAACTTCTTCATCTTGTAAAAACTATCACCCAAGACATTATCAGAAGGCAACATTTCTTTACTGATTTTAAGATACTCATCAAATTCGTTTTTGGAACTATTATATTTTTCTTTGATTGCAATATATCTAGCAGTTGCAGATAACTCTGTATGGGTTTCACAACCATCCCATAAAGGTCGCTTCGCAGCATGTAACAAATCAAAAAAATTCTTCGCCTCTGCATTAGGGGGTTCCTCCACATTTGAATCTCTCTCAGACATGTTGTGAAGGAGTGAACCTCCAGCATCATAAACCATGGCTTCCATCCTATTTTCTTGGAAATAATTATCATCATTATCCCAATTACTATTTCCATCGTCGTTATTGCTGGTAGCATCACTAACTTCTCCATGAAATCTCCATAACTCATAACCAAGCACAAATCCATATTTGCACAAATGGAATTTAACGGTATCACCATCCCTAAGAGCTTCATTTTTACATTTTTGACAAGGACATCGAATTTCTTGATTTCCAAACTCTCTAGATGCAAAATCAACAAATACATCTATACCCTTGAAAAAAATCCCCCAACATTACACCGCGTCCATCTTTCCGCTTATACATCCAAGTACGATCCCTCATATAATCTATTTTAACTTTTAATACTGCACTAATGTATAAATGTCAAAAATACATGTGATCTTTACAAGATAAAAAATTAATGCATGTGATCAATACATAATAGGAAAAAAAACATAAGCACGGATGCAAGGCATTAGTGATCAATACATAACAGGAAAAAACATAAGCACGGAAAATGCATAATAGGAAAAAACTACATAATGCATGTGATCAATACATAATAGGAAAAAAATTAATAGTTAGGTTATACCTATATGGTGTTTTAACTATGTGTCTTATATGAAGTATATCAGTAAATAGTGTTTATAAAAGACATGAAGGATGCAAGGCATTCTGGTCCAAACATAGGTATATGAAGGATGCAAGACATGAAGTATATCAGTAAATACTGTGTTAACCCTTCATTCCCAGTATTTTCTCATGTTTTCCTTAGGTGTATATTACTAAAGGAGATACGCTCAAAAGGGTGCAATTAGGTACATGTTAATAACAAAGGTCAATATGCCCAACAAACAAGGCAGCAAGATTTCTACTGTAAGGACCGGGTCTGGTGACCTCACGGGTTACGCAACCAACATATAGACAGTATACAAATGAGATTTTCTTCTTTGTATACAGTTTCTAGCATTCTAATATCTTCTTTGTCAAATAAACATGGGGAAATATATGTATGGATAGTTCATAAGGTAGTTCAATATATTAAAATGAATGATAGTTCATTTGCAATTTATGTCCATATTCAGGGTGGGGCTTTTCACACAGTGGCAAGGAACAATGATTAAAAGCAGCATGCATGAAGTAATTTCAGCAAGGAAATCACGCATATAACAATGTACATTAAGAGGTAGGATGGACATCTAAAATCTGCAGGTAAAAGACATCCGATCCATACATGTAAATAGTCACCATGATAAATTTCCTAAGTTCAGTTCAGGTGTTCTTTTCCTAAACGACAAACTGAAATATGCGGACCAGTATCAAAACGGGGATGCATGCAAGCAACATAGTAACACCAACATACAGCAGGTCTTTGGAACAAGGCGAAGCGATAGTCGTACAGGTATAAATTTTAACATGGATGTCGTAAATAGCAGCATGATGTAGGCAATGAATAGCAAGACGTGAAAATAGGATACCTAAAACCCTAGATTCAGACCTACGACATGACAAAATCGTTAGACCTAAAACCCTAATTTAAACCTAAAACATTACAAGCAGGGACAGTAATTGAAATGGGCAGTAAAATTGTTAGATCTACAACTTGATAAAACCCTGATTTAGACCTAAAACCCTAGAATTAACAAAATCCACGAAAATAATTAAACTATAAAAAACTTCACTACCTGCAGAGCGGCGGCACGATGAAATGGGTGGCGCGACAAAGAGGGCGGTGCGAGATGAAGAAGGCAGCGCAATGAAAGCTGAAGAGCGATGTGGCAAGAACGGCGGAACGAAATGAAAGAAAATGTTTAGTTCTTAGTTCGGATAATAGACCTGTTGTGGATGGTATTAACATTAACTGATGTGCGGATGGTATTAACGTTAACTGATGTTATATTTTAATCGTATAACTGATGTTATATTTTAATCGTATAACTGATGTTATATTTTAATCGTATTATACATATTATTAATGTTAACATATTATTAATGTTATATTTTGCCCATAACTTAACGTTAACATATTATTAATGTTATATTTTGACCATAACTTATGCTCAGCTGTAATTAATCACTAATTAAATATTTATTATTAATTATAGATTATAATTATTAATAGTAGATATTAATTTATAATAACTATTATATACTTATATGACCAAGTAAAGAATTATCTTATATGACCAAGTAAAGAATTCTGAAAATTCATAAAAAAAACCACATATATAATGTGTGTATATATATATATGTGTTATGTATGTGTATATATATACATACAATATATATATATATATATATAATTTTGAATTGTATAAACCAAGGATGTGTTGTCTCATATTATATTAGAGATAATTGCAATATTATTGAATTTGGGAAACATCTATACTAAAATCACATTATACACCATTATAAAGAACATGATATTATATATGTATATATAATCTTACAGTTTAAATTATGATCTTTATAAACTGAATATGTGTTGTCTCACAATATATTAGAGATAAGTGTAGTACTTAAATCTCATGCTCAGCTGTAATTAATCACTAATTAAATATTTATTATTAATATACATGAAAATAATAACTTGTGTGGTAGTGTTTGAATTTTTTGAATTTTGAAATTCTTTAATATTTATTTAACTTCTTATTTTTAAACTTTGACCATTTTGTTTTTCTTAATTACTAATTATTTATTTAATTTCGAAATTCTTTAATATGTATGAATAATTTCTTGATATTAATTTAATTAATCGTATTAAAGACTACTAAATAATCATTAATTATCAAAACAAATTTAATAAACATCGAACAACAATGTATTTTATTAATTATGATTACCTCTTATTTATATTATATAGTAATTAATAATTAATCAACATTAATTTTCAAAAAAAAAAAAGAATCAACCTTAACTATTGAATTTTATTTACTTCTAATAGTTATTATTTATTATTAATTACTAATGTATTATTAACATTAAATATTTAAAATTTAAATTTACTAATTAATTACTAAGTAATACCACAAATTTAAAACATTTAATAAATAAAAAATAAAATAGTTCGTTTCAAATCTCTTGGAAAACTGCCGGAAAATAGCTTCAAAATTATGTCGACGGTAATCCGACTCTATTAGCAACGGAATTTAGCATCAAATATTATATGACGGTAAAGAGCTGCAATTTCCATTGATTTGGCGATAGAATTTGTATTCGACGGTAATAATTTATAATAAGATGGCATATAAAATCCAGAATATTTTCTCTTGCAAAGCCCAAGGAAATCCGCCGTTAATTAGCGATGGAATTTTCCGCTGCTAAAAATCTGTTGCTAATCTCGGTTTTTCTTGTAGTGTTATTTGTGCATTCTATTCATTATATAATATCATTTAATTTATAACAAAAGTGTTCTTCTTATCGTAAGGTCAAATCCATTTGTGTTTATGCCCGATGAAATCTTACGAGCTACCTTTGATTTCATAAGTTTTACAACTTAAAAGAATTAATTATCCGTGATTTGAGTTTTGTCTTTGTTAAAATTGGACAATTTAAATCTGTGCCAATTATGAAGAAGATTTTAATTGACTCTTGTAATCAATTAATTGTGGGCAACAAAATGGAAAGATGTGGGATAGATTGTTTGATTTGATAAATCAATCAAATCTTGGTGTATGTGGCAACAAATTTGGATGGAATGAGAAGTTATATTATTTGATTTAAATCAATCAAACATATTTATACGGGGAAACAATCACAAATCTACAAGATTTGCATTGAGACCAAATTAAGGAAATTTGAAAACTATTCATGCTTATCTTCAGGCAGTGTCCATCCTTACCCTTATAAATAGAAAGGCATTTGTGCATCCTTTTTACAATAAGTCAATAGTGCTCTCTTCTACATACCCTCAATAGAATCCCTATTTTTGTATCAAATATAGGGTGGGAAATATATATTGAGTGTTTGTATTCTTCACTATTGTACAGCCTCTTGAACTGAAGAAAGAATAAAAGTGGTTGTTGGGTCTCCGTGGACGTTGGATATTTATAATCGGACCACGTCAAAGCTTCTGCGTCTCTTAGTTTTGCTATTGTTTCTATGAGGCTGCATAATTGATTTTTGTTCTTTTGTTTTGAGTTCAATTGGTATCCAAATAGACAATACTAGATCCAGTTCAAATAATCTTCCACTCACATTAACAAAATTTCACTATAGTTTGGTATCAAAGCAATTATTGTTCCATTTTGGAGACTAATGTCTACTTCTAGTAAGTCTATTGGTAAATCTGGTGTCAATTATGGAGTAACACGTTTTGACGGAAAGGGAGATTTTGGTACTTGGAAGATGAAGACTTAAGTTGTGTTGAAGAAAGAGAAGACTTACAAAATTGTTTCTGTGCTTGAGACATTAAACGATATTGATGCAACTGATTTGGAAGAGATGGAAGATGAAGGTATCACAACAATTCAGTTGAGTCTTTCAGATGAAGTTCTTAGAGAATTTTCTCAAAGGCAGAAGGCGAAGGAACTATGTTATACATTATCAGATGCATATCAAGAGAAGTCTCTCACTAATCGGATTATTCTTAAACAACAATTTTATTCATTCAAGATGAAGCCCGGAGCCAATCTCATGGAGCATGTAAATGCTTTGACCACTTTAGTTATGTACCTGAAGGTAGCAGATGTTGATATTACTGATGAGGCTCAAGCTGTGATCCTCTTATGTTCCTTGCCTTAGGAGTATATTTCTTTTGTTAACTCCATAATTTATGGCCGCAGTAAAATTAGTATTGCTGATATAAAGGCTGGTCTTTATAATGAAGTGTTAAGAGTTAGATTGGCGAGAACTAGCATTGATAATGATACCAAAGGCTTATCTGTTCAGAGAGGTCGAAGTCAAAGCAAGTCGAAGAAAGGTGGAGGATGAAATTCTTCGGGTTCTCAATCTAGAGGGCCAAAGAATTTGACTTGCAATTATTGTAAGAATCCTGGGCACTTTATTGCACAATGTCCCAAGCTTGAAGGAAGAAGAAAAGACCCAAAACAAGCTTCAGCCTTTACAATGGAGAAATCAGATACAAAGAGTGACACTGACGTGTTTATCGCTTCTGGCACTTCTCGGAAGAGAAACCTATAGTTGATTGATTCTGGCGCATCCTGTCATATGACACCTGATAGGAACTCTTTTTCCACTTACCGTGAGATTAATGGAGGAGAAGTTTTGATGGGAAACGATTCTTCTTTCTGTATGGTTGGTGTTGGTAGTGTAAAGATAAGGATGCTTGGCGGTGTTATTCGAACCATTACTAATGTTAGGCACACAGCTGATTTAAGGAGGACTTTATTTCTGTTGGGGCATTGAGTAGACTTGGAATAAAGATTGTAGTTAAAGAAGAGAAGATGAAAATATCTAAGGGTTCTGAAACAACCCAAAACTTCACCTTATGGGAAAGCCTGAATTGCTTTGAGAACGCAACGCATCAGAAAACACTAACAATAGAACATTACATTGCTATTACAACAATTTACATTAGAGTACAAGAATATTCCAGAGTACGAATAAATATTACACATTGGAAATACAATATCAGAAAATTTTGATTAAAATACAGTAGAAAAATAATACATAAGAATAATGTACAGCGGAAATCATCTACAACCACAACTGAAAGAGATATACGGATACAAAGCTTTCCAAATATAGCTCCAGCTGTAATCCAGGATCCTGTGAAAAGAAGTATCTGCGAAAACCAAAACTACTAGCAATCCGTGTGGAAAATATGGGCCCTCAGAGTTTAGGTTAAAATAATAAACTCCGAGTCAATCATGGGACTGGTATGAGAACTAAAACAGTTAAATCTTTAATTGAAAAGTTGGGAAATCATGTGACCATGCCATATAACACGGAACGGGTTTACTCCACATGAATCTTAGTTTAAAATAAAACAACGCTATGCTTTTTGGAAAAATGAAGCTATTACAAGACTCAGGTTCCATAACACAATGCAACACAAGTTGAAGGATAGAGTTTTCCCTTATAATAGCCAAACATGCTTGGTACGTTTAAAACAAATCATTTTTGTTATTACTATAGTGTATAGTGTCAAAACAACTTCAAATATAAATGTATCAATCATAGACGGCATGAGCGCCCCATCCCACTACGTCACCATATAGTTTTACATCTAAAGCCGAAAAATGTCGTATTGGAAATTGGATTTCCATCATGAGTCAAGGCAAGGGATGTACTCCTTACCAACTAGGGCCATCTCTAGTGGAATGACCCAGGATCTCTCGCAGTTCTCTCGCAGTGAACCCTTAGATCCTCCAAGACTGGTCCACACTTACTTTAGTAGATTAGTTATTCATGAACACATGTTTCCCAGTCCTATCAGACCTCTAAAATGGTCAGTACATCGACCAATCATATCCGAGGCGCATCGCAATCCATTATCCATATAAGTAAAAATGTATGGGCTACATACCATGAAACCCCTTCTAGTTAGAAAGAAACGTGTGCACTCCTTGGGTCCCTTATCCCATTTCTGACTCATAATGGGGTGTGAGGCTCGCGAATTA
This sequence comes from Allium sativum, assembly GCA_030737875.1. NCBI lineage: Eukaryota > Viridiplantae > Streptophyta > Magnoliopsida > Asparagales > Amaryllidaceae > Allium > Allium sativum. The sequence goes on along the minus strand of CM060910.1, from coordinate 990,110,957 downwards.
ATTCTATACACAAAGCTATGCTAATTAAAGTCGTGCTATGATCATCATCCACAAGACTCTGCTTTTCAACAAAAGCCTTGATCATTTGCTTCTTAGCATGCCACATTGATAATTCACGCCATACGACTGATGTCTATCGATATATAACCTCTAAGCTCGTACATCTCAGAGAAGGGTGTTAAGCTAGAGAATAAATTCTCCGCCACCAAATAGACATATATTTAATAGAAATCAATCAAAACAGAATGAAATCCAATGTCATACACACATCCATTTACAAGTCCGTTCTGGGTCTGAACGAAACCGGTGGCACCTTATTCCTCATCCCATATGTCCAATACAGGAGAGAGGTCCTCGCATATCTGGTCGGTCTCCAAGTACGTCTGGACGATCACCACTTATTACCTTGTCTTAGGTGTACAACCCAATCGAGACATTAGTAATCATCCAAACGATGTGAAGATCTCCGATCTTCAACCACCGTCTTCATCATCGACTTTTAGTCATCGTATTAATTATTCAGAATTGGTTAAACCCGGTCTTTCCGAATAATTCGCATATCTTATAATCAAGTGCTATAAAAACACATCATATGCCTCATTCCAATACAGAATATTCTTTTATTCAAATATTCTCATTTTTAGGGAAAGGTTCCTATTAATTTTATCAAAGATAAATTATTTTAAAATTATTCTTTAATCTTCCTTTGGATATCAATTTCAAAAGATTTTATTCTAGTCGGGATTATCGAGCCTTACCAAAATAACCATTTCTTTCCAATCCCAACCAATTCATCCCATGGAGCAAAACTAGTTGTACTCCATATTTAACACCCATTGTATTATCGGTAAAATTAATTACCATTTCACGTTCAAATCTAATTAAAGATTTAACTATCGCCTGGAGTAAAACTGGTGGTACTCCATTCTCGATCACTTCTCAAATTTGGAAAATTTAATTACCACATTATTAAAGATTCATTAAAACTCCGCTTAGTTTTAATTTCAGAAATCATTGTTTGATGATTATTCAAATTTAGGAAATAAATCATGTCTTTAATTGGGCTAAAGAACGAATGTCCTTTAAAACATCGTTCATGATAAACCCAAAATCATCTTACATCAACTATAGAATCTTCACGGAAAAGAGATCATATATATAATCAATATAAATTTCCGTATAATACTAATAATATAAACGAAATAACAGCAAAGCCTTTTTAAATTCCATATATAGTAACGGTCTTCCTTCACAGAAGCTCATCTCGATTATTACCAAATCAAATTCCATTCCATCCAAATTTAATCTACTAAATTGGAAAACTTTACTTTGGAAAATTTCCATTAAATCTTAATAAAAAGATTTATAAATTCCAAATCATATCTTCACTATTAATTGGGTTAAAGAGCAAATGTTATTCAAAACACAGTTCACGATAAACCCAAAATCCCATTCCAACTCAATTCCAATTAAATATTAATTAATTGGTAAACTTCTCTAAATCTTATTTAAAAGATTTATTCTTTTCTCATCGGGGTTTAAGAACATTGTTATTGAAGACACCATTCACGACAAACCCAAAATCCAATTTCAATTCAATTCCAATTAAATATTAATTATTTGGTAAACTTCTCTAAATCTTAATTAAAAGATTTATACTTTTCTCATCGGGGTTTAAGAATAGTGTTATTTAAGGCACCATTCACGACAAACCCAAAATCCCATTTGATATTAAATACAAGGCTCTGAATAGAAATTATATCGACTTATATTCAATATCAAATTCTGAAACCAAGGGATATCGTATTGAGAAAACGATATCTATATCTTCCAAATTCCTCAATAATATCCGTATAATCATGGAATCCAATATCAAAATATTCTGAAGATAATTTCCATTCCAAATCCATTCCAATTTATTCGTTGGAAAATTTTTGTTAATTTAAAACCATATACAAATCTAATTTATTTATTTCTAAAAACTATTGGATTTTATTCTAGTTAATAACTAGTTCATTGCGACAAAAATATATTTTTATCTTTTCAAACTTGGAATTTTTCATCCAAAATCTTTTCAAACCATTTATTATGATTTTACAAATTTTTTTCCATATTTTTAATAATTTTATTAAGGCCCTTACAGTCGATTTCCATATACGGTCATCGAACTGCATTAACAGCGACCTTTTCCAAAACTGATTTGGACATACTTTAAAATCTAACCGTTAAATTTCAAATCTCTTATATTCATTGGGAATCTCTTTTTGATACGAACCCAATGGTTTCGGTTTTAGGAGAATTCAACGGTCGGATCTCCCATTACATCGATTTGAAGTTAATGGTTGAAATTTGTGAACGGTCGCTGCGCGACGCGTTCTGTTCTAACCATTATTACATATATAATATATATCGTCGATTTCAATTTAAAACATATTTTATAAATCGTTTATAAATTCATTCTAAAACGATTTCAACTTCATTTTCAATTTTAAATCAAAATTGAATATTCCATATCATTATAATATTAAAATGATAATATTTTCGAAATATCAGATTTTGAAATAAATTCTTTTCGATATTCTTTACAAAATGAATAAAATCGATCGATAAACCCGTTCGAGTTAAAATGGCGAATATCTACTTACTTGGCTTCATATATTCCAATATTTTCGTGTCCATCCAAAATCGGACATCAAAATCATATTTTAATTCTTCATTGAATATTATTTTAAAATATTCGTTATTTCTGAGTCGGAATGCGACTCAATCAATTACCATATAATTTCAGTTATATGGATTTCATGCATCACATGTATATAACAATAATGATAAATAATCATTCAACATTCAAACATCATCCAGAGTGCAGTTTACAACTGTATAAACATTAAAATAAATACATAATGCTCATCACAGCCTGTCAACCCATGGATTGACATACAACTAAATATCGGGATTAGTGTACATCCAATATCATCCCAATACCCATGTGGGGTTTTCAAACAACAACAGTCTATTTAAATAAATCATTGGTTAGTAAATTTAACCAATTCTAATTTGGTTTGAATTATTTTTCTAACTAAAGAAATTTTACTGTTTTAAATTATAAATGGATATTTGTAATTTAATTTCAACTACCACATTAATGATAACATTATTGTTAATATGTTAAATAGTATAATCAAAACACAAATCACCAAATCATCCAAATAAATAAATACTCGACTACCCAATGCCATTTACGACGCCATAAGTGGCCATTCGCGGAGTATGAAATTGAGTGTCGGTAATATCCATACATCGCTTCCAATTTATGTGATTTCTACGAATTCAAGTGTTGAACTCCATACAACACATAAAAAACTATATTGGCAATTTCTATACATTTATAGTTATAAAATAAATTAAATAACTGTAAAAAATTCTATTCCACTCTGTCATTCTTTAGCTGGTGATTGTTTCAACAATATTAAACAACCATTTAATTTTGTCAAAAATTCCAACCGTCTCCATTTCTGTTTTGGTCAGTTCTGAAATGTAGAGATTTTCACCACGATCGCAACGCGACTGAAATTGTCGGATTTGGACCTCATATGTAAAAGATATGTGAATTAATATGTTGCATTAGATTATTTAAAATAAATTGAAATAATAAATAAAATAATTATCATAATAATTCTTTAATCACCGTCATTAGGGGGATTAAATCCTGCGTCTTCTTCCCAGGCTTCGGCCATTTTAATGAACCCAACGTCCATTTTTAGGGCTTCAAATTGCCAATTCCACATGCCACCTGGAGATGATCGGCTACCACCCTTGATAGCCCCAACCACCCTCCATCCACGCCCGCTGCCACTAGCAACTCGGTGTGTAATGGCCCAAATTTCCGTACTCTTTGAGTCGACTGAAAACACCACACATCCGACCCAAATTGCACAAAAATACGAATCATTAATAGAAGTTAGAGTGTGAGAATTAGAAAGAAAGAAGAATTAGAATAGAAGAAAACGAAGAACACAAATCTCAAAATGGAGCGAATAAAATATATTAATAACATAAGTTTTGAAATACAAGTCAATATCTGTATATACATACCATCATCAGAGCACAACAGTTATTCCTGGAACAATAATAAACACCCGTTTCCAGATACAACAAAGTACACAGCGGAAATATGATAGTCATGGAAAATTTTTGAAACCTCCTGCTTCAAGCTTCTCCGGATGAATCTGTAAAATCCCTACTACTTGACTGCCCGTACAAATTTTGTAACGATCCGCATTCTATGCATCAGAGGATCGTAGAATATTTATTTCATTTTCGTATGAGGTCGTATGGTCGTGTAACTTTGGAGAACGACTATTGGGGTCATTTTCCATGTTCACGATTTTTGTCGATTTTTAAATGACTATTTTGCCCCTAGAGAATCTTGTTTCGCCTATAACTTTTGATTGATAAGGAGTTTTGACCTGAAACCACTTCCATTGGATTTGAATGAAGGTTTACCTTTCCGTAGAGTGGTCACACTGATCAAATGGACTTATTGTTTGGGAGATATGGCTGAAATAAGGTTTGGAAGGTGAAAAACAGCTTAACCGGACCTAATTAGGGTGATTAGCAGCTAGGTCCATAACCCATATCGGGAATAGGGTTATGGGAGGGCTGATAGGGTTAGAGAAAACATTTCATTTCAGTTTTTACAGCCGCCACTTTCATCCTTTTAACCCTAGCAATGGCCTCAACCTTCTAAATCACCCCCAAATCACCGTTTAAGCATATGTTAGCCTAATCAACATCAAATCAAGGCAAATCAACACCAAATCAGAGTTGGAGCTACTGTGTTGCATAGGAATTTGACCCAAAACAGTAGAGAAGTTCAGATCTATAATTCATTTGTGGCTAAGGTGAGGGATTTGCATTGTTTTTCACTAATTATGCTTAATTAGGGGTGATTAGTGATACTTGGCGAAATTATGGCTCAGAAAAATCTGGAAAAATTTGTAAAGTTCTAAAATATTATTTTATGCCTCTATTTGAAATTTTGATTAATTAGGACATGTTTTTCTAATCATATGGTTAAATCATGATTATGGGGATTAAGGGAAAAACATGGTTTTTGGGGTACGTTTGATCCATATTAACATGTTAAATTGTTATTTTGGTGTTATGGTCGATTATAAATGTTGCTACGACTGTTTGGAATGTTTTTTGATTGCTTAGCAAAGTTAGATTGGTCGAAAACGCCATCGTATGGCGTAAAACAGTCGCTCGAAAAGTTACAGGAAAATTATACAGGAACCGGATCAGATCGCCCCCTCCCTCCGAACCGACCCATTCGTGACATGGACCCCGAACCGAACCGCCTGTATAAAGTCCTATAGCACTATCACGAGCCAAACCGTGGAACACCATCACAAACTGACTTGTTGCTCCGAACTGAACTGGGGTGTCACGAGCAGGAAGCCATGAACCGACCAGGACCATGGAGCACTCCCGAACCGAACCGAAGTTCCAACTCGAACCAAGGAAGGCCGATCCGAACCCAGCGAGGCACCACGACCCGAACCGATCTGAAGAGGGTGCTACGAACCGAACCGCTTGGTGGCCACGAACCAGGGCTGCTCACGAACTGATGGAGGACCCGAGTCTAGATGATGATCACGAACCGAATGGAGATCGAACCGGGATGATGATGACCAAAACCCAAGATGCAAAGGTAGTCTAAATAGAAAGTGAGTACTCAGGATCTAGATGGAAACCAATGAGTTAACTTCATGAGTTGGACTTTGCTGCGGGACGTGTGCAAAGGGGTTATCGATGTCTATTGCTTTGACTCATCACCGAGGAACGGATTATTGGCTATGGATCAGTGCAGTGAAGTTGTTATGACTTTATGGGGCAGAGTGATCGTAGCAAGGCTATGAGCCAGTGTAGTGGAGTTGTCATGACTCCATGGGGCAGAGTGAATATAGCAAAGGATTAGTGGCTATAAATCAGTGTAATGGGTCATCGTGACTCCATGGGGCAGAGTGATCGTAACAAAGGATTGGGTAATCAAAGTGGTAGATATTGTATGCTTTATGCACTGAGTGAGAGATGTGAGGATGATTGCTATGTTTGATGGTTGCTATCACCATGTCATGCACACTCCCTCCCCATTATTTTCACATCATGTGTTAGTGTCACCTTAGAGCATTGTACATCCTGTTGTGCTAACTCTTTGGTTGCAGGTCCAGGTTCAAGTATGGTTATGCATACCTGTTATTGTTCTGTTTTTACTGCTTATCACTCATACCAGACTTTTTTTCTGACCCAGAGTTTTATATCTCTTCTTATTACTTTGGGTTCTCCTAAACGAGCAGACTAGAGACAAGTTAGCTGGTTATGCACGAGTAGCTGTCCGAAGACGAGCAGGAGGCTTATATGTATCATTCCCATATATTCTCCCTGTATTGTTGCTGGTCACTACTTTGGGCATTAATAGTGTACCTTCCTATTTTGCTTTAGAGACAGTTTTAAAAGTTGTAATAATGAAGGTTCGGATCATAAGCTGTATTTTAAATTTTCCGCTGCTATGATGGTTTAATTTTCATCTTATGCACTATCTTGCCTGTTTTATATCAAGTTATGTTATTGTTATATTTTGTTCCATGCGCTGTGAGTTATAATATAGGTTCTTTGATGATTCATAGTTTCGAATCCCTTCCTTTTTTTCTTTTATTTGACAACCGTCCCATGCTGATTGGAAATCGGTACAGCACATTTCATGGAAATGTCGGCTGGTGCGGGGCAGACCGTCACACTTGGTATCAGAGCTCTAGGTTGCGTAGTTAACATAGGGGAAGACACCAGGGAGAGATAGTATATGTATATGAGAGCGCGTATTTGTGATATTTTGGTTTTCAAAATCTATATATATACTATTATTATATCTAAGGATGAGGTCGCACTGCACTGGCACCACTAAAGATACGGTTAATCGTTTTCTCCTTACAGATTGAACGATGAGCCGATATACGAGGAATACTGGATCAAGAGCCAACAATAGGAATGCTCCTGATATAAGGACGATGTTCACTGACTTCATGAGAGAGATGCTTAGGGATGTTCAGAGGGCAACTCCTAATGTTGCAAATGGTGGTGGTGCAGCGGTGCAAGCGCCTATGGCCGATTTTTCCAAGCTCTGTAAGGACTACACTAGTCTTGGTGGGAAGCCGTTCCACGGAATGGAATCAGCTACAGAAGTTCAGGATTGGCTCAATAGATGTGAGCGCATCTTCGATGACTTAGGGATCGATGATGCGATAAAGAGGAAGCTAGCATCCGGTCAGCTGCAATGATGGGCTATGAATTGGTGGAATGCTATTATGGTAGCTACTACTGAGGATCAAGTTACTTGGGATCAGTTTATGGCCCGATTCAGTGATAAGCTTATCCCAGCTGCTCAGAAATCCGAATTGTTTAGGAAGTTCTTGGAGCTTAAGTAGAGTGGTAAGGCAGTCTCGGAATATATTGCTGAGTTCGATACTTTATCGAAGTATGGATTATCCCTTATTGACACTCCCGAGAAGAAGAATAAGAAGTTCATAACAGGCTTAGATCAGTACTTGGAGGAAAGGCTTATAAACCATATTGATGAGACTTTTGAATCGATTGTCGGAAAAGCATTGAGATCGGAGAGCCTTTATCCTAAGCCCAAGGCTGAAGTCGTTGTTGCATCTATAGAGGGGCCAAAGCCGCATGCAAGTGGTAGAGGCAAGAATAATTATCAGAATAAAAGGAAGCAGAGTCATACCAAGGATGTTCAGAAAAAGAAAGATAAGAAATATGTTGAGTACTTTAGTTGTGGCAAGAAGGGCCACTATGCCAAAGAATGTCGAGCAAAGCCAGCGGACAGGAAGTGCTTTAACTGCGGCCAAGTGGGACATGACAAGGATAAATGTCCACAACCTCCCAAAGTGAAGTAGATTGTGAAAGCATATGCTCTTTATGCAGTTCCTTCTTTGTCGAATGCCCCAACTGCAGCAGAGAAACGAAAGAATGTCGTCATTCAAGGTATGCTTTCTGTTTATGATGTTCTTGTTTGAGTATTGTTTGATATCGGGACTTCACGTTCCTTCATATCTATTGATCTGGTAGATAGTTGGGATTGGAACCCGAGATAGTCGATAGACCTTTAGTTGTGACGAAGCCGATTGGTGGTTCGACAAACCTTAGTATGATTTGTCGAAATTTGGTCTTATCGAGTCATGGATGTATGTTTGCTTGTGATTTCTTTGTTTTGGGCTTTACTGCGTTTGGCATTATTTTGGGAGTCGATTGGCTCCAAAGATATGGGGCGGTGGTAGACTGTGAGGGATTTTCGGTGACTATTAGGGCAGATGATGGGCGGAGGGTAGTGTTTGGTGGCCTACCTAGTGATGAGGTGATGGCTAGTTTACTAAATTCCCTCGACATCCCACATGACAAGTTATCAGGTGTTCCCTTTGCTAGCCAGTATCCGGATATCTTCGAGGAAGTGACCGGACTTCCACCACACAGAGAGATTGAGTTTCGTATTGATTTAGTGAAAGATGCTAGACTTATAGTAATGCCACTTATTCGTATGGGCCAAGGGAGCAACGAGAGCTCGGGGTGCAAGTGAGCGATCTTTTGAAGAAGGGACTTATCCAAAGAAGTGTCTCCGAGTGGGGAGCACCAGTTGTATTTGCCACTAACACTACACTAGAAATGCCAATTTGGCAGTGCTCATGACCGTATCAAAATCGATTTGGCAGTGCACTGAACCGTATCAAAAAATGGCGTCTCTGTTGCTTTGATACGGTTTTAAGCCGTATCAATTTAGAAATTTGATACGGCTCAAAACCGTATCAAATAAGATATTTGATACGGTTTTGAGCCGTATCAAATTTCTAAATTGATACGGCTTAAAACCATGTCAAATTAGCATGCTAACACTGTCAACTTCATAGATCGATACGGTTTTAAACCGTATCAAATTCGTAGATTGATATGGCTTAAAACCGTATTAAACTGCTATACTGATATGGCTTAAAACCGTGTTTAATGCCTCATTCCTACAATGATATCAATGAATTAGATACGGCTTTTAACCGTATCAAAATCGGTATATCATATATGCAATATACAGAAACACTGCACCATTGATATATGTATATATATATGCACAATAAAGAAGATACGCTACACACATATAACAGTATATAAAGAAGATACGCTAAGCATAATTCGATTAATACATAAACCATAACTTCAGTTAATACAAGCCACATAACATAACATATACAAAGCATAATGTTCACAGTTCTTGCTCTAAAAAAAAGAAGACAACAAAACTGCAGTTGTCGAGCCCATACAACTCATGCTTGTTCCAAAGCCTGAAAAAAAATTAAAATAACAAACATCAGTTTAGTTTCGTCTCCACAACAAGTCCTGATTTCACAACTACCACTAAATATGCAAAGAAAAATATAATATCATTACAGCTAAAGTTACATTCAATAAACTGAATGTTCACCTGAGCCTTACGGCCTCAGTTTCGCTGAGCCGAGAGGCTCAGTACCAACCGAGCCTTACGCTCAGTGAACTGAGTCATAAAGATCAGTTTCAACTGAGTTGTAAAGCTCAGTTTTAACTGAGCATTACGGCTCAGTGAAACTGAGCGTAAAGCTCAGTTTTAACTGAGCATTACGGCTCAGTGAAACTGAGCGTAAGGCTCAGTTAGTGAAACTGAGCCTTACGCTCAGTTTCACCTGAGCCTTACGGCTCAGTTTCGCTGAGCCTTACGCTCAGTTTCAACTGAGCTGTAAGGCTCAGTGAAGCTGAGCGTAAGGCTCAGTGAAGCCTTGTGTTAGTTTTCTTGGTATCTATGACTTAGTTTCTTGTAAAAAGAATAATACTGTAATTTATATTTATTTTATAGGCATTATCAAAGAAATGATATAGATAAAGCAACTGATGTATGAAAAGATTGAAGGTCATTCGTTGGAAGAAATATCTGGAAACTACCATTCAATGATATACCCAATTTTAATGACTTTAATAAAGTTACTTTTCTATATAACAAGAAAAAAATTATCAACCAATAATATGAACATAAAACTGTAACTAGACGCATACGGGAACGGGACTCGTCTTTTCGGAAAAAAAATCGAAAATCACATGACCCCCCTACAATATGAAAATGGTTTTAAATTTTTTTATAATAAATGGGAGGTGACTACCGTACCTACTGCAATGCCACTTCTTTTCTTTTCTGAATTGAAAGGGAAAACATGAAGAATAGAAGTTTTATGTCTAGCTTCATCAAATCGCAAACCCTGCTGTGAAACACAGAAAGCATAGATAAATGGAATTGACATTCTGTAAATGGAATTGGCATTCAGTAATTAAACAGTTTAATCAGTAAACAGAAATATACCCTTATAATATAAATAAACAAATTATAGTGCCCTAACAGTAAGCATCTGCATCAGCCAACTTATTCTCCATTGTATTCCGTCTGTATTAATATGGTAGTAAGGTTTACCATTGTACAATATTTATGTATTCCCTATGAGGAACCCTGATGGAATGTTTATGCAGTTACAACTTATCTGGACTTCGAATATAAATGGAATTGGTCTTAAACATGCATGATGAGCAGCCGAGGCTATATTCAAAAACAGAAAAATGCTCACTGGAATCTGACAGGAATTTAGAAATGGGGCCAACTGAGTTTCAGATGTTGCCTACGGTACGGTACAATGTATACTGTATACAATTTTCTAACCCAACCTGGGTTTTTGAACAAAATAGCAACCCAAAGCTTACTGAAGTAGAGGTGTTCTTTTGGATATTGTTCCAATGAGGAAATAAACAAAAAAAATCACAGCAGAAGTGTTAACTGTATTAATTTCTTAAAGGATTTTTTTTTTTTTGCAAGAATCTAATCTTTGAAGTAAGAATGATTACTTGCACTTGGATGTTGAATAGAGATGAAGTTGAATAATAACGATTCAATAAAAAAACATACATGGCTTCAGAAGGAAAAGGTATTTAAGTTAAAAACAAATCACAATGTCAGAGAAGGAAAAAGCATTTAAGTCAAAATCAAATCAATCTGAATTCCTAGGTAGGAAAAAAGTATTAAATAAAAACATAGCACGATCAGTAAAACTTAAAACTTTTGGTTTCAATTTCCAATAGCAATACATATTAGTTAAATACTGCATATAGACCATGTCCTCATGCCAGTTAATTAAAATACAAATATAAACATCTTTCTTTCCAAGATTTCTACTCAAATCAGCCCAGTTCAATCCAGAAACCTGAATTTAACCCTGGTTCTGCTGTTTATGAGTTTTAACATTTGCACTAAGTTATATTTATGCTGTATCATATAAGAAGAAAGTCAAATGGGCTTAGAAAGGCAATCTCACACTATCTTTCTTCAGTTATTGCCAATTTAAACCACCAACAACGGGAGAGAACTCATAACATAATTATGTAACAATTTATAGTCAGTAAGATATTTTTACCTTATGGATGGCCATTTCGTCAAGGCGTATCTGAGTGTAAACTCTATCTTTTGCCAATGCAGTAATGTCATTGCTGATAATAGTGATAACATTTCTGAGAAAAAAGAGCAAGTATGCAATGATAAGTGTTGTGGAAAAATTGTACCTCCTATAATATGTATCAACCAAAGATCGTTGTCATCTACGACTGGTTAACTAAAAATTGACGAAACTAAAAACTTTAGAAAAAAAAACGTGCAACTTATTTAAACGGGCATGGTGGTAGATAATTAAAGGATAAGCTTCCATTGCTTCACAATTTAAATAGATCTTGTTATAATTACAATCTAGTAACAAATAAGAAGCTCCAACAATGGTGTCTTTTTGAATACTAACAAAAGCGAACTCTTGTTATGACAACCTGTGAATTTCCATAACCTTTATATACTGCTGTGTCCATAACCTGTGAATTTCCAAGAAAATACAATCAAGTAAACATGAACAGAAAATTCCATGAGTCGTTTTTCTGGTAGTATACAACCATATGAAACAACACATATGAAATGTATCCATACAATTAACTTTTATGTGGTGATCCCATACAACAAATCTGTATCACACAAATGGTAAATGTACATTTTATATCAAGGTAGAAGAGATACACTACGAGCACTAACAAGACATCTAAATACATGCAAAATGTCAATAATAGGGCATCAGGCTTGTATACATATTGAATAGAACTGAATATTTTACGGATACAATGTAGACTGCATATTCATTATCAATGCACTATAAGTCAACATGGTACAAACATTATAAACTAGAATGGGTGGTAGGAGTACGACAAGGAGGGCATTCATAATTCTTATTTCACCACTCCATAATGTAGTTCCGATCAAACATCCAGAATCTCAAGTACAATTATAAACATATTAAATTTACTACCAATATGACTGACAATGTTGAGTGTAATCATCCAATCAAAGAGTATACCTGCAAAATACCTGATTGCATGGAGTAGAATTGGGGCGGCTGTGAATATTTCAGAAGTAATAAAATGATCTACTGCATATGATAGTGTTTTATTCCACAATAAATAAGTGAACAACTTTTTTACAGTGAGTTGCACATACTTAAGAAAAGAACTACTCAGGATATGCAACTTATATCAATAAACCATTTTTCCAAAAAAAACATCATAATGAAAGAAAAGCAGACATGCAATCAACGTCTAAATCATAAATATGTATTGTCCTTGAAATCAAACACACTAGCAGCAACTACTAAAGCACAAGCTGCAAGGTAGATAAATATTAAGGCCATCAAATTTTATACTTCGGAGCAAAATTGTAACTCTTCCCTACTTATATATGCATTGCAAAATTTAAAATCAATAAGTCATGACAAAATCAAGATAATATATATCTTTTAGCTAATTTTCTTTCAAACTGACACATCAATTAAAATTGTATACACTATAGGATTTTATATAATCGTAGGCTTAACAATGAGACTACTATATAGACTACGATCTAAAATAATGTCTAAAAACAATAACAAAACAAATTTCCCAACAAAATTGAAAAGTTAAGGGATGTGATAGTTTAAACACTTGATGGAATTTGTGTCAATGATGGTATTTTGTATAAATAGGTAAAATGATAATACTAGGGACCTACTTGAAAAAGGAACTCAAGACTATAATCCTTTTAGCCCTCTGCCAAGGCTACCACCGAGTCCCTGACAATTGTTGCACCATTCATCGAGATATAGCATCGCAACTCAGTAGAGCCACTAATTCAAAAAGGGATTAGTTATTACAGATCCAAACCTACGAAATAAAATGCAAAAGGAAGCAAGAAAATACCCCATCTGTTCTTTCGCCAACAACATCTACTTCCGAGATGGATCAGATCAGATTCGTCCAAATCATTGCTCTGCGAGCGTCGGCAGGAACCATGAAATAGGCGGGTTAAGAAAAAATGATCAAATTAGACATCAGAGAAACAATTTAACAAGAGATTCAAGTCGCGATTTGGGGGAAAGATGAATAACCCTAATTTTTAGACCGGATAGGGATTGTATAATATTAGTGCGGGGAATAGAAAATAGCGGGGGAACTAAAGTATATTATGATACGGCTCAAAGCCGTGTTAAAGGGACTGATCCGGAACATCAATGATGTAGGGTTAGATTTTAACTGTTCAGGGTGGTGCGGATCGCAACTGGTGTGCTAAATCAATTTGATACGGGTATTAGCACTATCAAATTTAGTATGGCTTTAAGCCGTATCAATTCTCAGCATCCTGGTGTGCCAAATTTGTTGTTTTGGTGTAGTGTAAGGTAGATGGTTCCCTTCGTTTATGTGTGGACTATCACAAGTTGAATAAAGTGATTAGGAGGAATAAGTATCCTCTTTCGTGGATAGATGATTTGTTTTATCAACTTGAGGGGGAAAGAGTGTTCTCTCAATTGGACCTCACGATAGGATTTCATCAACTCCGAGTAGCAGGCGAGAGTATTCCTAAAACATCCTTTCGGACACCGTCTAGATTCTATGTGTGGTTGATCATGCCATTCGGGTTGACCAATGCACCAACATATTTTGTGGATTTAATGAATAGAGTATTCCGAGATCAGTTGAATAAGTTTGTTCTTGTATTCGCGGATGATATACTTGTTTATTCGAGGATAGAAGAAGAACACAAGGAACATTTGAGAGTAGTGATGGAGGCGTTGAGAAAACACCAATTGAAAGCGAAATTTTCTACATGGCTCTTCCTAAGGAGGGAAGTGAGATTCTTGGGTCATGTTGTTTCAGAGATTGGTATTGCCATGGACCCTGCGAAGGTGGCTACGGTACAAGATTGATCTATGCCCAAGAATGCAACAAACGTAAGAAGTTTCTTGGGCTTAGCTGGATATTATCATAAGTTTATCCAAGACTTCTCTTAGATAGCCGCACCATTAACTTAATTGGCCAAGAAGAATCAATTCGTCTGGGACGAAAGGTGTGAGAATGCATTTAAGATCTAAAGGAAAAGTTGACGTGTGCACCAGTGTTAGTTATTCCTCAAGGGAATGAAGAGATGACAGTATACACGGATGCATGTGGTACCGGACTAGGTGTTGTACTGATGCAAGGAGGTAGGATTATAGCTTACGCTAGTTGGCAACTGAAACCGCATGAGAAAAGATATCCTACCCATGATTTGGAATTGGCAGCAATCGTATTCATGTTGAAGATGTGGAGACATTATCTCTTCGGAGAAAGATTTAAGTTGTTTACCGATAATAATTCATTAAAGTATCTCTTCTCCCAGAAGGATCTAAATCTCTGACAGAAAAGATGGTTAGAATTCTTGGCTTCCTATGATTTCGATATCGCATATACACCAGGAAAGGGCAATGCGGTAGCCAATGCATTGAGTAGGAGACATGCCAGTTAGGGGCTATGTTTCTTGAATGGAAGCAACTAGAGTATATTATTGGGTATGTTTTCAGACCAAGGTGCGAATTGGATCCAGAAATGTTAGCAAGTTTGATGATCATACCCACTTTGATTAAGCGGATTGGTTCCAATCAGAGGGACGATCCTAATATATTAGAAGTCATCTCCTGGTTAGATATGGGTATCGACGAGGAGATGAACAAGTGTGAGCTTGATAAAGATGGATGGCTTAGAAAGAATGGGAAACTAGTTGTACCCAATGTCAATGGATTGAGAGACGAAGTGCTTAGAGAATGTCATCACTCAAAACTGACTATACATCCTGGTGTTAATAAAATGTATCAAGACATAAAGCAGACCTACTACTAGGAAGGGATGAAAAGAGACGTTGGGAAGTTTATGTCCAAATGCATGAATTGCCTGCTAGTTAAAGCCGAGAGAAGAAGCCTGATGGTTTGTTGCAACCATTAGAAATTCCAGAATGGAAATGGGAACAAGTCTCAATAGATTTCATTGATGGGTTACCAAGGACTAGATCATACCATGATAGTATTTGGGTGATTGTGGACCGATTGACCAAGAGTGCAAGGTTTATACCTATCAAGTCGAATAGAACGACAACCAAGTTAGCGGAACTATATATGAAGTGAGTAGTGAGGTTTCATGGAATACACAAAGGCATTGTGAGCGACAGAGATCCGTTGTTTACTAGTATATTTTGGAAGAGCTTACAAGAGGCTTTAGGATCAGAATTACATCTCACCGCGTACCATCCTCAAAGTAATGGTCAAACAGAGAGGGTGAATCGAGTATTAGAAGATTTCTTGAGAGCTCGCATATTAGATTTTGGAGGGTCATGGGATGACCATTTACATCTGGTTGAGTTCGCATATAATAATAGTTATCAGTATAGTATTGCTATGGTTCCATTTGATGCTTTGTACGGAAGACCGTGCAACTCACCATCATGTTGGCTGGAAATCGGTGAGAAGTTTGTGCTTGGGCCAGATGTAACAAAAGAAACTTCAGACAAGATCAAGGTTATCCAACAGCGAATGAAGGCTGGTCAAGATAGACAGAAGAGCTATGCTGATAAGAGGAGAAGAGATTTGAAATTCTCCGTTGGCGACTTGGAGTTTGTCAAGATTTTTCCGATAAAGAGCGTGATTTGATTTGGTAGGAGAGGCAAGTTAGCACCAAGATTTGTTGGTTCATTCTCACTTCTCGAGCAAGTTGGGAATTTGGCATATAAAGTTGAGTTGCCAGACAAGATGGTGGGAGTTCACAACATGTTTCATGTTTCCCAGTTAAGGAAGTTCGTGCACGATCCCAATATGATTAGTTCACCGGATCAGTTTAATGGTATCGAAGTAGAAACCGAGGCGGTTGTGAACCGCAGGACGATCCGTATTGTCGAGTACAATACGAAGCAACTTCGAAGGAAGGCGATGAAACTGGTCAAGGTTCAGTGGAGTGGTAACGAGCATGACTGTACTTGGGAAACAGAGGAGAGCATAAGGGAGTCTTATCCAGAACTCTTTCCCTGGTAAGAATTTAATGACCATTTAGTTATCCCCATGTTAGTAAACCGCATGCTAGGACAGGCTTGTTATGTTGCTATGTATGTTTGATTGTTGCAAATGATTGATAGACATGCGGGACCCTTTGTATGTTTTGGTTTAGGAATTTCGGAGGCGAAATTTCTTAAGGGGAGGGGGGAGAGAATGTAACGACCCGCATTGGAGGTTCGTAGAATATTTATTTCATTTTCATCTGAGGTCGTATGGTTGTGTAACTTTGGGGAACGACTATTGGGGTCATTTTCCATGTTCATGATTTTTGCCGATTTTTAAATGATTATTTTGCCCCTGGCGAATATTGTTTCACCTATAACTTTTGATTGGTAAGGAGCTTTGACATGAATCCACTTTCATTGGATTTGGATGATGGTTTAACTTTCCGTAGAGTGGTCACATTGATCGAACGGACTTACCGTTTGGGAGATATGGCTAAAATAAGGTTTGGAAGGTGAAAAACAGGTTAACCGGGCCTAATTAGGGTGATTAGCATCTAGGCCCGTAACCATTTTCAGTTTTAGGGTTATGGGAGGGATGATAGGGTTAGGAAAAACATTTCATTTCAGTTTTTACACCACCATTTTCATCCTTTGAACCCTAACAATGGCCACCATCTTCTAAATCACCCCCAAATCACCGTTTAAGCATATATTAGCCTAATCAGCATCAAATCAAGGCAAATCAACACCAAATCAGAGTTGGAGCTACTGTGTTGCATAGCAATTCAACCCAAAACTGTATAGAAGTTCAGATCTATAATTCATTTGTGGCTAAGGTGAGTGATTTGCATTGTTTTTCACTAATTACGGTTAATTAGAGGTGATTAGTGATAATTAGCGAAATTATGGATTAGAAAAATCTGGAAAATTTTGTAAAATTCTAAAATATCATTTTATGTCTCTGTTAGAAATTTGGGTTAACTTGACATGTTTTTCTAATCGTATGGTTAAATCGTGATTAAGGAAATTAAGGGAAAAACATGGTTTTTGGGCTATGTTTGATCCATATTGACATGTTAAATTGTTGTTTTGGTGTTATGGTCGATTATACATGTTGCTATGACTGTTTGGAATGTTTTGTATTGCTTAGCAAAGTTAGATTGGTCGAAAACGCTGTCGTATGGCGTAAAACAGTCACTGGAAAAGTTGCAGGAAAATTGTGCAAGAACCGGATTGGAACCCCCCTCCCCGAACTGACCCGTTCGTGACATTGACCCCGAACCGAACCGCCTGCATGATATCCTAGAGCACCATCAAAAGCCGAACCATGTAACACCACCACAAGCTGACCTGTTGCTCCAAACTCAACTGGGGTGTCATGAGCTGGAAGCCACAAATCGACCAGGACCATAGAGCACTCTCGAACCGAATCGAAGCTCCAACTCGAACCGAGGAAGGCTGATCCGAACCCAGCAAGGCACCATGACCTGAACCGATCTGGGGAGGGTGCTACGAACCGAACCGCTTGGTGGCCACGGACTGGAGCTGCTCACGCACCAATGAAGGACCCAAGCCTAGATGATGATCACAAACCGAATGGAGATTGAACCGGGATGATGATGACCAAAACCAGAGATGCAAAGGTAGTCTAAATAGAAAGTGAGTACTCAGGATCCAGATGGGAACCAACGAGTTAACTTCATGAGTTGGACTTTGCTACGGGACATGTGCAAAGAGGTTATCGATGTCTATAGCTTTGACTCGCCATTGAGGAACGGATTATTGGCTATGGATCAGTGCAGTGAAGTTGTCATGACTTCATGGGGAAGAGTGATCGTAGCAAGGCTATGAGCTAGAGCAGTGGAGTTGTCATGACTCCATGGGGTGGAGTGTACATAGCAAAGGATTAGCGGCTATGGATCAATGCAGTGGGGTCATCATGACTCCATGGGGCAGAGTGATCATAGCAAATGATTGGTTGATCAAAGTGGTAGATATTGTATGCTTTACGCACTGAGTAGGAGATGTGAGGATGATTGCTATGTTTGATGGCTGCTATCACCATGTCATACACACCCCCTCCCCATTATTTTCACACCATGTGTCAGTGTCACCATATAGTATTGTACATCCTGTTGTGCTAACTCTTTGGTTGTAGGTCCAGGTTCAGGTATGGTTATGTATACCTGTTATTGTTCTGTTTTTACTGCTTATCGGTCATACTAGTCTTTTGTCTGACCCAGAGTTTTATGTCTCTTCTTATTGCTCTGGGTGCTCCTAAACGAGCAGACTAGAGATAGGTTAGTTGGTTATGTATGGGTAGCTTTCTGGAGACGAGCATGAGGCTTATATGTATCATTCTCATATATTCTCCCTGTGTTGTTGTTGGTCACTACTTTGAGCATTAGTAGTGTACCTTATTATTTTTCTTTAGATACAATTTTAAAAGTTCTAATAATGATTGTTTGGATCATAAGCCGTATTTTAAATTTTCCACTACTATGATGGTTTATTTTTCAGCTTATGCACTGTCTCGCCTGTTTTATATCAAGTTATGTTATTGTTATATTTTGTTCCATGCGCTGTGAGATATACTACAGGTTCTTTGATGATTCATAGTTTCAAATCTCTTCCTTTTTTCTTTCATTTGACGACTGTCCCGTGCTGGTTGGACATCGGTACAACGCATTTCAGGGAAATATCTGCTGGTGTGGGGCGAGCGGTCACAAATTTAGGTACCTAAGAGTTTAGAGAAAACAACAAAATAAAACTCTGGCTCAGTCATGAGACTAATGTGAGTAAATTCCAACCGTTGGTTTAACTTTTAAAATCCTTTTGAAAGAAATGATAATCATAAGACCGATCCACACATAAACATGGATGGTTTTTATTTTACGATAACCAAAAATATTTTGGATATTAAATCCAGTGATATTATAATAATATCTACATCAAATAAATAGAATCTAGCGGAACGCTTGCATCTCACGCTCCATATATAATATAAAACCAAAAACTGCAGGACGCTTAGTGGAGATTGTATTTCCAACATGACAAGGTATGGAACCACCTTCCGATAGTGTATCTCTAAGGGGGAGTACATTGGGTTCAACAAGAACGTCTTGCAACCCGGCCCACACATGGCTGACCACTCATTTAACTTGAGTGTGCCGAGCATATCATCACCAACGATTGTGATCAGCAACCATTACTGAAAGCATGCAGTAGCGAATAGCATAAGAAGCAAATGAAATTTCTCTAGATCAGGTGATAATACCCCTAATGAGAATGACCCACAAGGCTATACTGCCTACCCGATTTTTGTCGTTTCCCAGTTGATGAGGCTTGAGGTCACGATTTCCTTCTAGATCATCTTGTCACCATTTACTTTGAATTCCACATTATCAGATCCATCCATATGCGTTGTCCTGGGACTGGACAAACCAAAGGCACCATTCTATTAATCCATCTTGGGCAATTTCTATCTAGGATTAACAAAATAGCCCTTGCACTTTACCCCCCGTCTTCAGTTATCTTCAGCATAAGTTGATTTGTAATGCTTATGCACATACATAGTGGTTTTCAGATAATAAATCTGATCCCGATCTCTCCGTATTGGCAACGGAGGTATAAAATAAAATAAAACTTTGATAACTGGTGTTTTAACTACCAAAGGAACATTCATACAATCAACGGTCCTATTTCCAAAATGGAAATGCTACCAATCAATCATCAAGCAATATTGGCCCTTTTTAAATTAATTTCTCATAAAATTGTCATTTCCCAATCTCCTGTCTTCTTCCCAGAAATTTCCCAAAACTCGTTTAGACTTCTCATATCTTTGGAAAACATTTCCAAATAATATAAACTACTTATTTCCATATTCTATAAAATATATGATAAATGTCAAAAACCATTTTCCATCTTTTCATATTCCTTAATTTATATATTTGGAAAATATATGTTATTAATATCGGAAACATTTCCATATTCCATTTCCTAACTTCTCATTAATCAAATAATTTCAGTTTCTATACTTAGAACATTTCTGATTTTATTTGGAAAACGTCCCCAAATTCCATTTCTTTGGATTTAACTGATGTTATATAAAACATCGTTATTATAACTCAATTCATAAATTTTTCATTTACTAATTGTATCTCTAACCCATCTTTAATACCGAACCTTAACCATTTCTTAGTTAATCGTGAAGTTAATCAAGTTAGGGTATAATTACCTCTCAGACCTTAACTGAACATCATTCTCAACTTCGAAATAGACAAGGCTCACAACTTCAAATTCTTGTCAAACATAGCTTATGCAACTCTCAGATTCAATTTAAGAATCCTTTTCTTTTTACGAAAGAAAACATTGATTAAAATGGTAGCATTATAATCACTGTTTCCAAATATTTGATCTATAAAACATTAACTATAATGGTAGCATTTAAAATTGCTGTTTAGATTTACAAAACCTTTATTATAACAACAACGTTATAATCGCTGTTTAGACTTACAAAATATTTATTATAACAGCAGCGTTATAATCACTGTTTAGATTTATAAGTCATTTATTATAATGGCGGCGTTATAATCGCTTTTTATTTCAAATATTTTGATTATATAACTTGTAGTTATTAATTACAATAACTAAATTAATAAGTAAATAAATAAATAATTACATTTGATTCAAATGGAGAGTAAAAATAAATACTTCCCTAAATTCGATATAATTGAATTCAAATAAATAACTTTCTCTCGAATAATATATATTAGATCTATATTCCAAACTTCGGCATTTATCCACCATTTCAAGTTAATTCAGACTCCAAATTTACTTTTGAATTTATCCTTTCCAAATCATTACCAAATTCTTTTATAACCACCCCAGTCTACAAAACGTTATCACAGTTTATTTTATATTCCGAATTTTAAACTTAAACTCATCGTTTTCTTTTAAAAACGATTACCCATTTTCCTTTTCATTAAATTTCCAATTTGGATTCATATTTCCTTTATAGATATTTCATCTGCAAAATATTTGCTTGAATCCTTATTTACTTTGATTGTGAATATATTTCTTTTATATACAGTCAATATTCATTTGATTTCATACTTGTAAACAACATAACAAATCCAATTTCCATTTATAACGTCTATTTAGAATTATTCATAGAAAATCTCATATTTTATTTCAAACATTTATAATCTTGTTTATAACTGTTAACCCCAAATCCAATTACACTTATCAATTTCAAATCCGATTTTCACTTTCCTGTATAAATTTAGACTTGAATTTATATTTTTATTTATTCCAAGATAAATATTTTACTGAATTTAAAAATTTTGTTTATAATTTAATCTTCTTAATTTATCTTTTAAATGGATTTCTATTTAAAATCTCCTTTTAAAACCTTATAATGAATTTACATTCAATTATAAAATATCGATTTCAAATTTGATATTAATTATCTAATGATAAGCATTCACCTTCGTCCATAAATATCGTTTACAAGTTTAACTACTCGTCTTATGCATTAAACAAGGGTATATTTTCAAAGCTATTCGGGATTCAATTTTTATATTTTTGAAAATAAATTTCCTTCTTAAATTTCAGAAATCCTTTTCTACATTTGAAATTATCTCATGGTATTAAATATCAAGATTTAAAGGGCCAGTGTAATTCAACACAACATACTCAATCACATTATATATATCACAATAAATGACAAACAATAGTATAAATGTTGAGGAATCCAGTTGGATCCCTCCAACCTGTTTCTCTGCATCCACAGATGTTAGTCAAACATCAATAATATTATTTCACATTAATACGGTCAATAGAATTATTAATCAGTCAAAGATTTATATATAATTATATCAACCAATCCAACCAATTTTATCAACCATTCATCCAAACAATCGTCACACAATATAAAATTATGTTATATAAATTTAAAATTCATTTATATAAAAATATAAATGAGGCAGATTTAGTGAGTTTAATCACATTGTTTTGCAGATGACGCTTCCAATTATGTTATGTAGCTTCAAACGAGCGTTTGAAACTACATAAAATGCCAAGCTTCTCCAAATCATTATCAACCAACTTGTACGCGTAACCTTTACAACTACGAGTCCAATGACTCTAGTTTCGTTAAATTCTATTCACATATGAACAATGATCAAAGTTATAAATTATAAATCGAATTAAAATAATTAAATTTTTTTGATTTATTTCATTAACTATCTAATTACTTCAATGGTTATTTATTGCTCCATTAATTGAAGGCATCCAACTTTGTAACACCTCGTATTTTCTGTTAACGTTATAGTAACAAATTAAACAATACTTAATTTAAAATATGAGAATTAAGGGAAATGGGTTACGCCATTGTGTTCGTCTCGGAATTCTGGTTGAGATAGAGTCCGAGTTTGTGTAAATTGGACTTCGTATGAAGAGGTTATGCTATCGGAAGATTCTAGAAAATTCAAATAAATTCAAACAGCTCGGAAACAAATTCAAATTCGAATCAGAAGTCAGAAGCGGGCTGGGCAGGAAATTCCCACCCAGGACCAAGGTCGACCTGGGGGTCGACCCTAGTGTCGACCTCCCCCCCACAGGTCGACCTGGGGGTCGACCTGCCCTACCGGGCAAATCTTAATGGTGACGATTTTGTGACTAAGTGTTGAGTCACTAGGGCTGAGGTGTCACCCTATCTTCACTGGATGGCTGTGGTTAACCCTAGGATCATCTGAAGGCTTAAATTGAGTTGAAATTCTATATAAACAACCCAATGCCCAAACCTAAAAATCACACAAAAATAATCCTAGAACTATCATGCTGTCAATGGAAAACTTGGAGTAGCCGTCACCAATTCAAAGACAAGATAAGAACTTGAATCAAAAATCAAATTAAAAGATTATCAAATTCAAACATCTACATCAAAGGCGAGCTTACCAATTTCAGAATTCAGATTTCAAAACGCAAGAATTCCTTTTTAGTTTGTAAGTTGGTTATTACGCAAATTTAAACGTTCCTTCGAATGAATCGTGACATGTTATAATGTGAATATAAAATAATGCTTATGTATAAGATTTGATTCTCGTTTATTTAATAGTATCATTGTAATTAATCATGTCTATATGCTTGTGGTGATGAACATGTTGTATATTAATCATGTCTATATGCTTATGGTGATGAACATATTGTATGTTATTGGAATCTATTATGACTGGGTAATGGATTTATTTTACCAATTAAATGGTAGAACATGTCATGTTATAAATTAGTGGTTATTTGCAAGTTTATGATCTAAGGCACATGCTTATATGTTAGATCAACACTCATGTATATTCATGTTAGGTTGAATCTATTTATGTTGAAAAACTTGGAATTGTAGTCCTCTTATGTTTTAACACATAAGTCATCATGTTAAGTTATGATCCAAATAGCTGATAATAGTTTTCTTATGTTTTGACATATATAAGTTAATATGCTAAGTTGCGATTTAAAAATGATTATAGTAGCATTCTTATGTTTTGACATACATAAGTTAATATGCTAAGTTGTGGGCTGAAACTGTGATTATATGTTAAACCTTCATGTTAGACCTTTGTCAAGTTTACATGACAATTAGACCCAACTTAGTCACAAGTTCACCTTTGCCCATTTAGTTAAAGTTAAAATGATACCTCTATGCCTAGTTACACATGACAAGTTGAAATTATGCTATTTTATGTTTATTTCATATCTCTTGTTTATTACCCCTTTTCTTGTTTATGGGTTGGGCTAATTTACTAGCCAACGTTGTATGTGATTCATGCGTACGTTCCACGGGGGTAGCAATGGGTAAATATGAAAATTCATGGTATGGATTTGTTCATAAAATGGTATATTTGATACACCATTTGTGGAGAGCATAATAAAAGGATAATTATGGCATGATTAAATTAAATTAAATTTATATAAAGAAATTAGACATATATAAAAAAATGTGAATTTAGAAAAAGACGAATATGCCTAACCCGAGGTTAGACTGAGTTGTGGTGTAAATCTGCCCTGAACCGACCGACATATCCAGTGACCACAACAAGAGCTATCTAATGTGGGTGGTTAGTGCATCAAGCCCAAAATGAACCCGAGGTTAGACTGAGTTGTGGTGTAAATCTGCCCGGAATCGATCGGCACATCCAGTGACCATAACAATACATGTCTAATGTTAGTGGTTGGTGCTTTAATAAATTAAAGCTAAGTCGGGATTGGTAGAGTTAAGTCAATTAGGGAAACACTTAACCGATTCAACATGTTAACTAAACGAATGGGTGGGGTTAAGTAAACTTGGAGACTTAGCCAAATAAACATGTTGATTAGAAAACCCTAGTAATGGGGACCTATTTCAGCAGTAACCCACATAGATGTATCATGGTACCCTGAAACTAGGCAGGGTGGTGCACGATTACTGGGCTGAGTATAAGCGGTCAAAACGTCGGCGATTGGTGGGCCAGTGTAGGTTTCGACGGAGTATGGGCGTGCACGTACTCCGGAGTGGAAAAATCACACACTGGGCATCATTAGTATACACTGTGCATCCTGAATCGTGTCGAGTTGCCACCAGAGGGACTGATACACCCCATGGTGGGACCAACACAGGTATTTACAGTCAAGCGGGGCCGAGTGACACAGGATATGAATGCATGCGAGTAGGAGCCGATCATTAAGGGGATCATTTGTTATAAACACGTAGGGATGGTTGAACTAATGGTTATGTAGGTGCAGAGACTATAGTAATAGGTGCGATCACGTGTTCCTCTTATCTTATATTAGGGTATTTGTCCTATGTTCTATTATTACTGTCATGATCCCTTTCCTTGTTTAAATACTAGTAATCAACGAACTTACCAGACTTATTGTCTGACCCATTTTCTTTCGTCCTCTTTTCTTTCGTTCCCCCCTCCCCCCCAGGTCCACAGGGAGGGAATACTGCAGCTTAGTCAAACCCTTTGCAAGCTTCAAGAAAATAGATGTATGATTTGGACTCTCTCTCAATCTTGGCTATGGCTCTTGGACATTATCCTTGGGATTTATGCAATTTTATTTATGATTTATGCTTCTTTATTAAATAATCAAGACAAAAATTATGTTGTAATGTTTTGGAAGTTGTTTTGAGATAATTTGATGTAATGCTTTTTGTATTGAACCACGTATTCAATAAATAATTTGAAATTCCGCTGCTTATACTTATCTATCTTGTAAAATATTCTGTGTCTTGTACCTATAACCCTCCATCAAAGTTAAGGCATTCCCTTTGTGAGTGACCTTAACGAAGATGGGGTGTTTCACTTGGTATCAGAGCAAAGGTTTACCAGATCAGATAAGAATTTTTGAAAATTATTTTCAAAAAAGAAATATAAAGAAGCATTTTACAAGAAAGTGTTGTTTTAAATTTGAAAAGGCACAATCCCCAAAGTCATATGCACTATCTTTCTATCCTTCATTTTGAATCTTTTCTTTTTCGTTTCAGCATGTCTGGGAATCTTAACCTTCCAGAGGGTGTACCGATACCTGGCTGGTTCAGGAGGTACTTAGAGGCTAGGGCCAATGACGCAGGCCCAGCAGAAATTCCTCCTCCTCCAGCTGCAGCGGTTCCTCCTCCTCGTGCAAATGCTTTCTCAAAGATTTGTAGGGACTTTAGGGACATTGGTGGAAAGGATTTCAAGGGAACTGAATCATTCATAGAAGCTAGGAACAAGCTCAAAGAAACTGAGGCTCTATTTGTTATCTTCGAGGTGGATGATAGGCAGAAGATACAGCTGGCTGTATGGTTGCTCAAAGACGAAGCTTCCTATTGGTGTGAAGTCACTAACGCTGAAAGACTAGTTGACAGTTGATGGATTTCAGAATAAGGTTTGAGATGAAATTCCTCTCACAAGCTGAGCGAAGTTTACAGCTGGAAAAGTTCTTATCTCTTAAGCAAGGAAGTATGACGGTCAAGGAGCACGTCAATCAATTCAACCAGCTGGTCAGATTTGGACTGGACTTAGTGAATACTCCTCATAAGAAGGCTCTCCATTTTGTCAAGGGATTGAATGAGCCACTTCACATCTTGGCTATGACCCATATACCTATGGGGGCTACTTACGAGAGGTTAGTGGACATGGCACTCTTACATGAGGAAGACAAGGGAAAGAATGAGGCAAAAGAGGAAGTGCCTCAAGATAAGAAGGGGGAGGGGTCGCAGAACAAGAAGGCTGATTCAAAAAAAGGCGGGAAAACAACAAACCCCGTGAAAAGAGAAAGTGTAATTTCTGTGGCATTCCCGGACATCTGATCAAAGACTGCAAGAAGAAGAAAAGGAAGATGGGTGGTTGTTTCCACTGTGGTGAGACAGGACACATGGCTAGGGCTTGCCTAAGGAAGCAAGGGCAGGGAGCTGGACCTTCTTCTGGAGGATAAGTTCACGCTCTCACGGCACCTCCGCAAGAACGAGGTAGAAACATTTATGTCGAAAGTTTAGTCTATCTTTTTGATCATCCTGTTCGTACATTATTTGATTCTGGAGCATCGCACTCTTTTATATCTACTACTTTAGTGGAATCTCTGCACCTAGACACCAGCATAGGAGAGGATCCCTTGGTTGTTTCAAATCCAATTGCGGGCTAGGTTTATTTGTCAATGGTTTGTTTGGATTTGAAATTATCTATACTAAGCGTGGTGTTTAAACATAATGCCTTTGTTTTGGGCTTCACGGGCTATGGGTTGATTCTAGGCATGGACTGGCTATCCAGTAATGGTGCCATCCTCGATTATGAAAAGAGAGTGGTTAGACTCATGACTCGCCTCGGTAACACTCTCGAAATTTCTTGTAATCCCATGAACTCCGTTATGCTTAGTTATCTAGAATCTCTTGATGCGTCTGTTGAGAACTTGCAGTCTGTAAGGGTAGTCCGTGAATACTCAGATGTGTTTGAAGAGGTAAAGGGCTTACCTCCGAAGAGGGAGATAGATTTCCGCATATACCTCGTGGAAAACGCAAAACCCGTTGCTTTACCAGTTAGACGCATGGCTTCGAGGGAGAGGAAAGAACTCAGCAAGCAAGTTAAAGAATTGCTTGAGAAGGGGTTTATAAGGCGGAGTATTTCTGAATGGGGTGCTCCAGTAGTGTTCGCAACTAAAGCGGACGGTTCGCTTCGCCTGTGCATTTATTATAGGGAGCTAAACAAGCTGACCAAAAGGAATAGGCACCCACTCCCGAGAATAGATGATTTGTTCGATCATCTTGTAGGTGCATGGTTTTCTCCCAATTAGATTTGGCTACCGGGTTTCATCAGCTAAGGGTGGCTGAAGACATCACTGATAAGACCGCGTTCAGAACTCCAGATGGTTTCTTCGAGTGGCTTGTCATGCCTTTCGGCTTGACAAATGCACCCGCTTACTTCATTGATTTAATGAGCAGGGTGTTCCGAGAGTTCCTCAATAACTTTGTGGTGGTCTTCGTAGATGATATTTTGATCTTTTCAAAGAATGAGGAAGAGCATGCTCAGCATCTAAAAGAAGTCATGGATACTCTCCGTGCACATCAGTTGAAGGCGAAATTCTCTAAATGCCATTTCTGGAGAGAAGAAGTTAGGTTCTTTGGACACGTGGTCTCAAAAGAGGGGATAGTTGTAGACCCCGCGAAAGTGGTTGCTGTGCAAGATTGGAAGGTTCCTCGAAACGCAACCGAAGTCCGAAGCTTTCTCGGGCTAGTAGGCTTTTATCAAAAATTTATCAAAGATTTTGCAAAAATCTTAGCCCCACCGACAAGGTTGACAAAGAAGAACCTAGCTTTCAATTGGGATTTGGATTGCGATATTGCTTTCCAATATTTGAAAAGGGCCCTAACAACAGCCCCAGTTCTGACATTGCATGATGGAAGCAAAATGTTTACAGTTTACACAGATGCTTGCGGAACGGGATTAGGCGTTATTATGATGCAAGAAGGGAAGGTAGTAGCTTATGGTGGAAGGTTGTTGAAAGTACACGAGAAAAACTACCCAACCCACGACCTAGAGTTGGCAGCCATCGTTTTTGCTCTTAAGTCCTGGCGCCTGTAATAACCCGGAAATTCTGAACCAGTTTAAAATTTTTATTTTGGCAATTTTAGCGAATTTTGAATATTTAAAATAGATTATTTTAAATAATACCGACGAAAATTTATTTTGAATATATTTCGAACGTATATATTTATACGCGCTGTCGTTAGAATATAAATAATTATATATAATTATAAAATGGAAATTAAAATGGCGCAGTAGTTCGATAATTCGATTTCCAACTTCAATTGAATGTACCGGGTGCAAAACAATCCGGATTTTAGTGAAACCAAAAACATTAGGATCTAATAGATGATATCTTTTCAATGAATCTGAAAAATCGAAATTTCATAGCGGGAATCAAAAGATATGTCCAGTTGAAAATTCTGAATAGTCGCTATGGAATTCAGGCCCTTAAAAATGGACATTTTGCAAACGACCTCGGATTTCGACGAAACCACTTTTGTTGGGTCCATGATGTCAAATTATTGCTAGATTTCAAATTTCATAATTTTTCGAATCAATATGTGAGCGTGGCAAAGAAAAACGCGTTTGACCAGTTTCAGTTGACTTTAATCGACTGGAAAATGGCCATTTTTCCAATGGTCTCAGAATTCGACGAAACTAGTTTTGTTAGGACCGTATCGTCAATACGAAGTTAGAAAATATTTTTCTGGAATTTTTCTAGTTAGTATGTGACCCCAGTAAATAGAAATGCGTGTTCAAATTCAATATATAGAGTTATATGTTGATTTTGACGAAAACTGATCGAAACGATCAAATCAGCTTGTGATACATATCCCATTGTGTTCGGAATGGGGGTAATTAGCTATGGACGACACGCGGTAATAAAAAAAAATTAAAACTCTCCTCTTCCCTTTATTTGTTCTGGCACCCCCTTTTTTCTCGTTTTCATTCTTTCAAAAGTAAATAAAAAAAATAGAAAAAGGAGGAGAGCGACGGGGGGAGCCGCCGCTGCATCGCCCCCCCCCCCCCCCGATGATCGCCGCCGCCACCTTAAAGGAGGGCGCCACCTCCGAAAACCCTACCCCCTGCCTCGCGAACGCGACACAATCGACCCCCCCTTCCCTCCTACCGCCGATCGACGTGAAAACCCCACCCCCTGCTCGACCTCCTCGCGCCGCTCCCCCCTCCTGACCACCTGAGGCGCAGTGAAAACCCCCTCCCTCTGAACGGAGCGCTGTAAGCTTTATTTTGCTTTATTTCATTATTCAATTTTGTTTTCAGTTTTTATAATTTTGTAAAAATAAACAGTTAGTATTTTTATAAATAAAATGTTAGTTTTATTTATAGTAAAGATAGGATTTTTATTTATAGTAAAGATAGGATTTTTATTCATATGGCTTTGCATTAAAAATCTGATTTTTATTTGACTTTGTTTGGAAAATATAATTTTTGATAGCTTTTAAAAGAAGTGATCTTTAAACTATAAAAGAATTGATTTTTAAACTATGAAGGAATTTGATTTTTAACTTTGAAAAAATTTGATTTTTAACTATGCAAAGGTTAAAGATATAATTTTTATATTTTTAAAGAATTAAAAATATGATTTTTATATTTTTAAAGTATTAAAAATATAATCTTTACTATATAGAAGTAGTAGAAATATGATTTTTGTTTATGTAGAGAATTAAAAATATCATCTTTGTATATGTAGCAAAATAAAAATCTGATTTTTATTTTATATACATTGAAATAAAGTGGTGATTTTTATAATGATGAAATCTATATTTTTGAAAAGGCGAAATCTTTTTATATAATAGCATAGTAAAAATTCGATTTTTATATATTGAATAACGAAGTAAAAATTCGATTTTTATATATGTAGTGGCTACGGGCAACGAAAGCGATAAAAAGGCGAGAACGACAAAGATTTCTTTAAAGGAAGTGCCGTGGAGTTAGGATAGCTATCGGTGAGAACTCCTCACTCTTCAACTTCATTTTCTAATTATATATATACTAGGATGCAGACGGTGTTTAGTAGCACCCGACACAATCGTCCACAGACCATGGACTTGTTTGTTTGGTTGTGTAGTTGGTTAGATTATTTGGTTTGAATTGAATTGTTTGGTGAATTGAATGGATTTGATTGATATGTGAATGGCGTGGTCCTTCACTAGACCGGGGATAAGGCTAGGCCTCGTCCCGTTTCTAGTATCGTGCCGTTGTGCCGCCGAAATTTCCTAAAACATGTTAGAAAAATAAAAATATCATTTTATTTAAAGAATGAACTGAATAGAAATTCATATGTTAAAATAAAATATTTTATCGTTAAAAATATAATTTTTAACGTGAATATGAATATAGTGAAAGTGAATAAAATAAAATATTCATTTACAAACCGGACGGTTTGTTTATGTACACCTATTTGAAGGACATTGATTGGGACGATAAATTTTACACATCGCCCAACTGCACGAATAAAATCTGTGTTTGATTGTTTGAAACCCCACACGGGTGTTGGGATGAAATTTGAAGTTCACTCATCCTGATTGATTAAATATGTCGATCGATTGATTGACAGGCTGTTATAAGCGTTAGATATCTATATTTGATGCTTATACAGTGTAGTGCACTTTGGTTGATGGTTGATTATTTTTTTCAATGCTATCATATACGTGTGATGTATGAAAATCCATATAATTAATATTATATGGTGATTGATTGAGCCTTATTCCAATTTAGAAAATAAAGAATATTATAAAATAAAGGTTCATGTGTTGACAGTACTCATCCATTGAGATTAGTCATGTATTGAACGAAATATTTTAATAATAAAATTTACATCTTTATCAATGTAAAATAAAGGTTCATGTGTTGACAGTACTCATCCGTTGAGATTAGTCATGTGTTGAACGAAATATTTTAAAAATAGAAATATTTGAATAGGAGATATTTGGAAAAAAAGAAGGAAATATTTGAAATAGAATATTTGAAAATAGGAATATATGAAGCCGTGTTGATTAGATTAACGCCATTTTGACGTGAACGATATTTATATCGATTTTATTCATTTTGAAATGAATTGAATATAAAACGATTTCAAAATGAATTGAATATAAAACGTTTTCGAAATGAATTGAATATAAAACGATTTCGAAATGTATTGAATATTAAACGATTTCGAAATGAATTGAATAGAAAACGAATTTGATTTCGATTGAATATATTTCTAAATGAATTGAATATATAGCGAATTTGATTTCGATTGAATATATAACGAATTTGATTTGAATAGAAAACGAATTTGATTTCAATTGAATATATAACGAATTTGATTTCAAT
The DNA here is from genome assembly GCA_030737875.1 of Allium sativum. NCBI lineage: Eukaryota > Viridiplantae > Streptophyta > Magnoliopsida > Asparagales > Amaryllidaceae > Allium > Allium sativum. The sequence continues at coordinate 990,079,088 of CM060910.1, read as the reverse complement.
TGCATATGTGACGAATTTCAATTGAATAGAAAACAAATTTAATTTCAATTGAATATAAAACGATTTCGAAATGAATTGAATATAAAACGATTTCGAAATGAATTGAATATAAAACGATTTCGAAATGAATTGAATATAAAACGATTTCGAAATGAATTGAATATAAAACGATTTCGAAATGAATTGAATAGAAAACGAATTTGATTTCGATTGAATATATTTCGAAATGAATTGAATACATAACAAATTTGATTTGAATAGAAAACGAATTTGATTTCAATTGAATATATAACGAATTTGATTTCAATTGCATATGTGACGAATTTCAATTGAATAGAAAACGAATTTGATTTCAATTGAATATAAAACGAATTCGAATTGAATTTAAAAACGAAGTGAAATGAATTCAAATTGAATTGAAATTTGAATTGAAGTGAAGTGAATTTTAAAACGAATTTATAACGAAAAATTTAATTTTGATTTGAATTGGAAATGGAAGTTGAAATGTTTTCGAAACGAATTTAAAAACATTTATAAAATTCGTTTTAAATAGAAATCGACGAAATATATATAATATATATTATATATATAATATAATGGCCTGAATAGAATGCGCCGCGCCGCGGCAGTTCGTGAATTTCGACCATTTATTTCAAACGGACATTACGGGAGATCCAACCGTCGGATTCTCCTAAAAATGGAACCGTTGGGTTCGTATCGAAAAGAGCTTTCTAACGAATATTAGAAATTTGAAATCTAACGGTTGGATTTGGAGATACGTCCAAATCAAATTTGTAAAAGATCGTTGTAATTGCAGTTCGATGGCCGTTGATGGAAATCGACTGTACGGGCCTTGATAAAATTATTAAAAATAGTAATAATTTGTGTAAAATCATAAGAAATGATTTGGGAAAATTTGGGATGAAAAACCCCATATTTGAAAGGATAAAAATAGATTTTTATCGAAATGAACTAGTTTTGAATTGAAATTAAAACCCATTTATTTTCAAATAAATAAATTGGATTTGAAATGGGTTTTAAATAAAATTGATTTATGGGTTTATCGTGAACTGTGTTTTAAATAACACCAGTTCTTTAACCCGATAATAAATAGAATGTGATTTGGGTTTGTCGTGAACTGTGTTTTGAAAAGACATTAGTTCTTTAACCCAGTAAAAGGAGTTTTAATGAATCTTCAATTAGATTGAAATAGGAATTGATAATTTAAATTATCAACTTTAGAAAATGAGCGAGAATGGAGTATCACCAGTTTTGCTCCAAAGCGATAGTTAAATCTTTAATCAGATTTGAACGTGAAATGGTAATTAATTTTACCGATAACACCATGGTGTTAGATATGGAGTATTACCAGTTTTGCTTCATGGGATGAATAGGTTGGGATTAGGAAATAAAATAAATAATTACTTCGGTGTGGTTCGCTAATCTCGACTAGTTTGAAAAACCATATTTTGGTTTGAAATGTCATCCAAAGGAAGATTAAAGGATAAATTTTAAAGAATTTATCTTGGATAAAATTAATGGGAACCTTTCCCTAAAAATGTGATTTTGTAAATAAAAGAATATTCTGGTTTGGAATGAGGCGTATGTTGTGTTTGTGTAACATGTGTTTTTAATATACGCGGGTTGTTCGGAAAGGCCGGGTTTATACCCATTCTGAATAAGCGATTCGACGATAAGTCGAAGATGAAGACGGTGGTTGAAGTCCGGAAGTCTTCACATCGTTTGGATAATTACTGACGATCCTGATTGGGCTGTACACCCAAGAGGATGGAAATTGTTGGTGGTCGTCCAGACGTACCTGGAGATCGATGGATATGCGAGGAAAGTGCCTCCGGTTCTGTTCAGACCCAGAACGAACTTGTAAATGGATTGTGTGTCTGACATTGGATTTTATTCTGTGTTGATTGATTTCTATTAAATATATATCTGTTTGGCGGCGGAGAATTTATTCTCTTGCTTAACGCCCTTCTCTGAGACGTACGAGCTTAGAGGTTATATATCGATAGATATCAATCGCATGGCATGAATTGCCTGTGTTGCACGCTGAGATGCAATGATCAAGGCTTTTGTTGAAAAGCAGAGTCTTGTGGGATGATCAAAGCACGGCCTACGTGGCAGCTTTGTGTATAACGTGAATTCGCGAGCCTCACACCTCGGTATGAGTTAAAAACGGGTTACAGACTGCAGGGAGAGCACGACGTTTCTTTCTAGCTTTAGTGGTGTCAGTGACTTACCAGCCCTGACATTTCTATACTTTTCACCTATGTGGTTGTTGGATGAGGCGCCTCGATTTTAGGTCTGTAATGACCGGGAAACGTGTGTTCATGCATAATTAATCCTCTAATGTAAGTGAGGACCGGCCCTGAAGATCCAGGATTGCCAAGAGTGTGTAGTCCTGAGACATTTGCTAGAGTGTCTCGAACGCGGAGAGGAGCTTGCCCCTTGCCTCGACTCATGACGGAAATCCAATTCCCAATACGTGTATTGCGGTTTTAATTGTAGAACTAGTATGGCGACATGATATATGGTACCCATGCCGTCTATGATTTATATTTATGATTGAAATTGTTTTGACACTATACACTTATAATAGTATCAAATCATTTGTTTTAAACGTACCAAGCATGTTTGGCTATTATAAGGGAAACCCCTATCCTCCGGCTTGCGTTGCATTGTGTAATGGGACTTGGGTCTTATAATAGCTTCATTTTTCAAAAAAGCATTGCGTTGTTTATTTATATGCTCTAGTATTCTTGGGAGGAAACCCGTTCCGTGTTATACGACGTGGTCCCTTGAATTACTCTCTTTTAAAGTGAAGTTTTAAATAACTGTTTTAGTTCTCACACAAGTCACATGACTGACCTGGAGTTTATTGTTTTAACCTAAACTATGGGTGCCCTTATTTTCGACACGGGCACCTAGTAGTTTTGGTTTTGCAGATTTATATTCACAGGATCCTGGTTTACAGCTGGAATGATATCCGGAAAGCTCTGTATCCGTATACCACCTTCAGTTGTGCTTTGTATTATTTTTCGCTGCTATGTAATTTATTGTAATCTCTGATATTTATCGAATGTAATTTATTCATTCGTACTCTGTATATTCTTGTATCTGATGGAATTGTTGTAATAGCAATGAAATGTTCTTCTGTTTGTGTTCTGATTTGTCCTGTTCTCAAAACGATCAGGGGTTTCGAACGGTCTAGATCGGTTTAACGACTGATTCGGATCGAGCGAAATTCCTTGTCGTCACATTTGGTATCAGAGCTTTGGTTTACGGAGCTCGAGAACGAGGCACATTAGAACCATACGAAAGTATTCATCAGATGTTGGATTAGTAATATCCAATTAGAATGACTCGTTAGAGATAGGATTAGTAGTATCCTAGAACGAGTGTGAAGAGTATATTTTTCAAATGAAAGCAATTTTGTTTGAAAATTTAAATCGTTTTATACGTATTTGAATATTTTATTTGTATTGATTTGGACAATCTAGTATATAAAGGTTTTGCATATACGCGTCATAAACGTATATTCGAAGTTTTAATATACTGGATAGATATAGAATCACATTTTAGACACCCGGAGATGGTTCTGATGATTGATCGATCATCATCAGAACTTATGTTCGTGTTTCGAAGGTATGATATCTATATATTTCCATTAGACTGGTGTGAGAACCAAAACTTATATAAATAGATTTATTTGTTGTGAATTGGCATCAAAAACATGATTTTCTGGATATATATCAAAATTTATGAATTTGAAACGTTAATCCACTAATTGATTGATGTTTTTGTTGTTTGTTTATTTGATTGATAATTTTGAACCATTTAGCCTAATTGAATCAAATATTGAATTGTATTGAAAATTGGTCGCATTAGCTTGTATATACAAGTACTTACATTGAACAGGTCACAGAAAGGAGGCTAGAGCAGAGAATAAAATTTGTTTGCCCGACAAATAGATACATGTTTACTATAATTTACTGTTTTGTTTGGGTGATGATGATTTTATGAGCCGATTGGCTAGCCGCTTGGCTTTTTCTTTTTCTTTTTGAGATCAGAAGGCATATATGGCAATTTCGGGATTTTCCCGTGGCTCCCGGTGCAGGGGAGGTTATGGCGAATTTTTTCGAAAATTTAGGGTGTTAGCCAAATTTTTGAAGAATTTGAAAATTCTCAGAAACTGAAAAGTTGGAGAATGGAAGGCAGATCGAATGTAGAGTTGATTAATCAAACCACTTTCGACTTTTTTCCTTTTCGGGGACGAAAAGTTTTAAGTGGGGGAGATTGTAATAACCCAGAAATTCTGAACCAGTTTAAATTTTTTTTTTTGGCAATTTTAGCGAATTTTGAATATTTAAAATAGATTATTTTAAATAATATCGACGAAAATTTATTTTGAATATATTTCGAACGTATATATTTATACCGTTAGATCAAAATTTGGACCTAACACCTAAATTGTTCCGAATGTTATAGAGTTTCAACTGAAGAATGAGGAAAAAGAAAATAACACACAGAATTTATAGTGGTTCGGCGTTAACGAGCCTACGTCCACTTTATATATTATTGATTATACTTTGAAAGCTAATACAATCAAGGATTTCTCTCAATACTCTAGTATTTTGACAATAATGGCGGATTCAGTACTCAATATTGTCAAAAAGCTCCCAAAAAATGCCAAGCTCCGGGCTATATATAGCTGATTTTGCCAGGCGGGTCGTGGTAACACGTGGCACGAATCCCGAGAACATCGGATCGCATCGCCTCCGTTGAAGAAATAGTCAAATTTGCCGTTGTGGACAGGTGTCGCGATCCCCTTGAAAATCGGATCGTGCAGATGGGGAGAATCGGTCAGAATGACGGTTAGGGACTCGTGTCGCTAGATCCGTGCGTCTCGGATCGCTAAAGACTAGCTCACGCTTGAACGGGTCAGAGGGTTCGCCATGCATCAGGGGATCAGATCGGTCTAATCTGGGCAACAATATAGGTTTGGATCGAGCCGCATAGAGGTATCGTTCCGCTGATGGAATGGGGGCGATCCGTCAAGATGCGATCCGATGGTGGGCGAGTCGATAGTGTGCGATCCGACATCGGGCGAGCCGATGATGCGATCCATTCCTTCATGTTCTTAGAGAACGTGGTTTCATGCTTTCTTCTTATGAATGATCCTGGGTGGCTTGGTCAAAAAGCTAGCCAACATTTTGCCCCCACGAAGTATGTTTTATCGATGATGGAACATGCTTCGAAGCTATAGAATCGTCTTTTCACAGAGAGTCGCGAATCAGTGAACAACTCTCTTTCTGGGATTTTTCAGAGTCTTCATTACTGAATCAGTGAACAACTCCCATTTTCCTATATAAGCCGACCCCCTCTTCACTTTCTTCCTTCTTTTTTCTGTCGTATCGTTTCGCCTGCATTGTTGAGGAACGAACCCTAGTTTTTCAAACCTTCAAAAATCCGATCACTTTTCCAATTTTTAGAAAGGTAATTCCACTGAAAGCACCCTTTTTCGTGAATGCTGTTATTTTATGAATTTTTTCGACTGGTTTGAGGGAGAAACGATGGAATTTTGCGATTTTCTGGGGGGAACAAGCGAGGCGCCATGGCTGATGGGCGTAGAGGTTGGAGTTCGGATATGAGAAGGAGAGGAGGAAGACGAAGGAGGAAGGAGAAGAGGGAAGCCGGTTCGGATCGTGGGCAAGGAGAGGAAAGGAAGAGGATGAAGGCGAGTGGCGAGACGGAGGGTCGTGGTGACGGCAGAGGCGCGTATCGTGGGGGCTGCAACGATTCGGCAAAGACCCCGATCACTTAATTTCACGATCCGTAAAGGGGCGATCCCTTTGCCCTGCGATTCGAAGGGGGCGATCCCTCTACCCTGCGATCCGAAGGAGGGCGATCCCTCTACATGGAGATCCGACTCATAGTTCACGATCCAAAGAAATTTCAAACTTTAAACGATGCCTTGTCACCATAAAATTCTGAACAGTTAGGCTAGGGCCTTGATGTTGGACTTTCTGGACTAAATGACCACATAATTTGACTGCATATGACGACTAATATTTTGATGATCTTGATAGCTTTCACGCTTTATTTTTAATGCACACACGAGCACACACACTGGCACTTGCACACACGGGGGACGGGTAGTATTAATCTCATTGTTCATGTTTTCTCGTCCTAGCAATAATGTCGAATAATCACTCTTCTTCAAGATCCGCCACAGAAGCGGAATCCGAGGTTCCTGAGCAATACAACCCCGAGATTCCTCCAATTAATCCAGGAGGTGAAGATTCTGGATCCGAGTACGAGGCCACGGAATCAGATCCGTCCAAAAGTACTTCATCTAGCGACGATTCTGAGATAGATGGGCGAGCTCCCGACGAGATTCCTGGCGCGCTCGGGATAGATAAATTTTCTGATTCTTTAGCATCTAAGCTCGACGATATAAAGCTTAAAAGAATCTGCTTGAGACACGGGATTCCTTGGGATGATGTCTTGACGCCCGAAAGCGAAGATAGACCCCACCTAGCTCCGGAAGGATATATGGCAATCAGTTGAACCATGTGCTTGGTAGGAGCTATTCCTCCGTTTCCTCCGATCGCCATCGAAACTTTAAGACGACTGGGTATTGCTCCGATGCAGCTTCATCCTAATGCCTACGCATCTCTATACACCCTATATGTTGCATACGCGGAGATCCTACACGCCGAACTTAAATTCAGAGATCTGACATTCTTCTTTCTTTTCAAGCACCGTTCTTCGGCAACTCCAAATTTCTCTTTCTTTGAATCGGTGGCGAATAGGAAGGTTCTGTACGATGTATATAGCAATATAGGGGATCCTAAGTCTGATTGGTTTTATATAAGGAAACAGGCCGGATGCTCACGAAGATGGCTCAAATCAAGTAAACTTTAAGCTTCTAATCGAATATCTTGTTCAAGAAGTCTAGGCGTTAACATTCTCCCCCCTTTTTCTTTGTGTTAAACAGATCACGTCTTCCCGAAAACGGAGGGTCCACTATACAACAATCGATTGTCCATTCTTCTACAAAGCAGATCCGACTTTCTAAGGATCAAAAAATGCATTATTGATGACAATCTTCATAAGCATCGTCTTTTGTATAGAAGATTTGGACTTGGCACTGGTGGCAGACCTTATAAGTATGTGCCCCCAACGGAAGGAGAGGGAACTTCGCAAGCGGTAGGAACAACTAAGTTTCGCAAGAGTCCTTCTCCGATAGTCATCCAAGACGATGAGGACCTGAACATATACAGAGGGGATGAGGTCCGCGGTGACGTGTCCAAGGAAATCTCGATTTCTACTCCAATCGAAACCGCTGCTCCCGGTGATTTGACAGAAGAGCAGTTATTTGACGAGCTGAATAAAATTCCTCTACCCGATGATGTATATATAGAGAAGGACCTTGAAGGGGGGCCTTTCTTCCCTGCTTCTAAAGAGACCATCGCTCCAACTAGAGGACAAGAAACTGGTCAGATGAGCCTGTCTTCAGGCCCGGGTCTGTTAGGGGGAATTATATGGGATGCACAAATCACACACACTATCTGACCCTGCACTCTTATATCGTGGGTATTCAAAGTTTTAATATGCTCTTCTCTTTTTTGCAGGAACGATGTCCCGCAGGAAATCTTACTCTTATCGTTCTCTTCGTGAGGGCACACCCAGCCTTCATCCGGGTACTGAGCGCCCTCGTGGCCCTTCTCACAAGCCGACTTCCTCGCAACCTCGGTCTCCACCAAAATCAACCTCTACCAAGCCTTCCAATTATCCGGCAGTTCCTACAGGGGGGAAGATACTTCCTAAAGAGTTAACTCCTCCAAAGAGTGCACTTTCCCACAGCCGGTCGTCCAAAAGGCATCACGAATCTAAAGATAGGGGAAAGGATCCATCCAAAGAGTCTGAAAAGGAGAGGAGTGACATCTTCCCTTCCAGCCAACCAGAGTTGGCTGCCCCCGGGTCACGGGATTACATGCATGGTCCCGAGATTCAAGGTAGGCTGGAAAAGCTGCGGGAACAATTCCCAGATATATTCTTTGACCGGATGACATTTGTTCCAGCCTTGGAACCGGTCCCCAAGAACTGGGATAGCGAAGTTGTCGGGCATATCCGCCATGTTGCCAGGCAATATGAGATGATGAAAAAACATGCAGTTAACCTTTCATAAGTCATCCGATCGCTTGAAATAGAAGCACACAGATCTAAGGCGAAACTTGAAAACAACGAAAGGGCCAGGACAAAAATGGAGAAGGACCTGGAAGATGCTCAATCCCAGCTTGCTTTAGCACGGAGGGACGCTGAAAATTATAAGATTGAATTAGAGAATGCTAAGCAGCACTTTCATTCGGAACTTGACTCCAATAGCCAAGAGAAAATGGCCTTAAAAAAGGAGGTTGAAGATCTCAAAATGGCCAACATCGAGTTGAAAACAGCACAAGGCTATTTTGAAGCTGAGAGCGCTGCTTTGGAGGCAGAAAAGGCAAATTTAAAAGAAAGTCTGGCTTTGGCTAAAGCAGAAAAGGTGATTTTAAATGATCAGGTCTCGGACGCGGAGAGACAGGCAGCTCTCGCCGAAAAGAATGTTGAAAGTGCCATCGAATTGGCCACTGCTTCTAACAACAAGCTCCTCGAAAGAGAGAAGGAGATCGAGGGGTTTGAAGAGATGATTTTCGACTTCCTTGGCCAGGTTCTCAAAACTCGCAACATCTCGTGGATCCCGGATTACCACGTTACTTTAGCCAATTTATGGGATGCCATTGTTGAGGGTGAAAAGCATAGATTGGGGGTCGAAGAAATTGATGAGGATGAGTTGACGAAGAGCATCTTAAGGGATAATGAGCCTGAGGACCTAGCAGAGGGTCGTCGTCTGATTCTAGCGGAGATGGAAAAGGAGAGGGCCCTGGCTAAGGGTAAAGGAAAAACTGACGAGGGTTCGAGTTTAGCTGTGGAGCCCAAGACCTCCGGGGTTGAGGAATACCATCCCGACGATCCATTAATCCCTTTGGGTCTAACTCCCGTGGTCATTGGAGCCTCTGCAACTACTCAAGAGGGAGCATCTGCGGAAGGTATCTCTCTCTTTTCCCCACAATTTGCCAAAGCAATTGTGAATTGTCGTCGTCTGGTAGAACAACCAATTGAATTAGTAATGTGTGTTACTCCTGATACAGGTGGCGAGCCCGTCGACAAGGGTGCTGAAAAAGAAAAAGAAGTGGAGAAGGAGGCTATCTCGCCAGATGCTGGTATTGATATATCAAAGCATGCTGAGGTCACAACAGCAGAAAGAAGCATCCCGGCACCTAGTACTGACGTTCCCAAAGACGCTGAGACCATCGAAGCCTTGAAAGACATGGATGGGCGCCATGTGGATGATGAAGAAGACATTATCGGCGCCAAAAAAGCCGACGATGATGACGACGAAACCTTGGCCAGCCGAAAGGCCAGGCAGGAGAAAGAGTTGGTTTCGAAGAAGGTGGGGGATGAGGCTTTGGACGTAGTTCCTCTTGCAGAATTCGATCCCAAAACTGGGATGATTGTGAAAATCCAGCCCAAATCCATCAGCCGACGGCTTCATTTTGCAACTCCCGATGACTTCCCGGCTTCCCTTTCTGATAGAAGGAAGAGAAAAGAGATGGAAGAGGAATCTTCAGAAGAGTCGGATGTTCCTCTCATAGACAAAAGGAAGAGGAAGAAAGGGGATCAGCCCGATGCTGACAAGGCGAAGCTGGAGAGACAGAAGCAGGAGAAGAGGCCAAAGCGTAAATAGAATATTGTCGCTTGTTGATATTTTGTCTTTAGGTTTTCCACTGGCCAGGGAGTGTAATTGTGAGACTGGCCCTCACTTCCCTTTCTAGGTTGTTTTTTGCTCAGTAGGTTTGTGGTACATAAATGAAAGTTTATCTCTTTTCGCATCATTGTGTACCTGTATTCAAATAAACTTTCCATGTTTAGTCATAGGCCATCTAATTACAAATCAGTCAAACAATAGAAAGAAATTTTTTTGTGTTGCGTTGCTGTATTAAAGTTCATTATATGTATATGAGTATATGTGCCCCCAATCAGTTGTTATCATAGCGCCTGACTGGGGTTTACTAAGGATTGGTTAGTATTGTCGGCAAGTTGCCCCCTATTTCTGAATATGGGGGACTTAGAAGATTTCATGGGATAACTGTTCTTGTGGTACCGAATTTCTGGCACCTTTCCCAGTGCTTAATCATAGACTTTCTTACAATCTCCTGACAGTAGCCGAGGTTAGAGTTTGAATTCAGTTGTTCAGTCGGCCCCTGTTCCTTTAGCAGGGAAGAAGTTCTTTCTCAGCGCTCAATCGGAGACGCTTTTATACTCTCTCTCTCTCTGGAGAGTTAGAGTTCGAGCTCAGCGATTCATTCGCTCCTCGATCCTTCAGCGGGGAAGGAGCTCTTTCTCAGCGCTCAGTCGGAGACGCTTTTATACTCTCTCTCTCTCTCTCTCTCTGGAGAGTTAGAATTCGAGCTCAGCGATTCATTCGCTTCCCGATCCTTCAGCGGGGAAGGAGCTCTTTCTCAGCGCTCAGTCGGAGACGCTTTTATACTCTCTCTCTCTCTCTGGAGAGTTAGAGTTCGAGCTCAGCGATTCATTCGCTTCCCGATCCTTCAGCGGGGAAGGAGCTCTTTCTCAGCGCTCAGTCGGAGACGCTTTTATATTCTCCTGGCGGTTGCCGAGGTTAGACTTTTGCTCAGGCGGCTCCGATCATGGTACACCGCCATGCCTTGTTGATGTCATCTTCGCGTCCTTTATGCTCACTCTCTACTCTGGAGAGTTAGAGTCACGGATCAAGCAGTCTGCAATCATGCACGCTCATCAAACTCGTCCTAGGTTTTCATTTCAATCTAAGCTCCGAAGACTGAAATCAGTCGGACAAGCAGTTGGAGCTTTTGCCAAGGCTTTGAGTTCCTCCGAACAGTCTACGGGAGGAACAGTTGGCGACAGACTTCGGGTACCTGCATTATTCACGCTGCTTTTCATAAAAATAAACAGGCAGATAAATAAGGATGCAATAAAGGTAAATGACACAGAATATTTTTATAGTGGTTCGGTCGAATCATGACCTACGTCCACTTTATAATTTTTTGCTTCAAAGAATCAAACTATTCTAGGCTAGTCGTGCCTTATACATGGTTTTCAACAAAGCAAAAGAACATATTTGAAACTTTTATGCTAAGTATGGCCACAAATGTTGGGCATTCCACACTCTAGGGATTTCCCTTCCATCTACGGTTGCCAGCTTGAAGGTTCCATTATCAAGCTTGCCCAGAATGGAGTACGGTCCTTCCCACTTCGCTCCCACATGAGTTGGGGGTAGAAAGACACGTTTCAGAACCAAGTCTCCGGGTTCCCAGGTTCAGGCTCGAACCTTTTTGTTGTAATATCGAGCGATCTGCTGCTTGCATCTCAAGGCGCGCAGGTCCGCCTCATCCCTCTTTTCTTCGATCATATCTAGGGACTCAAGGAGCAATTCATTATTAGTCATCGGATCATAATAAGTCACCCAGTGAGAAGGTACCTTTATCTCAACCGGGATGACTGCTTCCGTTCCAAAGGCAAGGGAGAACGGGGTATGTCCTGTTGCCGATTTATATGTTGTCCTGTAGGCCCATAGTGCCAAGGGCAATTCATCAGCCCACATGGCTCTAGCCCGCTTCAGTCTTCTTTTCAGAATAGACTTAATCACTTTGTTTGCCGCTTCGACTTGTCCGTTCGATTGTGGGTGCGCCACAGAGGTGTATCGATTCTCAATGTGGTACTTTTGGCAGAAATTTCTGAATTCAGCACTATCGAACTGAGTTCCGTTATCCGTTATTACAATCTTTGGAATCCCAAATCGGCAAATGATGTTTCGAACGATAAAATTGATCACTCGTTTGGTTGTGATCGTAGTTAGTGGCTCAGCTTTGACCCACTTAGTGAAATAATCCACGGCCACAATAGCGAACTTTGCTCCGCCCCTTGCTATGGAGAGGCTTCCAATGATATCAATTCCCCACATAGCGAAAGGCCATGGGCTCATCATTGTTTTTAACTGATTAGGAGGCGCTCTAGGTATTTTCGAAAATCTCTGGCACGCATCACACCGTCGTGCGTATCTCGCTGCATCCTTGTTTATGGTAGGCCAGAAATAACCATGCCGCAACACCTTTTTTGCCAAAGTTTGCCCTCCAGTGTGGTTGCCACATTCACCTTCGTGGACCTCTTGCAGCACACGTTCGATGTCATCGTGGGCTATACACCGAAGGAGGGGCATTGAAAACCCTTGTCTGTAAAGAACTCCGCCTTGCAGAACATATCGGGCGGCTTTACGAATTACTTTACGCCTCTCGCTTTTCTTGGTCGGAAGCGTTCCATTCATCAGGAAATTCTTTAGAGGGGTCATCCAAGACTCCCTTTCTGGTTCCGTCTCAAGTATTAGGTCGATTTCCATTTGATCTATGCTAGGGGACCGAAGTACTTCAACAGGGGCTAGCCCAGTCACTTCAGGGTCGTCGGAACTAGCCATCTTCGCCAACTTATCCGCCTGCTGATTCTCTGACCGCGGAATATGAGATATGCTGTAGTGATCAAAATCGTTCAGCAACTCTTTCACTTTCTTTAAGTATAAAATCAATCTTGCACTTTTAGCTTGGAATTTTCCAGTAACTTGGTTCACAACTAACTTGGAGTCGCAGAAGATGTTCAGCTTTGTGACCTCTAATTCCTTTGCGATCCTCAATCCGGCTATCAGAGCTTCATATTCGGAATCGTTGTTAGTGGCATGAAACTCCATCCGGATTGCATAGGTTATCAGTCGTTTCTCGGGGGTTTCAAGCACTATTCCAGCGCCGGATCTTTCGTCATTCCTAGCGCCATCAGTATACAATCTCCAGGCATTGGGATCGAAAAGTAATTTTGAAGGATTGTCCTCCTCATTGGCTATATCTTCCTCCGGTACGGTAAACTCTGCTATGAAGTCGGCTATCACTTGCCCTCGAATTGACCGTCTAGGCTGAAAGTTCAAATCAAATTGACTTAACTCAATATTCCATTTGAGTAATCTTCCAGATGCCTCTGGTCTCTGTAGGACTTGCTTGAGTGGATGATCGGTGTATATGGTAATAGGATGTGCATGAAAATAATGTCTAAGCTTTCTAGAGGCGATCAGCAAACTATACGCCAACTTTTCTATCCTTGGATAATTACACTCTGCTGCCGTCAATTTTTTGCTCACGTAATACACAGGACTTTGGACCTTATCCTCTTCTCTTACCAATGCTGAGCTGATCGCATGGGATGACACTGCCAAATACACGAATAAGTCCTCGTGATCCATTGGCTTAGATAATATTGGAGGTTTCTCCAGGTGCCTGAGTAAATTCTGAAATGCTTCTACACAGTCGGGTGTCCATTTGAAGTGGCGTTTCCCTCGCTTTATTAATTCGAAGAATGGGATGCACTTATCCGTAGCCCTGGAGAAATATCTGCTTAGTGCGGCCACTTTTCCGGCAAGGCTTTGCACATCCCTAATTTGCCTAGGTTCCTGAATGTCTCTGATTGCCGCGATCTGGTCTGGATTAATCTCAATACCACGGGAACTGACGATGAATCCTAAGAATTTTCCGGAGGCAACACCGAACGAACATTTGGTTGGGTTGAGTTTCATTCCGTACTTTCGAAGAATGCCGAACATCTCTGCCAAGTCAGTAGTGTGTTAAGAAGATTGCTTGGACTTAACCAACGTATCGTCGACGTATACTTCCATTGTTTTCTCGATCTGGTTATAAAACATTCTGTTGACTAAACGTTGATATGTAGCGCCCGCATTCTTCAAGCCAAAGGGCATCACCACATAACAATATAATCCCAGATCCGTGATAAAACTAGTGTGTTCTTGATCTGGAACATGCATCGGAATCTGGTTATATCCTGAATAAGCATCCATAAATGAGAGAAGCTCATGACCCGCCGTCGAGTCTACCAACTGGTCAATCCGGGGCAACGGGAAACTATCTTTTGGACAGGCTTTGTTCAAATCCGAGAAGTCGATACACGTTCGCCACTTCCCGTTGGCCTTCTTTACCAGGACTGGATTCGAAATCCAGTCGGGGTAGGTCGAGTCTCTGATAAATCCATTACTCTTTAGCTTTCCAACTTTTTCTTTCAAGGCAGCGGACCTCTCTGGGCCCAACATTCGCCTTTTTTGCTTTACCGGAGGATGTTTAGGGTCAATGCTTAAGGAATGGCTCATGATTGATGGGGATATCCCACACATGTCCGCGTGGGTCCAAGCAAATACATCCAAGTTGTTTTTTAAGAAATCCGTCAATTCTTTAGCGAGATTCGGATTTAACTGGGATCCAATCTTAAGGACCTTCTCCGGGTCACTGTCATCGATCGGTACATCCATAGTTGTCTCGTTGGGAGTTGCCATTCTGCCCCCGGGTTCTTGATCCTCTCTGGGATTTATATCCTCGAGCATCTCTCTGGGCGACTCTCCAACGACTATCCTCTTTGGTTGCTATAAGGTCTCCGCCCCCGTAGGGGGAGAAGCGCCTTTAGTTCCAATATCCCCTCCATTGCGAAGTAACTTTAGTTTGGCAACATAACATGCTCGCGCAGCAACCTGATCCCCTCTGACGATACCAATGCCAGCTTCTGTGGGGAATTTCAACAACAAGCACCAGGGGGCTATACAGGCTCTAAACTTTGCGAGGGCCGGTCGGCCCAAGAAGGCATTGTAGGGCGATTCAACATCCAAAACCACGAAGGGAAGGATTCTCACTCTCTGGCGTTCTCCTTCCCCAAGTGTAACTGGTAACTCTACATAACCCATTGGAGCGGTAGATGCTCCATTGAAATCACGGATCCATCCTTGGCAGGGCTTCAAGTCTTTTATTTCGAGGTTCATCTGGTCAAATGTCCTTTTGAAAAGAATGTTGACAGAACTCCCGTTGTCCACTAAAACCTTATGAACAGTGGCTGGTCCGATAGGTACTGTAATTACAAATGGATCTTCAGTTGGAGCATGAACTCCGATGCTCTCTCGTTCTCGGAAGACGACATCGTCGGTCATCATCTTTTGTTGCTTTACCGGGATATTGTCCTCGGGGTTGCTACACTCCCCTACCTCGAGGTTTTGCTTGGCTGCATTGACATATTGGTCTAATGCCTTAGAGCTATGCCCGGCAAGATAAAGTCCTCCGATTACGGTATTGATAACAATGTTCTTTCCCTTTTGCTGGGCAGTCGGCCTAGCAGCAAGTTGATTCTGGTTCTGATTTGGGGCCTGTATTGCTTGCCCCCTGTCTCTGGGCATTACTCTGTATTCATCTAACTTTCCTTCTCGAAGCAGCCTTTCGACTACATCTCTTAGGTGACGGCATTCATTTGTCGAATGGCCGTGAATCTGATGAAAGAGACAAAACTTCTCCGTTTCACGTTCTTTCTCCATCGATTCTCTGAGAGGTGGCCTCTTATTCTGGAGGACTTCATACGCATCCATGAAGATATTTTCCAGAGTATCATTTATTGGTGTATAACTTTCAAAGGCCCTTGGACGAGTCCTTCTCTGGGAGTCGTTCCCTCGGTTCCTCTTCCGGTTGTTGCCGTTGCCATTATTATTGTTGTTACCTGACTGACGACCACCCTGATTCCGATTTCCGACATTAACCTCGACTTTCCCCGAGCTGTCTCCTGTCTGCTTTATAGCGACATTGCTCTGGATTTCCTCCTTATCAGTTGTTTTTGCCTTTCAGTTAGCATATACCTCTTCCCGGCGTAAATGTACGTTAGCTTTTTCGTAGAATAACTCTCTAGTATGGGATGGTTTGCCTGCCAGGTATCTCCCGAATTCAGTGTCTTTATCTACTCCATCAATCAGTGCTGCGACAACGGTCGGTTCATGGGGATCTTTGACCTCAGTAGCAGCCAAATTGAAGCGATCCAGGTACACCCTCAAACTCTCGCCTGGTCGCTGCTTGACAAGGAACAAGTCAATCACACTTTTTGTTTTTTGTGCATAGATACGGAATTGTTCTACGAACTTCTCACTCAAATCCCTGAAGCTAGAAATCGATCTTGCTGGCAAGCGAGTAAACCATAACAATGCTACATCCTCCAAGAATATGGGAAACTCTTTGCACTTGACAGCGTCAGAGGCTGCGGCAGCGGTCATTGACCAAGAATATCTCATCAAATGCTGGACAGGATCAGACCTACCCGCATATCGGTTCATCTATGGCATGTTGAAACGCCTCGGGAAAGTCGCATCCAAAATATCATCAGTGAAAGGGGTGTGACTGCGGTCAATTCCCCAATCTTCGTTCCGTTGTCCACGGCTATCTGCCAGAATCTGATGGATCATGGCTGCAACATTTGCACTGGTCAGCGGAGGTTCAGGGTCAGTGCCTCTGGTTCGGCGGGGTTCTCTGATCTCTCTTCTGGGAGCAGTCACAAAATCCGGGGCTCGGATAGGGCTCCGTTGCCCCTTGTTACCATGAGCATGTGCGCGGCGACGGGGCTGAGGTAGTCTGTTATACACAGGAATGTCCACATCTCGAGTCCTGGGAGCTGTGGCTTGATCGTTCACATTACGGTTTGAGGGCCCCGCCCCTAGCGCTTCTTCTTCCTGTGATGGCAGGGTTCTGAACTGAAGCTGCTCTATGTTTTCAGCTCTCTCATACGGTCGTCGCGGAGGTCTCGGCGATACCTCAGACGAAGAAGAATATCCTGGAGTGAGTGGATGAACCGGCGGCGTTCTTTGCCTTGCAAGCTCATCAAGTCTTCTATCCATAGCAGTCAAATTTTTTCGTAGGACAGAGCTTTCCTGCCTTTGGGCATCCAATTCATCAAACAGCCTCTCCCACATTTCGGAAAAGCGAGAGAGATCCCCCTCAGTAACGGGAGCAGCAGGATCATATTGATCATCATCATTTTCTCTTATGCGCAAAGAGCTTGAGCAAGGTCGAGCGGAGGGGCCAGGACGGTAGGAGCGAGCCATAGGCTCCTTTCCAGGTCGAGTTGTAGTCTGATCATCAATTCGAATCGCTGTGGTTCGAGGATGGCGACTCGCAACGCGCCCCTGAGATCGATTCGCGGTCGCGGTGCGTGGGGGATTCGAGACGTTGCCTCGGGATCGAGTAACAACCCCTTCAGCAGTACGGATCGTCTCGTTCTCGTCGACTCGGAGCGTGGTGTCTTCATCGGATAGATTCGCCCCCAGCGCTCCGCGATCCAGAGTCTCCTCATTGCCTAGCTCGTGCACACTTTCTTCAATTGTTTCATTGGTTTGCGAAGCTCGTGCTTCCTTAGATCTTTTTCCAGCCATGATATCCGAATCGCTGGAATCTTCAACGAACTGAATAGTGAAACTTTAGATTGTTTTCTCAGTGAAAGCACCAAAATGTTAGATCAAAATTTGGATCTAACACCCAAATTGTTCCGAATGTTATAGAGTTTCAACTGAAGAATGAGGAAAAAGAAAATAACACATAGAATTTATAGTGGTTCGGCGTTAACGAGCCTACGTCCACTTTATATATTATTGATTATACTTTGAAAGCTAATACAATCAAGGATTTCTCTCAATACTCTAGTATTTTGACAATAATGGCGGATTCAGTACTCAATATTGCCAAAAAGCTCCCAAAAAATGCCAAGCTCCGGGCTATTTATAGCTGATTTTGCCAGGCGGGTCGTGGTAACACGTGGCACGAATCCCAAGAACATCGGATCGCATCGCCTCCGTTGAAGAAATAGTCAAATTTGCCATTATGGACAGGTGTCGCGATCCCCTTGAAAATCGGATCGTGCAGATGGGGAGAATCGGTCAGAATGACGGTTAGGGACACGTGTCGCTAGATCCGTGCATCTCGGATCGCTGAAGACTAGCTCACGCTTGAACGGGTCAGAGGGTTCGCCATGCATCAGGGGATCGGATCGGTCTAATCTGGGCAACAATATAGGTTCGGATCGAGCCGCATAGAGGTATCATTCCGCTGATGGAATGGGGGCGATCCGTCGAGACGCGATCCGATGGTGGGCGAGTCGATAGTGTGCGATCCGACATCGGGCGAGCCGATGATGCGATCCATTCCTTCATGTTCTTAGAGAACGTGGTTTCATGCTTTCTTCTTATGAATGATCCTGGGTGGCTTGGTCAAAAAGCTAGCCAACATATACGCGCCGTCATTAGAATATAAATAATTATATATAATTATAAAAAGGAAATTAAAATGGCGCGGTAGTTCGATAATTCGATTTCCAACTTCAATTGAATGTACCGGGTGCAAAACAATCCGGATTTTAGTGAATCCAAAAACATTAGGATCTAATAGATGATATCTTTTCAACGAATCCGAAAAATCGAAATTTCATAGCGGGAATCAAAAGATATGTCCAGTTGAAAATTCTGAATAGTCGCTATGTAATTCAGGCCCTTAAAAATGGACATTTTGCAAACGACCTCGGATTTCGACGAAACCACTTTTGTTGGGTCCGTGATGTCAAATTATTACTAGATTTCAAATTTCATATTTTTTCGAATCAATATATGAGCGTGGCAAAGGAAAACGCGTTTGACCAGTTTTAGTTGATTTTAATAGACTGGAAAATGGCCGTTTTTCCAACGGTCTCAGAATTCGACGAAACTAGTTTTGTTAGGACCGTATCGTCAATACGAAGCTAGAAAATATTTTTCTGGAATTTTTCTAGTTAGTATGTGACCCCGGTAAATAGAAATGCGTGTTCAAATTCAATATATAGAGTTATATGTTGATTTTGACGAAAACTGATCGAATTGATCAAATCAGCTTGTGATACATATCCCATTGTGTTCGGAATGGGGGTAATTAGCTATGGACGACACGCGGTGGGCTTCGTTTCGAGGTCGAAAATAAAAGTCAACTTTTTGAAAATATAATTAAAAAAAAAATTAAAACTCTCCTCTTCCCTTTATTTGTTCTGGCCCCCCTTTTTTTCTCGTTTTCATTCTTTCAGAAGTAAATAAAAAAAATAGAAAAAGGTGGAGAGCGACGGGGGGAGCCGCCGCTGCATCGCCCCCCCCCCCCCCCCCGGATGATCGCCGCCGCCGCCTTTAAGGAGGGCGCCACCTCCGAAAACCCTACCCCCCTGCCTCGCGAACGCGACACAATCGACCCCCCCTTCCCTCCTACCGCCGATCGACGCGAAAACCCCACCCCCCTGCTCGACCTCCTCGCGCCGCTCCCCCCTCCTTACCACTTGAGGCGCAGTGAAAACCCCCTCCCTCTGAACGGAGCACTGTAAGCTTTATTTTGCTTTATTTCATTATTCAATTTTCTTTTCAGTTTTTATAATTTTGTAAAAATAAACAGTTAGTATTTTTATAAATAAAATGTTAGTTTTATTTATAGTAAAGATAGGATTTTTATTTATAGTAAAGATAGGATTTTTATTTATAGTAAAGATAGGATTTTTATTCATATGGCTTTGCATTAAAAATCTGATTTTTATTTGACTTTGTTTGGAAAATATAATTTTTGATAGCTTTTAAAAGAAGTGATCTTTAAACTATAAAAGAATTGATTTTTAAACTATGAAGGAATTTGATTTTTAACTTTGAATTTTTTTGATTTTTAACTATGGAAAGGTTAAAGATATAATTTTTTATATTTTTAAAGAATTAAAAATATGATTTTTATATTTTTAAAGTATTAAAAATATAATCTTTACTATATAGAAGTAGTAGAAATATGATTTTTGTTTATGTAGAGAATTAAAAATATCATCTTTGTATATGTAGCAAAATAAAATTCTGATTTTTATTTTATATACGTTGAAATAAAGTGGTGATTTTTATAATGATGAAATCTATATTTTTGAAAAGGCAAAATCTTTTTATATAATAGCATAGTAAAAATTCGATTTTTATATATTGAATAACGAAGTAAAAATTCGATTTTTATATATGTAGTGGCTACGGGCAACGAAAGCGATAAAAAGGCGAGAACGACGAAGATTTCTTTAAAGGAAGTGCCGTGGAGTTAGGATAGCTATTGGTGAGAACTCCTCACTCTTCAACTTCTTTTTCTAACTATATATATACTAGGATGCAGACGGTGTTTAGTAGCACCCGACATAATCGTCCACAGACCATGGACTTGTTTGTTTGGTTGTGTAGTTGGTTAGATTATTTGGTTTGAATTGAATTGTTTGGTGAATTGAATGGATTTGATTGATATGTGAATGGCGTGGTCCTTCACTAGACCGGGGATAAGGCTAGGCCTCGTCCCGTTTCTAGTATCGTGCCGTTATGCCGCCGAAATTTCCTAAAACATGTTAGAAAAATAAAAATATCATTTTATTTAAAGAATGAACTGAATAGAAATTCATATGTTAAAATAAAATATTTTATCGTTAAAAATATATTTTTTAACGTGAATATGAATATAGTGAAAGTGAATAAAATAAAATAAAATATTCATTTACAAACCGGACGGTTTGTTTATGTACACCTATTTGAAGGACATTGATTGGGACGATAAATTTTACACATCGCCCAACTGCACGAATAAAATCTGTGTTTGATTGTTTGAAACCCCACACGAGTGTTGGGATGAAATTTGAAGTTCACTCATCCTGATTGATTAAATATGTCGATCGATTGATTGACAGGCTGTTATAAGCGTTAGATATCTATATTTGATGCTTATGCAGTGTAGTGCACTTTGGTTGATGGTTGATTATTTTTTTCAATGCTATCATATACGTGTGATGTATGAAAATCCATATAATTAATATTATATGGTGATTGATTGAGCCTTATTCCAATTTAGAAAATAAAGAATATTATAAAATAAAGGTTCATGTGTTGACAGTACTCATCCGTTGAGATTAGTCATGTATTGAACGAAATATTTTAATAATAAAATTTACATCTTTATCAATGTAAAATAAAGGTTCATGTGTTGACAGTACTCATCCGTTGAGATTAGTCATGTGTTGAACGAAATATTTTAAAAATAGAAATATTTGAATAGGAGATATTTGGAAAAAAAGAAGGAAATATTTGAAATAGAATATTTGAAAATAGGAATATATGAAGCCGTGTTGATTAGATTAACGCCATTTTGACGTGAACGATATTTATATCGATTTTATTCATTTTGAAATGAATTGAATATAAAACGATTTCGAAATGAATTGAATATAAAACGATTTCGAAATGAATTGAATATAAAACGATTTCGAAATGAATTGAATAGAAAACAAATTTGATTTCGATTGAATATATTTCGAAATGAATTGAATATATAACGAATTTGATTTCGATTGAATATATAACGAATTTGATTTCAATTAAATATAAAACGATTTTGAAATGAATTGAATATAAAACGATTTCGAAATGAATTGAATATAAAACGATTTCAAAATGAATTGAATATAAAACGATTTCGAAATGAATTGAATATAAAACGATTTCGAAATGAATTGAATAGAAAACGAATTTGATTTCGATTGAATATATTTCGAAATGAATTGAATATATAACAAATTTGATTTCGATTGAATATATAACGAATTTGATTTGAATAGGAAACGAATTTGATTTCAATTGAATATATAACGAATTTGATTTCAATTGCATATGTGACGAATTCCAATTGAATAGAAAATGAATTTGATTTCAATTGAATATAAAACGAATTCGAATTGAATTTAAAACGAAGTGAAATGAATTCGAATTGAATTGAAATTTGAATTGAAGTGAAGTGAATTTTAAAACGAATTTATAACGAAAAATTCAATTTTGATTTGAATTTGAAATTGAAGTTGAAATGTTTTTGAAACAAATTCAAAACTATTTATAAAATTCGTTTTAAATAGAAATCGATGAAATATGTATAATATATATTATATATATAATATAATGGCCTGAATAGAACGCGCCGCGCCGCGGTAGTTCGTGAATTTCGACCATTTATTTCGAACGGACATTACGGGAGATCCGACCGTCGGATTCTCCTAAAACCGGAACCGTTGGGTTCGTATCGAAAAGAGCTTTCTAACGAATATTATAAATTTGAAATCTAACGGTTGGATTTGGAGATACGTCCAAATCAAATTTGTAAAAGGTCGTTGTAAGTGCAGTTCGATGGCCGTTGATGGAAGTCGACTGTACGGGCCTTGATAAAATTATTAAAAATAGTAATAATTTGTGTAGAATCATAAGAAATGATTTGGGAAAATTTGGGATGAAAAACCCCATATTTGAAAGGATAAAAATAGATTTTTATCGAAATGAACTAGTTTTGAACTGAAATTAAAACCCATTTATTTTTAAATAAATAATTTGGATTTGTAATGGGTTTTAAATAAAATTGATTTATGGGTTTATCGTGAACTGTGTTTTAAATAACACCAGTTCTTTAACCCGATAATAAATAGAATGTGATTTGGGTTTGTCGTGAACTGTGTTTTGAAAAGACATTAGTTCTTTAACCCAGTAAAAGGAGTTTTAATGAATCTTCAATTAGATTGAAATAGGAATTGATAATTTAAATTATCAACTTTAGAAAATGAGCGAGAATGGAGTATCACCAGTTTTGCTCCAAAGCGATAGTTAAATCTTTAATCAGATTTGAACGTGAAATGGTAATTAATTTTACCGATAACACCATGGTGTTAGATATGGAGTATTACCAGTTTTGCTTCATGGGATGAATAGGTTGGGATTGGGAAATAAAATAAATAATTACTTCGGTGTGGTTCGCTAATCTCGACTAGTTTGAAAAACCATATTTTGGTTTGAAATGTCATCCAAAGGAAGATTAAAGGATAAATTTTAAAGAATTTATCTTGGATAAAATTAATAGGAACCTTTCCCTAAAAATGTGATTTTGTAAATAAAAGAATATTCTGGATTGGAATGAGGTGTATATTGTGTTTGTGTAACATGTGTTTTTAATATACGCGGGTTGTTCGGAAAGGCCGGGTTTATACCCATTCTGAATAACCGATTCGACGATAAGTCGAAGATGAAGACGGTGGTTGAAGTCCGGAAGTCTTCACATCGTTTGGATAATTACTGACGATCCTGATTGGGCTGTACACCCAAGAGGATGGAAATAGTTGGTGGTCGTCCAGACGTACCTGGAGATCGATGGATATGCGAGGAAAGTGCCTTCGGTTTCGTTCAGACCCATAACGAACTTGTAAATGGATTGTGTGTCTGACATTGGATTTTATTCTGTGTTGATTGATTTCTGTTAAATATATATCTGTTTGGCGGCGGAGAATTTATTCTCTTGCTTAACGCCCTTCTCTGAGACGTACGAGCTTAGAGGTTATATATCGATAGATATCAATCGCATGGCATGAATTGCCTGTGTGGCACGCTGAGATGCAATGATCAAGGCTTTTGTTGAAAAGCAGAGTCTTGTGGGATGATCAAAGCACGACCTATGTGGCAGCTTTGTGTATAACGTGAATTCGCGAGCCTCACACCTCGGTATGAGTTAAAAACGGGATACGGACTGTAGGGAGAGCACGACGTTTCTTTCTAGCTTTGGTGGTGTCAGTAACTTACCAGCCCTGACATTTATATACTTTTCACCTATGTGGTTGTTGGATGAGGCGCCTCGATTTTAGGTCTGTAAGGACCGGGAAACGTATGTTTAGGCATAATTAATCCTCTAACGTAAGTGAGGACCGGCCCTGAAGATCCAGGATTGCCCAGAGTGTGTAGTCCTGAGACATTTGCTAGAGTGTCTCGAACGCGGAGAGGAGCTTGCCCCTTGCCTCGACTCATGACGAAAATCCAATTCCCAATACGTGTATTGCGGTTTTAATTGTAGAACTAGTATGGCGACATGATATATGGTACCCATGCCGTCTATGATTTATATTTATGATTGAAATTGTTTTGACACTATACACTTATGATAGTATCAAATCATTTGTTTTAAACGTACCAAGCATGTTTGGCTATTATAAGGGAAAACCCTATCCTCCGGCTTGTGTTGCATTGTGTGATGGGACCTGGGTCTTATAATAGCTTCATTTTTCAAAAAAGCATTGCGTTGTTTATTGATATGCTCTAGTATTCTTGGGAGGAAACCCGTTCCGTGTTATACGACGTGGTCCCTTTAATTACTCTATTTTAAAGTAAAGTTTTAAATAACTGTTTTAGTTCTCACACCTGTCACATGAATGACCTGGAGTTTATTGTTTTAACCTAAACTCTGGGTGCCCTTATTTTCGACACGGGCAGCTAGTAGTTTTGGTTTTGCAGATTTATATTCACAGGATCCAGGTTTACAGCTGGAATGATATCCAGAAAGCTCTGTATCCGTATATCACCTTCAGTTGTGCTTTGTATTATTTTCCGCTGCTATGTAATTTATTGTAATCTCTGATATTTATCGAATGTAATTTATTCATTCATACTCTGTATATTCTTGTATCTGATGGAATTGTTGTAATAGCAATGAAATGTTCTTCTGTTTGTGTTCTGATTTGTCCTGTTCTCAAAACGATCAGGGGTTTCGAACGGTCTAGATCGGTTTAACGACTGATTCAGATCGAGCAAAATTCCATGTCGTCACAGCGCCATTATCTCCTAGGTGAGAAATTTGAATTGTATACTGACCATAAATCATTGAAATACCTTTTCTCGCAGAAATATCTCAATTTGAGGCAGCAAAGATGGATGGAGTTTCTCGCCTCGTTCGATTTTGAGATTTCCTACACTCGTGGCAAGGGCAATGCAGTAGCAGATGCCTTAAGTAGAAAGAAGCTGGCCTTAAGCCCTCTCTTTGTGGAAAGACAAAGCTTGGAGTTCATAGCATGCTTTAACTTCAAACCCTCCTCTGACTTTGTACCTAGCTTGCTAGCAACATTAGAAGTGCGACCAACTCTATTAGACTCAATTGGAGCTGCACAAAGAGAAGACCCTCGGCTAGCCGATGTGATGGACAAGTTAATTAGGGGTAAGACTTCTAGTCACCTCAATAGATACTCCATTGACGCCAAGGGCTGGTTGAGAGGAGATAGAAGACTATGTGTCCCACAAGTAAGGGATTTGGTAAAGGCGGTTCTAGAAGAGGCACATCATTCCAAGCTGACCACACACCCAGGCGGAGACAAGATGTATAAAGATATCAAAAGAGTTTTCTTTTGGAATGGCATGAAGAAAGACGTAGCTGAATTTGTTTCTAAGTGTTTGATATGCCAACAAGTCAAGGCGGAGCAGAAGAAGCCTGGTGGTCTGCTCCATCCTTTAGAAGTCCCACAGTGGAAATGGGATAGCATATCGATGGACTTTATAGATGGGTTGCCTAGGTCTAGAAGGGGCAATACCAGCATTTGGGTAATAGTGGACAGGCTCACAAAAAGCGCCCACTTTATACCCGTCAAAAGTAGAAGGACTGCCTCATCTCTAACATCCATATATCTCAAAGAGATAGTTCGACTCCATGGGATACCCTCCAGCATAGTGAGTGATCGATACCCTATTTTCACGAGCGAGTTTTGGAAGAGTTTACAAGAGGCTGTAGGCACACAGTTATGCTTAAGGACGGCCTATCACCCTCAAACCGATGGCCAGACGGAAAGAGTCAATAGAGTATTAGAAGTCCTCTTGAGATTATGCATTGTTGACTTCGGAGGTACATGGGAGGATCATCTACCTTTGGTGGAATTTGCTTACAACAATAGCTACCAAGCCACTATAGGCATGACACCTTTCGAAGCTTTATATGGAAGACCGTGCAGGTCACCAACTTGCTGGTGGGAATCCACAGATAAGCTCATACTTGGACTAGACATGATTATGGAAACTTCAGAGAAAGTAGACTTGATATGAAGAAGAATGAAGACTGCCCAAGATAGACAGAAGTCCTACGCAGACAAAAGAAGAACTGGCCTTGAGTTCGAAGTTGGAGACAAGGTGTTCCTTAAAGTATCTCCTTTGAGGAACATCGTTCGTTTTGGATCCGCAGGAAAGTTAGCACCAAGATTTGTAGGGTCGTTCCCTATCATCGAGAAGATTGGGAAGATGGCTTATAGGGTACAGCTCCCCGAAAGGTTGGCCGAGTTCATAATGTCTTTCATGTCTCTCACCTGCGGAAATGCTTACACGAGTATGCGGAGGTGGTAGAACCAAGTATGCTAGAGGAAGTTGAAGTTGAACGAGAAGTAACTGTGAGGAGAGGTCCAACCCGTATCTTGGGAACATAAGTCCAAAAGCTACGCAACCGTGAAGTTAAGCTCATCAAAGTTCAATGGAGCGACACCAAGGAAGACGCGACTTGGGAAACTGAGGACAGAATACGCGCAGCCTACCCTTTTCTTTTTGAGGGTACATCCTTAATCTCTTTTTCCTTAAGTTTATGCTCGTATCAATCTTTTATTTCCTCGATCCTATCCTTTATCTTTAGGTAGGAACCCATTTGGATGTAAACATGTAATTGAAAAATGATATGATTAATGGTTGCTAATGGTTGTTAGTGGATGCATATACACGCACATTAGGTATTAGATCGGCTCAGTCACTCCCATATTTCATATGCATATATGTATTGGTATATGGATTGAAACTTGATGTGTTATCATATGGACGTTGCATTTGTATGAATGATTGTGCACTCATGTAGGAAATTTTGAGTCGGAAAAATTTCATTCATAATGGACTCTTGGCACTGACATAATTGGCATTAAGGAGGTCAACTGAATCAGTAGACCCCTGATTTTGCATTAGATAAGGACATATACACACACAATGCATATGATCATGAAGCAATAGAAATATTTTAAGGACAATGGACGCCTGTGTTTGATGTATGAGTAGATGAGTGATTGGATGGTAGGATATAAGTTCTTCTCGACTTGAAGATTTTGTGGATGAAACCTTAAAAGGAGGGGAGAATGTAACACCCCATATTTTTTGTTAACGTTATAGTAACGAATTAAACAATACTTAATTTAAAATGTGAGAATTAAGGGAAACGGGTTACGCCATTGAGTTCGTCTCGGAATTCTGGTTGAGATAGAGTCCGAATTTGCGTAAATTGGACTTCGTATGAAGAAGTTATGGTTGTCGGAAATTTCCAGAAAATTCAAATAAATTCAAACAGCTCGAAAACAAATTCAAGTTCGAATCAGAAGTCAGAAGCGGGCCAGGCGGGAAAATTCTAGCCCAGGACCCAGGTCGACCAGGGGGTCGACCTCCCCCCTAAAGGTCGACCTGCCCTCCCCCCCCCCCCCCCCGGGGGCAGATCTGAATGGTGACGATTTTATGACTCAATGTTGATTCACTAGGGCTGAGGTGTCACCCTATCTTCACTGGATGGCTGTGGTTAACCCTAGGTTCATCTGACGGCTTAAATTGAGTTGAAATTCTATATAAACAACCTAATGCCCAAACCTAAAAATCACACAAAAATAATCCTAGAACTATCATGCTGTCAATGGAAAACTTGGAGTAGCCGTCACCAATTCAAAGACAAGATAAGAGCTTGAATCAAAAATCAAATTGAAAGATTATCAAATTCAACGATCTACATTAAAGGCGAGCTTACCAATTTCAGAATTCAGATTTCAGAAAGCAAGAATTCCTTTTTAGTTTGTAAGTTGGTTATTACGCAGATTTAAACGTTCCTTCAAATGAATCGTGACATGTTGTAATG
Source organism: Allium sativum (assembly GCA_030737875.1). NCBI lineage: Eukaryota > Viridiplantae > Streptophyta > Magnoliopsida > Asparagales > Amaryllidaceae > Allium > Allium sativum. Next base: position 990,051,372 of record CM060910.1, on the reverse strand, counting down.
TGAATATAGAATGATGCTTATGTATAAGATTTGATTCTTGTTTATCTTAAAGTATCGTTGTAATTAATCGTGTCTATATGCATTTGTTGATGAACATGTTGTATATTAATCATGTCTATATGCTTATGGTGATGAACGTATTGTATGTTATTGGAATCTATTATGATTGGGTAATGGATTTATTTTACCAATTAAATGGTAGAACATGTCATGTTATAAATTGGTGGTTATTTACAAGTTTATGATCTAAGACACATGCTTATATGTTAGATCAACACTCATGTATATTCACGTTAGGTTGAATCTATTTATGTTGAAAAACTTGGAATTGTAGTCCTCTTATGTTTTAACACATAAGTCATCATGTTAAGTTATGATCCGAATATGTTGATAATAGTTTTCTTATGTTTTGACATACATAAGTTAATATGCTAAGTTGTGGGTTGAAACTGTGAGTATATGTTACACCTTCATGCTAGACCTTTGTCAAGTTTACATGACAATTAGACCCAACTTAGTCACAAGTTCACCTTTGCCCATTTAGTTAAAGTTAAAATGATACCTCTATGCCAAGTTACACATGACAAGTTGAAATTATGCTATTTTATGTTTATTTCATGTCTCTTGTTTATTACCTCTTTTCTTATTTATGGGTTGGGCTAATTTACTAGCCCAACGTTGTATGTGATTCATGCGTACGTTCCACGGGGGTAGCGATGGGAAAATATGAAAATTCATGGTATGGATTTGTTCATAAAATGGTATATTTGATATACCATTTGTGGTGAGCATAATCAAAGGATAATTATGGCATCATTAAATTAAATAAAATTTACATAAAGAAATTAGACATATATAGAAAAATGTGAATTTAGAAAAAGACGAATATGCCTAACCCGAGGTTAGACTGAGTTGTGGCGTAAACCTGCCCGAAACCGACCGACGTATCCAGTGACCACAACAAGACCTGTCTAATGTGGGTGGTTAGGTCATCAAGCCCAAAAAGAACCCGAGGTTAGACTGAGTTGTGGTGTTGATATGCCCGGAACCGACCGGCACATCCACTGACCACAACAATATCTGTCTAATGTGAGTGGTTGGTGCTTTAATAAATTAAATCTAAGTTAGGATTGGTAGGGTTAAGTCAATTAGGGAAACACTTAACCGATTCAACATGTTAACTAAACGAATGGGTGGGGTTAAGTAAACTTGGACACTTAGCGAAATAAACATGTTGATTAGAAAACCCAAGTAACAGAGACCCATTTCAGCAGTAACCCACATAGATGTATTATGGTACCCTGAAACTGGGCAGGGTGGGGCATGATTACTAGGTTGAGTATAAGCGGTCAAAACGTCGGCGGTTGGTGGGCCAGTGTAGGTTCCGACAGAGTATGGACGTGCACATACTCCAGTGTGGAAAAATCAGGCACTTGCATCAGTAGTATACACTGTGCATCCTGAATCGTGTCGGGTTGCCACCAGAGGGACTGGTACACCCAATGGTGGGACCAACACAGGTATTTACAGTTAAGCGGGGCCGAATGACACAGAATATGAATGCATGCGAGTAGGAGCCGATCATTAAGGGGATCATTTGTTATAAACACGTAGGGATGGTTGAACCAATGGTTAAGTAGGTACAGAGACTATAGTAATGGGTCCGATCACATGTTCCTCTTATCTTATATTAAGGTATTGTCCTATGTTCTGTTATTACTGTCATGATCCCTTTCCTTTTTTAAATACTAGTAATCACCGAACTTACCAGACTTATTGTCTGACTTGTTTTCTTTCGTACTCTTTTCTTTCGTTCCCCCCCAGGTCCACAGGGAGGGAATACTACAGCTTAGTCAGACCCTTTGCAAGCTTCAAGAAAGTAGATGTATGATTTGTGCTCTCTCTCAATCTTGGCTATGGCTCCTTGACATCATCCTTGGGGATTTATGCGGTTTTATTTATGATTTATACTTCTTTATTAAATAATTAAGATAGAAATTATGTTGTAATATTTTGGAAGTTGTTTTGAGACAATTTGATGTAATGCTTTTTGTATTGAACCACGTATTCAATAAATAATTTGAAATTCCGCTGCTTACACGTATCTGTCTTGTAAAATTTTCTGTGTCTTGTACCTATAACCCTCCACAAAAGTTAAGACATTCCCTTTGTGAGTGACTTAACGGAGGTAGGGTGTTTCAAACTTGAAGTGATGTTGGTATGCTTTGAATAACAACACTGGAAATGGATGGTAACTGTGAACATGTGGATCCAAGAGCTATAGAAGGTACTGTTGTTGGCTCCAATTTGACTGTGGCTATAGGGATTGTTTCTAATTGGTTGAAACTACCCAAATTACCTCAACTAAAATATAATCCTTCAATTAACGTTAATTAATCATTTATCACCTTCGTTTTCAGTTGAAAACTAAACCAACTTACTCCGGTTTCTTTGAATCGAAAGAAAGAAAAATATGACTCCCCATAGTTACCACCATCGTCGTTCCTCATCAGCGGACCCCACCTCATCGACGCCGCCTGCTTGCCACCCACCAAGACCTCCATCCACCCGAAATATGACCTTCAACAACCCTTCCTTGGCCTACAAATCGCGGTTGAACCAAAACCATTCATTTTCGGAAATCAGCGAACTCCGACCACCTTTCGAACAAGGCCGCCACCGTTGGGTGTGCGCCTGCTTCCTCTCCTCCTTCGCCAGAAGTGGCGGCTACCCAACCTTGTCAGTTCGCCGGAAATATCCTTCAGCTTTCTTGACTTCAGGTTGCGACTACAGCCACCACAAAACGTCGAACATCACCAAATTATACCTACATCTCCCTCTCACCTTCGCCTACAAATTTCATGTTGAGTTTTTCTTCAATTTATTCGCAAATTTGGGGTTGTAGTTCGATTTGTTCATCCAGGTACATGGTGCAATTTCGAATGCTGGTTACTTCAATCGAATTGAATAAAACTTGAACCAGTGGAAAGCTTTCGAGATGAGGGTTGATAGAATCAAAAATCAATTGATTTTATTTGGTATTCGATTTTTTCTATTTGATTTTCTACTTTGTTATATTTTCTTTTTTTCTTTTTAGTTTTGAGAACGAAGGCGAGAGGATGTCAATATATAAACAATAGTTCCATGGAAGGCACGTGTATTTTAGCTTGGAGCGCACGGTATTGGTTGGCTTGGCACGCATGCTGTTTAAAAACTTGGCAAGCAAGAATTCAATGGTTTGGTTGGCACGTTGTTAGAAACTTGGGCATCCTGTTCAAAGTGTACAGCTAAGGTAGAATAATTGATTTAAATATCTATATTAGTTGGTCATTCTTCTTTGTGGTTTGTCATGTAAATAACGATTATTTTGTGAAACAAATATATAGCTTTAAAACCATGATAGTGTGAACCAATTTGACCCAAGGATTTCAATCTATGTCATGTATCGGATTCTGCGTGTATTGGTGCATACTTCAACAAAATTGATAAATCAGAGATGGTTATAGTGTGAATTTTTCAAACGGGTTGTATATTAAATTTTATGTTTTATGCAGTACCGGTTTCACCAAACTCATCTTATTTACCGATATTTATGGACAAAAATAAAAATATCGCTATGTGGAGCAATGCTCTATGATCTCAAAAATATAATGAAATAGACAAGATAATATATTTTGTGAAACTCCGAAGTGCCGATATGGACACAAACACTTCAAACAAAAAGTTGTTTATTTTTCCCAATTAATTTTTTTAGTAAAATTCTATAAATTAAATTAAAACTTGTCTTAAAATTCTTGCAATAATAATCTATTTTCGATTTTATAAAATTGATTTTGTTAAAATCCTATATCGTTTGGAAAACACTTCAAATCAATCTCCAATTAAACAAATAAATTACATATCCAATCTGAATATATACATATAGCTTCAAAATAATCTAATTTGAATTTTAAACTCGATATTTCTATTTTTAAGTTAAAATGATATTCAATATATTTTAAAAATCCATTTATTCAGAATTCAACGGCTAAAAATCCGGGTCGTTACACAGTGGCCCCACCCTTCAAGAAAGCGATTTGAACTTGCTTGCTTTGGCATGTTGATTCAATCAATTTATTGAATGAAAATTTATCATACTGGTATAGGTTCGAAGATCAGAGAATTCTTTTCGATTTTCTCTAAATAAGTTTTGGAAATTAATCAGTGGATTGAGAGAGATTTGGGGGTTTTCATTTGAACAATTCCGTCCGTTCTATATGGGGAGGCTACGGATTTATGTTGTGGAAGGTTTTGACCATCTTGATCATATATATACATATATTTTAATTATTTTAATTTCAGAAATACATGTTTATCAATTCGAACTTTGGATCAAACCCAACGCCTGTCGTTCCTAGCTAATTACCCCCATTCCGGACATAATGGGATATGTTTCGTAAGCCAGTTCGACTGTTTCGATCAGTTTTTGTCAAAACTAAAATATATATCAATATATATTGAATTTAAACATACATTTTAATTTATCGAGGCCATATACTGACTCTAAAAATTTCAAAAAAATAAATCTATTCATATTTTAACGATACGGTCCTAACAAAACTAATTTCGTCGAATTTGGGGACCGTTTGAAAAATGGCCCTAGTCGATTAAATTTAAACTGAATATACAAAACATGTTTAAATTTACTACACTCACATATTAATTTCAAAAATTATGAAATTTGAAACCTAACAATAATTTGACATTCTGAATCCAACAAAAGTTGTTTCATCGGAAACGAAGGATGTTTGCAAAATGGCTATTTTTAAGGGCTATGTATTTATTTAATATATATATATAAATTCCATAGCAACTATTTTAAATTTTAAACTGGGCGTAACTTTTAGTTTATATTTTGAAATCTGAATTTTTCACATTCATTAGAAAGATATAATTAAATAGATTCTAATGTTTCTTGTTTTACTGAAATCCGATTTATATTGAATTCTATACATTCATTTGAAGTTAAAAATCGATTTTTCAAACTACCGCGCCATTTCAAACTCTGTTTATAATTAAAATAAATTTATACATTCTAACTTCGATTAAAATAAATTTTAAATCATTATAATTTAAAATAAATCATTTTAAATATTCAAAACCCATTAAAATAGCTAAAATAAAAAATTTAAATTGGTTTAGAAATTCCGGATTATTACAGTTTCCATGATTGTTATGAAAGGAGCGAGGGTAGGAAATCTCTATTTACTAAAGGGCACTATTGTAGTTAGCGAGTCAGCTTCAGTTATCATAGTTGATTCAGATTCTTCCAGATTATGGCACTTGCGGATGGACCACATTGGCGAGTGCAACATGGATGAGCTAAGAAAGCAAGGTTTAATTGATAGAGTTCAGCATTCCAAGCTTGGTTTTTGTGAAGAGTATGTTCTTGGTAAGTAGACGAAGATTTCTTTTGGTATTAGTGAGCATAAGGTAAAAGCTGTTTTGGATTATGTTCACACAAATGCTTGGGGACCTTCCCTCGCTTGTAACAGCCTACACTTTTCTGAGCCCATACTTCGACTAAAATCGAAACTCAAACACATCCAAGCATGGGGCGTGTAAATCTGGTGCCTGCATATAAACGGGCATGAGCATAATCGGATTACGATAAAAGAAAGTCATAGTGGAAAAAAAATAGGGTTGACCAGTATTAACTCAACTAACTACCTTTTAAGTAAACCACTTTGCCAATACCGAGCATGAGAGAGAACAAGAACCGAAAACCAAACCTTAACACTTGTGAGAACCCAACCTTCTCTAGAAACCGGGGAGTTTGTAGTGAGGAGGGGGTGAGAACAACAAGATTCCAATGAACAAAAAATGCACAACACAGATTATAATACACAGATGTATCCAATTTGGTTCAACCCAAGACGTATGCCTACTATGGTTAGTGCCTTTAGCCTAACCTTGTAAATAATTATGCACGACTTTAACTACCCTACCCAAGATAGTATTCCCAAATAAATATGGTACCGAGTAGAACCTTTACGCATATATATATATATATATATATATATGAAGTATTTATAATAGATCATGTCTAGTTATTAAATCGAGAGTGGACTCCTAATTAGGGAGTTTATATATATTCACATGTGCATCCTCAGTCAATTATCTCCTCACTATCGAATGATAGATAGGGTGGATTCTCCAGATCACTTAAGACCCTAGGCAGACCTATTGGTCACTTAATACCTCTGGATGATTTATTCAACATTAACATAAATTAGAGGGCACAAGCTACGAGGCAATACTAGTTAAGGTTTCCATCATTCACGCATATAAACCATACCCCGTGTAAGGTGGGAGAGGATGTTTTTCTTTACCATTTAGGTGACCTCATTTGATAATCTCCTTAGTCGCTTACTAATTCTCGTAGGAAAGGTAGTCCTATGGAATAACCATACCATACATTTTAAATTTCCAAGTTTGGGTAGGCCTCACACACACACACACCATTTAAGACCCCTAGACTGGAAGACCTACTCCAAGGTGGACTCCTCGACCGAAGCCACTTAAGACCAAAGGAAGCGGACTATACTCAAAATTATTACGTTCGTACCCGATTAGCCTTTAATGCTTCTCCTTATGGAAATAAAGCGGCTACGTTATTGAGTTATTTCCATGTAGTTCCTTTTTATGGAAATACTATACGCATATGGTTAATTATCGTCACAGGTTCCTATGGTTAATAATGCTTCATGTAATTAACCTACCAAGTCCAATTCAAACTTTCAACTAACTTGTATAAATAAGACAAGATATATCTCCCTTGTCTTAGGATATTTATTTATTTATTTTCCTAATTTATACTTAGTAGTAAAAAAGGCAATCAGTACCCATTAATCCCCTTTTTATTTTATTTATTCATGTGTATAGGTTTATTGTCGTTTAGAACCATAACAGTCATATTTTCCTAAGGCAACCATTAAATCTCTAATTTCTTTTTATTACTGCTGATCATAATTAATGTCATTTTTGAGCCTAACGACTATATGTTTCCTAAGACATTAATTAACAATGGTTATCCTTATCTTATCAGTTAAATACCTATTTGTTGTACCCCAACTGTAATTACTAATTTTATTTATTGTTTGTTATATATATATATATATACATATATATTTGTGCACCAGACCTCTCACATTAAGTTGACCACTTGTGAATGCTGGATTTGTCAGTCGGTTCTGGGTAGACTTCTACCACAAGTTGAGACTAACCTCATGTCTTAATGGGGTTATAAATTAAATTTCCTAATTGATGTTTACAACATTAATCCTAAAAGTTCTTAGGAATTGTTACCATTATGCTTAATTTCCTTATTAAGTTCACTTTCCCTAAATCAAAGTTGGTTACAATGGTTATTTATTTATTTATTTATTTGTGGTCCTATTTATAACAACCAATCATATTAATTGCTAAAATGGACACCACAAATATATTAATTTAATACGGATTACATCTATATGTATGATTCCATAAATTAATACCATTCAAACACTCAAACGTTCAGTATAATGTATATTTTGTTGTTTACGTAGATTCAAATGGACAATGTATATACTTTTTTATTTATATTTTCCGTACGGTTAACGTAGTTATCTTCCTTTATTATTATTATTATTATTATTAAATTGAATAATTTGGTTTAACTAATAACCAGACTTTCTTTTTTGCATTCAATCTTGCCATAAGGTTCCCAATCTTATAAAAGACCGTTTGTTATAGTTATTGTGAATTATGCCTGATTATTGGTATAGACATATCACAAACCACAAGAAATATATATATATATATATATATATGTTTATGTATATTTTAGAATAGTAGATGCAAAGTATGCACAAATATGTATGTTTATATTTGTACGTAAATTTACATAACTTTTCCCCTTTCTCAATATTTTGTCATACTTCATGTGAGTTTCAAAATAATGTCTTTCTGTTCAAAAAGAGGGAAACGACATATTTACAACAACTAAACCAAAACCCCAACAACGTTGAACACAAAGAGGCTCATAACTTTTAAAATAAAATTACATAACTCATTAATTAACAATGAAACTAGAGATCTGGAATATAACTACATGTAAACTGTGTTTAAGGAGACTAATTTCCAGATCTAAAGTTTTTTGCAACAACCACAATATATTTTCCAACATAATTGTAGGCAATATGTATAAAAAATTAAATAAGCCTACAAATGATATTATTCATAACCACAAATCTATACTTTAAAAGTTTTTGACAACATTTATAAGCAGATCTGACAGTATCATTTCAAATTCAACAATATTATAAGCAGACCTGATGATATTAGGCATATATTTTGAGATCTAATTTAAACGAGATAAATAGGCTATTATAACTTTGTATGTAGATTTCCCACTCACCTATAAGCATCCAAATTTGAAATATAAATAACCTTTTAGGCCTACAATTCCCATATTCTTACAGATCTACAATTTTTTGAAAAGGGAATATTTCCAGATCTGTAGATTTGTAAGAAAATAGAAAAAGAGGGGAGGCTCCGATGAAGAATAGCTTAGACGTCAATTCATACCCTTTTCCATTTAAATCTATTAATCCCTTTCAAATCTAAATGATTTATATTCGGTTGATTGTATATGAATATATTTTTGATTAAGAAATTGACTTAAAGAGAAAGGGAAATGGCGGAGCTTCGCTGCTGCCTACAGATTTGTGTGGAAAAGAATGGGGCCTTACCCCATTATTTATAGGAGTGGAATTAGCTATGAACCATTAGATTCGATTAAATAAACATCTGCCCGTTTATATTATAAAATATAACAAAAATACCCTTCAAAACCTAGTCGTCACTAGGCACTACAGGTCCGGAGCGGTCGACACCCTCCTTGGAATGGTCGACCGCCCTTCGACCAAGTTGCCCAGTGAAGGCGGGTTAAATAAGGTAAGATATATATTATTTATTCTATTTCTTTATTTCCGTCTATTTTTCGTATTTGTCCGTTACTTTTTCATACGTACTCCGTTCGCGAAACTCCAAACATGAAAGTTGACCAGAATTCTAAGACGAATGCATCGGTTAAAGTTTCGTGGTCAAATTCCAACGTTTTTAGAAATTCCTATTTTTGAGCTTTTAATAATTAATTTCTATTATCAAAATTCCAGGTTGTTACATTTTTCCCTCCTTAAAAGGAATTTTGTTACAAAATTCTGACACCTACAGTTCTATCCTACACAACCAATTTGTGTACATCCAATTTGCAACCATGCGTATATGTGCACACTATACATAATCCATTTCAACCATAAAACGTGTATGCTAGATGATCCTAAATCGGTCACTCTATATGAATGCATTAAAAATTTCTTTTAAAACACTTTTGAAACCATGATACAAAACATCCTAAATATAATGGTAGTTCTATATGAATGCTAAATTTTAAAAATCCTTTTCATCCATAACCCTCACACGATTACGAATAAAAATATGAAGCAACCAACTTTTTCATCCAAACCCTGCCTTTCAAAACTTTAGTGCATATAATCGTTTCCTATTTTATTTCTTCTAAAATGGAAAAAGGAAATCAAAGAGAAGAATTTTAATGTTTTCTTTGCTTAGAATTATTCCATTTCCCGTCCTACAGTGAAATTTTCAACTCAGTTACCCAAAATACTTCAAAAATGTCCATCTGTAGATTGGCTTAAAACAAGCTCTAAAACGTAAAACGAGTTATTTAGTAGCGCACGCGCAACGTTGACAAGGTATGGAAACAATATTTCCAAGGCTAAAGCATTCTTTTTCTTGTTGTCGCTATCGTTTTTATCGCATCGTTGGTCCTACCACAACGCTAAAACGCGCGTACATTCCACCAAATATCTTCCTTACGCTATTCGTGTGACCAAAAATAGAATTTTTTCATAAAAATTAATTTCCATTTTAGAACTTCTTATGTTTATTTTGAAAATTTCTTTTTGATACCATTTCACTTTCCATATGAGATTCGTATGAAAAATCAAAATTTCGGCAACGTGTGCTCTACGTCATTTAAATCATCAATTTTAATGTAAAACAAACGTTTAAGTATGCACAAATTGCCTTGTCCAAATTTTGTGTTTTCATGCGAACCAAAATAGAAGAAAGTAAACCAGTAAAAGTTTTAAATGATTTTTTTCCCAACAATATTTTACTACAATTCAAAAATGTATTTTGCGGAAACTTAACGATTCAAGTCACATGTCGGCGAAAAAGGAAGCAGTCGCACAAAAATGCAAAAAATAGAAATCACACACAAAAGACCAAAATAAATTTTAGCTTAACAAGGAACGGTGATTAAATATTTTAAACCCATGACGAAAATAATGCAAAATCGATCCTTTACTAAAATTTACCTAACATAAAATTCTCTTCTATCTAGATCTAGGACAAATGCTAGTTTAGATATAAAAAAAATGAGATTTCATTTAAATAAATATGTGTGAACGATATAAATGTTTCCAAACATAGAAATCTCATTAACTTAAGCTGTGCAATTTATACAAATCTAGCAGCTACAAACACTACAACAACAAAGATAAAAATGCTGGAAAGGGAAACACACGATACAAGATATAATATGCACAAGGCATAAATTAACAATGACCACCCGCTGTAGGCTGGTCGAGCTCCACGATTGGAACCCGATCCATTACCATGTCCACACCAGGAACGTAATATGGCCGATACGCAACCAATCTCTCCCGCCTGTCGACGTTGCTCCTTACGGACCTCTTGGAGCTCGGCCTTGATTTTGCGGAGAACGGAGAGCTCTGGGCTTTCCTGGCCGGGCTATTGGGGCTGCTGAGCTGAAGCGGAAAGGGCGGGAATAGGAACATTGCGCAGCTGAATGCCCATCTTACGGAGGGTGGCATGGCTAATGGTGGTCAACGTCCTCTTTACCGCTATTTCCCCAGTAGGTCTCACCTAAAAGTGTGGAAAGATACGGGTGAAAAGGTGACTATAGGGAAAATGGCTCTACAGGGTGCCGATGAAAGGCTCATGAAGATGAATCTTAAGCACACACGTCCAATTGACGACTATACCGCCAAGAATAGCGTAAGTAGCATGACAAACAGAAGGATAAATCTGCTACAAGCTTCCGTCTTTGGGATGATGTTGTGTTGTATGATGCGCACAATTACACGGGCAATAGATCACAGGTTGGCGGTGGTCCAGGCTCCAGGGGCCTCAAGGAAGATACGCTAAAGAATCCAAGGGTCCTCCATCTCGATAGCATCAATCACGAAACCGATTGTCGAGATGCCCAAAATTTATGCTAAGTCATCGTCAGTGAACTCGATGCAAGTGCCCATAACCTAAGATCGGATGACACAAGACTCGTCATCGATGTCCACATCCATCTGGACATCAAATAGACGGACGTAGTGCGGATACAACTCAAGCTCGAAGGTGTCGAAACACACGATCAATGCTACACCTGCGACGATAAAAACTCCTCCAAACAAAAAGCAGCGAACTTCACCAATCGACGAAAATATAAATTATAATTGGTTGTGGCTAAATCACACTTAATCTTCTTCTTATCGTAGTCTAGCCGTGGGGCTTCCTGGGGTATTATGCCGGGGTGCTGAGTGGAAACATTACGAGGAGGTGCCATGGAGGAATCTGCGAATTGGGCAAACGAAATTAAACATCTAGAGTATAATCAGGTAGAGATCTGCACGAGATGGATTTTGGTGGTAATTAGGGACGAAACGGAGTGGAGGTTGCTCGGATTGGAGCTTCGAAATGGAGGAGGGTTTGCTGGAAATGGGGTTTGGGGATGGAGACATCGGTTAGAATGATATATATATATATATACACACATATCTTTCAGCTAAATCGGGTCGGGCAAAGGTCGCGTCCCTCTTGGGGGAGCGGTCGATTGCTTAGCAACCGTCCGCTTGCTCTTTAAATGGCACGGACTGAACCTTGGCCCAATGGCCTGAATAAATTGTATAGAAATTAAACAAAACTCCTATTATGTCGAAATGACTTCTGAACCCAACTGAATTCTCATGATGACTTCTACCACTTGTCGAGTCGAGAAATTTAATTTCCAACGCCTTTTTCCCTGCCTCCAAACAGTTGTGACCACCAAACCAACGAATAGAAAATCAACTAGAAATCCGAAATAAAAATTAAAACAGATTTTCCCCTTAACTAGCTGACATAAAACTAAACGATTTGAAATCAAATACCCCAAAAATCTGGAAGAAGGATTTATCTTTGCCTTTTCAAAGGAGAATTTAAAACTTTTCAAAAAATGGAATTTATTATAAACTAACGGTTTTGTATTTTAAAATCAAATTTATTATAGTTATAATTATTTATATTCCAGTTCATATTACAAATAAAAAAACCTTTTCGTGTTCAAAAATGTTGGAACGTTAAAATATCAAGGATTAATTGTGATAATTCAAATAAATTATCCAATATATATAGAAGAGGGATACTAGAAATCGCAAGATAATGGTATTTATTATTCTTAAGTTTAGTGGCAGATTCCTTTTCGTTTATGATTCCTTTCTTCCTACTAATCGGATTATATTTATTAAAATTACACAAATCCCTAGCAATTTTTGAAACAAGAATAGATTAAAATTTAAAAAGCATATCTTTGTAAAATTAGACCTTTATAAAACCATTTTCCGAAACCAAAATTTCGAAACTTTCGAATTCCATTTTTTATTTTATTTTCCAAATAGCTTTAAAAATAAAATTTCCTCGAATATAAGGCCAAGAACTCAAATGTATATTTCCAATAAAGGAATATTCAGAAATTCAGCGAAGTGATGAATGGATATACCTCCTATTTATATTTTCGAAATTGATATAACATACTAACATGAACTTCTCCCGTTTGGGATCGAGTAAAGGTCTTTGATTGGAACTACCAATCGAAACCAAAAATCGGAAATCACGATTACCTCGATTGTTACTAGATTTTTGTCCAGTCGTCAAACTCGAATCAACGGAATTCACTATATACCATCCTCATGCTTTTCACGGCGAGAACACTAGTGTATTATAGGGTAAGATGTAACTAGCTAGAAACCCGAACTCAGCATATTTCAACTCTTAGTCACATAAGGCTCATTCTATATATAATTAGGCCTAAAGGTCCTAAATTAACTAATACCTTTGATCGTCTAACCTATGCTATGATACCAAATGTAACATCCTACACTGTTCTAAGCCTAAATTTTGACGAAAATCGAAACTCGAACACATCCAAGCATAGGGCATGTAAATCTGGTACCTACAAATAAATGAGCATGAGCATAATCAGAGTACGATAAAAGAAACTCATAGCGGAAATAAAATAGGATAGACCAGTATTAACTGAAGTAACGCCTTTTAAAGTAAATCACTTTTCCAATACCAAGCATGAGAGAGAACGGGAACCGAAAGCCAAACCAAAACACTTGTGAGAACCTGGCCTTCTCTAGAAACCTGGGAGGTTGTAGTGAGGAGGGGATCAGAACAGCAAGATTCTGGTGATCAAGAAATGTAACACAGATTATAATACACCGATTTTTCTTGTCTGGTTCAACCCAAGACGTATTCCTACCAAGGTTAGTGAATTAGCCTAACTATGTAAATAATTACGCACGGCTCTAATTATCCTACACAAGGTTGTATTCCCAAATAAATATGATACTGAGATAGAACAATTACACATATATTTATGAAACCTTTATACCAAATCAAGTCTGGTTATTAAATCGAGAGTGGACTCCTAATTATGGAGTGTGTGTGTGTGTGTGTATATATATATATATATATATATATATATATATATATTCACACGCTCATCTTTAGTCATTTAATGCCTCACTATCGAATGATAGATAAGGTGGATTCCCCCGATCACTTACGAACCTAGGCGGACCTATTGGTCACTTAAAACCTCTCAATGATTTATTCAACATTAACATAAACTAAAGGGCACTAGCTACGAGGCCTTACTAGTTAAGGCTTCCATCATTCACGTATATAAACATATACCCCATGTAAGGTGAGAGAGGGTGTTTCGTTTTACCATCTAGTTGACCTCATTTGATAATCTCCTTGGTCACTTACTACTTCCTATAGGATAGGTAGTCCTATGAAATAATCATACTGGACATTTTAAATTTCCAAATTTGGGTAGGCCTCTCACACACACCAGTTAAGGCCCCTAGACTAGAAGACCCAACCCAAGTAGACTCCTTGACCCAAGCCACTTAAGACCCAAGGAAGCGGACTATGCACGAAGATTATTAAGTTCATACCCAATTAGACTTTAATGCTTCTCCTTATGGAAATAAAGCCACTACATCATTGAGTTATTCCCGTTTGTTTCCTCTTTACGGACATATGCTTAATAATGCTTCACATCATTAAGCCACCAAGTCCAATTCTAACTTTTATTTAACTTGTATAAATAAGGAAAGTTATATCCTCCTTATCTTAGGATATTTATTTAATCATTTTCCTAATTTGGACTTAAAAGTTAAAACAGTAATCAATACCCGTTAATCCTCGTTTTACTTCATTTATTCATGTTCATAGGCTTATTGACATTTACAACCATAACGGTCATATTTCCTAATGAAACCATCAAATTGTTAATTTCCTTTTATTACCATTGATCATAATTAATCATTTATGATTCTAACACCCGTAATTTTCCTTAAGTCATTAATTAGCAACGAATATCCTTATCTTATCAGTCTCGAAATACCTATTTGTTGTACCCCAATAGACATTAATAATTTTATTTATTTATTATCTGTTATATATGTGTGTGTGTATTTGTGCACCAGACCTCTCACATTAAGCTGATTACTTGTGGATGCTAGATTTGTCGGCCGGTTTCGGCCAGATTTCTACCATAAGTTGAGCCTAACCTCGTGCCTTAATGCAATTATAAATTAAATTTGCTAATTATTGTTTTCAAAATTAATCCTAACAAATCCTAGGAATTGTAACCATTATGCTTAATTTCTTTATTAAATTCACTTTTCCTAAATCTACGTTAGTTACAACGGTTATTTATTTATTTGTGGTTCTATTTATAGCAACCTATCATATTAATTGCTACAATGGTCACCACAAATATATAAATTTAATATGGATTACATCTACATGCATGATTCCATAAATGAATACCATTCAAATATTCAATATAATGTATATTTTGTCGTTTACGTAGATTCAGACGGATAATCTATATTTTTTATATTTATATTTTTCGCGCGATTAACGTTGTTATCTTCCTTTATTATTATTATCGATAAATTTAATAATTTGGTTTAACCAATAACCAAACTTACCTTTTTGAATTCAATCTTGCCATAAGGTTCCCAATCTTACAAAAGACCGTTAGCTACAGTTATTCTAAATTATGCCTGAGTATTGGAATAACATATTTCAAACCACAAGAAATATATACGTTTAAGTATATTTTGGAATAATTGATGCAAACTATGCAAACATTTGTATATTTATATTTATACATAAATTTACACAACTTTTCCCTTTTTTCAATCTTTTATCATACTTCTTGTGGGTTTCAAAATAATGTCTTTTGTTCAAAAAGAGGGAAATGACATATTTACAAAACTAATGTAAAACCCCAACAACATTGAATACAAACAGGTTCATATCAATTAAATTAAAATTACATAACTCATTAATTAACTCTAAAACTAGAGATCTGGAATATTACTACATCCAAATTGTGTTTAATGGGGCTGATTTCAAGATCTATAGTGTTTTGCAACAACCACAATATATTTTCCAACATAATTCTGCGCAATATGTATAAATAATTAAGTAAGCCTACGAATAATATTATTCATAACCACAAATCTATACTTTCAAGTTTTGGCAACATTTATAAGCAAATCTTATAGTTGTCATTTCAAATTCAATAATATTATAAATAGATTTGATGATATTAGGCATATATTTTGAGATCTAAATCAAACAAGATAAATAGGCTGTAACAATCTGGAAAATCAGAACCAATTTAAAATTTTTAATTTGGCTATTTTAGTGGATTTTGAATATTTAAAATAAATTATTTTAAATAATAACGACTAAAAATTCTTTTGGATCGAAGTTATAGCGAATATATTTATTTTAATTATAAAACAAGGCCTGAATTGGCGCGATAGTTTGAAAATTAGAATTCGAAATTTGACTGACTGTGCAAGATGCAAAATAAACCGGATTTTAGTGAAACCAAAAATATTTTAATCTGTTTAAGAGTATCTTTTTAACGAATCTGAAAAATCAAAATTTCATAGTGGGAATAAAAAGTTATGGCCAAATGAATTTTCGGAAAGGTCGCTATGGAATTTATATAGCCCGTGAAAACAATCATTTTGCTAACGGCCTCCGTTTTCGACGAAACCACTTTTGTTGGATCCAAAATATCAAATTATTGCTAGGTTTCAAATTCCATAATTTTTGGAGTTAATATGTGAGCATGGCAAAAGAAAATGTGTTTGGTTAATTTCAGTCAATTTGGATCGACCAAAAAAATGGCTATTTTTCAAATGGTCTCCAAATTCAACAAAACTAGTTTTGTTGGGACCATATCGTCCAAACATAGCTAGATTTATTTTTCTGGAACTTTTGGAATCAGTATGTGGCCCCGGCAAATTAAAATGTACGTCCAAATCCATATTTGAATGTTTTACATTTTAATTTGAAGAATAACTGACTGATACAGTCGACTGGGCCTAGAAACATATTCCATTGTGTTCAAAATGGGGTTATTTAGCTTGGGGCGATAGTTGTTGGGTTTGAATTAGAGTTCTTATGGAGAAACACAAATTTTTTCGAATAAATATATAATCCGGCCAATAGAATAACTCCTTTATTATTTTTAAAATTCCAGAAAACCCTTTTCTCTCTCTCTCTCCATAATCGCGATGAAAGGCGGAAACCACCTCCAGCCTTCCTCCTCCGATTCCTCCTCCTGGACGTTGAATTAACCCCTGCTCCTGTTGGGAATTTTGAAGATCTTGTCTTCCTCTTCTAATCCATACAAGTGGCCCCCTCTCTCGTTTCTTCTCCGCCGAGATCCAACGCCTGAAAGTTCCTCCGTTCATTGCCATCGATCTCCTTCTTGCCACCATCGATCTCAACCTGGTCACCGGCGCCAGCAAGCCCTTTCCGAGCACTACAACGTGGCATAAGCCGATCAGCCCCTGGCTTCACGATTTGAACAATAATTCTAGACCTAAGTTTGAATCAAAGAACCGAAGGTACGGTTTTGAATAAATTTGCTGTTCATAACACTTTTAAGTGTTGCAAAATATGATTATCATATAAAAATCATATCTTTTTGCTATGTGGTCGAAATCAAGTGAAACAAGAGACATTTGACTCATGTGGACGTCTTCTACATTCTAGAAGAGACCTGAGAATTTTTTGAGCTTCCTATAATTTGTGAAGGAGTGGAATCCAATGTGAGATTTCTAAATTATAAACGATACAGAATGGCAATGTATAATTTATATAATTGATGTATAAGTTATATAAGCATTGTACACCTCATGTATAAGCGTTGTTAAATTATATGTGCGATGTATAAGTTATATATGCGTTGTAAAAATTATATATGCGTTGAATGGAGTTGAAATGAAACTGAAATATATTTATATACGTATATATATGTGTATATATATATACACACACTCCCCTCATCCACAGACCATGGACGATACATATTGGTTGTGATTGTTTGGATTTTGGTTGACGTGAAATCTGGTTGATAAATGTGAATGGTTGATATTGATTATTTGTGGAAAAATCCGTTGTGATATGAAAATGATCGAAATATTTAGATTATAAGAATAAGCCCCTTAGGGAACACTGCGAGGCGTAAGGTAGTGCGAGGAGCCGTACTCAGGATAGTGCCTGTTTTTAACCCCCTGCCGTTATGCTGTCGAAATTTTCTAAAATATTCATGTGCTAAAATATATTCATGTGTTGGAAAAATATTTATGTTTGAAACAAATTGTTTTAACAATAAAAATCACATTTTTATAATATATATGAATCGCTAATAATCACGTTTGAAATAAATTGTTTTGACGACAAAAAATACATTTTTATTATATACATGAAGTGTTAAAAATAGTCATATGTCGAAATAAATATTTGTGAAATAAAAATATTATTTTTATCACATATATGAAATGAAAATGGTTTGGAAATTGAAGAACATATTATATTTATATATATATATATAATTAAAATAAATCGAATAACAAAGCTGCAGTTCGTATTTTGAAATCATGATTTTAAACGATTGTACCAGGAGATCCGACTGTCGGATTTTCCCAAAACCGAAACAGTTGGGTCCGCTTTGAAAATATCTTTCCAACGATACCAATTAGCAAAGATCCAATGGTTAGATTTTGTGAAATGTTTAATTCAAATATGAATGAAAATAGTTCCAAAATGAATTATATATATATATGAATATAATTAAAATAAATCGAATAATGATGTTGCAGTTCGTATTCTGAAATCGTAACTTCAAACGATTGTACCGGGAGATCCGACTGTCGGATTTTCGAAAAACTAGAGCAGTTGGATCCGTTTTGAAAAGATCTTTCTAATGATATAAAATTCGTAAAGATCCAATGGTTTGATTTTCAGATATGTGTAAATCAAATCTGGAGAAAAACAGTGCCATGGCCGCGTTATGGCCTAATGCGTCGTTTGAATAAATTGGCTATTTTTAAATAAATAAAAATAGCGATAAATCGTTATAAAATACTATAAATGATATGGAATGGAAATAATCCAAATTTGCTCGGATTATTGGTTATTTGATGGTTGAATGTGTTTGACGTGAAAATCACATTAATGAACTGAATTATGGATGTCAAATAATTTAACCATAGAAATGAATTGATTTGAATTCTAAATATACGAGAATTATTTGAAAAAGCCGAGTTAATTCTCATTTCAAATAATTTATCAATGGTTAGAAGTCGAAGATATGAAAACGGTGCAAGACCGATGATCTTCACATCGAATGGATGACTACTGATGCCTTTGAAATGAGTTGCTTCCCTGAAGGGGTTACCGTGCTGGTTGTCTGGACGTACTTGTTGATCGTTCAGATGTCCAAGGGCCTCTCTCCTATATTGAACATGCAGGAGGGGAATAAGCTGCCTTTGGTTCCATTCAGACCCAAAATGGACTTGTAAATGGATGTGTGTTTGACATTGTAGATTGACAACGTGGCATACAGAGATGTTGTGATTAAGGCTTTTGTTGAAAAGAAGAGTCTTGTGGTCGATGATCAAAGCAGGGCTTTAAATAGCTAGCTTTGTGTTTAGCGTTGATTCGCGAGCCTCACACCCCGGTATGAACCAGAAACGGGAGAGGACTTCAGGGATGACATGCATTTCCTTCTAGCTAGGAGTGGTGTTTTGGGTTTTACACGCCCGAGCATTTTACTTATGTGGATGATGGATAGCGAGGAGCCTTGGTTAGTTCGGTCTCTTCGGAACCGATGGTTTGGTCGGGGTACAACCAGTTTACGTCCCATAGGGAGAGGAAGCGCATTGTTCAGGCATTTTAATCCACTCCGTGCGGACCGACCCTGACGATCCAAAGGGCAGTTGCGGCTATTCCTGAGACATGGGCTAGATTGTCTCGAAGAGGTAAGGACAATCCCTTGCCTTGGTTCATGACGGAAATCCAGTTTCCAAATACGACATCGTGCAGTTTTGATTGTATACCTATATATGGCGACATAGTGGTATAGGGCATTTATGTTGTCTATGATTGATACTTATGATTGAAATTGTTTTTGAAACATATAAACAATAGTAATAATATCAAATGCTTTTTGTTTTATACGTATCAAGCATATTTTGATCATTATAAGGTAAAACTCTATCCTGCGGTTTGCGTTGCATTGTGTGATGGGAACTGAGTCTTATAATGGCCTCATTTTTGTAAAAAGCATTGTGATGTTTAAATGATTTACTTGTTTTGAGCACTCGCAATCCAATGGAGTAAACCTGTTCCGTGTTAACAGTTTGGTCCTGTGATTGGCCTTGTTATAATATAAGTTAAGCAGATTTCTTATACCAGTCCCATGACCGACTCGTAGTTTGTTTCACTTGCAAACTTGGGTGCCCTATTTTCTACACGGGCAGCCTTGTATTTAGGTTTTAGCAGGCTCTTTCTGGATAGCTATGGAGTTGAAGATGGATTCTATCACTTGTTTCTTTTTATGTTGTTCAGCTCCTGTTTTACTTATTATGTTTTGATTCCGCTGTAGACATTTTATGTAAAGCTGAAACTGTATTTTGTACTAAGTATGATCCTGTATACTGTGTAACTCTGATGATTATGTTTATCTAGTGTATTCTATTGTATATTATCTCGTGTATTAATATATTTCTGTTCTGCTGTTATTTGTTTATGTGTTATATTCCAAAGATTACCCTTGCCACCGTGGAACAAGGGTTTGGGGTCGTCAAACGTGGTAACAGAGCTTTGGTTAAGCTTAGTTCTGGAATATAACATGTTAACGAACTCATCAGAAATAGAACTAGTAATGTTCTAAGACGGATCACTCATTTCAGATAGGATCAGTAATATCCTAGAATGAGTGTAGCAGAATGAAATACACCCCAATAGACACATTTACATTCAAGTATATGTCTTTATGCTTTAAAATACCTTTTCTGTTGGCCTGACACTTTGTCTGCTATTTGCAGACATAGAAAAATGAGTGGCAGAAGCAAAAGAAGTAATCCTATGGCTCGAAAACCTAATGAGCCAGTTGTGCTTCCATAGCCAGGATCAGATATAGAAGCTCTATTAAAAAGGTATCGAAATCTGGATGGAGTGCCGTTCTTAGGCAATGAGTCCATTATTCAAACTCAAGCTTGGATGCGCTCTGCAGAGAGAATTTTCAAAGGTTTCAAGCTAAGAGATGGTCAGAAAAGATTACTAGAATCCTGGGAACTCAAAGACGAAGCTTTAATCTGGTAGGAAACCATTATTAAAGATAATCCAGAAGGTAATATTACCTGGGATAGATTTAAATAAATTTTCAATGAAAGATTTATTCCTCCAGAAGCAACTTAGCGATTAAGTGATGAATTCTACTATCTGATACAAGGAGATATGACCATTCCGGAATATCATAAGAAATTCAGTGAACTTGCTCGTTTTGCCCCACATTTAATTCAAAATCCAAAGATGAAGAATCTGAGGCTTATTAACGGGCTACAAAGAAAGTACCAAAGTAGGGTAACTGCATATTTGCAACAATCTTTTTCTAAAATGATATATGTGGCTAATCAGTATGAAGGACTCGATAAGCAAGGTCTTTTGAGAGACGAAGAGGAGTGTAGTTCTAGCAACAAAAGGAAATTTGAAACTGAGCCCAGAGACAAGTACGCAGCCTGAGGCAAGTATGACATCTGGGGCCAGAAAGAAGCCTAGTGTCAATAGGAAAAAGGTTAAGTCTGAGAAAGGACCAATCACGACTGCCATATGCAATAACTGCAAGAAGCCAGGGCATTTTCAAGGGAATTGCAAATCCTCGAAGAAAGAAAGAAATGTTGGGTCAAAATCCAATAACAAGTTTTGAGAGAATAGAAAATGCAATCTTTTCCATCAGACTGGTCATGTAAAGCAAGATTGCCGGCTACTAAAGAAATTTGAAGTAGTGCGAGTGAATGAAGTGGAAGAAGTTCCAGAATCCTCAGTCGGTCAAGCGAGGCCAGATGTTTTAGAAGGCACGCTTACTGTCAAAGATATTCCAGTTAAAGTGTTGTTTGATATAGGCATGTCGCGAAGCTTTATTGCAAGTAATGCGGTTAAGAAACTGGATTTGAAATTGAAAAAGCTCAAAGCACCCATGACTGTCCATAATCCGGTTGGAGGTTCCCTCGATCTTAGTTGGATCTGTGGGGTGCCTGTCTCTTTTTTCCGTTTTCGGTTCCTTACCATCTCGATCGTCATGAATTTTATAGAATTTGATCTTATTTTGAGATTGGTTAACCAAATATGAAGCTAAGGTCAAATGCGCCGAGAGAGTTGTTAAGGCAAAAACAAAATTCGAGGAGTATATAACCATTCCCTATGAAGGACCGAATACAAGTAGAAAAGACTTTTGGTCAGCTCTAGATGTTTCTCCTGCTCAAAAAGAAAACATTCCTGTTATTACAGAGAATACTCCGGTTGACGTAGAAAATATTCCTGTCGTGAAGAATTATGCGGATGTGTTTGAAGAAGTTGTTAGCTTACCTCCACGTATGGAAATCGATTTCAAAATCTCTTTAGTTCCGAATGCAAGGCCAGTAGTTCATGCTATTTGAAGAATGACCTTGAAGGAAAAAGAAGAGTTAGACAATCAAACAGATGGCCAAATTGAGAGGGTGAACCGTATACTAGAAGATTTATTACGGGCATATGTTATCGATTTTGGCAGATCATGGGAAGACCATTTGCATTTGGCCGAGTTCTCATATAACAACATTTACCAAGCGAGCCTTGAAATGTCACCATTCGAAGCACTGTATGGTAGACCGTGCAGATCTCCTGCTTATTGGGTAGAACCTGGCAACAGACTTGTATTGGAACCTAATATGATCCGAGAAGCTTCAGACAAAGTCGATTTCAATAAGAAACGATTACTAGCGGCTAAAAGCCGACAGAAGAGTTATGCAAATTTGAGAAGAAGAGATTTGTCTTTTTCTGTTGGTGACTATGTGTATCTGAGGGTTTCTCCAGTGAGACGAGTGGTTCGATTTGGCAAAACAGGGAAGTAGCAGATTCATTGATCCATTTCCTGTGCTCGAATGGATTGGGACTCTCGCTTATAGGGTTGAATTGCCTGATTGGTTACTTGGAGTGCATGATGTGTTTCACGTGTCTCAACTTCGAAAGCAAGTACATGATCCAGACTTGGTCTTAGAAGAAGCCGCGCAACGGGATTTGGAAATTACTCCAGAATTGGCTGTGAGAAGAGAGCCGATAAAGATTATTGGCAAAGAAACTAAAGAACTGAGGAACAAGAAGGTTCACTTTGTCAAAGTGCAATGGAGTGGAGATCAGCGAGACTGTACTTAGGAAATTGAGGAGAGCATTAAGAAAGCCTATCCCAATTGCAGGGTGGATATCTCTGATTAACTCTGGTGCAAGGTACATTTACCATATTTTACATTTCTGTATTTTTCTCTGCTTGGTTGTTGTTTCCTTTTCGTGGATGTAAATTTTTTAATTATATAGTCTGAATGATTTTAAAATAGTATATGAATTAATTAGTATATTTTTGAAAAGTTAATCAATAAATCGATTGTTGTATGTGTTGTGTAATTAAGAATTTTATTAATCAAATTATTGGAATGATAATATAATTTAATCAATAAGAGAATGAAAGGTAAATTTGTGCAATTAAATCAAATATTGAACCGATTTGAAAATTTATAGAAATACATGCATGTACATTATATATGTTTGAACAGGTTAATGGATTTGCTGTTGAATAAAGAATTTATTTGTGTGCCTGACAAATAGGTAAACCTTACTGGGTTGGATGCATAATTTTATTTATATATCAACTCCTGTGAATGCCATTGGATGCGAGTGTTGGTTGTTCCGTGTGTAATAATAAACATCGCGATAGGATAGTAACAATTAATTTTGAACTACACTACATGGCATACTTCTTGAGGATAACATACTCTATCATATACCACATAAGCATTCGGAGCTTGTGTGACGAGGTTGAAGATTTACCGTACAAGCGAGAGGCTTGTATGGCGATGACTGTATTACAGGTTGAACCGCGGACTGACATGGACTATATAAAATGTAACGTTAAATTGCCAGATTAATAAAAACCCCACACTGGTCTGGAGATGACAATAAACACGTCTCTCTGGTCATTAAGTCACAAAAACCATTTATAGGGTGATGAGAATTTGTTCTCTGGAGTTATGATCTATACATACTCCCCTGTGGACACCAGAATATATCACTATAAATATGTGCATGCTTTTTAGGATTTATTGGGTACCTAATACGGCCCAATAAATTTCCAAACCCCTCCCCGTACAAAGGAGGTTATGGAGTAATTTTTCGAAAATTTAGTGTGTTAGCCAAATTTTTGAAGAATTAGGAAATTCTTAGAAACTAAAAAGTTAAAGAATGAAAGCCAGAATGAAAGTTGAGTTGGTTAGTTAAACAACTTTCAGCTTCGTTCCTTTTCGGGGATGAAGAGATTTTAAGTGGGGGAGATTGTAACCCAGAAAATCAGAACCAATTTAAAAAATTTAATTTGGCTATTTTAGTGGATTTTGAATATTTAGAATAAATTATTTTAAATAATAACGACTAAAAATTCTTTTGGATCGAAATTATAGAGAATATATTTATTTTAATTATAAAACAAGGCCTGAAATGGCGTGGCAGTTTTAAAATTTGAATTCGAACTTTGACTAACTGTACATGATGCAAAATAAACTAGATTTCAGTGAAACAAAAAATATTTAAATCTGTTTAAGAATATCTTTCGAACGAGTCTGAAAAATCGAAATTTCATAGCGGGAATCAAAAGTTATGGCCAAATGAATTTTCGGAAAAGTCGCTATGGAATTTATATAGCCTGTGAAAATAGTCATTTTGCAAACGGCCTCCATTTTCGACGAAACCACTTTTTTGGATCCAGAATTTCAAATTATTGCTAGGTTTCAAATTCCATAATTTTTTTAGTTAATATGTGAGCGTGGCAAAATAAAATTTGTTTGGTTAATTTTAGTCAATTTGGATCGACCAGAAAATGGCTATTTTTCAAACGGTCTCCAAATTTGACGAAACTAGTTTTATTAGGACCGTATCGTCCAAACATAGCGAGATTTATTTTTCTGGAAATTTTGGAATCAATATGTGGCCCCGGCAAATTAAAATGTACATCCAAATCCATTTTTGAATGTTTTACATTTTAATTTGAAGAATAACTGACTGAAACAGTCAAATGGGTCTACGAAACATATTCCATTGTGTTCGGAATAGGGGTATTTAGCTGGAGGCGACAGCCGTTGGGTTTGAATTTGAGTTGGTATGGAGAAACACTATTTTTTTCGAATAAATATATAATCCAGCCAATAGAATAATTCCTTTATTATTTTTAAAATTTTCGAAAACCCTTTTCTCTCTCCCCATAATCGCGATTAAAGGAGGAAACCACCTCCATCCTTCCTCCTCCGATTTCTCCTCCTACACGCTGAATTAATCCCTGCTCATGTTGGGAATTTTGAAGAGCTTGTCTTCCTCTTCGAATCTATAAAGTGGCGCCCTCCCTCGATTCTTCTCCGTCGAGATCCAAAGCCTGGAAGTTCCTCCGTTCATCGCCGTCGATCTCCTTCTTGCCACCGTCGATCTCAACCTGATCACCGGCGCCGACAAGCCCTTTTCGAGTACTACAACGTCGCACAAGCCGATCAGCCCCTAGCCTCACGATTTGAACGATAATTCTAGACCTAAGTTTGAATCAAAGAATTGAAGGTAGGGTTTGAATAAATTAACTGTTAATAACACTTTTAAGTGTTGCAATATATGATTATCATATAAAAATCATATCTTTTTTCTATGTGGTCGAAATCTAGTGAAACAAGAGACATTGGACTCGTGTGGACGTCTTCTACATTCTAGAAGAGACCGAAGAATTTTTGGAGCTTCCAACAACTTTTAAAGGAGTGGAACCCAATGTGAGATTTCTAAATTATAAACGATATGGAATGGCGATGTATAAATTATATAATCTATGTATAAGTTATAAAAGCGTTGTACACCTCATTTATAAGCGTTGTATAAATTATATGTGCGATGTGTAAGTTATACATGCGTTGTAAAAATTATATGCGCGTTGAATGGAGTTGAAATGAAACTGAAATATATTTATATACGTATAACTATATATACTCCCCTCGTCCACATGGTTGATAAATGTGAATGGTTGATAATGATTGTTTGTGGTTGAAACAAAATTGGAATTGTTTGTGGAAAAATCCATTGTGATATGGAAATGATCAAAATATTTAGATTATAAGGATAATCCTCATAGGGAACGATGCGAGGCATAAGGTAGTGCGAAGCCGTACTCGGGACGGTGACGGTTTTTAACCCCCTGCCATTATGCTGCCGAAATTTTCTGACATATTCGTGTGTTTGATTAATATTCATTTGTTGGAAAAATATTCATGTTTGAAATAAACTGTTTTAACAATAAAAATCACATTTTTTATAATATATATGAATCGTTAAAAATAATCACGTTTGAAATAAATTGTTTTGACTATAAAAATTACATTTCTATTATATTTTTGAAGTGTTAAAAATAGTCATGTTTTGAAATAAATATTTGTTGAAAAAAATATTATTTTTATCACATATATGAAATGAAATTGTTTTGGAAATCGAAGAACATATTATATATATATAATTAAAATAAATCGAATAACGATGCTGCAGTTCGTATCTTGAAATCATGATTTTAAATGATTGTACCGGGAGATCCGACCGTCAGATTTTCCCGAAACCGAAACCATTGGGTCTGCTTTAAAAATATCTTTCCAACGATACCAAATTTGCAACGATCCAACAATTAGATTTTGTGAAATGTTTAGTTCAAATCTGCATGAAAACAGCGCCGTAATGAATTATATATATATATATATATATATGAATATAATTAAAATAAATCGAATAACGATGTTGCAGTTCGTATTTTGAAATCGTAACTTCAAATGATTGTACCGGGAGATCCGACCATCGGATTTTCCCAAAACCGGAACCGTTGGATCCATTTTGAAAAGATCTTTCTAATGATATAAAATTTGTAAAGATTGAATGGTTAGATTTTCAGATATGTGTAAATCAAATCTGGAGAAAAACAGCGCCATGGCCACATTATGTGAAACGGCCCGAAAATCGCCCTTGCGGGAAATCGCCGGATACGCTTACTTTGGGCTACAACAACATCAGAACAACAACAACAGACTTTTATAAACATCATAATAATGTTACATCAGAGTACAAAATATCAGAGTACATCGAATAAAATTACAGCGGAAGATAAATTACAATAAATTATTATACAATACAGTGCAGCGGAAAAGAACTTTGCTCTGGACATAGCTTTAAACTTCAATCCAGGATCCTGCTCGAGATGAAGAACTGTAGACAAGCTACTCCACTGCCCGTGTGGAAAATTATGGGCATCCGAGTTTGCAAAGGTGGAAACAAAAAATGGGTCAGTCACGGGACTGGTGTGAGAATTCTTAACTAATTTAACAAATAGTAATAAGGCAAATCCAAGGACCACGCCGCTAACGCGGAACGGGTTACTCCAATGGATTGTCGGTGCATAAACTAAAGTAAATCATTAAAACAACGCAATGCGTTTTAGAAAAATGAAACCATCATAAGACTCAAGTCCCATCACACAATGCAACGCAAACCGGAGGATAGAGTTTTACCTTATAATGGTCAAAAATGCTTGATACGATAAAAACGAATTTGATATTATCGTTAGTGTGTATATGTTTCAAAAACATTTCAAAGTAAATGTATCAATCCTAGGAAGCATAGCTACCATATACTATGCCTCCATACTAGTAATACAATCAAGTCCATAGGGTCGTATTGGGAATTGGGTTTCCATCGTGAGTCAATGGTAGGGAGGAGCTCCTCACTGATTCGAGACACTCTAGCTAATGTCTCAGGATTCCCCGTAGTTAACCCTTGGATCCTGCAGGGCCGGTCCACACATACAGCTTCGTGGATTGGCAATTCCTGAACACACGTTTCTCGATCCTATAGGACCTATCATCTGAGGCGCCTCATTCCATCATCCACATAAGTAAATATCAGCCAGTTTAAGCACCGACACCACTTCTAGCTAAAAAGAAACGTGCTGCTCTCCATGCGTTCCCTTCTCCCGTTTTAGACTCAACCGGGTTATGAGGCTCGCGAAGTAACGTTATAACCACAAGGCCTGCTTTTCAACAAAGCCTTGATCATCTTCATCCTGGCGTGCCACGTTGATAATTCACGCTATGCGATTGATAACTATTAATACCCAACCTCTAAGGGTGTTAAGCAAGAGAATAAATTCTCCGCCACCAACTGTCGTATATTAATAGAAATCAATTTACATAGAACAAAATTCAACGTCAGACACACATCCATTTATAAGCTTATGCTTTGGGTCTGAGCGAAAGACAAATCCGTACAAATCAACACTATGTCCGGATAACTACCATCTTAGCTCCATCTTGGGAGCAAATCAATCAAGGTCCTCAACACTAGTTACCCATTCGATGTGAAGATTGTCGGTCTTCAATTGCCGTCTTCAATTCTTCCATTTAAAACGTCGTATGATTATTTGAAATGAGTATAACTCGGTCTTTCCAAATAATCTTCTCATAATTATCATTTAAATTATTTCATAACGTTATTACTTATCACCATTTTTATTTTGATAAAAGTAGTTCATTTGCATTTCAACGACATTACAGGTCATTAATATATAAGGGTAATAAATCAACCAAACCAACAGCGCACAATCATGTTCCTATCATACAATGATGTAATATGACATGTTTATATCAAGATATCATGTTATATAAACAGTTCAATTCCCTTCCCTCATTTTATTTTTTAACAATCAACAACTAAAATGTAACTTTCAATTCAATTAATGCATAGAAAATGTCATTTAAAAACATTTATTTTTCTTATTTATTTACACCATATGTGAATAAATTTACTTTTCCTTATTCTAATTTATTTTCCTAAATGTAAATAAATGTTATCTTTCACCTCTACATATCATATTTACATGAAAATGTAAATGAAAGTGTCATCTAAAATAATTCTTTTTATTTACATAAGCAAATGTAAATTTCTATTTCATATTTTATTTACATTCTTTAATTACATTGAAAAATGTAAATTCTTTATTTCCTTTTGTTTACAGTGAAAAATGTAAATTCTTTTATTTCTACTCTTTTATTGTCCCTAGAACGACAATAAAAATACTCCTTTTATTCTAATCTCTTTATTTAATATAAAATATCAATAAAAATGTCGCTTTACATTTATTCTTTTCATTTGCATAAAAAAGGTAAATAAAAATATAACCTTTTAATTCTAATCTTATTATTGTCTCTATTTTGACAATAAAAATATTACATTAAATTCTACCCTTTTGGGTTACATCTAAAATGTGAATTTAAAATACTTTTTTAATCTAATCTTTTTATTTACACCTAGATTGTAAATAAAAATGTTACTTTGATTCAATTCTTTATTTACATCTAAATATGCAAATAAAAATGTAGTTAATATATTCATTTTTTTTATTATCATTTGCAACTAATTTGCAAATAAACGTATGCTTAATTTTCTATGGTTTTTATTTGCATATAAAAAAGGAAAATAAAAATGTTCTTCTAAATTTCATGTCTTTTATTCACATCTAAAATGTGAATAAAATATTCTTTATAAATTCATGTATTTTATTCGCATCTAAAAAGTGAATAAAATATACTTCTTTATTCATCTCTTTTCTATCCCTTAACTACATTATATAAAAATGTAACTATTTATCTTCTCTAATTACATAAAGGTGTAATCTTTCATTTTCCTTTTATTTACATATAAAATGTAATCATTCATTTTCATTCCTTTGTTACATTATAGAAAAGTAAAATCTTTCTATTCTTTTAAATGACAACAAGTAAATTTGGTTCCATTCTTTTAATTGACAAAAATGTAAGTTTGGTTTTTATTCATTTACTTGACCCAAAGATGTAAGTTGTGGGTTTCATCCTTTTTATTTGACCAAAATGTAAATTTTGGTTTTCATACTTTTTACTTGACTGAAATGTATGTTTTTGTTTTCACCTAAATTAATGAGACAAATATGTTTTCTATGTAATCCAATGACAAATAAAAGAATATTTTATTTGTATAAGCTTTCTATGCATTATAATGATAGCTAAAGGATATTTATTTGTATGCAAATTTCTATTTTATCTTAACAAATTAAATGAAAATTTTATTTGTTAACCATTTGTACATAACAAAAATGATATTTTTGTTAAATCTATTTTATTTCAACAAAAATGATTCTCATTACAATAAAATGAAATCCTTATTGTCTACTCTTTTTCTAATGGTTCATATTTCAATAAATATAATTTTTATTTACAACTCTTTTCTATTGGTTCATATTTCAATAAAAATATAATTTTTATTGACTATTCTTTTCTCATGATTCGGATTAACATAAAAATATAATTTTTATGTTGCAACATTTCTAACATTTCACATTAACATAAAAGAACATTTTATGTTAAATCATTTCTAATATTTCAACAAAAACAAATAAAAAGAATAACTTTGTTTTTGTCGACAGTTTTATTTCAACAAAAACATATAAAGTGATACATTTGTTTGTTGTCAATTCTAACTCAACCAAACAAATAAAAAGTGATATTTTATCAACTCAACATTTTATAACTGAAATGTTATTTTTATTCACCTTAACATTTTATAACTAAAATGTTGTTTTCTTTACTTTAACATTTTATTAAAACATTATTTTTCTTCACTCTAACATTTTATACTAGTACAACATGTATAACGTAATTGACAAATTTTGTCCTAACATAAACGGCATAATTAAGCTTCTAACAAAATTGACAAATTTTGTTTTAACATAAATGACATATAAAAGTAAATTTTATATATTCACATTTTTCTATATATTATAATATCAAAATAAATGTATAATTCATATGTTCACATTTTTCTATCTATTCTAATATCAAAATAAAGAACATCTATTTGTTTTCATCCAATGTATAATCACAAAGTGACATACTTGTTCTCGTTTAATTATCCCAACAAACGTGATATATGTGTTTTCAACAATCCTACCTTAACAAACATGATAGAATTATTTCAACAACCTTATCTTAACAAATATGATATGATTATTTTTAACAATCCTATCTTAACAAATATGATATCATTATTTTCAACACAACGATTATCAAATCAATAGATCTACGTATCAACGAAAATTCAGGATCAAATCACTTACGATAATCAATTAGCATTCAGCAATGGATCAAAGGAAAATCACAATCACAGTTAATTATTTTTATTTAAATAAATAAATAAATAGAATTCTCACCGAGCTTTAAATTCAGAATAGAT
This sequence comes from Allium sativum, assembly GCA_030737875.1. Lineage (NCBI taxonomy): Eukaryota > Viridiplantae > Streptophyta > Magnoliopsida > Asparagales > Amaryllidaceae > Allium > Allium sativum. Next base: position 990,020,028 of record CM060910.1, on the reverse strand, counting down.
CAGATCTGAAATTTGGTCAAAATTTCATCTGCTCCTTTTCAGATCTGGTTTGTACCGCCTAGCTCTCGGAAAGACGATTCCAACGAGCCCTTGTTTGCTGATTTCTGTTCATGTTTGAATAAGTTATGGTATTTTAAACTTTAATTACATTAATCAGCAATTAATAATATAATTAAATTCTTAATTAAATTCTCTAATTACTTTTGCCTTAGGATTAGCCGCTCCTTCTTCTTTCTTTCTTCTGTACGTATGCGAACCCATCCTTCACCGATTCTCTCTCCTCTGCCTCTTCACCTACAAGCAACCGAACCCCGATCAAGCAACACCACCTCAAAGGCCTCGACACCCCCTCCTAGCGCCACCAGCCTGAGCCAACTCGGCCTCCCATCCACGCCCCAATTTGGACCCGAACCCACCGACTTCAGGCTGAGAACTCGCGAAATCCATGAACTAAAACCCGATCTTAACCATATGGATCTGTAGATCTCTCCAAGAGCTTCGATTTGGTATATAATATGTTGAATTTCATTGAGCGGATCAAAAGTTATCGAGGTTTGAATTTTCGATCATTCGTGGCCTTTGGTTTCAATAGGAGGCGGCTGGCCATTTTTAGGGTTTTAAATAATTTTTTATTAATTTATTTATCGTAAAGCGTGTTATAAAGGTAAAAATGCGGGTTGTCTCCGAATTGGGCATGCTTACTGTTGTTCTTAAGGTTTTGGCGCCTTCTGAACACAATGGGACAGGTCTCGTGGCCCAATTCCGAAATCTATTAAAAAATTATTTAAATTTACATTCAAAATTAATTAATTAAATATTTACCATACATTTAAATAAGCCGGGGCCACATACGGACTCCGAAAATTCCAAAAAAATATTTTTGGCTTCGCATTGAACATACAGTTCCAACGAGACTATTTTCGTCGAACTCTGAGACTGTTCGAAAAATGGCCTTTTACGGTCGATCAGTTTTAATTATAAACTGACAAAACGTGTTATCTTCTGCCACGCTTACATACTAATTCGAAAAATTCTGGAAAACTAAACTTAGCAATAATTCGACATTCCGGTTTCAACAAAAGTGGTTTCGTCGAAAACCGAGGTCGTTTGTAAAATGACTATTTTCAAGGCGTATATATTAAATAGTAAAAATACATTTTTAAACAAATAATTTCCGAAACTCGAAATATATAAGTGTTTATATTAAATGCAAAAACATCATTCTGAACTCCATGGAAGTGGTTTCGAGTTCAAATTCCTTCGTATGCAAAAAGTGGCATTTTTGACCTTTATAAATTTCATAGCGACCTTTCTAAATTTTAATTTGGGCATAACTTTAGATTCCCACGATAAAATTTTGATTTTTCGGATTCGTTGGAAAGATATTTTAAAAGAGATTCTAATATTTTTGGTTTCACTAAAATCCGTTAAATTTTGCATCCTGTACGGTTAGTCAAAGTTCAAGTTTGAATTTTCAAACTACCGCGCTATTTCTAACTCCTTTTATAATCAAAATTAAATTATTCACCCTAACTTCGATTTAAATAAATTTTTTAATCATTATTATTTTAAATATCAAAACCCATTAAAATTAGTTAAAATAAATTTTTAAATTTACCCCAAAATTCAGGGTTGTTACACTCTCCCCCACTTAAAAACTTTTCGTCCTCGAAAAGGAACGAAGCTAAAAAGTTGTTTAAGTATCTAACTCATCTTTCATTCTTTTATTGATTTCAATAATTTTATTTGTTGAACTAATAATTACACTACACAACCATCAATCAATTAGTTGATTAACTTTCCAAATATATATAACTTTTATATATTCAAAATCATAATTCCTACGGATTGATTATATATATAATCACAAATACGTTAATTGTGAACTTGTTACTCTCAACTCATTCTAGGGCATTACTAACCCTATCTCTAATGATTTTTCTCATTATAGGATACTGCTGATCCTATCTCTAATGAGTATTCTTATTAGATATTACTAATCCAATCCCTGATGATTCTTTTGTTCAGTTCTAATGATTTGTACCCCAAATATTTGAGCTAACCAGAGCTTTGATACCAAAATGAAACGACCTGAAAATCGCCCTTGCGAGAAATCGCTGGATACGCTTACTTTGGGCTACAGCAACATCAGAACAACAACAACAACAACAGACTTTTATAAACATCATAATAATGTTACATAAGAGTACAAAATATAAGAGTACATCGAATAAAATTACAGCGGAAGATAAATTACAATAAATTATTATACAGTACAGTGCAGCGGAAAAGAACTATGCTCTAGACATAGCTTTAAACTTCAATCCAGGATCCAGCTCGAGATGAAGACTTGTAGACAAACTACTCGACTGCCCATGTGGAAAATAATGGGCACCCGAGTTTGCAAAGGTGGAAACAAATAACGGGTCAGTCATGGGACTGGTGTGAGAATTCTTAACTAATTTAACTAATAGTAACAAGGCAAATCCAAGGACCACGCCGCTAACATGGAACGGGTTTACTCCAATGGATTGCCGGTGCATAAACTAAAGTAAATCGTTAAAACATCGCAATGCTTTTTAGAAAAATGAAACCATCATAAGACTCAAGTCCCATCACACAATGCAACGCAAACCGGAGGATAGAGTTTTACCTTATAATGGTCAAAAATGCTTGATACGATAAAAACGAATTTGATATTATCATTAGTGGGTATATGTTTCAAAAACATTTCAAAGTAAATGTATCAATCCTAGGAAGCATACCTACCATATACTATGCCTCCACAATAGTAATACAATCATGTCCGTAGGATCGTATTGGGAATTGGGTTTCCATCGTGAGTCAAGGCTAGGGAGGAGCTCCTCACCGATTCGAGACACTCTAGCTAATGTCTCAGGATTCCCCGTAGTTAACCCTTGGATCCTGCAGGGCCGGTCCACACATACAGCTTCGTGGATTGGCAATTCCTGAACACACGTTTCCCGATCCTATAGGACCTATCATCCGAGGCGCCTCATTCCATCATCCACATAAGTAAATATCAGCCAGTTTAAGCACCGACACCACTTCTAGCTAGAAAGAAACGTGCTGCTCTCCATGTGTTCCCTTCTCCCGTTTTAGACTCAACCGGGTTATGAGGCTCGCGAAGTAACGTTATAACCACAAGGCCAGCTTTTCAACAAAGCCATGATCATCTTCATCTTGGCGTACCACGTTGACAATTCACGCCATGCGATTGATAACTATTAATACCCAACCTCTAAGTGTGTTAAGCAAGAGAATAAATTCTCCGCCACCAACGGTCGTATATTAACAGAAATCAATTTACACAGAACAAAATTCAACGTCAGACACACATCCATTTATAAGCTTATGCTCTGGGTCTGAGCGAAAGCCAAATCCGTACAAATCAAAACTATGTCCAGATAACTACCATCTTAGCCCCGTCTTGGGAGCAAATCAATCAAGGGCCTCAACACTAGTTACCCATTCCATGTGAAGATCTTCGGTCTTAAATTGCCATCTTCAATTCTTCCATTTAAAACGTCGTATGATTATTTGAAATGAGTATAACTCGGTCTTTTCAAATAATCTTCGCATAATTATCATTTAAATTATTTCATAACGTTATTACTTATCACTATTTTATTTTGATAAAAGTAGTTCATTTGCATTTCAACGACATTACAGGTCATTAACATATAAGGGTAATAAATCAACCAAACCAACAACGCACAATCATGTTCCTATCATACAATGATGTAATGTGACATGTTTATATAAAGATATCATGTTATATAAACAGTTCAATTCCCTTCCCTCATTTTATTTGTTAATAAACAACAACTAAAATGTAACTTTCAAATCAATTAATGCATAGAAAATGTCATTTAAAAACATTTCTTATTTATTTACACCATATGTGAATAAGTTTACTTTTCCTTATTCTTATTTATTTTCCTAAATGTAAATAAATGTTATCTTTCACCTCTACATATCCTATTTACATGAAAATGTAAATGAAAGTGTCATCTAAAATAATTCTTTTTATTTACATAAGCAAATGTAAATTTCTATTTCATATTTTATTTACATTCTTTAATTACATTGAAAAATGTGAATTCTTTAATTCCTTTTGTTAACATTGAAAAATGTAAATTCTTTTATTTCTACTCTTTTATTGTCCCTAGAACGACAATAAAAATACTCCTTTTATACTAATCTCTTTATTTAATATAAAATATCAATAAAAATGTCACTTTACATTTATTCTTTTCATTTGCATAAAAAAGGTAAATAAAAATATAACCTTTTAATTCTAATCTTTTTATTGTCTCTATTTTGACAATAAAATTATTACATTAAATTCTACCCTTTTTGGTTACATCTAAAATGTGAATTTAAAATACCTCTTTTAATCTAATCTTTTTATTTACACCTAGATTGTAAATAAAAATGTTACTTTGATTCAATTCTTTATTTACATCTAAATATGCAAATAAAAATGTACTTAATATATTCATTTTTTATTATTATTTGCAACTAATTTGTAAATAAAAGTATGCTTAATTTTCTATGGTTTTTATTTGCATATAAAAAAAGCAAATAAAAATATACTTCTAAATTTCATGTCTTTTATTCACATCTAAAATGTGAATAAAATATTCTTTATAAATTCATGTCTTTTATTCACATCTAAAATGTGAATAAAATATACTTCTTTATTCATCTCTTTTCTATCCCTTAGTTACATTATATAAAAATGTAACTTTTTATCTTCTCTAAATACATAAAGGTGTAATCTTTCATTTTCCTTTTATTTACCTATAAAATGTAATCATTCATTTTCATTCCTTTGTTACATTATAGAAAAGTAAAATCTATCTATTATTTTAAATGAAAACAAGTAAATTTTGTTTCATTCTTTTAATTGACAAAAATGTAAGTTTGGTTTTTATTCTTTTACTTGACCCAAAAATGTAAGTTGTGGGTTTCATCCTTTTTATTTGACCAAAATGTAAATTTTGGTTTTCATAGTTTTTACTTGACCAAAATGTAAGTTTTGGTTTTCACCTAAATTAATTAGACAAATATGTTTTCTGTGTAATCCAATGACAAATAAAAGAATATTTTACTTGTATAAGCTTTCTATGCATTATAATGACAACAAAAGGATATTTATTTGTATGCAAATTTCTATTTTAACTTAACAAGTAAAATGAAAATTTTATTTGTTAACCATTTCTACTTAACAAAAATGATATTTGTGTTAAATCTATTTTATTTCAACAAAAATGATTCTCATTACAATAAAATGAAATCCTTATTGTCTACTCTTTTTCTAATTGTTCATATTTCAATAAATATAATTTTTATTTACAACACTTTTCTGTTGGTTCATATTTCAATAAAAATATTTTTTTTATTAGCTATTCTTTTCTCATAATTCAGATTAACATAAAAATATAATTTTTATGTTGCATCATTTCTAACATTTCACATTAACATAAAAGAATATTTTATGTTAAATCCTTTCTAATATTTCAACAAAAACAAATAAAAAGAATAACTTTATTTTTGTCGACAGTTTTATTTCAACAAAAACATATAAAGTGATACATTTGTTTGTTGTCAATTCTAACTCAACCAAACAAATAAAAAGTGATATTTTATCAACTCAACATTTTATAACTGAAATGTTATTTTTATTCACCTTAACATTTTATAACTAAAATGTTGTTTTCTTTACTTTAACATTTTATTATTAAAACGTTATTTTTCTTCACTGTAACATTTTATACTAGTACAACATATATAACGTAATTGACAAATTTTGTCCTAACATAAACGGCATAATTTAGCTTCTAGCAAAATTGACAAATTTTGTTCTAACATAAATGACATATAAAAGTAAATTTTTTATATTCACATTTTTCTATATATTCTAATAACAAAATAAAAGTATAATTCATATGTTCACATTTTTCTATATATTCTAATATCAAAATAAAGAACATCTATTTGTTTTCATCCAATGTATAATCACAAAGTGACATATTTGTTCTCGTTAAATTATCCCAACAAACGTGACATATGTGTTTTCAACAATCCTACCTTAACAAACAAGATATAATTATTTCAATAACCTTATCTTAACAAATATGATATGATTATTTTTAACAATCCTATCTTAACAAATATGATATCATTATTTTCAACACAACGATTATCAAATCAATATATCTACGTATCAACGACAATTCAGGATCAAATCACATACGATAATCAATTAGCATTCAGCAACGGATCAAAGGAAAATCACAATCACAGTTAATTATTTTTATTTAAATAAATAAATAAATAGAATTCTCACCGAGCTTTAAATTCAGAATAGATCAGATCTGAAATTTGGTCAAAATTTCATCTGCTCCTTTTCAGATCTGGTTTGTACCATCGCCTAGCTCTCGGAAAGACGATTCCAACGAGCCCTTGTTTGCTGATTTATGTTCATGTTTGAATAAGTTATGGTATTTTAAACTTTAATTAAATTTATAAGCAATTAATAATATAATTAAATTCTTAATTAAATTCTCTAATTACTTTTGCCTTAGGATTAGCCGCTCCTTCTTCTTTCTTCCTTCTGTACGTACGCGAACCCATCCTTCAGCGATTCTCTCTCCTCTGCCGCTTCACCTACGAGCAACCGAACCCCGATCAAGCAACACCACCTCAAAGGCCTCGACACCCCCACCTAGCGCCACCAGCCAGAGCCAACTCGGCCTCCCATCCACGCCCCAATTTGGACCCGAACCCACCGACTTCAGGTTGAGAATTCGCGAAATCCGTGAACTAAAACCCGATCTTAACCGTATGGATCTGTAGATCTCTCCAAGAGCTTCGATTTGGTATATAATATGTTGAATTTCATTGAGCGGATCAAAAGTTATTGGGGTTTGAATATTCGGTCATTCGTGGCCTTCGGTTTCAATAGGAGGCGGCTGGCCATTTTTAGGGTTTTAAATATTTTTTTATTAATTTATTCATCGTAAAGCGTGTTATAAAGGTAAAAATGCGGGCTGTCTCCGAATTGGGCTTGCTTACTGTCGTTCGTAAGGTTTTGACGCCTTCTAAACGCAATGGGATAGGTCTCGTGGCCCAGATCCGAAATCTGTAAAAAATATATTTAAACTTACAATAAAAATTAATTAACTAAATATTTACCATACATTTAAATATGCCGGGGCCACATACGGACTCGGAAAATTCCAAAAAAATATTTTTGGCTTCGCATTGATGATACGGTTCCGACGAGACTATTTTCGTCGAATTCTGAGACTGTTCAAAAAATGGCCTTTTTCAGGTCGATCAGTTTTAACTATAAACTAACAAAACGTGTTATCTTCTGCCATGCTTACATACTAATTCGAAAAATTCTAGAAAATTAAACTTAGCAATAATTCGACATTCCAGTTCCAACAAAAGTGGTTTCGTCGAAAACCGAGGTCGTTTGTAAAATGACTATTTTCAAGGCGTATATATTAAATATTAAAAATACATTTTTAAACAAATAATTTCCGAAACTCGAAATATATAATTGTTTATACTTTTTGAATGCATAAACATCATTCTGAACTCAATGGAAGTGGTTTCGAGTTAAAATTCCTTCATATGCAAAAGGTGGCATTTTTGACCTTTATAAATTTCATAGCGACCTTTCTAAATTTTAATTTGGGCATAACTTTTGATTCCCGCTATAAAATTTCGATTTTTCGGATTCATTGGAAAGATATTTTAAAAGAGATTCTAATATTTTTGGTTTCACTAAAATCCGTTAAATTTTGCATCTTGTACGATCAGTCAAAGTTCAAGTTTGACTTTTCAAACTACCGTGCTATTTCTAAATCCTTTTATAATCAAAATTAAATTATTCACCCTAACTTCGACTTAAATAATTTTTTTAATCATTATTATTTTAAATAAATTATTTTAAATATCAAAACCCATTAAAATTAGTTAAAATAAATTTTTAAATTTACCCCAAAATTCAGGGTTGTTACATTATGGCTTGAAGCGTCGTTTGAATAAATAGGCTGTTTTTAATTAAATAAAAATATCAATAAATCGTTATAAAATACTATAAAGGATATGGAATGGAAATAAATCGAATTTGCCCGGTTTATTGGATATTTGATGGTTGAATGTGTTTGACGTGAAAATTACATTAATGAACTGAATTATGGATGTCAAATAATTTAACCATAGGAATGAATTAATTTGAATTCTAAATATACGAGAATTATTTGAAAAGGCCGAGTTAATTCTCATTTCAAATAATTCATCGGCGATTAGAAGTCGAAGATATGAATACAGTGCAAGACCGATGATCTTCACATCGAATGGATGACTACTGATGCCTTTGATATGAGTTACTGCCCTGAAGGGGTTACAGTGGTAGTTGTCTGGACGTACTTGTTGATCGTTCGGATGTGCGAGGGCCTCTCTCATGTATTGGACATACGGGAGAGGAATAAGGTGCCTTTGGTTCCGTTCAGACCCAGAACGGACTTGTAAATGGATGTGTGTTTGACGTTGTAGATTGACAACGTGGCATACAGAGATGTTGTGATCAAGGCTTTTGTTCAAAAGAAAAATCTTGTGGTAGATGACCAAAGCAGGGCTTTAAATAGCTAGCTCTGTGTTTAGCGTTGATTCGCGAGCCTCACACCCGCGTATAAACCAGAAACGGGAGGGGACTTCTGTAACACCCCGTAGTTCTGTAACATTAAGTTTCATAAATTAAAGTATAATTAAATTTTAGAAGAAGAATTAAGGGAAACGGATTACGCCATTGCGTTCATCTCGATATTATGCTTGAGATAGAGTCCGAGTTTGCGTAAATCGGACTCCGTACGAAGGAGATATGACCTCCGGAAGTTTAAGAATTTATTTAAAATTCAAACAGCTCGAAAAACGGATTCAAAATTCAAAATAGAACCAGACCCGGGCTGGGCAGGAAAATTCCTGCCCAGGGCCCAGGTCGACCCTAGGGTCGACCATAGTGTCGACCTGGGTGACCCAGGTCGACCATAGGGTCGACCATAGTGTCGACCTGGTTGACCCAGGTTGACCATAGGGTCGACCTCCCCTGTCGACCAAGTCAGGTCTGGCTGGCCTGGTCTGTGTTCTGGTCGAATTTCTGGTTCTGGTCTTGTCACTAGGGCTGAGTTGTCTTCTTTTGATTGGCTTCTCTTTAGAACAAATGGCTTTGATTAAACCTGGCTTCATCGACGGCTCTAATTAACTTGCAACACTATAAAAACACCCTAGGTCTCCAACTAAAATTCACACAAAAATAAGAACTTGAGCCGCCATGATGTCAGAAAAAAACTAAGGAGAGCCTCCGCTTGAAAAGAGACGAACAACGATTCAAGAAACAAAACTCTAATCTAATTTCTACGCAATGTTTCCTACTCCAAGGGAAAGCTTTGCAAATTCAGAATAACAGAAACCAGAAAACAAGTTTCAGCGCCCGATGTAAGTATAGTGGTTTTCTGAATATGAATAGAAATTACGATGTGATTCGATGTAAATGAAATTGGGGTTTTACTATTGTAAAATATTGATGTAAATTCTGTGTATTGCGTTGATTATGTCATATTTTGTATTGGGTGTTTGTGGCATAAATTGGTTGATGCGAGCCTATTGACATTTGTATATGAAGATAAATACCACTTTCAAGTTTGTAGTAAAAACTAGAATTGACATCTTTATGTTATATCGTTAACATGGTTAGCATACATTCTTTTTTAGGCCTAAGTTGAGACTCATGTAAACATGTTCCAAGTTGAAACCTTTTATGCCTACACGACTCAAAACCTTTGTATACATTATTATGTTTATTTGCAAGTGATAATTGGGTTTATGCAAGTACCTTTTGGTTACACAAATTATACTAGTTTCATGTTGAAATAGGCTACTTGATGTAAAGTTAGTTTACACCTTTGGGTTATGTCAAAAAGTGGACATTTTTATGCTAGTTTGACGTTTGACATTATGCCTAGTTATATGTGTATAAAACCATGTTTAAACAAGTCTAAAAGTACGCCATTTCAAGTGACACCTATTATGCTATACCATGTTATACCATATTATATCTTTATAATAGTCCAGAATTTATGATTTACGTGACACCTATCTAACTAGATCCAATATTCATGTGCAAGTTTGTGACATGTTTTGCAATGTTATGATTCATGTTATGCGAGATCACCTTATTTATCTAGTTACACCTTTATGTCACACGCTAATCGATAACTATGTTTAGGCAAAATTTCATAGTATAGGTTCATTGAACCTATGCTCCCTTCTTTACTTTGTTTATGGATTGGGCCTATAAGCGGGCCCAATATCTTCATACGATTAATATAAATAATCGAGCGAGGGTAACGTTGGGATTAACTATTAAATTAAAGTATGTTAATATGATGGCGGGCCTAGAAACCATGAAATGGGTTAAGGCCATAAATGATATAAATTAAGTACCATTAGTTTGGAATAAAACATGTGACATGAGATATTTACATAAGTAAAAGTGTAAATTTAGACAATACGAATATGCTTAACCCGAGGTTGGATTGAGTTGTGATGTAAACCTGCCCGGACCCGCCCGGCTGTCCAGTAGTCACGACAATACCTATCCAATGTGGGTGGTTAAGCATTGGGCCCAATAATGACCCGAGGTTAGACTGAGCTACGGTGTAAACCTGCCCGGAACCGACCGGCACATCCAGTAGCCGTAGCAATATCTGTCTAATGTGAGTGGTCAGGTGCTCTAAGAGGCTAAGAACAGATGGTAGGGTTAAGTTAACTAAAACACTTAACCAGCTTAACATGTTAACAAGACAAGACTTGTAGGGGTTAAGTAACTAAGAAAACGCTTAACCAATTTAACATGTTAACTAGACTAGAAGGTGAGGTTAAGTAAAGTTAATACACTTAACCAATTTAACATATTAACTAGACTAGAGGGTGAGATTAAGTAAAATTAGGACACTTAACCGTTATAACCTGATAATTAGATAAGTGGGTGAGGTTAAGTAAATTTAGAATACTTAACCATTATAACACGTTAGCTAGATAAGTGGGTAAGGTTAAGTAAATACACTTAGCCAATTTAATATGTTAGCTGGACTAGAGGGTAGGGTTAAGTAAACTTAGAACACTTAACCATCATAGTGTGATAAATTGAACAGGGTTAAGTTGAAACATGAAGGGACAATACCTAACCATTAGAACATGTTAATTAAACAGATGTTAGGGTTAAGTTAACTAAGGGAACACTTAACCATTATAACATGTTAGTTAAAACAGATGGGCAAGATTAGGTTAGGGGACACTTAACCAATACAAGGTGAATGGGTTGGGTTAAGTAATAAGAAATACTTAACCAATATAACTTGGTTTGTGATAGGGTTAAGTCAACATGAACTACTGATAACACTTAGCCAGTTTAATATGACAAAGGAATGGGTTAAGCTAACCTGAATTGACTGACGACACTTAACCAATCCAACTTGACAAGAAAGAGGGCTAAGTCGAAAACCCTAGTTAAGAAACAATCAAGAATGGGAGCTAAGTTGAAATCCCCAGTTAAAGAAACTAAGTGATAAACCTTAGTTAACATAATTTATGGGAAAAGAAACTAAGTGGTAAATCTTAGTTGAGAACAACTAAGTAATAATTCTTAGTCAAGAAAACTGAGTCGGTCCATAATAGATGAATAACCCGATATGGTAGATCATCGCTTAACAAGTGAATGAGAAGGAGCAAACGTTTATCCGATTTCGAAAAAGGCTCCAGCAGACTGTGTTTTGAAGCACGTAGCTTCGGGGGACGTGAGGGTACTCTTGGTATCCCTCTGTGAGGTTGAAGATGATCTGTCTGGGCTCACAGAGGTTAAGGTCTGCGTTAGAAGAACCAAGGGTATGCCTTGGTTGCAATTTAAGGCAACCTAATGACTAGGATGGACCAGCGTGATTCGACGAGACCAGTAGCCCTGTGATAGCGACTCGTCGTCTACCTACCATCTTGAGTCAATCGTAGTGCGCATGCGGAAAGGCAGAGAACTCCCAACAGACCATATACTTGCTATCTAGTTATGGGTGAGGCTGGCCAATAGGAAAGTGGAGGCATAAGTGGCAAGAGTATAGTTCTCGTGTTTGATTTTCTTGGATTTCCTTTCATTATTTGAGGGAGGGGTCACGTGGGACCATAACCACTGGTAGAAAAATAGACGTTAGCATCTGCATCGGCAGATATCCGAAAGCTCCCGACCGAGTTCCGTGTTTCTCTAATAGCCCTGCCACGGGACTCGGGTCGCACATTTTAGGACGTGTGCATCTAAACAGCGATAAACGATTCGCGACACATACGTGGGGAAAGTCTAGGAACATTTACCACTCTTGGTAGTGTGTCCTAGACTAGGGGCATCATTCGACAGGTAGCATAATCCCTAGTTGGACCTAGGTGGCATAAATCCTGAATCCGAGAAGTATTAGACAAGTCGCAAAAACCCTAGTCGAATCTAGGGAACGCTCCATAGAAAACCCTAGATGAAATCTAGGTAATAAATAAATGTGTGCCTGATGGCAACCACAGTTACAGGGACTGGGATCACGTTATCATTTTATATAGATTACTAGTTGGGATACTAGTTAGGTGTTGCAGAGATTAGTCTGGGGTGCGATAGTAATTTCGATTCTAAACCGCTTTGCCTTAGTTTATGGTATTTTCCCATTTCCAGTTTATGCCTGTCATGTTCTTTTCCTTATTCATATACCGAAGCACCACTAGACTTACCAGGCTTTATGTCTGACTCTATGTTTTCTTTCGTCTTCTTTTCTTCCGTCCCCCCCCCAAGGTAGTCAGGGAGGGAATAGCTCAGATTTGTATGGACCTATTACTCTTTCCAAGCTTGAAGACTCTTGGATGTGCTGCTTTGGACTCTCTTTTCCACCGCTATGGCTGGCTAATGTTTTATTGGGGAATATCATTGTATATTTATGCTTCTTTATTTTGTTAAACGAGATAGATACTTTGTTGTTGGAAAACAATCTTTGTACAAGCTGTTTATAAATGAAATAAAGTTTTATTCACTTTTCCGCTGCTTTATTTATCTGTCTTGTAATTTATCTGCATCTTTTACCCATAATACTTCACAAAACTTAGTGTATTCCCTTTGTGAGTGACACTAACGGATGTAGGGTGTTACACGTGGTATCAGAGCTGAAGGTTACCGGATCAGATAAAAGATTTGAAAAATTATTTTCAAACCGGGTTTAAAAGAAGCATTTTCAAAAGAAAAGTTTTGTTTTAAAGGCATATTCCCCAAAGCCATATGCACTATCTTTTGATTCTCTGTTTGAGTCCTTGTTTCCTTCTTTCTTGAGTCTCTGGGGCTCCTGGCTTTCCGGGAGGTAACCTCATCGAAGGACGGAGTAGTGCCCGACTTCCATCTATAACCGTAATAGTTTCACATGCGGCTAGTTTTCTTTCAAGCTTTGTAGGGTTTTCTATACAATGGAGGCAACTTTCGAGAGATTTGTCAACATGATTACACAAGGAAGAGGATGAAGAATTTGGCTAAGGGGCACAACCCAAGAATGAGGAATTCATGGATACGGACTTGGCTCACGAAGGAGGAAGGAATTTTTAAAATCTAAGACAAGAGGAAGTAGCTTTTCTATGGTATAATAGGGCATATAATTAAGGATAAAGGCAAGGACGAGGGAAAGGATTTACATGAAACGACCCGCAAATCCGTACCCTTTGAGTCGACTAATAACACCACACGTCCAACTCAAATTGCACAGAAATACGAACCATTATTAGAAAGAAGTTGGAGGATGGGAAATAGAAAGAAAGAAATATTAGAATAGAAGAAAACGAAGATCACAAATTCACAGCGGAACGAATAAAATATATTAGATAACATAACTTTGAAGCACAAATCAGTATTTGTATACATACATACCATTATCAGAGCACAACGATTATCCCTGGAACAGTTATAAACACCTGTTTCCAGATACAACATAGTACCCAGCGGACAATATGATAGTCTATAGCTAATTGGTGAAGCCTCCTGCTTCAAGCTCCTCCAAGTGAATCTGAAAAAAATCCCAACTACTTGACTGCCCGTACAAATTTGGGCACCCAAGAGTTTAGGGAAAACAAACAAAATAAACTCTGGGTCAGTCATGGGACTGGTGTGAGTAAACTCCAATCATTTGTTTAACTTTCAAAATCCTTTCGAAAGAAAAGATAATCGTAAGACCGATCCACACATAAACACGGATGGTTTTTACCTTACGATAACCCAAAACACTTTGGAAATCATATATTATCTGATATTATAATAATGTCTAATCACAAGTAATTAAAATCTAGTAGAACGCTTGCATCTCACGCTCTACATATATAATATACAATCAAACTCGCAGGCACTTATTGGAGATTGGATTCCAACTTGACAAGGTATGGGACCACCTTCCGAACGTGTATCTCTAGAGGCAAATACACTGGGTTCAACAAGAACATCTTGCAACCCGGCCCACACATGACCGACCACTCATTTCGCTTGAGTGTATCGAATGTATATCACCAACGGTTGGGATCAGCAACCGTCTCCCGATAAGGGACAGCATCGATAGATTTAAGAACAAAAGGAATTTCTCTAGATAGGTGATCATACATTCTAATGGGTGCGACCCACATAGCCATGCTGCCTGCCCGATTTTTGTCCACTTCCGGGTTGTGAGGCTTGAGGTTTGAATTATCTTCCAGAACATCTGGCCATCATTCACTTTGAATGCCACATCGTCAGATCCATCGGAAATCACTAATTGATTCCCACAAAAATACTCAGATTGTTAGGCTAAAGAAGTTTCCCTTCTATGCCACCAACTTCGTACGTTTGAAGGAATCAACGTACGTAACTCCCTTTGGAAATACTCTGTCAGACACTCGTCCATACAAGTTGTCCTGGGTTTGGACAAACCGAAGGCACTATTCAGTACATCCATCTTAGGCACTGTTATCTAAGACTTATACAATAGCCCTTGCACTTCACTCCGTCTTCAAGATATTCAGCATACTTGATTCGCGACGTTTATGCCAATACGGAGTGGTTTTCTGGATAATAATCCAACCGGTCTCTCCATATTAACAACGTTAAAATGGTCAAAACTTTGATAGTCGGTGATTTAACTATCAAATGAAAACATGTCGGTGTGCAAACAATGATATTATTTCCAGGAGGAAATTCTATCGACCAAACATCATTCAACGTTTATTCCTTTTAGTTCATTCATTTATTCATTTCCCTTTTCACTTTCATTTACATTCCTTATTTAATATATTTAGAAAATATACACTATTAACATTGGAAAACATTTCCATTATTTGTCCTCTATATTCAGAAAACATTTCTGACTCTCATTTGGAAAACGTTTCCAAATCTCCTTCATTTTTGTTTTAAACAAATGTTTGAATAAACATCGCTATGCCAACTCACCATTTCACTCATTTACTAAATCCACTTAATCACTTCCACTCTCGAACCTTATCCACTTCTTAGTTAAAACTAAAGTCAATCAAGTTGGGTATAATTACCTCTCAGACGTTAACTGAACGACATTCTTAACTTTGAACTAGTCAGAGCTCACAACTTAAAAACAAACATTGCTTTCAACAACAGCGTTAAAACCGCTGTCTAGCATTATAGAACACTTATCATAACCATAGCATTAAGATTGCTATTAAAACAGTTATTATAACGGCAGCGTTAAAATTGCTATTTAGATTTACCAAGACATTTACTATAACAGCAGCGGCTAAAATTTCTGTATAGATTTACAACATTTATTATAACAACAGCGCTAAAATCACTGTTTAGTTTTATAAAAACATTTCTTACAAAGACAGCGTTAAAATCGCTATTTAAAATTATAAAAGCATTTCTTATAACAACAGCGTTAGGATTGCTGTTTTTGAATAAAATACCGTGTGCGACGCACACGCTTCCGTTGTTCATTTATAAACTCTGTTTATTTTAAACAATTCAAGTTCTCCTTTAAACATATTTATAAACTATACATTCTTCTAACCACTTAATTCGATTTCTATAAATCCCCTTTTTATATACATTTTATTTGCAAAATATTTCCTTGGTTTAAACTATTATTCTTTTATTTTAAGCATTTGAAAATCTTCCTTTAAACTTTCCTCTGTAATTTGCTAAATTCGGATCCATTTCCAAATATTGGTTTCAAGACCGATACTCACTTTCAAATATACATTCATATTTGAACTCACCTTTTAATTTATCCAATGGTTAATGATACACTTAATTTATATCTTTATTTATAACATTTTCTTGGTTTACCCAATGTAATAGGTTTCCATTTGCAACTCAATGAAAAAGAAATTATTTCTAATTTGGAAATAAACTCTGCTTTTAAATTCTAATTTCCTTTTTCACATTTGATGATATTTTACGGTATCTAAAATACCAGGTTCCTAAGGCCAGGGTAAATCAAACACACAAATTCAACCATGGATAATGTAGCATAACATATATCACCATTAAATAAAACAGTAAATAAAATGTTGAGGGATCCAGTTGGATCCCTCCAACCTGTTTCCCTGCATCCACAGATGTTAGTAACATCAAAAATATCGCATTAATGAAAAAAATCAATCAACGATGTGATTATATCAACCAATTTATCAACCATTCAATCAAGCAACCATTTCATATTATAAAATAATTTTTAAACGAGTGAGTTCACTCACCTTGGTTCGCAGTTGACGATTCCGCTTTTATTTCGTTTAAAATCAAACAAGCGTTTGAATTTATCTCGAATCTCCGGTAGCACTGTCCTTAGCCAGATGGTTCCACAATGTAAATCTCGTCGCTATGATTCCAGCAAAACCGATTTGGTCCAATACTTTGTTCCAGCTTCGTTCAAACACTGAAACCAAGCGCCCATGCATGCCTTCAAACTTCTTCTGTATAAATGTGGCATGCTACCATTAAAAAGACCCTCAACCAAAATGGCTCCTTCAACTTCTTTGATTCCCACAGAACTCAAAGTCTGCTCACTACTTCAATGTCCATCAAGCAAATAGTTTCGAACCACTCTATAATAGCACCACCACATTTCAGTGACCACCCAAATCCCATCTCTACTGTTTCTTTGACAATTAACAAATCGATACTTTTTTTTTTTCTCTTCACTTATCCATTCTTTCTCCTACTACCTGCACAAAGAATTAACCACAACCCCAAATGTTTAACCACTTATTCATCCTCCAGTGACCAAATGTTTAACTACTTACTCAACGTTTTCCCATTTCACGTGCTTGCTTCCTTCCTTATTTCTATTCGTAACCGCTCCTCATACGTTCACCTCATTCCTTCTGCCATAAACTAACTCCTCATATTTATACCAAGTTCAAACAACATAAAAACCAAATTTGTTGACTTACTTCTTTTCGGAACCTCCTACACTTCATTACTAGCAGCACAAACTCACGTCTAAGTTGAAACAAGCATCCAGGACCGCTCCTCCACAAGCCGTTCCATGCTGGCTTCAACCACCTCACCACAATTTCAGTTCGCACCCCCCTAACGCCGACCATCGGCCACAACTGAACCTCGGACCACCGCCGGTCGACTCGCAACTTTCCCTCCTACCTTCCGTCTCCAGGTCCCAACACCCATCTCCGATGAAGATGCTCAATGGCCTCGCTGAGATTATGAACAACGACAGTATACCTTTTTACCTTACTGTCGAGACTTGAGGTATTAAAAGGAAGCTTTGGCTTCCAAGAAATCAACCAATCCAGTTCGGAATAAGTTTATTTGATATACAAAGATCCGATCTTTGTTTTTACTAGGACCAGCGAAATGAAAAATGAAGTGTGTGGAGTTTTGGGGATTTAGAATGGCGAAGTGGGATTATTGTAATCACAGACGCTTTGTTTCCTATTTTTAATGGATTTAGAAAGTTGGATAATTTCCTCCCTTTTTCTTTGAGAACGAGAGGACCGATATTTATAGAAGAATTTCTTGCCTTGGGGGTCACGGCTATACATAGGATAGGTTTGTAGGTCTGCTTCTCCAATTCCTTTGTCGGCAAGGAAATAAACATAGCTGTCAATCTTGTCCCTCAAAACCATTTATTTACTTTGTTAATTAACATCTATCGCTGAGGCATACTTTAAAGCTATAGGTGATTTGAGAATGGTGGTTACATAGGAGATTTTATTAATATTTCATTTTAACGAGCTTCGTGGTGAAGTATCAAGTAAAACTTACCGCAAACTAACCACAGTCGAATTCTGTTTACTGATAAAAAAACTTATCTTGGTGTAAAAAGGTATTCTGAACCCAATGGGACAAGTTTCGTCGAATTCCGACATCGTTTGAAAAAAATTCCTTTATAAAACCAGAAATCAACACGCGTTTAAATTTTTCACGATCACCAGATAAATCAAATCAACTTGAAACTGTGAACACCGACAGTAACTTCTCGATACGAACCCAACGGCACTAGTTTCGTCGCATTCTGAGACTGTCGCCCCGGTAGGCTATTTTTAGGTGTACCGCAATACCATTTTTAATGCCAAATTATCCGGTCTTTAAAATTAACAAACTATATAGCTATCCTGACTCTAATCGACGATACGAACTCAACGGAACTGGTTTCGTGGCCTGATTTGATCGTTTGTTCAAGTTACACTCTAATATCCCTTTATTCAGTTGAATTAATTTAATTGCACTGAACGAGCGTTTACGGCTACCGTGGTTACATACGACATCGGTTTGCCACGCAATTCAACACCGTACAATAATTTAACGATACGGTCCTAATGAAACTGATTTCGTCGAAATCTGAGTCCGTTTGCAAAATGGCTATTTTAACGCGTATAATTTAAATAACGATTTTCCACAGCGACTATTTCAAAATTTGATTTGACCATAACTAACAAATTATAACACGAAATCTAGATTTTTCTCTTCTATATGAAAATTATAATAAATACGGTTCCAACGTGTCTTGTTTCACAGAAATCCGACTTATATCGGATCCTGTATCCTCAGTTGAAGTTCAAAACTCTATATTACGAACTGCCGCGCGATTTCGGGCTCGTTTTATAATTATATTATAAATTAATGTTCAAACTTCGTTTTTAATTAATAAACTCCTATATATAATTCAAATAAAATATTTAAACCAATTTAAATATTCAGAATTCAACGGCTGAAAATCTGGGTCGTTACATTCCTTCCCCCTTAAAATAATTTCGTCCTTGAAATTGCTAAGGTAGGGAAAAGATGCTACATACTCTATAAACTAGATCCAATAATCCTTTTTTTTTGTTCAAATTCATAACTTCAGTTTAACTGGGCCAATTTATTTCAATTAAAATATTCATTTATTCTTACTAATGAAAAAATTATGAAAATTTTCTAACATTTTAAATTCTGAAAAATTTCGGCAGCATCTCCTCTGCACGGCTCAATCGGTGCAACCACAACTCGCCTTTCTAGGCCTTCTCCAACCCAAAAGAAAATCAAAAAGCCAAGTGGCTCGCCTCATAGGGTCATAAAATCATCAACCCAAACAATATCGTAAACATGTACCTTTTTTTGTCGGGCAAATTCTACCTCTTGCACTTGCTTCCATTCAATATCTGCTCAGCATACATATATCCATCTCCAGTTGGTTTCAAATCAATCCAACTTCCAGTTTGAAATCTCTAATCAACTTCTGATTAGTTTACTTCCATTATATCCATTCAAATATGATTCCTATTTACGTCAACCCACTTATTCAGTTTGAATCCAATTCAATTCCAACCAACAACATCCAATATATTCACTTGCTTCTTCATAAGTCGATTCATATTAATAATTCGAATCTCAACATCTTCTTTATTTAATTCCATTCGGAATTATTTTTAATTCAATCCAAATTTTTATTTAACTTATCTTAACTTAAATTTCAATTCATTTGATACATTTTTACCATTTCAATCCATTCAACTTTTACAAGTTATATTTTAATTTTAGAATTCAAATTCCCGGCTTTATTTCAAATTGGTTTGAAATCGTATATATTTATACTCATATACTTCTAATCAACCCAATTCAAAACTTTTGAATTTCTAAAACATCTTGTCATTTTCAAACAAATTACCATTCCCAAATCACTATGGTAGCAATCCATCACTCAGAAACTTGAAAATGAATATCGATAATGTCGCGACCCATTATCAGTACTATTTTCTCGCCACTGAAATGATTTCAGTGCTTAATTACTTTTAAAATCTATTTAAAATCATCCTTGTTCAAAAATCCTTCAAAGTAACGTTATATTACTTTTAAAAATACTTCAGAAAATATTATCTAAACACCCGGGATTTAAATCCACCAATTTTGGTTTGAATCCAATTCCAATATAGCTTATTTTTATATCTCATTCATATACAAATTCAATTTGGTTATAAATATAACCATTTAGGTATTATAATTTCATTTGATTATAATAACAACCAACCAACTCAATAATTTCAGAAAATTATCCCTTTTATATCAAAATATCCTTTGGGCGAAATTATATCATTTACCCATCTTAAAACAATACTGCGTCGAATTGTACTGTTCGAGAATTTAGAAACACCTATCGATACAGTTGTCCATCCTGTATCGACCAGAGTTCATAAACCACTCAACAAACCAGCCAACACAATATAGAACAATTTGATATCAAATCTACAAATACGCGCTCATATATATACGCTCACACTCAATCCAGGGTGTTATTAACCCATCTCTATTGAGTCACGCCACAGAGCCAAGGTAATCACTTAACCTTCAGCTCTGATACCAAATGAAACGACCCGCAAATCCGTACCCTTTGAGTCGACTAATAACACCACACGTCCAACTCAAATTGCACAGAAATACGAACCATTATTAGAAAGAAGTTGGAGGATGAGAAATAGAAAGAAAGAAATATTAGAATAGAAGAAAACGAAGATCACAAACTCACAGCGGAACGAATAAAATATATTAGATAACATAACTTTGAAGCACAAATCAGTATTTGTATACATACATACCATTATCAGAGCACAACGTTTATCCCTGGAACAGTTATAAACACCTGTTTCCAGATACAACATAGTACCCAGCGGACAATATGATAGTCTATAGCTAATTGGTGAAGCCTCCTGCTTCAAGCTCCTCCAAGTGAATCTGAAAAAAATCCCAACTACTTGACTGCCCGTACAAATTTGGGCACCCAAGAGTTTAGGGAAAACAAACAAAATAAACTCTGGGTCAGTCATGGGACTGGTGTGAGTAAACTCCAATCATTTGTTTAACTTTCAAAATCCTTTCGAAAGAAAAGATAATCGTAAGACCGATCCACACATAAACACGGATGGTTTTTACCTTACGATAACCCAAAACACTTTGGAAATCATATATTATCTGATATTATAATAATGTCTAATCACAAGTAATTAAAATCTAGTAGAACGCTTGCATCTCACGCTCTACATATATAATATACAATCAAACTCGCAGGCACTTATTGGAGATTGGATTCCAACTTGACAAGGTATGGGACCACCTTCCGAACGTGTATCTCTAGAGGCAAATACACTGCGTTCAACAAGAACATCTTGCAACCCGGCCCACACATGACCGACCACTCATTTCGCTTGAGTGTATCGAATGTATATCACCAACGGTTGGGATCAGCAACCGTATCCCGATAAGGGACAGCATCGATAGATTTAAGAACAAAAGGAATTTCTCTAGATAGGTGATCATACATTCTAATGGGTGCGACCCACATAGCCATGCTGCCTGCCCGATTTTTGTCCACTTCCGGGTTGTGAGGCTTAAGGTTTGAATTATCTTCCAGAACATCTGGCCATCATTCACTTTGAATGCCACATCGTCAGATCCATCGGAAATCACTAATTGATTCCCACAAAAATACTCAGATTGTTAGGCTAAAGAAGTTTCCCTTCTATGCCACCAACTTCGTACGTTTGAAGGAATCAACGTACGTAACTCCCTTTGGAAATACTCTGTCAGACACTCGTCCATACAAGTTGTCCTGGGTTTGGACAAACCGAAGGCACTATTCAGTACATCCATCTTAGGCACTGTTATCTAAGACTTATACAATAGCCCTTGCACTTCACTCCGTCTTCAAGATATTCAGCATACTTGATTCGCGACGTTTATGCCAATACGGAGTGGTTTTCTGGATAATAATCCAACCGGTCTCTCCATATTAACAACGTTAAAATGGTCAAAACTTTGATAGTCGGTGATTTAACTATCAAATGAAAACATGTCGGTGTGCAAACAATGATATTATTTCCAGGAGGAAATTCTATCGACCAAACATCATTCAACGTTTATTCCTTTTAGTTCATTCATTTATTCATTTCCCTTTTCACTTTCATTTACATTCCTTATTTAATATATTTAGAAAATATACACTATTAACATTGGAAAACATTTCCATTATTTGTCCTCTATATTCAGAAAACATTTCTGACTCTCATTTGGAAAACGTTTCCAAATCTCCTTCATTTTTGTTTTAAACAGATGTTTGAATAAACATCGCTATGCCAACTCACCATTTCACTCATTTACTAAATCCACTTAATCACTTCCACTCTCGAACCTTATCCACTTCTTAGTTAAAACTAAAGTCAATCAAGTTGGGTATAATTACCTCTCAGACGTTAACTGAACGACATTCTTAACTTTGAACTAGTCAGAGCTCACAACTTAAAACCAAACATTGCTTTCAACAACAGCGTTAAAACCGCTGTCTAGCATTATAGAACACTTATCATAACCATAGCATTAAGATTGCTATTAAAACAGTTATTATAACGACAGCGTTAAAATTGCTATTTAGATTTACCAAGACATTTACTATAACAGCAGCGGCTAAAATTTCTGTATAGATTTACAACATTTATTATAACAACAGCGCTAAAATCACTGTTTAGTTTTATAAAAACATTTCTTACAAAGACAGCGTTAAAATCGCTATTTAAAATTATAAAAGCATTTCTTATAACAACAGCGTTAGGATTGCTGTTTTTGAATAAAATACCGTGTGCGACGCACACGCTTCCGTTGTTCATTTATAAACTCTGTTTATTTTAAACAATTCAAGTTCTCCTTTAAACATATTTATAAACTATACATTCTTCTAACCACTTAATTCGATTTCTATAAATCCCCTTTTTATATACATTTTATTTGCAAAATATTTCCTTGGTTTAAACTATTATTCTTTTATTTTAAGCATTTGAAAATCTTCCTTTAAACTTTCCTCTGTAATTTTCTAAATTCGGATCCATTTCCAAATATTGGTTTCAAGACCGATACTCACTTTCAAATATACATTCATATTTGAACTCACCTTTTAATTTATCCAATGGTTAATGATACACTTAATTTATATCTTTATTTATAACATTTTCTTGGTTTACCCAATGTAATAGGTTTCCATTTGCAACTCAATGAAAAAGAAATTATTTCTAATTTGGAAATAAACTCTGCTTTTAAATTCTAATTTCCTTTTTCACATTTGATGATATTTTACGGTATCTAAAATACCAGGTTCCTAAGGCCAGGGTAAATCAAACACACAAATTCAACCATGGATAATGTAGCATAACATATATCACCATTAAATAAAACAGTAAATAAAATGTTGAGGGATCCAGTTGGATCCCTCCAACCTGTTTCCCTGCATCCACAGATGTTAGTAACATCAAAAATATCGCATTAATGAAAAAAATCAATCAACGATGTGATTATATCAACCAATTTATCAACCATTCAATCAAGCAACCATTTCATATTATAAAATAATTTTTAAACGAGTGAGTTCACTCACCTTGGTTCGCAGTTGACGATTCCGCTTTTATTTCGTTTAAAATCAAACAAGCGTTTGAATTTATCTCGAATCTCCGGTAGCACTGTCCTTAGCCAGATGGTTCCACAACGTAAATCTCGTCGCTATGATTCCAGCAAAACCGATTTGGTCCAATACTTTGTTCCAGCTTCGTTCAAACACTGAAACCAAGCGCCCATGCATGCCTTCAAACTTCTTCTGTATAAATGTGGCATGCTACCATTAAAAAGACCCTCAACCAAAATGGCTCCTTCAACTTCTTTGATTCCCACAGAACTCAAAGTCTGCTCACTACTTCAATGTCCATCAAGCAAATAGTTTCGAACCACTCTATAATAGCACCACCACATTTCAGTGACCACCCAAATCCCATCTCTACTGTTTCTTTGATAATTAACAAATCGATACTTTTTTTTTCTCTTCACTTATCCATTCGTTCTCCTACTACCTGCACAAAGAATTAACCACAACCCCAAATGTTTAACCACTTATTCATCCTCCAGTGACCAAATGTTTAACTACTTAATCAACGTTTTCCCATTTCACGTGCTTGCTTCCTTCCTTAATTCTATTCGTAACCGCTCCTCATACGTTCACCTCATTCCTTCTGCCATAAACTAACTCCTCATATTTATACCAAGTTCAAACAACATAAAAACCAAATTTGTTGACTTACTTCTTTTCGGAACCTCCTACACTTCATTACTAGCAGCACAAACTCACGTCTAAGTTGAAACAAGCATCCAGGACCGCTCCTCCACAAGCCGTTCCATGCTGGCTTCAACCACCTCACCACAATTTCAGTTCGCACCCCCCTAACGCCGACCATCGGCCACAACTGAACCTCGGACCACCGCCGGTCGACTCGCAACTTTCCCTCCTACCTTCCGTCTCCAGGTCCCAACACCCATCTCCGATGAAGATGCTCAATGGCCTCGCTGAGATTATGAACAACGACAGTATACCTTTTTACCTTACTGTCGAGACTTGAGGTATTAAAAGGAAGCTTTGGCTTCCAAGAAATCAACCAATCCAGTTCGGAATAAGTTTATTTGATATACAAAGATCCGATCTTTGTTTTTACTAGGACCAGCGAAATGAAAAATGAAGTGTGTGGAGTTTTGGGGATTTAGAATGGCGAAGTGGGATTATTGTAATCACAGACGCTTTGTTTCCTATTTTTAATGGATTTAGAAAGTTGGATAATTTCCTCCCTTTTTCTTTGAGAACGAGAGGACCGATATTTATAGAAGAATTTCTTGCCTTGGGGGTCACGGCTATACATAGGATAGGTTTGTAGGTCTGCTTCTCCAATTCCTTTGTCGGCAAGGAAATAAACATAGCTGTCAATCTTGTCCCTCAAAACCATTTATTTACTTTGTTAATTAACATCTATCGCTGAGGCATACTTTAAAGCTATAGGTGATTTGAGAATGGTGGTTACATAGGAGATTTTATTAATATTTCATTTTAACGAGCTTCGTGGTGAAGTATCAAGTAAAACTTACCGCAAACTAACCACAGTCGACTTCTGTTTACTGATAAAACAACTTATCTTGGTGTAAAAAGGTATTCTGAACCCAATGGGACAAGTTTCGTCGAATTCCGACATCGTTTGAAAAAAATTCCTTTATAAAACCAGAAATCAACACGCGTTTAAATTTTTCACGATCACCAGATAAATCAAATCAACTTGAAACTGTGAACACCGACAGTAACTTTTCGATACGAACCCAACGGCACTAGTTTCGTCGTATTCTGAGACTGTCGCCCCGGTAGGCTATTTTTAGGTGTACCGCAATGCCATTTTTAATGCCAAATTATCCGGTCTTTAAAATTAACAAACTATATAGCTATCCTGACTCTAATCGACGATACGAACTCAACGGAACTGGTTTCGTGGCCTGATTTGATCGTTTGTTCAAGTTACACTCTAATATCCCTTTATTCAGTTGAATTAATTTAATTGCACTGAACGAGCGTTTACGGCTACCGTGGTTACATACGACATCGGTTTGCCACGCAATTCAACACCGTACAATAATTTAACGATACGGTCCCAATGAAACTGATTTCGTCGAAATCTGAGTCCGTTTGCAAAATGGCTATTTTAACGCGTATAATTTAAATAACGATTTTCCACAGCGACTATTTCAAAATTTGATTTGACCATAACTAACAAATTATAACACGAAATCTAGATTTTTCTCTTCTATATGAAAATTATAATAAATACGGTTCCAACGTGTCTTGTTTCACAGAAATCCGACTTATATCGGATCCTGTATCCTCAGTTGAAGTTCAAAACTCTATATTACGAACTGCCGCGCGATTTCGGGCTCGTTTTATAATTATATTATAAATTAATGTTCAAACTTCGTTTTTAATTAATAAACTCCTATATATAATTCAAATAAAATATGTAAACCAATTTAAATATTCAGAATTCAACGGCTGAAAATCCGGGTCGTTACATTACAGGAGGACTAGTGCGTGCTTTCACCACCAGAATACCTGGGAGAAAGATAGTAAAAGTCTCCATTAGGAAAGTTTAGCTTTTCATTTGATCAACCTGTTAGTACTCTTTTGATCTTAGCGCTTCGCATTCGTTTATACCTGCTTCCATAGTTGAGTCTCTGCACCTAGGTACTTGCATAGTAGAAGATCCCAATTAGTCTCAAATCCAAATTGGTGGTTCGGCCCGTTTACCTTTGGTTTGTGGGGATTTGAGAATGGCCACATTTAGTGTTGAGTTTAAGCGTAATGGTTTGGTTCCATGGGTTATGAGTTGATCCTAGGCATGGGTTGGTTGGCTAGTAATTCTGAAAGTTAGACTTTTTGACTTGCCTTGGAAATACCCTCGAGATTTCGTGATCCTAAAAGGAACAGTTAGGCTTAGCTATCTAGAATCGCTTAATACATTTATCGACGATTTGCAATCCGTTAGAATAGTTCGTGAGTACGCAGATGTTTTGATTAGGTTAGGGGTTTACCCCTAAAACGCGGGATAGACTTCCGCTTATGTCCAGTTGACAATGAAAAGCCAGCTATCCGATCAACGACAGTTTTGGAAATGAAGGTCAAGAAGCTTCACAATCGCGAAGATTATCTAAATAAGGTACGGTACAGAGAAGCTCAAGAAGATGCGACTTAGAAGACTGAAGACTAGATACATGCATCATACCCTTTTTATTAAGGGTATATCCTTTCCCTAGGAGTTTTATGCCTACTTGTTTCTAACTTTTAAGGTATATCCTCTAGGACGTATCATCGATGCTTAGGTAGAAGCCAATGGATGTAAACGTGTATTTGAAACATGTTATGATTGATGGTTACAAGTGGTTGCTCGTGGATGCATATACACACCATATGCGCTAGAACGACTTATTCACTTTCGTATTGCATTCGTATATATGTATTTGCTTAACGGATTTAACTTGATATGTTATTATATGGATGTTGCATATGGATGAATGGTTATGCACACATGTAGTATTTACATAACTAAGGATGCCTGCATACATGATTGGACGCATGGCACTGACATAATTCGCATTAAGGAGGTCAACTGAATCAGTAGACCGCCTGATTTTGCATTAGATAAAGAAATATACACACACTATGCATATGAACATGAAAGCATTAGAAATATTTTTAAGGACAATGAATGCCTGTGATTGAATGGTTGAGTAGATGGGTTATTGGATAGTAGGACACATCCTTCCTAACTTGAAGATTTCGGGGACGAAATCCTTTTAAGAGGGGGAGAATGTAACACCCCCAAGTTCTGTAACATTAAGTTTCATAAATTAAAGTATAATTAAATTTAGAAGAAGAATTAAGGGAAACGGGTTATGCCATTGCGTTTGTCTCGAAATTCTGCTTGAGATAGAGTCTGAGTTTGCGTAAATCGGACTCCGTACGAAGGATATATGACCTCCGGAAGTTTAAGAATTTATTTAAAATTCAAACAGCTCGAAAAATGGATTCAAAATTCAAAAATAGGACCAGACCCGGGCTGGGCAGAAAAATTCCTGCCCAGGGCCCAGGTCGACCATAGTGTCGACCTGGGCGACCCAGGTCAACAATAGTGTCGACCTGGTTGACCCAAGTCGACCATAGGGTCGACCTCCCCTGTTGACCTGGTCAGGTCTGGCTGGCCTGGTCTGTGTTCTGGTCGAATTTCTGGGCCTGGTCTTGTCACTAGAGCTGAGTTGTCTTCTTTTGATTGGCTTCTCTTTAGAACGGATGGTTTTGATTAAACCTGGCTTCATCGACGGCTCTAATTAACTTGCAACTCTATAAAAACACCCTAGGTCTCTAACTAAAATTCAAACAAAAATAAGAACTTGAGCCGCCATGATGTCAGAAGAAAACTAAGGAGAGCCTCCGCTTGAAAAGAGACGAACAACGATTCAAGAAACAAAACTCTAATCTAATTTCTACGCAACGTTTCCTACTCCAAGGGAATGCTTTGCAAATTCAGAATAACAGAAACCAGAAAACAAGTTTCAGCGCCCGTTGTAAGTATAGTGGTTTTCTAAATATGAATAGAAATTGCGATGTGATTCGATGTAAATGAAATTGGAGTTTTACTATCGTAAAATATTGATGTAAATTCTGTGTATTACGTTGATTATGTCATATTTTGTATTGGGTGTTTGTGGCATAAATTGGTTGATGCGAGCCTATTGACATTTGTATATGAAGATAAATATCACTTGCAAGTTTGTAGTAAAAACTAGAATTGACCTCTTTATGTTATGTCGTTAACATGGTTAGCATACATTCTTTTTTAGGCCTAAGTTGGGACTCATGTAAACATGTCCAAGTTGAAACCTTTTATGCCTACACGACTCAAAACCTTTGTATACATTATTATGTTTATTTGCAAGTGATAATTGGGTTTATGCAAGTACCTTTTGGTTACACAAATTATACTAGTTTCATGTTGAAATAGGCTACTTGATGTAAAGTTAGTTTACACCTTTGGGTTATGTCAAAAATTGGACATTTTTATGCTAGTTTGGCGTTTGACATTATGCCTAGTTATATGTGTATAAAACCATGTTTAAACAAGTCTAAAAGTACGCCATTTCAAGTGACACCTATTATGCTATACCATGTTATACCATATTATATCTTTATAATAGTCCAGAATTTATGATTTACGTGACACCTATCTAACTAGATCCAATATTCATGTGCAAGTTTGTGACATGTTATGCAATGTTATGATTCATGTTATGCGAGATCACCTTATTTATCTAGTTACACCTTTATGTCACACGCTAATCGATAACTATGTTTAGGCCAAATTTCATAGTATAGGTTCATTGAACCTATGCTACCTTCTTTACTTTGTTTATGGATTGGGTGGGCCTATTAACAGGCCCAATATCTTCATACGATTAATATGAATAATCGAGCGAGGGTAACGTTGGGATTAACTATTAAATTAAAGTATGTTAATATGACGGCGGGCCTAGAAACCATGAAATGGGTTAAGGCCATAAATGATATAAATTATGTACCATTAGTTTGGAATAAACCATGTGACATGAGATATTTACATAAGTAAAAGTGTAAATTTAGACAATACGAATATGCTTAACCTGAGGTTGGATTGAGTTGTGATGTAAACCTGACCGGACCCGCCCGGTTGTCCTGTAGTCACGACAATACCTATCGAATGTGGGTGGTTAAGCATTGGGCCCAATAATGACCCGAGGTTAGACTGAGCTACGGTGTAAACCTGCCCGGAACCGACCGGCACATCCAATAACCGTAGCAATATCTGTCTAATGTGAGTGGTCAGGTGCTCTAAGAGGCTAAGAACAGATGGTAGGGTTAAGTTAACTAAAACACTTAACCAGCTTAACATGTTAACAAGACAAGACTTGTAGGGGTTAAGTAACTAAGAAAACACTTAACCAATTTAACATGTTAACTAGACTAGAAGGTGAGGTTAAGTAAAGTTAATACACTTAACCAATTTAACATATTAACTAGACTGGAGGGTGAGGTTAAGTAAAATTAGGACACTTAACCGTTATAACCTGATAATTAGATAAGTGGGTGAGGTTAAGTAAATTTAGAATACTTAACCATTATAACACGTTAGCTAGATAAGTGGGTAAGGTTAAGTAAATACACTTAGCTAATTTTATATGTTAGCTGGACTAGAGGGTAGGGTTAAGTAAACTTAGAACACTTAACCATCATAGTGTGATAAATTGAACATGGTTAAGTTGAAACATGGAGGGACAATACCTAACCATTAGAACATGTTAATTAAACAGATGTTAGGGTTAAGTTAACTAAGGGAACACTTAACCGTTATAACATGTTAGTTAAAACAGATGGGCAAGATTAGGTTAGGGGACACTTAACCAATACAAGATGAATGGGTTGGGTTAAGTAATAAGAAATACTTAACCAATATAACTTGGTTTGTGATAGGGTTAAGTCAACATGAAATACTGATAACACTTAGCCAGTTTAATATGACAAAGGAATGGGTTAAGCTAACCTGAATTGACTAACGGCACTTAACCAATCCAACTTGACGAGAAAGAGGGCTAAGTAGAAAACCCTAGTTAAGAAACAATCGAGAACGGGAGCTAAGTTGAAATCCCCAGTTAAAGAAACTAAGTGATAAACCTTAGTTAAAAAAATTTATGGGAAAAGAAACTAAGTGGTAAACCTTAGTTGAGAATAACTAAGTAATAATTCTTAGTCAAGAAAACTGAGCCGGTCCATAATAGATGAATAACCCGATATGGTAGATCATCGCTTAACAAGTGCATGAGAAGGAGCAAACGTTTATCCGATTTCGAAAAAGGCTCCAGCGGACTGGGTTTTGAAGCACGTAGCTTCGGGGGACGTGAGGGTACTCTTGGTATCCCTCTGTGAGGTTGCAGATGATCCGCCTGGGCTCACAGAGGTTAAGGTCTGCGTTAGAAGAACCAGGGGTATGCCTTGGTTGCAATTTAAGGCAACCTAAAGACAAGGATGGACTAGCGTGATTCGACGAGACCAATAGCCCTGTGATAGCGAATCTTCGTCTACCTACCATCTTGAGTCAATCGTAGTGCGCATGCGGAAAGGCAGAGAACTCCCAACAGACGATATACTTGCTATCTAGTTATGGGTGAGGTAGGTCAATAGGAAAGTGGGACATTGGTGGCAAGAGTATAGTTCTCGTGCTTGATTTTCTTGGATTGCCTTTCATTAGTTGAGGGAGAGGTCACGTGGGACCATTACCACTGGTAGAAAAACAGACCTTAGCATCTGCATCGACAAATATCTGAAAGCTCCCGACCGAGTTCCGTGTTTCTAGAATAGCCCTGCCACGGGTCTCGGGTCGCACATTTCAGGACATGTGCATCTAGACAGCGATAAACGATTCGCGACACATACGTGGGGAAAGTCTAGGAGCATTTACCACTCTAGGTAGTGTGTCCTAGACTAAGGGCATCGTTCGACAGGTAGCATAATCCCTAGTTGGACATAGGTGGCATAAATCCTGAATCCGAGAAGTATTAGACAAGTCGCAAAACCCTAGTCGAATCTAGGGAACGCTCGATAGAAAACCCTTAATGAAATCTAGGTAATAAATAAATGTGTGCCTGATGGCAACCACAGTTACAGGGACTGGGATCACATTATCATTTTATACAGATTACTAGTTGGGATACTAGTTAGGTGGTGCAGAGATTAGTATGGGGTGCGATAGTAATTTTGATTACAAACCGCTTTGCCTTAGTTTATTGTATTTTCCCATTTCCAGTTTATGCCTGTCATGTCCTTTTCCTTATTCATATACCGAAGCACCAGTAGACTTACCAAGCTTTATGTCTGACTCTATGTTTTCTTTCGTCTTCTTTTATTCCGTCCCCCCCCCCCTTCCTCCCCAGGTAGTTAGGGAGGGAATAACTCAGATTTGTATGGACCTGTTAATCTTTCCAAGCTTGAAGACTCTTGGATGTGCTGCTTTGGACTCTCTTTTCCACCGCTATGGCTGGCTAATGTTTTATTGGGGAATATCTTTGTATATTTATGCTTCTTTATTTTGTTAAACAAGATAGATACTTTGTTGTTGGAAAACAATCTTTGTACAAGCTGTTTATAAATGAAATAAAGTTTTATTCACTTTTCCGCTGCTTTATTTATCTGTCTTGTAATTTATCTGCATCTTTTACCCATAATACTTCACAGAACTTAGTGCATTCCCTTTGTGAGTGACACTAACGGATGTGGGGTGTTACAACTTCAGGGAGGACATGCGTTTCCTTCTAGCTAGGAGTGGTGTTTTGGGTTTTACATGGCAGGGCATTTTACTTATGTGGATGATGGAATGCGAGATGCCTCGGTTAGTTTGGTCTCTTCGGAGCCGATGGTTTGGTCGGGATATGACTAATTTATGCCCCATTGGGTGGGGAAGCGCATTGTTCAGGCATTTTAATCCACTCCGTGTGGACCGGCCCTAACGATCCAAGGGGCAGTTGCGGCTGTTCTTAAGACATGGGCTAGATTGTCTCGAAGCGGTAAGGACGATCCCTTGCCTTGGTTCATGAAGGAAATCTAGTTACCAAATACGACATCGTGCAATTTTGATTGTATACCTATATATGGCGACATAGTGGTATCGGGCATTTATGCCATTTATGATTGATACTTATGATTGAAATTGTTTTTGAAACATATAAACACTAGTAATGATATCAAATGCTTTTGTTTTATACGTATCAGGCATATTTTGGCCATTATAAGGTAAAACTCTATCCTCCTGTTTGCGTTGCATTGTGTGATGGGAACTGAGTCTTATATAGCTTCATTTTTGTAAAAAGCATTGCGATGTTTAAATGATTTACTTGTTTTGATCACTGGCAATCCAATGGAGTAAATCCGTTCCGCGTTAGCGGCGTGGTCCTGTGATTGGCCTTATTATAATATAAGTTAAGTAGATTTCTCATACTAGTCCCATGACTGACTCGTAGTTTGTTTCACTTGCAAACTCCGGTGCACTATTTTCTACACAGACAACCTTGTATTCAGGTTTTAGCAGGCTCTTTCTGGATAGCTATGGAGCTGAAGATATATTCTATCACTTCTTTCTTTTTATGCTGTTCAGCTCCTGTTGTACATATTATGTTTTGATTCCATGGTAGACATTTTATGTAAAGCTGAAACGGTATTTTGTACTAAGTATGATCCTGTATACTGTGCAACTTTGATGATTATGTTTATCCAGTGTATATTGTTGTACATTATCTAGTGTATTAATATATTTCTGTTCTGTTGTTATTTAGTTATGTGTTATATTCTAAAGTTTACTCTTGCCACCATGGAACAGGGGTTTGGGGTCGTCACATAGGCTATTATAACTTTGTATGTAAATTTCTCACTCATCTGCAAGCATCCAAATCTGAATAACCTTTTAGGCCTACAATCCCTAAATTTTTACAGATCTACAATTTTTCTTAAAAGGGGCATACTTTTAAATCTGTAAATTTGCAAGAAAATAGAAAAAGAGGGGACAATCTGATGAATAATAGCTTAAATGTCAATTCATACCCTTTTCCACTTAAATCTGATAATTCTTTTCAAATATTAATGATATATATTTAATTGATTGTGTATGAATATATTTTTTATTAAGAAATTGATTTGAAGAGAAAGAGAAATTGTAGAGCTTCGCTGCTGCCTACAGATTTGTGTGGAAAAGAATGAGGCCTTACCCCTTTATTTATAGGAGTGGAACTGGCCATGAACCGTTAGATTTTGATTAAATAAATATCTACCCGTTTATATTATAAAATATAATGAAAATATTCTTTAAAACCTAGTTGTCACTGGGCACTACAGGCCCGAAGCAGTCGATACCCTCCTAGGAGCGAACGACCACCCTTCGGCCAAACTGCCCAGTAAAGGTTGGTTAAAGAAGGTAAGATATATATATATATTATTTATTCTATTTATTTATTTCCTTTTGTTTTTCATATTTCGTCCGTAATTTTTTCATATGAAATTCGTTCGCGAAACTCGTAACATGAAAGTTGACCAGAATTCTGAGATGAATGCATCGCTAAAAGTTTCGTAGCCAAATTCTATCGTTTTCAGAAATTCCTATTTTTGAGCTTATAATAATTAATTTTTATTGTCAAAATTCTGGGTTGTTACACTACCCATCCTTGGGTGTAGTCAGGTAGTTCATTTCATTTACAAACCGTTTCTCTCGTAAAGTTTGGGTATACCTTCTAAAGTCTAAAAATGAAACCTTCGCTAAATTTTGTAAATGGAAATCAATGGTGGAGAAGTAGTTTGAAAGAAGTTGAAAGTTCTCCGTTCATATAATGGCAGTGAATTCATATCATAGGAATTGTTCGATTATTGTGAGTCTGAAGGCATTAAGAGGCATTAAACCACACCGGGCGACCCAAAATCCAATGGAGTTGCAAAAAGGATGAACTGGGCATTATAGGAGAGAACTAGATGCCTCAGATTGACTGCTAAGTTGAAGAAGGGATTTTGGGTTGAAGCTTTATCTGTGGTGACTTTCCTCATCAACCACACATCTTCTACTTCCATAGACATGAAGATCCCTGAATAAGCATGGAAAGGAAAGCCTTCCGGCAATTCATTCCTCAAGGTGTTTAGTTGTCTAGCTTATGTGCATGAGGGTCGAGGAAGGCTGGAACCCAGAGCTCACAAGTGTATCTTTCAAGGTTATAGAAGAGGAGTGAAAGGATATAGGTTGTGGTGTCCTATTAACAAGAAACTTATTATAAGCAGGCATGTAACTTTTGACGAGAAGGCTATGTCAAAGGTGGAGCCTTCCTCATTGGATAACAATGAGAGGCAATGTGAAGAATACCAAACAAAAAGCATGTCATCTGTTGATTCTTTTCGTAGACGTTCAAATGGTGTTTCCGATGACACCGTGGTTGATGAGGATAGTACGTATATTGGCACAGAAGATCAGACTCAAGGTGGAGCTCGTACAGAGACTAGGCGTGTTAGAGAAAGAATATAGCCTAGATGGCTTGATGAGTTTGTTGGTCTGAGCATCAAAGACATTGATTTTGATGATATAGCAACACATGCATTAAACATTGCCCATGATGAGCCCAGAGATTATAGAGACGTTGTTGCATCAGTTAACAGTTCCAGTTGGTTAGTTGCTATGGAAGAGGTGATAGAATCTTTACAAAAAAATCACACTTGGGATTTGGTGCCACTTCATACCAACAAAGGAGCTATTGGATCTAAGTGAATCTATAGAGTGAAAGATGGTGGCAACGAAAATTTAAGGTATAAAGCAAGACTTGTAACAAAGGGGTATGTTCAGAAGAAGGCAGTAGAGTATGATAACATCATTGCTTCAGTTGTTAGTTATACTTCTATTCATATTCTCTTGGCATTAGTTGCTCATTATGATATGGAATTAGAGCAACTAAATGTAAAAATTGCATTCTTGCATGGTGATCTAGATGAGCAAAATTATTTAAAGCATCCAGAAAGGTTCAGTGATAGTAGCAGACTAGATTATGTTTGTAAACTCAGTGGATTGAAGTAATTTCGTAGGATATGGTATAAGAAATTTGATAAGTTTATGCTTTCATAGGGATACTCTAGAACGTTCAAAGACTTGTGTGTTTACTTTAGGAGATGTGACGATGACACGATTTATGTGTTAGTATACATTGACGATATTCTAGTAGCATCTCGGAGTATGGTCAGAATTATGGAGTTGAAAGCAGAACTCAGTAGAGAGTTTGACATAAAGGATTTATAAAAGGCACAAAGAATGTTGGATATAGAGATAAGCAGGGATAGGAAGAGGAGAGAGTTAAGTCTCACTCACGCGCAATTCATCGAGAAAGTCCATGCTCGATTTGGAATGGAGAAAGCCACACCGATTGGCACTCCATTAGGATCTCATTTTAAGTTGTCGAAAGAAAAAATCTCCTACATCTGAAGAAGATAAGAGTTATACGGCTAATATACCATACTCTAGTGCTACTAGTAGTCTTATGTATGTGATGATGTGCATAAGTCCCGATTTGGCCCATGCAGTGGGTGTTGTGAGTCGATATATGTCTAACCCAAGCAAAGAAACATTGGCAAGCAGTGAAGTAGATTCTTAGATATCTTCAAGGAACTTCCTCGGTGGGCTTGTTATATGTGGAGTAGATGGTGGCTCTCTCTTAAAGGATACTATGATTTTGATTATGCTGGGGATAAGATGCTAGGAAGTCAGCATTGGGCTATGTTTTTACACTTGGCATAGGCTTGATTTCATGGAGATCAAAGCTGCAATCTATTGCAGCCTTGTTGACTACCGAACCGGAGTTGATATCGACTGTGGAAGCAAAAAAGGAAGGAATATACTTATTTCAGTTTTTGGATGATCTTTCAGTGGCACATCAGACAGTAGAGCTGTTTTAAGATAGTCAGAGTGTGATTCATCTTGTAAAAAATCAAGCTTATAGTTCACATACGAAGCACATTGATGTCATAGGTTTCTTTCTTATGATTAAAGAAGAACGAAATAAGATCAAATTGGTGAAGGTAAGTACTTTGGATAATCCTTCAGATATGTTGACAAACTCACTTCCAAAAGACAAGTTTGAGCATTGCTCAAACTTGATCAGCTTGCTTCCTACTACTTGAGCGCATGGGGCGCTGACTTAACTATTTTTGTTGATTGATGAATATATTTAAATCGAGGTGGAGTGTTAAAATAGGATGATTTAAATCTATACCAGTTATAGGGAAGATTTTAATTGATTCTTGCAATCAATTAATTATGGGTAATCAATGAACCAACAGAATCACGAAAAACTAAAAGGTTTTCACGGTTATCTGCTGTTAATGGCGACAGAACAACATATTTCCCCATCTTTCTTTCTTCACAAATCCTTCGACTTCCTTCCTTAACCTCCACGATCCTCTCAATTCATTGCCTCCTTTCTTTACTCTTCGCTAACGTCGCTTTCTCCATAATAGCAAATAACCATGATATAATTTTTAGATCGTTCCCAATATGAAGCTCTAAACTCCATACCATTGTTTCATACCTTCTTACCTATACTAACTTCCATCTCCTCATTCATTCATTACCACCTTTTCATTTGTGCGGTGCCCATCTCGTTTAATTTTCTACTTCTTATTCAAGCCACCAAAAACTGGGTTTTGAGACTCGCCTTAAACCAGCTTCTATAATGTGCTTAGTGAGGTTTCTAGGCCATTTTTTGCCTTAATTGTCTAGTGGTTTTATGTCCGACTGAGTCTGACCAGCGTCAAGTGGAGCAGTTGTTAGGTGCTTGCTGGTCTCTTGAATTTGGCCTTGAATTTTGGGTATTTTGTTCAATGTTTTGGGTCGACTTGCGAGTATTACAAAGTTTTGTGCTTTATGTGGAATCTCCTTGAATATGTATGTTTTCACGTTAGAGGTGGCTTTCGCGTTTCTATCTGATTGTCATCTAAAAGCTATGCGTAAGCACATTATTTATCAGGTAGTTTATGGTGCGCGAAGCCTTGTCTCTAGCCTACTAAGCTAGTGTTGTGTCTGCACGTTGTTCTAGTATGACGGTTAGGTATGTAATGAGGTGTACTTTATGTGTGTTAATGTATGTGGTTCATATAGTTCGTCTTGGATGGTGTAAATCGGTGGTGTGTGATATGGTGATGCATGGAAGTTTGTGTGAGCGTTGTCCTTTTTATATTGGTTGGAGTTTATGATGCAATCTTGGTTGTGCATTTCTGAAGTTTAGCTGTAGCTCTCTTTTTCATCCTCGTTTGCTCGGTGATGTTCGTTTTGGTCTGGTGCATAGGAGCTACTTCATGACCTAGTTGCTCACTGGTGAAGCTCACGCTCTCATAAGCAAGCTATGGTATTTCTTCCTCCCTTACCTTTTCTGTGCAGCACCACCTTGGGTGTACTTTTCCGGACTTGTCAGTTAACTGATAATCTCATGCCATACTATTGATGCTAAGGTATACTGCTGATGTTATGTCTACTTGTCATACATACTCTATGGAGCCATGCGCATTGCGTATTTTTCTTCCTTATGTGCTTAGGCATGTTGTGCAATGTATTTCCGAGCCTTGTGCTTTGTCAGAAAGAAGATGT
Source organism: Allium sativum (assembly GCA_030737875.1). Taxonomy (NCBI): domain Eukaryota; kingdom Viridiplantae; phylum Streptophyta; class Magnoliopsida; order Asparagales; family Amaryllidaceae; genus Allium; species Allium sativum. The sequence continues at coordinate 989,981,853 of CM060910.1, read as the reverse complement.
ATTGGTACAGATTGTTGTGCCCCATAAAGTTATACTGCTACACAATACTTTATAGCAACTAGGTCCTCTTACTATGTACTTTTGCACATGGCATTTGTACTTACTTTTATCTTATTAGCATGTGATTTGTATTTTCCACTTTGTTGGTATTTATGTTTCATAACACGAGACTCTCTACGTGGAGAATATTGTAGTTTAGCTAGTTTAGCCTAGCTCCATTACTATATGCCTATAAGGTAGAGTGGATAGAACACTATAAACTCCGTTAGCGGTGGATGATCCACCTTAAAAACCGAACTAGCTGATTGTCTACTAATTGATACTGAATTTTTTATTATTAGTTATAATAAAAGGCGTTTGCGATCATCTTAAAAACTGGTCGGCTATGTCAAAAAAGTAATTATGGGCAACAAATTGGAAAGATATGAGAGAGAATATTTGATTTGATAAATCAATCAAATCTTGACATATATGTTAACAAATTTGGATGGAATGAGAAGTTATATTTTTTGATTTAAATCAATCAAATGGTTTATATGGGGAAACAATAAAAAATATGCAAGACTTGCATTGAAACCAAATCAAGGAAAGCCTGAAACTTTTCATGCTTATCTTCAGGTAGTATTCATCCTTACTCTTATAAATAGGGAGGCATTTGCTCATCCTTTTTACAACAAGCCAATAGTGCTCTCTTCTACATATCCTCGATAAGATTCCTATTTTTGTAACAATTATAAGGTGAGAAATATATATTGAGTGTTTGTATTCTTCTCTTATTGTGCTACCTCTTGAACTGAAGAAAGAATAAAAGAAGTTGTTGGGTCTCCGTGGACATAGGATATTCATATTCGAACTACATTAAATCTTCTATGCCTCTTATTTTTACTATTGTTTCTGTGAGGCTGATTCTTGTTCTTTTGTTTTGAGTTCCATTGGTACCTAGATAGACAATACTAGATCCTAATCAAATAAGCTTCCGCTCAAATTAACAAAAATTTCACTACATCTGACTCACTAGACTGACCTGGATACTATTTCATTATAAAAATCAGGTCACCAAGTATATTCCTAGATTATATTTGGATTTCTTTGAAGCTTCGGGAGAGGAGCTGAAAGCCAAGACATATTATCATATGTATATTTTTCTGTTGTTTGGTTGTTGTGTTAACAAGCATTTGTCAGGACGTGCCATTATAACTATCTAGGCTAAATTATAGATTGTTCTCTGATGTATTTATATGAATTATAGTTTTTTATGTGTGAAGATTATCATTGTACTATAGGTTGTTTATTTCTCTATGAGTATCTTCTTTCTTTTTCCTTAAATTAGATGTATTAGTGTCAATTTTGGACGATCGAAAAAGTGGGATGTTAAAAGAACAAAGCACATACAATAACACGAAGAACACAAAGCATGCATATTACATAACGACTAAAGTGGAACAAGATGGACAAGAAATGTGCACACTATAAGATGCACGTTTGACGTTGATATGTTTTTACCAAGAGGATGTCGTTAAATGTCTACATTAGGACAATTTTCAACCTTCAAAACTATTGTCTTACGTGATGGATAACAAAATAATAAATGGAGGTAAGGAAAGAAATGGGAGAACATGACATATTTGTTTAAAATTAAAAACAAATTTGGTTAACCATTGAGGAAGATTTGAACAAAGCGACATGATACAATGAAAAGTCTAAGAAAGAGTAAAGTGTATAGGATACTACTCTACGTAAACAATATTAGGAGTTATAAAAATTATGTCAATCGGACCATAGCGAAGGAAAAAGGAATTTTATTTATTTTTCTGAATATTTAAAGAAAACAGGTCGCTAGTTCATTAAACAATGATCCGTTCAAGAGGGGTGCTTTTTTCTAGTGCAACTAATATTTCATTTATGACTTTATGCTTCCATTTAACATAAAATTTTCATATTCAGAAATTAAATATTCACGCGGCCTTAAGCATTATAACATAGCATAATTAAGTTTGTTTATAAGTGCAATATATTATACTTGGTGCACCATTTTGGTATTGATATTTAGGGTATAAATTTAAGACCCAAGTCATTACCTTCATTAAGCTTCAACATCAGTGTAGGAAGTCCATATATTATTTCCTTAATACTGCAAAACCTAGATGAAGAGGATGTATCTAAATCCTACTTTTGAGATACGTGCCAATTCAATTAATTCTATAACCATTTTATAAGAATTAACATCTTATATTTGTAACTTACATACTGTATCTTAACACAACATTTTTATGGAACCTGTCAGGTGTGGCTCGCATTAGAATGGAGTGGATGCATGGATTGAACAGAGGAATTTTCACATATCACAGGATATTGGAAAAGATCATGATATATATATATATGGTATTATGACACGAAACATTGGGGATTCCTTTTGTTACAACATGTGCTTGCAAATACCACATTATATGCTTGATAGGGGGCGATGGGGGATGAATAATCGGGATGCCGACATAGAATACTTCGACTGTTGACCCCGGGTAGACACGGTGAAGCGCGTACGAATAGCGAGTACGCAGAGAATGCCGAATCTTAACATTGTATCAGAGCTGCGTGGTTCAAGGGGACCGTTACGTGCAACATAACCTAAGCATGGCTCCAAAGAGGCTTGAGCATGAGATGCTCGTCAAGGTGGAGATACAATGCTAAACCAGCCCAGCAAAATTGCTTATGAGAACTCGGGGCAGCAGCCTGACCAAATGCGAAGAGAACTCAAAACCTAACTCCAAAGGTGATTTGAGCAATGCTCGCCAAGGTGGAGATTGTTAGGTGTGGCTCGCATTGGAATGGAGCAGGTGCATGGATTAAATGGAGGAATAGTACCACATCACAGGATATCAGAAAAGATTGTGGTATATATATGGTATTGATGACATGTAACATTGAGGATTGATTTTGTTACAACATGTGCTTGCCAATACAAGATTATATGCTCGATAGGGGGCGATGGGGATTGTTCAATCGGAACGATGACATAGGAGACTTCGACCGTTGACCTCGGGTAGACGTGGTGAAACATATACAAGTAGCAGGTACACAGGGATTGCCGAAATTTAACAAAATCTAGCATATGTTCTCTGAAAAATTGCTAATTAAAAAAAGCAGTCAATGCAAAGCAAAAGTCTCCTTTAATGGTATAGAAGAACTATGCAAAAGAATGAAAAAACCAGAAGCTGAAATGAATATGCATTTCCACGAAAGAAAAAATAAAAAAAGTTAAGCACACTTGCTAATAAAATTTACTCTAATATCTTTTGATATTACAACAAATTTTCATAAATTTAAGCATTAATTTTATGTTTCAACAAACTAGCCACTACATTATATATTTCTTTGTGCTGACATTCATAAAAATATGAGTCCTCTATTTAACATGATGGAATATACTTATAAGTTGTTTATACGTTGCTCACAAGAAATATGTAAGATTAAATCCTAGCTACTTCAGCCAAAGCTTGGCTATTTTCTTATAAGAAATGAAAGGTAAAGTCCAACAAAATGAACTCATAGTGTGTCAATTTCAAGCTATTTACATTATAAATAATTATTAATATATTTTAAAGAAGTTAACCCAAATCATAGTTCATTGAGGCTTGCATTCAAGCTACCAATCATAGCCAGACTAAAAATTCCTCAAAAGCAAAGATGTGGCCTCCTCTTTACTACTAAATTAATAAGTGAATATACAAATTAGTAAAAAAAAATAAAGCCTTTTTGAAATTTTTAATGAAAGATAATGTACGTAAATAGGAATATAAATAATAAAAAATTAATTTAATATAAAAAATTAAGAAACTATTCCCTAATTCTTGATCAACCGTAAGAAAAAAGGAGGTAATAATTAAATAATATACTTCCCAATTTTCTTAAGAGAATCTTTAACTTTATCTTATTTTATATCCATTAAAAATACTGTATTATATTAAATAACATAGATTCTAAATTTTATATTCGTTTGAGCACTTGCATACTTCTAATGTAGAAAATATAAATATTAAAACGAACATCAATTACACTAAATGATTGTCAGTTCGATTATATTGGATTTTCTATTGTTATGGTTGATTTAATGATCTTATAAATAGTAACCAACAATTTTGCAAAGTAAAGAGTGAAACCAAGAGCATAACATAAAGTAATCAAACAAAAAGAATAGACAATGGTTATTCGGAAAAGGCAGTAAAAAATAGACCATTATTTTGCTTATTTTAATAGAACATCCACATTAACTTAAGGTCTTGAACGACACATCAATCAAACTAAAAATATATCAGAAGTAACGATAGCCTCCACTTTACTACAAACAATTAAGTAAATATACAAATTAAAAACAAAAGAAAAGTATTTTTAAACCTTTCATGAAGAGTAATATCCATAGGAATATAAGTAATTAATGTTTAATTTATAATAAAAAATAGAGCAACCATTACTTGAGTTCTAATCAACTATAAGAAAATAGGAGACAATAATCCAAACAATATACTTCCTAATTTTTTATAGAATCTGTATCCATTTAAGTCTATCTTAGTACATATTTCACAAAAAGCAGACTACATTATATTAGAATGATATACCTTCTAAATTTTATAATCGGGTCTAAAAGAATTTATAATGCTTTATTTCTTTTGTTATTATATATTTACAAAATTACAACTTGATGATATGAAAAGAGATGCACTGGCATATATATACATGTCATTATTTCTAATATAGGCTAAAACGAAAAGAAAATAGAAATGGTCCTTGGCCCATGTACCTGCATCTAAATAATAAGCAGCTACCAATATACACATCACTTTATTTCCCTCACTCAAAAATAGCTAGGATTTTCTCTCCTCGACCTCTTCCATGTTGCCATTAACAATTCATTAATCTTCACGTAATCTTTAAAAAAAATCGGAGACAAGCCTTTATCAAAATATTAGCTTATTGATAATAGGCTAGCATCTGGTTGACCTCAATTTTACTAGCCACTACTTGCTCATGAACGAAGTACAAGTCAATCTCGATGTGTTTCGTTCACGCATATTGTACGGGGTTAGCTGAAAGAGATATTATGCTTAAATTGTCACACCAGATTTTTGGTTTCTGGAAATAGTACACTTTAATTCCTGAATTAAGGATTTTATCCATATGACTTCAACGGTCGTATTGGTTGTACATCTGTACTCGGCCTCTGTGATAGATCGTTAGATAGTCGGTTACTTCTTCGAACACCAGGAGATTGGGTTTGAGCCATGAACATACAATAATGGTGGATCTTTGATAATCAGGGTCTAAAGTCCAATTTGCATCTCTGTAAGCATATATTTTCAATTCTTTGCTTGTTGTTAGCTGCAAATCGTACCTTTATGTACTCTTTAAATAATGCAGTATGCGTTTAACTGCACGCCAGTGCTTTGATGACGTGTTTTGCACGAACCGGCAAATCTTATTCACACTAAAACACAATTCTGGTCTGGTAACAGTGACATAGTAAAGTGCCCCCACTTTGCTTATGTAGTTTTTGACATCATTGATTGATTCATCTTTGTGCTTAGATAGTTGAAAATTACTTATCATAGGTGTGGGTAGAGGTTTAGCCTTTCCCATCTGGACACAAATTAGTATCTTTAAAATTACTTCTTTTGAGATAAAATTACTTCAATCTTTTATTTTGAATGACTTGAATGCCAAGAAAGTGGCTTAGATTTCCCACATCCTTTATAGAGAATGCTTGGCTTAGAAATTTAAGTATGCTATTTATCTCTGCTTCATTGCTGCCAGTGATCATATGTCATCAACAAAGACCAGCATGTATGTAGTATCATTCCCACTTATTTTGATAAAAGTTGTCAAATTTTGAGGTGCCAAACCCAAGGCTTGAAAAAAGTCACATTGATTTTATCTTACCAGGCTCTTGTTGCTTGCTTCATCCTATAGATGGTCTTATTTAATTTACAAACTAGATATTCTTGGCCATTCTTGCAGTACCCTTTTGGTTGGTGCATGTACACTTCCTCTTATAGACCCCATTTAAAAATTCATTGTAGACATCTAATTTTATGATTTTCCATTGTTTGTCAAGTACTATGATTATGATAATTCTGATAGTTATGGGTTTCACCACTAATGAAAACGTCGTTTTGAAATCAAACCCATAAATTTGTGTGTAACCTTTAGCAATCAACATGATCTTGTTTTTGTGAATACTAGCATATGAATTTTTCTTCAGTTTGTAAGTCCACTTGCATCCCACAATGTTTTTATCTCCTGGTGGTTTGACAATACTCCATGTATTGTTTTTCATAAGTGCACAGAAACCCTCATCCATTGCATTCTTCCACTTGACACTGTTGACAACTTTATCATAGTTAATAGTTTCTTTGTCATTTATAGTAGTTGCTTATAATTTTGTCTTGAATATACCACTTTTAGTCCTTACTATCATATGAGTTGATTTCTTTCTTGGCCCTGTATCCATTCTTGTTTGGCACTGCCATTGTGTTCATTACTGTCATCCAATGTGGTCGGCACGTTTTGATCACTTATGATGTCTTTTGTTATGCCATGGTTGTCATGCATGCTCAGACTCATTGTTCATAGAATTTGTTGAAGTGAATTTTGACTTAGTACTAGGCATAGAGTGGGTATCATCATGGCTTTGAGCTTCTTCATCTGGTATGTATACAATCCATTTAGATAAGCCTGGTGCACCCATAAAGACAGTTTTAGCCTTTCCAATCTTTTGGGTAGTCTTGATATTCTTTTCTTCAAAAGGATTTTTTTCCATTAAACACAACATGTCTAGAAATATATATCTACCATTCCCATCCAAGCTTTTGTATCCTTTCTGGTTATTTGCATAACCCAAAAAAGGTGCAAGGGGTGGATCTCAGACTTAACTTATGTTTGTTATATGGTCTAAGGCAACGAGAACACAAGCACTCAAATGTTCTTAACTCATGATAATTAGATTTTGACCCAAACATTACTTTAAGTTTCATTTTAGCACCTTAGATGGAAGCCTATTTATTAAATAAACAAACATTGCAAATGCCTCTACCCAAAATTTTAGGGGAAGAGACGCTAAAGACATCAGTGTTAAGTTGTTTTCAACTACGTGCCTATGTTATCTTTCCTCTAGACCATTTTGTTCTTAAGTGTGTGGACATGATATTCTACGCTTAATTCCACAGGCATCAAAATAACATTTTAGAGGCTTAAAGTCTATACCATCATCTGTTTGGATTACCATAATAGTGTAATTGGATTGTTTTTCTATCTGAGTGATAAACTATAGTATTAAATTTTATGTTTCTGATTTTGATTTGAGGAAAAATATACAAATGTATCTTGTATAAGCATAAAAAAGGAAGGGTAGCACATGTTGCTTTGATCATACATGATTGGTGATGGTCCCTACGAATCTGCAGCAATTAACTCAAGAGAGCAACTGCACATAGCATTAGAATTGCTATAAGGTAGCTTGTGAAATTTTCCAATTTGGCAATGTGTGCAAACATATGAATGAAGTGAGCTTTTCAAATGCAATTTTATTATCATTTAATGCAGTCATTACATTTTTGGCGCTTAGATGCACTAGTTTACAGTGCCATTTATCAAATACATCTCCCTTATTCATGACATTAATTTCAACATTATTGCAGCACTTTCCATTTTCAATGACAAGTCTTGGCTTCACATTGCAAAATTTATAAAGTCCATTATCCAGGTTACCCTATGATAATATGTATTTATTTAGTAAGTCTCTAACTAGGGAAAAATTGGGGTGAAACTCAATACACACTGTGGAGTTAGCAAATTGTGAAACAATAATTAAGTTCTTTATTTTTGGTATTCTTAACAAATTGTTGTGGTAGATTTGCCTCTTACCACTAATGTACCCATTTCCAACATGTGATATACGTGTTTTTTCACCAGTGCCTATCCTAACAGTTTGCGTATCTGTGTAGCTCTAATTCCCGAGATTAAGATTTTGTAAGTTACTTGTCATGATTAGTAGTGCCAGGTCGATGTCTTTACCTTCGTTTGAGTCATCACAGCCACCGGTTCCCGTTCTTGAACTGTTAACATTACTTTTTGGTTGATTTGATTATGCCATGTTCACATTAGCTCCTTTTTGACTAGTTTTCCCTTGCTATGTCACATCAAAATTAGTGTTAAATCTAAAATAATACCTAGTAACAACATAGTGGAACTTTTCGCAAATCTGGCATTTGACTCTGCCATTATTGTTCCATCTATCTCCTCTACTTCTACCTCTTTGTGGCTGACTTCCTCCTTGAGATTGTGTTTGTTGTTTGTTACTTTGATTGTTGTTTTCTCTCTGTTGGCCTTTATTTCTTGAAATAGAAGCAAAATTAACTGGGTATTCTGGTTGAGCCATCCTTCTTTATTCAACTCTTCCTTCATGTGCAAAAAGAGTTGAATGAACATACTGGAGGTCCGGGTATGGTTCCTTGGGAGGCACTGAATATCATCACAGAATTATATTCGTCATCCAATCCACTGGTTATATATAAAACTTGTTCGTTTTTGGAAACCATATGGCCAGTAGCTGCTAATCTGTCACATAAGGTCAGAGTCGGTCCTCGGACTTACGATGCCCAGTGCAATTTATTAAATGATGCCCATAATAAAATTTTGTGCTACGGTACAAGATGGTACTCTTATTTACAAAGCATAGTTTATTTTTGAAAAGGTAATACTTCTATTATCAATTAACATTGCAAATATAGCAAATACAACCTTGTCAAAAAAATTTATGCCCACACTATAGTTTTATGTACTGTCAAAGGCCAACATAGCTGATGATTGACATTATATTTAATGATAGATTAAAAAAGTTATTGTGCTCCAACAAATTGCCAGTGAATCTACAATTTAAAGAGAAATGTAAGACACGCAAATGTTGCGTGTAGTTGTTCAAAATAAAGTATAAATGGTTAAATCATGTATGTGTGCAGTGTTTCACAAGCAGAATAGATGGCCAACGGAGGCATATTGAGCTAAAGCAAATAAGCGGCTTAAATAAATAATAGAAGAAACTATTTTCTTTTCAAACCAAACTAGCCGAAGCCTGTCAAATGGAACAAATTATTGAATTTGGAAATTTAAAAGGAAAACTGTATATATTATAAAACATAGAATAAGCAAATAAAAAATGTTCCAAAACATATAGAAGTCTCAATTCTAGCCATTAACCAAAAATTAATTGACTACGTAGAATAACTTAGAAATCAAGGTTACTAACTTCAAAGTTCAAAATCCTGAAATTCCTCTTTTTCTTTTTTTGCGATAGGAGGCCCATTTTTTCTCCAGCTATCTTCAACAAATTCGATCGGCTAGCCTTCTTCTTCCTAAGGTGCTCAGGATTCATTATTTCGTTTTTGGTTGCTCGATTTCTTCCTGCGCAACTTATTTTGAGTGCCCTACCGATTATGCTGCCCTGTGCAATGGCCCAGTTAGCACTGGACCTTAGTTGGGTCTGCATAGGGTCTTGATTTTGGTGAGATATTTATTCATTGGCATGCTTTCCTTAAACTTTGCAACTAACTTCTATAATGCATAATTCGTGCAGCAGATTGTGAACTGAATACTTGTTCAACTGTAGTCCATATTTCGTAAGAGGTATTAGTTTCAATAATTTGAGGTTAGAGATTTGCTCCTATAGATGAAATAAGCCAGGAAGCAAGCAGACTATCTGGTTTTTGATACAATTCATTTGTTGGGTTGCTAACAACATTTCCATTGTTGTCTTCTTTCATAGCAGATGTTACGGCAATGATTCGTTTGATCTAATCTTGAAGGCCATATCATCTCAAAGCCTTTTGAATCTAATATTTCCACAGCCTGTTATTGTCTTCACTTAGAAGAATACTGATAACATGGATTTTGGGTTTGATGAGGATAAGATTTGGTGAGGTAGTATCGGTTTCTTTGGTTTTTTAAATTTCAGTATTTGGCTCTTTAACATTTCCAGTAGTGATGATAAATCTTTCTTGTTGTAATGTGAAGGTGTAAAAGGAATCAAGGATTGCATAGAAATATGCTAATGAGACACAAACGATGCAGCCAGTGTATCCCCAAAAGTTCTTAATAAAAAAGAGGTGATTCTTAGATAGCAAATGTCTCTCGAGGAAAATTGCATGTGAATCAATAACACCCCACACTTTTCTGTGCCTAAATTTCGACAAAAATCAAAACTCGAACATGTCCAAGCATGGAAGGTGTAAATCTGGTACCTGCAAATAAATGAGAATGAGCATAATCAGAGTTTGATAAGATAACTCACAACGGAAACATAATCGGAATAACTAGTATTAACTCAAGTAACCACCTTTTTAAGGTAAGTCACTTTGCTAATACCGAGCAAGAGAGAACAAGAACCGAAAGCCAAACTAAAACACATATGAGAACCCAACCTTCTCTAGAAACCTGGGACATTGTAATGAGGGCGAGATCAAAACAACTAGATTCTGGTGAACAAAAAATGTACAACACAGATTATAATACATAGATGCGTCCCGTTTGGTTCAACTTGATATGTATGCCAACGAAGATTAGTAATTCTAGCCTAACTTTGTAAAGGTTAATGCACGACTCTATCACTGTTCCCAAGGTAATATTCCTAAAATATAATACCGAGATTGAACGTTTATGCATATATTTATGAAGCCTTTATACCAGTACATGGCTGGTTATTTAATCGAGAGTGGACCCGTAATTAGAGAGTTTATATATATATATATATATATATATATATATATATATATACACACACTCATTCGCTCGTCCTTTGTTATTTAATGCCTCACTATTAATGATATATAGAGTGGATTCTTCCTGATCGCTTAAGACCCTAGGCAAAACTATTGGTCACTTATTATTCCTCGATAATATACTCGACGTTAACATAAACTAGAGGGCACTAGCTACTAGCCCTACTAGTTAAGGCTTTCGTCATTCACGCATATACCCTTGACCCACATAAGGTGATAGATGGTATTGTATCGCTTTCTATACCATCTAACTGGCCTTACTGGATAACCTCCTTAGTCGCTTACTACTTCCCATAGTATAGGTAGTTATATTTGACATTTTAAGTTTCCAGGTTTGGGTAGTCCCCACACACTCACTCCATTTAAGACCCCTAAACTGAAAGACCTACTCCTAGGTGGACTCTTCAACCCCAGCCGCTTAAGGCCCAAGAAGCAGACGATACGCGAAGATTATTAAGTTCATGTTTAAACGAAAATTGGTCTCAACATCAAAGGTACTTCGGGAATACTTCACCAAATGGTTAGAAATAAGAGTATGGGACCACAATCACAAAATAAAGAACAAAAAGCAAAGAAAAAGAGATTTTTAGAGTGGTTCGGTCAATTTAAACCTATGTCCACTATGAAACTACTTCTCGTTACCATATTCAAGTTTACAAAATACATGAGTTCACTCATATTGTTCATCTCTCTCTTTTTTCTCTCTCTTTATGATCTAGATTTCACTTTGATTTGCAAAGGAATTTGTGGGATCTCTTGCTTTGTGGTGGTGGATGTATAAATCTTCGATCACTTTAGCAATTGAACGATCTTCATGGATTCCATGGCGATTTAGCGTTAGATCTAGGCTTTAGAGATGATTAGAGGAGATTAGAGTAGCTTGGATTGAACTTAAGAGAGAATTAATGGTGTTTGGAGAAGATTAAATCCATTTGTTGTTGGAGAGAAGTTGATTGATCCCTGGAAGCCATTAATGAAGTTAGAAGAGAGCTTGAAATTTGGCGGCACATCGTGGCAAATGAAATTTACCCCCACTCAAGTGTAGAGTATGGGGTATTTATAGGAGTGTTTGAGTATGGAGTGGCAATATCATAAATATATGTGTGACTTGAAGAACAAGAAATGGCTTGGGCTTATTCATGATATGCAGCATGCTTTTTTCTAGCTGGCAACAGCTCATGAAACTTAATTCAAGTCATAGGAACGGTTTCAAAGGCATACGGCTTGCCTCATATTTCACAACAAGCATCAGGAGCTAAATGATCCAATGTCATGAGTATTGGCCCACGTGTTCTCCATCAAAGTTCTGCCAACCTTTTACAATAAAGCAGCGATCTGAATGCCTCACTATCCGTTAGCTTTCGCCGATACGACTTGACATATCAACATGCATGTGATGATGTGAATGACCTGGGAGGCATACGGCATGCATGCCATAGCCAACATGTTTCATAACTGATGCAGCTACTTGTACCATATGTCAGGGAATACACTTTCTTGATCTGCTAAGCCATGCCACTATTTTTCAATGCATAAATTCAATCTATGTCATCCATGTTCAAGGCGACATAACTCATTTTCTTCTACCGACATGGCTTCAGCGCCTTGGTTTCCGGAGCTTCGGCTTGGTTCGAAGAAGGGGCATTGCGACTTGAGTTAGTACGTCATATGCGGCTTGTCCATTCCCCTTTATCAAGAAATGATTTGAAATAATAGTCCAAGAACGGTTTGGGTAATTGCAGCATGAAATATTTGAATCAACGACATGATTATGTTTAGGACCGATATGCTTTTACGTAGTGGGTTATCCTTACTTTACAGCTGTCATTAGCTGTTGTGTACAACTTACTTCTTACTTCATGTATGCGATATGAAGATGCCTGGTATGAATGATCCACACGACCCAGAATGATTAACAACGACATGGATTTTATGGATTGAACAACATGCTTCTCAACGACATGGTGGCACTTGGTTTGAACGAACTAACATCATGCCACACACATGTCTTGACAACTTGCATGTTGTGCACGCAGTGTACATGCATGCTACGTACGACAACATGAATGAACTGTGGAAAACACGAATGAGAACGGTTCGATTATACAGTTGGTATCTATTATGTTACCACATTGAACGACATGGTTACACCCCCGCTATTTTGCAGTGTATCCACGCCTCGGTTGCATGCCATGATAACGACTTAGACTCATATCATATTAACGTTTTTTACGGTATGAACTACTGATTTGAAAGTAACCAGTCATACGTGTTTATGACAAGGTATGACGATATTCACGGCATTGTTGGCGGTGCTCTCATTGTATGTGTGAACGTTGCTCCACGACTTGGGTGTTGACAGCTGGCATCGACTTGGTTGCATTGCATTTAACCGGGTTAGATCCACGCCGTATTAACGACTTGGATAATACCATCAGGTCTTACGACATGAATTGGGATGATTGAAATCTTCATACGACTTGAAGACATTAGTTCCTTGCGCTATGGGTTTAATGACATGCTTGCCTGAACGTCATGAACTGATTCAAACCATGTCGTATGAACGAATTTTGTGAAACCGCTTGGTCCATTGTGTAGTATATCGTCCATGTATTTTTCTGAATCGCGTTTTTATAACGGGTTAACAGTACCCCATTATCCTTTAATACATTTCCCTATTGGGATAAAGTGGGATACGACATTAAGTCCTTTCTATTAAGTTTCTCTTCATGGAAATACTATACTCACACGATTCATTATCGCCACGGGTTCCCATGGTTAATTATATTTTACATCATTAACCTACTAAGTCCAACTCTAACTTTTAATTATAAGTTCTATACTAATTAATATAAATAAGGAAAATTATATCCTGCTTACCTTAGGATATTTATTTGACTATTTCCCTGATTGGACTTAGTATTTAAACAACAATCAATACCCATTTATCCACTTTTTATTTCGTCCTCTTTTCATATGTTTATTCCCTTTATAACCACAACGGTCATATTTTCCTAAGGTAACAACTAATCTTTAATTCCCTTTTATTGCCATTGATTACAATTTACATCATTTATGAGCCTAACGGCCATAATTTTCCTAAGACATTAATTTACAATAAATATCCTTATCTTATCAGTCCCGAAGTATCTATTTGTTTTACCCTAACAAACATTACTGTTCTTATTTATTTATTTATTTATTTATTGCATGTTATATATATATACACACAAACACACACACACACACACACTTATATATTGGTGCACCAGACCTCTCATATTAAGACCACTTGTGGATGCTGGATTTTCTAGTCGGTTCCAGGCAGACTTCGACTACAAGTTAAACTTAACCTCGTGTCATAGTACAATTATATTTACGCACTAGACCCCTCACATTAAGCTGACCACCTGTGGATGCTGGATTCACTGGGCAGTTCCGGGCAGACTTCTACCACAAGTTGAGCTTAATCTCGTGTCTTAATGCAGTTATAATTCAAATTTCCTAAATGGGGTTTACAAGATTAATCTTAATTAATTTAGGATTTGTAACCATAAGGCATAACTACCTAATTCAATTCATTTTCCCCCAATCAATGTCAGTTACAATTGTAATTTATTTATTTGTAGTCCTATTTATAGCAACCAATCACATTAATTTACTACAATGGTCACCACAAATATACGAATTTATTATGGATAACATTTACATGTAGGATTCCATAAATGAATACCAATCAAACATTCAATTTAATGTATATTTTGTCGTTTTATGTAGATTCGGATAGATTATATATATATATATATATGTGTGTGTGTGTGTGTGTGTGTGTGTGTGTGTATATGTGTGTGTGTGTGTGTGAATTTTGGTTTCATTAATAGCCAAAACTTTATTTTTTGCATTCAATCTTGTCTAAAGGTTCCAAATCTTACAATAAGACCGGTAGTTATAACTATTGTAAATTATGCATGATAAATGGAATAGATATATTTCAAGGGACTTGTTATTCACACTCCAAATATTGTTAAGGGGAGGTCATTTAAAAAAAAATGTTAAGGGGAGTACCAATGAAGAGAGCACCCCCTTAACAAATGAACTTTATTTTACCAAATTAGCCTTCTTTACAATAATCACTTTTTTATTTGTTAATCAAATTTTTTTATACGATATATTAGTCAACCAAATCAGATTTTTATATCAAATTATTAATAATTTCATTTGTTAGATTAGATGAAAAAATATCATTGACGGGAAATCGATATACATATATCGAACAATTGTTTTTTTAATATTGTATTCCATTATTTGTTCATACCATTATTTCTCCTCAAACAATCACTTTTTTTTGTTTTCAAATAATTTAGGGATTTGGTTTTTTGCATTTAAAACTGATTTTGATTTGGAATGGTAACTGATGTTATTACCAGACTTTATTACGAGGGTAAAAGGAAATATAAAAAATTAAGTGTGTGACCCCCTTAACATTATTTTTGTGGTTGGAGTGTTTTTAAAATTTGTCCTCCCCTTAACAATATTTGGAGTGTTAATAACAATGCCCTATTTCAAAATCACTAGAAATATATGTTATGTACATTTTGGAATAGTTGATGCAAACTACACACAAATATGTACATTTATATTTATACGTAAATTTACACAACTTTTCCCTTTTTTCAATCTTTTTGTCATATTCCTTGTGAATTCAAAATAATGTCTTTTTGTTCAAAAAGATGAAAATGACATATTTACAACAATTAAACCATAACCTCAACAACATTGAACACAAATAGGAATGCGTCTTTTTGTTTAATTAAAATCACATAATTCAACATTGCATCTTTTCAATCAAAATCACATAAATTATCTTTTTAACACTGAAACTAGAGATTCGAAAGAAAACTACATCTAAACAATGTTATTGGGACTGATTTCCAAATCTCAAGTGTTTTACAACAACCAAAATATAATTTCGACATAATTTTAGGCAATATGTATAAAAAAAATTAAGTAAGCCTACAATTTATATTATTCCTAACCACAATTCACAGTTTCCTAGTTTTGAGAATATTTATTAACAAATCTGACAGGTGCTAATTAGAATTCAGTAATATTATGAATAGATCTAACGATAATAGGCACATATTTTGAGATCTCATTCAAACGAGATAAATAGGCTATTATAACTTATTATGTAAATTTCCCACTCACCTGAAAGCATCCAAATCTGAATAACCTTTTAGGCATATAATTCCCAAATTCTTATAAATCTTCAGTTAATCTAAAAAGGGGATACTTTCAGATCTTTAGATATGCAAGAAAATAGGAAAAGAGGGAAGGATTTGATGTAGATTAGCATAGCCATCAGTTCATATTCTTTTCCATTTTATCTAATAATCACTTTCAATTGTATATGATTTATATTTGATTGATAGTATATGAACATAATTTTGATTAAGAAATTTTATTGGAAGAGAAAGGGAAATGGCAGAGCTTCGCTGCTGCCTACAGATTTATGTAGAAAAGAATGAGGTCGTACCCCTTTATTTATAGGAGTGGAATTGGCCATGAACCATTAGAATTATTTAAATAAACATCTGTCTGTTTATATTATATAAGATAACGAAATTACCTTCCGAAACCTAGCCGTCAGTGGGCCGGTCAAAGAGGGAAAGATATATATTAATTATATTTTCGTCCGTTTTTCATATTTCATCTGTAACTTTTTCATACAGACTTCGTTCGCAAAACTCTGAACATGAAAGTTGACTAGAATTCCGAGACAAACGCATCGGTTAAAGTTTCATGCTCAAATTCCATCATTTGCAAAAATTCATATTTTTGAGAATCAAATTAAATAACTAATCTATTGTCAAAATTGTGGGTTGATACATTCTTCCTCTCTTAAAAGGAATTTTGTCCCGAAATTCTGACACAAAGTTATCCTATCCTAGAAAATCAATTTGTGTACATCCACTTTGCAACCATATGTATATGTGCATGGTGTACATAACGCTTTTCAACCACAAAATATGCATGCAAGATTATCCTAAATCGAGCCCTCTATATGTATGCATTGAATTTTTTAAACATTTTTGAAAACATGATGCAAAACATCCTAAATATACTGTCAGTTGTATATGAATGCAAATTTTTAAAATTCTTTTTCATCCATGACCCTCACACAACTATGAATAGAAGTATGAAGCAACCAATCTTGCATCCAAATCCTACCATCCAGAACGTCATGCAATCTAATCATTTCCTATTTAATTTCTCCTAAATCGAAAAAAGCTAAATAAAACGAAGAATTTCAACATTTTCTTCACTTACAAATATTCCATTTCCCGCTCTACACTGAAATTTCCCTTAAGTTACCCAAATTCCTCGGTAATTTCCATCTGTAGACTGTAAAAAAAACAAGCTTTAAAATGTTAAACGAGTTAATAATAAATTCACGCGCATCATTGACATGGTCTGAAAACATTGTTTCCAAGGCTAAAATAGCCTTTTCCTAGTTGTCATTATCGTTTTTATCATATCGTTGGTCCTACTGCACTAGAAAACGCGCACACAAACCATCCAAACATTTTCCTAACGATGTGCATGTGACAAAAAATTGAAAATTTTCATAAAAATAAATTCCCACTTTTAAAACTTCTTATTATTATTTTGAAAATTTCCTTTCAATACTATTTCACTTTCAATATGAGATTCGTATGAAAAATCAAATTTTCAGTAATGTGCACTTTGTGTCAGTCAAATCATCCATTTTAATGAAAAACGGATGTTAAATATGCACAAATTGTTGTATCCAAAATTTTGCGTTTTCGCGCGAACCGATATAAAAGAAAGTAATTCAGTAAAATTAAAAATGATAAAAAGTTTTTTTTTCAACAACGATTTCCAAAGGTTCAAAAATATACTTTGCCGAAACTTTAACGATTCAAGTCATATGTTGGCGAAAAAAGGAAGTCAGACACGCAAAAATGCAAAAAACTAAATCACACACAAAAGGCCAAATAATTTTTTAGCTTGACAAGGGACGGTGATTTATTTATTTATGTACCGGTGATGAAAACCATGCGAAATCGGTCCTTTGCTAAAATTTATCCAATTCAAAATTCAATTCTTTCACCTCTTGGATAACTGTTAGTTTAGATAAGAAAAATGAGATTTCATTCGAATAAATATGCGTGATGACACCAACAGTTCCAAACATAGAAATCCCATTAACTAAAGTCGTGTTATTTAAACAATACAGTTACACACGCAAATCACCACAAAGCGAAGAACTTGATGCTGTAAAGCGAAAACAATAAAGACGACGACAAAACAACAATAACTAAACTCCCAAAATAATGAATATAAACAACGAGATGTCTTGCTCCGTGGGTGGAGTTCAAACCAATTTTTTACGATATTTAATTAACCATATCATGCTAGCATAATGCTCAATCTCGTGCTACAAACACTACTGGTGTTGTTGGAGGTTCCCGCATCACCACCTCTTCTAAGAGAGAATTTACGATGAGAAAAGAAACATACCACAAAACTGCTCCTCCTGGAAATCCACCTAATATTGTCTAAGGACAAAAAATAAATAGGCGAAATTATAGGAATTAATCCATGAGACAACACATAAGAACATGCTGAATCGAATATGAGGCGACACTAAATGATGGTTGCACCATAGATCAAGAAAAAGATTAATTTTCGCACCATGAGATAAATCTAGTCATAACTTCCCATTTATAAAACAAACTAAATGGATCATACATCTACATGGGCAGTTCAAACATAGATTCCCGAACACAAAAACCGACATCAATAAAAAGATATTTGCTGCAACATCTCCAAAGCTGGTCAAGTCCGCATAAAACGCAGATTCCTCTAAAATCTCATCTAGATTCTCCTCAGAAAAACCATCCAAAGATAGATTAATCTTCATCTCTGAAACAATGATCGCCTTTACAAAATCTTTTTCAACATGATATAATAAAGGCGGTTGCAGCACACACAAAAATCCTATTCTAAGATCTCGAAGCAATGGATCGGAGCAAGTCCAATTACCATGGTAAATTTTCATAGCCATAAAACGGTGAGAGCTTTTTGCTCATTTGGATCCAATTAAATGATCTTTCTCCCTAAGAACAAGACTTAAATGGTACGAGTAAGATCAGATAGCACAATTAGTTATTATGGACTAAGAATTGATCGGAGAGAAGAAATTAGATCTTGGAGTAATAGTGAGGCAAGATCTAATGCGCAAATTAGCACGGAAAATGAGGAGATGAGGCATCGACAAAGAAAGAGAAGAATGATAAGAATATGGTTCGGCCAGACGAAAAAAGGAAGTTAAGGGGGTAGTTTGGATGCAACTTTTATGGTTGAGTCATAGGTCCAAATTGTACCGAAACTCATCAACTAGTTGACCATCCTAGCATATACTAAACGACTAATTATTATACGGGCTTTGGGCAAAGGTTGAACCTTGACCTTATTAGGCTGGATTAAAATATTAATCGTCCCGGGTCATCTTTTAAGATTTGACACGAGAAAAAAACAGTTATCCTTATCACAGCTATACCAAAGACCGCAGTTAAACTCCTAACCATCTCCAAAGATTCAAACTAGTCTTATGCTGCGACCACAAAGTGAAGAATGAATTCCAAAATAATTCAGCTAGAAATTTGTAATTAAATTAAAACGGATTTCCCCTTACCCAACTGACAACCAAAATCAAAAGATTCACGAAATCAAATACCCCAAAAATCTGAATAAAGGATTTTTTTTCTTAGCCATTTCGAAGGAAAATTTAAACTTTTAAAATGGAATTTATTATAAACTAACGAATTCTTATTTATAAATCCAACTTATTATCGCTATTATTATTTGTATTCCATTTCGTATTACAAAATGAAAAACCTTTTTGTGTTCAAAAGTATCGGAACTTTTAAAATGTCGAGGATTAATTGTGATAATTTCAATAAATTTTCAAATATATATATAGGAAGAGGGATACTAAAAATCACAAGGAACGGATATTTATTATTCTTAAGTTTAGTGGCATATTCCTTGTCTTCCTTCCTTCCTACCAATCGGATTATATTTAATAAAATTACACAAATCCCTAAATAATTTTGAAATATGAATAGATTAAAATTTAAAAATCATAGCTTTATAAAACTAGGCCTTTATAAAACCATTTTCCAAAACCATTTCTCAAAACTTTCAAAACCCATTTTTATTTGTCTAAATAGTTTTAAAAATAAGATTCTTTGAATACAAGGCCAAGACCTCAAATGAATATTTCATTAAAGGTAGATTCGGAAATTCAACAAAGTAGCGAATGGATATACCTCGTAACTTCTAATGGATACAACATAATAAAGCGAACCTTTCTCGTTCTGGATCGAGAAATGGTCTTAACCGGAACAACCAACGAAAAATAAAAACTAGAAATCGCGACTATCTCGGTTGTAGCTAGATTTTTGTCCAGTCTCCAAACTCGAACCAACGCAATCCACCATATGTTCTCCTCATTCTCTGAGACGACCCAAACTCGCCTTTACAGGAAAGCCCGGATTGAGTTGAGAACACAACAAATCAGAACAAAAACACGAGAACATTTCATTGCTTATTACAACAATTTACTTCAGAGTACAAGAATATAACAGAGTATAAATAAATATTACACATTGGAAAATATCAGAGATTTAAAATTACAATACAGCAGAAAAATAATACATAACACAACTGAAAGAAATACACGAATACAGAGCTTTCCGAGTATAGTTCCAGTTGTAAACCAGGATCCTGTGAATATAATATCTGCAAAACCAAAACTAATAGCTGCCCGTGTGGAAAATAGAGGCACCCAGAGTTTAGGTTAAAACAATGAACTCCAGGTCAGTCATGTGACTGGTGTGAGAACTAAGAATAGTTATTAGCATGGTTTTAAAGTTAGGTAAATCAAGGGATCACGCCATATAACACGGAACGGGGTTTAACCCCAAGAATACCAGTGCATAAACAAACAGCGCAATGCTAAAGAAGAAAATGAAGCTATTATATGACTCAGGTCCTATCACACAATGCAACGCAAGCCGGAGGATAGAGTTTTACCTTATAATAGCCAAAAATGCTTGGTACGTGAAATTTCATATTTTATTATTACTATAAGCAAAGAAATCAACTTCAAATATAAATGTATCAATCATAGGCGGCATGGGTACCATCTATCATGTCGCCATACTAGGCTCTACAATCAAAACCGAAATGTCACGTATTGGAAGTTGGATTTCCATCTGTGAACCAAGGAAAGGGATCGTCCTTATCGCTTCGAGACAATCTAACCTACCATGACTCAGGACCAAGACTCAGGTGGGCCTTTGGATCGTCAGAGCCAGTCCACATGAAGTGGATTAATAATCTATGAACAATACGTTTCCCTGCCCTATGGGGCGTAATAGAGAGTATGTTGAACATATCATCCATCGGCCCCGTAGAGACCGATATAACCGAGGCGCCTCGCTATCCATTATCCACATAAGTAAAATGTCTGGGCTCCATACCATGATACCACTCCTAGCTAGAAAGAAGCACATGTCCTCCCTGAGGTCCTCTCCCGTTTTTGGTTTACACCGGGGTGTGAGGCTTGCGAATTAACGCTATACACAAAGCTATGCTATATTAAAGTCGTGCTTTGATCATCAACCACAAGACTCTGCTCTTCAATAGTAGCCTGGATCATTTGCATCTTAGCATGCCACCCTGACAATTCATTCCATGCAACTGATGTCTATCGATATATAACCTCTGAGCTCGTATGTCTCAGATAAGGGTATTAAGAAAGAGAATAAATTCTCTGCCACCAAATAGATATATATTTAATAGAAATCAATCAACATAGAATAATATCCAATGTCAGACACACGTTCATTTACAAGTTCGTTCTGGGTCTGAACGAAACCAGATGCACCTTATTCCTCGTCCCATATATCCAACACAGGAGGGAGATCCTCGCATATCCGGTCGATCTCCAAGTACGTCTGGACGATCACCACTTATTACCTTGTCTTGGGTGTACATCCCAATCAAGACATCAGTAATCATCCAAACGATATGAAGACCTCCGGTCTTCAACCACCGTCTTCATCGTCGATTCGGTTATTCATAATAGGATAAACCCGCTCTTTCTGAATAACTCGCGTATCTTATAAAAAGTGTTATAAATACACAACATACGCCTCATTCCAATTATGAATATTCTTTTATTTAAATATTCATATCCTTTGGGAAAGGTTCCCATTAAGTTTATCAGAGATAAATTCTTTAAATTTATTCTTTAATCTTCCATTGGATATGGTTTTAAACCAAATTAAGGTTTATCCAAACTAGTCAAGATTAGCGAACCTTACCGAAGTAATCATTTATTATATTTCCAAATCGCAATATATTCGTCCCATAAAGAAAAACTGGTAATACTTCATACCTAACACGCTGTGTCATCGGTAAAATTAATTACCATTTCACGTTCAAATCTAATTAAAGATTTAACTATCGCTTGGAGCAAAACTGCTGATACTCCATTCTTGACCATTTCATGAATTCGATAAATTTAATTATCTCATTCACATTCCAATCTAATTAAAGATTCATTAAATCTCTAATTCAGTTTTAATCTCAAAAAATATTACTTAATGATTATTTAAAGTTAAGAAATTAATCTTATCTTTAACTTGGTTAATGAACTAATGTTTTTTGAACTAATGTTTTTTAAAACACAGTTCAGGGTAAACCCAATATCCCATTCCATTAATTGTGGAATCTTCACAGAAAATAGATCAATTTATATAATCGATATAACCTTCCGTATCCAACTAATAATATAAATAGAATAACGGCAAAGCCTTTTAAATTCCATGTATAGTAACAGCCTTCATCCACAGAAGTTCACTTCGATTATTACCAAATCGAATTCCATTCCATTCCAATTTATTTTATTAAATCAGAAAACTTTTCTTTAGAAAATTCCCCTAGATCTTAATTAAAAGATTTATAAATTCCAAATCATAATTCACTGTTAATCGGGTTAAAGAATGAATGTCATTAAAAACACAGTTCATGATAAACCCGATTCACATTCCATTTTATTCCAATTACCAAATGTAATTGGAAACTCTAATAATCTTAATTAAAAGATTTATTCTTTTCAAACGGGGTTTAAGAACAGTGTTACCGAAAAGACCATTCATGCCAAACCCAATATCCAATTCTTTTATTCAATTCCAATTAAATATTAATTAATTGGAAATTTTCCTTAAATCTTAATTAAAAGATTTACTCTTTTCTCAACTGGGTTTAAGAACAGTGTTAATGAAGACACCATTCACGACAAACCCAAAATCCCATTTGATATTAAATACCAGGCTTTGAATAGAAATTATATCGGCTTATATTCAATATCAAATTCTGAAACCAACAAATATTGTATTGGAAATAACGATACAAATATATCTTCCAAATTTCCATAACTATATCTGTATGATCACAGAATCCAAGATCGAAATATGTTGAAGATTATTTCCATTCCAATCCATATATTGGAAATTATGGTTATATTAAAACCCATTCTCAATCCAATTTATTTATTTAAAAATAATTGGATTATAATTCTAGTTAATCACTAGTTCATCTCAATAAAAAATTATTTTTATCTTTTCAAATATGGAATTTTTCATTCCAATTCTTTCTAAATCATTTATTATGATTTTATACAAATCATTTATATATTTAATAATTTTATTAAGGCCCTTTCGGTCGATTTCCATAAACGGTCATCGAACTGCACTTACAACGACATTTTCCAAATTTGATTTGGACATAATTCCAAATCCAACCATTAGATTTCAAATCTCTTATATTCGCTGGAAAGCTCTTTTCGATACGAACCCAACGGTTCCAGTTTTAGGAGAATCCAACGGTTGGACCTCCCTTAAAGTCAATTCGAAGTCAATGGTCAAAATTCGCAAACGGTCGTGGCGCGACACGTTCTATTCAGGCCATTAAATATATATAATACATATATTATATATATTTCGTCGATTTGCAATTAAAACGTATTTTATAATTTTTTTAAATTCGTTATAAAAACGATTTCAACTTCATTTTCAATTTTAAATCAAAATTGAATATTCCATATCATTAATATATAAATGATAATATTTTCAAAATATCAGATTTTGAAATCATTTCCCTTTCCGATATTCATTATAAAAATGAATAAAATCGATATAAATTTCGTCTGCGTCAAAATGGCGCAACTAATCAACATGGCTTCATATATTTAAATATTTTCGTGTCCATCCAAAATCGGACATCAAAATCATATTTTGATTCTTTTCTGAATATTATTTTAAAATATTCATTATTTTAAAATATTCGTTATTTTAAAATATTTCTTACTTCTAAATTGGAATCAGACCCAATCAATTACTATACAATTTTATTTATATGGATTTTATACAACACATGTATCTATCAATAATGTAAACAATCAACCATCAGCTAGAGTGCACTACACAACTGCATAAGCATTAAATATGAATAATTAACGCTTACAATAGTCCGTCAACCTATCGACTGACATACAACTAAACAATTAGGATTAGTGTACGTCAAATATCATTCCAATACCCGTGTGGAGTTTCAATCAACAAACACAGGTTTTATTTGTGCAGTTGGGTGGTGTGTAAAATATATCATCCCAATCAGTATCAAATAAATGGGTGTACATAAACAAATCGTCTGATTTGTTTATGAATATTTATTTTAACACATGACTATTTTATACAGTTCGTATATACAATAAAATTGATATTTTTATTGTTCAAATATCTTATTCAACACATGAATATTTTATACAATTCATATATACAATAAAAATGATATTTTATTGTTCAAATATTTTATTCAACACATGAATATTTTATACAGTTCATATATACAATAAAATTGATATTTTTATTGTTCAAATATTTTATTCAACACATGAATATTTTATACAGTTCATATATATAATAAAAATGATATTTTTATTGTTCAAATATTTTATTCCATACATGAATATTTTATACAGTTCATATATACAGTAAAAATGATATTTTTATTATTCAAATATTTTGTTCAATACATGAATATTTTATTCAGTTCATATATACAATAAAAATGATATTTTTATTGTTCAAATATTTTATTCCATGCATGAATATTTTATAAATTTTAATCATTCAATCCAAATAAACAATCATGGTTTGTACAATCATGGTTTGTACAATCAATGGTGTCGGGTGCTGCTAAGCACCGTCTGTATCCTAGTATATTTTTAACTGTAAAATAATGAGAGCGAGAAGGAGTTCTCACAGTCGGTTTCCACTCCGCCAGTTTTATTACTGAATTTCTGAACAGTTTGGATTTGAATTTGCTCTAAATTCCAGCGTACTCCAAATTGGACTCGGTTAGTCTTGTTGTGAAGCTCTCGTCCCCACAAGCGCAACGGATCCAGTTTCGCACGATTTAGACCTCGTATGAAGAAGTTACGGACGTTTATATGTTAATGATAGTATTAAAATAATTAATAATTAAATTAATTAAATTATATTGCCTTCCTCTCTCGTTTTACTGGAATCCATCGTTCTCATCAGCTCGACCAAATCTTGCTCCGCCACACGCAAATCCAGACCGCTAGAGGTTGATCGGCGCCCACCACGAGGACCGTCGTCGCACGCGCCACCACTGGTCGGAGTTGGGGCCCACTCATGCCTCCTTAAATGCTAGATTCCCAACTCGAACGAACATGCTTTGAGCTCAAAAATCTCTCTCCTCGCTGAACGAAAATTCATGAAGCAGGGATGGATTTGAAGAGGGAGTCGAATACTATAAATTTGCTTCAGAAATCATTCAATTTCATTGTGTAGATTTTTTGAAAAATGGGTTTAAAGATTCGAACAAAAACCGCCCTTGATTTCGCTTTACTAACGGCGGACGATTTTCAGCGAATGAAGATTAAGAAAAAATAGGGTTTTAATAAATATATATATATAATTATTTTAATTCGGAAAATGCCCGTTTATTGACATAAACTCCAAATCGAACCCAACGACTGTCGCCCCTAGCGTAATACACCATTCCAAACACAATGGGATATGTTTCGTAAGCCAATTCGATTGATTCGATCAGTTTTTATCAAAATTAAAATATAAATCAATATATTGAATTTTAAACGTACATTTTAATTTACCGGGGCCACATACTGATTTTAAAAATTACAGAAAAAATATATCTAGCTTTGTATTGACGATGCGGTCCTAACAAAACTAGTTTCGTCAAATTTGGAGTCCGTTTGAAAAATGGCCATTTTCTAGTCGATCTAAATTGACTAAAATTGACAAAACACGTTTTCTTTTGCGATGCTCACACATTACTTCCAAAAATTATGAATTTTGCAATCTAGAAATAATTTGACATTCCGAATCCAACAAAAATGGTTTCGTCGAAAATGGAGGTCGTTTGCAAAATGGCTATTTTTAAGGGTTATATATTATATAAAATATATATAAATTCCATAACGACTTTTCTGAATTTTCAACTGGACATAACTTTTTATTCCCGTTATGAAATCTGGATTTTTCACATTCATTAGAAAGATATTTTTAAATAGATTCATATATTTCTTGTTTTACTGAAATCCGGTTTATTTTGAATCATGTTCATTCAATTAAAGTTCAAAGTTAAATTTTCAAACTGCCATGCCATTTTAGGCTCGTTATATAATTAAAATAAATTTATATGTTCTAATTCCGATTTAAATAAATTTTTAGTCACTATTATTTAAAATAAATCATTTTAAATATTCAAAATTCATTAAATTAGTTAAAATAAAAATTTTAAATTGGTTCTGATTTTCTGGGTTATTACATTCTCTTCAAGAAGAGATCGCCAACGTACTGTGGGGTAAGACCGATTTGGCTAGAAACCTGGACTGAACATATTTCAACTCTTAATCGCTTAAAGCTCCTTTTTATAATTTGGCCCACGACTAATTCATCATCGAAATAAATTAGATTCCAGTAAGAAAGACGAAGAAAAATAGAAAAGAATATCGAATTACGTTCTTTCAAGAGTCCTAATTTAACAAATTCCTCCGATTGTTCAACCTATGCTCTGATACCAAATGTAACACGCAACACTTTTATGTGCCTAAATTTCAACAAAAGTCGAAACCCGAACACGTACAAGCATGGAGAGTGTAAATCTGGTACCTGTAAATAAATGAGCATGAGCATAATCAGAGTTCGACAAGATAACTCATAGTGGAAACAGAATAGGATAAACTAATATTTACTCATGTAACTACCTTTTTAAAGTAAGTCACTTTGCCACTATTGAGCATGAGAGAGAACGAGAACCAAAAGCCAAACTAAAACACCTATGAGAACCCGACCTTCTCTAGGAACCTGGGAGGCTGTAAAGAGGGGGGGGGTCAGAAAAACAAGATTCTGGTGAACAAGAAATGTACAACACATATTATATTACACAGATGTATCGCGTTTGGTTCAACCAAGATGTATGCCTACCGAAGTTAGTAATTCTAGCCTGAACTTGTGTCTAGCACTATTCCCAAGGTAGTATTCCCGAAATATGGTACCGAGATAGAATGTTTACGCATATATTTGTGAAGCCTTTATACCAGAACATGACGGGTTATTTAATCAAGGGTGGACCCCTAGTTACGGAGTGTGTGTGTGTATATATACATACATACATACATATATATATATATATATATATATATATATATATTCACTCGCTCATCCTTTATTATTTAATGCCTCACTATTAATGATAGATAGGGTGGATTCTCCATTATCGCTTAAGACCCTAGGCGGACCTATTGGTCATTTATTGTTCCTCGATAATATATTCAACTTTAACATAACTTAGAGGGCACTAGCTACGGGCCCTACTAGTTAAGGCTTCCATCATTCACGCATATACCCTTGACCTGTGTAAGGTGAGAAATGGTATTTTATTGCTCGTTATACCATCTAGCTGCCCTTATGTAACAACCCGCACCTCCGTTCACGCAAGATATTGTCCCCAACTTAGCCACCGTATAGGTGTGAGGTTTTGTTCTTCAAAAGGCCTCGGCATTAGTAAGAGACGGGCTCTACTATATAAGTATCCACTTCACACAGGCTTCCACGATGTGGGACTTAAGAATGTTACAACTTATTAGATAACCTCCCTAGTCTCTTACTACTTTCCGTATGATAGGTAGCCATATCTAACATTTTAAGTTTCCAAGTTTGGGTAAGCCCCACACAGTCACGCCATTTAAGACCCCTAAAATGAAAGACCTACTCCCGGGTGGACTCTTCAACCCCACCGCTTAAGACTCAGGAAACAGACTTTACGCCAAGGTTATTAAGTTCGTACCCCATTAGCCGTTAATACCTTTCCCTATTGGGGTGAAGTGGGCTACTCATTAAATCCGTTCTGTTTAGTTTCTTTTTGTGGAAATTCTGTATGCACATGATTCATTATCGTCACGGGTTCCTATGGTTAATAATATTTTACATCATTAACCAACTAAGTCTAACTCTAACTTTTAATTATAAGTTCTATAGTAATTAATATAAATAAGAAAAATTATATCTTCCATACCCTGGGATATTTATTATATTATTTCCCTAATTGGACTTAGTATCTAAACAACAATCAATACCCATTTACCTCCTTTTCATTTCGTCCTCTGCTCATATGCTTATTGCCCTTTATAACCATAACGGTTATAGTTTTCTAAGGCAACAATTAATCTTTAATTTCCTTTTATTCCCGTTGATTACAATTAATGTCATTTATGAGCCTAATGGCCATACTTTTCCTAAGACATTAATTTACAATTGATATCCTTATTTATCAGTCCTAAAGTATCCATTTGTTGTACTCCAACAAGCATTACTATTCTTATTTATTTATTTATTTATTGCCTGTTATATACACACACACACACACACACATGTATTTGTGCACCAGACCTCTCACATTAAATTGACCACTTGTGGATGTTGGATTTGTCGGTCGGTCCCGGGCAGACTTCTACCACAAGTTGAACTTAACCTCGTGTATTAGTACAGTTATAATTAAGCACTAGACCCTCACATTAAGATGACCATCTGTGGATGCTGGATTCTCTGGGCGGTTCCTGGACAACTTCTACCAAAAGTCGAGCTTAACCTTGTATCTTATTGCAATTATAATTAACATTTCCTGATTGGGGTTTACAACATTAATCCTAGTTAATTTAGGAATCGTAACCATTATGTCTAATTACCTAATTCAATTCATTTTCCCCTAATCAAACGTCAGTTACGATTGTTATTTATTTATTTGTTGTCCTATTCATAGCAACAAATCACGTTAATTACTACAGTGGTCACATACATATATACTAATTTATTATGGATTACATTTACATGTATGATTCCATAAATGAATACCGTTCAAACATTCAATATAATGTACATTTTGTCGTTTTACGTAGATTCGGGTGATGATATATATATATATATACATATATATATATATATATATATATATATACATATATATACATATACATATATATATACATATATATTTGCACGGTCATTGTAGTTATCTTTATTATTATTATTTATTGTTAGATTTAAAATTTTGGTTTCATTAATAACCAAACATTCCTTTTTGCATTCAACCTTACCTAAAGGTTCCAATTCTTACAAAAAGGCTGTTAATTTTAATTAATGTAAATTATGCCTGATAAATGGAATAGATATATTTCAAAATCACAAGAAATATATAGATGTTATGTATATTTTGGAATAGTTGATGCAAACTACGCACAAATATATGTACATTTATATTTATACGTACATTTGCACAAGCATTACTATTCTTATTTATTTATTGCCTGTTATATACACACACACACACACACGTATTTGTGCACCAGACCTCTCACATTAAATTGACCACTTGTGGATGCTGGATTTGTCGGTCAGTCCCGGGTAGACTTCTACCATAAGTTGAACTTAACCTCGTGTAATAGTATAGTTATAATTAAGCGCTAGACCCTCACATTAAGCTGACCACCTGTGGATGTTGGATTCTCCAGGCGGTTCCAGGACAACTTCTACCAAAAATCGAGCTTAACCTCGTATCTTATTGCAATTATAATTAACATTTCCTGATTGTGGTTTACAATATTAATCCTGGTTAATTTAGGAATCGTAACCATTATGTCTAATTACCTAATTCAATTCATTTTCCCCTAATCAAACATCGGTTACGATTGTTATTTATTTATTTGTTGTCCTATTCATAGCAACAAATCACATTAATTACAACAATGGTCACCACAAATATACTAATTTATTATGGATTACACTTACATGTATGATTCCATAAATGAATACCGTTCAAACATTCAATATAACGTATATTTTGTTATTTTACGTAGATTCGGATGGATGATATGTATATACATACATACATACATACATATATATATATATATATATATATATATATATATATATATATATATATTTGCACGGTCAATGTAGTTATGTTTTATTATTATTATTTATTGTTAGATTTAAAATTTTGGTTTCATTAATAACCAAACATTCCTTTTTACATTCAACCTTACCTAAAGGTTCCAAATCCTACAAAAAGGTTGCTAATTATAATTAACATAAATTATGCCTGATAAATGGAATATATATATATTTCAAAATCGTAAGAAATATATAGATGTTATGTATATTTTGGAATAGTTGATGCAAACTATGCACAAATATGTACATTTATATTTATACGTACATTTGCACAACTTTTCCCTTTTTCAATATTTTTTTCATATTCCTTGTGAATTCAAAATAATGTCTTTTAGTTCAAAAAGAGGAAAACATCATATTTACTACAATTAAACCAAAACCTCAATAACATTGAACACAAACAGGAATTTATTTATTTTTTAATTAAAATCACATAATTCAACGTTGCATCTTTTTAATCAAAATTACATAATTTATTTTTTTAACACTGACACTAGAGATCTGGAAGAAAACTACATCTAAACAATGTTATTGGGACTGGTTCCTAAATCTTCAGTGTTTTACATCAACCACA
Source organism: Allium sativum (assembly GCA_030737875.1). Taxonomy (NCBI): domain Eukaryota; kingdom Viridiplantae; phylum Streptophyta; class Magnoliopsida; order Asparagales; family Amaryllidaceae; genus Allium; species Allium sativum. The sequence goes on along the minus strand of CM060910.1, from coordinate 989,950,792 downwards.
ATATAATTTCCAACATAATTGTAGGCAATATGTATAAACAATCTAAGTAAACCTACAATTTATATTATGCATAACCACAATTCACAATTTCCAAGTTTTGACAATATTTATTAATAGATCTGATAGGTGCCAATTCAATTTCAATAATATTATGAAAAGATCTGATGATTATAGGCTTATATTTTGAGATCTTATTCGAACAAGATAAATAGGCCATTATAACTTTGTATGCAAATTTCCCGCTCAACTGAAAGCATCCAAATATGAAATATGAATAACCTTTTAGGCCTACAATTTCCAAATTCTTATAAATCTGTAATTAATCTGAAAAGGGATACTTTCAGATCTGTAGGTATACAAGAAAATAGGAAAAGAGGGGAGGATTTGATGTGGAATAACTTAGCCGTCAGTTCATGTTCTCTTCCATTTATATTGGATAATCCTTTCAGTTCTATATGATTTATATTTGATTGATTGTATATGAATACAATTTTGATTCATAAATTTGATTGGAAGAGAAACGGAAATGGCAGAGCTTCGCCGCTGGCTACAGATTTGTGTGTAAAAGAATGAGGCCTTACCCCTTTATTTATAGGAGTGGAATTGGCCATGAACCGTTTATTTAAATAAGCATCCTTTTTGTTTATGTTACATAATATAACGAAATTGCTCCCCCTCTAAAACCTAGTCGTCACTGGACTGGTCAATGGGGGAAACATATATATTAATTATTCTATTTATTTATTTCTGTCCGTTTTTCTTATTTCATCCGTATCTTTTTCATACAGACTCCGTTCGTGAAACTCCAAACATGAAAGTAGACCAGAATTCTGAGACGAATACATCGGTTAAAGTTTCATGCTCAAATTTCATAACTTACAAAAATTCCTATTTTTGAGAATCTAATTAAATAACTAACCTATTGTCAAAATTTCAGGTTGTTACAGAATCACGATCAGATGATGACACTCTGTCAGATGATCTCACCGATGCGGCAAACCAACGTCGAGAATGATGGTGAACACCAGATTCGTTGATAAATGAGGTAGAAAGAGACTGTGGGAAGGGAAGAACGGTGCTGCACCAGAGAAAGATCCACTCTGATGATGAAATTCTAACTTAGGGGTGAAATGGCACACAATACTTTCGCTGATGGTTAGTGCTTGCCTCGTTGTAATGTAATTTTGAAATCTTGTAATAATATCATTTGGATGATGGGTCTGATACCATAATAGAAATTTGTAATGCTTTATTTCTTTTGTTATGATGTATTTACAGAATTACAACTTAATGATATGAAAAGAGATGCACTAGCATATATACACACACTGATGCACCTATATATATAATGTAGAAAAACTAAATTTTAAAAAAGAAGAACAACTATATTAAACATATTATCAAGCTAACTTATGGTTGAATCAATGGTCTTACAAATAATTACCAATAATAAGTTCATAAATAAAGAGTAAAAGCAAAAGAAAAATCCAAATCATACTCTAAAATACTCAAACAAAACGATAGACAATAGTTATTTAGAAAAGGATCTAAAATATAATAGTATTTTATCTATTTTAACAGTATATTCATATCAAAACGAACTTAAAAGAGGTTATTATCTTAGTTGTAATAGAATAAATTTTAATGGTGGTCCAGTTGCAAAACAATGAATATAGGTATACCATTTAGAAACTAAGCATGATTTGGTATAATTTGTTTATGAACTGAAAAATAACCAAAAAAAAGTGGCTGTTAGCACGCAGAAATTAAATACCTTGAGAGTGACTGCAAAATAACCATTGCTGATCCCTTGTAATTTTGTAAAAGGTGTAAGCTACATACTTAAAAACAGTTCTACGAAGTAAGTAGGAGTTGTATAGAGTTCATAAAGAAGCTTCTAAATAAACCTTCAAATTTCAGTGTTTTTGTTAGCTTACTTTGTAATAACCCGGAAATCTGAGCCAATTTAAAATTTTTATTTTGGCAATTTTAGTAAATTTTGATTATTTAAAATGAATTATTTTAAATAATATCGACGAGAAATTTATTTTGAATAGAATTTGAACGTATATATTATATAAATCGTCATTAAAATATAAATATTTATTTTAAATTACAAAAGGAATTGAAAATGGCGCGGTAGTTCGATAATTCAATTTCAAAATATAAATGAATGTGCCAGGTGCAAAATAAACCGGATTTTTGTGAAACCAAAAATATTTGAATCTATTTGAGAATACCTTTCCAACAAATCTGAAGAAACGAAATTTCATAGCGGGGATAAAAAGTTATGCCCAGTTGAAAATTCAAAATAGTCACTATGGAATTCTAGCCCTTAAAAATGACCATTTTGCAAACGACGTCTGTTTTCGATGAAACCACATTTGTTGGATCCGTGATGTCAAATTATTTCTAGGTTTCAATTTTCATAAATTTTGAATTCAATATGTGAGTGTGGCAAAGGAAAACGCGTTTGACCAGTTTCAGTTGATTTTAATCGACTGAAAAATGGCCATTTTTCAAACAGTCTCGGAATTTGACGAAATTAGTTTTGTTAGGACCGTATCATTAATACGAAGCTAGAAAATATTTTTTGGGAATTTTTAGAGTTCATTCGTCGCCCCGGTAAATTGAAATACGCGTTCAAATTCAATATATAGAGTTATATTTTGATTTTGACGAAAACTGATCGAAACGATCGAATCATCTTGCGATACATATCCCATTATGTTCGGAATGGGGGTAATTAGCTATGGACGACAGGCGGTGGGTCTCGTTTGGAGGTCGAAATTAAAAGTAGCTTTTCGAAATTAAATAAATTAAATAATATATAAAATAAACACCTCTCTCTTTCCCTCTTTTCACTTCAGCCCCCCCCCCCCACCCGGTTCAAAATCACAATAAGGAAATAAAAATAAAATAAAAATAAAAACCCGCTCAACGTTCGTCGCCCCCCCCTTCCGTTCACCGCCGTCCACCACCGGCCGAAGCCCCATCGCCAGCGCCGCCTCTGAAGCTCCTCCTCCCTTCGAAACCCCCCCAACCCACGAAGTCCCAAATCGAGCAGCCCCATCGATGAATCCCACGCCCTAACCCTAAATCGAATCAGCACTACCTTAGAAGCCTGACGCTCCACGACTTCAGCCACCACCTTGGCCTGCCAGTGCCACCGCTCAACCGCAGAGGTGCCCTGATCTCCGACTGCCACCCTCCTCGCGTCAAAGCCACTCCAGCTCGGTTCTTGGATAGATGAAAACCCCTTCCAGCCCCAGTTCGACCCCCTCAGTCTGGCAATCCTTCCCCCTTCAATGTGGTGAGTTCCCCTTGTGAATTTAACTTCTATAATCCCTTGTTTAAATTCAGTTTTAATATATATATAATATTGGTTTCAAAATCTGATTTTAATATCATAGAAAAGATGGGATTTTATTGTCGAAAAGATTCGATCTTTATTTTTGAAAAGTTGTGGTGTTTTAAATAGGAAAAGCATGGGTTTACTTTCAGTATTTAAAATTAAATTAGCGTTACAAAAATCTGATTTTTAGCGCATAGAAATGATGAGATCTTTATCATAGAAAAGATGAGAAGGTTGGATTTTTATTTAAATAAGAAAATTATATCCTTTAAGGGAAAAGATAGATTTTTAAATATAAAAAGATGTGATTTTTATACTAGCGAAGTAAAAATATAATTTTTATAATATGATCATCGATATAAACAGATGATTTTTATACATGAAATATCATAATAAAATACGATTTTTATATGTAAAGAAGTGATTTTTAACTTTCAAAAGATTCGATTTCTATTATATATAAAAATTCGATCTTTATATAAGAAGTTGCGATGTAAAAATATAATTTTTATATAAAAGGAAGCGTTGTAAATATATAATTTATATATATAAAGTGCCATTATAAAAACGTGATTTTTAAAATGAACATCATATTAAAAATATGATTTTGCTATGAACAGCGTGAAAAGAAGTGAGACGGAACGGTTAGAAATCAAAAACGGAATTCAGACAATTCAGAATGGTGGAAATGAAATGGCGGAGTGGAACCCCAAGGTGAGAACTCCTCACCTTTAATTTAAATTTCTAGTTAAAAATATATTCTAGGATGCAGAGGTGTTTAGTAGCACTCGACACTCGTCGTCCACAGACCATGGACGGCTTGTATGCTTGTTTGTTTGATTTTGATGTGTAGTTGATTGTGTGATGTGATGTAAAATGAAATAAAATATTTTATAGTGGAAAATATTTTATAGTTAAAAATATGATTTTTAACGTGTATACGAAATAAAAAATATTACAAACAAATCGGAGATTTGTTTATATACACTGATTTGATTGATATTGATTGGGACGGTAAATTTTACACATCGCCCAACTGCATAAATAAAATCTGTGTTTGATTGATTGAAACCCCACACGGGTATTGGGATGATATATGACATACACTAATCCCAATAATTAGTTGTATGTCGATCGATTGATTGACAGACTGTGTAAGCGTTAATTATTTATATTTAATGCTTATGCAGTTGTGTGGTGCACTCTGGGTGATGGTTGATTATTTATCGTTGCTGTTATATACATGTGTTGTAGAGAATCTATATAATTAACATTATATGGTAATTGATTGGGCCTCATTCCAATTTGGAAAATAAGGAATATTATAAAAAAATACATTCATGTGTTGAATTGAAAATAAATTCATGTGTTGAATAGAATAAACATTCATGTGCTGAATAGAAGCTGTGTTGATTAGATTGATGCCATTTTGACGTGAACGATATTTATATCGATTTTATTCATTTTATAATGAATATCGAAAGTGATTTCAAAATCTGAGATTTTGAAATAAATTGAAATACGAATTTAATTGAAATGAATTGAAATTCGAATTAAATTGAAATCGATTTGAAATGAAATTAAAACGAATTTATTCAATCTTGATTTGAATGTGAAAAGGAAGTTGAAATCGTTTTGAAAACGAATTTAAAATGATTTAAAAAATACATTTTAAAAGGATATCGACGAAATATATATTATATATACAATGGCCTGAATAGAACGCGCCGTGCCGCGGCAGTTCGCGAATTTCGACCATTGACTTCGAATGGATATTGCGGGAGATCCAACCGTCGGATTTTCCTGAAACCGGAACCGTTGGGTTTGTATCGAAAAGAGCTTTCTAATGAATATTAGAGATTTGAAATCTAACAGTTGGATTTGGAATTATGTCCAAATCAAATTTCGAAAAGGTCGCTGTAAGTGCAGTTTGATGGCCGTTGATGGAAATCAACTGTATGGGCCTTGATAAAATTATTAAAATTATTAATAATTTGTGTAAAATCATAAGAAATGATTTGTGAAGAATTGGGGTGAAAAACTCCATATTTGAAAAGATAAAAATGGATTTTTGTCAAAATGAACTAGTTTTGAACTAGAGTTAAAATCAAATTGGTTTTGAAATAAATAAATTGAATTTTTAATGGTTTTAAAAGCGACCAGGATTCCAATAATTGAATTGGAATGGATTTGAATCGAAATTGTCTTTGGAATATGTGACGGCCCGCCCCGCACCAACCGACATTTACTCCAAAAGTGCGCTGTACACATGTCCAGTTAGCACGGAACGGGTCGTCAGAAGGAAAAAGAGGAAGGAAATGAACATATAAGGAACCCGTAGAATGTCTCACAGCGCATAGAACAAAATATAATAATAACATACTTGACATAAAACAGGAGAGACAGTGCATAAGCTAAAATCAGAACTAAGCATCATAGCAGCGGAAATCCAAAATATAGCTTGTTACAACTTTCAAACTGTCTCAAAGTAAAAGCAAGATAAAAGATGTACACTACTAATGCCCAAGTAGCGACCACCAACGACACAGGGAGAATGTGTGTATATATATATCATACGTGGAAGCCTCCTACCCGCCTCCGAATCAGCTACTCGCGCACCACCAGCTAACCTGTCTCTAGTCTGCTCGTGTGAGCACCCAGAGTAATAAGAGGAGACATAAAACTCTGGGTCAGACATAAAGCCTGGTATGAGCGATAAACATCTAAAGTGAACAATAACAGGTAGACTAAAAACATACCTGAACCTGGACCTGCAACCAAAGTGTTATCACTACATACTGTACAACACTCTAAGGTACCATATCAAACGGTGTAAAGATACGGAGGTAGGGGAGGTGTGCATGTCATAATGATTGCAAACAATCAAACATAGCATCCATCCTCACATCTCTCACTCAGTTCGTAAAGCATACGATATTCACCACTTTGATCACCCAACATACCTTGCTACGATCACTTTGCCCCATGAAGTCATAAATGGCTTCATTGCACTGATAACGTAGCCACTAATTCCTCGCTATGTCTACTTGCCCCATGGAGTTATTCACCCCATCTGCACTGGCTCATAGCCTTACCAATCCTTACTATGTCCACTTGCCCCATGGAGTTATTCACCCCATCTGCGCTGGCTCATAGTCTTACTACGCATCACCTTGCCCCTCAGGTCATAATGACCCTACTGCACTGATAACGTAGTCTTGCTACCATCACCTTGCCCCTCAGGTCATAATGACCCTACTGCACTAATAAGTAGCCCATCATTCATTTTTAGTGGTGAATCGAAGTTATGAACGTCGACAACTCCTTAGCACACATCCCGCAGCAAAGTCCAACCATGAAGTAAACTCATTGGATCCCAACTGGATCCTGAGCTCTAACTTCCCATATTGGACTACCTTTGCATCTCGGGTTATTGGTCAATACTGGGTCGGACCGGGTCCTCTTCAAGCCATCGGTTCGGGTCGGGTATCCTTCATTGGTTCGGGTCGGGTCTTCTCCTGGTGCGGTTCGGGTCGGTTGTCCCCCATCGGTTCGGGTCGGGTGCTTCACCTCGGGTCGGGTCGGGTGTCATCTCCCCTCCAGCTCGTGCCTCCGTTCCGATCCGTCTCCTCGTCCTTCACATGCTCCTATCTGATCCATCCTCATGCCTCCGCTCCGATCCGTCCTCCTTAATCCGATCCGATCCCAGTTCAGTTAGCATGGCCTTCCTTTTGCCACTTTTCCCAAGTGTTGGGTTCCGATCTGATCGGATTCTTTGCTCAGTTCAACATATCTGATCCGAGCCCCTTATCCGATCCGATCCGAACCCTGCACTGTTTTTTGAAACTGTTCCTGTAAGTGTTTACGCCATTCGACGACGTTTCCGACCATTCTAACTATTGGAATCAATCAAAAGGCATTTCATACAGTCATAGCAACATACATGATCAACCACAAACATCAAAACATCAATATGATAGGTTAAAATGGATCAAACATACCCCAAAGTCCCATATTTCCCCTTAAGCATGTTTAGGTGAAACTAATGATAGGATTAACAAAATTTAACCAAATTAACCCAAATTCATATCAGAGGTCTAAAATATCATTTAGGAATTTATGAACATTTTTCCCGAATTTTATCATGCTTAAATTCGCTAATTAACACTAATTACCCTTAACTAGCCATAATTAGTGTAAAACTATGCAAATCACCCACCTTAGCCACAAATAAACTAAGATCTGAAATAATTCTCTGATTAGATGTGAATCTCAATGCCAAACAGCAGCTCCTATGTTGCTTTGGTGAAGATCTTCCTTGATTAGAGGTTGCTAAGCCAAATCCTTGACCAAAAGGTGATTTGGAGGTGATTTAGAGGTTGGAGGCCATTTTTAGGGTTCCTTGGTGATAAGTGGAGTCTAGAAAACTGAAATGGAATGATCCTCCATCTCATTTCAGCCTTCCCATAACCCTAATCCCGAAATGGGTTATGGGCCTACTCACTAATCACCCGGTTTGGCCCGGTTAAGCAGTTTTTCATCCTCCAAACCTTATTTCAGCTATATCTCCCAAACGGTAAGTCCGTTTGGCTATTATGACCACTCTACGGAAAGGTAAGCCATCAAACGAATCTAATGGAAGTGGTTTCAGGTAAAAATTCCTTTCCATTCAAAAGTTATGGCCAAAACAGTACCAACTAGGGGCAAAACGGTCATTTAAAAATCGACAAAAAATCATAAGCATGGGAAATGACTCTAATAGATGTTTCCCAAAGTTACATGACCATACGACTTCACATGGGAAAGAAATAAATATTCTACGATCCTCCGATGCGTAGAATGCGGGTCATTACACTCTCCCCCCCTTAAGAAATTTCGCCCCCGAAATTCCCTAATCAAAGCACACACAAAGGTCCCGCATGCCTATCAATCATAAAACAACAATCAAACATGCAAAAAAGCACAACAAGTCTATCCTAGCATGCGGAAAACTAAATTGTAAGGTAAATCTTACCAGGCAAAGAGTTCTGGATATGCCTCCCTAATGCCCTCCTCTGTCTCCTAAGTACAATCATTCTCGTTCTCGCCCCACTGAACCTTGACTAACTTCACCGCCTTCCTTTGAAGTTGCTTCGTATCGGGCCCCACAATACGAATCGGCTTGCGGTTCCCAACCGCCTCGGGTTCTATTTCGAAGTCCTCTAACTGATCAGGGGAAATAGTCATATCTGAGTCATGGACGAACTTCCTTAGTTGGGAAACATGAAATACATTGTGAACTCCCGCCATTTTCTCTGGTAAGCCAACTCTATACGCCAAATTCCCGACTAGTTCAAGAACAGGGAATGGGCCAACAAATCTTTGTGCCAACTTGCCTCTCCTGCCAAATCGTATCACGCTCTTCAACGGAGAGATCTTGACAAACACCAAGTCACCAATGGAGAATTTGAAGTCTCTTCTCCTTTTATCAGCATAACTCTTCTGCCTATCTTGGGCAGCTTTCATTCATTGCTGAATGATCTTGATCTTATCGGAAGTTTCTCTCACCACATCTGGTCCAAGCACAAACTTCTCGCCAGTCTCTATCCAACATGATGGTGAGTTGCACGGTCTTCCGTACAAAGCTTCATATGGAGCCATACTGATACTGGATTGGTAGCTATTATTATATGCAAACTCTACTAGATGCAAATGGTCATCCCATGATCCACCAAAATCCAATATACAAGCTCTCAAAAGATCTTCCAATATACGATTCACCCTCTCCGTCTGACCGTTGGTCTGAGGATGATATGCGGTACTGAGATGTAATCCTGACCCTAGAGCCTCTTGTAAGCTCTTCCAAAACCCACTAGTGAACAACGGGTCTCGGTCACTCACAATGCTTTTGGGTACTCCATGAAATCTCACTACCCACTTCATATACAATTCTGCCAACTTGGTTGTTGTCCTGGTCGATTTGACTGGTATAAATCTTGCACTCTTAGTCAATCGATCCACAATTACCCAAATGCTGTCATATCCCAATCTAGTCCTTGGTAAACCATCGATGAAATCCATCGAGACTTGCTCCCATTTCCATTCGGGAATTTCTAATGGTTGCAACAAACCACTAGGCTTCTTTTGCTCGACTTTAACTAGCTGGCAATTCATGCATTTGGATATAAACTTCCCAACGTCTCTTTTCATCCCTTCTCAGTAGTAAGTCTGCTTCATATCTCGATACATCTTATTACCACCGGGGTGTATAGTCAGTTTTGAGTGATGACATTCTCTAAGCACTTCATCTCTCAAACCATTCACGTTGGGAACAACTAGTCTTCCATTCTTTCGAAGCCATCCATCTCGATCAAGCCCATACACATTCATCTCCTCATCGATACCCATCTCTAACTTGGAGATGACTTCCAATAGGTTAGGATCGTCCCTCTGGCTGGAACCAATCCGCTCTATCAAAGTGGGTCTGATCGTCAAACTAGCTAGCATAACCGGATCCAATTCGCACTTTGGTCTGAAATCAAACCCGCGATATACTCCAGTTGCTTCCACTCAAGAAACATTGCTGGCATGTCTCCTACTCAAGGCATCGGCTACCGCATTACCTTTCCCAGGTGTATATGCGATATCAAAATCATACGAAGCCAAGAACTCTAACCATCTCTGCTGACGGAGATTCAGATCTTTCTGGGAGAAGAGATACTTTAACGATTTATGATCGGAAAACAACTCAAATCTTTCTCCTAGGAGATAGTGTCTCCACATCTTCAGCGCAAACACGATCGCTGATAATTCCAAATCATGGGTAGGATACTTCTTCTCATGCGGCTTTAGCTGTCGACTAGCATAAGCTACAACCCTACCTCCTTGCATCAATACAACACCTAGTCCGGTACCACAAGCATCCGTGTATACCGTCATCTCTTCATTCCCTTTAGGAATGACTAACACTGGTGCATGCGTCAACTTCTCCTTTAGACTCTTGAAGGCATCCTCACACACTCCGTCCCAGACGAAGGACTGATTCTTCTTAGTCAATTGAGTCAACGGTGCTGCTATCTTGGAGAAGTCCTGGATAAACTTACGATAATATCCAGCTAATCCCAAGAAACTTCTTACATCCGTTGCATTCTTGGGTGTAGGCCAATCCTGTACCGGAGCCACCTTCGCAGGGTCCACGGCAATACCACTCTCGGAAACAACATGACCCAAGAATCTCACTTCCCTTCTCCAAAAATGACACTTAGAGAATTTCGCTTTCAATTGGTGTTTCCTCAACACCTCCATTACTATCCTCAAGTGTCCCTTGTGTTCCTCCTCTGTCCTTGAGTAAACAAGGATATCATCCACGAACACAAGAACAAACTTATTCAACTGATCTCTGAATACTCGATTCATGAGATCCGCAAAATAAGCTGGTGCATTGGTCAACCCAAATGGCAAGACCAACCACTCATAAAATCCAGACGGCGTCCTAAATGCCGTTTTCGGAACACTCTCATCCGCTACTCGTAGCTGATGAAAACCTGTCGCGAGGTCCAACTGGGAGAACACTCTAGCTCCTTCCAGTTGATCAAACAAATCATCAATCCGCGGTAGAGGATACTTATTCTTCCTCGTTACCTTATTCAACTCGCGATAGTCCACACACAAACGAAGGGAAGCATCTGCCTTAGTGGCAAACACAACTGGTGCTCCCCACTCGGAGACACTCCTTCTAATAAATCCCTTCTTCAAAAGATTGCTGACTTGCACCCCGAGCTCTCGCTGCTCCCTTGGTGCCATACGACGAAGTGGCATCACTATAGGTCTGGTATCTTTCACTAAATCAATACGGAACTCAATCTCTCGGTGTGGTGGAAGCCCGGTCACCTCCTCAAAGACATCCGGATACTGGCCAACCACGGGCACATCTGACAACTCATCCTGCGGGATGTCGAGGGAATTTACAAAACTAGCCATAACCCCATCACTAGGTAGACTACCAAACACTACCCTCCGCCCATCATCCGCCCTCACTGTCACCAAAAAGCCCTCACAGTCTACCACCACCCCGTATCTTTGGAGCCAATCGACTCCCAATATAATGCCATACCCAGTAAAGCCCAAAACAAAGCAATCACAAATATACATCCATGACTCGATAAGACCAAATTCCTGCAAATCATACTAAGGTTAGTCGAACCACCAATCGGGTTCGTCACAACCAATGGTCTATCGACTATCTCGGGTTCCAGTCCCAACCTATCTACCAGGTCACTAGATATGAAGGAACGGGAAGCCCCAGTATCAAACAAAACTCGAACTGGTATATCATAAATAGAAAGCATACCTTGAATAACAACACTCTTTCCTTTCTCTGCCACAGTTGGGGCATTCGACGAAGACGGAACAGCATCAATAGCATATGCTTTCACAATCTGCTTCTCCTTAAGAGGTTGCGGACACTTATCCTTGAAATGTCCCACTTGACCACAGTTGAAGCACTTCTTATCCGCTGGCCTGGCCCGGCAATCTTTAGCATAATGGCTCTTCTTACCACAGCTGAAGCACTCAACATCCTTCTTGCTCTTTTTCTGGCCACCCTTAGATTGGTCCTGCTTCCTCTTATTTTGAGAGCCATTCTTGCCTCCACCGCCTACTTGCAGCTTTGGCCCTTCTGCAGATGCAGCCTCAGTCTTTGACTTAGGGTAAAGACTCTCTGATCTCAAAGCCTTCCCCATAATCGATTCAAAAGTCTCATCGATGTGATTAATAAGCCTTTCCCCCAAGTATCCATCCAGGCCAGTAATAAACTTCTCATTCTTTTTCTCAGGAGTGTCGATAAGAGACAGTCCATACTTCGACAAAGTGTCGAACTCAGCAATATAATCAGAAACTGCCCCTCCGTTCTGCTTGAGTTCCAAGAACCTCTTAAACAACACTGACTTCTGGGCAGTTGGAATGAACTTCTCGCTAAAGCGAGCCTTGAACTGAACCCAAGTAACTTGATCTTCTGGAGTAGCTGTTCTAATGGCATTCCACCAATTCATCACTCGCCCTTGCAGCTGACGAGACGTTAGCCTTCTCTTCATCGCATCCTCAAGACCCAAGTCATCGAAGATACGATCACAGCTATCCATCCAATCTTCAACATCTGTGGCCGACTCCGTCCCGTGGAACGGCTTCCCGCCAAGGTTAGTGTAATCCTTGCACAACTTGGCGAAATCGACCCTAGGCGCCTGCACTACTGGGCCAACACCAACTCCGGGATTGAGAACTGCCCCTTGCACTTCTCTAAGCATATCTCTCATGAGGTTAGTAAACATCGCCCTCATGTCAGCGGCATTCCCTTGGTTGGTCCCTCTACCAGCACCCCTCGTGTCTCGGCTCATCGTCAATCTGAAAAAGGGAAACGATTAACGACCCCATAGTGGTGCTAGTGCAGTGCGACTTCATCTTTATACTACTAATAGTATATATATACATAGCTTTTGAAAACCAAAGTAATCACAAATACGCACTCTCATATACGTACTATCTCTCCCTGGTGTCTTTCCCTAGGTTAACTACGCAACCTAGAGCTCTGATACCAAGTGTGACGGCCCGCCCCGCACCAACCGACATTTACTCCAAAAGTGCGCTGTACACATGTCCAGTTAGCACAGAACGGGTCGTCAGAATGAAAAAGAGGAAGGAAATGAACATACAAGGAACCCGTAGAATGTCTCACAGCGCATAGAACAAAATATAATAATAATATACTTGACATGAAACAGGAGAGACAGTGCATAAGCTAAAATCAGAACTAAGCATCATAGTAGCGGAAATCCAAAATATAGCTTATTACAACTTTCAAACTGTCTCAAAGAAAAAGCAAGATAAAAGAGGTACACTACTAATGCCCAAGTAGCGACCACCAACGACACAGGGAGAATGTGTGTATATATATCATACGTGGAAGCCTCCTGCCCGCCTCCGAATCAGCTACTCGCGCACCACCAGCTAACCTGTCTCTAGTCTGCTCGTGTGAGAACCCAGAGTAATAAGAGGAGACATAAAACTCTGGGTCAGACATAAAGCCTGGTATGAGCGATAAGCATCTAAAGTGAACAATAACAGGTAGACTAAAAACATACCTGAACCTGGACCTGCAACCAAAGAGTTAGCACTACATACTGTACAACACTCTAAGGTACCATATCAAATGGTGTAAAGATACGGAGGTGGGGGAGGTGTGCATGTCATAATGATGGCAAACAATCAAACATAGCATCCATCCTCACATCTCTCACTCAGTGCGTAAAGCATACGATATTCACCACTTCGATCACCCAACATACCTTGCTACGATCACTTTGCCCCATGAAGTCATAAATGGCTTCATTGCACAGATAACGTAGCCACTAATTCCTCGCTATGTCCACTTGCCCCATGGAGTTATTCACCCCATCTGCGCTGGCTCATAGCCTTACCAATCCTTACTATGTCCACTTGCCGCATGGAGTTATTCACCCCATCTGCGCTGGCTCACTGTCTTACTACGCATCACCTTGCCCCTCAGGTCATAATGACCCTACTGCACTGATAACGTAGTCTTGTTACCATCACCTTGCCCCTCAGGTCATAATGACCCTACTGCACTGATAAGTAGCCCATCATTCATTTTTATTGGTGAATCGAAGTTATGAACGTCGACAACTCCTTAGCACACGTCCCGCAGCAAAGTCCAACCATGAAGTGAACTCATTGGTTCCCAACTGGATCCTGAGCTCTAACTTCCCATATTGGACTACCTTTGCATCTCGGGTTATTGGTCAATACTGGGTCTGATCGGGTCCTCTTCAAGCCATCGGTTCGGGTCGGGTATCCTTCATTGGTTCGTGTCGGGTCTTCTCCTGGTGCGATTCGGGTCGGTTGTCCTCCATCTGTTCGGGTCGGGTGCTTCACCTCGGGTCGGGTGCTTCACCTCGGGTCGGGTCGGGTGTCATCTCCCCTCCAGCTCGTGCCTCCATTCCGATCCGTCTCCTCGTCCTTCACATGCTCCTATCCGATCCATCCTCATGCCTCCGCTCCGATCCGTCCCCCTTAATCCGATCCGATCCCAGTTCAGTTAGTGTGGCCTTCCTTTTGCCACTTTTCCCAAGTGTTGGGTTCCGATCCGATCGGATTCTTTGCTCAGTTCAACATATCCGATCCGAGCCCCTTATCCGATCCGATCCGAACCCTGCACTGTTTTCTGAAACTGTTCCTGCAAGTGTTTACGCCATTCGACGACGTTTCCCACCATTCTAACTATTGGAATCAATCACAAGGCATTTCATACAGTCATAGAAACATACATGATCAACCACAAACATCAAAACATCAATATGATAGGTTAAAATGGATCAAACATACCCCAAAGTCCCATATTTCCCCTTAAGCATGTTTAGGTGAAACTAATGATAGGATTAGCAAAACTTAACCAAATTAACCCAAATTCATATCAGATGTCTAAAACATCATTTAGGAATTTATGAACATTTTTTCCGAATTTTATCATGCTTAAATTCGCTAATTAACACTAATTACCCTTAACTAGCCATAATTAGTGTAAAACTATGCAAATCACTCACCTTAGTCACAAATAAACTAAGATCTGAAATAATTCTCTGATTTGATGTGAATCTCAATGCCAAACAGCAGCTCCTATGTTGCTTTGGTGAAGATCTTCCTTGATTAGAGGTTGCTAAGCCAAATCCTTGACCAAAAGGTGATTTGGAGGTGATTTAGAGGTTGGAGGCCATTTTTAGGGTTCCTTGGTGATAAGTGGAGGCTAGAAAACTGAAATGGAATGATCCTCCATCTCATTTCAGCCTTCCCATAACCCTAATCCCGAAATGGGTTATGGGCCTACTCACTAATCACCCGGTTTGGCCCGGTTAAGCAGTTTTTCACCCTCCAAATCTTATTTCAGCCATATCTCCCAAACGGTAAGTCCGTTTGGCTATTATGACCACTCTACGGAAAGGTAAACCATCAAACGAATCTAATGGAAGTGGTTTCAGCTCAAAATTCCTTTCCAATCAAAAGTTATGGCCAAAACAGTACCAACTAGGGGCAAAACGGTCATTTAAAAATCGACAAAAAATCACAAGCATGGGAAATGACTCTAATAGATGTTTCCCAAAGTTACATGACCATACAACTTCACATGGAAAAGAAATAAATATTCTACGATCCTCCGATGCGTAGAATGCGGGTCATTACAGAATATTTCGATGTTGGATTTCGTGATTATACAGATATTGTTCTGGAAATTTGAAAGATATATTTATATCGTTATTTCCAATACGATATTTTTTGGTTGTAGAATTGGATATTGAATATAAGCCGATATATTTTCTATTCAGAGCCTTATATTTAATATCAAATGTGAATTGATAATTTAAATTATCAAACTTGGAAAGTGATCGAGGATGGAGTATCACCACTTTCTTCTCCAGGCGATAGTTAAATCTTTAATTAGATTTGAACGTGAAATGGTAATTGAATTTACCGATAACACCGTGGTGTTAGATATGAAGTATGACCAGTTTTACTTCATGGGATGAATAGGTTGGGATTGGGAAATAAATGATTACTTCGGTGTGGTTCGCTAATCCCGACTAGTTTGAATTGATATTCAAAGAAGATTAAAGAATAAATTTAAAGAATTTATCTTTGATAAAATTAATGGGAACCTTTCCCATAGTGTAAGAATATTTGAATAAAAGAATATTCTGAATTAGAATGAGGCATATGTTGTGTTTGTGTAACACTTGTTTATTATATATGCGAGTTGTTCAGAAAGATCGGGTCTATCCCATTCTGAATAACTGATTCGACGTGGTGTCGAGGATGAAGACGGTGGTCGAAGACCGGAGGTCTTCACGTCGTTTGGGTGATTACTGATGATCTTGATTGGGCCGTACACCCAAGAGGAGGGAATCAGTTAGTGATCGTCCAGACGTACTTGGAGATTGATGGATATGCGGGGTACTAGGTGCCTCCGGTTTCGTTCAGACCTAGAACGAACTTGTAAATGGACTGTGTGTCTGACATTTGATATCATTCTGTGTGATTGATTTCTATTAAATATATATCTGTTTGGCGGCGGAGAATTTATTCTCTTGCTTAACGCCCTTCTCTGAGACGTACGAGCTCAGGGGTTATTTATTGATGGATATCAAACGCATGGAGTGAATTTCCTGTGTGGCATGCCTAAGTGGCAATGGATCAAGGCTTCTGTTGAAAAGCAAAGTCTTGTGGTTGATGATCAAAGCACGGCCTGTGTGGCATAGCTTTGTGTAGCGTTGATTCACGAGCCTCACACCCCAGTTGTGAACCAGAAACGGGAGAGGACTTTAGGGAGGACATGGGTTTCTTTCTAGCAAGAGGTGGCATCAGTGGTTTTACACGCTCTGACGAGTTTGACTTATGTCGTTGTTGTTGTTGCGAGGCGCCTAGGATTTATCGGTGACTATGTGAAGCCGATGGAGTCATTCGTTGGCTCATTTGCGCCCCATAGGGTGGGGAAACGTAGTGTTCAGGCATTTTAATCCACATCGGTGGACCGGCCCTGACGATCCAAGGTGCAGTTGCGGCTGCTCCTGAGACATGGTAGGTTAGATTGTATCGAATCGGTAGAGGACAATCGCTGGCCTCGGTTCACAGACGGAAATCCAATTTCCAATACGTGATAATTCGGTTTTATTTGTAGAGCCTAGTATGGCGACATAGTGGGATGGGGCGCTTATGCCATCTATGATTGATACTTATGATTTGAAATTGTTTTGTCACTATACACTTATAGTAATAATAAAAAGATGAAATTTAGCATATCAAGCATTCTTTGGCTATTATAAGGTAAAATCCTATCTCCGGCTTATGTTGCATTGTGTGATGGGACGTGGGTCTTAAAATAACTTCATTGTTCTTTATTTAGCATTGCGCTGTTGTTTTATGCGCTGGTGTTCTTGGGAGGAAACTCGTTCCGTGTTATATAGTGTGGTCCCTTGATTTACCTAACTTTAAAATAAAGATTAATAACTGTTTTAGTTCTCACACTAGTCACATGACTGATCTGGAGTTTATTGTTTTAACCTAAACTCTAGGTGCCCTTATTTTGACACGGGCAGCTAGTAGTTTTGGTTTTGCAGATTTATATTCACAGGATCCTGATTTACAACTGGAACGATACTCGGAAAGCTCTGTATCCATGTATTACTTCTAATCGTGTATTGTATTTTATTTTTCTGTTGTTATGTAATGTATTGTAATCTCTGATATTTTTCTGTTGTGTAATATTTATTTATATTCTTGTATTCTGATGAATTGTTGTAATATACAATGAAATGTTCTTCCGTCTGCATTCTATTTTGTCGTGTTCTCAAAACAATCAGGCGTTTCGAACGGTCCTGGTCGGTCTAGCGACTGATTCGGATCGAGCGAAATTCCCGGTCATTACATACTTTGTGAACTAGGCTACACAAAGTTAAAGAATTAAATAATGAAGAACACTCTGCCAAACATTCGGATCGGATCGGGTCTTCTTTGGATAGAGACAAACTAACACAAAGCAATAAAGGAAAGGATGCAGTCTGGACCGGATCGGAAGTGACAAGGCCTATCCGATCCCTCTACCCGATCTGAACCCAGAAATCTGATTGCTTCATCCCACGTTCTCCATAAGAATTGGAGTGGTTACATACACGTTCTACCCACGATAGCCACTAACTAGATGTGTTGTCCTCATCAGAATCCATCCGAACCCGAAAGTGGCAGGATGAAGGCCACGTGGACCCGAACAGATCCGGTTCCATGAGGATTTTTACACCTATAAATACCCCATCAAGCGGCATCTGGAGGGATCTTTTGGCACTGTCAGGATTAAAACTCCTTTGCAACCCAAATTTTATCAACTTATTCAATCTAGAATCATCTTTCAAGTCATATTGCAAAAGAAATTGAGTGAATCAATGTATGAAATGAGTGAGAACTGAGTGAAAATCATTGTTGTACTCGCATTTAAGACATCAATCAAAAAAAGAAGAAAAGTGGGCGTAGGTTATTTAACGCCGAACCACTATAAATTGTGTGTGTTCTTTGTTTTAGTTTTCATTTCATTAGAATCTTTACTAATTGGGCGTTAGAGCCAATTTTGGATCTAACATTTTGGTGCTTTCACTGAGAAATCTTTGAATTCTCAGCCTTTTGGGATTATCATTCTACTATTTGGACTCTCAAGTTCAAAGAAGTTAATCCTCTGTTTCTGACATCTTTAAGTACTTGTTGACTAACTGTTGAAGAATCAAGTATTATGGCCAAGACAAAAGGAAAAGAAGTGCAAGGCGCGAGGGAAAACGATGCTAGAGAAGATCAACAAGCCATCGTGTTAACGAGGTCGCGCGCTCAAGGCTCTGGAGCAGACCGCTCCGATTAGGAGGGTCCGAACCGGATGGAAAACCCCGATCCGGTCCAGTTTAATGAAGTTAAGGGCACTCACTCTCCCTATCTGAACCGCTCCGGCCAAGCCACTGCGCATCGATCCGATCAGAACCAGAATGAAGCTGGAACTTCTACTCGAGCTCCCACCAACGCTCTGATTCTAGCCACGACGACCAATGTTCAGCCTGATCCATCTGCACCCATTACACAGGGAGATTTTTCACGCTTTCTTGACATGCTCCAGAGCACTAAGGAGGCATTGGAAGCCCAAAGGCGTGACAGCCTTCGCATGTAGGAAAACATGATCACTATGGGTAGAAAACTCCAAGAGCTCCGGAGGCAGAAAACTCCTTCCCCCACACGTCGCCTTGCTATAGATGATTCGTCTTCTTCAGACGAGGGACGCCCTCGTGAGAGAAGGCCGCTTGAACGGTCTCAGAACCTCGATCAGTTAACTTTTGGATCTTTAGGATCCCGAGAAGACGCCGCTTGTGTATTAGGGCCTGATGACCCAAGCCTGCAATAGCCTATATTGCTACCCATGCGTGGATCCCACGTCCTACCCAGGGATCCTAATATTACCAACCCTACGCAACAACAGCTTCTTTAACCTCTACCTCCTGAGATCGACCGAGAGCGTAGAGAGCAGTGTAGAGCAGCTTCCGCTAGAAACATGAGATTATCCCCTAATCAGGAACCCAGGGGTAATCCGAACATCAGACCTAGAGAACCTGTGCAGACATTAACAAATGTCGATGTATGGGCAATGGTACGCCAGATTATGTCCGAGAGCCGACGGTATACTAATGAAGATTGGGGCATTGAGCGAAGTCATACCCCCTTCACGGATGATATATTGGACTTCCAGTTCCCTCGGCGATTCAACTTGCCTCAGATGGATCGATATTCAGGAAGAACGGACCCAAGGCAGCATCTGATGAGATATGCATGGTTCATGAATGTTGCAGTAGCTCCAGATTCTGTAAAATTCAAAGCCTTTCCAATTTATCTTGAAGACGTGTCGTTAATGTGGTTCACCCGACTCCCCCCTCGGTCGATATCAAATTTCACAGAATTGAGTGAGCGCTTCATGAATCAGTTTCGACTTCATGCCCGAAAGTCCAAGAGCGTCATAGAATTGTCACAGATTAAACAGGACCCAGGAGAATCTTTGAAGTCATATTTAGATCGCTTCAACCTGGCCGTCACCGAAGTTAGTGATCCTCATGAGCCCACTATCTTGATGGCCTTGATAGAAGGGGTAGACCCTGATACAGAATTCAGGGATTACTTGTCAGGGAAACCGCCTCCTACTAGAGAATTGTTCTATGAAAAAGCTAATATCCGCTTAAGGCGAGAAGAAGCTCATGCAAATAGGGAGAGAAAGTCCGAATGGGCCTCGAGGGAAGGTGTCCAGAGTAATGTTGCTGTGAAACAATCTGGTGACAGTTCAGGGAAGGTTGAAGTTAACGTTGGCAACCAGAGTGGGAGTAATAGCAACAGAAGTGGGAATGACAACAAAAGGAACAGAAACCGAGGGAGTAGCTCTAGTAAAAGACCCAGATTCCAGACTTTTGAAAATTATACGCCGTTAAATGATACGTTGCAGAATATTTACTTGGATACATATAGCATATTGCAGTACAAAAAACCACCACCCAGAGACTCCACTGAGAAAGAGATCGCAACAGGAAAGTTTTGTTTGTTCCATGGAACCCACGGTCATTTCACCAATGAATGCAGTCATTTAAGAGATATAGTCGAAAGATTGCTGCGGGAAGGGAAGTTAGACGAGTACGAGGTCGCCCCAAGGGACAGGGGGCAAGGGGTATAAGCCCCGGACCAAAACCAACCTACTTCAAAACCCACAGCCCAGCAAAAAGGTAAGGGGATCATCATTAATACTATTATAGGCGGACCTCACTTAGTTGGTCATAGTTTTAAAGCAATGGATCAGTACATCAACGCCTCCAAACATTTTAAGGTAGGAGAATGCAGTAGCCTCGAATACATTACTCCAGCAAAACAACAAAAGATGATGTCAGGCGATGTCGTATTTTGCAGTAGAGACGATTCCGGAGTTCAATCTCCAACTGACGATCCACTAGTGATTACCAAAACAATTGGCCCTGCTTTAGTCCATAAAGTGTTAGTGGACAACGGGAGCTCGGTCAATATCCTTTTCAAGAAAGCTTTCGAACAAATGAGACTTGAAGCAAAAGAAGTAAAGCCATGCGAAGGATGGATAAATGGCTTCAACGGAGCATCGACGACTCCGATGGGCTATGTGGAATTACCGGTCACATTAGGGCACGGAGATCGTCAGAGAGTGAGGATCCTGCCATTTGTAGTTTTGGGTGTGGAGTCGCCCTATAATGCCTTCCTAGGCCGTCCGGCCCTTGCCGAGTTTAGGGCATGTATTGCACCTTGGTGCTTGCTGCTTAAATTCCCGACTGACTCAGGAATTGGGGTGATGAGGGGCGACCAAGCTACGGGACGAGTTTGTTACATGACGGAGTTAAAGATGCTAATGAAGGGGTTGAATATGGAAACTAAGGACGATTTTGCCCCTCTAAAGGAGAACTCAGCATAGCAATTAAGGGGTCCTACCCCAAAAGAGTCGCCCTTAGATGTGCTCGAGGATATAGATCCCAGAGAGGATAGAGAACCCGAGGATAGGAAGGTGACTCCCAACGAAATAACAGTAGATATACCTATCGATGAGATAGATTCGACAAAAGTACTGAAGATCGGCTTGCAATTAGATCCAGTTCGAGCGAGAGAGTTGGCTGATTTTTTAAAGGCAAATCTGGATGTGTTTGCCTGGACTCACGCTGACATGCATGGGATTTCACCTGCCATCATGAGCCACTCTTTATGTATTAATCCAAAGCACCCACCAGTCAAACAGAAGAGACGGATGTTAGGCCCAGAGCGGTCAGCAGCTTTAAAAGAAGAGGTAGAGAAATTAAAAGATAATGGATTCATTAAGGATTCGAAATATCCCGACTGGATATCCAATCCTGTCCTGGTCAAAAATTCAAACGGGAAGTGGCGAACATGTATCGACTTTTATGATTTGAACAAGGCTTGCCCGAAGGATAGCTTTCCTCTCCCCAGAATTGATCAGCTAGTAGATTCTACGGCCGGACACGAGCTTTTATCCTTTATGGATGCCTATTCTGGGTACAATCAAATTCCCACGCACATACCAGATCAAGAGCATACAAGCTTCATCACCGACTTGGGGTTATATTCTTACGTGGTAATGCCATTTGGGTTAAAGAATGCAGGAGCCACGTATCAACGCCTAGTCAACCGCATGTTTTATAACCAAATCGCGAAAACCATGGAGGTTTACGTGGATGACATGCTTGTAAAGTCTAAACAATCTTCCGACCATACAAGGGACTTAGCTGAAATGTTTGATATTCTTCGCAAGTATGGGATGAAGTTAAACCCCCTAAAATGTTTGTTTGGGTCACAACTGGAAAATTCCTTGGGTTTATTGTGAGTTCTCGAGGAATTGAGATAAATCCTAGCCAAATAGCAGCAATAAGGGATAATGAAGAACCACGCAAGATCAAAGACGTTCAAAGCTTGGCCGGAAAAGTTGCTGCATTGTGTAGGTTTATCTCCAAAGCTACAGATAGATGTGTACCTTTCTTCGATCTTATAAAACGAGGAAAGCGAAATTTTGAGTGGACCCCCGATTGTGTGAAGGCGTTCCAGAATTGATTAGACTTATTAGAAAAGCCTCCAATATTATCAAAACCCATGGAACATGAGAATTTGTTTGTCTTCTTAGCGGTATCATCTCACGCCGTCAGTACGGCATTAGTACGTGAAGAGGATAAAGTCCAGAAGCCTGTATATTACGTGAGCAAGAAGCTAGCTGCTGCAGAACGTAATTATCCAAAGATAGAGAAGTTTGCTTATAGCCTCCTGATTGCTTCCCGGAAACTTCGCCATTATTTTCAGGATCACCCAATAGTTGTATATACCGATCAACCTTTGAGACAAGTGTTGCAAAAACCCGAAGCATCGGGGCGGTTACTTAAATGGAACATCGAGCTGAGTCAATTTGATTTGAATTATTAGCCACGAAGATCAATAAGGGGGCAGTCATTGGCTGACTTTATAGCTAAATCTACGATTCCCGAAGAGGAAACGGTGGGTGACAAGGTAGTTACTTTGGACCAAGAATTAGAGCTTAGTCCGTGGAAGCTATATACGGATGGAGCCAAAAATGATCGAAAGTCCGGCGCCGGAGTTGTTTTAATAACTCCTGAAGGACGATCTATTCACTATGCATTACGATTAGAGTTTGCTTCTACTAACAACGATCCCGAGTATGAAGCCTTGATTGCCGGGCTGAAACTCACCAAAGAATTGGGAGTGAAGACGTTAGATATATATTGTGATTCCAAGATAGTTGTATACCAGGTTCGGGAATAATTTACTGCTAAAGGACCTCGACTCATTGTTTATCTCAAAAAGGTAAAGGAGTTGTTGGGAAGTTTGGAGCATTACAGCATAATGCACATTCCAAGAACGGAAAACCAGGAAGCAGATCGACTGGCGAAGCTGGCAAGTTCTGATAATCCTAAAGAAACAAAATGGTTTCGATAGAGGTTTTGGAATCACCAAGTTTCGACCTAATGCAAGTGGAGCAAGCCTTGGAAGTCGACCAAGAAAGAGAATCCTGGATGACATCGATAAAGAATTTTTTCAAGAATGGAACCTTCCCATTAAAAAAGAGCAAAAGGCGAGCTGTAAGATGCAAGGCTGCAAGATACGTTTTACAGGACAACGTCCTTTATCGCCAAGGGTTTTCAATGCCCCTATTACGGTGTATTGCACACAACGACATTAAACGTGTACTGCAAGAAGTACATGAAGGTGAGTGTGGAGACCACACTGGGGACCAAACCTTAGCAAAGAAAGTATTGCGGTATGGATATTTCTGGCCTACTGTGACACCCCACCTCCATTAAGGTCACTCGCAAAGGGAATGCCTTAACTTCAGTGGAGCGTTTTAAGTGAGTATAGAACAGAAAATCACAACAAGACAGATATAAAGCAGTACTTGAAAATTTAAAACTTTATTTCATTGCAGCAGATAAACCCATATGTTTGATTACATCATCAAAACCATAAACCAAAGTCAAGTACATCATATCCATCTTGATAAAACAAAGTACATAAACTGAAAAACATAATCCCCAACATTAAAATAGCCATAAATAAAGAGAAGCTGAACTTTACTTCAGCGGTCCAAGAAGTCTTCTAAAAGTAGTCTAAGATCAAGCTCCACTGGTGCTAGTTCCAACCTGAGCACCTGGAGGGGGGGAAAGGAAAGAGATGGAAAAAGGGGGGTCAGACATAAAGTCTGGCGAGTGCGATAATTCTAACAATATAATTAACAAAGTAATTAGGCTAAGGCATAAGTTGGAAAATAGGGAAATGACCATGAACCATTGAGTATAGCAGAGTAAACGAGGAAACAAGTTGTATTATGATATCGTTAAAGCGCACCTAAACTACTATAGGATAACTACTGAACTACACCAACACTATGGGATAATTCCTAAATTGCACCTGTAATAACCCGGAAATTCTGGGCCAATTTAAAATTTTTATTGTGGCAATTTTAGCGAATTTTCTATAGTTAAAATAGATTATTTTAAATAAAATCGACGAGGAATATATTTTGAATATAATAGAACATATATATTGTATACGCCGTCGTTAGAATATAAATAATTATAAATAATTATAAATAGAATTGAAAATGGCACGGTAGTTCGATAATTCGATTTCAAACTTCAATTGAACGTACCGGGTGCAAAACAATCCGGATTTTAGTGAAACCAAAAACATTAGGATCTAATTGATAATATCTTTCCAACGAATCCGAAAAATCAAAATTTCATAGCGGGAATCAAAAGATATGTCCAGTTGAAAATTCTGAATAGTCGCTATGGAATTCAGGCCCTTAAAAATGGAAATTTTGCAAACGACCTCGGATTTCGACGAAACCACTTTTGTTGAATCCGTGATGTCAAATTATAGCTAGATTCCAAATTTCATAATTTTTCGAATCAATATGTGAGCGTGGCAAAGGAAAACGCGTTTGACCAGTTTTAGTTGATTTTAATCGACTTGAAAATGGCCATTTTTCTAACGGTCTCGGAATTCAACGAAACTAGTTTTGTTAGGACCGTATCGTCAGTACGAAGCTAGAAAATATTTTTCTAGAATTTTTCTAGTTAGTATGTGACCCCGGTAATTTGAAATGTACGTATAAAATTCAATATAGTGATTTAAATGTAAATTCAACGGAAACTTATCGAAACGGCCGAACCAGCCTACGATACATATCCCATTGTGTTCAGAATGGGGGTGAAACGCTACGGACGACAGGCGGTGGGCCTCGTTTCGAGGTCGTATGTAAAAGTCAACTTTTTGCAAAATAAAATAAAATTAAAAAAAAAAAAACCCTTCCTCTCCTATTCCTTTATCTCTGCCCCCCCCCCCCCCCCCCCCCCCGTCTAAAAATTGATTCAGTAGAAAATGAAAAAAAAAATGAAAACGAACGTCGATCCAGCCTGCCTCCAGTTCGCCGGCATAACGGCACGATACTAGAAACGGGACAAGGCCTAGCCTTATCCCCGGTCTAGTGAAGGCCCACGCCATTCACACATCAATCAAATTCACCAAACAACCAAATTCAAATCAAATAATCTAACTAATTTATGCAACCAAACAAACAAGTCCATGGTCTGTGGACGGTTGTGTCGGGTGTTACTAAGCACCGTCTGCATCCTAGTATATATATATAACTAGAAAAGAATTTTAAGAGTGAGAAATTCTCACCGAAAGCTATCCAATCATCTTGACTCTTCTTTTGATAGAAATCTTCATCGTTCTCGCCTTTTTGTCACCTTCGTTTGCCCGTAGCTACTACACTGTAAAAATCGAATTTTTACTTCGCTTTTCAATATTTAAAAATCGAATTTTTATTTTGCTATTCCATATATAAAAATCGAATTTTTATTTCGACGCTATATGGATAAAAATTCTATTTTATCACGCTATTCTCTATATAAAGTTTCCGCCCTTTCAAAAATAGATCTTTCACCTTTTCTAAAATAAAGATTTCGCCTTTTCTAAAATAAAGATTTCGCCTTTTCTAAAATAAAGATTTCGCCTTTATAAAAATATAGATTTCGCCTTTATATATTTTTCACTCTTTCTATAGAGAAATTATATTTCACTTCATTATAAAAATCAAAATTTTAATTTTCTACACATATAAAGATGTTATCTTTAATATTCCTATCATGCAAAAATTATATTTTTAATTCTCTACCTAAACAAAATCATATTTTTATATCATCTAGATAGTAAAGACTATATTTTTTAATACTTTAAAAATATAAAAAACAAAAAATGAAAACGAACGTCGATCCCGCCTGCCTCCAGCCACCACGACCCCTGATGGTCGGAACCCCCGTCGTCGCCTCGGCCAGGGCCTCCCACCTTCGACGACGACCTCGTCTGACCACGCGAGCCTCTGCAGTCTCCCCTTCTCCCTCCTTCGCGGATCCCCGAGCCAACCCCTCCTCCGCCTGCAACCGCCGACCACCTGGAGCACCCCACCACATCAGCGAACCTCGACCACCTGATTCCCCTCCTCCTTTGCTGACCGACGCGCACAGATTCCCTCCCCCTTTTCTTTCTAACTAACTGTAAGTTTTTAAATTATTTATTTCTTTTATTTAATTATTCAAGTATTTTCGGTAGAAAAAATATATATTTTATTTTAGTTAGAAAATGATGATTGACAAAAATAGAAAGCTGTGATTTTTTATAAATAGAAAACTATGATTTTTATTTAGTTCAAGATTTGATTTTTAAATTAGAAAAGATTTGATTTTTAAAGTGTAAAAAGGCGAAATCTATATTTTTAAAAAGGCGAAATCTATATTTTTAAAAAAGGCGAAATCTATATTTTTTAAAAAGGCGAAATCTATATTTTTAAAAAAGGCGAAATCTTTATTTTTATAAAGACGATATTTTTAAATATGAAAGGACGATATTTTTAAGATGAGTAGTGAAGTAAAAATATGATTTTTACTTCGAGAGAAATATAATTTTTATATTATAGAAAGGCAAACCTTTATTTGAAAAGACGAGATTTTTATAAAAATGAAAAGATTAGATTTTTAAATTAGAAAAGGCGAAAACTTTATTATGTAGGAAGGTCAAAAATATGATTTTTATATTTTTAAAGTATTAAAAAATATAGTCTTTACTATCTAGATGATATAAAAATATGATTTTGTTTAGGTAGAGAATTAAAAATATAATTTTTGCATGATAGGAATATTAAAGATAGCATCTTTATATGTGTAGAAAAATAAAAATTTGATTTTTATAATGAAGTGAAATATAATTTCTCTATAGAAAGAGTGAAAAATATATAAAGGCGAAATCTATATTTTTATAAAGGCGAAATCTATATTTTTATAAAGGCGAAATCTTTATTTTAGAAAAGGCGAAATCTTTATTTTAGAAAAGGCGAAATCTTTATTTTAGAAAAGGTGAAAGATCTATTTTTGAAAGGGCGGAAACTTTATATAGAGAATAGCGTGATAAAATAGAATTTTATCCATATAGCGTCGAAATAAAAATTCGATTTTTATATATGGAATAGCAAAATAAAATTCGATTTTTAAATATTGAAAAGCGAAGTAAAAATTCGATTTTTACAATGTAGTGGCTACGGGCAAACGAAGGTGACAAAAAGGCGAGAACGATGAAGATTTCTATCAAAAGAAGAGTCAAGATGATTGGATAGCTTTCGGTGAGAATTTCTCACTCTTAAAATTCTTTTCTAGTTATATATATATATACTAAGATGCAGACGGTGCTTAGTAGCACCCGACACAACCGTCCACAGACCATGGACTTGTTTGTTTGGTTGCATAAATTAGTTAGATCATTTGATTTGAATTTGGTTGTTTGGTGAATTTGATTGATGTGTGAATGGCGTGGGCCTTCACTAGACCGGGGATAAGGCTAGGCCTTGTCCCGTTTCTAGTATCGTGCCGTTATGCCGCCGAAATTTTCTAAAATAAGTTAGAAAAATAAAAATATCATTTTTTTTAAAGAATGAAATGAATAGAAATTCACATGTTAAAATAAAATGTTTTATCGTTAAAAAGTGTAATTTTTAACGTGAATATGAATGTAGTGAATAAAATAAAATATTCATTTACAAACCGGACGGTTTGTTTATGTACACATATTTGAAGGACATTGATTGGGACGATAAATTTTAAACATCGCCCAACTGCACAAATAAAATCTGTGTTTGATTGTTTGAAACCCCACACGGGTGTTAGGATGAAATTTGAAGTTCACTCATCCTGATTGATTAAATATGTCGATCGATGGGTTGACAGGCTGTTATAAGCGTTAGATATCTATATTTGATGCTTATACAGTGTAGTGCACTTTGGTTGATGGTTGATTATTTTCAATGCTAGTATATACATGTGTTGTGTGAAAATCCATATAATTAATTTTATATGGTGATTGATTGGGGCTCATTCCAGTTTAGAAAATAAAGAATAATATAATATAAAGGTTCATGTGTTGACTGTACTCATCCGTTGAGATTAGTCATGTGTTGAACGAAATATTTTTATAATAAAAATTACATCTTTATCAATATAATATAAAGGTTCATGTGTTGACTGTACTCATCCGTTGAGATTAGTCATGTGTTGAACGAAATATTTTTATAATAAAAATTACATCTTTATCAATATAATATAAAGGTTCATGTGTTGACTGTACTCATCCGTTGAGATTAGTCATGTGTTGAACGAAATATTTTTATAATAAAAATTACATCTTTATCAATATAATATAAAGGTTCATGTGTTGACTGTACTCATCCGTTGAGATTAGTCATGTGTTGAACGAAATATTTTTATAATAAAAATTACATCTTTATCAATATAATATAAAGGTTCATGTGTTGACTATACTCATCCGTTGAGATTAGTCATGTGTTGAACGAAATATTTTTA
This sequence comes from Allium sativum, assembly GCA_030737875.1. NCBI lineage: Eukaryota > Viridiplantae > Streptophyta > Magnoliopsida > Asparagales > Amaryllidaceae > Allium > Allium sativum. Next base: position 989,921,884 of record CM060910.1, on the reverse strand, counting down.
TAATAAAAATTACATCTTTATCAGTATAATATAAAGGTTCATGTGTTGACTGTACTCATCCGTTGAGATTAGTCATGTGTTGAACGAAATATTTTTATAATAAAAATTACATCTTTATCAATATAATATAAAGGTTCATGTGTTGACTGTACTCATCCGTTGAGATTAGTCATGTGTTGAACGAAATATTTTTATAATAAAAATTACATCTTTATCAATATAATATAAAGGTTCATGTGTTGACTGTACTCATCCGTTGAGATTAGTCATGTGTTGAACGAAATAATTTAACAAAAATAGTCACACGTGGATAGTACTCATTCGTTGAGATTAGTCGTGTGTTGACAAAAATAAATATTCATTTGTTGAATAGAATAAAGGAATATATAAAGCCGTGTTGATTAGAGATGCGCCATTTTGACGAGAACGATATTTATATCGATTTTATTCATTTTAAAATGAATATTGAAAAGTAATTTTGAAATCGAATATTTCGAAATGAAATGAATTGAAAACAATTTCGAAACGAAATGAATTGAAAACAATTTCGAAATGAAATGAATTGAAAACGATTTTGAAATGAATTGAAAACGATTTCGAAATGAATTGAATATAAAGTGATTTCGAAATCGCATATGTTGAAATGAAATTTGATTCGAATTGAATATATAACGAATCGAATTCGAATTGAATATATAACGAATTGAATTCGAATTGAATATAAAACGAATTTGATTTCAATCGAATATATAATGAATTTGATTCAAATAGAAAACGGAAATGAATTGAATATAAAACGATTTCGAAATGAATTGAATATATAATATAATTTGATTCAAATAGAAAACGAATCAAATTTGATTTGAATAGAAAACGAATTTGGTTTCAATTGAATATATAACGAATTTGAATCGAATAGAAAACCACTTTGAATTGAATCGAATAGAAAACGACTTTGAAATTGAATTGAATTGAAAGCGAATTGAAACGAATTCAAATTGAATTGAAATTTGAATTGAATAGAAATGAATTTTAAAACGAATTTGTAAAGAAGAATTCAATTTTGCTTTGAATTGAGATGGAAGTTGAAATGTTTTTGAAACGAATTTAAAACTATTTATACAATTCGTTTTAAATAGAAATCAACGAAATATATATTATATATATTATATATATAATATAATGGCCTGAATAGAACGCGCCGCGCCGCGGCAGTTCGTGAATTTTGACCATTTATTTCAAACGGACATTACGGGAGATCCGACCGTCGGATTCTCCTAAAACTGGAACCGTTGGGTTCGTATCGAAAAGATCTTTCTAACGAATATTCGAAATTTGAAATCTAACGGTTGGATTTGGAGATACGTCCAAATCAATTTCGAAAAAGGTCGCTGTAAGTGCAGTTCGATGGCCGTTGATGGAAATCGACTGTACGGGCCTTGATAAAATTATTAAAAATAGTAATAATTTGTGTAAAATTATAAGAAGTGATTTGAGAAAATTTGGGATGAAAAACTCCATATTTGAAAAGATAAAAATAGATTTTTATCAAAATGAACTAGTTTGAACTAAATTTAAAACCCGGTTTGTTTTTAAATAAATAAATTAGATGTAAAAAGGGGTTTTAAATAATCGGAATTCCTAATATATTTGAATTCAATTAAACGAGAATTGATTTGTGGGTTTATCGTGAACTGTGTTTTAAATAACACTAGTTCTTTAACCCGATAATAAATAGAATGTGATATGGGTTTGTCATGAACTGTGTTTTAAATAACACTAGTTCTTTAACCCAGTAAAAGGAGTTTTAACGAATCTGCAATTAGATTGAAATGTAAATTCGTAATCTAAATTATCAAATTTAGAAAATAAGCGAGCATGGAGTATCACCAGTTTTGCTCCAAAGCGATAGTTAAATCTTTAATTAGATTTGAACGTGAAATGGTAATTAATTTTACCAATAACGCCGTGGTGTTAGATATGGAGTATCACCAGTTTTGCTTCATGGGATGAATAGGTTGGGATTGGGAAATAAAATAAATAATTACTTCGGTGTGGTTCGCTAATCTCGACTAGTTTAGAAAACCATAATTTGGTTTGAAACGACATCCAAAGGAAGATTAAAGGATAAATTTTAAAGAATTTATCTTGGATAAAATTAATGGGAACCTTTCCCTAAGAATATTCTGAACGGGAATGAGGCGTATGTTGTGTTTGTGTAACATTTGTTTTTAATATATGCGGGTTGTTCGGAAAGGCCGGGTTTATACCCATTCTGAATAACCAATTCGACGATATGTCGAAGATGAAGACGGTGGCTGAAGACCGGAAGTCTTCACATCGTTTGGGTAATTACTGACGATCCTGATTGGGCAGTACACCCAAGAGGATGGAAATAGTTGGTGGTCGTCCAGACGTACCTGGAGATGGATGGATATGCGAGGAAAGTGCCTCCGGTTTCGTTCAGACCTAGAACGGACTTGTAAATGGATTGTGTGTCTGACATTGGATTTTATTCTGTGTTGATTGATTTCAATTAAATATACATCTGTTTGGCGGCGGAGAATTTATTCTTTTGCTTAACGCCCTTCTCTGAGACGTACGAGCTCAGAGGTTGTATATCGATGGACATCAGTCGCATGGCATGAATTGTCTGTGTGGCACGCTAAGATGCAATGATCAAGGCTTCTGTTGAAAAGAAAAGTCTTGTGGTTGATGATCAAAGCACGCCTACGTGGCAGCTTTGTGTATAACGTGAATTCGCGAGCCTCACACCTCGGTATGAGTTAAAAACGGGATACGGACCGCTGGGAGAGCACGACGTTTCTTTCTAGCTATGGTGGTGTCAGTGACTTACCAGCCCAGACACTTATATACTTTTCACCTTTGTGGTTGTTGGAATGAGGCGCCTCGATTATAGGTCTGTAAGGACCGGGAAACGTGTGTTCAGGCATAATTAATCCTCTAATGTAAGTGAGGACCGGCCCAGCCGCATCCAGGGTTGCCCAGAGTGCGTAACCCTGAGGCATTTGCTAGAGTGTCTCGAACGCGGAGAGGAGCTTGCCCCTTGCCTCGACTCATGACGGAAATCCAATTTCCAATACGTGTATTGCGGTTTTAATTGTAGAACTAGTATGGCGACATAGTAGCATGGGATACTATGCCGTCTATGATTTATATTTATGATTGAAATTGTTTTGACACTATACACTTATTATAGTATCAAATGATTTGTTTTAAACGTACCAATCATGTTTGGCTATTATAAGGGAAAACCCTATCCGCCGGCTTGCGTTGCATTGTGTGATGGGACCTGGGTCTTATAATAGCTTCATTTTTCGAAAAAGCATCGCGTTGTTTATTCTATGCACTGGTATTCTTGGGAGGAAACCCGTTCCGTGTTATACGGCGTGGTCCCTTGAATTACTCTCTTTTAAAGTAAAGTTTTAAATAACTGTTTTAGTTCTCACACCAGTCACATGACTGACCTGGAGTTTATTATTTTAACCTAAACTCTGGGTGCCCCTATTTTCCGCACGGGTAGCTAGTAGTTTTGGTTTTGCAGATTTATATTCACAGGATCCTGGTTTACAGCTGGAATGATATCCGAAAAGCTCTGTATCCGTATATCACCTTCAGTTGTGCTTTGTATTATTTTTCCGCTGCTATGTAATTTGTTGTAATCTCTGATATTTATCGAATGTAATTTATTCATTTATACTCTGTATATTCTTGTATCTGATGGAATTGTTGTAATAGCAATGAAATGTTCTTCCGTCTGCGTTCATTTGTGTGTTGTTCTCAAAGTATCCGCTCTTTCCTTAACGGGGAAGAAACGGGTTCTCATAGCACCGCCACTAGTATACTGCACCACCACTAGTCACCCTAAGGTTGATCCCGCCTACAGACTTAATAATGATATTGGTAGTTTCGTGCACCCCTAGCTGCCTTCATAGGTGACGTCTGCCCCTATCTCCACTAGGTGTACCCACTACCCCCAAGCGATCGGCTCCCTAACTCGTAGATACCCGTGCTGGCCCCACAGTGGGGTGTATCACTCCCCAAAGTGGCAATCTGATACCAGCAAGAATGCACGGCTTATACCTACACGATGCAACAATGTCTTACCTACCAGCCCGGGTCCACACACGCATATGAACCCGTTGGACTTGCGTTGCCACCGCCAACCCAGTTTGGCCTCTTACAGTCAAGCCCAGTATGCGTGTCCCGTCCTCGACTTGGGTCGAGCCCACAAAGATACGTATGGGTTACTAGTTGAAACGGGCCCCCCATTACTTGACACAAGCTATCCACCTAAGCTTGGTCCCCTCTAGTACGTCCCACTTAACCCACTTCTTATTCATGTTTCAATTACATGTTTCATATTTTGGTTAAGTGTTTCTAATCGTATTTCCAAATGCCACCCAAGGCACCCACCAGATTCCACATGCCACCCAAGGCACCCACTTAACCCCCTCATGTCCCACTACATGCTTATCTGGTTAAGTGTTTCTTAATTTATTAAGACCGTAACCTCATAAAGACCTCTCACATTAGACTGGCATTTGTGGCAGCTGGATTTGTCGGGCGGGTCCGGGCAGTCTTACACCACAAAAGAGCCTAACCTCGTGTCTTTACAATTGTTACGTATTTAGTTTATGCCTAAGACCTCTCACATTAGACTGGCATTTGTGGCAGCTGGATTTGCCGGGCGGGTCCGGGCAGTCTTACACCACAAAAGAGTCTAACCTCGTGTCTTAGATGATTAATTACCCCTAATTAATCAACCCCAATTTGAATTACTTTCCCTATTCAAATTATCATTCAATTCCAAATTTAGTGATGTCCATAATTGACTCAATTATGTCCATCCAGTTATGGTATGTAAAATCATATCAATATCACCACAACTTTATTTTATGTCTTTTAAGGCAATTATGCCAATTAAATATTTTTAATATTATTCCCTTTTTCCCCACGTAGTACGTTTGTTCGTTTAACGTAAAAATATACGTTAGACTCGAATAGTCTAACTCATGAAATAAAAGAAAACATCACATACATAGTTAAAACATGGATCTAACATAGGGGTGAACTTGCATATGTGATTGATGTTCTACATCTAAAACTTGCATAGGCCAAGATTACAACTTGCATAACAACTTATGTCATGGTTCCAAATTTAAAGGTGTGAACTTGATGAGAAATTGGCCACAAACTTGCATAAACATCATGTATAACATAGATCCAAATCTAAAGGTGTGAACTTGATGAAATTTTGGCCACAAACTTGCATAGACAACATATGTCATAAACCTCTATCTAAAGGGGTTAAACTTGCATAGGTAATAATATAACATGATTCATGCCCAACTCATAAATTCACATATGTGATTTATACATCACAATAATGGTGTAAACTAATATCTAACATGTAAAGTGTCATGTCATAGCCTAGCTTTCAATTAAATTCTCACATAAACTAGGTGCCATAATCATGTAAGGTCACATGTAATTCTACCCAAACTTGTATATGGTTCATGTTAGAATCAACATCTAAACTTCCCTACATATGGATTATCATATGAATCAATACCACAAACTAACATAAGAATCATGACGATTTGAATATATATATATATATATAATTACAACATGGATGATAACTTTGCATCACAACTTAACATCATAGATATTTCAATCATAATCCTACAACATCATTACAACATACAATCAATACTTCATATCATATCCATACAAATCCGTGTTATGACTTAATCTAATTAAATTACTAATTATTTTGCTAAGATTATCGATCTCACCACTCAAAAGCAGTCGAATTAGCGCTCCTTTGATGAAGAATCGCTGTTAGGGTTGGGTAGTTCTGATTTGGTTGCTGTTCTTTATCTTTGATTTGGTGGCGGCTGCTCTAGGGCTCAAAACAACAGCATGGCGGCCATGGTCTTTGTTTTAATTCTGATTTAGGGTTTGTGTCTATGGGTCTTTTTATAGAGTTATGAATTAATTTAAGTCGTCGGATGTTCTTAGGGTTAATCAAAACCATTCAATTATGATAGGGTGATGAGTCAGCCCTAATGACTCAGCAAGGAGTCAGAATGGACTCAACAACACGGGTCAGCCTGAACCAGAAAGCTGTGCAGGCTCCAGCCTCGGCCTGGGCGCACTTGGTAGGTGCGCCAGTGTAAATATGTACTGGCGCACTTCCCAAGTGCGCCAGTGCATTTATATATTTTTTTTCTTTAATTTGCCACCAAACTTCGTTCGTCTATAACTCTTTCATCCGGTACTCGTTTACTGCAAACTCGGACTCTATCTCCACTAGAATTCCGAGACGAACACAATGGCACAACCCAATCCTCATAATTCTCATGTCTGAGATTTATTATTCTTTATTTTAGTTAATTCGATTATTCAAAAATCCGGGGTGTTACATTCTCCCGTCCTTAAAGGATTTCGTCCCCGAAATCTCAAAGTTAAGGAGAATGTATATCCTACCATCCAAACAACCATCTACTCAACCATCAAACACGGCATCCATTGTCCTTATGAAATTTCTAATGATGTATGAACATATGCAAGAAGTGTGTGTATATGTTCCTTATCTAATGCAAAATCAGGCGGTCTACTGATTCAGTTGACCTCCTTAATGCAAACCATGCTAGTGCCATGCGTCCATTATGTATGCGAAAGAACCTTATCGATACATATCATTTCTACATGTGTGCACAACCGTTCACCAAAATGCAACATCCATATGATGATACAACCATTATTCACTCATTACTTAAATATGTACACACATTTATATGCAATATGCAATATGAAGTGACTGAGCCGATCTAGTGCCTAAAGTGTGTGTATATGCATCCACGAGCGTCCACTAGCAAACACTTGCATCCACGTGCATCCATCATCCATAACATGTCTCAAACACATGTTTCAACCATATGACTATCCTATCTAAAGGTTAAGGATACTAGCGAGAGCATATACTGAAGATAAGATAAGTACAAGATAAACGATAAAGGGGAAATTAAAGACATACCCTTGAAAAGAAAAGGGTACAATGAACGCATCTTCGCTTCCGTCTCCCAAGTAGCGTTGCTCTCATCATCTCCCCATTGCACTTTGACTAGCTTGACCTCTCGACTTCTCAATTTCTTAATCTCCGACCCAAGAATGCGCGTAGGAGCTCGTCGAATCGTCGCATCACACTCGATCTCCACTTCTCTAAGCAAGCTCGGCTGTACCACTTCCGCGGTCTCGTGCAAGCACTTCCTCAAATGTGATACATGGAATACGTCGTGTACACCACTAAGTCTCTCGGGCAACTCCACTCTATACGCCATCTATCCAATCCTTTCCTTAATAGGAAACGACCCTATGAACCTTGGTGCTAACTTCCCAAAGGACCCAAAGCATACGACGTTCCGTAATGGAGACACTTTGACAAAGACCATGTCCCCAACCTCAAACTCAAGATCTGACCTCCTCTTGTCCGCATAAGATTTCTGTCTATCTTGCGCCGTCTTCATCCTTCTTCGGATCAAATCAATCTTTTCCTAAGTATCTCTAATCATATCGGTCCCAAGCAAGATCTTATCTGTAGCTTCCCACCAACATGTAGGCGAATGACACGGCCGTCCGTAAAGAGCTTCGAATGGTGCCATGCCAATGCTAGACTGAAAGCTGTTATTATATGCAAATTCTACCAACGGAAGATGTTCCTCCCATGTACCTCCGAAATCTAAGACACATAACCTCAACAAGTCCTCTAGAATACGATTCACCCTCTCGGTCTGGCCGTCCGTCTGAGGATGATATGCGGTGCTCAAACATAAATGAGTCCCTACCGCTCTTGCAAGCTTCTCCAAAATTCGCTAGTGAAAATAGGATCGCGGTCGCTCACTATGAGAGAAGGAACACCGTGCAAACGAACTATTTCTCGAATGTATACGGAGGCTAACCATGGAGCAGTCCTCTTACTCTTCACGGGAATGAAATGGGTGCTCTTAGTAAGTCTGTCTACCACGACCCAAATACCCGTATTACCCTTCCTCGATCTCGGTAATCCGTCAATAAAGTCCATCGAGACGCTTTCCCACTTCCATTGTGGGACCTCCAATGGATGAAGCAATCCACCGGGCTTATTTTGCTCCGCTTTTACTTGTTGGCACACCAAGCATCTAGCGACATACTCAGCCACATCTTTCTTCATGCCGACCCAAAAGTTAACTCGTCTCATGTCCATGTACATCTTGTCCCCGCCGGGATGGATGGTCATCTTCGAACGATGTGCATCATCAAGAATGGTCTTCCTTAGGTCATCATTTTTTGGTATACAAAGTCTACCGTCCCTATGTAACCAACCCTTATCATCTAGGGTATACCTACGGAGATGGCTCGATGACTCCCCTCCTTTGAGCTTTTCTACTAACTCAACCAACTATGGGTCGTATCGTTGTGCCTCTCCAATCCGTCCCAAAAGCGTAGGTCTAACCTCTAAGGATGTTAGCAAACCGGGTACGAAGTCAATGGAAGGTGTAAAGTCAAACGTAGAAATGAACTCTAAACTTCGCCGCTCAACAAACAAAGGACTTAAGGATAATCTTTTTCTATTTAAGGCATCGACCACTACGTTACCCTTGCCAGTGGTATATGCTATCTCGAAGTCGTAGGATGCTAAGAACTCCATCCACCTTTGCTGCCTTAAGTTCAAGTCCTTCTGAGAGAATAAGTATTTTAGTGATTTGTGATCAGTGAATAATTCGAATTTCTCGCCAAGAAGATAATGACGCCAAGACTTAAGCGTGAAAACAATAGCGGCCAACTCTAGGTCATGTGTAGGGTAATTTCTTTCATGCACTCTCAACTGCCTTCCACCATAGGCTATTACCCTTCCCTCTTGCATTAGGATTGCGCCTAGTCCTATCCCACAAGCATCAGTATAAACGGTAAATGGCTTACTCCCATCTGGCAATACTAAGACTGGGGCTGTGGTCAAAGCTCTCTTTAAACGTTGGAACGCATCATCACAATCTACGTCCCACGTGAAGACTAAGTTCTTCTTCGTCAAGCGTGTTAATGGAGCTGATATTTTTGCGAAGTCTTTGATAAACTTCCTATAGTAGCCAGCCAAACCAAAGAAACTTCTCACCTCGGTAGCATTTTTAGGAACCTTCCAATCTTGGATGGCCACTATCTTCGCGGGATCCACGGCTATCCCTTCCTTGGAAACCACGTGCCCTTAGAATCGCACTTCCTTCCTCCAAAAGTGACATTTGGAAAATTTAGCTTTAAGGCTATGCGCTCGAAGAGTCTCCAACACTTCCCTAAGATGTAGGGCATGCTCTTCATCGCTCTTAGAAAAGATCAAGATGTCATCTACAAAGACCACCACGAATCTATTGAGGTACTCCCTAAACACCCTACTCATCAAATCAACAAAGTATGCGGGGGCGTTTGTCAAACCAAAGGGCATCACCAGCCACTCGAAGAAACCGTCTAGAGTCCTAAAGGCAGTCTTGTCTATGCTATCCTCAGCCACTCTCAACTGATGGAAACCAGTGGCTAAGTCCAACTGCGAAAACACTGAGGCGCCTACTAACTGATCGAAAAGATCGTCAATCCTCAGCAGTGGGTGTCTATTCTTCTTAGTAAGTTTATTAAGCTCCCTATAGTCCACACAAAGTCTATGGGACCCATTCGCCTTCATGGCAAATACTACTAGAGCACCCCACTCCGATATACTACGTCTGATGAACCCTTTCTCAAGCAATTCTTTCACTTGCTTACTGAGTTCTCTTCTCTCTCTTGGAGCCATGTGGCGCACTGGCAATGCAACTGGCTTTGCATTGTCCACTAGATATATTCGAAAGTCGATTTCACGTTTTGGGGGTAAACCCCTCACCTCATCGAAGACATCAGCATATTCACGGACTATGGGAACAGAATGTAAATCATCATCAGATGCGTCAAGGGATTCTAGGTAACTAAGCATTACTAGACCTCTAGGGTCACAAGAAATATCAAGAGTCTTTCCCAAACGAGTCAACAATCTAACTACCCTTCTTTCACAGTCTAGGATGGCCCCATATCTAGCTAGCCAATCCATACCTAGAATTAAACCATAGCCCATGAAGCCAAGAACAAAAGCGTTGCATTCAAACTCAACGCCCAAGATAAACACTCTCAAATCCCAACAAATCATAGAAAGATGAGCCAAACCACCAATAGGATTTGAGACTACTAAGGGATCAGTAACAAGACTGGTATCTAGGTGCAGTGTTTCAACTAACGATGTAGAGATAAACGAATGCGATGCGCCAGAATCGAATAAAGTACGGACAGGATGATCAAACAGAAAAACTAAACTTTCAACGGAAATTTCTCTACCTCGTGCTTGCAGCGGTGGGACCTCGAGAACTTGAACTTGTCCCCTTGCCTTCCCGGGTGCCATAAGAGCTTGCACCTGTCCTCCTGAGGTAGACCCTGCCCTCTGCCCTTTCTTTGGGCAGTCCTTAATAAGATGTCCCGCTTCGCCACTGTGGAAACAACCGGTCTTCTTCTTCTTCCTACAATCTTTGCTTAGATGGCCGGGTGTCCCACAGTTAAAGCATTTCTTCTTCCCCTTAGCATTATTGCCTTTGCCACCTTTCTTGTTTTGTTGTTGCTGTTGCGACTTCTTTGGATCCCCTTTCTTCTCGGGTGCCTTATTAGCATTGGCGCCCTTCTCCTCTTCATGCATGAGTGCCATGTCAACTATCCTCTCAAAGGTAGCCCCCATGGGAATGTGGGTCATAGCTAACCCATGGAGCGGCTCGTTTAAACCCTTAACAAATCTTAGAGCCTTCTTTTCTGGAGTGTTCACCAAGTCTAAGCCAAACCTTGCCAATTGGTTGAATTTGTTAACGTACTCTTTCACCGATAAATTCCCTTGCTTCAGTGACAAGAACCTTTCGATGTATAGATTCTCTTTAGCCCGTGAGAGAAACTTTGCCTCAAACCTCTGCCTAAAATCTTGCCATGTATCGACTGGACGACCCCCATTTGTGACCTCCCACCAAAACGAGGCCTCATCCTTCATTAGCCACGCAGCTAGCTGGACTTTCGTTTCGTCATCCACTTCAAAAATTCCAAACAATTCTTCCACCTCCTTTAGCCAGTTACGAGCTTCAACAAATGTCTCCATCCCGTGAAAAGGTTTTCCACACATAGCTCTAAATTCCTTACATATCTTTGCGAAATTATCGACACGAGGAGGAGGAGGAGGATTTGCTGGACCTGCGGCGACGGCGGCCCTAGCCTCAAGATATTGACGGAACCAACCAGGCACATGAACGCCCTCTGGTATCTCAGATGCTTCAGACATGCTGAAACGAAAAAGGAAAGATTCAATACAAAAAGGACTGAAGGAAAGATATATGGCTCTTGGGGTTATGCATTCCAAAATATACTTTTCTTTTGAAAATACGTTCCTTAAATCATACTTTTGAAGGTACTTCTTTATAAAAAATTGTTTTGAAAAATAGTTTTTCAAAAATTCACATTTGTTCTGGTAACCTTCGGCTCTGATACTACGTGTAACACCCCACCTCCATTAAGGTCACTCGCAAAGGGAATGCCTTAACTTCAGTGGAGCGTTTTAAGTGAGTATAGAACAGAAAATCACAACAAGACAGATATAAAGCAGTACTTGAAAATTTAAAACTTTATTTCATTGCAGCGGATAAACCCATGTGTTTGATTACATCATCAAAACCATAAACCAAAGTCAAGTACATCATATCCATCTTGATAAAACAAAGTACATAAACTGAAAAACATAATCCCCAACATTAAAATAGCCATAAATAAAGAGAAGCTGAACTTTACTTCAGCGGTCCAAGAAGTCTTCTAAAAGCAGTCCAAGATCAAGCTCCACTGGTGCTAGTTCCAACTTGAGCACATGGAGGGGGGGAAAGGAAAGAGATGGAAAAAGGGGGGTCAGACATAAAGTCTGGCGAGTGCGATAATTCTAACAATATAATTAATAAAGTAATTAGGCTAAGGCATAAGTTGGAAAATAGGGAAATGACCATGAACCATTGAGTATAGCAGAGTAAACGAGGAAACAAGATGTATTAAGATATCGTTAAAGCGCACCTAAACTACTATAGGATAACTACTGAACTACACCAACACTATGGGATAATTCCAAAACTGCACCGCCACTAGTATAATGCACCACCACTAGTCACCCTAAGGTTGATCCCGCCTACAGACTTAATAATGATATTGGTAGTTTCGTGCACCCCTAGCTGCCTTCATAGGTGTCGTCTGCCCCTATCTCCACTAGGTGTACCCACTACCCCCAAGCGATCGGCTCCCAAACTCGTAGATACCCATGCTGGCCCACAGTGGGGTGTATCACTCCCCAAAGTGGCAACCCGATAATACCAAGAATGCACGACTTATACCTACACGATGCAACAACGTCTTACCTAACAGCCCGGGTCCACACACGCATATGAACCCGTTGGACTTGCGTTGCCACCGCTAACCCAGTTTGGCCTCTTACAGTCAAGCCCAGTATGCGTGTCCCGTCCTCGATTTGGGTCGAGCCCACAAAGATAAGTATGGGTTACTGGTTGAAACGGGCCCCCCATTACTTGACACAAGCTATCCACCTAAGCTTGGTCCCCTTTAGTACATCCCACTTAACCCACTTCTTATTCATGTTTCAATTGCATGTTTAATATTTTGGTAAAGTGTTTCTAATCGTATTTCCAAATGCCACCCAAGGCACCTACCAGATTCCACATGCCACCCAAGGCACCCACTTAACCCCCTTATGTCCCACTACATGCTTATCTGGTTAAGTGTTTCTTAATTTATTAAGACCGTAACCTCATAAAGACCTCTCACATTAGACTGCCATTTGTGGCAGCTGGATTTGCCGGGCGGGTCCGGGCAGTCCTACACCACAAAAGAGCCTAACCTTGTGTCTTTACAATTGTTACGTATTTAGTTTGTGCCTAAGACCTCTCACATTAGACTGGCATTTGTGGCAACTGGATTTGCCGGGCAGGTCCTGGCAGTCTTACACCACAAAAGAGTCTAACCTCGTGTCTTAGACGATTAATTACCCCTAATTAATCAACCCCAATTTGAATTACTTTCCCTATTCAAATTATCAATCAATTCCAAATTTAGCGATGTCCATAATTGACTCAATTATGTCCATCCATTTATGGTATGTAAAATCATACCAATTTCACCACAACTTTATTTTATGCCTTTTAAGGCAATTATGCCAATTAAATATTTTTAATATTATTCCCTTTTTCCCTACGTAGTACGTTTGTTCGTTTAACGTAAAAATATACGCTAGACTCGAATAGTCTTACTCATAAAATAAAAGAAAACATCACATACATAGTTAAAACATGGATCTAACATAGGGGTGAACTTGCATTTGTGATTGATGTTCTACATCTAAAACTTGCATAGGCCAAGATTACAACTTGCATAACAACTTATGTCATGGTTCCAAATTTAAAGGTCTGAACTTGATGAGAAATTGGCCACAAACTTGCATAAACATCATGTATAACATAGATCCAAATCTAAAGGTGTGAACTTGATGAAATTATGGCCACAAACTTGCATAGACACATATGTCATAAACCTCTATCTAAAGGGGTTAAACTTACATAGGTAATAACATAACATGATTCATGCCCAACTCATAAATTCACATATGTAATTTATACATCACAATAATGGTGTAAACTAATATCTAACATGTAAAGTGTCATGTCATAGCCTAGCTTTCAATTAAATTCTCACATAAACTAGGTGCCATAATCATGTAAGGTCACATGTAATTCTACCCAAACTTGTATGTGGTTCATGTTAGAATCAACATCTAAACTTCCCTACATATGGATTATCATATGAATCAATACCACAAACTAGCATAAGAATCATGACGATTTGAATATATATATATATAATTACAACATGGATGATAACTTTGCATCACAACTTAACATCATAGATATTTCAATCATAATCCTACAATATCGTTACAACATACAATCAATACTTCATATCATATCCATACAAATCCGTGTTATGACTTAATCTAATTAAATTACTAATTATTTTGCTAAGATTATCGATCTCACCACTCAAAAGCAGTCGAATTAGCGCTCCTTTGATGAAGAATCGGTGTTAGGGTTGGGTAGTTCTGATTTGGTTGTTGTTCTTTATCTTTGATTTGGTGGCGGCTGCTCTAGGGCTCAAAACAACAGCATGACGGCCATGGTCTTTGTTTTAATTCAGATTTAGGGTTTGTGTCTAGGGGTCTTATTATAGAGTTACGAATTAATTTAAGCCGTCGGATGTTCTTAGGGTTAATCAAAACCATTCAATTATGATAGGGTGATGAGTCAGTCCTAATGACTCAGCAAGGATTCAGAATGGACTCAACAACACGGGTCAGCCTGAACCAGAAAGCTGTGCAGGCTCCAGCCTCGGCCTGGGCGCACTTGGCAGGTGCGCCAGTGTAAATATGTACTGGCGCACTTCCCAAGTGCGCCAGTGCATTTATATTTTTTTCTTTACTTTGCCACCAAACTTCATTCGTCCATAACTCTTTCATCTGGTACTCGTTTCCCGCAAACTCGGACTCTATCTCCACTAGAATTCCGAGACGAACACAATGGCGCAACCCAATCCCCATAATTCTCACGTCTGAGATTTATTATTCTTTATTTTAGTTAATTCGATTATTCAAAAATCCGGGGTGTTACACCTACCGTGAATAAAAACGCAGCTGGTTATTCACGACGCTGCGACAGATGTCAAAGATTTGCCAAAGTTCTCAGAGCGCCCCCGACTTAGCTCAAGTCGATGGTGAGCCCATGGTCATTTTCCATGTGGGGAATTGACATTATTAGAGTGTTACCTATTGCCAGAGGAGGAGCTAAGTACGCGATCGTCATCGTGGACTATTTCACAAAATGGGTGGAAGCTGAACCTTTAACAACCATCACGGTGAGGAAGGTGATCAGTTTTGTGGTCAGAAACATTATTTGTCGATTTGGGATATCGACGACCATTATAACTGACAATGGGACGCAGTTTGACGGCATCGAATTCGGGAACTTCTGCCAGAAGTATAAGATTGATAAACGATACACTGCAGTAGCTCACCCGCGGTCAAATGGCCAGGTAGAAGCCATAAACAAAGTCATTAAATCAATTCTGAAGAAGCGGTTGGAGCGAGCCAAAGCCAAATGGGTAGATGAGTTGCCACTAGCTTTATGGGCCTACAGGACAACCTTTAAGACGGCTACCAGCCATACTCCTATGCACTTTCCTTTGGTCAGAAGCAGTGATTCCGGTAGAATTGGAAGTCCCTTCTCATCGAGTCACGTATTATGACCCAATGACAATAGGACACTCCTCCTAGAGTCTCTTGATATGATTGAAGAAAAAAGAGACGAAACAGACTTATGTGCCTCGAGACATCGACATCAAGTAGCGCGTTATTATGATCGGAAAGTTCGCTTCAAAACTTTTGAACCAGGAGATCTGGTATTGAAACGAGTCTTCCCACCTTCGACCCAATTGGGTCCAAAATGGGAAGGGCCATACACCATCCAGCGGAAGCTTGATACAGGAACATTCAAGCTAACGACCGTGGACGGTGAAGAGATTCCCAGAGCTTGGAACGCTCAGCACTTACGACGATATCTGAGCTAAATATGAAATGTCTTCCTTTTTGTTTTTATAAGCTATGTAAAAAGGCACGACTTGCCTTAAAAAGTCTGTTTATATGAACAAAGGATTATGAAGTGGATGTAGGCTACGACTTAGCTGAACCACTATAAAAATATCGTGTGTCATTTGCTTTTCCACATTATTTATATCTTTAACAATTATTCTATCATAACCATGAAACACAAAATATTAAATTAGGTTTGGAAAGTTGGAGATGGCCTATGTGCAGGAGCGAATAAAATGACCGCTTGTACGATAAAACACAAAAGAATGGGAAGACGACATTCTTAACTCTAACTCTCAAGAATCGAGAGAGAGTATAAAGGATGGGAAGACGACGTCCCTCGAGGTGTGAAGGTGCACCCAGATGAGAGACTGCCTCAACAATACTCTAACCTGGTTATGAGACAGGAGAGTATAAAGATGTTAAAAAGAATAGGCATCAATGACGAAAAGAAAATGGCCCCATCTGAGAATCGAGGACAATTGGATTTTGAATTTAATCAATCTTGAATAATTCTTGCTCGGTTATCCAAGATTGACTGGGGGCATATATGTGTACACATATTCCCCTCAAAGATGACTTTATTATATAACTGTAATACGACATGCTTTGGCATTTTTACTTAATTACTAAACTAACAATTATCAGACATTGCAGGTAATAAATTATTATTATTTACAAACATGTGAGTTTATACAGGGAAATCAAGCAAAGGATGCGAGTGCCGCACTCGCTGCAACAATTGCGGACCAATTGAATGTCGAAATAAAACAAAGCACTTTGTCACTTGGGCTTTGGAGCGGACTTGGATTTTTTGGCAACTTTATGAGTAGCCTTAGCCTCTTTTTCAGCATCAGTCATAATGCGCTTCGGTCTTTTCTTCTCTGCAGTCGAAGTGCTAGAATCTGTTGATTTTTTTCCCAGGATTCGGAACACTGGAATCAAGAGAAGATTTGTTAGCAAGCTCTTCTGTAATAGACCTAGTTGAAAGCTTAACGACTAACCTTGATCCAAGATCCACCACTGCAAGGGGCTTAAGGCTTTCGGGGTTCGAGTTTTCAATTTTTAGCTGCATACGTTTGTCTTGTTCGGCTTTCATTTCAGCCAAAGTGATGTCATTGGCACTTTTTGAATCCCCAATTATAGCCACATCAGAATCTTCTTCATGCTCCTCGTTACCACCATCGTCTTTTAAGGCATCTACCATCTCGTCATCATGAGAAGTGTCGGCCTTAGACAGTTCAGCTCCCCCTCCTGACTCAACAATGGTAGCTCTATCTTGTTTTCCTTGAGTCTTTTCCACATATTTTTTTCCAATAGTGGTTCCCTGATGCACGTCAGTCTTCTCGGTCGATGCAACACCTACAGAATAGGAAGCAACAGTTATCAACTGAGGAGAAAATAAAGGATCCTCCATTGATTGCTAGATTATGTGATGAAAGGTGGAGACAGCCTTGACAAATTGAGGTGAAAAGGTAGAAATACCTTCCGATGGCCTCTCGGTTGGAGTAACTACCGTCTCTGACGCTGATTCGGGTATAGGAGATAAAAGAGACACTTGAGGAATTCTCGGGTTCTCGGGATCATATCCCTCGACTTCAGTAGTTTCAGCGGTAGCGGAAGAAGAACCAACCTCAGGGATATTCTTTTGTTTGGCCATCCGCTTCTCCTCCTCCATAGCAGCGGCAATGAGGCGACACCCCTCGGCCAGGCGTGTCGGTTCATCATCTCTCAGATACTTTTCTATAAGTTTATCTTCATCAACGAAGTCTACCTTAGGTTCCTCTTTCTCCCATTCGATGATTTGACTCCATACGTGAACTAAGGTAGTTGGATAGTCTTCAATCCAAGAGATGTTTCGGGGACGAATTTTGTGCGCGAAGAATTCAATCAGTAATTCGCCAAAACTGTGCACTTCTTCGTGAGCCTCTGATAGCTGTTTACGGGTCTCTTTTGCAGACTTAATGACATTTTCCACATTCCCCTCAGCTAGGGCAGCCCTATTCTCGGCTTCCATTAACCTGGACTCCAAGTCAGCGTTTCGTTTCTCCAGTTCAGCATTTTTTTCTCGCTAAATCGGCTTTTTCTTGCTCAAGAGTATTATAAGCCAGTTGCATTTTGACATTGTCCGACTTAGCGTCTTCCGCTTGTTTTTTCAACTCCAAACGCTCTTGACCATGAGATTCCAGCAAGTCATGATAACGCTTCTGTAACTCCTCAAATTGCTGTTTGAATTTGTTGGCGTCTCGTTGAGTGATGACAAGTTGATCATGTGTGTCTTCTAGGTCCTTCTCCAAATTTTTCAAGGCCTTTTCATCGGCATCCGCAGTCTTTTTCATAGAATTAACATCTGTAATTAAAGTCCGAATAATTCTAGAGAGATTGCGTGAATATTTGAACATCTCCGAGTATTGCTTCTTGACTGCGTCAATCTTTGCTTTAGCCTCATCTGCCCACTTTGAGGAAATAGGCTCGAGTGCTGGTAAAAAAGTCAGATCCTCAAAGTAATGATCTGGGAACTGCTTCTCCAGATATGCCAGTTTAACTTTGGACCTAGCATCTAGTGGTGGAGGTTTGCAATATGTTAGTTTGATGTCTTTTCGCTTAGTCGGGACGATGGCTGTATCACCCTTTCCAGATCGCTTCTCAGAAACCTTGTGTTTGTCTCGTGAATCGGTATGTTTCGGTGGACTTTTTTCCCGACTGTGTTTGTCTTGAGGAGAAGTTCGGTCTTTAAGCTGCGACGTATCTTCTCCTCGACGACTCTGGTAGCTCTTATATCTGTCTAGATCTGACTGGACGGGGGAACGAGAATGCGAGGTATGTGGTCGATAAGAATCATGAGGCTTTCTGTCATCTCTGCCCCGGCTCTCACGGTGATCACGCTCGATATCGGAAGAAGGTCTAGACATGCTACGTCGCATTTTCCTGACATCGTAATAAGGGAGAGACATTGTACCTGCAGAACAATATAAGTGGAAGTCAGAATCAGTATTCACATAAAAAGTGAGTGCTGTGATGTGTGGTGTTAATGTGTCGAGTGCATCCTAAGTGGTGTTCCGCCCGACAAACCCGAGTCTGAAGCCAGACTAGCGCGAGTGGGCTCTTTGGCCTTCACGGGAGTAGTCTTCTCTGAAGAAGTGAAAGTTAAAGGATTTGTGCCAAAGTCCTCTGAAGTATAGATGGTTTCAGGCAGGGGGAGATCTCCTAAACCCTTAAATGTGGAACCGTCGGTATTAGGGGCATCTTCTTGAGAAGCGTTTGTTGGCAGCTCTTTAGGGGATGTTGACTTCTCAGGAGAAATAGCATCATCAGGGACGGTATACCCTTCTCTGTGCTTTTCAGCTATGTTGGCTAACTCGTCGTCCTGAGTTGAAGATGGAGAAGGTGAAGTCCGAAGAGGTATTGTTGGACCTTTCGAGCCCTCGCCTGTCTCAGGAATGATGTCTACTGAGGGTATGTACACATATGGACCCGTCCCAGGACCTATGCTACGTGTAATGGATAGCAACCCGTGATGATGGAGATACTCATCCTTAAGAACTTCGTCGATGGTTAGAAACTTTTGATCGCCATTGAGAAGTCGATGCAAATGATCAAAGAACAATTGATCTGATATTTGTTTTGGATTATCAACTACGAATAAAAAAAAAGCAGGTTAACGTGTTGGCATGAACATTCAAAATTGAGATCTAAAAAATCGGTGCTTTACTTGATTTGGTCCATCTCCTGGTGCACCCCGGCTGTTGCCTGATATAAAACCATTTTAGCTTAGAATCGCCAACCTTGCTGCTTAATGGAGCTAAACTAATTTTCCTTTTTGGGACTGATTCAAAATAGGAGAAATAAGGAGTCTCTTGAGTCCGATTCTTGAAATTATAAAAAAAGTGGACGTCATCGAAGGTAGGCTCTATTACTAAAACCTCTTTGTATGCTATATGCAAGGTGTATAAGTAAGCATAAGAGTTGGGATGTAATTGCATGGGGGCAATCCGCATCTGTATCAGAAATTCAACAACAAAAGACGGAAATGGTGGAATAGCCCCTACCATACACATCAATCGGGTAACTGCCATAAATCCTTCCAGAGGATTGTGGGGACGATCTGTTTTCGATGGCACCGTGGTATCTCTTTTTAATATTCCGTGTTTTAGACATATTCGAACAAGTTTGTCGTCGTCAATCGTTGATTTAATAGAATATTTGGTAACTCCAATATAATGGTAGACTCAAACTCATTAGGAGTTCGATTATCTCCTATCCCTCCTTCCTCTTCATCGCCAAGAGAAACTTCACTATCGGAAGGTATTTCACTATTGTGTGCTTCTACTTCATAATCTGGGCCCTCATCGTCCCATTCAGGGTCTAAGGGAGAGGATATATCATCAAAAGTGAATCTCTCGGAAGTTTCTGTAGTTTCTCTCTTCTCTGCTAACCTAGACGAACGTCTCTCTGCCATGTTCACTAGACTACTGAAGAAGCAATAACATAAGTTAGAGTAAGATAGCCCGTATCCCCCCGTGCATGTATGTGAACTAAAGTGTGTGCTACGTGTGCAAAAGATGCAAAGTAAACACATGAGAGCGTGACGCAAAGGTTCAGTAAAGCAATAATGTACAGAATGGTCCTTGATGTTCGTTTATGTTCGTAAGGCGCTATCCTAACTGTTCTTTAATTTGAAGGTAATGTCAAACATTGATTTAGCCAATTGGACAAATTCTTGTGCATTAAGATGGACTACTTCGGTTCGGTTCAGGTGTATGTGTTGGGATTGGATCGGGAAGCAAAGCCATGCTTTGGTCTGAAGCAAACTCTCACACCTATTAAGCGAAATCGGATCGGTTTGGAGGCAGACATTCGGGGCAGTCCGGATTGACGTGAACACCCATGCCTCTCTTCCTCCTTGTTTCTCACTCCGACCCGACCCGACCCGGTCAAGTGGGCTTTGTTTCCCCTCTTTGCTTTTTTACTCCGATCCGATCCGGTTACATGAACTTCTCTGCCTTCCCTTCACTTCAATGTTTCTCCACCCGAACGGAACGCAACTCCTCTCCTCCTCTTCTTCTTCTCTATCTTCCATCTCATTCAACTGACACCAAACCCAACTCCATGACAAAAAACCCCAATCAAGGCCGAGCACTTATATGCTCAAATATCCAACAATAAATCCTAATACCATCTCCCAACGCCTCGAGGTGAGGGGCCACGACGTCTAAGCTGGGCAAACTCCATGCCCAAATCGTTCAAATCGACTGCCGATTATAACTGAAATCAGTTACTATGAGGTGAATCGAAGTTGTAAACCTACCTATGAGTTCGATTTGAAGATTAAAACAAAAATTCTTAAGTTCTTGAGAGCTAGGGTTTTTTCTTGTGTAAAACTGAATGGGCAGCGAGAATAAAAAGAAAGAATAAAGGAGAGGTGGTGGCGGATTTATATATATGTTGATGGTGACCACTCATATTCCCCTCCTTTTTACCCGCTCGGACTGGGGTACAAGCCCACCAACCCTTTCTGGCATGCAAACCCAGTATCGAGCAATATAAGAGGGAAGGTGGTTCGGATCGGGATCCGATCCGAATGGGATTAAACACAATAACTTGGCATGCGAATTAAATTCAAAGGAAAATAAAGAAAAAGATTACCTGGAGGGACCGCTGGAAATCAAGGAGAGTTCTTAAATTTGTTAAAAATGAAGAAAGTAATCCACACGCTTCGTGATGTATATTTAGACAGTGAGAGATATGACTTTCTGGAACAGCATATCCCTATATGTCAATGGAAACGACTTTTCAACGATTCAAATTCAAAGACCAATGAACATATGATATCAAGGCACGCTCCATCTTCGATAGAAGCATCCCATGAGGGGAAAAATGTTAGCCTACTTTGTGAACTAGGCTACACAAAGTTAAAGAATTAAATAATGAAGAACACTCTGCCAAACATTCAGATCAGATCGGGTCTTCTTTGCACAGAGACAAACTAACACAAAGCAATAAAGGAAAGGATGCAGACCGGACCGGATCGGAAGTGACAAGGTCGATCCAACCCCCCTCCCCTGCAGTTATTGGCCTACCCGATCTGAACCCAGAAATCTGATTGCTTCATCCCACGTCCTCCTTAAGAATCGGAGCGGTTACATACACGTTCTACCCACGATGGCCACTAACCAGATGTGTTGTCCTCACCAGAATCCATCCGAACCCGAAAGTGGCGGGATGAAGGCCACGTGGACCCGAACCGATCTGGTTCCGGGAGGATTTTTACACCTATAAATAACCCATCAAGAGGCATTTGGAGGGATCTTTTGGCATTGTCAGGATTAAAACTCCTTTGCAACCCGAATTTTATCAACTTATTCAATCTACAATCATCTTTCAAGTCATACTGCAAAATAAATTGAGTGAATCAATGTATGAAATGAGTGAGAATTGAGTGAAAATCATTGTTGTACTCGCATTCAAGACATCAATCAAAAAAAGAATAAAAGTGGACGTAGGCTATTTAACGCTGAACAACTATAAATTGTGTGTTTTCTTCGTTTTAGTTTTCATTTCATTAGAATCTTTACTAGATTGGGTGTTAGAGCCAATTTTGGATCTAACAGTTTTC
The DNA here is from genome assembly GCA_030737875.1 of Allium sativum. Classification (NCBI taxonomy): domain Eukaryota; kingdom Viridiplantae; phylum Streptophyta; class Magnoliopsida; order Asparagales; family Amaryllidaceae; genus Allium; species Allium sativum. The sequence goes on along the minus strand of CM060910.1, from coordinate 989,899,472 downwards.
TTTTTAAGGAAATAAAAGTGAATAAGACTTTAGCTTGTGATGATTCTAAAATATTATATAATTTTCAAATCAAGCACCCCATCCACTATGGTAATCATGTTTTGTGTCGATATGAATTGTAACATCCCGCCTTTTTTATCGTTTCAAGTCGGTAATTTAACCAACTTAAAACGTTCGAATCGACGGATCATTATTTAGCTTACTGAGTTTAAAGCGGAATCAACACAGAAAACACAAAATAAATAACACAATATTGAACAGCGGAATGAACTTTTATATATTAATCAAAAAATTTGATACAATCTTTTCCTATATTGCGGAATTTGAAAATACACTTTGATTACAAGGGCAAAATATTTACTATTTTAAGATCTTCAGAGTGCGCCATCTTTGGAATCCCTAACTTTGATAGTCTTCGAATCATAAGTTGTAATCTTTAAATCTGTACTGCTCGGGTCTGAACTGAGCGTTACATGAAAAAACATAAAACACCCGAGTTAGGATTAAATCATAGTTCAAGTAAATTAACTTCAATAGAAACTAAAATATACCAGCTGAGCATAACAACTTTGGACGAGAAAGCCAGGACATCATATGGATTTATATCTATACATATGCCAATAATATATATATATATATATATATATATATATATATAGAGAGAGAGAGAGAGAGAGAGAGACACACGCACATACAATAGTATATATATACCTATGGGTACATCGGCCACCGCATATATCTACTAAAATCTACGATTATAAATTTTTATTTAGGGACAAATGGTCAGGGAGGCCTGCATATACACACGTGTACAGGTACACGTGTGCACCTCCTCAGCATTCTGCAACCAAAACTAACAAGGGCGATGAAAGCTACAAAGTATGCACGAATGTGCAATTCCAAACAGGCAGCTCGTGCATAAGGTTAACCGAGTGAAGGACACAGAGGGGCACCAATATGCCGCAAAACGAACATCATAGAAAAACAATGCATCAGCTAATATAGGCAATTGGTATACAAAATTTGGTGTATTTTCCGATTGAAAAAACAGTCTAAGCCAACATGACAAGGTGACCCAATACATTGCATTAGTTAAAATAGGACCAGAGTTACCAAACACTATGTAGTAAATAAAAAGGTCAACATGGCATAGTGGGCATAGAGTTTCGAACCGGATCAGCATGTATTGGTGGAGTTGTACATGTGCGTACAACATAAGTATGCATGCAAGAGTAGTAACAGATTTACCGCAAGATTCATGGTAACAAGTGAACAGGCAAGTCATGCTAGGATTACTTCACATAGGAGAAAAATGAAGCAACCAATAACCCAATTATTATAGTATACGCTGCATGCACATGCAATAGGTGTTAATGCATCAGTTGAAAGCAACACGCACAATGGTACAAGTCATGGCGTAAACTAATACATAGGTGCAAGGACAACATACCTACGTCAGTTTCAAGTTATAGAACCAAGCTTATAGCAAGTTTCAAGTTATAGGACAAATGTTATAGCCATTTTCAAGTTATACAGTGAGAAAGGATCATAAGAATTCCACTAAATTAAAGTGCATGTAGCCTAACTTATATTAAAAATCAACCCGGACCATAGGCAAGTTAATATGAGACTATCCCTTTAAGGCAAAGCTCTGATTATCTTAAAATACAAAAACCGTGTTAATAAATGACGGTAATTGGCACTAACATGCACTAAGTGAACAAAATGCGAATGATTTAATTAGTGATGATCATTGGCACTAACCCGGAATTTGCAGGTTATCAAAGTGAAGCAACAATTTCAAGTTAGCAAGTATGGCATGTAAAGTGTACCCACCTATGTATATTTAACATCCTTGTTCCTTTTTGCCCTATATATATGTGAACATAGTAATCGTATCAAGATAGCAAGTGTGTAATCCCTTCACAAAACGAAAAATTTATTTACCAACATGATCCCAAATATGAATAGCGATCTCATATATATTTTTAAGCTTCTGGAATAAGGTGGAGCAATTGTTTGCATATGTTCAAGTTCAGTATTGTGTAGTAAATGAGAATAGCAAAGACTAACCAATCATTAATATCAAACGATGCAACTAATTATCAATTATCACCACACTTATTTAGCTTGGTGTTGACGTCCCGATACATGAATGGAGGTAAAATGCGCTTAATATGCATACATATGCTAACTGCACACATCTATACACATGAAAATCTGCATATACATGTCTCCATCAGCCTCTACATATGTATACAGTCCATTATTAAACCCACTTTTAAATGGGTAGAAATCAACGTTAACATACAACACATATGAGTTCCCATCTTAGATTAGACAGCATAGTTTTAAAGTACTGATCACAAAATACCCCTTTTTAGTTTAGACAGCAATGATGTGTGCATATTTCAGTTAAATAGATTATTCGCAATGACTACAGTCTTCCTTAACTGAGATAGGAACATCAGATGCTCCGCAATGAACATTTCAGGTCATAACACACAATAGCACACGGGTAATGAAATAACTTACCCAAGCAACAATCACATATACTAAGCAACCAAATTTAAGTACTACATTTAGTTTACAACTAAAGTTAATAAACTTCATCCAATAATTAATCGTGAGCGATGCTCACCTTAAGTAAAGTAGGAAGAAGGCATCAGCGATGAGAAGAAAGGGAGTGACTTTGCAGGCTTTGAATTGGTGAATCAACTGACGAACACTGTTGCGGATGGAGATCCAGATCGGCTTTGGCAATCAACAGCGGTGATGCAACTGCAGTGGGGTGGAGGAGCAAGAACACGGTCTGGTGGTGGGAGGCAACGTTGCAGCAGGCAATCGCAAGAAAGGAGGAGGATGGCAATCGATTTTTATGCTCAACGCCATGATTTTGGAAAGAAGGATTCTTATTTTGAGGAGGCTATTATTTTCGGATTTTGGGGAAAATTGATTTGGAGATGGATTGAAATTGGCTTCGGCCATTAATATTAATTGGGGAAAGCCTTTTGTTTTATCTATGGGAAAGTAATAAGGACGATATTTTTATAGAAGAAAATTCGTGGATATAAACAAAGTAGCACCAGAGAGGCATAGGGTAGTGGTGTGACGACCGCCCATAACCCCCGCACTAAACAAGAGGAATAATGCACTGAAAGGCGTGCAAGGCAGCTATGGACGATCTTCAGAATAGGTAAACACAAGAGGAACCTGTCGTAAACTCACAGCGCAAGGATAAAATATAATAGAACTTGTACAACAGGTAGTGATAGTGAGGCAGAAAAACACTAAACTTTCATGATAATTAGAATGTATTTCCCATACATGTGGATAGCAACAGTAGTGTTTGTAGAATTTGCCTCACTACAATACTCATAGAAATAGCACATAGCGGAAGCAGATACTAGATAGTAGTAAAGATAACACGCTAGCCTCTTGCTTGCCTCCGAAAAGCAACACCGTCCTCACTTAAGCTACTTGTTACCTACTACTTAGTTTGCCCATCCAACAATCGGATGAACAGCCCAAGGTAACAAGAGGAAACATAAAACCTTGAGTCAGACAACAGTCTTAGTGAGCGATAAAACAGCTAACAAACTTCATCAATAAAGTATATGAGAATGAGTAAATAAATGAACTAATCTACCCAGCTCCAGAGAAAGGCTTACACCTGCCTTCCCCATGACATGATAGTGTTAGCTTTTATGATCCATACATTTAAAGGAATAACAATTCATCTAGAGGAACCAGAACAACCATTGATAACATTCATAGCATCTAGATTACATAGATATCATGTAAACAATCCTAATCTAGTTTAACATCCCTCAAGCACTCTCCCCAGATGCCTAAACCAACATCAGTCAAGCACTCAAGGAACATCTCCCTCGACTTTGGACAATCCACGTGAGATGGTACAAAAAAACAACCAAGCATCCATGACGGACTCTGGCTATCACCACCAACCTTGCTTTGAAATCACTGTTAATCGCATGACTGGCTAATAACTTGCCATCAATTGTCAAGGGCCATACAACGAAACCCCAGTTCTAACCAAACCCCATACACCATACGACGAAATGTGTTTGGGCCATACAACGAAACCCAGGGTACTCGACCATATGACGAAATTGCGTAACCCTTACTCTGAGCTAGCTAGATCCTGTGATAACGATAATCCCTCGGCCTTCGCATCTCCAGTCGTTATCACTTACGACTATCCATAAGCTCAGAACACTTTTGAGCAACCATTATTCCCCAACTCAAGGCACCTTTGAGTTGCCTCCTTTCTCCTTGGTCTACACCCATCAACGAACCCATTCAACACTTTGAATATTCCCACTTGAATTCTCCTCGAAGTTATCACCATTATCGACTTAAAAACATGCTTCATTCAGTCGACATTCTTTAGCTCTTTAACCCCTTAGATCTTACTCCTTAGGTCTTACTCCTTAGATCTTGCTCCTTAGGTCTTGCCCCTTAGGTCTTAAAACGAGCCAAAGCCAAGAAAAACGACTCAAAGCTAAGAAAAACGACCTAAGGCCAGGAAAAACGACCTAAAGCTAAATCTGACCAAATTAGCACAATAAAACGACCCAAAGCTAGGAAAAACGACCCAAAGCTAGGAAAAACAACCCAAAGCTAAATCTTACCAAATTAGCTCCAAAAACAACCCAAAACTTGGAAAAACAACCCAAAGCTAAATCTGACCAAATTAGCTCCAGAAACGACCCAACGCTTGGAAAAATGACCCAAAGCTAAGAAAAACGACCCAAAGCTAAATCTGACCAAATTAGCTCCAAAAACGACCCAAAGCTTGGAAAAACGACCCAAAGCTAAATCTGACCAAATTAGCTCCAAAAACGACCCAAAGCTTGGAAAAACGACCCAAAGCTAAGAAAAACGACCTAAAGCTAAATTTGACCAAATTAGCTCCAAAAACGGCCCAAAGCTTGGAAAAACGACCCAAAGCTAAGAAAAATGACCCAAAGCTAAATCTGACCAAATTAGCTCTAAACTTGACCAAATCTTCGCCAAATGACAATAACGATTCAAACAACTGATCTAAGTCATCCTAATCAGTCATAACCAACTCAACAAATCCATAACAACATCAAAATGACTATTATCATCAAATTATGCAAATTAACCAAAAATCATCATAAATGAACATATGATCTAAATTGTGAATCTAACTTGCATAAACATGTAAAGTGGTATAGCTTTTACCGGTTTAAACATGCAAACCTAGATCATAGGGTGATTCATATAAAAATGGACTTAACAATGCATAGGTTTATGGAAAAACACTTGCACTTGAAGAAAAACATGAACAAACACTCATATGCCTTATCGGATCTATGTGAGAGATGCATATCACTCACCAATTTTCCAAAACAAGCTAAAATGATAGTACTATGAATCCGGACAGCAAGCAATTCGAATCAAACTCCACGATCTATTGAATTCACCTTTGAAATGATGTAGATCTAGCCCCCAATGGTGTAGATCTATGATTTCCTTCCTTAGATTTGGATTTTTAATGGTGGAAAAATGTTAGACGAAGAAGGTGATCAAGGCCTCCAAATGGGAGAATGGTAAAGTAAACTTTTTCCCTCCACTCTCACTCCCTATTTATAGGATTCCACCAGGCCACTAATGGGCCTCCCCAAATCAGCCCACTAAGGCTCCAAAACCTAAATAGCCAACTGAAAAACCTTAAAACAGTGATTCCTCCCAAACCGCTGAACAAAATCCTTAATGTAACCACTTTACGGAAAGGAAAACATCAATTCCTTTCCAATGGCACAAGGCTCACCCTTTGATTCGACCTAAGTCAAAAGTTATTCCCTGCGCAAGACTATTAGGGGGAAATGGTCACAAACAAAATTGGTAAAATTTATGGACATGTCACTCATCCCCATAAGCAACATACCAAAAGATGAGAATGAACCAACCCTCAGGGAATAAAATAAAAATATTTTACGATCTTCTGATACGTAAAATGCAGGCTGTTACATTCTCCCCCTTAAGAATTTCGCCCCCAAAATTCCAAGCAAACATAAACAACCACAACAATTTTGCACGCCTATCATCCATGAGAAGCCAATTTTATCACCCAAACTAGTGACCATCAAGTCATGCATCCATAGCCTTATCCTAGCACGCGGAATTCTGTCAAACAACAACAAGATAACAACAAAATCAACAAGTAATAATGATGGAGCGATATCAATGGGTCATACGGATGAAGAGTTTTGGATGGGTCTTCTTTATACTCTCCCCCGTCTCTCACGTAACATCGTCGCCATCCCCACTACATTGTACCTTAAATAAATTAAATGTCTTTTCCATAAGTTGTTTCGTGCCGTTCGCCATAACACGAAGCGGCTTACGAGATTTCATAACAACGAACTCAACTATAAGATTGACGTATTACTCCGAAGGTACTACCACGTCCAGACCATGCGAATATATTCACAAAAATGACTCACAAAAACATTGTGCACACTCTACATCTCTCGAATAAATTCAATCTATACGCGAGCTTTCCGATTTGCTTCTCTATTGGAAATGGCCCAACAACCTAGGAGCTAAATTTCCTTTACTTCCGAACCAAACCACATGCTTCAATGGAGAAATCTTCACGAAAACCTTATTGCCATCATCGAATTCCAAATCTTTTCGACATTTATCCGCATAACTCTTCTAATGATCTTGGGCCGCTTTCATTCTTTGTTGAACGATCTCGATACAATCTGAGGTCACTTTAATTATCTCTGGCCCAAGTACCAACTTATCTCCAATTTTTAACCAACAAGCTAGAGAATTGCACGGCCTCCCATACAACGCCTCGTATGGTGTCATCCCAATGCTACACCGGTAGCTATTATTATATGCAAACTCAACTAAATGTAGATGGCCTTCCCATGATCCTCCTAAGTCTAACACACAAGCCCTCGGGAGATCTTCCAAAACTCGATTGACTCTCTCGGTCTGACCATTAGTTTGGGGATGATACGCCGTACTCAAGCACAACTCGGTTCCCAAAGCTTCTTGCAAACTTTTCCAAAATCCGCTAGTGAACAATGGATCTCGATCGCTCATTATACTCTTTAGGACACAATGGAATCGAACTATCCATTTCACATAAAGTTCAGCCACCTTCGATGCCATCCTCGTCGACTTGACAGGAATGAATCTCGCACTTTTGGTCAAACATCCACAATGACCCAAATCCCTTCATTTCCTGCCCTCGTCGTAGCAAGTCCATCGATAAAATCCATCGACACTTGCTCCCACTTTCATGTAGGAACTTCCAATGGCTGAAGAAAACCACTCGGCTTTTTCTGTTCAACTTTCACTAACTAACAGTTCATACACTTGGAATTGAAGTTTTCAACCATTTCTCTTCATACCTTCCAAGTAGTAAACTTGCTTCATGTCCTGATATATCTTATTACCACCGAAATGAATCATTGACTTCGAGTGATTACATTCTCTTAGAACCTCTTCTCTCAATCCATCGGTATTAGGAACAACTAACTGTCCTTGTTTTTAAAGTCAACCTTCTCGATCGACTTCGAACTCTTTATCTTCCGGTTCCAATTTATGGATAACCATGACAAGCTTTACATCTCGCTTTTGGACCTTGCCAATTCTTTCGATAAGAGTAGGTCTTATCGATAGGCTTGCCAACATTTCAGGTTCCAATACACATTTTGGCCTTAAATCAAGCCTTGTCGAATACTCGAGGCTCTTCCATTCTGAAAACATCGCTCCCAAACTTGCTTGTCTTCTACTTAACGCATCTGGAACTGCGTTACCTTTGCCAGGAGTAGGCTATACCAAAATCATATGATGCCTGAAATTCTAGCCATCGTTGCTGCCGAAGATTCAAGTCCTTTTGGGAGAAAAGATACTTCAAAGACTTATTATCCGTAAACAACTTGAATCAACAGGTAATATCTCCACGTCTTCAGAGCAAACACAATCGCCGCCAACTCCAATCATGAGTTGGGCAATTCTTCTCATGCAGCTCCAGCTATCGACTTGCGTAGGCCACAACTTTATCCTTCACCACTCTCAACTAGTGGAATCTCTATAGTCCACACATAACCTTAAAGATCCATCTTCCTTGGTTGCAAACACAACTGGTGCACCCCATTCGGATACACTCCTCCGAATGAATCCTTTTCCCAAAAGGTTTCGAACTTGCACCTCAATCTCTCGATGTTCCTTAGGCGCCATCTGCCTAAGAGGCATAACGATTGGTCTAGCACCCTCGACCAAATCGATCCTAAACTCGATCTCACGATGCGGCGACAATCATTTGACCTCGTCAAAGACATCCTCATTCCCATTAGCGATCAACGCAGATGACAAGTCTTCTTGTGGAATCACAAGCGAATATAACAACTTATAAGAACACCGTCTTTGGGTTACCCCAAATCAAAACCTTCCGCCCTTCCACATCCCCGATTATCATCTCTAGCTTTTCATAACTCACTTTTGTCGCACATTTCTTGGGACAATCCATGCCCAAGATGATTTCAAACCTAACGAAAGTTACAACTAAGCAACCACTCATAAATGAGCATTCATGATAAATAATACTAGATCCACAAAGCTTGCATAGAGCAGATGAACCCATACAAGATCAATTACAACTAAAGGTCTATTACAACTTCAAGTTCCGAACCCATTCAACATACAATCTTATTATAGGTAAAAGACGATGATTCTCTAGTACCAAAAAGAACTCAAACAACTTCCCTGGCTGAAAGCATATCTAGACAACAGCTTCTCCTAGTTCTCTTCAGGAATACAATAGGAAATTGGAATAGCTTCCACAACACATGCTTCCTCCGGTTGCCTATTCTTTGGAACGTCCAGATAGTCTTTCTTCTTATGTACAGGCTTGCCGCATTCAAAGCACTTCCTTTTGGCTTATCACAATCGTTGGCATAATGACCCTCCAATTGACAATTAAAGCAAGTGACATTCTTCTTAAATCTCTTCTTCTTGCTTTACTTCTTATTAGCACTGGGGCAGATAAATGTTTCTTCATCTGTAGGAGAATATTCCCTCTTTCGCTTAACAAAGTCCGTTTTGGGTCCTTGCATAGGAACACTACGCACTACTGACGCTTCTAGAATAGGCATCATTAACATGGCTACTGCCATCATGGCCGCCCCAAACATAACTAGATATTCCGGTGCAACAGCTAATGCTTCCAATCGACTCCTTCCATCTCCTACTCTTCCAATCTCAGGCTCACTCCTAAAGGTTTGACGACTCATTCTAAATCTAAAATAGAATGATTAGTCCACTTACAAGATGAACTGCTACAGGAAAACGACCACTACTACTATATATGCTAATATATATATAGTAATCATCCAAATGAAATCTACAAGTACGTCTCTCATACATAATTACGTCTACGAACTTTGGCCACAATCGTTGACCAGAGCTTTGATACCAAATGTGACAACCGCCTATAACCCCCGCATTAAACAAGAGGAATAATGTGCTGAAAGGTGTGCAAGGCAGCTATGGAGGATCATCGGAGTAGGTAAACACAAGCGGAACCGGTTGTAAACTCACAACGCAAGGATAAAATATAATAGAACATATACAACAGGTAATGATAGTAAGGCAGAAAAACACTAAAATTTCATGACAATTAGGAAGTATTTCCCATACACGTGGATAGCAACATTAGTGTTTTACAATTTGCCTCACTACAGTACTCATAGAAATAGCACACAGCGAAAACAGATACTAGATAGTAGTAAAGACAGCACGCTAGCCTCCTGCTTGCCTCCGAACAGCAACACCGTCCTCACTTAAGCTACCTGTTACCTGCTACTTAGCCTGCCCGTCCAACAATCGGATGAACAACCCAAGGTAATAAGAGGAAATACAAAACCTTAAGTCAGACAACAGTCTTGGTGATTGATAAAACAACTAACAAACTTCATCAAAAAAGTAATTGAGAATGGGTAAATAAATGAACTAATCTGTCCAGCTTCAGAGAAGGGCTTACACCGCCTATAACCCCCACATAAACAAGAGGAATAATGCGCTAAAAGGTGTGCAAGGCAGCTATGGACGATCATTAGAGTAGGTAAAAACAAGCGGAACCTGTCGTAAACTCACAGCGCAAGGATAAAGTATACTAGAACATATACAACAGGTAGTGATAGTGAGTAGAAAAACACTAAACTGTCATGACAATTAGAAAGTATTTCCCATACATGGATAGCAATAGTAGTGTTTGTACAATTTGCCTCACTACAGTACTCGTAGAAATAGCACACAGCGGAAACAGATAGTAGTAAAGATAGCACACTAGCCTCCTTCTCGCCTCCGAACAACAACACCATCCTCACTTAAGCTACCTGTTATCTGCTACTTAGTCTGTCCATCCAACAATTGGATGAACAGCCCAAGGTAATAAGAGGAAACATAAAACCTTGAGTCAGACAACAGTCTTAGTGAGCGATAAAACAACTAACAAACTTCATCAATATAGTATACGAGAATGGGTAAATAGACGAACTAATCTACCCAGCTCCAGAGAAGGGCTTACACCTGCATTCCCAATGACATGACAGTGATAGCCTTTACGATCCATACATTTAAAAGAATAACAATTAATCCAAGGGAACAAGAACAACCATTGATAACATTCATAGCATCCAGATTACATAGATCTCATGTAGACAATCCTAATTGAGCTTAACATCCCTCAAGCACTCAAGGAACATCTCCCTCGACTATGGATAATCCATGTGAGATGGTACAAATATGACAACCAAACATCCATGACTGACTCTAGCTATCACCACCAACCTTGCTTTGAAATCACCGTTAATCACAAGACTGGCTAACAACCTGCCATCAATTGTCAAGGGCCATACAACGAAACCCCGGTTCTAACCAAACCCCACACACCATACGACGAAATGTGCCATGCAATGAACCCAGGGTACTCGACCTTACGACGAAATCGCGTAACCCTTACTCTAAGCTGGTTATGTCCTGTGATAACGATAATCCCTTAGCCTTCGCATCTCCAGTCATTATCACTTACGACTATCCATAAGCTCAGAACACTTTTGAGCAACCATTATTCCCCAACTCAAGGCACCTTTGAGTTGCCTCCTTTCTGGTTGGTCTATACCCATCAATGAACCCATTCAACACTTCGAATATTCCCACTTGAATTCTCCTCAAAGTTATCACCATTATCGACTCAAAAACATGCTTCATTCAGTCAACATTCTTTAGCTCTTTAACCCCTTAGATCTTACTCCTTAGGTCTTACTCCTTAGATCTTGCTCCTTTGGTCTTGCCCCTTAGGTCTTAAAACGACCCAAAGCCAAGAAAAACGACTCAAAGCTAGGAAAAACGACCTAAGGCCAGGAAAAACGACCTAAAGCTAAATCTGACCAAGTTAACTCAAAAAACCAACCCAAAGCTTGGAAAAACGAACCAAAGCTAAGAAAAACAACCCAAAGTTAAATCTGACCTAATTAGCTCTAAAAACGACCCAAAGCTTGGAAAAACGACCTAAAGCAAAGAAAAATGACCCAAAGCTAAATCTGACCAAATTAGCTCCAAAAACTACCCAAAGATTGGGAAAATGACCCAAAGTTTGAAAAAACGACCCAAAGCTAAGAAAAACGACCCCAAGGTAAATCTGGCCAAATTAGCTAGAAAAACGACCCGAAGCTAAGAAAAAAACCCAAAGCTAAATCTGACCAAATTAGCTACAAACTTAACCAAATCTTCGCCAAACGACAACAACGATTCAAACTAATGATCTGAGTCATTCTATTCAGTCATAACTAACTCAACAAATCCATAACAACATCAAAATGACAATTTCATCAAATTATGTGAATTCACCAAAAATCATTATAAATGAACATATGATCTAAATTGTGAATCTAACTTGCATAAACATGTAAAGTGGCATAGGAATTACCGATTTAAACATGCAAACCTAGATCATAGGGTGATTCATATGAAAATGGAATAGATCTATGGAAAAACACTTGCACTTGATGAAAAACATGAACAAACACTCATATGCTTTATTGGATCCATGTGAGAAATGCATATCACTCACTGATTTGCCAAAACAAGCTAAAATGATAGAATTATGAATCTGGATAGCGAGCAAATTGAATCAAACTCCTCGATCCGAAGAATTCACCTTTGAAATGATGTAGATCTAGCCCCCAATGTTATAGATCTATGATTTCCCTCCTTAGATTTGGATTTTTAATGGTGGAAAAATGTTAGAGGAAGAAGGTGATCAAGGCCTCCAATTAAGAGAATGCGAAAGTTAACTTTTTCCCTCCACTCTCACCCCCTATTTATAGGATTCCACCAGCCCACTAATGGGCCTCCCCAAATCAGCCCACTAAGGCTCCAAAACCTGAATAGCCAACTGGAAAATCTTAAAATAGCGATTCCTCCCAAACAGCTGAACCAAACCCTTAATGTAACCACTCTATAGAAAGGCAAACATCGATTCATTTCTAATGGCATAGGTCTCACCCTCTGATTCGACCTGAGTCAAAAGTTATTCCATGTGTAAGACTGACAGGGGCAAAATGGTCACAAACAAAATTGGTAAAAATTATGGACATGTCTCACATCCCTATAAGCAACATACCAAAAGATGAGAATGATCCAACCCTCAGGGAATAAAATAAAAATATTTTACGATCTTCTAATATGTAAAATGTGGGCTGTTACAAGCGTCGTACGCGGAATGTAGGTCTGCACCAAATTTAGCTGGGTAGGGTTTTATTTAGTTTAATTTAATATTAATTTCTACCCCAAATACCACCAAACATTCTAATTACATACCGCCAGCACACTCTCCGAATGCAACAAAAATTATACGTACCAATTCGTCTTCGAGTTTTGAATCCAATAAAATTATTTTGGTTGTAAACCTACTCCGTTTGTTTTTAAATTATTATTTTAAATCATTTAACGATTCACTGATTTTATTCCGTTTGTCCATCAATAACTCTGTTTGATTTTGAATTTGAAACATTAAGTTTCAATTTCTTACACACAATTTCACCCATATCCGAGCCAATATACATACATACATACATACATATATATATTTAGCAAATAAAATCTCCAATTCATTTAACATCGATAATGTTTATTTTCAAATTCAGTTGTTTATATTTTCAGTCGAATTCTAAACCAAATCAAATTAAATTGAAATATTCAACAATAAATATTCGATTTCCAACCCACCATTCTGAATCAATTATTGAGTTCAATCCATGCACAAAATCGTATATTCGATTTCTAATTTCTAATCCAAGTTTCGGTATAAAATTGACTATTAATAATTAAATCTTGAATTAATTCCATATTCCAGTTGTCGAAATTTGTGGGATGTGACATGAATTCTCAAATGCAGAAGCAAAAAAAAAGAGTATTAGGTTATCTTGTGTAAGAAAATAATGCTCAATCAGTATTGTTCAAATTCATCATCCTATTTTAGTATTAAACTAATTAGGAAATGTTCAAATTTTAGAACCCAACATTTACTTCATGGAACCTGTCATAGTGAACGAGTTGACATAAGATTATATTTCAAACTACAAAATTGTTTTAAAGTTGCGTCATTAAAGAAAAAAATAACCCAAATTTTTTCCGTTTCTCTATTTTTTGCATTGAAAGCCAGTATGTTAATAAAATCACCAGATATAAATCAAATACAAGAAAACCAATTCAACTTACTATGCTTAATACCAGAAGAATAAACTAAATTGGGCACTGTTCAGAAATGACAGAGACTATTTGTGCACGAAGACCTTTAAACATCATAAGGAAAAACCGATGGGCAGTAAAGAAAGATTAGCATGTTGGATCTAGATTAACCCTATAGGGGGGTGAATAGGGTTTATTGAATTTTAATGAGATATTAAAATATCATATCATAGATAATAACAGAGTAAGTAAATGCGGAATGTAAATAACACACAGATATACCCAGCTTCGGCGAACTCTTCCTACTACTGCATTCACTTAGGTTTCTACTAGGTAATAAAACATATCCTACTTACAAGACCCTGTAAACTCGCGAACCCCTTGCTCCTGTTCTAATCCTGTGCTCAAAACCCTAGACTGATCTATATCCCCTAGATCGGATATTCCCCTAGCCACAAACCCATAGTTAGTAAACCTTAGTTAAAATCTATAACTAGAAAATCTAGTTTTTAGAAAAAACTAGAAAACAATTTGACGATGTATAACAAGAATAAGAACAAAAACACTTAAAAAAGGATTTAAAACCCCCCTTTTCACAAGATAAACTAGGCCGACCTCTATTCCTTTGTTTGTATCTGCCCGATTGTTCTTCCTCTTAAAAAAGGTGGACGATCGCTAAAAGCTATGGTTTTCTTCCTTGTACCAAATCAAATCGTAATTACGAAATATTGATGATTTGGAAATACTCTGAAGCTCAAATCCTTTGATTTGCTTGTCGATTGATTTGGCCTCTCTCTGGCGATCGAAAACGCAGTGAGTTATTTATGATTTGAATCTTTGTTGCTCTCGAATTTTTGTTGCGGTTTTTGATCTGGACTTTGCCTATGATGAATGGTGGTACTTATAGGATTATTAAACCCTATAAAAAAACTCTAATTTCCTTATATGGCTCTGACTAATTTTTGCGTGATGTTTCAACTGTTGACTTGCTTGATTAAATCGGCTTTTATTGTGTGATTGAATTTGCGTGATTTTTGGAATGATATCGGGAATGTTCCCAGTTTAATTTATCCCAGAAAATGATTCTTTGTTTGAGCACCTTCCTGTAAAGATCAAGTTAATTTCTGGAAACATTTTAAATACCCATATTCGACTTTGTCACAAATAAATTGATGTCCAGTATTAAACAGAATTTACTGTATCAATGATCTGGCCAAAAAATATTGTTTGATGCTTCTGGGCTACTTAATTAATTGTTGTGTATTCCTGGAAAGAAATCAAGTGATTTTGTGGTCCCTTGAATTTACACTTGATTGTTTGCCTTTGATTTCACTGTGCTTTTAGGAATGATTTAAAACGTGAATCAATCTTTAAACTAGAAAGATTTCTTTGGCACTGAAAAACACACATAATTTTCTAGAGACAAAATCAATTTGTTTTCTTGACATTATTATGTTGTTGACTTACCTTTGATCATTCTTGTATGCCTCCAGTACAAAACTACTTGTTAAATTGTTGTTCCTACAAATTTCTCTTGCCTATATTGTAACGACCCGCATTCTACGCATTATAGGATCGTAGGATATTTATTTCTTTCACATACGAAGTCGTATGGTCATGTAACTTTGGGAGACGACTATTGGGGTCATTTCCCATGTTCATGATTTTTCCCGATTTTTAAATGACCATTTTACCCCTAGTTGGCACTGTTTTGGCCATAACTTTTGACTGGGAAGGAATTTTGACCTGAAACTACTTCCATTGGCTTCGGATGATGGTTTCTCTTTCCGTAGAGTGGTCACATTAGCCAAACGGACTCACCGTTTGGGAGATATGGCTGAAACAAGTTTCAGATGGTGAAAAACAGCTTAATTGGGCTTAAGCGGGTGATTAGCAGCTAGGCCCAAGGGGAATTTCGGGTTTAGGGGGATATAGGTGCTGATTAGGGTTAGAAAACATTTCTTTAGACATTTTCCAGCCGCCACTTTCATTTCTCTTACCCTAGTCATGGCCTCCACTCTCTAAATCTCTCTCAAAACACCCAAAATCACTTCTTAATCAAGGATTAAGGCTTAGAGGCATCAAATTAAGAAGAAAAAGCACCAAAGCAAGGTTGGAGCTGCTGTATAAGATTGGGAACAGCGCCAAATCAGAGAATATTTCGGTTTTGGGGTTCTAGTTGTGGCAAAGGTGAGTGATTTGCATAGTTTTTGCACTAATTACAGTGATTAAGGGTAATTAGTGAAGATTAGCGAATTTATACGTAAATAAATTCTGGAAAAATTCTTAAAATTCTAAAATAATGTTTTAAGGCTCTGTTAGAAATTTGGGTTAATTCCGATGTGTTTTGCTAATCGTATGCTTAAACATGATTAAGAGGGATTATAGGCAAATGTGAGGTTTTAGCCACTTTTGATCCATTTTGGTTCATTTGAATTGTTGTTTGCTGTTTGTGGTTGCTATAATATGTTGCTATGACTCTATGGTATGTTTCATGATTGATTAGAATAGTTAAATTGCTCGAAAACGTCGTCGAATGGCGTAGAAAGCTCGCTGGAAAGTTGCAGAAGTGTGCAGGTTCCGAACCGGTTCGGATCGGAGAAAGGGGTCGGATCGGACTAGGGAACTGACCAAGGGAATCCGAACTGGATTGGGACTTGTCACTGGAAGGAAGGCTATTGCTTGGAGTTGGAGTGGACAGGGGATCGGATCGGAGTAGGCTAGGGAGCGGAGCGGATCGGACTGAAGTAAAGTGATCGGATCGGAGTAGAAGAAACGAGGGAGCTGATCGAAGAAGGAGCTTGAGCTGGAAGGAGGACAGCAACCCGACCCGACCCGGAGGAAGACACCGACCCGACCCAGAGGAGGACACCGACCCGACCCGGAGTGAAGAAATCCGAACCGAACAGACGAGGGCAATGATTACCGAACCAAACCGAATTCCAGGACTGTTAATGCGCGACAACTCTTCTGAAGACCCACTCCAATTCGACCAAAACCCGAGATGCAAAGGAAGCCCAGATGAGAAGTTAGAGCTCAAGATTTAGATGGGAATCAATGAGTTCGCTTCATGGTTGGGCTTTGCTGCGGGACGCGTGCCAAGGAGTTATCGACGTCTATAGCTTTGGACCACTATGGTAGGAGGTACGAAGGCGGATTCAGGGCCATTATGGCATTGGTAGAACCAAGGGCTATGACCAATGAAGTGGGTCATTGAAATGTTTGGTCATGACTCCAAGTGTTTGGCTTGGTCACGGCAGGGTTTCTACAAGTCGGGATTCGTCGTTGCCTCAGTTTGTCTAGTGTTTCAAAGTGGTAGATGTCGTACGCTTTACGCACTAAGTGAGAGGTGTGAGGATGGTTGATATGGATGATTTGTTTGCTATCATTGTGACATGCACACCCCACCCCCGTATTCTTACACTATTTATTATGGCACCTTGGAGTATTGTACGGTATGTGGTACTAACTCTTTGGTTGCAGGTCCAGGTTCAGGTATGGTTTAGTATACCTGTTATCATTCTGTTTAGATGCTTATCGCTCATACCAGGCTTTATGTCTGACCCAGAGTTTTATGTCTCCTCTTATTACTCTGGGTGCTCACACGAGCAGACTAGAGACAGGTTAGCTGGTGATGCACGGGTAGATGATCCGGAGACGAGCAGGAGGCTTCCACGTAATATATATAGTATTCTCCCTGTGTTGTTGAAGATCACTGCTTGGGCATTGGTGGTGCATCTTCTACTTTAGCTTTCTTTTGTTTAGAGACAGTAAATTTGGAAAAAAAATTGTAATAAGCTGTATTTGGATTTCCGCTGCTTTGAGATTGATGTTGGTTTTAGTTATCAGCTTATGTACTGTCTCGCCTGTTTTATGTCAAGTATGTTATTATTATATTTTATTCCATGCGCTGTGAGACATTCTACGGGTTCTTTGATTAGTTCGTTCCCTTCTTCCTTTTCTTCTGACGACCGTCTTGTGCTAGTCGGGCATGTGTACAGCGCACTTTTGGAGGAAATGCAGGCTGGTGCGAGGCGGGCCGTCACACTTGGTATCAGAGCTCTAGGTTGCGTAGTTAGCCTAGGGGAGTTATCAGGGAGAGATAATATACGTATACGAGAGAGCGTATTTGTGATTACTTTGGTTTTTAAAAGCTATATATATATACTATTAGTAGTATAAGGATGAAGTCGTACTGCACTAGCACCACTATGGGGTCGTTAATCGTTTCCTTTTTCAGATTGACGATGAGCCGAGACACTAGAGGTGCTGGTAGGGGAGCCAATAATGGGAATGCTGCTGACATGAGGACGATGTTTACTGACCTCATGAGAGAGATGCTTAGGGATGTTCAGAGGGCAGCTCCCAATGGTGGAAATGGTGGTGGTCCAATAGTGCAGGCGCCAAGAGTCGACTTCGCCAAGCTGAATAAGGATTATACTAGCCTTGGTGGGAAGCCGTTCCACGGAACGGAGTCGGCCACGGATGTTCAAGATTGGTTGGATAGCTGCGAACGTATCTTCGAGGATTTGGGCATCGAGGATGCGATGAAGAGAAAGCTAGCGTCTCGTCAGCTGCAAGGGCGGGCAATGAATTGGTGGAATGCTATAAAGGCAGCTACTCCCGAAGATCAGATTACTTGGGAGCAGTTTAAAGCTCGCTTTAGCGAGAAGTTCATTCCAGCGGCCCAGAAGTCAGTGTTGTTCAAGAGGTTCTTGGAACTCAAGCAGAATGGAAGGGCAGTTTCTGATTATATTGCTGAATTCGACACTTTGTCAAAGTATGGGTTATCTCTTATTGATACTGCTGAGAAAAAGAATGAGAAATTCATAACTGGGTTAGATCAGTACTTAGGGGAAAGGCTTATTAACCACATTGACGAGACGTTTGAGTCGATTGTGGGGAAAGCATTAAGATCAGAGAGTCTCTACCCTAAGCCGAAGACTGAGGTTGCATCCGCAGATGAGCCAAAGCCACAAGCAAGTGGTGGAGGCAAGGGTGGTTCCCAGAATAAAAGAAAGCAGAGTCAGACTAAGGATGGCCAGAAGAAAAAGAATAAACAAGATGTTGAGTGCTTCAGCTGTGGTAAGAAGGGCCATTATGCTAGTAATTGTCGGGCCAAGCCAGCGGATAGGAAGTGCTTCAACTGTGGCCAGATGGGACATCACAAGGACAAGTGTCCACAGCCCCCTAAAGAAAAGAAAATGGTGAAAGCATACGCTCTTAATGCTATTCCTTCTTCGTCGAATGCCCCAACAGCGGCGGAGAAGGGAAAGAATGTCGTCATTCAAGGTATGCTTTCTGTTTATGATGTTCCTGTTAGAGTTTTGTTTGATACCGGAGCTTCCAGTTCTTTCATATCTAGTGACCTGGTAGATAGGTTGGGATTGGAGCCCGAGATTGTCGATAGACCTTTAGTAGTGACGAACCCGATTGGTGGTTCTACTAGCCTTAGCATGATTTGTCGTAATGTGGTCTTATCGAGTCATGGATGCATGTTTGTTTGTGATTGCTTTGTTTTGGGCTTCACTGGGTTTGGCATTATTTTGGGAGTAGATTGGCTCCGAAGATACGGGGTGGTGGTAGACTGTGAGGGCTTTTTGGTGACAGCTAGAGCGGATGATGGGCGGAGGATAGTGTTTGGTGGTCTACCCAGTGTGGGGGTATTGGCTAGTTTTCTAAACTCCCTCGACATTCCGCATAGTGAGTTGTCAGGTTTGCCCGTGGTTGGCCAGTATCCGGATGTCTTCGAAGAAGTGACCGGACTTCCACCACACCGAGAGATTGAGTTCCGTATTGATTTGGTAAAGGATGCCAGGCCTATAGTGATGCCACTTCGTCGTATGGCACCAAGAGAGCAGCGAGAGCTCGAGGTGCAAGTCAGCGATCTTTTGAAGAAGGGATTTATCAGAAGGAGTGTTTCTGAATGGGGAGCACCTGTTGTGTTTGCTACCAAGGCGGATGGTTCCCTTCGTTTGTGTGTAGACTACCGCGAGTTGAATAAAGTGACGAGGAAGAACAAGTATCCTCTACCGCGGATAGATGATTTGTTTGATCAGTTGAGTGATGCGAGAGTATTTTCTCAGTTGGATCTCGCGACAGGTTTTCATCAGCTTAGAGTGGAAGCTGAGAGTATAGCTAAAACGGCATTTCGGACGCCGTCTGGGTTTTATGAGTGGTTGGTCATGCCATTCGGGTTGACCAATGCCCCAGCATATTTTGTGGATCTTATGAATAGGGTATTCAGAGATCAGTTGAATAAGTTTGTCCTTGTGTTCGTTGATGATATTTTGGTCTACTCGAGGACAGAGGAAGAACACAAGGGACATTTAAGAATAGTGATGGAGGTGTTGAGAAAACACCAATTGAAAGCAAAGTTTTCTAAGTGTCACTTCTGGAAGAGGGAAGTGAGGTTCTTGGGCCACGTTGTATCAGAGAATGGTATTGCCGTAGACCCGGCAAAGGTGGCTACGGTACAGGATTGGCCTACGCCCAAGAATGCAACAGACGTAAGAAGTTTCTTGGGATTAGCGGGATATTATCGTAAGTTTATCCAAGGCTTCTCCAAGATAGCAGCACCGTTGACTCAGTTGACAAAGAAGAATCAAGCTTTTGTTTGGAACGAAAGGTGCGAGGATGCATTCAAGAGTCTAAAAGAAAAGTTGACAAGTGCACCAGTGTTAGTCATTCCCAAGGGGAGTGAAGAGATGACGGTATATACTGATGCTTGTGGTACCGGACTAGGTGCTGTGTTGATGCAAGGTGGTAGGGTTGTAGCTTATGCAAGCAGGCAACTGAAACCGCATGAGAAGAGGTATCCTATCCATGATTTGGAATTGGCAGCGATCGTATTCGCATTGAAGATGTGGAGACATTATCTCTTGGGAGAAAGATTCGAGCTGTTTACTGATCATAAGTCGCTGAAGTATCTTTTCTCTCAAAAGGATTTGAATCTTCGTCAGCAGAGGTGGTTAGAGTTCTTAGCTTCATATGATTTCGACATCGCATATACACCGGGAAAGGGCAATGCCGTAGCCGATGCGTTGAGTCGAAGACATGCCAGTTTAGGGGCTATGTTCCTTGAATGGAAGCAACTGGAGTATATCGCGGGGTTTGATTTCAGACCAAAGTGCGAATTGGACCCAGAAATGTTAGCAAGTTTGACGATCAGACCCACTTTAATTGAGCGGATCGGCTCTAGTCAGAGGGACGATCCTAACCTATTGGAAATCATCTCCAAGTTAGAGATGGGTATCGATGAGGAGATGAGCAAGTATGGGCTTGATCAAGATGGATGGCTTAGAAAGAATGGAAAGCTCGTTGTACCCAATGTCAATGGATTGAGAGATGAAGTGCTTAGAGAATGTCATCACTCAAAACTGACTATACACCCCGGTGGTAATAAGATGTATCGAGACATGAGACAGACTTACTACTGGGAAGGGATGAAAAGAGACGTTGGGGAGTTTATATCCAAATGCATGAATTGCCAGCTAGTTAAAGCCGAGCAAAAGAAGCCTAGTGGGTTGTTACAGCCATTAGAAATTCCCGAATGGAAATGGGAGCAAGTCTCGATGGATTTCATTGATGGTTTACCAAGGACTAGATCGGGACATGATAGCATTTGGGTGATTGTGGACCGATTAACCAAAAGTGCAAGATTTATACCGGTCAGATCGACCAGAACGGCAGCTAAGTTAGCAGAATTGTATATGAAGTGGGTAGTGAGATTCCATGGAGTACCTAAAAGCATTGTGAGTGACCGAGACCCGTTGTTCACTAGTGGGTTTTGGAAGAGCTTACAAGAAGCTCTAGGGTCAGAGTTACATCTCAGTACCGCATATCATCCTCAGACCGACGGTCAGACGGAGAGGGTGAACCGTATTTTGGAAGATCTCTTGAGAGCATGTATATTGGATTTTGGTGGATCATGGGATGACCATTTGCATCTAGTAGAGTTTGCATATAATAATAGCTACCAATCCAGTATCGGTATGGCTCCGTTTGAAGCTTTGTACGGGAGGCCGTGCAACTCACCATCGTGTTGGATAGAGACTGGCGAGAAGTTTATGCTTGGACCAGATGTGGTGAGGGAAACTTCAGATAAAATCAAGACCATTCAACAACGGATGAAGGCTGCCCAAGATAGGCAGAAGAGTTATGCTGATAAAAGGAGAAGGGACTTAAAATTCTCCGTTGGCGACTTGGTGTTTGTCAAGATTTCTCCGTTGAAGAGCGTAGTACGATTTGGCAGGAGAGGCAAGTTAGCACCAAGATTTGTTGGTCCATTCCCTGTTCTTGAACTAGTCGGGAATTTGGCATATAGAATTGACTTACCAGAGAAGATGGCGGGAGTTCATAACGTATTTCATGTTTCCCAACTGAGGAAGTTCGTTCACGACTCAGATATGACTATTTCACCTGATCAGTTAGAGGACTTCGAAGTAGAAACCGAGGCGGTTGGGAACCGCAAGCCGGCCCGTATTGTCGAGTACGACATGAAGCAACTTCGAAGGAAGGCGGTGAAGCTAGTCAAGGTACAGTGGAGCGAGGACGAGAGTGATTGTACTTGGGAAACAGAGGAGGACGTAAGGAAGAAGTATCCAGAACTCTTTGTCTGGTAAGATTTTGACTTCGATTTAGTTTTTCCGCATGCTAGGATAGGCTTGTTTGCGTGTTTTGCATGTTTGATTGTTGTTATATGTGGTTGTTAGGCATGCGGGATCCTTTGTATGTTTTGGGTTAAGGAATTTCGGGGACGAAATTTCTTAAGGGGGGGAGAGTGTAACGACCCGCATTCTACGCATTATAGGATCGTAGGATATTTATTTCTTTCACATACGAAGTCGTATGGTCATGTAACTTTGGGAGACGACTATTGGGGTCATTTCCCATGTTCATGATTTTTCCCGATTTTTAAATGACCATTTTACCCCTAGTTGGCACTGTTTTGGCCATAACTTTTGACTGGGAAGGAATTTTGACCTGAAACTACTTCCATTGGCTTCGGATGATGGTTTCTCTTTCCGTAGAGTGGTCACATTAGCCAAACGGACTCACCGTTTGGGAGATATGGCTGAAACAAGTTTCAGATGGTGAAAAACAGCTTAATTGGGCTTAAGCGGGTGATTAGCAGCTAGGCCCAAGGGGAATTTCGGGTTTAGGGGGATATAGGTGCTGATTAGGGTTAGAAAACATTTCTTTAGACATTTTCCAGCCGCCACTTTCATTTCTCTTACCCTAGTCATGGCCTCCACTCTCTAAATCTCTCTCAAAACACCCAAAATCACTTCTTAATCAAGGATTAAGGCTTAGAGGCATCAAATTAAGAAGAAAAAGCACCAAAGCAAGGTTGGAGCTGCTGTATAAGATTGGGAACAGCGCCAAATCAGAGAATATTTCGGTTTTGGGGTTCTAGTTGTGGCAAAGGTGAGTGATTTGCATAGTTTTTGCACTAATTACAGTGATTAAGGGTAATTAGTGAAGATTAGCGAATTTATACGTAAATAAATTCTGGAAAAATTCTTAAAATTCTAAAATAATGTTTTAAGGCTCTGTTAGAAATTTGGGTTAATTCCGATGTGTTTTGCTAATCGTATGCTTAAACATGATTAAGAGGGATTATAGGCAAATGTGAGGTTTTAGCCACTTTTGATCCATTTTGGTTCATTTGAATTGTTGTTTGCTGTTTGTGGTTGCTATAATATGTTGCTATGACTCTATGGTATGTTTCATGATTGATTAGAATAGTTAAATTGCTCGAAAACGTCGTCGAATGGCGTAGAAAGCTCGCTGGAAAGTTGCAGAAGTGTGCAGGTTCCGAACCGGTTCGGATCGGAGAAAGGGGTCGGATCGGACTAGGGAACTGACCAAGGGAATCCGAATTGGATTGGGACTTGTCACTGGAAGGAAGGCTATTGCTTGGAGTTGGAGTGGACAGGGGATCGGATCGGAGTAGGCTAGGGAGCGGAGCGGATCGGACTGAAGTAAAGTGATCGGATCGGAGTAGAAGAAACGAGGGAGCTGATCGAAGAAGGAGCTTGAGCTGGAAGGAGGACAGCAACCCGACCCGACCCGGAGGAAGACACCGACCCGACCCGGAGGAGGACACCGACCCGACCCGGAGTGAAGAAATCCGAACCGAACAGACGAGGGCAATGATTACCGAACCGAACCGAATTCCAGGACTGTTAATGCGCGACAACTCTTCTGAAGACCCACTCCAATTCGACCAAAACCCGAGATGCAAAGGAAGCCCAGATGAGAAGTTAGAGCTCAAGATTTAGATGGGAATCAATGAGTTCGCTTCATGGTTGGGCTTTGCTGCGGGACGCGTGCCAAGGAGTTATCGACGTCTATAGCTTTGGACCACTATGGTAGGAGGTACGAAGGCGGATTCAGGGCCATTATGGCATTGGTAGAACCAAGGGCTATGACCAATGAAGTGGGTCATTGAAATGTTTGGTCATGACTCCAAGTGTTTGGCTTGGTCACGGCAGGGTTTCTACAAGTCGGGATTCGTCGTTGCCTCAGTTTGTCTAGTGTTTCAAAGTGGTAGATGTCGTACGCTTTACGCACTAAGTGAGAGGTGTGAGGATGGTTGATATGGATGATTTGTTTGCTATCATTGTGACATGCACACCCCACCCCCGTATTCTTACACTATTTATTATGGCACCTTGGAGTATTGTACGGTATGTGGTACTAACTCTTTGGTTGCAGGTCCAGGTTCAGGTATGGTTTAGTATACCTGTTATCATTCTGTTTAGATGCTTATCGCTCATACCAGGCTTTATGTCTGACCCAGAGTTTTATGTCTCCTCTTATTACTCTGGGTGCTCACACGAGCAGACTAGAGACAGGTTAGCTGGTGATGCACGGGTAGATGATCCGGAGACGAGCAGGAGGCTTCCACGTAATATATATAGTATTCTCCCTGTGTTGTTGAAGATCACTGCTTGGGCATTGGTGGTGCATCTTCTACTTTAGCTTTCTTTTGTTTAGAGACAGTAAATTTGGAAAAAAAATTGTAATAAGCTGTATTTGGATTTCCGCTGCTTTGAGATTGATGTTGGTTTTAGTTATCAGCTTATGTACTGTCTCGCCTGTTTTATGTCAAGTATGTTATTATTATATTTTATTCCATGCGCTGTGAGACATTCTACGGGTTCTTTGATTAGTTCGTTCCCTTCTTCCTTTTCTTCTGACGACCGTCTTGTGCTAGTCGGGCATGTGTACAGCGCACTTTTGGAGGAAATGCAGGCTGGTGCGAGGCGGGCCGTCACATATATGATGTCATGCTTGCTATGTGAATATATACATGAACAACTGCTAGTTCATGTTTATGTTGCCTTGTGCATTACTTCCCATGTTGTCTCACCATTATATGCACCTTGTTTGTTGCCATATATACTATTACTTCTTTGACAAGTTGATTTGGTGTTTCCTTTTAACATGATCAACCTTGACACATATGCATGTGTATATACACACCAGTATTGTATGTATACATATTTTTTCCATTGCCTCTTTGTTCACAGATTTGTTTGGGTTCACTGTCCAACCTGTTTGCTTGCACTTTCTCATGAATCAATATGCATGTAAAAATTAAAGCAAAAGAACTTACTGAAATTGTTCATGTATGCACACTTGCACCTGTCATGTGCACAACTCCGCCATGGCTTGCATTTGTCAATATTAATGTGTTGCTGGACTAATTACCATGCTGCTCCTTTCCTGACCTGAACTCATGCTATACCATATGCTTCACTGACCAGTGCTTGACCCATGAACCATTCGCATGTGAACTTTGACTTGTTTAGTTTTGAGATGTTGTGAACACATAGACCAAATTCTTGCATGTAAGCCTTGTACTTGCATGCGATTTTCTATCCAAATCTTTTTCTTGTGTAAGTTGCTTTGAGCTATCTTCTGAAAACATTTTTGAAAAAAAAAACTCTTGCCAAACATGTTTGTCCATGCTCTGACATTTGAACACTTTGGCTTGTCAGTGTACCTCGTCATTGTCTTTTGCTATATATGTTTTGACTGAAGATTTTAAGCATTTTAAATTGTTGTTGTTTTCCACTTTCACATTTTCATCCGCACTTGATCATTGACATGTTGATTGGTTACTTGATTACATTTGGATTTCGCAGAGCTTGTATATTTGATTCTTGATCACTACTCGAACCATTGTTCCTTACTTGTACATGGCATTGTATTGGCATGAACAACGTGCATTTGTGCATGGTCGAGCGTGTACATCTTGACTGGCTTTTTGCTTGTGCAATGTTCATATGTTAGTGTCGAACACTTCATGTATACATACACATCACGTGTGTGTGTATATGATGTTGCTTATACCACTTATGTGTTCATGAATACTTGCAGCACATCTGTGCTATCAAGCTTTACCTGACACATCATATTCGGTATGTTTGTCCCTTTCCGACCATATTGGCCCTGCACAGTAAATATGTGTATATACATACACATGTATGTGTATACATGTACAGTGCACGGCAAATTATATATATGTGAGCACTACAGATGATTTGTCTACCTTGCGGTATTTATAGTGTATCAGTGTGAATATCACAAGCTGTTTAGACACAGATGGATGTCCATAAAAAATCAAATCGAGTCATGAAAAATGATGAGAAACATACCAAAATTCCAAGGCAAAATATTAAAATAAAAATTAAATCTGCTAGAATTTAAAAATATTTCTATTCCAGATTACTCTGTGTGTGTTTCTTTTTCTGATAGGTAAGCAGAAGATTGACTGATAGTGAAGATGACAGACAAAAGACAAGTGATAGTATAAGTGAACGTATAACAGAGAGCGAATTGTATATGTATACAATTGTGTAACAGAAATGTAACATGAGTGTTTGAGAGTTGTAGTGAGGAAACAATGTATAGAAATGAAATTGAATGTGAATGTGTTGTATTTCGGTGAAATGTACAAATAGCGGAGTTATGAAATCTGTACTATTCAAATGTAGAAATAAAATATTACATTTTAATAAAACATTGTTTGAATGTTTAAATTCATGTGCAGTAGTATTTTATTTAAATATAAATATTTTATTTCGTCAGTTACGAAATGGAATAGTACAATAGCAAACACATTTATAATAATATATATTTAATATATATTTGTTTGTTATCATCAAACAAAAATAATAGAATTTTTATATACAACATAGCAGTCTCTGTTGATAAAGTCTGCTTGAAAGATAGTAAATAAAAATAACTAGCGAAAATGCGCTGGGAGCAAAACAAATATCAATTGATTTTATTTTAGGTTAAGATTTAAATGGAGAACATAAGAAAACAAAGAGATGGGTAGGATAGAAAGAACAACATTATGTAAACATGTGTCAAGTTCATATTAATTCACAACGAGAGATCATGGGAGTGAAGACAGTTAAAAGTAGTTTAAATAGAATAATTTAATGTTACTAGTGATAGGTGCTTAATAAACATTTAATTTTTATGTTTAAGTTCACATTGTGTATATCAAATTTATATGATTTAATGGTTTTGTGCGACCATCATTATCACCCCATTTTTATTTATGATGACTAATTTTAGTGACATGATAAAACATGATGCTTTCTCCTTATGCTAGATGTTTGGTTAATTTTAGTGACATGATAAAACATGATGCTTTCTCCTTATGCTAGATGTTTGGTTACTATGGTTGTGCAATATTGTGCGGTAATAGGTATTTGATGCAAGAGCAAAACATAAAATATAGCAATATATGGTTGATTTCAAAAGGTACATTAGCAATTATTTCTAATAATAATTCTATATTCATTGTTCACTCATGGTTGGAGTGTATATAAATTGGTACAATCCATACATAGTTCATCCCATTTTCCCTTTATTGTATTTTATCCATGCATTTTTAATATTTGAACATTAAATCAAAAAAGGGAAGATGATTAATTGCAGACTACAACTAGAGGTTATTTATTTTGTGTTTTTTGATTGATGCATGCAATAGAGATGAATGTATATATTTATTAGATTCTTTATACATTACTGTTTAATTCCTTTTTCATCTTTGTATAGTTTTAAGTTTTGAAAGTATATATCCAACTATCCAGTATATTTAATACTTGAGATTAGTTGCAAGTTTAATTTTATGGTATTTACGACTTATTTTACTTGTTAAAAATAGCGGAGTGTCACACTAGTTACTCCAAGTTGCAACTACAACTATAGTGACATTTTATTTAAGAAATTTTTTATCAGTATCTTTCGAATTAATTAACTAATTACTTGTATCACAATATAATAAAGTGTTTAATTGAAATTAAACACTTTAATTATGAATAAGAATGATTATATGGTTATATATATAATTACATAAATTTCTAAATGACATAGTTCTAATCTTCTCAACCTTATGTGTCCACCTTAATGTGTGTTCGCCATACTATCCTTGTTTGAAATTCGCAAACATTCTTCAACAATGCTCCCTAGCACTTTTATGAGCATCTGCTCATTGCCTATCTTCATCGAATTGACGGCAGAAAGCCAATTTCCAAATAAACTATCTGCTTAAGGATTATATTCGTGTATTTCCTATTTTTTCAACATCCCTCATTGTCCATCTCTTATTCCAAATTCATTAAGTTGTGTATGGGTTGAAATCGAAAGAATCTCTTTGTCATCCTGCAAAAGAGGATGGCAACCCCTGTGCAGTTAAAATAATTAGCAGTATATAATAATCAATGCACAAAAAGTTATAAGGAGAATAGAGCAGAGATATAGAGAAAAAATAATGAAGGTGTAAAGGTATCATTAGATATGAAAATAAATATTCGAAGTTAATTTATTTTCATTCTCACGTTATTTGTATTGAAAAAAGATAATGATCAATCTTATGTAATAAGACCAAAGAAGATCATAATTTATACAAGAAAAGATTTGGTGACTATAACATATTCTAAGTTATATGAGTATGTATGTCTTAAAATAAGTTTTTATCTAACTTTGTTGATTTGGTTTAATAAGCCTAGTCCAATTAACCATTTCATATCAATGTTGCTAATCTGGGGTCTAAAATGTCTTGACTCAGCGAATGTAGTGGAAAATAGCAAGGCTTAAATTGGAGCTACCTTTTTACTACTGTTAAATTGGTATATCATAGCGATCGAAGGCTACCACATCATATACAAGAATGTTGCGAGGATTTAACGATTCTTAAACTGCATAGGCAACTCCATATCATTTGTTTAAAAAGAGCACCATGCGCTTATTGTTTATTTGACAAAGTTAAGGCTCAAACTACATAAGAAAACTCTATATCGTTTGCCCTAACAAATGCATAGGCATGTATTATGCATCGACAATGGTGCCACTATGCAACAACTATTCGCTCTATGAAATTTTTTCTCTGACAAAAGTACGTTAGAATACGACCTGTTACCTAATATGCATCTCAATCACTCCATCCATCTGTTTTTTGAGATGTCATAACACACCCGTAAATTGTAATGAACCATTATAGGAAATCTAAGCATCCATGGAATCAATCCATGCTCTTTAAGATATCACATCCACTACCATAAATACGGGATATCATACACTTATATAAGACAAAAATTCTTTAACCTAAATATATTTTTGCTAGCTTTATGTTATTGCAATTGCCATAAAATATATCTCATAACTAAAAAATCAAATGTAATAAAAATGAAGCTACTGTAAACATAGATCTCTTCAAGATTAAACCACTTTACAATATGATTGTTTTATTTGCACCATCCTGGACTCTCATTCATTTCTCTTTTTACATTTCTAAGAATATTTTTATTGATTAACCTTCATTATAAACACTAATTAACCATTATTTTTTAGGTTAACAAGAAATTTAGTTAACAAATCTCTTCTAGATTGTCGTAGCTCCCATCCTGCAATATTTGTGATCTTTTCCCTAATTTAGTCAATTATAATGTATTCCTTCATTTCACTGTCATGAAATTTTCCACAACATCTTGAAACTCACTTAAACAATATACTTGAGAGGATAAATGTGAGAGCTAGGGAAAGGGCTATTGAGTTGTGAGCTAAACTACAAACCTATGTAATTAAGGCAATAATATATCCTCAGATAATCTTGATATTGCACATAATGTTCAATCCCAACATTATTTCAATTTAATGCTATTAAATAATAGGTTCGCTTCAATTCCCGCTATTTTCGACTACACACACTAAACCAAGGCTTTTTAGTGCCCGTTCTTGTAACATTTGCACATATAGTTAGTTTGAATAGTTCTCTATCAAACTAAATATGCATTGTTAGGTGAAAATTTAATTATAAATGAGAAGTGCTCAATATAGGCTAAAAATTTATTATAGTCACTAAATCAGATTTGCATGAATTATAATATTCTTTAATTTTTCATATAAGAGTAATTGATATTTCTTTTTTCTATATGAATGACATGAGAATAAGAATAAATTAATATTATATATTTGCTTTTATATCTAGTGAATATTTTTGCATCTTGAATATTATGTGCTTTATCTATTCTTTATCCTTGCTATAACATTTTTTTACCTTCACTAATTTAAGCTCTTTATCAACATAAGTTTAGGTTCATGACATAGGTTAAAGCTAAAAGGGAAGCAGTTGTTAAGTGTGAACATGTGGCATAGGATGAGGGAGAAGATTTGAATGGTGGGGTGTGGGTTTAGGAGGATTATTGTCATTGCATTGAGTGTGAGGGGTAGTGATAGTCTGAAATGATGTGGTGTTGGTGTTGGTCAATGAAACATTGATGTTAAGAGTTTGAAGTTAACGTGCACGAGGCATTAAGGTCGTATATTGCTTGT
Organism: Allium sativum; assembly: GCA_030737875.1. Taxonomy (NCBI): domain Eukaryota; kingdom Viridiplantae; phylum Streptophyta; class Magnoliopsida; order Asparagales; family Amaryllidaceae; genus Allium; species Allium sativum. Next base: position 989,868,845 of record CM060910.1, on the reverse strand, counting down.
TCGATTGAGTATATATGGAAGGCTGCAGATGCATTGAGAATGAAGCATTTCACAATGAACCCATCACAAAGAAGGGTTGCTGTTGTTAGTGGAGTTAGCTATTGCATGCGAGGTTGAATGCGGGTTGCATGAATGAAGTATTTGTATAAGTAAGAATTCACAGAGAAAAGGGAGGTAAATTTCTCAAGGTGAATAGGATCAGAAGTTTAATCTTCTCGAAATACCACTTGGTTAGAAGTTTGGGTCTTCATGAATTCATAGTATAGTGATATGCATTGGTCGAATTGTCCCAATATTTACAGAAATTTAAAGAAATAATGGGGTTATATGTAATGTTGTTATGTCTTTTGTTGCCTTCCATAATCTTACTTGCATTATGAGAATCGTTATTTGAATCTCCTTCCCATTGATAATAAGGTTTATTTTATGGATCTAAACATTAGTTTGCTTTCTATCAAATTTATAGCTAACATGTCCATAAGTTATGCATTCATGACATCTTGATAGCGTGCATTTATAGTACAATAGAGTTGCCATCTATTTTTTTCAAAATTTTAAACATAATAGCTTTTTAAATTTTGAAGCAATACTCATTTCAGTGAAACTCTACCATAAGTCAATTTTGTTTCTTTAGCATCAAATGCATTAAATTCGAATAGGATGCCAAATGCGTTATCTGTTGCACTGGTAACTTTTATATCCTAAAGTCTCAAATCCAAAAACGAAATTCTCACCCAAATTAGGCATGGGAGTCAATATTTCTTTTGGAAGTTTCCAATTATAGCTTAATTTTTGTAGAATTTTAATTGGGGATGTTAAAGATATGGTTTTTCCTTGAGAATTCTTTCGTAATCCTCTGTCTTTTGGATTTAATAAAATAAAATATTTTTTGACTCAAAAATAATAATAAACTAGCCTTTTGGTTTCCTTCCCCTAAGATATATGCTTTTGTATGATCATTAAGTGATCATGCGGCATGTATATAATGACTAAGGAATCATTCAACCTATTCGTTGAATTTCCATTTATCTTTTTACATTTTTAGTTTCATAATCATTATCGATTAAGTGAAGTGATATATACCCATGTATTAACTACACATTAGTGATCACACACATGAATTAGGATTTTATTTTCAAGGAAAGCTTCTTTCCATTGCATGGTTTGGTAACACCACGAAAATTTTGCGATTGCTATATATCCTTGTTGGCCCTTGAGGTTTACCCCTAACATTGTCTAATGCCCCGCCATTCACTATCAGCCTTTAAGGTTACCTATTATTACCTTCTTTATTAACATCTCTAACTTTTCCATCTTGTTTCCTTCCTCTTATAGCCCTCCCACCAAAACTTTTCTAACATTACTCCCTTCTGATTTAAAACTATAATCTCTACTCCAACATCAATGCCTGCTATTAACCATCACAAATGCCTTATTAAATTTAAATTTGAAATTTCTTGAACTCATCTCCAACATAACTCTTAATTATATCCTTGTTTCTTTATTTACTTCAAAACACAACCCATTCTAAAATTAATTTTGATACCACAACCATATCCACTATCAAGCGACCTTAGTCCATGTCCATTTAGTCCTACCACCAACATATTTGACCTCAGTCCTTCCTTTATGGATCAAAAAACTATGGTTCACCCATACTGGAGCCAACTTCCACCTACTAAATCAAAAGCTTCCTGATTTATCACCCTCTTCCTCCAATGCACCTAATCGAATGATCTTTAGATTCCTATTAGTCCTTTAATTTGTGAATCCTCATTGTTTCCTACATATGTTAAATTGTGTTCATCCCAAGACAAACCGACCATAAAACTTGAAACCCTTCACTCTCTGGACCAACCGAAGAAAAATTCTACTGGTCTATTTTTGAAATATTTAGGGTCGTTCGATTTGTTTTCTATCTTGTTTTCTGAATTTTAATATTAATTACAAAAAATGTGAAGAGTAAAAGGACAATAGAAGGGATGGAAGGAAGATGGAGTGATGATGAAGGGGACACATAATGATGAAATAATGAATTTTTTCTCGTGCTTACGTTATTTTTCAAAAAATGAAAAAAATTATTATTTTTTCTATTTTATATTTTAACTTCGTTTTCTAAATTGGTAGTTTTTCAAATTTTGCATGCATTATGCATAATTTCATATAGAGGAAATCTAAAATGGTAAAAACAACTAAAGCCTAAAGGTTTTATTTTTGTTTGTGTCAGGAGTGGGAGATGATATCCTTGATGACGATGGGGGAAATGTCTATTTTGGGGTCTATAAAACTTAAAGAAATTCTCTTCGCTATTTGTATCTATGTATTATACGCTAAAACAAATAAATACAAGAAGTTTTGGAAAACTAAGGGAAAAAATTAGGAAACATACCAAATTCAATTATCCACTTGTATCCTAGGAGTTTGTTTCTTCTACTTTGTAAGTGCATGAATAGCCAAAGGATCCTTATATTAAAGCTAGTTGTTGTTCTGGCACTATTCTCCTTTACGTATGATATCAAAAATGAAATCACCCAAATTGATTTGTTGATCAGTGTTTAAATCAAATAGTGAATTCATGTTTCATTAATTATCATTACTTACCACCAACATTGTTACACACTTAACACAAATGGTGAAGTCAAGTTTTGGTATTGTTACTAACGATCATTACCCAGTCAACAAAATTTCAAAATAATAATGGAAACAGAGTTAGTTAAGTGTAATTGTTTAACTGGGTTTTCAAATTATTAAGTAAAACTAAATTTTACATACTCTTTTAAGGGAAAAATCAATATCATCTACAATATTGAAACATTTAACTAGTTGATTTAATTATGAATTAGTAAAATTAATTATCTAATCTGGTTTGAAAACAAAGTCAGATGCGTCAATATTTATTAACATACATAGAGAAAAACATAGGAGGGTAGTGGGTAGAGAAGGAAGAGAAGTGACGACTACTAGCTATTACAGGAAATGGGTGAAGAGGAAGGAAGAAGGTAATGACAAACCCTAATGCAATTTCAAAAAGATGGATAATAAGGTAAATTGATTTTCAATTTTATGCAATTAAAAACATATTCCAAATTGGTCATTTTTAAAACTTAGCGCATCTATATTGCTACCTAATTTCTAAAATAGAAATCTATAAGTCAAAGTGGACCTAAGTGATCCTTGTGAAAAGACAATATTATAGCAATATAAACTTCTTTTCTGAAACATATAAACAGCCCAAGGCCTACATAATTGAACCCAATAAAGTTGAAAGCGGGTAGCATCCGAAAACAAATAAATAGAACAAAGGGTTATCAAACCCTAGCCGCATTTTATTCCAAAATCAAAATGAAGGTCCTAAACTAAAAAATGGTAGAGATTCAAAAATCCTCCAGTAGAAAAATCATGGTGGATTTCAATTTTCTTCGATTTCTCTTCCTCGTTTATAACTAGCTTATCATTACCAGCAATTAGAGAGATAGATTGCTTTTTGTAGCACATTTCAACTTATCTAGTGGTTAGCACACCATTTAGATCTGGTAAAATCATATTTTAGAGATGCAGCTTCGTAGATATGTCTAATTTTTCCTTGAATTACACAGAGGAAGCTCGATTTTTTGTTGATAACATACGGAAGCTATTTGGATTCAATGGATATGTTGCTCTCTCCTATGTTCCAGCAAGATAAGTGGTAGATCTTATTATTTAGCATATTTTTGTAGTAGTTAGTGTTAATTCTTTGAATTTTGAGATCTGTTTGAAGAATTGCAGCTTTATATGGTAGATTTGGCTCGTTTTGAGAACATCGATAGGTGAAATTTTCTTCTCCTATTTAAAATAGGTCATGAAAACAAAGATTTATGTTTACACTTATTTTATTAATAAGACAATAATTACATTTTTCCATTTTACTTCATTAGCAAGTCCGAAGCTTGTTTTGAGACATTAGAGTGTCACTGCAAAGAATGGAGCTCAATAAGCTAAAGATAGAACAAGGAGTATCTGTCTTTGACCGAGCTTCTCTAGGTTTAAGATTATTATTATATATTCTCCTATGGGATATGTCAATAGAGACTTTCCCGATATGTAAATAGCAGTATTCTAGCCTTTCAGCATAGTTTTCGTGATCACGAGTTTTTTGTTATGAATTCCCAGTGGCTTGATTGTTGAAATTTTTGTTTGATTTCATAGTTAGAACATTAATTTCCGATTCAATTGTTTTTCAAAATTGGATGATATATATTTTCTTATTCTGAAGCCTGCAGTTCCTTTCTTTCCAAACAAAATAAATTGCAGTGCTAAAAAATACAAGATTTATTGAGTTTTGACTTACTGTTTTCGAAATTTCTTTAGATGCATTGAATGAATTTCATGATGTTTTGAAGAGACTGTTGCAGACCAAGTTTGAACTTATTTTTGGCAATAAACCATAAATGTCTTGAATAAATACAATCAAAGAAAAGACGATTAGTACTCTCAGCTTCTATTTTACAAATGAAACTTGAAGTGCTACCATGGTTATTCCATTTTAAGCATCTATCTCTATTAGACAATTTGTTCAAAATGACAAAGTAAGCACCGATTGCCATTTTTGGACAAATTAACTTTGTTCCAAATAGTTTTACGCCACTCTACTTCATTTTCACATCCTTTAATGTAATCCCATGTATTTTGGAATGAAAATCTGTCCTTTGAAGAAAATTTCCAAATCAAACAGTCTCCAAAAATACTTTTGCCAATAGTTATTTTACCAATAACATATTTAAAAATAGAATTTTCTGGCTTTAAATGATTTTTGCATGTAGAATTCTATACGATGGTTTCTACTTGGTCATTTTATCCACCAAAATTATATATATTATTCCAACCTAAAAGCCCTATGAATGATTTACCATTTATCCAAGGATCAATCCTGAGGCTGGTATTTCTTCCATCTTTTAATTTCCTTACAATCAAATTGGAGCTAATTTCTATACATTTGAAAATATATTTCCAAGTAGGAGAAAAATGATTTTCCGTAGGCACCATCTAGAAGTTTTTATTCTTTACATATTTTGCTTTCATCCATCTAGCGCATAATGAATTTTCTTTAGTGAAATTCCATAATAATTTTAAATTGTAGGCTTCCATCGAATATTTGATATTTCTAGTGCTTATTCAACCTGGTTACTTTGATTCTGTAAGAGTACTCCAAGCTACTTTATGGTATTTTCCATTTCAGATAAAGTTGGCACAATTCTTTTCAATTTTTCCATGGTTTTGATTGCAATGTTGTGCAAGTTAATCAAGTATAGGACTATAACATTGATGAATGTATGAGTAAGTGGTAATCTACCTACTATAGATAAAAATTTTGAGGACCAATGGCCAATTTTTTGAATAATTTTATGGAGTCTTCCATTGTCTCTGTCTTTTAACCGATTTGAACTTAGAAGGAGGCCCAAATATTTAACTGGTAATCCAACCTTCTAGAAATTCTTGATACTTAAGGATATCTACTTTTTTCTACAAACTTTGTTGAAATAAATTTTTGTTTTTTTCTTTACTGACATGAAGACCAACAAATTTTCTGATATTTCGATAAATATTTCTAATGCTTTGGCATTGTTAATATCTGCATTTGGAGAAATGAGAAAGTAATTAGCATATAATAAATGATATATGCAAGGAACAATATTTTTTATGCAGAAGATAGTTATGTAGTACGACACTACACAAGCGCTTGGATATTAATACTAGTAAGTAAAAATATTATCAATCGACAGGTCCGACCGATGGCCTAGAACATTAGTTTATATTAGATAAATAATATACAAAGCAGTATTTGAATAGGCCCATAACACAAATACACCAAACATCTTGGGACAAATAAACACATGCATAAAGACATCCAAACCCAAAAACAAAGATAAAAGCGTGCAACAAACCATTGGACAAACCGGCAAACCGCTACCGTGGGTGGGGTAAAAGATGTTTCGTGCTTTGGAGGCAAGGTAGCTTCCGAACGACTCGATGAAAGTAGTAGGACCCTCTTACAAGTAGAATTAGAATGGCGGCGGCTAATGAGCACCTATCCAGAAAGACAATAGGTCTCCTTGTCATATTCATTTATTATTTTATTAAATCTATTAGAAGGCCCATTTATTAATACGGAGTATGTAACATTACATATGCACTCTTTAACCAAAACATAGAATTTTTCACAAAATCCAAACTGATTTGTCATATGAAAAATGAAACTCTACCTATTTTTTCAAAAGCTTTATGAAGGTCAACTTTAATGCACATTTTATTTTTATTATTTTTATTCAAATTTCTAAGACTTTCATGTGCGAAAAGAGTATTTTCTGAGATTATCATGCTTGGTATGAAAGCACTTTGACTTCCAAAATATAGATATTTAAGGAATATTTCCTATTCAATTACTTAAAATAATAGCAGTAATCTTTTATATAAAAATACAATAGGCAATTGGCCTATAATTACCTAAATAGTTTGGTATTTTAAAATTTGGGACAAAATTAGTTATTTAAGGAAAAAAATCTCGTTCGACAGAATTAAATTATAGCTTCAAATAAAGATTGTTTTAATTTACTCCAATGCATTTTTAAAAAAAATTGCTCCAAAACCATCTAATCCAGGGCTATTATCAAATTAGAATTAAAAAGTATTTTCTTAATATCCTTAATATAAACTGGAGCAAGAAGAATATCCTCACTATTACTATGTAATAAGAATTCTTTGAGTGATAGTAAGATAACTATTTGGTCTCCCTTTAGAGTTGTATAAATCGGTGAAATAATTGATGGCCACCTTTTCTAATTGAGTTGCTTCATTAACGACATTCCCCTTATCATTTATTAGTTTCTTTGCCATTAATATATTTCCTACTATACATTTTGGCATAGAAAATTTTACTAGTGTCCAGGGTGTCACTACGATTAAGGCGACTTATTTTGGCCTTCTATTTTACATTAACTGCTTTATTGTGCAGTTCTTCAACAAGTTGACATTGCACATGAAAAACTCACTGATAAGTTTATTGTCTAAGCTATCAAAGTCAACACTATCTTGAAGTGTCACACATTTCTACCTGGTTAAAATTATTTATTTTTTTGGCAAGGCTGACTGGTTTTTATAGTGATCCATAACACTGTTTATTAAAAGAATGAAAAAGATATAATTCACATAGGTGATATACAACACGTATCTCAACTAAAAAATGCATGTTCCGACACAAAGGAACCCTACTACATACTATCAAATACATATCTGATACATGATTGCAAAATACATTTTAACTCCATTGTGCCAACTAATTGCACTAGTACCCCCAACTAATCAATTAACCATTATCAAAGGGGGCATTCACCATCGCTCTAGCTGTGCTACGAGTAATTGGCGACTTTCCAGCGTTGCAACCAGTTGAATTTGCAGCTGGCCCCATTACATTTGTTTCAATAATATTCGGTGGTCGAGCTTTATATTCTGGAGGTAGGGGAATATTGGCATAAGGATTACCGTAGACTTCTTTCCAGTGCTTTGCATGATGGTTTTACTTTGTAGGGAGCTGTAATTCTTGGACATTAGGTCCATGAGCTTTTTCTTTTCGCTACATAAAAAGGGGTTAAGATTTCCTCCTTCAATTTCAACTCTCAAGCTTTCAATTGCATCAGGGACTATTTTGTCATAACTTTGCTTTTGCATCTTCTCTTTTTACTTTTTTTGTTTCCTTAAAGAGTCACTGGCGCCCTCGGATATGTTGAAGTTATATTGTAGGAAACTGTCAAGATTGACAGCATTCTCATGAACAGAGCCATGCGCATACTGTTTATCAATGCTCACCTCATCACCTGGATCTTGGATAGTATGCTGAATTGCACTTCCATTGTTAAGTTTGTTGAGTTGGCTTGTGCCTAGTAAAAATCGAATTTGGAATCCAAATTCATTGTTATTAAGTATTTCATTGGCATTATAGGGTATGTTAACGTCAAGCCTCCTACATTCAGAGTTTCTTCAAAATTATCGACATCATTTATAATTGTCTGCATTGCATCCTCATTTCTGGTTAAAATTATTTGTTTGCTATTACTTTATTTTTGTTCTAGGTTTTGATTTTTTCCTTTGGAAATTTGAAGAATTTTATAAAATTTACATTGACGAGTTCCTTGAATAGTAGCTTGGAAGCGAGTTTTTAAAATATTTTTTTACTTTTTATCGTATACCAACCATTTTTAAATCTAAAAGGGAAATTAGTTTTCACTATATTATGATGATCAAAGAAAAGTTGGATTAATGTATGGTCACCAATAGCTTGTGGTAAAGTGTTGCATTTGAAATTTGGAGATCAACAAAAAACTGTTAACCAATTTTTTATAAAGTTTGCAATGTATATTTTTGAAAACCTTTGATTTCCAAGTGGACTTATTTACTATGGTAATATATTCAATTAAGCCTATTTCATGAATAAAGTTAAAACATATTTCCAATTTCTTATAAGAAATTGGAATTCCATCTCTTTTTTCGGAGGCGTACATAACTGTACTAAAATCACCCAATAAAATTCCAAGTTTATTATTAAGCTTGTCAATTCGATTAAAATGATTCCACAATATGAGTTTACCATTTTTAATACTAAATGCATAAATGAAAGTAATGTCAATATGCAAACAACCTTTGCTAGTAAAAGTAGAATGAATGAAGTAGGGGGTTAAGTGCGTATTATTTCAAATCCCACACAATGGGATCCCAAATCACAATAATTCTATCATTACCACCAATATTTTTGTTCTTGATAATATTCCAGTTTTTAATATATTTATTGTGGGAGTCTGATGTATTGCCATCATCCATTTATGTTATAAGACTCCAAAAATACTAAGTTTATTAGATGAAAGAAAATTAGGGAAATCTAATTTTCTTTCAGGGTAATTGAAACCCCTAACATTTCACGTTATTGTGTTCATTTATATAATAAATAAATAAATAAAGGTTATATTTAAAAGGTATTTCAGTAGCTCAATGGTGATTCAGAACTACTCTCTTCCAATTCTTTTGTTGATTTTCCTTTTATTTCCAAACCGTCAAAGGTTTTGATTTCCTTTTTTTGGACGCTTTTTTCCCAAAATTTTAAGATGTTCTTCCCATTTTGGGATTTTGATAATGTATTATTCTTCAAAAGATTTTCTTCCACCTTTTTCTTTGTTATTATTGTCCACTATATCTAGAAGGTTCTTTTCCCCTTTTATAGTATAAAAGATGCGGAAGAGGATGATAGAAGTACAACATCCTCTATCAGTTCTGGAGAATCATGGATTTGAGCTTTATTCAGGTCGATATTGGCCATATTGACATTATTAGCCTTCAGAGTATCTCTATTATTTGTAGAATCTATAGCTAAACTTGAATCATCTTGTAGCGGATAATAATTCGTGAACTGTACACTAATGTTCTCTGTGCTTGCTTGAAAACCTATACGGCCATGATCTTTATTGTTGCTTTGATTCAACCCTTCAGATAAGTAACCACTTCTTTTTTGAAAAGAATCAGCAGCCAAATTTATAAACTATTTTGATTTTGCAATTCTATTAAAGTAATATGCGTTGGGGTTATCACCATATAGTTAGCTTCGTTGTTTTTATCCAAAGACACTGAATGGTGGGTTTTAGAGTCATTTTGAATAATATCAAAGAATTGTATTTTTTCACAAACAACTTTACTTCATTCATGAGTTCTTTTGACTAGATTTTTGGGCATATAATTTTGTAAAAGACACTAATCCTTTCCGTGATGAAGAATTTCTTTATTTTCTTGAAAATTATACTCGACATGATTTAGAGAATTTTCTAAAATTGGATTCAAATTGATTTTTTTTCTTTTTAAATTTGTTTCATCGAGCATGCTTCTATGGGATGACCAAAGTAGGCACACTTCGAACACCTCAGATGTATCCATTCATACTTGATTTTTTGAGTGATGGATTTTCCATCAAACATATTAATGAAAGCTTCATTCAGAAGAGAAAATCTGCTTTAATTTCCACTAAAATTTTGGCATAACCAAGCCTTGTTTCTTTGGTCATGGGTTCATCAAGTTTAAGAGGAACCCTCACCACACTTGCAATAGAATTAAAGACTTTCTTGTTCCAGGATTTGAGATTTAACCTTAGTTTAATAGGAACCCTTACCACATTTGTAATAGAATTAAAGACGTTCTTGTTCCAGAGTTTGAGATTTAACTTAAGGAGCCTGATCTGAATTGGTATGGTACTAAGTAAATTTCTAGGTTAGCAAAACGGATAACAAAAAGAATCTGTTATCTCTAGTATGTCTTTGGAACTTATCAACAATTTCAAGTTTTTTCAACGAATTTTTTGAAATAATGATGGTATGGGCGTGGCCCGAAAATTAGAAGAATTACTTAATTCTACCTCTATTCTCCGATTTACAACTTCTTTTGCTACCACGATGTTCTTATCACCCATTTTCATAGGTGATGTGAATTCCAAATTGAAATTTAAAAGGTAAACCGTCATCTTTAACAAGATCTCCCTATGTTGGTGATGATTTTGCACCATATGTTCATTGATGGAAGGTGTTATTGACGATCTTGGATATTATGGATTCTGAAAAAGATTTTTCCTTTGTTGCATATTGGTAGCCTTTTGTTAAATATGGGTTTTGATTGATTTTTTAGGAAAAACATGGGTAGGTCTTGGAATTTTGACATTAAAGGGATTCTTTTTGTGATTTCTGACTGTTTATTAAATCCAAATCTTGTGGTTTATCCTTATGAGTTCGAGAAAGAAGAGAGGTTAGGGATAGAGGAAGGACTAAAGAGGGGTTGAAGAGCATACTAAATTATGATCATAAGTGTGAAAATCGATAAATTTTCAAAAGAAAGCTTTTAGCCAAAACTCTTCTTTTTATTTGGACATGCCATCTAAACTAGGATATCATAAATTGGCAAATTCTATTTCAACCCAACGAAATACCGAGCTACCCCCCATTTTTATAAAAAAATCAAAGAATGAAATTGCCCCTTTTCAGTTATTTTTTCTTTCAATTTTCAGTTTACTCGTAGTAACTCTATGTGGTTTTGTAGGGAACCATGCTTGTGTGGTACCTAATGATGTCACGTAGTGGCTCTACATAGTATCATTAGTTACCACGCAATGCCCATACGTGGTTCCCTAAGAAACCACGTAGAGTCACTACGAGGGAAGGTATTACAGTTTCTTTATTTTTAATAAAACGGGTGCTATTAAACAAAATGATGGGTTTAATTACTCGTTTCTGCTGTACTTTAGGGTTACTCAGCAATAAGCTAGGCTGAAATACAATTGTATTCAGAACAAGCAAGCATTCCATGTCGCCTTGCTAAGTATCAAGCAACCATAGTATATTATGTATTCCTACAAGGTTTACTCACTGAATAACATAAATTATAATAACATAATCCATCAAAGTAACATTTATAGCCAGTGGCGCTTTTACCCACATACGTAACAAAATTATTTCAAGAAGTCTGAGATCAAAAGGTTATTTTTAATAAACCACAAGCGGAATCAGAATGGCGACGGGTGATGAGCATCTGTTCAGAAAGAGAATAGGCCTTCTTGTTATATTCCTTTATTATTTTTAATAAATCTATTAGAAGATCCATTTATTAATATGGAGTATGTAACTATGCCCTCTTTAGCCGAAGCATAGATTTTTTTCACAAAATCCAAACTGATTCATCACATGCAAAATGAAATTCTGCCCATTTTATCAAAAGGTTTATGAAGTTCAACTTTAATGCACATTTTATTTTTATTAAAATTTCTAAGAATTTCATATGCTAAAAGGGTATTTTCTAAGATTAGCATGCCTGGTATGAAGGCACTTTGATTTTCAAAATTTAGATATTGAAGGAACAATCCTATTCTATTACTTAAAATAGCAGTAGTAATCTAGTATATAAAAATACATGGCAATTGGCCTATAATCACCTAGACAGTTTGGTATTTTAAATTTTGGGACAAAATTAGTGCTTTAAGTAAAAAAAATATTGTTTGACAGAATTCGATTATAGCTTCAGTTAAAAATTGTTTTAATTTATTCCAGTGCATTTTATAAAAATTTGCCCCAAAACCATCTGATCCAAGGCTTTTATCAAATTAGAATTAAAAGGTATTTTCTTAATATCCTCAATATAAACTGGAGCAAGAAGAATATCCTCACTATTATTATGTAATATAAGAATTCTTTGAGTGATAGTAAGATAACTATTGTTCTCCCTTTAGAGTTATATAAATCGATGAAATAATTAATGACCTCCTTTTCTAATTGAGTTGCTTCATTAGTGGCATTCCCCTTACCATTTATTAGTTTCTTCGTCATTAATATGTTTCCTACCATACATTTTGGCATAGAAAAATTTACTAGTGTTAAGGGTGTCACTGCTAGTAAGGCAACTTATTTTGGCCTTCTATTTTACATTAACTGCTTCATTGTGCAGTTCGTCAATAAGTTGACCTTGCATATGAAAAACTCACAAATAAGTTTATTGTCTAAGCTATCAAAGTCAACACTATCTTGAAGTGTCTCACATTCCTACATGATTAAATTCATTTGCTTCCTATTAATTTATTTTTGTCCCAGTTTTTGAGTTTTCCTTTGGAAATTTGAAGAATTTTATAAAATTTATATTGACCAGTTCCTTGAATATTAGCTTGGAAGCAGGTTTTTAGAATAATTTTGTACTCTTTATCATATACCTAACCAGTTTTTAATCTAAAAGGTAAATTAGTTTTCACCGTATTATTATGATAAAAGAAAAGTTGAATTGACGTATGGTCACTAATAGCATGTGGTAAAGTGTTGCAATTGAATTTTGGGTAAAGATTAGCAAAAAAAGGGTTAACCAAATCTCTATAAAGTTTGCAATGTATATTTCTGAAAACCCTTGATTTCCAATTGAACTTATTTCCTATGATAACTGGTTCCATTAAGCCTATTTTAAGAATAAAGCTAGAGAAGAATTCCAATTTCTTATAAGGAATTGGAATTCCACCTCTCTTTTCGGAGGCGTACATAATTGTATTGAAATCACCTAATAAAATTCAAAGTTTATTATTGAGCTTATTAATTTGACCAAAATGATTCCACAGTATTAGTCTATTATTTTCAATATTAAATGCATAAATGAAAGTAACGTCAATAATGTCAATATGCAAACAACATTTGTTAATAAAATTACAATGCATGAATAAAGGGTTATGTGCATATTAATTCAAATCCCACACAATGTGATCCCAAATCATAGTAATTCTATCATTCCCGCCGGTATTGTTGTTATTAATAATATTCCAGTTTTAATATATTTATTATGGGAGTTTGATATATTACTATCATCCATCTTATGTTCTAAGATTTCAACAATATTGGGTTTATTAGTTGAAAGAAAATTAGAGAAATCTAATTTTCTTTCAGGGGAATTGAAACCCCTAACATTCCTTGTTATTGTGTTCATTTATATAATTATAAATAAATAAATAAAATTTATATTTGAAAGATATCTCAGTAGCTTAATGGTGATTCATAACTGTTCTCTTCCAATTCTTTTATTGATTTTCCTTTTATTTCCAAACCGTCAAAGGTTTTTATTTCCTTTTTTTTGGACGTTATTTTCTCAAAATTTAAAGATGTTCTTCCCATTTTAGGATCTTGATAATGTATTGTTCTTCAAATGATTTGCTTCCACCTTTTTCTTCCTTATTTTTGTCCACTATATCTAAAGCTCTTTTTCTTGCTATTTCCCATTTTTATAGTTTAAAAGATGAGGAAAAGGATGATAGAAGCACAACATCCTTTATCAGTTCTAGAGAATCATGAATTTGAGCTTTATTTAGGTCAATATTGGCTATATTGACATTGCTAGCCTTCAGAATATTTGTATTATTTGTAGAATCTATTGATAAACTTGAATCATCTTGTACAGGATGATGATTCATGAACTGTACACTAATATTCTTTGTTCTTGCTTGAAAATTTATATGACTATGATCTTTATTGCTGTTTTGATTCAACCCTTCAAATAAGTAACCACTTCTTTTTTGAAAAGAATCTGCAGCCAAATTTATAAACCATTTTGATTTTGCGATTCTATCGAAGTGGTATTCGTTGGGGTTATCTCCTTATAGTTAGCATCACTATTTTTATCCAAAGAAACTAAATGGTTGGTTTCAGAGTCATTTCGAATAGTATTAAAGAACTGCATTTTTTCAAAACAGCTTTACTTTATTCATGAGTTCTTTTGATTGGATTTTCCAGCATACAATCTTCTAAAAGACACTAATCCTTTCCTCAATGAAGAATTTCTTGATTTTCTTGAAAATTATTTTTGACATGAGTAGAGAACTTTCTAAAATTGGATTCAAATTGATTTTTTCTTTCTAAATTCGTTTCATCGAGCATGCTTCTATGGGATGACCAAAGTAGGCACACTTCGAACACCTCAGAGGTAACCATTTGTACTTGATTTTTTGAGTGATGGATTCTCCCTCAAACATATTAATAAAAGCTTTGAACACCTCAGAGGTATCCTTTCGTACTCGATTTTTTCTTTTGATTGGATTTTCTAGCATACAATTTTCTAAAAGACACTAATCCTTTCCTCGATGAAGATTTTCATGAAAAATATTTTCGACATGATTAGAGGACTTTCAAAAATTGGATTCAATTTGACTTTTTCTTTCTAAATTTGTTTCGTCGAGCATGTTTTTATGGGATGACCAAAGTAAGCACACTTCGAACATCTCAGAAGTATACGTCAGTACTTGATTTGTTGAGTGATGGATTCTCCGTCAAACATATTAATAAAAGCTTCATTTGGAAGAGAACAATCCGCTTTAATTTCCACTAAAATTTTGGCGTAACCAACCCTTGTTTCTTTGGTCGTGGGTTAAGAGGAACCCTCACCGTATTTGCAATACAATTAGAGATTTTCTTGTTTAAGATTTTGAGATGTAACCTTAGGAGCCTAATTCAAATTGGTATAGTACTACCATACTAAGCAGTGTCGGCCTAATGGTTTTACTTGCCCTAGGCTAGTTTTTTATATAAAAAAAAGCAGTAATGCAAAACTATTTTGATTTTGCAATTCTATCAAAGTGGTATGCGTTGGGGTTATCTCCTTATAGTTAGCTTCGCTATTTTTATCCAAAGAAACTAAATGGTTGGTCTCAGAGTCATTTCGAATAGTATCAAAGAACTGTATTTTTTTCAAAACAGCTTTACTTTATTCATGAGTTCTTTTGATTGGATTTTCCGGCATACAATCTTCTAAAAGACACTAATCCTTTCCTCGATGAAGAATTTCTTGATTTTCTTGAAAATTATTTTCGACATGAGTACAGAACTTTCTAAAATTGGATTCAAATTGATTTTTTTCTTTCTAAATTCGTCTCATCGAGCATGCTTCCATGGGATGACCAAAGTAGGTACACTTCGAACACCTCAGAGGTAACCATTTGTACTCGATTTTTTGAGTGATGGATTCTCCCTCAAACATATTAATAAAAGCTTCGAACACCTTAGAGGTATCCTTTCGTACTCGATTTTTTCTTTTGATTGGATTTTCTAGCATACAATTTTCTAAAAGACACTAATCCTTTCCTCGATGAAGATTTTCTTGAAAACTATTTTCAACATGATTAGAGGGCTTTCAAAAATTGGATTCAATTTGACTTTTTCTTTCTAAATTCGTTTCGTCAAGCATGTTTTTATGGGATGACCAAAGTAGGCACACTTCGAACATCTCAGAGGTATACGTTCATACTCGATTTGTTGAGTGATGGATTCTCCGTCAAACATATTAGTAAAAGCTTCATTCGGAATAGAACAATCCGCTTTAATTTCCACTAAAATTTCGGCGTAACCAAGCCTTGTTTCTTTGGTCGTGGGTTAAGAGGAACACTTACCACATTTGCAATAGAATTAAAGACTTTCTTGTTTAAAATTTTGAGACGTAACTTTAGAAGCCTGATTCAAATTGGTATGGTACCACCGTACTAGGCAGTGTCCGCCCAATGGTTTTGCTTGTCCTAGGCTAGTTTTTTTTTTTAAAAAAAAAGCAGTAATGCAAAACAAACACAAATTCTTTTGCCTTCAGCAAGCCTTGAAACCCATGTCCTTTTAGCACCATACACATGCCAAACCAGTTAACCAAGAACTACTTTGTTTAGATGTTGCCCATCCCCACTGCCGCCTCAGTCATCTTCGGCCACGCTGCCCTAGACGGAGGTCTGCCTTGCCTACCCGTTGAACGGCCCTGCTACTAAGTAAATCTCTTTTAAAAACCTTTATTTTTACCATTTTTTCAAGATGATTGGCTTACCGTATATGAAATAAGATCCAACTTAATAATTTTATCACAGTCTGTAGGGTTAGCAAATACCTTATATGAAATAAGATCCAGCTTCAATAATTTTATCACAATCTGTAGGATTAGCAAAACGGATAACAAAAAAAATCCGTTATCTCTAGTCTGTCTTTGAATCTTATCAACATGATTTCAGGTTTTTTTCTACGAAATTTCTAAAATGATGATGGTATGGGCATGGCCCGAAAATTAGAAGAATTACTCAATTTTACCTCTATTCTCCGATTTACTTCTTTTGCTTCCACGATGTTCTCATCACCCATTTTCATAGGTGGTGTGAATTCCAAATCGAGATTTAAAAGGTAAACCGTCATCTTTAACAAGATCTTCCTATGTTGGTGATGATTTTGAACCCATATTTTCATTGATGGAAGGTGTTCTTGACGATCTTGGATATTATGGTTCTGAAAAAGATTTTTCCTCTGTTGCATATTGGTTGCCTTTTGCTGAATAGGGTTTTTGATTGATTTTTTAGGCAAAACATGGGTAGGTCTTTGAATTTTGACATAAAAGGGATTCCTTTTGCGATTTATGACCGTTTAGAATCCCACTAAGTCAAAATCTTGTGCTTTATCCTTATGAGTTCAGAAAGAAGAGAGGTTAGGGATAGAGGGAGGGCTAAAGAGGGGATGAAGAGCATACTAAATTCTGGTCGTAAGTGTGAGAAACCATAAATTTTCAAAAGAAAGCTTTTAGCCGAAACACTTTTTTCTAGTTAGACATGCAATATAAACTTGGATATCATAAATTATTCAGAACAAGCAAGTATTCTATATTGCATGGCTAAGGATCAAGCAACCATAGTATATAATGTCTTCCTACAAGGTTTACTCATTGAATAACATAAATTATAATACCATAATCCATCAAAGTAACCTTTATAGCCAGTGGCGCTTTTACCCACATACGTAACAAATTCAATTCAAGCAGTCTGAGATCATTTTACAGGCCAATGTAATTAAAAATATATCGCATAGCCTAATAAAAACGATACTCATGGTGTGAAGCAACTCCATACATAATTCCTGCAAATTAAAGTGAACAATTATAATTTTATCACCGATAGGAACACAACTAAAGTAATGACAAGTAAAGATTTGATTCTAAAACTGGCATGAGTATTAAATAAAAATGGTATTATTCATAACGTAGGTAGTGATGGGCATTGTTCTAGGTTAAAGGTGCCGTCTTTAATTTTCAAATTTATGCATCAACGGCTGGATTAAGTTGAAGACTGGACTTCATTTTTGCTTTGTATAAGCTAAGATTAAAGTCACATAGCTAAAAAATTGTAGCTTCGGTTTACTAAACCATTATCATATTATTTTAGCTTGGTTCCGTAGAAGAAGAAAAAAATGGTGATTTCCAATTGCATATCTATAAGTAGCTCCTCTTATCTTTCATCCATCCTACTATAAATTCATGAATGATATCATGAATTTTTATTTGGCATTTCATTGCTAATTCGAATGGTAACTAAAAACATCCCTGTGATTCAAAGCTCTAATTCTCCCATTAGCAAAGATTTTGGACATCTTTGCACTTAGTTATGGGCCTTTTTAAAATCTTTGATAGGCTTAATTCTTCTATTTTCTACCCAAACCTTAATCTGTGAAGACAAAAAGAGGAAAAACAAAATATGAACAGAGAAAAAGTGAAAATTAAAAGTAAAAGATTCACTGGCCTGCTGTTTATTATGTATTGGTGAAGAGAAGGAATCCATCTATATTTGAAAAGCAAATATTTTATCTTTTGATGTTAAATTGTCCGTTCAATCTTGAATTTGCTCACGCATCATACAGAATTATAGCATTGTTTATCTTTATTAATAGTCAGAACGATGTGTGATCCATTTCATATTGCTGATTACCTAATTCAGTATTGTTAAAGCTTGACACTAAGTCAAACCACTAGCTGGTACACTCTTAAAAAATCTGATGTTATGGTTGAATAGAACAGTCCTTGTTTCAGCTTTCATCAACGCCGAATAAGAAGAGATAAATTTCTGCATTCTTAAGATCAAATAGATCAACTTACTGTTTATGACATTTAAGGGGAGAACTGCAAAGAGGCTTACACAGGCTAAAGGCATCCTTGGCCTAATTATAATACTCCATCAGTTGATTAAAAAGTGCGTAGAGGATCAGATTTTGAATTGCTTAATATAATTGAGTCGGACAGACTTTTATGAGAGGTATGGAAGATGAATGCAAATGTAGGCCTGACGGTAAGGCCTGCATTGGCTGGCTCGACAGTTTATGGGAACATAAATTATTAAATATACAATTTGGGCTAGTGCAGATTTGAGCTAGAATTATGAGAACATAAATATACATTCTATATAAAAGCAAAGAACCTACCTATTCAAGATTAACTTCAAGCATAGTTTCAGGCTGGCTCAGGAAGAGATTGAGAGGATCTGAGTCTGGGAGGTCCATCATACCTGCAAAATCAATATTTTTCGCAGGGTACTAAACTTCTTAGTTGGAATTTGCTAGTTTTAATATATATATACATGCATATGTATGTGTACGAAAGTTAATGGAGAAATTATGTCTGTAAAATGTCTTGACGTATAGCCAGAACAACATTAGCCTCCAAAGATAACCAGGTGTCATAATACAAATTTTAGCGAGATTAGCTAGACAATTACTCCGTATTGGATATTGGAATTACCACTTAAGCAGACGATGTAATATGGTTACATATTACTTACACGTTTGAATTGACATGATTCCTTTTAGGAATGAAGCGCCTTGCCCAAAGATGCTTCCCATTTATTATAAACTTTGCTTTTGGAGTTCCGTTCAGTACTCTAAATACCGTATCCAGTGTATAAAATGTAACATAAGCATATTGCGGGGGTTTATTTCCATCCGTTGTCTGAACATTCACTGACTGCACATTTCCAAAATACCTGCCCAGATTGAAGGAGGTCGATCATGATCATGTCAAACAAAATTGAAAGGTCGTGATCAGGGTGCAAAAAATATGGATAAAAGAGCTTCAAACCACTTACCATAAAAATGAGCAAGTTGAATAACCAGTTTCACATATTCTGATATGCTATCATTTGATTTAGATTTTCTCAGGTAGTTGTTTGTAATTGCTCATCCATAATCGATATATGTCACAACTTGTGCCTCATTTTGAAACTAATTATTTAGAATTAGAAAATTTTATGGAGATGTTAGTGAAGAAATCAAACTAATGACAGTGTCTCCTGATTTGTGCCAAAATTTTGTATTCATATCGTCACTCCCATATATATATATATATATATATATATATATATATATATATATATATATATATATATATATATATATATATATATATATATATCCACGAAACACATATATTTATAGTTCCATGAAACACCACTGTCAAATTTATCAGCAAAAATATGCAGTTCTAACATCAAATATATGTAGTTTAGCCAGCAAATATTTACAGTTCTGACCACATATTTTTGTAAATGGAAAATTTGTAGTTCTGTGCAATTATATACGGTTATGGCTGGAAATAACAATATATTCTCGCTCCAAAAGTTGATAAGGATTTTTCGTGAAACCTTTTCCTATAATGGCACAAAAGAGGATTTTGAAGCCTTTAAGGGTGTTTGAAAAAGGTGATTTTCAGTTTCCTTTGATATTTCATATAAATGATAAACAAAATGTTATAAGCAATCCCTGTTCCAACTTCCATACAATGGAATCGGATAACAAACCGGTCAGTTCAAAAATGTAGTTAATGGTCATAAGTATAATATAAAGCAGATGAATGAAAACGCTTGTAGCATATCTTTAACACTGTACGCTTACTTAAGTCCAAAAGCGGAAACAGCCTTGACAGTTATATCATCTATCAAATATGGAGCAAAAGGTTTTTGCATGTACAAAGGCGATGGGAGTAAGGTCTATGGGTTTACAATAAATAGGGGAATCCATGCGATTTTAAGTAATATTGAATGTATGACTGAGAAATGATGTAACAAATACGAAGCCTAACCGTATAGGAAAAGCTCGCAAAGAGAGGATGAAGGTCCGCTTTATTTTGGTATACGAGGAAAAAGACATGAAATTCAAATGTCTTCACCACAAATTTGAACTAAATTGCCAATTTGGCATCCCAACATTCACATTTTTGGATTGTTTCGTACGTTCTTACCGGTATTCCAATTGAGCAAACTAGCATTGTCTGAATCGTAACTAATATCGATTTGGATAGTAATGATAGAAATAGCTTTCTTCAATCTCTTTTTTTTTTCAAATCAATAAGACATCAATGGTAATGTTGTCATTAATATCCAAATCAATAAGACATCAATGGTAATGTTGTCATTAATATCCAAATCAATTTGGATATTAATGAACTAGAATATGACGACATTGAATACTTGTAAAGTAGGATTCATTTCAAATATCCTTTTCATCACCTTCTTTATTGTTTTTTTTTTTAATTGTTAACTTATATACAAGTCTATGTAATATGCAACATATTACACTTGAATATGTGTTTGAATTACGATATGCAAGTTTCGAACCTACGAAGTCATGCATTCAAATTGAAATGCGTAACCACTGTAACAGTGGTGCGGGACGTGTTCGTCCTTTTTTTCTTATGTGCACGCGTGCAAACCATCGCCCACACACTCTTATCAAGCTATAAAAGTTCATAGCTTAATCACTTGGTAACACCTCCCTTCCCTCCTTCAAACGAAGAAAAAAAAAAAAAAAAAAAAAAAAAAAAAAAAAAAAAAAAAAAAAACTGTCAAGAGTATGTAATATATATGCGCATTGAATGAAACTGACTAATTTAATACTAATGTTTTGCAGCTCAGGAGGTTAAAATGGAAGACATCGCAGAACCTACAGTAGTATATACAGTGATAGCATGCGGAAACTTGGTGCATAATGGGCAAACGGAATATAAAAAAATCCAAACAATCGAACAGCACAGAAGTCTTGCACAAAAGTATCTCTTAGCTTGAAAAAACGACTAATGTTCCGTGGTGTAGTAGCATTGACAAAATACATCTTCATCTGAGGTCATGAGCTAGGACTGTACCAGAAAAGCATTTTGTATGATGTATTTATGGATAAGCAGAAATCATTTCAATACAAAACCATGCAAGACAACGAGTCTATTTGTGATCATCTAGCTTTGTGATCCATTTTATTTATAATTCCCAGACAATAATAAAAGCTTAGCATGACGACCCCTCAATAAACATTAACGTGACACATAATAGAAAAATTCTGAACTGATCATATTAATAGCTAGCTTATGTTTACCATTAAAATTATATTACTTAACAGAACATGATGATATCTTCCAGCATACCCAGTATTCTAACTAATCTAATAACCAAGGTAAAAGAAGTGAATTAATAAAAAGACAAATGTGTGTGCTATTTAAAAATGATAATAGAAAAACATGCTTATTTAACAAATAATGGACTGTTCCAGTTTTTCTTCTTTCTTTTAAATCTGAAACAGCATGCAACGAAATTTATAGAAATAACAAGAATAAGAAGAAATAAAAATTAAAAAAATCAAGGCTTTACCTCATGAAGAAAGTCAGCAGCTCCTCTTTTGTTAAAGGATGCCCATTGGAGAACGTAACAAACATGGTCCTCTCGTCATCAGGAAGATGATCTCTTACTGATTGTTGAAGCTCAGTCATCATATTATCAGCATTCCCAATTGGAGGCATCATCGGTAGCCCTTGCTCAATCTGTTGCATATTTCTTAATGTACTCAAGTCAAAAGGATGTCCCAACTCAACCGTTCTGTCAAGACCCACCCTTCCAAAGAAATCAGAGTTGCTGTTAAACCTATTGGAAGAGTGGCTCAGAATCTCTTCATTGTTAACCATGCAAGCAATATTCGAATCCGCAGGTCGAATGTGGGTCTGGCTCATTTGATGCACAAGCATCTCGACATGATGTAAATGAGCTAATTCATCCGCTTTCTTTTTAATATCAGCTAAGGCTCTCAAACACACGGTTTTTAGGTAATGTTTGATTCCCTGGGATGCTTGTTTATGTAAACCGATATTAAGTTCATCAAACGGAGAATCAAGGCGCAAGGAAGCAACAAAATCAAGGCCTAAAAGTGCAATATTATGAAGTTTATGATTACCAAATGAGTTCATCTGAGCTATAACATCAGTTTTTTCTTTTTCCTCAAGCCAAAGCCAAAAGGCAATTATCTCCATAGATTGAACAGGATCCATGTGAAGATCAAAAACCAACCTACTGTAAAGTTTACGTTCACCCGAGTAGAAGGCGTGGATATCGTTGATTGAAAGGTTTTGTGGAGGGAAATCAAATTGAAACAAAGCCATTTGCAAACTTGAAAATGAAAATAAAGAAAAATAGGAAATAGTGGCTAAGAAGATGATTATATTTCTTATGATTATTTTAGCATTTGTAGAATGGATTGAGGGTGGTGGGAGATCTATATACATTCATTGTAGCAAGTGCACTAAAAATATCAGACCACATTTTGACCCAAGGGATAGGATAGAAGAAGAAATCTTTAATTACATTAATTTTGGATGTGCATACAAATCCAGTTGTTACTCTACTTATTAATTTTCAACCAAGCATGAATAGCTTTGCTAACAAACAAATTAGGCGTGTGCATTCAACGGAAAAAACATTATAATGAGTAAATAACAACAAGGGATTTCCTCGACAATGTAACAGAGTTAGTATTTATTTGTAGCAAATGCATTATAACGAGCCATTTTCCATGCAAAATACATTGAAACAATACACGGAGGGAATGAATATCAAGTAAATAATAAGAAATATTAATTGATTTTTCCCACTATTAATTCAGGTACGTTCACCTTGTTTCAGTTTCTATATAGAATTTCATAGGGAATTGCATATTTTCCATAAAAAAATGTGAGAATTTGAGAACTTGAGCATACTAATCAATTAGGGTTAAGTGATACTTAAAGAAAAGGAGAACCACTTTCTGATTAGACTATATGCAAGGTTATCCAAATTCAAATGATTTTGGAGAGTCACTATAAAGTTAATAAAAAAAAAAAAAAAAAAAAAATCTAGAGCTTGCCATATAACTGTTACATGTAATTTATCCTTGAATTTTGATTATTCAATCAATCACAACGTCATAACAAAAACACATAAAATATATCATGCGCGATGTGTCTTCCTATGCAAAGGTATGGAAGAGGAGAGGTAGCAAAACGCTAAAATAATCCACATACAAAATGAATCATTTACTTACGAAAGAGAAAAGTGCATAAAACATTTTGCATTGTGAGAGGTAATAATGGAAGTATGCATTTTTCAACCTGTACATACTTACAATTTTCATTCACCTGCAAGAAAATATAAGTGGACATCCAACTGCTAAACCCACCATCTTAGCCATCAAATTTTGATTTGCCCTAATTCCAAACCATAGTTGGAAACCAAAGTCCATAGCTCAGCAGCTTAAACACAGTAAAACTGGGATGTCATCACGTGGTACACTGTATTTTGCACATGAACATTAAATTGTATCTGTATTCGTGATAAAATATGCTATATCCATACTTGTGTGATTATTTATCTCCATTGATCTTAGATAATTATGATATCTCTCATGCGTATTTGCAGCAATTTTGTATGTTATAAAGTGTGGTGAAAAACTTAGATAGAGATTTATCATCAATATGTGAAAGCCATTTAAGTAGTGTCTTATTTTTGTCCATTCGAACACCACTGCAATTCAAAATCAAATATGCAAGTACACAAGATCAAATAACAAAAAGAAGAGCAAGAAAGAAGATAAAAGTGGTCTGGATTTGTAACCTACGTCACAGAGTCACCTAAAACCCTTTTATTCCAGACAGCAATTATAAGAGATTACAAATCAGACCAATGACTGGACAGTTACAAGATGCGCTATTACAAAACATGTCCACTAGCTTTGATTGTTTGTTGAAAATTTTCAAATCAATGTTTTGGGCTTGGGTTTGTGAAGAGGGAAGAAAGAAAAAAGAAGAAAAAGGGGGAAATATTATGTTCTACATCATGAAATATTCATAGGTTTATCTTTATATGTAGTAGGAAGAGGAATAGATTATGAGAAAAAAAAAAATATTTGGATAATTTCTTCATTTCTGTCAAAACACGTGAAATACAAAGTAATGTGCTTGGAGTAATAAAACCAAGTTTAAGGGGATGTTGAAAATAAACTTAGTTTTTAATAGGAAACATTAATTAGCGACATATTTAATTATTGTATTTAGGAAAGGCTAAGATAAACGGAAATAAATTATAGAATTATTAAAATGAGATTAGAGAAGAATCTAGAAAGAAGAAAAGTCTAGAAAAAGAAATGTCTGGAGATTCTCTCTTATATAAATTAGGATGTAATCACTCATTTGTATGAGGTAATATCAAGCAGTGTATTAGACCTATGTATGGAATCAAGGAAAAAAGAGAAGAGAAATAAAAGCAAATAAAGTTTTCATCTTTTACAAATATTCTGTAATAACCCGGAAATTCTGAGCCAGTTTAAAATTTTTATTTTGGCAACTTCGACGAATTTTGAATATTTAAAATGAATTATTTTAAATAATATCGACGAAAATTTATTTTGAATATATTTAGAACGTATATATTTATACGCGTCGTCGTTAGAATATAAATAATTATATATAATAATAAAAGGAATTGAAAATGGCACGGTAGTTCGATTTCAAACTTCAATTGAATGTACCGGGTGCAAAACAATCCGGATTTTGGCGAAACCAAAAATTATAGGATCTAATTGAGAATATCTTTCCAACGAATCCGAAAAATCGAAATTTTATAGCGGGAATCAAAAGTTATGCCCAGTTGAAAATTCAGAATAGTCGCTATGTAAATTCTACAGGGCCCAAAAAGTCAAACTTTGCATATAAATAGATTTGGACTCGAAACCACTTCCGTTGAGTTCAAAATGCCGTTTAGAACTCCGAAAAGTATAAGCTTTGATATATTTCGATATCCGGAATAGTGGCAATTGACAGAAGCTTTTCGGTTAACAAAACATAGCCCTTAGAAAGTGAAATTTTGCATACGAGCTCAGAATTCGACGAAATAAATTTTTATGAATTCATAATGACAAATCATTGTTGAGTTCCAAATGGCGCGTCGAACGGAGTTGGTATGTGGCCTTGCGAGCTAAAACAGTTCAGGGTGAAACAGACAGTCACTTTGCAAAGGAACATTATTGATACGACCTCAGAATTCGATTTCATTTTTTTTTTCTGGATTCGTATCGTCTAATAATGGTTAAATCCAATAGGGCATGATTTTAGAGTTAGTGTGTGAGCGTGCGAGAAGAAAAGGTGCGCCAAAATAGCATTTTTAGAGCTTATATGAGCATTTTCGTGATTTTTTTTGAACGGTCAAATGAACTCGGAATTCGACGAAACTTGTTTCGTTGGACTCGTCTTCACGTCTACTATCTCGTGTCTGAAATACGCAGCTATCGGAGATCGCTAGCGTTCAGGCGATACGCGAGAAACTAGCATATAAACACTTTTACTTCCTTTTCTTCTTCACTTTCTTCCTATTCCTATTTCTTCACAAAAACTCAAAAATGGAGTCTCACCCCGACCGCCACTGCCCCTCCTCCCACCGCCACCACCGGCCTCTGGCGAGCCGCCGCACCCCCTCCTCCTCCTCCCCTCCTCCTCTCTTCCTCCTCCTCTCTCTCTCTCCTCTCTTTTATGTGATTTTGCAAACCCTAGGAGCCACCACCACCACCACGGCCACCACCGCCGCCGGCCCCTAGCCACCTCCCCACGCCACATCAGGCCCGGCGCCCCACTCAATTCCGGCCGTGGGCCCCTCCTCCTCAAAATAACCTTTTTCACTAATCGCCCGTTTTGCAAATAAGTCCCTGACCGTATTTCGCCAATAACTCCCAAACGTTGCGCATTTGGCCAAAGTCCCTCTAGACCAAAGTTGTAGAGCACGAAATTCTCTTCGATTTGGCTATATGGAAGTCATGTTTTGGAGTTCGGAGCTGCTCGGAAAACGCGTTCGAAGTCTGCTGTTCAAAAGCGGTAAAATTCGTGTACTTTCGCGAATTCTGGTGAATTGGAGCATTTTCGGCAAAAAGACCCTTAGGCGAAAGTTGTCCGGAATGGCGCGTTTAAGCTAGAAAAAATGGTGGTGTGAAGATTGAAGCTCGTTTGCAAATTCTGGAACCAGAACAGCGAATCCGGGCGTTAGAAAAAAAGTGAGTTTTCTCCATTTTAAAGCTTCTACAGTTTTTGACATATGAAGTAAATAAAAATACGATCTTTATATTATAGAGAGGATAAAAATCCAATTTTTAACTTATAGAGAATATAAAGATAAGATTTTTATATAATGTAGATAATAAAAATGTGATTTTTATATATGTAGTGACTACGGGCAACGAAAGTGACAAAAGGCGAGAACGACAAGATTTTCTACAATAGAAGTGTCATGGAGTTGGAATAGCTTTGGTGAGAATTTCTCACTCTTCAATTTCTTTTCTAGTTATATATATATACTAGGATGCAGACGGTGTTTAGTAGCACCCGACACAATCGTCCACAGACCATGGACTTGTTTGTTTGGTTGCATAGATTAGTTTAATTGTTTGGTGAAATGAAATTGATTTGATTGATGTGTGAATGGCGTGGGCCTTCACTAGACCGGGGATAAGGCTAGGCCTCGTCCCGTTTCTAGTATCGTGCCGTTATGCCGCCAAAATTTTCTAAAATAAGTTAGAAAAATAAAAATATCATTTTATTTAAAGAATGAACTGAATAGAAATTCATATGTTAAAATAAAATGTTTTATCGTTAAAAATATAATTTTTAACGTGAATATGAATATAGTGAATGTGAATAAATAAATATTCATTTACAAACCGGACGGTTTGTTTATGTACACTGATTTGACTGACATTGATTGGGACGATAAATTTTACACATCGCCCAACTGCACAAATAAAATCTGTGTTTGATTGTTTGAAACCCCACACGGGTGTTGGGATGAAATTTGAAGTTCACTCATCCTGATTGATTAAATATGTCGATCGATTGATTGACAGGCTGTTGTAAGCGTTAGATATCTATATTTGATGCTTATACAGTGTAGTGCACTTTGGATGATGGTTGATTATTTATCATTGCTATTATATACATGTGTTGTGTGGAATCCATATAATTAACTTTATATGGTAATTGATTGGGCCTCATTCCAATTTAGAAGATAAAGAATTTTATAGAATAAATGTTCATGTGTTGACAGTACTCATCCGTTGAGATTAGACATGTGTTGAACGAAGTATTTTAATAATAAAATTTACATCTTTATCTTTATAGAATAAATGTTCATGTGTTGACAGTACTCATCCGTTGAGATTAGTCATGTGTTGAACGAAGTATTTTAATAATAAAATTTACATCTTTATCTTTATAGAATAAAGGTTCATGTGTTGACCATACTCATCCGTTGAGATTAGTCATGTGTTGAACGAAGTATTTTAATAATAAAATTTACATCTTTATCTTTATAGAATAAAGGTTCATGTGTTGACCGTACTCATCCGTTGAGATTAGTCATGTGTTGAACGAAATATTTTAACAATAAAATTTACATCTTTATCATATATAAGATTAGAAACTAATTGAAAAATAGATAAGATGAGTGGTCTCCTGAATATTGATCTGATGTTGGTTCCGGCCTTCGGGGTTAATATTTAGGGAATCGTTCTCTTACTAATTTACGGTTGGAGTCTGATTAAATATCAAACGATAGATACCTTAATTTTTATAAAATATATTGAATAACAAAAATAGTCACACATGGACAGTACTCATTCGTTAAGATTAGTCGTGTGTTGACAAAAATATAGATTCACATATTGAATAGAATAATTATTCATTTGTTGAATAGAATAACGAATTTATTGAAATATATGAAGCCGTGTTGATTATAGTTGCGCTATTTTGACGTGAACGATGTTTATATCGATTATATTCGTTTTTATAATGAATATTGAAAAGGAAGTGATTTCAAAATATAACGTTTTGAAAATATTATCATTTATATAGTAATGATAGGGAATATTCAATTTTGATTTGAAATTGAATATAGAATTGAAATGTTTTGAAAACGAATTTAAAACGATTCATAAAATACGTTTTAAATAGAAATCGACGAAATATATATTATATATATAATATAATGGCCTGAATAGAACGCGCCGCACAGCGGCAGTTCGTGAATTTCGACCATTTATTTCAAACGGATATTACGGGAGATCCGACCGTCGGATTCCCCTAAAACCGGAACCGTTGGGTTCGTATCGAAAAGAGCTTTCTAACGAATATTAGAAATTTGAAATCTAACGGTTGGATTTGGAGATACGTCCAAATCAAATTTGGAAAAGGTCGTTGTAAGTGCAGTTCGATGGCCGTTGATGGAAATCGACTGTACGGGCCTTGATAAAATTATTAAAAATAGTAATAATTTGCGTAAAATCATAAGAAGCGATTTGGGAAAAATTGTGATGAAAAACTCCACATTTGAAAAGATAAAAATAGATTTTTATCGAAATGAACTAGTTTGGAACTAAAATTAAAACCCATTTATTTTTAAATAAATAAATTGGATTTGAAATGGGTTGTAAATAGAATTGATTTGTGGGTTTATCGTGAGTGGTGTTTTAAAAGACACTTGTTCTTTAACCCGATACTAAATAGAATGTGATTTGAGTTTGTCGTGAACTGTGTTTTAAAAGACATTAGTTCTTTAACCCAGTAAAATGATTTTTAATGAATCTTCAATTAGATTGAAATGTGAATTGATAATTTAAATTATCAACTTTAGAAAGTGAGCGAGAATAGAGCATCACCAGTTTTGCTCCAAAGCGATAGTTAAATCTTTAATTAGATTTGAACGTGAAATGGTAATTAATTTTACCGATAACACCGTGGTATTAGATATGGAGTATTACCAGTTTTGCTTCATGGGATGCATAGGTTGGGATTGGGAAATAAAATAAATAATTACTTCGGTGTGGATCGCTAATCCTGACTAGTTTGGAAAACCATAATTTGGTTTGAAATGACATCCAAAGGAAGATTAAAGGATAAATTTTAAAGAATTTATCTTGGATAAAATTAATGGGAACCTTTCCCTAAGAATATGAAATTTGTGGTTAGTGGCTGCTGAATTGGAATGAGGCGTATGTTGTGTTTGTGTAACATTTGTTTTTAATATACGCGGGTTGTTCGGAAAGGCCGGGTTTATACCCATTCTGAATAACCGATTCGACGATATGTCGAAGATGAAGACGGTGGTCGAAGACCGGAAGTCTTCACATCGTTTGGGTGATTACTGATAATCTTGATTGGGCTGTACACCCAAGATGAGGGAATCAGTTGGTTGTCGTCCAGACGTACTTGGAGATGGATGGATATGCGAGGAAAGTGCCTCCGGTTTCATTCAGACCCAGAACGAACTTGTAAATGGATTGTGTGTCTGACATTGGATTTTATTCTGTGTTGATTGATTTCTATTAAATATATATCTGTTTGGCGGCGGAGAATTTATTCTCTTGCTTAACGCCCTTCTCTGAGACGTACGAGCTTAGAGGTTATATATCGATAGATATCAATCGCATGGCATGAACTGCCAGTGTGACATGCTGAGTTGCATAGATCAAGGCCTCTGTTGAAAAGCAAAGTCTTGTGGTTGATGATCAAAGCACAGCCTTTGTGGCGTAGCTTTGTGTATAACGTGAATTCGCGAGCCTCACACCTCGGTATGAGTTAAAAACGGGATACGGACCGCTGGGAGAGCACGACGTTTCTTTCTAGCTTTGGTGGTGTCAG
This sequence comes from Allium sativum, assembly GCA_030737875.1. Lineage (NCBI taxonomy): Eukaryota > Viridiplantae > Streptophyta > Magnoliopsida > Asparagales > Amaryllidaceae > Allium > Allium sativum. Next base: position 989,838,527 of record CM060910.1, on the reverse strand, counting down.
TGACTTACCAGCCCTGACATTTATATACTTTTCACCTTTGTGGTTGTTGGAATGAGGCGCCTCGATATTAGGTCTGTAAGGACCGGGAAACGTGTGTTCAGGAATTGCCAATTATATGTTCTTCCGTCTGCGTTGTGATTTGTCCTGTTCTCAAATGAACAGGGGTTTCGAACGGTCTAGATCGGTTTAACGACTGATTCGATCGAGCGAAATTCCTTGTCGTCACATATTCTTTTTTCGCAAATTGACCATCATTTGCGTGTATTTGGAAGGAAAACATTCCTTTGTTTGACATTTTATCGCACACTCACTTTTAACCTCGCTCTGATGCCACTTTGTTAGAATTTAGAGGAGGAAGAGAAATAGATTATGAGAAAAAAGAATATTTGTAAAAGAGGAAAACTTTAATTGCTTTTATTTCTCTTCTCTTTTTTCCTTGATTCCATACATAGGTCTAATACACTGCTTGATATTACCTCATACAAATGAGTGATTACATCCTAATTTATATAAGAGAGAATCTCCAGACATTTCTTTTTCTAGACTTTTCTTCTTTCTAGATTCTTCTCTAATCTCATTTTAATAATTCTATAATTTATTTCCATTTATCTTAGCCTTTCCTACAATAATTAAATATGTCGCTAATTAATGTTTCCTATTAAAAACCAAGTTTATTTTCAACATCCCCCTTAAACTTGATTTTATTACTCCAAGCAGATTACTTTGTATTTCACGTGTTTTGGCAGAAATGAAGAAATTATCCAAATTTTCTTTTTTCGTTTCTTCCTCTTTCCCAATATGAAGATCTTCGATGCAATTTCTTCAACAGTGCTCCATTCTTTTTGTCCTCCTCCATTTGCACAAGACGTTCTAATAAGTGTGTGCTCTAGCTTCCGTCTTATTCCGGTGTCATAACCTTTGAATGAGTCATATATGGCATCTTTAAATTCTTTAAAAATTTCATTTTTACAGTATTTGATCAATTAAATTTCTTTGCTTGTGTTAACTAATACCGAACAAACGACAACGCTAGCCTTTTTCTCACCAACAGCTATGCTTACTTTTATAGGTTTGCTATTCATAAAGGTCCAATCGCTTTCCTTCCGTTTATCATTTTGAATCACATCAACAGCTTCAAGCACGACTTTAGACCCTTCTTTCACGACATCATCCTCTCTCTCATCAATAATTTTAGATTCAGTAACATTATTAGGCTTCTCATTATTCGCATTCTTGTTTTCATTCTCGCTTTTGTCTTCTCTTCCTACATCCATTTTTACTTCACCTCTTTTTTCTTCTATGCTTGTCATCTCCACATCATCCGCTTCTGAATTGCTCTGTTCATCTACTTCCTCTTCTGCTTCGATTATCTTTTCATCTATCATGTCTTTATTCTTTGCACCATTTTCATTTTCCAAATCCTCTTTGAGGTTTACATCAGCATCTCTCCCTCCATTTTTCTCCTCCACATCAATTTGATTTTCATCATCAACATCAATGTCTTCTTTAATATCAGTTGTTTCTTCTTCATTTTCCAAAGTTGCTTTAGTTTTAAGAACTAGCTCCTGCGGTTCTTCTTGTCTTCTCTTAATTTTCTCTTCGTGAGCACGTAAAGAGCCTTCCAATTCTTCTACTGTCATTTCTTCGAGGTCCTTCGTTTCTTCAATGACACACGCAATATAATCGAACTTCGGTGTCAAAGAACGAAGAATCTTCTCCACCACTCGAACGTCTGCAATTTTTTCTCCATAGCCTCTTGATTGATTCACATTCGCTTTCACCCTTGTACAGTAATCCGAAATCGATTCGGATTCACTCATCTTCATTGCTTCGAAATCACTCCTTAGCGATTGAAGCTTAACTTTCTTTATATTATCAACTCCTTGGAAAGATTTTTTTTTTTCAAAATTTCCCAGGCTTCGTTTGAAGTGGCTGCATCCGCTACTTTTTCTAACATTGAATCATTCAAACATTGATGAATGAGGCTAAGTGCGTATTGATCTTTTTCCTTCATCTTTGCTAAGGCTTCCTTCTCCGCTCGAGATAATGCAGTTTCATTTTCTGGCTTGTCGTAGCCTTTGTCTACTATCTCCCACACTTTTTGTCCGCCAAGTAAAACTTTCATTCGAAGACACCATTTCTCATAATTTTCTTTTGTGAGACGAGGATATTGGAGGGAAAACATTCCACTGTTTGCCATTTTATCACACACTCACTTTTAACCTCGCTCGGATACCACTTTGTTAGAATTTTAGAGGAGGAAGAGGAATAGATTGTGAGAAAAAAGAATATTTGTAAAAGAGGAAAACTTTATTTGCTTTTATTTCTCTTTTTTCCTTGATTCCATACATAGGTCTAATACACTGCTTGATATTGCCTCATACAAGTGAGTGATTACATCCTAATTTATATAAGAGAGAATCTCCAGACATTTCTTTTTCTAGACATTTCTTCTTTCTAGATTCTTCTCTAATCTCATTTTAATAATTCTATAATTTATTTCCATTTATCTTAGCCTTTCCTAAATACAATAATTAAATATGTCGCTAACTATTGTTTCCTATTAAAAACCAAGTTTATTTTCAACAGTGAAATGATATGTCATATGAAAAGAAAAACGAGAAGGGAGAGATAAGACATTAGCACGACCATGACATACATATTAAATATTTAATGGTCAAAATATGGGCCTTGGGCCAAGAATGCTAATGGGTTTACATTGCGGACCGTTGAAAAATTGAATTAGGCACGCGGGTTTGTAACGTTTCGGGGCTGTTGTAAACGAACTGACGCGTCTCTTCATTCAAATTCGCAAGGCTTTGAAAGAATGCATCTATTCGAATTCGAACAGTCGCGACGCTTGAATGAATGGTCGCCTCCCTCTACATATATAAATAGGCACGGTCAGAACCGTGAGGAATTAATCCGAATTCTACTTCTTCTTTGTCCTTGAGAATTCTGCAACACCATTAAACTATTGCAAAACAGTTCTGTTCGAAACACTTCTATAGTGTTTCGATTTTTCTGAAAGTGTTGCAAAATTGTTTTCTTCTTCTTACTCTTTGATTCTATATTCTAAATTGCATTATCAGTAATCATTTCTCATAGTGTTCTTGATCGGATCAAAGCCGTACAAAATTTGAATCCGATTTCATTGTTGCAAGGCTTTATTGAATCCTGAAAGTCAATAGTTCGATAATCCTTTTGTACCTGGTGGATTGAACTATTGTCTGAAAGAATTTGCTCCGCAAATCCTTAAAGTTTGAAGTATGGCATTCATACGACAATCATCATCATTCGATAGCCTCAAACCGCAAAATCCCCAAAATTTTCCGACAATACCTTCAATCATGGAAGGTTTGAGCGCATTGCAAGTGATGAACCAGCATTTGACGAAATTGGAGCGTTTTGATGGTGAAAATTTTACTCATTGGCAAGAGACGATGAAGTTCTTCCTTATCACTGTGAAATTGTTCTATATCTTGGAAGACGATTTGGAAATTATACCATGGAAACCCGCTGATGAGGATGTCGCTCTGAAGGAGAAACGAGCAAAGCGCAAAGAGGACGATTTTCTCTACAGAGGGCATATTCTGAATGCATTGTCTACTCCAGTCTACAATGCTCATAGGACCTTGGAAACTGCAAAGGAACTCTGGACTGCTTTGGAGAGCAAGTATCGCTTATCCAATGCAAGTAATAAAAAAATTCTTATTTGTAATTTTATGGATTTCAAAATGGTCGCCAACAAGTCCATAATTGGACAAGTGAGTGAAATCTTACTATTGGTGAATCAACTTAAAGATGCTGGTATTGATCTCCCTGAATCTTTTGTTGTTGGAGTTGTTATTTCAAGACTCCCGAATTCTTGGAATAATTATAAGAAAAAATCGAAACATGCGGAAACGGATTATAATTTAGACGGTTTACAGCGTCATCTTCGTATTGAAAAGGATTCTCGTAAATGCGAATTAGATGATAATTTGCAAACCGAGTCTTAGGCTAAGGCAAATAATGTTGAAATTACTGATAAATTGAAGTCTAAGAATGAGGCACAGTTTAAGAAGAATGGTAATTCCAAGAGCAAAAAGAAGGGTGCCTGTTACTATTATAACAAACCCGGCCACTATACCCAAGACCATCGTCTTCGGAAGAAACAACAAAAAGAGAATGTGGTCGAAGAAAAGCTTATGGCTACTGTACAAGAGGCGAACCCCGGTAGTGCAATTGATAATGATTGGTGGCTCGATACTGGAGCAACATTCATGTTTCCAAAGACTGTAATCTGTTCAAGACTTACGAAGAGAATAATGGAGAATCCAGCGAAGTTACTGGCGCAAACAAAGTTGCAAGCAAAGTTATGGAAAAAGGCACAATTGAACTTACATTTACCTCTAGAAAAGTTCTCACATTAGTTAATGTATTTTATGTACCCGATATGTATAAGAATTTGGTTTCTGGATACCTTTTTAATAAAGGAGGATTCAAGATAGTGTATGAGTCTGATAAGTTAGTGTTGTCCAAGAACAACAAATTTATTGGATAGGGATATTCTTGTAACGACATGATTAAGTCGAATCTAATGAAGAAATCTTCTGCTTATGTTGTTTATTCTGTTAATTTATGGCATAGTAGATTAGGACATGTTAATTATAAATCTCTTAGAAATATGCATAAATTAGGATTAATTTCTGATTGTGATTTCGATTCCATCACTAAACGTGAGATTTGTGTTCAAGTAAAAATACACCGGAAATCCTTTAAATCTGTTGAAAGGAATAATGGTTTGCTTGATTTAATATATAGTGATATGGGTGACTTAAAAAGTCATATCACCTATGGTGGTAACCAATACTATATAACATATATTGATGATTATACTAGATATGCATATGTATATCCAATGAAATCGAAAGGTGAGGCCTTTGATAAATTCAAACTTTACAAAGCAGAAGTCGAAACACAAGTAGGAGTTAAGAATAAAGTGTTACATTCACCAATGTACCGCCCCATATACACCACAACAAAATGGTGTTGTTGAGAGGAAAAATAGAACTTTAGTAGAAATGGTTAACCTATGCTCATAAGTTCTAATTTACCTTATAACCTATGGGGTAATGCTATGTTATCTGCATGTTACATTTTAAATAGAGTACCACTTAAAAAGAATAATATTTCCCTTAAGAATTATGGTTTAATAGAAAACCAAACCTTACTAGACTTAAAGTTTAGGGTTTCTTAGCGTATATTAGAAAACCTGACCCTAAACGACCAAAGTTAGGAAATAGGGCATTTAAGTGTGTTTTCATAGGATATTCTCTTAATAGTATAACTTATAGGTTCCTTATTCTTGACACCTTAGAAGTTATAGAATCTGTATATGTAGAATTCTTTGAAAATTAAACTATTGAGAATCCATTGAGATCATCTAGTCCGGAACCAACCGAGACTAATGATATCAATGATGATGAATATGCTCTTACTCGGAACAGCAAGGAAGTGTCAGTACCAGATAATAGTACTGAACATAAAAGAAGTAAAAGAGTGAGAATAGAGAAGGACTATGGTCCTGACTTCATAACATATCTTGTAGAAGGCAATAAGGATGAAGTCTTTAATGTGACAAGATATGTAATGAATGCCGATGATGATCCCAAAACTTATTTTGAAGCTACGAGTTCCAGAATTTAACGTCCCAAATTTCTCTATCATTTAAATTGGAATATTTAAATTTGTTATATACATTATATTGGAGATATAATGGATTTAAATCGAATTTATTTAATGAAAAGGAGTTTGAATGTATATAATTTATAAATTAATTAAAACGAGCTCGAAACGCCGTGGTAGTTCGTAATTTTCAATTTAAATTTAACTGAATATACCAGATCCGATATAAGTCGGAATTCTATAAAAAAGAACCGTTTGAATCAATTAGATTATATTTTTATAATGAAAGAGAAAAATCAAGATTTAGGCGTATAGATTTCAAGTTATGTCTAATTCAAATCTTCAAATAGTCGCTATGGAATTTCGTTAATAAATAATAGCGTTAATAAAGGGATTTCTATATATTTGGATTTCGTTATAAACTGAATTTCTATATATTGAGTTTAAAATATATCTTGGTTATTCGGTTTGGATAAATACGATAATAATTTATTATTTATTTAAATAATATTGTTTTGGAATATAATATATTTTATTGATCGTAGTATATAGGCCTTAGGAATGGGTTTCTTTTCGAACGATCTCCGTTTCCGGCGAAACGAGTTTTATTGGAATGCGTATAATTAATTATTGCTATATTTTCAATTTGGAGCCAAACATGGATGTTTTATCGGTAGGCGATATTTAGTGGTGAACCGATAAATTTAAAATATCGCCATTGAGAAAACGGAGTCCGTTTTCAACGAAGTCGGTTTCAATGAGACCAGAACGACGAGACGTAGCGGTGTATTTACTTTGTTGAATTTTAAATTGGTGGTTAGCGGTGCGTATAATTGTTTGTAACGTAAATAGCGGTGGAACTAACAGTATGAAAATATTATAATATAAATATCTTAACCATAAGCAACATAATGTACAGCCTAAAGCTCTCGCTAACGTATGTGTAAATTAATTAAATAGCACTGCTACATTTAGCCTACCCATTACCACCTATAGGCATAAAGACCTACCAACGCATGGATATGGGAAGAAAATGTAATAATATATATATATATATATATATATATATATAAACTATTCCTTTCTCCACAAGCTATTGTAATAAGCTTCACCTGGAAGGTACCAAAACTTTACTTGCGTGCCACACTTTGTTTTCTTGCCTGTCAATCCATATATCCGTGCTAATCAAGTTACCCAATTAAAAATGATTTTTCCAATGGTGTGCGGTGCACACTTCTCTCCCTATAAATAAGCCTAACTTCATTTTCCCAAAGCCCAGACTCTTTATATTTTCCTTATTTCCTGTATAAAAAAACAAAACTCACCATGTTTCTTTTCATTCTTTTACCAGTACGTGACACCGGACCCCTTCCCGTTTCCGAAATACAATGAAAACCTCAAGCAACGAAAAACTGTCTCATTCATGTTGTTTCAAGAAGTGCGAGGGGAGTTGGCACGGTGGTCGACTGGAGTATCCATGGTTTGTATCAGTGGCGGTTTCTGGTCTGGAAGGTTTACTGGTGACTGGAAGGGTGGCATCACCCGTGGGGGACATACTGGAAATCAAGTGCAGGCAGGCGCGGATGGACTTCGGTGGATGGTGATGGAAGTGATGGGTTCAAGTAAATATGGAGATGAATAAATTCAGAAGCATGAGACGTGAAGAAGAAATGTAGTTCACGTAAGGAAGGTGTGGACTGAGGACAGTTTTGCTTTGCGAGAATACACGAAAAATAAAGGAGATGCACTACTGTGCGACGTTGGCACGAAGTGGACCGTGTACTGAAGTACATTGGAGCATTCATGTAGGCACTGTGATCAGGAGAAGGCCATGTGAGGTGGTTGCTGGGTGAGTTGCTGAAGTGGGCGGGCTTGGTGTTGCGATGACGAAGTTGGGTATGGGGTATGATTGCATGGCGAAGTGGAGAATGAAGGGCAGGCACGTGTATGAGCAGTGCATGAGTGCGGAAGTTTGCAGGAAAATAGAAAAATGGGAAGGAAGCTTAATAGGAGGAGACAAAGGGAAGTGGGGTAAACAGGAAATAAATCGGAGAAAGGGTGGACCTAAGAACTGGAGCAAGCTTTCGATGGAGGAAGATACATAGTGTTTTGATTTGTCTGGATAATTAAAGGTGCCTAATCGGTTTCATGGTAAGTGATGATTTATTTTATATATATATATATAGGATATAATAATATTAGTTTATATAAGCCACGTAGCCTAGCTTGAAGTAACATATAACGTGGCTTGAGCGCCTAATTTAGCTTATGAAAATGCTTGGTCCTCCTTTAGAATGTAACATGCGAATATATGTACTGATTTACACTGCCTATTTGTCACATGAATAAAATATAATTTATTTTATATAGTAATGGCCAGTTTTATTTTGTGCCAAATGAAATAATAAACATGCTGAATTTTATAATCTAAACAAATAGTTAAGGGCTTGATGCATATAATAACTTTAATATATGTGTATTTTATTAAGGTTTACATATATACATGAGGCTGGAATGAATCACGTTTATGCTTAAAGGGTTTTTGTATTGTTTCCAACCTCAACTTTAATAAATCGATTTTGTATCTTACAATGTAATTAACGGTTTTGATTTAATTAAGGTCAATTAACAAAAATAATAAATTAAACCAGTATTGATTAATTATTTAAATCTAAACCGTACGAATTATTATTCATGCATGTAAACAAACCAGAACAAAACCAGAGTCATTGGAACCATATTGAAAAGCGTAGCAGTTTGGAGTTGGTTTGAAAGCATTTGGAATTAACTGAAAACAAATCATTTTTACGGAGGGTGGAAAATCAAGTGAGTTTAACTCACTCAGTTATCCCGTTTATAATTTTTTATAAACCAGGTTTTTATTTTGTGTGCAATGTTTGTTGATGGTTGATGATTAGATGACTGTTTGTCTGTATGTTGAATATTTTTAGATATTCACTGATTAAATTAAACGTTTTGTTTAATTTAATCGAATTAAATCGTTATCAACAATTAGATTCCAAACGAGGTAACTTACCTTGTTTGTTACATTTATAATAATATAAACATATTAAATATATCATTTGATGCTTGAATGGATGTTATAAATTGTTTGTTGACTGTTATTAGCTGAACTATTTATTTTTGGTTATCGTAATGAATAAATATATTGTTGTATTAAATATGAGATAACCATTGTGATGCAGGGAAGGACAGGTTGGAGGGATCCAACCAGATTCCTTAAATATGTTGTTTATATAAACTGTTAACCAATTTGATTCAATGTTGAACCAAAATTCGTCACTTTTTTGATAATAACCAATGGGGTATATTGGTAGACTAATTCTCGGCAAATGGCCTGTAAATGAATCGTTTTATAGAGATTGATTTACCATCAGGTAAATCAATAGAAAGAAAGTTATAAAATTTGTTTTATAACTAAGGAAAGATTTGAAATCTATTTTATATATATTATTTTTAAATAAAATTATTAAAGAAAATAAATAATTATTTTTACCTTGTAATTATAAAGACGAGTATATAAAGCAAGATTTGTGGGATAATGAGTTTTCGAAACAAGTGGGCAGAAATTAACCAAATTGTTAAGGGTTGAATTTATTGTTTAATTGAGATGATTTAGTTTAATTAGATTGTTAATTAAATTAAATAAATTTATTTAAATTGATTAAAGGAAAGGGATAATGGAATTGGTTAACGGGTTAAGCTTGTTTTGAGATAACTGAGTCAACTACTTGAACGAGAATTGATGATTAGAAACAATAATTAAATCGTTAATTATTATTAAAGTTAATTATTTTAAAATAACCTTTTGAAGGAAATTAAATATTTAAATAATAGTTAATGATAAAGTAAAGTTTTCAAATAAAAAGGAATTAAGGTTAATTATTACTTAAGGAAATGATCGGGTTGCCAGAACTCGATTAATAAAGTCAAAGGTGATCTTAGGACCTTGCTTACAGTTAAAAAGGATATTTAATAAGTTACTCATATTTATATGAGTTATATTTTTTATTTATTTATGGAAAAGATTCTATAATAGGAAAGTTTTAAATTAGTTTTAATATGAGTTGAAATCAAACAGAAGCTTAAGTGGATTAAATTTGATTATAAAAGTAAAGATATAATGATAGGATCGGGGGAGTAGATGTGAGCTATGAAATGAAGTTTAATTGGACAAAACAAAGATAAGTGGTCACAAAAAGAAACTCTATAGTTAATGGAATCTTGGATTAATTACTGAAATTTAGGGTACGTTTATAAACTTCTATCTATTTTGAAGATAAGAATGTTGTCGACTCAAGGTCTGAGAGGTAAATAAAATTCCCCGCTTGAACGACCTCATGACTATCGAAGGATGATATTAGTTTAGAAACGATGGTAGTTGAGGGAATTAAAGGAGTATTTTTGCAAGGGATATTATAAATTATAATTCGAAGAATTATAAGTTGGGTAGATTGGATATGAGAATTTAAAAAGCGGTATTCCAAATGTTGAAAGATTTAGAAGTTAAATTGTACTCTGAAGTTCGGAATGTTTATTATGTAAGGTTTATTCCAAAGTTCGTAATATGATATTCTAAAGTTTGGAATGATTAATCAAAGATGAAGTTTATTTTGAAGTTCGAAATGTTAAACGAAGAGGTTAAATAAGAAGTAAATGACATTAGCATATTTCAATATAAATGATAAGTCGGTTTGACATGGCTAAGGAGGTAAGATAGTTATAACAAACTAATGTACTTAATTTTAGACAACAAATTATATTATCGCTAATGATTTTACAAATGGAATTGTTAAATAAAGTAAGAGTTTTAAAAATATAATTTGTTACAATTGTTACAGATTTCAAATAAACTATTTTGATTAATAAAAATTAATACTAATTATTGCAATGATGTGAAAATATAACCATAAAGAGAAACAATTGTTTTGACTAAGAGGCCAAGTGACGCTGTATACTGAACCAGTAAATCCTTTTTTATTTTCTATGAATGATGGTTGTTTATTTTGATAGTTAAATCACCGACTGTCAAAATCTGACCAAATCGATTGTTGGTATGGAAAGACCGGGATCGAATTTATATTCGAAAACCATTCTGACCAACAAATACATAAACGTTGAAGTTGTTCAGAAGTTGATCGAGATGGAGCAATTGAAGACCGTGGATCTTCATAAGTGGAAAGATTATTTGTCGAATATTCTCTAGTCTGCGGCTAGAGGTATTCTGACGTGATTCGGTCGTGAGTGGGATTTTGCGGATTGCAAGGACTTCTCACTACTGATCCTTTGGATGCGGTAGGAGGGTGCCTTCGGTTCAACCTATTCTGGATGACTTGCTTGGACGATGCGAATGGTGGCCAAATGTTCCAAAAGTCGATTATAACCTCAAGCCTTACCAACAAGGAAATGACAAAAATCGGGCAGGGAACATGGCTATGTGGGTCGCTCCTATTAGGGTGTATAATCGCCTATCTAGAGAAATTCCTTTTGCTTCTTTAATCTATCGATGTTGTCCCTTTTCGTGAAATGGTTGCTGATCCCAACCGCTGGTGATATACATTCGTTACACTCAAGTGAAATGAGTGATCGGTCATGTGTGGGTCGGGTTGCAAGACGTTCTTGTTGAACCCAGTGTATTCCCCTCTAGATATACACTATCGGAAGGTGGTTCCATACCTTGTCATAGTCGGAATCCAATCTTCAGAAAGTGCCCGTGGTTTTGATTGTATACTATATATGTGGAGCGTGAGATGCAAGTGTTCTGCTAGATTGCTATTTATTTGTATTTAAACATTATTATAATATCAGATGATATATATGATTTCAAAATGTTTTGGGTTATAGTAATGTAAAAAACGTCCGTATTTATGCATGGATTTGGTCTTACTATTGTCCTTTTCTTTCAAAAAGATTTTGAACTTTAAAAACCAAGTTGGACGATCCCCCTTAAACTGTGCGAGTTTTTCTCATTCTGGTTAAACAGATTGACCCGATATTTGTGATGCTTGGGTTAGACCGGGATGTACAGGACCAGCTTATTGGATAATACGAAGATCAGAAGATGTACTGGAGGAGTCTAGACGTATGATTTTATCTAGTATATTCCGTTGTATGCTGTGTTTGAGGACAGGTTGTTATAACTGTCTAGATGTGTCTGTTGTACTCTGATGGATGTAAGTATATTACTTCAAGCTTTAGAGAAAGAGTTATTTCTATATTATATTTTGTTTTGCTGCGATGTGAGACTCTCTGTTGTGTTGGTTCTTATTCTTCTATTCTAATATTTCTTTCTTTCTTACCTCACCCTCTAATTTCTTTCTATTGACATCTGGGTTTCCAGTACAATTTGTGTTGGATTAGTGTTGTTCGATCAACTCAAAAGGTACCGGAAATTTGGTTCGTCACAGTTGGTATCAGAATATTGGTTGAGTAGTAACCTTGGCTCTGTGAAGTAACTCAGTAGAGATAGGGTTAATAATACCCTATATTGAGTTTGAGTGTATATACGAGAGAGTGTATTTGTAAATTTTATATAAAAATGATTTGTATTGTGTTAACTGATCGGTTCAAGTGTGGAAAAACCATATTGAACTGACCATGGACACAATATTGTTTTATAAAGAGTGTAAATGAAATAATTTTGCCCAAAATATATTTTTATAGAAAAGGGAAATAATTTTCTATAGTATAGTGATATTGGTTGTTTTGTTTGATTTGACTGGAATTCAAAAAGAAATTGAACTAATTAGAAACCAATTGGTTAATTGAATTAGATATGAAAACTAAACTTAACTTGGTTAAGTAGAATTAATTTAATGGATGAAATTGAATAAATCAAATATGGGATTTGAAAATCAAATAAATAATGATGGAAATCAATCGGATATTAATCGATTGATATTAAACCAAAGTAAATGAAAATTATTAAATATCAATATTGGATATTAATTGGATTTAAATAAACTAGTTGGATTTAATAAGAAATTGTATGAATTGGAAACTAAAAAAATAATCCCAGTATGCATAACACCAGAAAAGGGCAATTGCAATGCTTATAAGCATGGCAAATTTACTTTGTCACGGTTATAACTGTTATCCCAACATGCGTGGTAATTTTTTATTACGGATAATGTCACGGTTATAACCATTATCCCAACGTGCGTGATAATTTTTTATTACGGATAATGTCACGGTTATAACCGTTATAAACTATATAATTTGTTACACTTATAACCGTTACAAAGGAAACTTCCCTAAATTTATTACCGTGATAAATATAAAAATTGTAATGCTTATAACCATTACAAATTGGAAACCTGTAACATTTACAACTGTTATTAAATTTACAGGCATTTAACAATCACAATTTACACCAGTATATCATAGAACACATATAGCAGCACATAACAATTTTATTGCCTCAAAGCATATAAACAATTCATTTAAAGAAAAAATTAATTTCATAAATCAAAATACCAAATTTCACCATACAACCATTTGCCAAAAATACCTATCATCAAAATACTTACTAATTTTGAAGTCTCAAAACATAGCTCATAGTATCACAACCTATTAACAAATGGAGAAGCTTACAACTAAAAAATTAAGAAGCTTACATCTAACATAAAGTATTTATAGCTATTGAGTACATTTTATGGAGCGGCTTTGAGTGCAGCAATCTTTAGTGCACTTCTAAGCTAGTTGAACAAGCGTGGCTAGTGCATCTTGTTTGGCGTCTTCAGCAATTACAGTAATAGGATAACCTCCTTTAATAGCTCCTTCCAACACACCAACCAAATTTCTTGAATTGTTGATTTTCTTGTCAATAAGAAGTAACTGAAAATTTTTACAGCCATACGTCAATAAAATAAAGCAACAACAGGAAGTGCAAGGTTGTCAAGAAGCCTTTTCTCAAGGTCATCCCAGGCCCATTTATTTAATTCAATTTTGTTTCTTTATTTAAAAAAGGATAAATGCAAGATTATGCATGTACATAACAATGACCAAAATCTGCAAACCTGGAAGGCATGATCGGTAGATTCAGTTGTAACATTTCATTGTTTTATACTCATCATACTACAGCAGATATAGTCAAAAATTTGGAATGACGCCGAATATAACTATAATTAAAACAGCAAGATTTGCCAATCAATTTGTTGCACCAAATATATATTGCAATGAAAGCTAGTCATTACCAAACATTAATTTTAAAAGAGAGGAGTTTGATATTTGCAGCTATAATATACTTTTTTTCTAGAAGTTAGTTACTCTTATGAGAAAATTAAGATAATCAATTACCCTGCAGTTATCATACTCAACTGACATTTTTTCACCGTGGGTCACAAAACAGGGAGAAATGTAACCATGGTCAAATTGTCTCCCCTCAACTATGTAAAGATGATTTTCATCACTTCCCCCCTTCAAGTGTAACCACATTTTTTCAACCAACATTGCTCATAGCCTAGGCAATCATATTCATGATTTCATAGTTATTTCAATCATTGCCAGCTGCTAAATCAACAAGTTCACTGTCTTCAACCTACAATATCAACAATTAAACATCACTGAGAAGGAAAAAAAATTAACACAGAAACAACAGTCGGTTTTACTGCCTGTCAGATAAGGTTAAGGCTATTTGATTTATAAGCAAAAAAGGGAACAAATGGGTTCATATAGATAAATTATTAGGCATAGTTTGCATCATATGTCCTTCCATCTTGTATTGCTTGTGCTAATTTATACATTTTAAAACGATATTCAATTTACGATTCATTTGTTAACCAAATATTAGGTGGTGGTAGTAAAAACTAAAAGCAAACAAAACTTACCAATTTGGACATTAGCTTGAGTTCAGAACCTAGTTCTTTTGCAGTTTTCTCAATGCCACATTGATTTGAACTGGGTAAGCACCATCTGCAACAACCTATGTAAATTATTATCTATTTAGAGATGCTTAATATCAAACAATTTCACCATGGAACAACCTGTATAAATATTTACTTTGAAATCTTTAATGATCAAACTTTGACAAAGAACAATAGATGTGGTTGCACAATCTCCAGCCAAATCATTTGTCTTTGCAGCAGCCTGCCTAATTAATTTAGCACCACTGTTTTCTACAGGGTCCTCTAGCTCAAGATAGTTTGACAGTTCACTCATTTCCAATTTTTATTTTGCACAATTTATATGTCATAAATAAAGCCATATATATATTGACTCGTCGTAACTACACTTTCATATTCATGATTTGTTAATATGTTTATCACTTAAGAATGATTAGAAACTCAATCTATACATCGTTTACCTATCAATCGAGTGTATTGACATCAAATATAAAATTCAAAAATATTTAAAAGTAGATTTTACATATCTTTTTTTAAATAAATAATATTCATTTAACTAATCTTATATCCTAAAATATAACACATCAATATGGAATTCACTTATACTAACGAAACCAAGAGCAAAACAAAAAATTACAGAATTGAAAAGATTAATTTATACTTGATACAAAAATCAAAAATACTAATTTGCAGTTCATTTATCGTAGCATTCACCATGCATTGCCTTAAGACAATTGTTTTCTTTTTACAATGCAAGACAGAAGTGCAAACTAGGTAACAATGTAATTAATAACACAATGGAAAAGCCAAAATTTTCATGTTCAAC
This sequence comes from Allium sativum, assembly GCA_030737875.1. Lineage (NCBI taxonomy): Eukaryota > Viridiplantae > Streptophyta > Magnoliopsida > Asparagales > Amaryllidaceae > Allium > Allium sativum. The sequence continues at coordinate 989,823,167 of CM060910.1, read as the reverse complement.
GAGAAGCCATTTAATTGGAACAGCTAATAATATGCTAACCAATACAGTGTTTATTTTCTTGTAGTGAATTTCATCACAGTACCAAACCTCAGTTCACACATGAATTTTGAATTAAACCACAAGCCAGTTTTTGAACCGAGCTAAGGCTTAGTTTTTGAACATGTTTTGGTAAAAATTAGGAGGGCGCACACTCGTTTTGTCATGTAGTCTCCTACTATTACACAATTAGTACACAAAACTTGCATTGGTAGGGATAGACAAAAATCAATTATAGTGAACATGTAAACAAAGAGTGAGACAATAAATATAGTATGGTTGTATCTAACATGCATGTGCAAATAACACTAGTGTTGATAACTGGGAATAAACTAATATTAATTACCTATATTTAGCTATACATGCAATGTAATAATAATGTATTTCGGTAACCACATGAGAAATAATTGAATCTTTGTATTGTAACTATATTTGATAACCAATTGGAAAGTAAACGTATTTGACAATTAGTTTTCACTGATCAGTGACTGTAAAATGGTAACAATTTATCCCATAGTAACCTGATTATGTTCCTTATGGTGGCACATAAAATATTAATTGCTTGGTTTTTAATGTGCAGGCAATTTTGTCATTATAAATTTGGATAACATATGCTACACATGCAACTGTTATTCAAACAAATATGTAAACCGCATGATGCAACTTACATTTCCAGGAAAACAAAACAGTAAAACCACAAAAACAAACAAATTTAATGAATGGTCTTACTAAACAGTTAGTGAAACAGCGGTTGCATAGCTGATGACACCAAAACAAACATATATCTTCCACTATATCTCCTTCCTCCACACCATATTACTCCACATTATCTTCTTCAATACTTGAAATCACCATGAACAAAGATGCATAGCAACCATGCTAATTGTAACACCCCGTAATTCTGTTAATATTAATATTCACAAATTAAATAATAACTAATCTCAGACGTGAGAATTGTGGGAAACAGGTTGCGCCATTGTGTTCATCTCGGAATTCTGGTCGAAATAGAGTCCAAGTTTGCGTGAATTGGACTTCGTATGAAGAAGTTATGGCCATCGGAAGTTTCAGAAAATTCAAAACAGCTCGCAGGAAATTTAAAATTCAAACTGAAAGTGCAGAAGCGGGCTGGGCGGGAAAAATTCCCGCCCAGGCAGGTCAACTGGGGAGTCAACACTAGTGTCGACCTCCCCCCCCCCCTCCAGGTTGACTATAGTGTCGACCTGGGTGTCGACCTGGTCAGTCGGCTAGGGTTTTGACTGAGCCTAATTCTGAGCTGCTGATGTGTCTTTAGGACTGAGTTGGCAAATTAAACGGTTCAGTTTAGTTCTGAGTTGATCTGACGGTCTAAATAAACCCTAAACTCTATAAATACCTAGGTAGTCTCTCACCCTAATTCATATGAAAAATAGAATAGCTACCGTCATACCGCCGCCATGGAACTCAGTCTAGTCGCCGCCAACTAAGAAGGAAGAAAAGCTAATCAAAACCTAATTCTACTCAACTCTAAAGCAAATCAAGACTCTCTTTTCTTCTCTAAATTGTGAGTATGATGATCTTAACAAGATTATTATTATTTTAATTAGGTTAAGTCATGAATGGATTATGAGTAGATGATGTGAATTGTCATATATGTTGTTGTAAACCTTATGTTATCATGTATGTTATAAATTCTATGCTATGTATGTTGTAAATCATGCTATGATGATGTTATGTATGTTGAGAGTTTCTATGCTAAGTTGTGATGAATCATACATGTTAAAAAGTCATGATGTTATTATCTATGCTAATTAGTTCATGTTAATCAAATCATAATATTGATACTATTTGGGCTATGTTGGTCTATATGACAAGTCACATATGCAAGTTTAGGTTGATTAGTAAAAGTTATGAACATATGCCATGACATCTATTATGACATCTAGAATTATGCTATGACATATGTGAAATTCTATGCTAGTTCACACCATCATTATGTTGCCTAAAACCCCATATGCAAGATTATACATAAATTTGGGTTATGATCATATCATGTAAATTGTGACATTTAACAAGTTGACACCTTTAGATCCTTAACATGTGTAATTTATGCAAGTTTCACCCCTGTTAGGATTAGATTTATTTTAATTGTCTATATGTTGTGGTAATTTATTTTTGTGCTATGAGTTAGACTATTTGAGTCTAACGTATATTCTGCGTTGAATAAGCGAACGTATAAACGTGGGGTAGGGGTAATGTTAAGGATTTAATATAAAGAAGTTGGGGTGCAATTGATATGATTTTTCATGCCATGAGTGGATGACCATAATTGAGTCAATTATGGGCATCATTAAAATTGGTGTTAATTAATAATTTGAATAGGGAATTATTAAAACTGGGGTAAAAGATTATAAGCGATAATCAATGCTTAGGACACGAGGTTGGACTCGTTTGTGACGTAAACCTACCCGGACCCGCCCGGCAAATCCAGTGGTCACAAATGTCAGCCCAATGTGATAGATCCTAGGCCTAAACTAAAGCATAACAGTTGTAAAGACACGAGGTTAGACTCTTTTATGGTGTAAGACTGCCCGGACCCGCCCGACAAATCCAGCTGCCATAAATGCCAGTCTTGTTGGATCTAGAATAACCCTAGAGGGGGGGTGAATAGGGTTTTTCACAGTTTTTAAATAGAATTGAAAAACTGACAGGATATTAAAATAATAAACAGATCACAGAATATAGCAGAAACAGAAATGCAGAAAATAAATCACACACAGATATACCCAGCTTCGGCAAAACCCTGCCTACTGCTGCATTTCTAAGGTTTCTACTAGGTGATAGAACAGATCCCGCATACAAGACCATGCACACTCGCAAACCCTGCTCCTATTCTAACCCTACGCTCAAAACCGTAGACTGGCCAATATCCCCTTGACCAGATTTCCCTTGATTACAACCCGTAACCAATATCCTAGATTTTACAGAATTCTAGAACTGTCAGTTAACTCCTAACTGAAACTCCCCTAGAAATTTTACAGACTTCTAGAAACTGTTCGACGGTTTTTACAACACAAAAATTTAAATACAAAAATAAAAAACCCCTTGTGAAATTTTGACTAAGGAGTTTAAAAACAAGGGGTCATCCCCTTTTTATTTGCAAACTTGGCTTAGCCAAAAACTAAATAGGTCGGCCACTTTAATTCACTTCTGCCCGATTTCTTTCTCTGTGTAAAAATGGCGGCTCTGGAAAAAACGATTCTAGGGTTTCTCGTCTTTGCCCCAATTCGATTGCGATAGCTCCAGATAAATGAATTCTGGTTCTCTGATGAACTTCAGTTCTTCGATGGATATCTTCACGTCTGATATCGGATTTTCTGGTGGTCGAAACTTGGTAAGATTTCTGATTTTAATTCTTTGGTTGCTCGGTTAATTTGCTTGGTTTTGATGGATCTTGCCAATGATGATATAGGTGTTATTTATAGGATTTAAAATCCTTAAACATCTCTGATTTCATAATACGTGACTTGGCTGATTGGTTTGAGAAATTTGGGTAAATATTGAAGTTAATTTCGACTATTGGCTTCCTCTTTTGGTTTGATTGGTTGAATTGAATTCCTTGGCTGAATATGGCAATTCTTGAAATGCTCGGCCTTGATTTGATGCTCCTTTTACTGCCTCGGCTTTGAATTAAAACAATATTTCTGGACTTGATTTGGTTACCTTCTTTGAATCATTGAATATAGATTACCCTTGTGAAATTGGTTTCTTTGCTTTAAAGTAGCTTGCGTGATCAAACCTGATATGTTGCCATACTTGAATCAAATTTGAAAGCTGCCTTAAATTAAAATTCTTTGCCAAATATATTTTGTTCAAATCAAGAAACAAAACTTAATTTGTTTCATGTTAAAGATACTGTGATTTTTAACTTGTTGCCGAGATTGATTCTCCCTTGTCATCAAATATTGAAGAGTGATTTCTGGAAATTATTTATGGACATGAATGCTGATTTCCTTAAACATCCTTCTTCAATTCTGTGCATGGACATCTTTCTGTTATGTTGAATTTGAGCCTTGACTTGATGAGATAGAGGCCCCACTGCCCCTCTCGATACTTTGGCATGAAATCGTTTCAGGAGCCCGATTTATAATTTGACTTTCTGGAATCAGTTAAGAAAAATTTGCCAAATATAGTTTCCTTAATGTTGTTTGCTGAGATTCCAAAAATGCTTCACTTTCTTTCCTGAATCTAGACTTTGTATATTTACTTCCCATGTCATTTTGCTGGGTGTGCACAGCCATGAATTTGTACCCATTTGAATTTGTGAATACATGCTATACATGTACCATATCAGATCGGCATGTATGATACTTGAGCCATATACATTTGTGCTTGAACTTAACTTCCCTGAAATGCATGTACATGTTCAAGCCTGTGCATTTCACACTTGTTTGACTTTGTGCATGAAAACAGCATCCAAGAACTGTTTGTAATAATGCTGCATTGACCCAATCCAGACTTGCTTATTTATGCTGTGTGTAGACTCGATCCACTACTTCATGTTGCCTTGAACACTCCACTGTCTTGACCTTGTATGTGACCATATTGTTGCATCATTGTACATTAAATCCTGTGTGCATCATTACCTTGAAAACATGCCTGCATTGCATATTTGATCACCATGCTTGTCTTTGTTGACTGCACTTGTATGCCTGAAACTTGAACACTTGTACATACTTGGGCTGTTCAAATATGCATGTATTGGCCTGTTTTGAATTGCATAACCATGCAGCTTATATTCGACTTTGGCTTTGAACCTTCTTGACCATGAGTGCACCATTTTTATGTTGGCTTGAAAACATGAATTTCTGAAACTTTTTCTTGGCCATATCATGTATAACATTGATCTGGACTTGTTGACCATGAACATTTTGAACATGCTTCACACAATATCCATTTGCCTGCATGTAGAATGACATCACTTCTGCTTCATGTTGTATTCATGTCATCACTACTGTGCATACATGTATGCCTTGTCCCCTTAGCTGTTTTTGCTGCTGCTCTACCATGTTATGTTCATGTCTTTGAAACTAGGCTGTCTTGTTGCTTTATCATGTACCACTTCTTTGCTGTGTAATTTCACTTTGGCTTGTTTTGCTTAGCATGGCTCGACCAATTGTGTTGAGCTGTCTCGACTTTGGTTGACTTGAATTTGTTGATAGCATCACTGTCTTGAAATGTGTTGAGCTGTGCACTGTGTCGAGCTTGGTCCATGTGACTGCTCCACAGCTGTATACACTGATTGGCGAGGCAGTGCACACGTGTATTTATACACGTGTGTATATGCAGCCATCAGACAAAATTTTCCTGTCCCTGCACTGTATATACATATTGTCTGCCTTGTGGTATTTACAGTGTATCACTGTGAATATCACAAGCTGTCTAGACACAGATTGATGGTTTTATAATTCAGATCAAGTCATGAAAAAAGATGAGAAACACACCAGAAATCTGAGGCAAATAAAATTTTAAAAATAAAATTTATATTTGCATATATTCAGTATTATTTCTATTGCAGTATACTGTGTGTTTCTGTTTCATGTGTGACAGATAAACGGGGATGACTGGACTGCACTGACAGAAGAATGAAGAATGAAGTCAAGAACAGTGTCAGTTAAAGAGTGTTTGTAACAGTGTATGTATAGATGAAAATGTACAACTGAGTGTAAAATGTGTATGAGTGTTGAATGAGAAACTGTGAGTGTGAAACGTATTGCAATGCTGAGATGTACAAATAGTGGAGTATAAAATTTGTACTGTTTGAATATTGAAATAAAATATTCTATTTAAATAAAATATTGTGTTAATATTTGAATTTCTGTACAGTCGTATTTTATTTAAATACAAATATTATATTCATTGTTGTGATGTATATATATAACAGTACAGTACCAAACACATTTATAATAGAAATATATTTGATTGTTATCATCAAACAAAAATCATATAATCGTGTATACAACACCGTTATATACAACAAGTCTAATGTGAGAGGTCTTTATGAGGTTATGACCTGAATGAATTAAGAAATACTTAACCAGATAAACATGTAAGGTGGGACATGGCGGTTAAGTAGGTGCCTTGGGTGGCATGAGGAATCTAGGGGGTGCCCTTAGAGGCATGAGAAATACGATTAGTAAGACTTAACCAAACACACATGTAAATGAACATGACTAAGAGGGTTAAGTGGGATATATTAATGACAAGCTTAGTTGGGTAGCTTGTGGGGGCCCATTTCAACCAGTATCCCAAATGTATCTTTGTGGGCTCGACCCAAGTCGAGGACGGGACACACATACTGGGTTTGACTATAAGAGGCCAAAACGGGGAGCGGTGGCAACGCAAGTCCAACGGGTTTCATATGCGTGTGTGGACCCGGGCGGGTAGGTAAGACATTGCTGCATCGTGTAGGTATAAGCCGTGCATTCTCAAGTTGTATCGGGTTGCCACTTTAGGAGAGTGATACACCCCACTGTGGGGCCAGCACGGGTATCTACGAGTAGGGAGCCGATCGCAAGTGGGTAGTGGGGTACACCTAGTGGAGATAGGGGCTGATGGCACCTATGTAGTCAGCTAGGGGTACGTGAGGCTATTTATATAGTTTTTGTGTGAAGCAAGCGGGATCAACCTTTAGGGTGACTGGTGCGGTGCAGTGTAGTAATGTGCGGTGCAGTGTAGTAATTATTCGTTAGTAATTAGGTATACCTTTAATGTTATCTTAAACGTTGTCTTTATCCGCTCTTCCATGCCTAATAGTTCATAGACATTTACTTGTCTTCCAACTTATGCCTTAGTCTAGTTATTTTGATAGTAGTATTGTTAGAATTATCATACTCGCCAGACTTTATGTCTGACCCCCTCCATTTCTATCCTTTTCCCCCTCCAGGTCCTCAGGTTGGGCCCAGCTCTAGTGGAGTTTAATTGGATTGCTTTATCTCTCTTGGAAAGCTTGGACCGTTGAAGTAAAGTCCAGCTTGTTATCTTCTTTAATGGCTATTTGTGTAATGGGATTACGTATTTTGTTTTTATGAAGATGGATATTGTACTTGACTCTGATTTATGGGTTTATGATGTAACAAACATGTTTAAATTTCCGCTGCAATAAAATGAAGTTTTAGATTTCCAAGTATTACTTATTATTTGTCTTGTTGTAATTTTCTGTTCTATATTCACTTAAAACCTCCATGGAAGTTAATGCATTCCCTATGTGAGTGACATTAATGGACGTAGGGTGTTACATGTGGTATCAGAGCTTAAGGTTACCAGAACAGATAAAGTTTTTAGAAAAACTATTTTTCTGAAGTATTTTTGGAAGAAGTGTTTTCAAAAACATGTCTTAATGAGTAATTTGAAGAGGAAAGTTTTTTTTTAAAGAAAAACATAATCCCTAATAGCCATATCTTTATCTTTCGAATTCTCCATTTTGAATCTTTCCTTTTTCGTTTCAGCATGGCTGAAGATCTTAAACTACCTGACGGTGTAACGATACCAGGATGGTATAGGAGTCTATTAGAGGCTAGGGCCGCCGCAGGTCCAGCCAATGTTCCTCCACCACCAGTTTCACCCGTTCCTCCTCCTCCTCCTCCTCGCGTAGATACTTTTGCAAAGACGTGCAGGGAATTTAAGGCTATGGGTGGAAAACCTTTTCAAGGGTCAGAAACGTTTGTGGAAGCTAGAGATTGGCTTAGGGAGGTGGAAGAATTTCTAGAAATCTTTGAAGTAGAAGAAGGGAGGAGAGTTAAATTAGCATCTTGGTTAATGATGAGAGAGGCCTCGTTCTGGTGGGAGGTCACTAATGGGGAGCGTCCTGTTGATTCTTGGGCGATTTTCAGACGTAGGTTTGAGGCAAAGTTTCTCTTAAGGGCAGAAGAGAATCTATATATGGAAAGGTTCTTGACATTGAAGTAAGGAAGCTCATCAGTGAAAGAATATGTCAACAAATTTAATCAATTAGCAAGGTTCGACTTGGACTTAGTGAACATGCCGGAGAAGAAGGCACTGAGGTTCGTTAATGGATTGAATGAACCGTTGCAAGGGTTGGCTATGACCCACATCCCAATGGGGGCCACATTTGAGAAGCTAGTAGCCATGGAACTCATGCACGAGGAGAAAGGCGCTAAAGCTGATAAGGCACCCGAGAAGAAAGGGGATCAGAAGAAACCACAACAGCAAAACAAGAAGGGTGGTAAAGACAATAATGGCAAGGGAAAGAAGAAATGCTTTAACTGTGGGACACCAGGCCATCTCAGCAAGGATTGCCAAAAGAAAAAGAAGACTGGTTGTTTCCACTGTGGTGAGGCGGGACATCTAGTAAAGGACTGCCCAAAGAAGGGGCAGAGGGCAGGAGCTACCTCGGGAGGACAGATGCAGGCTCCTATGGCACCAGGGCAGGCAAGGGGACAAGTTCAGGCTCTCGCGGTCTCACCGCTGCAAGAACGAGGTAGAACCATTTATGTTGAAAGATTAGTTTTTCTGTTTGATCATCTTATCCGTACCTTATTCGATTCGGGTGAATCGCATTCGTTTATCTCTACATCATTAGTTGAATCACTGCACTTAAACACCAGTTTAGTAGAGGATCCCTTAGTTGTTTCGAATCCAATTGGGGGCTCAGCTTATTTTTCCATGATGTGTTTGGATTTGAAAATTTCTATACTTAGCGTTGAGTTTAGATGTGATGCTTATGTGTTGGGCTTCACGGGCTATGGGCTAATTTTAGGAATGGATTGGTTATCCAGAAATGGGGCCATTCTTGATTGTGAAAGGAGAGTAGTTAGGCTCATGACTCGCCTTGGCAACGCACTCGAAATCTTTTGTAGCCCCATAAATTCTGTTATGCTAAGTTATTTAGAATCGCTTGACGCGTCTGAGGAAAATCTACAATCTGTTAGAGTGGTCCGAAAATACTCGAATGTGTTTGAGGAGGTGAAGGGCTTGCCTCCGAAGCGGGAGATAGATTTTCGAATATATCTTGTGGATAATGCGAAACCAATATCTTTGCCAGTACGCCACATGGCTCCACGTGAAAGGAGGGTACTCGATAAGCAAGTGAAGGAGTTGCTTGAGAAGGGGTTCATAAGACGAAGTATATCGGAGTGGGGTGCTCCAGTAGTATTTGCCACGAAGGCGGATGGGTCCCTTAGACTTTGTGTGGAGTATAGAGAAATTAATAAGCTTACTAAGAAAATCAGACACGCACTGCCGAGGATTGACGATCTCTTCGATCAGTTAGTTGGCGCCTCAGTGTTTTCGCAGTTGGACTTAGCCACTGGTTTCCATCAGTTGAGGGTGGCTGAGGATAGCATAGACAAGACTGCCTTTAGGACTCCGGACGGTTTCTATGAATGGCTAGTGATGCCCTTCGGTTTGACAAACGCCCCCGCATACTTTTTTGATTTGATGAGTAGGGTGTTTAGGGAGTACCTTAACAAATTCGTGGTAGTCTTTGTAGACGACATCTTGATCTTTTCTAAGGATGAAGAAGAGCATGCCCTACATCTTAGGGAAGTGTTGGAGACCCTACGAGCGCACAAGCTTAAAGCTAAATTTTCTAAGTGTCACTTCTGGAGGAAGGAAGTACGATTCTTAGGGCACGTGGTTTCCAAGGAAGGGATAGCTGTGGATCCCGCGAAGGTGGTGGCCATCCAAGATTGGAAGGTCCCTAAAAATGCTACCGAAGTAAGAAGTTTCTTGGGGTTGGCTGGCTACTATAGGAAGTTTATCAAAGACTTCGCAAAGATATCAGCTCCATTGACACGCTTGACGAAGAAGAACCTAGTTTTCACATGGGACGTAGATTGTGATGATGTGTTCCAACGTTTGAAGAGAGCTTTGACTTCAGCCCCAGTCTTAGTATTGCCAGACGGGAGTAAGCCGTTTACCGTTTATACTGACGCTTGTGGGACAGGACTAGGCGCATTCTTAATGCAAGAGGGTAGGGTAATAGCCTATGGTGGAAGGCAGTTGAGAGCGCATGAGAAAAATTACCCTACACATGACCTAGAGTTGGTCGCTATTGTTTTCGCGCTTAAGTCTTGGCATCATTATCTTCTTGGCGAGAGATTCGAATTATTCACTGACAACAAATCGCTAAAACACTTATTCTCTCAAAAGGACTTGAACTTAAGGCAGCAAAGGTGGATGGAGTTCTTAGCATCCTACGACTTCGAAATAGCATATACCCCTTGCAAGGGTAACGTCGTGGCGGACGCCTTAAGCAGAAAAAGATTATCCTTAAGTCCTTTGTTTGTTGAGCGGCGAAGCTTAGAATTCATTTCGATGTTTGACTTTAGACCTTCCATTGACTTTGTACCTGGTTTGCTAGCATCCTTGGAGGTCAGACCTACGCTTTTGGGAAGGATTGGCGAGGCACAGCGAGACGACCCACAGTTGGTTGAATTAGTAGAAAAGCTCAAAGGAGGAGAGTCATCAAGCCATCTCCGTAGGTATACCCTAGATGATAAGGGTTGGTTACGTAGGGATGGTAGACTTTGTGTACCTCGAGACGAAGGTTTGAGGAAGGCTATTCTTGACGAAGCACATCATTCGAAGATGACCATTCATCCCGGCGGGGACAAGATGTACAAAGACATGAAGCGAGTTTTCTTTTGGGCCGGTATGAAGAGGGACGTGGCCGAGTATGTCGCTAGATGCTTGGTGTGCCAACAAGTAAAGGCGGAGCAAAAGGAACCCGGTGGATTGCTTCACCCATTGGAGGTTCCACTATGGAAGTGGGAAAGTGTCTCGATGGACTTTGTGGATGGATTACCGCGATCAAGGAAGGGTAATATGGGGATTTGGGTTATAGTAGATAGACTTACTAAGAGCGCCCATTTCATTCCCGTGAAGAGTAAGAGGACTGCTCCATGGTTAGCTTTTGTATACGTCCAAGAAATAGTTCGTTTGCACGGTGTTCCTTCTAGCATAGTGAGCGACCGCGATCCTATTTTCACAAGCGAATTTTGGAGAAGCTTGCAAGAAGCGGTAGGGACTCAGTTATGTTTGAGCACCGCATATCATCCTTAGACGGACGGCCAGACTGAGAGGGTGAATCGCATTCTAGAGGATCTTTTGACGCTATGTATCCTAGACTTTGGGGGTATATGGGAAGAGCATCTTCCATTGGTAGAGTTCGCGTATAATAATAGCTTTCAGTCTAGCATTGGTACGGCACCATTCGAAGCTCTTTACGGACGGCCGTGTCGTTCACCTACATGTTGGTGGGAATCTACGGATAAGATCTTGCTTGGGCCCGATATGATTAGGGAGACTTCGAAGAAGATCGACTTGATTCGAAGGAGGATGAAAGCAGCGCAAGATAGGCAGAAATCTTATGCGGATAAGAGGAGGACAGATCTTGAGTTTGAAGTTGGGGACATGGTGTTTATCAAAGTGTCTCCATTACGGAACGTTGTTCGCTTTAGGTCCGTTGGGAAATTAGCACCAAGGTTCGTAGGGCCGTTTCCTATTAAGGAAAGGATTGTGCAGATGGCGTATAGAGTGGAGTTTCCAGAGAGACTTAGTGGTGTACACGACGTATTCCATGTGTCACATTTGAGGAAGTGCTTGCACGAGACCGCAGAAGTGGTAGAGCCGAGATTGCTTAGAGAGGTGGAGATAGAGCGTGATGCGACGATTTGACGAGCTCCTACGCGCATTCTTGGGTCAGAGATTAAGAAGCTGAGAAATCGAGAGGTCAGACTAGTCAAAGTACAATGGGGAGATGATGAGAGCAACGCTACTTGGGAGACAGAAGAGAAGATGCGTTCACGATACCCTTTCCTTTTCGAGGGTATGTCCTTTAATTTCTCCTTATCGTTTGTCTTGTACTTATCTTACCTTTAGAGTATCCTCTCGCTAGTATCTTTGACCTTTAGTTAGGATAATCCTATGGTTGAAACATGTGTTTGAGACATGTTATGTATGATGGATGCAAAGTGGATGCAAGTGTTTGCTCGTGGACGCATATACACACACTATTAGGCACTAGATCGGCTCAGTCACTTCATACTGCATATTGCATATAAATGGCTGTGTTTAGTAAAATGGATGTATAATGGTTGTGCTATCATATGGATACCGCATTTTGGTGAATGGTTGTGCACGCATGTAGAAATAATATGTATCGATAGGGAACTTTTGCATACATAATGGACGCATGGCACTATCATGATTTGCATTAAGGAGGTCAACTGAATCAGTGGACTGCCGGATTTTGCATTAGATATGGACATATACACACACTGTGCATTTAAACATGAAAGCATTAGAAGCCTATAAGGACAATGGATGCCTGTGTTTGATGGTTGAGTAGATGGACGATTGGATGTTAGGATATACATTCTTCTTGACTTGAAGATTTCGGGGACGAAATCCTTTAAGGAGGGGAGAATGTAACACCTCATAATTCTATTAATATTAATATTCACAAATTAAAGAATAACTAATCTCAGACGTGAGAATTGTGGAAAACAAGTTGCGCCATTGTGTTCGTCTCGGAATTCTGGTCGAAATAGAGTCTGAGTTTGCGTGAATTGGACTTTGTATGAAGAAGTTATGGCCATCGGAAGTTTCAGAAAATAATTCAAAACAGCTCGCAGGAAATTTAAAATTCAAACTGAAAGTGCAGAAGCGGGCTGGGCGGGAAAAATTCCCGCCCAGGCAGGTCTGGGGAGTCGACACTAGTGTCGACCTCCCCCCTCCCCCCCCCAGGTCGACTATAGTGTCGACCCGGGTGTCGACCTGGTCAGTCGGCTAGGGTTTTGACTGACCCAATTCTGAGCTGCTGATGTGTCTTTAGGGCTGAGTTGGCAAATTAAACGGTTCAATTTAGTTCTGAGTTGATCTGACGGTCTAAATAAACCCTAAACTCTATAAATACCTAGGTAGGCTCTCACCCTAATTCATATGAAAAATAGAATAGCTACCGTCATACCGCCGCCATGGAACTCAGTCTAGTCGCCGCCAACTAAGAAGGAAGAAAAGCTAATCAAAACCTAATTCTACTCAACTCTAAAGCAAATTAAGACTCTCTTTTCTTCTCTAAATTGTGAGTATGATGATCTTAACAAGATTATTATTATTTTAATTAGGTTAAGTCATGAATGGATTATGAGTAGATGATGTGAATTGTCATATATGTTGTTGTAAACCTTATGCTATCATGTATGTTATAAATTCTATGCTATGTATGTTGTAAATCATGCTATGATGATGTTATGTATGTTGAGAGTTTCTATGCTAAGTTGTGATGATTCATACATGTTAAAAAGTCATGATGTTATTATATATGCTAATTAGTTCATGTTAATCAAATCATAATATTGATACTATTTGGGCTATGTTGATCTATATGACAAGTCACATATGCAAGTTTAGGTTGATTAGTAAAAGTTATGAACATATGCCATGACATCTATTATGACATCTAGAATTATGCTATGACATATGTGAAATTCTATGCTAGTTCACACCGTCATTATGTTGCCTAAAACCCCATATGCAAGATTATACATAAATTAGGGTTATGATCATATCATGTAAATTTTGACATTTAACAAGTTGACACCTTTAGATCCTTAACATGTGTAGTTTATGCAAGTTTCACCCATATTAGGATTAGATTTATTTTAATTGTCTATATGTTGTGATAATTTATTTTTGTGTTATGATTTAGACTATTCGAGTCTAACATATATTCTGCGTTGAATAAGAGAACGTATAAACGTGGGGTAGGGGTAATGTTAAGGATTTAATATAAAGAAGTTTGGGTGCAATTGATATGATTGTGCATGCCACGAGTGGATGACCATAATTGAGTCAATTATAGGCATCATTAAAATTGGTGTTAGTTAATAATTTGAATGGGGAATTATTAAAACTGGGGTAAAAGATTATAAGCGATAATCAATGCTTAGGACACGAGGTTGGACTCGTTTGTGACGTAAACCTGCCCGGACCCGCCCGACAAATCCAGTGGTCACAAATGTCAGCCCAATGTGAGAGGTCCTAGGCCTAAACTAAAGCATAACAGTTGTAAAGACACGAGGTTAGACTCTTTTATGGTGTAAGACTGCCCGGACCCGCCCGGCAAATCCAGTTGCCATAAATGCCAGTCTAATGTGAGAGGTCTTTATGAGGTTATGGCCTGAACGAATTAAGAAATACTTAACCAGATAAACATGTAAGGTGGGCCATGGGGGTTAAGTAGGTGCCTTGGGTGGCATGAGGAATCTAGGAGGTGCCCTTAGAGGCATGAGAAATACGATTAGTAAGACTTAACCAAACACACATGTAAATGAACATGACTAAGAGGGTTAAGTGGGATATATTAACGACAAGCTTAGGTGGGTAGCTTGTTGGGGCCCATTTCAACCAGTATCCCAAATGTATCTTTGTGGGCTCGACCCAAGTCGAGGACGGGACATGCATACTGGGTTTGAATATAAGAGGCCAAAACGGGGAGCGGTGGCAACGCAAGTCCAACGGGTTTCATATGCGTGTGTGGACCCGGGCTGGTAGGTAAGACGTTGTTGCATCGTGTAGGTATAAGCTGTGCATTCTCAAGTTGTATCGGGTTGCCACTTTAGCGGAGTGATACACCCCACTATGGGCCAGCACGGGTATCTACGAGTAGGGAGCCGATCGCAAGTGGGTAGTGGGGTACACCTAGTGGAGATAGGGGCAGACGGCACCTATGTAGTCAGTTAGGGGTACGTAAGGCTATTTATATAGTTTTTGTGTGAAGCAAGCGGGATCAACCTTTAGGGTGACTGGTGCGGTGCAGTGTAGTAATGTGCGGTGTAGTGTAGTAGTTATTCGTTAGTAATTAGGTATACCTTTAACGTTATCTTAAACGTTGTCTTTATCCGCTCTTCCATGCCTAATAGTTCATAGACATTTACTTGTCTTCCAGCTTATGCCTTGTTCTAGTTATTTTGATAGTAGTATTGTTAGAATTATCATACTCGCCAGACTTTATGTCTGACCCCCTCCATTTCTATCCTTTTCCCCCTCCAGGTCCTCAGGTTGGGCCCAGCTCTAGTGGAGTTTGATTGGATTGCTTTATCTCTCTTGGAAAGCTTGGACCGTTGAAGTAAAGTCCAGCTTGTTATCTTCTTTAATGGCTATTTGTGTAATGGGATTATGTATTTTGTTTTTATGAAGATGGATATTGTACTTGACTCTGATTTATGGGTTTATGATGTAATAAACATGTTTAAATTTCCGCTGCAATAAAATGAAGTTTTAGATTTCCAATTACTACTTATTATCTGTCTTGTTGTAATTTTTCTGTTCTATATTCACTTAAAACCTCCATGGAAGTTAATGCATTCCCTTTGTAAGTGACATTAATGGACGCGGGGTGTTACACTAATACTGCTTCTTCTTCATTAATTTGGGTATCTTCAAACCTTGATTAGGATAACAATCTATAAAGGGCTCAGTTATTGATGGTAAACACAAAGTGCTAATAATAAGTATGTATAAGCATTTAAGTATAAGTTTGAACAAATAAAAAATACTAATGGAATAGATAATTACTTGCTTTATGTCGAACCTTAATTGAGATACAAGATTCTATGTATCTTCGAAAGAAATCATCAGAATATTTAATATAAGAAAATTATATTATTATTCATATGTATCGTCTTGTTTTGTTAGAAATATAGATAGAGATGCATTCACTTTCACAATCTTCAAACCGCAAAATTAACTTCTAAAATTGAGACTTTGTCAGCTACAAAGACAAAGAAGCAAGGAGTTTGTAGATGATAATGAAAAATGAGGAAAGTGGAATATAAAAGGGAATTGTGTAATATAAGTTTGATTTTACAAGGAGAGAATCAATCGTTTGATTCTGCACTTAACATAACGATTTAGTTAAAAAAAATCCCTTTTTTCTCACATTTCCCATTTAAATGGTTTCTCGTTATTTGTTGCCTTAACAAATGTATTTTACCCAATGTTGTACAGTCTAAATAATTAATGTCACATAAAATTAATTTCATTGCAATATGTATCACTTTTTCAAACGTTTTATATTTGACATTAAATTTCCTTTAAATTGATTGCATATCAAAATAAAAATGAGCAAAATTGCAAAATAAACATTTGAATTTCAAAGTGTAAACAAAGTGCTGAAGCATATTGACTACATATTCGATGTTGTTTACTCATAATTTGGAATAGTGAAAACCACCCTTCGTTTTATAAGATACGTTTATCATTGCAAAAGCAAATTGAAATTTAACCATCTTAAAGACAAAACAGATCATAGAGAGTGAAGGTATCACATATCTACATTTATAACATAAGTTGGATCTATAATAAATTCTCTTATGTTACTCCAGTCTATTGTTTTATTCAGAAGTCATAGCTGATACTCAGACATATTTGAGGTAATAAAAACGGGAGTGAATATTACAACGCAAAATTAAATACAAAATTAGACAGTAATTTGGATGAGCAGAATTTTGACATGCTGCCACCTTTTCTTTCTCACATTTTCTGCCCTTTATTCTTTTGGGTTTTCTCTCTCGACATGAGCCTCTGCTTTTCTTTTCCTTGTACAAATAATTTAAAATCATCCTGATAATCCTCGTTTTATCCTTCGTAGTCGCTGTAACACTGGATTAAATTAGCTTTTTTTTCATTGGTCTGTGTTCTTCATACGTACAATCATACCATCTTTAATTTGGCGTTAAAAGGTTAAGTTACCCGTCTGCCATATAACTAAAACCAATGGATATAATTTTCCATTTTTGCTACATATTGTACTGAAATTTAAAAACTACAGTTCTCAAAGTTGCATAAAAGCAAACTGAGTTTATATATTTTGAACTAAGTGTCTCGATAATTACTATGACAAATCTTTAAACTAGAACTGTCATTAATATGAGTTTCGCATTTTTAAGATAGAAACTTAGAATAATAATTCTAGTGAACTATTCAAAAATTTACTAAAAACAGTTTACAAATTTTGGAGACATGAACGTACTTCTAAGTTGATAATTCATTTGAATTTCATATAAGTGTATGTTTAAAAAAATGCCTGAGCCTTTTAGTATTTTAAAATCCGTTAATTTTTGTTTAATTTTTACTGCATTACCTCATTACATAATATTTCCCTTTATAGGTTTACTTGATTGTTGGTGAATGATGCGTTTGAGGTCTAGTAATACAAACAAAATTTGAGGATAAGTAGAAATACATATAATTAGGTAACTTTCTATCTTTATACCTCATAATTTACTTATATATAATTTCTTTTAAAACTTTTGGGTCGTGTACCGTTTCTTACTTCATGTTTAATAACTCACTCTACATATCCTTCTCACATTGATTTGTTTTGGTTTACACTTACAATTTGTCCTTTAGCTATCAGCATTTGATTTAGCAAATTATAGTTGAGTTGTACTGCTGTTTTTAACACCATTGTCAGCGTCATTGCAAATAAACACCATTGCCAAAAGTCTAGTTAAAACTGAATCCTGATTCTAAAAATGGAAACCATTGTAAACACAGTTGTTTAGAAAGAGGTGAAATGGGAAAGACTAATAATTTATAGGAAATAAATTAATGAATGATAGTCTGTTTTATCTTGATGGTTAGGTAAATTTTTACAAAACAAATTAACTTATCCAAGTTCATTGTTTTGATAACTTTTTTACTGTCAAATGTAAAAAGGGAACGTGAAGCACAAGTTGATCAGATAGGCAGTGCATGTAAAAAGGGAACATGAAAGCCAGAGTTATCAAATGCTTTATCAACAATGATACGAGACTAGTACAAATAAAAATTTGTTTCTTCACTAAAAATTTAACCATGACAAATCAACATGCAAATGGAAAATTAAGTAGAACATAAATAATTTGCAGAGTGCATAACGCTACATTGGCATTGAACTAGATTCAATTTAAAGCATACCAATGAAGATAATTTAATTTACTTACACAAAGAGTTGACTCCCAGCATGACAAGCAAGGATGTAGTAACTTTGTTTATCCCACTCTCTAGGTAAAGAATTAAACCCTATAAATCAGCATATAACTGATTAACATAGAAATGTATTTATTTTATGCTCTTATATCTTATCTTTTGTATATAAATAAATATTACTTGGGTATTGTTTTGTCACTTTTACAGATATTCCAACCCAGCCCGCATGTAACTAAAAAAGTAGAGAAATGAAGATCAGATTGCTATATATTTACATTTTGAAGAATTATAGATGAAGATCTCACATCTAGTTGCTGTTGGACAAGAAAATGATTGATAAAAAAGCCATGCACATCTCAAATTAAAGGAGGCTTGCAAGAGAAAAGGAGAAAAGGCCTAGAACTTGTTTCAAATGACAAAAGGCCTAAAGCTTACCTGAAATAGTTAGGCCCATTTGTATTTTGGGTTAGGGTTTGGTTATCTCCTATAAATACCCTTGTAATATCATTGTAGCCACCATCCCATTTTCTATCTTCGTCTCCATTAACAAAGTTCTTCTTCTTTTTATTTTATTTTCTTGCATTTTTTTCTATTTATTATCAACTAGCGCCATCTACACAATTAGATTTGGTAGAGTACTAGTTGTATTTTACATTTATTTTCATTACGTATTAATCGTTTGATTAGATTCAACGATATTCCTAATTTTGCAATTTCAAATTGTTCTATTTTCAACCAAATCTCCAAACTTCGTCTAACTCGCCCAAGAGATTAAATAAATAATTTGATTTTAATTTACCTACCTGTGATTCGACCTGCATACTACACGATCTGTGCGCTTGCAGTATTTATTTCAAAATTCGCGCTTTTCTATTTCATAGGAAAGCGACGATCAAGTTTTTGGCGCCGTTACTGGGGAGGTAACGATTAAATTTTATTATTTAATCAATTTCTGATTCATGTTAGTTTTATTTTTATTTTGTTCCCTTCTGCTTTCTTGTATATATAGAAAAAAAAAATCTCAATTAGTTGACTTGGTATTATGTGTTGATACCGAAATCTTCTAAATAAGAAAAAAAAATATTGCCAGTTTTCCTTGATTTTCCTTTTATTTTCATTGTTCTCTTTTTACAATTTTTTTTCAATCTCATATCTTCCTTATTTCTTTCCTTTTTTCCATTTTGTTTCCCTTTTTCCCATTCATTTCTTTCCCTTTCTTCTTGTTCAAATTTACTTGAAAAAAAGAAAAAAAAACTTGCATTTTTTTATTGATTGCTTTCCAATCATATTTCTCTTTCATCTCCTACAGTCTCTCTTTCCATTATTTTTCATTTATTTCTTTCCTGTTCTCTCCTTCACAAAAAAAAAAAAAAAAAAAACTTGCCAATTTTTCTTAATTTCTTTCTACTTTTCAATTTCCTTTTTTTTCATTTATTTATCCTTCTATAACTCCCCGTATTTTTAATATAATTAAAAATAAAATAAAATATATAAAAATATGCTTATGATGGGTAAATAATGGTGATGCATAAGAAGAATTAATTAATACATGAAAGAGAAGAAAAAATAGTTCGATAACGATGTATGTAACAGAAAAGATAGTAAAATAAGGATAACTAATTCAAGAATCAGAAATTAGGTAAAATGTACATCACCATTGCGTTCCTCTCGGAAAAATACGCGAAATAGAGTCTGAGTTTTCGAAAATCGGAGTCCGTATGACCAAGATATGGCCAAAACAAGATTTCAGCAAACTTTCTGGCAGACTGACCCAGGTCGACCATAGTGTCGACACTATAGTCGAGCTGCCCCCCCCCCCCCCCAGGTCTACTATAGTGTCGACCCCCCCCCCCCCTCTGTACAGGTCGACCTGGTCGGCCTGAGGTGACCCAGAACCCATTTTTGAGGCCCGGGACGAGTTTTGATGGTCCGGATGGGTTTTAGGGTTAATCCGATGGCTGAAATGAATTGCTACACCTATAAAATAACACCTAGACCTAGCCTAACTCACACAAATCATTCTTACACCTAAATGCTGCTGGAATCTCTCTTGAGCCATGGTCGCCGTCTCCAAATTAAAGCTTAAGCGTTCAAACTCAAATCAAATCAAATCAAAGATCAATGCTTCTACAACAAATTCAAGAGGATAGATCAATGACGCTGCAACTTTCTACGACAAATTCACTCCCTAATTCATTAGCCGTTCTCTGTAGGTTCTAGTTATTTTCAGATTTAAATATTTAATTATAATATGGCGATGAAATAAAGTGAAACTGATGTAAGTTTAGCTATATTTGCGGAATGTGAATTAAGATTAAAATCATGTTTTGCGGTCAAATGAAAATAGTACGATGCTTATTATGTTTGGTTATGTTGTATAATATTATGCCAGTGATTTGATTCTATTATCATGTTGGATTGGGAATTATTGAGTACAATGTTTGTCATGTTGCATAATATGCCAGTGATTTGGTTCTATTATCATGTTTAATTGGGAATTATTGATAAGTTTATTATGCAAGTTTATGTTGTAGATTCATGCGAAAAATTGTCAAATCTACATGTTTATGTATAAGAAAAACCTATGCCACACTTATCATATATTTGTGATTGGCTTGTGAGTATGCTAATTTAATCTATGTTGCCAAGTAACGCATGTGTATGTTGATTTTCCTATATTGCAAATTAACATATGTATATTGATTAGTTCATCTTGCTAATTCTCATGTATGTATGTTAATATGGCCTGTGTTAAAAATACACATATATGTTGAATTAGCTTATAATTGCGAGTTCACACTTATGACACTATAATGTTCATAATGGTTATTATGCAAGTTCACCCCTGTAATGTTCATGATGTCACTTTGCAAGTTCACCCCTGTAATGTTCATGATGTCATTTTGCAAGTTCACCCCATTATGTTCACATTAATTATGCCATCAATGTCAAAATTATACCTTTGTCATGTTTATGATTGTGTATTTGTGTACATTAAATTAGGCTAAGTTTTTAGCCTAAACTTTATACTCAAAAATCATATGAACGTAAATTAGGCTAAGAGAATTAGCCTAATATTAGACGGGGTAACAGTGGGTTAAAATGATTAATTATAGGAAAACTTGCCATAAATTGGTCATTTATCACATAAGTGATTTATGGCATAAAATGGTATTAATTATACACCTAATTTAATGAGATTGATTGGAAACAAATTGGGCATTAAATCTGAATTTGAACAATTTACATAATTAAAATGTAAATTAGAATCATAGCATAAAATGGTATTAATTATATACCTAATTTAATGAGATTGATTGGAAACAAATTAGGCAGTAATATGAATTTGAATAATTTACATAATTAATGTAAATTGGAAAATACGAATATGCTTAGCACGAGGTTGGATTGAGTTATGATGTAAACCTGCCCGGACCCGCCCGGCTGTCCAGTAATTACAGCAATACCTATCCAATGTGGGAGGCTAAGCATTAGGCCCAATAAAGACCCGAGGTTAGACTGAGTTGTGGCGTAAGACTGCCCGGACCCGACCGGCACACCGACAGCCACAACAATATATGTCTAATGTGAGAGGTTGGTGCCCTAATAAGACAACTAGAGCTGGGCTAGGGTTGGTAGGGTTAAGTTAACTAGAACACTTAACCAATTTCAACATGGTAACTAAATTGGTGGGTAGGGTTAGGATAATCTGGACACTTAACCAATTTAATATGTTGACTACGGGAGTAGGTAAGATTAAGCAAATGTTTAACCATTATAACATGATTAAACTGGACTAGAGAGTGAGGTTAAGTTAATGAGAACACTTAACTAATACAATGGGTTAATTAGACAAGTGGTTGCGGTTAAGTAGTAACACTTAACCAACATAACAGGATAAGCGGGTGGGCTAAGTTAACTTGAATAAGTTGATAACACTTAACCATTATAATATGACTAGTTGATGGTGTTAAGTTAACATGCACTTAACCAATCTGATGTGATGCGTGGTAGGGTTAAGTAACACACGGGGTTAAGCTAACAAGAAAATCCTTAACCAATGTAACCAGATAGACGAACGGGGTTAAGTTAATAAACCACACTTAACCAATCAAACATAATAAGCGAGAAAGGTTAAGTTAACTAAGGTAAACACTTAACCATGGTAACATAATGAGTAGGAGGGTTAAGTACATATCGGTTGGTGGGTAATATTAGTAAATGTAGGCCCACATACACTTAACCATTAAATACACATGCTTGAATCCGTAGCGGGGTTAAGTACACATTAGGGTTGGTGGGTAATATCAGAGAATATAGGCCCACAGACTTAACCAATAGAAAAACCTAGTAACGAGGATCCATTTCAGCAGTAACCCACATTAGGTATCAACAGAACCCTGAGCTAGGCAGGGTGGGGCACGATTACTGGGCTGATTATAAGAGGTCAAATTAGCGGCGGTTGGTGCAGCAGTGCAGGTTCTAACGGAGTGCGGGCGTGCACACACTTCGGCACAAAAAATTTAGCCACTGGGCATCAGTAGGTACAAAGTTGTGCATCTTGATTGTGTCAGGGTTGCCACCATGAGACTTGATACACCCCATGGTGGGACCAGCACAGGTATCTACAAGTAGGGGGCCGCATGACACAAACGAGAACTAGGTCAAGTAGGGAGCCGATCGATAAGATTGTAAGGGTGCATCGAATATATACATGGCCATTGGGGTGATCGAGGTGGAATCCTCAAAATCGATGTACACCTGAAGGCTACCATAATTGCGGGGATTGGGATCACGTTGTAATTATTAGATAACACGGGCTACTAGTTGGGACACTAGTAGGGGGTACGGATCCTTGATGCACAGGACACTAGTTGGGATACTAGTAGGAGTACAGATCATTCCATGTAAGACACTTATGAGGATGCTAGTTAGGTAGTGTAGAGCAAATGGATATCGTTTTAATCGTAAAGCTTAGAAACCTTGCGATGTTACTCTTGATAGAAACCATGTGGTGGGATACTTGATAGGAATTATGGGATGTTATACTTGTTTCATCGTGCCCGAAGTTTATCTTGTTACCTTAGTTTATCTTGTTATCATAGTTTATCTTGTTATCTTAGTTTATCTTGCCTACCTTGTCATCATGCTTATGTTTACTTTCAGTTTATTCATTCCATGTTATCTTTACTCATTTTTATGCTGAAGTCACTAAGACTTACTTGGTCTTTATGACTGACCCATTTTGTGTCGCCTCTTTTTCTTCCGTTCCCCCCCCCCCCAGGTTCACAGGGTGGGAATACAGCTTAGTTTGGATCGTACCAAGCTCCAAGGCTCTTTCATGTATGGCTTGGATTTCTCTTGGCTATGGCTTGCTTTGCTTTATTGGGGAATACTGCAGTTTGTTTTTATGATTCTTTGTTTTTGAGCCAGACAAATATTTTAACTATGAAATTGGGTATTGAAAGTTGATGGGCTTTTCTTATAAACATTTATATTTAATAAATGATTTGAAGTACTTCCACTTTATTTTCCGCTGTTTTATATATGTCTGTCTTGTAATATTTCTGTTCCAGTACCCATAATACTCCATTGAAGTTAAGGCATTCCCTTTGTGAGTGTGGGGTGTTACATTTGGTATCAGAGCAGAAGGTTACCAGACTGGGCAAAAGTTTTCAAAAACCTTCTGAACTACTTTTCAAAACATTTACAAAGAAGCAAATTTTCAAGAAAATTTTGTTTTGATTAAAAGGCATATTCCCCAAAGCCATATGCACTATCTTTTGATTCTCTCTTGAAATCTCTTCTCTCTCTTTTCACCATATCTTCGTAGGCATCCGACACAGGTCGGAGGGCAAAGGAGTGCCCAACCTCCATCTGTAGCCGCAGTAGTTCCATCTGCGTCTATTCTTATTTCAAGTTGGGTAGAGTTGCCGTGCGTTGGAGGTAGCTTCGAGAGACTTGTCAACAAACTATACAAGGACAGTAAGAACAAGAGACTAGTTGTTATAGCTTAATCCATGAAGGAGGAAAAAAAAGTGAAAGGAAAGAGGCCAAAGTGAAAGAATAGTAGAACCCATGACAAGAGAGAGTATCTTTAGTATGGTAAAAAGGGACATGTAGTTAAGTATAGGACAAGGGCAAAAAGGCAAGATCGTCGAGAGTGCAATTGTATACCTAAGAGAGGCGGTAACGTTCTATTAAAAGTTTAGCTATCTTTTCTATCATCCCGCTAGAACTTTGTTTTTGTACATCGCATCCTTTTAATTCTGCTTCGAAAGTTGAGTCTATGCACCTTAGTACTAGCATGGTAGAGGATCCCATTTTTTTTTCTTCTTGGTCCAAATCCTGTTGGGGAATCGGCTCATTTATTCATGACTTGTTAGGATTTGAGAATGTCTATGCTAAGTGTTGAGTTTTGGAGGAATGCTCATGTTTTGGTGAGCTATGGGTTGATTCTAGGGATGAAGTGGTTATCCGATAAGGGTGCCATTCTCGGTTTCGAAAGGAGGGTAGTTAGATTTTTGACTTGCCTCAGTAATACCCTCGAAGTCGCGTGTAACCTTTAGGGTTCTATTAGGATTAGTTACCTAGAATCTCTTGATACATTAGTTGATCTGCTCGAGTAGTGTTCACCACTAAGGCGGATGAGTCATTTCGCTTATGCATGAGTAGTAGAGAGTCACCTAAGTAAGTACAATGGGCAACATGGTTGACATTTGTTTATTTTCAAGAGATAACTCATCTATGTGGAATACTTTCTAATAAGTGAACGAGATCCAAGATTTACTAGTAAAATTTTGGAGAGCTTGTGTGAAACCATAAGTACGCTGTTATGTGTAAGCCGAGTATACAAAAAGGAGGATAAGTGAAAGTGGAACGAGAGGCAATAGTGAAATGAGTTCCAACTCATATTTTGGAAACAAGAATTAAGAAGCTACGAAATTGTGAAGTTAAAGATGGTCAAAACACAACGGAGTTAAGCTCAAGGGAACGTGGCTTAGAAGATTGAAGACTAGATTCACGCATCATATCTCTTTTTAAGAGTATATCCTTGATTCCTCTTTTCCTGTAGAGCTTACTCACATGCTATCTTTTATGTATATCCTCTCGGTCCTATCCTCAATCCAATTTCTGTTGCAAACCCCCTAGGGAGTATGACTCATCTATTAGTAACACATGTTGGGGCTTGAGGGTGTTCGTTGGGTTGACTAAACTTTTTGGGTTAGTTTTAAGAAGGGATTTCTTGTGACCTAAAAGGAGTCTTTCATGCTTAGTTTCCTAGACACATATATATATTGGTTGGGTTGAGTAATTCTTTGGGTGTCAGTCTGATGTTGATTTCGGTCTTCGGGGCTGATGCTTAGGGAGTTCTTCTCCTAATCAGAATACATGTGGCGTAGACTTCCAGTTTTGACATTGCCTAATGGGCACAAAATTTTTACTTGCTTCTGTCATTCGACTTTATCTTTAGATAGGAACAATTGGGTGTAAACATGTGTTTGAGACATGTTACGATTGATGGTTGCAAGTGGCTGCAAGTGGTTGCTAGTGGTTGCTCGTGGACGCATTTACACACATTGAGCACTAGATCGGCTCAGTCACCTTTCATGCATGAGTGTTTACACTTGTTTGTGGATGAAATTGAATGTGTATCATGTGAATGTTGCATATGGATGGATGTTTGTGCACACATATAGTGTTTATGTGACTAGGACTATTTGCATACATGTTGGACTCATGGAACTAAACATATTTTGCATTAAGAAGATCAATCAGGCCTGATCATTTGCATTAGACAAGGAACATATACACACACTTCTTGCATATGTTCATACAGCATTAGAAATCTCTTAAGGACAATGAATGCCAGTGATTGATGATTGAATAGATGGATGATGGATGGTAGGACACATTCTTCTTAACTTGAAGATTTCGGGGACGAAATCCTTTAAGGAGGGGAGAATGTAACACCCCGTATTTTTAATATAATTAAAAATAAAATAAAATATATAAAAATATGCTTATGATGGGTAAATAATGGTGATGCATAAGAAGAATTAATTAATACATGGAAGAGAAGAAAAATTAGTTCGATAACGATGTATGTAACGAAAAGATAGTAAAATAAGGATAACTAATTCAAGAATCAGGAATTAGGTAAAATGTCCATTACCATTGCGTTCCTCTCGGAAAAATACGCGAAATAGAGTTCGAGTTTTCGAAAATCGGAGTCCGTATGACCAAGATATGGCCAAAACAAGATTTCAGCAGACTTTCTGGCAGACTGACCCAGGTCGACCATAGTGTCGACACTATAGTCGACCTGCCCTCCCCCCCCCCCCCCCAGGTCGACTATAGTGTCGACCCCCCCTCAGTACAGGTCGACCCGGTTGGCCGGGGGTGACCCAAAACCCATTTTTGAGGCCCGGGACGAGTTTTGATGGTCCGGATGGGTTTTAGGGTTAATCCGATGGCTGAAATGAATTGCTACACCTATAAAATAACACCTAGACCTAGCCTAACTCACACAAATCATTCTTACACCTAAATGCTGCTGGAATCTCTCTTGAGCCATGGCCGCCGTCTCCAAATTAAAGCTTAAGCGTTCAAACTCAAATCAAATCAAAGATTAATGCTTCTACAACAAATTCAAGAGGATAGATCAATGACGCTGCAACTTTCTACGACAAATTCACTCCCTAATTCATTAGTCGTTCTCTGTAAGTTCTAGTTATTTTTAGATTTAAATATTTAATTATAATATGGCGATGAAATAAAGTGAAACTGATGTAAGTTTAGCTATATTTGCGGAATGTGAATTAAGATTAAAATCATGTTTTGCGGTCAAATGAAAATAGTACGATGCTTATTATGTTTGGTTATGTTGTATAATATTATGCCAGTGATTTGATTCTATTATCATGTTGGATTGGGAATTATTGAGTACAATGTTTGTCATGTTGTATAATATGCCAGTGATTTGATTCTATTATCATGTTTAATTGGGAATTATTGATAAGTTTATTATGCAAGTTTATGTTGTAGATTCATGCGACAAATTGTCAAATCTACATGTTTATGTATAAGAAAAACCTATGCCACACTTATCATATATTTTTGATTGGCTTGTGAGTATGTTAATTTAATCTATGTTGCCAAGTAACGCATGTGTATGTTGATTTGCCTATATTGCAAATTAACATATGTATATTGATTAGTTCATATTGCTAATTCTCATGTATGTATGTTAATATGGCCTATGTTAAAAATACACATATATGTTGAATTAGCTTATAATTGCGAGTTCACACTTATGACACTATAATGTTCATAATGGTTATTATGCAAGTTCACCCCTGTAATGTTCATGATGTCACTTTGCAAGTTCACCCCTGTAATGTTCATGATGTCATTTTGCAAGTTCACCCCATTATGTTCACATTAATTATGCCATCAATGTCAAAATTATACCCTTGTCATGTTTATGATTGTGTATTTGTGTACATTAAATTAGGCTAAGTTTTTAGCCTAAACTTTATACTCAAAAATCATATGAACGTAAATTAGGCTAAGAGAATTAGCCTAATATTAGACGGGGTAACAGTGGGTTAAAATGATTAATTATAGGAAAACTTGCCATAAATTGGTCATTTATCACATAAGTGATTTATGGCATAAAATGGTATTAATTATATACCTAATTTAAT
Organism: Allium sativum; assembly: GCA_030737875.1. Taxonomy (NCBI): domain Eukaryota; kingdom Viridiplantae; phylum Streptophyta; class Magnoliopsida; order Asparagales; family Amaryllidaceae; genus Allium; species Allium sativum. The sequence goes on along the minus strand of CM060910.1, from coordinate 989,795,445 downwards.
GAGATTGATTGGAAACAAATTGGGTATTAAATCTGAATCTGAATTTGAACAATTTACATAATTAAAATGTAAATTAGAATTATAGCATAAAATGGTATTAATTATATACCTAATTTAATGAGATTGATTGGAAACAAATTGAGCAGTAATATGAATTTGAATAATTTACATAATTAATGTAAATTGGAAAATACGAATATACTTAGCACGAGGTTGGATTGAGTTATGATGTAAACCTGCCCGGACCCGCCCGGCTGTCCAGTAATCACAGCAATACCTATCCAATGTGGGAGGCTAAGCATTAGGCCCAATAAAGACCTGAGGTTAGACTGAGTTGTGGCGTAAGACTGCCTGGACCCGACCGGCACACCGACAGCCACAACAATATATGTCTAATGTGAGAGGTTGGTGCCCTAATAAGACAACTAGAGCTGAGCTAGGGTTGGTAGGGTTAAGTTAACTAGAACACTTAACCAATTTCAACATGTTAACTAAATTGGTGGGTAGGGTTAGGATAATATGGACACTTAACCAATTTAATATGTTGACTACGGGAGTAGGTAAGATTAAGCAAATGTTTAACCATTATAACATGATTAAACTGGACTAGAGAGTGAGGTTAAGTTAATGAGAACACTTAACTAATATAATGGGTTAATTAGACAAGTGGTTGCGGTTAAGTAGTAACACTTAACCAACATAACAGGACAAGCGGGTGGGCTAAGTTAACTTGAATAAGTTGATAACACTTAACCATTATAATATGACTAGTTGATGGGGTTAAGTTAACATGCACTTAACCAATCTGATGTGATGCGTGGTAGGGTTAAGTAACACACGGGATTAAGCTAACAAGAAAATCCTTAACCAATGTAACCACATAGACGAACGGGGTTAAGTTAATAAACCACACTTAACCAATCAAACATAATAAGCGAGAAAGGTTAAGTTAACTAAGGTAAACACTTAACCGTGGTAACATAACGAGTAGGAGGGTTAAGTACATATCGGGTTGGCGGGTAATATTAGTAAATATAGGACCACATACACTTAACCATTAAATACACATGCTTGAATCAGTAGCGGGGTTAAGTACATATCAGGGTTGGTGGGTAATATCAGAGAATATAGGCCCACAGACTTAACCATTAGAAAAACCTAGTAATGGGGACCCATTTCAGCAGTAACCCACATTAGGTATCAACGGAACCCTGAGCTAGGCAGGGTGGGGCACGATTACTGGGCTGATTATAAGAGGTCAAATTAGCGGCGGTTGGTGCAGCAGTGCAGGTTCTAACGGAGTGCGGGCGTGCGCACACTTCGGCACAGAAAATTTAGCCACTGGGCATCAGTAGGTATAAAGCTGTGCATCTTGATTGTGTCAGGGTTACCACCATGAGACTTGATACACCCCATGGTGAGACCAGCGCAGGTATCTACAAGTAGGGGGCCGCGTGACACAAACGAGAACTAGGTCAAGTAGGGAGCCGATCGATAAGGTAGTAAGGGTGCATCGAATATATACATGGCCATTGGGGTGATCGAGGCGAAATCCTCAAAATCGATGTACACTTGAAGGCTACCATAATTGTGGGGATTGGGATCACGTTGTAATTATTATATAACATGGGCTACTAGTTGGGACACTAGTAGGGGGTACGGATCCTTGTTGCACAGGATACTTGTTGGGATACTAGTAGGAGTACAGATCATTCCATGTAAGAAACTTATGAGGATGCTAGTTAGGTGGTGCAGAGCAAATAGATATCGTTTTAATCGTAAAGCTTAGAAACCTTGCGATGTTACTCTTGATAGAAACCATGCGGTGGGATACTTGATAGGAATTATGGGATGTTATACTTGTTTCATCGTGCCCGAAGTTTATCTTGTTACCTTAGTTTATCTTGTTATCATAGTTTATCTTGTTATCTTAGTTTATCTTGCCTACCTTGTCATCATGCTTATGTTTACTTTCAGTTTATTCATGCCATGTTATCTTTACTCTTTTTTATGCTGAAAGTCACTAGGACTTACTCAGTCTTTATGACTGACCCGTTTTGTGTCGCCTCTTTTTCTTCCGTTCCCCCCCCCCCAAGTTTCACAGTGTGGGAATACAGCTTAGTTCGGATCGTACCAAGCTCCAAGGCTCTTTCATGAATGGCTTGGATTTCTCTTGGCTATGGCTTGCTTTGCTTTATTGGGGAATACTGCAGTTTGTTTTTATGCTTCTTTGTTTTTGAGCAAGACAGATATTTTAACTATGAAATTGGGTATTGAAAGTTGATGGGCTTTTCTTGTAAACATTTATATTTAATAAATGATTTGAAGTACTTCCACTTTATTTTCCGCTGTTTTATATATGTCTGTCTTGTAATATTTCTGTTCCAGTACCCATAATACTCCATTGAAGTTAAGGCATTCCCTTTATGAGTGACCTTAACAGATGTGGGGTGTTACACCTTCCTTACAAACTCTTTCCTTTTGACAAATTACTTTAAAAAAACAGTCATTTTTGCAACCTTTGTTTTTCTTAATTGATTTCTTTCTTTCCTCTCTGCCTTGTGATAAATTGTCTACTTGAATAATTAGATCTCTTCCCGCTTTTGCAATTTTTTTTCCCCTTTTACATCTCTTTCCTTTCATTTCCTATTATCCCTTTTTCAACAAAAAAAAAAGAGGTCACAAAAAGATTCTTCTTTTGAAATTCTTTCCTTGTTGTACATTTTTATTGCTTTAATTTCTTTCCTTTTTTCTCTTCATATTTTTCTATATTTCTTATGCTGCCAATTTTCTTCCAATTTCTTACATCCCTTCTCCTCCCTTTTATTTACGATTCCTTTCCATTTTATTTTAAAAAAACTTAGTTCTTTTGATTTTTTTTCATTTTCCAAGCTTGGTTTAGTTCCATTTTAAACTTGAGTTTTAGTTGTTCATTTATGTTATTTAGTCTAATCAGTTTTTAGTTTAGTTTTTGTTTTAGCTTTGCTTCTGTTTTTTTCCTTTGTTTGTTTATTTCTTCTCTTCTTTAGAAAAAAAAACCTCAAAACAAACCAAAGACCCAAGTGAACGAAGAAAATTCAAGTAAGAAAAAAGATTTAGAGGTCAATCGATTTGCAAGCAGTGAAGTTTGAATTGTTAACACTACTCAAATTTTTCTGGACAGACTGCCATACCCCACAGTAATATTTTCTGAACTGTTTAGGTGTTCTGCTGTAAAGAAAAAAATATAGACATTGTTTGTAAAAAAAATCTGCAGGGGTAGCGGCTTGCTTGTACAATATTTTAATTTTCTGCAATTATTATTGTTTGATTGTTGTGTTGAATGAAAACTACTGAATAGATTTGGTGAGGAACGAATTTCCATAATTAAAATCATCACTCTCGTCGTTTCTCAATCATGAAACTTGATTTTATTTGCAAAATAATATAATTGAAAAGTGGTGCTTTGTGAAGTTGACTGTCTCGTATAATTGGATCGCGGATATATAGTAGTTCAATTTATTGAACTATTAGCAAAAGAGGTTGCATACTACCCGTAAAACATTGGTCATATCCCTTAGTATTTATACTATACGTGAACAGCCATAAGACCCTCTTCCCCCTTCCAATTGAGTCAGTTAGTTAATAGAGCGGAACTTAGAATTTTATACTATTTTTAAGTGAGAATAATTTCTGTCTTGCCGTGACTTCTTTAAAATGTCTGATTCAAAAAAATCATTGAGAGATATGTGGGATAATAATCGGAGTAGACGTCCTCTTGAAGAGTATAAGTATGAATTACAACTCATAAGGCAAAAATTTCCAAAATTTCGTGAGCCCAATGCTAACAGTTTTCAACTTTTTCCAACTGACCAACATTTTCAAAATCATAGAAATGATCGAAATTGCGACTTCAATTCAAATATCAATAATTTCAATTATGGACAACATCCACATCAAAATAGCTTTGAATCCCAATATAGCTTTGATCCACATCAATATGGGGTTGTGAACCAAAATTTCCAAAATTATAGTCCGTATCAACATCTTGAAAATAACCAAAATTGCAGTTTTCACTCGAATTTTAATAATTTTGGTTACGAACATAATTTCTATGATAAAAATGATTTCCAATATCAATGTCATTTTTCTGAAAATTCAAACAACCATCTCGTTGGAAATAATATTAATCATGAAATTGATGTGGACTATAATTTTGAGAATCAAGAAATCCAAAATGAGAGCTCTGAAATCAACAATTCTAAAGAATATCATCTTAACATTCTTAAAGAGAGGGTAGAAAAGAAAGACAGGCAGCTCGATGAAAAAGATAGAAAGATGGATGAACTTCTTTGTTTAATGACATCTTTGAAAGAACAACGAGAACAACAAAATCAAATTCAAACAAGCGATGAATCAAAAAATAATCCACTCTTTATTGATAGTGAAAATTTTCAGATTACAACTTCGGAAATTGAAAATAATGATCTAAATGAAGTTGTTAAAAATTCAACAAATGATTTGGACTTCGATTCTTTTTAGGAAAAAGACTTAAGCTTGGATTTTGATCTTTCTCTTTCAGCCTACGAGAAACTTGAAATTCTTGAAATTGAACAAAATGAAAATGTTGAAATTTTCAATTCAAATTTGGAAAAGAATTTTAATGAACATGAATTTTTTGGATTGAATGAGGATGAGTTGCCAAATGAGGATGAAATTGAATCAAGCCACCAATCCAAGTTCGAAAATTTCAATTTGAGGTTTCAAAAGAAATAGAATTTGTCAGTGTCGAAAATACGTTGTCAATGAATGAAATTGAGAAATGTGATTACATAGTCTTGAACAACACTCAGAAATTAAATTTCACGATTGCAACTGAGTTTATATACGATCACAAATTTTCAAACAATTACGCTGATATATTTGTGGAACACATGAATTATTTTTGGAATGCTAGCTTGCTTGAAAAACTTCATGTTTGGATGACCCTGGACATTTATCTACTGGACTATAAATCTAGGTATAAAGATGAGATGGTTTTCAAAACCCTTTGCTTATTTGAAAACATGCCTAGACATAGTGGGAATTTGATTCATCTGGCTAGAACCAAGTGTGGGAGAAATAGGTGGTGGCATTCTTTGCATCGCATACATCGCAAACACATATATCATTGTACATATGATCCATTCTTACATATAGTTAGGTTGCATTTCATTCTGCAAATCATTTTGCATCTAATCCATATGGGTTTTATCATTCAAATTTAGGAAACATACTACAGTGTGGACAGTGTTTTGTCCAAGTGTGGGGGGAGTCTGCATTTCATTTATTTTCGTTTTTTTCTTTATTTTTTCTTTCTTTTCATTTTCAGCCATTTATATAGGACCATCATGCATTTTAGATTGTAGTAACATGCCATTTTTTTTTGAAACATGACTCATTTTTGATTGATACAACAAAATAAGTTCACAATTTATAGTCAGTTAATAGTATTTTTTCTCTCAACTTAGATCAAATAAGAAATATAATGAAAAGTTTAATTTTGAGGGACAATAGTGTAATCAGTACATAGGGAGATTCTTAGGTTATGGCCATGAAATCTATTCTATATTGTAGTCTTTATATAAATAAGTGGAGGACTTAAAATACTTATATTGGCTTTTCGAATCTTTAAAACTAAGTTGTGTTAAATAGAATTCGCGTAACTCTCTTTTGTGATTATATTTTCAATGATAATAATAGCAATCCAAGGGTATCCAACATTGCTTATATATCAAGCGTTGGTGTGCAAACCCACCAAGCTCTATCCGACATGTTGACAAAGTCAGCGTTGGAATATCTTGGTCTCATTTTATGAGGCTGGACACCTAAGGATTACCGACATGTTGTTGACAAAGTCAGCGTCAGTCTGCACAATCCGCCAAGCTCTGTCCCAACTCTCCGTCAGTCCGCAAGGCAGTGTATGGGTGGTATACCTTGGTCTTTTAAGTTAGGTGTGTGTAATGAATCATAAATTTCTATTTTTGTAGAGATATAGAATAAGCGATGAAGCCCAAGCACTTCTTGACCTTATTGATTTGACTAGCCATACACAAGGAAATTAGAATACCACTTTACAAACTGTGCCAAGCAACTAAGAATCTATTTCATGGCTGCACTATGTTATCAAATGAACCAACTATCCAAACTAGAGTTTAAACATTGAAAACTTGACTTATGTTGAAAAATTGTGATAGGTTCAGGTATCTAAAGTACAATCAACTGATTAGAAATTATTAATTTAATTTGTTGTACCACTTCAGAAACAAGTCTTGTTTTCATTTTTGTTTTTATTTTGCATATGTCCACTGCATTCATGTAGTTTCATTAGAATCATAGAGTACTGCATTTGGATTTTGTGGGTAGTATCCGCTGAAAACCCTCACGAGACACCATTCGTCCTATTAGGGACACCTAGAGGTTTAACGGCTTGTTTCATACGCTCAATGCAATCGTGTGTCCTACGAAAGTGTGACCTATCTAGTTTAGTTTTTCATTTTTTATTTTACTCGAGGACGAGTAAAAGATAAGTGTGGGGGTATTTGATTAACATAGAAATGTGTTTATTTCATGTTCTTATATCTTATCTTTTGTACATAAATAAATATTACTTGGGTATTGTTTTGTCACTTTTACAGATATTCCAACCCAGCCCGCATGCAATCAGAAAAGTAGAGAAATGGAGATTAGATTGCTATTGTTAGACCGAAGTTTGGGCCTACACCCAAATGCTATGTGAAAACCTCACAATCACAGATTAATGTAGAAAAAGCAGTAAAATAAGAGGAGACACATGAGATTTTTATAGTGGTTCGGCTCAAACCAAGCCTACGTCCACTTTATAGTTTCTTAAATCCTAAGAAGCTATTACAATACAGTTTGCTTGCGGTTTATACACGAAATCCTCGTGTTTATAATGAAAAAAAGTGAGAAAAGTGGAGATTATACATGAAATCATCGTGTTATAATGTGGAATTTGGCTTCCTTATTGAGCAATGACCTTGCGTGAAGTAGTGGTAGAAGCCATGATCCGTGAGAACCGAAAAGATCCCTTCAAATGTCCATCTCACGGTGTATTTATAGGTGTAGAGTGGCCTTACCAGGCCTAGAAGCAGTCCAGTTCGGATGGGCCACGTGGAGGGTAGAGAGGCCATCTCGGAGAAAGTGGAAGAAGTGGTCTTCAGATCGTGAAGGGATATATGGAAGCCGATCAGGATTAATAGGAGGCGGTTATACTTTATGAATCAGTCAAACACACGATACAGGAGCAGGTCCAGGGGATCGGTTCGGGTCTGATCCGAACCAAATCGGTGTCTTCAATCCGAAGACTCCGTGTCCAATGCTTCAAAGGTGGAGCGGATCGGGTATGCTCCCTCCGATCCGATCCATGCTGATGTGAATTCGAAGAGCAAGTGCCAAGCTGTCCATCTTAAGGCAGCGTCCGATCCAAACAGACTTGTCTGATCCGAACCAAGGATCTATTCAATGCTAAATTCCAGGTTTCCGGTTCTGCATGCGTTCACAGAAATGAGCATAACTTTCAAACCGTAAGTCCATTTTAGCCAAATGAAAGCTCGATTCGAAGTTGATTCAGAGAGCTACAAGAGTTACGGAGCTTAGCTCCGTAATTGTTGTTTTCGGCCCCAAAAGAGATCGTCTGAAAGGAGTTTTGGGCCATTCTTTGTTTGCAATGCGATTTCAGTCAAATCGTTTTCTGTCTTCTGACGATGTTCCCAATACTAGAGCGTATTATTTACCAGAAATTCTATGTGTGACTGCTTTGACTGAAAAGCGGGCCAACAACTATATATTTACATTTTGAAGAATTGTAGATGAAGATCTCACATCTAGTTGTTGTTGGACAAGAAAATGATTGATAAAAAGTCCATGCACATCTCAAATTAAAGGAGGCTTGCAAGAGAAAAGGAGAAAAGGCCTAGAACTTGTTCCAAATGACAAAAGGCCTAAAGCTTACTTGAAATAGCTAGGCCCATTTGTAATTAGGGTTAGGGTTTGGTTATCTCCGATAAATACCCTTGTAATATCATTGTAGCCACCGTCCCATTTTCTATCTTCGTCTCCATTAACAAAGTTCTTCTTCTTTTTATTTTTTTTTGTACTTTTTCTATTTCTTATCAACTAGTGCCATCTATACAATTAGATTTGGTAGAGTACTAGTTGTATTTTACATTTATTTTCATTGGTGATTTATCGTTTGATTAGTTTCAATGATGAACCTAATTTTATTTCTGTTGTTATTTCTACTCTGCACTTTTATTTTCTGCATTTTTATTCCTATTTCGCAATTTATTTTCATTAGTGATTAATCATTTGATTAGATTCAACGATATTCCTAATTTTGCAATTCCAAATTGTTCTATTTTCAACCAAATCTCCAAACTTCGTCTAACTCGCCCAAGAGATTAGATAAATAATTTGATTTTAATTTACCTCCCTATGATTCGACCTGCATACTACATGATCTGTGCGCTTGTAGTATTTATTTCAAAATTCGTGCTTTTCTATTTCATAGGAAAGCGACAATCAAGTTTTTGAATTAAAATAACAAACAGGAAATAAAATTAGGATTACCGCTAAATCTAATCAGATGGTTAATCACTAATGAAAAATAAATGAAAAAGACAAATAAAATTAGGATTACCGCTGAGTGTAAGGAGATATAATTATGAGTAAATTCAGTCAATTAAAACTAATAAATGCAACTTACTAGGGCTACAATACCCATAACAACATAAACTTAGTCACCCAGAAAAGCTTACTAGTTAAAATCACTCCCTTTAATACTGCTTGCATTGCATCAATTGAAGACAAACATAATGTCAAATCCAACGAAATTCCAAATTTTGGGCCAAACTAAAAATTTAGATCAAAGAACAAGGAGTTGATTATATTTTAAAGTAAAACCAATAAAAATATGAGCAAGTGCAATAGAAGTTTCACCATAATTGTCTTGCCTAAATTTAATTCATCACACATGAGAAGTAATAGGTTTTCTTTGTTTTCATTAAATAAATGTATATTTGATTATGAAACCATAATATACTCACTGTAAATCAATACATGATTGATTATTCCAATTAACAATAGATACTAATTAAAGAACTTACAATTTAGGAAACTGGGAACGAGACAAGAGTGACTGAAATAAAAATTTAGGTTAAATGAACGTTGCAATAGAGGATTGTAGATCTTGTTTGTCAAATGGGTAAAGTAGAGAACAATATTGGAAAGAATGGAAGTGCGGCATGAAGGATTGAGAGGCAGGGCCCATTTACGAGGGAAGAAACAAACGCCAAGAGCGAAGAAACAAACCAGAATACCCTAGATCTGGAAAGAGACCGAAGTAATGATATGCGTTAGAAAGAGTGGAAAACAAAGTTACTGACTTATCCCCTTCACTTGACAATATTTACATCTGAATGGATATCCTCATGGTTTTAATGGTGATAAAAATGAAATAACAGTAATAACCGTTACTATATAGTCTACGTTGCAATGATTATAACTGTTATAAATTTTAAATAAATAATTGTTACAAAAGGGTTGTTTTGTTGTAGTGATAATGAATTGGAAATAATATTGGTCGTGAAGTGGAAACCAAATTATTTGAACCTATATTTGTTATTTGCTTTGTAAATTGAGATAAGTGAAAATTCTAGAAGGCTGTGGAGATGATTTGGTTACACAGATTGGAAATTCAGGTTAGAAGACGAAGATCATTTAGTTGATTTGCATTGAAATTTGAATTGAGTTGCTCAACAAATAGGTAAACCTTAACATATTAATTGGAGTGATTGATTTTATACCCCTGAGTTGGGTAGCCATTTGGCTTCGGTTTTCTTTTAGAGAAGTTGAGGCCCAAAGTGGCAGTTGTAGTTGTACCGATCGAATCATGCAGAGGAGGTGCTAGTGAAATTTTCGAAAATCTTAAAAAAGTTTGAATTTAATTTGGTAATAATTCAAAAATAATTATTTTAAAATAACCGGGTTCGGAGAATTCTTCTTAACTAGTAATTTCGGGGACGAAACTCTTTTAAGGGGGGAAGAATGTAACGACCCAGATTTTTCTGTCATTTAAATTGGAATAATTAAATTTGTTTTATACATTATATTGAGATATAATGGATTTAAATTGAATTTATTTAATAAAAAGGAGTTCGAATGTATATAATTTATAAATTAATTAAAACAAGCTCGAAACGCCGCGGTAGTTCGTAATTTTCGATTTAAACTTCTATTGAATATACCGGATCCGATATAAGTCAAAATTCTATGAAAAAAGAACCGTTTGAATCTATTAGGTTATATTTTTCTAATGAAAGTGAAAAATTGAGATTTCAGCTTATCGATTTCAAGTTATGTCTAATTCAAATTTTCAAGTATTGCTATGGAATTTCGTTAATAAACGATAGCGTTAATAAAGGGATTTCTATATATTTGGATTTCGTTTTAAACTGAATTTCTGAATATTGAGTTTAAAATATATATTGGTTATTCCATTTGTATAAATATGATAATAATTTATTATTTATTTAAATAAGATTTTTTTTTGGAATGTAATATATTTTATTGACCATATATAGGCCTTAGAAATGGGTTTCTTTTCGAACGATCTCCGTTTCCGACGAAACGAGTTTTATTGGAATGCGTATAATTAATTATTGCTATATTTTTAGTTTGGAGCCAAACAGAGATGTTTTATCGGTAGGCGATATTTAGTGGTGAACTGATAAATTTAAAATATCGCCATTGAGAAAACGGAGTCTGTTTTCAACGAAGTCAATTTCATTGAGACCAGAACGCCAAGACATAGCGGTGTATTTAAATTGTTGAATTTTAAATTGGTGTTTGGCGGTGCGTATAATTGTCTGTAACGTAAATAGCGGTGGAATTAACAGTATTAAAATATTATAATGTAAATATCTTAACCCTAAGCAACATAACGTACCGCCTAAAGCTCTCACTACGTACGTGTAAATTAATGAAATAGCATTGCTACATTTCGCCTACCCATTACCACCTATAGGCATGAAGACCTACCAACGCATAGATATGGGAAGAAAATGTAATAATAATATATATATTTATAAAAACTATTCCTTTCTCACAAGGTGCTGTAATAAACTTCACCTGGAAGGTACCAAAACTTTACTTGCGTGCCACGCTTTGTTTTCTTGCGTGTCAATCCATATATCCATGCTAATCAAGTTACCCAATTAAAAATGATTTTTCCAATGGCGTGCGGTGCACACTTCTCTCCCTATAAATAAGCCTATCTTCATTTTTCCAAATCCCAGACTCTTCATATTTTGACTATTTCCTATACAAAGAAAACCAAACTTCAACATGTTTCTTTTCATTCTTTTACCAGTACGTGAAACCGGACCTCTTCCCATTTCCTAAATACAATGAAAACCTCATGCATCGAAAAACTGTCTAATGCATGTTGTTTCAAGCAGTGTGAGGGGAGTTGGCACGTTGGTTGTCTGGAGTATCCATGGTTTGTATTAGCGGCGGTTTCTGGTCTGGAAGGTTTACTGGTGACTGGAAGGGTGGCGTCACCAATAGGGGACGAACTGGAAATCAAGTGCAGGCGGGCGCGGATGGACTTTGGTGGATAGTGATTGAAGTGATTGGTTCGAGTAAATATTGAGAGGAGTAAATTCGGAAGCACGAGACGTGAAGAAGAAATGCAGTTCACGTGGGGAAGGTGTGGACTGAGGACAGTTTTGCCTTGTGAGAATACACGAAAAATAAAGGAGATGCACTACTGTGCAACTCCGACACGAAGTAGACCGTGTACTGAAGTACACTGGAGCATGCATGTAGGCACTGTGATCAGGAGAAGGCCATGTGAGGTGGTTTCTGGGTGAGTTGCTGATGTGGGCAGACTTGCTGTTGCGAAGTGGAGAGTGAAGGGCAGGCACGTGTGTGAGTAGTGCATGAGTGCGGAAGTTTGCAGGAAAATAGAAAAATGGGAAAGAAGCTCAATAGGAGGAGAAAAAAGGAAGTGGGATAAACATGAAACAAATGGGAGAAAGAGTGGACCTAAGAACCTGAATAAGATTTCAATGTAGGAAGATACACAGTGTTTTGACGTGTCTGGATAATTAAAGATGCCTAATCGGTTTCATGGTAAGTGATGATTTATTATATATATATATAGGATATAATAATATTAGTTTATATAAGCCGTGTAGCCTAGCTTGAAGTAACATATAACATGGCCTAAGCGCCTAATTTAGCTTATGTAAATGCTTGGTCCTCCTTTAGAATGTAACGTGCGAGTATATGTACTGATTTACAGTGCTTATTTGTCACGTGAATAACATATAGTTTATTTTATATAGTAATGGCCAGTTTTATTTTGTGCCAAATGAAATAATAAACATGCCGAATTTTATAAGCTAAACAAATAGTTAAGGGCTTGACGCATATAATAACGTTAATATATGTGTATTTTATTAAGGTTTACATATATACATGAGGCCGGAATGAATCACGTTTGTGCTTAAAGGGTTTTTGTATTGTTTCCAACCTCAACTTTAATAAATCGGTTTTGTATCTTACATCATAATTAATGGTTTTGATTTAATCAAGGTTAATTAAAAAAAGTAGTTAATTAAACCAGTATTGATTAATTATTTAAATCTAAACCGTACGACTTATTATTCATGCACGTGAATAGACCGGAACTAAACCAGAGTTATTGGAACGACATCGAAAAGCGTAACAGTTTGGAGCTGGTTTGGACGCATTTGGAATTAACTGAAAACAAATCATTTTGACGACAGGTGGAAAATCAAGTGAGTTCAACTCACTCAGTTATCCCATTCATATTTTTTATAAACTGGGTTTTTATTTTGTGTGCAATGTTTGCTGATGGTTGATGATTGGATGCCTGTTTGTCTATATGTTGAATATTTTAGGATATTCACTGATTAAATTAAACGTTTTGTTTAATTTAATCGAATTAAATCGTTATTTTAACGATTTGATTCCAAACGAGGTAACTTACCTTGTTGGTCACATTTATTATAAAATAAACGTATTAAATAAATCATTTGATGCTTGAATGGATGTTATAAATTGTTTGTTGACTATTATTAGCTGAACTGTTTATTTTTTGTTATCGTAATGAATAAATATATTGTTGTATTAAATATGATATAACCAATTGTGATGCAGGGAAGGACAGGTTGGAAGGATCCAACCGGATTCCTCAAATATGTTGTTTATATAAACTATTAACCAATTTGATTGATTGTTGATTGTTGAACCAAAACTCATCACTTGTTTGATAATAACCAATGGGGTATATTGGTTGTGTAATTCTCGACAAATGGCCTGTAAATAAATTGTTTTATAGAGATTGATTTACCACCAGGTAAATCAATAGAAAGAAAGTTATAAAATTTGTTTTATAACTAAGGATAGATTTGAAATCTATTTTATATAGATTATTTTTTAATAAAATTATTAAAGAAAATAAATAATTATTTTTACCTTGTAATTATAAAGACGAGTATATAAAGCAAGATTTGTGGGATTATGAGTTTTCTAAACAAGTGGGCAGAAATTAACCAAATTGTTAAGGGTTCAATTTGTTGTATAATTGAGATGATTTAATTTGATTAGACTGTTAATTAAATTAAATAAAGTTATTTAAATTGATTAAAGGAAAGGGATAATGGAATTGGTTAACGGATTAACCTTGTTTTGAGATGACCAAGTCAACTACTTGAACGAGAATTGATGATTAGAAACAATTATTGAATTGTTAATTATTATTAAAGTTAATTATTTTAAAATAACCTTTTGAAGGAAATTAACTATTTAACTAATAGTTAATGATAAAGTAAAATTTTCAAATGAAAAGGAATTAAGGTTAATTATTACTTAAGTAAATGATCGGGTAACCAGAACTCGATTAATAAAGTCAAAGGTGATCTTAGGACCTTGTTTACAATTAAAAGGGATATTCAATAAGTTTACTCATATTTATATGAGTTTGATTTTGGATTTGTTTACGGAAAAGATTCTATAAAAGGAAAGTTTTAAACAAGTTTCAGTATGAGTTGAAATCAAACAGAAGCTTAAGTGGATTGAATCTGATTATAAAAGTAAAGATATAATGATAGGATCAGGGGAGTAGATGTGAGCTATGAAGTGAAGTTTAATTGGACAAAACGAAGATAAGTGGTCACGAAAAGAAACTCTATAGTAAATGAAACCTTGGTTTAATTACTGGAATTTTGGGTTCGTTTATAAACTTCTATCTATTTCGAAGATAAGAATGTTGTCGACTCAAGGTCTGAGAGGTAAATAAAATACCCCAAATTAAATGACCTCATGATTATCCAAGGATGAAATTAGTTTAGAAATGAGGGTAGTTGAGGGAATTAAAGGAGTATTTTTGTAAGGGATGTTATAAACTATGATTCGAAGGATTATAATTTGGGCAGATTGGAGATGAGAATTTAAAAAGTGGTATTCCAAATGTTGAAGGATTTGGAAGTTAAATTGTATTCCGAAGTTCGGAATGTTTATTGAGTGAGCTTTATTCCGAAGTTCGGAATATGGTATTCCGAAGTTTGGAAAGATTAATCAAAGATGAGGTTTATTTCGAAGTTGGAAATGTTAAATGAAGAAGCTAAATAAGAAGTTAATGACATTAGAATATTTCAATATAAATGATAAGTCAGTCTGACATGGCTAAGGAAGTAAGGTAGTTATAACGAACTGATGTACTTTATTTGAGACAACAAACTATATTGTGGCTAATGATTTTACAAATGGAATTATTAAACAAAGTAGGAGTTTTGAAAATAGAATTTGTTACAATTGTTAAAAATGTTGGTAAACTATTTTAATTAATAAAAATTAATACTAATTATTGCAATGATGTGAAAATATAAACATAAAGAGTAACAACTATTTTGACTGAAGAGGCCAAGAGACGATGTATACTGAACCAGTAAATCCATTTTTATTTTCTATGAATGATGGTTGTTTATTTTGATAGTTAAATCACCGACTATCAAAATCTGACCAAATCGATTGTTGGTATGGAAAGACTGGGATCGAATTTATATTCGAAAACCATTCCAACAAACAAATATTTAAACGCTGATGTTGTTCAGAAGTTGATCGAGATGGAGCAATTGAAGACTGTGGATCTTCATAAGAAGAAGGATTATTTGTCGAATATTTTCTGGTCTGCAGCTAGAGATATTCTGATGTGATTCGGTCGTGAGTGGGATTTTGTGGATTGCAAGGAGTTCTCGCTACTGATCCTTTGGATGCGGTAGGAGGGTGCCTTCGGTTCATCCTGTTCCTGGATGACATGTTTGGATGATGGGAATGGTGGCCAGATATTACAAAAGTCGATTATAACCTCAAGCCTCATCAACCGGGAAATGACAAAAATCGGGCAGGCAGCATGGCTATGTGGGTCACTCCCATTAGGATGTATAATCACCTATATAGAGAAATTCCTTTTGCCTCTTTAATCTATCGATGCTGTCCCTTTTCAGAAAACAGTTGCTGATCCCAACCGTTGGTGATATACATTCGACACACTCAAGCGAAATAAGTGGTCGGTCATGTGTGGGCCGGCTTGCAAGACATTCTTGTTGAACCCAGTGTATACTCCTCTAGAGATACACTATCGGCCGGTGGTTCCATACCTTGTCATAGTCGGAATCCAATCTCTAATAAGTGCCCATGGTTTTGATTGTATAATATATATGTGGAGCGTGAGATGCAAGCGTTCCGCTAGATTTCTATTTATTTGTATTTAGACACTATTACAATATCAGATGATATGTATGATTTCAAAATGTTTTGGGTTATAGTAAGGTAAAAACCCGTCCGTATTTATGTGTGGATTTGGTCTTACTATTATCCTTTCCTTTCAAAAAAAATTGAACTTTAAAAATCAAGTTGGATGATCCCCCTTAAACTGTGCGAGTTTTTCTCACTCTGGTTCACTAGACTGACCCGGTATTTGTAATGCTCGGGTTAGACCGGGTTGTACAGGTTTCGGTTATTGGATAATACGAAGTTCAGAAGACGTGCTGGAGGAGTTCAAACATATGATTTTATCTGGTATATTCCGCTATGTGCTGTGTTTGAGGACAGGTTGTTATAGCTGTCCAGATGTGTCTGTTGTACTCTGATGGATATAAGTATATTACTTTAAGCTTTCAATAAAGAGTTATTTCTATATTATATTTTATTTCGTTGCGATGTGAGACTCTGTGTTGTGTTGGTTCTTCTTCTTCTTCAATTCTAATATTTCTTTCTTTATTACCTTACCCTCTAATTTCCTTGTATTGACATCTGGGTTTCCAGTACAATTTGGTTTGGATTAGTGTTTTTCGATTAGCTCAAAAGGTACCTGAAATTTGGGTCGTCACAGCTTGTATCAGAGCTATTGGTTGAGCAGTAACCTTGGCTCTGTGGAGTAACTCAGTAGAGATAGGGGTAGTAATACCTTATATTGAGTTTGAGTGTATATACGTGAGAGCATATTTGTAAATTTTGTATAAAAATGATTTGTATTGTGTTAATTGATCGGTTCAAGTTTTGAAAAACCATATTGAGTTGACCATGGACACAGTATTGTTTTATAAAGAGTGTAAATGAAATAGTTTTGCCCAAAATATAATTTTATAGAAAAGGGAAATAATTTTATATGGTAAAGTGATATTGGTTGTTTTGTTTGATTTGACTGGAATTAAAAAAGAAATTGAGCTGATTAGAAACCAATTGGTTAATTGAATTAGATATGAAAATGAAACTTAACCTAGTTAAATAAAATTAATTTAATGGATGGAATTGAATAAATCAAATTTGGGATTTGAAAATCAAATAGATAATGATGGAAATCAATTGGATATTAATCAATTGATATTAAACCAAAGTAAATGAGTAAATCTCAATATTGGATATTAATTGGATTTAACCAAACTAGTTGGATTTAATAAGAAATTATATGAATTAGGAACTACAAAAATAATCCTAGTATAATGAATTGGAAATAAGATTGGTCGTGAAGTGGAAACCGAATTATTTGAAACTGTATTTGTTATTTGCTTTGTAAATTGAGACAAGTGCATATTCCAGAAGGCTGTGGAGATGAGTTGGTTACACAGATTGGAAGTTCAGGTTGGAAGACAAAGATCAGTTAATTGATTTGCATCGAAATTGGAATTGAGTTGCCCGACAAATAGGCAAACCTTAACATAATGATTGGAGTGACTGATTTTATACCCCTGAGTTGGGTAGCCATTTGGCTTTGGTTTTCTTTTGGAGAAGTTGAGGCCTAGAGTGTCAATTGTAGTTGTACCGATCGACTCATGCAGGGGAGGTGCTGGAGAAATTTTCGAAAATCTTAAAAAAGTTTGAATTTAATTTGGTAATAATTCAAAAATAATTATTTTAAAATAACCGGGTTCGAAGAATTCTTCTTACCCTGTAATTTCGGGGATGAAATTCTTTTAAGGGGGAAGAATGTAACGTCCCAGATTTTTCTGTCATTTAAATTAGAATAATTAAATATGTTCTATTTGGAGATATAATGAATTTAAATCGAATTTATTTAATAAAAAGGATTCGAATGTATATAATTTATAAATTAATTAAAACGAGCTTGAAACGCCGCGGTAGTTCGTAATTTTTTATTTAAACTTTAATTGAATATACCGGATCCGATATAAGTCGGAATTCTGTGAAACAAGAACCATTTGTATCTATTAGATTATATTTTTCTAATGAAAGAGAAAAATTGAGATTTCGGCTTATCAAGACGTGAATTTATACATATCTATTAGATTATATATATATATATTTCTAATGAAAGAGAAAATTCGAAAGCATGAGACATGAAGAAGAAATGCAGTTCACGTGGGGAAGGTGTGGACTGAGGAAAGTTTTGCTTTGCGAGAATACACGAAAAATAAAGGAGATGCACTACTGCGCAACGCCGGCACGAAGTAGACCGTGTACTGAAGTACACTGGAGCATGTATGTAGGCATTGTGATCAAGAGAAGGCCATGTGAGGTGGTTGTTGGGTGAGTTATTGAAGTGGGCGGGTTTGCTGTTGCGAAGACGAATGTTGGGTATAGGGTATGGTTGCATGGCAAAGTGGAGAGTGAAGGCCAGGCGCGTGTGTGAGCAGTGCATGAGTGCGGAAGTTTGCAGGAAAATAGAAAAACAGGAAGGAAGCTTAATAGGGTGAGACAAAAGGAAGTGGGGGTAAACAGGAAACAAATGGGAGAAAGGGTGGACCTAATAAATGGAGCAAGCTTTCGATGGAGAAAGAAACACAATGTTTTGACGTGTCTGGATAACTAAAGTTGCCTAATCGGTTTCATGGTAAGTGATGATTTATTATATATATATATATATAGGATATAATAATATTAGTTTATATAAGCCGCATGGCCTAGCTTGAAGTAACATATAACGTGGCTTGAGCGCCTAAATTAGCTTATATAAATGCTTGGTCCTCCTTTAGAATGTAACATGCGAATATATGTACTGATTTACAGTGCCTATTTGTCACGTGAATAACATACAGTTTATTTTATATAGTAATGGCCAGTTTTATTTTGTGCCAAATGAAATAATAAACATGCTGAATTTTATAAACTAAACAAATAGTTAAGGGCTTGATGCATATAATAACGTTAATATATGTGTTTTTTTTATTAAGGTTTACATATATACATGAGGTCGGAATGAATCACGTTTATGCTTAAAGGGCTTTTGTATTGTTTCCAACCTCAACTTTAATAAATCGGTTTTGTATCTTACAGTGTAATTGACGATTTTGATTTAATTAAGGTTAATAAACAAGATAGTAAATTAAACCAGTATTGATTAATTATTTAAATCTAAACCATACGACTTTTTCATGCACGCGAACAGGCCGGAACAAAGCCAGATTCATTGGAACCGTATCGAAAAGCATAACAGTTTGGAGCTAGTTTGGACGCATTTGGAATTAACTTGGAAAAAAAAATCATTTTGACGATGGGTGGAAAATCAGGTGAGTTCAACTCACTCAGTTATCCCGTTTATATTTTTTATAAACCGGGTTTTCATTTTGTGTGGAATGTTTGCTGATGGTTGATGATTGGATGATTGTTTGTCTGTATGTTGAATATTTTCAGATATTCACTGATTAAATTAAATGTTTTGTTTAACTTACTCATATTAAATCATTATTTTAATGATTAGATTCCAAATGAGGTAACTTACCTTGTTGGTTACGTTTATAATAATATAAACGTAAATCATTTGATGCTTGAATGGATGTTATAAATTGTTTATTGACTATTATTAGCTGAACTGATTATTTCTATTTACCATAATGAATAAATATATTGTTGTATTAAATATGAGATAACCCATTGTGATGCAGGGAAGGATAGGTTGGAGGGATCCAACCAGATTCCTCAAATACGTTGTTTATATAAATTGTTAACCAATTTGATTGATTGTTGATAGTTGAACCAAAATTCATCACTTATTTGATAATAACCAATGGGGTATATTGGTTGAGTAATTCTCGGAAAATGGCCTGCAAGTGAATCGTTTTATAGAGATTGATCTACCGTCAGATAAACCAACAGAAAGAAAGTTATAAAATTTGTTTTATAACGAAGGATAGATTTAAAATCCATTTTATATAGATTATTTTTAAATAAAAGTATTAAAGAAAATAAATAATTATTTTTACCTTGTAATTATAAAACGAGTATATAACGCAAGATTTGTTGGATAACGAGTTTTCTAAACAAGTGGGCAGAAATTAACCAAATTGTTAAGGGGTGAATTAATTGTTTAATTGAGATGATTTAATTTAATTAGATTTTTAATTAAATTAAATAAAGTTATTTAAATTTATTAAAGGAAAGGGTTAATGGAATTGGTTAACGGATTAACCTTGTTTTGAGATGACCGAGTCAACTACTTGAACAAGAATTGATTATTAGAAACAATTATTGAATCGTTAATTATTATTATTAAAGTTAATTATTTTAAAATAACCTTTTAAAGGAAATTAACTACTTAACTAACAGATAATGATAAAGTAAACTTTTCAAATAAAAAGGAATTAAGGTTAATTATTACTTATGGAAAAGATCGGGTAACCAGAACTCGATTAATTAAGTCAAAGGTGATCTTAGGACCTTGTTTACAATTAAAAGAGATATTGAATAAGTTTACTCGGATTTATATGAGTTAGATTTTGGATTTATTTAATGAAAAGATTCTATAAAAGGAAAGTTTTAAACAAGTTTTAATATGAGTTGAAATCAAACAGATGCTTAAATGGATTAAATCTGATTATAAAAGTAAAGATATAATGATAGGATCGGGAGAGTAGATGTGAGCTATGAAATGAAGTTTAATTGTGTAACGACCCGTATTTTACGGTATTATAATTAATCTATTTAATTATATAAATAGTGATTTAGAGAATTAAATGGGCGTTTAATTAAATTTTATGGATTATTTAATTAATATAAATAATAGAATAATATATTTAATTCAGAAATAGCTGAATTCACAATATTGTGTAAATTGGATTATTTAAAATATATAATTCAGTTTTGAGTTGAATTATATTAACGAATATATTTAAATAACGACAGTTTGAATGTATAAATATAATATAACTATAATCGGGCCCGTAACATCGCGGCAATTCGCTATTTGGCGATTTGAACTTCAATTGAATATACAGGGTCCGTCTTAAATTGGATTTCTGTGAAACAAGAAACGTTAGGAGCTGGTGAAGTATATTTTTCTAGTGGAAGACAAAAATCGGGATTTCGTCGCGTAGATTTTGAGTTATGTCCAAATCAAAGTTTAGAAAAGTCGCTATGGAATTCCTTTATAATTTATATCGATTTAATATATTTTTAAAAGGGATTTTAATATAAATCGAATATCGATGTAACCTTGGATTTGGAATATCGAGTCACAAATCCCATATGGAGCTGTATGATATCGTATGTGAATATATACGATAATATATATTTATTGATATTTAATTTAATTATATTTATATAATTAAAAGGGTTATTTAGAGTTTTAAAAATAACCAGTTTTGCAAACGACCTCGGTTTTTGACGAAACTAGTTTTGTTGGATCCGCAATATTAAATTATTGTTAGATTTCAAGTTTCATGATTTTTAGAGTCAGTATATGGCCGTAGGGGTTTTTTATGTGAAAAAAGACGAGAATTTGACCTTTAAAAATACGTCATGTAAGCAAACGAAGTCGAAATTCGACGAAACTAGTTTCGTTGGGTCCGCAATGGCGAGCTGTAGCTGCATGTCAATTTCCATAATTTTTGAATATCGTGTGTGATCACACGGATTTTTAGATGGAAAAAACAGATGTAAAATAATAAAAATAAAATATTCCAAGCCTATATAATAACCTTAACCAAAAGTTATAGCCAAAAGGAAGGTCCACGTTTATCTCTTCTCAACCACCGTTCTCTGTGGCCTTAAAACAAAGTCGTGGCTCCACAACACATCAAAATAGAAGTTTATAAATCAAAATTAAATTCATCCTTCCACAAAAAAAACGAAACTTAGATAAATACATTCCCGAGACCAAGATCTTCAATTCGATACCATAATATCTGAGTGTGACGCGAGTTCTGGGTTTCTCGAAGGGCAACAGTAGACCTAGGGTTAAGGTAACTCGTAATCGAAGTAGTAACTCACCAAATCGAGTTCATATTTGGGTTTGATGGTAGAAACCACACTGGTGCAAAAAATTTAATGTTGTGCGGTGGAGATTGGTGTCGCGAGTTTACTGTAGGGGTGGCGAGCTCCTGGAGTCGCGATCCATTAAAGGGCTGCAGGTTGATGCTTTCTGGTATGGGTGGGAGGAGACTTTAGAGGGAAGTTTAATGGTGTGATGGGTTTGGAAAATCATGAAGTATAAGTGGAAATGGAGATCGAAATTGGCAGGAGCAACAGGAGGAGGGCGGTCTGTTCTTCGATCAGGAAGAAAAGGCATTGCGGTTTGGGTTTTAAACCGTATGGATGGGCCAAGGAATATGGTAATGGCCCAATTATAAAAAGATAGTTAAGTTTATTCTTAATTTAAATAGTATTCATACTTGGAAAATGTTTAACTTTATCATACGTTGTCAGAATTTCGAGCGGCCGGATCCGTTGGGATCGTATGGACGGTGGCTATATCGTGGGACTGACGGGAAGTGAACTGGAACTCGTTACAATTTATAGCGAAATGAATTATCCATCTGAATAAACAGATGCAAATCATTATTTACAGGTTAATGCGAAATGTGAGTAAAACTCACCAACTCTATCAGTTCATATTTTTATAACGTATATTTAGAACTGATAATTGATGACTGATTGTTGTGTGTTGACTGTTTGAATGAATTGCTGATATATTAGTTGAAATTATAGATAACGATATATATGTAAATCGTTAATCAAATATTGATTATGTTTAGCAGAAATATTTCATATTGAAATGAAATTGATGTGAATTATATTGTGTAACATCTGTGGATGCAGGGAAACAGGTCGGAGGGATCCAACTGGATTCCTCAACATTTATTTGACTGTTTTTCATATATTGTGATATATGATGTGATATACAATCTTTTGTTAATTGTGTGTGTTTGGATGATATTGATCAGTGATATATGGTATGTTAAATACTATAACAAATACTGGAATATAAAAAAAGGGAATTTCAATGTTATATTGAAATTGAAATCTTTATAAAATCAAAGGATTTTATATAGAGGAATATCTATAAAATCAAGGGATTTTATAAAAAGAAAATATTTGTAAAACAAATATAAAAGGAAAATATTTGTAAAACAAATATAAAGGAAAATATTTGTAAAACAAATGTAAAGGAAAATATTTGTAAAACAAATTAAAAGGAAAATATTTGTAAAACAAATTAAAAGGGAAATATGTGTAAAACGAATAGAAAGAGGAATATTTGTAAAACATTTACAAATAAAATAGAAAAGGAAAACATTTGTAAAACATTTACAAATGGAATTAGAAAGGGAAAATTTGTAAAACATTTACAAATAGAATTTAAAAGGAAATATTTGTAAAACATTTACAAATAGATTAAATGGAAATATTTATTTATGGAATAAATAAAGTTATAAAAGGAATATTTATTTGGTAAATAAATAGAATTATATAAAGGAAATATTTATATGAAATAAATATAGACAAATAGAAAAGGAAGCATTTGTAATCGAATAGAGTTAGTCGAATAGAGTTATCAAACATATTTTACTTGAATAAGAATTAGTCGTTTAGAGTTGATCGATTAGAGTTAATCGATTAGAGTTATATCGAATTAGAGTTATTCAAACAGAGTTAATCGAGTTAGAGTTAGTCGAATATTAGTTATTTGAATAAAGAGTTAACCAGATAGAGTTAATTGAACATACTTAATCGAATTAGGATTAATTGAATATTAGTTATTCAATTTGAGTTGATCGAATATAGTTATTTGACCTGGAGCTAGTCAAACATAGTTATTCAGGATGAGTTGCCATTTCGTACGACTGCTAGCGTAATTCGCAGGGTTGCAGATAGCCTGCGGCAGTCGGATGTTTCCTGGGGGAATCAGGCGTAACCATTGTGATCGCTGCAATCTAGAGTCAAGCGAATGGAGTTAAATCGAATATTAGATATTCGAAATAAAGTTAAAACAAACATAGTTATTCGAATATAAGTTAATCGAATATTATTTATTCGATAGGAGTTAGTCAAGTTAGAGTTAATCGATCAGAGTTAATCAATTAGAGTTAACCAGATAGAGTTAATCAAAGAGAGTTAATCGATTAGAGTTAGAGTTAATCGATTAGAAGTAGAGTTAGTCGAATATTAGTTATTCGAATAGAGTTAATTAAATTAGAGTTAGTCAAATCAGAGTTAGTCGGATTAGAGATAATCGAATATAGTTTGTTCAAAGAAAAAGGAGATAATCGAATATAGTTTATTCGAAGAAAAAGGGGATAATCGAATATAGTTTATTTGGAGAAAAAAGGAGATAATTGAATATAGTTTATTCGAAGAAAAAGGAGATAATCGAATATAGTTTATTTGAAGAAAAAAGGAGATAATTGAATATAGTTTATTCGAAGAAAAAGGAGATAATCGAATATAGTTTATTCGAAGAAAAAGGGGATAATCGAATATAGTTTTTTCGAAGAAAAAGGAGATAATCGAATATACTTTTTTTTGAAGAAAAAGGGGATAATCGAATATAGTTTATTCAAAGAAAAAAGTAGATAATCGAATATAGTTTATTCGAAGAAAAAGGAGATAATCGAATACGAAGAAAATGGGGATAATCGAATATAGTTTATTCGAAGAAAAAGGAGATAATCGAATATAGTTTATTCGAAGAAAAAGGAGTTATCGAATTTAGTTTATTCGAAAGGAGTTATCGAATATTAGTTATTCGAAGTAAGTTAATCGAATATAAGTTTATTCGAAAGGAGTTATCGAATATTAGTTATTCGAAGTAAGTTAATCGAATATAGTTTATTCGAATTAGAGAAAATCGAATGTAAGTTATTCGACGGGAGTTAATTGAATGTTAGTTATTCGAGGAGAGTTAATTGAATATAGTTTATTCGAAGGAGATATTATCGAATATAAGTTATTCGAAGGAGAGTTAATCAAATAGAGATTACTCGAAAGGGAGTTGTACGTCGAATTTGATTATATCGAATTCGGGAAAGTATTATTTACTTTCCGATTTTTAAATCAATATTTATTTATTTATAAATAAATTAGAGAAGGTTAATTATTCAAGGTAAGAAATAAAAAGTTAGATGTTAATTTAGATATTTCAGAAGTAGGGTTTATAACGTTATCGTTATAATAAATATTTTCACAAAAGAAGTGGATTCGTAATCTGAATCCGAGAATTTGCGTAAGCAAATGATTGTAGAAATTGGAGCGATGAGCTTTGTCTATTGCAAGGTTAAGAACGTTGTTCAGTTAAGGTCTGAGAGGTAATTATACCCCAAGTTAATTGACTTCCTTACTTAACTAAATAATAGTTGAGGTTCGATAGTAAATGTTAAATAGAGATAAACGATTTATGGGTTAAGCGGTCGTAACGATGTTTTATATAACGTTCGGTTGAAATACGCATAAATGAGTTTTGGAAACGTTTTCCAAATATAATCAGAAATATTTTCTAAATATAGAAAATAAGGAAATATGAATATATATATATATATATATGTTTGATGATTTGATCGATAATTCCATTTGGAGATAAGATTGTTGTTTGTACATGGACATATTTTCATTTGATAGTTAAATCACTGACTATCAAAGTTTTGAACATTTTTACGTTGTTAACATGGAGAGACCGGTTGGATTATTATCCGAAGAACCACTCCGTATTGGCATAAGCGTTGCGAATCAGATATGCCAAAGATAATTGAAGACGGAGTAAAGTGCAAGGGCTATTGTATAAATCTTAGTTAAAGATTTCCTAAGATGGATGTACTAGATAGTGCCTTCGGTCTATCTAATCCCAGGACGACCTGTATGGAAGAATGTCTGACAGAGTATATTCAATAGATCGCATAAGTTGATCTCTTCAAACGTATTTACGTTTGGTGGTGGAGGAATTCGTTTCTCTTAGCTGTATACCCGTTGTATTTTTGGGGAAATCAATTTGTGATTTGGCGGGTATGACGATGTTACATTCAAAGTGAATAATCATGTGATCTGTCAGAGATAAGCATGGCCTCTAGCCTCACAACTGGGAAATGACAAAAATCGGGTAGGCATCATGGCTCTGTGGGTAGCTTCTATTAGGATGTATAATCACCTATCTAGAGAATATTCTTTTGCTTCTTTAATCTATTAATGTTGTCCCTTATCGGGAAATGGTTGCTGATCCCAACCGTTGGTGATATACACTCGGTACACTCAAGCGAAATGAGTGGTCGGTCATGTGTGGCTGAGTTGCAAGATGTTCTTGTTGAATTCGGTGTATTCTCCTCTAGAGATACAACAGCGGCAGGTGGTCCCATACCTTGTCATAGTTGGAATCCATTACCCAATAAGCACCCGGGGTTTTTGATTGTATCCTATGTATGTGGAACGTGAGATGAAAGCGTTCTGCTAAATTGATATCTATTTGTATTTAGACATTGTTATAATATCAGAATGATATTGCTTTTCAAAGATGTTTGGATTCTCATAAGGGAAAAACCCGTTCCGTATTTACGGCGTGGTCTTATGAGATATCATATACCTGTTCAAACTGTTTTAGATGTTTACTCACACCAGTACCATGACTGACCCGGAGTTTGTTTGTTTTTTTCCTAAACTTTTGGGTGCCTAAATTTGTACGGGCAGTCAAGTAGTCGGAATTTACAGATATACTTGGAGAGCTTGGAGCAGGAAGCTTCAAGATTTTGTAGCTATTGTTTTTCTGCTATGTTGTAAGTGTTGTACTCTGATAAGTGTTATTGTATACATAACTGTTTTATTTCAAAGTTATGTTATATTTTATTCGTTCCACTGTGAGATGCGTGTTTACTCTGATGATGTATGTTCTTATTCTTCTTCTATTCTAAGTTTCTTTCTTATCTATTCTGACCCTCAGTTTTCTTTCTATTAGTTTTTCCGGTATTTCCGATGCTTGGATAGTCGACATTGTGTTTATGTCGAGTACTTAAGATCGCGAAAACGCGGGACGCTACAAATTGGAAAAAACAAAGATAAGTGGTCATGAAAAGAAACTCTATAGTTAATTGAACCTTGGGTTAATTACTGGAATTTGGGGTTCATTTATAAACTTCTATCTATTTCGAAGATAAGAATGTTGTCGACTCAAGGTCTGAGAGGTAAATAAAATACCCCAACTTGAACGACCTCATGATTATCCAAGGATGATATTAGTTTAGAAATGAGGGAAGTTAAGGGGATTAAAGGAGTCTTTTTGTAAGGGATATTATAAACTATGTTTCGAAGAATTATAAGTTAGGTAGATTGAACATAGTTAATCGAATTAGGATTAATTGAATATTAGTTATTCAATTTGAGTTGATCGAATATAGTCATTTGAGATAGAGTTTGTCAAACATAGTTATTCAGGATGAGTTGCCATTTCATACGACTGCTAGCGTAATTCGCAGGGCTGCAGATATCCTATGGCGGTCGTATGTTTCCTGAGGGAATCAGGCGTAACCATTGTGATCGCTGCGATCTAGAGTCAAGCGAATGGAGTTAGATCGAATATTAGCCATTCGAAATATGTAATAGCATTCAAAAACATATGAATTATCGTTGATTTCTAATGTTTTATTGTGGTATTTTATAGGTACAATTAAAGTTGTGCAGCAAGTTCTTTCTAGACTGTGGTAGGATTGAAGTTAATTTGGTTGATGATATGTGTGTTAAGACTAAATTTAGAAGAAATATGTTGAATCTTGTTTTAAAACTTATTATGTATGTTAATGAAGGTGTATAACTTTCAATATTTCAAACTAGTACTAAATTTAGTATGTTCTACATGATATTTGCTATTCTAATGCTATTACTATGAATGTAGACAATGCTAGTACTGAATATATATTTATGTATATTTGATATGAAATATAGGTGTATTATGTATGCAGCGTAATATGTGTAGTTTCTCACGGTTATTAGTGTGGTAAATGTGGTAGTAACCATTGGAATCTAGGATAATATAACAGTTATTACTGTTAGTAAGATAAATATTATCACATTTATAACCGTGAGGACAGAAAATACAGTAAAGCTTATTATCATTTGTAAGACAAATATTATCACATTTATAACTGTGAGGACAAAAAACACAGTAGCACTTATTACTGTTAGTAAGATATATATTATCACACTGAGCATCGAATATATAGTCACGCTTATAACCGTGATATTATCCGTTAGTATTTTCTACGGTTATAATCGTTACTATGTGTGTAACAAAAATCACCAATGCCTATTGGCACAACGGTTATAACCATGAGTAATCTGGCTACTCAAGGTTATAAGTGTGACAAATGGGATTTTCTAATGTTGTGGAATAGAGTTCTTGAGGATCTTTTGAGGCTGTATATCATAGATTTCAAAGGGATCTTCCATTGGAGGAGTTCGCCTACAACAACAGTTATCGGGCTAGTATTGGCATGGCACCCTTTGAAGCACTGTACGGACGACATGTAAATCGCCAACTTGTTGGTGGGAGTCTACAGATGGGCTTCTACTTGGACCTGAGATGATTAGAGAAACTTCAGAAAAGATTGATCCTATCCGCAGACACATGAAGACAGCTCGGGACAGGCAGAATTCCTACACAGATAAGAGGAGGACCGATATTGAGTTTGAAGTGGGAGACATGGTTTTCATCAAAGTATCACCTCCGAGGAATGTGGTTCGCTTTGGATCTGTAGGGAAACTGGCACCAAGGTGTGTAGGGCCATTTCCCATAGTAGAGAGGACAGGCCAAATGACCCATAGATTAAAGCTACCAGAGAGATTGGCAGGTGTTCATGATGTTTTCCATGTTTCTCATTTGCGGAAGTGTCTACATGACACCGTATAGATAGTTGGGTCGAGTATGCTTGAGGAAGTAGAGGTGGAGCAGGAGGCGATAGTTAGATGAGTTCCTACCCGCGTTCTTGGATCAGAGGTTAAAAAGCTACGCAAATGAGAGGTCAAGTTGATGACAGTTCGGTGGGGAGAAGACCACGAAGATGCAACTTTGGAGACTGAAGACAAGATTCACGCTCAGTACCCTTTTATTTTTAAGGGTATGCTCTTAACTTCTTTTTCCAAGGCTTCATTAGTACTTGTTTCTATCATTCGTATGTATCCTATCGATCGAATCTTTGAACTTTAGGCAGAAAACCAATGGATGTAAACATGTGTCTGAGACATGTTATGTTTGATGGATGCAAGTATTTTCTAGTGGTTGCTCGTGGATGCATACACACCCCTTAGGCACTAGATCGACTCAATCACTTACGTTTTGCATATGTATGTGTGTGTGCATTTTCAATATTTTTATGGATGAAAATGGTTGTATCATCATATGGAGGTTGCATTTGGATGGATGAATGTGAACACATTTAGCGTTTATATGGTATACTAGGACTATTTGCATATGTGTTGGATTTATGGCACTAACATACGTTGCATTAAGGAAGTCGACTGAATCACTAGTACTCCCGATCTTTCGCATTAGTATAGGGACATAAACACACACCTCTGCATATGTTCTTAAAAGCATTAGAAATCTCGTAAGGACAATGGATACCTGTGATTGATGGATGAGTAGATGGTTGATGGATGTGAGGATATACATTCTTATTAACTTGGAGATTTTGGGGATGAAATCCTTTGATTAAGGGAGAATGTAACACCCCGTAATTTTAAAGAACACTATAAAAATAAACTAAAGAATACTTATTAAATATTTAGAATTAATTAAAAAAGAAGTACCATTGCGTTCGTCTCGGAATTCTGCTTATGATAGACTCCGAGTTTGCATAAAACGGACATCGTATGAGAAAGTTATTAAGCTTAGAAGTTTGTATACGTATAAGAGAATTATAGACATACAAATCAACTTAGGATTTTCAAAATTATTCAAAGCAGCGAAGCGGAAGAAGTAGGTGGGAATTGACTTGTTGTGGGGTCAACCCGTGACCTAGCTGGGTCGACCCAGGTCGGGGTGGGTCGACCCAATATATATCTGGGCGAGTTATTTTTGCTGTATGTGGTTTGTTTTCTGGGCCAGGTTTATTGGCTTTAGGATATATATATATATAGGACCTCATTTCTATTGTTTTTACACATAAAAACAATGGATGCTGCCCCAACTTGGATTGAACTAGCCTATTTTCTTCAACAACAGCCTATTCGTATATAAGAAATTATTCTGCGACATCTTCTTGTTATTCTCTGTTCATTAGATTCAGTCTCTGTGAGTTCACGTTATTTTTAGATATAAACATTCAATGAGTAAACGTGACATGTTTATAAATCTGGATCTAAACCTATGTCTGTAAAGAATTTGATTCATACCTAAACAGATCTTCCATTACATGTATCCCTCTATACACCTGATCTACCGTTCAGTTCTTATATGTCTATGCCTACTTCAGTTATCATATGCCTATTCTGTTATTATGCCTATTTCTGTTCTCTTCTCTCCCTCTTTCCCTTTTTATTTTTATATCCTAGGCTACTTTTGAGCCTAGGCCTAACACTGAAATATGTGAACGAACGAAATTGGAAATGGTTGGGAAAGATAAATTGGGGCATACCTTGTATTATGAATCATGACTGGGATTAAGGTGTATAGCCTATACTGTGATTTAGGGCATATCTTATACTGTGAATTATGACTTAAGGGTTGGGGCATGTAAATCCGTAGGCTTAATTTATAGATTAATGGTACATGTAATGAAACTTTAAACAACATATGAAACCTGTTTAGATCTGTGGGGGGTTGTATGAACCTGTTAACCTATAACACTTAACCTATTTAAATTTGTGAAGGTTATATGAATGTGTTAAATAGTGGGGGTTAAGTAAATTTGTTTGGATCTATGGGGCTTAAGTAAATCTGTTAAATCTATGGGGGTTATACGAACCCGTTAAACTTAACATGTTTTATCTGTTAGGGTTATGCGGGCTTGTTAATCTGTTAGGCATAACCTGTCAAATTCCTAGTAGTTGGGGATACAAGCCTAGGGGTGGCTTGTGTCGTCTACTGTGTGGGACCCATTTCAGTTAGTAACCCATTCTGGTATCAAAGGGGGATCCTGCACTAGGTAGGGGTCAAGGCATGCTTACTAAACTGATTATAAGAGATTCATCTTGGTGGAGGTGTTCTGATAGCGCGTTCCAACGGAGCCATGTGCATGCATGGGTCCAGTTTGCTTGAAAAAATAAGCCGCTATAACACCAGTAAATAGGTTTGTGTCCATCTGGGGGGTTGCCACTTTAGGGAGTGATACATCCTACTATGGGGTCGACACAAGGTATTTACAGGATAGTAGCTGATCGACTAGGGGTAATAATTAGGATACATCTAGTCATACCTATTAGGTGCCCATATTTTCTGGTTGGGGTAACACCCGTTATTTCTGTTTGGGTACCTGTTATTACTGTTTGGGTTAAACCCCGTTACTAAAAGTACACCTAAGTCTACCATTATGTTTCTGTTGGGATCATATCTGTTATACTAGTATTGATGCAGAGAAAAGTATTTGAGAAGCATAACCTATTTTGTTCATTCTGCTTATCCTGCTCATTATGCCTATTATATGATACTGTTATCTCTTATCCAGTTTATATGCATGTCATAATACTTTTACTTATTTATATGCTAAAAGTCACTGAACTCGCTAGACGTTCTGTCTAACCCAATTTTTTTCTTTTCACTCTCTTCCTTCCTTTCAAGGTTCTCAAGGTGGGAACGCTCAGGCTTGATTATGACTGTCTTCGGTTTCTGCTTGGATTTGGATCTGCTTCAGTGTACCACTTTGATTATTTGTCTACTATATTATGGCTATTTTTGGGAACTATGATTTTGTATTATTGTACTCTGGTGGTTTTAGTACAAGGCATATATTTTTATTTGTTGTAACTGGATTTTTGGACCACGATGTTTTCTGTTGCAAAATAAAGTTTTAAATTTTCGCTGCTATTTTATATCTGTCATGTGATGTTTCTATTTACCTATGATGCTTCACGAAACTTAATGCATTCTATTAAAGAGTGACATTAACGGACGTGGGGTGTCACACGGAGCCTGGAATAGATACCACTTGCGTCGATACTCTACGTAAGCAATGCTCAGCTCTTATGAAAAATTATTGTTACTTCTTTTACAAGTATAAACCTCCCATGTTTAAAGGGTGTATTGTAATTGAACATCATCTATGTTAATAAAAGCATGCTGCTTATCCCGATCATATATTTTCAAATATTTGTTAAAACAATTGAAAATTTGCTTCAAATAAACTGATATTGTAGGCTACCTAAAGAGCGCTTGCTTCCTCAAAGTCCAACAAGACTGGTTGCCTTTATAACACATCCCAACAGAGACACCCCAAGTGTTGAGTGCCATAAACATCATTCTGCACAAATACAAGAATGTAATGCACCACCTTGTAGATCGAAAGGGGAAGTCACTGAGAGCTAAGCGGCGAAAAGGAGGAAAGCATGTGTAACGAACCAAGGATTTTCGACCTCGAAAATCGACATAAAAGACCATGTCGACTATTCAACTATCGGAAATACCGGATCATTAATAGAAGGAATGTAGAAGGTGAGATAAGAGATAAAGAAATATTAGAATAGAAGAAGAAGAGCCAATACAACACAGAATCTCACATTACAGTGAAACAAAATATAATATAGAAATTAATCTTTACCACGAGCTTGAAATAAAACTTACAATCATCACATCTAGATAGTTATAACAATATGTCCTCATATACAACACACAGCGAAATAAATACAAATACATATCATATGTTTGAACTCTTCTAGCTTGTATTAGGACTTTACAACATCCGATAACCTGAACCTATAAAACCCGGTCTTACCCGAGCATTACAAACGTCGGATCAGTCTGGTGAACCAGAGTGAGAAAAAACACTAAGTTTAAGGTTCACACAACTTGATTTTAAAGTCAAAACCTTTTCAAAAGAAAAGGATAATCGTAAGACCAAATCCACAATACAACGGTTTTTACCATATGATAACCTAAAAAATTTTGAAATCAATATCTTCTCTGATATTATAATAATGTCTAAATACAATTAAATATCAATCTATCAGAATACTTGCATCTCACACCCTACATACATAGTACACAATCAAAACTGTGGGTGCTTCTTGGAGATTGGATTTCATGGCAAGGTATGGGCAACCACCTTTCCGGCAGTGTATCTCTAGAGAGGAATACATCGAGTTCAACAAGAACATCTTGCAACTCAGGCTAAACATGACTACTCCTTATTTCTCTTGAGAGTACCGAACATATTGTCACATACGGTTGCTAGCAACATAACCGTTCTCGGGAGATGCAGAAGCGAGAAGAAGAACAAACATGAATATTCTCTTGATGGTGACAATACACCCTAATGGGAGCGACCCACATAGCCATGCGACCTGCTCGATTTTTACCATTCCTAATTGATAAGGCATGAGGTCATAAATACCATTATAACATCTAGCCGCCATTCACTTTGAATGTCACTTCGTCAGATCCATCGGAAAATCACTAATTGACGTCTACAAAATTAATCTAATCGTAAAGAAAAAGAAATTTCCCTTTTATGCCATCAACTTGGTACGTTTGAAGAAATCAACATCTGTAATTCCTTGGGAAATACTCCATTAGAAATCTATCCATACAAGTCATACAAGAATAGGATGAACCGAAGGTACCCTTCTACCATACACTAGGTGTCACCCTACGGATCAGTAGCGAGTAGTCCTTGCAATCCGTAGATTCCAACCACGACATAACCATAATTTATCTATGGGATCTAATCAAAGATTATTAGAGGTTCTTCAGTTTTATGAAAGCCCACAGTCTTCACAAGCTCCATCTTGATCATTATCCGATATATTCGTATTTATTGGTCCGAATGGTTTTTTAATTTAAATTCGATTCCTGTCTTTCGGTACCAATAATCGTATAGGCCAGATTTGATAATTGGTTATTTAACTATTAAATAAACAACCATTTAATCATAATAATAAAAATAGATCTATTGGTTCAGTATTCAGCAACACTTGGCTTTTTTAATTAAAAATAATTAACAAATGGTTAATTCTAAAACTTCTAAATCCTTCAATAATTCGAACATAATTTCCAATACTTATTCTAATATATGAAAATATTAAAAATCATTTCCTTTCTATATACTTAGAAAAATATCTTATAATCATATCACGTTTCCCATTTTACTATCATTTGCAAACATTATCTACCTCATTATTCATAATCTATAACTGCAAAATCCGTTCAACTTATTTTCCATAAAATAATGTTACGAAATCTCTTTTATTTTTTTACTTGGAAAAAAAGATAAGCAACCCTTATTCCTTTAGACTAATCTCATTACAAAACTCCACTTTTCATTTCCCTCAAACCATTGTTACATTTTCACATAATTTCCTTTTATTTACTTTATACTAGAGATATCATTATATATACATGTATACACATTCTCAAGTCTTTTCATTCCCGTTACTTTGGAAATCCCATTATATATATTCTCAAGTCCTTTTTATTAACGCTACACTATTATTTCTCTGATGGAAATAATAAATTATTGCTAATCACTTTACCGTTACAACTAATATCATCCTCAGAAAATCCTGAAGTCGTTCAAGTTTTGGTATTTTAATTACCTCTCAGACCTTGATCAACAACGTTCTTATCTTAAGACAGATATGGGTTGCAATTCAAAAATCGTTATTCATTCTAATTTTAGACACATCCCATTTAATTATTTTATTTAAAATATGGTTTTGTAAACCTTGTTACTTTTGAAAATCTCGCTTTTTAAACATAACCATTATTTCATAATTTATTGATTAAATAATTGCTTACTAAAATATCACCTTGAACTTCTACTTCTTTAACAATTCGTTTTATAATAGGGATTTTTTTATAAAATCCCATTACTTGTTCCTATACCAAATTCGTTTTTAACAATCCTTTCTTTATAATTCATTCAACCATTTTCCACTTGAAAATATCGTTCGATTCTATTTCCTTCACTTAATTCATTATTAAGTATTACCAACTCAAAATCAACGCTTCGACTTCCCATCTTCTTTATAAAACTTGTTTATAAATTTAAGGTTTTTAATAAAAACCCTTCTTATCTCAAGTTCTTTTACTTAATTCAACATTAAGTAAATATTTAATTTAAGCTATCGGGTTTGCTTAAAATCCCTTTTTAAACTTAATTCACAAAACTCAGGTTTTAACGTAAAACATGTTCAAAACCTCCTTTAACAATTTAACTATATTCCATTCAAACTTGACTATCTTCATAAATAAATATCACTTAAATAGTGATCTTTTAAATTATTATTGACTAGAATAATAATTTATTCATCATTAACTACTGTAGAAGTAGTTAAATTCTTTATTAAACTAAATTAAATAGTAAATTTCTTTTTAAAATTTTGATAAAATAAAACAAATATCCATTAAACCATTTCATTTGGTTAATGACAACGAACCAATTTAATAATCATTCCAGTTTAAACGGTCGACTTGGTCAACTCAAAACACGATTATTTCTTTAACCAATTCCAATTAATTCCTCTTTTAAATTAATTAATAATATAATTAATTTTAAATAACTTTATTTAATTGTTTCTTAGAACAATTAACCCAATTCTTAACTATGACTTTAATTTCTGCTTAACTGCTTATAAATCTAATTATATAAGAATTTGATTTATAAGAACATTTAACAATTATTTATAAACTTAAATAATAAATATAAATATACATTTCCTTTTAAATAAACTTTTATTTCAAATAATAGATTCCAAACTTCCATTTTCAAATAGATTTCAAAGTCTACTTTCAGTTTAAAATAATTTTATAACTTCATTTCAGTCTATTTACCTGATGGTAAATCCATATTTAGAAATGACTGATTTTTTTTGCGATCTGATGCCAATTACTCAACCAATAATACCCATTGATTAAAACCATACAAACGTTGAATTCCAACCAACCATCAATAACTAAATGAATCTGTTCCAATCCATAATTGTTAAACGAGTCATATATTTGAAATATGAGATAATAATAAATTTGAGGAATCCAGTTGGATCCATCCAACCTGTTATTCCCTACACCAAAATACTGTTACTTCAAATACCATTATTCAATAAGAATTATTAAATTAAACTAATAACAGTAAATAACGACTATTTAACATCAACCAGTTATTTAGCAAAATAATTCAAACAATCAAATTAAACTCGTTTATATTATAAACATGACCAATAAGGTAAGTTACCTCAATTGGTTACAATCGTTAGAATAACGATTTGTTGTTTCACTGAAATTAAACAACGTTTAATTTCATCGGTTCAATCAAAATATGAATATATATTTAACAAATAGTCAACCATTAGCAACCATAGCACACAATTATAAAACCCGACTTATATAAAGTATAAGTGAGAAGAACTAAGTGAGTTTAACTCACCTTGTCTGATTTATCGTTAAAACAATTTGTTTTAGTTAAATTAAACACATTTAATTTAACTAAAAATATAAATTGATTCCAATTCCATCCATTTCTATTCCATAGTGTAGTATTTGTCAAGATAGTTCCAACGATACCTTGTTTGCCCAATTCTGATAAGCCTCATACAATTTGTAATTATACGATTATAATATTAAAAATATTAATTTCTTTAATTACTAAATTAATAGATTTAATTACGTTTGTAAAATAGAATCAGACCGGTTAATTCTGTTTTGTTCCTCTGTTCATTACTACGGCATTCAACCGTACGCCTCCGTTTGTTTCCAAATGTCTAATATTAGAATGATTAAATAAAACGATTATTTTCTTAACTATATTTATTAACTTAAAAGTAATTGCATTGAGTAAAATTATGAAAGGCCGATTACTTCAGTACCCATCCATGCCAACTCATCCTTCTGCATAAACACGGATTCGATTTGTTCTGCCTTTCGAATTGCTTTCCTCGTCCCTTTATTTCCTAGGCACACACAAAGAATCAACCCATCACTCTATAGTACCATCACGCAACCGTTGACTCATCCCTATTCCTTCCGTCCGCTCCTTTTATTTTAACTGCTTTGTTTTCAATGGATCGCCTCCCCCTTTTTGTCTCTATTTAACGTTTGCCCCATCTGCAATAAATACTTTTCATATACGTAAGATTTAACTAACTGGTTAATTATATAATTAATTAACTAAGTGCATAAGTAAATTACATTGGGAATGAAAGAGACCAATTTTCCTTTACCACTGCTTCGTGCCTTGATCAATTTTCCTTTGGCACGCTGTTTCAAACTCATGCACCCAACCAGTTTCCACCTCCTGTCGCAACCACCCCCCTTCACCTGGGTACAATCAGAGACCGCCATCGTCTCCGCTTACATGCCAACGTCCTGCGCCACCGACCTTGTGCAACTTGACATCCTCCTTCATTACCAAATCGCCAAAGACTGCGACCACATCCAAGCACATACCCGGCCACCACAGAGCCCCGTAGATCATCATCGCCGTCAGAGTTCGAGATCTTATTAAGACTAAGAACATTGATGTCGAACACTATTCGAACTGAAGAAGGAATTTCGAGTCTTAGAGGAAGGATGGGATCGAAATTTCTATGCATTGATTTTATTTGGGGCGACAGTGAAAAATATTGACCACGCATGTAAACAAATTAGGGTTATGCTATTGTAGTATTTATAGGGAAGAATTAAATTAATATTTTATTTTAACGAAACTTCATCGTGAAGTATCGCGAAAAAACCACCATATATGAAACTCCTAATCCTAGAATAGAAAAATATCCCGGAGCCGATGGGACATGTTTCGTCAAATTCCGAGGTCTTTTGTAAAATTCCTTTATAATTGATAGTTAAAAATCAAACGTTTTAATTTCCTACGTTCATAAAATAAATCTAATCAACTTGAAACTTTGAAATTCAACTAGTCCTTTATTCTACGGATCCAACGAATTTTGTTTCAATCAAATCGTACTTCGTTTGGCCAGCCGTTTATTCCTCCAGAGTCACCTCTGTCTAAAATAGCCAAAATAATATAAACAATTAAATTAAAACAGAGGCATTTACAGGCTACCATTGTCATATACGCATTGTTTTGCCACAAAATTTAATATCATACAATAATTTAACATTACAGTTCTAATGAAACTAATTTGGGTTGATTAAGAGATCAAATCACCGAATCACCGAATTTTACTAATCATACAATAGAGACTTGATTAAGAGATCGAATCACCGAATTTTACTCTAACTCTCTCTATATTATTCAAAGCTCTCTAATCTCTAAAAGCACTTTACTTTTAATTATTTGAGATTTAAATCTCCTATAATCTTTCACAAACTTCACGTCTATCATCAAGGAAAGACTATAGAAAGGGCATACTTCATATTTGACATATTCGTGTTATCAAGAACACATATAATCATCAATCATTTTGTATTGAGAAAGTCTTCTTCAGCGGTTGAGGCATGAAATCCTGTTCAGTTGTTCGGGTAATTGTGAACCTGTTCCTCTGGGTTAAGTGAGCGTGTTTGTGTTAGTGAAATACCAGAAGGGAGTCTCGGACTAGACGTAGGACAGTGGTCCGAACTAGTATAAATCGAATATGTGATTTTTACTTACAGCTACCACTCTGATATATACATTCTATTATATTCTCCATACGATCCTACCACTACTTAGTCACATTGGTATCAGAACAAGGTCATCCTATAACAGTAACACCGTTATTAGATACTTCAAGAAAATGGAGAATAACCCAAGTACTAGTTCAACTACATTTGCCAAAGGACAATCTACTCAAACACCACCTCTATTAAATGGACTACACTATAACTAATAAGCTACAAAAATGTGGATATATATGCAAGCAAGTGGTTTTAGTGCA
This sequence comes from Allium sativum, assembly GCA_030737875.1. NCBI lineage: Eukaryota > Viridiplantae > Streptophyta > Magnoliopsida > Asparagales > Amaryllidaceae > Allium > Allium sativum. The sequence goes on along the minus strand of CM060910.1, from coordinate 989,756,643 downwards.
CGGAATGCTACTAAAAAAGAATTCATGGCACCTACAACTGAATATTCATCTTGGATGATAGTTCAAAGAGATGAGGCTAATGCAAATGCGAAAGCTATGAATATGCTATGTTGTGCACTGGATATAAATGAGTTCAACCATGTTAGCATTTGCACATCAGCATTTCAAATATGGGAAACACACAAAACTATCCATGAAGGAACAAGCAAAGTCAAACAAACAAAAATTTCAATGCTCAAAAATCAGTTCCAGAACTTCAAGATAAAATGAAACCATCAATGAAATGTACTCAAGATTTCAAGACATTTTACATGCATTAATAGGACTGGGAGAAAAATATAGTGACTTTGATGTTGTATCAAAAGTGCTAAACTCATTGACTGACGACTGGGAAAGAAAAGTACTAGCCAATGAGGAAGCTAATGACTTATCAGCTATGAAATCTGAAGAACTCAATAGGCAATCTCATGTCTTATGAAGTAAATCCTCAAGACAAAAGAGAATTAGAAAAAGAGAAAAAGAACGTAGCTTTTCATGTAGATAAAGAAGAATCAGAATCAGAAGATGAGGATTTGGCATTTATTGCTAAAAATTTTAAGAAGTTTTTAAAATATAGAAAAGGAAATTTCAAGAAAAATAATTCAAGCAAACTTTCATCTGCAAATTTAGAATGCTTTAACTGTCATAAGGAAGGTCACCTAGTCAAAGACTATCCAGAGTTAAAAGAAAATCAGAAGAGCTTCAACAACCAGAATAAGAAAGAAAAATAAATAAAAAAGAATGACTTTTCTATGACATGGGACGACTCAGATTCAGATTCATCAAATAGTGATAATGAGAATGAAAATGAACAAGCAAATGTGTGCTTCATGGCTCATGGATCTGAAGTAAGTGATTTATCTTATGAATAATTAATAGAAGTTAATGCTGAATTTTTAAACATTATAAAAACTCTAAAAAAGAAGCTTAAAGAAACTCGTGAAAATCAGAATAAGGCTGAATTTGAAAGAGATATGATAAAAGATGAAAATATAATCTTAGAAGAAGAACTTGAAAAAGTTCAAGAGACTCATACAAATTCAGACAACCAGCTTTCACTTTTGGGTCAAGAAATTGAAACTCAAAAGGCAAAGAATGACGAAATTAGTTCTGAAAATCACTTGTTGAAAACTAAAATAAAAGAATTAGAATTAGAAAATAGAGGTTTTCTAACTAAGTTAGAGAGTATTTATAAAAATGTATCTAACTTCAATAAAGGAAGAGAAAGTCTATCAAAAATTATAGAAAATTCTCGATAATCTTCAAACAAAAATGGTTTAGGGTATAAAAAAGAATCAAAAATTCCTCCAAATAAAAATGCCAAGTTAAAGAGGAAAATGGATTCGAAAATTAAAAATGAACCAAAGTCCATCAAAAAGATAAATAAAAGTGAGATATGGTTCCAAAAACTAACAACAGTTCGATTAGGAACAAACATATCAAGTCATTTATGGAATCATTGCATAATAATAGAAATTACTTATATAAAAGGGATACTAAACCCACTTGGTTCTGGCTTTGTAAGATTGAACTCTTAGGACCCAATCAAAAAGTGAGTACCAATATGCTTATTAATATTTTTTGCAGGTCCCACTCAAAAAGAGAAAATGGATCGTAGACAGTGGTTGCTCAAAACATATGACCGGAGACAAAGATATGATTACAAATATTTCATACTTCGATGGTGGCTCTGTTACCTTCAAAGATAATTCAAAAGGCTTTACCATTGGAAAAGGAGATGTGTGCAAATATGATGTAACAACCCGTATTTTCAATAACCTGTTATAACATAAATGGAGGCAGAATTAAACTGTAAAATCTGAAACAAGGGAAACGGGCTATGCCATTGCATTCGTCTCAGAAAAATACGCGAAATAGAGTCCGAGTTTTTGAAAATCGGAGTCCGTATAACCAAGATATGGCCTCGCGAAGTTTCACGAAAAAATCCCAAATTAAAGTATACTTAATTAAGTGAAATGGGTTGCACAGAGAAATATATATATATATATATATTGATATATATATATATATATAATTGAAAATTAAATAAATAAATATGCAAAAATGTTCAAAACAGCGAATTGGGAGAGGGAAATAACCGAACCGGCCGATTTTTGAGGTCGACCCGAGCCTGCTGGGTCGACTAGGGGTTAATCCAGGGTGTTTGGCTGTCAACCCGTGGGCCGATTCGCTCAAATGCAGATTTTGCATTTGGATGGTTCTCATGGTTCATCTTTAATCTAAAGGCCCTAGATGGTTCCTATACTTCACTTCTTCCCCAAGACATGCTTTGATGGCTTGGATTGAATCTAGGTTTAATCCTATGGCCTAAAACACTTGCCTAATCTATAAATAAGACCCTAACCTATCCTAAATCCTCATTATTCATTCATGCAACTAAACTATGGCAAAATTACTCCTCTCATGGCCTCCACTCAAAATCCTAGCCTCCACTTCATTTCTATGAGAGGTTTCATGATCATGAGAGTGTTAGAGAGTTTCTATGTTAGTATGAGAGCCTCTCAAGTTGATTTCAAGGCTAAAGCTTTGATCTTTGTTCATAAAGATGGGGTTTTGATTGATTTTGAGCTTTCATTTTTGGGTTTTAGGATGATGACATGCATAGGCTTTGTCTCAATCTTTCATCTAATCGATTTGTGCCTTCATAGCAATGTAAGCCCTTCCCTACTCTTAGATATTAACTATGAAGTTAAATGTTCATGTTGAAAGTTTGGGTTTGATTAATTAGAATGATGCATGCTATCATGTTATGCAAGTTTATGAAGTCATTATCTTGATCTTATGAGCTAAAAGCCACAACCTTTATGTTGAAATGTTGCATTATGCAACATGAGAATCTTCATAATCATTATGTCAACTTGCATATGAAGTCATAATCCTTATATGATGATATATGCGAGTTTCTAGCCATCATTCCATGTCTTTTGTCACCATGATTCGCTTATGTACCAAGTTTGGGTTTATGCATGTTTTGAGGCTTAAGAATGTAACATGCAAGTTAATGAACACATTATGTCTCATTTTCCACCATGTTCAACTAGTGGCTTTATACCCCCTTTTGTCATGCCTTTGACAAGTTCCTTCTTTGAATCCATTATGCGAGTTTAAAAGCGTTGGGGTCATATTATGGGAAAACATAATGACATGAACATGATTTGGGTAAATGGGTATAAACATGACAACATGTAACGTTAAATATGACATGTGTTTATACTTGAAAACATGACTTGAAATATAACATGGAAGTTGACATGTATGTATGCATAAAAACATAAGCTTGGGAATTTACCTATTAAGTTAGGTCTACCCATTGGGAATTTACCTATTAAGTTAGGTCTACCCAATTGCTTGAAAACTTGACTATGAACATGACACTAGACTAAACATGAAAGTGGCCAACTCGAGGTTGGGTTGAGTTTGCAACGTAAAACTACCCGGAACCGACCGGCCTAACTAGTAGTTGCAAACAATAGGACCCAATGTGAGAAGTTGGTCATGTTGTGCTTGAACCCGAGGTTAGACCAAGTTGTGGTGTAAAGCTACCCGGAACCGACCGGCTTAACTAGTAACCACAACAAAGTCTAATGTGAGAGGTTGGGGTGCATTAAGTAATTAATGCCACATGATAGGGTTAAGTTAATTTGATTAATGACTCTTAACCAAATATGACATGGGTAAATGGGTTAAGTAAATTGGTTAGGCTAATGATACTTAACAAAACATGACAAGGTTGGGTAGGTTAAGTGATTTGATTTGCCTAATGACGCTTAACCATTTTTATACGACTAGTGGACGGGGATTAAGTTAACCAACACTTAATCAATCCAACATGATAATTTGGCAAGGTTAAGTAAGTTTTCTTAATGACACTTAACCATACAAGATGATTAGGGGATGGGGTTAAGTAATTTGCACCTAACTAATCCGACACGGTAATTAGATGGGGTTAAGTAATCCACACTTAACTAATCTAAACACGGTAATTCGATGGGGTTAAGTTAAACACTTAACCAATTTAAACTCGGTAATTCAATGAGGTTAAGTAACCAATACTTAACCAACTTAACGTGATAATTTAATGGGGTTAAGCAACTTATACTTAACCAATTATACATGATGATTTGATGGGGTTAAGTAACTTACACTTAACCAATCTAATACGCGGACCTAATAAGGTTAAGTCACAAGACCTTTTTAGAATATACTTAACCATTGTAGTACGATTAGAGGATGGGGTTAAGCCAACCTATACTTAACCAATCCGACTCGATAATTTGATGGGATTAAGATAATCTATGCTTAATCGATCTAGCAAGATAATCCGATAGGATTAAGGTAAGCTAGTACTTGACCAATTTGACTTGATAGGGTTAAGTCATGAGCCTCTGGGTACACTTAACCAACTTGTGGGACTAAGTCTTGAACTTAAATACTTAGCCAATCTTTGACGTGATTCGTGGGCGGGTTAAGTCATGGACTTGAATGATAACACTTAACCCAATAGACAAACCCTAGCTAGAAGAACTAGGTAGAAAACCGTGGTTAATCAAGGATAACGGGAAAGGAAGCTAAGTGGTAAACCTTAGTTAAGGGTAACTAAGTAATAATTCTTAGCTAAGGACATAGGACTAATTCTCAAAACGATGAGTAACCTGATACGGTAGGTCATCGCTTAGTATACGAGGGGGAGCAAGTTATCTGACTTGGATAAAAGCTCCAGCGCACTGGGTGCCGAAGTGGAAGCTTCGGGGGACGTGAGGATATTCTTGGGATCCCTCTGTGGGCTGCCAGGTAATTATACTAGGCCCATGAGAGGTTAAGGTCTGCGTTAGAAGGACCAAGAGTATGCCTTGGTTGCTATGCGAGCAACCTAAAGACTGGGATGGATTAGCGTGGAGTCGACGATTCTTGTTTTTGCCCTGGATAGCACATCGTCGACTACCTACCATCTTTAGTCAATCGTGTACGTGCGGAAAGGCAGGGAACCCCCAACAGACCATGTGCTTGCTATCGAGTCATGGGTGAGGTTGGCCCGTAGGAAAGTGGGCTATAGTGGGGCCGTGGAGTGGTTCTTATACATGATTTTTCTTGGATTGCCTTTCAGTAGTTGAGGGAGGGGTCACGTGGGACCATAGCCACGGGTACAAAAACAGACCTTGATATCTGCATCGACAGACGATTTAAAGCTCCCGACCGAGTTCCGTATTTCTTGATTTTCCCTGGCACAGAACTCGGATGGCACATTGGGGAACATGTGCATCTAGACATGGAAAACGATTCACGATACATACGTGGGATCAAGGGCGCGGTTGACGGGTGGCGTAATCCCTAGTGGTCCTAGGTGGCCAAAACCCAAACCGAGACACGGAAACGTTCATTAGGTAGCATAATCCCTAGCGGTCCTAGGTGGCATAAATCCTAAGTGGACGCGCGATAGTTCATGGTAAGGAAACACAACTAGATCAAGGGTTGCAGTCCAAAACAACTTCAAGGATAAACCGTTTACATGGGAAAGCCCGTACAGCCTACGGCAAAGAACTGAACTTATACATGGAAAGAAACATATGAGTAACCTATATATGCGGCATATTAGGTTGACAGGGACCATTACACGACTTCTGAGTAAGGGTCATTCACGGATAACACGTAATACAGTTGGGATACTAGTACGGTAGGTGCAGAACAGATATACAGGATAGATACCATGGGACGTTATACGTGATAGATATCTTGGAATATTATACTTGATAGGAACCTGACGATGTGATACCTTGTTTTGTCTTGACATCGTAATTTATCATGACATCTTAGTTTATCTGAGTTCAGTAGTTTATCCTGTTATTTTGATTTAGCTTACCTATCTTGTTATCATGCTTATGTTCATCTCAGTTTCTCATGTCAGTTAACATTACTAGTTTTTATACTAATAGTAGATAGGGTTTACTCAGTTTTTTTGACTGACCCGTTTTGTTTTGCCTCTTTTCTTCCGTTCCCCCCCCCCCCCAGGTTACAGGGAGGAAACACTGCTGTTTAGTTCGGACTTCTTCTGCTTGAAGGTCATCATGGATGGCTTGGACTTTTCCTGGCTATGGCTACTTTACTGTTTTTATTTGGGGAATAATTTAGGAAAAAGTCTTTATGCTTCTTTACTATTGCAAGACAGGTTTTGATGTATTCTGATGTAAAAGGCTTTAGACCTTATGTATTCATGTTTATGAAAGTTCGATTTTACTTCCGCTATTTTATATGTTCTGTCTTGTGATATTTCTGTGCATGTTGACCAATAATGCCCCTCTAAAGCTAGTGCATTCCTTTGCGAGTGACCCTAGCGGAGGCGGGGTGTTACATTTGGTATCAGAGCAGAAGGTTACCAGATTGGGCAAAAGTTTTTAAAGACCTTCTGAAAACTATTTGAAAATCGTTTACAAAGAAGCATTTTTCAAGAAAGTTTTCTTTTATCTCTTTTCCTTTCTTTCCTCCATCTGTAGTCACAGTGGTTTTAACTGCGACTAGTCTTTTCTATCTACGAAAGTGCTTTCCATGCGATGGAGGTGGTTTTCAAGAGACCAGTGGCCGCGTTATAAGAAAGGATAGTGAGAAAGAGGATAAAGGATACGAGCTTAAGGATGAGCAACTTGTTGGTATGGCTTAGTTCTCAAAGGAGGGAGAAAGATGGACAATGAAACCCATGACGAGAGAGTACCTTTGGCATGGTAAAACGGGGCGGATAGTTAAGTATTATGGGACAAGGACAAGATCACCGGGAGGGCAGTAATATGCTCTCATTTCTAGAGTACCTCGGAAGGAGGGTAACGATCTTGTTAAAGGTTCTCTATCATCCCGTTAGGACTTCGTTGTTCGTATCATTTAAGTCTGCTTCGATAGTTGAGTCTCTGCACCTTAAGTACTAGCGTAATAGAGAATCCCATTTTTGTCTCAAAGTCCTATTGGAGAATCAGTCCATTTATACATGACTTGTTTGGATTTTGGGAATGTCTATGCCAAGTGTTGAGTTTGGAAATAATGCTTATGTTTATAAGCTATGGATGGATTCTAGGGATGAAGTGGTTATCCAGTAGGGGGTGCCACTCTCGGTTTTGATAGGAGGGTAGTTAGACCTTTTGACTAGCCTTGGTAATGCCCTCGAAGTACCGGGTAACCTTTTTGAGGTTCTGTCATGACTAGTTACTTAGAATCCCTTGATGCCTTTATTGGAAATTTGAAGCCCGATCGAGTGGTGTTCGCCGATAAGACGGATGGTTTACTTCACTTATGCGTGGGTTATAGAAATCACCCTAGTAAGTGCGCTTGATAACCTGGTTGGCATCTGTTTACTTTCAAGAGAAAGTTCTTCTACGTGGAATACCTTGTGGTACGAGGTCCGAGATTCACTAGTGAATTTTGGAAAGCTTGCATGAGATCATGAGTACGCAGTCATGTTTGTGCCAAGTGTGCAAGTGGAACGAGAGGCGACGAAGAAATGAGTTCCAGCTCATGTTATGGAAACAGGAATAAGAAGCTACAAAATCGCGAAGTTAAAAGACGACTTTGATGGTCAAAGACTAGATACGCGCATGATATCTCTTTTTGGGAGTATATCCTTGATCCCTGTTTTCTGTAGAGCTTACTTGTAGGCTATCTTTTGTGGACATCCTCTCAGTCCTATTTTCTGTTACAAACCCCGTAAGGAGTTTGTCCTGTTTATCTTCTCGACCCTGTTTCAGGGAATCCTAGGTAGAACCCTATGGATGTAAACATGTATTTGAAACATGTTATGATTGATATGGTTGCAAGTGGTTGCTCGTGGATGCGCGAATACACATTAGATACTAGCTCGACTCGATCACATTTCATATTGCATATGCAGGAGTATTTATACTTGTTTACGGATGAAATCGAATGTATTATCATGCGGTTGTCGCATATGAATGAATGATTGTGCACACATATAGTATCTATATGGCTAGGACTATTTGCATACATGTTGGATTCATGGCACTATACATATTTTGCATTAGAAAGATTATTCAGGCCTGATCATTAGCATTAGCTAAGGAACATGTACACACACGTTTTGCATATATTCATACAGCATTAGAAATCATCTAAGGACAATGGTTGCTTGTGGATGATGATTTGAGTAGATGGATGATGGATGGTAGGATATGTTCTTCCTAACTTGGAGATTTCGGGGACGAAATCCTAAAAGGTGGGGAGAATGTAACAACCCGTATTTTCAATAACCTGTTATAACATAAATGGAGGCAGAATTAAACTATAAAATCTGAATCAAGGGAAACGGGCTATTCCATTGCGTTCGTCTCAGAAAAATACGCGAAATAGAGTCCGAGTTTTCGAAAATCGGAGTCCGTATAACCAAGATATGGCCTCGCGAAGTTTCACGAAAAATTCCCAAATTAAAGTATACTTAATTAAGTGAAATGGGTTGCGCAGAGAAATATATATATATATATATTGATATATATATATATATATATAATTGAAAATTAAATAAATAAATATGCAAAAATGTTCAAAACAGCGAATTGGGAGAGGGAAATAACCGAACCGGCCGATTTTTGAGGTCGACCCAAGCCCGCTGGGTCGACTAGGGGTTAATCCAGGGTGTTTGGCTGTCAACCCGTGGGCCGATTCGCTCAAATGCAGATTTTGCATTTGGATGGTTCTCATGGTTCATCTTTAATCTAAAGGCCCTAGATGGTTCCTATACTTCACTTCTTCCCCAAGACATGCTTTGATGGCTTGGATTGAATCTAGGTTTAATCCTATGGCCTAAAACACTTGCCTAATCTATAAATAAGACCCTAACCTATCCTAAATCCTCATTATTCATTCATGCAACTAAACTATGGCAAAATTGCTCCTCTCATGGCCTCCACTCAAAATCCTAGCCTCCACTTCATTTCTATGAGAGGTTTCATGATCATGAGAGTGTTAGAGAGTTTCTATGTTAGTATGAGAGCCTCTCAAGTTGATTTCAAGGCTAAAGCTTTGATCTTTGTTCATAAAGATGGGGTTTTGATTGATTTTGAGCTTTCATTTTTGGGTTTTAGGATGATTACATGCATAGGCTTTGTCTCAATCTTTCATCTAATCGATTTGTGCCTTCATAGCAATGTAAGCCCTTCCCTACTCTTAGATATTAACTATGAAGTTAAATGTTCATGTTGAAAGTTTGGGTTTGATTAATTAGAATGATGCATGCTATCATGTTATGCAAGTTTATGAAGTCATTATCTTGATCTTATGAGCTAAAAGCCACAACCTTTATGTTGAAATGTTGCATTATGCAACATGAGAATCTTCATAATCATTATGTCAACTTGCATATGAAGTCATAATCCTTATATGATGATATATGCGAGTTTCTAGCCATCATTCCATGTCTTTTGTCACCATGATTCGCTTATGTACCAAGTTTGGGTTTATGCATGTTTTGAGGCTTAAGAATGTAACATGCAAGTTAATGAACACATTATGTCTCATTTGCCACCATGTTCAACTAGTGGCTTTATACCCCCTTTTGTCATGCCTTTGACAAGTTCCTTCTTTGAATCCATTATGCGAGTTTAAAAGCGTTGGGGTCATATTATGGGAAAACATAATGACATGAACATGATTTGGGTAAATGGGTATAAACATGACAACATGTAACGTTAAATATGACATGTGTTTATACTTGAAAACATGACTTGAAATATAACATGGAAGTTGACATGTAAGTATGCATAAAAACATAAGCTTGGGAATTTACCTATTAAGTTAGGTCTACCCAATTGCTTGAAAACTTGACTATGAACATGACACTAGACTAAACATGAAAGTGGCCAACTCGAGGTTGGGTTGAGTTTGCAACGTAAAACTACCCGGAACCGACCGGCCTAACTAGTAGTTGCAAACAATAGGACCCAATGTGAGAAGTTGGTCATGTTGTGCTTGAACCCGAGGTTAGACCAAGTTGTGGTGTAAAGCTACCCGGAACCGACCGGCTTAACTAGTAACCACAACAAAGTCTAATGTGAGAGGTTGGGGTGCATTAAGTAATTAATGCCACATGATAGGGTTAAGTTAATTTGATTAATGACTCTTAACCAAATATGACATGGGTAAATGGGTTAAGTAAATTGGTTAGGCTAATGATACTTAACAAAACATGACAAGGTTGGGTAGGTTAAGTGATTTGATTTGCCTAATGACGCTTAACCATTTTTATACGACTAGTGGACGGGGATTAAGTTAACCAACACTTAATCAATCCAACATGATAATTTGGCAAGGTTAAGTAAGTTTTCTTAATGACACTTAACCATACAAGATGATTAGGGGATGGGGTTAAGTAATTTGCACCTAACTAATCCGACACGGTAATTAGATGGGGTTAAGTAATCCACACTTAACTAATCTAAACACGGTAATTCGATGGGGTTAAGTTAAACACTTAACCAATTTAAACTCGGTAATTCAATGAGGTTAAGTAACCAATACTTAACCAACTTAACGTGATAATTTAATAGGGTTAAGCAACTTATACTTAACCAATTATACATGATGATTTGATGGGGTTAAGTAACTTACACTTAACCAATCTAATACGCGGACCTGATAAGGTTAAGTCACAAGACCTTTTTAGAATATACTTAACCATTGTAGTACGATTAGAGGATGGGGGTTAAGCCAACCTATACTTAACCAATCCGACTCGATAATTTGATGGGATTAAGATAATCTATGCTTAATCGATCTAGCAAGATAATCCGATAGGATTAAGGTAAGCTAGTACTTGACCAATTTGACTTGATAGGGTTAAGTCATGAGCCTCTGGGTACACTTAACCAACTTGTGGGACTAAGTCTTGAACTTAAATACTTAGCCAATCTTTGACGTGATTCGTGGGCGGGTTAAGTCATGGACTTGAATGATAACACTTAACCCAATAGACAAACCCTAGCTAGAAGAACTAGGTAGAAAACCGTGGTTAATCAAGGATAACGGGAAAGGAAGATAAGTGGTAAACCTTAGTTAAGGGTAACTAAGTAATAATTCTTAGCTAAGGACATAGGACTAATTCTCAAAACGATGAGTAACCTGATACGGTAGGTCATCGCTTAGTATACGAGGGGGAGCAAGTTATCTGACTTGGATAAAAGCTCCAGCGCACTGGGTGCCGAAGTGGAAGCTTCGGGGGACGTGAGGATATTCTTGGGATCCCTCTGTGGGCTGCCAGGTAATTATACTAGGCCCATGAGAGGTTAAGGTCTGCGTTAGAAGGACCAAGAGTATGCCTTGGTTGCTATGCGAGCAACCTAAAGACTGGGATGGATTAGCGTGGAGTCGACGATTCTTGTTTTTGCCCTGGATAGCACATCGTCGACTACCTACCATCTTTAGTCAATCGTGTACGTGCGGAAAGGCAGGGAACCCCCAACAGACCATGTGCTTGCTATCGAGTCATGGGTGAGGTTGGCCCGTAGGAAAGTGGGCTATAGTGGGGCCGTGGAGTGGTTCTTATACATGATTTTTCTTGGATTGCCTTTCAGTAGTTGAGGGAGGGGTCACGTGGGACCATAGCCACGGGTACAAAAACAGACCTTGATATCTGCATCGGCAGACGATTTAAAGCTCCCGACCGAGTTCCGTATTTCTTGATTTGCCCTGGCACGGAACTCGGATGGCACATTGGGGAACATGTGCATCTAGACATGGAAAACGATTCACGATACATACTTGGGATCAAGGGCGCGGTTGACGGGTGGCGTAATCCCTAGTGGTCCTAGGTGGCCAAAACCCAAACCGAGACACAGAAACGTTCATTAGGTAGCATAATCCCTAGCGGTCCTAGGTGGCATAAATCCTAAGTGGACGCGCGATAGTTCATGGTAAGGAAACACAACTAGATCAAGGGTTGCAGTCCAAAACAACTTCAAGGATAAACCGTTTACATGGGAAAGCCCGTACAGCCTACGGCAAAGAACTGAACTTATACATGGAAAGAAACATATGAGTAACCTATATATGCGGTATATTAGGTTGACAGGGACCATTACACGACTTCTGAGTAAGGGTCATTCACGGATAACACGTAATACAGTTGGGATACTAGTACGGTAGGTGCAGAGCAGATATACAGGATAGATACCATGGGACGTTATACGTGATAGATATCTTGGAATATTATACTTGATAGGAACCTGACGATGTGATACCTTGTTTTGTCTTGACATCGTAATTTATCATGACATCTTAGTTTATCTGAGTTCAGTAGTTCATCCTGTTATTTTGATTTAGCTTACCTATCTTGTTATCATGCTTATGTTCATCTCAGTTTCTCATGTCAGTTAACATTACTAGTTTTTATACTAATAGTAGATAGGGCTTACTCAGTCTTTTTGACTGACCCGTTTTGTTTCGCCTCTTTTCTTCCGTTCCCCCCAGGTTACAGGGAGGAAACACTGCTGTTTAGTTCGGACTTCTTCTGCTTGAAGGTCATCATGGATGGCTTGGACTTTTCCTGGCTATGGCTACTTTACTGTTTTTATTTGGGGAATAATTTAGGAAAAAGTCTTTATGCTTCTTTACTATTGCAAGATAGGTTTTGATGTACTCTGATGTAAAAGGCTTTAGACCTTATGTATTCATGTTTATGAAAGTTCGATTTTACTTCCGCTATTTTATATGTTCTGTCTTGTGATATTTCTGTGCATGTTGACCAATAATGCCCCTCTAAAGCTAGTGCATTCCTTTGCGAGTGACCCTAGCGGAGGCGGGGTGTTACATATGATATTTCAAATTTACCGCTTATTACTAATGTTTCCTTAGTTACAAACTTAAAACATAATTTACTTAGTATTAGTCAATTACGTGACAAAGGTTTTAAAATAACATTTTCTGAAAATAAATGTAGTATTTTTGACAAAGAACAAAACCTTACTTTTGAAGGAAATTGAGATAGAAATATTAACGTTTTAAATATGAAATTTAACAATAATAAAGAAATGCATTTGATAGACAATAACAATGAATCTTGTTTCTGTCACAAGCGTTTCTTTCATATAAACTTTAAAACAATATAGAGACTTTCGAAAAATGAACTAGTAAAAGGATTACCTAAAGTAAATTTTAAAGTAAAAAAATCTTTGTGAAGATTGTCAAATTGGTAAATTAACAACATTCTCTTTTAAATTAAAGAAGGTTATTTCCACTTTACAACCATTAGAATTATTACACATGAACTTATTTGCTCCTACTCAAGTTCAGTCTTTAAATCATGATCGATATGTAATTGTAATAATTGATGATTTTTCAAGATATAAATGGACTATTTTTATGAAAAATAAAATTGATACTTTTAGACATTTTAAAGATTTTATCAAAAGAATTCAAAACTCTAAAGATTTAAAAGTTAAAAACATTCGCCGTGATCACGGTGGAGAATTCGAGAATGAATCTTTTGAACATTTTTGTAAAAAGAAAAGAATAAATCATAATTTCTCTTTTACTCGAACTCCACAACAAAATGGGGTTGTCTAAAGAAAGAATAGAACTTTACAAGAATGTGCTAGAACTTTATTGAATGGAAGCACTTTACCAAAATAATTTTGGGCAGAAGCTATAGAAACTGCTTGCTACGTATTAAATCGAATTTCCATTCGTCCTTTGACTAAAAATACACCTTACGAACTTTTTAATGGAAGAAAACCAAACATTTCTTATTTTAAAATTTTGGTTCTAAATGTTTTATTCTTAACACAAAAGCTGATCTTGAAATTTTTGTTGGATATTCAGAACGTAGTAAGGCTTATCGTATTTTCAATAAACGCACTAATGTTATAGAAGAATCTTTACACGTATCTTTTGATAAAAACTCAGATATAAATATAAAGAGCAAAGATGATGATGAGCTCATTGAAAATACTAGTCCTGAAAATACTGAAAATAATTCCATAGAACATTTTAGATCACCTCCCAGAATTTTAAGGGACCATCCTACATAAAACATTATCGGTGAAATCGATTCACACGTTCGAACAAGAAGTCAAATAAATCAAATGGGTCATGTAGAATTTCTTTCAACTATTGATCCCAATAATCCAAAAGAAGCCTCTACGGATGGCTACTGGATAATAGCTATGCAAGAAGAACTGAATCAATTCAAATGCAATGATGTTTGGGAGTTAGTACGTCGACCAAATGATCAATCAGTTATTGGTACAAAATGGGTGTATAGAAACAAGGCTGATGAACTTGGAAATATTACAAGAAATAAAGCCAAATTGGTAGCTCAAGGGTATAATCAAGAAGAAGGTATCGATTATGAAGAAAATTTCGAACCCGTAGCAAGACTAGAAGCTATACGCATTCTCTTAGCATATGCGAGTTTTCATGATTTCAAACTTCATCAAGTGGACGTTAAAAGCGCTTTCTTAAATGGTTTTATTAAAGAAAATGTTTATGTAGAACAAGCACCGTTATTTACATATGAAAAATATCCAGATTACGTTTATAAACTTAAAAAGGCCTTATATAGCTTAAAACAAGCACCACGCGCTTGGTATGAAAAACTTAAAAGTTATTTAATAAATTCTGGTTTTCGTATAGGAAAGCAGATCAAACATTATTTATTAAAAATACAAATAAAGATATTTTAATTGTACAAATTTATGTCGAGATATAATTTTTGGTTCAACAAATGAAAATTTATGTAAAGAATTTTCTACAATTATGACAAACAAATTTTAAATGTCTCATATGGGAGAATTATCGTACTTTCTCAGTTTACAAATTAAACAAGTTTCAAATGCAGTTTTTATTTATCAAGAAAAATATTTTAATAATCTAATTAAACATTTTGGTTCAGACAACACTTCCAGAAAGCAGACTCCAATGAGTACTACAACTCATCTTAAAAAAGATGAAAAAGGAATAAGTGTTGATCAAAACCTATATGGAAGTATGATTGGCTCATTACTTTATTTAACTGCAAGCCGTCCTGACATAATGATGAGTGTATGTTTGTGTGCACAGTTTCAAACAAATATGAAAGAGTCACATTTAAGAGTAGTGAAACGAATTCTAAGATATCTTAATAATACTAAGGACTTTGATCTTCTTATCCAAAAGGATGTCCATTCGAATTAGTTTCATACAGTAATGTTGATTTTTGGTGGATCCCGGATGGATAGAAAAAGTACAAGTGGTACGTGCCATTTCATTGGAAAATCACTTGTATCTTGGTTTAGTAAGAAATAAAATTGTGTACCACTCTCAACATATGAAGCAGAATACATATTTTCTGCTTTAGCTTGTGACAGGTAATTTATATGCAACAAATGCTCAAAGATTTTGGGGTAAATTTAACCAAATCTACAATATATTGTGATAATACAAGTGCGATAAATTTATCCAAAAATCCAATAAATCACTCAAGAACTAAACATATAGATATACAACATCATTTTTTATGTGACAACATAGAAAAGATATTATTAATTTGGAATATATCTCGACTAAAAATCAGATTGCAGATATATTCAGTAAACTACTATTGGAAAATTCCCTCATTAAATTAAGACGTGAATTAAGGATAATATCAGATAAAGATATATAACTAAATATTACTTTAATTTGTATAGCAAGATCGCACTCATATTTAACTCACTCGCTAAATTTGGCATTTTTCCTAAAAACTCTCTTTACACTAGAATATTTCTCTGGCTATAGCTCTTTTATAATACCAACTGCATATTTATCTCTTACCTTAACCTATATAAACTTATGTAAAATCAAAGAAAAATTATCAAACTTCAAAATCAACAATGTCCTCTAACAACTCAAACTCATCAATAAATTTTACTTTCACAACAGATGGATCGTTTGATACTCCGCAATTTCCTACACTAACTCCCACAAATGAACCACAATATCGATGGGAAAACTATCATACAGGATTTACTCCTGATGCATAGAAGGCAAAAAGATCACTATTTTCTTCACCAGAAACAAAAAGGAAAGTGGATGAAATTCACCACTACCAAACAGATCAAATATCAATGCAAAAAGAATTATATTTTGAGCAGAAGGTCACGACAACTCGTTTAAGCCTTCTCGAAAAGATGATTTATAAATTCTGTGGATTAAATATAAAGGACGTTTCTTTACCTCTGCCAATTCCCCTAAACCCTACAGATTCGTCATCATCTTATCAAACTGAGCAAGGCCCCGTGAATCCTACAACAAAATAC
This sequence comes from Allium sativum, assembly GCA_030737875.1. Lineage (NCBI taxonomy): Eukaryota > Viridiplantae > Streptophyta > Magnoliopsida > Asparagales > Amaryllidaceae > Allium > Allium sativum. Next base: position 989,740,324 of record CM060910.1, on the reverse strand, counting down.
TATACCTACTCCCCCAGCGACCATCATATAGTCCAAACTCTTGGGATAAGACGTGTAACGACACGGGTTTCGCCCGGACCTAATCGATCGCTAAACCGACCAAGACCGTTCGAATCCCGCATACGCTAACTTTGGGTATACAACACATCAGAACAAATAACATAAGACTTCAATAAACATCATAATAATGTTACATCAGAGTACAGAATATCAGAGTATATCGAAAATAATACACAGCGGAAGATAAATTTACATAAATGTAATACAATGCACAGCGGAAATATAAACTACACAGCGGAAGACTGTAAATGTCTGGACACAGCTTAAAGCTTCAATCCAGAATCTTGCTCAAAACATCTGCAAAATAAAACTACTCGACTGCCCGTGTGGAAAATAGGGGCACCCGAGTTCGCAAGGGAAAAGCAAACTACGAGTCAGTCATGGGACTGGTGTGAGAAACTCTAACAGTTATAATTAACTTATTTGATAATATGGTATATCACGGGACCACGCCGCTATCGCGGAACGGGTTTACCCCCATGAATATCAGTGTATAAACAATAATCAATATAGATATATGGATCTACTATGCATCAATCAACATGCAATATCCCAATCTACCCATTTAGATTAATCACTACACTTAGATTTTCTAAATCCAATTCAATTTACAGAAATTATTCCTTTGGGTTTTATTCCCGATTTCTTATTTCAAATCATTTGAAATACATATCTAACTTTCTATATTAAAGTAGATTTCACTTCGGGATCTCAAATCAAATCGTTTGGAAATATGAATTCCAAAACATAACAATGCATACAAACAAGTATGCAACCAAATATCGTGCTCCCCATCGACAAGGCAAAGGGTACGCACCTCGCAACTCGATATATATATGTGCACCTACCCCACGTAGGAGTAGGCTACACCGACGATGCACCTCCCACTCATGGAGAGCATACTTTGCCCTCTCACCCATACTTTTAGTCTCAGGGTTACCCGACTCTTTAGCCACATACTAAATCATTTCATATCCCGAAGTAGGAAAAATCATTTCACAACGTAATAATCACAAGTACTTTCAAAATATAGTACTTCACATTAGTAATTCACGCATATGTTCAGTCACTATTAATCACATAACCTTTGAGCTCGTACGTCTCAAAGAAGGGTGTTAAGCAAAAGAATAAATTCTCCGCCACCAAACAGATACATCATCAATAGCAACTAATCGAATACGCGATGAACCACAATGTAACATATAATACATTTCTAAATCATTTTAGAAATCATCGGGTTTTGGGCCTCGAAATCCTTTCTGTTTTATAAAACATTTTTATAAAACATTCCCTGTCCAAAATCGGGAATACATTTCTTTTCACTTAAGAAAAATATCATTTCACAATCATTCGTTAAATTTGAAATGAACACAACATCGCTAAACACCTTATCGTCAAATCGTGAAGTGTTTCACAAGGAGTTAGCACATAGATATTTTCAACCCAACCCAATGCTAAATGTAAAAGCATACTCTGCTCAGAAACTGGTCGAGCACAATCCATACAATCAATCAATCAAATTTGACATTAAATATAAGGTTTTGAATAAAGATAGTATCGACTTATATTCAACATCAAATCCTGAAACCAACAGATATCATATCGGGAATAACGATATCGATATCTTCCAAACTCCCATCACAATATCTGTATAATCATGGAATCCAATATCGAAAATATCCATTGATAATTTCAATTCAAATCTAATCCAATTTATTTATTTATAACCATTGGATTATTTTTCTAGTTAATAACTAGTTCATTTCGATAAAAATATGGAGTTTCTCATCCCAATTTTTCCCAAATCATTTCTTATGATTTTACACAAATTATTACTATTTTTAATAATTTTATCAAGGCCCATACAGTCGATTTCCATCAACGGCCATCGAACTGCACTTACATCGACCTTTTTCGAATTTGATTTGGACGTATCTCCAAATCCAACCGTTAGATTTCAAATTTCTAATATTCGTTAGAAAGCTCTTTTCGATACGAACTCAACGGTTCTGGTTTTAGGAGAATCCGACGGTCGGATCTCCCGTAATATCCGTTCGAAGTTAATGGTCGAAATTCACGAACTGCCGCGGCGCAGCGCGTTCTATTCAGGCCATTATATATATAATATATATATATATATATTATATATATTTCGTCGATTTCCTTTTTAAAACGAATTTTATAAATAGTTTTGAATTCGTTTCAAAAACATTTCAACTTCCTTTTCAAATTCAAATCAAAATTGAATTCTTCCTTATAAATTCGTTTTAAAATTCATTTCTATTCAATTCAAATTTCAATTCAATTTGAATTCATTTCAATTCGGTTTCAATTCAATTCGAATTCATTTTCAATTCAATTCAATTCAAATTGGTTTTCTATTCAATTCAATTCGAATTCATTTCTTATTCAGTTCAATTCGAATTCATTTTCTATTCAGTTCAATTCGAATTCATTTTCTATTCAGTTCAATTCGAATTCATTTTCTATTCAGTTCAATTCGAATTCATTTTCTATTCAGTTCAATTCGAATTCATTTTCTATTCAGTTTAATTCGAATTCATTTTCTATTCAGTTTCAATTCGAATTCATTTTCTATTCAGTTCAATTCGAATTCATTTTCTATTCAGTTCAATTCGAATTCATTTTCTATTCAGTTCAATTTGAATTCATTTACTATTCAGTTCAATTCGAATTCATTTTCTATTCAATTCAATTCGAATTCGTTTCGTTTCAATTCAATTCGAATTCGTTTCGTTTCAATTCAATTCGAATTCGTTTTCTATTCAGTTCAATTCGAATTCATTTTCTATTCAGTTCAATTCGAATTCATTTTCTATTCAGTTCAATTCGAATTCATTTACTATTCAGTTCAATTCGAATTCATTTTCTATTCAGTTCAATTCGAATTCATTTACTATTCAGTTCAATTCGAATTCATTTTCTATTCAATTCAATTCGAATTCGTTTCGTTTCAATTCAATTCGAATTCGTTTCGTTTCAATTCGATTCGTTTTCTATTCAATTCAATTCGAATTCGTTTTCTATTCAACTCAATTCGAATTCGTTTTCTATTCAATTCAATTCGAATTCGTTTTCTATTCAATTCAATTCGAATTCGTTTTCTATTCAATTCAATTCGAATTGGTTTTCTATTCAATTCAATTCGAATTCATTTCTTATTCAGTTCAATTCGAATTCATTTTCTATTCAGTTCAATTCGAATTCATTTTCTATTCAGTTCAATTCGAATTCATTTTCTATTCAGTTCAATTCGAATTCATTTTCTATTCTATTCAATTCGAATTCATTTTCTATTCAGTTCAATTCGAATTCATTTTCTATTCAGTTCAATTCGAATTCATTTACTATTCAGTTCAATTCGAATTTATTTTCTATTCAATTCAATTCGAATTCGTTTCGTTTCAATTCAATTCGAATTCGTTTCGTTTCAATTCAATTCGAATTCGTTTTCTATTCAACTCAATTCGAATTCGTTTTCTATTCAACTCAATTCGAATTCGTTTCGTTTCAATTCAATTCGAATTCGTTTTCTATTCAACTCAATTCGAATTCGTTTTCTATTCAACTCAATTCGAATTCGTTTTCTATTCAGTTCAATTCGAATTCATTTTCTATTCAGTTCAATTCGAATTCATTTCATATACATCGTTTTCAATTCGAATATTTCATATACATCGTTTTCATTTCATATATATATATATATATATATTCACTTTTCAATATATACGATATTTTTACTTTCAATATATACAATATTTTCACTTTCAATATAAATGATATTTTCACTTTCAATATATACGATATTTTTACTTTTCAATATATACGACATTTTCACTTTCATATACATGTTATTTCACTTTTCATATATATATATATTTCACTTCGCTATATATATAAATTTCACTTTTCATATATATATATATATTTCACTTCGCTATATATATAAATTTCACTTTTCATATATATGTTATTTCACTTTTCATATATATGTTATTTCACTTTTCATATATATATATATATTCATTTCACATCACGATCAATTTTCACACAGAACACAACCAAACAAACAAGTCGTCCATGGTCTGTGGACGACGGGGAACAGTTCATGAATGCAGTTACAAAATAAATAACTGTACAGAAAATTTTAAAGTGAGAGAATTCTCACCTTGATTGGCGATTATTTTGACTGAATTAACTGGAGCTCAATTCAGTGAAAATTTCCAATTGCTCCAGTTTCTATTCTGGTCTGTTCTGCAATGTAGTGTACTTTAAGACGGTCGCATTGCGACTTGTTTCGTTGAATTCCGTTCTGTTATGAACAAGTTATAAAGATTTAAAATTTAATTACATAATTATAATTGATAAATAATTAATTATTAAAATAAGGGGATAATCACCCCCAATCCATCGTCTTCTCCAGGCGACTCTCGCCTCAAACCTCGACTTCAACTACTGATCATTGCACCGCCTCCGTCCAACCTGAAGTCGATCCACCGACGTCACTTCGAAGGGCTTCACAGCCTCCTCCAACGCCTGAAGGCGCGTGAATCTCGGTGGCCACAGGGGCCACGAACTCCATCTCAAACCGTCGGTTTTTGAGTGCTACAATCTCGCGAGATACTCCACAAACCATAATCTCCACCATTGATTCAAAAGGGCTTGAGAATATCTCCATTTTCCTTTTTGAATTTTTGATTTTCATTGCATATCCTAGGAGATCGAATGGGATTATTTTTGGAGCATTCGGATCGTCGGTTGGGAAGAAGGCGGCTGAACGTGATAAATGATTTAGGGTTAGGTTTGACCGCGTTGACCCCTTATATAGATATTTTTATTTTTATTTTATTTAATTATTTTAATTCCTAAAAAGTTGACTTTCACATACGACCTCTAAACGAGGTCCACCGCCTGTCGTCCATAGCGTTTAACCCCCATTCCGAACACAATGGGATATGTATCGCAAGCTGATTTGATCGTTACAATCAGTTTCCGTTGAATTTACATTTAAATCACTATATTGAATTTTAAACGTACATTTCAAATTACCGGGGTCACATATCAACTCTATAAATTCCATAAAAATATTTTCTAACTTCGTATTGACGATACGGTCCTAACAAAACTAGTTTCGTTGAATTCTGACACCGTTTGAAAAATGGCCAATTTCCAGTCGATTAAAATCAACTGAAACTGGTCAAACGCGTTTTCCTTTGCCACGCTCACATATTGATTCGAAAAATTATGAAATTTGAAACCTAGCAATAATTTGACACTGCGGATCCAACAAAAGAGGTTTCGTCGAAATCCGAGGTCGTTTGCAAAATGTCCATTTTTAAGGGCCTGAATTCCATAGCGACTATTCAGAATTTTCATCTGGACATATCTATTGATTCCCACTATGAAATTTGGGTTTTTCGGATTCGATAGAAAGATAATATCAATTAAATCCTATCATTTTTGGTTTCACTAAAATCCGGATTGTTTTGCACCCGGTACATTCAATTGAAGTTTGAAATCGAATTATCGAACTACCGCGCCATTTTCAATTCTATTTATAATTATATATAAATATTTATATTCTAACGACGACGCGTATAATATATACGTTCGAATTATATTCAAAATAAATTTCACGTCGATATTATTTAAAATAATTCATTTTAAATAATCAAAATTCGCTAAAATTGCCAAAATAAAATTTTTAAACTGGCCCAGATTTTCAGGTCGTTACAATCTCCCCCACTTAAAACTTTTCGTCCCCGAAAAGGAACAAAGTCGAAAGTGGTTTGATTAATCAACTCTACGTTCGATCTGGCTTCCATTCTCCAACTTTTCAGTTTCTGAGAATTTTCAAATTTTCAAAAATTTGGCTAACACCCTAAATTTTCGAAAAATTTCGCCATAACCTCCCCTGCACCGGGAGCATCGGGGAATTTCAAATAGCTTCCTCGGTCCTTCTAATCTCAAAAAGAAAAAGAAAAAGCCAAGCGGCTAGCCAATAGGCTCATAAAATCATCATCACCCAAACAAAACAGTAAATTATGTAGTAAACATGTACCTATTTGTCGGGCAAACAAATTTTATTCTCTGCTCTAGCCTCCTTGCTATGACCTGTTCAATGTAAGTATATGTATATGCAAGCAAATGCGACCAATTTTCAATACCGTTCAATATTTGGTTCTATTAGGCATAATGGTTCAAAATTAGCAAACAAATAAACAAACAACACAAACATCAATCAATTAATTGATTATATTTTCAAATATATAATTTTATATATATAAAATCATATTTTCTAAAATCAGATTATATATATAATCACAGATACGTTATTTATAAACAAATAACTCTCGACTCATTCTGGGGCATTTCTAACCCCATCTCTAACGAGTCACTCATTCAAGAATGCTACTGATTCTATCTCTAATGAGGATTCTTTTATAGGACACTACTAATCCTACCTCTGACGAGTCTTTTATTCTGTTCTAACGAGTTGTACCCCAAAGATTTGAGTTTAACCAAAGCTCTGATACCACGTGTAACGACACGGGTTTCGCCCGGACCTAATCGATCGCTAAACCGACCAAGACCGTTCGAATCCCGCATACGCTAACTTTGGGTATACAACACATCAGAACAAATAACATAAGACTTCAATAAACATCATAATAATGTTACATCAGAGTACAAAATATCAGAGTATATCGAAAATAATACACAGCGGAAGATAAATTTACATAAATGTAATACAATGCACAGCGGAAATATAAACTACACAGCGGAAGACTGTAAATGTCTGGACACAGCTTAAAGCTTCAATCCAGAATCCTACTCAAAACATCTGCAAAATAAAACTACTCGACTGCCCGTGTGGAAAATAGGGGCACCCGAGTTCGCAAGGGAAAAGCAAACTACGAGTCAGTCATGGGACTGGTGTGAGAAACTCTAACAGTTATAATTAACTTATTTGATAATATGGTATATCACGGGACCACGCCGCTATCGCGGAACGGGTTTACCCCCATGAATATCAGTGTATAAACAATAATCAATATAGATATATGGATCTACTATGCATCAATCAACATGCAATATCCCAATCTACCCATTTAGATTAATCACTACACTTAGATTTTCTAAATCCAATTCAATTTACAGAAATTATTCCTTTGGGTTTTATTCCCGATTTCTTATTTCAAATCATTTGAAATACATATCTAACTTTCTATATTAAAGTAGATTTCACTTCGGGATCTCAAATCAAATCGTTTGGAAATATGAATTCCAAAACATAACAATGCATACAAACAAGTATGCAACCAAATATCGTGCTCCCCATCGACAAGGCAAAGGGTACGCACCTCGCAACTCGATATATATATGTGCACCTACCCCACCTAGGAGTAGGCTACACCGACGATGCACCTCCCACTCATGGAGAGCATACACCGCCCTCTCACCCATACTTTTAGTCTCAGGGTTACCCGACTCTTTAGCCACATACTAAATCATTTCATATCCCGAAGTAGGAAAAATCATTTCACAACGTAATAATCACAAGTACTTTCAAAATATAGTACTTCACATTAGTAATTCACGCATATGTTCAGTCACTATTAATCACATAACCTTTGAGCTCGTACGTCTCAAAGAAGGGTGTTAAGCAAAAGAATAAATTCTCCGCCACCAAACAGATACATCATCAATAGCAACTAATCGAATACGCGATGAACCACAATGTAACATATAATACATTTCTAAATCATTTTAGAAATCATCGGGTTTTGGGCCTCGAAATCCTTTCTGTTTTATAAAACATTTTTATAAAACATTCCCTGTCCAAAATCGGGAATACATTTCTTTTCACTTAAGAAAAATATCATTTCACAATCATTCGTTAAATTTGAAATGAACACAACATCGCTAAACACCTTATCGTCAAATCGTGAAGTGTTTCACAAGGAGTTAGCACATAGATATTTTCAACCCAACCCAATGCTAAATGTAAAAGCATACTCTGCTCATAAACTGGTCGAGCACAATCCATACAATCAATCAATCAAATTTGACATTAAATATAAGGTTTTGAATAAAGATAGTATCGACTTATATTCAACATCAAATCCTGAAACCAACAGATATCATATCGGGAATAACGATATCGATATCTTCCAAACTCCCATCACAATATCTGTATAATCATGGAATCCAATATCGAAAATATCCATTGATAATTTCAATTCAAATCTAATCCAATTTATTTATTTATAACCATTGGATTATTTTTCTAGTTAATAACTAGTTCATTTCGATAAAAATATGGAGTTTCTCATCCCAATTTTTCCCAAATCATTTCTTATGATTTTACACAAATTATTACTATTTTTAATAATTTTATCAAGGCCCATACAGTCGATTTCCATCAACGGCCATCGAACTGCACTTACAGCGACCTTTTTTGAATTTGATTTGGACGTATCTCCAAATCCAACCGTTAGATTTCAAATTTTTAATATTCGTTAGAAAGCTCTTTTCGATACGAACCCAACGGTTCCGGTTTTAGGAGAATCCGACGGTCGGATCTCCCGTAATATCCGTTCGAAGTTAATGGTCGAAATTCACGAACTGCCGCGGCGCGGCGCGTTCTATTCAGGCCATTATATATATATATATATATATATATATATATAATATATATTATATATATTTCATCGATTTCCTTTTTAAAATGAATTTTATAAATAGTTTTGAATTCGTTTCAAAAATATTTCAACTTCCTTTTCAAATTCAAATCAAAATTGAATTCTTCCTTATAAATTCGTTTTAAAATTCATTTCTATTCAATTCAAATTTCAATTCAATTTGAATTCATTTCAATTCGGTTTCAATTCAATTCGAATTCGTTTTCAATTCAATTCAATTCAAATTGGTTTTCTATTCAATTCAATTCGAATTCATTTCTTATTCAGTTCAATTCGAATTCATTTTCTATTCAGTTCAATTCGAATTCATTTTCTATTCAGTTCAATTCGAATTCATTTTCTATTCAGTTCAATTCGAATTCATTTTCTATTCAGTTCAATTCGAATTCATTTTCTATTCAGTTTCAATTCGAATTCATTTTCTATTCAGTTCAATTCGAATTCATTTTCTATTCAGTTCAATTCGAATTCATTTTCTATTCAGTTCAATTCGAATTCATTTACTATTCAGTTCAATTCGAATTCATTTTCTATTCAATTCAATTCGAATTCGTTTCGTTTCAATTCAATTCGAATTCGTTTCGTTTCAATTCAATTCGAATTCGTTTTCTATTCAGTTCAATTCGAATTCATTTTCTATTCAGTTCAATTCGAATTCATTTTCTATTCAGTTCAATTCGAATTCATTTACTATTCAGTTCAATTCGAATTCATTTTCTATTCAGTTCAATTCGAATTCATTTACTATTCAGTTCAATTCGAATTCATTTTCTATTCAATTCAATTCGAATTCGTTTCGTTTCAATTCAATTCGAATTCGTTTCGTTTCAATTCAATTCGATTCGTTTTCTATTCAATTCAATTCGAATTCGTTTTCTATTCAACTCAATTCGAATTCGTTTTCTATTCAATTCAATTCGAATTCGTTTTCTATTTAATTCAATTCGAATTGGTTTTCTATTCAATTCAATTTGAATTCATTTCTTATTCAGTTCAATTCGAATTCATTTTCTATTCAGTTCAATTCGAATTCATTTTCTATTCAGTTCAATTCGAATTCATTTTCTATTCAGTTCAATTCGAATTCATTTTCTATTCAGTTCAATTCGAATTCATTTTCTATTCTATTCAATTCGAATTCATTTTCTATTCAGTTCAATTCGAATTCATTTTCTATTCAGTTCAATTCGAATTCATTTACTATTCAGTTCAATTCGAATTTATTTTCTATTCAATTCAATTCGAATTCGTTTCGTTTCAATTCGAATTCGTTTCGTTTCAATTCAATTCGAATTCGTTTTCTATTCAACTCAATTCGAATTCGTTTTCTATTCAACTCAATTCGAATTCGTTTCGTTTCAATTCAATTCGAATTCGTTTTCTATTCAACTCAATTCGAATTCGTTTTCTATTCAACTCAATTCGAATTCGTTTTCTATTCAGTTCAATTCGAATTCATTTTCTATTCAGTTCAATTCGCATTCATTTCATATACATCGTTTTCAATTCGAATATTTCATATACATCGTTTTCATTTCATATATATATATATATATATATTCACTTTTCAATATATACGATATTTTTACTTTCAATATATACAATATTTTCACTTTCAATATAAATGATATTTTCACTTTCAATATATACGATATTTTTACTTTTCAATATATACGACATTTTCACTTTCATATACATGTTATTTCACTTTTCATATATATATATTTCACTTCGCTATATATATAAATTTCACTTTTCATATATATGTTATTTCACTTTTCATATATATGTTATTTCACTTTTCATATATATATATATATATTCATTTCACATCACGATCAATTTTCACACAGAACACAACCAAACAAACAAGTCGTCCATGGTCTGTGGACGACGGGGAACAGTTCATGAATGCAGTTACAAAATAAATAACTGTACAGAAAATTTTAAAGTGAGAGAATTCTCACCTTGATTGGCGATTATTTTGACTGAATTAACTGGAGCTCAATTCAGTGAAAATTTCCAATTGCTCCAGTTTCTATTCTGGTCTGTTCTGCAATGTAGTGTACTTTAAGACGGTCGCATTGCGACTTGTTTCGTTGAATTCCGTTCTGTTATGAACAAGTTATAAAGATTTAAAATTTAATTACATAATTATAATTAATAAATAATTAATTATTAAAATAAGGGGATAATCACCCCCAATCCATCGTCTTCTCCAGGCGACTCTCGCCTCAAACCTCGACTTCAACTACTGATCATTGCACCGCCTCCGTCCAACCTGAAGTCGATCCATCGACGTCACTTCGAAGGGCGTCACAGCCTCCTCCAACGCCTGAAGGCGCGTGAATCTCGGTGGCCACAGGGGCCACGAACTCCATCTCAAACCGTCGGTTTTGAGTGCTACAATCTCACGAGATACTCCACGAAACATAATCTCCACCGTTGATTCAAAAGGGCTTGAGAATCTCTCCATTTTCCTTTTTGAATTTTTGATTTTCATTGCATATCCTAGGAGATCGAATGGGATTATTTTTGGAGCATTCGGATCGTCGGTTGGGAAGAAGGCGGCTGAACGTGATAAATGATTTAGGGTTAGGTTTGACCGCGTTGACCCCTTATATAGATATTTTTATTTTTATTTTATTTAATTATTTTAATTCCTAAAAAGTTGACTTTCACATACGACCTCTAAACGAGGTCCACCGCCTGTCGTCCATAGCGTTTAACCCCCATTCCGAACACAATGGGATATGTATCGCAAGCTGATTTGATCGTTACAATCAGTTTCCGTTGAATTTACATTTAAATCACTATATTGAATTTTAAACGTACATTTCAAATTACCGGGGTCACATATCAACTCTATAAATTCCATAAAAATATTTTCTAACTTCGTATTGACGATACAGTCCTAACAAAACTAGTTTCGTTGAATTCTGACACCGTTTGAAAAATGGCCAATTTCCAGTCGATTAAAATCAACTGAAGCTGGTCAAACGCGTTTTCCTTTGCCACGCTCACATATTGATTCGAAAAATTATGAAATTTGAAATCTAGCAATAATTTGACACTGCGGATCCAACAAAAGAGGTTTCGTCGAAATCCGAGGTCGTTTGCAAAATGTCCATTTTTAAGGGCCTGAATTCCATAGCGACTATTCAGAATTTTCATCTGGACATATCTATTGATTCCCGCTATGAAATTTTGGTTTTTCGGATTCGATAGAAAGATAATATCAATTAGATCCTATCATTTTTGGTTTCACTAAACTCCGGATTGTTTTGCACCCGGTACATTCAATTGAAGTTTGAAATCGAATTATCGAACTACCGCGCCATTTTCAATTCTATTTATAATTATATATAAATATTTATATTCTAACGACGACGCGTATAATATATACGTTCGAATTATATTCAAAATAAATTTCACGTTGATATTATTTAAAATAATTCATTTTAAATAATCAAAATTCGCTAAAATTGCCAAAATAAAAATTTTAAACTGGCCCAGATTTTCGGGTCGTTACATAAGAATTACAAAGCTAATGAAGAGAAGAGTTCATCAACACCAACGAAGACGCCACCATCTAAACAATAAACTCGAATTTTCATATTATTATCATTTTTCAATATTTAACTTGTTATCAATTCATATATAATACAAATGAAGAATTTTTCTCATAATTTTTAAGAACAGACATCTGACATAAATTAAACAGACGTCTGAATCGTATATGTAGAATATTTTCGACCCTCAAAACAGATGTTTGACTGAAATAAAACAGACATCTGGAACGTGGCCAAAATGAACTATATTCTTGCGGGTTTAAATTTTCAAAATTCAGACGTTTGCCTAAAAAATTCAGATGTCTGAGCCGTAGGTCAAATTTTTTCTTACCTCCAAAAACAGAGATCTGACCTCGACGTCTATATATATCCAAAGACGAACTGTTCTCTTGTGGTTTTAAATTCCAAAAAAAAAAGATGCCTGCTTCAAAATTTCAGAAGTCTGAATGAAAACTGACATCTTTTTTAAAAGGGTATATGACATTTCCCATCCATCATAACTCTTCATCTTTTCACTTTTCACCTTTTCATCTTTTTACTCCCTATAAACACCCTAGCCCCCAATTCTCAAATCCACCTCAAATCTTCATTTTTTTACCATAAAATCATGGCACATCGCGGTAAACATACAAGAGAAGAAGAATCACATCCTCCATCCAAAGAATTAATCCAAAAATGGTTATGGGATGATACCGCCAAGGCAAGATACAAGGCAATGAAGGATTCCAAAATTTTCGAAGGTGCTTTCGTAAAGTTTGATGCGTTTTCAAATTATAGATTACAATAATATGCTAGGCACTTCCATTTTGAATCAATAATTGATTATAATATGAATAATGTTTAAATTTATCAGTTTCTAGTGAAGTTGTTTCTGGCTAATTTGAATCTCGATCATACTAAACCTCAAGTCAAAAAGGATTGTGTTTGGTCATGGGTTTATGGGAAACAAATTCTTCTTTTAATGCAACGATTAGGGCAAATTTTGCAATGTGCTTGACAAGGACTTGATATCGACACAATAGAAGTGGATATTTCTACAAGGGATGAGATATCACACAAATTCCTTTCTGATAATCTCATTAAAATGCAAGAACTTACTTCCACACATCTCCGATCACAAGCTCACTTACTAAATCACATACTAGTCCGAACCATTCAACCTCGGAAAGGGAGATATGAAAAAGTCTACAAGCGAGATTTCCAAGCCTTTTACACCTTATACTCGAATAAGCAAATTAATTGTGCAAAATTCATCATGGACGAATGGACGGATATCACATATAAGCGAAAGTATAAAACTTTACATTATGGTGCTTATATTACTCAGATCCTTACAGCTTGTGAAATAAACATACCTAATACTCCTTCCTTAAGCATCAAAGAAGTTGGTCCGAAGACTTTGAAACTTATGGATATTGATCATAATCCTACCACTTTAGAGTATATGTCTCTCGAAACTTGGACAGAACATGTAGTATCGCAACTAGAAGCAATCATACCTGAGCCTTCTCACCGTCGTCACCTTAGGGAAGAAGAAGAATATGAAGAAATTCATGTCATTTCCCCCGAAACCTCTTCCAAGCAAGCCTTAATAACGCTATCCCAAAATCAATCTAAAATTCATAAAGATTTGAAGCGTTTCGAAAAAAAATTGATTCTATCAAAGGTTTCTTAAACAAAATTAGGGAAGTAGTTTCTTGCACCATCACTTCTTTAAGCCAAGCTCAAGCTCCGGCTCTGTTTCGATGGTCCTCTAGTTTAGCCAAGGAAGTTCCCGATTTCGAACAAGGCTCTCCTAAAGATGGCGGGACAACGATTGTGGCATCTCCTTCCGAGGACTAGTATGCATGGTTGGTAATATGGTAGCCTATGTATTTTGACTAAAAACTTTAAAATTAACTAAGTGGTGTGTAATTTTTTTGGTACTTATCTCTGTTATGTGCACAAAACTATATTACGTGCTTAACTATGTTATGTCTGAAATAGTGGTGCTTCTTTATTCTATGCCTATGTCTATGGTATGTTTATGTGCAATGATACTTAATTTTTTGCATAAGTATTCCTTTTTGTCAAATGACAAAGGGGGAGAAACTAGTAGTAATATATGCATATTGACAGGGGGAGCTTATGTAGTTGTCATTAATCAGAAAGGGGGAGAATGTTGAATCTCACTATATAGCATTTTGACTATGACAACTATACATAAGCATATATATACTATATCGACTAACTCTGTTTTGCAGGAAGAAAATCGACAAGAAGATTCAAGAACACGTAATGAAGAATATATATGTTGTAAGAGTCTGTTAGTCATAGATGTTTATGTTAAAGTCTTCCTTGATGATCATACACACACACACACAAATATATATATATATATATATATATATATATATATATATACACACACACACACACTTTTTACTTCAAAACGAGGCAAGGAATAAGTTTTGACCAGGAAATAGATGTCTGAAATAATTTAGACAGACGTGTATTTGCTGAGACGAACTAACATTTTACATAATATTCAGACGTTTGTTTTGAATATTTCATACATCTGAATCTGCTATGAAATACACTATTTCCTTGCTATCTTATTTTTCAAATCAAAACAGACATCTAAAAATTATTTTCAGACATCTGATTACAAAGAGTTGCAACCTACTATGAAAAGTCATAACTTTCTAATTCAAATCTCTTGATCAAATCACTTCGCGAAAAGTTGTAGATGTTTAAATCTTATAAATAGAGACTTGATTAAGAGATTGAATCACCGAATTTTACTCTAACTCTCTCTATATTATTCAAAGCTTTATAATCTCTAAAAGCACTTTACTTTTAATTATTTGAAATTTAAATCTTCCATAATCTTTCACAATCTTCACGTCTATCATCAAGGAAAGACTATAGGAAGGGTGTATTTCATATTTGACATATTCGTGTTATCAAGAACACATATCATCAATCATTTTGCATTGAGAAAGCCCTCTTCAGCGGTTGAGGCAAGACATCCCATTCGACTGTTCGTGTAATTGTGAACCTATTCTTCCGGGTTAAGTGAGGGTGTTTGTGTTAGTTAAATACCGGAAGGGAGTCTCGGACTAGACGTAGGACAGTGGTCTGAACCAGTATAAATCGACTGTAGGATTTTTGCTTACAGCTACTGCTCTGATATATACATTCTATTATATTCTCCAAACGATCCTACCACTACTTAGTCACTTTCAGGTGGAAGTAGTAGTAAAGGAATGTGGGATTGACAATAAGTTGTTTGACTGAATACTAGAGTGGGATGAGGTAGTTGGAGTTGTTTTCAACGAAGAGGATCGGTGATTTTGAAGATATGGTTTGGTTGAGTGAATTGGAGTAGACATCGAGGTATATGTTTCTATAAATTTAACTTACAAAGAATAATTTGTTTATTTATCTTTAGTTAATAATCGTTTAATTGATAGTTAAAATAAGTAATCATAGGTGCCAGGTAGATTTATTCAAGTAGATACGTAGCTGCGACGCTACATGATTTAACAAGATATTCGACAAACAAAAATCAAGGTGAGTAAACTCATTCTTTAGGTTCGTTTATAATTTATTATAACCGATTTTTTATTTTAAATATTTTTTTATGTTGTTTGTTGACTGCTTAGTTGCATTAAAAAATTATTGATGAATTGTGGCTATATATTAGTTATATTTAGGCTTATTGGATGTTGTTGTTGTTGTTGTTACACACACACACACACACACACACACACATATATATATATATATACTTAGAAATGGGTTTAGATTTTATTGAAGGCATTTAAGCGCAAAAGAGAACATTGGCCCAAAGCCACATTAAATATCGGTTCCACAAACCGACAACACACCACTTTATTATACAAAAGTGAGAATAATCTCGAAAGGTATTACATTCTCAGATCTGAACTCTCTCTTCCTCTCGTCTTCTTCTTCACAAATCATGGCGGTTGGAAAGCGAAAAAGCTCATGTTTGTTCCTTGGAGCTGAGCCGATGGCGGCAACAGATCCATGTCTCGCCTTCCATCTGCTTTAGGTCCCCTTCTATTGGTAAGTGCCTTGGTCTTTCTCATCATCGTCAGTTTCAAGTTTTGAATTGCAATTTTAATGATCAACTCTTCTGGCTTTTCTTCCTTCTGAAACACTCTGTTGTTTCTCCCCTTCCAAATGCTCCAAACAGCAATTGTAAGAGCGATGTCGTATACTTCAGATATCTTACCTATGCTCTGCCTGAACTTTAAGGTGAGCCACAATTTCATGAATCTGTGTCTCTGCTTTGTTGTATTTTATGAATTTACAGCAGCCCTCCCACAGTCTCTTTGAAAAAGGGCATTTAAATATAAATATATATATATATATATATATATATATTGGATATTTCACACAGTACCATTAGCAGATGACCCTTTGCGCCCCACAATATATATAGTGGATGGCCTTTTATACCGTGATATCCTTCCTTGAAGTAGGATGGGTATTATTTATGTTGACTAACATCTGTGGATACAGGAAAGCAGGTTGGAGGAATCCTACTGGATTCCTCAAAATTTATTATTTGTTTGTTTTCATATATATTATCATATATGATGTGTTAGAAAACCCGTGATTGATAAATGGGTGTTTTGGACGTTTGAATTTCATCGGCCCAAAATATTGATATATAAAAATATGATGAAAAGGAATTTTTAGATTTAAAAGGGGAAATCTTTTTTCTAAAATAGAATTTGAATTTCAAATGGGCTAGGAAATATTAAGTTGATTTGAATAATAAAAATAAGCGGTTCATTTATAAATAATGTTTATAAATGAAGTGAAATAAGTTATCATTGGATAATTTGAGAAATGTAAATTCAAACATGAATTTAAAGGGGAATTGAAATTAGTTTCGAAAAGAAACGATGAAATCTATTCCGATGGTTGGAAGGTTAATTGAATTAACATAAATCCATATGAATTTATGATTGGAATTCGACTATGTCGAATTTATATAAATAAATTATTTCTAGGAAGGATATTTAAATTGTATTAGATAGTAACTGAAATTAAATATTAAAATAGATCCTATAGTTATATATAATAAAATATTCTAAAATAAGAATCGGGTTTCAAATAGATTTTGAAGGGAACTTGTTTTAATGTATAAAACAAGGAAGTAAATTTATAAACGATGTTTATAAATGGACTGGGATAATTATCATGAGATAATTTGGGAATATAAATTCAAACATGAATTTAAAAGGAATTGGAAATCGTTCCGAAAAGGGAATGACAGATTTTATTCTGGAATTTAGAATATAATATGTATTGAGTTAAATTCAAGTAAGTTAAAAATTGGAATTCGATTGTATCTAATTTTATAAAATAATTTATTCTCGGAGGATTTCAAATTTAAAATAGAGAATTAAATTGTAAATAAAAATAAAATTGATTTATGAAATAATCAACAATTTAGATTAATTGGTAATATTAAGTTGGATTTGGGAAATTGACTTAATATACTGTAAAATATATAAGAAAGAAACTGAAGTTTAAACGTTTATATTTAAATATAATTAAAATGAACACACCACCGCACGGTAGTTCGTAATTTGACGTTTTGAACTTCAATTGAGTATATAGAACTCAATTTAAATCGGAATTCTTTGAAACAAGAATCGTCCGAATCTTTTGAATAATATTTTTCTAATGGAAGAGAAAAATCAAAATTTCGCCTTATAGATTTTGAGTTATGTCAAATTAATTTTTTAGAAAAAAAACAATATAATCGTTTTATAAATTATAACAATTAAATAAATAAAATCAAAGGATTTTAAGTTAATCGAATTTGGATTTCCATTAGTAAAAATCCAGACTTGGGTTATGAAATAAATATGAACGCAAGTGATGTAAATGAAATGATTTTTGACACAAAAATCATATCTAATAAAGTAGAATTAACTAAGTAAAATAATACTTAGTTAATCGAGTTTTGGATCGAGTTTGACTTTGGATGAGTAAATTGGATTTGCTAATTCATATTTGAAATTGAATATGAAACTTGAATTGAAAATCGAATTCAGTTAGTTTATAACCAAGTTAAAAATATATTTGGAACATGTTATGTTGAGAAAAAGTGAAATAGACAAAAGAGCTAATTAGAGAATGAATTAGCAAATTGAGTTAAAACGATTGGGTTGAGTTGGAATAAATTGGGAATGGTTTGATATTTTTTTTAAGCAGGTTTGGAATGAAGAACTTTAAACGATTGTATCGAAAGATCCAACCGTCGGATTTTCCCAGAAACGGAGCCATTAGGACCGCTTTGGGAAGATCTTTCCAATAAGACAAATTTTGTCAAAATCCAACGGTTAGATTTCAAGATATGTGTAAATCAAATTTTGAGTTTTATGTCTCTTCTTATTACTCTGGGTGCTCTTAAACAGGAAGAGTAGAGGCAGGTCAGGTGATTATGCACGAGTAGATGTACCGAAGACGAGCGGGAGGCTTCCACGTATGATATATATATATATTCTAATTGAATGCCTGACAAAAGAGGTAAGTATTTCAATTGAATATGGGATTTTATGATCCTATTTAGCAAGGCGCTTGGCTTTTTGATTTTCTTTTTAAATGGAAAGAGCCTAGAGAGGCGATTTGTAGTTATACCGAGTGACCCATGCGAAGGAGACGCTGGTGAAATTTTCCAGAAATTTGAGGAGATAGAAATTTATTAAGAAAGTTTGATAACTAGGAATCAACTTATCAATTATATATATATATAATTTAATAATAAAATAAATGTATAATGGAAATTTTATAACAGAAACAGAGAATGTATAAAATTAAATCTTGAGAGGTTGGAAGGAGGAACACATACATGTTTTAAAGTGAATAATGGTTTAAAAGAAAACATTTTACGGATTGGAATGATTTTGTTGATAAGAAATTGAGTTAAGGAAAATTAGAAACTGACTAGAGATTAGTCGAGTTGAACGGCTTCCTGATCAGATATTGGTTTCGGCCTTCGGGGTTTATACTTAGGGAGTTATTCCCTTACTAGTTTATGGTTAAGGACTAATGAATGCGGAAAAATGGTGACGTGTGAGTATATGGAAATGTTTTCTGATATTAAAAGGAGATATTTTCTAGAATATAGAAAATAAATAGTTATGTTAGATGGAAATGTTTTTCCAAGAATCGTGAGAGCCTAATCGGGTTTGGAGAATTACCTAGGTAAAGATATTGTAGAAAAATTGGGAAATGATAAATTTAATTAATGGAATATAAATTAAGGGGCCCAATGACTGTTGATGCTTTTGATGAATGTTTGTTTTCTTCGATAGTTAAATAACCGACTATCGAAGTATTGACCAATATCGTTGTCAATATGGAGAGATTAGTTGTATTATTATCCGAAAACCACTTTATATTAGCAATAGCATTGCGAATTAGTTTATACAAAGACAATCGAAGACAGAGTAAAATGCAATGGCTTTTTCTGTTAATCCTAGGTAGAAATTGCCTAAGATGGATTAATGGATATTGTGCCTTTAGTTTCATTCAGTCCTAGAACAAAGTTGTATGGACGAATGTCTGATAGAGTATTTTTGATGATCGTGCAAGTTAGTATGTACAAATATACATTTGATGGTGGAGAATTTATTCTCTTAGCATAACATCCAGAATATATTTGTGCAAATCAATTGGTGATTAACGAATCTGATAATGTGGCATTCAAAGTGATTGTGCTGCCAATGAAAGGTAAGTAATCGTAACCTCAAGCCTCACAACCATGGCTGAGTCGATCGCTCCCGATTAGGGTGTATTACCACCTATATAGAGAAAATTCATTTCCTTCTTTAAAATATCGATGCTGTCCCTTTTGGGAAAAGGGTTGTTGATCCCAACCGTTGGTGACATACATTCAATACACTCAGCCGAAATGAGTGGTCAGTCATGTGTGGCTGGGTTGCAAGATGTTCTTGTTGAACCCATAGTAATCCCCTCTAGAGATACACTATCAGAAGGTGGTTCCATACGTTGTCATAGTTGGAACTCCATTACCCAATAAGCACCTGTGGTTTTGATTTTATACTATGTATGTGGAGCGTGAGATGTAAGCATTCTGCTAGATTTCTATTTACTTAATTTAGACAATATTATAATATCAGAATAGTATTGATTTTAAAGAATGTTTTGGATTACTGTAAGGTTAAAACCATTCATGTTTATGTGTGGATCGGTCTTACGATTATCCTTTCTTTTAAAAGGATTTTTAAAATTTAAACCAAGTGGTTGGAGTTTACTCGGACCAGTCGCATTACTGACCAAAGTTTATTTTGTTTCGTTTTACCCTAAACTCTTGGATGCCCAAATTTGTATGGTAGTCAAGTAGTCTAGATGTTTACAGATATACTTGGAGGATCTTAGAGTAGGAGGCTTCAACGATATATTGCCAGTGCTATTTCCGTTGTGTTATAACTGTTGTACTTTGATAATGATATGTTTATACAGTTAAAATTATGTACTCCACAAGCAGTTATATATATATTATATTTTGTTTCGCTGCGTTGTGAGAATCTGTGTTGTTGTTTGTGTTCCTATATCTTTCTTCTTATTTCGTAATGATTCGTATTTCTGTGCAATTTGGGTTGGACATGGTTTATTTAGTCAACTGAAAGATACAGAAATTCAAGCCATTCGTATTTCCATTTGATCTTGCGATATGATGAATAGAACAAGATTAGGACTCATGAATTGATTTGTCTTTCTTGATTGTGGCTTACCGTGTTGAGGGCTCAGTTGGATTATATATGTGTGTAACATCCTGTATTTGCTCTCTAGACTTAATATAGTGGGTGACTGCAGTATCCATAACTATTCATGTCAGGCTTCGAGGTGGGGGAGTGTTATGACATAGTTAATCTATACTTAGCAGTACCCATGGTTCTCCAAAACCTAAATTTGTTGAGTCATGGTTGCATGTCTTTTAAATTGTTTGCTTGTTATTTGTTGAGCTTAGTCGAACTTAATATTTAAGTCTAGTGGTTCATTTACTCAGAGAATACGGAATATGGGTGGTAATGAGTGGTTGTTGGTGACAAAAGTGGGCTAGGACAAAGCTCAGTAGTGAGTCCTCTTTCTTTTAGCGATAGTGGGCTAAGACTAAGATCTTCAATAGCAAGTCGCTCATGATTGGATGTTAGCGGGCTGAGATAGATCTCTAGTAGAGGGTCATCATTTGAGCTTGTAGCTTAAGAATAACTGGGACCATTCAATGAGGTGACCAGATTTCCACCATGTTTGAGTCGAGTTCTGTATCGATCTAGATTTGGATGTTTTTTCGGTTGGGAATTATATGGGGATTTTACCAATTGTGAGTAGGTGGTTGGTATATGCCGATTACAGTGCTTTATAGGTTGTTTTGATCTTGATTGACTGGTTGGGATGTTCAGACCAATCAATGAATTAGCATATCTTGTGTTTGGTTTTTTTGAGTTTCACTTTTCATTAAGAAAAATGGAGTGCTTTGTCATGTAATCTCGAGAAGGATGTTGTTATATGTCCTATGAGAGTTTTGATGGCTTGGAAGTTGACGTTGACCCATGAGTATATCGATTTCTCGTTCCGAGCAAGAACAAGAAGTTAATATCACTCATTTGATTGTGTAGGTGGTTTCAGTGGTTTGTTTTCAAATGGAAGGTTATCATGTTTTAGTCGATAACCAAAACCGCATAAGATGTATTAGAATCACGATTTAGAGTTGATGGCGATAGAGTTCATTTTGGTAGGTTGGAGGCACTATTTATTAGCAAGGGGGTTAGAGTCGTTGATTATGTCGCATCATCGAGATTTCTCTTCTTCCAGAGGTACCTCAACCTTTGCGAGTGACAATAGTTGAAATTATTGGCCTTCTACTTGTTTGAGATTTCCTATAGAAATGTATAGGAAATGTAATTGGTTGTATGTGTCGAGTTGGAGATGTTCCAGTTCAGAATCGATATTTCGTTAAGGAACATCGCTTGTGTTTATTATTGGATACGACTCCATAACTCTAGGAGAGGTAACATGGACTCAATCGTGATGGTTGACTCCATATATATAAGTGTTTTTTGTCTCTGACATCATGAGAAAGTGTTGATTTAATATTTATTTTACAATGAATGCGATGTCAACTAGCGATAACTGAATGGGATGGATTGAATGGTTTTATATAACTATTTGAGATTTCCAATTGGTTATGCAAATAGTTGTCAATGATTTCCATCAATAGGTTGTCATAGAATAGTATGATAGCGCTCGAGTAATACTCGATTTACTGACGACAGATGCTAGATTTCTATTCCCTTTTTTTAAAATGGCAACCAAGATGTCGAGTCATATATGGATTAATTTTAATATTGGATGTCTCGTATTAGAAAGTTTAGTATCCTGCATGCTAGGATAGATATGAATGTTATTTCATATGTTTGTTATTGTTTTGCATTCATGTTTGTTTATTGATGATGCTTGCATGTTTATTTGTATTACTACGATTTTTATATCTACATTATAATTATATTGTTACAACGTTTATTTGTTTGAGATAAAATTCGTACATGACTTGACATGCTATGATAGATAATTCAGTTTATTTAACATGTTTATTCCCTTGTTTTTATTTCTACTATTATGTCTGGTTCTCTTTATTGAGTACATGCCTAGGTACAAACAAGCAAGAATTGATTTGTTTGGATGCTAATTCGCATTTATTTGCATCTAAATGCTAAGCTTGCTTAAAAAGAGGTATGTAGTAGACATAGAGTTGTGGTTTTTCCGTTTGGTGCATTTTGATGACTTTTCCCCATGTATGGGTAGCCACTTTTCGGCTTTTGTTTTCTTTTGTAGTTATGAGCCTTGCATGATGATTATGGATTTTCTACGTCAAGTGGTATAAGGGAGATGCTGTAGAAATTTTCCATGAATTTTTCCATATATGGAAAAAAATCAATATGCGTTGATATGTTGAACTGTCTTCCAAATAGTAAGTTATCGCTTTTATTTTCCAATATATATTGGTTTGGAAATTAAGTGTACAAGTTAAGTGTTTGGCTTGGCTGCATTGATCCCGAGCTTGATGGCGGTTGTAAAAAGTAACGAGAATGTTGGCTTCTTGCCAAATTTTGAGCTGATTCTGTTTATTATAATCGCTTTCAATGGTTGTTGTTGAGAGCAATAAGTGACAATTTCTTTGGTGTTGTCACTTACTCGAGAGTATTGAGTTGTGTTGTTTTATCCTTAAAGATTTCAAGGACAAAATCCTGTAAGGAGGGGAGAATGTAATGACTTATATTTTAATGATTGGATATTTAAATATTTTAATTGGATATTGATCATTAATAATTCGATTGATGGTTCCAAGTGGTGATTTTTTCACATACGATCGAATCGGGACTTGAGACTAGCTCCTTTGGGTACTTATGGTTTGTTACATTAATAAATAATATAAGGATCACTATATTTCGAGTTTGGGCCTATTAACAGTCATATCGATCTCGAAATACGAGTAAAATTATTGTTTCGGACAACAGTTTTGGATTCCAACAAAACATGTACCATTGGAACTGTACCATTGTAGTGATGCACACCGTCAGGTCTCGTAGCATTCAGATGAGTCATTCGATCGTGGAGAGTTAAAACGTGCATTAGATTCAATCTGAAATTGGAGAATAAATAATATTGAAATAATATAAGTGGATCGATGCTACAGTAATCGTACATCCCTTCCTCCCTAAAAAACGAATACACTGTTGCATTGTTTTAACATGGCCACCACTTCCTTTTCTTCTTCAAAAATTCATATCTCAAGATTTAGAATGCTAAAAATAACAAAATTTAGTGCATTGGAATCATGAAAGGAATCTCTATAAATCCATACCCAAGTTATTGAATTCGATGACAATTTTTTGGTAGACCACTCATTATAATGAAACTAGAGTTAAATATTGTGGCTTGGTTGATCGGAGTTGGGTCATGGGGACATTGTCATTGGCTTCCTCTTTGAGGAACAAACCTTCGATCGAATCTTGGTAGAGATATGCCACAAAAAGTGATGCATCTGGACATAGGGGTAGCGTGCATGGTCTGGGGACGCAATCTGCTAGGTAGGTGCGGAACTCGAGCCGAGGGTTGTGTAGCGGAGAGCTTGCGTAGTGTGACGATTCAGCGAAGACGAGACACGTTTTCATGGAGCGATGGTATGAGAATTGAAGAGGGAAGGTATGTGGTGAATCAGTTTGCTTATGGGATGTACAAGATCTGTAAATTTGAATGAGAAAGAAGATTAAGTACTAGTGAGGTAATTAGTTAATATAATTACAAATTTAAGTAATTAAATTATTCAAATAATGTGAAACTTATATCTTATGTAACTTTTGCGTACAAGGCCGAAATTGGACGACGTTTCTTCCAATCGACTCGTATTAACGAGCTCTATGCTGTGGAGCTTGTTTGGATTGATTTGGTTAAGGTGAGTTATATTATCTCTTACCCAACTGTACTTGTTTATATAGCATATTTTGACGTTTTAAATTGATTTCTATTTATAAAACGTAATATTTTGGATTATTAAACCTAATAAATAATGAAAAAAAAGATTAGATAATGATTTGATTAGTTTTGACCGTAATTAGAGTATTTTACCCAGTTGTGCACTATTGTGCGCACTATCTACACGTTTACACATTATTGCACATTGTTGTGATCCTATAGCTAGATATGGACTATTTGGACATATATTTCACCTTGCTTGCTATAGATAGGTTCCATTTGGTTTATTATGCAGGATGTTTATGTGATATAGGAATTTGGATGATTGTTTGTTGCATGGTTGAATTGTTTGTTTAGCATAGATAAAAACGCCATTCGTAAGCGATCTAGTATTAGGAGATATCTCATTTGCGAGATTTTGTTGTGTTTAACAATCAAATACACACGTTAGTGTATATTGATTGGACTAACAAGGATGGCAGACTTGAACGGACGAGATATGTTCTCGATGGAACTTTAGAGCGCATGGTTGGACTCGACAACAGAGCAACACTAGAACTTGACATTAGATCTGAAGACTTGGATGGTGCAAAGAAGTCAAAGGATGGAGTGGATCTTGGTTCGGCCAAGTCTGAGTCGACATAGTCAATCCAGAACCAGTTTAACCATTCTCGGATCAGTTATGCTAATCTGAATCTAGATCACACAAAGTGACCAAGTCTAGATCGACAAAGTCGATCCGCAATTAGCTTGACCAAACCCAGATCGACTATGCCGATGCGGATCTGATTTGACTACGTCAAACCAGAGTTGGACCAACCTAGGTTGTATCGATCGGGGTAAAGGAAACGTGATGGTGATCTCAGGAGCCGGGGTTCTTCATGGCGGTGTTTCTTCTTGGCGACAAGATGGATTTCATGATGAACGTTGGACGTTTTCCATAGATGTGTGTTTAACCAATTTTGGTTAGATACGTGATCTGGGTAGTCGTTATCAATCTGTGCAGTTAAAGCGCCCAGCAGTTCTATAACGGAGGAGGTGAACAAAGATGTAGTGGGAATAAAGCAGGGAAATAGAGGGGATATAAAGGAGGTGCAAAAAGGTTCATTAAATGTAGAAACAAATATTTGAAAATTAACTAATCATCTTTCTTACATTTTATGTGTACAAGAGACTGATATTAATTAATCTTATATAACAAAATCATGGAATATCATAGTTATGCATGCTAAATATAATAAGTTTAATTGATTGTTACCATATATTAGGATTTATGCCTTGAATTTAGCCCTTTAGCTAACTCTACTGATTTTTTTTTTAAATATAACTAGTCTATCTAGCTCTGTATGTTAACATTGCTAAAGCGGACGCTAAAAAGCCTTGATTTAGGAGATGTAGTGGAAAATAGTGGGGCTAAAAGTGAATCTACTGTTCGTGAGTGCTAAATTGAAATAGCATAGCGGTTGAAGAGCGTTATAGGCTACAACGGAGATACTTAGCAGCTTTAACTACATAGTTATCGATTAGTATTGAGTGATCATTGTTGATTACTATTGTTATTGGCTATTTGGAAATTTTGACATTGATGATGATACGATGTCGAGAAGTAGGAAATAATGATTCGTTCGATAGTGATTTCTATGCGATGACTCTTCGATTAGTGGCTTTGGCTTGAGGGAAGAATATGATGCTTCTATGCAGTGATGCATCATTCTATGACAATGGTTCCAGGACGGAGAGCAAGCCGCTACGATGGATGGTTTTCTATGAGATGTAGAAAAGATGATGTTAAGTCATATTGAGTTGATTATCGGAGAGAGATATATGGTGACACACGATGATATCCTACAACACGATGACCATCGAGTATAGTCCCCGTATTGAGACGAATTTGGATGGAGTCTTGCGAACAGTCTAGAGATGGATTCAGCCATGGAAATCATGTGCAAAGGAGTTGTTGGTGTTCGTGACTTCGGTACATCTCTGAGAGAATAACGCAAGCAAGGATCAGAGTCTATGCTATGTGCGGAACTAGTCCATGCTGTGAGCGGGACATAGTCAGCATGCGTTGTGTGTGGAATGCAGCAGTGCCTTGATTGATTAGGTGACTGAAGTACCGAACTCCATATGCTTTACACACTGAACGAACGTATGTGAGGATAGTTAATGAATGCTATAGATGTTTACTTATTTATCACCATTGGGTACTTAGACATCTATCACACTTTATCTACTTGATGTTGATCATAGTGTAGCATATATCGACTATCATGAGTTAACTATGTGAATGTAAGGACAGGACAGGTATGATTCTCCATACCCTCATGCCATATATACTATTACGATTTTTACAATACTTCGAGATTTATTTACGGTTTACATCATACTTTTTTCTGACCTAATGTTTTATTTCCCCTTTATTACCTTGGGTGCTCATCGACAATGCTGAAGAGCGGACTAGGTGATAGGTACACGTATTGTTCGAAGCTGCGAAGATGGATTCGTAGGAGGCGACGATTAATATACTTATACTTGTATCATATCTGTTTATTTCCGCTGTGTAGCACTGTAGAGACTTGATATGTTGTGTGTTCTGCTAGAGACAGTGTATTAGATAAGTTTATTCACCTCTTGTATAAACTCTATTATTATTATGTATAACTGTATGAGCATATATGCTCTAATTATCTAGTTTATATAGTTATTATTGTCATGCCTGTTTTATATCCGTGATTTGATTATTATATGTTATTTGATGTGCTGTGAGATATACGGTACGTTCTTTGATTTTGTTTATAATATATTCCCTTCTTTCTCTTCTATTCCCTTCTTTCTTTTTCTTTTTTCCTTTATACTATTTCTTTGTCTTGACGATCCTTTTACATCAATCGGATGCCTATATAACGCATATTTTTAGTTATTAGCACAGGTGGTGTATGGCGGGTCGTCACAATGTGGTTTACTGTATGTCAATAACATATATTCTGCAATATGCATTAAATTACTTTTATGAAATATTATATTCATAAAAATATTTCATTGATTTTAACTTTATAAACAATTAAATGGTTCGTGTAAACATCCAGGTGAGCAATGCAATTGACCATCGTAGCTTAAATATCATCTAACTTAAAATTTTAATATTTAGATCAATTCATTTCATGGAAATTCTAGATTCAATATTGAGTTGACTTATGTTCATGTATATAATTTTAAATATCTATAAAATCAAGTACTACGTCAAGATTAACACGAGAATGAAAGTTAAAGATAGCACATAAACTTCTCTATGGTTAGCTCTTTCAAAAGGAAGCTTTGTTTTCCCTTCAGCAAAGTAATTAACAACATTATGTGTTGTATTAGGATAAAAGGTTGTTCAGTATGTGAAATTGCTTAATTGGGGATTTTGTGATTATGACCAAGATTCGAAGAAATTTATGGTTTGATTCATTATTGTGAACTATGTTTACTACTTCTTGAACTTTTAGCTTGAGGTTTACTCCATACCATTAATAATATTCTTCATGGATAGTTATACCATGTTATTTCTTTGTTTAACTGATCTATTTTTTGGTTTCCTTTATATCTCCTTTCTTATGTAGCTTGATGCATTCATTCATTTTATCACATAAATTTACTACAAATCCTAGGTTAAGTTCCTCAATGTCAAATTTTTTTAGCTTCACCACTCTTTCCTCTTGACATATAGTGCAATAACGCAAATTTCGACAGACCGATTTTTTTTCAAAAGTCTAATCTCTCGAAACTCGTGTTGGTTTGTCTGGTATCCTACAAAAAAACAAAGATATAAAATATATCAGAGCTCAGAAAATATCTTACACCTGAATGGATAAAATATAGTATAATCAAAATATTGCCTTACCCAGATAATAATACTCCCTAACTAGTACCCAAAGCTATCATATCTCTGCCACAATCCAAACTGCGAGTATGTTATGAGGAGGAGGTCAAAACAAAAGTTCTGGTGATTGGATTTAAACTACACATTTTGTATAACCCTATATATACCGTTTAGTTAAATTTTCTTATTTATTAGGTTACTTGAGTTAACAGGGCTCAAGGCTTACAAACACATTGTACTCATCTACTCCCCAGTAGATTAACCTAATGCAGTATATATATATGTAGCTACCCCCAATATTAAGGTATACCCCATGGTACCCCACTCGCATGGTCTCCGCCGTAACACCACAGAAATATATGTAGTCCCTCATCCTACGTCGGAGCGACATACGGATCCCAATATAATAACACTACGTTTCGCAAAGCCCCGCCATCGCCATGATATGCAAGCGTACAGACTGCCACCTTCGAACCATTCGATCGAATCAGATTCCATCAAAGAGTAATGCCCTAGAGTCTACAACACACCACCCGGAGTAGACATACATGTATCTAGACTTTCTCACGTACGTATTGTAACACCCCAGAAATTTTAGACATTTTAACTACATAATATAATGAATATAATGTGATAACTTAATTAAATACTGCAAATTAAGTAAAACAGACAGTACCATTGCGTTCATCTCAAAATTTTGGTCAAGATAAACATTTGGTTTGCATAAAACGGACACTGTAAGAAGAAGTTATTAAGCCTTGAAGTTTGTATGCATATGAGAAATATATATATATATATATATATATAAATTAAATAAATAATTATTCAAAAAAATTCAAAATGGAAAAGCGAGAAGCCAAAACGCCGAACTGACCCTTTTGGGGTGTTGACCCAAGACCCGCTGGGTCGACACCAGAGGAGTATGGGTCGACCTATGGGTCGACCCCTAAGTCAAATTGGCTGAATGTTTCTAAATGCACGCAGTGTCCAGATTCAAGATGTAGCGGTTATATAAAGAACTCTCAACCTAGGTTTTATTCATTGGAAAAATAATGGTGACAGCGAGGCTCTGCTGCAACTTTAATTAAATACCTTATTCTTCTCCAAAATCAAGTTTAAAAAAACATTCAAGCATTTCAACTATAGATCTGAGATTCAACACTAACAATTTCTTTTCTATCTTCTAAAATCCAAACACGGTGAGTTAGTTACTTTTAGATTTAAATGATTAAAAGTAAACGCGATATGACTGTGATTTGGATATATGCCTATGATTGAATCATATTGGATCTATCATAATTTGTGAATTTATAATAATCTATGACTTGGATCTAAATCTTTATCATATCCGATCTATTGGGACTTTTTGACTATGACATAACTATGATGTGGATCTTAAATATTATCATGCTAGATCTTTTCAAATCTAATTCGCTTGTGGTTAATTTGTCATGTCACAATTGCGGATATTAAATTATTATCATGCTAGATCTATCTTTCTAGATCTAATTCCCTTGTGTTTAATTTATCATGTCATGCTATATCTACCTTTTTAGATCTAATTCGCTTGTTGTTAATTTATCATGTCATGCTAGATCTACCTTTTTAGATCTAATTCGCTTGTGGTTAATTTTTCATATCACAATTGTGGATCATAAATTTATATCATGCTAGATCTACATTTTTAGATCTAATTCGCTTGTGGTTAATTTATCATGTCATACTAGATCTACCTTTATAGATCTAATTCGCTTGTGGTTAATTTATCATGTCATGCTAGATATTTTTAGATCTAATTCGCTTGTGGTTAATTTATTATGTCATGCTAGATCTACCTTTATAGTTCTAATTCATTTGTGGTTAATTTATTATGTCATACTAGATCTACCTTAATAGATCTAACTCGCTTGTGGTTAATTTATCATGTCACATTTATGGATCTTAAACTTTACCTATCATGTAGTGATTAATTTAGATCTATAATTAATTGGAAATATGAATCCTTATTTATTCATGCCTGTTAGGACATCCTTGGTATGTTTGATCTAGTTTTATTATCACATGCTTACTAGATCTATTTTATATGTCCACCCTATCACTATGCCAATTACATCTTTATGTCAGTTTTGTTAAAATAATCACTATTGTTATCTTTCACTTTTATTGTTTATGGCTAGGATACTTTCTAGCCTAGACATGACGCCAAATATATGTGAATGCGTTAGTTAGGGAATGGGGGAAAACATTAGAATTGGCATAACTTGAATGACGAGTATGAACTTGGACATATAATCCATTATGAACATAATTGGGTAAATGGGCATGAACACCTATAAAGACATAGGTATAATTAATTGGTTAATAATTAAAATGCCTAAGATTACAGTAATTAGAAAACTGTAATGGCACTTACGACACGAGGTTAGATTGCATTTGTAGTGGAAGTACGCCCGGACCCGACCAGCATATCCAGCAACTGCAAAAGTTGAATCTAATGTGAGGGGTCTAAGTGCACAAATGTAATGACCCGCATTGTTAGCCGTGGAATAATTAATTAATTTAATTATGTAAATAAGGATTTAGTGAATTAAATGGTGGTTTAATTAATTTTAGTGGTTATTTAATTTAATTAAATAATAGAATAATATATTTAATTCAGAAATAATCAAAAATATTGGATATCACAATATTCTGTGAACTGGGTCATCCCTAAGATTTAATTCATCTTAGAGTTGAATTATATTGACAAATATATTCAATCGACGTCAGTTTGAATGTAGAATTATAATATAATTAAAATCGAGCACGTAACGACGCGGCAGTTCGCTATTTGGCGATTTGAACTTCAACTGAGTATACAGGGTTCGTTTTAAATCGGATTTCTATGAAACAAGAAACGTGCGGAGCTAGTGGAGTATATCTTTCTAGTGGAAAAAAAAATCGGGATTTCGTCGTGTAGATTTTCAGTTATGTCCAAATTAAATATTCAGAAAACAGCGGTATATTCGTTCGTGGCCATAACGGTTATTTAAAAATATTTGAATATCGGGTTTGAATTTAGATAAGGTTCTTTTGAGACATAACGATAAAATAATTTTTAGAATTTTACTGTAATTTTTAATTAATTAAATAAGCAACTTTTTATTTGGAGTATTTGGCACCCTGTATCGACATTTCGGGGTTTCAAAATATGAGTTCATCTACCGGTATTATTATGTTTTTGGAATCGTGACACCGAGCTCATCTCAAAGGTGTATTTACCTCAGTCCGTAACGCTCGTAC
Organism: Allium sativum; assembly: GCA_030737875.1. Lineage (NCBI taxonomy): Eukaryota > Viridiplantae > Streptophyta > Magnoliopsida > Asparagales > Amaryllidaceae > Allium > Allium sativum. The sequence continues at coordinate 989,708,294 of CM060910.1, read as the reverse complement.
ATGGATACCATTGTACGCAGCAGGACATATGAACTTTTAAAACTTAAAACAATTAAAAATATGAAATCCTTAGCCTTAAGTTTTTGATCCTATCGCTCCCATCATTCAGTTGGACTTCACAAGTTAAAACATGCTGACTTTGTATTCTTTGGGAATGAGAACGCAAGAATTATATTATGTGATAATAAAACAAACACGTAGAGATGTGCATGTACACCAATATTTACTTCACAACAAAGACACCACGTCCAGTCCACTTTGAAGACTCAAAAGCACCACGTTACCAGTGCCTTAGCCTTAAGGCTTACCTACCCTTCCTTCCTATTTATAGCCATAGCCAGGCGATCGTTTTTTTTTGTTGTTTCCACAGAACAAATGATATTTAAAGTAGGAGTGAAAGAAACAAAAGGGCGGCCTGTGTTGTGAATGGTGAGGTGCGTTCTGACTTTTCATTTAGGATGGGTGGGCACGTGAGCAGGGAATGCGAGCTGAAGTGTACTGACATAGAAAGAAGGGCGTAACGAAGTGCTCAGGAGTAGGAGCGATGGAGTTCGGGTTGGACGTCGGCCTCGGGGTGTTCAGGCGCGTCAGGCAAATGAATAAAGGGAGCTTGCTGTTGTACATACGTGGGTATCAGGGTATGAAATGAAGAAGGGGAGGAATCAGGCATGGAAGAATGTGCGTTCATGAAAGGGTGGATTCATTTTTGTGTTTGGCTCCAGTAGGGTGCAGATTTCAAACAAATGGGAAGTTATACAAAGTAGGAGTCTTGTTGGGGTTTAACACATGTAAAACAAAAGGGGATTTGTATATATATGTGGAGCATGGGGGTAGTTCTTACGTATGGAAGTTGGGTGGAGTATTGAAAGAGGTCGCGATGGGAACCGGAGGTGTGAGTTGGCGAATGGTGGGTGGAGAGGATGGAGTGATAGATGAGATGATAAACGGTGGCAACGGTTTCGAAAGACAATGGAGAAAATGGGGAAGACTAGGTGGGAGTTCACGGTGCAATGATGGGTTTGAAGTTTACTGGAGCAATCCGTGTTTTTAACCGGGGAAGAAGGTAGCGCGGCTATGGGCTAAGAATGGAAGTGGATGGGCCAATGTAAAGTGAATTTTGAATGGTCGGATCCGTAGGGATCGTATGGACGAGAGGAACACAACGAGACTAACGGGAAGTCTATCGGAGCTCGTTACAATTTATGGCGAAATAAATTGTCCGTCTGAATCGAGCGACAATTATCGTTATTTAACGATGATAGTCCAATGTGAGTAAATCTCACTAACTCTGAACAGTTTATAATTTCATGTTGTATTTTTAGAACTGTTAAATATTGGCTGATTGACTGTGTTGACTGTTTGATTGAACTGCTAGTCAGTTAGTTGAATTTCTATATTGATTCTGTTTAACAGAATATATCATATGGAACTGAAAGTGATGTTGATTTTATTGTGTAACATCTGTGGATGCAGGAAAACAGGTTGGAGGAATCCGACTGGATTCCTCAACAGTTATTTTATTGTTTTTCATATATTGTAATATATGATGTGATATATAATTTGTGGTTGATTATATGTGTTTGGACGATATTGGTCATCGTGATTTGATGTGTTAAATACCATAACATACCTGAATGGTGAAAAGGGAATTTTCAAAATGAATATTGAAAATAGATTATTTATAAAATCAAAGGATTTTATAAAAGAGATAATATTTATAACAATCAAAGGAGATTTTATAAAAAGGAAATATTTAGAAAATAAATAGAGTTATAAAAAGGAAATTTGTTTATAACCAAATAGGATGTTATAAAAAAGGAAAACGTTACTAAAAAAGAAATCATTTATAAAGTGAAGAACCGTTACTAAAAGTAAATCTTTATCAATGAATAGTTTAATCGAGTTAAAAGGAGTTAATCGATGTTAGTTTAATCGGAAGGAGTTAATCGATGTTAGTTAAATCAAAAGGAGTTAATCGATGTTAGTTTAATCGATTAGAGTTAAAGCAAAATGAGTTAATCGAGTATAGTTTATTCGAATAGTGTAACATCCCAACATTTTCTGTATATTTTAAATTTAGATTTAAAATAAATAAATGAGTTAATCTTAGAAAAATCAAATTTTGTTGGTTTTATGTCGATAATTATTCGAATTTAGTATGAATAGATTTTTCAAATTTTGTTTTATTTAAAAGGCTATAATTTGAAATTGAATATTTAAATAATAACATTTATCTGAGTGGGTTAATTTAAAAAGTTGAATTCAAATTTAAATTGGAAACGGTGAAATTCTAAGTCGTTGAATAATAATCGAAATTCAAATCAAAAATTTAAATAACCAAATTTGAGAAGAATTTGTGAAATCGATTTTTAACTTTATTTAAGTTTAATTTGATTTAAATTAGAATTTTTAAATTTTTTTTTTATATAAAAGGGATTCAAACTTAGTGGTTAGAAGATGGTATTTAAGTTGTTTAAATTTAATTTGAAATTCAAATTTTTAATTTGAAAATAATCAAATGTGGAACTTAAAATTTATGAAATAAATTTATAGAATTAATTTAAGTTATAATTTAATTTAAATTTGAATTTATGAATATTTAATTTGAATTTAAAACAGTTAATCGAATAATTGAATATTTTATTTATTTAATTAGCTGCGAAATTTAACTGTTTGACGACCGTCTCGGAATTCGACGAAACTGGCGCCATTGGATTCAGAACAATGAATTTTGGTAAGATGTAAATTTGTGTTACAATCCGATTTGTCGGTTGACCGTACGAGAGAAAGTGTGAACGAGATCAATGTAAAGGGATAATTGGGTATTTCTCATATTTGGGCCTTATCATTATATATAAATAAAACCCATTACCACTATACCAGCCACTTTCACTATTGTACGTTCATTTTCTCAATTCCATCTTTCTCTAATGGCTGAAATTTCAAAGAAACCCTAGAAAATAAAATACAAGCTCAAAAATCAAATCTCTCCAAAACCTATCGTATTATATATCAAATCGAAGCTCTCGATGGTACGAAGCCTCTGGTATAGTTTGTTTCAACATGCAGTGAACGAGTTGGCGGGAAATCGCGGTCAAAGTTTCAGATTTCGAAACCCTAGGCTTAAATTTGGGATATTTTGATTTTGGGAGTAATTGAAGAAATTGGAATATGGGTATTGTAGAGATTGTTGAGGTGAGTGCGATGGTGGTAATCATTTGATTTATTGTACACCAGATTGTCGGATTTTGTGGTTCGAAGGTCAGGAAGTCGGGTTCGGGTTTCGGCCGCCAGAGGTGGTGGGGTCCATCGGACTGGGTGGCGTCGGTCTCCTCGGATGCGCAACTCCAGGCGCTTCCGTTCTCAGGTGGTCTCGGGTTTTGTCTCGGCCGGAGTTGGCCGTAGTCTGTGGTCAAAATTCACGGTTTGAATGGGTTTTAGCGTTGGAGTTACTGTAGTAGTAACGAAGAGGAGCGGAAAGACGGGAATTCGGGTGCTGACGTGTCTGTTTGTAAGTGGGTAAGAAGTTTATTTTATTAATTTATATATTTTTAGATTCAAATGAGAAAAATGCTAATAACTTCTCCATATTAACTCGGATTTGGGCACGGTTTGTTGCGTTGGGATCGTGGTGGAATTGCGGATGTTTTGACACTAACCTGGCTGCGTTTAGAGACTGTCAAATTTTGGCTCTTAGTTGGACATTCGATCAACTATTGACGCAAAGGTGAGTGGTTCTTCGCTCACGAAATACTAAATTATTCCCATATTTATTAAATTAAATTATGAAGTAAATTTGGTTGCATGTTTGTTTTGTTGATGAACGATTGTTTAAGTTTGACATGCAAGTGTTAATATGCAAATAAAATCGATAATTGGTTATTTAAATTTATTTTAATTTCTAATTAGAAATCCCGACACTGGTTAACCAGTAAAATGATTTCATTTACTGTTTGAATGAAAAGATGTGATGGATGCCTTGATTTAATTTGATTGATGAATGAATGCTGCATGAACTGGTTGTTTATTCAGTACATGATATTCCATGCATTTTCGATAAATCCCAATTTCTCACCTTTGATGTTACGGGCATCTAATAAATCCGGGATTTATCAAATTGAATGAATTTAGAACACAGGTTGAAATGATACATACCTGTGACCCTGAATTGGATGGAAATGATAGATCCATCCCGAAATATCGAGAAATTAAATTTAAGACTCACTTGGCCATAGGATAGCAAACTATATATGGACATCAGTTGGTTAAATGATTTTAATATTCGAGATTCTATTTTTATGGAAATTTCATTCAAGGGAAACGTATTGATTTCGATAAGTTTTATTTTCCTTGAAATCTGAATCTTAAATATGACCTGAAATGATTTAAGAAATTTTGTTCCTAAGAGAATTGAAGTGTTAAAAATTCAAATTTTTTATTTGGGTTTTGTAAGAATTGGGTAGATTCATGTTTAAATAAATTCTTATATAATTTAAATTTTTGAATCAAGATAATGGAGAATACTCGAAAATTGTTCTTCAAACCTAATTCGAGTATGGTCTTGAATCCTTGAATTTGAAACGGGTTGAAATGGGATTTGAAATAAGTCCTTGAGCTAAGAAACTCCATTGAAACTGGAGTTTAGATTCGAGTATCGAAGTTCGGAAGGAAGAGTCGATTTTCAGTAAAGAATTTATATCTATATATATAATTTTGATTTTTATAGCTATTCTTTCTTGAAATTTATTTTATTAAATTTTTATCCATAACTATTTTATATAACCAAAATTTTCTTATATTCTTTGATTTAAAACTATTTAGTGAATTTTAAAATCTATATATATATATATATATATAGTGTTTTAAACTTATTTATCCTATTTTTTTTTACTATTATATTCTATACATATATTATTTATATAAAGGTTTCTTTATAAACATCTATCTTTTAAATTTATATCTTATAAGTGTAATTTTTCCTCCGAATGGAAAGTGCTGGATCTAAGATCGTTGTTGAAATGGAGTTGAGATAAAAGTATTTCTTTATGAATCGATTTCAAACCGTTTTCAAATATGGAAGATGGTTTATATTCCACTAAATATAAACTTATCTCCTAAGGGGATTGAAAGTAAGTTATAGAAGTATATATATTCTATTTGATTATGAATGAATTTCGAATATGAATCGATTTGGAATAATTTGAAATCTTTTGAGATTGAATATATTCTATTTGAATATAAGTCGATTTTTGAAATACTATATGATTATGATATAAGATATGAAAATATATTCTAATTTTAGAATATAATCGGGTTGGTATGATTTATGATATTTCGATATGAAACTATATTCTATTTTTGAATATAAAATTTGGTTCGAGACAAAATACGATATTTTGATATGAAAGCGAATCTTTGGAATGTAAAAGAACCAACCGATGTGAAAGATGTAAGCGTTGGTTGTCAAAGAGACCGGAGACGGCATAAGGCATACTCTCTGTCAGTGTCGATACCACTTTGACGACTATAAACTTTTTGACGTATTTGTGAACGTTCCGATGTATCCAGAATGAGATATGATGACTTGAAGGCGATTATTTAATCGAAGGAAGATGAGCGATTGCGAAATAGCCCTGACCTTCGGGTCAGAATTAAAATGACTAAAACAGGAGCTATACCGTGACTAATTGAGGTAGCACCTTTGATCGGACTCACTCCTTCGATACTATTTCTATGACTATGATGATAATGATGATTTGGGCCCATTTTGACTTTGGGAGTGTGTTCCGAGGTGGGCGGTAGTGGCTGCTATGCGTTACCACCGGTCCGGGAGTGCAATTGGTAGAATCCTACCCTGGGCATTTCCTCGAGTGCCTTGTCATATATATCCTTATCGAGCCCCATACGATTTTGATTTAGCATTGCCTTCTATGGAGTGCCCTCTGATAACACCAGTACGGTGAATTTACGGTACTGTATAGACTGTTGGTGCCTGTAAACGGCGTAAGGGTAATATGGTAATCCCGCTTACGCTATTTTCAGTATTTATACTTTACTGAATAGACATTATAATAATAGCGTATTATTATATAGATATTAGTTTGACGGATCCTCGAGAGATGGAAAAATCCCGTAACATCTCTTGAGTTACTGCACCCATGACACTGGTATTATTTCGTATTTTAATTTGACTAATATGAGAATGATTTAGTGCTGATCCGAGTGTTTGTTGTGTCTTATTTTTATGCAATACGCTCGGGTCAGCAGGCGCTTGCAGTTAACAGGGATGACTGTGACTGGGAGATCGAAGATGAAGATTTGGTATATCTATTATCTATACATATGTATTTCTGCTGCATTTTAATTCCGCTGTTATGTTATGTAAACCTGTTTATGTGTAACTCTGATAATCATTGAATGTTAAATCAATGTATACTTTCAATTATTTTAAACTGCTATTGTTTATTATATGTTGTCCTTCCGCTGTGAGATTCTGTGATTGGTTCTTTTCTGTCTTCTTTTTCTTCTTTTCCCAATAACTACCTGCATTTGCGATTTGTTTGGGTCGACATGTGTGGTTTATTGTCGATTCGAACGGTCAAAAATTTGGGTCGTTACATTTGGTATCAGAGCGATGGTTAGCGATAACCTTGGCTCTGTTTGGGAATCAACTCATTAGAGATGGGGCTAGGAACGCCCTAGAATGAGTTTGAGTGATATGAGAGAGCGTACTTGTATTTGGTTATAAATTGGTTTACATCATGTTGATTTGTTCTGTTGAATATTTATGGATTCTAGTCGATATTTGGGACGCCATAGAATCGATAGGAATCTCTAAATAATCGAATAGAATGATCGGCATAATATGGTTTTCAACTATATTTAAAAAAAAAAAATATCAGCTATATTATTGGATCAACCGTATATATTTATATCCGTTTTAGTAGGTGGTAATATTTAGTTATCACCTATTATGGGTAATTAGATAATAAATCTAATAAAGGAAATCATATGGTTTAAGGAAATATTAGAAACGAAATGATACTTTTAAGTATCATTGGATGGAACGATTGCGATTAAAATAGAAATGAACTTGAACTTGATCCTAGGTATTTTGAAATAGTTTTGCCAAGGTTTGAATAATATCATATTATAGGTATTTTCAAAAGGAATGCTTTAAAGGATTTTTAAAAGATATAAGGGTGTAATCCCTTCTCGGACATCAGAAATGACTTTGGTAATGAGTGCACGCATTATCGACATTTATTATGAAATGTCTAAGTGGGGGAGACCACTCTGTACTTTCATAATTTATTTGAAAGGTATTTTGGATTTAATTCCATATTGAATAATTTTATAAGAAGGTATTAATATATGTTGTCAAGTTGGGCTTAAACTTAACCAAAATTGGAAATTGTTCATTATAGATTTAAAGATTTAGATTTGGAAAATTTTTATGGTATGGTTTTCCCTAAAATAGTATAAATACATATATTATTTAAACTTAGTTATAACCCGAATCAAGGAATTCAGGTTCATCCTAACAAGTAATGTTAGTTGAGAGCTAAGACAACTCGATTCAATTAGAAAATGTTGATTTTTAAACTAAGAAATGGACTTATGTATTGAGAGAAGAGATTAGTGGTTGAAAATGCTTAAGCACTAGCAATAATAGAGTTAAGAAAATTCCAAGTTTAATAGATATAGGCGTTCGATAAAATTTTAATTAACCAAAAGGTGAAATCCAACTAAAGTATAATAAATTAGAAAGTTTTACGGTGCAGATAAATTTAGCGTAGCTTATGACTTGGCTAATTTATAAGGAAATTAAGTTGGTCAAGTTAAATAAAGCCAGATTAGGAAATCGAAGAAAAATGGTTCGAAAACTAAGTGTAAAAACTTGAATGATAAACAATCCCCAATTAAATTCAGGATGGGGGAGCCAAGCAAATAAATTGGTTAAAGAGAAAAAAAAATACTTAGTTGAGTAAAGGAATTGAGTATAATAAATTTCACTTAGAAATCGAATAGTAAGAGTTGAGGAACATGTGGGCTATACACAAACCGTCCTTAACTCAATTCAGGATTCTAGAGTCGAATAAATAACTTGAATTAGGAGAATAAGCTTTAGGTGGGAATAGAAACTAATTGGATGAATAATGGTAAACGGAATTTGGGCTTAACTAATGAAATCAAATCGAGCTAGTTCGAAAACCATAAATAGATTTGAATTAGTATTAAAATAGAAGGAGTTTGATGTTCGGTAATGATTCTCGAAATTTGGAGCTTAATAAATGAAATGAGAGAAAATAATAATTTAATAACGTGGAATTATAGAAAGAAAAAAAGGGGAGTTTAAGAAAACCCTATGTTAATGAAATTAAATAAGTATTTGGATAAAGCTGAATCTAGCAAGGGAGATATTTGAAGGAACTTGGATTTAAGATAACTTAATGTAGGTTAATGAACGGAACCGAACGGAAACGAACTTAAGGGTAAATTCATGGCATTAATAAGTGGTAACCACATCTAGTGGTCGAGGGTGCTAAGGTGGAAAACTCCGAAGGTTTGGATCTCCAACTCAAATAAATTAACATTCAAAAGAAGATTTGGTTGAAATAAAAGGTACGAAATTGAATTCTTAAAGTCCGTTTGGGAAATAAAATCATTAGTAATGGATTTCAAACATAATCGATATGGAATAAGGAATGGTTAAATGAATGAGGACGAGGTGCGAGGAAGTGGAACAAAACCGGGAATTTGAGATATGAAATAAGATATAGGAAAGATAAAACCAAGGGCTAAATTATTTAATTTGAATATTTAACTAGTTTGGTAAATCGACCAAGGTTAATGGTTTAATGATTTAATATTATCGAGTAAGTTCAGAAATTTAAAATGAATTCAAGTCTTGTGTAACTGAATGCTTGGAATGAAAACGAAAGGAGAAAATATATAGAAAATAGATCGGAAAAGAATAAGCAATCGAATGTGAATTCATTTCTTAATAATGAAGTGATAACAAAGTCAAGTGTCAGGGATTTACAAAAGTATTGGAATCGAAAATGTTGAAATTTCGAATAGGAATAAACCAATGTTTATGTAAATCTGGAATAGTCAATAAGCTCAAATAAAATAGGCATAACTTTTGATGGGATGATCGGAATCTGACGAATCCGGACTTTTCGGAAACCTTAGAAACCGAGCTAAAACTTTCGTTTATAAAGCCCTGTCGAATTCCTATGTTTACTAAGATGAAATGCAAGTTTTAGTCATAGTTGTATGTGCAGAAAAACAAAAATCTGAACTGAATACCCATGTTGTTTTGACCATAACTCCCAAACGAAACATCGTATTTTAACGTGCGAATACAATTCGGAAAGGCCAAAATCTGAACTAAAACCTTTCCTAAATATGCTGGGTGGAATTTTGAGATTTAAAGGGGTAAAAACTGGGTTGAACAACTCAGATCTGCAATTTTATTTGCCAGGGCTGAAGCGTTTGCCTTCGCTAAAACGGCCATAACTTTTGAACAAATTATCCGAATTTGATGAATCCGGACAATTCGGAAAGCCTGAAACAAATGCTACCACATTTTCCTAGTATGTTTTAGTCAAATTCCCTCATCTATGGGGTGATAACCATAAATTTGTTCGCTGGTCTATCATTAACATTCTTGGTTTTATAGTTGAAATGGTCGAGATATGTTATGTAAGTTGTATACAATTGCTATATATTGTATATATGTTTGATTCTTATGTGTATGTGAGTATGTGGCAGGTGTTACGAAGTCGTGCTACGCGTTAGAGCTCGCTTGCGCTAAATGCTAAATGCTAAGGTAAATAAAAACCGTAAAATAAACGCTTAAAGAGGTACGTATTTGGGCTTGTATAAAGCTTTGTGGTTTGTTTTTGTTTTCCCCTGGTTCAGGGATGCCTCAACGTTGATGAGATGTATATTTTGGATTGATATATGTATCGGGATTTTTCCCGGGCCTTCCGTACAGGGGAGATGCTGCCGAAATTTTCCGTGATTTCAAGAGTTAGAAAATTTATGGGGTTTTACAACTATATGCTTATCTTATAAATGTTATTTTATAAGTATGGAATTTGAAAGTATGATTTATTTTATACCTTATCTCGTTCGCTTTTCGAGGACGAAAAGCTTTTAAGTGGGGGAGAATGTAACATCCCAACATTTTCTGTATATTTTAAATTTAGATTTAAAATAAATAAATGAGTTAATCTTAGAAAAATCAAATTTTGTTGGTTTTATGTCGATAATTATTCGAATTTAGTATGAATAGATTTTTCAAATTTAGTTTTATTTAAAAGGGCTATAATTTGAAATTGAATATTTAAATAATAAAATTTATCTAAGTGGGTTAATTTAAAAAGTTGAATTCAAATTTAAATTGGAAACGGTGAAATTCTAAGTCGTTGAATAATAATTGAAATTCAAATCAAAAATTTGAATAACCAAATTTGAGAAGAATTTGTGAAATCGATTTTTAACTTTATTTAAGTTTAATTTGATTTAAATTAAAATTTAAAAAAAAATGATTTAAAAGGGATTCAAACTTAGTGGTTAGAAGATGGAATTTAAGTTGTTTAAATTTAATTTGAAATTCAAATTTTTAATTTGAAAATAATCAAATGTGGAACTTAAAATTTATGAAATAAATTTATAGAATTTATTTAAGTTATAATTTAATTTAAATTTGAATTTATGAATATTTAATTTGAATTTAAAACAGTTAATCGAATAATTGAATATTTTATTTATTTAATTAGCTGCGAAATTTAACTGTTTGACGACCGTCTCAGAATTCGACGAAACTGACGCCATTGGATTCAGAACAATGAATTTTGGTAAGATGTAAATTTGTGTTACAATCCGATTTGTCGGTTGACCGTACGAGAGAAAGTGTGAACGAGATCAATGTAAAGGGATAATTGGGTATTTCTCATATTTGGGCCTTATCATTATATATAAATAAAACCCATTACCACTATACCAGCCACTTTCACTATTATACGTTCATTTTCTCAATTCCATCTTTCTCTAATGGCTGAAATTTCAAAGAAACCCTAGAAAATAAAATACAAGCTCAAAAATCAAATCTCTCCAAAACCTATCGTATTATATATCAAATCGAAACTCTCGATGGTACGAAGCCTCTGGTATAGTTTGTTTCAACATGCAGTGAACGAGTTGGCGGGAAATCGCGGTCAAAGTTTCAGATTTCGAAACCCTAGGCTTAAATTTGGGATTTTTCGATTTTGGGAGTAATTGAAGAAATTGGAATATGGGTATTGTAGAGATTGTTGAGGTGAGTGCGATGGTGGTAATCATTTGATTTATTGTACACCAGATTGTCGGATTTTGTGGTTCGAAGGTCAGGAAGTCGGGTTCGGGTTTCGGCCGCCGGAGGAGGTGGGGTCCATCGGACTGGGTGGCGTCGGTCTCCTCGGATGCGCAACTCAAGGCGCTTCCGTTCTCAGGTGGTCTCGGGTTTTGTCTCGGCCGGAGTTGGCCATAGTCGGTGGTCAAAATTCACGGTTTGAATGGGTTTTAGCGTTGGAGTTACTGTAGCAGTAACGAAGAGGAGCGGGAAGACGGGAATTCGGGTGCTGACGTGTCTGTTTGTAAGTGGGTAAGAAGTTTATTTTATTAATTTATATATTTTTAGATTCAAATGAGAAAAACGCTAATAACTTCTCCATACTAACTCGGATTTGGACGCGGTTTGTTGCGTTGGGATCGTGGCGGAATTGCGGACGTTTTGACACTAACCTGGCTGCGTTTAGAGACTGTCAAATTTTGGCCCTTAGTTGGACGTTCGATCAACTATGGACGCAAAGGTGTGTGATTCTTCGCTCGCGAAATACTAAATTATTCCCATATTTATTAAATTAAATTATGAAGTAAATTTGGTTGCATGTTTGTTTTGTTGATGAACGATTGTTTAAGTTTGACATGCAAGTGTTAATATGCAAATAAAATCGATAATTAGTAATTTAAATTTCTAATTAGAAATCCCGACACTGGTTAACCAGTAAAATGATTTCATTTACTGTTTGAATGAAATGATGCGATGGATGCCTTGATTTAATTTGATTGATGAATGAATGCTGCATGAACTGGCTGTTTATTCAGTACATGATATTCCGTGCATTTTCGATAAATCCCAATTTCTCACCTTTGATGTTACGGGCATCTAATAAATCCGGGATTTATCAAATTGAATGAATTTAGAACACAGTTTGAAATGATACATACATGTGACCCTGAATTGGATGGAAATGATAGATCCATCCCGAAATATCGAGAAATTAAATTTAAGACTCACTTGGCCATAGGATAGCAAACTATATATGGACATCGGTTGGTTAAATGATTTTAATATTCGAGATTCTATTTTTATGGAAATTTCATTCAAGGGAAACGTATTGATTTCAATAAGTTTTATTTTCCTTGAAATCTGAATCTTAAATATGACCTGAAATGATTTAAGAAATTTTGTTCCTAAGCGAATTGAAGTGTTAAAAATTCAAATTTTTGATTTGGGTTTTGTAAGAATTGGGTAGATTCAGATTTAAATAAATTCTTATATAATTTAAATTTTTGAATCAAGATAATGGAGAATACTCGAAAATTGTTCTTCAAACCTAATTCGAGTATGGTCTTGAATCCTTGAATTTGAAACGGGTTGAAATGGGATTTGAAATAAGTCCTTGAGCTAAGCAACTCCATTGAAACTGGAGTTTAGATTCGTGTATCGAAGTTCGGAAGGAAGAGTCGATTTTCAGTAAAGAATTTATATCTATATATAATTTTGATTCTTATAGCTATTCATTCTTGAAATTTATTTTATTAAATTTTTATCCATAACTATTTTATATAACCAAAATTTTCTTATATTCTTTGATTTAAAACTATTTAGTGAATTTTAAAATCTATATATATATAGTGTTTTAAACTTATTTATCCTATTATTTTTTTTACTATTATATTATATACATATATTATTTATATAAAGGTTTCTTTATAAACATCTATCTTTTAAATTTATATCTTATAAGTGTAATTTTTCCTCCGAATGGAAAGTGCTGGATCTAAGATCGTTGTTGAAATGGAGTTGAGATAAAAGTATTTCTTTATGAATCGATTTCAAACCGTTTTCAAATATGGAAGATGGTTTATATTCCACTAAATATAAACTTATCTCCTAAGGGGATTGAAAGTAAGTTATAGAAGAATATATATATTCTATTTGAATATGAATGAATTTCGAATATGAATCGATTTGGAATAATTTGAAATCTTTTGAGATTGAATATATTCTATTTGAATATAAGTCGATTTTTGAAATACTATATGATTATGATATAAGATATGAAAATATATTCTAATTTTAGAATATAATCGGGTTGGTATGATTTATGATATTTCGATATGAAACTATATTCTATTTTTGAATATAAAATTTGGTTCGAGACAAAATACGATATTTTGATATGAAAGCGAACCTTTGAAATGTAAAAGAACCAACCGATGTGAAAGATGTAAGCGTTGGTTGTCAAAGAGACCGGAGTCGGCATAAGGCATACTCTCTGTTAGTGTCGATACCACTTTGACAACTATAAACGTTTTGACGTATCTGTGAACGTTCCGATGTATCCAGAATGAGATATGATGACTTGAAGGCGATTATTTAATCGAAGGAAGATGAGCGATTGCGAAATAGCCCTGACCTTCGGGTCAGAATTAAAATGACTAAAACAGGAGCTATACCGTGACTAATTGAGGTAGCACCTTTGGTCGGACTCACTCCTTCGATACTATTTCTATGACTATGATGATAATGATGATTTGGGCCCATTTTGACTTTGGGAGTGTGTTCCGAGGTGGGCGGTAGTGGCTGCTATGCGTTACCACCGGTCCGGGAGTGCAATTGGTAGAATCCTACCCTGGGCATTTCCTCGAGTGCCTTGTCATATATATCCTTATCGAGCCCCATACGATTTTGATTTAGCATTGCCTTCTATGGAGTGCCCTCTGATAACACCAGTACGGTGAATTTACGCTACTGTATAGACTGTTGGTGCCTGTAAACGGCGTAAGGGTAATATGGTAATCCCTCTTACGCTTTTTTTCAGTATTTATACTTTACTGAATAGACATTATAATAATAGCGTATTATTATATAGATATTAGTTTAACGGATCCTCGAGAGATGGAAAAATCCCGTAACATCTCTTGAGTTACTGCACCCATGACACTGGTATTATTTCGTATTTTAATTTGACTAATATGAGAATGATTTAGTGCTGATCCGAGTGTTTGTTGTGTCTTATTTTTATGCAATACGCTCGGGTCAGCAGGCGCTTGCAGTTAACAGGGATGACTGTGACTGGGAGATCGAAGACGAAGATTTGGTATATCTATTATCTATACATATGTATTTCTGCTGCATTTTAATTCCGCTGTTATGTTATGTAAACCTGTTTATGTGTAACTATGATAATCATTGAATGTTAAATCAATGTATACTTTCAATTATTTTAAACTGCTATTGTTTATTATATGTTGTCCTTCCACTGTGATATTCTATGATTGGTTCTTTTCTGTCTTCTTTTCCCAATAACTACCTGCATTTGCGATTTATTTGGGTCGACATGTGTGGGTTATTGTCGATTCGAACGGTCAAAAATTTGGGTCGTTACAAATAGAGTTAAAGCAAATGAGTTAATCGAGTATAGTTTATTCGAATAGAGTTAAAGGAGTTAATCGAATATAGCCTATTCGAATAGTAAAAGGAGATAATCGAATATAGTTTATTCAAATAGAATAAATGAGTTAATCGAGTATATAGTTTATTCAAATAGAATTAAAAGAGTTATCGACTATAGTTTATTCGATAGGAGTTAAGTGAATAGAGTTAAAGTTAAATCAAAAGAGTTAAGTGAATAGAATCAATTGAGTTAATCGAGTATAGTTTATTCGAATAGAGTTAAAGGAGTTAATCGAATATAGTCTATTCGAATAGTAAAAGGAGATAATCGAATATAGTTTATTCAAATAGAATAAAGGAGTTAATCGAATATATAGTTTATTCAAATAGAATAAAAAGAGTTATCGAATATAGTTTATTCGATAGGAATTAAGTGAATAGAGTTAAAGTTAAATCAAAAGAGTTAAGTGAATAGAATCAATTGAGTTAATCGAATATAGTTTATTCGTATAGAGTTAAAGGAGTTATCGAATATAGTTTATTCGAAAGGAGTTAAGTGAAATGAGTAAATCAATAGCGTTAGTCCAATAGAGTTAATCAAATAGCGTTAGTCCAATAGAGTTAATTGATAAAGGTAAATCGAACAGAGTAAATTGAGTAGAGTTATCGAATATACCTTATTCGAAGGAAAGAATTATCGAATAAGAGATAATTCGAAGGAGGGTTAAGTAAGGAAGTTAGTTAAAGGAATATAAAGTGAACTTTGTCTGTTTTCAAGGTTAGAAACGTTGTTCAGTTAAGGTCTGAGAGGTAGTTCTACCCCAACTTGATTGGCTTCGTTTTTAACTAAGGAATAGTTAAGGTTCGGCAGTAAAGGAAATGGATTGAGTTAGCATAGCGATGTTTGCTTAAACATCTGTCTAAGTCCAATGAAGGAGTTTTGGAAATGTTTTCCAACTAAGAACCAGAAATGTTTTCTGATATAAAAACAAGAAATGTAAATGTTTTCCAATTGTAATAACATATATTTTCTAAATTTAGAAAATAAGAAATGTTGAATATAGGGAAACAGGAGATGAAAAATGATCTTAGGGGATAAATGTTAAATGATGTTTGATCGATATAAATTTCCATCTGGAAATAATATCGTTGTTTGCACACCAGTTTTTCTTCGATAGTTAAATCACAGACTATCGAAGTTTTGACCATTTTAACGTTGTTAATATGGAGAGACCGGTTGGATTATTATCCAAAGAACCACTCTATATTGGCATAAGCGTTGCGAATCATATATGCCAAAGGAAATTGAAGACGGAGTTATGCATGGGCTATCCTGTTTACAGAATAGTGCCTTCGGTTCATCCTGTTCCTGGATGACTTGTATGGACGGATGTCTGACAGAGTATTTCCAGACGATCACGTATATTGATTTCTCCAACCGTACCAAGAATGAAAGCGGAGAAGGAAACTTCTTTTAGCTAACACATAATGTATGGTTGAGGGACGTCAATCGGTGATTTGATGGATTTGACGATGTGGCATTCAAAGTGAATTTGGTGCGATGATAAAAGCGTAGCTTCTAGCCTCACATCCGGCAAATGACAGAAATCGGGCAGGCAGCATGGCTAAGTCGGTCGCACCGAAGTAGGGTGTATAATCACCTGATCTAGAGTTTCATTTACTTCTAAAAATCTATTGTTGATGCTGTCCCATTCGAGAAACGGTTGCTGATCCCAATAGTTGGTGATATACATTCGATACACTCAAGCGAAATGAGTGGTCGGTCATGTGTGGCCGGGTTGCAAGAGGTTCTTGTTGAACCCAGTGTATTTCTCTCTAGAGGTACACTAGCGAAAGGTGGTTCCATACCTTGTCATAGTTGGAAATCCATCACCCAATACGTGCTTGCGGTTTTGATTGTATACTATATAGGTAGAACGTGAGATGAAAGCGTTTCTGCTAGATGATTATTATATTGTGTTGATAGACATTATTATAATATCAAAAAGGTTTTGATATAAAGATATTTGGATTCTCATAAGGGAAAAACCCGTTTCGTTATACGGCGTGGTCTTATGAGATATCGATTACCTGCTTGAACTGTTTTAAACTGTTTTACTCACACCAGTCTCATGACTGACCCGGAGTTTATTTTGTTGTTTTCCCTAAACTCTTGGGTCCCTAAATTTGTACGGGCAGTCAAGTAGTCGGGATTTACAGATATACTGGAAGAGCTAAGAGCAGGAGGCTTCATGATCATATAGCTATAGTTATTTCCGCTGTGTTGTAAATGTTGTACTTTGATAATGATATGTATATTCAAGTACAGATTTGTATTTCAAAGTTATGTTATGAAATATATTTATTCGTTCCGCTGTGAGATTCGTGTTACTCTGATGTTGTGTTCTTCTTCTTCTTCTATTCTAATTTTCTATTTTATCTTTCCTCACCCTCTAATTTCTTTCACTAATGACTGGTATTTTTCGTTGTTTGGTTAGTCATCATTGAGTTTATGGCGATAATCAAAGTCGTCAAAATCCCGGGTCATTACAGTTGGTATTAGAGCTTAAGTTAAGAATTACTTGGATCTGTGGCGTGACTCGGTAGAGATAAGGTTAGTAATACCCTAGACTGAGATTGAGTGTATATATACGAGTGAACGTATTTGTTATTGATATAAAAATTTGTTTTATATTGTGGAGATTCATTGGTTGAGTCATTTATGAGTTCTGGTCGATCAGTTTGATCCACTGTATCGGTAGGAGTTTATAAACACTCGAATACGATGGGTCGGCACGATATGTTTTGAAAAGAAGGTAAATTAAAGTAAGTTTACCCAAGGCATATCCTGATATTGAGAATATATATATATATATATATCAAAATTATAATATAGTGGATGTATTGGTTGTTATTATAATCGAGTAAGATTATAAATTTAATGGTTATGTAAATAACCAATCAGAATTCATATAAGTGAAATACGTGAAATCAGATGAGTTAAATCTGGAATTTAAACCAGAAATTGAATTAAAACTCTGGAGAATTGGATAAGTGTTTGTAAATGGATTTGGTTTAAAAATAAGGAAAATTTAAGATCCTAGGAGATTTTAAATTGTTTTACAAGCAGTGTGAATTATATTTTGAAATGAATTTCAAAGTGGAAATGTTTAGAAATGGTTTTATAGTATTGAACTCACTTCGATCACTGGAAAATAGATTCCGATGATGACAGCTGCATCATAAGTATTCATTTTCGAGTTGTAAGTGACGAATTACTACCAGAGATACTGTTCTGAAATTGTTTTGGGAAAGACAAGTTGTGTTGAATTTCAAAATGGGATTTATAATAAAGAATGAATAAAGAAAGTTTGAAATAGAAATTGAATATAGGAATTCAAAGGGAGTTTGAATATATGAAATTCAATGGAATTGAAATAGAGTTTGAATATAGAAATTCAAATGGAATTCAAATATAGAAAATATAAAGGAATTCAAATATAGGATTTGAATATCGAAGGTGAAATGGAATTTGAAAATAGAATTCAAATGGAATTTAAACTATAGAATTTGAATATATCGAATTTGAATAGAATTTGATATATAGAATTTGAATATATAGAATTTGAATAAAATTTGAATAGAAATTGAATAGAATTAACTAAGTCGAAGAGGAATTAGTTAATCAAGTTTTGAATTTGAAGTTGAACTTTGAAAGGTGAATTGGATTTGTAAATGGATATTCGAAATCGAATATATAACTTAAATTTGAAATTTGGATTCAAATTAGTTAATAAGCAAGTTAAAATATATTTGAACATGTCATGTTCAAATATAAAAGTGAAATAGACTAAAAAGTTAATTAACAAATTAATTAACGAATTGAGTTAAAACGATCAGGTATAGTTAAAATAGATTGGGCAAGCATAAATATACATGAGATAGGTATGAAGGTATATAAATAGAATGCTCGACAAAAGGTATGTATTTAATTCATATATGAGATTTTATGCGCCGTATCGGCTAGCCGCTTGGCTTTTTCTTTTTCCTTTTTGGATTGGTGAGGGCCATGGGAGGCTATTTGAAATATCCCGATGCTCCTGGTACAAACGAGGTTATGGCGAATTTTTCCGGAAATTTAAGGAGTTAGAATATTTTTAAGATAATTTGATAGTTAGAAATCAACGTATCGGTATATATATAGAAGTCGATAAGGAAACGAACTTAGAAATAGAATAGTAAAATCAAAAAGGGAAGACTAGGAATAAAATCTAGTAAGAATAGAAAGAGGAAGCGTATACGTGTTTAAAAGTGAATAAGTAGTTGTATGGTATTGATTATTCGAGTAAGTAGTCATATCTGTTTTGATGTTATAAATGTTATTCAGTCAAGGTCTGAGAGGTAGTTATACCCCAACTTGATTGATTTCATTATTAACAAATAAATAGTAAGATTTCAGGCTCGAAGATCAATGTTGAATAAGAGTTGGTTGAATATAGTATTTGGGTTGTCGTAACGATGTTTTACTCAACATCCGTTTTAACCCAAATAAAATGTAAGACTGGAAATAAAATAAAGAATATTTCCTGAGTATAGAAATAAACGAGATCGGAAAAGAGATAAGTAATTGGAATATTTTCCAGTTATAAATAGCATATATTTTCTAAAAGTTTAGAAAATAAAGGAAGGCGATATTCGGAAATGTTTTACAAATAACATAAAAGGCCAATATAGTTATTGAAAATATTTGGTTAACAAATATTGATAAAGAAATAGAGAAGTGATTTAACTAATGGAATATTAATTAAGGGCTCAGTGACACGTTCAAAAGGAAAATTTGATTTTTGAAAAGAGTAAACTATTTTAAAAAAATCCCAGGGAAAGACTGTTTGAATTAAAAACAAATTTAACAGAAATTTGTGAAAGAAAAATTGAATTAAAGTAAAGCCAGTAAAGTGGTAACTGAGATTGAACTAGAATGATATCAAGACAAATTGGATTGTGAGATTAAAATTTGAAGTGTAATGTGATAATCAAGTTAAGAGTTGGGAATAGAGAAGAAACTCGAGTTGAAATGATATTTGACTCGAATATAAGCAAATGGTTGTGTTGTGGATAAAAGCAGATTGGAAATTGATTGGGATGACATTGGTATATGCTGAATTAGCAGTAGATGTAAAGGATATCTTGATATGCCCAACAAAAAGGTACCAGTTTATATTATATATGGGTTTGAGATGTTAATGAGCCGAATTGGCAAGCCGCTTGGCTGTTTGATTTTCTTTTGGGATGGAGATGGCCAGAGAAGCGAGTTGGAGTTTGACCAATCGACCAGTACAAAGAAGATGCTGGCGAAATTTTTCGAAAAGTTAAGGTGTTAGAAAATTTTCAGGATTTTTGAAAATTTTCGTTGATAAGAATTAATTAATAATATAATTAAAATTAAATTGGTCCAGTTGGAAACTGAAGTTAAGAAGTGAACAAATATGTTCTAACCAGTCGATAGGGTCGTCCTCTACCTTTTAGCAATTTCGAGGACGAAATTATTTTAAGTGGGAAAGATTGTAATGACCCGCATTATTAGCCATGGAATAATTAATTAATTTAATTATGTAAATAAGGATTTAGTGAATTAAATAGTGGTTTAATTAATTTTAGTGGTTATTTAATTTAATTAAATAATAGAATAATATATTTAATTCAGAAATAATCAAAAATATTGGATATCACAATATTCTGTGAACTGGGTCATCCCTAAGATTTAATTCAGCTTAGAGTTGAATTATATTGACGAATATATTCAATCGACGTCAGTTTGAACGTATAATTATAATTTAATTAAAATCGAGCACGTAACGACACGACAGTTCGCTATTTGGTGATTTGAACTTCAACTGAGTATACAGGGTTCGTTTTAAATCGGATTTCTGTGAAACAAGAAACGTGCGGAGCTGGTGGAGTATATCTTTCTAGTGGAAGAGAAAAATCGGGATTTCGTCGTGTAGATTTTTAGTTATGTCCAAATTAAATATTCAGAAAAACAGCGGTATATTTGTTCGTGGCCATAACGGTTATTTAAAAATATTTGAATATCGGGTTTGAATTTAGACAAGGTTCTTTTGAGACATAACGATAAAATAATTTTTAGAATTTTACTGTAATTTTTAATTAATTAAATAAGCAACTTTTTATTTGGAGTATTTAGCACCCTGTATCGACATTTCGGGGTTTCAAAATATGAGTTCATCTACCGGTATTATTATGTTTTTGGAATCGTGACACCGAGCTCATCTCAAAGGTGTATTTACCTCAGTCCGCAACGCTCGTACATGGATACCATTGTACGCAGCAGGACATATGAACTTTTAAAAATTAAAACAATTAAAAATAAGAAGTCCTTAGCCTTAAGTTTTCGATCCTATCGATCCCATCATTCAGTTGGACTTCACAAGTTAAAACATGCTGACTTTGTATTCTTTGGGAATGAGAACGCAAGAATTATATTATGTGATAAGAAAAAAACACGTAGAGATGTGCATGTACACCAATATTTACTTCACAACAAAGACACCACGTCCAGTCCACTTTGAAGACTCAAAAGCACCACGTTACCAGTGCCTTAGCCTTAAGGCTTACCTACCCTTCCTTCCTATTTATACCCATAGCCAGGCGATCGTTTTTTGTTGTTGTTTCCACAGAACAAATGATATTTAAAGTAGGAGTGAAAGAAACAAAAGGGCGGCCTGTGTTGTTAATGGTGAGGTGCGTTCTGACTTTTCATTTACGATGGGTGGGCACGTGAGCAGGGAATGCAAGTTGAAGTGTACTGACATAGAAAGAAGGGTGTAATGAAGTGCTCAGGAGTAGCAGCGATGGAGTTCAGGTTGGACGTCGGCCTCGAGGTGTTCAGGCGCGTCAGGAAAATGAATAAAGGGAGCTTGCTGTTGTACATACGTGGGTATCAGGGTATGAAATGAAGAAGGGGACGAATCAGGTATGGAAGAATGTGCGTTCATGAAAGGGTGGATTCATTTTTGTGTTTGGCTCGAGTAGGGTGCAGATTTCAAACAAATGGGAAGTTATACAAAGTAGGAGTCTTATTGGGGTTTAACACGTGTAAAACAGAAGGGGATTTGTATATATATGTGGAGCATGGGGGTAGTTCTTACGTATGGAAGTTGGGTGGAGTATTGAAAGAGGTCGCGGTGGGAACCGGAGGTGGGAGTTGGCGAATGGTGGGTGGAGAGGATGGAGTGATAGATGAGATGATAAACGGTGGCAACGGTTTCGAAAGACAATGGAGAAAATGGGGAAGACGAGGTGGGAGTTCACGGTGCAATGATGGGTTTGAAGTTTGCTGGAGCAATCCGTGTTTTTAACCGGGGAAGAAGGTAGCGTGGTTATGGGCTAAGAATGGAAGTGGATGGGCCAATGTAAAGTGAATTTTGAATGGTCGGATCCGTAGGGATCGTATGGACGAGAGGAACACAACGAGACTAACAGGAAGTCTATCGGAGCTCGTTACAATTTATGGCGAAATAAATTGTCCGTCTGAATCGAGCGACAATTATCGTTATTTAATAATGATAGTCCAATGTGAGTAAATCTCACTAACTCTGAACAGTTTATAATTTCATGTTGTATTTTTAGAACTGTTAAATATTGGCTGATTGACTGTGTTGACTGTTTGATTGAACTGCTAGTCAGTTAGTTGAATTTCTATATTGATTCTATTTAATAGAATATATCATATGGAACTGAAAGTGATGTTGATTTTATTGTGTAACATCTGTGGATGCAGGGAAACAGGTTGGAGGAATCCGACTGGATTCCTCAACAGTTATTTTATTGTTTTTCATATATTGTGATATATGATGTGATATATAATTTGTGGTTGATTATATGTGTTTGGACAATATTGGTCATCGTGATTTGATGTGTTAAATACCATAACATACCGGAATGGTGAAAAGGGAATTTTCAAAATGAATATTGAAAATGGATTATTTATAAAATCAAAGGATTTTATAAAAGAGATAATATTTATAACAATCAAAGGAGATTTAATAAAAAGGAAATATTTAGAAAATAAATAGAGTTATAAAAAGGAAATTTGTTTATAACCGAATAGGATGTTATAAAAAAGGAAAACGTTACTAAAAATGAAATCATTTGTAAAGTGAAGAACCGTTACTAAAAGTAAATCTTTATCAATGAATAGTTTAATCGAGTTAAAAGGAGTTAATTGATGTTAGTTTAATCGGAAGGAGTTAATCGATGTTACTTAAATCAAAAGGAGTTAATCGATGTTAGTTTATTCGATTAGAGTTAAATCAAAATGAGTTAATCGAGTATAGTTTATTCGAATAGAGTTAAAGCAAATGAGTTAATCGAGTATAGTTTATTCGAATAGAGTTAAAGGAGTTAATCGAATATAGTCTATTCGAATAGTAAAAGGAGATAATAGAATATAGTTTATTCAAATATAATAAAGGAGTTAATCGAGTATATAGTTTATTCAAATAGAATTAAAAGAGTTATCGAATATAGTTTATTCGATAGGATTAAGTGAATAGAGTTAAAGTTAAATCAAAAGAGTTAAGTGAATAGAATCAATTTAGTTAATCGAGTATAGTTTATTCGAATAGAGTTAAAGGAGTTAATCGAATATAGTCTATTCGAATAGTAAAAGGAGATAATCGAATATAGTTTATTCAAATAGAATAAAGGAGTTAATCGAATATATAGTTTATTCAAATAGAATTAAAAGAGTATCGAATATAGTTTATTTGATAGGAGTTAAGTGAATAGAGTTAAAGTAAATCAAAAGAGTTAAGTGAATAGAATCAATTGAGTTAATCGAATATAGTTTATTCGAATAGAGTTAAAGGAGTTATCGAATATAGTTTATTCGAAAGGAGTTAAGTGAAATGAGTAAATCGATAGCGTTAGTCCAATAGACTTAATCAAATAGCGTTAGTCCAATAGAGTTAATTGATAAGGGTAAATCGAATAGAGTAAATTGAGTAGAGTTATCGAATATACCTTATTCGAAGGAAAGAATTATCAAATAAGAGATAATTCAAAGGAGGGTTAAGTAAGGAAGTTAGTTAAAGGAATATAAAGTGAACTTTGTCTATTTTCAAGGTTAGAAACGTTGTTCAGTTAAGGTCTGAGAGGTAGTTTTACCCCAACTTGATTGGCTTCGTTTTTAACTAAGGAATAGTTAAGGTTCGACAATAAAGGAAATGGCTTGAGTTGGCATAGCGATGTTTGTTTAAACATCTGTCTAAGTCCAATGAAGGAGTTTTGGAAATGTTTTCCAACTAAGAACCAGAAATGTTTTCTGATATATAAAACAAGAAATGGAAATGTTTTCCAAAGGTAATAACATATATTTTCTAAATTTAGAAAATAGGAAATGTTGAATATAGGGAAACATGAGATGAAAAATGAACTTAGGAGATAAATGTTAAATGATGTTTGATCGATATAAATTTCCATCTGGAAATAATATCATTGTTTGCACACCTGTTTTTCTTCGATAGTTAAATCACAAACTATCGAAGTTTTTACCATTTTAACGTTGTTAATATGGAGAGACCGGTTGGATTATTATCCAAAGAACCACTCTGTATTGGCATAAGCGTTGCGAATCATATATGCCAAAGGAAATTGAAGACGGAATTATGCAAGGGCTATCCTGTTTACAGAATAGTGCCTTCGGTTCATCCTGTTCCTGGATGACTTGTATGGACGGATGTCTGACAGAGTATTTACAGACTATCACGTATATTGATTTCTCTAACCGTACCAAGAGTGAAAGAGGAGAAGGAAACTTCTTTTAGCTAACACATAATGTATGGTTGAGGGACGCCAATCGGTGATTTGATGGATTTGACGATGTGGCATTCAAAGTGAATCTGGTGTGATGATAAAAGCGTAGCTTCTAGCCTCACATCCGGTAAACGACAGAAATCAGGCAGGCAGCATGGCTAAGTCGGTCGCACCGAAGTAGGGTGTATAATCACCTGATCTAGAGTTTCATTTACTTCTAAAAATATATTGTTGATGTTGTCCCAATCGGGAAACGGTTGCTGATCCCAACTGTTGGTGATATACATTCGATACACTCAAGCGAAATGAGTGGTCGGTCATGTGTGGCCGGGTTGCAAGATGTTCTTGTTGAACCCAGTGTATTTCTCTCTAGAAGTACACTAGCGAAAGGTGGTTCCATACCTTGTCATAGTTGGAAATCCATTACCCAATACGTGCTTGCGGTTTTGATTGTATACTATATAGGTAGAACGTGAGATGAAAGCGTTTCTGCTAGATGATTATTATATTGTGTTGATAGACATTATTATAATATCAAAAAGGTTTTGATATAAAGATATTTGGATTCTCATAAGGGAAAACCCGTTCCGTTATACGGCGTGGTCTTATGAGATATCGATTACCTGCTTGAACTGTTTTAAACTGTTTTACTCACACCAATCCCATGACTGACCCGAAGTTTATTTTGTTGTTTTCCCTAAACACTTGGCTGCCTAAATTTGTACGGGCAGTCAAGTAGTCAGGATTTACAGATATACTGGAAGAGCTAGGAGCAGGAGGCTTCAGGATCATATAGCTATAATTATTTCCGCTGTGTTGTAAGTGCTATACTTTGATAATGATATGTATATTCAAGTACAGATTTGTATTTCAAAGTTATGTTATGAAATATATTTATTCGTTCCGATGTGTGATTCGTGTTACTCTGATGTTGTGTTCTTCTTCTTCTTCTATTCTAATTTTCTATCTTATCTTTCCTCACCCTCTAATTTCTTTCACTAATGAATGGTATTTTTCGATGTTTGGTTAGTCGTCATTGAGTTTATGGCGATAACCAAAGTCGTCAAAATCCCGGGTCATTACAACAAATACGAGACGGCTAAGACACGAGGTTAGGCCCAACTTGTGGAAGAAGTCTGCCCGGACCCGACCGACATATCCAGCATCCACAAGTTGTAGGCCTAATGTGGGAGGTCTAGCCATTATAGCCATAAATGGACTTGGTAATGAATTGGAATACTTAATCTAGTTGAATCCATAGGGATTGTATGAACATGTTAACTTGAATAGGGGTTAAGTAAATTTGGTTGAAACAGTGGGTGGGTTAAGTAAATCTTGTGGCGGTGGGTAATATTTATATATATAGGCCCATAAACTTAACCTATTTTATACTTTGGGGTTATGCAACTTTTTTAAGTAAACTTGCTTGGATCAGTGAGGGTTAAGTAAATCTTGTGGTGATGGGGTAATATTTACATATGGGGACGGCTATTTGAACACAAAATTAGACACAAAGAGAGAGAGAGAGAGAGACAAAGCCTCAACCGTTGGATTCTTTTGTCTTTATATGGAGAGATGTAATTCATGGGGTGGTCCAACGGTGCAAATCAACTATGTCACCATTTATGTTAAAAATTTCTATCTCTATAAACTTTCCCTTTACATATATAGGCCCGACAACTTAACCTGTTTTACGTGTTGGACTGTTAGGCATGACCAGTTGAAATCCTAGTAGTAGGGATGCAAGCCTAGGGGAGCTTGTATCATCTTGTGTGGGGGACCCGTTTTAGTTAGTAACCCATCTAGGTATCAAACGAGTACTCCGAACTAGGTCGCAGTAGGGGCACACTTACTTGGTTGATTGTAAGGGATCCAAAATGAAGGGGCAGTGTCAACAGCGCAGGAAACAACGGAGTTATGTGTGCGCATGGGTCCGGCTTGCCATGGGAATTAAGACGCTGTGACATCAGTAGATATGGTTGTGCACATCTTGAAAATGAAGGGTTTCCACTTTACGAAGTGATACATCCCATTATGGGGCCAGCACAGGGTATTTATAGAGTAGGGAGCTGATTGATTAGGGTAGTAGTTAGGGTACATCTAGACTCTGGTAAGTTTAGGAGTCTGTTATTGAAGCTGTCTGTGGATTGTATGGGGTTAAAACCTCTCACCAGAAGTACGCCTAAGTCTACCATTCCATACATGTTGGGGATCATCTCATTCTGAATATACTAGTAGTAGCGCAGAGTAATCATTAGAAGCGTATACTCCCTATCCTGTTCACCTTGTCATACTTGCCTTTTATGTAGTTATCTCTCTCTATTATCCACTTTATATGCATGTCATGCTACTTTTATTTATTTACATGCTAATGTAACTGAACTCGCCAGACTTTATGTCTGACCCTTTTTGTTTCCTCTTCTTTCTTTGGTCCCCCCCCAAGTTCCCAGGGCGGGAACACTCAGGCTTGACTGTGATTTTGCTTACTTTTGCTGGAGCTGCTGAGATGTATGACTCAATCTCCTATCCTTGTTGCTATGGCTATATTTTGTTTTTGGGGAATTTTTTTTTTATGTACTCTGATATTTTTGAAGTATAATACATAGCTTTTATGTTGTAATGGGCTTTTGTATTTCAGACATGTGATGTTTTTGGACCAGGTATCTTACGATAAATAAAGCTTTTATTCCGCTGTTATTTTATATGTCTGTCTTGTAATATTTCCGTTCTGTTTACTATAACACTTCACGAAACTTAATGTGTTCCCTTTCTGAGTGAAATTAACGGACGTGGGGTGTCACACTTGGTATCAGATTTGAAGGTTACCAGATTAGATAAAAGTTTTTGAAAACTATTTTCAAAAAGGTTTTAAAAAGGAAGCATTTTCAAAAGAAAAGTGTAACAACCCGAATTTTTAGCAACGTGTTAAGACAAGAATCAAGGCAGAATTAAATTATAAAATCTGAATCAGGATAAACGGCTTGCGCCATTGCGTTCGTCTCGGAAAAATACGCGAAATAGAGTCCGAAATTTCGTAAATCGGAGTCCGTATAAAGAAGATATGGACGAACGAAGTTAGGCAGAAAAACCGAAAACAAGCCAGAATGCACTGGCGCACTTGTGAAGTGCGCCAGCACAAAAATACACTGGCGCACTTGGGAAGTGCGCCCGTGTCGAGCCAGAAACCTGCACAGCCTTCTGGCTTGACCCTGGCTGGCCTGGTGCACCTGTTTTGGCCCTTGGTCTTGTTTTGGAGGCTTGTGACGATTTTTGAGGGCTGGGATCTATCCTAGGGTTAATCTAACGGCCTAAACTACCCCTAATCTCTATAAAAAGACCCCTAACCTAGCCTAAACCCTCATTAATTGATCCTACAACTAAACTATGGCAAAATTTCTACTCTCATGGCCTCCACTCAACTATCCTAGCCTCCACTTCATTTCTATGAGAGGTTTCATGAACATGAGAGTATTAGAGAGTCCCTATGTTAGTATGAGAGCCCCTCAAGTTGATTTCAAGACAAAAGCTTTGATCTTTGTTCGTAAAGATGGTTTTTTTTTATTGATTTGGAGCTTTTATCTTTGGGGTTTTGGATGAAGGCATGCATAAGCTTCATCACAAGCTTTAGTTTAATCAATTTAGGCCTTCATAGCAATGTAAGCCCTTCCCTACTCTTAGATATTAACTATGAAGTTAAATGTTCATGTTGAAAGTTTGGGTTTGATTAATTAGAATGATGCATGCTATCATGTTATGCAAGTTTATGAAGTCATTATCTTGATCTTATGAGCTAAAAGCCACAACCTTTATGTTGAAATGTTGCATTATGCAACATGAGAATCTTCATAATCATTATGTCAACTTGCATATGAAGTCATAATCCTTATATGATGATATATGCGAGTTTCTAGCCATCATTCCATGTCTTTTGTCACCATGATTCGCTTATGTACCAAGTTTGGGTTGATGCATGTTTTTGAGGCTTAAGAATGTAACATGCAAGCTAATGAACACATTTGTGTCTCATTTGCCACCATGATTAACTTGTGGCTTAATACCCATTTTTGTCATTCCTTTGCCAAGTCTTTTCTTTTAATCCATCACGTTGTTGCGAACGTATATGCTAGTTTAAAAAGCGTTGGGGTCACATTATGGGGAAACATAATGACATGAATATGACTTGGGTAAATGGGTATAAACATGACAACATGTAACGTTAAATATGACATGTGTTTATACTTGAAAACATGACTTGAAGTATAACATGGAAGTTGACATGTAAGTATGCATAAAAACATAAGCTTGGGAATTTACCTATTAAGTTAGGTCTACCCATTGGGAATTTACCTATTAAGTTAGGTCTACCCAATTGCTTGAAAACTTGACTATGAACATGACACTAGACTAAACATGAAAGTGGCCAACTCGAGGTTGGGTTGAGTTTGCAACGTAAAACTACCCGGAACCGACCGGCCTAACTAGTAGTTGCAAACAATAGGACCCAATGTGAGAAGTTGGTCATGTTGTGCTTGAACCCGAGGTTAGACCAAGTTGTGGTGTAAAGCTACCCGGAACCGACCGGCTTAACTAGTAACCACAACAAAGTCTAATGTGAGAGGTTGGGGTGCATTAAGTAATTAATGCCACATGATAGGGTTAAGTTAATTTGATTAATGACTCTTAACCAAATATGACATGGGTAAATGGGTTAAGTAAATTGGTTAGGCTAATGATACTTAACAAAACATGACAAGGTTGGGTAGGTTAAGTGATTTGATTTGCCTAACGACGCTTAACCATTTTTATACGACTAGTGGACGGGGATTAAGTTAACCAACACTTAATCAATCCAACATGATAATTTGGCAAGGTTAAGTAAGTTTTCTTAATGACACTTAACCATACAAGATGATTAGGGGATGGGGTTAAGTAATTTGCACCTAACTAATCCGACACGGTAATTAGACGGGGTTAAGTAATCCACACTTAACTAATCTAAACACGGTAATTCGATGGGGTTAAGTTAAACACTTAACCAATTTAAACTCGGTAATTCAATGAGGTTAAGTAACCAATACTTAACCAACTTAACGTGATAATTTAATGGGGTTAAGCAACTTATACTTAACCAATTATACATGATGATTTGATGGGGTTAAGTAACTTACACTTAACCAATCTAATACGCGGACCTGATAAGGTTAAGTCACAAGACCTTTTTAGAATATACTTAACCATTGTAGTACGATTAGAGGATGGGGTTAAGCCAACCTATACTTAACCAATCCGACTCGATAATTTGATGGGATTAAGATAATCTATGCTTAATCGATCTAGCAAGATAATCCGATAGGATTAAGGTAAGCTAGTACTTGACCAATTTGACTTGATAGGGTTAAGTCATGAGCCTCTGGGTACACTTAACCAACTTGTGGGACTAAGTCTTGAACTTAAATACTTAGCCAATCTTTGACGTGATTCGTGGGCGGGTTAAGTCATGGACTTGAATGATAACACTTAAACCCAATAGACAAACCCTAGCTAGAAGAACTAGGTAGAAAACCGTGGTTAATCAAGGATAACGGGAAAGGAAGTTAAGTGGTAAACCTTAGTTAAGGGTAACTAAGTAATAATTCTTAGCTAAGGACATAGGACTAATTCTCAAAACGATGAGTAACCTGATACGGTAGGTCATCGCTTAGTATACGAGGGGGAGCAAGTTATCTGACTTGGATAAAAGCTCCAGCGCACTGGGTGCCGAAGTGGAAGCTTCGGGGGACGTGAGGATATTCTTGGGATCCCTCTGTGGGCTGCCAGGTAATTATACTAGGCCCATGAGAGGTTAAGGTCTGCGTTAGAAGGACCAAGAGTATGCCTTGGTTGCTATGCGAGCAACCTAAAGACTGGGATGGATTAGCGTGGAGTCGACGATTCTTGTTTTTGCCCTGGATAGCGCATCACCGACTACCTACCATCTTTAGTCAATCGTGTACGTGCGGAAAGGCAGGGAACCCCCAACAGACCATGTGCTTGCTATCGAGTCATGGGTGAGGTTGGCCCGTAGGAAAGTGGGCTATAGTGGGGCCGTGGAGTGGTTCTTATACATGATTTTTCTTGGATTGCCTTTCAGTAGTTGAGGGAGGGGTCACGTGGGACCATAGCCACGGGTACAAAAACAGACCTTGATATCTGCATCGGTAGACGATTTAAAGCTCCCGACCGAGTTCCGTATTTCTTGATTTGCCCTGGCACGGAACTCGGATGGCACATTGGGGAACATGTGCATCTAGACATGGAAAACGATTCACGATACATACGTGGGATCAAGGGCGCGGTTGACGGGTGGCGTAATCCCTAGTGGTCTTAGGTGGCCAAAACCCAAACCGAGACACGGAAACGTTCATTAGGTAGCATAATCCCTAGCGGTCCTAGGTGGCATAAATCCTAAAAGGACGCGCGATAGTTCATGGTAAGGAAACACAACTAGATCAAGGGTTGCAGTCCAAAACAACTTCAAGGATAAACCGTTTACATGGGAAAGCCCGTACAGCCTACGGCAAAGAACTGAACTTATACATGGAAAGAAACATATGAGTTGAGTAACCTATATATGCGGCATATTAGGTTGACAGGGACCATTACACGACTTCTGAGTAAGGGTCATTCACGGATAACACGTAATACAGTTGGGATACTAGTACGGTAGGTGCAGAGCAGATATACAGGATAGATACCATGGGACGTTATACGTGATAGATATCTTGGAATATTATACTTGATAGGAACCTGACGATGTGATACCTTGTTTTGTCTTGACATCGTAATTTATCATGACATCTTAGTTTATCTGAGTTCAGTAGTTCATCCTGTTATTTTGATTTAGCTTACCTATCTTGTTATCATGCTTATGTTCATCTCAGTTTCTCATGTCAGTTAACTTTACTAGTTTTTATACTAATAGTAGATAGGGCTTACTCAGTCTTTTTGACTGACCCGTTTTGTTTCGCCTCTTTTCTTCTGTTTCCCCCCCAGGTTACAGGGAGGAAACACTGCTGTTTAGTTCGTACTTCTTCTGCTTGAAGGTCATCATGGATGGCTTGGACTTTTCTTGGCTATGGCTACTTTACTGTTTTTATTTGGGGAATAATTTATGAAAAAGTCTTTATGCTTCTTTACTGTTGCAAG
This sequence comes from Allium sativum, assembly GCA_030737875.1. Lineage (NCBI taxonomy): Eukaryota > Viridiplantae > Streptophyta > Magnoliopsida > Asparagales > Amaryllidaceae > Allium > Allium sativum. The sequence continues at coordinate 989,676,535 of CM060910.1, read as the reverse complement.
ACAGGTTTTGATGTACTCTGATGTAAAAGGCTTTAGACCTTATGTATTCATGTTTATGAAAGTTCGATTTTACTTCCGCTATTTTATATGTTCTGTCTTGTGATATTTCTGTGCATGTTTACCAATAATGCCCCTCTAAAGCTAGTGCATTCCTTTGCGAGTGACCCTAGCGGAGGCGGGGTGTTACAAAAAGTTTGTTTTGAAAAACATTCCCCAAAAAGCCAAAAGTAATATCTTTCGATCCCTTGACTGAATCTCTTTCCTTTTCTTTTTAGCATGTCTGTGGAACCTAATATCCCAAAGGACGTTACGATACCCAGCTAGTTCTGTAGGTATCTTGAGGCCATGGCACCTGCCGAAGGCCAAGGAAATGTTCCTCCGCCAGCTGCAGTCGTTGTTCCTCCTCCTCCTCCGCGTGCAGACAACTTTTCCAAGATCTGCAGAGATTTCCGTGCTATGGGAGGAAAGACATTTCATGGAACCGAGACATTATGAGGCAAGGAATTGGCTTAAGGAGACTAAGGACTTGTTTGTAATCTTTGAAGTGGAAGATCGAAGGAAGATTAGATTGGTTGTCTAGCTACTGAAGGTTGAACCTTCGTTCTGGTAGGAAGTAACCCAAGTGGGGCGTCCGGTGGAAACTTGGGATGACTTGTAACACCCCGTAATTTTAAAACGGGACATAAGAGATAATTAAAGAATAATTAATCTTTAAAAGAAGAATTGGGTGAAACAGGTTACGTCATTGCGTTCGTCTCGGAATGCTGCTTGAGATAGAGTCCGAGTTTGCGTGAATCAGACTCGTATGAAGAAGTTATGGAGGTTAGAAGTTTTCAAGTTTAAGCAGAAATTAAATTAAAATAATTAAAGCAGATTCGAATTTCAAAACTTCAGAAAACAGCTGAGCGGAAATTTCCCGCTTAGGGGTGTCAACTGTAACGACCCGCATTTTTCGACGATAAAATAAATAATTTATTTAATTATTTAAATAGTGATTCAGAGAATTTAATTGGTCATTAAATTAAACAATAAATGAATATTTAATTTATATAATAATTAAGCAATATATTAAATTCTGAAGTAATCAGAATTAGCTGAAATGGCGGTATGGTGTGAATTGGGAAATTCGAAATATATAATTCAGTTTAAAGTTGAATTTCGATAACAAATATATAATTTAAATGAAGTTTGAACGTATAATTATAATATAATTATAATCGAGCTCGAAATGACGCAGCAGTTCGTTATTTGGCGATTCGAACTTTAAACGAATATACAGAAGCCGTTTTAAATCAGATTTCTGTGAAACAAGAAACGTTAGGAGCTGGTGAAGTATATTTTTCTAGTGGAAGAGCAAAATCGAGATTTCGATGTGTAGATTTTGATTTATGTCCAAATCAAATTTTAGAAAAGTCGATGTGGAATTCCTTTATAATTTATAACGATTTATTTATATTATAAAAGGATTTTTCAAAATAAATTGAATATCGATTCAACCCGGGATTTGAATATCGAGTTACAAATCTAATTGGAGTTGTATTATATTCCAAGTGAATATATAGACGATAATATTTACTTTTAAATATTAAATTTAATTGTTTTTAAATATATTTATATATTTAAAAGGGTTATTTAGAGCTTTAAAAACAACCATTTTTGCAAACGACCTCAGAATTCGACAAAACTAATTTTGTTGGATCCGCAATATTAAATTATTGTTAGATTTCAATTTCCGTGATTTTTGAAGTTAGTATGTGGTCGTACCGATTTTTAATGTGGAAAACAGTCGATAATTGGACCTTTAAAAATACGCTGTGTGAGCTAACAAAGTCGGAATTCGATGAAACCAGTTTCATTGGGACCGTAATGTCAAACTCTTGCTACATGTCCAGTTTCGTGATTTTTGGATATCATGTGTGTCCACACGAATTTTTAGAAGTCAGAAACGAATATAAAATGATTAAAGTAAAATAACTAAAAATACCCCAATCTATTTCTGATTAAAATGATGTGTCCGCGTTCTCCTTCCTCAGCCTCACATTTACCTTTAAAAACGCAAAAAGAAAAAATACGAGCCGCCAGAAAATTGTTTCTTCCAGTAAAATTTTCCTGATCTTCAAACAATTTTTAAAAATCACTCGATCCTCTAAAAATCTCGAAACACAATTCATTCGATTCGTGATGACCGGGGCTACCCGCTCATACCAGTTTTACACAGCTCGATGCATTTTCCGAGCTCGAGATTTTGACCAGCATGAACTAGGGTTCGCGTTCATTGCGGATTTAGTCATGAATTCACGGTTTGGGTATTTTATTTGGGTTCAGCAAAGAAAACCGCACTTGCTTGCAAAGATTAGTGGAATTCGGTTCAATTTGCTGTCGATGGTTTACTGTGACTGGAGATGTTTGGTTCGACGGCTGCTGAATTGGGGAGATGTGAGTTTAACAAAAATGGTATGGGGTTGTTGAGGAGTTGAAGAGGAGATTTGTTATGATTTTTGTTTGATTTTAAATGAAGTGATTAAGGGGGAAGAGGAGCTTGAATTATCGGCTATGGAGGAGTGGAAAAGTGGAGCGGACGTCTGTATATTTTGGGAAGAAGGGAAGTTGGGCTGAACGGATCTTGGGCTTCAAGGGTAGTAATGGGCCGAAGTAATAAGTTAAGGCCCATCCTTTTATATAAATCCATGTTTATTTAATTATAATATGTATTAACTTCGTAAGGTCATAACTTCGCCATACAGTATCAGAATTCAGCGAAACAAGATTCGTTAGGATCGTATGGACGGGAGCTCCACAAAGGAACTGACTGGGAGTGAATCGAAGATTGTTACAATTTATAGCGAAATAAATTGTCTGTCTGAATCAAATCGAGCGATGGTTATCGTTATTAACGATGATCGTCCAATGTGAGTAAAACTCACCAACTCTGAACAGTTATATTTTTCTAACGTATATTTAGAACTGATAATTATCTGTTGATTGATGTGTGTTAACTGTTTGGTTGAATTGCGCATGTATTGGTTGAAATTATAGATAACGATGTTTATATATATCGTTAATCAAATATCGATTCTGTTTATCAGAATATTTCATATCGAAGTGAAATCGATGTTATTATATTGTTTAACATCTGTGGATGCAGGGAAACAGGTTGGAGGAATCCAACTGGATTCCTCAACATTTATATTATTGTTTTTCATATATTTTGATATATGATGTGATATATAATCTGTTATGGATTATATGTGTTAGAATGATGTTGATCATTGTTATTCGATATTTTTAATATCATAAGAAACCCTGGGATGTAAAAAGAAATATTTCAATGTATATTGAAATAAAGGAATTCTATAAAATCAACTGATTTTATAAAAGGAAATATTTTGAAAATAAAGTATTTATAAAATCATAGGATTTTATAAATGGGAACATTTATTTAAAAAATAAATAGAATATCATAAAGAAATATTTATTAGGAAAATAAACAGGATATTATAAAAGGGAAATATTTATAAAACGAAAAAGGTTTTATAAAAAGGATATTTACTTAGAAAGTAAATAGAAGTGAAAAGAAATATTTATTTAGAAAATAAATAGAATTATAAAGGGATATTTATTTAGAAAATAAATAGAATTAGAAAAGGAGTAAATATTTGTAAAACAAATATGGTATTATAGAAAGACATATTTGGGAAAATAAATAGGATTTTATAAAAAAGGATATTTGAGAAATAAATTTCAAAAAGAGTGAATCGAATATAGTTATTCGAAACAAAGTCAAAACATACATAGTTATTTAGAATGAAGTTAATCGAATATTAGTTATTCGAATAAGAGTTAATCAAATAGAGTTAAACAAAAAAATTAGAAACCGACTAGAGATTAATAAGTTGAATGGTTTCCTAAGTATCGACCTGATTTTGGTTTCGGCCTTCGGGGTTTATACTTAGGAAGTTGTTCTCTTATTAGTTTATAGTTAGAGTCTGATAGATGTGGGAGAATAATGATACATAATTAAGCCATGGAAATGTTTTCCAGTGTTAATACTGTATATTTTCTAAACATAGAAAATGAGGATATATATATATATGTTTGATGATTGGATCGATAATTCCATTTGGAAATAAGATTGTTGTGTGTACACGGACATGTTTTCATTTGATAGTTAAATCACCGACTATCGATGTTTTGCCCATTTTAACGTTGTTTATATGGAGAGACCGGTTGGATTATTATCCGAAGAACCACTTTGTGTTGGCATAAGCGTTGCAAACCAAGTATGCTGAAGATAATTAAAGACGGAGTAAAGTGCAAGGGCTATCCTGTTTACCAAATAGTGCCTTCGGTTTGTCCAGTCCCAGGATGACCTGTATGGAAGAATGTCTGACAGAGTATATCTAATAGATCGCGTAAGTTGATCTCTTCAAACGTATTTACATTTGGTGGCAGAGGAATTCATTTCTCTTAGTTGTATACCCATTGTAATTTTTGGGAAATCAATTTGTGTTTTGGCGGGTATGACGATGTGGCATTCAAAGTGAATAATCGTGTGGTCTGTCAAAGATAAGCGTGGCCTCTAGCCTCAAAACCGGGAAATGGCAGAAAATCGGGCAGGCAGCATGGCTATGTAGGTCGCACCTATTAGGGTGTATAATCACTTGATCTAGAGTTTCATTTACTTCTAAAAATCTTTTGTTGATGCTGTCCCATTCGGGAAACGGTTGCTGATCCCAACCGTTGGTGATATACATTCGAAACACTCAAGCAAAATGAGTAGTCGGTCATGTGTGGCCGGGTTGCAAGATGTTCTTGTTGAACCCAGTGTATTCCTCTCTAGAGGTACACTAGCGAAAGGTGGTTCCATACCTTGTTATAGTTGGAAATCCATTACCCAATACGTGCATGCAGTTTTGATTGTATACTATATATGTAGAATGTGAGATGGAAGCGTTTCTGCTAGATGATTATTATATTGTGGTTGATATACATTATTATAATATCAAAAGGTTTTTGATATAAAGATATTTTGGATTCTCATAAGGGAAAAACCCGTTCCGTTATACGGCGTGGTATTATGAGATATTGTTTACTTGTTCAAACTGTTTTAAACTGTTTTACTCATACCAGTCCCATGACTGACCCGGAGTTTATTTTGTTTTGCTTTTCCTAAACTCTTGGGTGCCCAATTTTGTACAGGCAGTCAAGTAGTCGGGATTTACAGATACTTGAAGAGCTGGAGCAGGAGGCTTCTGGATTATATAGCTATTATTATTCCACTGTGTTGTAAGTGTTGTACTTTGAAAATGATGTGTATACATATACTGATTTTATTTCAAGGATATATTATCTATTATATGTTGTTCGTTCCGCTGTAAGATTCGTGTTACTCTGGTGTTGTGTTCTTCTTCTTCTTCTATTCTAAGTTTCTATCTTATCTTTCCTCACTCTCTAATTTCTTTCATTAACTACCGGTATTTTTCGATGTTTGGTTAGTCACAATTGAGTTTATGGCGATAACCAAAGTCGAAACAAATTGGGTCGTTACATCAACCTCCCCAAGGGGTGTTGACATAGGTGTCAACCCCCCTTAGGGGTGTCAACATGGGTGTCGACCCCCCTATAGAGTCGACACCTGCGAATTGATCTAGACAGTGATGATTTTCTGAGGTGTTAGGGCATATGTGTCATGTTCTGGTTGGCTCTCTTGGGTTTGGATGGCTTTGATGACTCCTAGGTTGATCTAAAGGCCCATATTAATCCTAAACTTCTATATATACATAGCTAAACCTAAACCTTAACCTCACAACCCTAAACTATGATGTCGTCATGCTGTTCATCTACAAACTAACCTAGCCGCCACCATAACAAATCAAATTCTAGATTAAGGATAAAAAGATAAGAGATAAAGATTCAAAGCCTAGGAATTGCGAAAAGGAATTCTGGAACAACAACAAATGAATCAACGCCTACATCAACGGATTAGCTTCGCAACTTCAGAAATCAGATCCCAGAATTCAAGATCCGTTTTCTGTGAGTGTGGTTACTTTCACAAGATAATTGTTTAAACGTAATTGTGATGAGTTATGAATTGGACTGTATGAAAATGTTTGTAAATCATATAAAGTTTATGTCTTTGCAAACTATGTTTTGATTTATGCTTGATTTGATTCATTATATGCAAGTTATGTTCTATGTTAATTCATATGCCTAATTACATATGCAAGTTATGCATGCAAGTTTACTCGATTTATGCAAGTTATGAAAGATTATATGCAAGTCATGTTCATATATGTAAGATCATAGTTTATATATTCATATGTTTAGATCGACATGTTTATATGATTAGATCCATATCAGTCCATATGTTTAGAATTATATGTTCATATGTTTAGATCTACATGTTTATATGATTAAATCCATATCAGTCCATATGTTTAGAACTATATGTTCATATGTTTAGTTCTACATGTTTATATGATTAGATCCATACCAGTTCATATGTTTAAATCCGTGCAAGTTTATGTTTAGATCTATGCTAGTTTGCATTCCATATGTTGATTGGATCTATTTTTATATGTTTACTAGATTTATGCAGACTTAGATCTATATTGTTTATGACAGTTATGATGTCATGTGTTTCTTCCCTTTCTCCTTTTTTTATGAGTTGGGCTAATTGTGTGCCTAACGTATCACATGAACTATACGTACGAATGACGTGGAAATGTTGGGGAAAAGTTTGGGTAAAAGTTGAATATTATATAATTGGCATAAAAAGGGGTTGTAATCATATAATTAATTTGGGCATAACTAGAAAATGTGGCATAACTTGAATTGACCACACTTATGGATAATTTACATATAAACTTGGACATGAATGATAAATATGTAAATTGGCTAAAAGATGAACGCGTCTAACCTGAGGTTAGATTGAGTTGCGATGTAAGACTGCCCGGAACCGCCCGGCACATCCAGCGACTGCAACAACATAGATCTAATGCCCAAAAACACGAGTTTAGAATGAGTTTGCAGTAGAAGTCTGCCCGGAACCGCCTGGCACATCCAGCACCCACAAACAACAGTTCTAATATGAGAGGTTGGTGCCTTAATGAATAAATTAAAGCTAAGGAACATACATGCTAAAAATGGAAAGGTTAAGTAACATATGAATAGGCAACACTTAACCAATACAACATGTTAGGTGGGTGGGTTAAGTTAACATGGACAAGAAGACAACATAAATAATATTACATGAATAAAGTGGATAGGTTTAAGGCAAGCTTAACCAATAATACATATGGACTTCATAAGGGGAAGGGTTAAGTAAATCTTGGGTAAGTGGGTAATATTAGTATATATAGGCCCCACAAACTTAACCGTTAAATAAACATGCGTGAATCAGTGAGAAGGTTAAGTAACATATGAATAGGCAACACTTAACCAATCCAACATGTTAATTAAGCAAATGGGTGGGGTTAAGTTAAATTGAGAACACTTAACCATTATAATATGTTGATTAGGAAACCCTGGTAACGGGGACCCATTTCAGCAGTAACCCACATAGATGTATCATGGTACCCTGAGCTAGCCAGGGTAGGGCACGATTACTGTGATAATTATAAGCGGTCAAAATAGCGGCGAGTGATGCAGCAGTGTAGGTTCCGGTGGAGTATGGGCGTGCACGTGCTCCGAAGTGAAAAAAAAAACATGCAATGGGCATCAGTAGCATACACTGTGCATCTTGAATTATTGTCATCATGGGAATTGATACACCCCATGATGGGGCCAGCACAGGTATCTACATACAAGCGAGGCCGAATGACACAAGTAATAATACATGCGGGTTAGGGAGCCGATCGAACGAGGAAGGTAGTGGGTACAACTCGTGGGGGTAGGAGTAAACAAGGGCACCTACGATAGCAGCTAGGAGTACACGAAACTACTATTATCATGATTAGTAAGAGGGATCAACGTTTAGTAGGGGACTGGTAAGGGTGCGGTGTAACTAGTAATGATACGGTGTTACTAGCATTGGTGCAGTGTAGTAATTATCCTGTAGTGATTAGAAGTGCAATCAACGTTATATCTTGTTCATCTTGTCTACTTTGTCATGCCTGTTTATTCTACAGTCATTTCTTTCTTTCCAGTTTATGTTCTTTTCATGTTACTTTAATGAATATATTGTTAAAGTCACTGGACACACCAAACTTATGTCTGACCTAGTTTGTTTCGCCTCTTTTCTTCCGTTTCCCCTCCACCAGGTTCTTAGGGAGGAAATACTCGAGCTTAGTTCAGATATCTCTTTCTTCTAGCTTGAAGTTGAAAGGTGTATTGCTTGGCTTTGATTCTGCGTATGGAATTTTTCTGTTGGGGATTATGGCTTTAAAATTATGTACTCTGAAGATTTTGTACAAGACTGATATTATGTACTTGATTTTGGCATTTGGAAATGTAATCAGACTTATTTTTATTTCCGCTGCAATAAAATTACAAAATTTTCAAGTACTACTTTTTCTGTCTTATAATATTCCATTCTGTTTACTTATAATGCTCCACGAAACTTAATGCATTCCCTTTGTGAGTGACACTAACGGACGTGGGGTGTTACATGTGGTATCAGAGCTGAAGGTTACTAGAAAAGATAAAAGATTTTAAAATCGTTTTCAAAAGTATTATTTTCAAAAACATGTTTCAAAGAAGGAGTTTTCAAGAGAAAGATTTACTATCAAAAACATAATCCCTAAAAGCCATATATCTATCTTACGATTCTTTGTTTCGAATCTCTTCCATTTTCCTTCTTGAGTCTCTTTCTCCGCGTTTAGATGCCTTTCCTAAGATATGGAAGGAGTTCGGTGCGATAGGCGGAAAATCTTTTCATGGGACTGAGACGTTTGTCAAGGCTATAAATTGGCTCAAGGAAGTGAAGGACTCGTTTGGTATCTTGGAGATAGACAATGAAAGGAAAGTTCAGCTAGTTGCTTGGTCGATGAGGAAGTTTAGGCTGAGGAACACAACCCAAGGATGAGGAATTTGTTGATATGGCTTTAATCCACGAAGAAGGTAAAGGAGAAAGTAGAAAGAATAACTAACCCTCGTAACAAAAGAAGGTGTCTTTATTGTGGTATAATGGGCCATATAATTAAGGACTGTAGGAAGAAGAAGAAGCAAGGTTGTTACCATTGCAGCGAGGCAGGACATATGATTTAAGATTACCCACGGAGGAAGGGACAAGGGCATGGACAAAGGACATGACCTACTTCTGGAGGACAGGTTCATGCTCTCATGGCACCAGGACAGGAGAGAGATAGAAGCATTTCTGTTGAAAGTTTGATTTTCCTTTTTCAGTCATCCCGTTCGAACTTTGTTTGATTCTTGCGCTTCACAATCATTTGTATCTGCTTCGTTAGTTGAAACACTGCACCTAAATACTAGTCTATTTATGGATCCCATTGTAGTCTCAAATCCTATTGGTGGTTCGGCTCACTTTTTTTTGACAAAATAATGTGTGATCCTCCAATAGGAAGAGAGCACACATATATATATATAGTAAAAAAGGACAAGATACAATATCCAATCTCAGACCCGAACAAGATTGCCAAAAGAAAGTAAAGAAATATAGATAGATGAGTTCCGGCAAGGCCACCACCCATCATACTCCAATATCAAGTTCCGGCAAGGCCACCACCCGATATTGAGTATATCTATATCCTTACATATGGCAATCTAAATAATAGACAATGAGGTAAATCATACCCTTAAAACCACAACACTCCAACACAAATACATATATGACTAAACAAGCAATAAATCCCAATCCAGACAGCAATCCCATAAGCTCCCAGCTCCATCCATGACCTGTAATCTGAAATATTAAAGAAAACTATCAGTAACAAACCTGTATATATGAGTATACACCTATACCTATATATGAATGTGTATATAAACATATTTGTATAATAATTATACTTATATGTATATATAACATGTATATATGTACAGGCATATAATCATATATACCATAAAAAATAAAACAGAATAACATGTAGGGAAAGTACAAACAAATACCGAATATCAACAGAGACGAAATCTATTATGTCTGAAATATCTAGTGATTCTAATAAATAGGCTCAAATTTGATCTAACCTTATACAAAAAACAGCCAAAACGTAAATTACCAAAAAGCTTATAATGTGAATTAGACATCCAATCCAGACTAAATTTTACAATACTGATGATTAAATTATCAGCGGAGTCAGACTTTGTATGAAATAATCTCTGGTTTCTTTCTAACCAAATAAACCAACACGAGATTACTACTAAGGAATCCAATATATATCTTTGCCTATTATTAAACTTAAATCTAATACAATTCCAATAATCTGCACAATCATTTATACCATTAAAACCATCAAATGTAAAAAAATTCAGAATCGTATTAAAAATTGAAAAGGTAAAATAACAAGAGAAAAATAAATGGTCAACATGCTCCACACCAATATAACAAAAGCAACATTTGCTATCAATTATGATATTCTTTCTTTTCAAATGTTCGATCGTATTAAGCTTCTTATGTATGATCAACCACATAAGAAACTTTGCTTTGGGAGGAGCATTTGACTTCCATAAGAATTTAAAAGTAAATGTGGGAACTCCAGAAAAGTTAATAAAATTATACATAGAGTTAACCGTATAGACTAGTTTCTTATCTAAACTCCAACTCAGAGAATCCCCATGCTCATCCAAATTGTACATATCTAACTTAGCTTTAAGTAGTGCTAATTGTCTTAACAAGTCTTCTTCTAAAATGTTATCAAAGGAAAACACCCACGGAGGGCTTAGATCCACCCTATAAACATCTATAATATGTGCATTCTTAAAATTACAATTATCATAAAGCTTGTTGAATTCAATTTTTAGTGGCACGTTAGAGATCCAAGGATCATGCCAGAAATAAGTAAGGTCCCCTGAGTGAACTATTACTTTGTAACCTATTTTGAAAAAGAGAAAACAATTCAAAACAGATTTCCAAAAGTGTGATAGTCTATTTTCCCATACACCACTATTCCCAATATGAAACTCCCCTCTATAGTAATAAGATTTAACTACAATGGACTTCCATGATGCCATCACGGCAGGACTTCTAAATTTCCATAACCATTTGGCAAGCATGGATGAATTAAAATTATATAAATTTAATATACCCAAACCCCCGTCTTTTTTAGATTTACAACACATGTCCCAATTAACTAAACATTTGTGAACTTTACCCAAAGCAGCACCATTCCAAAGGAAGTTACGTCTAACTCTATCAATCTTCTCTATGACCCACAATGGAAATCGATGTATAGCCATCCAGTATGAAGGAATAGCCGATAGCACCGAATTGACTAAAACTAATCTACCTGCTCTCGACAGGAATCTGTTATTCCAACTAAGTAGTCTATTGTTAATCTTATCGATGATCACTATCCAATCTTCTTTTTTAAGCTTCGAAGGTCTAATCTTAAACCCTAAATAATCAAAAGGAAATTTCATAATGGAACAGTTTAAGGTGTTAGCTACCAATGTCTCAACTTTATTAACATCGTTAAAGACCATAACCGCACTTTTATCGAAATTAATCCTAAGACCAGATAACATTTCAAAATAGTAAAGTATAAACTTAAGGGTAATTATGTGCTTTGGCAAGTGGGAAGAGAATAATAATGTATCATCTGCAAATTGGAGGATAGATAATTCATTATTAAATTCCTCATTCCCAACACTACCAAGTAATCCTAGTCTACCCGCTCTTTTAATAATTCTAGCGAAGACATCCACCGCTAAATTAAACAGAAAAGGCGATAAGGGGTCTCCTTGTCTAAGGCCCCTCTTAGAATGCATCTTCTTTCCCACTATCCCGTTAACAACTATATTGGAACAACCAGATCTTAACAATAATAAGATCCAATTGGTCCATCTTACACTAAAACCTCTAGCAAGACATAATTCACATATGAAATCCCAATCAATAGAGTCAAACGCCTTCTCAAAATCTAACTTTAAAATGGCACAAGTAATGTTATTCTTACAACAGACATTAATGTATTCCTGTACCGCTGCCACTCCATCCACTATATTTATACCTTTTATGAAGGCAGTTTGAGAACAATCAATAAGATCGTTCATCCTAGTACTGATCCTGTTAGCTAATAGTTTAGATATGATCTTAACAGAAACATTAATAAGGGAGATAGGCCTAAAATCCTTTAGAGAATTTGCTCCCTCTCTCTTATGAATAAGGATGACGTTTGCAATGTTAAAACTCCCTAAACGTAGTTCCCCATTATAAAATTCATTAAATAAATTAATTAAATCAGACTTTAAGACTTCCCAGAATTACTTATAAAAATTAACAGAAAATCCATCTGGACCAGGAGCTTTGTCACTAGGCATATCACATATTGCCTTCCAAATCTCCTGCTCCGAAAAAAGGTTCATCTAAACTATCAAGATTAGTCTTATCTTCGTATGGATATAACTCACTCCATCTAACGTTAGTTCTCCTCTTAATCTTTGAGCCAAATATCTGCTTATAGTAACTAGTGAAAGCTTCATTCAAATCCTTTTGTGCAATCAATTCTACATTATTAACAAAAATAGAATGTATCATGTTATCACGTTTCCTCTTATTCGCTACACTATGAAAAAATTTAGTATTATTATCCCCTTCCTTAATCCACTGTATGCGAGATCTTTGCCTCCACATGACCTCTTCTTTTTCTAAAATCAATTTGAGGTCTTGTTTAAGATTACAGTATTTATCCTTTTCAGCTAAATTAAGAATCCTTGACTCACTAATTTTATCCAAATCCAACAATCCACACATAATCTTATTCTTCTTAATTCTTACGTTACCAAATACAAATTTATTCCAATGCTTAAGAAAGAATCTCAATTTACGTAGCTTAGCGACAAAAATCTTAGCACTATTACCTCTATATAAATTATTAAAATAGAATAAAGACTTCCACTTGACCGAAACTAGGTTTATGAAACTAGTATCAAGTAACCACATCTTCTCAAATTTAAAACTGTTACTAATAGTTATGTTCGATTCACAGGTAAGTATAATTGGACAATGATCGGAGAGCAAAAAAGGTAGTCCTTTGACACTACAAATCGAAAATTTATCTTCTACCTCTGAATTAATAAAGAATCTGTCTAATAATGCAAAAGAAGGAAAATCACGGACATTCGACCAAGTGAATGATATATTATCCATATGAATCTCTATCAAATTATTCTCTAAAATAAAGTCGTTAAATTCCTCCATATCGGAGAAATCCCCTTCTCGGGGTGATCTCTCCCCTAGAAATCTAGTGACATTGAAATCCCCCCAACAATCGAAAGATTGGGGGATTGATTTATGAAATTAAAGACTTCATCCCACAAAATTCTCCTCTCCATCTTGGTATGAGGTCCATACACATTGGATATACACAAGACAGAATCATCGGAAAGGGAAGCTAATATAACGTTTAAGGAATGTGTCTTTATAGACTCCTGCACGAGTCTATATTGGTTCTCTTTCCAACCAATCATGAGTCCACCAGCAGTACCAATTGCCGGTAGACACACCCAATTACGGAAAGTGGTCCCACCTAGTCTAAGATAAAATCTAAAGTCAGGACGCTCAATGTTAGTCTCTTGTAATAAAATAATGTCAATGTGATTATCTCTAAAAAAAGATCTAACTTCAGCACATTTTTTAGGTTCATTTAAACCCCTAATATTCCAACTAACTATCCTCATCTACGCAATGATGAAACCCTCTCTAGTTCTCTGCTCCTAATATACTCAGCATCCAACTCACTATCAGAAAAAACAAATTCAGTGTCACTGGCTAACTGGAATAACTGACTAGTAGTCAGACTCCCTAAAGCAAACGGGGTATAATCACTACCAAAAGTTGAAGACAAACCTGAGCCCGAATCCAATCTACTACCACTAGTAGTAGCTGAATTCGGGAACTTACCTCGAGTCGAAGATGAACCGTATCTGAGCCTAGCACTACGCCGAACCACTCCTGAACTAGGTATCACCCTTCTTCGTCTCCTCCTCCTCGATGCAGAAGAAAGAATATCACTGCTCCGGTTCGAATTACTACACTCTAGCAATCCACAACTGACCTCAAAACTGAAATCAGCGTTCGAAACCTCTACTGATTGAGGCATGACATAAATCACCGGCGAAACACCAAAGCACGGTCTATGAAACAAAACGAAAAATTTCACGTCCACCATACTAACCAACAACGATCCCACGTCCCTATTCAATAGAAACAAGTAATCCCTATTCACCGTGGCACACATGTAATCACTCCTTCCATAAACTCCATCTGTTTGCGCACTGGCGCCAACAAACTCATGTACGTCCATCACATAAAGTCCACTGCTGACCTCACTGGAGCTAACCGAAACTATATTCTCAGTGTTAGCCTCATTCAAACCCATACTATCCTCTAATGAATCATTAGTAGTCGACACATTTTCATGCACAGAGACTTTCGAACGATTTTTAGAACATGAAACCATAACCTTACCATCTCTCGAATTCCTTGATGTGATAACCCTCGACTCTACAACTGGAATAATATTCACTCCGTCTTTCACAGACAAATCAACATCATTCTCCACTATATTCATTACTGCCTCATTTTCCAGTATACTGAAGCTATTGGAAAGTTCAACTTCATCAGTCACATACCAATTAGCGTCTTCCCCAATACTAGAAACACCATCTATCACAGGCTCATCAATGATATAATCTCTCATATCAACCACATCTGTTCCAGTCATCTCATCTAGCCCTCTCCCAATGGTGTCATTACTGCCATAAGAAACAATAACCACATGAGGGTCTAAACATAACTGTACAAACGGGTCTTCAAGCATTGGATCACTAGACGTTCCAAATTCATATGAATCACTCACTTCCAGAATCTCACCTTCAAAAAATCCACCATACTCAGGACCTCTATTCAATATGACCGTCTTTGCATATCCTATCTGATGCTTGTTGGAACTGTTACCGTCCCTTTGCCAATGAAGTCCAACTTTCTCACAGTTAATTGCTGTATTAATGATGTCGAAGTGCGTTAAAATATCATCCAGCATCTGAATAACAGTCTTCTTATTACTGCCACCCCAATCATAGAAAAATCTCCTTAACATCGTGAGATTCAAGCTAAATGAAATTACGTGCTGTTTTCTAGACATCGGCCTCGGTAACGGAGGGAAAACATCGAGTCTATCGACAGACTTACACCATAAAATTTCATCAACCATCCCCTCTAAGTTCCATCCCATCTTCAACAAAGAATACGCCCCAGTACTCATAACATCCGAAAAAACCTTTTTGTACCAGTCCGTAAGCTCGATCAGCTTCAAGCATAACCTCAAACAGTTGTGGTGCAAAATCTCCCAAACAGATTTTCCTTTAAAATTCTTTAAGCAACTGACCTTTCTATGACCTGTTCCGCCGCAGTTAAAGCACCGTAAACCGTTCCTACAGTCTTTTGCTAGATGTGAGGGATCCCCGCAATGATAGCATGCTCTTCCTTTAACATTTTCCTTACTCTTTTTCTCTGTCGGATTCCATGTAGGCATTTTGCGCGAAGGTAGTTGGACTACATCAGTGAATGACCTATCAAAGTTCTGAACTGAAGCTCCTCCCGTACAGAAATTGCACTGTCTAAATGTTAAGTTCAGCCTGCCATACTTCATATTTGTCTTCTCAATAAGCGGATTTGGGGTCGTATCCTTGTAAATGCCATCAATACCATGGTATATACCCCTGGATTCACCCCCAAAAATGAGTACATCTCCCGATTCTAACACAATATTCTTAACTGATGCATTAGCTTTATCCTCCTTATAAACAAAAGCAGCCGAATCCCCTATTGAGAAGGAAACCACAGGAAGACCCGCCAAAATGCTTTCGTAGCTCTCGTCCTTGTCTTGGTGGATGCTCAATTTACCATCTCGGTCGTAATAATTAACGATACATACATCAGGAGAGATTGGAGGGAGATCCTCCAGTTTACCACCATTTCCAAGAATTGTTTTATGCGCAACATCCATTGAATCCCTTACCATTCTTTTGAATTCAAATGGTATGGCTGGAGGAATAACACCATCGCTTCTCCTCTTTTCTTCGTATCGCTTTGTCTGTAAATTCCAAAATTTGCCCAAACACATCATATAAAGTTTCAATTGTGCCCCATTTTCATACCCAGGTCTTACAAAACCGCCATCTCCAATAACCAATTCTTGACAAGAATTGGCAATCTGAATCTGATCATTAATATTTAGAAAGTTCTTTAAAAGAATCAAACCAGAGCTCAGGATTCGGTAATGGTTTCCTTTGATGTTTGGATTCGAGCGCTCTTGCGATTTATTTTTTGTATTATACCCCCAATTAGCTTTCGCAAGATAATCCCCAAATTAACTTCCCTGGTATAATCTGGACACGAATCATTTTGATGACCCCTTCTTCCACAATTGGAACAACCAGTTTGATTCCAACAGTTTTTCGCATAGTGATTCTTGTTTCCGCAGAGATAACAACAACCAAAGAAGATCTTCGATCTTGCGTGAGACAGATCCGAACTTGTATTATTCGATCTAACAGACGAGAACGATTTTGTCCATGAGAAAAGAGGAATATGCGAATTTGCAGAAGAATTCAAGAAGAAAGAAGGAACAGCCGCCATTATTTGTTCTTCACCGAGATGTAAGGTCTTTCACATCTACCTGGTTCGGCTCACTTATCTATGGCTTGCTGGGTTTTGAGAGTGTCTATCTTGGGCGTTGGGTTTGGATGCAACGCCTTCATTCCTGGTTTCAAGGGCTATGGCTTGATTCTAGGGATGGATTGGCTAGCCAGGCATGGTGCCATCCAAGACCGTGAAAAGAGGGTAGTTAGACTGTTGACTCGTTGTGGAAAGACCCTTGATATCTCTTGTGACTCTAGGGGTTCAATGATGCTTAGCTACCTAGAATCTCTTGACGCATTCATCGATGATTTGAAATCTGTTCATGTAGTCCATGAGTATGGTGACATCTTTGATGAGGTTCGGGGTCTACCCCTGAGGCGCGAGATAGACCTCCGAATATACTTTGTAGATAATGAAAAGCCGGTTGCATTGCCAGTGCGCCACATGGCTCCGAGAGAAAGAGGAGGGAACTCAGCAAACAAGTAGGGGAGTAACTTGAGAAAGGGTTCATAAGAAGAAGCATTTCAGAATGAGGTGCTCCAGTTGTTTTTGCTAAGAAGACTGATGGTTCACTTAGATTGTGCGTGGACTATAGGGAGCCGAACAAGCTCACGAAGAAGAATAGACGCCCATTGCCGAGGATAAATGGTTTGTTCTATCAGTTAGCTAGTGCTTTCGTTTTCTCGTAGTTGGACTAAGCTACAGGATTTCACCAGTTGAGGGTAGCTGAGGATAGCATAGATAAGACTGCTTTTAGGACTCCTAATGGTTTCTTCGAAGAGCTCGTCATACTTTTTTTTTGGTTGACGAATGCACCCACATATTTCGTAGACTTGATGAGTAGGGTGTTTAGAGAGTTCCTAAACAAGTTTGTGGTAGTCTTTGTGGATAGTATTTTGATTTTCTCTAAAAGCGAGGAAGAGTATGCCCTACATCTTAGGGAAGTCTTAGAGACCCTAGAGCGCATCAACTCAAAGCTAAGTTCTCCAAATGTCATTTTTGGAGGAAAGAAGTGAGGTTCTTAGGACACATGATCTCTAAGGAAGGGATAGCAGTGGATCCTACAAAGGTGGTGGCAATCCAAGATTGGAAGGTTCCTAGAAAAGCAACGGAAGTAAGAAGTTTTCTAGGGTTGGCGGGCTACCATAGGAAGTTCGTTAAGGGCTTTGCGAAGGTATCAACCCCAGTTTTGACTTTGCTAGATGGGAGCAAATCGTTCACGGTATAAACCAGTACTTGCGAGGCAGGGCTTGGAGCAGTTTTCGAAGCAAGAGGAAAAGGTGATATCCAAAAGGCAGTAGGTATGCAGTTATGTTTGAGCATCGCGTATCGTCCACAGACGGATGGACGGACAAAAAGGGTGAATAGAATCCTTGAAGATCTTTTGAGGTTATGCATCCTAGATTTTGGAGGACATGAGAAAATTACTTTCCATTTGTGGAGTTCGCTTATAACAAAGTTATTAAGCAAGTATTAGGGTTTTTATGGACGACCATGTCGATCACCAACTTGTTGGTGGGAATCTATGGATAAGATATTACTTGGGCCAGATATGGTTAGGGAAACTTCTGAGGAGATAGACTTGATTCGAAGATGAATGAAGATGGCATAGGGCCGACAAAAGTCAAATGCTGACAAGAGACGAACCGACCTTGAGTTCGATGTTGGAGAAAGGGTTTTTATTAAAGTGTCACCATGGAGGAAAGTAGTTTGCTTTGGGGAGTGTGGGGAAATTAGCACCAAGGTTCGTAGGGCAATCCCCCATTACAAAAAGAATTGGACAGACTACAAAGTGAAGTTGCCGAAAAAGCTTATTGATGTTCATGACATGTTTCATGTGTCGCATGTGAGGAAGTGTTTACATGATACCATGGAAATAGTGGAGCTGAGCATGCTTAGAGAAGTGGAAGTGGAGCAAGATGCCACGATTAGACGAGCTCCTACATGCATCCTTGGATCGGAGATCAAGAAGTTACGCAACAGAGAGGTCAAGTTGGTTAAAAATCCAATAAGGAGATGATCAAGGAGATGCGACTTGGGAGACGAAAGACAAGATGCGTACACTGTACCCTTTCATTTTTAAGGGTATTCTCTTAATTTCTCCTTTTACTATCACTTTGTTTATACTTGTCCTATTGTTTAGTGCATCCTCTCGATTACGTTCTTGATCTTTAGGTAGGAAAATCCTATGGTTGTAAACATGTGTTTGAGACATGTTATGTTTGGTGGATGCAAGTGGATGCAAGTGTTTGCTAGTGGTTGCTCGTGGATGGATTTACACACACATTAGACACTAGATCGGCTCAGTCATTTTCATATTGCATATGCATATTTGTATATGAATTGAAACTTGATGTGTTATCATATAGATGTTGCAATTGTATGAATGATTGTGCACTCATGTAGAAGTTACAAAGTACGATTAGGAATAACTGCATGCATGATGGACTCATGGCACTGACATGATTCGCATCAAGGAGGTCAACTGAGTCAGTAGGCCACCTGATTTTGCATTAGACAAGGACATATACACACATTATGCATATGATCAAGAAAGCATTGGAAACCTCTTTAAGGAGAATGGATGCTTGTGATTGAATGGTTGAGTAGATGGCTGTTGGATGGAAGGATACACATTCTTCTTGACTTGAAGATTTCGGGGACGAAATCCTTAGTAGGGGGAATGTAACACCCCATAATTTTAAAAAGGGACATAAGAGATAATTAAAGAATAATTAATCTTTAAAAGAAGAATTGGGTGAAATGGGTTATGCTATTGCATTCATCTCGGAATTTTGCATGAGATAGAGTCCGAGTTTGCATGAATCGGGCTCCGTATGAAGAAGTTATAGAGGTTAGAAGTTTTCAAGTTTAAGCAGAAATTAAATTAAAATAATTAAACCAGATACGAATTTCAAAACTTCAGAAAACAGCTGAGCGGGAAATTTCCCGCTCAGGAGCGTCGACCCCCGTCCCCCGGGGGTGTTGACATAGGTGTCGACCCCCCTAGGGGTGTCAACATGGGTGTCGACCTACCTAGGGGTGTCAACATGGATGTCGACCCCCCTATGGGGTCGACACCAGCGAACCGATCTAGACAGTGATGATTTTCTGAGGTGTTAGGGAATATGTGTCATGTTCGGGTTGGCTCTCTTGGGTTTGGATGGCTTTGATGACTCCTAGGTTGATCTAAAGGCCTATATTAATCCTAAACTTCTATATATACATAGCTAAACCTAAACCCTAAACTCACAACCCTAAACCATGATGTCGTCATGCTATTCATCTACAAACTAACCTAGCCGCCGCCATAACAATCAAATTCTAGACTAAAGATAAAAAGATAAGAGATAAAGATTCAAAGCCTAGGAATTGCGAAAATGAATTCTATAAAACAACGAACGAATCAACGCCTACATCAACGGATTAGCTTAGCAACTTCAGAAATCAGATCCCAGAATTCAAGATCCGTTTTCTGTGAGTGCAGTTACTTTCACAAGATAATTGTTTAAACATAATTGTGATGAGTTATGAATTAGACTTTATGAAAATGTTTGTAAATCATATAAAGTTTATGTCTTTGCAAAGTATGTTTTGATTTATGCTTGATTTGATTCATTATATGCAAGTTATGTTCTATTTTAATTCATATGCCTAATTACATATGCAAGTTATGTATGCAAGTTTGCTCGATCTATGCAAGTTATGAAAGATTATATGCAAGTCATGTTCATACATGTAAGATCATATTTTATATATTCATATGTTTAGATCTACATGTTTATATGATTAGATCCATATCAATCCATATGTTTAGAATTATATGTTCATATGTTTAGATCTACATGTTTATATGATTAGATCCATATCAGTCCATATGTTTAGAACTATATGTTCATATGTTTAGATCTACATGATTATATGATTAGATCCATACCAGTTCATATGTTTAAATCCGTGCAAGTTTATGTTTAGATCTATGCTAGTTTGCATTCCTTATGTTGATTGGATCTATTTTTATATGTTTACTAGATTTATGCAGACTTAGATCTATATTGTTTATGACAGTTATGATGTTATGTGTTTCTTCCCTTTTTCCTTTTTTTATGAGTTGGGCTAATTGTGAGCCTAACGTATCACATGAACTATACGTACGAACGACGTGGGAACGTTGGGGAAAAGTTTGGGTAAAAATTGAATATTATGTAATTGGCATAAAAAGGGGTTGTAATCATAAAATTAATTTTGGGCATAACTAGAAAATGTGGCATAACTTGAATTGACCACACTTATGGATAATTTACATATAAACTTGGACATGAATGGTAAATATGTAAACTGGCTAAAAGATGAACATGCCTAATCCGAGATTAGATTGAGTTGCGATGTAAGGCTGCCCGGAACCGCCCGGCACATCCAGCGACCGCAACAACATAGATCTAATGTGAGAGGTTAGCGCATTAAGCCCAAAAACCCGAGGTTAGAATGAGTTTGCGGTAGAAGTCTGCCCGGAACCGCCCGGCACATCCAGCAACCGCAAACAACAGTTCTAATGTGAGAGGTTGGTGCTTTAATGAATAAATTAAAGCTAAGGAGCAGACATGCTAAAAATGGAAAGGTTAAGTAACATATGAACAGGCGACACTTAACCAATACAACATATTAGGTGGGTGGGTTAAGTTAACTTGGACAAGATAACAACTTAACCAATATTACATGAACAAAGTGGATAGGGTTAAGGCAAGCTTAACCAATAATACATATGGACTTGATAAGGGGAAGGGTTTAGTAAATCTTGGGTAAGTGGGTAATATTAGTATATATAGGCCCACAAACTTAATCGTTAAATAAACATGCGTGAATTAGTGAGAAGGTTAAGCAACATCTGAATAGGCAACGCTTAATCAGTACAACATGTTAATTAAGCAAATGGGTGGGGTTAAGTTAAATTGAGAACACTTAACCATTATAACATGTTGATTAGGAAACCCTAGTAACGGGGAACCATTTCAGCAGTAACCTACATAGATGTATCATGGTACCCTGAGCTAGGCAGGGTAGGGCACGATTACTGGGCTGATTATAAGCAGTCAAAATAGCGGCGAGTAGTGCAGCAGTGTAGGTTCAGACGGAGTATGGGCGTGCACATGCTCCGGAGTGGGAAAAAAACAGGCACTGGGCATCAGTAGTATACACTATGCATCTTGAAACCAGTCGGGTTGCCATCATCGAAATTGATACACCCCATGATGGGGCCATCACAGGTATCTACATACAAGCGAGGCCGAATGACACAAGTAAAAATACGTGCGAGTTAGGGAGCCGATTGAACGAAAAAAGGTAGTGGGTACAACTCGTGGGGGTAGGAGCAAAAAGGGGCACCTACGGTAGCAGCTAGGAGTACATGAAACTACCATTATCATGATTAGTAAGAGGGATCAACTTTTAGTAGGGGACTGGTAAGGATGCGGTGTAACTAGTAATGATACGGTGTTACTAGCATTGGTGCAGTGTAGTAATTATCATGTAGTGATTAGAAGCGCAATCAACGTTATATCTTGTTCATCTTGTCTGCTTTGTCATGCCTATTTATTCTACAGTCATTTCTTGCTTTCCGGTTTATGTTCTTATCCTGTTACTTTAATGATTATATTGTTAAATTTATTAGACTCACCAGACTTATGTCTAACCTAGTTTGTTTTGCCTCTTTTCTTCCGTTCCCCTCCCCCCTCCGGTTCTTAAGGAGGAAATACTAAAGCTTAGTTCAGATATATCTTTCTTCCAGCTTGAAGTTGAAAGGTGTATTGCTTGGCTTTGATTCTGCGTATGACATTTTTCTATTAGAGATTATGGCTTTAAAATTATGTACTCTGAAGGTTTTGTACAAGACTGGTATTATGTACTTGATTTTGGTATTTGGAAATGTAATCAAACTTATTTCTATTTCTGCTGCAATAAAATTACAAAATTTTCAAGTACTACTTTTCCTGTCTTGTAATATTCCGTTCTATTTACTTATAATGCTCCACGAAACTTAATGCATTCCCTTTGTGAATGACATTAATGGGCGTGGGGTGTTACATGACTTTAGGCAGAGGATTGAAATGAAGTTTCTTTCTCAAGCTGAGAAAATCATGCAAATGGAGAGGTTCTTGGCGGTTAAACAAGGAAACATGACTGTTAAAGAATATGTGAACAAATTAAACTAGCTGGCTAGATTAGGTTTGGAACTAGTAGACACTCCGCATAAGAAGGCCTTGCGGTTCGTTAAAGGACTAAATGAACCCCTTTATGGGTTAGCTATGTCCTATATTCCAATGGAAGCTACTTTTGAAAGACTCGTTGATATGGCATTAATGCATTAGGAAGATCAAGCTGAAAAGAAAGAAGCTAAGGTTAAGGAGACAAAAAAGAAGGGAGGAAAGAATGGCAAAGCTCGAGGCAAGAGGAATTGTTTTAATTGTGGAGACATAGGTCATGTAACCAAAAATTGCATAAGAAGGAAGAATGCTTGTTTCCATTATGGAGAGGTCGGGCATCTTATTAAGGATTGCTCGAAGAAATAAAGACAAGATCAATGGGCAGGAGCTTCTGGATGGCAAGTGCATGCTCTCGCGATCGGTAATCCAGATCGAGGTAGGAAAGTTTCTGTGGAAGGTTTGATTTCTCTTTCCAATCATCCTGTAAGAACTCTTTTTGATTCTAGCGCTTCGCATTCATTTATATCTAGTTCTGTGGTTGAATATCTGCACTTAAATACTAGTATGGTAGTGGATCCCGTTGTTGTCTCAAGCCCCATTGGTAGTTCAGCTCATTTATCCATGATTTGTTGGGGTTTGAGAATATCTATATTGGGCGTCGAGTTCGTTTGCGACGCGTATGTGCTTAGTTTTATGGCCTATGGTTTGATTCTAGGGATAGGTTGGCTAGCCATGTACGGTGCCATTCTCAATTGTGAGGGGAGGGTCATTAGACTTTTGACTTGCCATAGAGGACCCTCGAGATTTCTTGTGACCCAAAAGGGTCTATCATGCTTAGTTTCCTAGAATCTCTTGATGCATCTATCAATGATCTACGGCCTGTAGTGGAAGTCCGTGAGTATCCGTATGTTTTTGAGGAGGTTCGGGGTTTATCTCCAAGGCGGGAGATTTATTTTTGTATATATTTGGTAGACAATGCAAAGCCAGTTACATGACCCATGCGCCACATGGCTCCATGAGAAAGTTGGAAGCTTAGCAAGCAAGTAGGAGAGCTGCTTGAGAAAGGGTTTATTAGGCGAAGCATATCTGAATGGGGTGCTCCGGTGGTATTCGCAACTAAGGCGTACAACTCGCTTCGCATATGTGTGGATATTCATGATGTTCTTCCTCATTTCTTATTTATCGAAGTGTCTACACAATACAATAGAGGTAGTTGAGCCGAACATGCATGAGGAAGTAGAGGTAGAATGGGAGGCGATAATTAGACAAGTTCCTACCTGTATACTTGGATCAGAGGTTAAGAAACTACACAACAGAGATGTTAGGTTAATAAAAGTGCAATGGGGAGAAGACAGCGAGGATTCGACTTGGGAGACTAAAGACAAATATCATGCTTCGTACCCTTTCCTTTTTGGGAATATGTTCTTAACTTTTATTCACACTTGTTTCTATCATTCTTCTGTATCCTATCGATCGAATTTTCGACCTTTAGGTAGGGAACCCATCGATGTAAACATGTATTTGAGAAATGTTATGTTTGATGGATGCAAGTGTTTTCTAGTGGTTGCTAGTGGATGCATATACACACACATTAGGCACTAGATCGGCTCAATCACTCTCATACTGCATATGGATGTGTGTGCATTTTTCTTTTCTTTTAATGGATGAAAATGGATGTATTATCAAGTGGATGTTGCATTTGGTCAAATGATTGTGCACACATATAGAACTTAATATAATAGGATTATTTGCATACATGTTGGATTCATGACACTAAAATACATTGCATTAAGGAGGTCGACTGAATCAGTAGATCGCCTGATCTTTGCATTAGTATTGGGACATATACACACATACCTTTGCATATGTTCATATAAGAATTAGAAATCTTTTAAGGACAATGGATGTCGGTGATTGGTGGATGAGTAGATGGATGTGGATGGTAGGATATACATTCTTCTTAACTTGGAGATTCCGGGGATGAAATCTTTTGAGTAGGGGAGAATGTAACACCTTGAAAATTTTAGACATTTTAACTACATTATATAATGAATATAATGTGATAACTTAATTAAATACTACGAATTAAGTAAAACAGACTGTACCATTGCGTTCATCTCAAAATTTTGGTCAAGATAGACATTTGGTTTGCGTAAAACATACACTGTATGAAGAAGTTATTAAGCCTTGAAGTTTGTATGCATATAAGAAAAATATATATAAAAATATATAAAATTAAATAAACAAATATTCAAAAAAAATATAAGCGGCAAAGTGGGAAGCCAAAACGCTGAACCGATCTTTTTGGGGTGTCGACCAGAGACTTGTTGGGTCAACACCGGGGTCGAGTCTACCAGGGTCGACTCAGGGAGTATGGGTCGACCCCTGGGTCGAATTGGCTAAATGTTTCTAGACGCACTCAGTGTCCAAAATTCAGAATGCAGCGACTATATAAAGGACTCTCAACCTAGGTTATATTCATTGGAAAAATAATGGTGACGGCGAGACTCTACTGCAACTTCAATTAAATAGCCTATTCTTCTCCAAAATCAAGTTAAAAAAAAAAGATTCAAGCGTTTCAACTATGGATCTGAGATTCAACACCAAAAATTTCTTTTCTATCTTCTAAAATCCAAAAACGGTGAGTTAGTTACTTTTAGATTTAGATTATTAAAAGTAAACGCGATATGACTGTGATTTGGATATATGTCTGTGATTGAATCATATTGGATCTATCATAATTTGTGAATTTATAATATTATATGACTTGGATCTAAATCTTTATCATATCTGATCTATTGGGACTTTATGATCTATGACATAACTATGATGTGGATCTTAAATATTATCATGCTATATCTTTTTAGATCTAATTCGCTTGTGGTTAATTTGTCATGTCACAATTGTGGATCTTAAATTATTATCATGCTAGATCTACCTTTTTAGATCTAATTCGCTTGGGGTTAATTTATCATGTCATGCTAGATCTACCTTTTTAGATCTAATTCGCTTGTGATTAATTTATCATGTCATGCTAGATCTACCTTTTTAGATCTAACTCGCTTATGGTTAATTTTTCATGTCACAATTGGGGATCTTAAATTATTATCATGCTAGATCTATCTTTTTAGATCTAATTCGCTTGTGGTTAATTTATCATGTCATACTAGATCTACCTTTATAGATCTAATTCGCTTGTGGTTAATTTATCATGTCATGCTAGATCATTTTAGATCTAATTCGCTTGTTATTAATTTATTACTAGGTTGGAACCCGTGCTTCGCACACGGACATTGTTGGGTTATAGTTTAAAAATAAATGTAGCTCATCTTTGTTTTAAGGCATACCTACTAAGCATTGCAGAATTACTTCAAAAATTAGGAATGCGCTCTACAGCGTATAAAAAATTCATCGTTTTGATAAGTGTCTGTTTCGTTGAATAGTGTGATGCTTTTGTAATGCTGATTTTTTTATCTAGTTGAAGCGAAAGATAGTGAACGCAAGGTTTTGTTGTTATTATATACATTCAATTGTGTTGTTAAGAACGTGTGTTTATAACAGGCATAAAATGCAAGCACTAAATAATAATATTATGTGCCCATAGTTGAGTCAATTTGTTGTACAAAAGAATTTATATTTAAAATACATCGTATATTAATCAGGAAAAATTTAAATATTTTGACATCTGTTACAAAAGTAATCAGAACATATATCATTCAACTATGCATATGGGAAGTATTTGAGAATGCAATATTGTTATATTTATGGCAATGAAAGATGTTTATATTGCAGTAATAATCGCAGAAGATAGTGTTTGAACGATAAGGTTGTTGAATAAATATGTTTAAATGTAGAAGCGAAGCTCAGTGAAGGTGATTGTAGTTACGTCGAAGTAGGCAAAAACAACCAGTAGTAAGAAGTAACGTGGAAGTTAGAAGGTGAACATAAAGCCAATGTAGAGTTTGGAAATTAATTCTGTGTGACCGTTATCTCATTGTCTACACTAATAACCCATAAGACAACCTTCTTGGCATCACATTTACTTAATCTTTTTTTTTTGGGCAAGGCCGACCGGTTTTTATAGTGTTCCGTAACACTCTTTTATTTATTCCAAAATAAAAAATACAAATAAGTTCAGGTGATATGCTTTCTACATATCAACTAATTACGGTTTTTAAGGTGGACCGTCCACCGCTATCGGAGTTTAATGTGTTCCGTCCACAGTTTAGCTCCATGCAGGGAGTCTCATGTTATGTAAATTACTACCAACAGTAGAATAATACATAAAAATTACATGCTACCAATATTAAACTAAGTCAACAACTATGTAAACAAGGTACACAGTCATAAGGACCTAGCAACAGGTAAGAACAGTGTAGCGGACATGTCTTGATGGGGACACAGCAAGCTGCTCCCATTTCTTGTACGTTCTGACATCGGATATGACATTAGCTTTACACCGTGATGGAAAGCACTAGCTACTCCACCAGAAGTACAGCAGCCTATCATCCAAGGTGTTACGTAGCAAACTGACAAGCGAGAAGCTGCCGTGGCACAAGACCATAGCAGTCACCATTGGAGCTTCCGTACGAACCTTTCATGAGCATATTGACATATTGGACAGGTACAAAAAAATAGAGCTCAGAGTTTGTGGAAAGCACAAAAACTCAAACAACCAGTTCAGCACAGTTTAGTGCGGTAGCATCTCATGGCGTGCCGAAGAAGACGACAGAGAAGTGTACCAACCAAGCAAACCCAAATAGAACTCCAAAACCACAATCAAGAGTACCAAACAGCCAAAGCAGTACTTAAGAACCACATACAACATAAAAAAACACCTGAATCATACTACACCAAAAGCAAAGAGGCCGGAGCCAAACGACGCATCGACCAAATGGTCAATCCATAGCAAGAAGACAGACAAATTAGCAAAACCGCTACCTGTAGCATGCCAAGCCCAGCAACGCAGAAGCGTTCTATTCGAAAATCTAAACTCAAGTGAGTTGATTTTGGAACCGCCTTTGGGAGAACAAACAGAGGTTACGGCCTTCGCTAACAGGTCTGACAAAGCCGCGGGCTCAGGAGCATCATCGTGGCGAAACTCAAGGCTAGGGTAAGGATCCCGGAGGCAATAGAAGTGGCTGTAAGTAGATCTCAAGAGTTGAGGAGTACAAATTGACACCCGATATGGACATAGATCTGAAGCGATTCAGATCTGAAATGAAAACGCGGGATTCAATCGTACAAACGCCTGGTTTAGAGGACAAGGGAGAAATCTAAGTAGAGAGGTGAAAGTGGAGAGGCAGAGGAATGGAAGAAGAGTTGCGTGAAAGATTAGAGCTGTTAAGAAGACGGATGGAGAAGGGGAGGAAACCTAGTCCCCATGGCCATAAAAACACAAGCGTTTTTTTGATTTTTACTTAATCTATTTGTTGTCAGATAATATTATTTCATATCAACCTAAACCTGTGAGCTGTTACAACTTTATATCTATTCGTTTTTGCGTATAAAATATATTAATCTAGTTTCATGCAAACTGTACTTAATCTCCATCTGGTTTCCACATAAATAATGATCAATTATAAATGGAAAGCAAATGTTTTTCACCAAAAAATAGTGAAAAGTGCTTTTTTTCTTCTTTCATTTGCAGAACTAAGTACCAATTTATTTGTATGAACAATGAAATGGAGTCGACAATTAATTTAAAAGGTTGATTTTTTTTAGGAAAACATGTGTTTATATTTTGACTTAAACCAGGTAAGGTCTTGTAAATGTCAAGGTTTCAATTGTTAATTTGAACGGAGACGACAATGCACAAAGGAACAAAAATCTCATCTAAATAGTATGTCCTCATAGTAATTCACTGAAACTCAAACAAACGCAGTAGGATGATTCTTGAAATAGATTTTTTTTTTTTTTTGAAAAGGTAAAAAACATAAAGGCCCAAGGCCCAAAGAGGTTACAACCCAATATAATATATCCAGTCACATTCGTGACTAACCCTAGCTCACAATACAAAACGAAACCCTAATCGTGAAGAGGAGCTGAAAATGGCGAGCTCCTAAAAAGAAAACGCAGCGCTGTCTTCAAGGCGGCTTCCAAACGAGAATGTCCATGGTTTCGCAACTCTTCTCAGTTGTTTCAGGCTTGAGATTTACTTCGTGATCCCTCTGACACCTTCTCCGGTTGCTTGAAACGAGCTTCTGGTGTTTAATGGAGTTTGAGGGGTTCGAATCCATCAGATCTGACCTTTTAAAGCTGTCAAAGCTTCTCTTGCTTCTAGAAATGTCTCTGGTGTCTTCAGAGGAGCAACCTCTACTACTCTCGCCATCTGACCACATAGATAAGTGATAGATCTGGTGGTTGAGCAAGCTTTTATAGTGATTATCCCCATTTTTTTGCAAATAATTGATCTTTACTTCTGATTTTCCTTTATCCAGGTGATTGGGCGAATCTGGAGCACTCCTGGAGGAACCTCCACCTGCTTCAGGTAAAAACATATGCTTACTATTCGATTTACTCGAAAAATTACGCACTTTTGAAAAGTAATTATGTTTACTTCCCTCGCAGATTTTTGATTTGAGAGCAGTGTTGATGGAAGCCCCAGCGAGGATGCCAGACTCGTCAAAATCACCTTTCGTGGTCTCAAAATCATTACTGAGTGGAAGCTGATCTCTAATGGCTACATCAGGTGAATGAGGGGTATTAATGTTCATATAATTAATTAAATTGTAATTAAGTGTAACTTGTTTACTCCCTGTGTTCCTAGAAGATCCTGGAGTAGCATAGAGATAGGCTTCGCCAGTAGGGGGATTTGAGGCTGCTAAATTAGTTTTTTGCTTCCCATTAAGTAAGAGATCTTCTACTAGCTTATCACTATCATCCTTATTACTATGATAATTTTGATTGTTCAATTTGTCCTGCATGCATCTGTTAGCTTTTTTCATAACAATATTACTGTCATAAAAAATTGAATTCCATAGCTGAACACCATTTGTCTCCTTACCAGTGTGCAATCTTTGATTTCTCTCCCTCATTATATAATAAATACAAGCAGTCAAAAAAACACAGGCTTTTTTAAAATTAGTGGACTTGGGCTTAGTAAATTTAAGAATATACTCAACACTGTCTCTAATGTCAAGTGAGGAAAAATTATGACTGAAACCCAAAATATTTTTTGCATTAAACCATATGGACTGAGAATACAAACACTCAAAAAACAGATGTTTGGAGCTTTCAACTTCACTTTTGCAAAGCAAACAAATTTTTTCAGAGTTTTTATTCCATTTATAGCACCTATCTCTAGTAGGCAATTTATTTAAAAGAGCAAAATAGGCACAATGTGCCATCTTAGGGCAATTTGATTTGCTCCAGATGACTTTATGCCAATCCAATTCTACCTCATCTCCTTGCAAAACTTCCCAAACTTTTTTGAAAGAGAATTTATCTTTAGAACAAATTTTCCAAACCCAATGATCTTTGAAACAGTTTTGATCAATATGAATAGAGGAAATGGCATTTCTAAAAATCAAAGCTGCTGTGTTGTTATGAAAGCTCCAGACATTGTTAATGATTAAACTATTTACATTATCATTAACACCACCTAGGACATGAAGATTACCCCAACCTAGAAGGTTAATGAGAGAATTAACATTAATCCATGGGTCAAACCAAAGGCTGGTTTGATTACCATCTTTTATTTTCCTGTAAATGAAATTCCTACCCATGTCCCTACAGTCTAAAATGTTTTTCCAAATTACTGAATGGTGATTTTCCTTTCTAGCCAGCCAAAAGTTTTTCTTTTTTAAGTATTTTGCATTCATCCACCTGGCCCAAAGGGATTTACCATCCAGAAATTTCCAAAACAATTTAAACTTACTTACTTCAGCTATGTCACTTATTTTTCTAAGCCCAAGACCACCAAATTTCCTAGGCTTGCAAACTCTATCCCAAGCTACTTTATGTTGCTTGCCCCTCCAAATAAAATTAGAGCACATTTTCTCAATTTTGTGAATGACACTAGCAGGTATACTGTGAGTTTGAACCCAATACATGATCATAGCTGTAATAACTGTATGAGTGAGTTCTATTCTGCCTGCTAGGGATAAAAGCTTACATGACCAACCATTAAGTTTATTTTGAATCATATCAACTAATCTAGAGCAGTCTCTATCATTAATCTGATTAGAGCTTAGGGGAAGACCAAGATATCTATTAGGAAGATTACCTTCCTTGAATTTTAAAAGCTGAAGAATTTCATGCTTAATTAAAACATCTTTGCTGAAATAGATTTTGCTTTTATTAGCATTAACAGCTAAACCAACATACTTTTCCATGTTTTCCAAAATTTGAAAAACAGCAATGGCACTTTTTTTATCAGCCTTAAGAAATAAAAGCATATCATCTGCATAGAGTAAGTGTGTGATGTGAGGTTTTACCCTATTTATTGGTTTGATGTTTCCCCTTAATACTTCTAATTCCATTTGCATGGAGAAGTATTCCATAACAATAGAGAATAGGTAAGGTGACAGAGGGTCACCTTGCCTTATTCCTCTATTGCTGTGTATAAATCCTTTGGGGGATCCATTAACCATTACAGAGTAAGTTACATTACAAATGCACTCTCTAATCAGCTCACAAAATCTGGTATCAAATCCCGTTTTCTGCATTAAGTAGATGATAAAATTCCTGTTGATCTTATCAAATGCTTTATGCAAATCTATTTTAATACACATGAGATTTTTATTTTTCATATTGAACTTTCTAATCAATTCATGGGCTAATAAAGAGTTATCTGATATCAGTCTGCCAGGAATGAAAGCACTCCGATTTTCAAAGATGATGAATTTAAGAAAGCCTTTTAGCCTATTGCAAAGAAGAGTAGATATTATTTTATAAATAAAATTGCAACAGGCTATAGGCCTATATTCATCAAGTCCACTAGGGTTTTCTACTTTTGGAATCAGGGTTAAGAAAGTGTGATTTGTGTTTTTTAATAACTTTCCAGCATTGAAAAATTCAATTACTGAGTCACATAACACAGAATGCATTTCACCCCAATGAGTCTTGTAAAATTTTGCACCAAACCCATCTGGTCCTCGGGTTTTGTCATTACATGCATTAAAAATGATATTCTTAATCTCTTCTTGCCTAATAGGGGCTAATAAAATATCAGAGCTATTGCTGTTAGCTACATATTTGAATTCAAAGTCAGGAAAAATAGAAGGGTAATTATTGGAGTTATACAATGAGATGAAAAAATTTATAGCCTCTTGCTCTAATTTTGAGGCTTCATTGATTACCAAACCCTTTGCATCTATTAACTTACCAATATTATTTCTATTTTTCCTGCATGACATTTTAGTATAAAAAAATTTACTGGCCACATCTCCAGCAGTTAGCCAGTCAACCTTAGCTTTCTGCTTGAGATTTATAGTGTTAATATGAAGAGCATTGACCAATTTAGTTTGAGCATTAAAAAAATTCTCTGCCTTAGTCTTGTCTGAACTATTTTTATCTAGCTCATTCTGAAGCTCTTCACATTCATCCCTGATAGCTTTGATGTCATTTTTATTTCTAGCAATGTTCCAAGTTTTAAGATTAGATTTAACTAACTGCAAAGTTTTATTGAATTTGTACTGAGCAGTTCCAAACAGAGAATTAGAAAAACATTTAGTCACTGTTTCTCTGTAATTTTTTTCATACACCCACCCATTCACAAATCTAAAGGGGGAACTAATAAAGTTTCCTTTACCTGTGTTGAGTGAAACAAGTATAGGTGTATGATCACTTGTGTTTTGAGGCAATGTACTACACTTCACATTTGAAAAAAGATTGATGAAATTTTGATTAAATAAGACCCTATCAAGCTTACAGTGAATATTTCTGAATTCACCCGATTTCCATGTGAATTTATTACCATGAATGATAGGCTCTATTAGTCCTGATTTCATCACAAATTTAGCCACCTTTTCCAGTTTGGAAAAAGGGACAGGATTCCCTCCCCTTTTTTCAGAATTATGAAATATAGTATTGAAATCCCCAATCAACATCCATGGTATGTTAATAGTACAGCTGAACTGCTCAATACAATTCCATAACATGAGTCTATCATTTTCAAAATTAGAAGCATATATAAAAGTGATCTTTATAACAAGACCACCCTTATTCTGAAATGGGCAGTGAATATACTGCTGATCAATAAAAAAGCTGATGAGATTCCAAATGATAGGATTATATAGAACCATAATCCTACCATTTCCTCCCATCAGATTGTTATTGATAATGCTCCAATTTGATAGACTTCTAACTTGTAGCTCATTAATCCTGATATCACTAAGTTTATGTTCTAATATTCCTATAATACTAGGTTTATGCAAATGTAAGAAATTGGCAAGATCTAGTTGCCTTTCAGGGGAATTAAGACCCCTGACATTCCAAGCAATAATATCCATTAATAAAATATAATAAGGGAATAGTGTAAAGGATATTACCTCTAAGGTGGACCACTGAACTTTCTGTTGTCCACTCTAACCTCCTTCTGTTTGCCACTTTTTTTGAAAATTGTGAAATCAGAAGTCTTTAACTGCTTATCCCATTTGGTATTTTTGTTAATGTACTTTTTCCTGAAATCTTGATCTGTAGAATCCTCAGTCTCCTCTACAGTGTTTATTTCAGATAAACTTCTAGTCCTGCCTTTCTTCTTCATTTTTGTTGGGGATGCAGGTTTTGATGGTTTGGGGGCAACTACTGAGTTCACAGCTTGCTGAATATTATCTTCAGTTATAACAGATGGCTTTATGGGGGCAAGTCCAGAAGCTAGCAAGCCGAAGTCAGTGAAAATAGGATCAGCAGCTAGGAGTTCACTGCAATCTATCTCTTTTCCTTTTGAATTTTTATTATAAGTTTTTGTAATTAAGCTTGGGTTCTCCTTTGGGGGGGAGGACTCAATGACCTTTTCATTTTTGTTCCCCTCTGTGCTGTTGTGTTGTTTGCTTGGTTCTGAAGTAGTTTCCTGATGAACTGAGGGAGTATTGCTTAATCCTTCCTCTGCTTCATTTTGACTACAGTCAGTTTGTAAGTTCTCATCTGAACTTGCAGCTGCTTTTGCTTGTTGAGTTGAACTGTCTGCTTTGTGCCTTTGCTGAGCTGAGTGCATAGCCGTGTAATCCTTATCAGCTATGTAAATCTCAGTAGTGTCAATATTTGTTAGCCTACTTTGTGAACTAGGCAACACAAAGTCAAGAAACCAAACGTTGAAGGGTATTTTTAATTATAGGACTTCGGTTCGGATTGGAGGAAAACACTACAATTCAGATTGATAGCTGCAGTTGTTCGGATCGGATAGAGTCCTCTGTTCGGATCGGGTTAGAGCAGCATATTGGTTCGGATCGGATAGAGTTCTCTGTTCGGATCGGTGATCTCTTACTGGATAGATTGGTAAGGTATATCCAATCGGATCGGAAGGCAACTAAATCTCGAATGGATCGGAAAGCCATCTGCTTGCCACAACACTGGAGCGGAGCGGAATAGGTTAGAGAAGGAGAGACGCCCAAACCAATCCGGTTCGGATCGGATATTCCGATCCGAACCCCTTACCTGCACGTCTCCGACCCGCACCCATGATCCATGTTAATCTCCTGTAAAATCGCCTGGAGAACCGGACCGGCTATGACTAATTCCTACCCCTAACGTCCTTCCCTTTGATGCGTTGTCAACCTGATAGTTCATCCGAACCCGAAGAGAGTGCGATGGATGACACGTGGCCCGACCCGGATCAAGTCTCAAGCAAATTCATACCTATAAATACCCCATCTGGAGACAAAGAGAAGGATCTTTTTTCAGCACTAAAAGAATTCAATCACCTCCATCATCCGAACTCTATTACTCCCGGAGAATCCAAATCATCTTTTATTTCTTGTTTTAGTCAATTGAGTGAACAAAGGTGAGTGGTGAGTGAATCTTACATTGTATTTGCAACTGAGTTATTGAATATAGTGAAAAATAAGTGGACGTAGGCATTTGTTCGCCGAACCACTATAAATCCTGTGTGTTCATTTTTATTTTTATTTTTATCTCATTTATCTTGTTTCAAATCAATTTGGGTGTTAGAACCACTTTTGGGTCTAACATTTTTGGTGCTTTCACTGAGAATCCTCATCTAAATTCTTTTCTGGGATCTCTTTCTACTTTTTGGACCATTGAGTTCAAAGAAGTGAATCCTTAAGTTTCTCCGCTTTCTTACATTCGTTGAAGTAATTGTCAAAGACTCATGGCCAAAGGAAAAGGCAAGGAAGTTCAGTCTGTTCAAGGAAATGGAGCTGGCGAAGACCAGCAACATGCTGTTGTAACAAGGTCTCGGGGGCAGAGTTCAGCAGCAGGAAGAATCAATGCAGGAAATCCGAGCCGACAGCAAGGGGAGAGCTCCGATCCGATCCGGGTAGGAGACTCTGAAGCTGTGCATTCCCCCAATCTAAACCGAACTGAGCTGCTCGCTGCATACCGATCCGACCAGGCACCCCAGCTCCGATCTGATCCGACCTCCTACCTCCGACCCGACCCGATGCAGGGTGAAGCTGGAACCTCTACTCGAGTCCCTACAAATGCTCCAATTCCAGCTACCATGGTTGGTGATCAGGTCAATCCATCTGCGCCCATCACCCAAGGAGATTTCTCGCGTTTGCTTGATATGCTTGAGAGCACGAGGGAAGCCATGAAGGTTCACGAGCGCACTAATCTCATGATGCAGGAAAATATGAGGCTCATGAGTCGGGAGACCAGTGAGCTCCGTCGACAAAGAACTCCATCACCGGTTCGTCACACACCAGTAGATCAATCTTCATCTTCCGAGGAAGAGAGGCCCCGCGAGCGGAGGCCACTCGAACGACCTCAGAACGTGGAGCAGCTGACATTTGGATCTTTGGGATCTCGCGAGGATATCGCACGAGCGTTAGGAAACGATGACCCCACTCGGGGGCAAAGACTCAAGTCCCCTCTTCCCGAGATCGACCGGGAGCGCAGGGAAAGGAATCGAGCAGAGGCAGCTCGAAGAAGAAGGGCATCTCCTGAGCAAGAGCCCAGAAGGAACTCGGATACTAGGGCCGGGGAATCTGAGCAGCCCCTAACTAGTGCTGATGTACAGGCAATGGTTCGCCGAATTATGTCCGAGAGCCAGAATTATACAAATGAAGACTATGGCATTGAACGAAGCCATACTCCGTTCACCGACGATATCCTCGACTTCCAGTTTCCCCGACGCTTTAACTTGCCACAGATGGACAAGTATAACGGAAGGACTGATCCGGGACAACATTTGATGCGGTATTCGTGGCTCATGAATGCCGCTGCTGCCCCTGATGAAGTGAAGTGCAAAGCATTCCCAATCTACCTAGAAGATGTGGCATTGTTCTGGTTTACCCGACTTCCTCCTCGTTCGATTTCTAATTACAAGGAACTAAGCGAGCGTTTCATGAACCAGTTCCGACTACATGCCCGAAAGTCCAAGAGTGTTATTGAATTATCGAGAATCAAACAGGCACCAGGAGAATCTCTAAGGGCATATCTTGATCGTTTTAACCAGGCTGTAACTGAGGTCAGTGACCCGCATGAGCCCACTATTCTGATGGCATTGAAGGAAGGAGTCGATCCTGAATCTGAATTTGGAGACTACCTTTCTGGGAAGACACCCCCCACAAGGGAGATATTCTACGAAAAAGCCGATATTTATTTACGACGAGAGGAGGCCAGGGCCAACCGAAAAAGAAAGTCTGAGACGGCTTCAAAGGAGAATGTGCAGAGTAATATCGCCGTGAAACAGTCGGGGGAGAATTCTGGCAAGGTTGAAGTAAATGTAGGAAACAAAGGTGGAAACAACAATACTGGAAGTGGGGGAAACAACAACAATAACCGTAATTCAAGCGGTAACAGAAGAAACAGAAATAGGGGAAGTGACCCTAACAAGAGACCCCGATTCCAGAACTACGAGAATTATACACCATTGAATGACACCCTGGAAAATATTTATCTGGATACGTACAACGTGATACAGTACAAAAGACCGCCACCTCGTGATTCAACCGAGAAAGAAATGGCGACAGGGAAATTTTGCTTGTTTCATGGGACTCATGGGCATTCGACCAATGAATGTCGGCATTTGAGAGATGTAATTGAAAAGCTGCTACGTGAAGGAAAGTTGGATGAGTACAAGGTGGCCCCGAGGGACAAGGGGCAAGGGGAGCAGGCTCCAAAACAAATCCTACCTGCTCCCAAGCCTACAGCGCAGCAGAAAGGTAAAGGAATTGTCATCAACTCCATTGTAGGCGGACCTCACCCGGCAATCCGAAGTTTTAGGTCAATGGACCAATATGTGAATGCTGCTAAGCATCTAGATGTGAATGAAGGTGACGATTTGGAAGATGTCGCCCCCATAAAACAACAGAAAACCATGTTCGACGACGTGGTATTTCGCAGCCGAGACAACACAGGGATACAATCTCCCACCAATGATCCGTTGGTTATTACTACCACCATTGGGCCGGCCTTGGTCCATAAGGTATTAGTAGACAACGGAAGTTCCGTTAATATTTTGTTCAAGAAGTCATTTGATCAGATGAAGCTTGAGCCCGAAGATCTGAAACCTTGTGAAGGATGGATTAGAGGCTTCAACGGAGCGACGACAGCTCCCATGGGATATATAGAGTTGCCTGTGACCTTAGGGCAAGGAGAATGTAGAAGAGTGCGAATGCTTCAGTTCGTAGTATTGGACGTAGATTCGCCATATAACGCATTTTTAGGGAGACCTGCCCTTGCTGAATTTAGAGTTTGTATCGCCCCTTGGTGCTTGTTACTAAAGTTCCCAACCGAAGCCGGGACTGGAGTAATGAGAGGGGATCAGGTTTCTGGACGGGCCTGCTATGTGGCCGAACTGAAGATGTTGATGAAAGGAGTTAATGCTGAGAGTAAGAATGCCTCGTCTCCCTCAAAGGGGGACTCGGCATAGCAATTAGAGAGATTGAACCCGAGGGAGTTGCCCAAAGGGACGCCAGAAGACCTGGATCCCAGAAAAGACGAGGAACCAGAGGCTAGGAATGCAACTCCTAACGAAGCGACAGTGGAAATTCCCATTGATAAAGCTGATCCAGCGAAAGTTTTGAAGATTGGTTCTCAATTGGATCCACGTCGTGCTGAAGAACTGACGGACTTCTTAAAGGCAAACCTAGATGTGTTCGCCTGGACCCATGCTGACATGTGTGGGATATCACCTTCTATTATAAGTCACAAATTGAATGTAAATCCGAAGCATCCACCTGTGAAGCAAAAGAGACGCATGCTGGGCCCAGAGTGGTCGGCTGCTCTCAAAGAGGAAGTAGAGAAATTGAAGCAAAACGGATTTATTCGAGATTCGACTTATCTCGATTGGATATCGAATCCCGTCTTGGTAAAGAAGTCAAACGGAAAGTGGCGAACTTGTATTGACTTTTCAGATTTAAATAAAGCTTGCCCGAAAGATAGTTTCCCACTTCCCAGGATTGACCAGCTTGTAGACTCGACAGCAGGTCATGAACTTCTTTCTTTCATGGACGCATACTCTGGATACAACCAAATTCCTATGCACATACCAGACCAAGAGCATACGAGTTTCATTACGAATTTGGGGCTATATTGTTATGTTGTAATGCCGTTCGGGCTAAAAAACGCTGGAGCTACTTATCAGCGCTTGGTAAATAGAATGTTTTATGATCAAATAGGAAAAACTATGGAAGTTTATGTGGATGATATGCTTGTCAAATCAAAGCAGTCTTCCAGTCATACGCAAGACTTAGCGGAAATGTTTGGTATCTTGCGAAAGTATCGGATGAAATTGAATCCTCTGAAATGCTCATTTGGAGTGGCATCGGGAAAGTTCCTTGGCTTTATTGTGAGTTCCCGAGGAATTGAAATCAACCCTAGCCAGATAACAGCAATCAGAAACATCGAAGAACCGAGGAGAATTAAAGACGTCCAAAGTCTGGCAGGGAAGGTAGCGGCGCTGAGTAGATTCATCTCCAAAGCCACAGATAAATGTGTTCCGTTTTTTGATTTGATAAAAAGGGGAAAGAAGAAATTCCAGTGGACTCCCGATTGTGTTAAGGCCTTCCAAAATCTGTTAGAGCTGCTAGAGAAACCGCCAATTTTGTCAAAGCCCGTAGATCACGAAGAATTATTTGTTTATTTGGCAGTCTCGGCCCACGCTGTCAGTACAGCCCTGGTTCGAGAAGAAGACAAAGTACAAAGGCCGGTGTACTATATGAGTAAGAAATTAGCAGCGGCAGAGCGCAACTATCCGAAAATTGAGAAGCTCGCTTACAGCCTCCTGATTGCATCCCGAAAACTTCGTCACTATTTCCAAGCCCATCCGATAACCATATACACCGACCAACCCTTAAGGCAGATATTGCAGAGACCCGAAGCGTCAGGAAGGTTGATCAAATGGAACATAGAGCTAAGTCAGTTTGATTTGAATTTTCAACCACGAAAGTCAATCAGGGGGCAAGCGTTAGCAGATTTCATTGCGGAATTCACCATTCCAGAGGAGGAAACAATCAATGACCGAGTGGTTAAATCTGAGGAAGAACTAGAGATGAATCCGTGGAAATTATATACAGATGGAGCTAAGAATGACCGAAGGTCCGGAGCTGGAATTGTCTTAGTTACTCCCGAGGGACGGTCGTTATATTACGCCCTGCGGTTAGAATTTTCGGCAACTAATAATGACTCCGAATATGAAGCCCTGATTGCCGGGCTGAAACTTGCTAAGGATCTTGGAGTAAAAATGATAGACATATTTTGTGACTCTAAAATTGTTGTTTGTCAAGTGCGAGAGGAATTCGCGGCTCGAGGACCTCGACTTGTCGCCTACCTCAAGAAAGTGAAAGAGCTATTAAATAGCTTAGAGCGGTACAACATAACACATATTCCCAGAGTTGAAAACCAGAAAGCGGATAGACTGGCAAAATTGGCTAGTTCCGACAATCCAGAAGAGACTGAGGTAATTCCAATTGAAACGTTGGAGTCGCCAAGCTTTGAGTCAATGGAAATTGAATTCGCTTTTGAAGCGGAACCAGAGAAGGAGTCATGGATGACTCCAATTAAGAATTTTCTTAAGAATGGGACACTCCCATCAAAGAAGAGTGAAAAAAGAGCTGTAGTGCGCAAAGCTACCAGATATGTTATACAAGACGATATTCTCTATAGACAAGGATTTTCTATGCCCCTGTTACGATGTATCGCACACGACGACATCAAGCGTGTACTAAGAGAAGTACACGAAGGTGAGTGTGGAGATCATACAGGAGGTCAAACTTTAGCAAAGAAAATATTGCGGTACGGATACTTCTGGCCTACGATCAACAAAGATGCAGTTGATTATTCACGACGCTGCGATAAGTGCCAGAGATTCGCCAAAATCCCCAGGGTACCGTCAACTCAGCTTAAATCGATGGTAAGTCCTTGGCCATTTGCCACGTGGGGAATTGATATCATTGGGGTTTTACCAATTGCAAAAGGAGGAGCTAAGTACGCAATAGTAGCCGTGGATTATTTCACGAAGTGGGTGGAAGCTGAGCCCTTGACTAAGATCACAACAAGAAAGGTGATAAGTTTTGTGGTCAGAAATATTATATGCCGATTCGGGATCCCAAGGACGATTATTATTGACAACGGGACCCAATTTGATAGCACTGAATTCAGAAATTTTTGCCAGAAATATAAGATAGACAAACGATATACTGCAGTTGCCTATCCACAATCGAATGGGCAAGTAGAGGCAATAAACAAGGTAATAAAATCCATCCTCAAGAAGCGATTAGAGCGTGCAAAGGCAAAATGGGTTGATGAATTGCCCCTAGCTTTGTGGGCATATCGAACAACGTTTAAAACGGCTACCGGTCATACCCCTTTCTCTCTCTCCTTTGGCTCAGAAGCAGTAATCCCAGTTGAACTGGAAGTTCCTTCCCACAGGGTGACGTATTATGACCCGATGACGAATCGGGCACTTTTACTTGAGTCTCTTGATGAAATCGAAGAGAAAAGGGACGAAGCAGACTTGCGTGCAGCAAGACATCGGCGTCAGATGGCACGCTATTATGACAAAAAAGTTCGTCTCAGAACTTTTGAACCAGGAGATTTGGTGCTAAAGAGAGTTTTTCCATCCCTTCCTCACCTCGGCCCAAAATGGGAAGGACCCTTTGTCATCCAACGGAAACTTGAAAAAGGAACCTTCAAGTTAACGACCGTAGATGGCGAAGAAGTTCCTCGAGCATGGAATGCTCAACACTTAATGCGATATTTGGATTAGAAATGCTATACTTTTTGTTATTTTTTCTGTGAATTCTGTAACAAGACATGCCTTGCCTTGGGAAAATCTGATGATATGAATAAAGGACTATAAAGTGGATGTAGGCTACGATTTAGCTGAACCACTATAAAAATATTGTGTGTTATTTACTTTTATGCATTTACATTCATTAGTTGTTCTGTTGCGATTATAAAATACAGGATAACTCTGAGCCTAAAAAAGGTTGAAAACAGTTTGGACATAAAAAGAAGCACAATGATTATTTGTGCAATAAGACTTAAAAGAATGAGAAAACGACATCCTAACTCTAACTCTCCAGAGAAAGAGAGAGAGTATAAAAACGTCTCAGACTGAGCGCTGAAGAAGAAATTCTATTCTTAACTCTAACTCTCCAGAGAAAGAGAGAGAGTATAAAAGCGTCTCAGACTGAGCGCTGAAGAAGAAATTCTATTCTTAACTCTAACTCTCCAGAGAAAGAGAGAGAGTATAAAAGCGTCTCCGACTGAGCGCTGAAAAAGAGATTCTACTCCGAACTCTAACTTTCCAGAGAGAAAGAGAGTATAAAGGCGTCTCCGACCGAGCGCCGAGAAAGAAATCTTTTCCCGTTGAGAGACCGGGGAATGAATAGATGACTAAGCCCGAACTCTAACTTTCAAGAGAATGAGAGAGAGTATAAAAGAAATGCCAGGAAGAACAACAGGTATTGATGACACAGGAAATGCTATCCCGTTAGAGAATTGGGAGCATTCAGATTGCATGGTTAAGCATTGAATAACTTATGGAAATTGACTGGGGACACATATACATACACATATTTCCCCCCTCCACAACTTTGTTTCATAACTATAGACATGCATTTTTACATAAGTGCAGAACTGCTAACAAATAAACATTGCAAAAAGTGAATTATTTTTATTTACAAATGAATGAATTTGTATAGGGAAATAGCCAAAAAAGAAAGTGCGGAAGCTGCTTTTGTAGCAGCACTTATTGGTTCATAAAGATGCTAAAAAGATACAGGGGAACCCACTATTTGGGTTTGGGATGAGCCTTCGATTTCTTGGCAGCTTTCTCTGTATCCTTTGCCTCCTTCTCGGCTTTAGTCAAGATTCGTTTTGATTTCTTTTTCCCTGAAGATGTGGTACTGGAGCCAGCAGACTTCTTCCCGGAAGGCGGGGCACTGGAATCAAGAGAAGATTTTTTAGCAAGTTCTTCGGTAATAGATCTAGTTGAGAGCTTAACAACTAACCTTGAACCTGCATCCACAACTGCGAGGGGCTTGAGGACCTCAGGGTCTAGTTCTTCGTCCTTTAATTGCAAGCGCTTGTCTTGATCAGCCTTCATGGCAGCCAAGGTAACGTCATCAGCGCTTTTCGATTCCCCAATTATTGCAACCTCCGGTTCCTCATCATGCCCCTCGTCTCCTCCGTCGTCTTTTAAAGGTGCAATCATTTCTTCATCATGGGGAGTAGTGACCTTAGTTGCCTCACTTCTTTCCCCCAGGTCTGTGGAAGCAGCCTTGTCTTCCCCTTCTTTGACCCTATCAGCGGGCTTCGTCCCAGCAACAGCTCCTTGAGCTACATCTGTCTTTGCGGATGATTCAACGCCTACAGAATGAGAAACA
This sequence comes from Allium sativum, assembly GCA_030737875.1. Classification (NCBI taxonomy): domain Eukaryota; kingdom Viridiplantae; phylum Streptophyta; class Magnoliopsida; order Asparagales; family Amaryllidaceae; genus Allium; species Allium sativum. The sequence continues at coordinate 989,633,618 of CM060910.1, read as the reverse complement.
TCGGTTGTCAACTCAGGCGAAAGCACAGGATTTCTCATCGAACGTTCAATCATGTAGCCAAAGGTAGTAGTAGCCTTGGCAAATTGAGGAGAAAAGATAGGAATACCTTCTGAAGACTTTTCAGCGGGGGTGACTACTACCTCTGGAGTTATTTCAGGAATGGGAGATAGCAAAGTTGTCCGGGGAATTCCCGGGTTTTCGGGATCATACCCTTCTACTTCGGGAGATGCAGGAGCAGAAGAAGAGGAGCCAGCTTCGGGAATGGTTTTCTGTTTAGACTTCCGCCTCTCTTCTTCCATGGCCTCAGCAATTAGACGGCGCCCTTCAGCTAGGCGCTCCGGTTCGTCGTCTCTCAAGTATTTCTCCATCAGCTTATCTTCATCAAGGGAATCGACCTTAAGTTCTTCTTTTTCCCACTCAACGATTTGATTCCACACTTGAACCAGAGTGGATGGATAGTCCTCGATCCAAGAAATGTTTCGACGACGAATAATGTGCGCGAAGAATTCAATCATTAGCTCGCCGAAGCCCTGAATATCAGCCTCCGCCTCTGATAGTTGTTTGCGGGTTTCCTCCGCAGATTTGATAGCGCATTCCACATTGCCCTCAGCCAAAGCAGCCCTGTTCTCTGCCTCCAACAATTTTGAAGCCAAGTCAGCGTTCTTCTTTTCTAATTCAGCACTCCTCTTCGCTAACTCGGCGTTTTTCTGCTCAAGCTCAGCATAAGCAAGGCGTGCCTTAGCAGCCTCTGATTTGGCCTCGTCAGCTTGCTTCTTCAACTCAGAACGCTCCTGAGTGTGGGATTCAAGCAAGTCATGATAACGCTTTTGCATGTCCTCAAACTGTTGTTTGAAGTTAGAAGCGTTCTTTTGAGCGACAGCCAGTTGAGCTTGAGTGTCTTCTAAGTCCTTTCCTAAGGTTTTTAAGGCCTTAGCATCCTCCTCCGCGGTCTTTTGCATTGAGTTAGCATTTGTCATTAGAGTGCGGATGATTCTAGAAAGATTGCGTGAATACTTGAACATCTCGGAATATTGTTTTTCTACCAAATCAATTTTTGCCTTGGCCTCATCTGCCCAATTAGAAGAAATAGGTTCAAGGGTAGGTAGAAAGGTCAGAGTCTCGAAGTAGTGCTTGGGAAATTGCTCCTTTAAATATGCCAGCTTTACTGCGGTTCCCGCATCTGGTGGAGGAGGAGCGAGGATTGTTAATTCGGTGTCCCTTCCTGAAGAAGATTCTGTAGAACCCTTGTCTGTCCTAGGTCGTTTAGTAGCAGGGACTTTTTGCTTACTTCGAGACCCGGTTTCCTTTGGAGGAGTTTTCTCTCTACTCCGCTTTTCATGGGAGGAAGTGGAATCCTTAGATGGTGGTCTATCCTCCTCCCTACGACCTTGATAGCTCTTGTATTTCTCTTGTTCCGGTCGAACTGGTGAGCGGGAGCGTGAGGGCCGAGATCGATAGGGATCATAAGGTCTTCTCTCCTCCCTACCACGGTCATCCCGGCGATCATACTCGGCATCCTGAGGAGGATTGGACATGCTGCGACGAAGCTTTCTTATATCATAATAGGATCGAGACATTGTACTTGCACGATAAAATAAGCGAAGTTTAGAATCGATGGATTCATGGAGAAAGAAGTGCAATGAATGCTAATGCTGTGGTGTAAAGTGCATCCTAAGTGGTGTGTATCCCCCCAACCAACCCGAGTCTGAAGCTAGACTGGTGCGGGCAGGCTCTTTGGCCTTGGCGGGAGTAGTTTCTTCAGAAGAGGTGAAGACTAAAGGGTCCTTCCTGAAATCCTCTGAAGTATATATAGTCTCAGGTAAGGGGAGATCCCCCAAACCCTGAAATATGTGTTCGTCAGTGCTAGGAACATCCCCTTCGGAAGCGTGAAGTGGCGACTCTTGGGGAGATTTTGACTTGTCTAGAGAAGTAGTTTCCTCGGGGGCAATATACCCTTCACGATGTTTTTCGGCCAGATTAGCCAGTTCGTCATCTTGTGTGGAAGAGGGAGAAGGTGAAGTTTGAAGAGGAGCTGTAGGAATTTCCGAGCCTTCTCCTATCTCTGGAACTGTTTCCACTGGAGGAATGTATGCATAAGGGACCGTCCCATGACCGATGCTACGGAAAACGGATAGCAGCCCGTGAAAATGAAGGTATTCATCTTTAAGGACCTCGTCGATAGTCAGGAATTTTTGATCGCCATTAAGAAGACGGTGCATCCGATTAAAGAACACCTGATCTGATATCTGTTTGGGATTGTCGACTGCAAACAAAAAGGAAAACATGTCAGGGTGATGATTCAAGTGTATAGAGTCCGGGTTCAGAAAATCAATGCTTTACTTGATTTTGTCCATCTCCTGGCGCATCCAGACTGTTGCTTTATATAGAACCACTCTAGTCTGGAATCTCCAGCTTTACTGCTAAATGGCGTAGAGATTATCTTCCTTTTTGGGACTGATTCAAAGTAACAGAAAGATGGAGTTTCTCTAGTCCGATGTTTGAAGTTATAGAAGAAATGAACATCATCGAACGTGAGCTCTACGCCTAGAATTTCACGATATGCTATGAACAAGGTATGCAAATAGGCATATGAATTGGGATGCAACTGCATGGGGGCAATCCGCATTTGTCTTAAGAAATCAACGATGAAAGGCGAGAATGGAGGAATGGCGCCAACCATGCACATCAATCGAGTGACCGTCATGTATCCTTCTGGAGGGTTGTGGGGACGGTCAGAGCGTGAGGGTACTAGGGTGTCCCTTTTCATTATTCCATACTTTAAGCAAATTCGAACAAATCGGTCGCTGTCGATTGTCGATTCTACGGAGTCTGGAGGTGACTCCAATATAATGGCTGAGTCAAATTCATCGGGTGCTCGATTGTCACCAATCCCTCCTTCCTCCTCAAAGCCCAGGGAAACTTCATTCTCTGAAGACATTTCGTCGCTTTCCCGATGACCAACTCCGTAATCCGGACCCTCACTGTCCCATTCTGGATCAGATGAAGAAGATATATCCTCAAGAGTGGTTTTGTTGGAAGTTTCCGGGGCTTCTTTCCTCTCAGCTAGACGGGACGAGCGTCTGGGCCTCATTGTCATGTAACTATTGAAGAAGCAATAGCACGGATTAGAGTGAATTATCCCGTGCCCCCCTTTGTGTATGTGTGTGAACTAAAGTGTGTGCAGCAAATATGGGAAATGCAAAATAAAAGTACAGCAATGTAAGACGAAGCTTTGAAAAGAAAGTGATAGTCGGAGTTGTTCTCAATTCTCGTTTATGTTCGCAAGGCACTATCCTAACTGTCCACGAAGTTATTGTCTAGAGTGAATGTTAGTTGAATTAGTTGGGTAGTCTTTGTGTGCCAAGTTTGATACGTTCGGTTCGGTTCGGATATGCATATGATAATTGGCTCAATACAAATACAGATATAGGGTCGGTTCGGATGCTTCATTAAAGCAAGGTCAGTTCAAGACAAGGGAAACAACGGGTTCGGAAGAAGGACTGATCTGATCGGATCGGGTGACCTGATCCGAACCGAACCAGCATCACTTAACCAGTCCATTTATTTCAACCTCTTATCCCATTCGCTTCTCCGACCCGAACCGACATTTTCCTTCCTTCCCGTCTTTCTAAAGTATGCAACCCGAACCGATCCCCTTTCCTTCTCCTTCCTTTTTGCTCCTTCGTCTTTTACCCGAACCAACTCCAATTTGTCATCACGCTCTTCATCTTCTTCCTCTTTCCCCCCACTCACAAACAAATCCGTTCTATCACCAAAGCTCCAGTTGAGGACAAATATTTGCCCTCTCCAACCTCTCAATGCCTCGAAGTGATGGCGGATCCACCAGTAACGACGTGGAGTTCAAGCAAAGCCCCGTGGCTAAACCATCCCAATCAACCACGAATTGAAATCAAGTACAGTTACAACGAAGTTATTCGAGATTAAAAAGCTACCTATATGTTCGATTTGAGAAATCTACAAGGAATGATTTCAGGATATTGGAGTTTCTGAAGTTTTCGATACTAGGGTTTGGAAGCGGCGGCAGAAAAGAAGAAGAAAAGAAAGAAGACGGTGGTGGATTTATATAAGGGGTAGTGTTGACTCCTCGTATTCCTATTCTTTCTCACCCGCTCGGACCGGAGAGAAGGCCCAGTAGCACAACTTTGCCTGAAGGCCCAATGTCCAAGAACCAAATCCACGAAAGCACTTCGGATCGGAATCCGAACCGAATAAATTTCACATATTAATTTAGCATCCGACTCGAATTGAGTTCAAAAGAAGAAGAATAAAGGAAGGGTATACCTGCAAGAAGCATTATATGTCGAGAAAAATTCCCAAATTTGCTCAGAAATGAAGAAAATGTGCATTCTTCTAACATCCGAACCGAATAGAAATCTGTGCATTCCTCCTGACTGTTCTGATTCAAGGACTAGCATTTAAAACGACATCAAAGCACGCTTCGTAGCATCCTTTGAGGGGGCAAAATGTTAGCCTACTTTGTGAACTAGGCAACACAAAGTCAAGAAACCAAACGTTGAAGGGTATTTTTAATTATAGGACTTCGGTTCGGATTGGAGGAAAACACTACAATTCAGATTGATAGCTGCAGTTGTTCGGATCGGATATAGTCCTCTGTTCGGATCGGGTTAGAGCAGCATATTGGTTCGGATTGGATAGAGTTCTCTGTTCGGATCGGTGATCTCTTACTGGATAGATTGGTAAAGTATATCCAATCGGATCGGAAGGCAACTAAATCTCGAATGGATCGGAAAGCCATCTGCTTGCCACAACACTGGAGCGGAGCGGAATAGGTTAGAGAAGGAGAGACGCCCAAACCAATCCGGTTCGGATTGGATATTCCGATCCGAACCCCTTACCTGCACGTCTCCGACCCGCACCCATGATCCATGTTAATCTCCTGTAAAATCGCCTGGAGAACCGGACCGGCTATGACTAATTCCTACCCCTAACGTCCTTCCCTTTGATGCGTTGTCAACCTGATAGTTCATCCGAACCCGAAGAGAGTGCGATGGATGACACGTGGCCCGACCCGGATCAAGTCTCAAGCAAATTCATACCTATAAATACCCCATCTGGAGACAAAGAGAAGGATCTTTTTTCAGCACTAAAAGAATTCAATCACCTCCATCATCCGAACTCTATTACTCCCGGAGAATCCAAATCATCTTTTATTTCTTGTTTTAGTCAATTGAGTGAACAAAGGTGAGTGGTGAGTGAATCTTACATTGTATTTGCAACTGAGTTATTGAATATAGTGAAAAATAAGTGGACGTAGGCATTTGTTCGCCGAACCACTATAAATCCTGTCTGTTCATTTTTATTTTTATTTTTATCTCATTTATCTTGTTTCAAATCAATTTGGGTGTTAGAACCACTTTTGGGTCTAACAATATTCATATCATCAGAGTTGGTGCCATTTGGTGGCCTAGTATGCTTAGTAGAATCATCAGGAGATTCATGTGAGTTAATTCCAACATCATTATGATCAGGATGCGATCCAAGATTGGTTGGTTCTTTAGGATCTTTGTTCGAATCTTGATTATAAACACAATTTTCGAATGAATGACCAAAGCACTTACATGACTTGCACCTATCTGGAATTAACTCATATGAAATCTGCTGTGTTATGACTTCCCCATCAGGCATGAAAACTGCTGCCTCGTTGGGGAGGTCAGCATCCGCTCTAATCTCCACAAGAATACGAGCATAACTCAATCGTGTTTCCTTGGCAGTTTGCTCGTCCATTTTTAATGGGGTGCCAACTAAGCTTGCTATTCCGCTGAATATCTCCTTATCCCATAAACGTAAATTCAACTCAGGGAGTCGGATCCACACTGGCATCGTGTTCAGTATGTCACGATCCAGTATTGATTCTTTGGTCCATTTCTTTAAGATGATAAGTTTACCATTGATGAAATAAGGTCCACCTTGCAGAAGTTTTGCACAATCCTCAGCGTTAGTAAATCGGATAATGAAGAATCCGTTTTCACGTGTGAAGATTTCGAATGTCCCTACCGTATTCCATGTGCATGCGACAAAGGCCCTAAAATGATGATATGGGGGGCGTTTGCCAAACACATAGACGACAACACTGAGCCTCCACTTGCTCTCGGTTCTGATGCTAGCCTCCTCGGAGACAATAACCCCCTTTTCTCCAATAGACTCAAACGGAGGAATATAACTAAGATCAAAGAATGAGTCTTGTCCTCCAGTTTTAACCATATCCGCCCAAGATGAAGCCTTTAGATCTTTAGGCAGGAATTGTTTGTGTTGTTGCTGTGGTTCTTGACCATTTCTTGTCATATTTCTGGGTTAGGTCTCACTTCTTGATTGAAATCTTTCTCCATTCGAGGCCAGGAACGGTTTTTGCCTTACTTTGACAGGGATTTCAGATGATCCGCCTGCCCCTTGCCTGATGTGTGTGTTTGAACCATTAGCCCCGTGTTGAAATTGGCCTTGGCCAGTAACTTTCTTAGGGTTTGTGACAGATTTGGGATTTTTCTTTCGATTTACCCTAGTGAACCCATCCTCATCAACCAGAGAATCCGGGGGAGGACGAGGAGTGCTAGCTGAGGAATTAGGGGGAGGTTGGGGAGATGAAGAGGCCCCTTTCTGATTTGGGTTGTTGTCGAAAATAGGATTGAGAAAGGACTTGGCAGCCATGGCTGTAGTTTCTAAGCTTTTTTGCAACTCAAAGTAATTTTAGCGTCAACTGAGATACTTCTTCTTGAAATAGATTATCACTATGGACATACGGCATTTTCAACATACAACATGATCAACATTTATGCAAGTAAATACAGTGAAAATATCATGAATGATACTGTCATGGCGTTTTGATTTGATGCCATGTCAGGCATATGTTACCTGCTACTGCTTTCAGTGCACCAGTAGGATAAGGCCATTAAGAGTTTAGAAAATGTTAATGGATAACACATCAATGAATGATGATGCATGAATATAGTTCGGTGTAATATATACAACAGAATATGAACATACCATAATCCAATAAGGTACCATGCAACGCACAACAATATAGGTTCAATAACAAAATTAATGACCATGGTAAATTTCAATCAGCATGCCAAATTTATCTTTTTCCAAACATGTGAAGCTTAAAAGCAAAGATAACTTTCTATATGAAACAAAAGCAAAAAATGGTGAGGCAAAATTTTGTTCGTACAGAGCCAAATGAAAAGAAAAGCCTAAGTCATAAATGTTAGCAGACAAAATATACTAACAACATATATTAAAAGCTCATGGTTTACATCACAGTTCCTTTAATAATTTTGACGATATGAACTGTATGACCTGCCATGTGGATATGATCAGGAAGGCGAAGCTGTTGATAGCATAATGTTAAGCAAGATTCCTGATTTGCCCTCTCTTTATGCGGTTCAATCTCGGTGCCCAAAGCCATAGACAAATCTTTTTTAATATGATCCTCCGGAGGTCTATGTGCATGTGGATCAAATGGTAAGCATACTCTTTAAAAGCCAACCATGCGTGCTATTGATGCTATTTTTTGTATTAATTATTCCTAGCCTTCAAGTTATATCTCACCTCATTTAGTATCTTAGTCTAGGCATCTTCAATTTCAATTGAAGTAACCTTGTATGTAGTACTACAAAATTATCTAGAAATATTTCTTCACACGTAGTCTTTATGAATAGACAAAATGCAATTTCATCGTGCTAGTTAGACATTATATTTGTCTAATTTTGTTTGCTTCACTCCCAGATGCGCTTACCTTCTTATGCACATGCAGATTGGTAAGTTGCTTGGATAAATAACAGAAATTTACAACATAGCCTTTGGATGGAGTTAATAAAAAAATAGTGAAGAAAGTCAAATATAACGCAGCAAGCATTATGTCCACAGCCAATCTAAACATGCATCTCTACCATCGTTGAATTTTATCACATCCTTTTTTCCTTCACTTACCCTGGTCCTTATTGGATGATGAATATGATAAGATGCCAGTTTCTTCAGTTTTCTATTATTGACAGTATAAAGTGAATAAGTCTATCCAATTATCTGTTTGTGTAGAGCAATCTTGCATTACGCAACACTTCTAATTTATAAGTTGGAAGTAAAAGGTTACAAGTAAGAGAAATCAAGAATATAGCATACCATTAGACTACAGCAAAGTATAAAGAAAAATATTCCTTCAAAATCAGTCCATCGCCGCTGTGCATCACATAAAATTCAAGTTTACAACATTAATCAAACTTCATTGATATAACAGTCTCACTGGGTTTTATTCAACTGAAGAGAGAAGGAAATACCTAGCGACATCAGCACAGCAATCTTGAATCTTTTAACAACAATCTATGATGATGTAGCAAGTATTACAGTCGCATTTTTGACATTCATTATAAAGAGTTCCATCCAGAAAAGCTCTTTCACTGCCTGAACAGTCAGTAGTAGCCACTGCCTCTGTCTCTTCTGCTGCACTCATAACCTATATCACCTTCATTTGAACAATATTATTGTTACTAAAATATGATTAAACATATGAACATAAGTAGGCATCGCATTTTATTCCTGCAAATGGATATAGCTAATTAGCTTCGCTATGGACGTAGAATGTTCAACTTTCTTATCTTCTTAGTTTATCGTACTGTAGCTTCTTACGATGGAGAAAAGAAAAATTTTGCTAGACGAATAAGGTGAGTATTGCAATTTGCACATTTCTGATAGCATTCAAACCTACCATCCTTGTTCAACTGCTACCCCACGGAATGGAAGTACTATATTTGTAAAAAATTGCTCACTTTATTCCAGGTGCATGTCTCTAAGAAAACTATTCATATGCAAACATGTAACATATGTGTTTAGACGCATACATTTTATTATGCATCACCGATTAGCAAGATTTTTAGAACATTCATCAGTTCAATCATATGTAAACCAAGGGAAAAAATTAGGATCCATAAGTTCAAAATTTGGATGCTAGCTAAACTTGCTATAGTTGATATTTTATGAATGCTTTCCCTATATTATTATTACCACCACGGATCTCACTGCATGTGTACCAATTTAGAAATGCTAGTAAAATTGTGCACTACAATAGTATATACAGGATCTGAAAGCTGGTTTATACAAAGTCGATGCACAATCTTCAGTGTTTGAAAGTGAAGTTATTTTTTTTACAATAATATAAATCAACATATAACTGAAGCAAAAAAAAGTTGGACCATTTAGTCAATGACAAATCCTTTTGACAAACAATAAAATATGGACGCAAATTTCATCATAGTAAATGATGCTGTTAATTTTCAAACTCGTCGCTTGTATTTCTTATAAATAAACTCCACCCAAATTTTTGTGTGGAAACCTTGAATTGAACAGTAAAAGTTAATTAAAATGTGCGTTTCAAGGCGTAAGTACACTCTGTATCGACCTTGCTTAAAAAATCAATATGAAAGTTGAATTTTCAGGCTGTTAACCAGCTTTTCAAAGTGAAGTTAGTTTGTGAAGGCAAGTGAAGGCGTGATTATAAACGGCCTTTATAAACCTGAAAGGCTGCTAAAGATCATAACCGTTAATGATTTATTCACAATTGTACATGTAAATTGCAGTCCTGAAGAGTGTAAAGACAATTAAAGTGTTAGGGAAAAAAACATAAAAACATGTAAATGAGCTAGGCTCAGTGGAAGAATAATCAAACATGGAATAATGCATTGTAAAGAAAAAGAAAAAAAGCATTAGCTGCAGTTTAGTATTAGTATAGAATATCTACCAGTGAACAAACTGCAGCCAAAGTTCATTTCTATTAAATAAACGAATTATTACAGTCAGTTTGGTTTCTAAGACTGTTTAGTAAATTAAACAGATTTGAAGTCTTAATATTCACGACTGAATAATAATTTCTATGTTTCTACATTTAACTTCAACAAATTTTCAGGTTTTTAAAAACCATCGCTAATTCTTCAACATTAAAATAACTTTTTCCCTAATAACAGAAATAACATTTAATTTTAAATAAGATATTTACCTTCCTATGGTTTCTTTAAATTAAAATTAGAGCTTTATAAATGTACCTATTCAAAAAAAACATGGAAATAAACATATATGATACCTAATTTGGTTGAGTTTATCAACTTTTCAAGCTTCTACAGTTTCAAAAGTGATTAAGCTTTTCTAGTTTCAGTAATATGTAGTACTTTGACACTCACATTGTGAGATCCAAAATAAAAACAGAAGGTAAATGACTTTGCACGGATGAAAATAAATACAATAAAAACATATTAAACTTTTTTATCAAATACCCGAGTAACATTGGCTTTAGATGAAATATAGACTACCGTAAGTCAATGCATTCATGACTACTATGTTCTTAGTTCAAAAAAATATGCCATGTAGTTACTGGTGAATCATACAAAGAGGAGGGGGCTGCTTTATTAATGTCAGCCGTTGAAGAAATCAGAGGGCAAAACATATCAAGTGAATATGTTAAAGATAAAGGAATAATGTTTTCTTAGCATGTATAAAAAATATTTTTGAAACTTGATCACGATGCATAATTCTAACATTTAGTAGATTATCCGAATTTGCTAAATTATCTGTTTATCCTCACTGAATATTTTTGGTATCATTATTAAATATTAATCGGTGGGATATTTTACCAAATAGAATAATATTATATGGAAGCTTGAAATGCAACTTTATAAATCTAAATGCGTACATACAGTGGATGAACAAATTATAATTTTCGCTAAGCTTAACAGACATGAATTCATTTATCATCAGAATAGGAATTTTCATTACTTGAACCTTGCTCTTCTCAGAAAACCAATTTGAATGAACAAAAATCGATAGTATAATAAATTTTACATTGGTACAATACCTTTTTGTCTATAGGGCTGCAAATTTAACTGGAATATTAGTATGCATTTCCCTTTGTTATAGTGCTTATTAAGGGATGAGGAGGAGAGTTATTAGAGAGGAACAATTGCAATTTTTATTGATGCAAAACATGATACAAAGAGAACATATATATAGTGCTATGAGCCCAACGGCTAGTACAAAATATACCAAATATGTATGAGCCTAACGGCTAGTATTAAATATAACAAGTATGCATTAGCCTAACGGCTAGTAGATAATGACAAAGCATGCTAAATATGATAAAAACGTGTTCACACTCTAACGGCTCTATTGTAACGGCTCTATTATCTTCATTATGCCCCCTCAGTTCGAACTAGGGTTTCCTTGCTCATTCTGGCTTCCGCCTGCACTGATAACGCGAAGTTCCTCTCTCATTCTGATAAAAATTTTGGTCGAAAGGGCCTTTGTGAGAGCATCTGCTCTCTGATAGTATGCAGGCACATGACATATTGCAAGTCTTCCTGATTGCGTTCTTTCTCTCACAAAGTGGAGATCAATTTCAAGATGTTTCGTCCTTGAATGTTGAATAGGGTTTAGAGATAAAGATATTGTGCTTTTATTATCGCACCAAATGACCGGCTTTCGTCTTGGAGTGAAACCAAGCTCCTCAATCAGTGATTCTATCCACATGATTTCGGCTGTAGCGCTTGCCAGTGCACGGTACTCAGTCTTTGTGCTAGATCTTGATGTGGTCTGTTGTTTCTTCGTACACCAGAAAATGATATTGAAACCGAGGTAAACGCAGTATCCTGAGACAGACTTTCGATCGTCAATATCGTTGGCCCAATCGGCATCGCTAAAGCACTTTAAGTTAAGTTCCTTTTCTGAATTTAGGCGTATGCCATAATGTTTTGTGCCTTGTAAGTATCGTAACACTCTCTTTAATGTCATCCAATGTTCTAATAAAGGGTTCTGCATGTATTGACTGAGTTTATTGACGCTGTAGCATTTGTCTGGTCGAGTAATAATTGCGTATTGTAACGCTCCTATTATGCTTCTATATTGTTTGGCATTGTCGATAGCTTCTCTTTTATGCTTAGATAGTCTTAGGTTACTAATCATAGGCGTAGGTAATGGGTTTGCCTTGTGCATATTTGCCCTTTGCAGTATTTCAGTGATATAATTTTGTTGGGATAATATTAATTCACCATTATTTTTCCTAATCACTTGTATTTCAAGAAATTTTTTTAGTTCCCCCAAGTCTTTAATGGCGAAATTTTGATCCAGTTTGTGTACGATTCTGTTTATTTCTTCGCTGTTGTTTCCTGTTATTAGCATGTCGTCAATGTATACTAGAATGAACACAGTTCCATGTATGCCCTTCTTCATATATAGAGAATTGTCCGATTTAACTTGTGAGAAACCCATGTTAGACAAAGTTGACTTTAGCTTTTCATACCAAGCTCTCGAAGCTTGTTTTAAGCCATATATTGCTTTGTGTAGTTTGCATACTTTATCACCAGTACCATATCCTTCAGGTTGTTGCATGTATACCTCTTCAGTTAATTTCCCATTCAAAAAATCATTGTTGACATCCAGTTGCCTCACATTCCATCCTTTGTTTAGAGCAATGGTTAGTATAATTCTGATGGTTGTGGGTTTTATGACTGGGGAAAAAAATTCATTGAAATCAAAACCAAATTGTTGCGCGTAACCTTTTGCAACCAGTCTGGCCTTGTATTTGTCAATAGATCCATCTTCTTTTCTTTTTATTTTGTATGTCCACCTACAACCAATCACATTTTTGTGTTTTGGTTGAGTTACTAAGCTCCAAGTGTTGTTTTTTATGAGAGCTTTATATTCGGTGTCCATTGCCTCCTTCCATTTGTTTGATCTTATAGCCTGAGTGAAATTCAATGGTTGGATCTTATTGGCAGAAATATTATATACTTTGGGTTTGAAGATTCCTCTCTTTGACCTGGTGATCATGTGATGTCCAGTTGATTGTGGTGGTGTTTGCTGCTGTGTATCATTGTTGCTGGTAGTGTCAACATGGTTGTTGTTTTCTGTATCTTCACTATACTGCATGTTTTGATGTATGTTTGTATCTTCTGAGTCATTGTGTGTCTCATTGGTTTGCTCATTTGTTTGATCCATAGTTTCTTCCTGGGTGTTTAAATTGCTTGTATGTTGTTGCTCTTTATTTCTATCAATTGAAGGTGGTTCAGTAATGAATGGCTCGAACCGTATGTTATTGTTTATGCTTTGTTCCCCATCCTTTTTGCCGATTTGCTTTTCTGCATAAGGAAACTTGTTTTCATCAAATATCACATGTCTAGAAACATATATTTTTTCATTTTTGTCCATGCACTTATAACCTTTTTGGTTTTGTGCATACCCGATGAATGTGCATGGGCTTGATCTCATACTTAGTTTATGATTGTTATAATCACTCAAACATGGAAAACATAGACACCCATAGGCTTTCAGAAAACCATATTCTGGTCTAACACTGTATATCATTTCATGAGGGCTTTTATTGTTTAAGACTTTGGTTGGCAACTTGTTAATGAGGAATACAGATGTGTAGAAAGCTTCATTCCAATATTTCATGGGTAATGAGCTTTGTGATAACAAAGTTAGACCAGTCTCTACTATGTGTCGATGTTTTCTTTCGACTAGACCGTTTTGTTCGGACATATGCGGGCAAGTTAATCTATGTTTGATCCCTCTTTTGAGAAAGTAATTAGTTAGAGGTTTAAACTCAGCTCCCCCATCTGTCTGAACAACCTTAACAGTACTGTTCATTTGTTTTTCGACATGAGTTATAAATTGCATAATTGTATTGCAAACTTCTGATTTAGTTTTCAGCATGTATATCCAAGTATATCTAGAATAAGCATCCACAAAAGAAAGATAATACCTGTGTCCCTGATATGAATTTAGAGGCACGGGTCCCCATAAGTCAGCGGCTATAAGTTCCAGTGGCTCATTATAGCTGGTTTCAGAATCACTAAAAGGGAGCTTGTGGCTATTGCCGAGTTGGCAGTGCGTGCATGTGTGTTTGATAGGTACATTTTTATAATGAATGTTATTATTACGCAGAACAGTCTTAACAGTTTCCAGATTAGGATGTCCTAATTTTACATGCCAAGAATTAATCACGTTGCATTCACTGCTATTATTGTCATAATCAACGTTATTGCAACTATTCCTAATACAGTAATTGTCACTACTAGCATCTATATTATTGAACCAGAATTCTCCACTTGAGTTTGCAGTCTTGAATTTGTATAAACCATCGTATAGGTTACCTCGAAGTAATATTTCATGATTTAGGGAATCTTTAACTAAACAAAACTTATGATGAAATTCAAAGTAAACATTATTGTCGTTGGCAAATTTTGATACACTTAACAAAATTTTATTAATCTTAGGTACCCTAAGAAGACTGTTTAATGGCGAACAATTGCTTATTAAGGGATGAGGAGGAGAGTTATTAGAGAGGAACAATTGCAATTTTTATTGATGCAAAACATGATACAAAGAGCACATATATATAGTGCTATGAGCCCAACGGCTAGTACAAAATATACCAAATATGTATGAGCCTAACGATTAGTATTAAATATAACAAGTATGCATGAGTCTAACGGCTAGTAGATAATGACAAAGCATGCTAAATATGATAAAAACGTGTTCACACTCTAACGGCTCTATTATCTTCATTAGTGTTATTTAGGAATGATTAACAAACATTTTAAAATTATGTACTCTTGATAGGCAGATTACTCAAGCAACCAATATGTACATGAATATGGCATGCTAAGTTCACATATAATCATATTGGAGTGCTATGTCATTTGCTGCTGCACATGTTTTCAAGATTTGATGAATACCTGCATGTGCCAAATTGTGGACCTTTTTATTATTTGTTGCCCAACTGTTTTTCATAACACTAATGCAACTATAATTGTCGTATTTCCAATCATCAATCCGTGACTCTCCTCTTCTTTTAAATAAACACGTAGTTATTAAATTTAGATAATTGTCGTAAATGAGTTAGTTTTGAGTGTTGTGGGAAAAGAAACAGCTGGAGCAGAAGTTCCGAAAATAATTAAAATAGTTTTTGTTATCAACTGTGATTGAGGATCCGTTGCCTATTTACATAAGATACGTCCGGCACAAATAATGTAATTAGCAATCATAGCCTTTTCAGAATAACAATTATAGATACCACTGTAAATGTATTCAATTTCTACTAAAATTGAAATCATGATAAGTGTGAAATATAAGGTCGTAGAATTAATTTTTGAAGTATTATTACCGAAAATTGACACAGTCGTGTGTGCGCCATCGGACGTCCAACTTTATTTTCCATCAACCTGCATATTAAATAAGAAAAGATGATACGTAAGCACCAATTGCTCCTATATGTATATAGCATATGTCCTCTGGCACTGTACATAACATGTGTTGCAAACAATAAGCAATGATATTGGTACGAGGTAGCAATTTATATAACTTCCAAACATGCAGATTCATATATGTATATATATATATATATATATATATATATAAATATATATACATATACATATATATATAGGCGAGCGTTCAATGGCACCCCAAAAATTGAGCACCCCTTTGGCCTCCCTATTTTCCACCTCTCGTTTATATTAGTAAATGTTAGTGGAAGGAGAGAGGATGAGTGGAAGGAGAGAGGGATGAAATGTGTGGTGGAAAAGTGGTAGGCTATTGGGGTGCTAAATAATCAGGGTGCCATTGAACCTGCCTCATACATACATACATACATACATACATACATACATACATATATATATATATATAATATGAGTCATGAATCTATAATCCTTTTTCAATCTATGAAAAACAATAATCATTTTTTATTAAATTTTATGAGTATTTGGTCCAGACAGGAGCGTTTCACTTCACAAGCACACAGATCACGAAGAATTTCGGAGAACCAAGAATTTAATCATTTCATCACTTATCCATGAAGTTATACAATCTCAACTTATGTTCTAAAGAACCCTTTTACACTCAATACTGCCTGTATATGTTTAGAATAGCACATATCCATGAAGCTATACAATCTCAACTTATGTTCTAAGGTTTTCATTAAATTCATGTACGTCTGAAGCCTACGTGTATACATGAAACCAATAATAATACAATCATGTGCTTCAGAGATAATGGATACGCAAACGCATATGAAATCAAACCATATGCTTTTGAAAATTATTTCACAAGAACTAATTGACAGAACCTGATATGCCTTAAGCTTTATGTCCATTACAATATGCATTTGAATTGAAAACATAGGATGAACTTCAAAAAACTAATGTTCGTCTAAATACGATCATTTACGCAAAGCTCTGTGTTCTTTTTAAAAAATAATAATAATCACATTTACAAATTATATTTATGTTCAGAGTGATTGACAGCTGAAATCTATATTTGAAAATGTGTAAGTCGAAAAACAATAATATTTTTCTAAAAACTCGGACGTGTGTGTATACATATTCATGAAACTATCATGTTTTAACAATGTGTAAATGTATGAGGCTTGATGCTTTTATATGTAATGAAATTCATATGCTTTGTAAATCTACACATTTGGTAATTATTCATACACGTATGAATGTTCTATGATATCTGGAACAATCTAAAACCATTATTATTAAAGAATTTTGTACATTTGCCTGAAATCATTATGCCCAAACTTTATATATCAAACTCGAGTCAAGTACATACAAAAACAGGATATACTTAAAGTTTTTGGAATCTAGAATGTATGCTTGAAGCTTCATAAAATTTTCCTTATTAAATCAAATACGTAGGTGTAGAATCAGCCTATATGCTTAAATATATGTGTATATATTTATACTTGAAACTGTTATGCATTGAAATTCCTTTCAAAGACATCAAGTTTTTATATGGAACTCCACATTCTTGCTTACTGTTCATACATGCAGAAAAATTCACAAGACTCAAACCTCAAGTATGCAATTAAATGCTTCCAAATATGCTTAAGAACATGTATATAAAAAACTTTTTATTCTGGAATTTAGTATAGTAAAGCTTAATGATTGAAAATGCTTGAAAGCACAAAAATCCTACACGTATTGAAACTGTTTTTGTGCATGAAACTTTTCTTAGGTGAAAACATATATACAAGACTTGCATATTTCCGAAATCCCAATACGCCTGTTGCATATATCTGGTTGCATATTCTTTACTTATGTTCAAAAACTCACATATTTTTGAATTCTCTTAGAACCACTATATCCGTAGTTTGAAATGATTAAAATCGGATTCCATGTTACACACTCCACGCCCATTTAAGATATTTATAGATACAACTCTGATTTATCAAAAATCATTATGTTTGGGAAACTTGGCACATATAATGTCAGTAAATAAATCCATTCATATTTAAAGATCGCAATCAGCATATCTAAAAATTTACACATACACAAAGCATCCACATTTTGAAAATTTAACTATATTTAAAACATTGCTTTTTCATAAGAAGATTGTTTTATTATCCTGACACCTAAAAGCATGTGGATACCTAGAAATTCATTTGCAAGCCATATATTTTAGAGTTTCTAATATCAAAATCCAAGTAGGTAAAACCGTAGACTTTCAGAAACATGTATTTCAAATTTCTAAAAATATATGGGACTCACCACACTCTCTTTGAGATAAACATCTGAAACTCTAAAGCTTGACTGTTATGTTAAGCATTTGTGAAATTTATACATAAAATCTATATATACAATCAAGATCTTTTATATTGAGTACTAAGTGGCTCGTGCTATGCACACAGACAGTGATATACCACGTGTTTGAGCTTTTTCAAAAAACAGAAGCACAAGACTCATATTATTGTTGAACTATTGTGTTATTATATAATATGTTCGGGTAGTAAAAATCAAAGGTATTATAATTTTTTTTCGTTATACATTCTTCTTCTCAAAATGTTTTTTTTTTTTTTTTTTTTTTTTTTTTTTTTTTTTTTTGTATGCCAATGTTAGTTTGGGTTTTGGAAATCTATTATTGTCATTGTAGTGTAAATATACATGAATACTCACTTTAATAATCAGTAAATTCGTCATTTATATATACATATAAGATAACCAAAAACTTAAGAGTTCTGCTTAATCCATAAATTACACCACCTCTTTCCATTCACTTGCTCATTTCATATGTCTTAGCCTTTGATTTTCATTTGGAATGAAAACACGTGTGTGTGTATAGTTATTTCAGATCTGCCATACCCAAACAATATCAATTAGTAATGCAGCTTTATCAAAAAAAAAAAAAAAAAAAAAAAGATAAAACATACTTGACCTGAGACTTGTAAATGAAACATGTCATTTTAAAATTCATAAACTATACCATGACAAAACCAAATACCTCAATAAGAAAAATATTCTGAATTAGCAAAAGTTACTACCAACAAATGAATTAATTATATATCAGTTATAGACATGGCCAAATGGACGGTAACTTTGAGAGTTTGGAAATTTAGGTAAAATATGTGAATGGGCAACCATATGAATTTTGCTATGATTAAAATAAAGAATCTGAGGAAAAACTACTAAGGGGGGAACTAAAAATAAAAGCAAGTTCAGGAGTACCTCTGATTTTTATACATAAACTTAACTTGTAGTCGGCACACACATTAATAAATTGTGAAAAACAGTACATAGTCAGTACATACATAAATGAATACTATTAAGGGGAAGAAACAAAAGAATTTGAATTGAAGATAACAGATGTTGGCAAATATTGTTGAAAACGGTGTAACCGTATGCAGTTAAATTATGATGAGTAATGTTTTGTCGACCAAAAAATCTTCTAGCATCGAATGTATATAATAAAGTTAATTGCATAGCAAATTAGTGTAAAGTGTGAGCATCTTACATTAATGTGTGGGTCATGACATACAACTTACTTGCTATTTTTAGCTTTAACAAACGCGACGGGAAGCAGGAAAAAAATATAAAAGTGCTGCTTATAAGCAATTGTCAAAGGGTTTTGTAAACTAATGTGCACAGGAAAAGCTATATATTTGAAGTGAAAACCTGGGACACGCACAATGCGTACAATATGCATACCATCACTACAAAAATCATTACCAATAACACAGTTATCAAATGCTCCACAGCCAAATCGTCAGTAATAATAATTAAGCCCGATAAAATAATATGCATGTCAACAAAAAGGAAATGATAGATCTAATTTTTTGAAAAGAAAATCTACATTGGTGAGTCTCGTCTAATTGGAAAAGAAGATAAATAATTTACAGTATCCATATTGTTTCAAACAATGTAAAGACCACATTGACCAATATCCCCATGTCTATAATTGAAATAGCTAACGGTCGAACAATGCTACGAGCTATAACAGAGATTTCACGTGCTTTAATTAAACAGATGCTGGGTAACATTTTGATTTGTGTGTCAGTTGCATTGCAACTTTACAGCGTTTATAATTGCAAAACACACAGTTGAACTGGGTAACGATAATCCATGAGTTATTACTGTAAAGCTTTTTCATTGAAAACTGTATACCTCAGCCATCATTTAATACCAAATAAATTCTTTAAAACAGTGAACAAACTCAAAAACCAAGACATAATGAAAGCAGGAGCTATAATTGTGCCATTTATGGAAAGTTTAATTCCACTTTTAAAATTAAGAAAATACCAACTGTAGTCAAAATGCGAAGTAGGTTAACAAAATTGTGATGGATAGATTGCTCAAGTAAAACAAAAACAAAAAACTATATAAATATTGCTAAATTGTAAGTATTTAATGATCCACAAGGATAATAAATTCCATTAAAAGCAATACAGAATCATTAAAAGCATTACTCCATCAGAATATGGTTACGAAAACAGGAAAAGCTTCAAAATTGAACCATTAAAAGGAAAGTATACAATTCAAAAATGAACATAATTAAACCTTTGAAGAGTACCAAGAAATATTAAAAACATATAAAGAAAACAACAAATATAAGTGAATGCATTTATTTCACTTGCTTAAGCGCAAACTGTAGTATGAACACATAAAATAATGGTGATATTTTGTTGCATTCCCTTTTATCATAACTTAAAATTTATACCATATTACAAAATTTGTGAATGAAACATTGCATCAAGGTTTTATAAATTTTTAAAAGATGCAATTCTCGTGATAATTGTTTGAATAAAAAATTAGACATTATCCATATAAATGTATGGTGAGGATCGTTATTGATGGAAATTATAATTACTCATTTTCTGACAATATTTGATTTTGTTATTTTACTTGCTTATTTATTCAAACCCAACTTTTTAATTAACATTGTTATTATACTACGCAATTTGAGTGATAAATAACTTTATTTTCATTTACAATATATTACGCAATTTGATCCCACATTTATACAAATAAATATCATATTATGTAATTTAAATCTTTAAAAATAAAATGTTGTGTTCGATTAGTGCAAAAAAATAAGAAGTAAATAACAGTATTTATTGAAATCAAACTATTTTCGTAAGAAGCGATAATGAGAAAAATCCATTTACTCAGCCGACTTATATGTCTAATTGATAAGACGGTTACTGTTTCTAATTTTAACCTACTAAAAGGTGTATTGGACTGTCTGGGAAAAATGATATTTTGATTTACACTGTAACAGAAACATATTGTTAACAATATTGAAGCATAATGTTGTACATACAAAATAATTTTATACAAAAGTTTGGGTACGCAAAAAAAAAAAAAAAAAAAAAAAAAAAAAAAAAACCTTCTCTTGTTTCAAATATATATTGGAAATTGATTTATATGCACATACGCATTATACTTTGGACAGGAATTGAAGGTACAACCCATAAGCTAACAGTTGATGTTCATGCATATGTCAGTGATTATCTGACTTAGGTACTGTTAGGTATATATAAGCTCTTGGATCCCATTCCTTTATGTTATTAGCAAGCAGTGTACGTAAACTGCACGCATATTCCAGTGCGTAGTTACAGAAATAATTATTAATCTACAACATAGTAAACACAGCTGCTGAATTAAATAACAGACCATGTAAATGTACACGCGAACAACATAGTGAGCTTTAAGGATTTGATTTATGATATATACTTTTTATTGATTTTATAAATTAATAGATGAAAAAACCTTGAAGCGGTTTTTTTTATATAAATTGTTATCAGTAAACTGCCTTGTATATGGGACAGTGATAGACGCGAATAAGTTGGATATGTTCACAAATTAAACAAACTGGAAACGCGTTATTTAACATTAAAAAAAATTAGATCTGAACTACAGATATGTAGAATAAGCGGTGCTATGAAAGCAATGTATACACATTTCATGAAAACCAGCTTCATTAAACAAATTCAAGACAGACCTGAAAAAGAAGTGAATATTTACTCGTATTAAAAAAACAATCTTGATAATCAACGTAAAACATATAATTTAATTGGCAATGTCAATAATTTTTACTCCATGACGTAGAATATAATCAAGTTATCGATGGTCCCATTTGCAACTTGAATTACTATTTCTCAAATAATTGTACATGCAAATCACAAGTATGTTAGCAATGACTTATACATTGTTAAATTGTCACATTAATTTCTATATAGTATAAATAAGAACAAATTAGCACTAATAACTCATCGAATGTATACAGTAAAATAAATATTATAGCGTCAAAGAGGAATATACTTATTTTTTCCTAAAATCACATGATATTTACAACCATTATTTATAACATTGTTGCCAAATCAATTTGGATTATCCGTCGTACCCATAATTAAATTTTGCAAAACCGATAATGACTGTTAACCTTTTATATCAGCAGCTTGAGTTAATTTGTAGAAAATATAAACGGGAATTTAATTGCAATTTTGGGGAGTGTAACAAAAAAGGTATAAAGTATAAACAAATAAGAATACTTAGTTTAGTGTTGGAACAATTAATTGACAACAAATCTGTACACCGTGTCATTTGCTATGAAATGATAATATCAGTAAAAAAGAACGATGAATTGACAGAATATTCCTATTAGTATTTGCATGTTGAACATTTGTATATTTTTAGGAAGGTTAAGTAAGGCACTATTTTATAGAAAGCCAAAGCCTCCGGTCATATTGAAACATTAAATGCAATTGTATTTTGAATAACTTTATGTGTTCTACTTGTGTTAACAGTCATGATATAAAATATGACTTTATAATGGCAGGTTTGTATATATGTTCATTTTCAGTCGCATATATCTTTCTGGTTTTCATGTATAAACTATGCATATATTTTGTTTATGTATAATCATACACATTCACATGCGATACCAAAGTGGCTTGGCCTGTGAAAATTTAGCTTGCTCTCATTTGGTACTCATAGTTATTTTTGTTGCTTGAGATATGTGCTAAAAATTTGATACCCTTCTTATTTTTTTACTTGACAAACTCTTTTCTAACGTATATTATTATCATCTAGGTTCTAAGTAGTGCTCTACAGGATATATTCACTGATATATGAATAGACATCTTATATTGGTCCGTCATGTTTGTTTGTACACATCACGTCATAATACAATTTGCATTTGGAATGATAGGAGCTTCAGATAATGAACAACTATTTAACTATTTGATAAGCAGACCTAAATGTTGATTTTGTTTGTTGATAGTTTCTTTAAATTAGATACTGATTCATACCCTCTTTAGGTGAGAGATCTATTTTCCTTGCCATCAACAATAATTAAATATCGCATATCTGTAAGTAGCTTCAGCTCCGTTGTTCTATATCTTCTATTCACGGTTCTGTTAAATATTTACGGAAGTTATACACAATATTTTTCTACCAGTGTACCTATCATATGTGGAAGAGCGTATGATCTTCAAAATAACTTTTTTTTTTGGGCTTTGCCTACCTTTAATACTGTCCTGATAATACTTATAAAAAATTAAAATCAACATCAATAGATCTTGGTAGAAAAGATGTGCCAAAACTCAATTTTTTAAATATGTTTTCTACCATATTCTGTTACACTTCCAATACGTTGAATATGAGATTAAATTGTATCCTAATATTCTTACTCGCGTCCAGAATGATGTGGAAAATAGATCTTCTCTGCTATGCTATCATAATTTTTTGTCCACATGACGCTCTTCACTCCACTGACTAAAAAATTCGCTACTTTTTCCTCACATTTAACATTATTGAGACTTGCGGTACTGTATTCACTATAAGTTATTACTACAAAACATTATTTTAAGCATGTCGTTGCATACATATTTAATTTATTCAAATAATTCTTATGCACTTGAAAGGTATGAAGTCATACCTTTTAAGTTAATTGCACTCTGAAATGTGTTGTTCTGATTTTTTGAAGCAGCTTAATTCAGAAAAGGTTATGCTAAAAAAAA
Source organism: Allium sativum (assembly GCA_030737875.1). Classification (NCBI taxonomy): domain Eukaryota; kingdom Viridiplantae; phylum Streptophyta; class Magnoliopsida; order Asparagales; family Amaryllidaceae; genus Allium; species Allium sativum. The sequence goes on along the minus strand of CM060910.1, from coordinate 989,610,301 downwards.
GATAAATTTGCATGTATACATAAAAGCGACAAAAATACAAACCAGCATGATCAATGAATACTGATGCTGGAGTAGACAATAAAATCGTTAACCAAGGAAGAGGGTGTCGGCAGGAATAATATTTCTGAAAAACAAAATTTATATATCAGCAATGTATACATACATAATGCATGCGCCTGGTACGTCAGACTATAAGAAAATGAGCATATGTCTACGGATGATAGAAACAAATATTTACCACGAATATTATGTAGATGAACTATTAATGGTTTATGTTCTTGTTGTCGACTAAAATTAAGGATAACCTTAATTAGGGGTACTAAAGGATTGACTAACAACAAAATATGAGTAGGTGTGGTGCTTAATTTATTTAGTTTGAAACAATTGCAATGGTGTTTTAAAACAAAAATCTTACCTGACCATCTGTAAGATAGACAATGGTAACAGAACTCAGATGCGTGGAAAAATCCAAGTTGTTATTCTCCTAGAAGCACTAACATAGCAAAATATGAAGTAATTCAGAGAAAAAATACATAATTAGATGGGAGATGAATTGGGTGCAGTACATAATTGACACTGTATGCCAATAGCAGTTGAAGATTTGGTCACAAATTCGAGTCTTACAATCAGGGTAGGAAATCCACGCAGAGTTGGAAACACATACATTAATCTAGGAAGAGGAACGTCAACCCAGTCGGTCAATTGTTGATGTTGGTGGAAATCGGCTGTCCCGGGTGACGATAGCCAAGGCAGCTACAATCAGAGACTGCAGTTACGGAACGATCGATTGTCGACGATGGCGACGGTAGTGTGAATTAGGGTTTGACGATGGCGAACCCAACAGTAATTACGGAATGGATTTCTGGGGATTACTAATTCAGAATTGGAAAAGCGGACAGTGGGTTGGAGAACGTGGGCGGCGAGTAATGTGGGAAGTTTTTTATTAATTAACCTGGGCGACGAGTTATCTAGGAAGTTTTTTATTAATTAATCTATTTTATAGAAGCCGGAAAGCAGAAGTGAACGGGAGAGCTGAGAAATGAGAATGCTTAATTATACACGTCCACGTATCAACTGTTGGAGTTGTGCTTTTAGGTTTAAATAATAGATGTCATGCTAGATCTACCTTTATAAATCTAATTCGTTTGTGTTAATTTATCATGTCATGCTAGATCTACCTTTATATATCTAACTCGTTTGTGGTTAATTTATCATGTCACATTTGTGGATCTTAAACTTTACCTATCATGTGGTGATTAATTTAGATATATCATTAATTGGAAATATGAATCCTTATTTATTTATGCCTATTATGACATCCTTGGTATGTTAGATCTAGTTTTATGATCACATTCTCACTAGATCTATTTTTATATGTCCACCTTACCACTATGCCAATTACATGTTTATATCACTTTTGTTGAAATATTCACTATTGTCATCTTTCCCTTTTATTGTTTATAGCTAGGCTACTTTCTAGCCTAGACATGACGCCAAATATATGTGAATGCGTTAGTTAGGGAATGGGGGAAAACATTAGAATTGGCATAACTTGAAATACAAGTATGAATTTGGATATATATAATCAATTATGAATATAATTGGGTAAATGCGCATGAACACCTATAAAGACATAGGTATAGTTAATTGGTTAATAATTAAAATGCCTAGGATTATAGTAATTAGAAAACTGTAATGGCACTTATGACAGGAGGTTAGATTGCATTTGCGGTGGAAGTCTACCCGGACCCGACTGGCATATCCAGCAACCGCAAATGTTGAATCTAATGTGAGGGGTCTAAGTGTACAAATACGAGACGGACTAAGATACGAGGTTAGGCCCAACTTGTGGAAGAAGTCTGCCCAGACCCGACCGGCATATCCAGCATCCATAAGTTGTAGGCCTAATGTGGGAGGTCTAGCCCATTATAACCATAAATGGACTTGGTAACGAATTGGAATACTTAACCTAGATGAATCTATAGGGATTGTATGAACATGCTAGCTTGAATAGGGGTTAAGTAAACTTGGTTGAAATAGTGGGTGAGTTAAGTAAATCTTGTGGCGGTGGGTAATATTTATATATATAGGCCCACAAACTTAAACTATTTTATACTTTGGGGTTATGCAACCTTGTTAAGTAAACATGCTTGGATCAGTGAGGGTTAAGTAAATCTTGTGGCGGTGGGGTAATATTTACATATATAAGCCCGACAACATAACCTGCTTTACATGTTGGACTTTTCGGCATGACTAGTTAAAGTCCTAGTAGTGGGGATGCAAGCCTAGGGAGAGCTTGTATCATCTTGTGTGTGAGACCCGTTTCAATCAGTAACCCATCTAGGTATCAAACGAGTACTCCGAACTAGGTCGGAGTAAGGGCACACTTACTAGGCTGATTGTAAGAGATCCAAAACGAAGGGGTGGTGTCAACAGCGCAGGAAACCAACAGAGTTATGTGCGTGCATGGGTCCGGCTTGCCATGGGAATTAAGACGTTGTGACATCAGTAGATATGGTTGTGCACATCTTGAAATTGAAGGGTTGCCTCTTTAGGAAGTGATACATCTTACTGTGGGGCCAGAACAGGATATCTACGGAATAGGGAGCCGATCGATTAGGGTAGTAGTTATGGTACATCTAGACTCTGGTAAGTTTAGGAGTTCATTATTAGGGCTGCATGTGGATTGTATGGGGTTAAAATTCTAGATCTACAACTGATTTTAAGTTTGTATTGATCTAAACATTAAAATTCTTGCGTTTTAGTTGGGATTGTTGATGGGGTACAGTTGGTTGGAAGTGTTTTCAGATAAATACGATTTTATCTATCTACGATTATTGCCGATTTTTGAGATATCAAAAAGTCCTATGTTTGCTCATCTCCATGCTTGGTTGAAGTTCTATTTCAGTATCAATAGAGATCTGGTTTTTTGGTTATCAAACAACAGTTTACTTCTTCTTCATTATAGTATTTCCTATCTGATTACAGTATTCCAATAATCTTCTATATGTTGTGCAGTAAATAGAGTGGTTTTTGCTGCAACATTCACATTTGTAATCAATATATTGCTAGATAACCAATCTCATGCGAACCTATTTATGGGATTGAATATCTGTAATTGTATATTGATGCGCTTTAACAGATGGTTATTGGAAAACGATTAAGGGAAATTGCCTAAAGTTCTACAGCTCTTAGAAGTTCATTTTGCATTTGTTATTGAATGAGTTTATATTGGTTTGGTATGACTGGAACAAATCTCTTAACTATGAAATTCATATATCATTAAGATGGTTCTAGCAATAGGATTGATTCATAGGCGTCTATGATTCATCAACCAGACCTATTTGATTAGAATTATAGTTTTGTTTGGGATTTCATTAGCAAGGAATGGCTGAATTTTCAAGATGTTTCTAGTTTGACTAATTGCCAACGAGTGTTCAATAAACTGGTTTATGTAAGTGATACTGGAGATTTCCAACTGATTGTTGAAGGGGCGTGAATGGAAGGTTTTGCATGTAGGAGAGATGGTTACTTCAATGTCATTTACATAAGAACTGCAGCATTAGGTAATGATATTGGAAAGATACAAAGAGGAAGAAGTTATATTTACAAATTTCGGACTTCATGTCAACTGCTTTCTTGATTGTTATACAAAGACCAGAAAATTAGTGATGTTTTCAAGTTGGAGAGGTGGCTAGCAGTTTGATTCAGGAATGTGTAAGGAGTAAGGTGCAGCTTGCACGTGGGATGAAGGACTCCTTATCGGCCGAAGTTATCTTAGATAGGTTTTATATTAGCATGTTTATTTTTCATTTCCATTTTCTTTTTCTGTTTGTAACGGTTAGTATGCTAACCTTTCTTCTGTATTGCTTTTAGTAGATAATAAAGTGAACTAATTTTTAAAATATATATATATATATATATGTGTGTGTGTGTGTGTGTGTGTGTGTGTGTGTTTTTGTGCACCGGACTTCTCACATTAAGACAACCACTTGTGGACGCTGGATTTGCCAGGCGGTTCCGGGCAGACTTCTACCACAAGTTGGACTTAACCGCGTGTCTTAGCACCGTTGCACGTATATTTACACACTAGATCCGTCACATTAAATTAACAACTTGTGGATGCTGGATTTGTCAGGCGGTTTCAAACAGACTTCTTCCACAAGTTGAATTTAACCTTGTATCTAAGTGTAGTTACAATTTTCTGTTTACTGTAAATTTAGGTATATGCATTCTTCCCAATCTATTTTAACATGTCATACTTAATATCATATTAGCTCCATTTTAACTGATTATCATGTCGCATGTTCTTCCTAACATGTAATTAACTCCCTTTTAAAAGAATAACATGTAACCATCCAATCATGTAATTATTTCTATCTAACAAATTGACATGTAATTATCCCAATTCTTACAATTAAGGGTTCAAGTACATAATATGCCCCAGATTAACATATAATTATCCCAATTTCACTGTAACAACTTACATTATCCAATTAACAAGTTATTGGAACATGTACGTACACAACAGTAATCGTTTCCGCATATTTTAATAGGTTTATACATTTCAGCGGATTAATCATTTCAGTAGATTTACTATACATTTTAACGGGGAATGCCAAACGATAAATATACCATTATCAATAAGGCATCACTTAAGTCCACTCACTTAATTGCTTTCCAACTCTAATCTGGTCCAGTCCTAGCATTCCATGGCTATCCTAACTGGATCTAGAATCTAAGTAACCATTAATTCACAATTTTCAGACTAAAAGAAAAAGGGAAGAAAGAGGAGAAATTTAAATTAATCAGCTCCAAAAATTTACCTTACTTCAAATAGAACTGAACGCCCTTTTTGTAAATATACATCCTTTTCCTCCAGATCTTAAATCAGGATCTCCTAATACTAATTACTATTTTCTAAAGAGATTTGAGGAGGAAGAAGAATGACAGAGTCTAGAAAGTCTCTCAGAAAATGTGAGTATTGGGCTAGGCTCTACTAGCCTATTTATAGGTGTTTATGATTTTATCGTACACGCAGCGCTGACTCAATAACGAATGTGGTTAGAAAAATAGTTCAGATTCATCAAAGAATCTGCACAGATCTGGGGTGTGTCGACCTACCCCCTTGCGTCAACCCACCTTTACTTGGGTCGACCCCAAGGTCGACCCAGGCCCTATTCTTTTCTTTGCTTATGGTCTTCAGTTTGAATTGATTTGAATATATTCATATATAAGGTCTTTATATGTATACAAAACTTCAAATGCCCATTTTACACGTATATATATATATATATATATATATATATATATATATATATATATATGCGCACAAAATTTATTTCATTTTCAAAATTCAAACGGTGCCTATGTCGTTATTTAATTCTTACTAGATTTCTTTCATTGCATCCTTATTTTGAACTTTTCTCTTGTATATATATATATATATATATATATTTGCACATATATACGCATATGCTTACATATACATATATATATATATATATATTTGTACTTTCTTATAAGTATAATTTTCCTTATATGTGCGTTCATAGACATTTTCCCTTAAGAACATGTGTTATTTTATCCGTTCCCTCGAAATAAAAATATGGCGCCGACAGGGATCAAACTCGCGTCACTCTCTTGAAAGTCACATGCTCCTACCAACAGGACTACATAGGCTTTTGTTAATAAGATTAAAAACAATGTCGGTGATTGTTCTTTTCCTTTTATCTTCTTTTCATGTTTGTTACAATATTTCATTTAAATGTATCTCTTTCATCTTAAATCAATTTTCTGCAATTCATAGGTCTAAATTGTAACAGCTCGCATTTTACGTATCGGAGGATCGTAAAATATTTTTATCTTATTCCCTAAGGGTTGGATCATTCTTATATTTTAGTACGTTGTTTATGGGGATGTGAGACATATCCATAATTTTTATTAATTTTGTTTGTGACCATTTTACCCCTACCAATTTGTACAGGGTATAACTTTTGACTTAGGACGAATCAGGTGTTGAGAGACCTATGCCATTGGAAAGTAAATGATGTTTCCCTTTCTATAGAGTTGTCACATTAAGGATTTGGCTCAGCGGTTTGGGATGAATCGTTATTTTAAGGTTTAACAGTTGGCTATTCAGGTTTATAAAGCTATAATGAGCTGATTTGGTGAGGCCCATTAGTGGCCTGGTGGATGGCTATAAATAGGGGTGGGAGGTATGAGAGATAGTTTACTTTCTCCATTTTCTCATTTGGAATAGCCAAGGGATCCTCCATTTCTTAATCTTTCCACCATTAGAGCTTAGAGAATCGAAGATCTACACCATTTGAAGCTAGATTTACATCGAGAGAGGATAGATTTCATCCAAGCAAGCGGATTGAAGGAAAATATCCATTGTCGGATCCGAATTTCATTATTTCTAAGCTAGATCAAAGATTTGGTGAGTGATACGCATCTCTCACACAAATTCAAGCAAGTATATGAGTTGTATGCTCACATTTTTATCAAATTCAAGTGTTTTCTCTTAAGATCTACATCATGGTAAGCTTTATTTCATATGAATCGCCATATGATCTAATTTAGCAAGTTAAAACTAGTAATCTCTATGCTATTTCATGCGTTTATGCAAGTTAGATCCATAATTTAGTTCATATGTGCATTTATCATGATTTTGGTGTAAATTGCATAACTTAGGTAAAAATTGTCATATTCATGTTGAAAGTTATTTCATAACATGTTTATAGAGGTATTGGATTTATTGAATGAATTGGTTGCGTCGAAATTGTCAATCGACGATGTTTTGGTTGAATTTTGGTTCGTAAATGTGTTGGATAAGATCTGAGGGAATTCATTCGGTCGGGTGCATATTGGATCGGTCACGAATAAAGTGGAGCAGAAGTCCGGTCGTACAGAGTTTGGGTCAGTCGGCTTAAGTTGGGTTGGTCGGTCATCTTTGAGGATGGGTAGGTGCTTCCATTCTGGTCGAGCGTAGTTGGTTCAGCTAGGCGATACGAGGATGCAGATCAGTCTGGAAGTTGTTATATTGGATCAATCACAAGTGCAGAAGTCGGGTCGGTCGCTGTGACTTGGATCGGGTCAATCTCAACGTGATAGGTCGGTCGGGTCTGGGTGGAAGGACAGTGTCGGTCAGTCACCATATTGGGCTATGTAAGGTTTGGTTGGTCATGCAATGGAGGATCGGTCGGGCTAGGTCATTGCAGGTTGAATGGGTTGGTCAAGACTTCGGGTCAGTCAGTCCAAAGGGGATGGATCGGTCTGTGTTGTAAGGATGGGTCGGTTGGCTCCAAGAGGACGGGTCGGTCGCACAGGGTCATTTCTGAAAAATTATATTTTTCGGGTACAACCCAAATTTAAATAAAAAGGGTATGGAAAAAAAATTGGAACCCTAGCCGTAGCGCATTGATGTAATTTAGTCAGTGATGTTGTGACTTTGAAGTAAGTTCAAGTGGGAATATTCAAAGTGTTGAAGGTGTTCGTTGATCGATGTAGAACAACGAATGAGTAGCAACTCAAAGGTTGTGAGTTAGGGGATAATGGTTACTCAAGAAGGTTGCTTCAGCTATGAAAAGTCGTCGGGTTGAGAGATATGAAGGCCAAGAGATTATCGTTGTCATAAGTTCTAGCAGACTCGAAGCAGGGATACAATAGGGTAAGCTAAAAGACCGAAAGGTTGCTGGTCGAGTACCCTGGGTATTGTTGAAAGGCCTAGTTGTCAAGGTTGGACATACATAATATCGTTGAAAGGCGTATGCAGTTTATACTAGAAAACTGGGGTTACCGTTAGCCCTTGACATATGGCAAGTTTGGCCGTCATACGATTAACGATGGTTTCAAACCATGATTGGCGGTGATAGCCAGAGTCATGGATGATTGGTTGCTTTGTTTGAACCGTCTCATTTAGATTGTCCAACGTCGAAGGAGATGTTCCTTGGGTGCTTGTCTAATATTGGTTTAGGCCTCTGGGGCTTGTGCTTGAGGAATGTTGAGTTCGATTAGGATGATTTACATAAGATATATAATTTAGATTTCATGAGTGCTTTGCCATGATTGAATGGGTGTTCTGATTTCCACGGATGTATGGTTGAAATGTTGTTATAAAGGCTATCACTATCCGATGTGGGGAAGATATGTTGAATTCTTCTCTGGTGTTGTGGGTAGATTAGTATGTTTATCTATACATTATCATATACTTTATCATTGATGTTTGTTAGTTGTTTTATCGCTCACTAAGACTGCTGTATGACTCAATGTTTCCCTCTTATTACTTTGGGTTGTTCATCCGGTTGTGGATGGGCAGGTGACAGGTGATAGCTTAGTGAGGACAATGTTGCAGTTCAGAGGCGAACTATAGGCTTACGTACCTGTTTTATTACTATCTAGTATTTGGATTTCCGCTATTAGCTTTCTCTAAGTGTTGTAGTGAGGCAATTTATGTAAACACTATTGTTGTAATATTCCAAGTGTATGGATATTACTTTCTAGTTGTTATGAAAGTCTAGTGCTTTCTGCTTCACTAGTAATACTTGTTGTATATGTTCTATTATATTTTATCCTTGCGCTGTGAGTTCCACGATAGGTACCGATTGCGTCTATCTACTATGATGATCGTTCACAACTGTCGTGCACACATCTCAGCGCATTATTCCTCTTGTTTAGTGCAGAGGTTGTGGTTAGTCGTTACATATATTGACCAGAAAATCGTCACGGACGCAATTACGCTAATCCCGTGACCAAATTTTGGAAGCTCATCAAATTTTATCTTACTTAAAATGCGGGGCGTTACATTTAGGGTGAAATATCCATCATAATCTATGCTAATAGACATATCATCTTGATTTTTAAATTGGCCACCTTTAATATAAATGCTATTCTTTAAATATTAACAGAATATAATCCTTATAATCATCAGAGAATCACGTTTTTTTAGCTTCATATATTCAGCTTTTGAAGATGGAAATAAAAATGAACATGATTTATTATGTTGTTGAAACTACCATTTTCAACAGTAAAAGTGATTCTTCTAACAAAAGACATTTAGTCTTTCAGAGTTATTGTTCATGAAAACATTTTAGGAGAAAAATTGAATTTTCTTCCCCGCATTCATGAATAAAATTACATTGTAGCAACAACCAAGCATTGGTACATAACATTTACACAATGTTACATGTAATCATGATTCATGTTGCGTGTGTGCCAGGTTAATACTGTTTATTTAGAATTTTACATGGATATGAGCAAGCTGCATAACTGTAACTTCTTCTATAGACTCTTTGATTGTTTTATGTTGCAATTTTAGACCAACATGAAGTCTTAACTTTCCCTGCATAATTCTGACCAATAACCAATGTGTATTTGTCAATAGTATCAGAGTTATAAATACAGACTCAATTTCTCTAAAGAGGCTTTGTTTTATGCAGACAGGTTCAACTTCCTAGAAAGTAATGTTCAAGTTATAGATGGGAATAAACCTATGTATTATTGATGTGGCCCATTAGGTTGACATAATGATTGGTCAATATTTGACCTTTGGTTGTTGGTGTAATAGCAACAAGACAAGAAAAGAGAACGTGTCACTGAAGAAAAGAATAATGTACATAATATTGATATTAATGTTCATTATATTTTTCTCTATGAATTTGTACAACTATTTTAACATTAATTCTTTAGAGCCTGTTAGATGGTCCAAAACGGACTGTTAAGGCAACGGATGCGTCTGACGCTTCCATTGCCCAACGCCCCATTTTGGACCGTTGGATTTCCACCCGTTGGCCTGCCTCCCTCCTCCCCCCAATAAATTTCCCTCTCCTCTTTTTCTCCTCACAATTCTGCTTCTCTGTTTCCAGCTTCTCCTACTTCCAGTTTCCAGTCCGTTACAGCTAATTTTCAGGTAATTTTATTCGTTGTTATATTTTAAACGTTCGTATATTCAATTTACATATATTTTCCAAAAAAATTTGTTTATTTTTTTTTCCAGTTAAATGACACACTCTTCTGCCTCTAGTTTATGGTCTTCTAACGCGCCCATCGCTTCATGGCCATAGGAGCGAACCGAGGCTTTCATAGATGTTTGTCTCAACAATATTCACCTTAGACGAACACATAGATTCTTGACCGTTGTTCAGAATGAATTCAATGAGCAGTTCGAGGAAGTTTTGACGTAGATCAGGATTAAAAACAAATGGGATAATATAAACAGGGTCTGGACAGCTTGAAACACTCTACTTCAAATTTCAGGTGGTTATTGGGATACTGCTTACGGCCGCTTAGACGGCTCAGATGATTGGTGGAATGAGCGGGCACGCTTGTACCAGAGGTTTAGGAGACAATCTCCTCTGAAGTTTCGAGAGAAGATGAGTTTTTCGGGGCCTGCATAGGGAAAGACACCCGTAGTTACCAGATTCCCCTCCACCACAACCTTCTACTGCGACCGATGCAACTATGTATCATGATTTTCTGAGTGGAGGGAGTTCACCAACAGTTCAATCCACGCGCAGACAGACGTCGCGCGCCACGTTTAGCAGACAACCTACCATACAACCCTCCTTCTATCAATCAGACTGTTTCACAACCGCGGTGGAATGTTGCTTCGTTGTTCTCTCGACCGTTACTAATGTTGAGAAGTGAGGGATTATTGAAAATTTTCGCATAGGTCAGTCAAATTTGGAGGTGGTGGAGATAATATCTGACTAAGACTTGTTTGGTTATATAAGTTATCAACTGAGAAATTTCTGTGGACGTTAGTAATTTGTTCGATTTATTCGTTTTTATAATTTCTATGTTCTTGTTATGTAATATTATTATGTAGTGAACTATAATGTTTGGTTAACTGTGTTATTCTGCATTAATGATACTGTTATGTTTTAATCATTATTTAATTAAATTACAAAACAAAAATAAAATGGTCCGCTTAAATGCTCTGCTTAAATGGCCCGCTTAAAACGTCAAACGCATTCTCCACTAACCACAATTCTTTGCTTAAATTCTTAGCTCAAACTCTCCGTTTCGCTTGCGCCAAACACACACTTAGAGATTTTGTTTCTCTACTTTGTTTTTTAGCAAAACCTTAGGTAAAAAGAGTTTATGAGAATATTTTATGTCATTAGACATTAAAAAAATGCAAATAACAAAAATAATGCTGAGTTGTGCTAAATATTATTCTTAGATAGGGCAAAAAAATTACAATGATATTTGCTTAAATGAAAGAGTGACAACCTATTTGGAGCATATGTTTGCACTAATTATTAAAGTAGTGTGTTACTAAAAGCACCCAAATTTCTTGTTTTTAGTACCGTGAGTGATATTAGGAAGTGTTTAACATAATACCACCACGTGATACTAAAAGAATTCAGGTTTACACTTCCTAATACCACCACGTGTGGTATCAAGAAGAAGAAATTTGGTTGCTTTTAGCGGTACTCTTGGATTACAAAAAGGACGCCTTCAGAGTAGCGCAGCAGCTGAAATCGTTGAAAAACATACTGGTCATTTCACCTCGGATCTACTCTATCCGCTGCTATCTCCACGGCCAAAAACAGAAAAAATAATGGAGGCGTTCTATTACTTAGTTTTTGGCGCGCTTTCCGTAGTGGTGGCAGTGCTCGAGCTCAGCAAATCCAGCAATGATCGCATCACCACTTCGTCCGCCTTCAACTCTTTCAAGACCAATTACATAGTCGTCTATTCTCTCATGATGGGTATTTCACCTTTTTAATAGAATTTTTACCTGGATCTTAAACTCAAAGTCTTCTACAATTTATAAGCAATGTTTTGATTTTTGCGGTTAATTTGGATTTCACGAGCTTAGAACTTATTTCAAGGATTGTTAGTGGTGTATACATCTGGATTTGGTTGATTTTGGCATTTGCTTGTTGTTAGTTTGCTGATTTTACCGTCGGTGGATCTGCCGGTGTCAGCATTTGCGTGTAGTTTGATTGATAGTTGCAGTGTCGGTGGATTAGCTGACGTCAGATTTTCTAGATCTGCTAGCTGATACTTCTCTAGGAGTAGGAGCTCGGTGTTTTGAAAATCCAATGAATCTTTGGGTGTACTGTTGCCAAATTTTCTTACATTGAGCATTTGTATCCTCGCTTATTGAATTATCATGGCGTTGATTATATGCTTAGGCAGTGTACAATGGTCCAAGAGTGCAATCTTAACTATTGTTTCTTGTACGAACTTCTTTATTAAATCCTGCAGGTCTCTAGATCCACATTTTAGAGACATTATCACTTTAGTGGTGATCCTTGACAAATCTAAACTTGTATCTACGAAAAATATGAAGATCAAAGACTTATTGGTGTGTAAGAACGAGTTTGTCATCAGCTTTAATACCCCATTTGTTATAATAATTGTTGGTTTTTATGTTGAGCAGCTGGAGATTGGTTACAGGGTCCATATGTGTACTACCTGTATAGTACATATGGTTTTGATAAAGGGGATATTGGCCGTCTGTTCATTGCTGGATTTGGATCCTCAATGCTTTTTGGTACCATCGTGGGATCCCTAGCTGACAAACAGTAACATTTACAAAGATATATACATTTTTATTTTCTTCTAGCAGGAGTGTCGAACATATTAACTTTGTTTTCCTGATTATGATACAGGGGTCGAAAGAGAGCGTGTGTAACCTACTGCCTAACATACATCTTGAGCTGTATTACCAAACATTCTCCACAGTATAAGGTGTTGATGGTGGGTCGTATATTGGGAGGGATTGCTACCTCTCTCCTTTTTTCGTCTTTTGAATCGTGGTTAGTTGCTGAGCACAATAAGGTCGTGAATTTGTTATCTCTTATGGTTTTCTTTTACATTTTTCAGAAATGCTAGACAATTCTTCTTTTGATGTGACAAATGTATGCTCCTTTAAGCACCTCTAATATTTGCATTGTTTGTATTGATTGTTTGCAAGTGGGAAGCTTACTAAAGTATACCAAGTCATTAAATGTAACATCTACATGTTAGGTCATGCACCGTATTTTCCATCTTTCTCTTGGTTTTTGCTCCATTACCTTTTAACGAAATTTTGATCAACTGCACAATAAAGGTACAAATTTGGCTCATTCAGATCAATATGTCACATTCCCCAAAGCAGATCTGGCATGGCATTTCCATATTTTTTTGGTAGATACCAAACACTTCCATAAACATTGGATGTACATATGCAGTAAAAATATATTTAATTGCAGAAAACTTTATTGCTAAAATATAATAAAATAATTATTTCAAAAAATAAAAATAAAATAATGTCTCGAATGTTTGTGTATGCTGTTTTATGTGAATTCAGCTAAAGAGAAACCATATATGTAATTCAAAAATGTCGGTATGGTTCCGTGGAAGATAAAATCCGATCTGTTAATGCAAACAAATCATTTTGCTTATTTGTTTAAACTTTAAATTGATTTCCAACCGGAAACCAGATTTGATCATCTCCTATCCTTTGGTACAGATGCAAAGTATCAACATGTAGTTGCTATCCTTACACCTTAAAGTTGCATTTAAATGAAGAAACCTTTAAAGTTAAATTTAGTAGTTTAAGCTTTTAGCACATTAGAAAAGCAACTTTGATATACGGCTTTGTGATCACCATTTGCTCACAAGGTTGGGCAAACTAGAACCGGCGCCTTAGCTGAAATTTTCAAAATCATTTATGGAAATTAGATTTAAGCTAGATAGCCCTTGCTAATTTTTACAAAAATATCAGATTTACACTGCAGTTAAAGCGCTCAGCGGATCCAATGCGGCGGAGGTGCAAAAAGTTGTAGCGGGGATAAACGAAGATATAGCAGGATATAGCGCATGAGTCTATAATAACATATAAAACTCTTATTTCATGTTTTTACAAATATACAAATGATAAATAAATGGGAAATTAACATTCAATTTAATTATAATTTGTACACTCTTAATTTTAAATAAAAGCATGTGCAAATATATGCAAATAAATGTAAACTTTTATTTATTTTGATTAAATTTAATAGAATATTATAGCATTTTCTATTCTGAAAAATATATGTTAAAAGTTTCAGTTAAAAAAAACAAATTTTATAAATTTTATAATGTAAAAATGTCCATTTTCAATGCATTTCTTTCATAGAAGATATAGCGGAAATAGCAGAATATAGCTGAAATAATGGGATATATCGGGAATATCGGAATATAGCGGGTCTTAAAGCGGAAAGGCTATTTTGGAGGCTATTTGGAAATAACGTAGTGGTAGAAATCCGCTACATGATATATCGAGGATATGTCGGGGTAATAGCGGGGCATAAACTGCACAGGATTTACATTAGATGGCCCTTGCTAAATTTTCAATTGGGCTATAGATGGAAATAAATAACAGACTTCAGCCCATGCACTTTCCACAAAACATCCAGCTCTGCCACTGATGATCACATCTATATTGTTGCAATTGTATTATGGTTTTTCTTTAATAAGAAATTTCAAATTGAAAAAGATTTTCTTTTATCATTCACTGTATATTACACGTGAAGGATTACTGGAAGATGTATTGAATCCCTTAGCTGGTTTCTGAAAGTTGGCTAATTTTAATCCATGTCTCTGCATTCTATTCTGAATGTGTTTCTGCGCTTCAAATATAATGTTTCGCTGCATCATAACTCTGTAGCATTTACACTGTTTAACTATATCAATATTCTATAAGCTCACACTTCGTGCACATTCCAGTTCCATAAGGTTCAGTCGACATAACGGAGATAATTTTTTATGATTCTTATGGAATGATTCAAATGTGCTTCAACGCTATCTTCATACTCTTCATTTTAAATTTCTGATATATTTGTGAAATTATGCAGAGGGGATTCGAACCACAATGGCTCTCTTTAACATTCTCGAAGGCAATATTTTTTGGCAACGGTCTTATTGCCATTATATCTGGGTTGTTTGCCAACATGTTAGCTGACAATTTGGGTTTTGGCCCAGTTGCTCCTTTTGATGCTGCTGCTTGCTTTCTTGCAATTGGCATGGCTGTTATACTGTCAACTTGGTCTGAAAATTATGGTGATCCTTCTGACAACAAAAATTTAATAACCCAATTCAAAGGTGCTGCTGTAGCTATAGCTTCAGATGAGAAAATTGCTTTATTGGGAGCAATACAGTCATTATTCGAAGGTTCCATGTACACTTTTGTATTCCTCTGGACTCCTGCTTTGAGCCCAAATGATGAGGATATTCCCCATGGTTTTATTTTTGCAACTTTTATGTTATCTTCCATGTTGGGAAGCTCTATTGCATCTAGGCTTTTAGCCCGCCCTTTACTAAAAGTTGAAAGTTATATGCAAGTTGTTTTTGTCGTATCCTCATTTACTCTTCTCCTCCCGATCCTTACCACCGTAAGTCATTTTCAATCTATTGCAGGCTCAATTAGCTTGGATGTTTATTATTGCTTTTTATAATAATGGACCGATTTCTTTTATTATTCAGTTTTTGGTGACACCTTCATCTGTTAAGGGTGGGAGCATATCTTTTGCTGGATGCATACAGCTTTTTGGTTTCTGCACATTTGAAGCATGTTGTGGAATATTTTGGCCATCTATTATGAAGATGAGGTCACAATACATTCCCGAGGAGGCTAGGAGCACAATCATGAATTTTTTCCGTATTCCCCTTAACATTTTCGTTTGTGTTGTGCTTTATAATGTAAGCTACATTAGAGTATAATGACTTTTTTTCCATTATTATTTTAGAATTAGACTAAAAAATTATGACTAACGGAATGCGCGTCCTTTTTGAAAATGTTTCAGGTTAATGCATTCCCTATCACTATCATGTTTGGTATGTGTTCTATATTCCTTTTCATGGCTTCCATTTTGCAGAGGCGCCTTATGGTGGTTGCTGAGATCCACAAGTCAAGTAAGTCATAATGTTTTTGTAGTTTCGTGCACTTTATTTCTTATGGTTTTACCCATAGGTTTGGTCCAAAATTTTAATTGGGAACTTAATATATGCTATACTTAAACTCTTTAATGATTCATCGTACAGAAGACTGCCAATAGGCAATAACATATTCACTGAATGAAGTATAACCTTAATTGTCCTGTTTTATTGAACTAGTCTTTATGTTTCTTAGATAGTGACAATTTATGTTGCACTCATTGCCAAATAGCTGTGTCATAATTGGAGAAATAGGATAATGGTGCTTACATACAGATGCTGGTTTTTTAGTTGCGGCTGTTCACTATCTAACAAGTATTTTAATAAAAGGATTGCCAAAGGGACTACAAACGTTGTATAGAAGAAAACAATTTTTGGGGATTCCATATAAATTAGAATGATTAAGAGGTGACATAATGCAGGGAACTTCAATGTAAACTTAATATTTTATCGAACTCAAAACTAAATCAATAACACCGCACTGAAAGTTAAAAATAAGATCGACAGAGATGTACAGAATAGGCATAAAATTGTTATCGTATAGTTGATACTAAAATATGGCAGCATTCCATCATAATTTGCATAAAAAGGCGCAATTATCCACCTTGTTTATTTGGAACACCAGTCAAAGTCTAGTGGTCCAGTGGTTTACGAACACCATGAGTTGCTGCATGTAGTTTGCAGTGGCACAGGTTCGGTCCCCAGCGGCCACAATACCGAGACATAGTGCACGGCCACTATAAAACCGGCTGAACCAAAGGGCATGGTAGACATAGTCTTCGTGTCTCCAAAGTTTTGCTTTGCCAAAAAAAAAAAAAAAAAAAAGAAAAAAAAAAAAAAAGAAAGAAAGAAAGATGGTAGTATTGTAATCAGGCAACTAGCAAGAAGGAAAAACATTCATTCTGAATGGAAGAGAATAATTTTAAAATATAATCTGAACGACATTAAACATTATATTAATATGATATATGAAAACAAATGTTATATGAATATAACATTATATATGTGTGATGCTATATTAACTTAGCATTACATGTGTAATGCTATATTAATTTGTTATTTTAAGTGTGAGAAAGATTCATTAATGCCAACAAATGTCGATATTGAACTCAGGGCTTTTAGTCGTCTGGTCAGAACTATTGGAACTGTTAACCAATTTTGCCAATAAATGCGATGTTATTCATCTAGTGTAGTTTACACATACCAGTTTGATTTAACATTTTGTTTTATCCAAAATGCTATTTGAATATGGAGTTGAATGTTTTTTCCTGGAACAGTATTTGTGTTTAATTTGGTATTACCTGGTTCTGTAAAGAGCAATTGCTGCTGGGTCTAGATCTGAATTTTTTTGACAAATTTGCCTTTGAATTGCAGAATCCCATATATCGATGAAGGAGAGAGATGCCGAGGCAGAACCACTGAATATATGAGGAGCAAGAGAATTTATCAATGGATAAAAATTTACAGAAGATATACATGGCATAAAACGATTATTTGAATACTGATGCCGGCAATCAAACGGCGTAGGAGGCATGTTTTAATTAATTCGAAATATACGGTGGATTAGAACATTGTATTAGCTTCTGAATCCAATAATATGACATAACTTTTTTTTTCTTTTTTTTAGTTTGGTATAAATGTATAAATTTGAACATCAGTTATCATGGTATCGTCCAATGATAATAGCAACGACCTTTCTTTTTTTTATTATATTTAATTCTATGTTAGATGCTTTTGAACAATGCTAGGGCATCCGAATTTCATTTTTGGTCCCGTAATTCTTTCTCATGTTCGGGTGTTTTAGCCGAATGTATTTCGGGTAGCATAGCAATTTTGGATGCTTTTTGGAACGTGGTTGACGGTTTTATTTTGAATAGTATATAGCCCGTGCTATTGGCACGGGTGCAGATTTGCTTATTCTATAATTTGTGTTATTGTATGTTGCATGGGTTCGATATTTTGGTTGGAGTCAAAGGTTTCATGTATCATTTTTTTTAATATTGTAGGGACGTGCAAAATGGGAAATTTTGAAAGGGATGCAAAAGCATCAACGAATGGAACATCGAAAGGGATAAGCAATGAGAAAAGTTTGATGATTAGGAAGGTGTTTTACGCATAATGCATAGGATGAAATTATTGGAATTTTTTGGTGGTACAATATTTTCAAAGTTAATTAGGTTTTGGAGATATTTATGTTAATTTGGTTACCTGTTTTATGCAAGAAATAAAATGAAAAGGAATATTAAGGAAATTGAGATATTGGAGTTATTCGCCATTTATTTTGTTGTCATATTTCATGAAAGAAGAAATGAGAATAAATTGAGAAATAATTGATTGATGGAGACAAAAGAAAGTTATCAATCAATTATATCACAATAAAATTAATGAGAATATTAGTTTTGCATGAATTGATTTATTTACATAAATCAATTACTTCATCCCGAGTAATTTTTTTTCTATATAAAGAGAGGCATAGAGAATGTTATTATCATCAGGTCATCTTTATTTCTTCATTTCTTTGATCTACTATAAAACTCTGTAGTCTCTTAAATATTTATAACCTTTTTAACATAGAAGTGAACGTACACTATCTCGTAATAGTGGAATCACTATAAATATGGTGTGTTTTCAAGATTTTTTATTTTTTATTTTTTTTGCTGATCAGTGATTGATAATCATTTCAATCTGTTTGTTCTATCACATCATTCCAAGATCCTTTTGAGATTTATCGCTAACCAGGAACATGCTTAAGGATCAAATCATAATCCCGTACATAGGTAAGCCGATTTAGCTATTTGTTATTTGATTTCCATGCTATCAGTTGATGACGATCCCATGTGTGAGGTCTGCTATAGTACTGTGCAATTGACGACTTCTCCAATTCCGTCAATGTAGATCTGACCATGAAAAACTGAGGTAGTTTCCCTCTCTTGACCAGCTTCTCAACTTCATCGTTCAGATGCTCGCATTCATTAGTGTCATGCTCATCAATGTCGTGAAAAACCCAATGTCTTCCGAAGGTTCTTTCCCATTTTGAGGGTTCCCCTTACTTGTTTTCTATATGGAATAAGATTACAAGTCTTTAGGTAGATCCTTTTCGAGTAAGCATTCAAGTCAGTGAATGAAGAGAATCTAGGTCCACTTTTTATATTTTTTAGCTCGGTCACCTGAATCATTAGCCTTCCTCTTCCATTTGTTATTTATAGAATCTGAGGTGCTCCATCCTTAACAACATTTTCTTCGAGAGCTTCTCGATCTGCCCTCTTATCTCCCTTCCTCTGAAACCTATTGGCCTCACGATAAAATTCACCATGATCATACAGGGGATCCCTTTCCTGAGATATCTTAAAATCAAAATTGTCTAAGATGCCGGAAACTGTAGCCATTAGAACCAAAGATGGACTTTGCCAATCTACCGAAACTATTGTAGCGTTGCCGAAACCACAAAGCATTAATGCTTGGTAGAAAAAACAGGAAGCACTTGGCTATGGCACCATCAGATGCTCCCCACACTTCCATATGTTGCATGCAATGCATCAAGTGAGCGGTCAGATTTTTTCTTCCGTTGTAATATTTCAGAATCAGTAACTTAAAATCCAGTGGTTTCCTAGAATTCCAAATATTTGGAGTTAATAGGCTCTGATTGTAACACCACTCCGAGACCCACTCAAATAAAGAGCATTAACATGTAATGGCGTTTGTTAGATTGGAGAATAGGGCTGGTTGGGTGCGACCATACATAATTTAACATTAGATAAGTATTGAATCCGTTGATTGGGTGAATAATATTCTCTTTTTTTAACACAAGTGAATCGACATACTCAACACACCTAATACGAAACTACGATGGTTTAGGATCATTTCAGAACAATATACGATACATCATATTGACAGATCACATAATAGGTGCATATAGATACAATCACAAAAATAAACTTATTCATGAGCTACGTCTTAATGAACATACAACACGAATACAACAATGTCTGATGGAATGACTCAACAACAACTCGAGAATACAAATAAACACTGCAATAATCTCCACTGATAGTCCAAGCTATATCCAGCAAATCATGAATCAACAGTAATTAAACCTGAAATAGCTCGTTCTGACCTGAGCACTAACACACATAGGTCAGTCTAGTTTACAAATCAGTATAAATCAACATAGAATTAGAAATCATATAAGTAAGGATGCCGTTTTTCCTAAAAGGAATCAAATAACTCAAGTCCACCATTGGCTCATAAGATGCTAAAGGCTAAGTACCCTATAAAATCTTAAGAGCCACATGGTTAACTGCAAGAAGGGGGTTTAACTTCGTCATCTAGGTGCTATGTAACAAGCTAAGCATAAACACATCAACAACAAGAAAGACTTATAAGGCAACACTTAAACTCCTCTCACGAGTTTAAGTAACACAAAGACATTCTCATTGCTAACAATATCAATATAGCTTAAGGGCTATCAAAATTAACCTATCGTCATAAAATAGGATTCAAAGCCACAAATTCACCAAGTCAAAAAGATACCAGAAAATGGGTCCAACTCTTAAATCAATAAATTTCAACAAAGGAATTTATTTGCCATGTACCATATTGTTGGATCTACCAAGAATCCTAATCACTTGGATCTACCCTGAATAACATTTGGATATACCTAGAAAATATAATGTTTGGATCTACCTAGAAACTTCAATATTTGGATCTACCTAGTTGTGGCCACATTTGGATCTATTCATGATTACAGCCGTTAAATCTACCCAGAACAATACCGATACATTGGGTCTACCCAGAGTTACACATGATATTGGATCTACCCAGAACTACGACACTGTATTGGATCTACCCAGAAGTATATCACAAAAGTACAACATAGTTATGGTTCTACCTAGAAATACAGTTGTTTGGATCTACCCAGATTATATAGAATATCAGATCTACCTAGAACACCAACTTTGTACGTATACCTACATATGTCGGGACCCAACAACCCCTGGTACTGGCAATAACATAGGATGTATCATTGACTTACGGCTAGTAACCCAGTGGTGGTAACTATGCGTCCCATACCACACGTCCCCACTACTGGTTTACTAATCGCTCATCCACACCAAAAGCATCAAACGACTAATCACCAAAACAACCATTTACAGAGTCACCAATTCAATGGAAACATCAAGATATAGGCTTCAGTTAGACGGGTCTGTAATTAAACGATGAAATATACATACGTGTCCCATACCACGAGATGTACTCAATGGTTTAATCATAAACATGTCATCTCGGAAAGTGTAAGAGTGTGTATTTATATGGAAAGTATTTAGTTTATAAAACATATTTTTTAAAATAGTTTTCCAAAAATATTAGAAAACTTCTCCTTAAAAATCTTCCCTCTATAGCGGTGGTAATATAGATTTTATAATTCTAAAATACTCGGAAAATATATAATTCTTAGTTATAGATTTTGAAAATCACTTGAAAACATTTTATAGAAAATAACTTAGGAAACGTGTGCGTAACCAATAGAAGACTTCATGAATATACATCAGAAATTCACTCTAAAACAGCGTCGATTTGATAATTGAATTGACAATAATATTGGCACTCCATAATAGAGATGATTAAGGATTCAAACTCTATACTCAAACATCAACACAATTGGACCAAAACCATTAACAATATCAGGAAATCCATTGCAAAGATCAAGCAAAGCATGACCCAAACAACGTTGCGCTTACCGAGTAAACTCATGCATGTCAGGGAAGGGGGATGAGAATAAAATTATACAAGCAGCTAGGAGCTAGTACAACTACCTCTGAATAATAACAAGCTCATGTGCATGCAACAAGGCTAACAAAACTTAAACACATGCGAAAGTGAAAAAATTAGTATGAACACAGCAAAGATGATATCAATACAGGCATATGCAGGAGCTGAACGCAAGTTCAGATGACCAGAACATAATGTATAAGAAGCAGCGAAACATGCATAGGCCAGAAATACAAAGACTATGAAGACAATAAACCACAATTAGTTTGTTGAAATGTATATTAGCATGTGCAAAGAAAAATATACAAGGCAACAAGAAATAGAAGATGCTCCTGCATTCCAACAACACACGAGAAAACAAACATGATACACAACATGACTAGCAAAAAACTGATAAGAAAATGCAACAAGTACAAAGACCAATGCGTGTTAATGCATTAAGGCACAAAGATCAAGATCGAGACTCAGCAGACCTAATGTAAAAGGAGTAGGCAATTATAGTAAAGTGATAAATTCCGAATAAGCACCAACTTTAGCCCTGGGAAAATGCAGAAAAATGCAAGCATGCGGTCATTTATGACAACAAAGAACAAAAGGAGAAAGTGCATGATAAACTAGGAAAGGCTCCACTCAACAACAAATATAGCTGGGATGATAGCAACTAAGGATGGGAATAAAAGGTAGTACACAAGTTTTATATACAAGACACTTAACTTCGGCTTGGAAGGAGGCCATGCATGGCACCAGGACATGTAGGAAGGACGACAATGAACTGGTGCATGCTCACGGTGAAAACACCAAAAGACACAAGGAACGGTTCCATAAGTAAAATGGACAAAGCCATTGAAAGGGAGCATGAAACACTCCCACTATTCAACATCACATGGGTCGACCTGGTGGTCGACCCATGCATTGAGGCGGTCGACTCCCTTTAAGACCTGGGTCGCTGCCCAGGACGACCCAATGAACGTGACTTATATAAGTCGAATGACCTGATCAAAAAACCGATTCCAACCTTAGTTTCAGACCATCAAAAGGCCATTGATCTAAACCAACTTTTGTGTACTTAAACTAAAGAAACAAGGTAACACAACCAGATTGAGATTTCATGAAATCATTAAAGGATGAGGGAGATCTTGGCTCCCGATATTGGCCAATTTCAGTTTGCAAAATTATATTTATAGAAGAAATAAAAGCACTGCAACACTCCTCATCAACAAAGAACAAATCCAACAAAAACTATGCAAAACTTTATAAACTAGAGAGTTGTGAGCGCACATTAACCTTGTTTGGATTTAGAGAATGGATCTAGCTTGGATTGGCTGCAAAAAGGATGAATCCAAGCTTCAGGAACCTAAATCAGCAACTTCTACAAGAATGCAAAAGGAAATCCTTGCTGAAACCTCTCTTGAATCTCTTGAATTTATGCTGAAATAAGCAAGGAATAAAAAGCTTTTCCCTTTAATTCCATTAGGAAGGCTTTATTTTTGAGAAGATGTCCAAAGAGGGTAGCCACGGTTTTCAATTCACTGTAAGTTGTTGTAGGAAGGAGGTTGAGGATAAAAACGTATTCTTCTGGTGAGGATTAGAGCATCTCCAGCAGCGTTACGAATCATAACATTATGATCCGTAACGTTCAGGGGAATATTTTTGATATTCCCCAGCAGTGGCGAGCCGATTTAATCGGCTCGCTAGTTGCGAGCCGATTTTATCGGCTTGCGACCTCCCGCGTCTATAAAGGAATGGCGCGGGAGGCAAAATCCTCATTCCATTTTCAAATCCCTTTTTAAATTTTTTTATTCGGTACGACGCCGGGATGCCGCCACGCGTAACGAAGATGGGGAGACGGACAGTTCCACGTATGCCAGACGACGTATCTGGTCCAGCTCACCTTCCTCCACCAGCGGGGACGACGATTGAGGACTTACGGATCCTCCACGAGCTACCACAGGGATTCACTCATCGATCTTTAACCGCGCTGGCCACTATTCCGGTATGAATTTTAAATTTTTTAATGTTTATAGTTAACGAACTGTTAAACACTATTCCCTGTTGGTTCTACATTAAAGTTTAGTGCATGTACGTTATACGTTTTAATAGTGGTTTTATAGTCATTTAACTGTTATAATTTTAATAGATTGAGTACGTCTACCTTCGCGGGAGTTGGGCGAAGTTTATTTCACATGCCATTGACATATTACCATTACATATTCGAGAGAGGATACTAGCTAGTCTGTTCGGACTCTTTTTACGTATTATGCCTCCCCAGTCCTTCGATCGACCATTGGTAGAGGCCTTATTAGAGAGATGGTGGCCTACGACACACACTTTTCACTTTCCGGATTTTTAGCTAGGTATCACCCCAATCGATTTTTATATGCTTACGGGGATTGAGATTGGCCCTCCAAATAGAGTCACTTGTCCATTTGATGCCTCTTTTGAGTCACCCGATCCCTACCTATAGTATTTGCCAGATTTGTCAGCGGCTCATATAGCTAATGGTGTCGTTTCTGCCACATATTTACTTGAGTATATTACAGCGCATCTTAATGTGGTAGATTTCCATGACATAGTATACAGGGCTACCATTTTGTACCTCCTTGGTTCGACATTCTTTTTGAACCAACGGAGTATGATTAGGCTGGGCTACCTAGCAGCACTAGTCGAGTTAGAGCAGTTGCATATGATTGATTGGGGCTCTGCCATATTGGGTTATTTATATGCCGCTCTTGACTCCTATGCTTTTGGAGAGGTTCTCCAGATGCTCGGTTTTTGGTACATTTTGCCGTGCTGGTACTATGAGTACACGGCTAACATGCATCCATGCATACAACCCACCGCCAGTCATGCTGCTGAGACCTTTTTCCCACACATGCATAGATGGGAGAGTACTCACGGGGTTCGGCGTGCTCCTGCTGGTGTGAGACATGACTTGATGGAGGCTTGTACTCAGTTAGATATGAGGGAGAGGGGGAACATATTACAAGCACCTTGGACTTCTTATTGGTTGTTACTTTCAGCGGATGGCCCACTACCTGATGGCCATCCATTAGCTATTGCCTGTCGCTTATCTATTCGACATGTCCTCTTGTTCCCACCGACCCACCTTCCTATTTGGTACTTGGGAGATCGATGTTATTACCATAGTCCCGGTCAGTTGCACGTACCTGGAGATCCACCTCTGCCACTTGATATGTTCGAGCCGCATCGTTCTATAGGGAGACAGTATGTGGATGGTCTGAGACAGGCATGATGGGTTGATACGATCGATTTTCACTTACCTGATGCAGAGTTTGGTCCTTATTGGGTTCGGGTAACTCCTAGACGGTACTTGCTGCTGGATGTTATGCGGGGTGTGAACTTCGATCACATTGGTCCCCGATTGGTTAGTGGTACAGTTCATTCTCCACCGTTTACTTTTGACCCGACCCCTTCACAGATCTCCGACCCTCCTACGGATTTTGCTCTGGCCGATAAATTTCCGACATTTGATCTTAGCGATGCACATATATTCCTGCCTATTGTTTACCCACCTGCACACATGGTGCACGGTGTCCCTACTGCTGGATTATATCCGCATCATGAGGTAAAATTTGTAATTGTGAATTTACGTTGTATGTTATACGCTGTAGAAACTGATTTTATATGTTTTATATATGCAGTATGCACCCCGGTTAGACCAGCATAGGATACATATTGCGGCTATGAAGGAGATGACCCTGCTACATTATCAGTCCTTATATCAAGAGCACCAGGCGATAGTTCAGGGAATACAGGATCAGATCGCTGACTTACAGGCCAGATTAGCGGCAGTAGGGGGTGGTGATACAGCAGCATCAGGTACCGCTGTAGGGTAATGTACTGGTGGAGGTTCAGGAGGCGGACTAGGAGGGGTTCACGGATCAGGTGGTGATGGCGGACTAGGAGGGGGTGACGAACTAGTAGGGGGTGACGAATTAGGTGGTGATGGCGGACTAGGAGGGAGTGACGGACTAGGAGGGGGTGACAGATTAGATGGTGAAGGCGGACTAGGAGGGGGTGACGGATTAGGTGGTGATGGCGGACTAGTAGGGGGCGACGGACTAGGTGATGGTGGCGGTTCGGGAGGTGGTGGCGGATCGGGGGGGGGGGGGTGGTAGTGATGATGACGATATTCCGTATTATGACCCTTCTGATAGCGGGGACGACATGTCTTTGGATGGTGCTGATGATGATGCCACAGATTTATCATGATGTATATTTGTGTATGTCGCGATGTATATATATGTATGGCTCGATGTATATATGTGTATGTCTCGATGTTTTGGACTTTATGTTATTTTTTAATGTGTTCTGTGTAATGTTTGCTCGTTTATTATGTTCTGTGTAATGTTTGCTCGTTTCATATGTTCTGTGTAATGTTTTCTCGTTTCATATGTTCTGTGTAATGTTTGCTCGTTTATTATGTTCCGTGGAAATCTGGTACTTTGCCAAGTGCCAAATCTAGTACGTTGCCAAGTGCCAAATCTGGTACTTTGCCAGGTGCCAAATCTGGTACTTTGCCAGGTGCTAAATCTGGTACTTTGCCAGGTGCCAAATCTGGTACTTTGCCAAGTGCCAAATCTGGTACTTTGGCAAGTGCCAAATCTGGTAGTTTGCCAAGTGCCAAATCTGGTACTTTGCCAAGTGCAAAATCTGGTACTTTGCCAAGTGCCAAATCTGGTTTGTAATTTAGTTATAAAACGAACTGCAGCGGCGATGAAGTTCGTTTTATAACGTTTCAAACTTCAATTGGTTGTACGAAATCCAATCTAAGTCGGGTTTCCTCACAACAAGACACGTTCGCATCTAATCGACAATATTTTTCTAGTGGAAGAGAAAAAATTGGTTTTCATGTTGTAGATTTTGTTTTGTGTCCAAATCAAAATTTCAAAAAGTCGCCGTGGAAATGGTTTATAAAATATATGGTTTACATACATAAGTGAAAGGATTTTTATAAAATAAAATGGGGACGACCCTTCTTTTTAACTCCTTCGTGTGCTGAAATGTTTAAATTATACGGTAAGTGGACGAGCCTCGTTTAATAACGTTCCGAACTTCAATATGTTTAAATAATATGGGTAAGTGGACGACCATGGACCCACACTCTGGTTTTCCCTATATATAGCGGTTTCTCTGAAACCCTTAATCACAATTTATTTTCTTCCAGCCACCACCTCCTTCCTCTTTCCCCAAAGCAACCAAGTTGTTAAGAAAAAAGTATAGTTCCCTTTTTTGGAGTATGTTGGAACAGGGAAAAGAAAGTGTAGCCTCCAACATGGACAAATGGGAAAATGACGATGAGGGGGTAGCAAATCAAAGACCTGGAAAAGAAATGGTTGTTGAAGGACGCATTCTCAAGCCAGTACGTCTAGGTGGATCCAACCCTATGTGTCATTGTGGAGAAGAATCGGTCGCTGTTGTTTCGAAGATCGAAAAAAAATGCTAGGTGCCGATTTTTTGGTTGTGCAGCCTACCAGGATCACACCGTTTTTCCTGACAAAATTGATTGTTGTTACTTTAAGCAGTGGATTGACCCTACGATGTGCGAATGTGGAGTTCAATATACATTGGAAGCGCAAGCCGAAATACGACATTTGAACAAGAATGTTGCTGAGGCAGTTAGAGTTGGATTTTACCACGTTCGTGGTAGGTGTGGGTGGAAAATATCGTATCGTTAATTATTGTACTTTAAATTTGATGTTTGTGTGTTCAGTTGTTGTAGTTCCTTCAATTGTACTTTGGCATTTATTCATGTTGTAATTGTCGTTGTTGTAAGCTTCTAAGTTATGTAATGCAAAATATTTATGTAATGCAAAGTCCAATGCTCTAAACATCTGTGATGGAGAAACTCCACTATGCCCTAGTCACTGTTCATTGGAGCTATGACAGAGAATCTACACTGTGCACTATTTACTATCCAATTAACGACCATTCATACCAATAAACGAGGGCTATGTCCAATAAAGGTGCACTTCATCCAATAAAGGAACATTTTTACCAATAAAGGAGCACTCTGTCCAATAAAGGAACACTCTATCCAATAAAGGAGCACTCTGTCCAATAAAGGAGCACTCTGTCCAATAAAAAGGCACTCGTACAAATACAGGAGCACCATGTCGATAAAGGAACACTCTGTCCAATAAAAGAGCACTTAATTTAATAAAGGAGAACACTCCACCCAATAAAGCTACCCACTTACCAATACCGCATACCTTATACATAACATCAACATTGTAATTCATATCTCAAATCAAAACATATTCACAAATATAAATGGATTCCAATTTTATGAAATGCGTGCTGGCTTTTGATAGCGATTCGGAAGAAGATGAAATCCTTCAAGAGGAAGCGGAAGAAATACAAGAAATACGGGACCTATACCGTGAAGTGTACGATTCATCATCCATAACTAGAGGGTGATCGGTTGCTGGAAGGAGGTTTATACACCGAAATCATGCTAAATACCGTAAGTCTTTGATGCAAGATTACTTCGATGATGATTGCACTTACGAGCCTTATATGTTTCTTAGAAGATACAAGATGCGGAAAAATCTATTTCTTCGGATATTGGCTGGTATTCAAGGTAACAACGATTACTTTAAGTACAAACAAAATGCATCGAAGACACATGGGTTGTCCGGTGTACAGAAAATGACGGCCGCTATGAGAATGTTAGCTTATGCCACTCTAGCCGATGATTTGGACGATGCATACCGCATAGCAGACAGCACGACACTTGAAACTTTCTATCAAGCAATGGTGGACGTCTATGGGGAAGAATACTTACGGACTCCGAACGAAGCAAATATAGTGCGAATCAGAGAGATGCACGAAAGCAGGGGTTGGCCGGGAATGTTAGGAAGTCTGGACTGTATGCATTGGGAATGGAAGAACTGTCGTAAGGGATTACAAGGCGCGTACAACGGTAAGGAAAGGCGACCAACCATCATTTTGGAAGGTGTGGCATCATACGATCTGTGGATATGGCATGCTTTCTTCAGAATCCCTGGTTCGAATAACGACTTAAATGTTATAGAAAGATCCCATCTGTTTAATGATCTTGCTCAAGGCCAGGTACCTCCTTTAACATTTACCCTTGGTCAAAATACTTACGAGCATGGCTATTACCTAGGTGACAGCATTTACCCGAAATGGAGCACCATTGTTAAAACATGTCCAAATCCATTGACTCCTAAATAAGTTAGATTCGCGGCAATGCAGGAGGCACAAAAGAAAGATGTAGAACGTGCTTTCGGTGTTTTACAATCTAGATTTGCAATGATAAGGAATCCATGTTGGTTGTAGTCTAGGAAAAAGATGTCTACAATCATGTTTGCTTGCATCCTTCTTCACAACATGATTATAGAAGATGAAAGAGATATGCATGAAGAGCAACGTCACTGAGATTAGGAGGGTGCTTCACAACCACCGTAAGTATTCCGACCAAACCGACCACTAACAGAGGAGGGCTTCAACATTCGTTTGACCTGTCAGGTTATGTTTAGAGATGCAAAACTCCATAACCGGCTGCAGAAGGATCTTATGAATCATTTATGGAACCACTATGGCAATACCTAGTTATAAAGCACCCTTATCCGAATTCGTATTTTATTTTATGCTTGTCCGAACATATCGATCATGTATGCAGGAACGATGTTGTTCTTTTCTATTGTACCATTGCGTTCTTTTGTATTCGTAAGGGTTATTAATCAATTATTATTATGTTCCACGAAAATAATAACGATTTTATTTTGTCATATTAGAAAAAAAGGTAGGATAGGGAAAAAAAATTAAACTCTAACCTAGTCACGCGCCGACTTTATCGGCTCGTGAAGTCGCGAGCCGATTGTTTTCGGTGCACGCCGAAAAAAATCGGCTCGCGACTTCACGAGCCGATAAAGTCGGCACACGAGCCCAATTCAGAAATCTGAATTGAGCTCGTAACATTTTCCTGAATGTTACACGACGTAACATCTGTTGGGGACCATTTTTACCCCAATTCAAGATCCGTAATAAGAATGGTCCCTTTGTTGGAGATGCTCTAAGTAATGGGGAAGTTTACATCAAGTCTCTTTAAAACTTATAATACTTTTGTAATTCACTTTTTATTATTCACACTCAACTCCATTTTCTTTATATTAAGGAAATAAACACCGAACTTTTCACTATACACTAATTACAAGATTGTGTTTAATTTGTAAAACACGGACACATACTACAATAACCTATAAAACTCTTTAGACAACATTTTGATTTCTACTTTTAAAAATATGTAAAAATATCGCATGTCTATAATAATAATTAATTTACTCATAAAACAGACTTATAAATTTGCTATTGATTTAACAATTTAAAGAAATAAAGTATAACAGATATTTCGAAACCACAAATATTGATTCACAATCAATATTAATATTTTTAATTGTCAACAATCGCATTAAATTAATAATTGTTGTTAATATTATTGTTAAAATAATAACCCTAAATTTATTTATTAACAACAATTAACGAACCCAACACTATTATTACTTTAAATCTTCTACTATAATTTAAAACACCTTTTTTTACTTATTATGAAAAGAATTACTTCTTGTAATTAAAATAATAATTTATTAGTTTAATAATTATTTCAACCAACGATTTGTCATAAATATAGAAAACATACTTTCTTCTTAAATATTGATTCTCAATCCATATTATATATTTTCAATATTTACTATAATTAACAAGTTATGATCTGTAATTGCATAATGGAATAAATTACTTATTAAATTAAGATCAAATAATTTATTCCAAACACACTTATTATAATTCTCTGTTTATGACACTATACGAGTTGTACCGTCGAACACATATTTCATTCTTCTCACATTAAAATACTGAAAATACACAATGGTCTGTTTAACCCAGGAACCTAAAATTTCTGGGTTGTTACATCGATTAACGCAATCAATCAGCCTCTTGAATCCC
Source organism: Allium sativum (assembly GCA_030737875.1). Classification (NCBI taxonomy): domain Eukaryota; kingdom Viridiplantae; phylum Streptophyta; class Magnoliopsida; order Asparagales; family Amaryllidaceae; genus Allium; species Allium sativum. The sequence goes on along the minus strand of CM060910.1, from coordinate 989,579,629 downwards.
TTCTAATCATGTTCATAATATGGAATATTATAACGTTACATTGATCAACATATTCAATCAGCCTCTTTTACTTACTTCATTGTGTATCTTGTTATATGTATCAGTAATTGTTACGACATGTAATTATAACTGTTCAAGCTGATTCATTGTGTACTCTGATTGACGTATGTACATTACAGTTTTTTTTCTTTTTGTAATGATCATTATTTTATTATAGATTGCTCGTTCCATTGTGAAATTATGTTCTGTATGTTCCTTCTTCTATTTTTCTATCTCCTTTCTTGTCCCAAAACAATCAGCCTTTCTGGCACTTGATTTGAGATACATAAATCCAGATGATGCATTAGTGTTGATTTTTGAGAGCTGAAAAGTTGGGTACTTACAACTAATTGCAACTGGTGTTCGGCAAGGACCCTGTATAGTCACTATTCTCTTATGAAAGTCTTTGCTTTTAATAGCACGACTCGGATCAAGTCTGGCGGACATTGGAGGTGTGGAAACTTGGATTGTCAAGTATGGTTGATGTTTGACATGAAACCAGCTTGATTCCAGATCATCGAGGTGCAGTTGATACTCGGCAAAAGCTCGGTAAAGTTACAAACTCAACTATCAACTTAGAATTGCTACGAATTTGAAATCACAAACGATCTAAGAGGATTGTAGACCTTGAACGTCGAGTAAACGGAAGCTCAAAGCACACACTACAAGAAACATTGCTATTTTTGACAGGAGGGGGCGACGGGTTTCGTTGGCTAATTTCCTACTACTTTTGACGGGCCTCCAGTGGCAATAGGAAACCGTCGGACATAATCGAGATAACCAGCCACCCGAGAGCTTTCTTCCCCATTTTACTTCCAGCTTCAGGTTTTAAAACCCTACCGCCTCATATCCAACATTTTTGGGCTCCAAACACCAATTTGTTCACGTAGGAACCTCCCTGTCTTCCATTCAAATCTCTAGAGCGATTACTTTTAGGTATAATATCTTTTTTCCTTAAAAACTCAATTTTTACCTAAACCTATATTTTTTCAAATTGGAAAATTAGGGTTATCTTTTGATTGCAATTGGTTCCAATAGTGTTTTTGTAATACCCCGTATTTTTTGTGAACGTCAAAGTAACAAATCAAAGTATACTTAATTTTTAAAAGAAGAATTAAGGGAAACGGGTTAGCCATTGCGTTCGTCTCGGAATTCTGCTTGAGATAGAGTCCAAGTTTGCGTAAATTGGACTCCGTATGAAGAAGTTATGGTACTTAGAAGTTTTAGGAATTTAAAACGAAAACCAACCTGAATTCAAATTTAAAGTTTCGAAATTCAAATCACACACCCGGGCTGGGCGGGAAATTTCCTGCTGAGAACCCAGGTCGACCAGGGGGTCGACCTTGGTAGAACAGGTTGACCATGGGGTCGACCTGGGGGTCGACCTCTTCCTCCTTTTCCAGATCCGTGGACAGATTCGTTTTTCTGCATTTAGACGCCCTGACTAAATTCGTTGCTCCTAAGCTATTAAACACCCCCAAACCTCACTTTCTCTCCACACAACTTCATTTTGCCTATGCTCTGCCCTAAATCATATCAAAATAAATCTAAGACGGGGTTATGCTGCTCAAGTCCTTCGTAGAAATCAAGTTTAGAATTCTAGTAGAGATTCAAAAGCTAATTCAATGACTTCAACAACTATTTATAAGAATCAAATCAAATATAAATTAGAAGAACAAATAGTCTACTTCAAGGGAGAGCTATTCAGTTTCAGAATACAGATCCCAGAATTCAGGACCCTTCTGTAATTTGTAAGTTCACGTTACTTTCGGAAATAAAAGTTAATTGTGATTCTGACATCGTAATAAATCTGGATCTGGGATTGTGCCTATCTTTCTATATCCTTTGGATCTATCTCATTGATAATATTATGTCCGTTCTTTGTCTCTTCTTTCCTTTTTCCCTTTTTGTTTTATAGCTAGGCTACTGTGAGCCTGAGCCAGATCTCAGAAGAGATGAACGTACGTTGGAAATAAAATTGGGCATAATTGAGTTGTAACTGATTTGAGGACATAACACATGTTGTATTTCAAAACATAGAGTGTATCGAACATACGACTTGGGATTTGAGGCATAAAGTATTGGACATATGACTTAAGATTTGAGGCATAAAGTATTGGACATATGACTTGGGATTTGGGGAGTAAATTGAACTGTAAATATAAGGCATAGTACATGTTGTGGTCTAAGATCTAAAATTGGGACATATATATATATATGTATATATATATATATATATATATATATATATATGATAGTTTATGATTTGGAAGAAGAAGATTAGTGTGTATAGTGATGTATGGCTTAGGCATGAAAACAAGATTTGCCTTTGTTTTGTAAGTCAGTTACTTTTTAGATTTGAACACCTAAATCTAATTGTGACATTTAATAAAATGGATATGAGAATATGCCTGATGTAAGCTATCCTTTCATTTAAATCTGCGCTTGAGTATATATATCTTTGAGAATCATTTTTGACTATGAAACTGGTCCAATCATATCTATCCTTGTTGTATATCGGAATTGTAATCCTTTTTAAGTTCATGATATAATTCTTGTCATATCTATATGCCTGCGATGTATTCCTTGCAAAATTTGTCTTTTTAGTACATCAAGTTTATTGGACCAGTAGTTCTTATCATCATATGACTATGCATATTCTTACGATGTTCCATCTTGCTTCTCCCCTTATATTATGAACCTTGAGTTGAATCTCGAAATACGTACGTTATGAATGCAGGGGAAATTGGGTATAACATGAAATTGACATTATTTGGCATAATTTGGAACATGTAACATGGCATAACTGTTAAGATGCAATTTGACATGAATTATGGAATATGTAATTTGACATATTAAACCTAGAATTGGCATGAACGACAAAGTAGGAAGTTGGCATATATATTAAGTTTTGGGCAAAATTGTTATTGTTGCGAATTTGGGGTAACTTGAGCATTAAATCTAAATTGGGTGTAAAATGTAAGATGACTAGTTTTTGGTGAATTTGGTAATTAGCATGTAAAATCTATATTTGGGTATATAGGGTAAATGTGTAGATTAAAGATGAACATGCCTAACCCGAGGTTAGATTGAGTTGTGGTGTAAAACTGCCCCGAACCGCCCGGCACATCCAGTAACCACAACAACACCTATCTAATGTGAGAGGTTAGCGCATCATGCCTAAGAAAAACCCGAGGTTAGATTGAGTTGTGGTGTAAAACTGCCCGGAACCGCCTGGCACATCCAGTAACCACAACAACACATATCTAATGTGAGAGGTTGGTGCATTAATAAATCAATTAATGCTAATGAACAAGATGAATGAGTAAGGTTAAGTTCATAGGAACACTTAACCAATATAACATGGATGACTAGGGTTAAGTAATGAGAAAACACTTAACCAATATGACAAGATGGATGACTAGGGTTAAGTTAATAGGAAATACTTAACCGGTATAACATGATAAATGGAATGGGTTAAGTTAACACTTAACCAATATAACATGATTTGTGGTAGGGTTAAGTTAACACAAGAAGGCGACACTTAACCAAAGTAACATGACATGATGAGTAGGTGGGTTAAGTTAACTTGAATTGACTGATGACACTTAACCAATACAACAAGATGAACACTTGGGGTTAAGTAACAAGAAACACTTGATCAATATAACTTGATGAACGAACGGGGTTAAGTTAATAGGAAACACTTAACCAATCTAACATGATAAGTGAGAAGGGTTAAGTTAATAAGAAACACTTAACTAACATGACACAATGAATGGGTGGGTTTAGTTAACATGAATGGACAACACTTAACCAATATGACATAATGTGCGGGAGGGTTAAGTACATATCGGGTTGGTGGGTAATATTAGTACATATAGGCCCATAAAACTTAACCGTTAAATAAATATGCTTGAATCGATGGGAGGGTTAAGTAAATCTCGTGTAGGTGGGTAATATCAGTACATATAGACCCACACAACTTAACCATTAAATAAACAAGCTAGAATCGGTGGGAGGGTTAAGTACATCTCGTGTAGGTGGGTAATATTTGTATATATAGGCCCACAAACTTAACCGGCAGGAAACCCTAGTAACGGGGACCCATTTCAGCAGTAACCCACATTGATGTATCATGGTACCCTGAAACTAGGCAGGGTGGGGCACGATTACTAGGCTGATTATAAGAGGTCAAAACAGCGGCAGGGGGTACGTCAGTGTAGGTTCCGACAGTTTACGGGCGTGCACGTACTCCGGAGTGGGAAAAAGCAGGCACTGGGTACCAAGTAGTTATACACTGTGTATCTTGAATCGTGTCGGGTCGCTATCATAAGGATTGATACACCTTATGGTGGGACCAACACAGGGTATCTACACGCAAGAGAGGGCCGATTGACACAGACACATGGAACATTAATACAAGTAGGGAGCCGATCGATAGGGTAGTAAGGGTACATCTAACATGTTCATGGCAATTAGGCAGATTGAGGTGGAATCCTCACAGTAGATGTACACCTGAAGGATACCACAATTACGAGGATTGGGATCATGTTATCATACAGATTACTAGTTGAGACACTAGTTAGGTGGTGTAGAGATAGATATAGAAATCAGAATAACAAAGTAGTAGCGAAGCATAGAAAGAGTAGAAGCGCATTCCGTTTATCTTGCCTTATCATACCTTATGCTTATCCTATGTTATCTTGTTATCCCTGTTATCACGGTATTGTGTTATATTCAGTTTATTCATGTCATGATGCTTTTGCCTGTTTATATGCTGAAAGTCACTGGACTTACCAGACTCATGTCTGACCTAGTTTTGTTTCGCCTCTTTTCTTCCGTCCCCCCAAGGTTCACAGGGAGGAAATGTTATCATTAGCTCAGTTTTCTTTCCGAGCTCGAAGATAGTCGATGTATTGTTTTGGACTCTTTCTTCAATTGCTATGGCTGGTTCATGCTTCACTGGGGAATATCATTGTTATTTTTATGTTTCTTTTATACTTGGAAGTTTTTGAATCAAGACAGAATTTCTATGTATTACTTTTAAGTATGATTGAGTCAATTGTTGTAAAAGCTTGACTGAATTAAATTTTTTTATAAAATGACTTTATTTTCCGTTGCTTTATTTGTCTGTCTGGTAATTTATCTACATCTTTTACCTATAATGCTCCACCGAAGTTAAGGCATTCCCTTTGTGAGTGACCATAACAGAGGTGGGGTGTTTCAGTTTTAGTGGGTTATAGCATCCTACAATGTGCGTAATTCATTTGATACATTGACATTGAAAATTTTATGTCTAATATTTGGTTATTTGTGCATATTTTTGTCGACGTAACACAATATTGCTGTTGTTGTGACGGTGGTGTGAGCGAGTGAATTTAGTAGTTGGTTTGATTAAAAAACTAACACGTATACGTTCATTGTATGAATATTTATAAAATATGAATATTTGTTCGTAATGAATAAAAATATGAATATGAATATTAATAAAAATGAAATCAAATATATGTGGCTGCTATTCAGAATTGAACTTCAACAAAAACCTATTATGGTATGTTTTTTAAGCGGTGTAGTTGAACGAATTTATCATGGAACTCATTTTGATCAGCGACATTTTAATTTTTTATGATGGTAGCATAAGGCATATATTTTGGCCAACATATAAACATTTCCTTAGTAAAAATTTATGGTAGTAATACTATGAACGTCTTGAAATTTCATTGAAACAAAATATCAATTTCATGCAAAAATAGGATTTGTTGATTGGTTATTTTTTTTTGTGTAAGTGAAACTATTAAACACATTTTTTATATTTAAATAAGAAATATACGTTTCATATTATTTTACAATTTTAGTAATCTTTGTATTCAGTTAGTATCATAATAGCTTTCATGTCATAATTTTTTATGTATATATGAACTTCCACAAATACTCTAATGCTCATTAGAATATTAAGTTAGATTTAACAATTTCACAAAGGGTAAAATAAGAAAAATGCTAATGGAAAATCGTTAACTTACAAAACAAAAGTACTAATAAAATTCAAAATACAAAGAGCAAAAATATATAACACTCATGGTTTGCGAATTGAAAATTGATAACCTACAAAATACAAAGAGCCAAAATAAAATTCAGCTTTTTGAATAAAAAAATTGTGAAAAGATGAAGCAGTCATTACTACAACAAATAAGGCGTCTTAAATGGTGGATAAACATCATTAAAATACATTACCAATGTTTCTCCTACCGTTATGGAATCCATCATTACATAATTTACACATTTTTTATAACATTTGTTTATTGTTGTAAAGGACATCGTGAAAAATATATCTATAACACTTTAGTACCATAACACAGTTCTCCTATATCAATTAGAATACTTTGCAAGACGATTGTTAAATATAGTTTTTACGACGTACTACAAACATCGACGAAATTTTCAATGTTGATCATGAACCATTTTGTTTTTTTCTTACAATGATCAGAACTAGTTATGTCTTGATCAGAAATCATTGTGTCTTGTTCTTACAATGTTTACTGTGTATTGTAAGCTATTGTAAATTTTCAATGTATTTTGGGGTATTAGGTTTGTTTTTTGAAGAGGGAAGAAAAATGGAAGAAAGAATGAGTATATCGATTTGTCCTACATTGTAGAATATGTAGAGGTATGCCATTATATCAATAGCCTTCTCATAAGTGTGTTGGGGCCTTGGGCACCCTAATATTTACTTTGTTGTGAGGAGGGAGACCATGCATCTCTAACACACATGCGCGCGTCGTCCATCCGACCGATCAAACCGAACGGAGATGGGTTGGGTACGGGTTTCGAATTTCGTACCAAATGAGAATATTTTTGGACCATGGTTTTAAACTGTAATGGGCCGAATTCAGCCCGTTAAGGACCCAGACCCAGAACTGTCTTCAAATTAAGGCGGGATGGATTCGTAATGTTTTCTGAACATTACAACCAATTCACTACTTATAAATAGCAACAGTTTCAGACGTTGCAGAATAACTTGAATTCTTCTTCTTCCTCTCTAATCTGTAACGCCATTAAAGCGCTTCAAACGCTGTAGATTTGTAATGCCTCCAAAGCGTTGCAAGTTCCAAAAAACGTTGCGGACTAGATATTCTTCTTCTCCTCTTCTTTCTCTTTGATTATAACATCATCAGAAAATAATATCAGAGTATTCTTGATCGGAACAAAGCTGTACAAACTTTGAATCCGATTTCGCTGTTCCAAGGCTTTATTAAATCCTGAAAGTTGATGGTTCGATAACCCGTTTGTACCTGATGGGTTGAACTATTGTCTGAAGGAATCTATCAAATAGATCCTTAAAGTCTGAAGTACGGCATTCATTAATCCTCCAATAGTCTCAAACCACAAAATCCCCAATAATTTTTTTGACAATATCTTCAATCATGGAAGGTTTCAGCGTATTGCAAGTGATGAATCATCATTTGAAGAAATTGGAGCGTTTTGATGGTGAAAACTTTACTCGTTGGCAAGAGATAATGAAATTCTTTCTGATCACCATCAAATTGTTTTACATCTTGGAAGACGTTTTGGAAGATATACCATGAGAAACCGCTGACGAAGATGCCGCTATGAAAGCAAAACATGCAAAGCGCAAAGAGGATGATTTTTTATGTAGAGGGTACATTCTGAATACAATGTCTACTCCAATCTACAACGTCAAATGACCTTGGAAACTGCAAAGAAGCTTTGGACTTCTTTAGAGAGCAAGTATCGCATATCCGAGGCAAGAAATAAAAATTTTCTTATTTGTAATTTTATGGATTTTAAAATGGTCGCCAACAAGTCCATAGCTGGACAAGTGACTGAAATCTTACTGTTGGTGAATCAACTTAAAGATGTCGGTATTGATCTTCTTGATTCTTTTGTTATTGGAGTTATTATTTCTAAACTCCTGAGTCCTTGGAATGATAATAAGAAAAAATTGAAACATGTGGAAACGGATTATAATTTAGACGGCTTACAACGTCATCTTCGTATTGAAGAGGATTCTCGTCAATGCGAACTAGATGACAACCCACAAACTGAGTCTCAGGCTAAGACAAAAAATGTTGAAATTACTGATAAATTAAAGCCTAAGAATGAGACACAATTTAAAACGAATAATAATTTCAAGAACAAAAATAAGGGTGCATGTTACAATAGCAATAGACCCAATCACTATGCCCAAGACTGTCGTCTTCGGAAGAATAAACAAAAAGCGAATGTGGTCGAAGAAAATCTTATGGCAGTTGTACAAGAGGCGAACTGTGTTAGTGACATTGATAATGATTGGTGGCTCGATAGTGGAGCAACCATTCATGTTTGCAAAGACCATAATATGTTTAAGACTTACAAATTGAATAATGGAGAATCCAGTGAAGTTACTGGCGCAAACGATGTTACAAGCAAAGTTTTAGGAAAAAGAACAATTGAACTTACCTTCACCTCTAGAAAGGTTCTTACATTAGTCAATGTATCTTAAGTACCCGATATGTGTAAGAATTTGATTTCTGGATACCTTCTTAACAAAGGAGGATTCAAGATGGTCTATGAGTCTGATAAATTAGTGTTGTCCAAGAACAACAAATTTATTGGACAGGGATATTCTTGTAATGGCATGATTAAGTTGAATAGTAAAGAAATCATCTGCTTATATTGTTGATTCTGTTAATTTATGGCATGGTAGATTATGGCATGTTAATTATAAATCTCTTAGAAATATGCATAAATTAGGATTAATTTCAGATTATGATTTCAATTCCATCTCTAAATGTGAAATTTGTGTTCAAGAAAAATACACCGGAAATCCTTTAAATATGTAGAAATGATAGTTTTCTTGATTTGGTATATAGTGATGTGGGTGACTTAAAAAGTCATGTCACCTATGATGATAACCAATACTATATAACATTTATTGACGATTATACTAAATATGCCTATGTATATCTAAAGAAATCAAAAGATGAGTCCTTTGATAAATTCAAAATTTACAAAGCAGAAGTTGAAACACAATTAGGAGTTAAAATTAAAGTGTTACATTCAGATGGTGGAGGTGAATATTTTTCAAATGAATTTACCTTGTTTTGTAAACAACATAGTATAGTTCACCAATGTGCCGCCCCGTATAGACCACAACAAAATGGTGTTGCTGAGAGGAAAAACAGAACTTTAGTAGAAATGGTTAATGCCATGCTCATAAGTTCTAATATACCTTATAATCTATGCGGTAATGCTATGTTATTTGCATGTTACATTTTAAATAGAGTACCACTTAAAAAAATATTTCCTCTTATGAATTATGGTTTAATATAAAACCTAACCTCACCAGACTTAAAGTTTGGGGATTCTTAGCATATGTTAGAAAACCTGACCCCAAACGATCAAAATTAGGTAATAGAGCTTTTAAGTGTGTTTTCATAGGATATTCTCTTAATAGTATTACTTATAGGTTCCTTATACTTACTACTTTAGAAGTTTTAGAATCTGTAGATGTAGAATTCTTTGAAAATCAACTATTGAGAATCCATTGAAACCATCTAGTCCAGAACCAACTGCGACTAATGATATCAATGACGATGAATATGCTCCTACTTAAAACAAAAAGGAAGATTCAGTACCAGACAATAGTAACGAACAAGTAAAAGAGCGAGAATAGAGAAGGACTATGGTTTTGACTTCATAACATATCTCGTAGAAGGCAGTAAGGACGAAGTCCTTAATATGATAAGATATGTAATGAACATCGATGATGATCCCAAAACTTATTATGAAGCTACGACACCCCACGTCCATTAATGTCACTCATTAAGAGAATGCATTAAGTTTCGTTAAGCGTTATAGGTAAACTGAAACAGAAACATTACAAGACAGATATAAAATAGCAGTGGAATTTAAAACTTTTATTATGTTGAAACATTGTAGTTTAAAACATAATTACATCACATGTCTGAAATGCATAAACCCAGTACTTCAGTTTAAAACTTATGTCTCGTACTTAAAATCATCATAGTACAGAAATACATAAAAAGGATAAACCCCTAAATATAGCCGTATCAGAGAAGACAATAAATCAAGCGGTACATCAAAATAACTCCAAGAAGAATAAAAGAGAGAATCCAAATCAAGTTTGAGTATTCCCACCCTGAGAACCAGGGGGGAGGAACGGAAGAGAAAGAAGAGGAAATAAAATGGGTCAGGCATGAAGTCTGGTGAGTCCAGTTTCTTTTAGCATATAAATAAGAATAAGCATCATGATAGGCATATAAATTGGATGAGAGGGATAATAGTATCCTAAGACAGGTATAACAGGATAAACAGGATAAAAAAATTGGATATGTTGCGCTTCTCAAGTTCTTTTCTCTGCACCAATATTAGTATAACAGATATGTAACATGATTACATACTCCTTAATTACTTTAACAAGAACAGGATGATCCTAATAGAAATATAATGGTATTTTTTTTGTGTACTTTAGTAATGGGTTTTACCCTAAAGAGAATTGACCAGTACCAAAACAGAAATAACGGATGTTAACCCAAACAGAAATACAGGTACCCCACAGAAACAGACAGGACTAGATGTACCCTAATTACTACCCCCAATCGATCGGCTCCCTATCTCGTAAATACCCTGTGTCGGCCCCACAGTAGAGTGTATTACTTTCTAAAGTGGCAACCTACAAAAGGACACATGCCTTATTAACTGGTGCTACAGCGGCTTGTTTTCCCAGATGTAGGCCATACTCATGCGCGCACATAAGTCCGTTGGAACGTGCCAGTACACACCTCTTCCCAGATGAACCTCTTACAATCAGCTCAGTAAGTGTGCCCTGACCCCTACCTAGTGTGAGGTCCCCCTTTAATACCAGAATGGGTTAGTGACTAATATGGGTCCTACACAAAAAATGACACAAGCCAACCCTTACAGATATTGTGTCCCCAATTAACTAGGACTTTGAAAGGTTATGTATAACATATTTAATAGATTCATACAACCCCCTCCAAATTTACGGGTTAAACCTTACAAGTTAACGGGTCCATATAACCCCTATAGATTTAGCAGGTTTAGTTTTCTAGATTAACAGGTTCGTATAACCCTCATTGATTTAACAGGTTTACTTAACCCCAGCTATTTAATAGGCTTACTTAACCCCACAAACTTAACAGGCTTACTTAACCCCACGGATTTAACAGGGTCATACAATCCTTATGGTATTTAAACAGGTTAAGTATTACAAATTCATTACCATATATTCATTTATGGTTATAATGAGCTAGACCTCCCACATTAAGTCTACCACTTGTGGATGATGGAGATGCCGATTGGGTCCGGGAAGACTTCTTCACAAGTCAGACTTAACCTCGTGTCTTAGCACTGTCACGTGTTTATGCACTTAGACCCCTCACATTATATTTACCACCAGTGGATGCTAGATACGCCGATTGGGTCCAGGTAGGCTTCTACCACAAATGTAATCTAACCTCGTGTCTAAGCGCGGTTACAGTTTATGATTACTTTAAGGTATTTTCCTTATTTAATAATTATTCCTATTACATTATAGGTTTTCATGCCCTTTTCCCAAGTCATATTCGTCATATGTTATATGCCCAAATTAAGATCTTTAATCACAGTGTGATTTGTGCCCCAAATCCATACCCATGTTTTCAACTCAAGTTATGCCCCAAAATTCCCAATATAGGTTATGCCCTAATTTTAATGGACTAAACAAGCTTTACAGATTCTTTAAAATTCCATTAAAATGTTTCGCTTAATCTTAAATTAAGCCTACAGATTTAAATGTCCCAAACCACAAGTCATAATTTACCGTATAAATCATACCCCAATTTTTAGTCCAATTTCACAATATAGTTTATGCACCCAGATTTCAATCATGATTCAAAGTAAAGGTTATGCCCCTAAATTACCAATTCCAATCATTCCCAATTTAACCCAATTTCATTCGTACGCATATTTCAGCAATATCGGCCTAGGCTCGAAAGTAGTCTGTCTATAAAAATAAAAGGGAATAGGAGAGAAGAACAGAATAGGCATAAAACCAAAAGTAACAGAAATGGGTATATGATAGAAAAATAGGCATATAAGAACAGATATGATGAACATGTAATAACATGACTTATTAGGCATAGTGTCATGATCATAAACAAGCATGATGAGATCTAAGCAATGAACTAGCTATCCAACTAATATCTGATTTAGCCACAACATGATAGGAACAATCACACGAGATGATCTAAACAGTGAATTAGATCGATAAACAGTGGCAGATCTGACATAATAAATACGTATAGTGTTATCCCACTTTGTGAACTGGGCAACACAAAGTCAAGATATGAAATATTGAAGAACTCGAAAAACTCTGAAGCGGGTCGGATCGGTGCAGGACAGCGGTTCGGATCAGATAAAGTTTTCTGTTCGGATCGCTGAACTATTGCTGAGGAAATTAGAAAGGCACAGCTATTCGGATCGGAGGGCAATATAATCTCAATTGGATCGGAAAGCCACTTGGTTGCTACGGAGATAGATCGGAGCGGAGCGGAGCAGACTAAAGAGGAGAGAGCGTTGTTTCCAAGCCAATCCGGGTCGGATCGGATATCCCGATCCGAACCCCTTGTACATGTCCCTCCGACCCGAACCCATTTTCCATATCATTCTCCTGCATAAGCGCCTGGATATCCGGATCGGCTATGACCAGTTCCTGCCCATAACGTCCATTATTCTGATGCGTTATCAACATAGAAATCCATCCAAACCCGATGCTGATGGGATAGGTGACACGTGGCTCTGATCCGGATCGGGCTCTGAGCAAATTCACACCTATAAATACCCCGTCTGGAGACAGAGAAAAGGATCCTTTTTCTGGCATTTGGAGAGTTCAACCACCTTCATAACCCGAATTCCAGCAATCCCGAAAAATCCAAATCTTCTTTCATTATTTGTTTTCTATAATTGAGTGATTAAAAGTGAGTTGTGAGAGGAATCAAGTGAATATTTCATTGTACTTGCAGCTAAATCAGTAAATATAGTGAGAGACAAGTGGACGTAGGCATTTCTTCGCCGAACCACTATAAATCCTGTGTGTTCATTTTCATTTTTATCTTATTTCATTTGATTTTAATCAATTTGGGTGTTAGAACCACTTTTTGGTCTAACATTTTGGTGCTTTCACTGAGAGCTCATCTGAATCCTTTGTTTTTCGGGATTATCGTTCTACTTTTTGGACCGTTGAGTTCAAAGAAGTTAATCCTCAAATCTCAACGCCCTTGGATATTTGTTGAAGTGATTGTCGAAGAATCATGGCCAAAGGAAAAGGCAAAGAAATTCAATCTGTTCGAGGAAATGGAGCTGGCGAAGATCAACAAAATACGGTTGTGACAAGGTCTCGTGGGCAGAGTTCAGCAGCAGGACGAACCGATGCAGGAAACACGAACCGCCATCATGGGGAGAGCTCCGATCCGATCCGGGTAGGAGATTCTGAAGCAGTGCATTCCCCCAACCTGAACCGACCCGAGCAGCTTGCCATGTACCGACCCGACCGGACTCCCCAGCTCCGATCCGACCCGACCTCCCATTTCCGATCCGATCCGACTCTTGGTGATGTTGGAACTTCTACTCGAGTCCCTACAAATGCTCCGATTCCAGCCGCCTGGGTCAGTGATCAGGTCAACCCATCTGCGCCCATTACTCAAGGAGATTTCTCGCGCCTACTTGATATGCTTGAAAGTACAAGGGAGGCCATGAAAGTCCACGAGCGCACTAATCTCATGATGCAGGAGAATATGAGGCTCATGAGTACGGAGATTAGCGAACTCCGTCGATAGAGAACTCCATCACCGGTTCGTCACACACCAGTGGATCAGTCTTCATCTTCCGAGGAAGAGCGGCCCCGTGAACGAAGGCCGCTCGAACAACCTCAGAATGTGGAGCAGCTGACATTTGGATCTTTGGGATCTCGTGAGGATATTGCACGAGTGCTAGGAAACAATGACCCCACTCGGGGGCAAAGACTCCAGTCCCCTCCTCCCGAGATCGACCGGGAGCGCAGGGAACAGAATAGAGCAGAAGCGGCTCGAAGAAGAAGGGCATCTCCTGAACAAGAGCCCAGAAGGAACTCGGATACTAGGGCCAGGGAACCTGAGCGGCCCCTAACTAATGCTGATGTACAGGCAATGGTTCGCCAGATCATGTCCGAGAGCCAGAACTATACAAATGAAGATTATGGCATTGAGCGAAGCCATACTCCTTTCACCGACGATATCCTTGACTTCCAATTTCCCCGGCGCTTTAATTTGCCACAGATGGACAAGTACAACAGAAGGACTGATCCGGGACAGCATTTGATGCGATACTCGTGGCTCATGAATGCTGCTGCTGCCTCTGATGAAGTGAAGTGCAAAGCATTCCCAATCTATTTAGAGGATGTGGCGCTGTTCTGGTTTACCCGACTTCCTCCTTGTTCGATTTCAAATTACAGGGAACTGAGCGAACGTTTTATGAACCAGTTCCGACTCCATGCCAGAAAGTCAAAAAGTGTTATTGAATTGTCGAGAATCAAGCAGGCACCAGGAGAGTCTTTGAGGGCATATCTTGACCGTTTTAACCTAGCTGTGACTGAAGTTAGTGACCCGAATGAGCCCACCATCCTGATGGCATTAAAGGAAGGAGTCGATCCTGAATCTGAGTTCGGGGATTACCTTTCTGGAAAGACACCCTCCACAAGAGAGATATTCTATGAAAAAGCCGATATTTATTTAAGGCGAGAGGAGGCCAGGGCAAACCGAAAGAGAAAGTCTGAGGCGGCTTCAAAAGAAAATGTGCAGAGTAATATCGCTGTGAAGCAATCTGGGGAAAGTTCCGGCAAGGTTGAAGTAAATGTGGGAAACAAGGGTGGAAACAACAATGCTGGAAGCGGGGGTAACAACAACAATAACCATAATCCGAACGGTAACAGAAGAAACAGAAATAGGGGAAGCGATCCTAACAAAAGACCCCGATTCCAGACCTACGAGAATTATACACCATTGAACGACACCCTGGAGAATATTTACCTGGATACGTACAATGTTTTGCAGTACAAAAGACCGCCACCTCGTGATTCGACCGAGAAAGAAATGGCGACAGAGAAATTTTGTTTGTTTCATGGAACTCATGGGCATTCAACCAATGAATGTCGGCATTTGAGGGATGTGATTGAGAAGCTGCTGCGTGAAGGGAAGTTGGATGAATACAAGGTTGCCCCGAGGGACAGGGGGCAAGGAGAGCAGGCTCCAAAACAAATTCTACCTGCTTCCAAGCCTACAGCGCAGCAGAAAGGTAAAGGAATTGTTATCAACTCCATAGTGGGCGGACCTCACCCAGCAATCCGAAGTTTCAGATCAATGGATCAATATGTAAATGCTTCCAAGCATCTAGATGTGAATGAAGGTGATGATTTGGAAGATATCACCCCCATAAAACAACAGAAGGCCATGTTTGACGACGTGGTATTCCGCAGCTGAGATAATACTGGGATCCAATCACCCACTGATGATCCGTTGGTTATAACTACCACTATTGGGCCGGCCTTGGTCCATAAGGTATTAGTAGACAACAGAAGTTCTGTCAATATTTTATTTAAAAAGTCATTCGATCAGATGAAGCTTGAATCTGAAGATTTGAAGCCATGTGAAGGATGGATCAGAGGCTTCAACGGGGCGTCGACAGCTCCCATGGGATACATAGAATTGCCCGTGACCTTGGGGCAAGGAGAACGCAGAAGAGTGCGGATGCTTCAGTTCGTAGTATTGGACGTAGATTCGCCTTATAATGCATTTTTGGGGAGGCCTGCCCTTGCTGAATTCAGAGTTTGTATCGCCCCTTGGTGTTTATTACTTAAGTTCCCAACCGAAGCTGGAACTGGGGTAATGAGAGGGGATCAAGTTTCCGGACGGGCCTGCTATGTGGCCGAATTAAAGATGTTGATGAAAGGACTTAACATCGAGAGTAAAGATGCCTCGTCTCCCTCAAAGGGGGGCTCGTCATAGCAATTAGAGAGATTGACCCCGAAGGAGTTGCCCAAAGGAACGCCTGAAGACCTGGATCCCAGAAAAGACGAGGAACCAGAGGCTAGGAATGCAACTCCTAATGAAGCGACAGTGGAAATTCCCATTGATGAAGCTGATCCGACAAAAGTTTTGAAGATTGGTTCTCAATTGGATCCACGTCGAGCCAAAGAACTAACGGACTTCTTGAAGGCAAACTTGGACGTGTTTGCCTGGACCCACGCTGACATGTGTGGGATATCGCCATCCATTATAAGTCACAAATTGAATGTAAACCTGAAACAACCGCCTGTGAAGCAAAAGAGACGCATGCTGGGCCCAGAGAGGTCGGCTGCTCTCAAAGAGGAAGTGGAGAAGTTGAAGCAGAATGGATTTATTCGAGATTCGACATATCCCGACTGGATATCGAATCCCGTCTTGGTAAAGAAGCCGAATGGAAAGTGGCGGACTTGTATTGATTTTTCAGATTTGAACAAAGCCTGCCCTAAAGATAGTTTCCCACTTCCCAGAATTGACCAGCTTGTAGATTCGACAGCAGGTCATGAACTTCTCTCTTTCATGGATGCATACTCTGGGTACAACCAAATTCCTATGCATGTGCCAGACCAAGAACATACGAGCTTCATTACAAATTTGGGATTGTATTGTTATGTTGTAATGCCATTCGGATTGAAAAACGCTGGAGCCACTTATCAGCGCTTGGTGAACAGAATGTTTTATAATCAAATAGGAAAGACTATGGAAGTTTATGTGGATGATATGCTTGTCAAATCGAAACAGTCCTCCAGCCATACGCAAGACTTGGCGGAAATGTTTGGTATCCTGCGAAAATATCGGATGAAATTGAATCCTCTGAAATGCTCATTTGGAGTGGCATCGGAAAAGTTCCTAGGCTTCATTGTGAGCTCCCGAGGAATTGAAATCAATCCTAGCCAGATAGCAGCGATTAGAAATATTGAAGAGCCGAGGAGAATTAAAGACGTCCAAAGTCTTGCAGGGAAAGTAGCGGCGCTGAGTAGATTCATCTCCAAAGCCACAGACAAATGCGTTCCGTTTTTTGATTTGATTAAAAGAGGAAAGAAGAACTTCGAGTGGACTCCGGACTGTGTTGAGGCCTTTCGAAATTTATTGGAACTGCTAGAGAAACCGCCGATTTTGTCAAAGCCAGTAGATCACGAAGAATTGTTTGTTTACTTGGCAGTCTCGGCTCACGCCGTTAGCACAGCCCTGGTTCGAGAAGAAGACAAAGTACAAAGGCCAGTGTATTATGTAAGCAAGAAATTAGCAGCGGCAGAGCGCAATTACCCAAAGATTGAGAAGCTCGCTTACAGCCTCCTAATTGCATCCCGAAAACTTCGTCACTATTTCCAAACTCATCCAATAACCATATACACCGACCAGCCTTTGAGGCAGGTGTTGCAGAGACCCGAAGCATCAGGAAGGTTGATCAAATGGAATATATAATTAAGTCAGTTTGATTTGAATTTTCAACCACGAAAGTCAATCAGGGGGCAAGCTCTGGCAGACTTTATTGCGGAGTTCACCATCCCAGAGGAGGAAGTAATCGATGACAGAGTGGTTAAGTCCGAGGATGAGTTAGAGATAGATCCGTGGAAACTATACACTGATGGAGCAAAGAACGACCGAAGGTCCGGAGCTGGAATCATCTTAGTCACTCCTGAAGGACGACCGTTATATTACGCTCTACGATTAGAATTTTCGGCGACTAACAATGACTCTGAATATGAAGCCCTGATTGCCGGGCTGAAGCTTGCTAAAGACCTCGGAATAAAAACATTGGACA
Source organism: Allium sativum (assembly GCA_030737875.1). NCBI lineage: Eukaryota > Viridiplantae > Streptophyta > Magnoliopsida > Asparagales > Amaryllidaceae > Allium > Allium sativum. Next base: position 989,561,707 of record CM060910.1, on the reverse strand, counting down.
TATTCTGTGACTCTAAAATCGTTGTTTGCCAAGTACGAGAAGAATTTGTGGCTCGAGGACCTCGACTTATCGCCTACCTCAGGAAAGTGAGAGAGCTATTGAATAGCCTGGAGCGGTACAACATAACACATATTCCCAGAGCTGAAAACCAGAAAGCAGATAGGCTGGCAAAGCTGGCTAGTTCCGACAATCTAGAAGAGAATGAAATAATTCCAATTGAAACGTTGGAGTCGCCAAGCTTTGAGTCAATGGAAATTGAGTTCGCTTTTGAAGCGGAACCGGAGAAGGAGTCGTGGATGACCCCGATTAAGAACTTCCTTAAGGATGGAACACTCCCGTCAAAGAAGAGTGAAAGAAGGGCTATAGTTTGCAAGGCTACCAGATATGTCATACAAGATGATACTCTTTATAGGCAAGGATTTTCTATGCCCCTGTTATGATGTATAGCACACGACGACATCAAGCGTGTACTAAGAGAAGTACACGAAGGTGAGTGTGGAGATCATACAGGAGGTCAGACTTTAGCAAAGAAGATATTGCGATACGGATACTTCTGGCCTACAATTAATAAAGATGCAGCTGATTATTCACAACGCTGCGATAAGTGCCAGAGATTCGCCAAAATCCCCAAAGCACCGTCGACCCGACTTAAATCAATGGTGAGTCCTTGGCCATTTGCCACATGGGGAATTGATATCATTGGAGTTCTACCGATTGCTAAAGGAGGAGCTAAATATGCAATAGTGGCCGTGGACTATTTTACGAAGTGGGTGGAAGCTGAGCCCTTGACCAAGATCACGGCAAGAAAGGTGATAAGTTTTGTGGTCAGAAATATTATTTGCCGATTCGGAATCCCAAGGACGATTATAACTGACAACGGAACCCAATTTGATAGTACTGAATTCAGAAATTTCTGCCAGAAGTATAAGATTGACAAGCGATATACTGTAGTTGCCTACCCGCAGTCGAACGGGCAAGTAGAGGCAATAAACAAAGTTATAAAATCCATCCTCAAGAAACGGTTAGAGCGTGCAAAAGCAAAATGGGTTGACGAATTGCCCCTAGCTTTGTGGGCATATCGAACAACATTTAAAACGGCCACCGGTCATACCCCTTTCTCTCTCTCCTTTGGCTCAGAAGCTATAATTCCAGTTGAACTGGAAGTTCCTTCCCACAGGGTGACATATTATGACCCGATGACGAATCGGGCGCTCTTACTTGAGTCTCTTGATGAAGTCGAAGAAAAAAGGGACGAAGCAGATTTGCGTGCGGCAAGACATCGACATCAGATGGCACGCTATTACGACAAAAAAGTTCGCCTCAGGACTTTTGAACCAGGAGATTTGGTGCTAAAGAGAGTCTTTCCATCCCTTCCTCACCTCGGTCCAAAGTGGGAAGGACCCTTTGTCATCCAACGGAAACTTGAAAAAGGAACATTCAAGTTAACGACCGTAGATGGCGAAGAAGTCCCTCGAGCATGGAATGCCCAACACTTAATGCGATATTTGGATTAGAAATGCTGTACTCTTTGTTATTTTTCTTATGAACTCTGTAATAAGGCACGACTTGCCTTGGGAAAACCTGATGATATGAATAAAGAACTATAAAGTGGATGTAGGCTACGACTCAGCCGAACCACTATAAAAATATTGTGTGTCATTTACTTTTATGCATTACATATATACATTCATCGATTATTCTGTTGTGATTATAGAATACAGGATGACTCAAAACCTGAAAAGGTTGAAGACAATTTAAACATAAGAAAAAGCACAGCGACTACTTGTGCGACAAGACATAAAAGAATGAGAAAACGACATTCTTAACTCTAACTCTCCAGAGAGAGAGAGAGAGTATAAAAGCGTCTCCGACTGAGCGCTGAAAAAGAAATTCTTCCCCTAACTCTAACTCTCCAGAGAGAGAGAGAGAGTATAAAAGCGTCTCCGACTGAGCGCTGAGAAAGAAATTCTTCCCCGCTGAGAGACCGGGGAATGAATAGATTGCTGAGCTCTAACTCTAACTCTCCAGAGAGAGAGAGAGAGTATAAAAGAAATGCCAGAAAAAACGACAGGCACTGACGACACAGGAAATGCTATCCCGTCAGAAAATCGGGAGCATTCAGATTGTTTGATTAAGCATTAAATAATTTGTGAGAATTGACTGGGGGCATATATGTTTACGCATATTTCCTCCCTCCGTAACTTCATTTCATAACTATAGTAAGACATGCATTTTTACATAAGTGCAGAACTACTGACAAACAGACATTGCATAAAATGAATTATTTTTTATTTATTTACGAATGAATGAATTTGTACAGGAGAGTAGCTAAAAAAGAAGGTGCGAGAGCCGCTCTTGTAGCAGCAATCGTTGGTTCACCAAATGCTAAAACGACACAAGGCAATCCACTATTTAAATTTCGAGTGAGCCTTGGACTTCTTGGCGGCTTTCTCCGCATCCTTTGCTTCTTTCTCAGCCTCTGTCAAGATTCGTTTTGACTTCTTTTTTTCTGAAGATACGGTGCTGGAGCTAGTAGACTTCTTCCCGGAGGGCGGAGCGCTGGAATCAAGAGAAGTTTTTTTAGCGAGTTCCTCTGTAATAGATCTAGTTGAGAGCTTAACAACTAACCTTGATCCCGCATCCACAACTGCGAGGGGCTTGAGGGCTTCAGGGTCTAGTTCTTCGGCTTTTAATTGCAAGCGTTTGTCTTGATCAGCTTTCATTGCAGCCAAAGTAACGTTATCAGCACTTTTTGACTCCCCGACTATTGCAACTTCTGGTTCCTCTTCCTGACCCCCGTCACCGCCATCATCCCTTAAAGCTGCTATCATTTCTTCATCCTGGGGAGTGGCGGCCTTAGTCGGCTCACTTCCTTCTCCCAAGTCTATAGAAGCAGCCTTGTCCTCCCCTCTTTTGGCCTTTTCTGCGGACTTTGTCCCGGCGGTGGCTCCCTGAGTCGCATCTGTCTTTTCGGATGGCTCAACACCTACAGAATGAGAAGCAACAGTTATCAACTCAGGCGAAAACAATGGGTTTTTCATCGATTGCTCAATCACGTGGTGAAAGGTAGAAATAGCCTTGACAAATTGAGGAGAAAAGGTAGGGATACCTTCCGAAGACTTCTCGGCAGGGGTGACTACTACCTCTGATGCTGTTTCAGGAATAGGGGATAGCAGAGTTGTTCGGGGAATTCCTGGATTTTCAGGATCATACCCCTCTACTTCAGAAGTCGTAGGGGCAGAAGAAGAGGAACCAGCTTCGAGAACATTCTTCTGTTTAGACTTTCGTCTCTCTTCTTCCATGGCCTCAGCAATGAGGCGGCGCCCTTCGGCTAGGCGCTCCGGTTCATCATCTCTCAAGTATTTCTCCATTAGTTTATCTTCATCGATGGAATCGACCTTAAGTTCCTATTTTTCCCACTCGACGATCTGATTCCATACTTGAACCAGAGTGGATGGATAATCCTCGATCCAAGAAATGTTTCGGCGACGGATGATATGTGCGAAGAATTCAATCATTAATTCGCCGAAACCCTGAATATCAGCCTCCGCCTCAGATAATTATTTGCGGGATTCCTCCGCAGATTTGATAGCACACTCAACATTGCCCTCAGCCAGGGAAGCTCTGTTCTCCGCCTCCAATAGCTTTGAAGCCAAGTCAGCATTCTTCTTTTCTAGTTCAGCACTCCTCTTCGTTAACTCGGCATTTTTCCGCTCGAGGTCAGCATAAGCAAGGCGTATCTTAGTAGCTTCTGACTTAGCCTCATCAGCTTGCTTTTTTAACTCAGATCGCTCTTGAGTGTGAGATTCAAGCAAGTCGTGATAACGTTTTTGCATGTCCTCAAATTGTTGCTTGAAGTTAGAAGCGTCCCTTTGAGTGACAGCTAGCTGAGCTTGAGTGTCTTCCAAATCTTTTCCTAGAGCTTTTAAAGCCTTGGCATCCTCCTCCTTGGTCTTTTGCATTGAATCAGTATTCGTGATTAGAGTGCGGATAATTCTGGAAAGATTGCGTGAATATTTAAACATCTCAGTATATTGTTTTTCAACCGCGTCTATCTTTGCTTTGGCCTCATCTGCCCACTTAGAAGAAACAGGTTCAAGGGCAGGTAAAAAATTCAAAGTCTCGAAGTAGTGTTCGGGAAATTGCTCCTCCAAATAAGCCCGCTTTACTGCAGTTTCCGCATCTAGTGGGGGAGGAGCGGGGATTGTCAATTCGGTGTCCCTGTGTGAGGAGGATTCGGTAGTTTCTTTGTCTGTCCTAGGTAGTTTGGTAGCAGGGACCTTGTGCTTACTCCGAGACCCGGTTTCTTTCGGAGGACTTCTCTCTCTACTGCGCTTTTCATGGGAAGAAGTGGAGTCTTTAGATTGTGGTGTGTCCTCTTCCCTTCGGCTTTGATAACCCTTGTATTTCTCTTGTTCCGGCCGAACTAGTGAGCGAGAACGTGAGGGTCGAGAACGATAGGGATCATAAGGCCTTCTCTCATCCCTGCCCCGATCATCACGACGATCATACTCGACATCCTGGGGAGGATTGGACATGCTGCGGCGAAGCTTCCTGATATCATAATAGGATCGAGACATCGTACCTGCACAATAAGACAAACGAAATTAGAATTAATGGATTCACGGAGAAAGAGGTGCAATGAATGCTAATGCCGTTGTATAAAGTGTATCCTAAGTGGTGTGTTTCCCCCCAACCAACCCGAGTTTGAAGCTAGACTAGTACAGGCAGGCTCTTTGGCCTTAGCGGGAGTGGTCTCTTCAGAAGAGGTGAAGACTAAAGGATCCTTCCTGAAATCCTCTGAAGTGTATATAGTTTCAAGCAAGGGGAGATCCCCCAAACCCTGAAATATTTGGTCATCAGTACTAGGGATATTCCCCCTTGGAAGCATTAAGTGGCGACTCTTGGGAGGATGTTGACTTTTCCGGAGAAGTAGCCTCCTCGGGGGCAATATATCCTTCACGATGCTTTTCGGCCAGGTTAGCCAATTCTTCATCCTGGGTAGAAGATGGAGAAGGTGAAGTTCGAAGAGGCACTGTAGGAACTCCTGAGCCTTCTCCTATCTCTGGGACTACCTCCACTAGAGGAATATATGCGTATGGAGCCGTCCCATGACCAATGCTACGAAAAACGGATAACAGCCCATGGAAGTGAAGATATTCGTCCTTAAGGACTTCATCGATGGTCAAGAATTTTTGATCGCCATTAAGAAGTTGGTGCATCCGGTCAAAGAACACCTGATCTGATATTTGTTTTGGATTGTCGACTGCAAACAAAGAGGAAAACAAGTTAAGGTGATGATTCAAGTGTATAGAGCCCGGATTTAGAGAATCAGTGCTTTACTTGATTTTGTCCACCTCTTGGCGCATCCAGGCTGTCGCTTCACGTAGAACCATTCTAGTCTGGAATCTCCAGCTTTACTGCTGAATGGTGCTGAGATTATCTTCCTTTTTGGAACTGACTCGAAGTAGCAGAAAGATGGAGTCTCTCGAGTCCGATGCTTGAGATTATAGAAGAAGTGAACGTCATCGAACGTGAGCTATATGCCTAAGATTTCATGATATGCTATGTACAAAGTGTGCAAGTAGGCATACGAATTGGGATGCAGCTGCATGGGGGCAATCCGCATTTGTCTTAAGAAGTCAACGATGAAGGGAGAGAATGGAGGAATAGCGCCAACCATGCACATCAATCGAGTGACCGCCATGTATCCTTCTGGAGGGTTGTGGGGACGGTCAGAGCTTGAAGGCACTAGAGTGTCCCTTTTCATTATCCCATACTTTAAGCAAATTCGGATAAGTCGATCGTTGTCGATTGTTGATTCAATGGAATCTGGAGGTGATTCCAATATAATGGCCGATTAAAATTCATCGGGGGCTCGATCGTCACCAATCCCTCCTTCCTCCTCAAAACCCAGAGAAACTTCATTTTCTGAAGACACCTCGTTGCTTTCCCGATTTCCAACCCCGTAGTCTGGACCCTCATTGTCCCAATCTGGATCTGACAGAGAAGATATGTCCTCGAGAGTGATTTTGTTAGAGGTTTCCGGGGCTTCTTTCCTCTTAGCTAGTCTGGAAGAGCGTCTGGGTCTCATGGTCGTAGAACTATTGAAGAAGCAATAGCACGAGTTAGAGTAAATTAGCCCGTACCCCCCTGTGCATGTGCATGAACTAAAATATGTGCAGTGAATGTGAGAAATGCAAAGTAAAGATGCAACAATGTAAGGAGAAACTTTGAAGAAGAAGTGATGGTCAGAGTAGTTCTTAATGTCCATTTATGTCCGCAAGGCACTATCCTAACTGTTCATGAAGTTGGAAGTAATATCTAGCATTATTTTAAATAGTTGGACAAAATTTTGTGCTTTAGATTGAGTGGTTCTCGGTTCGGTTCGGGCAGGCATTATAGGATCGGACTGAAGAAAAGTTGTGCACTGGATGAAAGGTTATGTTCAACCGGATCGGCTCGGAGACATGTAATAGGAACGGATCGGATGAGTTTGAATACTGACACCCCCTATTTATCTGTTTTCACCCTCCGATCCGATCCGATAGGCTATCCCTTGTTTTCCATTTTCACTCTTCCGACCCGAACCGGAAAAATAAAACTTTGCTCTCCTCCTCCATCTTCCATGTTTCCTCGCCCGAACCAATTTTTCATGTTTTTCATCTTCTTCTTCTTCCTCAATCACCTCCGAACCCAATCCCATATCAACAGCTCCAATTAAGAGCAAGTGTACGCCTTCTTCAACCTATCAACGCTTCGAGGTGGTAGCAGAGATATCAGCGACGGTGGTAGAGGAGGGGATGGCCGTGTCATTGAGATTGAATCGTAAATATGCTCAAATCATTCATATCAAACCGCAAATTACAACTGAAATCAGTTAAAGAGAAGCTTAATTAAAGTTATGACCTACCGATACAATTGATTTAAGGACGCGAAAAGGAGTTTTGATTTTCTTTTTGGGAAGTTAGGGTTTTCGTTTTTCCTTTGGAGTAATTCCTGGAAGAAAAGAGAAAATAAAAGAAGAAGAAGAAAGAAAGAAGGAGATGGGGGCAGAGGATATATACAGGAGAGAGGTGGCTACTCGTATTCCCCTCCTATTTTTCCGCTCGGTCCGGAGTACGAGCCCAACAGCCCACACCTTCTGGCCCATTGACGCAGTACAAAGCAAGACAGGAAGAAGAGGCACCCAGGTCACACTCCGAACCGAAGTAGGATTCACGTGTTGACTTGGCTTCTGAATCAAATAGAATTCAAATGAAAAATAAAAGAAGAGTATACCTGAGAGAAACACTGTATGTCGAGAAGAACTTCTGGATTTGACTCAAAAACAAAGAAAGTTGTTCGCAAATTTTAGGACCTATATATAAGCAACAAAAGACATGATTTTATGAAGCAATGCGTCTCTACCAACGAACAGAAGTGACTTTCTGACTATTCAGATTCAAGAACCAATATTCGGGCAACATCAAAGCACGCTTCGTCTCCAACAGAAGCATCCTTTGAGGGGGCAAAATGTTAGCCCACTTTGTGAACTGGGCAACACAAAGTCAAGATATGAAATATTGAAGAACTCAAAAAACTCTGAAGCGGGTCGGATCGGTGCAGGACAGCGGTTCGGATCGGATAAAGTTTTCTGTTCGGATCGGTGAACTATTGCTGAGGAAATTAGAAAGGCACAGCTGTTCGGATCGGAGGGCAATATAATCTCAATTGGATCGGAAAGCCACTTGGTTGCTACGGAGATAGATCGGAGCGGAGCGGAGCAGACTAAAGAGGAGAGAGCGTTGTTTCCAAGCCAATCCGGGTCGGATCGGATATCCCGATCCGAACCCCTTGTACATGTCCCTCCGACCCGAACCCATTTTCCATATCATTCTCCTGCATAAGCGCCTGGATATCCGGATCGGCTATGACCAGTTCCTGCCCATAACGTCCATTATTCTGATGCGTTGTCAACATAGAAATCCATCCGAACCCGATGCTGATGGGATGGGTGACACGTGGCTCCGATCCGGATCGGGCTCTGAGCAAATTCACACCTATAAATACCCCGTCTGGAGACAAAGAAAAGGATCCTTTTTCTGGCATTTGGAGAGTTCAACCACCTTCATAACCCGAATTCCAGCAATCCCGAAAAATCCGAATCTTCTTTCATTATTTGTTTTCTATAATTGAGTGATTAAAAGTGAGTTGTGAGAGGAATCAAGTGAATATTTCATTGTACTTGCAGCTAAATCAGTAAATATAGTGAGAGACAAGTGGACGTAGGCATTTCTTCGCCGAACCACTATAAATCCTGTGTGTTCATTTTCATTTTTATCTTATTTCATTTGCTTTTAATCAATTTGGGTGTTAGAACCACTTTTTGGTCTAACATATAGGTTCAGATCTAGTTCAACAGTCTTGTCAGAATAACTTAGATAAGCAGGTTATAGCAGATCTGATATGATTCAAATGGTCACAAGCATATATCCAAGTTATAGTCATGTCAAGATTTAATTTTTAAATATTTAGATCCAAAATTAACATAGACTCACAGATAATAGATCTAAGAGACAGAAGAATAGTTGCAGATGTTGAATCACATATCTCTAAACTTAAATGACTTGATTTTTGAAGAAGAAAAGGCTTAATTTGATCTGGACAAAGGCATCATCTAGTTCTCCATTGTTTTTGGTGTGGAAGAACAAGAAAAATGGGGTCTTATTTATAGCCTAAAGCCAATGAATCAAATCAAGAAAGGAGTCCACATTTAGAACCAGAAAAATCTGCCTAGATCTGCAGTAGGGTGGTCAACCCCGGGGTCGACCCCTCCTTGATGGGGTCGACACCCATGGGCGGGAATTTTCCCACTTCCCGTTCTGCTCGAATTTTGAAGTGTTTTGAATTTTGTGCTTATTTTATTCATATATATTCTTCTTATGCGTATACAAACTTCAAACCTTAATAACTTCTTTGTACGGTGCCTGTTTTACACAAACTAGGTGTTTGTTTTGATCAGAATTCCGAGAAGAACACAATGGCGCAGTCCGTTTCACTTAATTCTGAATATTTAATTAAGTATTTTTTAATTTATCATCTTCTAGTGTTGTTAAAATATGGGGTGTAACATTCTCCCCTACTCAATGGATTTCATCCCCAAAATCACCAAATTAAGAAGAATGTATATTCTAACATCCACATCCATCTTATCATCCACCAATCATAGGTATCAATTGTCTTAAAAGATTTCTAACGCTTATATGAACATATGCAAAGGTGTGTGTATATGTCCCAATACTAATGCGAAGATTAGGCGATCTACTGATTTAGTCGACCTCCTTAATGCACTGTTTGTTAGTGCCATGAATCCAACATGTATGCAAATAATCCTATTATAACTTGTAAGTTCTATATGTGTGCACGATCATCCATCCAAATGCAACATCCATATGATGATACATCCACATTCATCCATTAAAAGAAGAAAAATGCACACACATCCATATGCAGTATGAGAGCGATTGAGCCGATCTAGTGCCTAATGTGTTTGTATATGCATCCACAAGCAACCACTAGCAAACACTTGCATCCACTTGTATCCAGCAAACATAACATGTCTCAAGTACACGTTTATATCCATGGGTTTCCTACCTAAAGGTCGAACATTTGGTCGATAGGATATACTCAAATGATAGAAACAATCATAAATAAAAGCTTTGTAAAGGAAGTTAAGAACATACTTTCGAAAAGAAAAGGGTACGAAGCATGAATCTTGTCTTCGGTCTCCCAAGTTGCATCCTTTGGGTTATCTCCCCACTGAAATTTCATCAACTTGACTTCTCGGTTGCGCAGCTTCTTAACTTCTGATCTAAGAATAAGGGTAGGAAATCGTCTAATTGTCACCTCTCGTTCTTCCTCTACTTCCTCAAGCATGCTCGGCTCAACTACTTCTGTTGTATCATGCAGACACTTCCGAAAATAATAAATAAGGAAAAACATCATGAATATCCACACCTAAGCAAAGCGAGCTGTACGCCTTAGTTGCTAGGATGAGCGGAGCACCCTATTCTGATATGCTTCGCCTAACCAACACCTTTTCAGGTAGCTCCCCTACTTGCTTGCTGAGCTCCCTCCTTTCTCTTGGAGTCATGTGGCGCACAGGTAGTATATCCAGAAATCAATCTCGTGCCTCGTAGGTAAGTCCCTAACCTCCTCGAAAACATCTGGATACTCACTAACTACAAGTACGGATCGCAAATCATTGACAAAAGCATCAAGCGGTTCTAGGTCACTAAGCATGACAAACCCCCTTAGGTCACTAAAAATTTCGAGAGTCCCCCACGGCAAGTCAGAAGTCTAACGACCCTCCTCTAACAATGCAGAATGGAACCATTCATGGCTGGCCAATCCAACCCTAGAATCAGACAGTATCCCATAGAACCAAGTACATATGCGTCGTGCTCAAACTCGACGCCCTAAAACAGATATCCTCAAACCCCGAAAAATCATAGACAGATGAGCCGTGCCCCCAATGGGGTTTGAGATAATAATGGGGTCAGAAACAATACTAGTACTAAGGTGCAGAGACTCAACCACAGAATTAGATATAAAAGAATGCAAAGTCCCAGAATCAAAAGGAGTTCTAACAGGACGATCGGAAAGAGAAATCAAACCTACAACAAAATTTTTTCTACTTCTATCCAGTACATCAGCCACGAGAGAATGCACTTGCCCTCCAGAATACCATGCCCTTTGGCCATGCCCTTGCTTCCTCGGGCACTCCCTAGTATAGTGTCCAACTTCTCCACAGTCGAAGCAAGCATTCCTCCTTTTTCTGCAGTCTTTGACCAAATGACCCACGTTCCCACAACCATGACATTTCTTTTTACCTTGAGCTTTGTCGTTCCTTCCGCCCTCTTGTTGTTGTCCTTTCTTGGGTCATACTTTCTTGCTTTTTGTTTCCTCAACCTTAGCCTCTTTATTTTCACCTTTATCTTCCTCGCGCATTAAAGCCACATCAACGAGCTTCTCAAAAGTTGCTCCCATCGGAATATGAGACATAGCCAACCCATGGAGGGGTTCATTCAATCCTCTAGCAAACCTCAAAACTTTCTTGTGTGGGTTATTTACTAGCTCCAAAACAAAACCCGCCAATTGAATAAACTTATTAGCATACTCTATAACAGACATGCCTCCTTGCTTAAGCGCCAAAAAGCTTTCTGTTTGCATACTTTGCACGGCTTGAGAGAGAAACTTCATTTCAAACCTTTTCCGTAAATCATCCCATGTCCCAACTAGACGTCTCGCTTGCGTCACCTCCCACCAAAGCAAAGCCTCATGTAACGAGCCAAAGATTTTTGACCCAGAAAATCAACATAAAACTCATGTCAATTATTCAGGCATCGAACATTCCAGATCATTAATAGAAAGAAGTTAGAGGGTGAGAAATAGATAAGATAGAAAATTAATATAGAAGAAGAAGACAACTACAACATCAGAGTAAACACGAATCTCACAAAGGAATGAATAAATATATTATATAACATAATTTTAAAATAAAATTAGTATCTGTATACAATACCATTAACGAAGTACAACACTTACAACACAGCGGAAATAATAATAACTACATAATCTTGAAGCACTCTGCTCTAAGCTTTCCAAGTGTATATATAAAATCCCAACTACCTGACTGCCCGTACAAAATTCGACATCCAATAGTTTAGGGAAAACAAAACAAAATAAACTCTGGGTCAGTCATGTGACTGGTGTGAGTAAACTCTAAACATCTGTTTAACCTTTAAAATCCTTTTATAATAAAGAATAATCATTAGACCAATCCACACATAAACACGGATGGTTTTTACCTTACAATAACCCAAAACATTCTTTTTAAAATCCATACTCTTCTAATATTATAATAATGTCTAAATCAAATAAATAGCAATCTAGTGGAACGCTTTCATCTCATGTTTCACATATATAATATATAATCAAAAACCGCAGGCGCTTATTTGTTAATGGATTCCAGCTGGCAAGGTATGGGACCACCTTCTGACAGTGTATCTCTAGAGAGGAATGCACCGGGTTCAACAAGAACATCTTATAACCCAGGCTAAACATGACCGGTCACCCATTTCGCTTGAGTGTACTAAATGTATTATCACCAACGATTAGGATCAACAACCGTTTCCTGAAAAGGACAACATCAAAATAGGTTATAGAAGTAAATGAAATTTCTCTAGATCAGGCGACAATGCACCCTAATTGGGAGCTACCCACTTAGCCATGCGACCTACCTGATTTTATAACATTTCTCGGTTGTGAGGCTAGAGGCCATAACTTACAGATCACACCTTTATTTACTTTGAATGTTACACCGTCATACCATCCGAATCACAAATTGATTTCCCCAAAAATACCATGGGTATACAGCTAAGAGAAACGAATTCCTCCGCCACCAAACACAAATACGTTTGAAGAGATCAACTTACGCAATCTATTAAATACTCTATCGGACATTCTTCCATATAGATTGTCCTGGGACTGAACAAACCGAAGGCACTATTCTGTAAATCCATCTTAGGCAATTTCTACCTAGGATTGCCAGAACAGCCCTTACATAAGCTCCGTCTTCAATTATCTTCATCATATTCGATTCACAATGCTAATGCCCATACGGAGTAGTTTTTAGATAATAAATCTGATCCCGGTCTCTCCGTATTGACGATGGAAAAATGGTCAAAACTTTGATAGTCAATTATTTAACTATCAAAGGAAAACATCGATACACACAACAATCTTATTTCCTAATGGAAATTTTATCAGTTAATTATCAATCAACATTTTTCCCTTTTAAATTAATTCATCATTAATTTATTCATTTTCCCATTTTCCGTTTCCATATATTTATAAATTCTTTTTTTCTAAAATTAGAAAATAAACGTTATTCACATTGGAATACATTTCCATTTCTTATTCACGCACCACTATCTCCCCACCTCTATCTGTCTCTAACTGTAAACTTGTAAGAGAACAATTCCCTGAATATCAATCCCGAAGGCCGAAACCAACATCAGATCAATACGTAGAAAGCTGTTCAACATAACTAATCTCCAGTCAGTTCTAACTTCTTTAATCCCATTTCTTAATTTCTAATCAAATTCTTTCTTACGTCATTCTCGAATTCAGTTCTTTTATGAAAAACTTTGGTTATAACTATAGCATTATAATCCCTACTTCTGAAATATCCAACTTCAAAATATAACTTTTATTTCTTAATTTAAATAAATAAATAAACAACTAATTTACAAATAAATAAATCTTGATTAAAAATCGGAAAGTAAATAGTACTTTCACGAAATTGATATAATCGAATTTCAACATATAACTCTCTTTCAAATAATCTATATTCGGTATCTCTCTTTTGAATAAAATATATTCGATAACTCCCTTCTGATAAACTATATTCGATAATTCTCTTCGAATAAATTATATTTGATAACTTCCTTCGAATAAACTATATTCGATAACTCCCTTCGAATAAACTATAGTAATCTGCAAAATGTTTTCTTTAAAAACCATTATTCACTTTAAAACATGAAAATTATTTCTTTACAGAAATTGGACTCGTTTTATCAAATCGAAACTTGATATCAATTTATAAATATTATTACAGGTTCACATTCTATTTATCGAGTTATTTTATAAATCCACAACTAATTTATTTTCCCAAAATAGAATCCACTATTTTATTTTAACCTTATTTCCTATCTCATTCAAATTCGCATTTGAATTTCTATTTCAAATCCCAATTTTTCTTTGTAAATGCTTTAAATTTGCAAAATATTTATTTTAATCCATTATTCACATCGAATGTGAATAATATTTCTTTTATATAATCAATCAGTTTGATTTTTTATTTAAATAATATCCCTTTTCTAAATTATCATTTATACTTCTATTTATTTATTTTTTCATACGAAATCTCCTTTTTACTCTAGCACTTACATCTCATTGATAATTCCCTTTATAATTGCTATGTTCACCTTCAATCTCAAATATCGGTGTTAAAACCGATTTTTACTTCTTTATATAATTTAGACTTATATATCCAATTTATCCAATGATAAATATTTTACTTAATTTATAAAATATTATTTATAAATTATTCTTCCCAATTTATCTATTAAAACAGATTTCTATTTATAATCTACTTTAAATCCATCTTCTCGTAGTTCTTTTATATCTCGCCAATTTCCTTTTATAATTCTATTTATTTCCCAAATATTTCCTTTTATAATTCTATTTATTTCCCAAATATTTCCTTTTTATAAAATCCACTGATTTTATATAAATATTTTATTTTCAATATACACTTTGAAAATTCCCTTTATACATTCCAGTATCACTTATAGTATTTAAAATACCAAATACAAATACCAATGTCATCATAATCAGTCATAGGTTATATATCACACACATATCGCAATATATGAGAACAAACAGTATTATAAATATTGAGGAATCCAGTTGGATCCCTCCAACCTATTTCCCTACATCCACAAATGTTAAACAATACAATTAACATCAATTTCATTTCAATATGAAATATTATGATAAAAAGAATCAATATTTAATTAACGCTACATATATATAATTAGATCCATAATTTCAACCAATTAAATAGCAGTTCATTCCAAAAATCAACACATAATAATCAACCATCATTTATCAACTCTAAAAATACGTTATAAAAATATAAACTGAGCAGAGTTAGTGAGATTTACTCGCATTGGGCGGTTATCGTTAAATAACGAATAACGATCGATTTGTCCATTCAGGCATTTTATTTCGCCATAAATTGTGATGAGCTCCAAATCACTCCAAATCAGTCCAATGTGTAGCGCTCGTCCATACGATCCCAACGGATCTGACCATTCGAAATTCTGATACGGTATGTAGAAGTTATTACATTTACAAATTTATACACGATTATAATTTAAAATAAATTTTAATTATAATTAAATCGGGCCTTACTAATTTGAATTCGGCCCATCACATTCGTTCACTATCCGTCTTCCCCAAAAACTCAAAACCACCGCTTCCTGCAAACACAAGTTACACAACCGCCATTTCAATGACTTGATCCCATACTGCTCCTCACTTACTCAAGCTTTTAATGCACCACCTTCACCAAAGATTCTCTCGTTCCATCCCCTCATACCCATTCATGTATTCTCTTTCCATATTCACACGCATCTATTCTAGAAAGTAAACAATGCCCTCCTTAACGTTAAACAAGGCGAAGCCTATTACTTCCTCCCCTAATCTCCTCACGTCGAAGACCCCCTGTAAACCATTCCCTCACTTCACTTGCGCCAGCTTCACAGCCTTCTCCAAACTTGAATTCGCACGATCGACTTCATTTTCATATATACGCCAGGCCTCCCTTTCCAGATGCCATGCGTCTTCCTCCTGCACCAATTTGTCCAAACTCCATATTGCTGCTCAGCTCATGTGTATACCCATACTCCATATTTTTTTTATATACTTTAAGTGGTGGATTTGAATTGTTTGTTTTTTCGAATTTTAATAGTTTATGAAGTTCCCATTTGTTCATATTTTGTTTTCTGAAGCCAAACAAATGATGATGCCAAGCTGTGTATTTATATGTCGAAAACTTCATGGCAAAGTATTGGAGGTTCGTAGCAGGTACATCCTATACTAGGGTTACATACTTTTAATAAATTCTTGATTTTCCCAGACATGTCTCCGTGAATTGATCATATAGGAAATGTCGATTATATGGGGTACGAGACTTAGGGCAAAGAAATGAAATATATATATATATTTAGTGTACCCATTACATAAAGGTTCATTCATTTATGGATCGCTAACAACAAAAATAAAAATATTGTTGTGACAAGAAATGTGCCACGATCACATATATAATAAAATAGACAAGTTATCTTATTCTATGAAATCCCGAATGCTAATATGGGGTGTACAATACTCCAAATAAAAAGTTGCTTATTTTCCAAATTAAAAGTTAAAATTCTAAAATTAAATTATAACTATGCCTCATAGATCTTGTCCAAATTCGAAACCAATATTTAGTTATAATTAAATATATCGTTATGGTTTATATTCCATAGCGACTATTTGAAAATTTGATTTAGGCATAACTCACAATCTACACAATGAAATCTGGATTTTTCTCTTACATTTGAAAAACGTCGTTCAACA
This sequence comes from Allium sativum, assembly GCA_030737875.1. NCBI lineage: Eukaryota > Viridiplantae > Streptophyta > Magnoliopsida > Asparagales > Amaryllidaceae > Allium > Allium sativum. The sequence goes on along the minus strand of CM060910.1, from coordinate 989,545,474 downwards.
GATTCGAACTTTCTTGTTTCATAGAAATCCGACTTAAAACAGATTCTGTATTTTCAATTGAAGTTCAAAACTCAATATTACGAACTACCGCGCCATTACGAGCTCGATTTAAATTATATTATAATTATACATTCAAACTTTGTTTAAATAATAAATTCGATATTATAATTCAATTCTAAACTGAATTAAATAAGATAAATGATTCAATTCACACAACATCGTGAATTCCACTATTTCGAATATAAATATATTATTCTATTATTTATATTAATTAAATATTCAATATTATTTAATTAAACAACCATTTAAATCTCTAAATCACTATTTAAATATTTAAATAAATTAATTACTATACCGTAAAAATACGGGATGTTTCACCTCATCTTTCAACTGTCAGATGGCTAACTGTATCTTCCTACAATCGTCAACTTCGAAAATTCCAAACAAGTCCTCCGTCTCTTTGAGCCAATTCCTTGTCTTTATGAACGTCTCAGTTCCACAGAATGGCTTTCCTCCCATAACACAGAAATCTTTGCAGACCTTAGAGAAATTATCATTACGCGGAGGAGGAGGAGGAACGACGGGTGCAGCTGGGGGAGGAACATCTGCTTGACCACCAGCAGGCGCTGTGGCCTCTAAATACCAACGGAACCAGCCTGGTATCAAAACAACCTTAGGAATATTAGGTTCCCCAGATATGTTTAAAAGTAAAGGGAAGGGATTCAGAAAAAGGATCGAAAGATATTACATATGGTTTTGGGGAATATGTTTTTCAATAGACTTTTCTTTTTGAAAATGCTTTCTTTTAAAACCTTTTTGAAAATAACTTTCAAAAACTTTATCCGATCTGGTAACCTTCATCTCTGATACCAAGTGTGAAACCCCACGTCCGTTAATGCCACTCATTAAGAGAATGCATTAAGTTTAGTGAAGCCTTATAGGTAAAAAGAAATAGAAACATTACTAGACAGATATAAAATAGCAGTGGAATTTAAAACTATTATTAAGAAGAAAAGATCGTAGTTTAAAACATAATTACATCACAAGTCTGAAATGCATAAACCTAGTAACATCAGTTTAAAACTTCTGTCTTGTACTTAAAATCATCATAGTATAGAAATGCATAAAAAGCATAATCCCCAAAATATAGCCATATCAGAGAAGACAAGAAATCAGGTGGTACATCAAAGCAGCTCCAAGCAGAATGGAAGAGAGAATCCAAATCAAGCTTTAGTATTCCCACCCTGAAAACCTGGGGAAAGGGGGGCGAGGGGACGGAAGCGAAAGAAGAGGAAATAAAAATAGGTCAGACATAAAGTCTAGCGAGTCCAATTACTTTTAGCATATAAATAAGTAAAAGCATCATGACAGGCATATAAACTGGATGAGAGGGATAATAGTATCCTAAAACAGGTATAACATGATAAACAAGATAATAAAACTGGACATGTTGTGCTTCTTAAGTACTTTTCTCTACACCAACACTAGTATAACAAATATGTAATATGATTACATACTCCCTAATTACTTTAACAGAAACAGGATGATCCTAACAGAAATATAATGGTAGTTTTAGGTGTACTTTAGCAATGGGTTTTACCCCAAACAGAATTGACCGGTACCTAAACAGAAATAACGGGTGTTAACCCAAACATAAATACAAGTACCCCACAGAATAGACATGACTAAATGTACCCTAATTACTACCCCCCAATCGATCGACTCCCTATCTCGTAAATAGCATGTGTCAGCCCCATAGTTGGGTGTATTACTTCCTAAAGTTCCAACCTACAGAAGGACGCAAACCTATTTACCGGTGCAACAGCTGCTTGTTTTCCCAGATGCAGGCCGTATTCATGCACGCACATGAGTCCGTTGGAACACGCCAGTGCACACCTCTTCCCAGATGAGCCTCTTACAATCATCTCAGTATGCATGCCCTGACCCCTTCCTAGTGCGGGGTCCCCCTTTAATACAAGAATGAGTTACTGACTAATATGGGTCCCATACAACAGATGATGCAAGCCAACCCTTAATGATCTTGTGTACCCAATTAACTAGGATTTTGATATGTTATGTCTAATATATTTAACAGATTCGCACAACCCCCTCCAGATTTATGGGTTAAACCTTACAAGTTAATGGGTCCATATAACCCCTATAGATTTAGCAGATTAAGTTTTCTAGATTAACAGGTTCGTATAACCCCTACAGATTTAACAGGCTTACTTAACCCCACCGATTTAATAGGCTTCCTTAACTCCACATACTTAATAGGCTTACTTAACCCCACAGATTTAACAAGCTCATATAATCTTTATGGCATTTAAATAGGTTAAGTATTACAAATTCATTACCATATATTCATTTATGGTTATAGTGAGCTAGACCACCCACATTAAGTCTACCACTTATGGATGTTGGATATGCCGGTTGGGTCCAGGCAGACTTCTTCCACAAGTCGGACTTAACCTCGTGCCTTAGCACCGTCACATGTTTATGCACATCGACCCTTCACATTAGATTTACCACTTATGGATGCTGGATATGCCGGTTGAGTCCGGGCAGGCTTCTACCACAAGTGTAATCTAACCTCGTGTCGAAGCACGGTTACAGTGTCTGATTACTGTAAATCTAAGTATTTTACTTATTTAACAATTATTCCTATTTCATTATAGGTTTTCACGCCCCTTTCCCAAGTCATATTTATCATGTGTTATATGCCCAAATTAAGATCTTTAATCACAGTTTGGTTTATGCCCCAAATCCATACCCATGTTTTCAATTCAAGTTATGCCCCCAAATTTCCCAATACAAGTTATGCCCCAATTTTAACGGACTAAACATGCTTCACAGATTCTTCACTGTTCCATTAACATATTTCGCTTAATCTTAAATTAAGCCTACAGATTTAAATGTCCCAAACCACAAGTCATAATTTACCATATAAATCATGCCCCAATTTTTAGTCTAATTTCACAATATAGTTTATGCCTCCCAGATTTCAATTGTGATTCAAAGTACAGGTTATGCCCCTAAATTACCATTTCCAGTCATTCCCAATTTAAGCCAATTTCGTTCGTATGCATATTTTAGAGATATCGGCCTAGGCTTGAAGGTAGCCTGACTATAAAAATAAAAGTGAATGAGAGAGAAGAACAAAATATGCATAAAACCAAAAGTAACAGAAATGGGCATATGATAGAAGAAATAGGCATACAAGAACCGATCTGATGAACATGTAATAACAGGACTAATTAGGCACAGTGTCATGATCATAAACAGGCATGATGAGATCTAAACAATGAATTAGATATCAAACTAATATCTGATTAGCCCCAACATAATAGGAACAGACATGAGGTGATCTAAACAGTGAATTAGATCTATTAACAGTGGCAGATATGACATGATAAATAGGTATAGGTTCAGATCTAGTTCAACAGTCATGTCACAATAACTTAGATAAACAGATTATAGCAAATCTGATATGATTCAAATGGTCACAGGCATAGATCCAAGTTATAGTCATGTCAAGATTTACTTTTTAAATATTTAGATCTAAAATTAACATAGACTGTACAGAGAATATATCTAAGAGACAGAAGAATAGTTGCAGATGTTGAATCACATATCTCTAAACTTGAATGACTTGATTGTTAAAGAAGAAAAGGCATAATTTAATCTGGATAGAGGCAACATCTAGTTCTCCATTGTTTTTGTGCAGGAAAACAAGAGAAATGGGGTCTTATTTATAGCCTAAAGCCAACGAACCGTGCTAAGAAAGGAGTCCACGTTCAGAACCAAGGAAATCTATCGAGATCTGCCGTAGGGGGTCGACCCCACTTGGGATGTCGACCCTGGGGTCGACCCCGCCATGATGGGGTCGACACCCATGGGTGGGAATTTTCCCGCTTCCCTCTTCTACTCGAATTTTGAACTGTTTTGAATTCTGGGCTTATTTTATTCATATATATTTTTCTTATGCGTATACAAACTTCAAACCTTAATGACTTCTTCGTACGACGTCCATTTTACGCAACCAGATGTGTATTTTGACCAGTATTCCGAGATGAACGCAATGGTGCATTCCCTTTCACTTAATTCTGAATATTTAATTAAGTATTCTTTAATTTATCATCTTCTAGTGTTGTTAAAATATGGGTGATATAAAAGCTATGAGTTCCAGAGTTTCTAATTTCTGGAAAGAAGCTATCAACGATGAAATGAATTCCATAATGCTAAACCAAACTTGGGTTTTAACTGATTTACTTCCTGGTGCTAAACCTATAGGATGAAAATGGATATTCAAGAAAAGTTGAATACGAATGGATCCATTGTTAAGTTTAAAGCCAGATTAGTCGCTAAGGGATATAAGAAAAGATAAGGAGTAGATTATTTTGATACATATGCTCCAGTAGCTCGTATATCTTCCATACGTTGTTTAATAGCACTTGCATCAGTTCATAATTTGGTCATACATCAAATGGATGTAAAGACAACTTTTCTAAATAGAGAATTAGAAGAAGAGATATACATGGAACAACCGGAAGGTTTTATAACCTCAGTCCAAGAAAAGAAAGTTTGTAAATTAATCAAATCTCTTTATGGCCAGAAGCAAGCTCCCATGCAATGGCATGAATAGTTTTATAAAGTAGCACTGTCATTCGGATTCATTGTTAATGATGTAGATAAATGTATTTTAGCAAATCAGACAACAATGGTTATGTTATAATATGTTTATATTTTGATGACATGCTAATATTTGGTTCCAATATATCATGTGTGAATGAAACTAAGAAGTTTCTATCTTCTAAATTTGAAATGAAAGATCTAGAAGAGGCCAATTGTAACACCCTGCAATTTAAATGCAAATAAAAATAAAAATATGCATATATGTATATATTATATGCATAGATATATTTGAAGAAAAAATTAAATAATAATATAATTGCATGTAATAAGTCCATGCATTGAGATGAAGAAGAAGATTAATAAAAGAAATTACATGCAATGTATAAAATGAGAAGAAATGCATGCAATGTAATTGAAATTTCTTGTGAACATTTAAAAGAAAAAGGAAAATTTGAAGAGCTTCCAGAATTTGATCACGGGATTAGCATCATGGCGATTTTCTGGTCAATTTAGACATATGGGTTGTAGAAAACTGATTAAAAATGAAAGAGATATCTTTAAATTAAATATTGTAACAAAACATGAAAAAGAGGATTGAGAAAAGAATAATATCTAGCACTGTTCTAAGCCTTGTTAACAATAGCCTAAGTATCTCAGTTGGTTAGAGCATGTGACTTGCATACAAGAGATACAAAATTCGATCCCTGCCAGCGCCATATTTTTGTTTTAAGGGAATGGCTAAAAAGTGGCTTAGTGTGAAAAGGTTTAATAAGAGGTCTAGTGCTTATATATATATATATATATATGTATGTATGTATATAACAAGATAAATTGGGAGTAAAATAAATAATTGTTTGCGTACAAAAGCTTAGCAGACGCATAAGATTTGAATATAAATGAACATAATTCAAATGGAGGGTTGCGCGTGAACAAAAGAGATGTTTGAAATTTGATTTATGTGCAAGAATTATATGTATTATAAATAAATCAAATTTCAAATCAAATATATATATATATATATATATATATATATATATATATATACGGCGGGGGTGCCGACACCACCATAGGGGTGCCGACACTTGTGTCGACACCCAAGCAGAGGTGTCTACCCCTGCGCATCATTCAGCACACGTGGCGCATTTTGATTGGTGAGCATTTGTTATTGTTGCGACGTGGCCATTTCTTATTTATCGTATGACGTAGTTAGCTCTAATGGAGTTTTATTTAAATCTAAGGACCAAATTCGTTTAGCACTCCTATAAATAAGATGGTTAGGTTTACTCCATCCTCATAATTTCTGAGGCGATGCCAAAACTCTGCCATGGCTCTCTCTCTCTTCTCAAATCTATTCTGAAATTAAAATGTTAGCCTAGGAAGATTTTGAATCCATATCTCGAGGACAGAGTCAATGTTAATAGGAGATCATTGAAAGCAAGGTAAACTTCTAAGACCAATCTATTTAAATTATTTCTCTTTCCCTTCTCTGTTCATGAAAATAATAAATCCATGGTCGATAGGTTGTAAATCCGATTAAAAGGGAAACCATGGATGACAAAGCGGATCGGATCCAAAATTTGGGGGAAAGCATGAAGGTGAGTGTGTTTAAAATATACTTTTTGAATAATAGTACATTGATCATTTGGCATTCCTCATAATGAACATATTGGAAGGTTTGGTTTGATGAAGTACATTATTGTGCTAAAATGGATAATATGTTCAATTATTAATATGTTAAGATGCCTAGTCATATGCTAATAATGATTAAAGTGATGTAAATGACATGTGTGAATGATTAGCATGATATAACTTCAAATTGTTAATATGAATAATTCATATATTGAATCAGTTGAAATGTTGGAATGTTTACATGTTATAATTCATATATTGGATTTGTTGGAGTGCTAAAAAGTTTACAGGTAAATTTGTCCCAATTATATACAGGAAATAGTTGAAGTATACGATTATATGGATTCATGTTAACATAGAATTGAATAAATAAATATGGGTTTGGGGCATCGACCAAATTATGTTAAAAGATCTTAAATTGGATCATAAGTATAGAAAAATGATTTGGGCACAAATGGGATCATATGTAAAATATGAACTCGCATAATTTGAATAATAGGAATTTAGATGTATAATCCATCATGAATATAATTGGGTAAATGGGCATTAACACCTAAAGGTATAGCTTTAAATAATTGACTAATAATGAATGCCTAGGATTACAATTAAAAATTGTAATTGCACTTATGACACGAGGTTAGGTTGCATTAGTGGTGGAAGTCTGCCCGAACCCGACCGGCATATCCAGCAACCACTAATGTTGCACCTAATGTGAGAGGTCTAAGTGCGCAAATACGAGGCAGGCTACGACACGAGGTTAGGCTTAACTTGTGGAAGAAGTCTGCCCGGACCCGATCGGCATATCCAACTTACATAAGTTGTAGGCCTAATGTGGGAGGTCTAGCCCATTATAAACGATAAATGGACATGGTAATGAATTGGACTACTTAACCTAATCTAATCCATAAGGATTGTATGAATATGAACTAAATTTAGGGTTAAGTAAAAATGGTTGGACAGTAGGTGGGCTAAGCAAATCTAAGGAGGTGGGTAATATTTACATATAGGCCGGCAAACTTAACCTGATAAGGTTATGTATTTAAAGATACCTAGTGGTATACATAACTGGTAGAAATAATAAAGTTATGTAATTAAAGACACCTTTAGGGTAAGCATAACTTGTAGAAATGATAATCACCTATTATAAATAAGTAACATTAATGAAAATGTTGTATAATAGGTAAACTTGTCCTAGGGACAAGTGGGGATTATAACTTAGGTTATAATAAGTTAGAGAATGGGATAACTGGTGAATTGAGTTAAGGGACACTTAATTGTAAATTAAGTAATCAGTAAAAGGGAAAACCTGAAACCAGTTAAGAAAAAGGGGAAAATATATTGTACTTAATTATAAATTAAGTAGTCTGTAAGCTTGGAAGTCTGAAACCCGTTGATAAGAATGTTTAGGTTTGTTCTAGGGACAAGGGGAAATTATAACATAGGTTACAATAAACAGGTAGATAAACTTATTAATGGGCCTTAGTTAGTGGAACTAAGTTAATAAGTAATTAACAATATGTTGTATTGATGATGTAAAATGGAATTATGATTAAATGAGAAGAGACGAGGAAAACTTGTGAAATAAAATAAGTTATATTTAATCATAAATGGTAAGTGACATGTTAATTAGAAAACATGTGAATTGGGGTATACTTAATTACATATTAAGTAAAACATGTTATTTTAATGATGAAACCAAACAAGAATATAAGGGGATTGTAGATCACGGACCTTGGACCACAATCTAGAGAATAACATGTTGTGGGCTTATTAATGAACTTAAATGGGTTAAGCTATATGACTGAAATCAATAAGCAAGAGGAACTTGATAATTTGAATAAGAGTTCAATATGAATTGGAATAGCTAAGTTAACTGGAAACCTGATGAGGTGAGGCAAGCACATTAAAGAATGTTTAGACATAGGGTCTAACAACATGCCAAAGTAAGGTGCTTAGACCAGTCCGTGTGGTTAGGGGTGAATAACCCAACGAGGTAGATCATCGAGGTGTTATGAGGCACGAGGGAGAGCGCACATTCATCTGATTGTTTTGACGGCTATGAAGGACTGGAAGGGGAAGCGCGTGGCTTCCTGAGGTACGTAAAGTGCTCATAGTTGTCCTCTGTGTGGCATAGATGTCTTAGGCTGTGTCCGCAGAGGTTGGGTCTGCGCGTAACTACTAGGTGGGTGGGCCTTGACTGCAGATGTAGCTATGCAGTCAGAATGCTGTGACGAGGTGACACCAGGGTGGTTCAGCGGTTGCCTCACGAGGAGGCAGAGGGTCACGACCAACAAGGATAGTAGACCGTTGGATACCCGTCATCGGCAGCTAGTGGGATGCAGAAAGACTAGAGCTAAAACTAAGATACCATTTCACCCTTCACTATCGGGGTAAGGGGTTAAGGGGAGATGCCACATGAATGTTTAGATTGATTGCGTAGGGGCGGTCGCTTAGCTCTTGTAGTCTTTACTAGTTGAGGGAGGGCCGAGGGTGGGCCATAGCCACCATGAAAACAGACCTTAGGTATATCTGTAGAGGCTTTTTAAAGACGGGCCTGTACAGATATGGAAAAGCTCCCGACCGAGTTCCGTGTTTCTTCTATTGCCCTTCCATGGAACTCGGTGTACATTAGAGAACGTGCGATTGAGGCATTGAGCTACAAATGAAGATACGTATGGTGGACAGTCTAGATACATGCATATCGGCTCTGGGTGGTGTATCGTAGACTTGAGGGCATTACTCCGTTATGGAGTCTGATTGGAACAAAGGTGGCAGTCCGTACGTTTGCGTAGCATAGTAATAATAGATATATGCGGAACGTAATATTGTTGTCTGTACGTCACTACAGCGTAGGATAAGGGACTGCATATATTGCGATAATGTTACAGTGGAGACTGTGCACGCGGGGTTCCATGGGGTGTACCTCGATATTGGGGGTAGCTACACGTATACTGTATTAGGTTAATTCACTGGGAAGTAAATGGGTACGACGTGTGTGTAAGCCTTGAGTGCTGTTAACACAAGTAACCTAATAAATAAGATAATATGATTGAACAGTATATGTAGGATTATCCAAAGTGTATACTTTAAATCCAATCACCAGAACTTGTGTTCTGACCCCCTCCTCATAACATACTCGCAGGTTAGATTTGTGGCAGGGACATGAGACATATAGATTTGGATACTGGTTAGGCAGTATTATTAATACAGTAAGGCCATACTTTGATTTGTATTATATTTTATCCTCTCCGCTATGAGATATTTTCTGAGCTCTGACATATTTTATGTCTCTGTCTTTTTTGCAGGATACTAGAGCAACCTAATACGAGTTTCGATAGATTGGAATTTAAAAAAAAATCGGTCTATTGAAATTGGGTTTGTCACACCAATGTAATTTTGGAAATTGAAATCATTAAGAAAGCGGGGGAGTTATTGCTAACTCAATCACATTGCATTGAGAAGTTCCTAAAGAAGTATGATTACTATGATGACAAACCAGCACCAACTCCTTTATATCTAAGTATCAAGTTAGAAAAGAACTCTGGACGTACCATTTCTCAACTTGAGTATTCTAGTGTTATTGGGAGTCATATGCATGTTATGCATTGACCTAGACCCGACATCGCACATGCAATAAGTGTATTGTGTCGATTACGAGTAATCCAGGTTCTGAACATTGGAAAGCCATTTCTAGAGTTTTAGCTTATTTGAAAGGAATAATTAACTATGGTTTATCTTATAAAGCATATCTTACTGTAATAGAAGAATATAGTGATGCAACCTGAAACAATGTAGAATCCAAATCCAAGTCTACGAATGGATGGATATTTACATTAGGAGACGCTATTGTGTCTTGGGCTTCCAAGAAGCAGACCTATATATCTGATTCAACTATGTTGTCAGAATTAATCGCATTAGCAAATGCATGTAAGAAGCGGAATGGTTTAGTAATTTGTTAATGGAAACCCCACTGTGGAAGAATCCATCTCAACATTCTTGATTAACTGTGATAATCAAGAAACAATATAATGTCTCTGATAAGACATATATAACACCCCACCTCCGCTAGGGTCACTCACAAAGGGAATGCACTAGTTTTGGTGGAGTATAATCTAGGTAAACATAAACAGAGATATCACAAGGCAGAACATAAATAAAGCAGCGGTAGAAATCAAAAACCAAATTTTTTATTACTTTCAAGGAAAGAGTCAAAACCCCATATATCCAAGGTACAAATTATTCCATTACATCAAGTTCCAAGTAAAGAAGCATAAACTTAAGATAACAAAAGTAAATTATTCCCCATAAATAGCAGAAGCAGCCATAGCATAGCTCAAGACCAAACCACACATGAGCTATCAGAAAGCAAGCTAAATCCAAGCTAAGAGCTAGTGTTTCCTCCCTGAGAACCTGGGGGGGGGGGGGGGACGAAATAAAAAGAGGCGAAAGAAAAAGGGTCAGTCATAAAGACTGGTAAGCCCTAGTGACTTTCAGTATGAAAACTAGTAAAGGTAACATGATATGTGAAAACTGGAATTAAACATAAGGATGATAACAGAACTGGTAGGATTATTAAGATAACAGGATAAGTCAAGTCTAGCATCGCATATTCGAGATTCGCTGCACCAACTGTACTAGTGTTCTAACCCATGTCAAGTATTAATCATGAAATGATCCCTTGGCCCAATATCATGAAGTGACCCATTACGGGGTCCTACGGTACGATCTACTAATTGATCGGCTCCCAACAAGCTCTAGCTCGTCATGTGTCTGTGTCATACGGCCCTATCCTGAAATGTAGTTACCTGTGCTAGGTCCACCATAGGGTGTATCAAGCCCTATGGTTACAACCATCGACACGAATCAAGCACGCACAGTGTAAACCTACGGGTGCCCAATGCCTGCTTTTTCAACTCCGGACTACGTGCACGACCATAGTCCGTCTGAACCTACAATGGCGCACCAACTCAGCCGTCGTTCTGGTTGCTTACAATCAGCCCAGTAATCGTGCCCCACCCTGCCTAGTCCCAGGGTATCGTGATACATCTAAGTGGTTTACTGCTGAAAAGGACCGTGTAACTAGGGTTTCTAATGGGTTAAATGTTGTCATTCAAATTCGTGACTTAACCCTATCCAAATCATGTATCAAGTTGGTTAAGTGTGTTCAAGTGGTTCATGACTTAACCCTATCAAATCATCGTGTCAAGTTGGTTAAGTATATTCAAGTGATTCATGACTTAACCCTATCATGTGGCATTAATTCCTTAATGCACCCCAACCTCTCACATTAGACTAACTATTGTGGTCACTGGATTTGCCGGGCGGTTCCGGGCAGATTTACACCACAACATAGTCTAACCTTGGGTTTTTCGTGCGATATGACCAACTACCCACATTGGATCCTATTATTTGCAGTCACTGGATTTGCCGGGCGGTTCCGGGAAGATTTACACTGCAAACTCAACACAACCTCGAGTTGTCCATTTTCAAGTTTATCTAAGTGTCATGCCCACGTTCAAGTTTCCATGTCAAAATTCATGTCGAGTTTTCATGTCATGTTTCATGTCAAGTTCATGTCCATATCCAGGTTTAAGTTATAATAACCTTCATGTCCAAAGTCAATTTATGTTTTACCTAATCTACCCAAATCGTATTCCCATTGCACATAAACTCGAATCGATACAAATAAATCTGATTAGAGAATAACATAAAAAGGGACGGGTATAAGGTGGCAAAAGTGATTACTAGCATAGCATGGTATGACTTATAACATTACTGGCAGATGGAATATTGGCCTCAAACATAATGATTCCAAATCTAGCAAAATAAGGTACTAGTCAAGATAACAGTTGTCATAAGGTGATAGTATAGTCATGGTAGCGATTGACATAAGGTGATAGTATAGTCATGGTAACGATTGACATAAGGTGATAGTCATAAACTTGTGACTAATAGCAGATTCAACATGATAATATGAGGGGTTTTTCTTTTTGATTAACAACATAAATAGGCCCCAAATCAATGTCATGGTAATATACCCCAAAAGTCAAGATCCAAGATGAACAAGCATGGATGTAAAACAGTCATCATACACATGTCCAATTTCAATTTACAACATATTCATATTACATTTACAGTTTAAATCTAAAAGTAACCGGGGCTTACAGATCGTGGTTCGATAATTAGAAAAAGAACGTCGATGTTGAATCTTTATATGCTTAGTCGAGTCCTAACAGAAGTCCCCAAATTAGCAATTCTCTTAACGTAGTTTCGACGTAGAAGAAGTAGTCTCTTTCTCTAACTTTTCAACCAGAATTAGAGCAGCATAATGTCAGAAAGAATTTTTGTGTAGAGAGACTAGTGTTAGGGGCTGTTTATATAGGGTCAGGTCAACGAATGTAGACAAAAACGAGGCCAGAAACGTCAAAGTGAATCCAGCTTCAAAAGTGGACTCGGCCACCAGGTCGACCCCCAGGTTGACACTATGGTCGACCTGGTCCTGGGCAGGTCGACTACATAGTCGACCCCCAGGTCGACCTGGTCCTGGGCGGGAAATTTCCCGCCCAGTCCATTCTGGGGTTTGAAATTAGAAATTTGAATTCGAATTCTGAGCTGTTTTGAACTTGAAAACTTCGAAAGGTCATAACTTGGTCATACAGACTCCGATTTTCGAAAACTCGGACTCGTTTCCAAGAAGAATTTCGAGACGAAAGCAATGGCGTAAACTGTTTTCCTTGATTCTTATTTTAAAAATTAATTCTTCCTTGATTTATAGTTATTACACGTTATAAAAATACGGGTTGTTACATTCTCCCCTCCTTAAAGGATTTCGTCCCCGAAATCTCTAAGTTAGAAAGAATATATCCTACCATCCAATCATCCATCTACTCAAAGCATCATCCGTAGGCAACCATTGTCCTTAAAAGATTTCTAGTGCTGTATGAGCATATGCAGAAAGTGTGTGTATATGTACTTATCTAATGCAAAAGATCAGGCGGTTACTGATTCAGTAAACCTCCTTAATGCAAAATATGTTAGTGTAATGAATCCAACATGTATGCAAATTCCTAACATAGTTTGTAATCTTTACATGAGTGCACAAACATTCATTCATATGCAACATCCAAGTGGTAGCATAATAAGTTCCATCCATGTACAAGTGTAAGCACTCATGCATATGCAACATGAAAATGTGACTGAGCCGATCTAGTGCCTAATGTGTGTCATGCATCCACAAGCAACCACTTGCAACCATTTGCAAACATCAACCATAACATGTTTCAATCACATGTTTACATCCATATGGTTCTACCTAAGGTTCTCAAGATAAGATCGAGAAGATAACAAGACAAACGTAGATAGTAGAAGCATGATACGAAAAGGTTTTCAAGTTTATAGGAAAAAGAGATCGAGAATGTACCCTCAAAAAGAAATGGGTAAAGCGCGCGTATCTTCTCTTCAGTTTCCCAAGTTGCGTCTTCTTGGGCTTCATTCCACTGCACTTTAACCAGCTTGACTTCTCGATTCCTTAGCTTCTTAATCTCTGTTCCCAAGATACGAATCGGAACTCGCCTCAATGTTGCTTCTTTTTCCACCTCTACGTCTTCAAGGATGCTTGGCTCAACCACTTCGGTCGACTCATGCAAGCACTTCCGGAGATGCGAGACGTGAAAGACATTAACTTCTCGGGTAAATCTACCTTATAGGCCATCCGTCCAATCCTCTCAGTGATACGGAACGGTCCTACGAACCTTGGTGCTAGCTTTCCAACTGCTCCAAAACGAACTACATTGCGTAACGGAGAAACTTTTATAAAGGCCATATCTCCGACTTCGAACTCTAGGTCTGTCCTTCTCTGGTCCGCATAAGATTTCTATCTATCTTGGGATGTTTTCATCCGTCTTCGTATCAACTCAATCTTCTCAGAAGTGTCCCTTATCATGTCAGGCCCAAGTATAAGTCTGTCTGTCGTCTCCCACCAACAAGTTGGTGATTTGCACGGTCTTCCATACAGGGCTTCGAACGGTGCCATTCCGCTAGCATGGTAGCCATTATTATATGCAAACTCCATGAGAGGAAGATGGTCTTCCCAAGTACCACCAAAGTCAAGAATGCATAGCCTCAGGAGATCCCCTAGTAGCCTATTTACCCTTTCGGTTTGTCCATTCGTCTGCGGGTGATAGGCCGTGCTCAAGTTTAGTCGTGTACTCATTTCTTCTTGCATACTATTCCAAAACTGGCTAGTAAAAATTGGGTCACGATCACTAACTATACTAGAAGGAACTCCATGCAACCGTACTATCCGTCGAAGATAAATAGACGCTAGCCATGATGCAATTCTCTTGCTTTTCACTGGAATGAAGTGAGCACTTTTCGTGAGTCTATCAACTATGACCCATATGCTAGTATTTCCCTTCCTTGACCTAGGCAGTCCATCCACGAAATCCATCGAGATACTCTCCCATTTCCATTGCGGAACCACCAAAGGATGTAATAGCCCACCAGGCTTCTTCGACTCGGCATTTACTTGTTGGCACACCATGCACTTCGAAACGAACTCTGCCACGTCCTTTTTCATTCCAGCCCAAAAGAAAATGCATTTCATGTCTCTGTACATCTTATCCCCTCCGGGATGTATGGTCATCTTCGAGTGATGTGCCTCCTCGAGAACTTTCCTTACTAAGTCTCCCACTTGCGGGACGCATAGCCTCCCATCACGCCTTAGCCATCCCTTGTCATCTATGGCATACCTACTGAGGTGACTTGACGTCTCACCCCTAATCAGCTTGTCCATGATTTCGACTATCTGTGGGTCTTCCTTTTGTGAAGTCCCTACTTGATCTAGAAGTGTAGGTCTTAACTCAAGAGATGCTAACGTAGCAGCCAATGACTCAACAACAGGTGTGAAATCAAAGGCTGCTATAAACTCAAGACTTTTCCTTTCAACAAACAAGGGGCTCAGGGTCAACCTTTTCCTACTTAGCGCATCTGCAACCACGTTACCCTTGCTAGGGGTATAAGCTATATCGAAGTCCTATGATGCCAAGAATTCCATCGATCATTGTTGTCTCATATTCAAATCTTTCTGTGAGAAGAGGTACTTCAGCGATTTGTGGTCGGTATACTGCTCGAACCTCTCCCCAAGAAGATAATGGCGCCAAGCTTTAAGTGCAAAAACAATCGCGGCCAACTCCAAGTCATGTGTGGGATAGTTTTTCTCATGAACTTTAAGTTGTCTGCCCCCATAGCATATTACTCTTCCTTCTTGCATTAGGACAGCGCCTAATCCCGTGCCGCACGCATCTGTGTACACCATAAACACCTTGCCTCCGTCAGGTAATGCCAAAACTGGAGCTGTGGTGAGGGCTCTCTTGAGTCTCTGAAAAGCAACGTCACACTCTATGTCCCATACAAAAGCTAGGTTCTTCTTTATTAACTTAGTAAGAGGGGCTGAAATCTTAGCGAAGTCCTTAATGAACTTCCTGTAGTAGCCCGCCAAACCGAGAAAGCTCCTCACCTCCGTTGCATTCTTAGCAATTTTCCAGTCTTGTACCGCGACTACCTTTGCGGGGTCCATGGCTATGCCTTGCTTAGAAACTACATGTCCAAGGAACCGAACTTCCTTCCTCCAAAAATGGCATTTGGAGAACTTAGCCTTTAACTGGTGTGCTCTAAGTGTTTCCATGACTTCCCTGAGATGTCTAGCATGCTCTTCTTCATCTTTTGAGAAGATCAAAATATCATCCACGAAAACCACTACAAACTTGTTAAGGAACTCCCGAAACACCATACTCATCAAATCTACAAAATACGCGGGTGCATTCGTTAACCCAAACGGCATGACGAGCCATTCGAAGAACCCATCTGGAGTCCTAAACGCAGTTTTGTCAATGCTATCCTCAGCCACTCTAAGCTGATGGAACCCTGTGGCTAGATCGAGTTGAGAGAAAACATATGCTCCTACAAGCTGGTCAAACAGATCGTCGATTCTTGGCAGTGGGTGCCTATTCTTTTTCGTTAGCTTGTTTAACCCACGATAATCTACGCACAGACGAAGCGAACCATCTGCCTTAATAGCGAATACCACCAGAGCACCCCATTCAGAAAAGCTTCATCTTATGAAATTTTTCTCAAGCAACTCCTTAGCTTATTTACTGAGCTCTCTTCTTTCTCGCGGGGCCATGTGCCTAACGGTCAATGAAACTGGCTTGGCATTATCAACAAGATAAATTCGGAAGTCTATCTCGCGTTTAGGAGGTAACCCCTTCACTTCATCAAAGACATCTGGATATTCTCGGACCACTCTTACAGACTGCAAACTATCGTCGGACGAGTCAAGGGATTCAAGATAACACAACATGACCGGACCCTTAGGGTTACAAGAAATTTCAAGGGTATTACCGAGGCGAGTCATGAGCCTCACTACCCTTCGTTCACAATCAAGAATGGCTCCATAATTGGACAGCCAATCCATGCCTAGAATCAATTCGTATCCCATAAATCCGAGAACATAAGCATTACACGTGAATTCTATGCTTAAGATAGAAATTCTCAAATCCACAAAAATCATAGACAAATGAGCGGAGCCTCCAATTGGATTTGAAACTGTAACGAGATCCTCAACTAGACCGGTACTTAGGTGCAGATTTTCAACAATATCAGAAGAAATAAAAGTAGCCCGCCAAACCGAGAAAGCTCCTCACCTCCGTTGCATTCTTAGGAATTTTCTAGTCTTGTACCGCGACTACCTTTGCGGGGTCCACGGCTATGCCTTGCTTAGAAACTACATGTCCAAGGAACCAAACTTCCTTCCTCCAAAAATGGCATTTGGAGAACTTAGCCTTTAACTGGTGTGCTCTAAGTGTTTCCATGACTTCCCTGAGATGTCTAGCTTGCTCTTCTTCATCTTTTGAGAAGATCAAAATATCATCCACGAAAACCACTACAAACTTGTTAAGGAACTCCCGAAACACCCTACTCATCAAATCTACAAAATACGCGGGTGCATTCGTTAACCCAAACGCCATGACGAGCCATTCGAAGAACCCATCTGGAGTCCTAAACGCAGTTTTTTCAATGCTATCCTCAGCCACTCTAAGCCAATGGAACCCTGTGGCTAGATCGAGTTGAGAGAAAACAGATGCTCCTACAAGCTGGTCAAATAGATCGTCGATTCTTGGCAGTGGGTGCCTATTCTTTTTCGTTAGCTTGTTTAACTCACGATAATCTACGAACAGACGAAGCGAACCATCCGCCTTAGTAGCGAATACCACCGGAGCACCCCATTCCGAAATGCTTCGTCTTATGAAATTTTTCTCAAGCAACTCCTTAGCTTGTTTACTGAGCTCTCTTCTTTCTCGTGGGGCCATGTGCCTAACGGGCAATGAAACTGGCTTGGCATTATCAACAAGATAAATTCGGAAGTCTATCTCGTGTTTAGGAGGTAACCCCCTCACTTCATCAAAGACATCTGGATATTCCCGGACCACTCTTATAGATTGCAAAATATCGTCGGACGAGTCAAGGGATTCAAGATAACACAATATGACCGGACCCTTAGGGTTACAAGAAATTTCAAGGGTATTACCGAGGCGAGTCATGAGCCTCACTACCCTTCGTTCACAATCAAGAATGGCGCCATAATTGGACAGCCAATCCATGCCTAGAATCAATCCGTATTCCATAAATCCGAGAACATAAGCATTACACGTGAATTCTACGCTTAAGATAGAAATTCCCAAATCCACAAAAATCATAGACAAATGAGCGGAGCCTCCAATTGGATTTGAAACTGTAACGGGATCCTCAACTAGACTAGTACTTAGGTGCAGATTTTCAACAATATTAGAAGAAATAAAAGTATGCGATGCGCCAGAGTCAAATAAGGTTTGAACAGGAAAGTCAGAAATGTAAACAAGGCTTTCTACGGAAATATTACTACCTCGGTCAAGAGCTGGAGTGGTGTTGAGAGCATGCAACTGCCCTCCAGAAGGTCCTTCTTGTTGGGTCTGCCCTTGCCCCTGTCCTTGCTTCTTAGGGCAATCCTTGCTGATGTGTCCAGTATCTCCACAATGAAAGCGTTCACCCAACTTCCTTTTCTTCTTTCTAAAGTCTTTAGCTAGATGTCCCGTAATACCACAAAAGTTACACTTCCTTGTCTCACGTGCCTTGTTGTTGTTGCCCTTGTTATTCTTGTTATTCTTGTTGCCTCCCTTCTTGAAATCAACCTTCTTATTCTAAGCCTCATTAGGCTTAACCTCCTTCTTGCTATTCTTGTCTTCCTCATGAAGTAAAGCCATATCCACCAAGCTTTCGAAGGTCGCCCCCATGGGTATATGAGTTATGGCCAAACTGTGTAGTGGCTCGTTCAATCCTCGAGCAAAGCGTACAGCCTTTTTCTGGTCCGTATTGACTAAGTCCAAACCGAACCGAGCAAGCTGATTAAACTTATTCACGTACTCCCTAACAGACATATCCCATTGCTTGAGTGCGAGGAACCTCTCCATCTGAAGGTTCTCTTCTACTGACGACAATAATTTAAGCCCAAACCTCTCTCTAAAGTCTGCCCAAGTCTAAACTGGCCTGGTAGCGTTGGTGACTTCCCACCAAAATGCGGCTTCCTCTTTCAACAACCGTGCTACCAACTGAACTTTCCTATGGTCCTCCACATCGAAGATAATGAACAAGTCTTCAGTCTCCTTTAACCAGTTTCATGCCTTAACAAAGGTTTCAGTTCCAACGTAGTTCTTGCCGCCCATTGCTTTAAAGTCTTTGCATATTTTGGCAAAGGCGGTACCAGGAGGGGGAGGAACCGCGGCCACTGGGGGAGGAGGAGGAGGGATGTCTGCCGGGCCCACGCCGCTGGCCCTAACTTCTAAGTACCTTCGGAACCATCTAGGCACGGGTATTCCCTTAGGCAGGTTAAGATCAGCCATGCTGAAAAACGAAAAGAAAAAGATTCAAACGAGGAAACGAAGGAAAGTGCTAATGGCTTTTTGGGGAATAGCCTTTTTAAACATAAAACTTTTCTTAAAAAATGCTTCTTTATAAATGGTTTTGAAAATAGTTTTAGAAGGTTTTTAAAACTTTTGCCCAGCCTGGCAACCTTCTGCTCTGATACCAAGTGTAACACCCCACCTCCGCTAGGGTCACTCACAAAGGGAATGCACTAGTTTTGGTGGAGTATTATCTAGGTAAACATACACAGAGATATCACAAGGCAGAACATAAATAAAGTAGCGGTAGAAATCAAAAACCAAAATTTTTATTACTTTCAAGGAAAGAGTCAAAACCCCATATATCCAAGGTACAAATTATTCCATTACAACAAGTTCTAAGTAAAGAAGCATAAACCTAAGATAACAAAAGTAAATTATTCCCCATAAATAGCAGAAGCAGCCATAGCATAGCTCAAGACCAAACCGTACATGAGCTGTCAGAAAGCAAGCTAAATCCAAGCTAAGAGCTAGTGTTTCCTCCCTGAGAACCTAGGGGGGGACGAAAGAAAAAGAGGCGAAAGAAAAAGGGTCAGTCATAAAGACTGGTAAGCCCTAGTGACTTTCAGTATGAAAACTAGTAAGGGTAACATGATATGTGAAAACTGGAATTAAACATAAGAATGATAACAGAATTGGTAGGATAATTAAGATAACAGGATAATTCAAGTCTAGCATAGCATATTCGAGATTTGCTGCACCAACTGTACTAGTGTTCTAACCCATGTCAACTATTAATCATGAAATGATCCTTTGGCCCAATATCATGAAGTGACCCATTACGGGGTCCTACGGTACGATCAACTAATCGATCGGCTCCCTACAAGTTCTAGCTCGTCATGTGTCTGTGTCATACGGCCCTATCCTGAAATGTAGTTACCTATGCTAGGTCCACAATACGGTGTATAAAGTCCTATGGTGCTAACCATCGACACGAATCAAGCACGCACAGTGTAAACGTACGGGTGCCCAATGCCTGCTTTTTCAACTCCGGACTACGTGCACGACCATAGTCCGCCTGAACCTACAATGGCGCACCAACTCAGCCGTCGTTCTGGTCGCTTATAATCAGCCCAGTAATCGTGCCCCACCCTGCCTAGTCCCAGGGTATCGTCATACATCTAAGTGGGTTACTGCTGAAAAGGACCGCGTAACCAGGGTTTCTAATGGGTTAAGTGTTGTCATTCAAATTAGTGACTTAACCCCATCTAAATCATGTATCAAGTTGGTTAATTGTGTTCAAGCGGTTCATGACTTAACCCTATCAAATCATCGCGTCAAGTTGGTTAAGTATATTCAAGTGGTTCATGACTTAACCCTATCATGTGGCATTAATTCCTTAATGCACCCCAACCTCTCACATTAGACTAATTGTTGTGGTCACTGGATTTGTCGGGCGGTTCCGGGCAGATTTACACCACAACATAGTCTAACCTTGGTTTTTTCGTGCGATATGACCAACTACCCACATTGGATCCTATTGTTTGCAGTCACTGTATTTGCTGGGCGGTTCCGGGCAGATTTACACTGCAAACTCAACCCAACCTCGAGTTGGCCATTTTCAAGTTTATCTAAGTGTCATGCCCACGTTCAAGTTTCCATGTCAAAATTCATGTCGAGTTTTCATGTCATGTTTCATGTCAAATCGTGTCAAGTTCATGTCCATATCCAGGTTCAAGTTATAATAACGTTCATGTCCAAAGTCAATTTATGTTTTACCTAATCTACCCAAATCGTATTCCCATCGCACATAAACTCGAATCGATACAAATAAATCTGATTAGGGAATAACATAAAAAGGGACGGGTAAAAGGTGGCAAAAGTGATTACTAGCATAGCATGGTATGACTGGCAGATGGAATATTGGCCTCAAACATAAAGATTCCAAATCTAGCAAAATAAGGTACTAGTCAAGATAACAGTTGTCATAAGGTGATAGTATAGTCATGGTAGCGATTGACATAAGGTGATAGTATAGTCATGGTAACGATTTACACAAGGTGATAGTCATAAACTTGTGACTAATAGCAGATTCAACATGATAATATGAGGGGGTTTTCTTTTTGATTTACAACATAAATAGGCCCCAAATCAATGCCATGGTAATATACCCCAAACGTCAAGATCCAAGATGAACAAGCATGGATGTAAAACAGTCATCATACATATGTCTAATTTCAATTTGCAACATATTCATATTACATTTACAGTTTAAATCTAAAAGTAATTGGGGCTTACAGATCATGGTTCGATAATTAGAAAAAGAAAGTCGATGTTGAATCTTTATATGCTTAGTCGAGTCCTAACAGAAGTCCCCAAATCAACAATTCTCTTAACGTAGTTTCGACGTAGAAGAAGTAGCCTCTTTCTCTAACTTTTCAACCAGAATTAGAGCAGCATAATGTCAGAAAGAATTTTTGTGTAGAGAGACTAGTGTTAGGGGCTGTTAATATAGGGTTAGTTCAACGAATGTAGACAGAAATGAGGCCAGAAACATCAAAGTGAATCCAGCTTCAAAAGTGGACTCGGCCACCAGGTCGACCCCCAGGTCGACACTATGGTCGACCTGGTCCTGGGCAGGTCAACTACATAGTCGACCCCAAGGTCGACCTGGTCCTGGGCAGGAAATTTCCCACCCAGTCTATTGTGGGGTTTGAAATTCGAAATTTGAATTCGAATTCTGAGCTGTTTTGAACTTGAAAACTTCTGAAAACTTCGAAAGGTCATAACTTGGTCATACGGACTCCGATTTTCGAAAACTCGGACTCGTTTCCAAGCAGAATTTCGAGACGAACGCAATGGCGAAACCCATTTCCCTTGATTCTTATTTTAAAAATTAATTCTGCCTTGATTTATAGTTATTACATGTTATAAAAATATGGGTTGTTACAACATATAATGGAAAGTCTAGACATGCGAGTCTAAGACATCAAATGGTTAGACAGTTACTTAAAAGTGGAGTTATAACTGTTGACTACATAGAAACAAAGAAAAACGTGGCTGATCCACTTACAAAAGGTCTTCCAAAGACTATGGTTTCTATAAGGTCAGAAGAAATAGGACTAAGGTCTATGAATGAAGATTAATCATCCTTAACAGAAACCCAATTTGCGTCTTGTAAATACCAACAAGTTAAGAGTATGATTATGGAACACTGAATCAATAATCCTATAATATTTAGTGTTGGATTCTACATGAACAAAGGATGGATAAATGTCTTTAATAAGTCTAGATATCTTAAAAGGTGTACTGTAAAAACACCTTAAGAGACTTACTTATATGAGTATGGAAATCAGACCGTTTCCTAGGAAAGTAAGATCACTTTCTAAAGTAGACTCATGAACCAGGATTAAAGCACATGGCCATTAATGTACTGAGCAATACAGAACACTCTAACTAAGGAATTCAACATGTGTGATTATTCCTGTTTTATCATTAAGGGATATTGGTTCAAGATTTGTTCACCATAGAATCTCGATATAACTTGGAATGTTTCACACTAAGTAAAGGTTCAAATCCAAAAGATACCTTTTATTTATGTGTTGTTTACACGATGATGCAAAACTTGATCATAGAACTACATAGGCTTGATCCCACTTGGGTATGTAGGAAGTCACACTAGTGATTCAGCCGTCCACTTAATTATTTTCTTTATTTTGTAAATTGGGGGAGCTTTTTGTAAATTTTCAATGTATTTTGTGGTATTGATTTTGTTTTTTGAAGAGGGTAGAAAAATGGAAGAAGGAATGGGTATATCGACTTGTCCCACATTGTAGAATATGTAGAGGTATGCCACTATATCAATAGCCTTGTCACAAGTGTGTTGGGGTCTTGAGGCACCCAAATGTTTACTTTGTTGTGAGGAGGGACATGCATTACTACCACACACGCGCGTCATCCGTTCGACCAACTGAATCGAACCGGGTCGGGCCGGGTAGGATTACGGGTTTCGGGTTTCAGATCAAATGAGAATATTTCTGGATCGGGGTTTTAAACTGTAACGGGCCGAATTCAGCCCGTTAAGGACCCAGACCCGAAACTGTCTTTAAATTAAGGCATGATGGATTTGTAATGTTTTCCGAACATTACAAAAAGGCGCTGCAATTCAAACGCAAAAGGATACGGGATGCGACACTTCAGAAAGGGCTCGGTGGTTTGAAATGGACAAGGTCGTTGCAAATAGATACGCCACTTCACTACTTATAAATAGCAATATTCTCGGACGTTGCAGAATAACTTGAATTCTTCTTCTTCCTCTCCAATATGTAACGCCATTAAAGTGTTTCAAACGCTGCAGATTTGTAACGCCTACAATGCGTTGCAAATTCCAGAAAACGTTGCGGATTATATCTTCTTCTTCTTTCTCTTTGATTATACATCATCTGAAAATAATATCAATGTTCTTGATCGGATCAAAGCCGTACAAACTCTAAATCCAATTTTGTTGTTCCAAGGCTTTATTGAATCCTGAATGTTGATAGTTCGATTACCTGTTCGTACCTGGTGGGTTGAACTATTGTCTAAAAGAGTCTATCAAATAAATCCTTAAAGTATAAAGTACAAAATTCATTACTCCTCCAATAGTCCCAAACCGTAAAATCCCCAACAAATTTACAGACAATATTTTCAATTGTGGAAGGTTTGAGCGCATTGCAAATGATGAATCAACATTTAAAGAAATTGGAGCATTTTGATGTTGAATATTTTACTCATTGGTAAGAGCCAATGAAATTCTTTCTGATCACCGTCAAATTCGTTTACATCTTGGAAGATGATTTGAAAGACATATCTTGGGAAACCTCTGACGAGGATACAACTCTGAAAGCAAAATGTGCAAATCTCAAAGCGGATGATTTTCTATGCAGAGGGCACATTCTGTATGTATTGTCTACTCTGGTCTACAATGCTCATAGGTCCTTGGAAACAGCAAAGGAACTCTGGACTGCTTTGGAGAGCAAGTATCGCATATCCGAGGCAAGTAATAAATTTTTTTGTTACTTGTAATTTTATGGACATCAAAATGGTCGCCAATAAGTCCATAGTTGGATAAGTAAGTGAAATCTTACTGTTGGTGAATCAACTTAAAAATGCCAGTATTGATCTTCCTGAATCTTTTGTTATTGGAGTTATTTTATCGAGACTCTCAAATTCTTGGAATGATTATAAGAAAAAATTGAAACATGCGGAAACGAATTATAATTTAGACGGTTTACAGCGTCATCTTCGTATTGAAGAGGTTCTCGTAAATGCAAACTAGATGACAATCCGCAAACTGATTCTCAGGCTAAGGCAAACAATGTTGAAATTACTGATAAATTGAAGCCTAAGACTGAGACACAGTTTAAGAAGAATAATAACTCCAAGAACAAAAAGAAGGGTGCTTGTTACTATTGTAATAAACACGGTCACTATGCCCGAGACTGTTGTCTTCAAAAAAAAAAACCGAATGTGGTTGAAGAAAATCTTGTGGCAGTTTCACAAGAGGCGAACTCCATTAGTGACATTGATAATGATTGGTGGCTCGATACTAGAGCAACTCTTCATGTTTTCAAAGAAAATAATATGTTTAAGACATACGAAGAGAACAATGGAGAATCCAGCGAAGTTACTGGCGCAAATAAAGTTGCGAGCAAAGTTTTTGGATAAGGCACAACTGAACTTAAATTAGGACATGTTAATTTATGGCATGGTAGATTAGGACATGTTAATTATAAGTCTCTTAGAAATATGCATAAATTAGGATTAATTTCTGATTGTGATTTCGATTCCATCTCTAAATGTGAAATTTGTGTTCAAGGAAAAATACACTGGAAATCCATTAAATCTATAGAAAGGAAAACTGGTTTGCTTGATTTGGTATATAGTGATGTGGGTGACTTAAAAAGTCATATCACCTATGGTGGTAACCAATACTATATATCATTTATTGATGATTATACTAGATAGGCATATGTATATCTAATGAAATCGAAAGACGAGGCCTTTGATAAATTCAGAATTTACAAAGTAGAAGTTGAAACACAATTAGGAGTTAAAATTAAAGTGTTACATTCATATCGTAGTGGTGAATATTTTTCAAATGAATCTACCTTATTTTGTTAACAACATGGTATAGTTCACCAATGTACCGCCCCGTATACACCACAACAAAATGGTGTTGCTGAGAGGATAAACAGAACTTTAGTAGAAATGGTTAATGCCATGCTCATAAGTTCTGATTTAGCTTATAATATATGGTGTGATGCTTTGTTATCTGCATGTAACATTTTAAAATAGAGTACCACTTAAAAAGAAAAATAGTTCCCCTTGTGAATTGTGGTTTAATAGAAAACCTAATCTCACTAGACTTAAAGTTTGGGGTTTCTTAGCATATGTTAGAAAACTTGACCCCAAACGACCAAAATTAGGTAATAGAGCTTTTAAGTGTGCTTTCATAGGATATTCTCTTAATAGTATTACTTATAGGTTCCTTATACTTACTACTTTAGAAGTTATAGAATCTGCAGATGTAGAATTCTTTGAAAATCAACTACCGAGAATCCATTGAAACCATCTAGTCCAGAACCAACTATGACTAATGATATCAATGACGATGAATAGGCTCCTGCTTAAAACAACAAGGAAGATTCAGTACCAGATAGTAGTACCGAACATAGGAGAAGTAAAAGAGCGAGAATAGGGAAGGACTATGGTCTTGACTTCATAATATATCTCTTAGAAGGCAGTAAGGACGAAGTCCTTAATATGACAAGATATGTAATGAACATCGATGATGATCCCAAAACTTATTCTGAAGCTATGAGTTCCAGGTATTCTAATTTCTGGAAAGAAGCTGTCAATGATGAAATGAATTTCATAATGTTAAACCAAACTTGGGTTTTAACCGATTTACCTTCCAGTGCTAAATCTATAGGATGTAAATGGATATTCAAGAAAAAGTTGAATACGAATGGATCCATTGATAAGTTTAAAGCCAGATTAATTGCTAAGGGATATAAGCAAAGACAAGTAGTAGACTATTTTGATACATATGCTCTAGTTGCTCATATATCTTCCATACGCTGTTTAATAGCACTTGCATCAATTCATAATTTGGTCATACATCAAATGGATGTAAAGACAACTTTTCTAAATGGAGAGATATACATGGAACAACCTGAAGGTTTTATAACCCTAGGCCAAGAAAAGAAACTTTGTAAATTAGTCAAATCTCTTTATGGCCTGAAGCAAGCTCTCATGCATTGGCATGAGAAGTTTCATAAAGTAGCACTATCATTTGGATTCATTGTTAATGATGCAGATAAATGTATTTATAGAAAATATGATAACAATGGTTATGTTGTAATATGTTTATACGTTGATGACATGCCAATATTTGGTTCCAATATATCATGTGTGAACGAAGCTTGGAAGTTTCTATCTTCTAAATTTGATATGAAATATCTAGGAGCGGATGATGTAATTTTAGTAATTAAAATCATTAGGAAAGCGAGGGAGTTATTACTAACTCAATCGCATTACATTGAGAAGTTCCTAAAGAAGTATGGTCACTAAGATGACAAACCAGCATCAACTCCTTTAGACCCAAGTATCTAGTTAGAAAAGAACAATGGACGTGCCATTTCTCAACTAGAGTATCCTAGTGTTATCGGGAGTCTTATGTATTTTATGCATTATACTAGACCCGATATCGCACATGCAATAAGTGTATTGTGTCGATTTCTAAGTAATCCAGTTTTAAAACACTGGAATGCCATTTCTAGAGTTTTAGATTATTTGAAAGGAACCATTAACTATGGTTTATCCTATAAAGGATATCCTGCTGTAATAGAAGGATATAGTGATGCAACCTGGAACAATGTAGAGTCCAAATCCAAGTCTATGACTTGATGGATATTTACATTAGGAGGTGAGGCTGTGTCTTGGACTTCCAAGAAGCAGACTTGTGTATCTGATTCAACTATGTTGTCAGAATTAATCGCATTAGCAGATGCATGTAAGAAAGTAGAATGACTTAGGAATTTGTTAATGGAAATCCCATTGTGGAAGAAGCCATCTCCATCAGTCTTGATTAACTGTGATAATCAAGCAACAATATACCATGTCTCTAATAAGACGTATAATGGAAAGTCTAGACATGTGAGTCTAAGACAGCAAATGGTTAGAAAGTTGCTCAAAAGTGGAGTTATAATAATTGACTATATAGAAACGAAGAAAAACTTGGCTTATCCACTTACAAAAGTTCTTCTAAAGGCTATCGTTTCTATAAAGTCAAAAAAATGGGATTAAGGTCTGTGAATGAAGATTGATTGTCCTTAACAGAAACCTAACTTATGTCTTCAAAAGGATAGACAAAGTTCAATAGGTACCAACAAGTTAAGAGTATGATTATGAAACAAAAAATCAATAATCCCATAATATTTAGTGTTGGATTCTGCATGAACAAAGGATAGATAAATTTCTTTAATAAGTCTAGAAACCTTAAAAGGTGTATCGCAGAAACACCTTAACAGACTTGTAATAACCTGCATTCTACGTATCGAAGGATCGCAGAATATTTATTTTACTTTCATATAAATTCGTATGGTCGTGTAACTTTGGGAAACGACTATTGGGGTCATTTCCCATGTTCATGATTTTTGCCGAATTTTAAGTGACCATTTTGCCCCTAGCGAATCTTGTTTCGCCTATAATTTTTTATGGTAAGGAGGTTTGACCTGAAATCACTTCCATTGGATTCAGTGATGGTTTACCTTTCTGTAGATTGGTCACATTAATCAAACGGACTTACCGTTTGGGAGATATGGTTGAAATAAGGTTTGGAAGATGAAAATCAACATAATTGGGCTTAACGGGGTGATTAGCAGCTAAGCCAATAATCCATTTCAGGATTAAGGTTATGGGAGGGCTAAAGGGGTTTGGAAAAACATTCCCTTTCATTTTCTCAGCTGCCACAAACATTCCTTGAACCCTAGCAATGGCCTCCATCTTCCAAATCTAATTCTAATCGCTTTTTAACTACTAATTAAACAAAACTACACCAAATCAAGAGAATTTAGCATCAAATCAGAGATAGAGCTCCTGTTATACATTGGAATTCATGCCATATCAGTCATAGTTTCAGATCTAAAATTTGTTTACGGCTAAGGTGAGTGAATTGCACTTCTATTCACTAATTATGACTAATTAAGGGTAATTAGCGATAATTAGTGAAATTATGCATCATAAAAACCTATAAAAATATGTAGAAATTCTAAAATATTATTTTATATCACTGGTGAAAATTTGGGTTAATTTGGATTAAGTTTGCTAATTATATAGTTAAAATATGGTTAAGGGGATTAAGGGGAAAATCATGCTTTTTAGGTATGTTTGATCTAAAATATTTTATGTGAATGATGTTTTAATGTTTTTGATTGATTCCACATGTTGTTACAGCTGTTTGGAATGTTTTGTGATGTCATAGGAAGATTAAAATGGTTGAAAACGCTGTCGTTTGGCGAAATTAGCTCACAGGAAAAACTACCGGTTCCTGAAGGGGGTAGGGGCCATGAACCGCCACCAGGCTCACGAACTGCCACCTGGAGAGGCTCACGAACCGCCACCAGGAGAGGCTCACGAACCACCACCAAGAGAGGGTCATGAACCACCACTAGGAAAGGGTCACGAACCAACCAGAAGGATCATCGTGAAGCAGAAGGGGGTGATCAGGGGATCACGACCCCGGGGCCGACCCGGGGGGAGCGGGAGGTGACTGGGAAGACGATCTATCCTCGACGACGACCACGACCCAAACCGAGATGATGACTCCAAACCAGAATCGAACTTCGACTATGCGACAATGATTATGGATTCTTCTAAAGATCAATTCCAATCCCACCAGAACCCGAGATGCAAAGGAAGTCCAAATAGGAAGTTAATACTCAGGATCCAGATGGGAACCAACGAGTTAACTTCTAGAGTTGGACTTTGTTCCGGGACATGTGCAAAGGGGTTATCTATATCTATAACTTTGGTTCACCGTTGAAGAGAGGAGGCATATAGACGAACCAGAGCCAGGGAAGTGTGGACTGGTTGGCCCTTAACCTAAAGCTAGGGATGTGTGGACTAGGTAAGGTTATTGACTATAGACCAGGGAAGTATGGTCATAATAATAGTTGTACGGAGTTGCTGTCATGGCCCCAATAGATTTGGTGGTAAAAGCGGTGGGTTTCGTATGCTTTACGCATTGAGTGAGAGACGTGAGTATAATTGCTATGTTTGATGTTTGTTATCACCATGACACGCAAACTCCCATTTTTACACTTTATGTTAGTGTTACCTTAGAGTACATCTTATTGTGATAACTCTTTGATTGCAGGTCCAGGTATGATTATTTATACCTATTATTGTTTTACTTTACTGCTATCGCTCATACCAGGCTTCCATCTGAACCAGAGTTTTATGTCTCTTCTTATTACTTTGGGTGTTCCTAAACGAGCAGACTAGAGACAGTTTAGGTGGTTATGCACGAGTAGTTGTCCGTACACGAGCAGGAGGCTTCCACATACTATTTACATATATTTTTCCTATGTTGTTACTGGTCACTGCTTTGAGAATTAGTAGTGTACCCTTTTCTATTTTCTTTAGAGACAGTATTTTGAAGTTGTAATAATAATCGTTTGGATCATAAGCTATATTTTGGATTCCACTGCTATGATGGTTTAGTTTTCATCTTATGCACTGTCTTGCTTGTTTTATGTCAAGTTATGTTATTATTATATTTTAGCCCATGCGTTGTGAGATATACTACAAGTTCTTTGGTGATTCATCATTTAAAACCCTTTCTTTGACGACCGTCCAGTGCTAGTCGGGCATTGGCACAACGCATTTTGGGGAAATGTCGGCTAATATGGGGTGGGCCGTCACACTTGGTATCAGAGCCTAGGTTGCGTAGTTAACCTAGGGAAAGACATCAGGGAGAGATAGTATACGTATATGAGAGCACATATTTGTGATATTTTGGTTTTTCAAAAACTACATATAGATACACTATTAGTATATCTAAGGATGAAGTCGCACTGCACTAGCACCACTAAGGAGATGGTTAATCGTTTTCTTTTTACAGATTGAACGATAAGACTGAATATGAGGAGTATGGGTTCAGGGACAAATAATGGGAATGTCCCTGATATGAGGATGATGTTTACTACCTTCATGCGAGAGATGTTTAGGGATGCTCAAGGAGTAGTTCCTAATGCTGCTAACAGTGGTGGTGCAGTAGTGCAGGCGCCTAGAGCCAATTTCGCCAAGCTCTGCAAGGATTATACTAGTCTTGGTGGGAATCCGTTCTACGGAACAGAATTAGCTACGGAGGCCCAAGAATGGCTTAATAGTTGTGAACGCATCTTCGAGGATTTGGGGGTTTGATGATGCAATGAAGAGAAAGTTAGCATCACGTCAACTTCAAGGACATGCAATGAACTGGTGGAATGCTATTAAAGTGGCTACTCCCAAGGATCAAGTCACTTGGAATCAGTTTAAGACCTGCTTTAGCGATAAGTTTATCCCAACTACTCAAAAATCAGAATTATTCAGGAAGTTTTTGGAGCTTAGGAAGAATGGTAGGGCAGTCTCGGAGTATATTGCTGAATTTGATACTTTATCGAAATATGGATTATCTCTTATCGATACTGTCAAGAAGAAGAATGAGAAGTTCATAACTGGTCTAGATGAGTACTTGGGTGAGAGACTCATAAACCATATCGATGAGACTTTTGAATCTGTTGTGGGAAAGGCATTAAGATATGAAAGCCTTTACCCTAAGTCAAAAACCGAGGTTGTTATTACATCTGTAGAGGAAACAAAGCTGCAGGTAAGCGGTGGAGGCAAGAATAATTCCTACAATAAGAGGAAACGGAACCAGACCAAGGATGGTCAGAAAAAGAAGAATAAGAAAGATATCGAGTGCTTTAGTTGTGGCAAGAAGGGCCACTATGCCAGCAATTGTCGAGAAAAACCGGGGGAAAAGAAGTGGTTCAATTGTGGCCAAGTGGGACATTTTAAGAATGAATGTCCACAACCTCCTAAAGAGAAGTAGATAGTGAAAGCATATGTTATCAACGCTGTTCCTTCTTCGTCGAATGCCCCAACTGCGGCGCAGAAGGGAAAAGGTGTCATTATTCAAGGTATGCTTTCTATTTATGATGTTCCTGTTCGAGTGTTGTTTGATACCAGGGCTTCCCATTCCTTCGTATCTAGTGACCTGGTAGATAGGTTGGAATTGGAACCCGAGATTATCGATAAACCTTTAGTTGTGACGAACCCGATCGGTGGTTTGACTAGCCTTTGCATGATTTGTCATAATTTAGTCTTATCGAATCATGGATGTATGTTTGCTTGTGGTTGCTTTGTTTTGGGCTTTACTGGGTTTGGCATTATTTTAGGAGTCAATTGGCTCTAATGACATGGGGTGGTGGTAGACTGTGAGGGGTCTTCGGTGACCATTAGAGTGAACGATGGGAGGAGGGTGGTATTGGGTTGCCTACCTAGTGATGAGGTGATGGCTAGTTTTCTACATTCCATCGACATCCCGCAGGATAAGTTATCAGATGTGCCTATTGCTGGCGAGTATCCGAATCTCTTTGAGGAAGTGACCAAACTTCCACTACACCAAGAGATTGAGTTTAGGATTGATTTAGTGAAAGATTCCAGACCTATAGTGATGCAACTTCGTCATATGGCGCCAAGGGAGCAACGAGAGCTCGAGGTGCAAGTGGACGATCTTTTGAAGAAGGGATTTATTCGAAGGAGTGTTTCCGAGTGGGGAGCACCAGCTATATTTGCCACTAAGGACGATGGTTCCCTTCGCTTATGTGTAGACTACCATGAGCTAAACAAGGTGCCTAGGAAGAATAATTATCCTCTTCCACGGATAGATGATTTGTTTGATTAGTTAAATGGAGCAAGAATGTTTTCCCAGTTGGATCTTGCTATAGGTTTTCATCAGCTCAGAGTAGCAGCTGAAAGTATATCTAAAACGACATTTCGAATGCCGTTTGGATTTTATGAGTGGTTGGTCATGCCATTCGGGTTGACCAATGCACCAACATATTTTGTGGATCTGATGAATAGGGTATTCAAGGATCAATTAAATAAGTTTGTTCTTGTGTTCGTGGACGATATCTTGATTTACTCGAGGACAGAGGAAGAACACAAGGAAAATTTGAGGATAGTGATGGAGGTGTTGAGGAAACACCAATTGAAAGAAAAATTTTCTAAGTGTCACTTCTAGAGGAGGGAAGTGAGGTTCTTGGGCCATGTTGTTTCAGAGAATGGTATTGTCGTGGATCCTGCGAAGGTGGCTACGGTGCAAGATTGGTCTACGCCCAAGAATGCAACGGATGTGAGAAGTTTCTTGGGATTAGCTTGATATTATCATAAGTTTATTAAGGACTTCTCCAAGATAGAAGCACTGTTAACTCAGTTGACTAAGAAGAATCAAGCTTTCGTCTAGGACGAAAGATGTGAGAACGCATTTAAGAGACTAAAGGAAAAGTTAACGTGTGCACCAGTGTTAGTTATCCCTAAAGGGAACAAAGAGATGACAGTATACACGGATGCCTGTGGTACCGGACTATGTGTTGTACTGATGAAAAGAGACAAGGTAGTAGTTTATGCTAGCCGACAACTGAAACCGCATGAGAAAAGATATCCTATCCATGATTTGGAATTGGCCGCGATCGTGTTCGCGCTAAAGATGTAGAGACATTACCTCTTGGGAGAAAGATTTGAGTTGTTTACCGTTCATAAGTCATTAAAGTATCTTTTCTCTCGGAAGGATTTAAGTCTTCGTCAACAGAGATGGTTAGAATTTTCGGCTTCATATGATTTTAATATCGCATACACACCCGGGAAGGGCAATGCGGTAGCTGATGCATTGAGTAGGAGACATGCCAGTTTAGGGGCTATGTTTCTGGAATGGAAGCAACTAGAATATATTGCGGGATATGATTTCAGATCTAAGCGCGAATTAGATCCAAAAATGTTAGCAAGTTTGACGATTAGACCCACTTTAATTGAGCAGATCGGTTCCAGTCAAAGGGACGATTCTAACCTATTGGAAATCATCTCGAAAGTAGAGATGAGTATAAACGACAAGGAAATGAACAATTTTGGACTTTATAGAAAAGGATGGCTTCGAAAGAATGGTAGACTAGTTGTACCCAATGTTAATGGATTGAGAGATGAAGTGCTTGGAGTGTGTCATCACTCGAAACTGGCTATACATCCCGGTGGTAACAAAACGTATCGAGACATGAAGTAGGCCTACAACTGGGAAGGGATCAGGAGAGACGTTGGAAAGTTTATATCCAAGTGCATGAACTGCCAGCTAGTTAAATCCGAGAAAAAGAAGCCTAATGGTCTGTTACAACCGTTGGAAATTCCCGAATGGAAATGGGAACAAGTCTCAATGGATTTCATTGATGGTTTACCAAGGACTAGATCAGGTCATGATAGTATTTGGGTGATTGTCGATCGATTGATCAAAAGTGCAAGGTTTATACCAGTCAAGTTGAATAGAATGGCAACTAATTTAGCATAACTGTATATGAAGTTGGTAGTGAGATTTCATGGAGTGCCTAAAGGTATTGGTGTGACCGAGATCCATTATTTACTAGTGTGTTTTGGAAGAGCTTACAAGAGGCTTTAGGGTCAGAGGTACATCTCAGTACCGCGTACCATCCTCAAACTGACGGTCAAACAGAGAGGGTGGATCATGTATTAGAGGATCTCTTGAGAGCTTGTATATTGGATTTTGGAGGATCATGGCATGACCATTTGCATCTGGTTGAGTTCGCATATAATAATAGTTATCAGTCCAGTATTGGTATGGCTCCATTTGAAACTTTGTACGGAAGACCGTGCAACTCACCGTCATGTTGGTTGAAAACTAGTGAAAAGTTTGTGCTTGAGCTAAATGTAATAAGAGAAACTTCAGATAAGATCAAGGTTATTCAACAGCGAATAAAGACTGCCCAAGATAGGCAAAAGAGTTATACTGATAAAAGACGAAGAGATTTAAAATTCTCCATTGGCGACTTGGTATTCGTCAAGATTTCTCCATTGAAAAGTGTGATTCATTTCGGCAGGAGAGGTAACTTGGCACCAAGGTTTGTTGGTCCATTTCCAGTTCTCGAGCAAGTGGGGAATGTATAAAGTTGGATTACCCGACAATATGGTGGGAGTGCACAACGTATTTCATGTTTCCCAATTAAGGAAATTCGAGCACGATTATGATATGACTATTTCACCAGATCGGTTGGATGATATCGAGGTAGAACCCTGTTAGCCTGCTTCATGACCAGGCTACCCAAAACAAAGATCATGTTAACACACTTTTTGGCAAATGCTGTCACATATGGAATCTCTGGATATCATCACTCTCCGGCATTGGAAGCATCATCAGAAGACATTGGGAAGTTTGGTTAAAATCACAAAATCAGTATAAAATGGACCTAAACCCCTATTAAACGACCTCATTTGGATCTAAACACATCAAATACTTGTAGCCCTCTGAATTAGCTTCAAGTAGAGCTTTCGTTTGGTCCAATTGGCCTTACGGTTTGAAAGTTATGTCTGTTTCCGTGAATGCATGCAGAAATATGGAAAACATGGATTTTGACATTTTTGAAGATCGGTTCGTGATCACCCCCTGGGGGCGGTTTGTGAGCACCCCGCGGGGGCGGTTTGTGACCACCCTCTGGGATTGATTTGTGACCATCCCCTGGGGATGGTTCGTGAGCACCCCTTGGGGGCGGTTCGTGACCACCCTCTGGGGTTGGTTCGTGACCACCCCCCTGAGGGCGGTTTGTGATCATGACCCGACCTGACCATCACCGTCACGACCATTACCAGCTTACCACCTCGGCTCACGAACCGTGACCACGAACCGCGACCAGGACCCGCTACTACGCATGTAGATTTTGACCTATTCTCGAGGCTATGATCGCTCCTACTTTCCCGGATCGGGTGCCACGTGTCCTACCATGACCTGGTCACTATATGGGCTGTCCTACAGCTATAAATACACCTTCAGAGGGCATTTTCAGGGGACTTTTGGCACCTCCTTGTCTACGGCTGTCATGGCCAACACTTCTCCATGAATAACCACCATCTTCCTCAATAAAATTAATGAATTCAGAGAGACTTATTCATTAGATTCAAGTGATTGAGAGACAATATTCATTGTAATTGTAATCAGTGAATGAAATAAGAAAATATAAAGTGGACGTGTGCTCGTTAACGCCGAACCACTATAAAAATCTTGTTTTCTTGCTTTTTCTCTTATTTTTCAGTTATTTCTTGATATCCTATGCTCTAAATACGACAATTTGGGTGTTAGGACCATTTTTTGGTCTAACATTTTGGTGCTTTCGCTGAGAAATGAAGGTTCCTGATGTTTAAGGATTTTCTAGTCTACTTATTGGATCGCCCTATCCGATGAGGAATTCCTATGAATTCTAGCTGATTTTTGCAATAGCGGAGATCACCACCGGATTGGATGAACTCGAACTGATTTGTCCAAACAAGTGAACTCGCCACGCATAACACTTAAAGACATAGCAGATATCAAGCGGATCACATGATAAAATGATGGATCGGTATCCTGCATCCAGCGTGGAGCGTGCCTACGCTAAAGACATGGGTCAGTCATAACGTATGCATGGAGAAAGAATATGGATCATTTGTCCATATATTTATGAATCGGCAATATGTGATGAAGCGTGGGTCGTGTACCAACCTGCTGCTTGGTTTTCACACAAAGCATGGCTCGAAGACATGAATAATAAAGCGCAAGCACATATATATTATTTTATTTTATTAATCGTGTATATGTGAAAACCATACTGAAGTGAAAATGTATTCCTCATGACTTTCGCTTCCACTCGTGATCACATGAACATGAAGGCCGCCACATTGACTCGGTTCGTTAAGCAAAGACCTGACCACTGAAGTGACCCCCCTTTTGTTATGTGTACTAAAGTGCACTCACTCTTTTGACTTGTGAATGTCACGACCAACTTTACTACGTTGGACCTGCTGTGTTCATCACAAACTCACGATCCAGTTCACGAGCCAGGTTACGATTGAGTTCACGAGCCGATGTCCACGAGTCCATATTCACGAATTCAGATCACCAACCGATGGTGTAATCTGATTGTACGAACGTCATAATGATGATGTGGACACGTTAAGCCACAGTGTAATACACAACAACTCACATATGAACTAATGGTGGAATGCTTGAAGATATGGGGATTCCATTTATACTGCATGGGTCGTCGGCTGCATTCTTAGATGCGTGGGTCGTATAGTATCAGTTCATGGCACAATATGGATCGCATACAAGGAAGTGGGTACGTGTAAAGCTGATGAATCATATGTAATAAACATAAATCCATGGATGGCACACCATGTTAAACAATTAAAGGATCCCTACGGGTCAATGAGGGCATGATATATACTCGGGTAGTAGTGTATTCACATCATCAGATCCCACGCCATGTTTATGGGTCACGATCCGATTTCATATATGGGTCACGATCGCACGATATGTCGAAAATGACGATGCAAAAGATGAACCGCGACCTACAGAGGCATTACAGACCGCGTCTCACAAACTGAAAGAAAACAGCGAACCGCGATACAGAAAATAAATGGTGAACAAGGGTTACGACTCGACCGAAAAAGTGACAGTTTTTGGAAAAAATGCAATTTTCAGATCATTTCAGAAAAGGCTCCATCTTCCAAAATAGAGGTCGATCGCCGCCGGGACTGTGGGGTCCCGGACCCCCACCGGCGCTATGCCTGGACCCACTGACGGCCTCGCCTTCGGCTCGAAGCACAGCTCGCCTTCGGCTCGGAGCACGGCTCGTCTTCTGCTCGACATATATTTTGGCCAATGGCATTCATCAAAGCTTGTCAATGAAGAATAGACGGATAGTCAAAGAGTTCCTGAAGAGGATGTGTTAGATGAAGAAAATGACCCCTCGAAATGAAAAATGAAATCAAGCAACTGGAAACTGTACACAGACAGTGCAAGAAATGATCGACGGTCCAACGCTGGAATTTGAAAGGAATTCCAGGTGGAGGAACCACAATTCGCAGCTCACCTAGAATAGGAAGAAGAGCCGTTGGATGGATTGGAGCGTTATAACATATCTCATGTCCTACGAACGGAAAATCAAAAGGCGAATAACCTGGCTAAGTGAGAAAGTTCCGAAAATCTAGAAACGATAGAGATGATCCCATCAAGACACTACAAAATACAACCATTGATTAGATGGAAGTTGACCCAGCGTTGGAGACAGAAACCGAAAGAGAGTCATGGACAACCTCATGATGAGTTTCCTGCAACACGGAATGCATCCAACAAGGAAAATAAATGGAGTACCATCGTTCGTTATACCTGAAGATATGACATGCACGGCGACATGGCTTATTTCCCTTGGAAGGTTGTCTTAAGTTAGAAATCAACGAATCCCATTGCTGAATTCACTGCCCTGAAAAATTCGACAAAATCACAAATCAATTTTCCATTTGACGGGAAATGTATGCGAATGAAACATCTGATGCGTGACATTTTGGAGTTAGAAAGTAAAGACTCTCGCTTTCACTCTCTTTATCGATTATCTGCCAAGTAACTCATGCCCCAAGTGCTGGGGGGCAATTGGAGATTCAACATGAATCGCTCGAGATTACATCACCCAATTCAAGGCTGATACATTAAAAATTTGCATGGCCGACTGCCTTAGTCTTGCCTGAAGATTAGCGAGTTGAAATTTTAGAACGCTTACGCCTGAATGTTGACTGATTGTCTATGCACCAACCCTTGTCCCAGATATGGGATTGAAGGCATATCAGCAAGTTTATGGAATAAGGCTATCCCACCAGCAACAATATCCTATTTCCAAACATAGAAAGTGCAAAAGTTTCTATAAGCATGGATCCATTGTTCCCCTGCCAATTACCATCCTAACACTAATGCAATAATATGCTACCATTATCGATGCAGTCATGACTTCCTGGCACTCTATCCTTACCCTCAGCATGGGGACAAAAAGACGATTCAAAGGAGATGTGACCTCGTCACTCGCGTATGATATTTACCTAACCGCCTTTGCCATCTCAAGACCCCGATCAAGGTCTATACATTCTTGGGACTGCCTCCACTCAATGGTTTGAAAAGATATTCGTCGTCAGCTTAAGATTCTGGCAGCCATCCCCTGGTAGAGACAGGATAAGGCAGAATTAACCGGCAAAGAACATGCAACGCCATTTCCGCTCTAAATGATATTCATCCCTTTAACATGATTATTCTTTAACCATGACTCTTGTATTTGCATGCTTTATGAGTAATTGATGTAATTAACTCAGATGAATTAATATGTGGATGGTATAGGTACCCTGGATTTGATACCGATCAGATTTCTAACACTCGCAGATGGAATTATACAACAGAACCATAACGAGCCCAACTGAACTGCTCGTCTACAAAGCCACGCCTCCATCTAAAGAAAGCTATATAGCTCAAGGTGGATCCGGAATGACCATCCAATCCCTGGATCATACGTGGCGGACCACAAGGCAGTTGTACATAAGTCATTGGCTTGCAAAGTCGGAGTCCAACCCCAGATGGACGCCGTGTGACTGTCTATATGGCTCGATCCTTTCCTCGATGCCACTAGATTACATGAATCCGGATAGGAGCGCAGCAACGCCCATTGATATTATAACTTTTCAATCATAAGATTTGCTTTTACATGCCTCTTGGGTTAGTGACATGACTAACTCTTGCGATATGAATAATGCAGGTACCCGGAGTTCGGTGCTAACTACTCCTCCCGTGGATTGTTCGGAGGAATGCAAAGCCTTGGCAAATGTTTTCCAACTGTTTGATTGACTGATGCTATCCTCAGAGCTTGGATAGAAATATAAACCTAAGATGAGCGTGAACCGACCACTTGTCTGAAAAGCTCCATTCGCCAGAGTGAGGCGTGGAGTATGGACTAGAACCGATCTTGAGAACGACACCCGAAATGGTAGAATCCCACTCTGCGAACTAGAGTGTAGAAGGAAAGCCGGGGCGAATGATATGACCACTCACCTGAATCAATCTAACTCTCAAGATTCGAGAGAGAGAGAGAGTATAAAGGACGCGAAGATGACGTCCGCAAGGCGTGAAGGTGCACCATGATAAAAACCGCCTTAACAACACTCCACCCCGCTGAAGGATCGGGAGAGTATAAAGGCGCTAGAGACTTGGCGCCCCCAGAACTTTTGCCCCGTTAAAGGATCGGTGAGAAGACTAAGAACCGAGCTCGAACTCTAACCCGCTGAAGGATCGGGAGAGTATAAAGGCACCATGGATTGGTGCCCCAAGGTCTCCTACCCCGCCGGAGTGTCGGGGACAACACTGAAAGCTGAGCCCGGATCCTCCATGTCCAGACATGGGGGCAAAACAGTTAAGGTCCTAATCAATCCTCAACAAAGTCCTGGCCAGGCACTAAGTTAATGATTGATTGGGGGCATACCTGTACACACATACCACTTTAGTGCATTTTCATTTATAATTGCATTGACAACTTATAACGCTTCGTGACTTATTTGACCATTTGCGTTTCAAATGTTTAAATGAGTAGCTAATTATGGAATGTTCGTAGGTACAAGACAATGCGAAAGAAACAAAATTTTAATTACTAAATGCAGGTTTGCAAAATATAACTAGTCAAGAACGCTAGGGCCTCACTCGCAACAATAGCAGCATGCCAATGAAAAACGAACAAAGGGTCATGCCCAGAAGGATGACCCAGGCCCCTTGAAGACCAGAAAACAAATGCAAAGTGAACGTCCATCTGCTGATCCCAACTTACTTCCAGAATGGGAAGCTCAGAAAAGGCTAGATATATCCCATGTAATAATTCAACGTGACGCAACCATTTAATTCCCGACGTTTCCCTTGATGCATAGAGCAAACGGGAGCAATAAAGGTGACTACGATCCAACTATTCATCGCTTGATTTCAATCCTTAGAGCTTGGATGGGAGGCTGGAGATTAGCATGGGATGAGTACCAATAAATCGGTTTGTGCTCAACTTCGACTCTTGGTGCGAGGAGTGAATATAAATCCAGAGAAGATATGGATTCGAACCCTGCTACTCAGAACAAACCCCGAGGATGGGGGGCATGAAATACGAGCCTCAAGCAGCATAATTCAACTATTCGATGCCTCCGTTCCCAGTTGAGTGACAGAAGCCTGATTGATGGCTAATGTACATGTGGATCTAAGAAGCCCAAGGCCGATCTTCACATATTTCAAGACTTTACGCTGGGGGGATCGACGACAATTGAAAGGCCAAGCAACAATCATCAATTCGCTGGGAATGATAAAATCGAAGTACAAGCAATGACGAACTTGGTTCGGCTAGATAGCAGCCATCAGTTCGGATTGAACACACACCAATTAGCAGGCGTGCAGCATGCGGCTTCGATTCAGAACATCGTGGATGGAAACATGGACAATGGAACAGCTACCTGCAACATCCTAGATGAGAATGCAAGAATTGTAACAAATTCAGGTTATGCACGACCAGTTTTAGCTCCAACGCGAATGGATACTCGAGCGGCATTTCACACTCAGCTCCGAGCACGAACGCAACAATTCAAAGAACGGGAACACGGTCGGGTCAAATGACTCGAACCA
Organism: Allium sativum; assembly: GCA_030737875.1. NCBI lineage: Eukaryota > Viridiplantae > Streptophyta > Magnoliopsida > Asparagales > Amaryllidaceae > Allium > Allium sativum. The sequence continues at coordinate 989,504,470 of CM060910.1, read as the reverse complement.
GGACCCGGGGGCAATATCTATGCGGAAATAAGAAATCTGCTAAAACTCCCTTTTGTAATCTCAGATTCAATGCTGGGGGGACCAGCCATGATCTTGATAATGTGCAATATTTCTTTGATGGCAACATGCTCGCTAGTTTGATTCGATACCTCTTGAGAAGCTGTACTTCTCAAGACGATGTGGGTAACAACAATCATAGCCTTTTCACACGGAACATTAGAATACCCTGTTATTCCCCCAGATTTTAATTTTTCTCTGTAACGAGATCTGCTCAGAGGCTTTGAAGAATTCAACCCTGAGGTGGACATACTTCTATGACAAGAAGGTGTTAATGTCGAGATGGATGATCTTGATGCTTTTGTGGCAAAGAATGGAGCACCTTCCAATTCCTAAAACGATAAGGACAAATGAAAATCCCTGAAAAAGAATGATAAAAATGTGCAGTTCCAAAGAGAATCTATACCACTTATTAAGCTCATGATCTTGTTTTCAAACTCAATTGAACCAAACATGAGAAAGAGACTCAACGAGACTGTAATGACCATTTCGTACTATACTGAAGCATGAACGGAGGGCCCCAACTAACTTCATGACGACATTTATTCACTTGCATTCAACAAGATTACTTAACTCCACAACTGATCCGATAGGAGTAACCGAGTCCGCTGATGCCAGATAAGGCAATCCTCACTATCTTACTAAAGAGAAGAGACGATATCAAAGTAAATGTGGTTCAACCATTCGCATGTACAATTCTGACTTTTGCTAAATTGAGAAATAGTACAGAAGTATCTGGGTCAACTATGATTGCTGAACCTGCAACTCTTACCAGATGCAATGACGGAAAGTATAAAATCTTCAAGATTAGATGCCTTATTGACTCAACTCAACCCCCATCGATGCTGGGGGCATAATCCCTGACCTTGCTTGCCCTCTGATGGCACTAAGGGCACGAGCGTCAATTCGCGGGCTGACTGTGAGGACGACCCTACCTGGGAGCAAGATTCAAGACATGTACAATATGCCTCTCGAGTATGACCCGATTCATCTTCCCCGATCAAGCAAGGCAGCTTGTGGGTCAAATGTGACTTCAAAGATTCAAATCGCTGCTACACTAGATGGAAGGTGTGACAAATTTCTCTACTGCCTTACGATAGCGAAGATCATACGAGCACTGGTTCACATGATTTCAACTACGTCTCTTACTGAGTTGCATGCGATTATTGAATTACGAACTGATCCAGAGCGATTTCCAATTCCTTTGACCACGATCCAGGGTAATCATGGCTTTCGGGTTCCTTACTGTTACGATTCAATGCGATTTTAAGATCCTGGACCAATATAAAGATAGTCCAAACTTGAGTACAAATGACAAATTCATATGTTGATTCCGATGTTTTTTATCCCAATGGTTCAAATAGCAACTCGGAACTTGAGGATTCTTGAAGTACTCAATGATTTGGATGGCTACTTCATGCATTGACCCACATATAAAAGAAAGTCTGACCCAACAATGTGCTTGACTTGCACAGAATGGTGATGTTGTTTGGCAACGACCCGGACATGTAGAGTCATTTCCAAGAGCCAACGATCCAGCGTGACTTTCGATGAATGAGTCAGACCTCTTGATTCGACAAGGTTTAAACGATTACATGATCATCTCGGATACTCTTCCAGAGAACATGGCCTGACTAGCTCCCAGGGAAGCAAAGCAACAATTGGATAAAGCCTTCTCAAAGACGAATGACGTTCCAAAGAGATTTAGCTCAACACATTCAATGCACATCTCATCTGCGATAAGATGTACTTTGGAGGGCAAAATGTTAACCTGCTTTGTGACCAGGCTACCCAAAGCAAAGATCATGTTAACACACATTTTGGCAAATGCTGTCACATATGGAATCTTTAGATAACATCACTCTCTGGCATTGGAAGCATCGTCAGAAGACACAGGGTAGTTTGGTTAAAATCATAACATTAGTATAAACCGGACTGAAACCCCTACTAAACGACCTCATTTGGATCTAAACACGTAAAATACTTGTATCCCTCTGAATTAGCTCCAAGTAGAGCTTTCGTTTGGTCCAATTGGCCTTACGGTTTGAAAGTTATGTCTGTTTCCGTGAACGCATGCAGAAATATGGAAAAACAGGGATTTTGACATTTTGGAAGATCGGTTCGTGACCACTCCCGAGGGCGGTTCGTGAGCACGCCCGAGGTCGGTTCGTGACCACCCTCTGGGGTCGATTCGTGACAACCACTGGGGGCGGTTCGTGAGAACCCCCTGGGGGCGGTTCGTGACCACCCTCTAGGGTCGGTTCGTGACAACCCCCTAAGGGCGGTTCGTGATCATGACCCGACCTGACCATCACCGTCACGACCATTACCAGCTCACCACCCCGGCTCACGAACCGTGACCACAAACCGCGACCAGGACCCGCTACTACACATGTAGATTTTGAACTATTCTCGAGGCTATGATCGCTCCTACTTTCCTGGATCGGGTGCCACGTGTCCTACCACGACCTGGTCACTACATGGGCTGTCCTACAGCTATAAATACACCTCCAGGGGGCATTTTCAGGGGACCTTTGGCACCTCCTTGTCCATGGATGCCATGAACAACACTTCTCCATGAATATCCCCTATCTTCCTCAATAAAATTAATGAATTCAGAGAGAAATATTCATTAGATTCAAGTGATTGAGAGACAATATTCATTATAATTGTAATCAGTGAATGAAATGAGAAAATATGAAGTGGACGTAGGCTCGTTAACGCCGAACCACTATAAAAATCTTGTTTTCTTTCTTTTTCTTTTATTTTTCAGTTATTTCTACATATCATATGCTCTAAATATGACAATTTGGGTTTTAGGACCATTTTTTGGTCTGACAAACCCGAGGTGGTTGGGAACGCAGACCGATTTGTATTATCGAGTACGATACGAAGCAACTTCGAAGGAAGAAGGTGAAACTAGTTGAAATCCAGTGGGGGTGATAATGAGAATGACTGTACTTGGGAAACAAAAGAGAACATAAGGAAGTCGTATCAACTCTTTGCATGGTAAGGTTTTATTAGCAATATAGTTATTCTGCATGCTAGTATAAGCTTGTTTTGTTTACTATGTATGTTTGATTGTTGCAAATGGTTGATAGGCATGCGGGACCCATTATTGTTTTCTTATTTAAGGAATTTCGGGGGCGAAATTTCTTGGGGGGGGGGGGAGGGGGTGGAGGGGGAGTGTAACGACCCACATTCTACATATCGAAGGATCGTAGAATATGTTTTTTATTTTCATACGAAGTCGTATGGTCGTGTTACTTTGGAAAACGACTTTGGGGTCATTTCTCATGTTCACGATTTTTGTCGAATTTTAAATGGTCGTTTTACCCCTGGCGAATCTTGTTTCGCCTATAACTTTTGATTGGTAATGAGTTTTGACCGGAAATAACTTCCATTGGATTTGGATGATGGTTTACCTTTCCGTAGAGTGGTCACATTGATCAAACGGACTTAACGTTTGGGAGATATAGCTGAAATAAGGTTTGTAAGATGAAAACCAGCATAATTGGGCTTAACTGGGTGATTAGCAGCTAAACCCATAACCCATTTCGGGATTAGGGTTATGACATGGCGGAAAGGGTTTGGACGAATATTCCCTTTCATTTTCTCAACTGCCACAAACATTCCTTGAACCCTAGCAATGACCTCCATCTTCCAAATCTCATTCTAATCGCTTTTTAACCAATAATTAACCAGAACTACACCAAATCAAGAGAAATTAGCATCAAATTAGAGATAAAGCTGCCGCTATACATTGGAATTCATGATATCATTCATAGTATCAGATCTAGTATTCATTTGTGGCTAAGGTGAGTGAATTGCACTTTTATTCACTAATTAAGGATGATTAGTGATAATTAACAAAATTATGCATCATAAAAATCTAGAAAAATATGTAGAAATTCTAAAATTTTATTTTATGTCATTGGTGAATATTTGGGTTAATTTGGATTAAATTTTCTAATTCTATAGTTAAAACATGGTTAAGGGGATTAAGGGGAAAATCATGCTTTTTAGGTATGTTTGATCTAAAATATTTCATGTGAATGATGTTTTAATGTTTTTGATTGATTCTATATGTTGTTACTACTGGTTGGAATGTTTTCTGATGTCATAGAAAGGTTAGAATGGTTGAAAACGTCATCGTTTGGCGAAATCAGCTCGTAGGAAAAAGGCTGAAATTTAGTCCCTGAAGAGGGTAGGGGTTACAAACCGCCACCAGCTCACGAACCTCCACCAGGAGAGGCTCACGAACCGCCACCAAGAGAGGGTCACGAACCGCCACCAAGAGAGGGTCACGAACCGACTAGAAGGAGCGTCGTGAAGCATAAGGGGGTAGATTAGGGGATCACGACGGGGCGGGGGGGGGGGGGGGGGGGGCAAGCCGGGAGAGGGAGGGGTGAGCCGGGGGGGGACTGGGAAGGCGACCTTTCCTCGACCACGACCCGAACTGAGATGATGACTCCAAACCGAACCGGAATCAAACTTCGACTACGCGAAAACGATTATGGATTCTTCTGAAGATCAATTCCCATCCGACCAGAACCCGAGATGCAAAGGAAGTCCAAGTAGGAAGTTATTACTCAGGATCCAGATGGGAACCAACGAGTTAACTTTTAGAGTTGGATTTTGCTGTGGGACATATGCAAATGGGTTATCGATATCCATAACTTTGTTTCACCGTTGAAGAGAGGGGGCATATAGACGAACCAGACCCAGGGAAGTGTGGACTTGTTGGCCCTTAACCTAGAGCCAAGGATGTGTGGAATGGGTAGGGTTATTGACTATAGACCAGGGAAGTATGGTCAAAGCAATAGTTGTATGGAGTTGCCGTCATGGCCCCAATAGATTTGGTGATCAAAGCGGTGGGTATGTATGCTTTACGCACTAAGTGAGAGATGTGAGGATGATTTCTATGTTTGATGTTTTCTATCACCATGACACACACACTCCCATATTTACACTTATGTTAGTGTTACCTTAGATTATTGTACATCTTGTTGTGCTAACTCTTTGGTTGCAGGTCCAGGTTCAGGTATGATTATTTATACCTGTTATTGTTTTACTTTGCTGCTATCGCTCATACTAGACTTTTGTCTGACCCATATTTTTATGTCTCTTCTTATTACTTTGGATGCTCCTAAATGAACAGACTAGTGATAAGTTAGGTGGTTATGCACGAGTAGCTGTCCGGAGACGAGCAGGAGGCTTCCACGTACTATTTACATATATCCTCCCTGTGTTGTTACAGGTCACTGCTTTGGGCATTAGTAGTGTACCCTTTTCTATTTTCTTTAGAGATAATATTTTGAAGTTGTAATAATAATGGTTTGGATCATAAGCAGAATTTTGGATTCCGCTACTATAATGGTTTAGTTTTTAGCTTATGCACTGTCTCGCCGGTTTTATGTCAAGTTATGTTATTATTATATTTTATCTCATGTGCTGTGACACATACTACAGGTTCTTTGGTGATTCACCGTTTAAAACCCTTTCTTTGATGACCGTCCCATGCTAGTCGGTCATTGGAATAATGCATTTCGGGGAAATGTCGGCTGGTTCGGGGCGGGTCGTCACAAGACTTACCTATATGAGTATGGAAATCAGGCCGTTTCCTAGGAAAGTAAGACCGCATTCGAAAGTAGACTCATGAACCAGGATTAAAGCGCATGGCCATTAACGTGTTGAGCAATACATAACACTCTAACTAAGGAATTCAACATGTGTGATTATTCCGGTTTTATCATTAAGGGATACTTGGTTCAAGATTCGTTCACCATAGATTTTCGATAGAACTTTGAATGGTTTACCCTAAGTAAAGGGTCAAATCCAAAAGATACCTTTTATTTATGTGTTGTTCCCGCGGTGATGCAAAACTTGATCTTAGAACTACATAGGCTTGATCCCAGTTGGGTATGTAGGAAGTCACATTAGTGATTCAGCGACCACTTTATTATTTTCTTTATTTCGAAAATTGGGGGAGATTCTTGTAAATTTTCAATGTATTTTGGGGTATTGGGTTTGTTTTTTGAAGATGGAAGAAAAATGGAAGGAATGTGTATATCGATTTGTCCCACACTGTAGAATATATACAGGTATGCCACTATATCAATAGCCTTCTCACAAGGGTGTTGGGGCCTTGGGCACCCAAATGTTTACTTTGTTGTGAGGAGGGAGACCATGCATCTCTACCACACATGCGTGCGTCGTCCGTCCTACTGACCAGGCCGGGTACGTATGGGTTTCAGGTTTCAGATCAAATGAGAATATTTTTGGACCCGGGTTTTAAAGTGTAACGGGCCGAATTCAGCCCGATAAGGACCTAGACCCGAAACTGTCTTTAAACTAAGGCGGATGGATTTGTAACATTTCTCGAACGTTACAAAAAGGCACTGCAATTCAAACGCGAAAGGATACGGGATGTGACACTTCAGAAAGGGCGCTGCGATTTGAAACGAACATAACTGTTGTAAATAAATACGCCACTTCACTACTTATAAATAACAACAATTTCAGACGTTCCAGAATAAATTGAATTATTCTTCTTTCTCTCTAATATGTAGTGCCATCAAAGTGTTTCAAACGCTGCAGATTTGTAACACCTCCAGAGCATTGCAATTTCTAGAAAACATTGCGGATTAGATCTTCTTCTCCTCTTCTTTCTCTTTGATTGTTGCATCATCAAAAAATATTATCAGAGTGTTCTTGATCGGATCAAAGCTGTACAAACTTTGAATCTGATTTCGCTGTTCCAAGGCTTTATTGAGTCCTTAAAGTCGATAGTTCGATAACCCGTTGTACCCAGTGGATTGAACTATTTTCTGAAAGAATATATCAAATAGATCCTTAAAGTCTGAAGTATGACATTCATTACTCCTCCGATAGTCTCAAACAGCAAAATCCCCAACATAAGCAAAATTCTAAGACGATAATGGAATGTTGTAAAAAGTTGCATATACAACATTTTCGATGACTTGTGTTTGAACTTTGTAAGTGAGAAGTGAGAGAGTGAGTGGAAGGGGAAACAAAAGGAAATACTTAGTGGAAATAGAGGGCAAATGGGGTGCTGCACTGTTACGGGTGCCACTTAACCTGTCTTATATATATATACACACACACACACTAGTACGTTTGCCATGTCCGTTGGACGTGTGCGAAGAAACCAAATGTGGGTGATAGTTATTAATATTAGCTATTTCCAATACATGTTCATTTTCGTTCAAAACAACATGTACAAACGCCCACAGAACTCAATGTATTTATTATGTTCTTATATTTAGTTGTCATTTAAATAGAGACTAGGAAAAGAATATTATTGTGCACAAAATTCATTATTCCAAATATTAATCAAAACTGCCATGAGAACCACAAACACGTATTGGACAAGCATGGAAGTATAACTAGCAAAGAAAAATGTTAGTTAAAAAATCATTTACTTCAAATATTGATAACACAAATGGAGAAACTCTTTTGGTGTATCCACTTCTTTTATGTGCATAGATAGATGATGAGAAGTTGAGAACAACTTATTAAGAACATAACTGTATAATTATTTACTAAGATAAATATTTACTATACCATCGCTAACGAGTACATACATATCTTTCAGCCATAAGATTCTGATGTTAATTCTGAAATGCAAATCTACTTGCCAAGTGCTTAATCTAGAAATAAGCAGAGAAAAATGAAATTAATAACTTTAGGATACTCATTTCTACTAGCCCAAGAGTCCGTTAGTAAACATCTTGATTGCATAGAATTTGAAACAAACTTTACAGGTTCTTTCCCTAATCACCAATACTAAAACCATTCAGAATAGTCAGAGAATAAATGTTCAATTTGAGAAAATGAATAAAAGATCTGCACAGTACTGTTCAAAATAAAAACTATTATTTGCATTCATTTTTCTGTTGAAAATCATGTTATGGAACAATTATGCACAAAAAAAATTCAAGAACAAATATACACAGAGTCTGACTAAGAAAGCGTGAAAAATAAACCTAATTTGCCAATAAAAATTAACGACCAAAATCAACGATTGTATTAAATAAACTAACAAAAAAATAAAATAATTTTTGTTTACCTAAGTGAGAAGGACTTTCCTATTTTAATCAGATCAAAAGCAACATAGAGGAGGTGGCAGCGATCCAGCTAAAAGGGGTGATTCGCGCAAGCCTGATATTGCAGCATCATCGTCCAGGTCTACTACTTATGGTTCAAGATTTAGGCTGCGTTTGTTTTTCTCATTTTGTTCTGAATTTTTCTTCTGATAATCAGAACTTTGTATGTTAGTTTTTATAATGTTATGAATAAATTAAGCATTCAGATATAATCATTTAGAATTTTTTTCCTTATTATTTCTTATTCTGAATGCTGAATATGTTATCTTTGTTTTGAATGCTTAATTAAACGAACAATTATGTGATTATTCAGAATTCAGCAATCGGATTTCAGTAACTAGACTTTAGAATTCAGCAATCATTATTCAAATTTTACATTTTAAACAAACAAAGCCTTAAACCCTTTAAAGGCTTGTCATTCGGCACATTTGGCATCACACTTTAATTTAGTACGTTTATGCAATTGAAACTACGGTTCAAGGCATTAAACAAGGTTATTTCAGCAGTCTCAACGACAAATGCCATCCATGTTGCACAACATCAACTAATTCTTTATTCTATAGTAACAACTCTTAGTTATTGAATTTTTGCAGTTCGTTTAACGTCTGTTCACATTCTTACAGTAATAATATATATGATCAGAAATATTTTAACTAATATTATAGATACATTCATATTCACTACATCTTATTTTTTTCCAAAAGATAACTAAGTTGAAGTTAAGAAAAAAGTTTCTTCAGATAAAATAGACATTAAAAAAAACAGTCTCCAAATTAATCCAATAACCCATATCCGTTTAATGGCCTCTCTGTTTAATGGCCTCCAACATTGTGACACCACACGTCCATTAATGTCATTCATTAAGAGAATGCATTAAATTTTGTGAAGCATTGTAGGTAAACAAAAACAGAAACATTACAAGACAGATATAAAATAGCAGCAGAATTTAAAAATTTATTAATTATAAAGCATCGCGGTTCAAAACATGGTCACATCATATATCTGAAAAACATAAAACCCAGTACATCATTAAAAAATTTGTCTTCTGCTTTAAAACATCAGAATACAATAATAAAAGAAGCATAATCCCCTGAACATAGCCATAGTAGAGAAACAAGAAATCGAGCAGTACATCTATGCAGCTCCAAGCAAAGCAGAATCCTGATCAAACTTGAGTATTCCCACCCTGAGAACCTGGGTTGGGGGGGATGGAAGATAAGAAGAGGAAACAAAATGGGTCAGACATAAAGTCTGGCGAGTCCAGTTACTTTTAGCATATAAATAATTAAAAGTATCATGACAGACATATAAACTGGATGCGAGAGATAACAACCTCATAAGATGGGTATAACAGACCGAGAAAGACATATATGCAGAATAAACAATGTAGGATCAATATTAACCCCAGAGGGGGGTGGGGTGAATATGGTTTATCAGTCATTAGAACAATCACAGAGAAATAAAATTGCAGTAAAGGAAAATCACACGCATAGATACCCAGCTTCGGCAAACTGTGCCTACTGCTGCCTTTCTAAGATCTCTACTAGGAGATACAAACAGATCTCGCTTACAATCCTATGTAAACTCGCAGCGCCTGCTCCTATCTAGCCCTAAGCTCAAAATCCTAGACTGGCCTTTGTACCCTAGACCAGATTTTCCCAGTCTAAAGACCAGTAATATGTTTACCCTAGTTTTAAAATGAAAACTAGAAAAGAAACAAGAATTGTTGTTAAAAGAATTACAAACAAAACTAAAAGATTAATACAAATAAACCCCCTTCCAAAACGTTGGCTTAGCCATGAAGAATAGGCCGGCCCGCTCATAATCTACTTGCCCGATGGTTTCCTCTTTTGCTCTGGAAGTTGAAAATGGTGGCAACGTTACAAATGCTAGGGTTTCTGGAAATTTTTAGTTCCTTTGCTTCGAATTTCTCTACAGACTCGAATCGGTTGAATTTGCCTTCTAGCTTGACTCTGCAAAGCTCTCTCTTTCTCTCGATCCAAACAAGTAAGCTTTCCGATTTTAAACTAGGGTTTAGATTTTGCTGTCGAAAATGTTGGGTGATCAGTTGATGATGAAATCGTGTGTTTATATAGGGGTTCTGAAACCCTAGCCTCTGATTTCGTTTTAAAGACTTGGTCGATTTGATTTTGGAATATCCGAAATGAATTTTCTTTTTCCTTGAAAAACTGCTGTCCAAAAGTTAATCGGTTTTGAAAAACTTCTATTTTTATCCTTGATTTTTTTTTGTTAAATTGTAAATGGAAACATAATCAACTGATTTTGTCCACCAAGGCTTTCTTCATTCGATCTGATTGAAATTGTTTTCCAATTTTGAAAAAACAATATGCTTACTGAAATTAATTTTGTCTAGTCACCACATCAAAAACGGTTTAATCCAAATATTATTTTCCATTTTTGATATACCAGAGATTTTGAGAAAGAATTCGAAATTGAGGCATTAAAAACTTTCCATGAACAATACACACACACACACACTGATTTCATTTAGCGTAGAAATAAATCCTGTTTATTACCATCTCCCATGTTACTTGCCATTTACTCATGTTTGTTACCCTGTTTAGCAATGCTTTGATCCATTTATCACTACAAACTATATGTTACTGCACTTCGTTTCTGAGTTAATCCATGATGGTGCATGAGTTTAAAACTTCTCTATTTATTGATGCTGCCACTCTTGTCTATTGTTGCATGTTGATATCATTCATCTCACTGTTGCATGCTGTATTTCCATGCTTGCTGAAACTCCACTTTAACTGCTGTGTGTGTCATTGTACTGACCCATTGCTGCTGCTAAAAAACACAACTTGTACACCATGCTTGAAACACTTTGTTGCACCTGTGAATCATTGCACTGACCCACCTTGTTTTATATGCTGCTCACTCACTTTTACATGTTCACCTTCTTGCATTTGCTTGTACCTGACCGTATTGACATGTAGAGCTGCACCTAAATTCTTGCATTTGTCCATGCTGTTGTGATCCACTTGTACTCACACATGACTTGATTGTTTTGCTGCATTATTTATTTGATTCATGCATCCACTATTGTGCTTGTCTTCATTGTCTGGACTGAATCTGCCTTGTACATGTTGTCACACTGTTCTTGCTTGTTGATTTGCCATGTTTGTGTTGTCACCATTTGCCACCTGTCTTGATCATGCTCTGCCTTGTTTAGCTCATTTGAAACTACTATGCTGATTTGAAACTGTTGCCATGGATGAACTTAAATGATCTGCCATTTTTTATTTCATAGCTGAAATTGTTGCACTACCATTTCTCTTTTGATTTTAACTTGTCTTGTATATGAGACCCTGAAAAAAAATCAGCAGACAGACTATACTGTGTTGAGGCTGGTCAGAATCAGCTGAGATGATGCGGGTTTTGATCAACAAACCAGTATGGTTATGGCGAGGCTGATCAAGTAAGAAAGATGATGAGAAAAACACACAGAGAATCCGAGACAAATAAAAAATAAAATTTTATTTGTTCAGTGTCTATTTTTAGTTCCAGTGTACTGTGTATATGTTCTTTTCTGTGACAGGTTTCAGGATGATGCATCAGGAGCAAAATAAAAGCTGGGACAATATGAGTTTGCAGAACAAAATTTGTATAGTTGAGAGTTGTGTATGTAGTGTAAAATCATTTGTATTGGATTGTATAGTTGAGAGTTCAAAGACAGAATTTGTATTGTGTTGATTTGTGAAATAAAATATATATATTGAATAATGGATGGTTGTATAAGTTTTTGTATAAGAGTACCATTAGACATATATATATATTTTTTATTCCAGTTTCAAATACATCAGTATAATACATTTGCTATCATCAAACAAAAAGAAAACATAGATTCAACAAACAGAACACAATGGGTTGCGCTTCTCTGAAAAATTCTCTGCACCAATACTAGTATAACAGATATGTAACAGGATTACATACTCCCTAATTACTTAACAGAAACAAGATGATCCCAACAGAAATATAATGGTAGTTTTAGGTGTACTCTTGTAACAACCCGCATTCTACACATCGGAGGATCGTAGAATATTTATTTCATTATCATATGAAGTCGTATAGTCATATAACTTTGGGGAACGACTATTGAGGTCATTTTCCATGTTTACGATTTTTGCCGATTTTTAAATGACCATTTTGCCCTAGCTGATCTTGTTTCGGCTATAACTTTTGATTAGTAAGGAGTTTGAACTTGAAACCACTTCAATTAGATTCGGATGATGGTTCACCTTTCCGTAGAGTGGTCACACTTGTCAAACGGACTCACCATTTGGGAGATATGGCTGAAACAAGGTTTAGAAGGTGAAAAACTGCTTAAGTGGGCTGATTAGGGTAATTAGCAAATGGGCCCATAACATATTTCGGGATTACGGTTATGAGGAGGCTGAAATGAGGTAGGTTTTCATTCTATTTTAGTTTTCTAGCTACCATTTACCTCTTAGAAACCCTAACAATGGCCTCCATCTTCTAATTTCATCCCAATTCGCTCTCTAATAAAGGATTAAGCTAATCTACATCAAATCAGAGTTGGAGCTGCTGTGTCGCATAGGAAAACACCCGAAACCAGAGATAGTTTCAGATCTAATTTTTATTTTTGGCTCAGGTGAGTGATTTGCATTGTTTTTCACTAATTATGGTTAATTAGGGGTGATTAGTGTTAATTAACGAAATTATAACTCAGAAAAATTTGGAAAAATGTTTAGAAATTCTTAAATATTGTTTTAAGCCTCTGTTAGAAATTTGGGTTAATTTGGATATGTTTTGCCAATCCTATCATTAGTTGTGATTAAGCATGATTAAGAGGAAAATATGAGTTTTGAGTATGTTTGATCCATTTTGACATAGTTATTTATCATTTTGGTGTTTATGGTTGATGTTATATGCTGCTATGACTATTTGGTACGATTTATGATTGCTTAGAACAGTTAGAGTGGTCGAAAATGCTGTCGTATGGCGTAAAAAAATCGCTGGAAGAGTTGCAGAAAATGATGCAGGATTCGGATCGGATCGCCCCCTCCGAACCGACCCGATCGTGAGTCCAACCCCACGAGTCCCAGCCATGTATGTGTGTCACGAGCCGCTTTCTCGAGTGGAGGAGCTGACACGAACCGTTCAAGATGAAGGCTCACGACCCCGAACCGGAGCACCACCCTTCTCTAAACCGAACCGCGTCACGATCTGATGCCATGAAGCCATGAGCCAGAGCTTGGAGCCACGACATGGAGTCACGACCCGACCCGATGCGATGACCATGAACCCAGTTAGGCACCACAACCCGAACTGATCTGAAGAGGGTGCTACGAACCAAACCGCTTGATGGCCACGAACCAGAGCTGCTCACGAACCGATGGAGGACCCGAGCCTAGATGATGATCACGAATCCGGAGGAGAGCAAAACCCGAGATGCAAATGTAGTCCAAATAGGAAGTAGAACTCAAGATCCAGTTGTGAACCAACGAGTTAACTTCATGAGTTGGAATTTGCTGCGGGACATGTGTTAAGGGGTTATCAGCGTCTATAACTTTGATTCACCACCAAGATGGATGTTAGGCTACGAATCGGTGCAGTAGGGTAGCTATTAATCCATGGGGCAGGCTATGAGCCAGTGCAGTGGAGTCGTCATGAATTCATGGGGCGGAGTGGACATAGCAAGGGATTAGTGGCTATGCATCAGTGCAGTGGAGCCATCATGAGTGATCGTAACAAAGGATTTTGGTGGTCAAAGCAGTGGATATTGTATGCTTTATGCACCGAGTGAGAGATGTGAGGATGGTTGATATGCTTGATTGTTTGCCATCACCATGAGATGCACACCCCACCCCCGTATCTTTACACCATATGTTAGTGTCACCTTAGAGTATTGTACATCTTGTTGTGCTAACTCTTTGGTTGCAGGTCCAGGTTCAGGTATGGTTTAGTATACCTGTTATTGTTCTGTTTTGCTGCTTATAGCTCGTACCAAACTTTTGTCTGACCCAGAGTTTTATGTCTCTTCTTATTACTCTAGGTGCTCTTAAACGGGCAGACTAGAGACAAGTTACGTGGTATGCATGACTAGCTGTACCGGAGACGAGCAGGAGGCTTCCTCGTATGATATATATATATATATATATATATATATATATATATATATATATTCTCCCTATATTGTTGCTGGTCACTACTTTGGGCATCATTAGTAATGCACTTTTTTCTTTGCTTTAGAGACAGTATGTTGGAGTTCTAATAAGCTGTATTTTGAATTTCCGTTGCTATGATGATTATGGTTTAGTTTTCAGCCTATGCACTGTCTCGCCTGTTTTATGTCAAGTATGTTATTATTATATTTTATTCCATGCGTTGTGAGACATATTACAGGTTCCTTGTTAGTCCAAATTCCTTTCTTTTCCTTTCTTTGGCGACTGTTCCATGCTAGTCGGCATCTGTACAGCGCATTTCTGGGAAATGTCGGCTGGTCCGGGGCGAGCTGTCACAACTCTAATAACGGGTTTTACCTCAAACAGAATTGACTGGTACCTAAACAAAAATGATAGATGTTAACCCAAACAGAAATGCAGGTACACTACAGAACAGACAGGACTAGATGTACCCTGATTACTACCCCGCAATCGATCGGCTTCCTATTCCGTAAATACCCTGTGTCGGCCCCACAATAGGGTGTATTGCTTCCTAAAATGGCAAGCTACAGAAGGAAACAAACCTATTTACTGGTGCTACAGCAGCTTATTTATCCAGATGCAGGCCATGCTCATAAACGCACATGAGTCCGTTGGAACGCGCCAGTACACATCTTCTCTCAGATGAACCTCTTACAATTAGTTCAATAAGCGTGCCCTGAACCATACCTAGTGCGGAGTCCCCCTTTAATACCAGAATGGGTTACTGACTAATATGGGTCCCACACAACTGATGACACAAGCCAACCCTTACAGATCTTGTGCCCCCAACTAATTAGGATTTTGACAGTTTATGCCTAACATATTTAGCAGATTCACATAACCCCCTACAGATTTATGGGTTAAACTTTATTAACGGGTCCATATAACCCCAGCAGATTTAACAGGTTAAGTTTTCTAAATTAACAGGTTCGTATAACCCCCACAGATTTAACAGGTTTACTTAACCTCACAGATTTAACAGGTCTGCTCAACCCCACATACTTAATAGGTTATTATGCACATCTCAATTCACATGTTTATTACTTAACATGTCACTTACTGTTTATGATTAAATATAGCTTATTTCATTTCGTAAGGTTCCCTCATTCCTTCTTATTTAATTATAATTCCATCTTATACTGTCATCACAACTTATCGTTTTTTACTTATTAACTCAGTTCACTAACTAAGGTTTACTAGTAAGTCCCTTTCCCATTTGTAACACTTATGTTATAACTTCAACTTGTCCCTAGGACAAGTCTACCTAACATATCTTTCCTATTAATACATGTTAATGCCCTAGACCTCTCACATTAAGTCAACCACTTATGGATGCTGGATATGCCGGGCGGCTCCGGGCAGACTTAAACCACAAGTTTAGACTTTACCTCATGTCATAGTGCCCTTACATAAGATTAACCACTTGTGGTTGCTTGATATGCTGGGCGGCTCCAGGCAGACTTATACCACAAGTGCAACCTAACCTCGTGTCTAAGCGTTATTACAGTTCCATTATTTTAGGCATATTCATATTAATAATTTCCCTATTTAAATTATGAATTTTTCGTGCCCCTTTTCAATTCATATTTTATTATGAACCATATACTCTTTTTCCCGAGTCATAAATCAAGGCATATATATATTATGCACAAACCCATATCCGCATATTTTCCAATTTATGTCCCAAGTCCATATTCACCCATTTCAATACAAGTTATACCCAAATCCATATTCACATATTTTCTAATGTATGCCTAAAATTCATACTCGCATATGTTCCAATTTATGCCCCAAATCAATATTTACGCATATTCCAATTTATGCCCAATTTCATATTTACATACGTTCCAATTTATGCCTAATTCATATTTACATACGTTCCAATTTATGCCCAATTTCATATTTACATACATATCAAGATTGCCTCTAAATATTTAGATCTAAAAATAACATAGACTCACGGTGAATAGATCTAAGAAAATGGATCCAAATTACTGCGAAGAACACATTGAATTCGTTGTTGTAGCAATCGTTGAATTGAATTTGGAGAAGAATAGGCTATTCAATCGAAGTTGCAGCAGAGCCTCACCGTCACCATGATTTTTCAGATGAATAAAACAAGGTTTAGGGTCTTTTATATAGCCGCTGCACCTCGAATCTAGACACTACCCGCGTCCAGAAACGTTCAGCTAATTCGACCCAGGGGTCGAACCCATAGGCCGTCACCATGATTTTTCAAACGATCGGATTCCCCCCTCCCCCAAAACATGCGTCTTAATTCAAATTTTCTAATTTTGAATTTGTTTGAATATATATATATATATTCTTCTTATATGCATACAAACTTCAAGGCTTAATAAATTCTTCATACGATGTCCGTTTTATGCAAACCAAATGTCTATCCTGACCAAAATTTCGAGACGAACGCAATGGCGCAGTCCGTTTCCCTTAATTATGAATATTAAATTAAATATTCTTTAATTTGTCCTCTTTAGTGTTGTTAAAATTATGGGGTGTTTCATTCTCCCCGACTTAAAGGATTTCGTCCCCAAAATCTCCAAGTTAAGAAGAATGTACATCCTACCATCCTTATCCATCACTCATCCACCAATCACAAGCATCCATTGTCCTTAACAGATTTCTAACACTTATATGAACATATGCAAAAGGTGTGTGTATATGTTCCCATACTAATGCAAAGATTAGGCGGTCTACTGATTCAGTCGACCTCCTTATGCAATATATGTTAGTGCCATGAATCCAGTATGTATGCAACAATACTATTATAACATGTAAGTTATATATGTGTGCACAATCATCCGTCCAAATGCAACTTCCATATGATGATACATTCAATTTCGTCCATAAAGAAAAAGAAAAATGCACATTACATCCATATGCAATATGAGAGTAATTGAGACGATCTAGTGCCTAATGTGTGTGTATATGCATCCACAGGAAACCGCTAGCAAACACTTTCATCCATCAAACATAACATGTCTTAAACACATGTTTACATACGTGGGTTCCCTACCTAAAGGTCGAAGATTCAATCGATAGGATACAAACGAATGATAGAAACAAGTATGAATAAAAAGCTTTGGAATAGAAGTTAAGAACACACCCTTGAATAGAAAAGGGTAGAAGCGCGAATCTTATCTTCAGTCTCCCAAGCATGGTCATCTCCCCGCTGATCTTTTTTCAACTTGACCTCTCGATTGTGTAGCTTTTTAACCTCTGATCCACGAATACAGGTAGGAACTCGTCAAACTGTCGCTTCCCATTCCACCTCTACTTCCTCAAGCATACTCGGCTCAACTACTTATGTTGTATTTTCGCAAATGAACATCCGCTAATCTCTCTGGTAGTTTTACCCTATAAACATTTGACTTATTCCTTCCATTATGGGAAATGATCCTACTAATCTTGGCGCCAATTTCCCTACAGATCCAGCGTGAACCACATTCCTCAAAGGAGATACTTTGATGAAAATCATTCCTCCCACCTTATACTCAATATTGCTCCTTCCCTTATCTGCATATGACTTCTGCCTGTCCCGAGCTGCCTTCATGTGCCTGTGGATATGATTAATCTTTTTTGAAGTTTCTATAATCGTCTCATGTCCAAGTAGAAGCCTAACTCTACTGTCTCAATTTGAGATTCTTCTATGAGAACGGATACTTGTGTGACTTATGGTCCAAGTATAACTCGAACCTCTCTCTAAGAAGATACTGCCGCCAAGTCTTAAGCCTGAATACTATAGCAGTTCATTCGAAAACATGGGCAGGGTAGTTCTTCTTATGAAATCTCAACTATCTACTCCCGTAACATACAAATCTTCCCTCTTGCATCAGAATCGCACCAAGCCCTATACCACATGCGTCAGTGTATACTGTGAACACTTTGTTTCCGTCGGGCAAGGTCAAGACTAGGGTTGTTGTCAGAGCCCTCTTCAATCGCTGAAAAAGCATCCTCTCAGTCTATACCCCAAGAAAATGCCAGATTATTCTTTGTGAGTTTATTCAACTCCCTATAATCTACACATAAGCAAAGCGAACCATCCTCCTTAGTTGCACCACATTCAGATATGCTTCGCCTAATAAATCCTTTTTCAAGTAGCTCCCCTACTTGCTTTCTCAGCTCCCTTCTTTCCCTTGGAGCCATGTGGTGCACCGGTAAAGCAACTGGCTTTGTATTGTCCACCAAATATATACGAAAGTCAATCTCGCGCCTCGGGGGTAAGTCCCGAACCTCCTCCAAACTTCAGGATACTCACCGACTACAGATATAGATCATAGATCATCGATAGATGCATCAAGTGACTCTAGGAAACTAATCATGACAGACCCCTTTGGGTCACAAGAAATCTCGAGGGTCCTCCCATGGCAAGTCAAAATTCTAACGCCCCTCCTCTCACAATCCCGAATGGCATAATACATGGCTAGCCAATCCATCCCTAGAATCAAACCATAGCCCATAAAACCGAGCACATATGTGTCACACTCAAACTCGACGCCTAACATAAATATTCTCAAACCCCGAGAAATCATGGACAAATGAGCGAAACCACCATGGGGTTTGAGACAACAACGGGATCCACTACCACACTACTACTACAGTGCAGAGACTCAACTACAGAATCAGATGTAAATGAATGCGAAGCACCCAAATCAAAAAGAGTCCTAACGGGATAATTGGAAAGAGAAATAAAAAAATTTCCTACCTCTATACGGTACAACGGATATGAGAGCATATACTTTCCCTCCAAAAGATCCTGCCCTTTGGTCCTGTCCTCGCTTCTTCGGGCACTATCTAGTGTAGTGTTCGACTTTGCAAGAGTTATTCCTTTTATTGCTTGACCAAATGACCCAAGTGCTCATTCTTCCTGCCTTTATTTGAACTTTATCAGGCTCTCCTTCTGTTATCTATGTTCATATCTAAAGCCACCATTTTTTTCATCCTTGGATTGTGCTCCTTAGCCTTAGCTCACTTATTCTCCTTTTTACCATCCTTGCACAACATGCTAACTAGTCTCTTGAAAGTTGCCTTCATTGCATGGAAATCCTTACTAAGTTTGAGAGAAAATTATCCGTAGGTGAAATTACTGTGGCTACAGATAGAGGTTAGGCTCTTCCTTGTTGTGCTGTAGTTTTAACATGCCTATGAAACCGTGCCGCCATGCAGACACCCTTCGAAAAGAATCGGTTCCCCAGACATGCTGAAAAAAAGGACTCAAGCGAAGAATCGAAAGATATTACATATGGCTTTGGGGAATACGTTTTTCCAAAACAAACTTTTCTTTTGAAAATGCCTTCTTTTAAAACCTTTTTGAAAAAAAAATTCAAAATCTTTTATACGATCTGGTAACCTTCAGCTCTGATACTAAATGTGACACCCCACATCCGTTAATATCACTCATTAAGAGAATGCATTAAGTTTCGTAAAGCGTTATAGGTAAATAGAAATAGAAACATTACAAGATAGATATAAAATAGCAGCGGAATTTAAAACTTTATTAATTATAAAGCATCGTGGTTCAGAACATGGTTACATCATATGTTTGAAAAACATAAAACCCTGTACATCATTAAATTTTTTGTCTTGTACTTTAAAATATCAGAGTACAATAATAAAAGAAGCATAATCCCTAAAACATAGCCATAGTAGAGAAACAAGAAATTGAGCAATACATCTATGCAGCTCCAAGCAAGATGAAAGCAGAATCCTACTCAAACTTGAGTATTCCCACCTTGAGAACCTGGGGGGAACAGAAGAGAAAGAAGGGAAAACAAAACGGGTCAGACATAAAGTCTGGCGAGTCAAGTTACCTTTAGCATATAAATAAGTAAAAGTATCACGACAGACATATAAACTAGATGAGAGAGATAACAACCTCAAAAGATAGGTATAACAGAATGAGCAAGATAAGCAGAATAAACAGAACACAATGGGTTGTGCTTCTCTAAAAAATTTCTCTACACCAATACTAGTATAACAGATATGTAACAAGATTACATACTCCCTAATTACTTAACATAAACAGGATGATCCCAACAGAAATATAATGGTAGCTTTAGGTGTACTTTAGTAATGGGTTTTACCCCAAAAAAATTTGAACTGTACCTAAATAGAAATAATAAATGTTAACCCAAACATAAATATAGGTACACCACAGAAACAGACAGGACTAGATGTACCCTAATTACTGCCCCCCCAATCGATCGGCTCTCAATTCCACAAATACCCATTGTCGGCCGCACAGTAGGGTGTATTACTTCCTAAAGTGGAAACCTACAGAAGGACACAGACCTATTTACTGGTGCTACAGCAGATTATTTTCCCAAATGTAGGATGTACTCATGCACGCACATGAGTCCATTGGAACGCGCCAGTACACACCTCCTCTTTGATGAACCTCTTATAATCAGTTCAGTAAGCATGCCCTGACCCCTACCTAGTGCGGGGTCCCACTTTAATACCAAAATGGGTTACTGATTAATATGGGTCCCATACAACTGATGACACAAGACAACCCTTACAGATCTTGTGTCCCCAACTAACTAGGATTTTGACAGGTTATGCCTAATAGATTTAGCAGATTCACATAACCCCCTATAGATTTACGGTTTAAACTTTACAACTTAACGGGTCCATATAACCCCAACAGATTTAACAGGTTAAGTTTTCTAAATTAATAGGTTCGTATAACCCCCACAGATTTAACAGGTTTACTTAACTCCATAGATTTAAAAGGTCTGCTTAACCCTACGTGCATAATAGGTTATTATGCACATCTCAACTCACATGTTTATTACTTAACATGTCACTTACCTTTTATGATTAAATATAAATTATTTCAATTCATAATGTTTCCTCATTCCTTCTTATTTAATCATAATTCCATCTTATACTGTCACCACAACTTATCGTTGTTTACTTATTAACTTAGTTCACTAACTAAGGTTTACTAATAAGTCCCTTTCCCATTTGTAACACTTATGTTATAACTTCCACTTGTCCCTAGGACAAGTCTACCTAACATATCTTTCATGTTAATACATGTTAATGCTCCATACCTCTCACATTAAGTCAACCACTTTTAGAAGCAGGATATGCCGGGCGGCTCCGGGTAGACTTAAACCACAAGTTTGGACTTAACCTCATGTCATGGTGCCCTCATGCATTAGACTCCTCACATTAGATTAACCACTTGTGGTTGCTGGATATGCCGGGCGACTCTGGGCAGACTTATACCATAAGTGCAATCTAACCTCGTGTCTAAGCGTTATTACAGATCCATTATTTTAGGCATATTCATATTAATATTTTCCCTATTTAAATTATGGATTTTTCATGCCTCTTTTTAATTCATATTTTATTATGCACCATATGCTCTTTTTCCCAAGTCATAAATCAAGGCATATATGTGTGTGTATATATATATATATATATATTATGCACAAACCCATATCCGCATATTTTCCAATTTATGCCTCAATTCCATATTCATCCATTTCAATACAAGTTATACCCAATTCCATATTCACATATTTTCCAATGTATGCCTAAAATTCATATTCACATATGTTCCAATTTATGTCCCAAATTAATATTTACACATGTTCCAATTTATGCCCAATTTCATATTTACATACGTTCCAATTTATGCCGCAAATCAATATTTAATTATGCTCAAATTTGTGCCCCAATTTTATATTTACATACGTTCCAATTTATGCCCAATTTCATATTTACATACGTTCCAATTTATGCCCAATTTCATATTTACATACATATCAAGATTGCCTCTAAATATTTAGATCTAAAAATAACATAGACTCACCGTGAATAGATCTAAGAAAATGGATCCAAATCACGGCGAAGAACATGTTGAATTCGTTGTTGTAGCAATCGTTGAATTGATTTTGGAGAAAAATAGGCTATTCAATCGAAGTTGCAGCAGAGCCTTGCCGTCACCATGATTTTTCAGATGAATAAAACTAAGTTTAGGGTCCTTTGTATAGCCGCTGCACCCCGTATCTGGCCACTACGTGCATCCAAAAATGTTCAGCCAATTCGACCCAGGGGTCGACCCATAGGTCGACCCCATACTCCATGAGTCGACCCCAGGGTCTTGGGTTGACCCCATACGATCGGCTTTCCCCCCAAAAATGCGCGCCTTAATTCGAATTGTCTTATTTTGAATTTTTTTGAATATATATATATATATACATACATATATATATATATATATTCTTCTTATATGCATACAAACTTCAAAGCTTAATAACTTCTTCATACGATGTACGTTTTATGCAAACCAAATGTCTATCTTAACAATAATTTCGAGACGGATGCAACGGCACAGTCCGTTTCCCTTAATTCTGAATTTTAAATTACTATTCTTTATTTGTCCTCTTTAGTGTTGTTAAAATTATGGGGTGTTACAAACGTTAAATCGTACAGCCCCTCCGATGCCTCGCCGGCGCTCCTCCACCCCATCTAGCCCTCTTTCTCAGTCGAGATCTAACAGATCATATCATTCACTCTCTACTTCCTTCAGATCCTGCCTGAACCCTGATGATTTGAGCTTTTCTTTTACTGCTTTAATGTATGACCTAGCTGCAGAAGCTTCACATTGTCGAGCGCCTGCCTCCGGTCTTCCTGGAAACTTCCCAAAAACACCAGTATCGACATTGCTTTCTAATTCTATCAGTGCAAGGTGGAAGGATCTTTCCGTACCTATCTTTGGTAATAACGAATAATTAGCTTTGGGTGATGAATCTAATGGTTTGGATAGGGAAGGTAACTGTGTTGGCTTGTCGTCTACTATTCTGAAGCCTTGACTAGTCGTCGTTGTACACCAAGTGTTTGTGTAAATGTCAGATCGTTTGTAGTAGCTGCTTCAGCAACTTCTCCTGCTTCAACCACGTTAGAGCCTGCTCCTAGTTGAAAGTCCTAGTTCAATACCCTCCCCATGGTTACGGGTTTCTATACACCAGAAGAATATTTTGAAACTAAGATTCTAAATGGTCATAGCATAATGCCTGCAGATGTACAACAAGTTGGAGAGAACTACTCGTCTGACCATTTGGTTGGATTTTCCTCGACTCCTTGCCACCTTACCATATTGTTCGTGAAAAATGCAACCGTTACTAGAAGTTGAGGGGTAAGCTTAATGTTCAATTCTTTGACACCATGTTTTACCTAAAATTCAGTAATCAAGCAGAAAAAATGGGTGTCCTCAAGCGGGATCCTTTGGTAATTGAAGGGAAGCCCTTCATTGTCACTCTACGGAGTGTCACTGTTGGTAAGGCGCGTGAACAAATTCTCTCGATTCCAGTTTAGGTCACACTTACCAATATCCCCTCGGTGCTTCAACCTCTCATCGGTTTAAACTGGCTTGCTAACTTGATTGGTAAGCTACGATGCTTTGAATCAAATACAGTAGCTAGTAAGAGTATGAAATATGCCCGGGCACTTGTTGAAGTCTCCCCTACCATGTCGTTACCTGATAAGCTTCAAGTCACTTTAGTTGAGCGATTTGACGTTGATATTGATGTACTGTATTCATGGCGACCGGAAATCTATTCGAAATGTCACTCCTTTGGTCGTAAAGACGAAACATGTTCGCACTCCCTTGTAGATAACTCTGTAACACCTCCCAAAATACCACTTCGAAAACCATCTCTCTTATGGAAGCCAAAGCCGAAAACTATCAGTACCCAAGCTACAATCGAAGATCATGATAATCTTATAGTTATAGAGAATCCTACTGACCAAACTACCAATTCTTTGATAGTAATCCATGCTTCTCAGGCACCTATTGAGCAACCAGCTCCCTATTTCGGTAGTTTTTGTTGTAACTTATGAGGGCCCTGCCACCATAGCAACCGTGGCTCAGCCGCTATTTTGGAGGTCTCTGAATCCGCGAAAAGTGGTGTAATTGCTGCTGGTATTGATGATGTTGTATGGAACAATCGTGAGTGTACTTGGGTGCATGAATAGTCGGAGATGAGATACCAACCTGGAACCGACTCTTTTTCTTATTTGTTGATGGCGAAGGTGAAATGCGAGCTCTTAGGTACAGTATTGATGGCAAGGAATTAATTAATTATGGCAACAGAAGGTAAAGATGGTATCTTCAATGAGCAACTGCTTAAGATGAAACCTGGGAAAGAAGTTACATTTACAATAAGCAATCAGTCCCTTACTTCCCTAACCTTGTTACTCTTTTTGCTAAGCTTTGGAAGGTAGCAGGACATTTGATGCGGTTGGGGTCTAGTGTCCCTTCTCCCACATAGTAGTCTTGATATTTTGTCAAGCTCTTGTTTCAATGTAGTGTTCCGGCACTTCAAACCAGAATGTAATTGTAGTCTAGTAAATAGCTAGCTCCAGTACTTTAAGCATGTTAGGTAGTGTGGACGGTCCACCATAAAAACCATAATAATTGATTGCTAACTACAATCACCTGTGCTAAATTGTATTTTTATTATTGATTATAATAAAAGGTGTTTGCGGTCACCTTAAAAACCAGTCGGCTTTGCCAAAAAAGAAAAGAAAAAAATTTCTTAATTATTTCTGGAATTGTTAGGACATAATAACCCATAAATTTAGTTAACATTCATAACATCTACATACCCATGTATTAAAGTCAAAATATTACTCTTTACCTCAATATGTACTGTTATCCTATAAATTTACGAACTTGGATAATAAAATTTTGTGAGAGAAATTGTCGGAAGGGAATTTACAGCAAATCGACCCAATTTTTTTTATTAATTAAGGATTATCATAGCAAGTCATGTCTTTCCTTCCTCCTTTTATTCAATAAAATTTCATCATCATTTCCTTAAATTTTGGTAATTGGAAAAAAATATACTAAATTAAAATCTAATGCAGATTAACATGTTTGTAAAAGTCGATAAGAAACTGAGTCTTAATTATTCATATAAAACACAGGTTCAGCTGTTATAGTAACAGTATGTATGACTGGAAATATTGTTGGGGTTTTGTGTGCCGTAGAAGTTTGAAAAAACACCAGAAAAATAGGATATCTTTCACCCAATCAATTGAAGATGAATTTGATTGAAAATAACAACACAATAAACCAGAAATAATAGCAATACACAAATATTCTACCCAACCACCCTCTTTATTGATTGACTAAAAACAATTTTTGTTTACACTCAACGGCTCAAAACCAAAAATAAACAAAATACAATTGAATCAATAACCTTACTGAGAATGAGAGATACCTAGATGACTACAAATATTGTTGAAGCAGAAGAGCAATGAAGAACGATGACAAACCATTGACTCTACCTGGAGGCACTAACTATGTCTTTCCATAGTAAATAGGAATAGCTACTCTCAGCCAAATTCCTACATCTTCCACTCCAGGGCGGTAACACCCCATGTCCATTAATGTCACTCACAAAGGGAATGCATCAATGTCCGTGAAGCGTTATTGTTGTATAGAATAGATAAATTACAAGAATAAATAAATAAAACAACACAGCGGAAGTTAAAACTTATTTCATAGCATCATAACTCAAAGCGAGTTTACATAAGTAGTCTCCAAAACCATTACAACAGGATCAATAGTATTTTCTAAAAACTTCAAAGTACATAAAGAAGCAAATACTTAAGTAACATTAATGCATAAATCCCCACTGAGCATAAGCAAAGCCATAAAGATGAGAGAGTCCAGAGCGATACATCTGCTCTTTTCAAGCAACTGGAAGAAATCAGCACTAAGTTGTAATATTCCCGCCTTGCAAACCTGAGGGGGGGAGGAAGAAAAGAGGTGGAAAGAAAAGGGGGGCAGACATAAAGTCTGGTGAGTGCGATAACTTTAACAATATAATTATCAAAATAACTAGGCTAAGGAATAAGCTGGAGAATAAGGAAATGACTGTGAACAAATGGGTATGGCAGAGCAAACAAAGAAATAAGACGAACAAAGATAACGTAAAAGGCGCCCCTAATTACTATAGGATAATTACTATACTGCACCACTACTAGTCACCCTAAAGGTTGATCCCGCCTACAGAACTTAATACTGCTAATGGTAGTTTCGTGTACCCCTAGCTACCTCTATAGGTGTCGTCTGCCCCTATCTCCACTAGGTGTACCCACTACCCCCATTCGATCAGCTCCCTAACTCGTAGATACACGAGCTGGCCCCACAGTGGGGTGTATCACTCCCCAAAGTGGCAACCCGATACCACCAACGATGCATGGCTTATACCTACACGATGCAACAATGTCTTACCTACCAGCCCGGGCCCACACACGCAATGACCCCGTTGGACTTGCGTTGCCACCGCTAACCCGTTTTGGCCTCTTACAGTCAAGCCCAGTATGCGTGTCCCGTCCTCGACTTGGGTCGATCCCACAAAGATACTTATGGGTTACTTGTTGAAACGGGCCCCCATTACTTAACACAAGCTATCCACCTAAGCTTGGTCCCCTCTAGTACATCCCACTTAACCCTCTTCGTATTCATGTCCACTTACATGTTTCAATTTTGGTTAAGCGTTTCTAGTCATATTTCACAAGCCATCCAAGGCACCCAATTAACCCCCATGTCCCACCACATGTTTATTTTGTTTAGTGTTTCTTAATTCATTAAGACCGTAACCTTGTAAAGACCTCCCACATTAGACTGGCATTTGTGGCAGTTGGATTTGCCGAGCAGGTCCGGGCCGTCTTACACCACAAACGAGCCTAACCTCGTGTCTATACAACTGTTACGCATTTAATCCATGCCTTTGATCTCTCACATTAGACTGACATTTGTGGCAGCTGGATTTGCCGGGCAGGTCCGGACAGTCTTACACCACAAAAGAGTCTAACCTCGTGTCTTAGGCGATTAATTACACATAATTAATTATCCTTAATTTGAATTAATTTCCCTATTTAAATTGTCAATCAATTACAAATTTAACTATGTCCATAATTGACTCAATTATGTCCATCTATTTATGGTATATAAAATTATACCAATTAACATCACATTTAAGGCATTTATGCCAATTCTCAGTATCAAATCTTTTAATGTTATCCCCTTGCCCCACTTTGTACGTTCGTTCGTTTAATGTGAAATATACATTAGACTTGAATAGTCTAACTTATGGAATAAAGAGAAAACATCACAACATGCATAGAATAAAAACTAGATCTAAACATAAGGGGTGAACTTGCATGTGTGAATAAGGTTTTTCATCTAAAACTTGCATAGGCCAAAGTCACAAACTTGCATAAACTATGGATGTCATAGATCTAGTCATAAGGTGTAAACTTGCATAGGCAATAGTCACAAACTTACATTACATGATTCATACTCCAACATATATATACTTGCATATGTGATTTATACAACATAAACTATGATGTAAACGTGCATCTAACTCACACATGTCATAGCCTAACTTTAGATCCAATTTATACATAAAGTAGATGTCATGAAACATGTAAGGTTGTATATGATTCTCACTAACTTGCATATGATTCATATCTAAATTAACATCTAAACTTGCATACATACATATGATTTAACATATGAATTAGTTCCACAAACATAACCAAACTAGCATATGAAGCATCATTATGAATTGATTGCACATAAGCCAACAATTAACTTAGATTTACAACATATATAATAACATCACAGCTTTACAACATAGATAATAACATCAAAGATTTACAACATAGATAATAACATAACGGTCAATGATTCATAACATAACCATATAACCCAAATCATAACTCAACCTAATTAAATTGTTAATTATCTTATTAAAGAAATCGAACACACAACTCAAAGAAGGTCTTGAGTTCTGAAATTGATTTAGTTCGCCTTTGTAGTAGATTCGTTATTGTTTAGATTAGAGTTGAATAGAATTGAGTTGATTAGCTTTTCTTCCTCCTAAATGGTGGCGGCTACTCTAGGTTGCAAGGTGATAGCATGACGGCCATAGTTCCAATTTTTTATTTGATTTTAGGGTTTGAGTCTACACATGTTTATATAGAATTTCAATTTAATTATAGCCGTCGGATGATCTTATGGTTAATCAAAACCATTCAGTTAGGATAGGGTGACACCTCAACCCTAATGACTGAACAAGGAGTCAGAAAGGACACGACAATGAGTCACAGTATGGATCAGATCACACCAAAAAGCTGTGTAGGATTTCTGCTCGGCCTGGACGCACTTGGGAAGTGCGCCAGTGTATTTTTGTACTGCAGCACTTCCCAAGTGCGCCAGTGCATTTATATATATATATATATATCTTCTTCTGGTTTTTCCTCCTAACTTCGTTTGTCCATACCTCCTTCATACGGTGTCCGTTTTACGCAAACTCAGACTCTATCTCAAGCAGAATTCCGAGATGAACGCAATGGCGTAACCTGTTTCCCTTAATTCTCACTTCTGAGATTAATTATTCTTGAATTAGTGAACATTAATATTAAAATTACAGGGTGTTACATTCTCCCCTCCTTAAAGGATTTCGCCCCCGAAATCTCCAAGTTAAGGAGAATGAATATCTTAACATCCAGTCATCCATCTACTCGACCATCAAACACAGGAATCCATTGTCCTTACAAAATTTCTAATGCTGTATGAACATATGCAAGGAGTGTGTGTATATGTTCTTTATCTAATGCAAAATCAGGCGGTCCACTGATTCAGTCGACCTCCTTAATGCAAATAATGATAGTGCCATGTATCCATCGTGTATGCAAAGAATCCTATACATATCATTACTACATGTGTGCACAACCATTCATTTAAATGCAACATCCGTATGATACACACATTCAATGTACATTCATTTTACTAAATACATTCATTTATATGCAATATGAAAGTGACTGAGACGATCTAGTGCCTAAAGTGTGTGTATATGCATCCACGAGCAACCACTAGCAAACACTTGCGTCCACATGCATCCACTACACATAACATGTCTCAAACACATGTTTCAACCATAGGACTACCCTATCTAAAGGTCAAAGATACTAGCGAGAGGACATACTAAGGATAAAACGAGTACAAGCTAAGCGATAAAGGAGAAATTAAAGAAAATACCCTCGAAAAGAAAAAGGTACAATGAACGTGTCTTCTCTTCCATCTCCCAAGTAGCGTTGCTCTCATCATCTCCCCATTGCACTTTGACTAGCTTGACCTCTCATTTCCTCAACTTCTTAATCTCCGACCTAAGAATGCATGTAGGAGCTCGTCGAATCATCGCATCACGCTCTATCTCCACCTCTCTAAGCAAGCTCGGCTCTACCACTTCCGCGGTCTCATGTAAGCACTTCCTCAAGTGTGATACATGGAATACGTCGTGTACACCACTAAGTCTCTCGGGCAACTCCACTCTATAAGCCATCTGTCCAATCCTCTCCTTAATAGGAAACGGCCCTACGAACCTTCGTGCTAACTTCCCCACAGACCCAAAGCGAACAACATTCCGTAATGGAGACACCTTGATAAATACCATGTCCCCAATATCAAACTCAAAATCTGTCCTCCTCTTGTCCGCATAAGATTTCTGCCTATCTTGTGCCGTCTTCATCCTCCTTCGAATCAAATCGACCTTTTCTGAAGTCTCTCTAATCATATCGGGCCCAAGCAAGATCTTATCCGTAGATTTCCACCAACATGTAGGCGAACGACACGGCCGTCCATAAAGAGCCTCGAAATGTGCCATGCCAATGCTAGACTGAAAGCTATTATTATATGCGAACTCCACCAAAGGAAGATGCACCTCCCATGTACCTCCGAAGTCTAAAACACATAGCCTCAAAAGGTCCTCAAGAATACGATTCATCCTCTCGGCCTGGTCGTCCGTCTGAGGATGATATGCGGTGCTCAAACATAACTGAGTCCTTACCGCCTCCTGCAAGCTCTTCCAAAACTCGCTAGTAAAGATAGGATCGCGATTGCTCACTATGCTAGAAGGAACACCGTGCAAATGAACTATCTCTCGAATGTATACGGAGGCTAACCATGGAGCAGTCCTCTTACTCTTCACTGGAATGAAATGGGCGCTCTTAGTAAGTCTGTCTACCACGACCCAAATCCCCGTATTACCCTTCCTCGATCTCGGTAACCCATCAACAAAGTCCATCGAGACACTCTCCCACTTCCATTGTGGGACCTCCAATGGGTGAAGCAACCCACCGGGATTCTTTTGCTCTGCTTTTACTTGTTGGCACACCAAGCATCTAGCGACAAACTCGGCCACATCCTTCTTCATACCGGCCCAAAAGTAAACTCGTCTCATGTCCATGTACATCTTGTACCCTCCGGGATGAATGGTCATCTTCGAACGATGTGCATCATCAAGAATGGTCTTTCTCAAATTCTAGTCTCGCGGTACACAAATTCTATCGTCCCTACGTAACCAACCCTTATCATCTAGGGTATACCTACTGAGATGGCTCGATGACTCCCCCCTTATGATCTTTTCTACTAACTTAACAAACTGTGGGTCATCTCGCTATGCCTCACCAATCCGTCCCAAAAGCGTAGGTCCGACCTCTAAGGATGCTAGCGAACCGGGTACAAAGTCAATGGAAGGTCTAAAGTCAAACATAGAGATGAACTCTAAGCTTTGCCGCTCAACAAACAACGGACTCAAGGGCAACCTTTTCCTACTTAAGACGTCTGCCACCATGTTACCCTTGCCAGGTGTATATGCTATCTCGAAATCGTAGGACGCTAAGAATTCCATCCACCTTTGTTGCCTTAAGTTCAAGTCCTTCTGAGAGAACAAGTATTTCAGCGATTTGTGGTCTATGAACAATTCAAATTTCTCGCCAAGAAGATAATGGCACCAAGACTTAAGCGCGAAAACAATAGCGGCCAACTCTAGGTCATGTGTAGGGTAATTCCTCTCATGCACTCTCAACGGCCTTCCTCCATAGGATATTACCCTCCCCTCTTGCATTAAGACTGCGCCTAGTCCTGTCCCACAAGCATCGGTATAAACGGTAAATGGCTTACTCCCATCTGGCAACACTAAGACTGGGGCTATGGTCAAAGCTCTCCTTAAACATTGGAACGCATCATCACAATCTACGTCCCACGTAAAAACTAGGTTCTTCTTTGCCAAACGTGTTAATGGGGCTGATATTTTTGCAAAGTCCTTGATAAACTTCCTATAGTAGCCAGCCAACCCCAAGAAACTCCTCACCTCGGTAGCATTTTTAGGGACCTTCCAATCTTGGATGGCCACCACCTTCGCGGGATCCACAGCTATCCCTTCTTTGGAAACCACGTGCCCTAAGAATCACATTTCCTTCCTCCAAAAGTGACATTTAGAAAATTTAGCTTTAAGGTTATGCGCCCGAAGGGTCTCCAACACTTCCCTAAGATGTAGGGCATGCTCTTCCTCGCTCTTAGAAAAGACCAAGATGTCATCTACAAAGACCACCACGAATTTATTAAGGTACTCCCTAAACACCCTACTCATCAAGTCAAGAAATTATGCGGGGGCGTTAGTCAAACCGAAGGGCATTACAAGCCACTCATAGAAACCGTCCGGAGTCCTAAAGGCAGTCTTGTCTATGCTATCCTCAGCCACTCTCAACTGATGGAAACCAGTGGCTAAGTCCAACTGCAAAAACACTGAGGCGCCAACTAACTGATCAAAGAGATCGTCAATCCTCGGTAGTGGATGCCTATTCTTCTTAGTAAGTTTATTAAGTTCTCTATAGTCCACACAAAGTCTAAGGGACCCATCCGCCTTCGTAGCAAATACTACTGGAGCACACTACTCTGATATACTACGTCTTATGAACCATTTCTCAAGAAACTCCCCTACTTGCTTATTGAGTTCCCTCCTCTCACGAGGAGCCATGTGGCGTACTGGCAGAGATACTGGTTTTGCATTGTCTGCAAGATAAATACGAAAGTCTATCTCACATTTTGGGGTAGACCCTCACCTCATCGAAGACATCAACATATACACGGACTATACGAACAGAATGTAAATCATCATTGGATGCGTCAAGTGACTCAAGATAACTAAGCATCACCGATCCTCTAGGGTCACAAGAAATATCAAGGGCCTTTCCGCCACGAGTCAACAATTTTACTACCCTTCGTTCACAATCTAGGATGGCACCATATATGGCTAGCCAATCCATCCTTAGAATCAACCCATAGCCCAGGAAACCAAGCACAAAAGCATTACATTCAAAACCAACGCCTAAGATAGACAATCTCAAATCCCTACAAACCATGGATAAATGAGCCGACCCACAAATAGGATTTGAGACTACAATGGGATCCACAACAAGACTAGTATTTAAGTGCAGTGTTTCAACTAATGATGTAGAGATAAACGAATGTAATGCGCCGGAATCGAATAAAGTATGGACAAGATGATCAAACAGAAAAACTAAACTCTCAACAGAAATGTTTCTACCTCGTTCTTGCAGTGGTGGGACCGCGAGAGCCTGGACCTGCTCCCTTGCCTGCCCTGGTGCCACGAGAGCCTGAAGCGGCCCTCCAGAAGTTCTTTGCCCTTGCCCCTATTTCCTTGGGCAGTCCTTAACTAGATGACCTGCCTCTCCACAGTGGAAACAGCCAGTCTTCTTCTTTTTCCTAGAGTCTTTACTCAGATGGCCTGGTGTCCCACCATTAAAGCACTTCTTCTTTCCTTTTCCATTATTGTTCTTCCCGCCTTTCTTGTTTTGTTGTTTTTGCGGTTTCTTTTGATCCCCTTTCTTCTCGGGTGCCTTATTAGCATCGGCGCCCTTCTCCTCTTCATGCATAAGCGCCATGTCAACTAGTCCCTCAAAGGTAGCCCCCATAGGGATGTGGGTCATAGCTAACCCATGTAGAGGCTCGTTCAAACCTTTAACAAATCTCAAGGCCTTCTTTTCAGGTGTATTCACCAAGTCCAAGCCAAATCTCGCCAACTGATTGAACTTGTTGACGTATTCTTTTACTGACAAATTCCCTTGCTTTAATGCCAAAAACCTTTCCATGTATAGATTCTCTTCAGCCCGTGAGAGAAACTTTGCCTCAAACCAACGTCTGAAATCCGGCCATGTATCAACTGGATGCTCTCCATTAGTGACCTCCCACCAAAACAAAGCTTCATCCTTCATCAACCAAGTAGCCAATTGGACCTTCTTACAATCGTTCAAATCGAAAATGCCAAATAGATCCTCCACTTCTTTCAACCAATTTATAGCTTCAATGAACGTTTCAGACCCACTAAAAGATTTTCCACCCATCGAACGAAAGTCTTTACATATCTTGGAGAAAGTATCTCTACGCGGAGGAATGACTGGAGATGGGGGGTAGGAGGAGGAACGTTGGTCGGACCCGCGGCAGCGGCCCTAGCCTCGAGATATTGACGAAACCAACCAGGTACATGAACACCCTCTGGTATCTCAGATGCTCCAGACATGCTGAGAAGAAAAGGAAAGAGTTTTTTAAAACAAGGGAAGCAAAAGAGAGATGTATGGCTTGCGGGGATTATGCTCTTTAAAGTAAACTTTCCTTGAAAATAGCTTCTTTAAAACAAGTTTTTGAAAATACTTTCTAGGAAAATAATACTTTTGAAAACACTTTTCAAAACTTTTTATCTGTTCTTGTAACCATAGCTCTGATACCACGTGTAACACCCCATGTCCATTAATGTCACTCACAAAGGGAATGCATCAATGTCCATGAAGCGTTATTGCTGTATAGAACAGATAAATTACAAGAATAAATAAATAAAACAACACAGCGGAAGTTAAAACTTATTTCATAGCATCATAACTCAAAGCGAGTTTACATAAGTAGTCTCCAAAACCATTACAACAGGATCAATAGTCTTTTCCAAAAACTTCAACGTACATAAAGAAGCAAATACTTAAATAACAAAAATGCATAAATCCCCACTGAGCATAAGCAAAGCCATAAAGATGAAAGAGTCCAGAGCGATACATCTACTATTTTCAAGCAACTGGAAGAAATCGGCACTAAGCTGTAGTATTCCCTCCTTGGAAACCTGAGGAGGGGGGAAAGGAAGAAAAGAGGTGGAAAGATAAGGGGTCAGACATAAAGTCTGGCGAGTGCGATAACTTTAAAAATATAATTATCAAAATAACTAGGCTAAGGCATAAGCTGGAGAATGAAGAAATGACTATGAAAAAATGGGTATGGCAGAGCAAACAAAGAAATAAGACGAACAAAGATAACATCAAAGGCGCCCCTAATTACTATAGGATAATTACTATACTGCACCACTACTAGTCACCCTAAAAGTTGATCCCGCCTACAAAACTTAATACTGCTAATGGTAGTTTCGTGTACCCCTAGCTACCTCCATAGGTGTCGTCTGCCCTTATCTCCACTAGGTGTACCCACTAACCCCATTCGATCGGCTTCCTAACTCGTAGATACCCGTGTTGGCCCCACAGTGGGGTGTATCACTCCCCAAAGTGGCAACCCGATACCACCAACGATGCACGACTTATACCTACACGATGCAACAACATCTTAACTACCAGCCCAGGCCCACACACGCACATGACCCCGTTGGACTTGCGTTGCCACCGCTAACCTGTTTTGGCCTCTTACACTCAAACCCAGTATGCGTGTCCCGTCCTCGACTTGGGTCGAGCCCACAAAGATACTTATGGGTTACTGGTTGAAACGGGCCCCCATTACTTGACACAAGCTATCCACCTAAGCTTGGTCCCCTCTAGTACATCCCACTTAACCCTCTTCTTATTCATGTTCAATTAAATGTTTCAATTTTGGTTAAGTGTTTCTAGTCGTATTTCACAAGGCACCCACTTAACCCCCATGTCCCACCACATGTTTTTCTGGTTAAGTGTTTCTTAATTCATTAAGACCGTAACCTTCTAAAGACCCCCCACAATAGACTGGCATTTGTGGCAGCTGGATTTGTCGGGTGGGTCCGGGCAGTCTTACACCACAAACGAGCCTAACCTCGTGTCTTTACAACTGTTACGCATTTAATTCATGCCTTTGACCTCTCACATTAGACTGGCATTTGTGGCAGCTGGATTTGCCAGGCGGGTCCGGGCAATCTTACACCACAAAAGAGTCTAACCTCGTGTTTTAGGCGATTAATTACACATAATTAATTATCCCCAATTTGAATTAATTTCCCTATTCAAATTGTCAATCAATTATAAATTTAACTATGTCCATAATTGACTCAATTATGTCCATCTATTTATGGTATATAAAATTATACCAATTAACATCACATTTAAGGCATTTATGCCAATTCTCAATATTAAATCTTTTAATGTTATCCCCTTGCCCCATGTTGTACGTTCGTTCGTTTAACGTGAAATATACGTTAGACCCGAATAGTCTAACTTATGGAATAAAGAGAAAACATCACAACATGCATACATGTGTGAATAAGGTTTTTCCATCTAAAACTTGCATAGGCCAAAGTCACAAACTTGCATAAACTATGGATGTCATAGATCTAAACATAAGGTGTAAACTTGCATAGGCAATAGTCACAAACTTACATTACATGATTCATACTCCAATATATATATACTTGCATATGTGATTTATACAACATAAACTATGATGTAAACTTGCATCTAACTCACACATGTCATAGCCTAACTTTAGATCCAATTTACACATAAAATAGATGTCATGAAGCACGTAAGGTTGTATATGATTCTCGCTAACTTGCATATGATTCATATCTAAATTAATATCTAAAATTGCATACGTACATATGATTTAACATATGAATTAGTTCCACAAACATTACCAAACTAGCATATGAAGCATCATTATGAATTGATTGTACATAAGCCAACAATTAACTTAGATTTACAACATAGATAATAACATCACAGCTTTACAACATAGATAATAACATCATAGATTTACAACATAGATAATAACATAACGGTCAATGATTCACAACATAACCATATAACCCAAATCATAACTCAACCTAATTAAATTGTTAATTATTTTATTAAAGAAATCGAACTCACAACTCAAAGAAGGTCTTGAGTTCTGGAATCTGAGTTCTCAAATTGATTTAGCTCGCCTTTGTAGTAGATTCGTTATTGTTTAGATTAGAGTTGAATAAAATTGAGTTGATTAGCTTTTCTTCCTCCTAAATGGTGGCGGCTACTCTAGGTTGCAAGGTGATAGCATGACGGCCATAGTTCCAATTTTTATTTGATTTTAGGGTTTGAGTCTACACATGTTTATATAGAATTTCAATTTAATTATAGCCGTCGGATGATCTTAGGGTTAATCAAAACCATTCAGTCAGGATAGGGTGACACCTCAGCCCTAATGACTCAGCAAGGAGTCAGAAAGGACTCAGCATTGAGTCACAGTATGGATCAGATCACACCAAAAAGCTGTGCGGGCTTTCTGCTCGGCCTGAGCGCACTTGGGAAGTACGCCAGTGTATTTTTGTACTGGCGCACTTCCCAAGTGCGCCAGTGTATTTATATTTTTTCCTTCTTCTGGTTTTTCCACCTAACTTCGTTCGTCCATATCTCCTTCATACGGTGTCCGTTTTAAGCAAACTCGTACTCTAACTCAAGCAGAATTCCTAGACGAACGCAATGGCGTAACCCGATTCCCTTAATTTCACATCTGAGATTAATTATTATTTAATTTGTGAACATTAATATTAAAATTATGGGGTGTTACAAGGGCGCAAGCCCCTGGAGGTAGACAACTTCTTCAGATATCTTACATGGTTTCTTATTTTTTTGATCTAACCAAGAAGGCTGCATATATAGAAGAATATAAGACTTATGCAAATATACAAATTGCCCCTTCAAAATATCTCCAGAATATAAACTTTCATTTCTTTCTTTCTATGATAAAATCAATCAAATCAACCAACCAATCAAATTAATTAATCAATTAATTAATTAACCAAAACATTAATCAATCAGTAAATTAATCAAATTAATTAATTGATTGCATCCTCTTCATAAATTATTTGAATCAAAAAATTCAGCACTCAACCTTGATTCAAATATCGCATATCTTCAACAATCCACAAACAAGTCAACATAGCTCTTTGGACAACACCAACTCTCAATTAAAGCCAACAATGATTTCAAGGCAACGAGTACACCCTGCTCGATTTGAAAGGACTATGACCATACCTCAATTACAAACATAGCCCACCACCTGCAAAAGATGCATCTAACACCTGAGCTACACCACGCAAAACTAACGGTCTAAAAATGCTTGTAATACAACAATGACCTCCTTCTCATGTTTGTGGATTTCACAACTCGAAATCCGTCTTCTGTTTGACATGATCTCTTCATCTCCGGGATCCCTCGAGCATCATCAAGATCTAGACCCTTGTTGATACCATGATCCTCCACCTTAGGACCATCAACAGTGACCGTACTAACCTTTCCACCTTGCTGCGGACTAGGTTATCCAACCGTCACCCGCCTTCCACTTCGTCTTCTTCCATCTTCCATCATCAATATCAGAGGCTTTCTTCTCATCTTCATCAATCCGACCAATGAGATATGAAGCATCCACCATTATAGGTCTTCAAAATCTCCCAATATTTACCATAAAAATTTGTCATTTATGAAAGCAGCATCATCTCCGATATTTACATTCTTTAATCCAAAATCACTCTAAGATATGCGATGAACTAAGTTCTAATACCAACAATTAAGGTTTTGTTCGTAGCGGAAGTTTGACCAAACACCCGAAAAACAGGGTCTTTTTCACCCAGTCACTTGAAGATGAATTTGATTGAAAATAACAACACAATAAATCGAATATAATAACAATACACAAATATTCCACCCAAACACCCTCTTTATTGATTCATCAAAAACAAATTTTGTTTACACTCAATGGATCAAAACCAGAAAATAAACAAAATACAATTGAATCAATAACCTTATTGAGAAAGGGAGAGAATATCTAGATGACTACAAATATTATTGAAGCAGAAGATCAATGAAGAACGACGACAAACCCTTGACTCTACCTGGAGGCACCAACTACATCTTTCAGAAGTAAATAGGAATAACTACTCTCAGCCCAAATTCCTACAACTTGCCCTCCAGGTCCCAAGCCCCTAGAGGTAGACAACTTCTTCAGATATCTCACATGTTTTCTTATTGTTTTGATCTAATCAAGAAGGCTGCATATATAGGAGAATAGAAGACCTAGGAAAATATTCAAATTGCACCTTCAAAATATCTCCAGAATATAAACTTATGTTTCTTACCTTCTATGATAAAATCAATCAAACAATCAAATCAATTCATCGATCAATTAACCAATCAATTCACTAATCAATCAATAAATTAATCAAATAGACCAAATCAATTAATTGATTACATCTTCTTAATAAAATATTTGAATAAATAAATTCAACAAATATATTATCTAATATTATTAGTATAGGCATTAAATACCTTGCACTCTTTTTCTCAAAAATATAACTTAATTACCCATGTGGTTGCAACTAAATTTTGTAAAGACTTAATAAAATATTTTCATAATCTTACATTTTCATTCATCTATCTATAAGGGAAGATCAACTATTAAATAAGTGGCTTATGGTGAAGAAATGACTGTAATTTCTAATATTGCATGAAGCTGTAAAATTGATCAACAAATTATATAGTTTTATACTATTCCTACATCTAATTTTATATTTAAAAAAAAAACTGCATCCTACTGTACAGTAATACTCTACATGTTATTGATGTAAAATTAAAGTACCGGTTTCATGACAAAGCTATATTAGTTTAGATGTACTTATTTTATAAATGCTATACATTTTCTAGTGAAAAAACCCAAGTGCATAAAAGAAGAAGCATATAATGAGTCAATTTTGGAATTCCAGCAATGAATTAATCCCATACTAGTCCCACGTACATCTGCAACAGACATAAACATATATTTGCATAAAATAAAATTTCACCACATAGATTGAAGTCACTCTGCTAAATTTGAAGTTGCTCTGTCTATATCATCCAACCCAACTAACAGAAAACATTATAAAACTGTATTTTACAATAAGAAAGAAAACAAAGATCAATAGTCATAAATAATCAAACTTATGCTAAGTAGTTAAATAATTCTGGAAGTTAAAAGCTTTGTCATGATAGGAAAAATGTTGATCAAAGGGAAGAACAAATAAAAGTCGATAATTTCCCTTATTTACCTGAATCTATTTGTCGAACTCAGAAATAGGAGCTATTGAGCTAACGATTACTCCAATTTAGCTATGCTTTTATAGAAATCAACGCGGTGGATCTTGAGATTATGCGGAAGTGACGTGGTGGCTGACCATTTTGGGAGGGTGAGTTATTCTTTGGCGTGGTGAGCTATTAACATGGAAATGGGAAGGGAAAGTGGAGGTGAAGGGAATAAGATTGTCCATTCTGGCCACCATTCCAGATGGGGGGAGGGGAATAAAACCTGCGCTTTCTTAATTTTACTTTGTTCTTTACGGTGGACCGCAAATTGAAAGAAATTGGCATCAATGTTTAGTTCAATCTAAACATTTAGGTAAAAAAAATAATTTGTGAAAAATTTGTGACCATCTGAATGCCAACCTATGCAAACATAATATCAAGTGAATCTGATTTTTAATCATTATTGTATTTTTTGTTTAAGATCTTGATCATATTCTTAATTACAAACAATACATAAATCGTACCTATAGACATTGATTGAGCAGAAGATAATGAGATGTAGATTTTGAAATTTCCTTCTCTCTCTTAGACGTACTATTATTTGTGATGTTTTTTCGATAACCCTAACGATGAATGTTGGGTTATATTTATAGGCAGAGAGAGGGACCAAATTCCATTATGGATATTATCTCAACCGTTCATCAAGGTTGACCGTTAATAGAGAATATACATATTTAAAGGAATATACCTTCTATTTCAATCCTATCCGATCAAATCAATGGGCTCCATAAATGACCACTTAATGGCATTTAATATTAGAATAATAATTCCATATTCGTTATATGGGCCACATAATGAGATATATAAAAATTCTTACATTCTCCCACTTGGTTCATATGATAAATGCTTTAATGGCCATATAGGAACAAACATAAGGTGCGCATAAATGATGAAATGATATTTTTGATTAGTTTAGCTTAATTACACTTAATCAATATGCATCATCAATTAGGATCATGGCAGTTCTACATTAATTAAAGAACGTAGTCTCTTCTATGTACCACTAACTGACAATCAAAACAACCAAGTCTATAAGTAGAAGTAACCATAGTGGTTCCTATTCATGTCTTAATGAAAGGCTAGTTTTGTTATCTTGTATTACTTTGATATGTACATAAACATAAAGATCCATTATATAAAACAGAAAATTTCAGAAGTTGCAATAATGTATACTTAAAAAGTGTCATGATAAAAGCACTCAGCAATCCACAAATTCATAAATAAGAAGGGCGACATTATTTGTTACTCTCAAGACCCATTGCTTCAACATGTTGCTTAAATGTCTTAGGTGGTAACCCTTTAGTTAATGGATCTGTTATATCGACACGAGTATTAATTTGCTCGATTGACACTCTTTTCTACATAACTTCATCCTTGACTGATAAGTATCTCATCTCCATGTGCTTTATACCCTTACAATACTTATCATTCTTTGAAAAGAATACATCTGTGATGTTATCACAATAAATTTTTAGTGGTCTAGTAATAGAATCCATGACTATAATCCCTGAAATGAAATTTCGCAACCATAAAGCTTGAATTGTAGCCTCAAAGCATACTATGAATTTTGCCTCCACAGTGGATGATGCTATGATGGATCGTTTGGCACTTCTCCATTAGACAACACCACCAGCTAACATAAATACATAACTAAAAGTGCTCTTCCTAGTGTCCACACATCCACCAAAATATGAATCACTGTATCTAATTACTTTAAGGTGATCAACATGTCTAAATGTGAGAATAAGTTTCTTTGTTCCTTGTAAGTACCTCAACACTTTCTTTGCAGCTCTCCAATGATCAATGCCTGAATTGCTTTGGTAGCGACCTAGCACATAAACTACAAAACTGGTGTCTAGTCTAGTGCAAACCTGTATATATCCCAAACTCCTTACAAGAGATACATAAGGATAGTCTCCCATTTGATCACATTCAAACTCAGTTTAAGGACATTGAATTAGGGTGTATTTGTCCCCCTTCTGAATTGGAGCAACATTGGGATCACATGACGCCATGCCAAAATTTTCCAAAACTTTTGTGATATAGGTATTTTGAGATAATCCTAAAGTCCTACGTGATCTGTCATGGAATATTTCTATCCCCATTCAAATAAGAAGCATCTCTCCACTATACCAAAACAACAAATTTAGCACGCAAGGATGCAGAGATACAATACGGATAAAAGTCGTATCAAATTTGATAGTTCTCAGATCTGTATCAAACTACATTTTGTGATCCGCACCACTCCAAACACATTAAATCTGACCGTCCATCACCAAAGCTCCGGATCAGTTAATTTGTTACGGCTTCTGGTCGAATCGAATGCATATCATATTATGCATCCCATTTGGCACTTGGAATAAAAAATTTGGCTGCTCCCTTTTCCCTCTGTTCTCCTTCAATGGTAACCAAAAAACCAAACTAGGGTTTATGGTCACCAAATTGTACCTTCACCATTCTCTGTAATCTCCTCGTTTGATAGAGACAAGCAGCCCTCTCCTTCGACAAAAAACACAGCAACCCTAGGTCCTTAGCCCTCGTTCAACAACAGGTACGTGTTTGAATGGAATTGTGTTGTGCACGCATGATAGCAGGGCACAAGTTGAAGTCTTACTATGGCAAACTATACCGGTTATAATTAGCATGTATTAGTTATTTGCTGATTTTTACTTTGTGTATTAGTGAGTTAGGGACAGATCTGTGGTTATTATACCCTGAGCTACTGCCCGGGTCATTAATTCTAGTATGCGATATGATTATAGTTTAACTGTTTAGCAACTAAAAGTTGTCCATATCTTAAACTAAATGACAAGCTAACATTACTTGTGTAATTACAGCTTTGATGTAAAAAATGACAAATAGACAGAATATATTATCTGATGTGGCAGAAACTGAACAGATGAATAATTATAGTACAATGTTTTACCATTATTTCATCATCTTTGATTGTTTGTTTGCCTTATGCTTGAAATTTAAATTGGGTTGTATTATTGTGTACTATTGTACAATATCAAACAGGGTTCTAATTGGTATGTATTACTGTGACAAATCATACCGGTTTTAATTGGTAAATCTTAGTGCATTATTGTATTAGTGATTGCTACATTGCGTTATATTGTTGTCATACTGTATCATACTTTGTACTGATTACTATGTTTTGAGAGATAATAGGTTTGCTGAAAAATTTGGAAGATGGATGATCACTCGACTTCTTGGTTAATAATTTAATGGATGATCCACCAAGTGGATGCATTTTACCTCACACGTAGGGTCGGAAATCCTTCTTATTAGGTTTATCCAAGTGTTGGATGCTGCTTCACTTAACCTTAGTAAAAAGCTTCTTTCACTAGAAACTTTCATCTACTTCGTAGCAGAGACTGTAGTGCAAGTTGTACTACACAGTCTGCTTCAAAGAAACCGAAAGTTGCAAGTGAAGGTAGCTTTTTCCAAAGGCTAAGTGAAGCAGAATTCAACACTTGAATAAAGGTAATAAGCAGGGATTGCCGATCTTACGCGTGAGCTAAAATGCATCCATCTGGTGGATCTCCCAGTAAATTTTAACTATAAAGTTGAGTATGTGTG
Organism: Allium sativum; assembly: GCA_030737875.1. NCBI lineage: Eukaryota > Viridiplantae > Streptophyta > Magnoliopsida > Asparagales > Amaryllidaceae > Allium > Allium sativum. Next base: position 989,461,263 of record CM060910.1, on the reverse strand, counting down.
TCATCCAAACATGATGATTCGATATCTTTAGACGTTGGAGGAGGTATATATAATTTTACACTTAACTCTACATAGTATCTTACATAAGAATTGAATGGACATGTTGTGTGCATATCTTGAATATTCTTTTGGTTTATTTGTTCCTTTTTGTGTGCATAGGAAGATGTTCTGTATGCTAGGGTACAAACTACCGGTGTTATAGATCGACTACAGTTGAGGTGATTCTTCTTTTGGGTTTGCATTTTTAATGACTATCAATTTTCCACTCTTATGTACAATTAATTTCATTTAAAAGCCTACGGTCATAGCAAAGCCAGCTTACAATGTGTATTCATTCATCTTTGAGACATATACTGATCGACTACACAAACATATGGATGAGGCTTAAAATAGAAAACTTGTTTTCGAACCAAATGCTATTTTAGTTTCTCTGTATTCATGTTTACAATGTCGATCTCCTATCCCGTGAAGTAATTATAACTTTTATAATGAATTTATATGCAATCCTGTTGGAGAAAACAGAAAAAGTAGGGAGGTGTATCGGCTATATATGATGTTGGAGGTCATGTTAAACGACAAAGCATGTGAGATGTTGGTATGTTTCTAGGTTGTCTATGCAAAATCATGAAATCATGTCATTGGCATCATAAACATGTTATGATAGATACAATTTACTAATATGCACACACGAACACATAGACACGATATGCCCTTCACTGTTATCGGTATGGTGCTTGACTAGTTGTGACTAGTCGTCGACTGGTCAACGAATCGAGATCAAACCATCGACATGAAGTGTAACGACCCTGATTTTTGACCGATTTATTTTATATATTTAATATTGTTTTAAATATTTAGTTGATAATATAAATGATATTTTATATTGAATTATTGATTTAATAATCGAAATACAATTTATTTCGAATATATGTAATTATCGTAATACCAGGATCTGAAATAAAATAATTCAAAGATAAAACTAAATCAAAACAATTCAGATGATGAAATTTAAAATTCTAATTGAATTTATACGATAATTATAATAATTTATTATCGAGGAATAAATTGTTTTGAATTTAAATTATATCAATTTAATATGTTTATTTTATATATATTCAAATTAAATTGTATAATCTATTTCATTGAATTCAAAATAGCATTATAACATTATAATGTCGATCGGTACATAAAAATAAAGGTTCATAATTTCAAGTAATGGACTCGATATTATTTTAATGGATGAGCATGATATCAAATCGATATCTGTTTAAAATAAAGTGAAAATCTCTATGTACCAAATAGTGTTAACGGTAAATCTAGTCGAGTTAAATCGAAATCAAATCAGAAATTAATACACATCATTTCAGCAAACCTATCCAAAGAAAATTCGCAGACCCTAAATTCCTTACTCCCTAAGTCTCAGCATCTATAAAATCGAACTTATCCTCGTTCTGTTTCTCTCTTATGTAAATCAATCCATTTTAGGCAAAAATGGCCCAAACAAATTCGTTCAAACCAAATGACCACTCCATTCTGAAACCCAAAATCCCAATCGCACCCTTCTTCGTCTCTGGTTTCATAAATCTAAGCTATTATTTCCTTTTATCTCATAACCAAATCGAGCTCTCTTCAGAAAATAAATAACATGAATCGATATTCGATTTGAGGACCATGGAGGGAATCTCGATTGTTCTTAAGATGGGGGAAATCCAAATCGATAGCCATGTAACAAATTGTGAAGTTCCTGGGCTAACCCCAGGCACACGAACTAAGTCACGTGAGTGTTGAGTGCATCATGGATCTGGGTTGTCGATCATCCGATGTCAAGGAGGCTAGTGATTGTTTCTAGGTTAGCGCAGGTTTAAGGAGGGAGAGACACGTTTAGCGACGAGATACAGTGGGGTTCTGTGGACTTTAGGGTCTGCGATTTTGGATCGCTCATCGCGATTTGTAGGGGTACTCAGCAAACAGAGGGTGATTTGGTGAGAGATCGATGTTGGAAATGAGATCTGTTGAGGATTGCAACTTTTGGGGGGAAAGCATCATCGAGTTTTTTGTTTTGAAGGGGAGATTGTATGCCATGTATGTTTGAGTTAAAGGGGGATGAGACAGTGGGATAATAAGGGTGTCTGATCTGTGTTGAGAGGATGGACGGGTACTAGAGTTGAATTTGAGGGTTCGAACTAGATAAATTAATGAGATCGACAGGAGTTAGCACCAAGGGGGACTGCAGTGGAAAGCTGTTGAACGGGAAAAGCATATTCAGTTTTTGGGAAATATGAGATGACGAAAGGGCTAAGGCTTACTGCCGTGATGATGTTCAAGCGGGCGTGACATTGGTAATGAAGTTCGGTTTTGTCTTAAGTTGTCGGGGGCTGCTGTTCGAAAATAAAGGGAGGAGTAGGTCATGTTTTCCAGTAAGGAAGAATGATTTGGCTACAAAGAAATTCGCTAACCACGGTAATTATCTCAATTTGATAATTAAATTAATAATTAAATTTAAATTTGTTAGATGGCATAATTAATAAATGTCATATTTAATATATATGAGAATGTAACGAAGGGCGTCAATCGGGAAACTCCTAGCTGCGGATTACATAAGCTGGATTTAAATTGGAATGAAGCGTAGTTAAAAATCATGGTGAGTAATTTTCACTCAAGAATTTTATTTAAATTATTTTTATCGTTAAAAATAATTTGTTGGTTGTTTGGTTGCATTTAAATATTACTGTAGCTATTATACATATATATTAGTTATATAGGATTGATGGTTGTGGCTATTATATATATATATATATATATATATATATATATATATATATATATATATATCGGTGATTGGATAGTTCCTGCAGTACCATTAGCGGATGCCCGTAGTATCATTAGCGGATGGCCCTATACGCCCCACGCTATGATAGTGGATGACCTTCTATACCGCGATATCCTGCCTTGAAGCAAGATGGGTATTATTTATGTTGGCTAATGTCTGTGGATGAAGGAAAACAGGTTGGAGGAATCCAACTGGATTCCTCAAAAATATTATTGTTTGTTATCACATATATTGTTATATATGAAGTGTTTGAAAACCTATGGTTGACAAATTGGGTGTTTTGAATTGTTGAATGTCACTGGCTCAAAAATATTGATATATAAAAATATCATGAAAAGGGTATTTCAGATTTTTAAAGGAAAATCTATTTTTCTAAAAATAGAATTCAAATTTCAAAGGGGCTAAAGATATTAACTTGTTTTAATATATAAAACAAGTAGTGAATTTATAAACGTTGTTTATAAATTAATAATACGAGATTTGAAGTGAAATTATAAACAGTGTCTATAAATAAAGTGGAAAATTTATCATTGGATAATTTGACTATTTAAATTCAAATGCGAACTTAAAAATAGAAATGGGGAAATCGTTTTAAAGAAATAAACGATGGAATTTATTCTGATGATCAGAATATAAATTGAACTAAAATAAATCCGTAAGGATTTATGATTTGAATTCGATTAATTTGAATTTATTTAAATAGAAGTTAAATTTAATATGAAAATAAATTGGGTGTTATATATATATAAGTTATTTTAAATTGAAATTTCCAAAATAAGATTTGGTTTTAAATAGATTTCGAAATAGACTTGTTTAAATATAAAACAAGGAAATTTATAAAATGGTGTTTATAAATATAATGAATTAAATATCAAGAGATAATTTGAATATTTAAATTCAAATATGAATTTAAAAATAGAATTTGAAACCATTCGAAAGGGAACAACGGTTTTTATTCCGCAATTTGGAATATCAAAGGGATGGAGTTTCAAATAGAAATTTGAAAAGGGAAACTTGTTTAAATATATGAAACAAGGAAGTTGAATTTATAAACAGTGTTACAAATTTGGTGAAATAAATTATCATTTGGATTATTTGAACCATTTAAATTCAAATAGGAATTTAAAAGTAAATTGGGAAGTGTTTGAAACAAAACGATTGATTATATTTCGGAACTCGGAATATAAGCTGACTTGAGAAAATTTCAATGGGTTTATAATTGAAATTCGATTATATCGAATTTTATAAATAATTATTTATAAAAGGAATTGGAATTAAATATAGAAGATCGAAGTATAAATAAATATATTACCGAGTAAGGAAAAATCGACAATTATTGATAATCGAAAATATTATGTTGAATTGGGGAAAATTAATTTGATATATATTAAAAATATATCAAAATGGAGTTGAATTTATTATAAACGAAGTTTAAACATTTAAATATATTAATATAATTAAAACGAACTCGCTGCAGCGCGGTAGTTCGTAAATTGGCATTACGAACTTCAATTGAGTATGCAGAACTCAACTTAAGTCGGAATTCTTTGAAACAAGAATTGTTAGGACCAATTAGATAATAGTTTTCTAATGGAAGAGAAAATTTTGAATTTCGTCGTATATATTTTGAGTTATGTCAAAATCAAATTTTCAGAAAAACAGCGCCATAACCTTTTAAAAACCATAACGGTTTATTTAAATAAATTAAAGGATTTTAAGCAAATAAAATCCGAAATTTCTATTTAGAAAAATCCAGATTTGAGTTATAAAATATATCTGAACTCAAGTGGAGTAATGAAAAAATCAGATTTTTGTCAATTATTGAATAGAATTAACTAATTTGAAGAATAATTAGTTATTGGAGTTTGAATTGAAATTGAGCTTTGGATAAGTAAATTGGGTTTGTAAATTTATATCAGAAATCGAATATGCAACTTGAATCGAAAATGGAATTCAATTTATTTATAAGCAAGTTGATATTATATTTGAACATGTTATGTTCAAACAAAGAAGTGAAATAGGCAAAATAGCTAATTAGAAAATAAATTAGCGAATTGGGTTAAGACGAATGGATTGAGTGAAACTAAATGGGAATATTTGGATGTGTTAAGTAGGAATGGAAATGAAGTGTATGAAGTTTATAAATTTAGTGCTCGACAAAAAGATATACGTTTAAATTCCATATGAGATTTTATGCGCCGAATCGGCAAGCCACTTAGCTTTTTGATTTTCTTTTTGAATGGAAAGGGCCTAGAGAGGCGAGTTGAGGTTTGAACTATCGACTGGTACAAAGGAGGTTATGTCGAAATTTTCCGGAAATTTAAGGAGTTACAATATTTTAAAGAAAATTGGACAACTAGAAATCAATGTATCGATATATATATATATATATATATATATATATATATATATATATATATATATATATATAATTCGATAAGGAAACGAACTTTAAAATAGAATGTTATAAACAAAAGGGAAATCTATAACTAAATCTGATAAATTAGAAATAGAAACGTATGCGGGTTTAAAAATGAATAATTGGTAATATGATGTTGATTATTCGAGGTAAGTGGTTTTGTCCATTTTGAAGTTAATGATGTTTTTAGTCAAGGTCTGAGAGGTAGTTATACCCCAACTTGATTGATTTCATTACTAACTGATAAATAGCAAGATCCAGTCTCGAAGAGAAATGTTTGAATAAGAGTTAGTTGAATGCAGTGTTTTGGGTTGTTGTAACGATGTTTTACACAACATTCGTTTTAACCCAAGTAAGTGGAAATTTGGAAATATAATAATAAATATTTCCTAAGTATAGAAATAAATGAATGGTCATGAGAGAGATAAATAATTGGAATGTTTCCAATTATAAATAGAAGATATTTTCTAAGTATAGAAAACAAAAGAAGACGATATATGGAAATGTTTTCCAAATAGCGTAAGAGGCCAAGAAGATGATTATTGAAAATATCTGGTTAACAGATATTGATAAGAAAATGGAGAAGTGTTTTAATTAATGAAATATTAATTAAAGGGCCCAGTGATTTGTTTGATGTTATGGATGAATGTTTGTTTTTCTTCGATAGTAAAATAACTGACTATCGAAGTGTTTGCCAATATCGTTGTCAATATGGAGAGACCGGTTGGATTATTATCCAAGAACCACTCCGTATTGGCAGTAGCGTTGCGAATCAGATTATATGAAGATAATCAAAGACGAAGTAAAGTGCAAGGACTTTTTCTATTAATAGAAATTGTGCCTTCGGTTTCGTTCAGTCCCAAAACGAAGTGTATGGACGAATGTCTGACAGAGTATTTCCAATGATCGCATATGTTGGTCTGTATAGATACATATGGTGGCGGAGAATTTATTCTCTTAGCATAATATCCAGAATATATTTGTGCAAATCAATTAATGATTTACGTATCTGACAATGTGGCATTCAAAGTGATTGTGCTATCAATGAATGATAAGAAATCGTAGCCTCAGGCCTCAACAACCGGGAAATGACAAAAATCGGGCAGGCAGCATGGCTATGTGGGTCTCTCCCATTAGGGTGTATAATCATCTATCTAGAGAAATTCCATTTTCTTATTTAATCTATTGATGTTGTCCCTTTCCGGGAAACGGTTGCTGATCCCAACCGTTGGTGTTGTACATTCGATACACTCAAGCGAAATGAGTGGTCGGTCATGTGTGGGTCGGGTTGCAAGATGTTCTTGTTGAACCCAGTGTATTACCCTCTAGAGATACACTATCGGAAGGTGGTTCCATACCTTGTCATGTTGGAAATCCAATCTCCAATAAGCGCCATGCGGTTTTTTTGATTTTATATATGGAGCGTGAGATGCAAGTGTTCCGCTAGATTCTATTTATTTGATGTAGACATTATTATAATATCACTGGATTTGATATCAAAGATATTTTGGGTTATCGTAAGGAAAAAATCCATTCGTGTTTATGTGTGGATCGGTCTTACGATTATCATTTCATTCGAAAGGATTTTTAAAGTTAAACAAATGATTGGAATTTACTCACACCAGTCCCATGACTAACCCAGAGTTTATTTTGTTTTTGTTTTCCCTAAACTCTTGGATGCCCAAATTTGTACGGGCAGTCAAGTAGTCGGGATTCTACAGATTTACTTGGAGGAGTTTGAAGCAGGAGGCTTCACCAGTTGGCTATAGACTATCATACATTCCGCTGTGTACCATGTTTGTATCTGGAAACACGTGTTTATAACTGTTCCAGAAATAGCTGTTGTGCTCTAATGATGGTATGTATATAAAGTTACCGAATTGTATTTCAAAGTTTATGTTACCTAATATATTTTATTCGTTCCGCTGTGAGTTTGTGATCTTCGTTTTCTTCTATTCTAGTATTTCTTTCTTTCTATTTCTCATCCTCTAACTTCTTTCTAATAACGATTCGTATTTTTGTGCAATTTGGGTTGGACGTGTGGTGTTATTAGTCAACTCAAATAGTACAGATTTACGAGCCATTACATGAAGTCTCGACTTTCTTTTTATATGAATTTCGAGCGCATGGGTAGAAATTAGTCGACTAATCGACTATTCGAGTCGACTAATCAACTAGTTGAGTCGACCACGTTGTTATTGGTGTTGACTGATTTGGTAGTGGCCCATTTTAGAGGAGAAAAAATCGGAACCCCTTACGGTTATCGATACAACAAACAGGAAAAAATTGAAATTTATCGAAACCTATATCGAATAATTAAAAAACAGTAAATGAAAAAAAGCTTCTTTGAATTTGGGGGAAATGTAAATGGCGACCAGGGCACCATCTTTCCATATCCTTCTTCGCTTTCGATCCTACCACCAATTCTGTTCTTTCTGCACTTCAGTCTCTTCAAATTCCTCTTCTTCCATAGCCCTTGTTTTCATGACGCGTGTTTTCCCCTCTCTCAATCGATTTGTCTTTCTGAATCTAAGCTTTCAACCCATTAATCTTTGCTGAGCTTCGCATACCCCATTTCCCTACTGCCTCATTGTTTCGAACCTCTACTTCCCTCTGCCGACTCCAATAACCCCCCATCCACTACCTGATTGTTAATTTCAGGAAACCGCGTTCATGGTGTCCTTCAACTGGTTAAAATGGTAGTTTTGGATGGCTATCATGGATGTGGAGGCTCTGGTCTTGTAGTAGCTCTCATAATGGTTTTGCGGTCTCGCGTCTCGTCTTAGGATTGTGATGGTTTTGTTTATCATTTTGTGAATTCAGTGAATTTCTAGTTCTCATGATCTAATTGGTAGCGCTGGTCATCAGTCTTGAATTCTGGAAAAACAGCTATTTTTTTGTGAGAAGTTTGCATTTTGGTCCTCTATTCAGTTTTCATGAGTTGGTGTATTGGTTCTACCTTGCCTCCGGTGTTCAGTGATGTTGCTGTAGCTACCCTTTGCTGCTAATTTTATGGCGTGCCTACCTTATCAATGTCACTATTCGGTTTAGCCAATATGTCACTTCCTATGTAAACTCATGCAAGTACCATCTTCTTTCCTAGAGTGGGCTCAGTCATTTCACCGGCTACTACATGCTATTTTGGTTGTCCAACCAACCAGTCCTTGTCTTACAGTAGCCTTAGCATGTATATTGTTGGATACCTTACCTTTTCTGCTCAGTCTTGTACTGTAATTTATTCTGTATTCATATATGTTCACCACCTTTGTAGTATGTAAAATCATTCTCTCCGTGCGTGGAGACCAGGTCATATGAAAATGTAATATTATAGTCTAGTGAACTAGCTAGCTCCATGCTCTTAGCCTGTTTAGGTATAGTGGATAGAACACTATAGACTGTGTAGATGGTGGACAATCCACAATTAAAACCGAAATAACTGATTGTTAACTACAGTCCCCTATACTATATTGTAATTTTACCATTAGTCATAATAAAAGGTGATTGCGGTCACCTTAAAAACCGGTCGGTTTTGCCAAAACTATTAATTAAAAACAGTAGAAAAGGATCGATACCTAGTATCGATCAAAAAAACAAATCAATCGAAATTCAATTTTCAATGTTGGAATTGAAAATGATCGAGTATCGATTATCGAATAAAAAAAAATAAACTTCGAACCCAGGTTTTGATCGAAAGTCGATCGATATCCTAAACCTGCAGCACCGTTTTTCCACTGCCTTCTTGCCATTTTCAACCATAAAGCTAGTTAAAACTAGTCTTCACAGCAAAATGGAGGATGAATTTCTTGAAAATAGTATGACAATTTACATCGATAAATAGATTGCAATTCAGTTCAACAATGGCTCAATAATCTAAGAGTTCGACAAGATGAAAACCCGTCAAGTGCAATTTATGCATAAATAATTTCTATATTTGTCGTTTTGATAATCGTAGTTCTTTTGTGTGCAAATAGGCATAAAATTACTTCTTTTTTCATCTAGATTTTGGTGCTTTTATGCTACTGTATCTCAGGCTGGCTATCACGATTCAGTTTTGCTGCCAATCAATGAAACTTGACAATTTTATTGATGAAACTGGACCTCAATTTGTCTTCATTAGGCTGGCCATTCAAGCTTTTGTTTTATACTGTGCATATATAGATCTTTATATGTTGTTATAAAACTTTAGTGGATGTTGTATGGACATTTTAATTGCTTTTGTGAGTCAGCGTGTATTATATATTGAACATGACAGTAAATTTTTGGTTGTATGATGCCCTTAAACTTGCACATGTATTTGTATCAACTTTTTTGACTGCCTTGGACCTATTTTCATGAATATGCACGAACTATGCACATGATTCGTACACATATCAACCATTAGCTTATTCTCATAATAAGTGCTTTGATTTACAGGCTTACAACAATGTGGACTCCATCAGCATGATCAGCACATATGCTCACCCTTCCCGGCCTAGCCACTTATAGTTTTATCAGGTTGATCTGTTTTTTTCTTTACATTTGTTACTCTTTAATATGATGAAAAATCTTTGATATTTTTCTTTTATTGTATATGCTTGTATGTACATTGTGAATTGGTGTCTTGAAAAATCTTGTTATGCTTTGAGTATATATAAATTGTGTTATCCTGTGTATAAATTGTGGTATATATGCTTGTGTTATAAAAAATATGTGTTGTTGTTTCTGTTTATACATACATATATACATACATACACACACACACACACACACACACACACACACACATATATATATATATATATATATATATATATATATATATATATATATATGCACACGTATAATTAAATATGGTCAAATATCATGTCTGAATTATACCTTATACGTTTTAGATATGATTTATAATATATCTAATAGTCATTTAGATACGGCTAAGAGCCATATGTTAGTTCTATTGAGACACTATTTATAGCAGCATGTAATAACTTAACACACCATTTTTTGATATGGCTTATAGCCGTGCCTAATTCGTTTAGATACGGCAAAAGCACAGCCTAGTTAGCATATATGGTGCAGTGTGCATATCTTTCATTTCAAAGTTTTGAGAAAGAAAGTAGTTAGGTTCCCAGAATAAGCAAAGATCACTACTAGCTATCAAGATATCATCAACATATAGAACCATAAATACAAACTTACTCCCACCGATCTTCAGGTATATGCACTGATCAACCATATTTCCAATGAACCCAAAGGTGGTAATGGTATCATGAAACTTAAGGTACCATTGCCGAGAAGCTTGCTTTAGTCCATATATTGATCTTCTTAACAAAAAGCCTTGTTTTCCTTCCCATCTATAATGAAGCCTTCTAACTGAGCCATATAGACTTCTTCTATCACCATATATGCTAATTAGGTTGTGTTTTTAGCCGCATCTAAACCAATTAGACACGGCTATAAGCCGTATTAAAAAATGACGTGTTAAATTATTAGATACGGCTATAAGCTGTATCTCAATGGTAATAACATATGCCTCTTAGCCGTATCTAAATGATTACTAGATACGAATATAAACCGTATCTAAAATGTATATGGTATAACTCAGACACGGCCTTTGACCGTATCTAATTATATGTGTGTATGTATTTATATATATGTATATATATATATATATATATATATATATATAAATTAGCAGCACATATTTTTCATAACATAAAGCATATATACCACAATTTATACAAAGGATAACACAATTTATATATACTCAAAGCATAACAAGATTTTTCATAACACTAGTTCACAATGTACATATAAGCATATACAATAAAGGGAAACTGTCAAAGATTTTTCATAACACTAGTTCACAATGTACATATAAGCATATACAATAAAGGGAAACTGTCAAAGATTTTTCATCATATTACAAAGTAACAAATGTAAAGAAATGAAAATTCAAAGCAGTAAGCATGTAAAACAAAGCAGTTATTATGAGAAGTAATTATTATTCAGCGTACATATTGATCATGCTGATGGAGTCCACGTTGCTGTAAGCTTATAAATCAAAGTAGTTATTATTAGAATAAGCTAACTGTTGATGTAAGCACGAATCATGTGCACAGTTTGTGCATATTCATGAAAATATGTCTGGTGCAGTCAAAACAATGGGTGTAAATACATGTGCAAGTTTAAGGGCATCATAAAACCAAAATTCTACTGTTATGTTCAACATATAATACACACTGGCTCATAAAAGCAATGAAAATGCCCATACAACAACAACCACTAAAGTTTTATAACAGCACATAAAGATTTATATATACGCAGTTTAAAACAGAAGCTTAAATGGCCAACCTGATGAAGACAAATTGAGGTCCAGTTTCATCAATAAAATTGTCAAGTTTCATTGATTGACAACAAAACTAAATCGTGATAGCCAGCCAAGTTACAACAACACAAAACACTGAAATCTATATAAAAAAGAAGTAATTTTTTGCCTGATTGCACACAAAAGATCTAGGAATATTATAACAGCAAATATATAAATTATTTCTGCATAAGTTGCACTCGACAGGATTTCATCTTGTCAAACTCTTAGATTATTTAGTCACCATTGAATTGATTTTCAAACTATTTCTCGATGTAAACCGTCATACTATTTGCAAGAAATTCATCCTCCATTTTGTTGCGAAGGCTAGTTTTTTACTAGCTTCATGGCTGAAAATGGCAAGATGGCAGTGGAAAGACGGTGCTAAAGGTTCAGGGTATCGATCGAAGCTTGGGCTTGAAGTTTTTTTGTTTGATAATCGATACTCGATCATTTTCAATTCCAAAATTGTAAATAGACTTTCGATCGATTTGTTTTTTTGATCGATACTAGTTTATTGTTCTTTTATTATTTGATACAGGTTTCGATAACTTTCAGTTTTTTTCTTGTTTGATGTATCAATAACTATAAGGGGTTCAGATTTTTTTTCTTTAATAAAATGGACCAATACCAAACCTGTCGACAACAATAACAACCTAGTTGACTCGACTAGTCGATTAGTCGACTTGACTAGTCGATTAGTCGACTAATTTCTACCCATGCACCCGAAATTCATACAAAAAGCAAGTTGAGACTTCATGTCGATGGTTTGATCTCGATTAGTCGACTAGTCAATAACTAGTCATGACTAGTCGAGCGTCGTACTGATAACAGTGAAGGGCATATCGTGTCTTTGTGTTCATGTGTGCATATTAAACAATTGTATCTATCTTGACATGTTTATGATGATAATGACCAGATTTCATGAACTTTCATAGACAATCTAGAAACATATCAACATCTCACATGCTTTGTGGTTTAACATGACCTCCAACATTATATATATCCAATACATCTTCCCACTTTTTTTGTTTTCTCCAACAGGACTGCATATAAATTCATTATACAAGTTATAAATACTTCACTGGAAAGTAGATCGACATTGTAAACATGAATATAGAGAAATTAAAATAGCATTCAGTTCAAAAACAAGTTTTCTACATTAATCCCCATCCATATGTTTGTGTAGTCGATCAGTATATGCCTCAAAGATTATTAAATACACATTGTAAACCGGTTTTGCTATGATCATAGGTTTTTAAATGAAATTAACTGTACATAGGAGTGGAAAATTGATAGTCGTTAAAAATGCAAACCTAAAAGAAAAATAAACTCAACTGTAGTCGATCTACAACACCGATAGTTCGTACCCTAGCGTAAAGAACTTCCTCCTATACACACAAAAAGGAACAAATAAACCAAAAGAATATTTAAGATGTGCACACAATATATCCGTTCAATTCTTACGTAAGATATTACATAAAGTTATAAAATTATATGTACCTCCTCCAACGTATGAAGATATCGAATCATCATGTTCAGATGACACACATACTCGACTTTCTGGTTAAGAATTTACTGGGTGATCCTCCCGGTGGATGCATTATAGCTCACGCATAGGGTCAGTAATCCATGCTTATTAGCTTTATCCAAGTGTCAAAAGCTGCTTCACTTAACCTTTGGAAAAAGCTTCTTTCACTTGAAACTTTCAGTTTCTTTGAAGCAGACTGTGTAGTGCAACTTGCATTACTGTCTCTGCTACAAAGTAGGGGAAAATTGCTAGTGAAAGCGGCTTTAACTAAGGTTAAGTGGAGCAGCATCTGAAACTTGGATAAACCTAATAAGCATGGATACCTGACCCTACGCGTGAGCTAAAATGCATCCACTTGGTGGAACGCCCATTAAATTATTAACCAGAAAGTCGAGTAATCGTCCATCTTCCAAATTTTTAACAAACCTGTTAATATATTTTTCAGTAAACCTGTCTCTCTCAAAACAGAGTTATCATTGCAAAGTATGATATAGTATGACAACAATATAGCACAAAGCAGCAATCACTTATACACTAATACATTAAGACATACCAATTAAAACCGGTATGATTTGTCATAGTAATACATACCAATTAAAACCTTGTTTAATATTGTACAGTTGTACACTAAGACAACACAATTTAAATTTCAAGCATAAGGCAAACAAACAATCAAATGACGATGAAATCATGGTTAAACATTATACTATAATTATTCATTTGGCCACATCAGGTAATATATTCTATCTATTTGTCATTTTTGGCACTACAACTAATTTTTGCTTGTCATTTAGTTTAAAAAATGGAAAATTTTAAGTTGCTAAATAGTTAAACTATAATAATACTGCATCCTAGAATTAATGAACTGGGTTGTAGCCCAGGGTATAACAACCACAGATCCGTCCCTAACTCACTAATACACAAAGTAGCAATCAACTAATACATACCAATTAAAACCGATATAATTTCTCATAGTACGACTTCAGCTTGTGCACTACTATCAAGCATGCACAATACAATTCCATTGAAACACATACCTGATTTTGAAGGAGGGCTAGAGACCTAGGGTTGTTGCATTTCTGTCGAAGGAGAGGGATGCTTGTCTCTGTCCGAGGAGGAGATTTCAGAGAACAGTGGAGGCACGATTTGGTGACCGAAAACCCTAATTTGGGTTTTCGGTCACCATTGAAGTAAAGCAAAGGGAAAGAGGAGCAACCAATTTTTTTATTCCAAGTGCCAAATGGGATGAACAATATGATATGCATTCGATTCAGCCTGAATCCGTATCAAATTAACTGATCCAAAGATTTAGTGATGGACGGTCAGCTTTAAGGTGTTTGGGGGTGGTGTGGATCGCAAAATGTAATTTGATACGGATCTGAGCACTATCAGTTTTGATACAGCTTTTATCCGTATTGTATTTCTGCATCCTAATGTGCCAAATTTACTGTTTTGGTGTAGTGACTCCCATTTATATAAGCCGTTTTACATCCACTTGATGTAACTCTAGGTCAAAATGAGCTACTAATTCCATTATAATTCCCAATGAATCCTTCTTTGAAACTGGAGAGAAGGTCTTGCTATAATCAGTGCCCTCCTTTTGATGGAACCCTTTGGCTAAAAGTCTAGCTTTATGTCATTTGATTTTACCAATAGAGTCAAGTTTAGTCTTATAGACCCATTTACACCCAACTTTCTTATGTCCTTTTGGTAAATCGACCAACTCCCACACTTTATTTGCATCCAGTGATTTCATCTATTCAAACATTGCATCAATCCATTTCTCATGATCTTCACTTTTCATGGCTTATAAATACATAGCCGGCTATTTTTCCAATCCCATGGTAAATTCACATTCTTGCAAGTACAACATATAATCATCTGAAATTGATGGTCTTTGTGGTCTAGTGGACCTCCTTAATGTTACATCAGATGTTGTATTCACATTTGGTTCAATGGCAATAGGCTCATGATGAATTGCACGATCATTGACAATTGGTTCTACGTTATTAGTAGGGCCGATGAAATTAGGTAAAATAATGTCAGTCGAAATTTTAGGCAAAGGAAGTGGTACAGGTGCCCAAATCTCTCTGATGGCCACTTCTCTTATGGGATCACTACCAATGACTTCGCCATTCTTAAGGAATTTTACATTACCGGTTTCTACAAATATGGTGCTATGATTAGGACAGTAAAACTTATACCTTTTTTATCTTTCCGAATATCCAATAAAAACCCCATTGATGGTTTTTGGGTCTAGTTTCTTCTTATGTGGATTATAAATCTGTGCCTCTTCTAGACATCCCCAAAAACGCAAATGTCTTAAACTGTGTTTCCATCCTTTCCACATCTCAAAAGGTGTTTTAGAGATAGCTTTACTGGGAACACAGTTCAAGATATATACAGCAGTCATAAGGGCATCCACAACGATATGGGTAAGCTTGAATTACTCATCATACTCCTAACCATATCTAAAAGTGTACGATTATGTCTCTCAGCAACACCATTCATCCACGGTGAACCAGGCATTGTGTACCGAGGAACAATTCCTATTTTTTCAAGAACTTTAGCAAAAGGGCCAGGTGTTGTCCCGACTCATCATACTTTCCATAATATTCACCACCTCTATTAGTCCTAATGATTTTTACCTTTCTACTTAGTTGTCTCTCAACCTCGGTTATGTAGGATTCTACAACATTTACAGATTGGGATTTATCATGCAAAGGGTAAGGATAAAAACAGCGTGAGTAATCATCAATAAAGGTATGAAATATTTTTCTCCACCAAAAGATGGATAATTGAAAGGTCTGCATATGCCTATATGTATAATTTCAAGTAGTTCAGTACTTCTTATGGCTCCTTTCTTGGTATGTTTAGTTTGCTTACCCTTAATGCAATCTTTACAAACCTCAAAATCAGTGAAATCAAGAATTGGAAGAATTCCTTCTTTCACTAATGAGTTAACTCTTTCTCTGGATATTGACAAAGTCTTTTATGCCATAAGAATGAAGAATTCTCACTTGCCCTACTACGTTTCGAATCCATTTTAGGATGCAAGGTTACATTAAGCAATTCAAAAAATGAATTATCAAGAGTAATTTGATATAAACCATTACGTAAAATTCCAGAATCCACTAATTCATTGTTTTTAAACAACTTAAAACATCCATCATGAGTACATGAAGAAAAACCTTCAAGATCAAGTTTAGACAAGGAAATCAAATTACAAGAAACTGTAGGAACATAAAGGGTGTCCTGTAAATATAAATGAAAACCAGTACTTAATGTTAAATGAATATTTCCAATGGCTTCTACTGGGGCTTTCATCCTATTTCCCATGTAAAGGTTGGCTTCATTTGGACTTATGTTCCGGGTTGTAAAGTATCCCCTTCTTTTCGAACCATGCTATGCACTTTATGCAATCCTTCTGAATGTGTCCACTCTTTTTGCAAAAAGGGAAATTATCATTCTTTTTAACCTTCTTTGATGTAGGTTAACTGGAGTGGCTGGAAGAATTGTTCTGATTAGAGGAACGCTTCTTGCTGTCCTTCTAATTTTTCTTTCTGAGTTTATTCTTCCCGTTCCCATTCCCATGCATGTAATTTGCAGTAGCAACATGGTTGTTTTGCTACTTAATTCTAGCCTCTTCTTGAACCAGCTTATTGGTCAATTGATTCAGATTCCAAGTTTCCGTAATCGTATTATAATGAATCTAGAAAGGTCCATAGTGTGGGGCCAAGGAGTTAAGAATAAATTAGACTAGGAATGAATTGTCTACTTTCATGCCCAATTTACCCAACTTTGCAGTCAAGTTAGTCATGTCAAGCACATGTTGTTGCATGGTCTTGGTACCATCATAACAGGCAGTAGTTAGTTCAGCCATGAGTTTCCCATCAATAGCTTTGTCACCAGGCTTAAAGCGTTTAGTGATTATCTTTAAGTATTCCTTAGCAGTTAAGGTTTCATTTTCAGGAATGGAAGACTTAATGTTGGATGCAGTGGTTAGACGTAGGAACTTCAAACATAGTTTATTAGCTTTTGTCCATGCATCATGGGCAAGTTTCTCATCCTCCGTGGACATAGCCGCAATATCAGCAGGGTTATCCATAGTCAAACCCAAGTGTATCTCTAGTACACCCAAGTAGATACCAACATGTTCTTTCCACGCATTATAATTATTTCCATTTAGTTTAGGAACTGAGTTGACAAATGAATTAAGTTGGATAGTTTAAGGAACAACAATATTGGAGCGATCTCACAACAGTTAAATTTTCGATTATATATATAACATTCATGACTAAGATTTAAACATAAGTGACTATGGCTTACAATTAAACAAGTATGGTATCTGTGGATATCCTATACATGCTCAGTCACATAACTAAGTCATCTACTTAATGGCAATTTTTAATTGTGATGCATTGTCTACCTGTAGGTAAAATATTATGCCAAGAATTTAACTAGTAATAAAATAGTTGGAGTATGGAGTTTTGATTACAACAACTTTATTTCAATTATCATTGATTATAAAATATATACTAACATCTTTGTCCAGAATATATCAACATATATATGCAGGATTTGTATACAGGAATTAATACTGAAGATTGTACAGTTTTATAGTTTTACAGGTTTAAGAGATTCATAATTTAGAGAAGATTCAAGACTCATGAGTAATCAAGAAATCAAGAGTTTTAGGTAAATTTAATAATAGAGTCTAGTTTATGTAAGACTCTAAATAGCACTCCCGGTTCAAATTCAAATTCAAATTCTATTTTTCAAATTATGATTTTCAAATTCTATTCTAATTAAGTTTTTATTATTTTAATTTTGATAAAGTTCATAAGTTTTTATATATATTTATACATCGATATACTTGTATATACTTTATATTTATATAGTTTTAAACTTTATAATTCTAGAAAAATGATTATATAGTTTATATTTATGATTTCATATGATTTTCTACTTTATAATACTTTTTTATATCACTATGATTTAACTCAAGAATTTCCAGAATTATATATATAGTAAAAATACTTTAAAAATCATTCAAATTTCAATTTTTGAAAAGCATGCGTCGACATACATATGTTGATGTCGACATATAACTGTCATATTTTCAAAATTGAAAGGAAGTGTCTTTTCACTATTTGTAACATTCCAAAAGAGTTGCAACCTTTCAAATCCTATAAATAGGAATTGATTTCGAATTTTTTATTCATTCTTCTTCTCCATCTTCATCTCCTTTCATTACACCATTAATATTTCATATTTTTATGATTTCTACACTTCTATTCTGTCTATTTCAAGTCTAATTATATAAAACCTCTTCTCTTTTCACTCTGTACTCATTACTCTATGAATCGAAGTGCTGTTGAAGTGTTATAGAGCTGTTGTAACCAATTGGCATAGTTTTGAATCTGTGTTAACCTTGTAGCCAGGAAATCAAGGGGAATATACTTGACCAAGGGTGTTTGAAATCGGTGGTAATCTTGTAGCCGTGAGATCAAGAGTGTTTGTAATCGGCGGTAAACTTATGGCCATGAAATCAAGGGTGTTGTACTTGGATATTGATATAGTAATAAAACTTTGCGCAATCCAGCGTTGTGTGGGACTGGACGTAGGAGTAATCCGAACCAGTATAAAATCTAGTGTGTTCTTTACTTTTCTACATTTTATTTCTGTGTTTTTATTTGATTCCGTGTCTATGATTATATATGTGGTGTGCTATTCATATAGTAGATCATATAAGATATAAGTTTTAGATTTTCTTAAATTTCTTAAAAACACTATTCATTCCCCTCTAGTGTTAGTTTTGCCTTAAAGATCCATTCTGCATTCCTAACAATTGGTATTGGAGCTTGTTGTTTCAAAAAGTTAATAATCTGATTTTTGAAAATATTAAATGGAAAATTTTGAAATGGTTTATAACACTAGTTTAAACTCATAATCTATTTTTTGAAATTTGATTTTTAAAATTTAAAATTTTGAAATTTGAAATGTTTAAAATTTGAAACTTTTGATATATGAATATGTTAAAAATCATCATGACATCATTGTTTAAAATTGTAGTTAGTTATTTTGAAAAGTCATTTGATTATTTGAAAAGTTTTGTTGTTTTACAGGAAAAGAACGGCTATTGGATATTCAAACTTTATGAAGATTGGTGATGTGTTGTTGAAAACTCAAATTCTGAAATGGTGTGTTACATGGATGTTGAGAATTCAAAATTCTTATGAACACATGGTAGAAACCAAAAGGAAGATAAGACTAATGACGAATGGTGAAAGGACATCAAGAAGAAATGGATATATATATATATATACATTGTAAATCAACAAATGAATAGATACTAGATCAATTTATAACTTTGGATTTTCATCTACAACTTATCTTCATACCGTAGTTATCTTCATTTGCTCTGTAATGCCATTGGTTTCATGTGAATCCGTCAAAAATTGACCAAGTAATGATCAAATGAAGTTTTGGTGAATAAAAGAGAGAAGGAAACCAAAACTGTCGATAATTATCTTCAAATTGCATCCATAGGTTAGACTATTGTGTCCCAAATCCTTTACCAGATTGTAAATCTTGTTCTATCGGTTGTTTTGATGGGTAGATCATCAAATTCCGACTAAAATTGAGTGAGATACGACATTTTGAAGTTGGCGATTCAAAACAGAAAGTTATATATGGGATTTTATGTTTTCCTCTTAATGTTTCGACTTTCTGCACCCTAATACCATCCAAATTCATCCCCAAACTATTAGTAAATCGTAGTCCTTGCATTTCTCTTCGATTTTCCACTGATTTCGTCTAATTCCGTTAAGAAATCATGAAGTAATGCCTCCTGAAAGTTTGATTGAACGTGAAAAACAAGAAGAAGAAGAAGAAGAAGAAGAAGAAGAAGGGAAAAGATTGTGAAGAGATATGACTTTTGGGCCTATATATAATGGGTGAAGTGTCTTTTCATTCAAATTCAAAATTTAAACTCAAAATTTTGCCACCAAGTTGGTTGAATTACTAAATCTTCAATATCTTTCTTATAGGTTTTTTAAATTCAGCAAATGAATATACTATCCTGATAAGAAAAACGAGACCGTCGCAATAAAGCATATTTCAATATCAAATTTTGGATGATGTGAATGTGTGATTCATGAAAATGGAAGAATAGCAAAAAGAAGGACTGTAAAAATATGTACGCTTTACTATAATTTCATAATTATTAGTATATTTTGGAATATAGATCTATGCACATAGTTAGCTATAGAAATTTATCTCTTTTATAATTTTAGATAAATTAGTACATATGTTGACACACTATAGTATACTTATCAATATACCAATCTAATTAAAACCTTTTCTTATTCTAAACATAATTTTCATTACTATTTGATTTGGATTTGAAAGAACTGAAAGGACATTTTTTCAATAAGAAATATCTATTTAAACACTAATTATCAATTTTGATTATCTACTTATGTTTCATATACTTCATTTCAAAAATAATTTTATAATAAAATTATAAAATTATTTATAGTACATAGATATAAGCTTGAAATAATTTAATTTTTCTACAAATTTACTTATCCTTTATATGTAGTTTAAACATACATAGTTTAACTTATACTTTCATATAACTTCATAACAAATTTGGGTTACATTATCATAGATATTATTTGTAGCCAAATACTAATTTTTATTTCTTGGTTTAGTAAGATTTATATAACTTGTACATTTAACTTAATTTTTGGTATATATATCTTTCATGCCTTAAATACGTAGTTTAAAGTTATAATTTTACAATTATATTACTAAGTTTCATAAAAAAAATATTATTTTGGCATAACTATAGATTTCTTTTAATGTTTTAACACATAAATGATTCTTTAAAAAACTAATATATTTTGATTTCTAAAATTTAAATTTGATATTAATTTGTATCAAAAATATTAATATATATCTTATAATAAATTAAATTTTAAGTCCTTTTTAAATTCTGTTTATATATATATATATATATACACATTTATGAATATATGTTTATATAAAAAAAGTTTGCTTTATATGATTCAATTTTTATATTCTCTTCAAATATATCTTCAATTTTTTACTATAAGAATCTACTAAAACTATTTAACTCCATATTTATCATAGATTCATTTTGAATATTTTACTACTTATCATGAATATTTTTTTAATTAAACTCTTATCTTTATTATTCTTTCAGTCACTTTCATTAGTATAATTAACCTAATTCTAGAAATTAACACTATCGTTGTTTTATTCAAATAATTTATAATATATTTGTATATGCATAATAGTTAGATTTTATTTTAAATATCTTTTACAGAAATACATATCATCATCAAATCATTATTTCATACCACGCCTCATTTATTACAATGCATGACAAAATCAATCACATCACGAATTGCATATCATTCAGTATATCATTTCATATTGCTTTACGTATGACATATAGTTCATACTGCATTATAACCAACATACTATGCACACTGTATTACATGTTAACTTTTAACTCCACACATAACAAGTATAATATATGTGGAATTTTTTCTAATTCGAAATATTGGATTATTAATCAAATACATAACATATTTACTTTAACTTGATTGACTTACTTGCTTAAATTGATTGGCTTGATTAACTTTCTTGGCTTGTTTGATTTGTTTGACTTGAATAACTTGATTGACTTACTTGACATTGTTATATTTCATTAGTGGTTGGTAGGAGTTTTATAGATTTTTATGATAAATAGAAGTTACAAGAAATGTTTGATTTTATTTTTGAATTGAAGTTTTGTGACAATAAAACTTGAATTGGTTGATTTTTTGAATTAAATTGCTTTACTTAGCTTATATCTTAATTTTAATGATATCTTATTAGAGTTATTTCTAAGTCTAAATTAAAGTCTTATTATAGTTTTAAGGGAATTAGAGTTTAGGATAGGTTTAATCTTGTATTAGATTAAGGATATGAAACGACCCAGACTTCCCATTACGGGAAAGATCGGATTGAATTGAGAACACGACAATTAGAACACAAAAAGAAGAACATTTCAATGCTTATTACAACAATTTACATCTGAGTACAATAATATACTGGAGTATGAATAAATAATACACATTTGATAAACATCATAGATTTACAAGTTACAATGCAGTGGAAAAATAATACAAAACACAACTGAAATAAATACACGGTTACACAGCTTTTCGAATATAACTCCAGCTGTAAATCCAGGATCCTGAAATACAAATCTTCAAAACCAAAACTACTAGCTGCCCGTTTAGAAAATAGGGGCACCTAGAGTTTAGGTTAAAACAATAAACTCCAGGTCAGTCATGAGACTGGTGTGAGAACTAAAACAGTTATTAAATCTTTACTTTAAAATAAAGTAAATCAAGGGACCACGCCGTATAACACAGAACATGTTTCCTCCTAAGAATACCAGTGCATAAAACAAACAGAGCAATGCTTTTTGAAAAAATGGGGCTATTTTAAGACTCAGGTCCCATCACATAATGCAACAAAAGCCGAAGGATAGAGTTTTACCTTATAATAGCCAAAAATGCTTGGTATGTGAAATTTCATATTTTATTTTTATTATAAGTGAAGAAATCAACTTCAAATATAAACGTATCAATCATAGGCGGCGTAGGTACCCATATATTACGTCGCCAAATATATATTTACAACTAAAATCGGAAAATCACGTATTGGAAATTGGGTTTCCATCTATGAACCGTGGTAAGGGATGATCCTCACCAATTTCGAGGCGCACTAGAAAGTGCCTTAGGATCCCCCGTAGTGAACCCCTTGGACCTTCATGGACGATCATCTGTCGATGATTAGTTATACCATAAATTATATATTAGCCGGTTCTATCGAACCTCCAAAATGGTCAGTCCAGACGACCATATCCATCCGCCCCGTAGTGACCGATATATCCGAGGTGTGTCGCCTTCCATCCAGTAATAATAGTATGCAACATCCACATGAGTAAACAGTCTGGGATCCATACCATGACGTTACTCGTAGCTAGAACTAACATAAGTCCATTTCCATGCAGTCACTATCCCGTTTTTTGTTCATACCTGGGTGTGAGGCTCGCAAATTAATGGTACAAAAAGCTATGCTATTTAAAGTCGTGCTTTGATCATCAACCACAAGGCTCAGCTTTTCGAAAAAAGCCTTCATCATTTGCATCTCAGCAAGCCACACTGACAATTCATGCCATGTAACTGATGTCTATCAATATATAACCTCTAAGCTCGTACGTCTTAGAGAAGGGTGTTAAGCAAGAGAATAAATTCTCCGCCACTAAACAGATATATATTTATTAGAAATCAATCAACACAGAATAAAATCCAATGTCAGACATACATCCATTTGCTAGTTCGTTCTGGGTCTGAACGAAACCGAAGGCACCTTATTCCTCGTCCCATATGCCCTATACAGGAGAGAGGTCCTTGCATATCCGGTCAATCTCCAAGTACGTCTGGACGATCACCACTTATTTCCTCTTCTCGGGTGTACGACCCAATCAAGACATCAGTAATCGTCCAAACGATGTGAAGATCTCCAGTCTTCAATCACCGTCTTTATCGTCGACTTATCGTCGTATCAATTATTCACAATGGGATAAACCCGGTCTTTCTGAATAACATGCGTATCTTATAAACAAGTGCTATAAAAACACAACATACGCCTCATTCCAATTCTGAATATTATTTTATTCAAATATTCTTATACTTTGGGAAAGGTTCCCATTAGTTTTATCAAAGATATTTTTTTTATAAATTTATTCTTTAATCTTACTTTGAATAAACAAAATTAAGGTTTATTAACTAGTCGAGATTAGCGAGCCTTACTGAAGTAATCATTTTTTTTTAATTTCCCAATCCCAACCTATTCATCCCATGGAGAAAAACTGGTAATACTCCATATCTAACACCACGGTGTTATTGGTAAATTTAATTACCATTTCGCGTTCAAATCTAACTAAAGAATTTACTATCGCTTGGAGTAAAACTGGTGGTACTCTATTCTCGATCATTTCCCAAATTTGATAATTTAAATTATCTTATTCACATTCTAATCTAATTAAAGATTCGTTAAAACTCCACTTAGTTTTAATCTTCCCAAAGATCAATATTAATGATTATTTAACTTTGGGAAATCAAACATGTCGCATCGACAATCTACACTGTACCATTGATTTCTGCTGATATATAACCTCTAAGCTTGTACGCCTCAGAGAATGGTGTTAAGCAAGAGAATAAATTCTCTTCCACCAAACAGATATATATTTAGCAAAGATCAACCATACAGTTCGAAATACAATGTTAGACATGAAATCCTGTCTTTAACTAGGTTAAAGAACCAATGTCATTTAAAATGTCATTTAAAACACAGTTCATGATAAACCAAAAATCACATTCCATTAATAATGGAATCTTCACGAAAAACAGATCAATATATATAATCAATATCAATTTCCATATCCGACTAATAATATAAATGGAATAATGACAGCCTTTTAAATTTGATATATATTAACAGTCTTCCTCCACAGAAGCTCACTTCAATTATTACCAAATCGAATTCCATTCAATTCCAATTTAATATATTAAATTAGAAAACTTTACTTTGGAAAATTCCCATTAAATCTTAATAAAAAGATTTATAAATCCCAAATCACATTTCATTGGTAATTGAGTTAAAGAACAAGTGTTATTTAAAACAACGTTCACGATAAACCCAAAAATCCAATTCTTTATTCAATTCCAATTAAATATTAATTAATTGGTAAACTTCTCTAAATCTTAATTAAAAGATTTATATATATAGCATTGTTATAAAAATATGATTTTTAAAATATATATAGCATAATAAAAAATGGGATATATATATATATATACGTATATATATAGCTTAAATAAAAATGGGATTTATATATATATATATATAGCATTGTTACAAAAATATAATTTTTAAAATATATATAGCATAATAAAAAATGGGATTTATGTATATATATATAGCTTAAATAAAAATGGGATATATATAACATAAATAAAAATGGGATTTTTATATATAAATAGCGTTGTTATAAAAACACGATTTTTTTTAAAATATATCACATAATAAAAAATGGGATATATATATAGCTTGAATAAAAATGGGATTTATATATGTATATAGCTTAAATAAAAATGGGATATATAGCTTAAATAAAAATGGGATATATATATATATATCTTAAATAAAAATGTGATTTTTATATATATAGTAGCGATATAGAAAATGTATTTTTTTATATATAGCATTGTTTTTAAAATATAAATAATATGCTCTTTTTAAAATATATAAATCACTGTAAAAACGTGGGGTTTTAATGGAATTAGCGTTATACAAAAATGTGATTTTTTTAATATAAACCGCGTGAAACAGATTGCGATGGAAATGACTGGGAGAAAATCGGAATCCAAACCGTCCAATAAAGAATGACGGAGTGAAAACCGAAGGTGAGAACTCCTTCTCACTCTAATTATTTTATAGTTAAATATATCCTAGGTTGCAGACGGGGCTTAGAAGCCCCCGACACTTTTTATTTTACAAAACTATGGTTGTTTGTTTGGAATGAATGGACTGTGTTGTGGTTGTTGATTGTATTATATTGAATAAAATATTTGAACAATAAAAATGTCATTTTTATTAAATGTATGAACTATAGAAAATATTCATGTGTTGAAACAAATATTTTATTGTTAAAAATATAATTTTTAACGTGTATGTGAACGACACAAAATTCTCCTGAAATGAAAATAAATATTCATTTACAAATCGGACGATTTGTTTATGTACACCCGTTTAGCTAACATGGATTAGGACGATAAATTTTACACATCGCCCACGTGCACAAATAATAATAATTATTTGATGGTTGAAACCCCACACAGGTATTGGGATGATATTTGACGTACACTAATCCCGATTGTTTAGTTGTATGTCAATCGATTGGTTGATAGACTGTTGTAAGCATTAATTAATTATATTTAATGCTTATGCAGTTGTATAATGCACTCTGGATGATGGTTTACTGTGTATGATCATTGTTGTGTACATGTGTGTCCAAAATCCATACAAATAACATTATATGGTAATTGACTGTGTCTGATTCCAAATCAGGAAGAACGAATATTTTAAAATAATATTCCGTAAAGGATTAAAACGTGAAGCCGTGTTGATTAGATTTGCGCCATTTTGACGTGATCGATATTTATATCGATTTTATTCATTTTTATAATGAATATCGAAAAGGAAATTATTTCAAATCAGATATTTTGAAAATATTATCATTTAAATATTATAATGATATGGAATATTGAATTTTGATTTAAAATTGAAAATGAAGTTAGAATCATTTTAAAATAAATTTATAAACGATTTATAAAATACGATTTAAACGGAAATCGATAATATATATATAATATATATATTATATATATTCGAACGACCAATGTGCATATGTGAACAAATCGTCGAGACAAGTTTGGCAAGCTAGAACAAATAATTTACATTCAGTCAGTTCAGAAGAGTCCCCAGTTATATTTACATCACAAAACAAACTACTAGTGGGAAGCAATGTCGATGAACCTTCTACTTCCATTCCAAAAACACCTATATTTACAGATGAAGTGGTGATTC
This sequence comes from Allium sativum, assembly GCA_030737875.1. Taxonomy (NCBI): domain Eukaryota; kingdom Viridiplantae; phylum Streptophyta; class Magnoliopsida; order Asparagales; family Amaryllidaceae; genus Allium; species Allium sativum. The sequence continues at coordinate 989,434,400 of CM060910.1, read as the reverse complement.
TACATAACTATACTACCTCCCCTAATTCAGAAGTTAATGAAGTCATTAATGTTGCAGATCAAATGGAAACTCATACAATGGAAGAGTCCCAAACTGAATCTCACCCTGCTGAGAAGTCCCCACATGACCTTCAAGATGATCCTGACAATGAAGAAAACATTAATTTAAACAACATTAATCTAACTCAAGAGGAAGAATAGGATTTGGAAGACTTGAGAGCCGAAAATCTAATTAATAAGCAGTTTTCTGAGAAACAGAAAGAGAATAAAAAGAAAGATGTGATAGGCTCCTCACACATGACTTTGAGGAGCCAAGCATCATGCTTTAAATGACCATTATCACATGGAATGTTAGAGGTCTGAATAACGATACACGTCAATTAGACCTCTATAATATTAGAAGGGTTTATGCACCTTCTATCATGTGTTTCTTGGAGAATAAGTTCCCTAATGATAAAATGAACAATTTCACTAACTCCTTTGGGGATGATTGGTCATCATGTAATAATAATGATGTAGGCTGTAAATGTAGAATTCTAGTGGTGTGGTGTAAAACTATGTGGCAGTTAAACCTCATCGATAAGGATACTCAACAAATCACCTTGGATGTTAAAAACAGAGGGGGACTACACTTCATCATCACAACTGTATATGCAAGTAATTTTGCCCAAGAAAGAAATGTATTGTGGCAGAAAATTAAAGGGCTATCAAAAAATGTGAACATGCCTTGGATAGTTACTGGAGACTTTAATGTTGTACTTAATAAAGAAGACAAGATTGATGGAGTGCCTCTGAGAGTAGCTCAACTTACAGAATTCAATAATTACCTTTCTAGAGCTGGGCTGCTGGAGCCAGTGCACAATGGCCTGAAATATTCATGGAGAAGTGGAGATAATAAGAAAATTTCTTGCAAACTAGACAGAGTGTTGGTTAACTCTGAATGCATGATTAAACTGCCAAATATCAAGGTTGAAATTCTTTCAACATTCACTAGTGATCATAGCCCTATTTATATTCAGTTTGTGGAAAAAATGAATAATGCAAAAGGTAAGCCATTCAGATATGTCAATGCTTGGCAATACATTGAAGGATATGATGAAGCAGTTAATTTTAATCTGTGTGAATTACAAGAAGGATGTGCTGGTTTTAACACTCTACAAATGCTTAAATTTGCTAAACAAAGACTCAAGGAATGGAACAAATGCAGACCTAAAGAGAATGACAAAATTGATCAATTGCAAAATGAATGCTACAATTTGCTACAGCTGATTGATAGTGGAGATGATTCAGATGAAGTCTGGAGCAAGTATCACTCTAATCAAGAGGAATTGAAGAAAGCACTTAAAAACAAAGCAATTGAATTAAAACAAAAAGCAAAAGTGGAATGGCTAACTGAAGGAGATGAATGCACGAAATTCTTTTATACTAAAATGTCAATTCGTAAACATATTAATTGCAGTTTTCCTTCGATCGATGATCAAGGAAACAACTGTAATGACACTCAAAAGCTAGAGAAAGAGGTAATTGAATATTTCACTACACTGTATAATGGAGAATGTGAAACTAACCTACCTGTTATTCAATGCAGGAGAATTGTTAATGCTAAAGGTAGGAGGCAGTTGTGCAGAGCTGTCCTACATGAAGAAGTTTGGGGGGCTCTGAAATCCATCAGTATAGACTCCAGTCCAGGACCAGATGGGGTAGGAGCTGGGTTCTTCGTAAAGCACTGGCAGTACCTAAAAGAGCATGTTACACAAACTATTCAGGAAGCATTCAACACAGGCAAAATAATCAAAGAAATGAATCACACTTTCATATGTCTCATTCCAAAAGTAGAAAACCCCACCAGACCAGAAGAATTCAGGCCTATTGCTTGTTGTAATGTGATATACAAAATTCTCAGCAAGGTGTTATGCAACAGAATGAAACTGATATTACCAGATATCATCTCAGAGTGTCAGAGTGCATTCATTAAAGGGAGACACATTTCTGAGAACTCGCTGTTGGCGCATGAACTTGTAAGAAATTTCAATAAACCTGGAGCTGATAAATTCTGTTTGAAAGTAGACCTTCACAAAGCATATGACAAAATAAATCGACATTTCATAACTCATATGCTAAATTGTATGGGATTTCCTAACAAGTTTGTTAAGTTGATTAGAGAATGTATATCTACCCCTACTTTTTCAATTCTGATTAATGGTATTCCTAAGGGTTTCATTGGATCAAATAGGGGGATTAGACAAGGTGATCCATTATCTCCTTACCTGTTTGCAGTAGCTATGGAGTATTTTTCTCTCCAGATGGAATTATCGGAGTACAACAGACAAATTCAGACATTATACAATTTCCAACCTAAGATAAGCCACCTCCTATATGCTGATGACCTGATAATATGCATTAAATCGAATGAAGCAGCTGCTAGAACCATCAAAAATAATTTTCAATTACTGGAAAAATACGTTGGTTTGAAAGTGAGCGAGAACAAGACCAAGTGTTACTTTAACAACCTTTGTGTTGATAGAAGTGAAATCCTTGAAATTTTGGGGGTTTCTGAAGGTTCCTTACCAGTAAAATACTTGGGCGTGCCTTTATCAACTAACAAAATCACAGATAGAGAATGTGTTGAATTGATAAGCAAGATCAAAGATAAGTTGCAAGGTTGGAGTTCAAAAACTTTATCGCTAGCAGGTCGTATTGAACTGGTACATACTGTAATACATGCTAAGATAAATTTCTGGCTTCAAACTTTTCAAATCCCTGTTGCATCAATAGAGAAAATAGAAAAAGTCTGTGCTGACTTTATATGGAGAGGTGGCTACCACAAATCAATTTTTCAGATCTTTGTAGACCTAAGGAAGAGGGGGGGGAGTAGGATTGAGAAACATAAGAGAGATGAGAAATGTTTTTGCTCTCAAACAAGGCTGGAAAATAATCACTAGCAAAGGTTTGTGGGCGAGATGGATGAGAAAACGTTACATAAAAGAAAACTTTTGGCAAATGGCTGAGGACAACAATTCATCACCAAATTGGAAGGTAATTTTAAAAATCAAAGACAAACTTGCAGAAAATTGTACTCGTGAATTCGCAACTTGTAAGGACACTAATTTATGGAAAGACCCTTGGATTTTGGGTAAATCAATGATTGATTTAGTTGGGTGGGACACTTATTCTGCATATGGAACCCCAAACATTAATGTGGACTCAATTATTCAAAACCAAAGCTGGAAATGTGAACATTTGCCATGCAACAGGGATTTAACTCAGAAAATTCAAGCTACGCCTATTTTCTCTGGTCGTGATATTGATATATGGGTCTGGAATAACTCAAAAGGAGACTTTGTCATTAAGAATGCTTGGAACACAGTCCGTACGAAACACGAAAACAAGATATGGAGTAAGATTATCTGGGATAAAGTAATTTGCCCCAAAAACTCTTTTACTGCTTATAAGGCCTTCATGCAAAGACTACCTACACGTGACAGATTATACAAATGGGGAGTTACACAAGATAGATTATGTGTTCTTTGTGGTGCCTCTGAGGAAACTCACGAGCATTTATTTTTTGCATGCAACTATTCTAAAGCCATTGCACAAAATTGTAAAATAAAAGTGGACCCATTAAATCAAATTTGGGATTTACAGGTAATTGCTACTTACCTGGCCAGGTACCCAAACAACGATCGTCTGATAGCCAAATTCGACAAGGTTGCCTTGACGTATGCTGTTGCCGCAATATGGAGAGAAAGAAATGCAAGAATTTTCAAAGAGAAAACAAATTCAGTGGAGATAGTAAGTAGAATGGCAATTATTGACATTAAACTAAGTAAACGACGAATCAGAGGGAGGGAAGATACCGATAACTTGGAATTTGTACTCGCTGGATGGTCAGAAAAGGATCTGAAGGCAGCGTCGGCACAAACTCCAGGAACCAATAGAGAATTCGATCCACCATGAAGCTCCAGAATTGTCGCTAATTAGAAAAGGAAATGATTTGAAAAGGAGAAGACGATGGGTTTTATTTGCGGAAGGTTCTAGTTGTAATTATTGTATCTATTAAGTAAATGGCGAGATACATGGGCTTCGGCCTGTTTGTAATCTTTTCTCTTTGGGCTGAAAATGCCTAATAAAATATTTACCCAATTTCGATATATATATATATATATATATATATATATATATATATATATATATATATATATATATATATATATATATATAATGGCCTGAATAGAATGCGTCGCGCAGCGACCATTTGCGAATTTTGACCATTAACTTCGAATTGACATTACGGGAGATCCGACCGTCGGATTCCACTAGAACCAGAACCTTTGGATTCATATCGAAAAGAGATTTCCAACGAATATAAGAGATTTGAAATCTAATGGTTGGATTTGGAATTATGTCCAAATCAAATTTGGAAAAGGTCGTTGTAAAAGCAGTTCGATGACCGTTTATGGAAATCGACTGAAAGGGGCTTAACAAAATTATTAAAAATACTAATAATTTGTGAAAAATCGTAATAAATGATTTGGAAAGAATTTGGATGAAAAATTCCACATTTGTGAAGATAAAAATATATTTTATCAAATTGAACTAGATATTAACTAGAATAATAATCCAATAATCTTTAAATAAATAAATTAGATTTGGAAAAGGTTTTAATATAACTAGAAATTTCCAATATATAAATTGGAATGAATTTGAATAGAAATAATCTTTAGAATATTTCGACATTAGATTCCGTGATTATACGGATATTGTTGTGGGAATTTGGAAGACATTGATATCGTTATTCCAATACGATATCCATTAGTTTCAGATTTTGATATTGAATATAAGCCGATGTAATTTCTATTCAGAGCCTCATATTTAATATCAAATTGGATTTTGGGTTTGTCATGAACCGTGTTTAAATGACATTGGTTCTTTACCCAGTAAAAAGCATGATTGATTTTCCTAAAAGTTGAATAATCATTCAGTATTGATTTTAGAGATTGAAGCCAATTGGAGTTTGAATAAATATTTAATTAGATTGTGAATGTATAGATGGTAATTAAATTAGCAAAAAATGAAATGTGATTGAGCTAAATACACTTGGTTGCTGATATTGATGGTGATTGACTATTTGGATTGTGCTCGACCAGTTTATGAGCAGAATATGCTTTTACATTTAGCATTGGGTTGGATAAAAATATCTATGTGCTAACACCTTGTGAAACACTTCACGATTTACTATAAGGTGTTTAGCGATGTTTATTTCAAAATTTGATGAATGATTTTGAAATGGGATTTCCTTAAATGGAAAGAAGTGCTTTTCTCGATTTTGGACAGGGAATGTTTTCAATAATTTTGAAATGAGATTTCCTCAGTGAAAAGAATAGTATTCCCAATTTTGGACAGGGAATGTTTTATAAAATGTTTTATAAAACAAAAAGGATTTCGAGGGCTAAACCCGATGATTCTGAAATGATTTGGAAGTTTATTATGGTTTTACATTGTGGTTCATCGCGTACCCAATTAGTTTCTATTGATAACGTATCTGTTTAGTGGCGGAGAATTTATTCTCTTGCTTTACACCCTTCTTTGAGACGTATGAGCTCAAAGGTTATGTGATTAATAGTGACTGATCATATGTGTGAATTGCTGATGTGAAGTACTACAGTTTGAAAGTACTTGTGATTATTATGTTGTGAAATGATATTCCCTATTTTAGGATATGAAATAATTTAGTATGTGGCTAAAGATTCGGGTAACCCATGTGACTAAAAGTATGGGTGTTATAGCCTTAAATGGCTTTGGGTGGTTTATGCTTCCCTGCGTGGGAGGTGCATTATCAGTGTAGCCTGCTCCATCTTGGGAGGTGCACATATATATCGAGTTTCTTAGGTGCGTGCCCTTTGCCTTGTTGATGGGAGAAACCTCCTGATATTTGGTTGCACGTTTGTTTGTATGCATTGTGATGATTTGGAATTCATATTTCCAAATGATTTGGTTTGAGATCCCGAAGTGAAATCTAATTTGATATAAAAGCTAGATACGTATTTCAAATGATTTGAAATGAGAAATCGGGAAATAAAGTCCAAAGGAATAATTTATGTAAAGTGAATTGGATTTGTAAAATCTAAGTGTGGTGATTAATCTAAATGGATAGATTGGAAAATTGCATATTGATTGATTCATTGTAGATCCATATCTCTATTATCGGTTGCTGTTTGTGCACTGGCATTCATGGGGGTAAACCCATTCCGCGTTAGCAGCGTGGTATTGTGATTTGCCTTATCAGTAATATAAGTTAATTTTAAATAAAGAGTTTCTCATACCAATCCCATGTCTGACTCGTAGTTTGCTTTTCCCTTGCAAACTTGAATGCCTCTGTTTTCCACACGGGCAGTCGAGTGGTTTGTTTTGCATATTTTTATTTATTGAGCAGGATTCTGGATTGAAGCTTAAAGTTGTATCCAGGCATTGATATTCTTCCTCTATGTTAGTTTATTTGTTTCCGCTATGCTTGTATCACATTTGATGTAAATTAATCTTCTGGTGTATTATTATTTAATTCTTTGTACTCTGATATTTTGTACTCTGATGTAACATTATTATGATGTTTGTAGAAGTCTTCTGTTGTTTGTTCTGATGTGTTGTGCGCCCAGAGTTAGCGTATCCGGGCTTCGAACGGTCTTGGTCGATTTAGCAACCAATTAGATCCGAGCGAAATCCATATCGTTACAGGGTTTAGATTTAGGGGAAGTTTTATAGTTTGTTGGATAATTGGAGGTTCAAGATGTGTTTATTAACGTATATTATTCAATTTAGTTGATTTGGTTGATTGCTTGAATTTCTTGTTTGGATTGATTGTAAATATTGATTGGATTGTTTAGTTTATTATCCTTCTATTTAGTTTATTAGACTAGTGTAGCCATAATTTTAGGGGGAGTTATAATCTTTTAGGCTTATAATCATAGGTTTAGAGAGAGATATAAGGATATAAGGATATAATAGAACAATGAGATAATGTAGACATAAATTTAGGGGGAGTTATATATACTTTAGTATAGAATCAATTACTGGATATGTTTAGATAGATATAGGACTCACAGGGAGTATTTTTAGAATTTAATTTTGATAATGCCAGAGGGGGAGAAATTATAAAAATATAGATTTAGTTTAAGTAGAGTATATAGGATTCATATTGATGGGGGAGTATTAGATGGATCAGCATCAACAGCTATGGACAGGTATAAATATTTTATAAACTAAGGTTATCATCATCAAAAAGGGGGAGATTGTCGGAGAATGGAGTTTTGATGACAACAATCTTATTTCAATCATCATTGATTATAAAATATATACTAATATCTCTATCTAGAATATATAGACGTGTATATGCAAGATTTATATACGGGAATTAATACTAAAGACTGTACAGTTTTAGATTCTTAGAGATTCAGAATTTAGAGAAGATTAAGACTCTTGAGTAATTAAGAAATCAAGAGTTCAAGAGTTTAAGATAAATTTAGTATTAGAGTCTAGTTTATGTAAGACTCTGAATATCACTCCATGTTCAAATTGAAATTCTTTTTTAAATTATGATTTTCAAATTTCAAATTATATTTTCAAATTCTATTCTAATTAAGTTTTTTCTATTTTAATTTTGATTTCAAACTTGAGTTTTAAATTTTATAAGTTTTTATATATTTATATAGTTATATACTTGTATATACCTTATATTTATATAGTTTTAAACTTTATAATTTTGTAAATATGATCATATAGTTTATATTTATGATTTCACACGATTTCCTATTTTATAATACTTATTTATATCACTATGATTTAACTCAAGAATTTCCAGAATCATATATATAGTGAAACACTTTAAAAAAAATCTTTCAAATTTCAATTTTTGAAAAGCATATGTCGAACTACATATGTTGATATGTTGACATATATCTGTCATATTTTCAAAATTGAAAGGAAGTATCATTTCACTATTTGTAACGTTCCAGAAGCGTTGCAACCTTTCAAATTTTATAAATAGGGGTTGATTTCGAATTTTTTATTCATTCTTCTTCTCCATCTTCATCCCCTTTCATTACAACATTAATATTTCATATTTTTATGATTTCTACGCTTCTATTCTGCCGATTTCAAGTCTAATTATATAAAAATTCTTCTCTTCTCACACTCTACTCATTACTCTCTGAATCGAAGTGTTATTGAAGAGTTATAGGGATGTTGTAATCAACTGGAATAGTTTTGGTATAGTTTTGAATCGGTGTTAACCTTGTAGCTGGGAAATCAAGGGGAATATACTTGATCAAGGGTGTTTGGAATCGGTGGTAATCTTGTAGCCATGAAATCAAGATTTCATGGAATCGGTGGTAACCTTGTAGCCATGAAATCAAGGGTGTTGTACTTGGATATTGATATAATAATAAAACTCTGCATAGTCCAGCATTTCATAGGGATGGACGTTGGAGTAATCCAAACCAGTATAAAATCCAGTGTGTTCTTTCCTTTTCTGCTTTTTATTTCTGTTTATTTCAGCGTTTTTGTTTGATTCTGTGTCTGTGATTATATCTGTGGTGTGTTATTTGTATAGTACATCTTATAAGTTTTACATTTTCTTAAATTCCTTAAAAACACTATTCACCCCCTCTCTGGTGTTAGATTTGCCTTAACGATCCATTCCGCAATCCCTAACAATTACTTAGTCTTACATTCAAAGCACATTTTGAATTTGCTGTGGCAGATTACAAATAATAATTGAACGTCATATGATAATGAAATACAATATACATGTATTGAATTGTTATCGCTGTGGTGATAATCAAAATAATATAATAATATTGCATTGTTGAATGTATTGATCCTGAGAAAATATAATATACTTGTATTTATTCATTATCACTGTGGTGATAATCAAAACAATATAATATAAATATTGTACTATTGAAAGTATTAATCTTGATGAATTACAATATTCATGTACTGAATTGTTATCACTGTGGTGATAATATTAATCTTGATGAATTACAATATTCATATACTGAATTGTTATCACTGTTGTGATAATCAAAGCAATACAATATGAACATTGACTTCATTAGGTTATACATGTCACCAAAAAAAATCATCAATTTTATTCATAGCAACTAAAAATTTGCTTTAAATATGTGGTTATTATCATGACATTCCCTAAATAAGAACAATAACAAACTTCATAAATAATTATATAAAGAAAGTCACATTTGAATGCTAAAATTAAGTGCCATATAAACATATATCTAAATGACATAGAAAATATCATACAAAATAACACAAATCAACTTTTATTTCTATTTAATTTAGCTAACCTACGCATAAAAAAACGTATTTTCAATGAGTAAAGTCACAAATATTTATATGATAATAAAATGAATCAAATAATAAAATATATGCCTTTCCTTTTTTGAATGCCAACTTGCTCCACCATTAATTTAGTGTAACCAAAACAATTAATGCATTTTTGACAGTTAATTAATTGATTTATTATCGTAACAACACATTTAACGCAATCATTATATAAATAAATTCTATTGGCAGTTATATGGATCAAATAATAATGTAAATTAGTGTCATAACATTTGCTTCAATAATTTACAACTCATTATCCTCTTCCTTAAAATGTTTTACGAACATTGGTAATGGCGGCAACGACTGACAATCTCATCCTCTTCCTCCTCCCTTGCCTATGATTCCTCTTTTCCGCCTCTTCCATCGTGCTTTCCTTCCCTTAATCCCTTTGATCTTCCACCTCCAGTGCTAACTCCTCCTCTGTTATTCCTTCGGTTGCTAATGCTGGAGTTTCTTCTTCAAACTAGATCCATGAGAAATAGGATAATCTCAGATCGAGAAATCCTACTAATGTGAATCCTTCTCATCTTAATTCCAAGCTATTTCCTTCTTCCTCAAATTTTAATTCTGTGAAATCCTATTATCCCTCATTTACAAATTATGACTACGTGTCTCTTTTCAATTCTTTACTGAGAAATGCTGGCGTCTGCGATCCGCAACACTTTGATATTCGTAGGGACGGTGTGCCTAAATCTATTCCTGATCTGGTTAAAAAAGCATGTATGAATTACCAGAATAATTACTTAGCAGGATTTTTCTTAGATGGAACATTGAATTACCTTGTTGTGGCTAATTTCTTGAGGAGGTATTGAAAGTTATAAGGAGATGTAGATATTAAATTTGATGGCAGATTTTTCTACTTTAAATTCTCTAATGACATAGAGAAAGATAGGATTCTTCACTCTAACCCAATTTTCATAAGAGGCAGAATGTTTATAATAACTAAGTAGGATCTTACGATTGGAGATGCTCAGTCCCAAGTTAAGAAGGTACCTGTGTGGATTCATTTCTATCGAATACCTTTCATCCTATGGATTTTAATTGGTATTAACTGGTTAGTGTGTCATATAAGAAGACTTATATGCTTTTATAGTAGCACAGAAAGAATGAATAGATTTAGGTATGCTAAAGCTTTGGTGGAGGAATTCTTTGATTTTACATTTCCTGATTCAATAGTAGTAGCTGACCTAGGTGTTAATTGCCCCTCTGTTAAACTATCATATGATTGGAAACCTAAACCTAAGATCTATATAGTTTGTAAAGTTTTTGGCCATGATACATCTTTTTGTGAGTTAAATAATAAAGATAATAAGGCTAATGGAGATCAGCATGACACTAGAAAGGAAGATCAGCATGCTGATGCGTATGTACATACAAATAGCCAAAAACAGTATATTCAGGAGAATGTAAATCAATTTAAATGGAATACAGTAAACACAAAGGGAATACAATATTGGAGGAAGAAAGATATTGGTAGAAATAAGGCAAATGCCGATAGTGCTGCTGAAGTAGGAAATGAAAGTTTGAATCCATTTGCAAATTTAGATTCTGATGCTATGGAAAATAATAGGGTTGATAATGATGGTGTTAATGAATGTTTAGTTTAAGAAGTATTTATTGATAATCCAGATCCAAATATTAGAGTAAATCTCAAGGATCAGCATGATATGGGTAACACAAACCATGTAGGTCATGAGATGATGTTTTAGTTAGGAATTTATTTGACGATACCAATGATCATATGGATATTGCACAAAAGGATATAGGGTCTATGTTACCCGACCTTTTGGTCTGGTTCCCAAAAGTAAGTAAGACACTCTCGACTCAACATATTGTGTGATATTACAGCTCAGAGGCGTCGCCAATATCATCCGGGGTCTAGTACCAGAAGACTCGAGTCTGGTCCCTAGCAGAATGTCGCATCCCTTGAACGCGGCCTCCATCAGTATCCGTCCGTATCCGAGCCGAAGGCGAGCCGTCAAGCGGGTCCGGGCGCAGCACCGGTGGGGGTCCGGGGCCCCACAGTCCCGATGGCGATTGACCTAGCCGGTTAGGCCAAAACAGTGTGTTGCCCAGAATTACCAGATCGACTCAAAGTCAGGATTCAGCAAGCAATTTCCGTAAACCTCGCCGTCCCTCCAAACATCTCCAAACCAAGGTCTCGAACCCCAAAGATCTCGCAGTCCGAGACGTGAACCCGAATCTCGGGCCATCAAAACACCCACACCCATGGCCTTCGCACCACCCATAAGGCGACCTTCATACCCTTTGGGGTATGAATTTCGCACCCAGCGGGTGCGAGATTCGCACCCGGCAGGGTGCAAAATTCACACCCGGCAGGGTGTGAAATTCGTACCCTGAGGTGCAAATTTTGCACCTTGGGAGGTACAAGTTTTGCACCCCCATAGGGTACGAAATTCGCAATCCGTGAGGTGCAAAATTCGCACCCCAGGGCTGGGTGCAAAATTCTGGCATGTGCATGGTTCAGGTGCGAATTTCTGGGTGTGGTCCCATATTTCTACCTACTCCCACCTACTCCTACCTAACCCCTTTCATATAAATACCCCATGACCTCACATTTGAAAGGGGTTGGAATTTGTGAGCTCAAGATGTAACGACCCTGAATTCTGGGGCCAGTTTAAAATTTTTATTTAGAAATTTTAATGAATTTAAAAGATTTAAAATAATTTATTTTAAATAATAATGACCAAAAATTTATTCTAATTAAAGTTAAACCGAATAAGTTTAATTTAAATATAAAAGGAGGTTAAAATAGCACTGTAGTTTGAAATTTTGATTTTTAACTATAACTGAATATACAGGATTCAAAATAAATCAGAATTGAACTGTGTATATTCTTGTTAGGCAATATTTGTGCATACAATAAAAACCATATTTTTATTGCTTATATATATAACTAAGATGTTTCATGTTAGAAATAAAAATCATATTTTTTATCGTTTATGTAAAAAAAATGATGTTTATGTTAGGAATAAATAAAAATTATATTTTTATTGTTTAAAGAATAAAAAGAGTGATATGCTAAGAAAGTAAAAGAATTATCATTTTCTTGTTAACATATAAAAAATCATTTTTATATGACACTATAATTCATAGGAAAATTTTAGCATAGAAAATGTTCATTCATATGATATTTGGAACATAGAAAAATGTAAACATTAGAAAAAGATTTATGTTTTATTTTGAAAACATGTTTTTCATTAAAAACATATTTTAGTGTTACGTCAGCAATATAGGGAAAGATTCAAGTTTTTAATTAAGAAATTATGATCACATTAAAAACACATGTTAATGTGATACTAGAAAATATAGAAAAGAGTCATGTACATTTAAAAACACATTTTTGAAAATTTGAAGAACATTTATTGTCATTATGGTGGGATTGATTTATTGTATCAATTCAAAATTAGACAAAACATTTATTTGTCATTATGGTTGGACTGATGTAAAAATTTGTTGTCACGAATAAAATTTATTTTTATTTGTCATTAGAAATTTAGAATTGATTCTACAAATAAAAATTTACTTTTATTTGTCATGAGAAACCTAGAACTTGTTAAAAACAAAAGCAGGTCATTTTGTTAGTATTTGTCAAGACAAAACAAAACATGTTAATTTAGAATTGTCCAAATATAAATTTGTCGCTAATGTTAATTTAGAATTGTCCAAATATAAACTTGTCATTAATGTTGATTTAGAATTGTCCAAATATAAATGTCATTAGTGTTGGAAATAAAATTGTTAAAACATAAATGTTGAATCAATACAAACCAGTTAATTTTATGATTGAAATATAATGTTGGAATTTAGTATAATGAAATTTTTGAATAGTTTAATTCGAGTTTAAAAAGAAATTTGAAATGAGGCATTATGATAACTTTGTCATATTATATTTGGAAGGAATGATTAATGAATTGATTGTTTTAAAAAGATTAATTGCTCAATTAAAATTGTTAGAAAATTTAATTTGAGATATATAACATAGGTAATTTATTCCTATGTTGGATCAGAGTAGATGGGTAATGTTTTGAAATTGAATTAAGGACGAATAAATGAAATTAAATATTGCATTTGTTTAATTAAGCCTTGAAATCCTTTCCTAAACTCTAACCCAAATCAACCCTTTATCCATTCACTTCCTTTTTCCTATAGATATAGAGATTAACAAAATCTTAATCTCATTCTCTTTTCTAAAAGCCGCCGCCTCCATCTTCTTCTTTTCAATGGCAGTAGCCATTCTTCCTCTCTAAATGGCTCAATCCTTCCTCCTCAAATAACTCTCCATTCTTTCAACAAAATTCAAAGCTTCTTTAGGGAATTCCTCCACCTTCAAGCACATATTAATCAAGAAATTGACGAAACTGAGTTGCGTTGGATTCGTATCAGAGAAGACTACGCTATGGAGAAGACTAAAACAAAAAGGCAACGTTTAGGAAGAGTAATTAAAAGTTAAGTATATGTTTAATTGATTCGATAATGAAATCAACATGTAAAAGGTCATAACTTCTTCAAATCATGTCAGAATTTGACGATTCAAAAACCGTTGGAAACCTCTCGACGAACACTATCTCATGGAACAGACTGAAACAGATTTAGACCTCGTATAATGTTTGGTGGAGTGGAAAGCTTTAGGTGAGAAATCTTACTTTATTTTTATTATTATTTATTTTAAATAATTAGAATAAATTGTAGTTGTGGTCTCTACCATTCATTGTATATGCTTTGTGATTTGAGTTGTATGTGATGTGATGAGGTGAGATCTCTGAATTTTAATAAATTATTTAAATAATTTATTTGCTATTGTTAAATAAATCAGATCTACTATGTGATGATGTGGTTGAATGTTCATATGTTGATGGATGATGTTTTCTTTTATCTGCTTGTTTATGCTGTTAATTCAGATCTGTATGAATCACATATTTTGGGTGAATCGTATATAGAAAACGAAGTGACCTTTTTAATTTTAGTTAGTTGTGATTATTGGAAATAAACAAATTCTTTATTTATTTATTTGTTATTTATTTATTTCTATTCACAACATAGTTGTAAATAGAAAATGTTAATAAGATAAAAAGACAACTTTTATGTGATTTTATTTTGTTAAGATAAAAAGACAACTTTTATGTAATTTTATTTTGTTAAAATAAAAAGACCATTTTCATGTAATATTTCTTGTCAAAACAAAAAGGACCATTTTTATGTAATTTTGTTTGTCACAAGTAAAAAGACAAAGTTAACATTATTTTGTCAATAAATAAAGGGTAAACTTTTATGTCATTGTGTAAACATAGGAAAAGGATAAATTTTTATGTTGATTTTGTTAACAAAGAAAAGAGACAATTTTTATGTTGTTTCTTTGTTAACAAAGAAAAGAAAACAATCTTTATGTTAATTTTGTTAACATAGTAAAAGGGTAAATTTTTATGTTAATTTTGTTAACATAGTAAAAGAACAATTTTTGCGCTTATTTTATTAGCAAAATAAAAGAACAATTTTAGTGCTCATTTTGTTAACAGAAATATAAAGACAATTTTTGGGTTCATTTTTGTCAACATAAATAAAAGGGACAATTTTTATCTTTGTCTTGTCTATAAATTAAAATACCCCTTTTTATCTTTATTTTATAAATGCAAGTTAAATCTCAATTTATAAAATAAAATGTAAGTTTTAAATCTTTTTTTTTTTTTTTTACAAATTAAAAGTAAAGGTGAGGCCCTTATTTTGATTCATCAAAAGTACACCAAACTAGATTTGTGTTAAAATAGTTGTTAGGACACAAATACCATCTTTGTGTTAATATGGTTGTAACGACACCCAAAACTACATTGCTATGTTAATATATGTGATTGTGTTAATATGGTTGTAACGACACCCAAAACTTCACCGTTATGTTAATTTATATGGGTGTGTGAATATTGTTGTGGTGACGGTCAAGTTTTGATTGTTAAGAATTATGACACAAATATCACCGTCGTGTTAGTTAAATTTAAATGACATAAAGGAAAAGAATACCTTTCTCTACGTAAAGGAAAAAGATACATTTTTCTATGTAAAATAAAAAGGATAACATTTTCCTTATGTAAAAGAAAGTAAATGCAATATGTACATTTTCTTATGTAAAAGTAAAAAAATATATTTTCCTTATGTAAAAGAAAATAAATGCAATATGCACATTCTCTTATGAAAAAGTAAAAAGGGTATGTTTTCTTATGTAAAAGAAAATAAGAATTAAAAGTTGCATTTTCTTATGTAAAAGAAAATAATGTTAAAATATACATTTTCTTATGTAAAGGAAAGAAACATTTCTTTATGTAAAAAGAAATAAAGGCAAAATGTACATTTCTTTATGTAAAAGAAATTAAAAGCAAGAATGTATATTTTCTAATGATAAGAAAATAAAGAAACATTATTTTCCGATGTTAAGTAAAAAGAAAACATTTTCTTTGTTAAAAGAAAAGAAAAATAAAATTAACATTTTCTAATGTAAAATGAAAGGAAAACATTTACATTTGCAATGTAAAAGTAAAAGAATAAAATATGAACATTATTCTTAATGTTAATATTAAAAGAATGACACCGTAGGAAATTAACATTATTCTTAATGTTAATATTAAAAGAATGACACCGTAGGAAGTTAACATTATTCTTAATGTTAATATTAAAAGAATGACACCGTAGGAAGTTAACATTATTCTTAATGTTAATATTAAAAGAATGACACTGTAGGTAGTTAACATTATATTTAATGTTAATATAAAAGAATGACACTGTAGGAGGTTAACATTATTCTTAATGTTAATATTAAAAGAATGACACCGTAGGAAGTTAACATTATTTTTAATGTTAATATTAAAAAGAATGACATCGTAGGATGATTTTTTTTTTTATTTCCAAAACAAAGAATACATTGTGTGTATAGGATATGTATGTAAGATTGGAAAATAAAATAACATAAAATAAAACATTGTTGTGTGTGATGATATATATGTAAATATTGGATAAATAAGAAGATTTGTTGATAGTAAAACTTAGTAAAATGAAATGGATGAAAGAATTATGTATAATTATATATAAAGATTAGAATTAAACGATATGAAAGGATTTCCAAATTTTTTATATATATACGAGAATTATTTGGAAAGTCCGAGTCTATCTCATTCCAAATAATTTAAGCGACGTTTAAAATCCAAGATTGGAAGACGACGATAGAAGACCGACGGTCTTCACATCGAATGGACGACGACTGCTGATGCCCATGATTGGAGTAGCTACCTTGAAGGGGCTACAGTGGTGGCCGTCCGGACGTAGTGTTGATTTGTACGGATTTGACTTTCGCTCGGACCTAGAGCATAAGTTTTAAATGGATTGCGTGTCTGACATCGTACTCCGCTTAATATCATGTTATTGATTTTCTGTCAATATATAAATGTTGGTGGTGAAGAATTCATTCTTTACTTAACACCCGTTTATATATTGATGGATGATCAATGGTACGGTATGGATTGACGATGTGGCATGCCAAGATGAAGATGAAGATGATCAAGGCTTTGTTGAAAAGCAGGCCTTGTGGATGAAGACTATATCGTAACTTCGCGAGCCTCACACCCCGGTATGATGGTGAACTGATGGTTTGATCAGTATGCTTTAGATATTTGTATGGATTCGGTCGACCGGAATGAGTTGGGTGTGGTCGCTCCACGCTCAGAGGGATAGGGCTTAAACTCCTGATTCCCATATAGAGGGATAGAGTAAGCGGTGTTTTCTCGTGCTGGGACGTAAGCCGCTGGTTACTCGATATCCCAAAAAGTGCGGATGTGCATATTGCACTACGTGATAGATCTTTCGAATCAGAAGCCATCATGACGGAAATCCAACTTTCAATACGACCCTTACGGACTTGATTGTATTACTAGTACGGAGGCATAATATATGGTACCTATGCTTCCTAGGATTAATACATTTACCTTGAAATATTTTCATATACACTAATAATAATATTAGATGCGTATTTGCCGTATTTAGCATGTTTAATTACCATAAGGTAAAACCCTATCCTCTGGTGTGCGTTGCATTGTGTGATGGGACCTGGGTCTTATGGTGATTTCATTTTTCCAAAAAGCATTGCGTTGTTGACGATTTATTTAATCATTTGTTATGACACTTTAAATTATGCACGGCAATCCATTAGAGTAAACCCGTTCCGCGTTAGCGGCGTGGTCTTTGGATTTGCCTTATTTTGTAATAGTTATTTTAATTTAAGAATTCTCACACCAGTCCCACGACTGACCCATGTTTGTTTCCACCTTTTTGCAAACTTGGGTGCCCTCTCTTCCACACGGGCAGCCGAGTATTTATCTACAGGTTCTCTTTTCAAGCAGGATCCTGGATTGAAGCTTAAAGCTGTGTCCAGAGTTTAGTTTTCTTTCCACTGCACTGTATTAAAATTTATGTAAACTTTACCTTCTGCTGTATTCCTTTTGTGATGTACTCTGATATTCTATACTCTGATGTAAACATTTTGTATTGTTTATAAAAGTCTGCTGTATTGTTCTGGTGTTGTTGTATTCCCAAAGTTAAAGTATTCGGGATTTGAACGGTCTTGGTCGATCTTTCGGTCGATTAAGGTCGGGCAAAAACCGGGTCTTTACAGTTGGTATCAGAGCTTTGGTTAGCTCAAATCTTTGGGGTACAACTCAGTAGAACGGAACAAAAGACTCATCAGAGATTGGATTAGTAATATCCAATAATAATACTCATTAGAGATAGGATCAGCAGTATCCTAGAATGAGAATTACTCATTAGAGATAGGGTTAGTAATGCCCTAGAATGAGTTGAGAGTACTAGTTAATCAACTTATAAAATTATATAAACGAATAAAAGAAGGAAAGATGAGTTAATAAATTAAACAACTTTAGCTTCGTTCCTTTTCGAGGACGAAAAGATTTTAAGTGGGGGAGACTGTAACGACCCTGAATTCTGGGGCCAGTTTAAAATTTTTATTTAGAAATTTTAATGAATTTAAAAGATTTAAAATAATTTATTTTAAATAATAACGACCAAAAATTTATTCTAATTAAAGTTAAACCGAATAAGTTTAATTTAAATATAAAAGGAGGTTAAAATAGCGCTGTAGTTTGAAATTTTGATTTTTAACTATAACTGAATATACAGGATTCAAAATAAATCAGAATTGAACTGTGTATATCTTGTTAGGCAATATTTGTGCATACAATAAAAACCATATTTTTATTGCTTATATATATAACTAATATGTTTCATGTTAGAAATAAAAATCATATTTTTTATCGTTTATGTAAAAAAAATGATGTTTATGTTAGGAATAAATAAAAATTATATTTTTATTGTTTAAAGAATAAAAAGAGTGATATGCTAAGAAAGTAAAAGAATTATCATTTTTTGTTAACATATAAAAAATCATTTTTATATGACACTATAATTCATAGGAAAATTTTAGCATAGAAAATGTTCATTCATATGATATTTGGAACATAGAAAAATGTAAACATTAGAAAAAGATTTATGTTTTATTTTGAAAACATGTTTTTCATTAAAAACATATTTTAGTGTTACGTCAGCAATATAGGGAAAGATTCAAGTTTTTAATTAAGAAATTATGATCACATTAAAAACACATGTTAATGTGATACTAGAAAATATAGAAAAGAGTCATGTACATTTAAAAACACATTTTTGAAAATTTGAAGAACATTTATTGTCATTATGGTGGGATTGATTTATTGTATCAATTCAAAATTAGACAAAACATTTATTTGTCATTATGGTTGGACTGATGTAAAAATTTGTTGTCACGAATAAAATTTATTTTTATTTGTCATTAGAAATTTAGAATTGATTCTACAAATAAAAATTTACTTTTATTTGTCATGAGAAACCTAGAACTTGTTAAAAACAAAAGCAGGTCATTTTGTTAGTATTTGTCAAGACAAAACAAAACATGTTAATTTAGAATTGTCCAAATATAAATTTGTCGCTAATGTTAATTTAGAATTGTCCAAATATAAACTTGTCATTAATGTTGATTTAGAATTGTCCAAATATAAATGTCATTAGTGTTGGAAATAAAATTGTTAAAACATAAATGTTGAATCAATACAAACCAGTTAATTTTATGATTGAAATATAATGTTGGAATTTAGTATAATGAAATTTTTGAATAGTTTAATTCGAGTTTAAAAAGAAATTTGAAATGAGGCATTATGATAACTTTGTCATATTATATTTGGAAGGAATGATTAATGAATTGATTGTTTTAAAAAGATTAATTGCTCAATTAAAATTGTTAGAAAATTTAATTTGAGATATATAACATAGGTAATTTATTCCTATGTTGGATCAGAGTAGATGGGTAATGTTTTGAAATTGAATTAAGGACGAATAAATGAAATTAAATATTGCATTTGTTTAATTAAGCCTTGAAATCCTTTCCTAAACTCTAACCCAAATCAACCCTTTATCCATTCACTTCCTTTTTCCTATAGATATAGAGATTAACAAAATCTTAATCTCATTCTCTTTTCTAAAAGCCGCCGCCTCCATCTTCTTCTTTTCAATGGCAGTAGCCATTCTTCCTCTCTAAATGGCTCAATCCTTCCTCCTCAAATAACTCTCCATTCTTTCAACAAAATTCAAAGCTTCTTTAGGGAATTCCTCCACCTTCAAGCACATATTAATCAAGAAATTGACGAAACTGAGTTGCGTTGGATTCGTATCAGAGAAGACTACGCTATGGAGAAGACTAAAACAAAAAGGCAACGTTTAGGAAGAGTAATTAAAAGTTAAGTATATGTTTAATTGATTCGATAATGAAATCAACATGTAAAAGGTCATAACTTCTTCAAATCATGTCAGAATTTGACGATTCAAAAACCGTTGGAAACCTCTCGACGAACACTATCTCATGGAACAGACTGAAACATATTTAGACCTCGTATAATGTTTGGTGGAGTGGAAAGCTTTAGGTGAGAAATCTTACTTTATTTTTATTATTATTTATTTTAAATAATTAGAATAAATTGTAGTTGTGGTCTCTACCAGTCATTGTATATGCTTTGTGATTTGAGTTGTATGTGATGTGATGAGGTGAGATCTCTGAATTTTAATAAATTATTTAAATAATTTATTTGCTATTGTTAAATAAATCAGATCTACTATGTGATGATGTGGTTGAATGTTCATATGTTGATGGATGATGTTTTCTTTTATCTGCTTGTTTATGCTGTTAATTCAGATCTGTATGAATCACATATTTTGGGTGAATCGTATATAGAAAACGAAGTGACCTTTTTAATTTTAGTTAGTTGTGATTATTGGAAATAAACAAATTCTTTATTTATTTATTTCTATTCACAACATAGTTGTAAATAGAAAATGTTAATAAGATAAAAAGACAACTTTTATGTGATTTTATTTTGTTAAGATAAAAAGACAACTTTTATGTAATTTTATTTTGTTAAAATAAAAAGACCATTTTCATGTAATATTTCTTGTCAAAACAAAAAGGACCATTTTTATGTAATTTTGTTTGTCACAAGTAAAAAGACAAAGTTAACATTATTTTGTCAATAAATAAAGGGTAAACTTTTATGTCATTGTGTAAACATAGGAAAAGGATAAATTTTTATGTTGATTTTGTTAACAAAGAAAAGAGACAATTTTTATGTTGTTTCTTTGTTAACAAAGAAAAGAAAACAATCTTTATGTTAATTTTGTTAACATAGTAAAAGGGTAAATTTTTATGTTAATTTTGTTAACATAGTAAAAGAACAATTTTTGCGCTTATTTTATTAGCAAAATAAAAGAACAATTTTAGTGCTCATTTTGTTAACAGAAATATAAAGACAATTTTTGGGTTCATTTTTGTCAACATAAATAAAAGGGACAATTTTTATCTTTGTCTTGTCTATAAATTAAAATACCCCTTTTTATCTTTATTTTATAAATGCAAGTTAAATCTCAATTTATAAAATAAAATGTAAGTTTTAAATCTTTATTTTTTTTTTACAAATTAAAAGTAAAGGTGAGGCCCTTATTTTGATTCATCAAAAGTACACCAAACTAGATTTGTGTTAAAATAGTTGTTAGGACACAAATACCATCTTTGTGTTAATATGGTTGTAACGACACCCAAAACTACATTGCTATGTTAATATATGTGATTGTGTTAATATGGTTGTAACGACACCCAAAACTTCACCGTTATGTTAATTTATATGGGTGTGTGAATATTGTTGTGGTGACGGTCAAGTTTTGATTGTTAAGAATTATGACACAAATATCACCGTCGTGTTAGTTAAATTTAAATGACATAAAGGAAAAGAATACCTTTCTCTACGTAAAGGAAAAAGATACATTTTTCTATGTAAAATAAAAAGGATATCATTTTCCTTATGTAAAAGAAAGTAAATGCAATATGTACATTTTCTTATGTAAAAGTAAAAATATATATTTTCCTTATGTAAAAGAAAATAAATGCAATATGCACATTCTCTTATGAAAAAGTAAAAAGGGTATGTTTTCTTATGTAAAAGAAAATAAGAATTAAAAGTTGCATTTTCTTATGTAAAAGAAAATAATGTTAAAATATACATTTTCTTATGTAAAGGAAAGAAACATTTCTTTATGTAAAAAGAAATAAAGGCAAAATGTACATTTCTTTATGTAAAAGAAATTAAAAGCAAGAATGTATATTTTCTAATGATAAGAAAATAAAGAAACATTATTTTCCGATGTTAAGTAAAAAGAAAACATTTTCTTTGTTAAAAGAAAAGAAAAATAAAATTAACATTTTCTAATGTAAAATGAAAGGAAAACATTTACATTTGCAATGTAAAAGTAAAAGAATAAAATATGAACATTATTCTTAATGTTAATATTAAAAGAATGACACCGTAGGAAGTTAACATTATTCTTAATGTTAATATTAAAAGAATGACACCGTAGGAGGTTAACATTATTCTTAATGTTAATATTAAAAGAATGACACCGTAGGAAGTTAACATTATTCTTAATGTTAATATTAAAAGAATGACACTGTAGGTAGTTAACATTATATTTAATGTTAATATAAAAGAATGACACTGTAGGAGGTTAACATTATTCTTAATGTTAATATTAAAAGAATGACACCGTAGGAAGTTAACATTATTTTTAATGTTAATATTAAAAAGAATGACATCGTAGGATGATTTTTTTTTTTATTTCCAAAACAAAGAATACATTGTGTGTATAGGATATGTATGTAAGATTGGAAAATAAAATAACATAAAATAAAACATTGTTGTGTGTGATGATATATATGTAAATATTGGATAAATAAGAAGATTTTTTGATAGTAAAACTTAGTAAAATGAAATGGATGAAAGAATTATGTATAATTATATATAAAGATTAGAATTAAACGATATGAAAGGATTTCCAAATTTTATATATATATACGAGAATTATTTGGAAAGTCCGAGTCTATCTCATTCCAAATAATTTAAGCGACGTTTAAAATCCAAGATTGGAAGACGACGATAGAAGACCGACGGTCTTCACATCGAATGGACGACGACTGCTGATGCCCATGATTGGAGTAGCTACCTTGAAGGGGCTACAGTGGTGGCCGTCCGGACGTAGTGTTGATTTGTACGGATTTGACTTTCGCTCGGACCCAGAGCATAAGTTTTAAATGGATTGCGTGTCTGACATCGTACTCCGCTTAATATCATGTTATTGATTTTCTGTCAATATATAAATGTTGGTGGTGAAGAATTCATTCTTTACTTAACACCCGTTTATATATTGATGGATGATCAATGGTACGGTATGGATTGACGATGTGGCATGCCAAGATGAAGATGAAGATGATCAAGGCTTTGTTGAAAAGCAGGCCTTGTGGATGAAGACTATATCGTAACTTCGCGAGCCTCACACCTCGGTATGATGGTGAACTGATGGTTTGATCAGTATGCTTTAGATATTTGTATGGATTCGGTCGACCGGAATGAGTTGGGTGTGGTCGCTCCACGCTCAGAGGGATAGGGCTTAAACTCCTGATTCCCATATAGAGGGATAGAGTAAGCGGTGTTTTCTCGTGCTGGGATGTAAGCCGCTGGTTACTCGATATCCCAAAAAGTGCGGATGTGCATATTGCACTACGTGATAGATCTTTCGAATCAGAAGCCATCATGACGGAAATCCAACTTTCAATACGACCCTTACGGACTTGATTGTATTACTAGTACGGAGGCATAATATATGGTACCTATGCTTCCTAGGATTAATACATTTACCTTGAAATATTTTCATATACACTAATAATAATATTAGATGCGTATTTGCCGTATTTAGCATGTTTAATTACCATAAGGTAAAACCCTATCCTCTGGTGTGCGTTGCATTGTGTGATGGGACCTGGGTCTTATGGTGATTTCATTTTTCCAAAAAGCATTGCGTTGTTGACGATTTATTTAATCATTTGTTATGACACTTTAAATTATGCACGGCAATCCATTAGAGTAAACCCGTTCCGCGTTAGCGGCGTGGTCTTTGGATTTGCCTTATTTTGTAATAGTTATTTTAATTTAAGAATTCTCACACCAGTCCCACGACTGACCCATGTTTGTTTCCACCTTTTTGCAAACTTGGGTGCCCTCTCTTCCACACGGGCAGCCGAGTATTTATCTACAGGTTCTCTTTTCAAGCAGGATCCTGGATTGAAGCTTAAAGTTGTGTCCAGAGTTTAGTTTTCTTTCCACTGCACTGTATTAAAATTTATGTAAACTTTACCTTCTGCTGTATTCCTTTTGTGATGTACTCTGATATTCTATACTCTGATGTAAACATTTTGTATTGTTTATAAAAGTCTGCTGTATTGTTCTGGTGTTGTTGTATTCCCAAAGTTAAAGTATTCGGGATTTGAACGGTCTTGGTCGATCTTTCGGTCGATTAAGGTCGGGCAAAACCCGGGTCTTTACACAAGACCTCTAGAGAGCTACTTTAATCGCATCTCCCATTTAGGAAGAAGGAGGAAAAAGTGCCTTTTTCCTAATATACTAAATATATGATAATTATGACATCATATATTATAATGATGACATCATGTCTTAGAGGTGACATCATATAGCCTTAGAGATGACATCATATAACTTAGAGATGACATCATATGGCTTTGAGATGAATGTAATGAGATTTCATGAGAGGGTCTTGACTTTGTAACCTTTTGTGATCAATAATATTCCAACAACGTTTCAAAGTGGACGTAGGCCCCTCACAAGGCCGAACCACTATAAATCTCTTGTGTTATTTACTGTTTTCCGCTCTCGTCCATACGACCAAATTAATTTTTCCTAGTAATTGGAATCTTTGGTATTTACGACATTTTTTGCCGTCAACATTTGTGCTTTTACTGAGAAACTCGGATTGTTGCACCTTTATCGCAAGTTGCCTTCTAGACCTTCGACGAGCTTTAGGTTCCTTAGCTTAACCTGCCACCGAGTTCGCTCACGATGGCAAAGCGACCAAAGAACACAATGGTCGGCTCTTCAGCCGCAGTCGAGGCCGGGATATCCCAATAACCTCAACTGGCGAATGTCCCGACCACTAATGAAGACGTCACTCCTATTGTGGACACCGAAGCGCCCGCAACACAAGCTCAAATCCGTGCGCTTAATGAAAAATATGAGAACACCGTGATCGAGCTCAATCAAGCATTAAGGAATAACATCGACCTTATGCGTCAACTTCAAGAAATTCAGCGCATCGTTGCTCGACTTCAACTAGCTCGGAACAACGCTCGACCTCGACCAACTGCCTCGAAAACTTCCTCTTTTGAGTCGAGGGTCCCACATCAATGAAGGAGGTTTAGTCTCATCAACAACATCGCCATTCACACTAATGCTCTTGACAACGATAATGGCAACGACGACCGAACTACAGTCACATATAGCGAGGGAGCACAATACCAAGATTGCTCCCGCTTGATCATCAATGACGGACCGGGTCCGACCAACCAATCCCTTCCTCGACAAAACCCAAAGGTTGCCCATAGAGACAATGAACCTACTAAGCAAGCGGCCCGTGCTTTTCCAGAATAGGATCTGCACCAACCCGCTCCTCACTAGGATCCATTATAGAAGACGTCCTCGCAACAGAACTCAAGAACCTCGCCAAAACCCATGGGTCCCAATGGCGGATCGTCATCAAACTTATCTTCCTGACATGGTCCGAAGGATCATGAGGGAAATGCGAGGAAATGCGCATGATTCATGGGAGGCGCACATTAGGAATAACCCCTTCGCAAGATGATTAAACGAAGCAGAGTGGTCGCGACGCTTCATCATGCCACATATGCCACTCTACGATGGCTTTACTGATCCTTGTGCTTTTTTGAACCGATATGAATGGAAAATGGATTCAAGCCTAGGCAATGATCCATTCAAATGCAAATGCTTCCCAGTCTTCCTATCCGGGACCGCTTTACTTTGGTTCTCTCGCCTCTCGCTTGATTTCATTAACAACTTCGGACAGTTAGCGACGGAGTTGGTCAAGCAATTCAGGATGTATATCCCGACTCCAAAGAACGCCCTCACTTTGTCCACTCTATAGCAAGGGCCCGCTAAGTCGCTCAAAAGCCACCTCTCCCGGTTCAACATCGCCCTCGCCGAGGTCGAGGATCCAGACCCTCACACTATACTCTTTAATTTAGCAAAGGGTATCCTTCCTACTTCCAAATTCGGGGCATGGATTGATCGGAAGCAGCCAAAAAGCCTCGACGCTTTCCATGAAAAGGCTAGGCAAAACTTATGTCAAGAAGAAGTGAGACGAAACCGACTCTCTAGGGCCAGCCTTCCCAACAATCCACATGCAGATACCATCAATGACAATGTCAAGGGGAAACAAATTGGGGCACACTTCGGTAACAACAAGGGGGGTAGGTCCCTATAAACAGAGGCCGAATAACGGTAGGCAATGCAGCCGCAACAACAGCCAGGTTCCTACGGAACCTAAGAAGCCTGACCCTCACCAAACATACGAGATCTACACCCCGCTGAATGAAGACTTGGAAACAATCTAGCTAGAAACATGCAACATGCTTCAATACAAGAAACCATACAACAAGGAATGCACTAATCAGGAGAAGAATACCAGCAAGTACTGTCGATACCACGACATGTACGGTAATAATACCAATAATTGTCGTCAACTTAAAGACGCAATAGAAAAGCTTATCCGTGAGGAGCGCCTTGAGCAGTACGTCCAAGAACCATTTCCTCCTAAAGCAAACTTCGGTCCTCCTGCGCCCACGCCTCCAGCAACCGCCAAGGCAGCTCTAGGTCCATCTAATCCGAGGTGAGGGGTCGTGATCAACACTATATGTGGTGGGCCTGGCCCCACACGACTGCTTTTGGAAAATGGAAGAATATGCAAGTTCCATAAACCATGCTACTTATGAAGCTTGCTCCACTCCTGATGAATCCGTCCCAGCCAAGCTCCAAAAAACTATGCGGGATGACATTGTTTTTCGTGAAAGGGATTCTACGGGAATTGAAATCCCGACCACCGATCATATGGTTATCACGGCCCAAATAGGTGTCGCATCCATCCAAAGAATATTGGTTGACTCAGGAAGCTCGGTCAATATCATTTTCAAAGCTACTTACGACTAGATGAAATTAGAAGCAAGGGATCTCAAACCATGCCATGCCACGATCCACGGCTTCAACGGAGCTTCCAGTGGTCCGGTAGGAATCATTGACCTACCCGTTGAACTCGGCACTGGGGACCGAAGCCGACTTCGAATCCTCACCTTCATAGTTATCAACATCATTTTCCAACATAACATCTTCTTCGGACGTCCTTTCCTTACGGATTTTTGGGTCTGCATGTCACCATGGTCCCTCCTAATGAAATTCCCGACAGAAAATGGGATTAGAACAATTAGAGGCAACCAAGCCAATGCTAGAGAATGCTACGTAATAGAATGGAAGAACTCTCGCAATAAGGACAAGGGCAAAACCGTGCCCACACCTTTCTGCGCCAGGACTGCCTTCGCATAGCAATCAACGACGTCTGGGCCTTCGCTCAGGTGCCACTGTCGTCTTTCCGATGATCTCGACCTACGGATGGACGAAGAGCCCGAACACAAGAGAGCTACTCCGGTTGAACCCACAGTGGATGTTCCAGTCCATCTTCACGATCCATCAAGGGTGTTAACGATAAGATCACACCTCTATCCAGCAATCAAAGAGGATCTTATGGATTTCTTGAAAGCTAACTTAGACGTGTTCGCATGGACTAATTGCGACATGCGAAGAATCAACACTGCGGTTGTTTGCCATTTTCTAAGTATAGGTCCTTCAATGCCTCCATTCAAGCAGAGACGCCGCTTCTTGCGACCCGAGTGGTCCAAGGCACTCGAGGAAGAGGCGGACCGCCTACTCAATAACAACTTCATCCGTGAAGCCGACTACCTCGAATGGGTTTCCAATCCAGTTCTGGTCAAAAAAGCCAATAGTAAATGGCGGACATATGTCGACTTCTCCGACTTAAACAAGGCATGTCCCAAGGACAGCTTCCCACTACCGACGATCAACTGAATTGTTGATTCAACCGCCGGATACCAGCTACTATCTTTCATGGACGCCTACTCAGGCTACAATCAGATCCCGATGAATCTTCGCGACCAGGATCATACCTCTTTCATAACTGACCTTGAAATTTACTGGTATCGCGTCATGACCTTTGGTCTCAAAAATGCAGGAGCCACTTATCAACAAATGGCAATCAGCTCCGCATTAGTGCGCGTCGAAGGCCGTGTCCAGCGACCCATCTACTACATAAGCAAATGATGGACGGGGGCAGAGAAAAAATATCCGAAGCTCGAGATACTAGCATCCTGCTTAATGATCTCCTCTTGGAAGCTTCAACCATACTTCCAGGCTCATCCCATAAAGGTTTATACCGACCAGCCCCTACGATCGATCCTACAACATCCCAAGGCGTCTGGACGATTATTAAAGTGGAGTATGGAACTGAGCCAATTTGAGATAACATTCATCCCCCGTCGAGCTATCCTCGGACAAGCTCTCACCGATTTCATAGTAGAATTTACTACTCCCGAGGAGACTCCTATAGTGGACATCAAGGCTCTCACCACAATAACCACCGAGAATATAATCAACTTCGTCGTCTGCAACATCATCACCCGCTATGAGGTCCCTCGGGCCATTATCTCGGATAATGGAACTCAGTATGAGAGCGCCGAGTTCAAAACCTTATGTCAGTGGCACAAGATCGAGACGAGATTGTCAGCAGTGGCTCATCCTCAAGCCAATGGGAAAATCGAGGCTGTCAACAAAGTGATTAAATCCATCATCAATAATGGTTTGGAAAATCCCGGGGGCATGCGGGCAGACGAACTTCCTCTGGCTCTATCGGCCTATCGAACCACTCACAAGTCCGCAGCTGGCCACACTCGTTTTACCCTTGCTTATGGATATGAAGTCGTCATCCCCATTGAGCTGAAGCTTCAATCTCATCGAGTAACCTACTTTGATCTAAAGACCAATCGAGACTTACTCTTGGGATCGCTCGATTTACTCGAAGAAAAAAGGAACGAAGCTGAGCTCTGGGCCGCCGCCCAACTACAACGAGTGACCCAATACCTCAACTCTAGAGTCCTCCATAAGGACCTCGATAACGGCAACCTCATCCTAAAAACGGGTCTTTCCTCCACTGACTGGCCTCACTCCTCGATGGGAAGACCTGTACGTCATACAACGGAAGTTCAGCAATGGGGCTTACAACCTCTCAACCGTGGACGAAGTCGAGCTTCCAAGGGCATGGAACAGCGAACATCTTCGCTGCTACTTTACATAACTTAGTGCACAGTTGCTTATGCTTTCCAATGATGTTTTGTTTTCTTGCAATTCAAGGGATTGTAAAGGCTATCACGACCAAACTTATCAGAAGAATTGGTGTTCAGTTTCCCATGTCCCTTTCATGCTGACTCCTTGTTTACTTCGTGCATGACATGTTTGACTAACCATTACAATTGACTTCCACACAACAACTCCAAATCACCGCATCAGCACCCTAAGTGTAACATCCCGAATTTTATGTGAACATAAGAGTAACAAAATGAAGTATAATTAATTTTAAATATGTGAATTAAGGAAAACGGGTTAAGCCATTGCGTTCGTCTCGGAGTTCAGCTTGAGATAGAGTCCGAGTTTGCGTAAATCGGACTCCGCATGAAGAAGTTATGGCCTTCGGAAGTTTCTAAAAATATAAAACAGCTCGAAAATAAATTCAAAATTCGAAATTCAAAATCAGAACCCAGAAGTAGGCTGGGCGGGAAATTTCCCGCCTAGGACCCAGGTTGACACTAGGGTCGACCTGGGGGTCGACCTGGGTAGGCAGGTCGACCATAGGGTCGACGTAGGGGTCGACCTTAGTGTCAACCTCCCCCCTACAGGTCGACCTGTTTTGGCCCAGATCCGATTTTCTTCGGCGTGTGACGTGGTTTTGGCTGTTCTAATGGTCTGGATTGGTTCTAGGTTAATATTTAAGGCCCTAGACACTTCTATTCTCCTATAAATACATCCCTAAGCCAAAACCTAAATCTCCTACACTATTCTCTAGCCTCCATAGCTCTCTTCTTCTTAGAAAATAAAACAATGGCGTCGCTACTCTGCTGAAACCTAGGATAAAACTAGTGCATCTTCTTCCAAACTGAATAGGATTAAAAGAACAACTAGTCTACATCAAGGGAGCGCTATTTATTTTCGGAATATAGATTCCAGAATACAAGAATCGTTCCCTTTTTGTGAGTACAATTATTTTCAGATATGAAATTTAATAATTATCTTGACATTTTTGTGAATCTGGATCTGAGGTTATGCATACTTTTCTGTGGATCTATCTTGACTGTGACTATTCTGTATCTGTTCCCTCTTTTCTTTCTTTTTGTTTATAGCCAGGCTACCACGAGCCTGTGCCAAATCTCATAAGAGATTAACGCACGAACGCTAAATTTTGGGACAAATAATGGATAATGCATAATTGGACATGACTGATCTTTGACTGATTTGAGAAAACAACATAGGCTGTAAATTAAGATCTGGAATCAGTGCATACTATGTATGATAGAATGTGATTTGGAAGAAGAATAAGTATATGATAGCATTTGGAATATAGTGCATATTATAGTGTAAGATCTGATTGTGAGGACATAATACATGATTAAAATTTAAGATCTAGATTTGGGCATATTTTATATCACGATCTATGACTTGAAAAGAAAAGAAGAATTTGTGACTTAGGAATAAAGATCTATGTTAAAATAAGATAACTATAATGTGAATGCACCTAGATATGAGTTTTTGGATATTTGACATCATAGGCTATAATTTAGCATAATTCATATTGTTTGGGGATTTTTTGAGAATATTCTGTACTATGCAAAGCTTGACTAAAATTTGGGCATATGTTGTATGATGAATTATGACCATGATTTAGGCATGTAAGGTTAGGCTTAATTTATGATTAGGTAGGATATGTAAATAGAATTTTAGAAATGTTAAATCTGTTGAATTGCCTAATCTGCTAAATCTGTTATCTGTTGAATTGCCTAATCTTCTAAATCTGTTATCTGCTAAATCTGTTGAATTGCCTAATCTGCTAAATATGTTATCTGCTAAATCTGTTGAATTGCCTAATCTGCTAAATCTGTTATCTGCTAAATCTGTTGAATCGCGTAATATGTTAGATCTGTTATCTGTTGAGTTGCCTAATCTGTTGAAAGCTAAACAGTTGTATCTTGGGTATGAAAATCCGTAGGCTCGATCTAAGATTGAGTAAAAACATGGAAATCTGATTAATCTACTTTAACCTGTAAAGAAGTTTAATCTGTTAAATGGACATAATTAGTCTGATATCTGTATAGTCTGTATTGGAATAAATTGGCTATGACACGAGGTTAGACTCTATTTGCGGTAGAAGCCTACCCGGAACCAACCGGCTTAACCAGCAACAACAAACTGTTAGTCTAATGTGAAAGGTCGTAGGCATAACTAAAATATGCTTAGACATGAGGTTAGGTCTGGCTTGTGGCAGAAGTCTATGCGGAACCGCTCGACATATCCAGCGACCACAAGCTACCGACCTAATGTGAGAGGTCTATGCATTAATATTTAATTAATGCAAATCTGAGATAAATATGATGTCTAATACGTGTTGGGTGGATAGGGTTAAACTAACTGGATTGATGAATCTAATAAAATCGTTTCGTAAATTTGTAGGCCCAATACAAAGTTAGACAATATGTAAGTCTTGTTAAATCCGTACATCTGATCTGTTAACCAGAAAACTTGTTAACTTGATAGTCTGATCTGTGAACTAGAAATATGAATTCTGTCTGAAATCTGTAAACAAGTTAATCTGAAATCTGTTAGTCTGGGGGCACAAGGTTAGGAGGGGAATTACTTGTGTCATCTGTTGTGTGGAACCCATATTAGTCAGTAACCCTTTCTGGTATCAAAACTTTGATCCCACACTATGTAGGGGTCCAAGCACGCTTACTAAACTAATTATAAGCGGTTCATTCTGATAATAGCGATGGGTGTTGATGGCGCATTCCAACCTGGTCATGTGCGTGCATGGATCCGGTCTGCTCTGAGGATGTAAGACACCGTGACATCTGTAAATAGGTCTGTGCCAATAGGTTGCCACTTTAGGGAGTGATACACCCTACTGTGGGGCCGATATATGGTATTTATGTATTAGTGAGCCGATCGCTTGGGGTAGGACTTAAGGGTACACTTAGATCTGTCTGTTTCTGTTGGGTGGTAACGCCTGTCTGTTTCTGCGTGGTACCGTCTGTTGGGGTGGTAAAGGCCCATTACTAGTGTACATCAAATTCTAACATTCTGTTTCCGTAGGGATTATTCTGTTTCTGTCTCTGATTCCGTTTCTGATTCCGTTTCTGTACCTTCTTTCTGTTGGGTGGTAAAGGCCCATTAGTTGGGTGGTAAAGGCCCATTATTAGTATTCTGTTTCTGTACCGTCTGCCTCTGCTCGGGTGGTAATGGCCCATTACTAGCATTTCTATTTCTGTAGAGACTATTTCGTTTTTGTTTCAGTTTATATATTAGGGTAACACCTAATCCTGTTATACTAGTATTAGTGCAGAGAAGTGAAAATCTTAGCTTAGCCTATATCATTCCGTTTCTTCTGTTTACCTACTATTTCTGTTACGGTTATCTCTCATCCTGTTTTATTTACATGTCATGATACTATTGTCTGTTTATATGCTGAAAGTCACTGGATTCACCAGACTTATGTCTGACCTAGTTTGTTTCGCCTGTTTTCTTTCCTTCCCCCCCCCCCTAAGGTTTTTATGGTGGAAGCATAGGAGATTGATTCAGATTCTCTCTGCTTGAAGTGTTTGAAGTATTGCTTGGCTTTGGCTCTATCTTTCCATGGAAGTTTATATTGGGGATTATGGCTTTGAAAATTAGGCATTCTGAAGGCTTTTGTACAAGACTGATATTTATGTACTTGAATTCCGATATTGTGATTTTGAAAGATGTAACTAAACTCATTTCTGTTTCTGTTGTAATAAAGTTATAAATTTTTCAAGTACTACTTTTATCTGTCTTGTAAATTTCTGTTCTGTCTACTAAAAACGCTCCACCAAAGTTAATGCATTCCCTTTGCGAGTGACCATAATGGAGGTGGGGTTTTACACTTGGTATCAGAGTTGAAGGTTACCAGATTGGATAAAAAGTTTTTGAAAACAATTTTCAGAAAGGTTTAAAAAGGAAGTATTTTCAAAAGTAGAGTTTATTTTGAAAAACATAATCCCCAAAGCCATAGCCTATCTTTCTATCCTTTGTTTGGAATCTTTCCTTTTCTTTCGTTTTAGCATGTCTGGGGATCTTAACCTTCCCAAGGGCGTACTGATACCCGGCTGGTTCAGGAGGTACCTAGAAGCCGGGGCTAATGATGCAGGCCCAACAAACGTCCCTCCTCCCCCAGCTGCAGCGACTCCTCCTCCTCCGCACGTGAATACTTTCCCGAATATATGTAGAGACTTTCGAGCCATGGGTGTGAAAAACTTTAATGGAACTGAATCCTTCGTGGGGGCAAGGAACTGGCTCAAAGAAACTGAGGATTTGTTCGTTATCTTCGAGGTGGACGATAGGCAGAAGATACAGTTGGCGGTATGGTTGCTTAAGGACGTAGCTTCTTTTTTGTGGGAAGGCACAAATGGAGAGCGTCCGGTAGAGAGATGGATGGATTTCAGGCATAGGTTCGAGATGAAGTTTCTCTCACGAGTGGAAGAGAGTCTATACGTAGAGAGGTTCTTGGCATTGAAGCAGGGGAATTTATCAGTGAGAGAGTACGTTAACAAGTTTAATCAGTTGGCAAGATTCGGCTTAGATTTGGTAAATTCACCGCATAAGAAGGCACTAAGGTTTGCTAAAGGTTTGAACGAGCTGCTACACGGATTGGCAATGTCCCACATTCCTATGGGGGCTAACTTCGAGAAATTAGTTGACATGGCATTGATGCATGAAGAGGAAACCAAAAGTGAGAAGAAAGAAGAAAAGCTTGAAGGACCACAGAACAAGAAGGCGGGGCCCAAAAAGGAAACATAAAAGAAGGATGAGAAGTCTGAAGACAAGAAGGAGAAGAAGTGCTTTACTTGTGGAAGCTTGACCCATCTGAACAAGGATTGCAGAAAAAGGATGGGCACTTGCTTCAACTGTGGAGAAATGAGGCACTTCACTAGGGACTGCCCAAAGAAACGAGGACAAGGGCAGAGGGCAGGAACAACTTCTGGAGTACAGTCGAATACCCTTGAGGCTCGTGGATAGGATAGAAATAGGAAAACTTTCTGTAGAAGGATTAATCTCCTTATCTGATTGCGGAGTTAAAATCTCTTTCTGATTCTCGCATTTTGATTCTGTAATTGAAACTCTACACTTTAGTACTAGTCTTGTTTCTGG
The DNA here is from genome assembly GCA_030737875.1 of Allium sativum. Lineage (NCBI taxonomy): Eukaryota > Viridiplantae > Streptophyta > Magnoliopsida > Asparagales > Amaryllidaceae > Allium > Allium sativum. The sequence continues at coordinate 989,399,944 of CM060910.1, read as the reverse complement.
TTCCGCTATAGCCTCAAACCCCATGAGAGTTACGACTCATCTGTTTGTGATAAGTTGGGGTTTGAGGGTATCTGTGTTGGGCGTTAGGTTGACTATAACTCATATATTATGGGCTTTTATCGTGCTTAGTTTCCTAAGAATCATTTGGTAATCTGATCTGTATCAGTAGTCTATAGGTATCTGGATATTTCTGAAAAGGATAGGGTTTTTACTCAAAGCGTGAAGTAAATTTCTAGTTGGACATTTGTTTAATGGGAGTGATTCTCTGAGTGTTAATCTGATGTTGATTTCGGTCTTCGAGGTTTATACTTAGGGGTTTATTCTCTTAAACCAATGTCTAATGGGAACCTAGCTTTTGTTTTATTCATACTTGCTTCTATCACTCGACTTTATCCTATCGACCGAATCATCAACCTTTAGGTAGAAACTAATAGGTGTAAACATGTGTTTGAGACATGTTATGGTTGAAGGTTACAAGTGGATGCAAGTGGTTGCTAGCGGTTGCTCGTGGATGCATATACACACTAGGCACTAGATCGGCTCAAAAACACTCTCATACTGCATATGGATGTGTGTGCATTTTTCAATTTTATGGATGAAAAATGGTTGACTCCGCACTTGGATGTTGCATATGAATGAACGTTTGTGCACTCATATAGAAATTATATGTATCAAATAGGAGAATTGCATACATGTTGGATTCATGGCACTGACATAATTCGCATTAAGGAGGTCAATTGAATCGGTGGACCGCCTAATCTTTGCATTAGATAAGGAACATATACACACACTTTTGCATATGTTCATACAACACTAGATGTTTTCTAAGGACAGTGGATGCTTGTGGATGATGGTTGAGTAGATGGGTGATTGGATGGTAGGAAATATTCTTCCTAACTTGAAGATTTCGGGGACGAAATCCTTTAAGGAGGGAGAATGTAACACCCCGAATTTTCTGTGAACATAAGAGTAACAAAATGAAGTATAATTAATTTTAAATTTATGCATTAAGGAAAATGAGTTATGCCATTGCGTTTATCTCGGAATTCTGCTTGAGATAGAGTCCGAGTTTGCGTAAATCTGACTCCATATGAAGAAGTTATGGCGTTCGGAAGTTTCTGAAAATATAAAACAGCTCGAAAATAAATTCAAAATTCAAAATTCAAAATCAGAACCCAGAAGCAGGCTAGGCGGGAAATTTCCCGCCCAGGACCCAGGTCGACACTAGGGTCGACCTGGGGGTCGACCTTAGTGTCGACCTCCCCCCAACATGTCGACCTTTTTTGGCCCAGATCCGATTTTCTTCGACGTGTGACTTTGTTTTGGCTGTTCTGATGGTCTGGATTGGTTATAGGTTAATATCTAAGGCCCTGGACATTTCTATTCTCCTATAAATACATCCCTAAGCCAAAACCTAAATCTCCTACACTATTCTCTAGCCTCCATAGCTCTCTCCTTCTTAGAAAATAAAACAATGGCGTCGCTACTCTGCTGAAACCTAGGATAAAACTAGCGCATCTTCTGCCAAACTGAATAGGATTAAAAGAGCAACTAGTCTACATCAAGGAGCGCTATTCAGTGTTAGAATACAGATTCCGGAATATAAGAATCGTTCCCTTTTTATGAGTACAGTTATTTTCAGATATGAAATTTAATAATTATCTTGACATTTTTGTGAATCTGGATCTGAGGTTATGCATACTTTTCTGTGGATCTATCTTGACTGTGACTATTCTGTATCTGTTCCCTCTTTTCTTTCTTTTTATTTATATCCAGGCTACCACGAGCCTGCGCCAAATCTCATAAGATATTAACGCACGAACGCTAAATTTTGGGACAAATAATGGATAATTCATAATGCATAATTGGACATGAGTAATCTTTGACTGATTTGAGAAAAGAACATAGGTTGTAAATTACTGTCTGGAATCAGTGCATACTATGTATGATAGACTGTAATTTGGAAGAAGAATTATTATATGATAGCATTTGGAATATAGTGCATATTATAGTGCAAGATCTGATTGTGAGGGCATAATACATGGTTAAAATTTAAGATCTAGATTTGGGCATGTTTTATATCACGATCTATGACTTGAAAAGAAAAGAAGAATTTGTGACTTAGGAATAAAGATCTATGTTAAAATAAGATGACTATTAATGTGAATGCGCCTAAATATGGGTTTTTGGATATTTGACATCATAGGCTATAATTTAGCATAATTCATATGGTTTGGGGATTTTTGAGAATATTCTGTATTATGCAAAGCTTGACTAAAATTTGTGCATATGTTGTATTATGAATTATGATCATGATTTAGGCATGTAAGGTTAGGCTTAATTTATGATTAGGTAGGATATGTAAATAGAATTTTAGAAATGTTAAATCTGTTGAATTGCCTAATCTGCTAAATCTGTTATCTGTTGAATTGCCTAATCTGCTAAATCTATTATCTGCTAAATCTGTTGAATTGCCTAATCTGCTAAATCTGTTATCTGCAAAATCTGTTGAATTGCCTAATCTGGTAAATCTGTTATCTGCTAAATCTGTTGAATCGTGTAATCTGTTAGATCTGTTATCTATTGAGTTGCCTAATCTGTTGAAAGCTAAATAGTTGTAACTTGGGTACGAAAATCCGTAGGCTCGATCTAAGATTGAGTAAAAACATGGAAATCTGGTTAATCTGTAGTAACCTGTAAAGAAGTTTAATCTGTTAAATGGACATAATTAGTCTGATATTTGTATAATCTGTAGTGGAATAAATTGGCTATGACACGAGATTAGACTCTGTTTGCGGTAGAAGCCTGCCCGGAACCAACCGGCTTAACCAGCAACTGCAAACTGTCAGTCTAATGTGAGAGGTCGTAAGCATAACTAAAATATGCTTAGACACAAGGTTAGGTCTGGCTTGTGGCAGAAGTCTGCTCGTAACCGCCCGACATATCCAGCGGCCACATGCTACTAACCTAATGTGAGAGGTCTGCGCATTAATATTTAATTAATGAAAATCTGAGATAAATATGATGTCTAAAACGTGTTGGGTGGATAGGGTTAAACCAACTGGACTGATGAATCTAATAAAACCGTTTCGTGAATCTGTAGGCCCAATACAAAGTTAAACAATCTGTAAGTCTGTTAAATCCGTACATCTGATCTGTTAATCTGAAAACTTGTTAACTTGATAGTCTGATCTGCGAACTAGAAATCTAAAATTTGTTTGAAATCTGTAAACAAGTTAATCTGAAATCTGTTAGTTTGTGGACACAAGGTTAGGAGGGGAATTACTTGTGTCATCTGTTGTGTGGAACCCATATTAGTCAGTAACCCTTTCTGGTATCAGAACTTTGACCCCACACTATGTAGGGGTCCGGGCACGCTTACTGAACTAATTATAAGCGGTCATTCTTATAATGGCGAGGGGTGTTGATGGCACGTTCAAACCGGGTCATGTGCGTGCATGGATCCGGTCTGCTCTGAGGATGTAAGACACCGTGACATCTGTAAATAGGTATGTGCCGATAGTTTGCCACTTTAGGGAGTGATAAACCCTTCTATGGGGCAGACACAGGGAATTTATGTTTTAGGGAGATGATCGCTTGGGGTAGGACTTAAGGGTACACTTAGTTCTATCTGTTTCTGTTGGTACCATCAGTTTCTGTTGGGTGGTAACACCTGTCCGTTTCTGCGTGGTACCGTCTGTTGGGGTGGTAAAGGCCCATTACTAGTGTACACCAAATTCTAACATTCTGTATCCATAGGGATTATTATGTTTCTGTCTCTGATTCCGTTTCCGATTCTGTTTCTGTACCTTCTGTCTGTTGGGGTGGTAAAGGCCCATTAGTTGGGTAGTAAAGGCCCATTATTAGTATTCTGTTTCTGTACCATCTGCCTCTGTTCGAGTAGTAAAGGCCCATTACTAACATTTCTATTTCTGTAGAGATTATTCTGTTTCTGTTTCAGTTTAGATATTCGGGTAACACCTAATCCTGTTATACTAGTATTAGTGCAGAGAAGTGAAAATCTTAGCTTAGCCTATATCATTCCGTTTCTTCTGTTTACCTGCTATTTCTGTTACGGTTATCTCTCATCCAGTTTTATTTACATGTCATGATACTATTATCTGTTTATATGCGGAAAGTTACTGGACTCACCAGACTTATGTCTGACCTAGTTTATTTCGCCTCTTTTCTTTCCGTCCCCCCCCCCCCCCAGGTTTTTAGAGTGGAAACATAAGAGATTGATTCAGATTCTCTCTGCTTGAAGTGTTTGAAGTATTGCTTGGCTTTGGCTTTATCTTTCCATGGCAGTTTATATTGGGGATTATGGCTTTGAAAACTATGCATTCTGAAGGCTTTTGTACAAGACTGATATTTATGTACTTGAATTCCGATATTGTGATTTTGAAATATGTAACTAAACTCATTTTTGTTACTGTTGTAATAAAGTTATAAATTTTTCAAGTAATACTTTTATATGTCTTGTAAATTTTTGTTCTGTCTACTAAAAACGCTCCACCAAAGTTAAGGCATTCCCTTTGCGAGTGACCTTAACGGAGGTGGGGTGTTACACTAACCACGGGAGCCAATGCCGCCATCCAAACCTAGAGCCCACATCGAGGACAAACACCACTGGCTACAACCGACACCCAGAGCACGGGAGCTGGCAATGCTACTCGAGTCGCCGACCCATGACGTGACCGAGTATAAATAACAACTAACTCGAATCTCTGTCCAGCGCCGATACTGAGGATAAACCGTTCAACCGTCAAGTCCCAGAACTTGGGGGCGGCCCATCGGCCGACTTATCACGAGGCTAACCACTTGCACGGCTTTAACCAACCCCTCAGGTCAGGATTCGGGCATCTGTCGAATCTTGGCGCAGCATCGAGACCGACGTTAAATCGTTTTTCCCCCGAAGCTCTAAAGGCTTAGGTGCTGACCATAGCCAAGATCGGACCCTACGGGCTGATGATCTAGGCTTATCTCCAATGAATAAACGACGCCGTCGATCGCAACCCGAAGAACGACGAGAGAGCCACCCATCAAACGGACCGCAAATCACGATGTTCTACGCCTTCGCTACACTTGGGACTTACTCCGGGAAGCCCAAAAAAGGAGGCGACTAGCCTGGCTTCGCAAACTACGGGTTTCCTGAGCTGAGGGAGACATATTAAAAGCCACCGCTCTATCACACCCCTCTGGAATAATCGACCCAGAGTGCAGTCTCCGATTGCATTTTTGTTAAGTGTAACGACAAGTACGCTCATGCAGTACGGGACACCGGAAAACATGAGAAGAACGTTCGAACACTTAACACAAAATGAGATCTTTACTAATTCATATTTCATTTTCACACACACATGCCCCGAATGGACCACGTGTCTAACATCTCTTCTCTCTGAAGATAGGGTATACGTGAATACCACACCATATCTTTAAGGACCAAAAGTGAGGATTGCACTCGCATATACTATCGGTCTACCTAACCCAAAGTATCTATAATTCCTTTAACAATTACCGATGCTACTCATCCTTCTCTTTTCTTTTCTTTTATCTATGCAGGTTCGACACTAGGAAGGTCACCACCAGTGATGGGCACCTTCCTTCCAGAACCGCTTCCTCCTCCTTGATGTGCGCATCCCACCATCATTCTCACTGCTTGAAACAATCTTAACTTCCCCGAGTGCAATAAATGGCAACGGCTTAGGAACGATGTAAGAGGAAAGGACCAATGCAGCCTCGTTCCTCCCAAGCCTTCTTGGCACCTAACTCTGCTTTCTTCTTAGCATCCTCGGTGACCTTCTGATCAGCTAGCTCCCTAGCCTGGAGTCACATAACTGTATCCGCTTCAAGGTTATTAAGGGTCTCCTCGCCCTCTTTTGGTGGGCGTCATCGACGGCTTTCCTTTTTCCTAGCCTACTTAGAGGCCCTCTCCTTCTCCGCTTCAATATTGGCTTCTTCGGTACCACAATGGCATATTTCTCCTTGGCATCCTGCCTAGCCTTTGCCCATGCATTTTGTATGGAAGCCTCATCCTGCCCCTCTTCCCCTCTGGCTCCTAAGACTTTTCCACCAGCCGGGCTTCCTGAACTTCCACCATAGCTTGCATTGTTCGCACACATACATCAGCTATGCCCATTGCATGAGCACTTCAGCCAACCACAACTTTTCCTCCTCTAAAGAGGCTTACATGAATGTAGGACCTCGAAGAACATGGGTTCTCCTCTTCTCCAGATTGTTCCCACTGTAACTCCAAGTGGGACTCGGACGCTTGAGGAAGCACGAGGAAAAGCCTGGTGTCGCCTCTGCTCCAAGGAGGTTACCCATCAAAAGAGGAAACTATCCGAATTCTGGGGGTTCATCGCTCACATACTCTTCAGCTGGAAAGAACTAAAGCTTAGGGGTAGTCCTCCAACTATCTTTGCACCAGCTTGACCATCGCCGCAAGCTTCAAAGCAATCATTTCTAAATGGGAACGTCCACCTCGCGCCGAGGGTAACTAAGACCCAAAAGCTCGGGTTTCAGAAGCTTCTGACCTTCCACCGATACTAGGTAGGCCAGGCATAGAGGCCCAAACCGGAAGACAGAGGGAGCTACACAATCACTGGTTCCTCGAGGAACATGGGAATTTAGACAAGTTCTTAGTATGCGAAATAAAAAATTCATGCCTCGATGCAAGTTCTCGAGTTCCCATGGCCAGTTCATTGGGTTCCCAAAGTCTCAATGCCCTACTAGCAAACTCATACCTAAGTGCTACGCGAAGCTGACCCACACCTCTCGACGACAAAGCTGCCTACTTACGAGAGAATTGAAATGCGGTGATGACATCTACTTTTAATAACTAAAACCATGATTACTGGTAACCATCAACACCATTTTCGGATCGGATAATGATCACGACATAATTGGGTTGGAGACTAATGACTCGACCATATGTCCACATCTTGCGTGCTTATCCGAGCGGTCAGTCAAATAAATTCATTTGCAGAATTGTTCACCAACCAGTTGTGTTATGTTCCATCAATTACAAACCAAACATGAAACTTTGACCCACGATCAGAACTTGCTAGCTCGTCCCTGACATCGAGCAAAATCTAGCAGATACACGGGCTTGGGGAAGCCCTCTACCGATTATCGCATCGGCCTGGCAATCTCAAGACTCGATCGGATCCCCTTCAATCCCTGCACTGGCGTCATTTTGCAGCATACCTTGGAGCCACAATCTTGAAAGCGCCTTCACCTCGCAACGAAGGCGATCCAAAGCTAGAGTCTAGGCCCTGGAGGCTTTTCCACTTTCCATCAGTGCCAGGACTCCATAAAAAGCAGACAATCCGGAACATGATGGTAACCTTTAGCCTCAACAACTAATGCCATGGCCGTGACCAACCACCAGCGCAACGCCTGAGTCAAGATGCAACTGCGTGGTGTTTGGGTTATTGATCGGATCCCAAGCCTAACAGCTCAATTGTGCGTCGACATCCTACATACACATTCGGGCCGACAGTCCAAGCAAGTCCATTCCTCGAGGACCAAAATTCACTGATCACTGTCCGCTCATCGGGCGCCATGCAAATGTTTACGTTAACTAGCCCAAGCCTTGAGCCAAGACTAAGTCATCAGAGTGCAAAGTTATACGTCATGCTCCCACGCACTTGCTAGAATGTCAAGTCCCTCATACCGACTTGGACCTCTTGAAAAACCAAGAGGGTTTATTAAGTGTCTGGGATACGAAGTCCACTCCCGTATTCACTCATACTAGGCGACCTTTAGCCGAATTCACTACACTAAAATAGGGGATTCCCAACAAGTACAGGTGTTACAAATAACTTTTGTAACATTTTTAAGTGTCACCTACGACCTGTGAGAAATTTCCGGTAACACTTATAAGTGTTACAAACAGAGTAACTGCTAACACTTATAAGTGTTACAAATATATTCACTGCTAACACTTATAAGTGTTGGAACAATAAGATATGGTAACACTTATAAGGGTTACAAACATATTTGTAACACCCCGATTTTCACTTAATATTAAGATTTAGTAATTAAAGAATAATTAATCTTAGACGTGAGAATTAAGGGAAACGGGTTGCGCGATTGTGTTCGTCTCGGAATTCTGGTTGAGATAGAGTCCGAGTTTGCGTGATTTGGACTTCGTATGAAGAAGTTATGGCCATCCGAAGTTTCAGAAAATTCAAAACAAATTTAAAATATTCAAATTTCAAATTTCAGAAGAGGCGGGAAAATTCCCACCAGACAGAGGGTGTCGACACTAGGGTCGACATGGGTGTCGACCCCCCCCCCCCAAGGGGTCGACCCAGGGGTCGACCCCCCCTGTCGGTCAGTTTGGCCTGGGTGCACTGATTTGAGCTTTGGGCTGTGTTTTGGTGGCTTGTGACGAAATCTGACGGCTCTAAACTAAATTAGGGTTAATCTAAGGGCCTAAACTATATCCTAATTCTATAAATACACCCTAAGACTACCCTAATTCATACTAAAAATAGATACAACGTCGTTATGCCGTCAAAATGCAACTTGAAGGAGCCTCCATCAAATTGTAGAAGAAGATAGCTTCTCAAATCAACTTCGAATCAACTTTAGCAACTTAATCTTCTTCATAGGAGTGCTAATCAACAAGTTGTGAGTTTCTATGCCTTTAGCAAGCAATTGCTAAACTAATTATGATAGGATATAATGAGGTTATGGTTATGTATGTGGATCAATGCAAGTTATGTTATCATATGCTATGTGTTCATGATATTATGCAAGTTATGCAAGTCATATGCTATGTGTTCATGATGTTATGCAAGTTATGCAAGTCATTTGCTATGAGTTCATGATGCTAGTTGTGCAAGTTTTATGCTATATGTTCATGATGCTAGTTATGCAAGTTTTATGCTATGTGCTCATGATGCTAGTTATGCAAATCACTATGATAAACATTGATCCATTATGACACCATGTTATGCAAGTTTGGTGTTTGATTATATGCAATTTCATATATGACATGTTATGCAAGTTTGGTGTTTGATTATATGCAAGTTCATATATGACATGTTATGCAAGTTTGGTGTTTGATTATATGCAAGTAACATGTGCAAGTTTACACCTTTGTATGATATGCATACATATGCAAGTTAACCCCTTTATATGTCATACATATATTTGCAAGTTTACCCCTTTGTATGACATAAGTAACTTATGCAAGTTACCCTCTTTATGACATATGTGATTCATGCAAGTTTGGGTTGATTATTTATGCTAGTTGGGTTTGATGCCATGGTCATATATGCATGTTGACACCTTTAAAACCCAAGTTGATGCTAATGTTATGCAAGTTGAACCCATTGTGTTTGTGATGAATCTTCCCTTTTAAGTATGTCATGTCAACGTATTACGTGGGGAACGATGGGGTTAATATTCATGTTAATGAAATGGTGTGAAGTTGGTATGATTATGCATACCATAAAGTGGATGGACATAATTGAGTCAATTATGTACATCGTTAAATTTGTAATTAATTAGGGATAATTAATACAAATTATGGGGGTGATTAATTAGGTGTAATTAATCGACTAAGACACGAGGTTGGACCCTTTTGTAGCATAAGACTGCCCGGAACCGACCGGCAAATCCAGCGGCTACAAATGATTGGCCCAATGTGAGAGGTCTTAGGCATAAACTAAATACGTGACAAGTGTAAAGACACGAGGTTAGACTCGGTTATGGCGTAAGGCTGCCCAGACCCGACCGGCAAATCCAGCAGCCCTAAAAGATAGTCTAATGTGAGAGGTCTTTGCAAAGGTTACGGTCTTAATCAATTAAGAAACACTTAACTAGATAAGCATGTAATGGGGCATGAGGGGTTAAGTGGGTGCCTTGGGTGGCATGTGGAAATCAAGTAAGTGCCTTGGGTGGCATGTGGAAATCTAGTGGGTTGCCTTGGGTGGCAATAGAAAATACGATTAGAATACTTAACCAAGTGGAAACATGTAATTAAACATGATTAAAGGGTTAAGTGGGATGCACTAGAAAAAGGGACAAGCTTAGGTGGGTAGCTTGTGGGGGCCCATTTCAACCAGTAACCCATATGTATCTTATTGGGCTCGACCCATGTCGAGGACGGGACACGCGTACTGGGCTTGACTATAAGAGGCCAAAACAGGTTAGCGGTGGCAACGCAAGTCCAACGGGTTTCATATGTGTGTGTGGACCCGGGCTGGTAGGTAAGACGTTGTTGCATCGTGTAGGTATAAGCCGTGCACCGTTGATTGTATCGGGTTGCCACTTTTGGGGAGTGATACACCCCACTGTTGGGCCAACATGGGTATCTACGGTAGGGAGCCGATCGCTTGGGGATTAGTAGGTACACCTAGTGGAGATAGGGGCAGACGGCACTTATGTAGTCAGCTAGGGGTACACGAAACTACTAGTTAAATTTTCTAAGTCCTTGGGTGGGATCAACCTTTAAGTAGGAATGACTGGTGTGGTGCAGTGTAGTAATTACCCTTGGGTGGGTAGATGCGTCTTTACCGTTATCTTAGTTCATCCTATGTCTAGTTGGCTGCTTAGTGTAGTCATTTATCCCCAGTCATCACCGTACCAAGTTTATATCATACCCTAATTACTTTAATGATTGTATTGTTAAAGTTATAGGGCTCACTCAGACTTATGTCTGACCCCGTTGTTTTTATCTTTTTTTTCCCAACCCTCAGGTTCTTAGAGTGGGCCTAGCACTAGTGGGCTTTGATCAAATTGCTTTATCTATCTTTTGGAGCTTGGACCGTGATGTAGAGCCCAGCTTATCTTTTCTATTATGGCTATTAGTTATGTAGTGGGATTATGTACTTATGTTTTATCAGGATGGATATTTAGTACTTGACTCTTGTTTTAGTTGGTTTTGATATGTAACCAAACATGTTTATCTTCTGCTGCAATGAAATGATGTTTTAGATTTCAAGTATTATTTATATCTGTCTTGTTGTAATTTTTCTGTTCTATATTCACTTAAAATACTCCACCGAAGTTAAGGCATTCCCTTATTGAGTGACCTTAGCGGGTGTGGGGTGTTACACGTGGTATCAGAGCTGAAGGTTACCAGAACAGATAAAACTTTTAGAAAAACTATTTTTCTAAAAACATTTTCGAAGGAGTATTTTCAAAAACATGTCTTTTAAGAGAAAAGTTTTTGAAAGAAAAGCATAATCCCCAATAGCCATATCTTTATCTTTCGAATTCTCCATTTTGAATCTTTCCTCTTTCGTTTCAGCATGGCTGAAGATCTTAACTTTCTGGAGGGTGTAGCGATACCAGTATGGTATAGGAGATTGATGGAGGCTAGGGCCGCCACTACGGGTCCAGCAAATGTTCCTCCACCAACAGTAGCACCCGATGTTCCTCCCCCTCCTCCTCCTCGTACGGATACTTTTGCTAAGACTTGCAAGGAATTTAAGGTTATGGGAGGGAAATCTTTTCAAGGATCAGAAACTTTTGTGGAAGATAGGGATTGGCTTAAGGAGGTGGAAGAGTTGATAGACATCTTTGAGATGGAAGAAGGAAAGAAATTCAAGTTAGCTGCTTGGTTAATGAAGGGAGAGGCCTCGTTCTGGTGGGAGGTCACTAATGGAGAACGCCCTGTTGACTCTTGGGCGGATTTCAGGCAAAGGTTTGTGGCAAAGTTTCTCTCAAGGGCGGAGGAAAACTTGTATATGGAAAGGTTCTTGACTCTAAAGCAAGGAAACCTATCAGTGAAGGAATATGTCAACAAGTTTAATCAATCGGCAAGGTTTGGCATAGACATGGTGAATACACCGGAGAAGAAGGCTTTGAGGTTCGTTAAAGGCTTGAATGAACCGATGCATGGATTGGCTATGACTTACATCCCTATGGGGGCCACCTTTGAGAAGCTAGTAGACATGGCACTCATGCATGAGGAAGAGAAGGGTCCTAATGCTAATAAGGCACCCGAGAAGAAAGGAGATCAGAAGAGACCTCAACAGCAACAGCAAAACAAGGGTGGGAAAGGCAACGGTGGCAAGGGAAAGAAGAAGTGCTTCAATTGTGGGACACCCGGCCACCTAAGCAAAGACTGTCGGAAGAAGAAGAAGACTGGCTGCTTCCACTGTGGCGAAGCAGGGCATCTAGTGAAGGACTGCCCTAAGAAGGGGCAGAGGACGGGATCTACCTCAGGGGGATAGGTACAAGCTCTTATGGCACCAGGTCAGGCAAAGGGGCAAGTTCAGGCTCTCGCGGTTCGACCGATTCAGGAAAGAGGTAGAACTATTTCCGTTGAAAGTCTGGTTTTTCTGTTTGATCATCCTGTCCGTACTTTATTTGACTCTGGCGCATCACATTCGTTTATCTCATCATCATTAGTTGAGTCACTGCACTTAGACGCCAGTCTAGTAGATGATCCCTTGGTTGTCTCAAACCCAATTGGGGGCTCCACTTATTTGTCCATGATATGTTTGGGTTTGAGGATTTCTATACTGAGCGTTGAGTTTAGATGTGATGCTTTTGTTTTGGGCTTCACGGGCTATGGGTTGATTTTGGGCATGGACTGGTTATCCAGTAATGGTGTCGTTCTTGATTGTGAAAGGAGAGTTGTTAGGCTCATGACTCGCTTGGGTAACACTCTCGAGATCTCTTGTAATCCCATGGATTCTGTTATGCTAAGTTATCTTGAATCGCTTAACGCTTCGGTCGAGAGTTTGCGATCTGTTAGAGTGGTCCGGGAATACTCGGATGTATTTGAGGAGGTGAAGGGCTTACCTCTGAAGCGGGAGATTGACTTCCGAATATATCTGGTAGACAATGCTAAACCAGTATCTTTGCCAGTGCGCCACATGGCTACTCGTGAGAGGAGGGAACTCCATAAGCAAGTAGGGGAGTTGCTTGAGAAGGGGTTCATAAGACGAAGTATATCGGAGTGGGGTGCTCCAGTAGTTTTTGCCACGAAGGTGGATGGGTCCCCCAGACTTTGTGTAGACCATAGAGAACTCAACAAGCTCACAAAGAAGAATAGATACCCATTGTCGAGAATTGATGATCTCTTGGATCAGTTGGTTGGCGCCTCAGTGTTTTCACAGTTGGACTTAACCACGGGGTTTCATCAGTTGAGAGTGGCTGAGGATAGCATAGACAAGAATGCCTTTAGGACTCCGGATGGTTTCTATGAGTGGCTGGTGATGCCATTTGGTTTGACGAACGCCCCTGCATACTTTGTTGATTTGATGAGTAGGGTGTTCAGGGAGTACCTTAATAAGTTCGTGGTGGTCTTTGTGGATGACATCTTAGTCTTTTCTAAGAGTGAAGAAGAGCATGCCCTACATCTTAGGGAAGTGTTAGAGACTATTCGAGCGCATAGCCTTAAAGCTAAATTCTCTAAATGTCACTTTTGGAGGAAGGAAGTGCGATTCTTGGGGCACGTGGTCTCCAAGGAAGGGATAGCTGTGGATCCCGCGAAGGTAGTGTCCATCCAAGATTGGAAGGTTCCGAGGAATGCTACCGAGGTGAGGAGTTTCTTGGGGTTGGCTGGCTACTATAGGAAGTTTATCAAGGACTTCGCGAAAATATCAGCTCCATTAACTCGCTTGACGAAGAAGAATCTGGTCTTCACATGGGACGTAGATTGTGATGATGCGTTCCAACGGTTAAAGAGAGCTTTAACCACAGCTCCAGTCTTAGTGTTGCCAGATGGGAGTAAGCCATTTGTTGTTTATACCGATGCTTGTGGGATAGGACTGGGCGCAGTCTTAATGCAAGAGGGAAGGGTAATAGCCTACGGTGGAAGGCAGTTGAGAGCGTATGAGAAAAATTACCCTACACATGATCTAGAGTTGGCCACTATTGTTTTTGCGCTTAAGACTTGGCGCCATTATCTTCTTGGCGAGAGATTCGAATTGTTCACTGACCACAAATCATTGAAGTACTTGTTTTCTCAGAAGGATTTGAACTTAAGACAACAAAGGTGGATGGAGTTCTTAGCATCCTATGATTTTGAGATAGCGTATACCCCTGGTAAGGGTAACGTGGTGGCGGACGCCTTGAGCAGAAAAAGGTTGTCCATGAGTCCATTGTTCGTGGAACGACGAAGCTTGGAATTTATCTCGATGTTTGACTTCAGACCTTCCGTTGACTTTGTACCCGGTTTGCTAGCATCCTTAGAGGTCAGACCTACTCTTTTGGGACAGATTGGCGAGGCACAGCGGGACGACCCACAGTTGGTTGAGTTGGTAGAGAGGCTCATAAGGGGGGAGTCGTCCAGCCATTTGAGTAGGTACACCCTAGACGATAGGGGGTGCTTGCGTAGAGATGGTAGACTTTGTGTACCGCAAGACGAGGGTTTGAGGAAGGCTATTCTTGATGATGCGCATCGTTCAAAGATGACCATTCATCCCGGTGGGGACAAGATGTACCAAGACATGAAGCGAGTTTTCTTTTGGGCCGGTATGAAGAAAGATGTGGCTGAGTATGTCGCTAGATGCTTGGTGTGCCAACAAGTGAAAGCGGAGCAAAAGAAACCTGGTGGGTTGCTTCACCCATTGGAAGTGGGATAGCGTCTCGATGGATTTTATTGATGGGTTACCGAGATCGAGGAAGGGTAATACGGGAATTTGGGTTGTGGTAGACAGACTTACTAAGAGCGCCCATTTCATACCCGTGAAGAGCAAGAGGACTGCTCCATGGCTAGCTTCAGTTTACCTTCGAGAAATAGTTCGATTGCATAGGGTACCTTCTAGCATAGTGAGTGATCGAGATCCTATCTTCACTAGCGAGTTTTGGAAGAGTTTGCAAGAGGCAGTAGGGACTCAATTGTGTTTGAGCACCGCATATCATCCTCAGACGGACGGCCAGACCGAGAGGGTGAATCGTGTTCTAGAAGACCTTTTGAGGCTATGTATCTTAGATTTTGGAGGTACATGGGAAGAGCATCTTCCATTGGTGGAGTTCGCGTATAATAACAGCTTTCAGTTTAGTATTGGTATGGCTCATTTCGAAGCTCTTTATGGAAGGCCTTGTCGATCACCTACATGTTGGTGGGAATCTACGGATAAGATCTTGCTTGGGCCTGATATGGTTAGAGAGACTTCGGAAAAGATTGATTTGATTCGAAGAAGGATGAAAGCAGCGCAAGATAGGCAGAAATCTTACGCGGATAAGAGGAGGACGGATCTGGAGTTTGATGTTGGGGACATGGTCTTTGTCAAAGTATCTCCATTACGGAATGTTGTTCGCTTTGAGTCCGTTGGGAAGTAAGCACCAAGATTTGTAGGACCGTTTCCTATTAAGGAAAGGATTGGACGGATGGCATATAGAGTGGATTTACCCGAGAGACTTAGTGGGGTACATGACGTATTCCATGTGTCACATTTGAGGAAGTGCCTACATGAGACCGCAGAGGTGGTAGAGCCGAGCTTGCTTAGAGAAGTGGAGGTGGAGCGTGATGCGACTATTCGACGAGCTCTTACCCGCATCCTTGGGTCAGAGATTAGGAAGTTGAGAAACAGAGAGGTTCAACTAGTCAAAATGCAATGGGGAGATGATGAGAGCAACGCTACTTGGGAGACAGAAGCGAAGATGCGTTCACTGTACCCATTCCTTTTTGAGGGTATGTCTTTTAACTTCTCCTTTATCGTTTGTCTAGTACTTATCTTACCTATAGTATGTCCTCTCATTAGTACCTTTGACCTTTAGATAGGGTAAACCTATGGTTGAAACATGTATTTGAGACATGTTATGATTGATGGATGCATGTGGATGCAAGTGTTTGCTAGTGGTTGCTCGTGGATGCATATACACACACTTTAGACACTAGATCGGCTCAGTCACTTCATATTGCATATTGCATATAATTGTGTGTAGGTAGCTATATTAATGGATGTATAATGGTTGTGTTGTCATATGGATGATGCATTTTGGTGTATGGTTGTGCACACATGTAGTAATAGTATGTGTCCATAGGGTTCTTTCGCATACATATTGGATGCATGGCACTATCATGGTTTGCATTAAGGAGGTCAACTGAATCAGTAGACCGCCTGATTTTGCATTAGACAGGAAACATATACACACACTTTTTGCATATGTTCATACAACATTAGAAACTTTAAGGACAATGGATGCCAGTGGTTGATGGTTTGAGTAGATGGTTGTTTGGTTGGTAGGATACGTTCTTCTTGACTTGGAGAATTCGGGGACGAAATCCTTTAAGTAGGGGAGAATGTAACACCCCGGATTTCACTTAATATTAAGATTTAGTAATTAAAGAATAATTAATCTCAGACGTGAGAATTAAGGGAAACGGGTTGCGCCATTGTGTTCGTCTCGGAATTCTGGTTGAGATAGAGTCCGAGTTTGCGTGATTTGGACTTCGTATGAAGAAGTTATGGCCATCCGAAGTTTCGGAAAATTCAAATCAGATTTAAAATATTCAAATTTCAAATTTTAGAAGAGGCGGGAAAATTCCCGCCAGACAGAGGGTGTCGACACTAGGGTCGACATGGGAGTCGACCCCCCCCCCCCCAAGGGGTCGACCCATGTGTCGACCCAGGGGTCGACCCCCCCTGTCGGTCAGTTTGGCCTGGGTGCACTGATTTGAGCTTTGGTCTGTGTTTTGGTGGCTTGTGACGAAATTTGACGGCTCTAAACTAAATTAGGGTTAATCTAAGGGCCTAAACTACATCCTAATTCTATAAATACACCCTAAGACTACCCTAATTCATACTAAAAATAGATACAACGTCGTTATGCCGTCAAAATGCAACTTGAAGGAGCCTCCATCAAATTGTAGAAGAAGATAGCTTCTCAAATCAACTTCTAATCAACTTTAGCAACTTAATCTTCTTCACAGGAGTTCTAATCAACAAGTTGTGAGTTTCTATGCCTTTAGCAAGCAATTGCTAAACTAATTATGATAGGATATAATGAGGTTATGGTTATGTATGTGGATCAATGCAAGTTATGTTATCATATGCTATGTGTTCATGATGTTATGCAAGTTACGCAAGTCATATGCTATATGTTCATGATGTTATGCAAGTTATGCAAGTCATATGCTATGTGTTCATGATGTTATGCAAGTTATGCAAGTCATATGCTATGAGTTCATGATGCTAGTTGTGCAAGTTTTATGCTATATGTTCATGATGCTAGTTATGCAAGTTTTATGCTATGTGCTCATGATGCTAGTTATGCAAATCACTATGATAAACATTGATCCATTAAGACACCATGTTATGCAAGTTTGGCGTTTGATTATATGCAAGTTCATATATGACATGTTATGCAAGTTTGGTGTTTGATTATATGCAAGTTCATATATGACATGTTATGCAAGTTTGGTGTTTGATTATATGCAAGTAACATGTGCAAGTTTACACCTTTGTATGATATGCATACATATGCAAGTTAACCCCTTTATATGTCATACATATATTTGCAAGTTTACCCCTTTGTATGACATAAGTAACTTATGCAAGTTACCCTCTTTATGACATATGTGATTCATGCAAGTTTGGGTTGATTATTTATGCTAGTTAGGTTTGATGCCTTGGTCATATATGCATGTTGACACCTTTAAAACCCAAGTTGATGCTAATGTTATGCAAGTTGAACCCATTGTGTTTGCGATGAATCTTCCCTTTTAAGTATGTCATGTCAACGTATTACGTGGGGAACGATGGGGTTAATATTCATGTTAATGAAATGGTGTGAAGTTGGTATGATTATGCATACCATAAAGTGGATGGACATAATTGAGTCAATTATGTACATCGTTAAATTTGTAATTAATTAGGGATAATTAATACAAATTATGGGGGTGATTAATTAGGTGTAATTAATCGACTAAGACACGAGGTTGGACCCTTTTATAGCATAAGACAGCCCGGAACCGACCGGCAAATCCAGCGGCTACAAATGATTGGCCCAATGTGAGAGGTCTTAGGCATAAACTAAATACGTGACAAGTGTAAAGACACGAGGTTAGACTCGGTTATGGCGTAAGGCTGCCCGGACCCGACCAGCAAATCCAGCTGCCATAAAAGATAGTCTAATGTGAGAGGTCTTTGCAAAGGTTACGGTCTTAATCAATTAAGAAACACTTAACCAGATAAGCATGTAGTGGGGCATGAAGGGTTAAGTGGGTGCCTTGGGTGGCATGTGGAAATCAAGTAAGTGCCTTGGGTGGCATGTGGAAATCTAGTGGGTTGCCCTGGGTGGCAATAGAAAATACGATTAGAATACTTAACCAAGTGGAAACATGTAATTAAACATGATTAAAGGGTTAAGTGGGATGCACTAGAAAAAGGGACAAGCTTAGGTGGGTAGCTTGTGGGGGCCCATTTCAACCAATAACCCATATGTATCTTATTGGGCTCGACCCATGCCGAGGACGGGACATGCGTACTGGGCTTGACTATAAGAGGCCAAAACGGGTTAGCGGTGGCAACGCAAGTCCAACGGGTTTCATATGCGTGTGTGGACCCGGGCTGGTAGGTAAGACGTTGCATCGTGTAGGTATAAGCCGTGCACCGTTGATTGTATCGGGTTGCCACTTTGGGGAGTGATACAACCCACTGTGGGGCTAGCACGGGTATCTACGGTAGGGAGCCGATCGCTTGGGGAGTAGTGGGTACACCTAGTGGAGATAGGGGCAGACGGCACCTATTTAGTCAGCTAGGGGTACACGAAACTACTAGTTAAATTTTCTAAGTCCTTGGGTGGGATCAACCTTTAAGTAGGAATGTGTAATAACCCGGAAAATGTGAACCAATTTAAAAATTTTAAATTTGGTTATTACCAAAGAATTTGAATAATTTAAACAGCCTATTTCAATAAAATATAGAATTGGGTATGGTATTGCAGTTTGAAATTTTGTATACAAACTTTGTCTGACTGTACCGGGAGGAAAATATAACTGATTTTGACGAAACTGAAAATATTTAAATCTGTTTATCAATACCTTTCTAACGAATCTGAAAAATCGAAGTTTCATAGCGGGAATCAAAAGTTATGGCAAAACGAATTTTCAGAAATGTCGCTATATAGTATATATAGCCCTTGAAAATTGAGATTTTGCTTACGACCTCGGAATTCAACGAAACCACTTTTGTTGGGTCCGGGATGTCAAATTATTACTAAGTTTCAAATTTCATAAGTTTTGAAGCTAGTATGTGAGCGGGGCAAAAGATAATGTGATTGTTCAAATTCTGTTAAAAAGGGTCGACCTAAAAATGGCCGTTTTTCAAACGAGCTCAGAATTCGACGAAACTGGTTTTGTTAGGACCGTATCGTCAAAACAAAGCTAGATTTATTTTTCTGGAATTTTCCGATTCAGTTTGTGGCCCTGGCAAATTGAAATGTACGTTTAAATTAAATATCGAATGTTTTATATTTTAATTTGAAAAATAACTGACTGTAACAGTCGAAATGGCCAACAAAACATATCCCATTGTGTCCGGAATGGGGGTATTTAGCTAGGGGCGACAGTCGTTGGGTTTAAAAAGGAGTCCATTTGCAAAAACACTATTTAAAAATTTCTATAAAGCTCTGGCCAATAGGAAATTTTCTTTTATAAAAATAATAATAAATAATAACTAATGAAACCCTAGCCGCCAGCGATATTGGGCGACTCAGAGGGCTTGAAGCTTCTCGTCGACTTTACCGCCGCCTCAGGCGATTTCGCCGCCGCCGCCTGTTGAAGCTTCTGACCGCCTTCGCCTCCTCTCCACATCCGACCAAGCCACGCCTCCTTCCATCGACCGTAGGCGTCGGAAATCGACCAGAAAGTCGCGCCTTACAGAGCGCCGCCGCGACCTCCACAAGCCACCGAACCCATCGCCACCACCGCCGATCTGGAGGTGGTTCGTAGCTCTTTGACGCAGCGTGGTCTGATCGAAGCATCGAGGTACGGTTTGGCTTAAAAATCGAGACCTAGTTTCGAAGTTTTAAAAACTTTTCTGATATAAAATTCTGAAATGAAAATAACACTTTTAAGTGTTGCAAAACTTTGAAAAATAATATCTTTTACGTTCTTTAACGAAATTTGATGAAACAGGAGACACCGTGACCGCAAGGAGGCTCTCTACATTTTAGAAGAAGCCGCGGATTTTTCTGACCTTTCTACGATTTTTAGCACTGCAATAACCAATGTGAGGAATCTAAATTATTTGTGTGAATGAAATCGCGTTGTATAAATTATATAAGCGAAGTGTAAATTATATACGCATTGTATACCTCATGTACACGTGTTGTATAAGTTATATTAGCGATGTATAAATTATACAAGCGTTGTTTGAAACATATATGCTTTGAATTGTGATGAAATGCAAGTGAGTTATATATATATATATATATATATATATATATATATATATATATATACTCCCCTCGTCCACAGACCATGGACGATATTTATTGCTTGTGATTGACGTTATATTATATGGTATGATGAATGGTTGGAAATAATACTTTGTGGTTGGTATTGTGGTTGAAAAATACCTTTATGGTTGAAAAATACCTTTATGGTCGAAAAATACCTTCTTGTGGTTAAAACAAAATAGAATAGGATTGTGGAATTGAAAATAAAACATGCCGCCTGCGTGCGAACTAGATGCATGATCCCCATTGTCAAAAACCGCGAGGTTTTAAGGTAGAGCGAGGAGCCGTACTAGGGACGGTCCCGGTTTTAACTACCCTGCGGTTATGCTGCCGAAATATTCTGAAATATTTATGTGTTAGAATAATTTTCATTCGTTGAAATAAATTTACATAAACTATATAGAATATTCATGTGTTGAGTTGCAATTCATTCGTTGAGTTGAAATTCATGTGTTGAATATTATTTGAATTTAAACGAATAGCTTTAGCGATAAAAATCACATTTTTATATATATACAAACTATATAGAATATTCATGTGTTGAGTTGCAATTCATTCGTTGAGTTGAAATTCATGTGTTGAATATTATTTGAATTTAAAAGAATAGCTTTAGCGATAAAAATCACATTTTTATATATATACAAACTATATAGAATATTCATGTGTTGAGTTGCAATTCATTCGTTGAGTTGAAATTCATGTGTTGAATATTATTTGAATTTAAACAAATAGCTTTAGCGATAAAAATCACATTTTTATATATATACAAACTATATAGAATATTCATGTGTTGAATTGCAATTCATTCGTTGAGTTGAAGTTCATGTGTTGAATGTTATCATCTTTTAAAAATAAGTTGAATCGACAATGAAAACTATATTTTTATAGTGAATATGAAGTGTTAAAAATACACACGTGTCGAATAAATATTTTTGATGATAAAAATATTTCTTTTATCATGTATACGCTTAGTTAAAAATACACATGTGTCGAATAAATATTTTTGATGATAAAAATATTTCTTTTATCATGTATACGCTTAGTTAAAAATACACACGTGTCGAATAAATATTTTTGATGATAAAAATATTTCTTTTATCATGTATACGCTTAGTTAAAAATACACACGTGTCGAATAAATATTTTTGATGATAAAAATATTTCTTTTATCATGTATACGCTTAGTTAAAAATACACACGTGTCGAATAAATATTTTTGATGATAAAAATATTTCTTTTATCATGTATACGCTTAGTTAAAAATACACATTTGTTGAAATAAATAATAGTTTGCTAGAAATATTATTATTAGCTTTGTTCTGCATATATATACATGTGTTGAACAAGAAAAATGGATTAGCTGTAGAGTAAAGAAATTATTTGCGTGCCCGACAAATAGGTAAACCTTGATGAGTTGGCTGCGTAATTTTATTTATATATCAACTCCTGTGAATGCCATTGGATGCGGAGTGCTGGTTTTTCTGTGTGAAATAATAAATAACGCCATAGGATAGTAACAATTAATTTTGAACTACACTACATGGCATACTTCTTGATGATAGGCATACTTCATCATATTCCACATAAGCAACTGGAGCTTGTGTGACGAGGTGGAAGATTTACCATACAAGCAAGAGGCTTGTATGGCGATGACTATATACTACAGGTTGAACTGATGACTGATATGGACTATATAAATTATAACGATAAATTGCCAGATTAATAAAAACCCCACACGGGTCTGGAGTTGACAATAATCACGTCGCTCTAGTTATTAGATACGGCACATGGACTATTTATTTCCACACGGAAATGGGGTGACGGGAATTTATTCTCTGGAGTGATTATCAGTACATGCTCCCCCGTAAACACCAAAATATATCACTATAAATATGTGAATGCTTTTTAGGATTTATTGGGTACCTAATACGGCCCAATAAATTTCCAAACCCCTCCCCGTACAAAGGAGGTTATGGCGAAATTTTTCGAAATATTAAGGCGTTAGTGAAATATTTGAAGTGAAAACGAAGTTGAAAATGTAGAATGAACTATAGTTGAAATTATAGAATGAACTATAATTATATATATAAAAATAAATATAATTAAAAGGAATAGAGGCCGTGCAGTTCGTGTTTCGGAATCGTAATTTGAAACGATTAGTGCGAGAAATCCGACCATCGGATTTTCCCAAAACCGCAACCGCTGGGTTCGCCTTGGAAATATCTTTCCAACGGCACCAACCTTGTAAAAATCCAACGGTTGGATTGTCCGGAATGTTTAATTCAAATCTGAAGGAAAACAGCGCCAGAATCGTTTATATTTATATATAAATATAAATATAATTAAATTAAATCGAATAACGATGCTGCAGTTCGAATTTTGAAACCGTAACTTCAAACGACTAGTGTGGAAGATCCGACCGTCGGATTCTCACGAAACTGGAACCGTTGGGTTCGCTTTGGGAATATCTTCCCACTGATATAGACTTTGTAGAAATCCAACGGTTAGATTTTCCGATATGTGTAAAACAAATTAGGGGAAAAACAGCGCCAGTGCCACGGCACGACCTGAAACGTCGTTTAATTAAATATGGCCATTTTTAAATAAATAAAAATGGCGAAAAATCGTTATAAAATATTATAAGCAATATTGATTGAGAATAAACCAAATGGGCTTGAATTGTTTGATATTTGATGGTTGTATGTGTATGACATGAAAATAACACTAAAGAACCGAAAGATGGATGTCGAATAATATAACCATAAAATGAATCGATTTAAATTCTAATGACGTGAATTATTTGAAAAGGCCGAGCTAACCCTCATTTCAAATAATTTATCGAGCGATTCGAATTGGAAAATGCAAAGACGATTCAAGACCGACGATCTTCGTATCGGTTGGATGGGCGCTACTGAGGTTCCTGACCGGAGTAGCTACTGGAAGGGGACGGAAGTAGTAGCCGTCTGAACGTATGTGTTGATTGGACGGATATACGAGGAATTTGACGCCTCCGGTTTCGTTCAGACCCAGGACGGACTTGTAAATGGACTGTGTGTCTGACATTGGATTTTGTTCTATACTGATTGATCTCTGTTAAATATATATCTGTTCGGCGGTGGAGAATTTATTCTTTTGCTTAACGCCCTTCTCTGAGACGCACGAGCTCAGAGGTTATATATCGATGGAAATCAATCGTATGGAGTGGACTGCCTATGTGGCATGCCAAGATGCTGTGATCAAGGCTTCTGTTGCAAAGCAAAGTCTTGTGGATGATGATCAAAGCAAGGTCTACATGGCCTAGCTTTGTGTATTTCGTAGATTCGCGAACCTCACACCCCGGTATGAGTTAAAAACGGGATACGGACTGCAGGGAGAGCACGACGTTTCTTTCTAGCTATGGTGGTGTCAGTGACTTACCAGCCCTAACATATATATCTACTTTTCACCTTTGTGGTTGTTGGAATGTGAGGCGCCTCGATTATAGGTCTGTAAGGACCGGGAAACGTGTGTTCAGGCATAATTAATCCTCTAACGTAAGTGAGGACCGGCCCTGAAGCATCCAGGGGTTACCCAGAGTGCTTAGTCCTGAGGCATTTGCTAGAGTGTCTCGAAGCGGAGAGGAGCTTGCCCCTTGCCTCGACTCATGACGGAAATCAAATTTCCAATACGAGATAACGGATTCGATTGTAACTTATATATGGCGACATAGTGGCATGGGACGCTCATGTCGCCTATGATTGATATTTATGATGCTATTCGTTTTTTTGGAACATATATGCACTAGTAATAATATCAAATGATTTTGCTTTATACATATCAAGCATATTTGGCTATTATAAGGTAAAACTCTATCCTCCGGCTTGCGTTGCATTGTGTGATGGGACTTGAGTCTTACAATGGCCTCATTCTTTCAAAAAGCATTGCGTTGTTTTAAAAGAATTTACTTTGTTTTAAATGCACTAGCAATCACTGGAGTAAACCCGTTCCGCGAAAGTGGCGTGGTCCTATGATTTTCTATTACTATTGTTTAACTGTTAAATAGATTCCTCATACCAGTCCCCATGACTGACTCGTTGTTTGTTTCACTTTGCAAACGCGGGTGCCCTTATTTTCACACGGGCAGCCTAGTACACAAGTGACAGGTTGTTTTTGGCTCTGCACTGCTGCATAGAGTGCATTTTTGGCTCATGGCGAGGCTGACTTCACAGAGACGACTTTGACTTTTCCGCCATTACTATACTTATGTTATGATTCCGCCATGGGCGATGCAGACTGATTTACTTTCCGTATTTCTTATTGTATGTATATGTTCCGCCATCGGTGATGTAGACTGATACCCTTATTATGTCTCACTTCATGTATGTATTCCGCCTCTGGCGATGATGACTGATCACTTTCCTTTTTATTTACTAAGTTATATCCCACGCTATGCTATTCTGATATTATTACATGTTGTGATTCCGCTGTCATATCCATGTAAATTTATTCTAATTATTGTTTCTGCTATTATCTGTACTCTGCTATGATGATTAATGTGTTATATTCCAATTATTATCCTTAATACCGCCCCTCGGATTTTGGGATCGTCACAGTTGGTATCAGAGCTTTGGTTAACCTTAGTTCCGGGATCTAACACATTAAACACCTCGTCAGAGTAGAATCAGTAGTGTTCTAATGCGAGTAGCTCATTAGAGATAGGATTAGCAATGTCCTAGAATGAGCTAAGCAGATTAGCAAAACAATTTGATCAGTACATTATCATTATCTTTCCTTGTATTCCCCTGCTTTATCATTTATGAAAATTATCAAATCTGTGAGCTTGACTCTTTTCTTGCTTATACAGTATTCTCTTAGATGGCTATACGAGCAGCAGCAGCTAGAGGAGGCCGTGGAGGCCGAGGAGAGGCAGCAGGAGGACGGGGGAATATCCCCGTAGTAGTGGAAGACCCTATTGTTCAGCCTCCAGCACCAGAAGACTTTGAGGTAGATAAAGTAGCGAAGAGGTACAGAAATCTTGGGGGAAAACCCTTTATTGGCACTGGTACAGTGACCGAGGCTATAGCTTGGTTGAAAACCTGTGAGAAAATTTTTGAAGGCATGGGTATGGGAACCAACAACAAAGCTCGACTTGGCATTTGGCTCCTTCAGGAGGAAGCAGAGCTATGGTGGGATGCCATTACCTCAGAGGACGCAGCTGGAACTGTCAGAACTTGGGAGCAATTCAAAACTATGTTCAATGAGAAGTTTGTGCCGGAACAAGCTCTAGAGAGGATGCGAGAGCAGTTTGCTAATCTCCAGCAAGGAGATCTCTCTATTCAGGATTACCTAAATAAGTTCACCCAATTGTCGCGCTATGCTCCAGAGCTGATTTTGACCAACAAAGCAAAGAACAAGAGATTCATATTTGGGCTAAAGCGCAAGTACCACGATAGAGCTATGAGCAACATCAAACTCTCCTTTTCAGAATTAGTAGAGATGGCTTGCAATTACGAAGACATGGACGAAAGGCACGATAGCCAAGACCGCGCCAAAAGCCAAGCTGGGAATAAGCGCAAGGCTTCAACAGATCAACCCGAGTCTAGCATTACCGCGGCCGCTACTCAGAAACCTGCAAAGATCCCCAAAGGAAATTGTTACAACTGCGAGAAGCCAGGTCACTTTTCTAATGTATGCAAAGCTCCGAGGAAACCAAAGGCAAATGACTCAGCCGAATGCTACAACTGCCATAAGAAGGGGCACTATAGCAGGAACTGTCCTCTGAAGCAGAATGCACAGGTGGCTCATGTCTATGACAGGAAGAACCCGCCAGTTACCACCGATGGATCAGGTAAACCCGATGTCTTGGGAGGTACCCTTACCATTAAAAATATTCCTGTTTCTGTACTTTTTGATACTGGTGCATCACGTAGCTTCATTTCTGGTAACCTTGTTCACAAATTAAAATTGAAACGAAGAAAACTTAAAGAACCAATTAAAGTTCGAAACCCAATAGGAAGTTCCGTTAGTCTCAGTTTATACTGTAGAGTGCCTATCTCTTATTCATGTTACAAGTTTCCCATCCACTTAATTGTTATGGATTTATCGGAATTCGATGTTATTCTCGGTTTGGAATGGTTAACCAAATATAAGGCTGAAGTTAGATGTGCCGAAAGGATAGTCAAAGTCGAAACGAAGCTTGGACCTATATATATACCATGCCATGGCTCAGAAATAAATAGAACAGAATTTTGGTCTTCTTTAGAAGTTACTCCCCCATCATTAGAAAAGATACCGGTCGTTCAAAACTATGCGGATGTGTTTGAAGAAGTAGAAAACTTACCGCCGCAAAGAGAAATTGAATTTAGGATAGATCTAATTCCTAACGCCCGACCAGTAGTACATCCAATAAGAAGAATGGCCCCGAAAGAAAAAGAAGAGTTAAGTAGTCAAACCCGAAAATTACTTTGGAAAGGTCTGATCAGACCGAGCTTTTCAGCATGGGGAGCAGCAGTAGTATTTGTCCCGAAATCAGACGGTACTCTAAGACTTTGCGTTGATTACCGAGATCTCAATAAACAGACAATGAAGAACAAATATCCCTTGCCCTAAATAGATGATCTGTTAGATCAATTAAATGGAGCAACAGTATTCTCCAGAATGGACCTAGCTACAGGTTTCCACCAATTACGTATAGCCGAAGACTGTGTTCCTTTGACAGCCTTCAGGGGTCCCGATTTATTCTACGAATGGTTAGTAATGCCATTCGGCTTGTGTAACGCTCCGGCATAATTCGTTGATCTTATGAACAGAGTGTTCCGTGGTGTATTGAATAAATTTGTTCTAGTCTTCATCGATGACATTTTGATCTACTCTAAGTCGGAAGACGAGCATGCAAAACATTTAGAACAAGTGTTGAAAATTCTAAGGAGAAATGTCTTGAAAGCTAAATTTTCTAAGTGTGTCTTCTGGTAGAATGAAGTTAAATTCCTAGGCCATGTCGTATCAAAAGAGGGAATTGCTGTAGATCCAAGCAAAATTACAGCGATTCAGAACTGGAAACAACCTACTACTCCCACAGAAGTTCGAAGTTTCCTTGGATTAGCTAGTTACTATCGGAAATTCGTTCAGGATTTTTCAAAGATATCTGGTGTATTGACAAAGCTTACAAAGAAGCATGAGAAATTCAAATGGACACCCGAATGTGAAGAAGCTTTCCAGGAGCTGAAACTGAAATTGACAACTGCTCCAGTATTGACCATAATAGAAGGTAATCAAGACTTGACTGTATGGACAGATGCTTCTATTAGAGGGCTAGGCGCAGTGTTAATGCAAAAAGGCCAAGTGATCGCTTATGCTAGCCGTCAACTAAAGCTGCATGAAAGAAACTATGCTACTCATGATCTTGAGTTATTAGCTATCGTGTTCGCTTTAAGGATCTGGAGGCATTATTTACTAGGCGAGAAGTTCGAACTATTTACCGATCATCAATCCTTGAAATATCTGTTCACGCAGAAAGATCTGAATTTGAGACAACAGCGTTGGTTAGAATTCCTTGCAGCGTACGATTTTGAAATTCTATACACTCCGGGGAAAGCCAATGTTGTAGCAGATGCTCTCAGCAGAAAGAATGAAGTCATTGCCAGTTTTATCATTACCTCTTCCTTAGAAGATAAGATTACTATTCTGCAGAAGGAAGATGAATTCATTAAAAGGATTAGTCAGCGGATCCGAGAAGGAAAACCCTCAGATTTTAGCCTTGGTAGCCAAGAGGTCCTAAGATTAAAAGGGCGAATTTGTGTGCCTGGAATCCCAGAGCTCAGAAGAGAAATACTTGATGAATGCCACAAATCCAAATTGAGTATCCATCCCGGTGTGAGCAAAATGTATAATGATATCAAACGCACATTCTGGTGGAAGGCGATGAAAAGAGATATTTCAATATATGTTAGTAGATGCTCCACTTGCCAGCTAGTTAAGAGTGATCAGCAGAAATTAGCTGGACTATTGCAACCATTAGAAATTCCAGGATGGAAGTGGGAACAAATCTCGATGGACTTCATTGATGGCTTGCCTCGAACTAGAAAAGGAAACGACAATATATGGGTAATCGTAGATCGCTTCACGAAGACTGCCCATTTTATACCTGTCCGATCCAATAGAACGGCTCAAAGTCTAGCACAGATTTACTTCAAAGAAATTGTTAAACTACATGGAGTGCCGCTCAATATAGTCAGCGATACAGATCCCCTATTTACTAGCAAATTCTAGGAAGCATTCCAGACAGAATTGGAAACCAAATTGAATCTAAGCACTGCTTATCACCCTCAGACAGACGGCCAAACTGAGCAGGTGAATAGAATTCTAGAAGATTTGCTGCGGGCTTGCGTTATTGATTTTGGAGGCTCATGGGAAGATCACTTACATTTAGCCGAATTCTCTTACAACAATAGCTATCAAGCATGTTTAGAAATGTCTCCATTTGAAGCATTATATGGTAGACCGTGCAGATCTCCCGCATGTTGGGTAGAACCTGGCAACAGACTTGTGTTAGGGCCCGATATGATTCGAGAAGCATCGGATAAAGTCGATTTCATTAAGAAGAGATTGAGAACTGCACAGAGCCGACAGAAGAGTTATGCTGATGCGAGAAGAAGGGATATATCGTTTGCCGTTGGCGATTATGTTTATTTAAGAGTTTCTCCAATGCGAGGAGTAATCAGATTTGGCAAGACTGGGAAGTTGGCACCGAGATTTATTGGTCCCTTTCCTATACTTGAACGGATTGGAACTCTTGCGTATAGGGTTCATTACCTAATTGGTTTCCTGGTATACATGATGCGTTCCACGTATCGCAACTCAGAAAACATGTTCATGATCCAGATCTTGTTGTGGAAGAAGCAGCGCAACATGATATCGACATAACTCCAGAATTAGCACTCAGAAGAGAGCCATTAAAGATAGTTGGCAAAGAAACTAGAGAGCTAAGGAGGAAAAAGATTCATTTAGTCAAAGTGCAGTGGAGTAGTGATCCTAGAGACTGTACTTGGGAGACTGAGGAAAGCATTAAACAAGCCTATCCCAAATGCAGAGTGGACATCTCTGACTAACTCCGGTGCAAGGTACCTTCACAATACTTTGCATTTACATTTTATTTCCTGCTTAGCTATTATTTCCTTTTCGAGGACGAAAAGTTTTAAGTGGGGGAGATTGTAATAACCCGGAAAATGTGAACCAATTTAAAAATTTTAAATTTGGTTATTACCAAAGAATATGAATAATTTAAACAGCCTATTTCAATAAAATATAGAATTGGGTATGGTATTGCAGTTTGAAATTTTGTATACAAACTTTGTCTGACTGTACCGGGAGGAAAATATAACGGATTTTAACGAAACTAAAAATATTTAAATCTGTTTATTAATACCTTTCTAACGAATCTGAAAAATCGAAGTTTCATAGCGGGAATCAAAAGTTATGGCCAAATGAATTTTCAGAAAGGTCGCTATATAGTATATATAGCCCTTGAAAATTGAGATTTTGCATACGACCTCGGAATTCAACGAAACCAATTTTGTTGGGTCCGGGATGTCAAATTATTACTAAGTTTCAAATTTCATAAGTTTTGAAGCTAGTATGTGAGCGGGGCAAAAGATAATGTGATTGGTCAAATTCTGTTAAAAAGGGTCGACCTAAAAATGGCCGTTTTTCAAACGAGCTCAGAATTCGACGAAACTGGTTTTGTTATGACCGTATCGTCAAAACAAAGCTAGAATTATTTTTCTGGAATTTTCCGATTCAGTTTGTGGCCCTGGCAAATTGAAATGTACGTTTAAATTAAATATCAAATGTTTTATATTTTAATTTGAAAAATAACTGACTGTAACAGTCGAAATAGCCAACGAAACATATCCCATTGTGTCCGGAATGGGGGTATTTAGCTAGGGGCGACAGTCGTTGGGTTTAAAAAGGAGTCCATTTGCAAAAACACTATTTAAAAATTTCTATAAAGCTCTGGCCAATAGGAAAATTTCTTTTATAAAAAAATAATAAATAATAACTAACGAAACCCTAGCCGCCGGCGATATTGGGCGACTCAGAGGGCTTGAAGCTTCTCGTCGACTTTACCGCCGCCTCAGGCGATTTCGCCGCCGCCGCCTGTTGAAGCTTCTGACCGCCTTCGCCTCCTCTCCACATCCGACCAAGCCACGCCTCCTTCCATCGACCGTAGGCGTCGGAAATCGACCAGAAAGTCGCGCCTTACAGAGCGCCGCCGCGACCTCCACAATCCACCGAACCCATCGCCACCACCGCCGATCTGGAGGTGGTTCGTAGCTCTTTGAGCAGCGTGGTCTGATCGAAGCATCGAGGTACGGTTTGGCTTAAAAATCGAGACCTAGTTTCGAAGTTTTAAAAACTTTTCTGATGTAAAATTCTGAAATGAAAATAACACTTTTAAGTGTTCCAAAACTTTGAAAAATAATATCTTTTACGTTCTTTAACGAAATTTGATGAAACAGGAGACACCGTGACCGCAAGGAGGCTCTCTACATTTTAGAAGAAGCCGCGGATTTTTCTGACCTTCCTACGATTTTTAGCACTGCAATAACCAATGTGAGGAATCTAAATTATTTGTGTGAATGAAATCGCGTTGTATAAATTATATAAGCGAAGTGTAAATTATATACGCATTGCATACCTCATGTACACGTGTTGTATATGTTATATTAGCGATGTATAAATTATACAAGCGTTGTTTGAAACATATATGCTTTGAATTGTGATGAAATGCAAGTGAGTTATATATATATATATATATATATATATATATATATATATATATATATACTCCCCTCGTCCACAGACCATGGACGATATTTATTGCTTGTGATTGACGTGATATTATATGGTATGACGAATGGTTGGAAATAATTGTTTGTGGTTGGTATTGTGGTTGAAAAATACCTTTATGGTTGAAAAATACCTTTATGGTTGAAAAATATCTTTGTGGTTGAAAAATACCCTCTTGTGGTTAAAACAAAATAGAATAGGATTGTGGAATTGAAAATAAAACATGTCGCCTGCGTGCGAACTAGATGCATGATCCCCATTGTCAAAAACCGCGAGGTTTTAAGGTAGAGCGAGGAGCCGTACTAGGGACGGTCCCGGTTTTAACTACCCTGCCATTATGCTGCCGAAATTTTCTGAAATATTTATGTGTTAGAATAATTTTCATTCGTTGAAATAAATTTACATAAACTATATAGAATATTCATGTGTTGAGTTGCAATTCATTCGTTGAGTTGAAATTCATGTGTTGAATATTATTTGAATTTAAACGAATAGCTTTAGCGATAAAAATCACATTTTTATATATATACAAACTATATAGAATATTCATGTGTTGAGTTGCAATTCATTCGTTGAGTTGAAATTCATGTGTTGAATATTATTTGAATTTAAACGAATAGCTTTAGCGATAAAAATCACATTTATATATATATATACAAACTATATAGAATATTCATGTGTTGAGTTGCAATTCATTCGTTGAGTTGAAATTCATGTGTTGAATATTATTTGAATTTAAACAAATAGCTTTAGCGATAAAAATCACATTTTTATATATATACAAACTATATAGAATATTCATGTGTTGAATTGCAATTCATTCGTTGAGTTGAAGTTCATGTGTTGAATGTTATCATCTTTTAAAAATAAGTTGAATCGACAATGAAAACTATATTTTTATAATGAATATGAAGTGTTAAAAATACACACGTGTCGAATAAATATTTTTGATGATAAAAATATTTCTTTTATCATGTATACGCTTAGTTAAAAATACACACGTGTCGAATAAATATTTTTGATGATAAAAATATTTCTTTTATCATGTATACGCTTAGTTAAAAATACACACGTGTCGAATAAATATTTTTGATGATAAAAATATTTCTTTTATCATGTATACGCTTAGTTAAAAATACACACGTGTCGAATAAATATTTTTGATGATAAAAATATTTCTTTTATCATGTATACGCTTAGTTAAAAATACACACGTGTCGAATAAATATTTTTGATGATAAAAATATTTCTTTTATCATGTATACACTTAGTTAAAAATACACATGTGTTGAAATAAATAATAGTTTGCTAGAAATATTATTATTAGCTTTGTTCTGCATATATATACATGTGTTGAACAGGAAAAATGGATTAGCTGTAGAGTAAAGAAATTATTTGCGTGCCCGACAAATAGGTAAACCTTGATGAGTTGGCTGCGCAATTTTATTTATATATCAACTCCTGTGAATGCCATTGGATGCGGAGTGCTGGTTTTTCTGTGTGAAATAATAAATAACGCCATAGGATAGTAACAATTAATTTTGAACTACACTACATGGCATACTTCTTGATGATAGGCATACTTCATCATATTCCACATAAGCAACTGGAGCTTGTGTGACGAGGTGGAAGATTTACCATACAAGCAAGAGGCTTGTATGGCGATGACTATATACTACAGGTTGAACTAATGACTGATATGGACTATATAAATTATAACGATAAATTGCCAGATTAATAAAAACCCCACACGGGTCTGGAGTTGACAATAATCACGTCGCTCTAGTTATTAGATATGGCACATGGACTATTTATTTCCATACGGAAATGGGGTGACGGGAATTTATTCTCTGGAGTGATTATCAGTACATGCTCCCCCGTAAACACCAAAATATATCACTATAAATATGTGAATGCTTTTTAGGATTTATTGGGTACCTAATACGGCCCAATAAATTTCCAAACCCCTCCCCGTACAAAGGAGGTTATGGCGAAATTTTTCGAAATATTAAGGCGTTAGTGAAATATTTGAAGTGAAAACGAAGTTGAAAATATAGAATGAACTATAGTTGAAATTATAGAATGAACTATATTTATATATATATAAATAAATATAATTAAAAGGAATAGAGGCCGTGCAGTTCGTGTTTCGGAATCATAATTTGAAACGATTAGTGCGAGAAATCCGACCATCGGATTTTCCCAAAACCACAACCGCTGGGTTCGCCTTGGAAATATCTTTCCAACGGCACCAACCTTGTAAAAATCCAACGGTTGGATTGTCCGGAATGTTTAATTCAAATCTGAAGGAAAACAGCGCCAGAATCGTTTATATTTATATATAAATATAAATATAATTAAATTAAATCGAATAACGACGCTGCAGTTCGAATTTTGAAACCGTAACTTCAAACGACTAGTGTGGAAGATCCGACCGTCAGATTCTCACGAAACTGGAACCGTTGGGTTCGCTTTGGGAATATCTTCCCACTGATATAGACTTTGTAGAAATCCAACGGTTAGATTTTCCGATATGTGTAAAACAAATTAGGGGAAAAACAGCGCCAGTGCCACGGCACGACCTGAAACGTCGTTTAATTAAAAATGGCCATTTTTAAATAAATAAAAATGGCGAAAAATCGTTATAAAATATTATAAGCAATATTGATTGAGAATAAACCAAATAGGCTTGAATTGTTTGATATTTGATGGTTGTATGTGTATGACATGAAAATAACACTAAAGAATCGAAAGATGGATGTCGAATAATATAACCATAAAATGAATCGATTTAAATTCTAATGACGTGAATTATTTGAAAAGGCCGAGCTAACCCTCATTTCAAATAATTTATCGAGCGATTCGAATTGGAAAATGCAAAGACGATTCAAGACCGACGATCTTCGTATCGGTTGGATGGGCGCTACTGAGGTTCCTGACCGGAGTAGCTACTGGAAGGGGACGGAAGTAGTAGCCGTCTGAACGTATGTGTTGATTGGACGGATATACGAGGAATTTGACGCCTCCGGTTTCGTTCAGACCCAGGACGGACTTGTAAATGGACTGTGTGTCTGACATTGGATTTTGTTCTATACTGATTGATCTCTGTTAAATATATATCTGTTCGGCGGCGGAGAATTTATTCTTTTGCTTAACGCCCTTCCCTGAGAAGCACGAGCTCAGAGGTTATATATCGATGGAAATCAATCGTATGGAGTGGACTGCCTATGTGGCATGCCTAGATGCTGTGATCAAGGCTTCTGTTGCAAAGCAAAGTCTTGTGGATGATGATCAAAGCAAGGTCTACGTGGCCTAGCTTTGTGTATTTCGTAGATTCGCGAACCTCACACCCCGGTATGAGTTAAAAACGGGATACAGACTGCAGGGAGAGCACGACGTTTCTTTCTAGCTATGGTGGTGTCAGTGACTTACCAGCCCTGACATATACATCTACTTTTCACCTTTATGGTTGTTGGAATGTGAGACGCCTCGATTATAGGTCTGTAAGGACCGGGAAACGTGTGTTCAGGCATAATTAATCCTCTAACGTAAGTGAGGACCGGCCCTGAAGCATCCAGGGGTTACCCAGAGTGCGTAGTCCTGAGGCATTTGCTAGAGTGTCTCGAAGCGGAGAGGAGCTTGCCCCTTTCCTCGACTCATGACGGAAATCCAATTTCCAATACGAGATAACGGATTCGATTGTAACTTATATATGGCGACATAGTGGCATGGGACGCTCATGTCGCTTATGATTGATATTTATGATGCTATTCATTTTTTTGGAACATATATGCACTAGTAATAATATCAAATGATTTTGCTTTATACGTATCAAGCATATTTGGCTATTATAAGGTAAAACTCTATCCTCCGGCTTGCGTTGCATTGTGTGATGGGACTTGAGTCTTATAATGGCCTCATTCTTTCAAAAAGCATTGCGTTGTTTTAAAAGAATTTACTTTGTTTTAAATGCACTAGCAATCACTGGAGTAAACCCGTTCCGCGAAAGTGGCGTGGTCCTATGATTTGCTATTACTGTTGTTTAACTGTTAAATAGATTCCTCATACCAGTCCCCATGACTGACTCGTTATTTGTTTCACTTTGCAAACGCGGGTGCCCTTATTTTCACACGGGCAGCCTAGTACACAGGTGACAGGTTGTTTTTGGCTCTGCACTGCTGCATATAGTGCATTTTTGGCTCATGGCGAGGCTGACTTCACAGAGACGACTTTGACTTTTCCGCCATTACTATACTTATGTTATGATTCCGCCACGGGCGATGCAGACTGATTTACTTTCCGTATTTCTTATTGTATGTATATGTTCGCCATCGGCGATGTAGACTGATACCCTTATTATGTCTCACTACATGTATGTATTCCGCCTCTGGCGATGATGACTGATCACTTTTCTTTTTATTTACTAAGTTATATCCCACGCTATGCTATTCTGATATTATTACATGTTGTGATTCCGCTGTCATATCCATGTAAATTTATTCTAATTATTGTTTCTTCTATTATCTGTACTCTGCTATGATGATTAATGTGTTATATTCCAATGATTATCCTTAATACCAACCCTCGGATTTTGGAATCGTCACAGAATGACTGGTGTGGTGTAGTGTAGTAATTACCCTTGGGTGGGTAGATGCGTCTTTACCGTTATCTTAGTTCATCCTATGTCTAGTTGGCTGCTTAGTGTAGTCATTTATCCCCAGTCATGACCGTACCAAGCTTATATCATACCCTAATTACTTTAATGATTGTATTGTTAAAGTTTTAGGGCTCACTCAGACTTATGTCTGACCCCGTTGTTTTTATCTTTTTTTTTCCAACCCTCAGGTTCTCAGAGTGGGCCTAGCACTAGTGGGCTTTGATCAGATTGCTTTATCTATCTTTTGGAGCTTGGACCGTGATGTATAGCCCAGCTTATCTTTTCTATTATGGCTATTAGTTATGTAGTGGGATTATGTACTTTTGTTTTATCAGGATGGATATTTAGTACTTGACTCTTGTTTTAGTTGGTATTGATATGTAACCAAACATGTTTATCTTCTGCTGCAATGAAATGATGTTTTAGATTTCAAGTATTATTTATATCTGTCTTGTTGTAATTTTTCTGTTCTATATTCACTTAAAATACTCCACCGAAGTTAAGGCATTCCCTTAGTGAGTGACCTTAGCGGGTGTGGGGTGTTACAATATTCATTGCTAACACTTATAAATGTTGGAACCATAAGGTATGGTAACATTTATAAGAGTTACAAACATATTCATTGCTAACACTTATAAATGTTGGAACCATAAGATATAATAACACTTACAAATGTCATAATCATAATCAGACTAACACTTATAAATGTTGGCATACATAAATTGCTTACACTTATAAATGAGTATAACATGTCTTTATGATTACCAATCACATATATAATTCAACATATCAATTCAATATAAGATTTGGTACACTTCCATATTTCAAATTCAACAATATCACATTTGCATAATGCTCAAATATTTGTTACATGCTTCCAATTTCAAAATAACATAATATCAAGTTCAACTTATAAAAAGCAATACAAAGTTTAACTACAGATACATAGAATTTTAGATACTACGAAGGCGAACCGTGGACCTATCACAAAGCCTCCATCCGAAAATTCACAAAGCTTGTAATGTTCGTTTTGAGGACCATTGCAAATCGGTGCTTCCGCATCTAAAACTTCTGTTATCCAAACAAATTTCTCGTTGCCACTACATTCCAAATTCTGTTTTTTCCTCCTCCTCCACAAATGCCTACAAAATTTAAATGTACTTAACAAATTGCAAAACTGATAAATAACAAATTGTCAAAGTCACATGTGTTTTCTCCCTCGTTGCCATTACATTCAGAATTCTGTTTTTTTCCTCTTCCTCCTCAAGTGCCTACAAAATATAAATGCATCTATTTTCACAGAGAAAAATAGAAATAACAAGTTGCAATGGAACATTTTTCACTAATGTGATACATAAATTTATCCACAATCAAAATCCGATCATTACAATGGCATATCCACCTATCAAGTAAATAGATTAAAGATCACTCATTAATAAATATGTTTTTGCTGAGTTAAAAAATAAATGGGATTACATACCGTCTTTAGTCATGCTAAGTCCAGTATCAATAATGCTTTAAGTTTCGCTGCAAATTGAGTGACAAAATTTAAAGGGTAAGACACAGGTCAAAAACCAATGGTATATATACCTATATATACATGCTAAATAGTCACAATCCTCACAACTCAAAAGGAAAACTGTCATAATTATAAACCATGTTCAAATATTCAACCACTATATGTTAAATTAGAATGAATTCCGTTGATGACCATTTGCACCATTACTTCGAAAAACATGCATGTCCCACAAAGAAATTCTTTCAAGTAATTAGAACTTTTTATTACAAGTTTTTAGAAATCAATATACTGACTAAAAAGTAAAAGAAAATAGATTGTACATCCAAATACAAAGTGTGGGTCATTATTGCTTATTGATGATGGCATAAAGAATGACAATAATGACAATAATTGCATTTAGGGTTTTATAATTGCCTTTATATGACAGTTCAGACTGTTAACCAAAGTTTTATGTTTATGGCCTTTTAATGTAGAACATCATCAACTGAACTTTTACTTCTTTTTAGTCCAATAAATACCATTCACTAAACCATAAACTAGAATTTAAAATATATAAGTTCCTCATAATTTATAATTCAATTTTATTCTATTTGAAACATTTTTCCCAAGCTCAGCACTTTGAGTTCTGAAAATCTTACAGCTTT
Source organism: Allium sativum (assembly GCA_030737875.1). Taxonomy (NCBI): domain Eukaryota; kingdom Viridiplantae; phylum Streptophyta; class Magnoliopsida; order Asparagales; family Amaryllidaceae; genus Allium; species Allium sativum. Next base: position 989,361,915 of record CM060910.1, on the reverse strand, counting down.
GTATTTTGATGTTTTAAGCATGCGGGCTCAGTATTGCCAAAGGACAATGCTACGTCGACCGCAAAATTTGCGGTTAAACTCATCGATTCACCCAATTCACTAGAGCTGTAGAATCAGACGAATCCTAAAGCTGCCCCAAATTTTGACTTACCAATTCCTGGTCGACATAGTATTTTCGTTTGCCAAACGGAGCATGCGTCGCTTAGCTTAGGCAAACTGAGCTAGCATGCTCAGCTTGGATAAGCTGAACTCTCGAGCTCAGCTTGGCCAAACTGGGCTTGCGTGGCTCAGTTTGGCAAAGATGAGCCGAACTGGGCTCGCGTGGCTCAGTTTGGCAAAGCTGATCCCAGTTTGGCAAAGCTGAGCTCGAGAACTCAGTTTGGCCAAGTTGAACACGCGAGCTCAGTTTTGCCAAGCTAAGCACGCAAGCTTAGCTTTGATATATTATAGAAGAAAAAACACTATAAAATAAATAAATAAGATATTTGATAATCATGAAAAAGTATTTGATAATCATGAATCTTTCAAAAAACAAAATATTCATTAGAACTAAATAAGATATTTGATAATCATAAATATTTCAAAAGAGATTTAGATAGATGATCAGTGATCCATGCCTAGAAAAGAATTTCGATTTAAGTAATAAAATCATTTCAAATGAATGCCTACGATTACAGGATTTTTATTAGTTAAATGACAAGCATAAGATGATCTCGGATAATAGACTTCAATGTGAAATATAAGGTACCTTAAGTGAGTTGACCACAAGCTTCAAATGTTGCTTCTAATTTATCAGTGAACCTGCTAAGCCATGTGAATGAGAACCAAGCATATGATTAAAAAAATATTTGATCATTTAATTTATTTGATGTTTTAATGAAAATTTGTATTAATTTTCAGATTAGTTGCAAATATTTAGACACACTTAACATAATGATGCATATATTGTGAGGTTGTGAATTTTTCTTGGAAGTTTTAAGTGGAAGGTAGCGCAAATATGCATGAAATAAACGGAAGTCGATTTTGTTGAAACTGATTTATCCATGATGAGAAAAATACCAATAACTGCTCTAATTCAAACATATTTGTTCCTTTAGAAAAGGTAGATTTTGTCGAAACTGATGGATTTAAATGAAAGAAGTTGCCATGTTAAAAAACTAATGCTAGTTTTTCTGATTTTTGTGAAATTAATTTATGAGCAGACTTATGAGAAATTGCACCCGTGATACAGACTAATGAGCAGATGTAAAAATGTATAACATATATACCATACATAAGGGACATACATTAAGAACAAATAAGCATGATATTGAACCCCCTTCCCCCTTGGTTATTATGCTTCAGATAATAACAAGTGTGAAAGAAGTTTAAAAGAAATGTATAACATCTGTCTGAAATGCACAAATACGCAGACATGTAGAATTGTATAACGTATATACTACCATACAGAAGGGAACGCGTTAAGAATGGATAAGCATGAAATTGAGCCTGTTTAGTTATTATAATTCAAGTGATAAAAAGAGAGATAAGGAATCAGAAGAGAGAAAATTGACCTATTAAGATACGATACTTTAGACAAAAAAGAAATATAATACCTTAAGGGCTACATCAGGTAAGACAGCAGGATTAGTCAACCGTCTGTGTTTTACTTCAAAAATCTGCTCCCTCAAGTATACATACGCCTCCCCGGAAATTAAGCTAAAACCCGTAGGCTTTCCTCCAGAACCGTTGTCACCAAGTGATTTCTTAAGATAGTCCCTAATACGATCTTCATTTCATGCAACATGTAAGCCGTTTATAAATATTGTGGTAACCTGAATAATGAAGCACAAGATGAATCAATAATTGGACAGCTTACCAGCATGATAGAAAAGCCACAAGGATAAAATTTTGTAATTAGGAAAACTAATTTAAACCATCAACAGCGAACAAGGTAAGCCAATAGATAATGAAGACTAACACATGTATGTAGTTAAAGAAAACTGAACAGACAGTAAAAGTTGACTTACTCTCTATGAAATACAATGAATATGAGAGTAACACAACACTTAATTTACTTATATTCTCATCCGGCACAACCTGCAGACAAAAATTGCGCACTTTTTTGTCAAAGATTACTGAATTAACACAGTTTTATACATAAAATCCTGAGTAGTTTACCTCAAAACTCACACAAGCAACATGAAAAGATGAAGGGCAACAATCACAAAGCAATAATGTGCCACCTTCATGACATGCAGAGCAGACAATGCAGGGTTCATGGCAGTGGAGCAGTCGTAGACAAACAACATCTATTACGTAGCGGTAGAAAGAAATGAAATTGCATGTAACTGATAAAGCATAGAAACTTGATTTTTAATATAGAACACAGGAAGCAACAACAAAGAGTAACGAAGGTGTAAATAATAGCAATTTCTATTTGAAAATTGAACATAATAGTATTACTTTGAACTAAAAGAATGAGGAAAGCCTCAACATGGAAGCAGGTTACAATGCCCGAAATCACTAGCCCTCACAAATATTTGTGATTATGTGCGGTCTGTCGTCAATTATATCTAACTTATATATATATGTATATGTATATGTATATGTATATACATATATATATCTGTTGTTCTCATATATTCCTCTTTTTTTAAAAAAATTGAGTAAGGGTGGCATAACAAACAAAACCCATAAACCAACCTGCATAAAGGACATGTGCATCTAATGGTATTTATAATAGGATTAATTAATGGATTTATAATTTGTAGGAAATCGCCTAACGTAAAAGAAGCCAGTACCATACCAATTTATGGATAAATATTATGGTGTTTTTGTTATGATTTAAAATTCATGGATGTAATAAAAACTCCAGGCTTACTAATGCATATTGCATTAAACTTATAGAGACAGGAATTGTGCATTTCAGTGTAACAGCATTGAGCTATTTTGAAACCCAACCATCGTTCTCTAAAGCATAAGAAATCAAACATGACTATATTTACCTAACAATGCTTAGAATTTATAAGCGATTTTAAAAATAAATAAAAATATTTGGTTAATAAAGTTATGTTTGAAGAAAATAGTATGTTTGGCCACAGTTGTGAAGAGAAGAGATAATGATCAAATAGTTTAGTAATTATATCCCTTCATTGCAGCAAAGTAATGGAACCGAAAAATAGTAATAGAAGAGTACATGAAAAGAAGAGTATGGGCAATGGTTAACCAACAAATATATATATAAATATGTACATATATATATATATAGATATAAGTGTATGTGTGTGTGTATATGTGTGTGTGTGTGGCGAGCATTCAATGGCACACAATCAGATAACCAAATGCTTGTCGCCAAAGAAATTGGGTAAGGAACTAAACTGACAGACTATAGATTTAGGCTTTTTGAGTTTCATGCATTCAGCTTTAATAAAAAAATTATTCTATCAACGGGATAGCTAAAGTCACTTCAGTTGCCAGCAAAGCACCTATATTCAAAGAGACATATACTTTTAAATACTCACTCAGTCTATCAAATGGTATGGACAGTCTACCGAAAGCATAATAAAAGTTGCAAAATGATGTATAATGCAATATTGTATGCATAAATTTACATAAAACAGTAGTAGCCTTAGAATGAGCAAGTCATACACACATATTTTAAGTAATTGATAGATTACTCAAAGGACCAAATACTGTCAAGATTGAGATGTCCATAAAGAAAAAGTTTTGTTATCAAATAGGTAACACAACTAAGATGGATGCCTGTAATAAACTTCAACTTACTTGGTTTGTTTCTGATGAAATCAAATTATATGAAGCAAAAGATCACGGAGATGATCAGGATAACCAAAAATTTCCTGGTATAAAGACTACCTGAAAGAAAATGGTGCAAAATGTAATATAGTTCAGACATTATTTGACAAACTAAATCAGTTAGAAATAGTAACATAAAGAATCAGTCCATCAGAGTCGATAAATCTCAGTACGAAATAAAGCGAAGCTACAAATTTTTTTCCGCAAATTAAATCTAGTTGGATGTTGGCGGTCGTCATCTACTTAACAAAAATCGTAAAAATAAAATGGAATATAATATCACATACAATTTTTAACCCACTATAATCCTGAAAAGAAGGGTCTACCCAAATTTGTAGGCATTAGTGATTCAGACCATCAATTGTGTAACAGGTGGTGAATGAAAAGTTCAATGGGAATCGATTATCCGGAGAATTCATCAAATATGCATCAACATTTGGTTAAGTCTTCACATAAAAAAGAAATGTCACTGTATAAATAGCAACTATTATGGGTCATCCATATGCCGTTAACGCAGATAAAACGTAATTAACAACATCAGTGAAATGGTAAATCAAATGCAAGTAACAGTCAACATGTAAAAATCAGCGTTGTGCATATTTCCAGTGAAAAGCGAGTTCAACTCTGTCAGATTTAAATGTACATATTTTCGCAGTCGTTGATAGGTTAAATTAAGATATTAGAAGTTGTGAATTACCTTCATACGGTCTCCATGGACGATACATCTTCGTACAACTGCACTGACACCGAGTGAGTTGTAGATCTGGAGGGAACAATGTATGTCAATTTTCCATCAAACGACAATAAGATGCTTTTTTGCCTTCATCCTCGTTTCCTCATTACTCTTTGCATCGCCTTTATTCACGTATTATTTTATCACTTTAGGATCATATGCACCTTTAATGCCCACTGATTTCCAAGCTTTTTTCATTTTATGCTGTTTTTGCTTGGTGGTATGAGTGCATTTTCAGTGAGATGATCAGTCGATACTTTACATTTTTTATCCTCAAACAAAGTGGCTGAAGCTATGTACCTTATCTGAACCAATATCTTTATCCGAAAACTCAGTCAAGGTATTCAAAATGGTCGAATCATTCACAACCAAATTCACCTCTACAATCATTTCGGAAACAAGTCCACTCCATGCAGATAACGATCCCAAAGTCCAGTCTCCAATCTTATCTAAAAATTCCTCAGTACTCCTTAAATCAAACAAAATTTCCCTAACGGACACAGGCAAATCTTCTTCCATCTCCAATTTTTAAATCTCTTGAAGCAGGGCCCATTCCCCACGTTTTCTCCAACATGCATAAAATTCATTCCCTATTAGAGTAATGCGCAGTTTCTTTACATCAACAATATGTTGATCGCCTTGATCCGAGAAAATATCAATCTCTTATTTGAATCTGTATCTTTATAAAATATCACTCCTTCCCACCATGCATCATCGATCGAAGCATCAACACATAAACCAAAACTAAGTCGAAGTTACTAAATACATAGCCAGGAGGGGATGGTTTGATATGACCATGATAAAATTTCTTTGGTCTTCCAACTCTACCTTCAACACCGCGAGATACTGGAATTGATTCTCTGAGTTTTGAATCAGTGGCATCTGATAACAGATGATTGTACTCGACTAATCGCATATGGTCTAAACATTCAATGACTATTCCCGAGTGCCAAGACCCGTCAAGACCATCATTCGTGCTTAAAACCTAAATATTTGAAAAGTAGCAATATTAAGACAATGGCATCAGCTACCTTAATCAGTTAATCATGCAGAAATATGTGAGTAAAAAAAACTTGTGAAAATGATTTTGCACTAACACAAAAGGTCGCCGGATAATTATAAAAGCCATTTCCCATAATATACACCTTATGAAGTTTTAAATGGAACCTAAATTACTAATAGACGAAGCACACGCAACTGAAGGTAAGAATTCACCAAGGAAACTTATCACAATTCAAAAATGTTTTCAAGAAATCTTAAATGGAACCCCAAAAAAAATTAGAATTTTATTTACAAAAATGGTTTATGGACAACTTTAAACTTTTATTATATACGCATCTATTGGATGCAATCACTCCGATATAAACATTATAATAAAACAGCAAAGGAAAAGGATAGTATATGTACACCAATATAGACTCTTTTACCAAATTAATATCACATAAATATGTTCATGAAACAAAAAGCTATGAAAATAATGAACTATTATATCCTAAAAGTAATCGTGCTGGAAAGACAAAGATCAAAAACTGATGATGGTGGCTAACTGGTAATTGTACAATAAAGTTGAGTTAGTCATAGCAGTGATATTTGTACGGTAACAAAAAAAAGAGGGACAAGAAAGAAGGGCCATGTGCTTTATTGTGGTTCTTTTTTGTGCGTGCGTGCGTGTCTTTCGAAGAGGGGGGTTGCAGATTCCAGAATGTTCACAGGAAAAACATATATACCACAAAAAGGAAATTTCAGTCTAAAAACAAACAAATTAATGTGGAACATCTAAAGAGACACATTGCAAAAGCCAACTTTAGCTATTAGGGGCAGGGATATTGATAAAAATGTCATAGCTTAAGCACATAAATAGATTAATAATTTGAAATGGCTGGATGTTTCATATCTATTGGGAAAAAAATCTTATCTTTTATTCCATGACACAAGATAAACTGTAGGATATAATGTGCATTTGTCATGAAAGCGGACTTGAAGCAGGGCAGTTCACAAGTAGCATGACAGAATAATTATAAACTGAATTAAAGATCAAATCAACCAAACTGTAAAGAGGATCATGAAACACACAATATGACCGGAGTATGTAATGACGGGCCAGCTGGCATCAGATCTGATATATACAGTTTCATAATATATTTATTGTACTTCAATAAGGCTACATCTATTTTATTTTAGAAATCTACAATAAAATTTCATATCTATTGTCCAAACAAATCGAAAGTGAAATCGATTTTTTTACCTATTATCATGATTCCTAGAAGTCGTGATTCATTGAAACCGCAATTCACACAAAGACAAAGTCGACTGCCCCTAATTTGCGAAGCCAAAGAGCGGCCCAGCGAGTAAAGCCCCAATTCGAAGTCGATGATTGAGAAACGGATGGAGAGAGGATTTGAGAGACTAATACCGATTTGAGAAATCCAAAATCCTTAGTATCACTGATATTTATATCGATTAGAAAGAGAGATCGCTGATATTAATTCTTCGAAGTCCATTTTTATTTGCGTATGAAGCGGCCTTCAGAGGAATAAGCGTTGAGGGAGAGAGATTGAGGTAGCGATTAGGTTATGGGTGAGAACTTACCATTTTTTCCTTAGAATATAAGAGCTTACCAAGAATATCAACATAAATAAGTTTTGGAACATTTTTGATGACACATTTTTAATATAGCAACACGTATTAGTGTCACTAGTCTACAACACATATAAGTGTTGGCAGTTGAAAAAAATAAGAGTTGCCAATTGGCCATTATGGTGTTGTGATTCCTAATTCTGCTTCCCAAGATCTGCCGCTCCATGTTCTTGAAGTGCCAAATCTGAAAGCGCTCCTTCTTACCGTATCTCTCTTCCCTTCTCCCGAAAACCAAAAAACACCTCGAACATCCAAAGTACAAAAGAAGTATTTTGGTACCTCCCCGCCTCAAGCTGATTTTCTATTCGGATAAGAGAAGAGAGGAAGCAACTACAATTAAGGGATCGGAATGCCCCAAACGAACACTCTAGGATTGGAATTCGGAATTATACACCAAGCTACGGGTACATCCACTTATCGTCGAAGCTCCAACTACCAAATCAATCACGGCTCAACGACCACTCGTAGACTCGCCAAGTGCCCAATCATCAAAGTGCTCGCACCCAGCGCTTGGGTCTGACCTCGCCTCAAAGGAAAACCTATATGAATGCATGTCACGACATATAACGAGTATTGTCCTAACAGCGACATTCGCATGTACGAATTGATGAAACTTTGATCATAGGGACTAGCTCAGATCGTTGAACGACTTTATGCTCGCAAATCCAAGTGATTTAGCGGATACTCCAAACAATCAAGCTCCCTCCAAATGACGTTTGAGTAACCACTTAGGGCGATCACGCACGTAAGCCATGGTAATGACCATGCATACACGCTTTTGAAATCTTAACCGAACAGACTGACTTGATTTGTTAACCAAGCTCACAAGCCTTAATGGATCAAGTATTAAATCCCAAACGGTTGGCTGTCGATCCTCAAACATTTCAAAAGCTAAATTTACGCAATTGCAAGCCTAGGATATACAATCCACTTTCATGTTACCTATTCCAACTCAGATCACATCGCACTAAAGCACATGCAAACTTTTGATTGCATACGCAATTATGACCCGATAATGAACCATTTGCACTTCAATGCAATCGGAAGTCGGCAACTAACATTTATTGTCTTTAATCTATAGTAACTAAATGCCTTGGATAGGTTCAAACCCAAGCTGCAAGACTCAAGTGAGTCAAAGCGCTTAGCAATGTTGGAATCGTAACCCCGTATCAACATATTTCAACAAGGCGTCCCAACCGCTCCAAAGCAGTGCACTCTCGGCGTACAAATCGAGAGGAAGGTCATAACCAATCACTAAGCACCGCATAGAGATATTGACACCCATATTAGACTCATCTCACTTCAAAGCACGTCCTGTTAATCTAAGACATACTTTGAGGGGGAAAATGTTAACCGGCCTTTTGGTCCGGTTCCCAAAAGTACGCAAGACACGCTCGAATCAACATATTGCGTAATATTACAGCCTAGAGGCGTCGCCAACATCATCCGGGGTCTAGTACCAGGAGACTCGGGTCTGGCCACTAACAGAATGTCGCATCCCTCGAACGCGATCTCCATTAGTATCCGTCCGCATCCGAGCCGAAAGCTAGCCGTGCTCCGAGTCGAAGGTCAGCCGTCAAGCGAGTCCGGGCGCAGCGTCGGTGGAGGTCTGGGGTCAGTTCCGACGGCGATCGACCCATAGGGTACAAATTTCGCGCCCCGCGAGGTGCGAAATTCGCGCCCTAGGGCAAGGTGCGAAATTCTGGCATGTGCATGGTTCAAGTGCGAATTTTTGGGTGTGGTCCCCTATTTCTACCTACTCCTACCTAACCCCTTTCCTATAAATGCCCCATGACTTCACACTTGAAAGGTGTTGGAATTTGTGAGCTCAAGACCTCTAGAGAGCTACTTCAATGGCATCTCCCATTTGAGGAAGAAAGAGGAAAAAGTGCCTTTTTCCTAATATATTAAATATATGATAATTATGACATCATATATGATAATGATGACATCATGTCTTAGAGGTGACGTCATATAGCCTTAGAGATGACATCATATAACTTAGAGATGTCATCGTATGGCTTTGAGTTGAATGTAATGAGATGTCATGATAGGGTTTTGACTTTTGTAACCTTTTGTGATCAATTATATTCCAACAACGCTTCAAAGTGGACGTAGGCCCTCCAAGGCCAAACCACTATAAATATCTTTTGTTATTTACTACTTTCTGCTTTCGTCTATACGACCAAATTAATTATTCCTAGTAATTGGAATCTTTGGTATTTATGACATTTTTTGTCGTTAACTGTCTACATCTGATTTGTGTTCAACAAATTCATGTTCATCTATTTCTCCAGGTTTGGACAATTCTAGCACTTCTGGTTATGGTTTTTCTTCTTTTTCCTCCTCTGTTAATAATGTTGCTTCTTGTTCATCTAGTTCTGCGACAATGTCCTGCTCGTCTACTTTCAACTACAGCTTACCTATGATTGCTTCACCTGCTTTATCTGGTGAAGCTAGGTCAACGTCCACTATGTATAAATCCCTTTATGCAAGCTTGAGGCCACCTGACCATCTTATTTTACCTCCTCATGTCTCCGTTCTTTTTTAACATTTCCAAAAGTGAATACATCTGTGGCATCATTTTCCTCTGCGGTACTTACAATTGCCTTACCCTCTTCTAAATCCAAGAGCAACAAACTTAAAGCAAAATTTTGGGCTAATGATCTAGATGAGGGTCATGAATATATTCAGGAGGATGTTCCACCTGTTGGTAGTAACGTGAAATCTACAAAAATACAAACAAGGAGTAACCCATCCCCTTCGTTTGATCCATTCCTCACTTAAGTTGGGGGATTGTGTTGTTCATGGACTCCTTTGATACTATATGGTTATTTTGGTTACTACTAGAAGTTATATGGCTTTTGTTGTGTTTTGATATGTCTGCATGATATGTTTGTAATTGTAATAGTGATGGTGATGAAAGGATATTTGTAGGAGTTCAGGATGGCCAAGCAGCGGACTTAAATGTGTTGAAGCAGCTTTGATCCATGGTGAAATTATAGAGATTATGTGGATTGCTTTGAAGGATATGAAGCATGTGGTTTTTATGTACTAATGTTTCTTTGTTGTAATTATTAGTTTTTTCAGATAATCATTTGATTTTTTGTGAGAATTTGTTCAGTGATACTTATGGTGTTTTGAGAGGGTCGGGTTTAGTAAGTCAAACCAGTTTGTGTAATGTTTATACATGTGAGTCTGTATATTATAAATCTCTAGTTGATTAATAATATTTTCACACTTAACTTCCAAAAACATTCACTTCAATGATAGGAAGATACACAAATACTTTAAAGGAGCAAGCTTAATTCTATTCAACTAAAATTTCGCAAAAACTTCATACAAAACTTCGACTATCCTGAATCATCATTACAGTTGTTGCTGGAAAAGTAGTGAAAAAAAATAAAAATAAAAATAAAATATGCAATCTTGAGGGTCTAAATGATTGAAAAAAAGGAAAAGTAAAAATTCACAACAGAGCGATAATTGCTCAGAGATCTTGTTGTTTTCAATCAACTATGAAATTTTCATTCAATTCTGACACAAAAGGCATGTTTTGGCCTATTAGTGACACAAAAATATATGAAAAATAGACCCAAAATAATTATAGCAACATAATCATAATAAATCGCTAAATCAGTTAAGAAAAATGATAATAATAATATTAACATGTAATTTAAATAAACATAATCAATACATGACATAATATCAAGTGAATTTAAACATAATACCAGCATGATTCTACTATGAATTTGAACTAAGAATATGATCTTCAACCTTGCTCCGATACCACATTAAACGTAATATCAAGTGAATTTGATTTTTAATTATTATTGTATTTTTGTTTAAGATCTTGACCATACTCTTAGGTACAAACAATACATAAATCATACCTATAGACATTGATTGAGAAGAAATAATGAGATGTATATCTGTAAGTTGTAGATTTGGATGTTGCCTTCTCTCTTTTAGCCGTACTATTATTTGTGATGTCATTTCAATAACTCTAATGATGAATATTGGGTTATATTTATAGGTAGAGAGATGGGTCAAATTCTGTTATGCATGTAATCTCAGGCATTCATCAAGGTTGACCATTAATAGAGAATATCCATATTTAAAGGAATATACCTTCTATTCCAATCTTATCCTATAAAATCAATGGACTCCATGAATGACCACATAATGACATTTAATATTAAATTAATAATTCAATGTTAGTTTGTCTTAAAAATTTAGGTGAAAAAAAATAGTTTATGAAAAATTGGTGGACCGCAAATTGAAAGAATTTGGCACCAATGTATAGTTCAACCTAAACATTTAGGTGAAAAAAAATAGTTTATGAAAAAATTGTGACCATCTAACATGCCAGTCCTACTACTATATTTATCAAGAAAAAAAAATCTACCAATCTATTTTTATCAAATAAAATATTGTAGAATTCATTTTTTAAAATCTTTTGAATATGACTGAAATTTCCATTATTAAAACATTCAGACGCTTGATTAAATAATTTTATTTTGGAACATATAAGTTTTATTATTTTACTTTATATATATGGCCTGTGAAATGCACATGTTGTCGTTAAATATGTAAATAACATATACACATTGTATGTATTTGTGATTGCAATCGACTGATTGTGGTTGCAATCAAGTCACTGGGATCGATAGTATATACTTTGTTGTATTGTAATTACTTATGTGATTGTGGTTGCAGGCATGGGTGATTAAGGATGAAGTATAATAATGGTTGGTTTAAATATTTCCAATCAAGATGTTTTGAGAAGAAATATCGATACATACTTCGGAACCGCACTCCGTAACAATGTCCAAATGTTTGGTAGTATTCATGTTTTTTAGGGATACCAATTAGCGAAAATAACTAGTTCCATGGTTGATTAAGAGAAAGACGCGGATTTGAAAGTAAAGAGATGTTCTTTTGAATCAACAAAAGTCTACATTAGTAATTTTATAAACATTTTCCTCCGAGAAGTTAATGTAGGGATCAACAAGGATTGAGAGGAAAAAATATAGAATTACATACGAATGACTAAATAGACCCTAAAGTACCTCTTAGCGTCAACAGTAGTGACTCAGAACAAATGGGGCAGTTGGATAAAAAATAGGGGGTCAGGATCAAAGCATGGGTTCTTGGTACTGATCCATCTCTTTATCGGGTTTAGCACTCTAATATCTTATGGCGTTGCGATAATCATCTCGCGACCTTATTTGCATTTGGTTCTTGGACCCTAGAATTATTTCTCGAGCTTGTCTGCCTTGATAACCTTCAATTCTAAATCGCTCAACCTATAAAAATATAATCAAGTCAAAAGGTTGAATAATAAAGTCCTGGTGAAACATCCTTACCATAATAATCGCAATACCCGTTAAGTTTTTTAAGTCTAATGTACTTTATAATACCCTTTTTTTATTAAATACAAAATATTTTGCAATATCAATAAAACGCTTTGTGTTACATAAATTACACCATCAAGTTAACGTTGTCAACAATAGTATTTTTATGATATTTGCAGTCTATTGTCTTTATTAAATTATTTAATAATACAATATAATAGTTATAAATGTACTCATGACAATATCAATACTATATCATTGAAATATGAGCATTAATAATATCAACCAAAAGTTAATAAATAAAATATTGTTGACAATGTAAAATAAACGTTGTCCTAAATATGAATTGCGTAAACATTATGTTGATGTTGTAAAACAAAAAATAAATCAAATCTGCAATAGTATTTTGTAGTTGTTTAACTTCCAGTCTGCAATGTTTGATTAATATTGTTGAAACCTATAAATTTATAATATTTGTTCATCTACATATTTCAATTACATAACAAATAGGTTATAAAAAACAAATATAATAAAATGTAAAAAAGTCATCGTCAAAAATTATCTTCTACAACAGTTTAAACAAACAATGTAGAAAGTTTTTATTTACCATTTTTGTACATAAAACATTTTTTGGAAGAATCTATTACAATGTTTTTCTTAACAAAGGTTATGAAAGATCTATCATTTTTACAACATTTTGGCGAACTATTACAGAATCAGTGTTGGAAAATAGTATTTTCGTTGTGGTGCGTGTATATATTAAAAAAACTAGTATATTTTTTTAGGAAAATGACAGTAACAAAAGATGATAGCAGTATTCACAATTAAAAAAGCTTGTAATTAGCGAAGCATTCTTTCGCATCGTTATATTTATGTTATAATTTAAACTTGTGCTATATTCTAATTTATAGCATTTTTTATTACTAGGGTAATACATGTATTAGAATTTCAACAAAATATATGCATGTATATTTCTATATGCATGTGCATCACTTGTGTCAAAGCACTTTTGTATGTAAATGTATATATATTTTTGTACACATACACATATTCATATGTAAAATTGTACTTACGATCGTTGTATTAAAACATGAAAGTAAATATGATTTTAAATTCAACAAAACTGCGGTTCATCATAGAAATTAATATCATGTCATTATTATCTTTCAAAATGATTTGTTATTTGACAGGTATGTCATCCGGAGGGAATTCTTCAGGCGATGGCTCTGGTCCATCGCAATCCTCACAGGGTCCCGTAGTTTCCTTGGTGCCTACGAGTATAAGGTAAAAAATAAACTTTATTTAGCATGTATATATTTTTACCATCTATACACTTATATATATATATATATATATATATATATATATCATATTTAACACAGGGTTTTCGATCTTCAACCTTCGAATGTTATTTTAGATGCATCGAGAGCAACATATAGGGTGTGGATGTCGGCATGTTGCCTGAAGTGGGATCCGATCCCACCTCACATAATGGAGTTCATTTGGCAGGATGTCCTTATAAGTATTTTCATATAATTATTTTTTTAACTGTAGATAAACTGTACAAATTTTATTGGTATTGTTTGTTTAACACGAAATACAGGCCGAGGTGGATATACATACACATGACTTATCACTGGCTCGGATGTATTGGATGCAGAAAATGAGAAAGAATTATAAGGGTTGCATATCAACAATGAAGAAAACCATGAAAAAATCCAGCTGGATAGGAGCAGCCATGTGGGATGGATTTCTTAGGTATTGAGAGAGTAATGAGGCGAAGGTAAGTGTACTAATATTTTTTTAAATTTCAGAAATTTTTTGCTCAATAAGTAATGTATCAAATTTTGAATGTATAGGCAGAGTCAAAAAGAAATTCTACAAATAGGAAAAAAATCCAGTCATGCATCGAGGAGGATCTAATTTATTTCAACAGTATCGACAGGAGTTGATATATTTTATTAATGCGACTTATAAAAGATTAATATGTTATGTACTTTTGAATGTGTAATAATTATATGTAATAATCAAATTCAGGAGGCTGAGGGGTTGAGGCCTGTCTCATATATGGACGTATTCATTCGTATGCATGCCATCGAGCATGTCAATGCAGATGGGGACATCACATATTCATGGCATGATCACAAATCTGGGAAGAGCCATGTAAGCTTTCATTTTATGTAGAAGTATTTGTAGTAATTGTTATATTATAATAAAATAAGATATCATGATATTAGATTTATCTACATTCTTATTTGGACTTGCAAGAGAAGTTTATGGAGAAGCATCAGAAGCATCTAGCTGAGACTGGACAAGAGCAACTCACGATTGACGAGGAGGACATTATATTCCAGTCAGTGATGGATCCAGCGATGCGGAATAGGCGTTACAGCTTTGGAAATCAAGTGGTAAACGATTTTTCATTTGTTTAATATAAATTTTAGTCTTCTGTGTTTGGTAATTGGATTTGTGTTGAACTATTGATGTCATTATCGTTCATACATCAGTACATCCCTCACTTATTATCGCTGAATGTATTAATTAAACAACAAATTGAATCATTTATCGTCAATCTTATCATTTTCATCTAAGCCATATAATGTCTAAATAACATAATTACCATTTTTCTGAAGGAAAAAAAAATCAATAACATGACATGTTTTTATCCTACAATGTTGCTTCATTACACAAATTACAATGTAAATTAGTAAAAGACATAAATAAGGAAAAGAAGTGTATTTAGCATTATTTAAGCTGGTTGCTAAACTAAATTTAATTGCCTACTTGTATCTAAATGCCTCAAATAAAGCATTTTATATGAATGTACAAGTGTTATAAATTAACTGTAAAAATACTGTTACACTGATTTTAAGGAAATATTACTAATGATTTACCATAGAGAATGTTAAACTAGTCGTCACCATAACAATTAAACTAGTAATTCCAATTCACTCAAAAAGGATAATCGACCGACAGGTTTAACTTTGATTACATAATTGTAGAATGTATTTCATAATTGTACGTGATAATATTATAAAAAATGTAATTCATAATTTAACTTAGAGTACATGATAATATTATTAAAAAAATGTAGTTCGTAATTGTAGGTTAAATAATTATAAAAGATCTTTAAAATACATCATAATGTTAAATTTAATTAAATTAGCAAAACTACTCTAGCTTGAATTCTCTTTTTTCTCTAATGCTAAAATGAATGGTTTATTTGTAATGTCTTACCCATTTGAGTACCATGAATAAATTATTCACTTATAAAAGGATGTGTTATTTATTGTATACATGTGAATTGCTAAGTGCACTTTAAATTCCTCATTTTAATAGCATAAATAAAAATAATAAACATAGTTTATTTTTTAATATAGTTTATTCATATAAGGACATATCATATACTGTATTACTATGTACATGGTAATAAAATCACTAAAAAAAAAGATTTTTAAATAATTGTTACAGGTTAGCAGTCAGCAGGGACGTGGCAGGCGGGCTAGAGTTGATATAGAAGCTGCAGAGATTGATCGGTTGAGAGCTAGGATGATAGAGCTTGAGGATCAGAATCGCCGTCAAGCTATTGAGATGACTCGGCTCCTAGATCAGCACTTGGCGGAGTCTGCGCGGCAGTACGAGCGCTTTCCCTCTTCAGCCAGTTCCCTAAAGGATCATGATCGGTGATGGATTGTTAGGTATGTTTTTTACTGGGCTGCTATGACTGTGGTTTGATTTTCTTTGTGTTTTATGATGTTACGGTTGATGGTTGACTTAACTGTATATTTTTTGTTGTAAACATGATGTTGGACTAGATGTATGTGTTATTATGATGGTAGACTGTGGTATGAACATATTTATGCATTGTGTAGTTAGTTGTTTGGGTTTGTGGTTTAATTTTTGCTGTTTTTGTTGATTTTTCGAGTTAAAATTGGTTTTATTTTTATATTTGTTTGGTATATGGTATGTTGGGATTATAGATTATGGTTGAGATGATGGTTTGAGTGGTAAATGTTGTTTGAGGGCTAATTAGCAGTTGAAATATTAGAAATAATATGTAGGTTTTCCGACGGTTGTCGTCGGCTTATAGGTCTTCAAAACCGTAACGATTTCCGATGATTGCAACGAATTGTTGGACTGTGCAAGTAACAGTTTCCGACGGCTACTTATGGTTGTCGCAAGCTGTCGGAAACCGTTATCGACCGTATAAAAAGTCAATGATGAACTTTTTCGATAACGGTCGGAAAATCTATTTCTCGACGTCCTGAATTGCTACGTTTATTTCCGACGACTACCAATGGCTTTCGAAGGCCGCCGACGGTTTTTAACCGTTGGAAATAGCATGTTTTCTTGTAGTGGTACCTTCCACGGCATTATTGTTTGGAGGGCAAGTATTAAAATGTTTTTTTACAAGGTCATCATACTTTGGACTTTGGACCATTATATCGCTTGGGACTCAAGCGCAGACCTGTGTGATAACTGAATCGCTTGGAAGGAGCAACAGAGCTAAACGAAACTTGAACTTTTGATTGACACAAATCTGGGTTGGCATAGTCTAGTGCCCCAGTTCGGCATAAATGTGTGGTCCTGGGTCAGCCCGCATACACGCCGGCCAAGACGGGTCAGCATGCAGTTGGACTCTCCGAATCGATCAAGATACTAAGCTCCCGATGCAAAATGGGATCAGTTTGCCTCTCAACCACATCCAACAAGCATCAGACATGGTCAACATATGGGTTCATATTGGTATTAACTTCTCCATTTTACCGGTGTTGGCCATCAAATCAATCCCGACCTGTCTACTAAAGGATCCAACTTGCATTGCTTTTGAAGTTTTAATTTAATATTTGTTTATTGTTGTGTATTTAACAAAACACTATTCGTTTCTTTGAATAATGTAAATTGCATATTTAGTTGTTAGAGTTATGGACCCCTCAATCATTTAAATGACCAGAACTTGTATCATATTTTATGAGAATTAACGGCATGTCCACAATTGTCATGAAACTACTCGGAAGGTTCTGTGTCAAAATCTGTATATATTCCTATTTATATAGCATTCACCCAAAATTAACATGTCAAATAGGTAAGTGTTTATTGATCAAAGCAATGGTAAGAAAGGAATAAACAAAAAATATGAGTAACAAGAACTTTTTGACTTTGGTATCTTTAATTATCAAGAAAACTCATGGAAGGAAAAATCTAGTCTCAAGAAAGCTAAGTTGGATGATTGTTTTTTTATATGTAAAGCTGATGATATATGTTTTTTAAATACTGAAGGAATGTTTGGTATTAAATTTACGAATTTTTAGGTGATGACAAATGCATTCCTAGTTGCAAATTTACCAAAGAACATTTCCAACGGTGTTTTTTTTTTGGCAAGGCAATCCGGATTATAGTGGTCATACCACTTTTATTATAAAAAGAAAGAAACATGCGCTCTGCACATGCGTAGAGCAACTATCTACTTTAAAGTGTCTAGTCACTGTCTAATACCAAAATAACAAAATATTATAACAACATCATCGTTCAGCTCAAGAGGAATCCTCCTCATAGAAAGTACCCGTAAAAGGAGTCATAATCGCAATGTGATGAGAAAATCATCTTACCAATTTCTCCACATAATTCAAGGAGTCCGGAGAAAAAATGGTGCTTCGATCCTTGGAGGAATCCTGCATAATAATTGCGTTGTCCATACCAAGTTCACCTTCGTCCCAAAGCTGCAAGTCACCCTCAATAGGCTGATAAAAAAGGCGGCGCAAATAACTAGACCCAACTAGAGTATATAAATAGTACTCAAAATCATGACGCATATCAGTAGGTGCATGAACCCAGGCCTGGTCCTCAGGAGCCCAATAGAAATCAGGATCGGGATTAAGATCATGAGAAGATAACTGATGGGTAGAATCTGGCTCAGCAACTATGTCCATGACAGGTGTTGCATCAACAATATCTTCATCATTAGTAGAAACAATGTCAAGCATTACTTGCTTCATTTTAGGTACCCACTTCCTAACAGGAGGGCGAGGTAGTGGAATCTTATGCAGGGGTGGATCACTTGCAGCAGAAGTACAAGAATCGGAGTAATGACCAAAAGAATTACAGGTTGTGCATATATCTAGTTTTCTTTTGTATCTCACTTTCACAAGGAACTCACGATTATCAATGCAGACTTTAATCTGAGTAGGTAGAGGTTTATCAGGCTTAACCTCAATTATGGCCATAGCATAGGAAAGATTCACTACAACAAATTGACCATATTACAACTGTGGAAAACAGTTGTAAAAGACATTTTACAATGGTGGAACCACCGTCGTCCATTAAGAAGTTGTAATAGACTTAAATCTTTTACAACTTTTTTACACCGTTGCGACATCGTTGTGAAATGTATATTTTACAACTGTTTTCCACCGTTGTAATAAACTTTATTACAACTATTTATAACTGTTGTAATATATTTTATTTAAAGTTGTAATATGTGAACAAATTATATACATATTATTAATAAAAGAATTCATTTTAGAACATATTATCTACAAAACTGAAGATATCAAACAAACATAAAGCATGAACCAAAACAATATATTAAAATTTTCAAACTTTCATAATTTTTTCATAAATCATACAAGTATCTCAAGTACATAAAGCAACTACAACAAAGTCCATTGAGCCTCGAATCAATTTCCTTATTTCCTCGACCAAGACAAGTATCTTCTTCCATCTCATGCCTAAAAGTCCAGCCTCCATCTTCTATATCATTGTATTTCAAAGGACTATTGGCACTTCGAAGTACAGCATAGAATGCTTAACTTCTTTGGTCTCAACACCCAAAGAAACATTATAGCCAAAATCTACATAATATATTGCAACATTGAAATATAATTATTCTTTGATGATGTTCATAACCATGTCCATGGTTGTCTTGTTGTGCTATCATCCCTCCGACTTCCAGATCTTTATGAAGTTTCATAATCTTACATCAGAAACACTGAAGCAAGAACTGGGCATATTTGTGCATACTCTCAAACACGTAGATGAATTAGATGAGATCCACGATTATTATAACCAACAAAGTGAATTCCAGTAGCCATAGGTACAAATATACTTTCAGCAATATAGTTTTTCTTTCTCATTAAAAGATGGTCCATGCTCCTACTAAGATAATAAACTGCTCGATTATACTCCTGAAGCCATAACCATCAAAAAGCAAGCATGCTTTAGTGTCATGCCTATTCAATAGTTTTACTGTTAATACACATTTCACTAATATAAAAGATTGAATAAAAATAGGACAATAGTTTTATTAGTAAGATAATTAAACTAAAAGTTTCACTGAAAACAGAGCAGTGCAAGGTGTAGTCATTGAGAATAACAAAATAAAACAAAGCATCCAATAAGGAAATGCAAACCTCTATGTCTAAATGCACATATCTCCTTACATAGATGTAATTAACACAAAAGAAAAGAGAATTTTGAATTTGAAGATACTAAAACAGGCAGCGAATTCATGTTAGTGCAAGAGACGCACATACCATTTTTCTAGTTAACCACCACACAAAGCAGTGATCTTCTATTGACATGATTATAAAATTTTTGCTTTCAGGACAATTTCAATTTAATTCGCAAAGAGCAGTTATAACAGAAACACGGATATAAGTATACTCACCTATTTTGCTTCTTTTCTTCACATATTCAGCATACCTATAAATTTTTCTGAATATGAATTTTAAGTGAATAAACAGATATGTCATAGGAGACAATATCAAATTTTACTCAGTAATAAAAACCTATTAGAAGTAAGATTGCGAACCTAGAACATGAAGATCTAGACAGCAGAACAAACAAGCATCGAAGCTCGACATAAGTCAGAATAGAAGAAAAAAAAACTTAAGGCAGAAATTAATTCTCACATAGATTATTGAGTTAATTTCTCAGATGTTGGAAGCATCAGATCTACAATAATGGTTCAGACATAGCATCACCCTGGGTTTCTTTGAACTCAATAGCTGTTAATTCAAAGTATCCAAAAGAAAACCATAAGTAATCCTTGATAATACCATTTAGTAATCCCTGACAGTCCACAAGTAATCGATAATGTGGAGAAGAGGCAAATTCTATTTACTGCAAAATTCTAGCATCTTGCCATTTAAATTTAGGGATCGAATTTGAAGTAATTACCCCGCATCTTTTACCATAGTCTATTGTAAGCTATTCAAAACACCCTGTAAGGTACATTAACATATCTAGAAGCATCTGCCGTTAATAGACGAATAATCTAATGATAAAAAAATTGCCATGGAAACCCAAAAAAACCCATAAAATAGAAAATTGGAACTGTAACTGGTTAGCAGGATAATTACCATTTTAAAATTGAGTAAGTCGCCATTTACTCTGAAATCGAATAACCTTTCGCTAGCGGTGGTAGGTTGGATAGAAGGATGAACTGGTGATGCGATTTTGTAGATCCGTATCGTTTTGGATTTAAGTTCGATGCGTTTAGGTATTTCCCTTTTAATTTCCCTTTTAGCTTTGAATTTCCCTTTTCAGTGATAAATTCGCAGGTAGAAACAATCGCAGGTAGAAACAATTGCGGATGTGGAGGGGAAAAAGCTAAAAGAGAAATTGAAAGGATGGAAAGGAGGTCGGATCTGGAACTTATTAGGTTTTTGGTAATAAGGCGTAAGCGGGAAATGAAAATGAGTGCGGGAAGTGAAAATGAGAGGCGGCGAATGAAAATGAGAGGCGGGCGAAATGAGTAGCTGATGTCAAATATGACGTATTATTTTTCAACTAGGATTATTTAATGTTAATTACCAAATACTGATTATTATGTGTATATTAGTAATTATCATCAATGGTTATTGATTATTAATTATTAAACACAATATTAAAAGGTAAATCATATATTATTGTTAATTTTGAATTTTGAATTATTGATTATTAATTATTTTTATTAATTATTGCTACATAGTTATTAGTTACTGTTATTACTATTAAAAATAATTCTTACGTATAAATTTATTATTAATTATCGATTAATATTTATTAATTATATATTAATCATTTGATAACAACAACTAATATTAATTATTTCTCACCTCAAGTAAATTATTATTATTTGATAGTAGTTATTACTTACTGATATTTTTGATTATTTATTACTAAGTGGTATTATTCAATTGTAATTATTAAATTACTCATAGCGATGAGCAAAAAATGATATAATGGACATTGATTGAAACTGGCCAAATGAAAAATTGTTAGAAATATGCATCTATTATAATTGACAAAAATAAAAATTTGTTACATGCATTTAATAAAAAAGAAAAGTTGTTAAATATGGATATTTTTTACAACTATCTAAAAAGAAAACTTGAAAAGGACATATATTACAATAGATAAAGTAAAAGTGTTTTTGAAGATAAGTTTATTACAACGGTTAACATGCATTTGATTAATAAGCAGTTAACATACATTAACTATTAAAAATAAATTACTACTTATTAAATATTAATTATATAATAATAATTAATAAATATTATTGATTCCTAAGTTTATTATTAATTATTAATTATTATTAAATATTAATATAATTAGTTATTAAACATAGATATTATAAACAAGATGTTTATAATCTGCATCTATTACAACTAACAAAATGAAAAGTTGTTAAAAATACGTTTATTACAACTTTAGGGAATTAATAGTTGTAAAAAACATTTATTACAACGGTGCTTTTACCACCGTTGTAAAATTAAAGTTGTAATATGGTATTTTTGTTGTAGTGATTCTTCCTGGCTACAGTATTGGCGTCGGAGCACTTACGCTTCCCAATGTGGCATGCCAACCAATTAAGACCTAAAAGGTGCTGAAGGATAGAGGGAACGCGGGTAAACTCGTCCCAAACTGGGATAGACAGCACTTGCTCCCTGATTCTATCAATAGACGAACCTAAGGCTTACGTCGAATGATAGAAGGAGATGATTCAAGGACCCTCACCCTTTCCTCATGAGAGGAAAATTTGAAGCAAAATAAACCGTCAACATGTGTTAAACTCAAATTTTCATGAATATGCCATGAATTCCTACAAGCAGTTAGCAAACTGAAAGTTGGCATTTTAGAATCAAGGAAGAAACGCACAATCTGATCCTTCCAAAACGCAGCAGCTCCAGAGTGTAACTCGGGGGGAGGGGGGATGGAACCAAAAACAGTCTCAGGAATATTGAACTCAATAGGCACATAATCACTGGCAATGTTGGGTAGTGAAGCAAAGAGAGAATTCCATTTCAAGGGGCTGTTGCATTGGGGGCATTAACACAAACAGTTGACGTGCGCTACAGATTAACATGAGATACAGAGTTTGGGGGAATGCTGTCATTCAATCCAACATCATCAACTAACACAGAACTACCCACATTACAATCAATTCCGAACAAACTAGCATTATCAATAGCATCCAATACCCCCAAATACATTTTCGACCGTTCGTACAACAGACCCAGTCACAATTTCGCCAGGCAAGGGCCAAGAAGTATTTTCCTGCGCAATCAAAGATATTAACGGAGACTTACCCAAGAAAGGAGTTTGAACTGTTATCGAAGGTCTAAAGGAGGTCGTCTCGTCAATCAGAGCATTCAGAGGATGGGAAGGAGGTAGCGTGTACACTGGTCTTAGTGGAGCACCTTCAGTTACAACGTTGGGATCAATTTCGGAATCCGATTGGGAATCGAGAGCTTGAGCGAGACTACCAAATCAGGTCGTCATTGAGGTTCTTATTCTTGGCCATCGACGTGGAGCAGCAAGGCGATCAGGATGAGAAAGGAAAAAGGGGCGGAGGCGCAAGAAGCACGCAGATCTAAGTAGTCGCGGGATTGAAAGCGTCCACCATTATTTAGTGCTCAATTATTACGGATATGTAATATACCTACTCGGAAATGCTTCCAATAGGGTAGAATTTTAGATTGATAGAAAATTCAGTGATTTCAGTTACAAAAACGTAATTGGCTGGGACAGCTGTTAAACAGGCGCCCAGTATTGCACGTCTATTGAAACGGGTCCGGGACCAGATGCTTGTTAAATTAGTGCCTGGAATTTTTTGTCCGGCAAATATTTTATAATTTTCCTAGTCCACGTAGGTTGTTCAACAAAATCATTGACTTACTCAATCGCGATTATAATTTGCCTGGTCCATTTAATTATGTGGCCAAATTAAGATGGCTCTCACGTTGTTGTGGAGTATAGATTACCGGAATCAGACTAAACTGATTGAAGGAAAATTTATGGTGTAGGCATCAATCGCAGTTAGTAATCTAGACAACTGTTTGGTTTCTCATAGGCGTCTGTTGAACAAATGTCTGGGATTCAGGCACCTGTTGAATAGGCGCCGATTATTTTTTTGTTCAGGCGCCTATGCAACGGGTGTCCAAACGGGAAAACTGTTGGCGTAACACCCCAATTGAGTATTGTTAATGTCACTCCAAAAACGAATAAGGGGAGGTCAAATTTTATTTTCACTCCATTAAAAATTAAATTATTAAGGGAGGGATCAAACATAATGCAAAAATAAATAAAAGAACCCGATTTTACCGTCCTTTCAAATACAAAAAATACAGTAAAAATGGACAATAACATACTGAAATTCAGTACAAAGTTTGGACGTGACATGCCGAAAATAGATGATCAAAACGGGCCTCCATTTTTTTACAGTAAATTGTTACATTTTCGGTGATTTCTTCAACCAACATGTCGTTCGCTTTTCTAAATAAAAATCATGTTATCTTCTTTCTGAAAGTCAGAAATTTCGTTAGAAATTGTTTTTTCATGAAAAATATGATTAATTGTTTACTCTGAGAAGAAAAAGATGTTTAGGGTTAACAAACAGTAAAATGTAATAGGATAAAATAATAAAAGGTTATTTTGGTCCATATTTTATAAATTATTAAGTAGGGCAATGTTAAATGATACCCTCCTAAGTAAATTTTAAAAAAAAAAAATTTGATATTCACAATTGTTTTTGAAGTGACATTAATAAAACGTCCCAATTACATTTTGTAAGTGGGACGTTTGTAATTTTGGATGGCAAAAACCGTTGGAGATGCTCTAACGACTTAGCGTTGTAATACTTTTGTATTCCTGTAAAATACTTCATACTTAGAAATTTTATTTCAAAATTATAGAAATTTGAATGTAAATGCTTATGTATTCCTTTTTTTTTTAAAAGTCAAACTAAAAAGTGATATTGAACAAGTACAAGTGCGTAAAATAATAGTTATAACATATTTATTATAAGTTGACTCAGTAACACTAGTATGGACTATGGAATATGGATTAACTTGTGAAAATGTTGTTGGATTAACTATATAACTGGTCTTGTGCATTCTGACAAAACTGACCGATATAAATTGAATGGCAAAGATGCTTGGAATCAAAGCATAAATATCAGCCAACGATTGGGCAGATCAAGCCTTATCCTCTACTCAAACAAAACTATAGCGGCCAACAAGAATTCATCTTCTCCATAGATTTAGTATTCCATAACAATGGATGCTTTATCAACCACTACACATCAAATTCCATCTCTCATTCCAAAATCATCGGTTTCAAACACCGCCAATAACAACAGCAAACTTCTTATAAATCCCGCATCATCAAACGCGTACCACCCTCTGTCAACTAACAATTCCCCGGTCGTCAACACCAAATCCAATCGCAAGCAGTTCAAACCAACCTCGGCTCTTCACCACCAGCGCAATGACAGTTTTTCCCTTGCTCGATCCGGTCCAGCCATGCAAACCGAAAGGAAAGCCTCTACTGGTTACGCAGCAGCCTTGCTCGACGCTGCTTGTTCCGACGTCGCCAAGCACGGTATATCTACTTCCCTTAGTTTTCCCTGGTTTAGTTAGTTTTATATACATATACATATGGTGACAGGGGGTATGCTGATGGCGATTGCGAGAGAGGCGATGATGGTGAAGAGGATAGTCAATATGGTGTTGGGGGATGGAAGGGTGAAAGAGGAAGAGAAGGGAAAAGTGGTGAGAAAAGCAGTGGAAAGAGGAAAGCTGTACGTGAAATTGGTGGTTATGGTGAGGATGTTGGTGGCGAAAGGAAGAGTGAAGGCGGTGGAGAAGGTGATGGATGAATTCGTGAGGTTGTGTGAGGAATTGTGTGGGATTGAAAGACTGGTTTTTGTCAAGGAGAAGACCGGAATTAACCACCAATTTGTTGGAGTTGGTTGACGACTTTTAGTTTGTGACTTTGTTGTTTCGTACGCAAGTTGCATGAACCATGTTGTTTTCTCCCTAAGTGTAACCTGACTTGCGTTTTCAAAGTTTATATGAAAGGAACTAGTAGATTTTGTAAAGAAAATATATTTGAGAGAGAAAAGAGTGTGAAGACCGATGTAATCGCACTATGTTAAAACTGTATGCTGAGACGTAAAAAGGTATGTGACGTCAACCAAAAAGAAATGAGAAAATACAGACCGTTTAGTTATGTGACGTTGTAACCGCTAATATCCCCTCAAACAATATCAGGGTTAGGGTTTGCGTAGACACAACAAAATAAAAAAATGGCGACAGCTCTAAACGATTTTTCTGGCGATCTCTTCATGCTTCATGAAATCAACATGCCGGAGAGAATTAAATGACATAGATCCAGAGATGGAGATGGAGATGGAGAGACACCAATGAAATTGCAATAAACCGGAGTTTCTTATTCGGGAACATATGTAAGGGAATTGGATTTTCTTTTCTTCTCTGCTTCGTCGGTATTAAGCTCAATTTTGAGGCCGGCGTAGCTTTGCGTGGATAGTGGCTTAGTAAGTATGTGTGTCTTTTGGTGGCTTGAAGGTATATAGTCAATCTTCAGCTTATATTGCATGACTTGCTCACGAATGAAGTATAAATCCAGTTCTATACGTTTTGTCTTTGAATGAAGTACTAGGTTTGCTGTGATAGAAATCACACTTATATTATCACATCACACTGTAGTTTAGCGTTCTGGTTTGCACTGTAGTTCACTCAGTAGAGATTTTATTCATATAATCTCTGCTATTGTGCTTCCCATGCTTCGAAACTTAGCTTCAGTGCAGCACTTTGATACAATACTTTGTTTTTTTGCACACCACACACTGGGGTTTTCCCCAAAAATACGCAGTAACTAGTTGTGGATTTTTTGTCATCTATGTATGTTCCCCAGTCTACATCAGCGAAGACATTGATATTGAGTACACTACTAGCTTTGATATATGTCGATCATGTGTATCCTTTTAAGTATCTGAGCATTCGTTTTAAAGCCTTCCAATGTTCATCTAGTGGATTTGGCATATACTGGCTTGTCTTGTTTACGTGGTAAGCTATGCCAGACTTGGTAATTGTGACATACTGTAGTGCCCTTACTATGTTTTTGTATCCATTTAAAATTGGTTCCCGTTTGTGTTTGGATAGCTGTGAGTCAGTAACCATTAGTGTCGGCGGTGGGTTAGCTTGACTCATCCTTTCTCTATCTAGGATTTCAACACTATACTTTCTTCGATTAGGATGTAATTCTGCTTCATCGGTTTTTTTCACTCCAATCTCGAGTAAGTGTCTATGTGACACGATCATGATTTTGGTTATCGGATTTCCAAAATTTTGTCAATATAAAGTTATCAGATTTGAAGGGATTGTAGCTGTTGACATGCTTTTTGGTCAAATCTATCACGCGTCAAGATTTTGGTTAGCGCGAGAACGTCGTCAGAAAACACAAAGCGATTTGGTCGAAGTCGCGACGTATTCAGAAAATGTTATAAATGATATCGATTCGTAAAATTGTCGTCGATGGACTTGGAAAAACTAACATTGTGAAAATACGTGATCGACTCAGTCCGATCAACTCAAAATGCTTGAGCATGTCGGTCTGATCACATAGCAGAACTTGTCGTGGAAAAATATATGGATTTTGATAAAATTGCGTTTCATGCACTCAAAAACAGCTGACTAATGTGACACGATCATGAAAATGGCTTGCGCGACTCACGACATCAAAATCTGACACTAGGAAAAATTCTTGTTTGGTATGTTCAAAATCAGGTGATCGACACGTGAAAATCATCATTTTTCACGTGTTCATGCTTGGCTGATTACATCTGGCAAAATGGTCGATCATCAAATTTGACATAAAAAAATGGGGTGATCGGCATGGGAAAATCGATGATTTCCATGGTCACGCATCGAGCCGATCAGGCTTGGTAAATTGGCAAAGGAAGCTTTGGCTGGGTATAGAGATTATGTATCCCACTTTATGTATCCCAACCGGGATACGAAACCCCCAATCGTGCATCGGCCTCGGCTCAAGTTTCTTCGACTCCGACAAGTGGAAATTGGGATTCGAAATATGGCATGGCAAGAGGGAGTCGAAATTGGCAATGTGAAATCGGCTTGAGCACGCCGAAGGGATTCGAAGTTTTCCTGTGTTTGTGCTTTAGAATTCTGATATGAAATGTGGTTGATCAAGGGATTCGAAAAAGTGGCTTTTGCCAGGCCGCTTTTGGCAAATCAAGATGACACATGACGATCAGGCTATCTCACGTGATAAACACGAGTTTTCCACCCGATTTTGGGATTCGAAATGCATGAGACCTGGTTACATGCCAGATCATTTTAACATTCATTTTTACCGTGTGGATCAACATTTTTTGGCTGCCCAATACGTGTTTTCACCAATTTATCAGGAATTCGAGATTTCTTAACCTAGCTTTGGTGTTTCGATTCAGTTTTTGGGATGCGAATTTCGTATCCTCTAGGGATACGAAATTCGGGCTGACACACCCAAAACTCACTTATAAATACCCCCAAGCTTGGTATTCAGAGGGGTTGGCACATTCGCAATCTTCCTGCATTTTGGCATACGGGATTGAAGCTCTCAAGCACCATTAATGGCTTCTTTCATCATCTTCATGGATTTTGGACTTCTAAATATTGCACAAACGTTTTATTACGGACATCTACTTGGATTTTTCACTACTTTAGAACATTTTTGGATAACTTTTGATTTTCCTGGACATTGAAGCTACTTTTTGGCATTGCTCCATAGTTTTGCTCAACGAAGTGGAAGAAGGGCATTTTGGCCAAATTTTGGAATTAATAAACACTTTGTTGTTCTATTACATAAATTCGTACAAATATATTGTTCGAACTTGTACAACTTTTGTAATCATCTATTATATGATGGATGATTACCATAAAGTGGACGCAGGCGTTAGTGCTGAACAACTATAACAAGTTGTGTTCTCCTTGCATTTCATTACTTTGAATTCGGATTACCGTTTTTCTATAAATAATGTACTTGGGAGTTGGCATGCGTGAATAGCAATAATTCTCCACATCAACACTTTGGCATGCCAATAAGGGGGCGCGTAGCTTTGACTTCTGCTTTGGATTGAATTCGTGTATTTGACTTCAGATTTCAGCTTTGTTTTCGGACTTCGATGTTGACCTCAGTTTTGGTTATCGGCTTCATTCTCAGACTTTCTCGGAATTGTAACGACCCACATTTTACATATCCGAGAATCATAAAATATTTTTATTTAATTACCTAAGAGTTCGATCATTCTCATATTTTAATATGTTGTTTATGGGGATGTGTGACATATCCATAATTTTTAGCAATTTTTTGTGTGACCATTTTGCCTCTGTCAATTTTGTATAAGGAATAACTTTTAACTGGGATTGAATAATGTGCTGGGATTGATTTCATTGAAAAGGAAATGAGGTTTCCAATTCCATAGAGTGGTCACATTAAAGATTTGGTTTAGCGGTTTGGGAGGAATCACTGTTTTAATGTTTCACAAAATTATGTTCAGGTTTGACTAATCATTAATGGGCTGAATTAGTATTGCTCATTAGTGGGCTGTTGGCTATAAATAGGGGGTTAGAGGGATGGAGAGAGGGTTACTTTTCTTCGTTCTCTCATTTGGTTGAGCTTGTGATTCTCCTTGCTCAATAAAAAGCACCTTTCTTCCATTAAATTCTAGATCTATGCGAGAAGATAGAAGATCTACATCAAGTATAGCTAGATCTACATTGAGTGGGATAAGATCACATCAAATTGATAGGTTTGAAGGTTGATCATCATTGTTCGGATTTGAGTTTAATCGATTTCAAGTTATTTTGAAGAATTGGTGAGGTATAAGCATTTATCACGTGGATTCAATCGAGTATATGGGTTGTATGATCTTATGTTCATCATTTTTATAGATCTACTCGATGTAACCATGATTTTAATTACAAATACCCTAGGATCTAATCTAGAAACTTATAAACGATATTTCATATGATAATTCTATGATTTGATCCATTTATTGAATTGATTAATTGTTAAATCGTTGTTTTAGTGTTTGTTAATAATTGCGTGATTTGTTGTTGTTTTGTTGATTGAATCGTTGCTGAAAAAGTTGAAGTTGATTGGTTTTCGAGTATAAAATCGGGTCATGTTCAAGTATGAAGATTAGTTGGAGTTATGCACGCAAATATGTATGGATCGGCACTTTTCAGCATATGGATCGGGCAAAAGTTTATTGATGGATCGGGCACAAAAATTCGTGAGTCACACATGTGAAAATGGTTGATATGGCAAGCATTTTGATGAACCGGAAAATTTGGCTTGATAGCATTTGAAAACGCTATGAAAGGGATGGATCGGGAAAATCTATTGCTCTTGGATCGGGCTAAATATATATGGTGATCAACACGTGAAAAAGTGTTGTTGGCATGAGTGCGCATCAAAGGATCCGCGTGAATTAATCGATCAGGAAAAATCCAGCTTTACAGCGTTTGGTGAAACGCTGTAGAAATGGGGGGATAGATCGGGCAGTAACACATTGACCTGCACATGGTAAAAAGTGGGATTTGCCAAGGCGCATGCTGGGGAAATCACGCATCGGGCGGAATTGGCAGCGCTTCAGAAAGACTATGAAAACCGATGGATTGGCCACTTCTAGAGCATGGATCGCACATATGAAAACTTGTGTTGCATATGCAATTTTTGGCTATTTTGAGAGGTCGAGCACCAGACCGATTCAGAATAGGATGCATGGATATGGAAGCATTTCCTAAACGTTGTGAAAGGCAGTTTGATGTTGTGCTTAGTTTTTCATAACAAGAAAGCTGGAAATGCTATGAAATGCAGAATCGACCAAACAAAGCATATTTTTGGATTGATGATGGTTATAACTTCGACGCGAATTCAAACAGGAATGTTTGAAGTGTTGTGAAGTGTTTGTTAACCAATTAAATGCAACAAATGTGGGTACAACTCAACGTTGTGAGTTCGTGGGTATTTTTTGCTCGAGAAGTCGCTTGAGCTTATGAACCGTTACCTGGTTGGATGGCTAAGATATCGAAGGCTAAGGGATTATCGTTATCGGAGGTTCTAACGGGCTCAAAGCAGAGGTATAATGGGGATGCCCAAAAGACTAGACGTTAGCTGGTCTAGTACCATGGGCAGCACGAATGGGCCTAGTTGTCTACGTTGAGTAAGGCAAACATACGAGTATGAATCGCGTATGGAATTTTTCTATAACCAGGGTTACCATTAGCCCTTGACGGGCGGAGGGATGTTGAAACAGTCATACTATTAACGATGATTTCAAGGCAAGATTGGCGGTGATAACCAGAGTCATGGATGATGATTGATTTTCTTGTATCGTCTTGTGTAGATCATTCGACATCGAAGGAGAAATTTTTCGAGTGCTTGTGTTATGTTGGTTTAGGCCTTCAGGGCTTGTGCTTGGGTGATATCAATATTAATTTGGAGGATCTACGCTTGATAACTAGTTGCCATGAATGTATTGTTTGTTTCTGTCTGGTTGTTGTAAAGATTATCACTGTCGGATGTGGGGAAGACATGTTTGGGCTCTTCTCTGTTGACGTTGGTAGATTAGTTGATTAATCTGCTTATTCTCATATACTTTATTATTGAAGTTAGATAGTTGTTTTATCGCTCATTAAGACTGTTTTCTGGCTCAAGATTTTATGTTTCCCTCTTACAACCTCGGGTTGTTCATCCGCTTGTGGATAAGATGACTGAGTAGCAGGTGACAGGTAGTAGATCTTTATAAGGACGATGCTGCTAAGTGATGATGTAACACCCCACACCCGCTATAGTCACTCACTAAGGGAATGCCATAGCATCGGTGGAGTATTTTTAGTGAGTATAGAACAGTAAAATTACAACAAGACAGATATAATGTAATACTTGAAAATTTAAAACATCATCTCATAGCAGCGGAAAGTAAAACATGTTTGGTTACATCATAAAACCATAACAAGAGTCAAGTACAAAATATCCATCCTGAATAAAATAAGTACATAATCCCACTACTCATAACAAATAGCCATAACAGAAAAGATAAGATAAGCTGAGCTCTACATCTACGGTCCAAGCTCCAAGAGATAGATAAAGCAAACTGATCAAAGCCCACTAGCACTAGGCCCAACCTGAGGACCTGAAGGAAAAAGATAAAAACAATGGGGGTCAGACATAAGCCTGAGTGAACCCTATCTCCTTAATAATACAATTATTAAAGTAATTAGGGTATGATATGAACTCGGTATGGTATCTTTGGGGATAATGACTACACTAAGTTGCCCACGAACACAGGACGAACTAAGATAACCGTAAAGACGCATCTACCCACCCAAGGATAATTACTAACTGCACCACACCAGTCACTCCTACTCAAAGGTTGATCCCCCCCAAGGATATCAAAGATAGATATAACCAGTAGTTTCCTGTACCCTAGTTGACTACATAGGTGCCGTCTGCCCCTATCTCTACTAGGTGTACCCCACTACCCCAAGCGATCGGCTCCCTAACGTAGGTATCCGTGCTGGGCCCACAGTGGGGTGTATCATTCCCCAAAGTGGCAACCCAAAAGCAACACCGGTGCACGGGTTATACCTACACGATGCAACAACGTCTTACCTCCCAGTCCCGGGCCTACACACGCATATGAAACCCGATGGGCCTGCGTTGCCACCGCTAACCCCGTTTTGGCCACTTATAGACAAGCCCAGTATGCGTGTCCCGTCCTCGGCTTGGGCCGAGCTACAAAGATACATATGGGATACTGGTTGTAATGGGCCCTCCACAAGCTACCCACCAGAGCTTGTTATTAATCTAGTGTTCCCCACTTAACCCTTTAATCATGTTTAATTACATGTTTCACTTGGTTAAGTATTCTAATCGTATTTTCTATTGCCACCCAAGGCAACCCACTAGATTCCTCATGCCACCCAAGGCACCCACTTAACCCCTCATGTCCCACTACATGCTAATATGGTTAAGTGTTTCTTAATTAATTAAGACCGTGATTCCCCATAAAGACCTCCCACATTAGACTGGCTGTTATGACCGCCTGGTTAAGCCGGTAGGATCCGGGCAGTCTTACGTCATAACAGAGTCTAACCTCGTGTCTTTACTTTAATCACGTATTTAATTTGTGCCTAAGACCTCTCACATTAGACTGGCTGTTATGACCGCCTGGTTAAGCCGGTAGGGTCCGGGCAGTCTTACGTCATAACAGAGCCTAACCTCGTGTCTTAGTCGATTAATTACACCTAATTAATCACCCCCATATTAATTATCCCTAATTAATATCAATTTATTCATAACATGGGTAGACCTAACTCAATAGGTAAATTCCCATGGGGTAGACCTAACTCAATAGGTAAATTCCCACTTATGTTAATTAATTTTTTTATGGTATGCTTAATCATACCCATTTCAACATACTTTTAATTAACATATTAATTAACCCCATCGTTCCCCACGTAAATCGTCATTATGACATAACATAATAAAGGGAAGATTTACCACACATAACATGGGTTTAGCATATAACTTTATCATGGGTTAAGAGGATGTCAACTTGCATATATGAGCATGTATTAACCCAACTATATTCAACCCAAACTTGCATATTATCAAACATGTGTCTTACATAACATGTTGCATATGAACTTACATATCATCAAACATGTGATTTGCATAACATGTTGCATATGAACTTACATATCATCATACATGTGATTTGCATAACATGTAGAACTTGCATTTTAGCATATACTTAACTTGCATAAGCACTCACATACTTGCATAAGCATTCATATACTTGCATAAGCTTGCATATCATGTTAAACTTGCATTTCAACATATACATAACTTGCATAAACATTCACATACTTGCATAGGCTTGCATATTATGTTAAACTTGCATTTCAACATATACATAACTTGCATAAACATTCACATACTTGCATAGGCTTGCATATTATGTTAAACTTGCATTTCAACATATACATAACTTGCATAAACATTCATATACTTGCATAAGATGTTAAACATGCATATAAGCATATACATGACTTGCATAAGTACTCACATACTTGCATAACATGTTTGCATAATGGATCCATATTCACTTAGTGTTTTGCATCATAAACATCATGAAACAACTTGCATAAAAATATCATGATTACATATTATGAAACTTGCATGACATAAGGCATATAACTTGCAAAACACATAATATTCACTACATCAAGCTTGCATAAATATATGGATCCACAAACATAGCCATACTTTATCACATCTTATCATAATCAATTCAATAATTGATTATTAAGGGGATAGAAGCTCACCAAAACAAGATTAGCAAGTTAAATGAAGCAAATCCCAATGATTAAGTAGAAGAAGATGTAGATTAGCTTGCAAACCCTCTTAGGATTTTTAGTGGAGGCTCTCCAATTTTCTAAGTGGTGGCATAATGGCCTTAGATCTATTTTTGATAAGGATAAGGGGGGTATTAGGGTGTATATATAGATTAGTTAGATGTTTTAGGACCATAGGATATACCCTAGAACCAATCCTAGCCTTTAAAGCATGTCTTGGGGAAGAAGTCAAGTGTAGGAACCATTTAGGGCCCAAAAAAAACAGCCCAAAACTCATCCCGGGCCTCAAAACATGAGCAGTTTTCGTTTTTGATTTTTCGTGAAACTTTGACGGGCCATAACATGGTCATACGGACTCCGATTTACGAAAACTCGGACTCTATTTCGCGTATTTTTCCGAGACGAACGCAATGGCACAGCCCGTTTCCCCTGATTCAGAATATTAAATTTAATTCTGCTCTGATTTATGTTATAACAAGTTATTTAACATACGGGGTGTTACATTCTCCCCTACTTAAAGGATTTCGTCCCCGAAATCTCTAAGTCAAGAAGAACGTATCCTACCAACCAAACAACCATCTACTCAACCATCAAACACTGGCATCCATTGTCCTTAAAGTTTCTAATGTTGTATGAACATATGCAAAAAGTGTGTGTATATGTTCCCTATCTAATGCAAAATCAGGCGGTCTACTGATTCAGTTGACCTCCTTAATGCAAACCATGATAGTGCCATGCATCCAATATGTATGCGAAAGAACCCTATCGACACATACTATTTCTACATGCGTGCACAATCATTCACCGAATAAATGCATCATCCATATGATAGCACAACCATCATACATCCATTAATATAGCTACCTACACACATTTATATGCAATATGCAATATGAAGTGATTGAGCCGATCTAGTGCCTAAAGTGTGTGTATATGCATCCACGAGCAACCACTAGCAAACACTTTCATCCACTTGCATCCATCAATCATAACATGTCTCAAACACATGTTTCAACCATAGGTTTACCCTATCTAAAAGGTCAAAGGTGCTAACGAGAGGACATACTAAGGACAAGATAAGTACAAGATAGGCAATAAAGGAGAAGTTAAAGAACATACTCTCGAAAAGAAAAGGGTACAAAGAACGCATCTTCGCTTCCGTCTCCCAAGTAGCATTGCTCTCGTTATCTCCCCATTGCACTTTGACTAGCTGAACCTCTCTGTTTCTCAACTTCTTAATCTCTGACCCAAGGATGCGAGTAGGAGCTCGTCGAATCGTCGCATCACGCTCTACTTCCACTTCTCTAAGCAAGCTCGGCTCTACCACCTCTGCGGTCTCATGTAGGCACTTCCTCAAATGTGACACATGGAAAACATCATGTATACCACTAAGTCTGTCTGGCAACTCCACCCTATATGCCATCCGTCCAATTCTTTCCTTGACAGGAAACGGTCCTACAAACCTCGGTGCTAACTTCCCAGCGGATCCAAAGCGAACAACATTCCGTAATGGAGACACTTTGACAAAAACCATGTCCCCAACTTCAAACTCAAGATCAGTCCTCCTCTTATCTGCATAAGATTTCTGTCTGTCTTGCGCTGCTTTCATCCTTCTTCGAATCAAATCAACCTTCTCTGAAGTCTCTCTAACCATATCGGGCCCTAGCAAGATCTTATCCGTAGATTCCCACCAACATGTAGGTGATCGATAAGGCCTTCCATAAAGAGCTTCAAAAGGTGCCATGCCAATACTAGACTGGAAGCTGTTGTTATATGCAAACTCCACCAAAGGAAGATGCTCTTCCCATGTACCTCCAAAATCCAAGATACAAAGCCTCAAAAGGTCTTCCAAAACCCGGTTCACCCTCTCGGTCTGGCCGTCTGGCTGAGGATGATATGCGGTGCTCAAACACAACTGAGTCCCCACCGCCTCCTGTAAACTCTTCCAAAACTCACTAGTGAAGATAGGATCTCGATCACTCACTATGCTGGAAGGTACCCCATGCAATCGAACTATCTCTCGAACATAGATTGAAGCAAGCCATGGAGCAGTCCTCTTACTCTTTACGGGTATGAAATGGGCGCTCTTAGTAAGTCTATCAACCACGACCCAAATTCCTGTATTGCCCTTCCTCGATCTCGGTAAACCATCAACGAAGTCCATCGAGACACTATCCCACTTCCATATCGGAACTTCCAAAGGATGAAGCAACCCACCTGGCTTCTTTTGCTCTGCTTTTACTTGTTGGCACACCAAGCATCTAGCAACATACTCGGCCACATCTTTCTTCATACCGGCCCAAAAGAAAACCCGCCTCATGTCTTGGTACATCTTATCCCCACCGGGATGTATGGTCATCCTCGAACGATGTGCATCATCAATTATAGCCTTCCTCAAGTCTTCATCTTGCGGTACACAAAGTCTACCGTCTCTACGCAACCACCCCCTATCATCTAGGGTGTACCTATTCAAATGGCTGGACGACTCCCCCCTTATGAGCTTCTCTACCAACTCAACCAACTGTGGGTCGTCTCGCTGTGCCTCGCCAACTCATCCCAAAAGAGTAGGTCTAACCTCTAAGGATGCTAGAAAACCGGGTAGCAAGTCAACAGAAGGTCTGAAGTCAAACATCGAGATAAACTCCAAGCTTCTCCGTTCCACAAACAACGGACTCAAGGACAACCTTTTTCTGCTTAAGGCATCTGCCACCACGTTACCCTTGCCAGGGGTATATGCTATCTCGAAATCATAGGATGCTAAGAACTCCATCCACCTTTGCTGTCTCAAGTTCAAATCCTTCTGAGAAAACAAGTACTTCAAAGATTTGTGATCGGTGAACAACTCAAATCACTCACCAAGAAGATAATGGCGCCAGATCTTGAGCGCAAAAACGATAGCGGCCAACTCTAGGTCATGGACAGGGTAATTTTTCTCATGCGCCCTCAACTGCCTCCCACCATAGGCTATTACCCTTCCCTCTTGCATCAAGACTGCGCCTAGTCCTGTCCCACAAGCATCAGTATAAACAACGAACGGCTTACTCCCATCTGGCAGCACTAAAACTGGAGCAGTGGTTAAAGCTCTCTTTAACCGTCGGAATGCATCCTCACAATCCACATCCCATGTGAAAACCTGATTCTTCTTTGTCAAGCGAGTTAATGGGGCTGATATCTTCGCGAAGTCCTTGATAAACTTCCTATAGTAGCCAGCCAACCCCAAGAAACTCCTCACCTCGGTAGCATTCTTCGGAGCCTTCCAATCTTGGATAGATACTACCTTTGCAGGATCCACAGCTATCCCTTCCTTAGAGACCACGTGCCCTAAGAATCGCACTTCCTTCCTCCAAAAGTGACATTTAGAAAACTTAGCCTTCAGGCTATGCGCTCGAAGAGTCTCCAACACTTCCCTAAGATGTAGGGCATGCTCTTCCTCACTCTTGGAGAAGACCAAGATGTCATCCACATAGACCACCACGAACTTGTTAAGATACTCCCTGAACACCCTACTCATCAGATCAACGAAATATGCAGGGGCGTTCGTCAAACCAAATGGCATCACAAGCCACTCATAAAAACCATCCGGAGTCCTGAAGGCAGTCTTCTCTACACTATCCTCAGCCACTCTCAACTGATGAAACCCCGTGGCTAAGTCCAACTGCGAAAACACTGAAGCGCCAACTAACTGATCGAAGAGATCATCAATCCTCGGCAATGGGTGTTTATTCTTCTTTGTGAGCTTGTTGAGTTCTCTATAGTCAACACAAAGTCTGAGGGACCCATCTGCCTTTGTAGCAAAAACCACCGGAGCACCCCACTCCGATATACTTCGTCTTATGAACCCCTTCTCAAGCAACTCCCCTACTTGCTTATTGAGTTCCCTCCTTTCACGAGGAGCCATGTGGCGCACTGGCAAAGATACTGGTTTAGCATTGTCCACAAGATAGATTCGGAAGTCAATCTCCCGCTTCGGAGGTAAGCCCTTCACCTCCTCAAACACATCCGGATATTCCCGGACCACTCTGACAGATTGCAGACTCTCGACCGAAGCATCGAGCGATTCAAGATAACTTAGCATAACAGACTCCATGGGATTACAAGAGATCTCGAGAGTGTTACCCAAGCGGGTCATCAGCCTAACAACTCTCCTTTCACAATCAAGAACGGCACCATTACTGGATAACCAGTCCATGCCCAAAATCAACCCATAGCCCGTGAAGCCCAAAACAAAAGCATCACATCTAAACTCAACGCTAAGTATAGAAATCTTCAAACCCAAACACATCATGGACAAATAAGTGGAGCCTCCAATTGGGTTTGAAACAACCAAGGGATCATCTACTAGACTGGTGTCTAAGTGCAGTGACTCAACTAAAGATGATGAGATAAACGAATGAGATGCGCCAGAGTCAAACAAAGTACGGACAGGATGATCTAACAGATAAACTAGACTTTCAACAGAAATAGTTCTACCTCTTTCCTGAAGTGGTGGAACCGCGAGAGCCTGAACTTGCCCCCTTGCCTGACCCGGTGCCATAAGAGCTTGCACCTGTCCTCCTGAGGTAGATCCCGTCCTCTGCCCCTTCTTAGGACAGTCCTTCACCAGATGCCCTGCTTCGCCACAGTGGAAGCAGTCAGTCTTCTTCTTCTTGCGACAATCCTTGCTTAGGTGGCCTGGTGTCCCACAATTGAAGCACTTCTTCTTCTTCCCCTTGCCACCATTGCCTTTCCCATTCTTGTTTTGCTGTTGCTGTTGAGGTCTCTTCTGATCTCCTTTCTTCTCGGGTGCTTTACTAGTATTGGGACCCTTCTCTTCCTCATACATAAGTGCCATGTCAACTAGCTTCTCAAAGGTAGCCCCCATAGGAATGTGAGTCATAGCCAATCCATGCATCGGTTCGTTCAAGCCCCTAACGAACCTCAAAGCTTTCTTCTCCGGGGTATTCACCATATCTATGCCAAACCTTGCCAACTGATTGAACTTGTTGACATACTCCTTCACTGATAAGTTCCCTTGCTTCAAGTTCAAGAACCTTTCCATATACAGATTTTCTTCTGCCCTTGAGAGAAACTTTGCCACAAACCTCTGTCTGAAATCCGCCCAAGAATCAACAAGGCGCTCTCCATTAGTGACCTCCCACCAGAACGAGGCCTCTCCCTTCATTAACCAAGCAGCTAACTTAACTTTCTTTGCTTCTTCCATCTCAAAGATGTCTATCAACTCTTCCACCTCCTTAAGCCAATCCCTAGCTTCCACAAAAGTCTCTGATCCTAGAAAAGGTTTCCCTCCCATAGTCTTGAATTCCTTACAAGTCTTAGCAAAAGTAACCACACGAGGAGGATGAGGAGGAAGATCGGGTATAACTGGTGGTGGAGGAACATTAGCTGGCCCTGCAGCGGCGGCCCTAGCCTCCATCAATCTCCTATACCATGCTGGTATTGCTACACCCTCCGGAAAGTTAAGATCTTCAGCCATGCTGAAACGAAAAAAAGGAAAGATTCAAACGGAGAATTCGAAAGATAGAGATATGGCTATCTGGGATTATGCTTTTCTTTCAAAATCTTTACTCTTAAAAGACATGTTTTTGAAAATACTTTCTTCTAAAATATTCTTAGAAAATAGTTTTTCTTAAAAATTTTATCTGTTCTGGTAACCTTAAGCTCTGATACCACGTGTAACACCCCACACCCGCTATAGTCACTCACTAAGGGAATGCCATAGCATCGGTGGAGTATTTTTAGTGAGTATAGAACAGTAAAATTACAACAAGACAGATATAATGTAATACTTGAAAATTTAAAACATCATCTCATAGCAGCGGAAAGTAAAACATGTTTGGTTACATCATAAAACCATAACAAGAGTCAAGTACAAAATATCCATCCTGAATAAAATAAGTACATAATCCCACTACTCATAACAAATAGCCATAACAGAAAAGATAAGATAAGCTGAGCTCTACATCTACGGTCCAAGCTCCAAGAGATAGATAAAGCAAACTGATCAAAGCCCACTAGCACTAGGCCCAACCTGAGGACCTGAAGGAAAAAGATAAAAACAATGGGGGTCAGACATAAGCCTGAGTGAACCCTATCTCCTTAATAATACAATTATTAAAGTAATTAGGGTATGATATGAACT
This sequence comes from Allium sativum, assembly GCA_030737875.1. Taxonomy (NCBI): domain Eukaryota; kingdom Viridiplantae; phylum Streptophyta; class Magnoliopsida; order Asparagales; family Amaryllidaceae; genus Allium; species Allium sativum. Next base: position 989,321,541 of record CM060910.1, on the reverse strand, counting down.
CGGTATGGTATCTTTGGGGATAATGACTACACTAAGTTGCCCACGAACACAGGACGAACTAAGATAACCGTAAAGACGCATCTACCCACCCAAGGATAATTACTAACTGCACCACACCAGTCACTCCTACTCAAAGGTTGATCCCCCCCAAGGATATCAAAGATAGATATAACCAGTAGTTTCCTGTACCCTAGTTGACTACATAGGTGCCGTCTGCCCCTATCTCTACTAGGTGTACCCCACTACCCCAAGCGATCGGCTCCCTAACGTAGGTATCCATGCTGGGCCCACAGTGGGGTGTATCATTCCCCAAAGTGGCAACCCAAAAGCAACACCGGTGCACGGGTTATACCTACACGATGCAACAACGTCTTACCTCCCAGTCCCGGGCCCACACACGCATATGAAACCCGATGGGCCTGCGTTGCCACCGCTAACCCCGTTTTGGCCACTTATAGACAAGCCCAGTATGCGTGTCCCGTCCTCGGCTTGGGCCGAGCTACAAAGATACATATGGGATACTGGTTGTAATGGGCCCTCCACAAGCTACCCACCAGAGCTTGTTATTAATCTAGTGTTCCCCACTTAACCCTTTAATCATGTTTAATTACATGTTTCACTTGGTTAAGTATTCTAATTGTATTTTCTATTGCCACCCAAGGCAACCCACTAGATTCCTCATGCCACCCAAGGCACCCACTTAACCCCTCATGTCCCACTACATGCTAATATGGTTAAGTGTTTCTTAATTAATTAAGACCGTGATTCCCCATAAAGACCTCCCACATTAGACTGGCTGTTATGACCGCCTGGTTAAGCCGGTAGGGTCCGGGCAGTCTTACGTCATAAAAGAGTCTAACCTCGTGTCTTTACTTTAATCACGTATTTAATTTGTGCCTAAGACCTCTCACATTAGACTGGCTGTTATGACCGCCTGGTTAAGCCGGTAGGGTCCGGGCAGTCTTACGTCATAACAGAGCCTAACCTCGTGTCTTAGTCGATTAATTACACCTAATTAATCACCCCCATATTAATTATACCTAATTAATATCAATTTATTCATAACATGGGTAGACCTAACTCAATAGGTAAATTCCCATGGGGTAGACCTAACTCAATAGGTAAATTCCCACTTATGTTAATTAATTTTTTTATGGTATGCTTAATCATACCCATTTCAACATACTTTTAATTAACATATTAATTAACCCCATCGTTCCCCACGTAAATCGTCATTATGACATAACATAATAAAGGGAAGATTTACCACACATAACATGGGTTTAGCATATAACTTTATCATGGGTTAAGAGGATGTCAACTTGCATATATGAGCATGTATTAACCCAACTATATTCAACCCAAACTTGCATATTATCAAACATGTGTCTTACATAACATGTTGCATATGAACTTACATATCATCAAACATGTGATTTGCATAACATGTTGCATATGAACTTACATATCATCATACATGTGATTTGCATAACATGTAGAACTTGCATTTTAGCATATACTTAACTTGCATAAGCACTCACATACTTGCATAAGCATTCATATACTTGCATAAGCTTGCATATCATGTTAAACTTGCATTTCAACATATACATAACTTGCATAAACATTCACATACTTGCATAGGCTTGCATATTATGTTAAACTTGCATTTCAACATATACATAACTTGCATAAACATTCACATACTTGCATAGGCTTGCATATTATGTTAAACTTGCATTTCAACATATACATAACTTGCATAAACATTCATATACTTGCATAAGATGTTAAACATGCATATAAGCATATACATGACTTGCATAAGTACTCACATACTTGCATAACATGTTTGCATAATGGATCCATATTCACTTAGTGTTTTGCATCATAAACATCATGAAACAACTTGCATAAAAATATCATGATTACATATTATGAAACTTGCATGACATAAGGCATATAACTTGCAAAACACATAATATTCACTACATCAAGCTTGCATAAATATATGGATCCACAAACATAGCCATACTTTATCACATCTTATCATAATCAATTCAATAATTGATTATTAAGGGGATAGAAGCTCACCAAAACAAGATTAGCAAGTTAAATGAAGCAAATCCCAATGATTAAGTAGAAGAAGATGTAGATTAGCTTGCAAACCCTCTTAGGATTTTTAGTGGAGGCTCTCCAATTTTCTAAGTGGTGGCATAATGGCCTTAGATCTATTTTTGGTAAGGATAAGGGGGGTATTAAGGTGTATATATAGATTAGTTAGATGTTTTAGGACCATAGGATATACCCTAGAACCAATCCTAGCCTTTAAAGCATGTCTTGGGGAAGAAGTCAAGTGTAGGAACCATTTAGGGCCCAAAAAAAACAGCCCAAAACTCATCCCGGGCCTCAAAACATGAGCAGTTTTCGTTTTTGATTTTTCGTGAAACTTTGACGGGCCATAACATGGTCATACGGACTCCGATTTACGAAAACTCGGACTCTATTTCGCGTATTTTTCCGAGACGAACGCAATGGCACAGCCCGTTTCCCCTGATTCAGAATATTAAATTTAATTCTGCTCTGATTTATGTTATAACAAGTTATTTAACATACGGGGTGTTACAGATGACGTGGAGGAGGCTGGCGTATTATTTCCTACTATTTATTATTGTTGTTTTTGCTGTTTGATGTACTCTCCGAGTGACTTGCAGTGAGACTCGTTGTACAGACTCTTAAAGTGTAATCCAAGGTTGTATGGATATTTCATGGTGTAACACCCCGTATGTTAAATAACTTGTTATAACATAAATCAGAGCAGAATTAAATTTAATATTCTGAATCAGGGGAAACGGGCTGTGCCATTGCGTTCGTCTCGGAAAAATACGCGAAATAGAGTCCGAGTTTTCGTAAATCGGAGTCCGTATGACCAAGTTATGGCCCGTCAAAGTTTCACGAAAAATCAAAAACGAAAACTGCTCATGTTTTGAGGCCCGGGATGAGTTTTGGGCTGTTTTTTTTGGGCCCTAAATGGTTCCTACACTTGACTTCTTCCCCAAGACATGCTTTAAAGGCTAGGATTGGTTCTAGGGTATATCCTATGGTCCTAAAACATCTAACTAATCTATATATACACCCTAATACCCCCCCTTATCCTTACCAAAAATAGATCTAAGGCCATTATGCCACCACTTAGAAAATTGGAGAGCCTCCACTAAAAATCCTAAGAGGGTTTGCAAGCTAATCTACATCTTCTTCTACTTAATCATTTGGGATTTGCTTCATTTAACTTGCTAATCTTGTTTTGGTGAGCTTCTATCCCCTTAATAATCAATTATTGAATTGATTATGATAAGATGTGATAAAGTATGGCTATGTTTGTGGATCCATATATTTATGCAAGCTTGATGTAGTGAATATTATGTGTTTTGCAAGTTATATGCCTTATGTCATGCAAGTTTCATAATATGTAATCATGATATTTTTATGCAAGTTGTTTCATGATGTTTATGATGCAAAACACTAAGTGAATATGGATCCATTATGCAAACATGTTATGCAAGTATGTGAGTACTTATGCAAGTCATGTATATGCTTATATGCATGTTTAACATCTTATGCAAGTATATGAATGTTTATGCAAGTTATGTATATGTTGAAATGCAAGTTTAACATAATATGCAAGCCTATGCAAGTATGTGAATGTTTATGCAAGTTATGTATATGTTGAAATGCAAGTTTAACATAATATGCAAGCCTATGCAAGTATGTGAATGTTTATGCAAGTTATGTATATGTTGAAATGCAAGTTTAACATGATATGCAAGCTTATGCAAGTATATGAATGCTTATGCAAGTATGTGAGTGCTTATGCAAGTTAAGTATATGCTAAAATGCAAGTTCTACATGCTATGCAAATCACATGTATGATGATATGTAAGTTCATATGCAACATGTTATGCAAATCACATGTTTGATGATATGTAAGTTCATATGCAACATGTTATGTAAGACACATGTTTGATAATATGCAAGTTTGGGTTGAATATAGTTGGGTTAATACATGCTCATATATGCAAGTTGACATCCTCTTAACCCATGATAAAGTTATATGCTAAACCCATGTTATGTGTGGTAAATCTTCCCTTTATTATGTTATGTCATAATGACGATTTACGAGGGGAACGATGGGGTTAATTAATATGTTAATTAAAAGTATGTTGAAATGGGTATGATTAAGCATACCATAAAAAATTAATTAACATAAGTGGGAATTTACCTATTGAGTTAGGTCTACCCCATGGGAATTTACCTATTGAGTTAGGTCTACCCATGTTATGAATAAATTGATATTAATTAGGGATAATTAATATGGGGGTGATTAATTAGGTGTAATTAATCGACTAAGACACGAGGTTAGGCTCTGTTATGACGTAAGACTGCCCGGACCCTACCGGCTTAACCAGGCGGTCATAACAGCCAGTCTAATGTGAGAGGTCTTAGACACAAATTAAATACGTGATTAAAGTAAAGACACGAGGTTAGACTCTGTTATGACGTAAGACTGCCCGGACCCTACCGGCTTAACCAGGCGGTCATAACAGCCAGTCTAATGTGGGAGGTCTTTATGGGGAATCACGGTCTTAATTAATTAAGAAACACTTAACCATATTAGCATGTAGTGGGACATGAGGGGTTAAGTGGGTGCCTTGGGTGGCATGAGGAATCTAGTGGGTTGCCTTGGGTGGCAATAGAAAATACGATTAGAATACTTAACCAAGTGAAACATGTAATTAAACATGATTAAAGGGTTAAGTGGGGAACACTAGATTAATAACAAGCTCTGGTGGGTAGCTTGTGGAGGGCCCATTACAACCAGTATCTCATATGTATCTTTGTAGCTCGGTCCAAGCTGAGGACGGGACACGCATACTGGGCTTGTCTATAAGTGGCCAAAACGGGGTTAGCGGTGGCAACGCAGGCCCATCGGGTTTCATATGCGTGTGTGGGCCCGAGACTGGGAGGTAAGACGTTGTTGCATCGTGTAGGTATAACCCGTGCACCGGTGTTGCTTTTGGGTTGCCACTTTGGGGAATGATACACCCCACTGTGGGCCCAGCACGGATACCTACGTTAGGGAGCCGATCGCTTGGGGTAGTGGGGTACACCTAGTAGAGATAGGGGCAGACGGCACCTATGTAGTCAACTAGGGTACAGGAAACTACTGGTTATATCTATCTTTGATATCCTTGGGTGGGATCAACCTTTGAGTAGGAGTGACTGGTGTGGTGCAGTTAGTAATTATCCTTGGGTGGGTAGATGCGTCTTTACGGTTATCTTAGTTCGTCCTGTGTTCGTGGGCAACTTAGTGTAGTCATTATCCCCAAAGATACCATACCGAGTTCATATCATACCCTAATTACTTTAATAATTGTATTATTAAGAAGATAGGGTTCACTCAGGCTTATGTCTGACCCCCGTTGTTTTTATCTTTTTCCTTCAGGTCCTCAGGTTGGGCCTAGTGCTAGTGGGCTTTGATCAGTTTGCTTTATCTATCTCTTGGAGCTTGGACCGTAGATGTAGAGCTCAGCTTATCTTATCTTTTCTGTTATGGCTATTTGTTATGAGTAGTGGGATTATGTACTTATTTTATTCAGGATGGATATTTTGTACTTGACTCTTGTTATGGTTTTATGATGTAACCAAACATGTTTTACTTTCCGCTGCTATGAGATGATGTTTTAAATTTTCAAGTATTACATTATATCTGTCTTGTTGTAATTTTACTGTTCTATACTCACTAAAAATACTCCACCGATGCTATGGCATTCCCTTAGTGAGTGACTATAGCGGGTGTGGGGTGTTACACGTGGTATCAGAGCTTAAGGTTACCAGAACAGATAAATTTTTTAAGAAAAACTATTTTCTAAGAATATTTTAGAAGAAAGTATTTTCAAAAACATGTCTTTTAAGAGTAAAGATTTTGAAAGAAAAGCATAATCCCAGATAGCCATATCTCTATCTTTCGAATTCTCCGTTTGAATCTTTCTTTTTTTCGTTTCAGCATGGCTGAAGATCTTAACTTTCCGGAGGGTGTAGCAATACCAGCATGGTATAGGAGATTGATGGAGGCTAGGGCCGCCGCTGCAGGGCCAGCTAATGTTCCTCCACCACCAGTTATACCCGATCTTCCTCCTCATCCTCCTCGTGTGGTTACTTTTGCTAAGACTTGTAAGGAATTCAAGACTATGGGAGGGAAACCTTTTCTAGGATTAGAGACTTTTGTGGAAGCTAGGGATTGGCTTAAGGAGGTGGAAGAGTTGATAGACATCTTTGAGATGGAAGAAGCAAAGAAAGTTAAGTTAGCTGCTTGGTTAATGAAGGGAGAGGCCTCGTTCTGGTGGGAGGTCACTAATGGAGAGCGCCTTGTTGATTCTTGGGCGGATTTCAGACAGAGGTTTGTGGCAAAGTTTCTCTCAAGGGCAGAAGAAAATCTGTATATGGAAAGGTTCTTGAACTTGAAGCAAGGGAACTTATCAGTGAAGGAGTATGTCAACAAGTTCAATCAGTTGGCAAGGTTTGGCATAGATATGGTGAATACCCCGGAGATGAAAGCTTTGAGGTTCGTTAGGGGCTTGAACGAACCGATGCATGGATTGGCTATGACTCACATTCCTATGGGGGCTACCTTTGAGAAGCTAGTTGACATGGCACTTATGTATGAGGAAGAGAAGGGTCCCAATACTAGTAAAGCACCCGAGAAGAAAGGAGATCAGAAGAGACCTCAACAGCAACAGCAAAACAAGAATGGGAAAGGCAATGGTGGCAAGGGGAAGAAGAAGAAGTCCTTCAATTGTGGGACACCAGGCCACCTAAGCAAGGATTGTCGTAAGAAGAAGAAGACTGGCTGCTTCCACTGTGGCGAAGCAGGGCATCTGGTGAAGGACTGTCCTAAGAAGGGGCAGAGGACGGGATCTACCTCAGGAGGACAGGTGCAAGCTCTTATGGCACCGGGTCAGGCAAGGGGGCAAGTTCAGGCTCTCGCGGTTCCACCACTTCAGGAAAGAGGTAGAACTATTTCTGTTGAAAGTCTAGTTTATCTGTTAGATCATCCTGTCCGTACTTTGTTTGACTCTGGCGCATCTCATTCGTTTATCTCATCATCTTTAGTTGAGTCACTGCACTTAGACACCAGTCTAGTAGATGATCCCTTGGTTGTTTCAAACCCAATTGGAGGCTCCACTTATTTGTCCATGATGTGTTTGGGTTTGAAGATTTCTATACTTAGCGTTGAGTTTAGATGTGATGCTTTTGTTTTGGGCTTCACGGGCTATGGGTTGATTTTGGGCATGGACTGGTTATCCAGTAATGGTGCCGTTCTTGATTGTGAAAGGAGAGTTGTTAGGCTGATGACCCGCTTGGGTAACACTCTCGAGATCTCTTGTAATCCCATGGAGTCTGTTATGCTAAGTTATCTTGAATCGCTCGATGCTTCGGTCGAGAGTCTGCAATCTGTCAGAGTGGTCCGGGAATATCCGGATGTGTTTGAGGAGGTGAAGGGCTTACCTCCGAAGCGGGAGATTGACTTCCGAATCTATCTTGTGGACAATGCTAAACCAGTATCTTTGCCAGTGCGCCACATGGCTCCTCGTGAAAGGAGGGAACTCAATAAGCAAGTAGGGGAGTTGCTTGAGAAGGGGTTCATAAGACGAAGTATATCGGAGTGGGGTGCTCCGGTGGTTTTTGCTACAAAGGCAGATGGGTCCCTCAGACTTTGTGTTGACTATAGAGAACTCAACAAGCTCACAAAGAAGAATAAACACCCATTGCCGAGGATTGATGATCTCTTCGATCAGTTAGTTGGCGCTTCAGTGTTTTCGCAGTTGGACTTAGCCACGGGGTTTCATCAGTTGAGAGTGGCTGAGGATAGTGTAGAGAAGACTGCCTTCAGGACTCCGGATGGTTTTTATGAGTGGCTTGTGATGCCATTTGGTTTGACGAACGCCCCTGCATATTTCGTTGATCTGATGAGTAGGGTGTTCAGGGAGTATCTTAACAAGTTCGTGGTGGTCTTTGTGGATGACATCTTGGTCTTCTCCAAGAGTGAGGAAGAGCATGCCCTACATCTTAGGGAAGTGTTGGAGACTCTTCGAGCGCATAGCCTGAAGGCTAAGTTTTCTAAATGTCACTTTTGGAGGAAGGAAGTGCGATTCTTAGGGCACGTGGTCTCTAAGGAAGGGATAGCTGTGGATCCTGCAAAGGTAGTATCTATCCAAGATTGGAAGGCTCCGAAGAATGCTACCGAGGTGAGTAGTTTCTTGGGGTTGGCTGGCTACTATAGGAAGTTTATCAAGGACTTCGCGAAGATATCAGCCCCATTAACTCGCTTGACAAAGAAGAATCAGGTTTTCACATGGGATGTGGATTGTGAGGATGCATTCCGACGGTTAAAGAGAGCTTTAACCACTGCTCCAGTTTTAGTGCTGCCAGATGGGAGTAAGCCGTTCGTTGTTTATACTGATGCTTGTGGGACAGGACTAGGCGTAGTCTTGATGCAAGAGGGAAGGGTAATAGCCTATGGTGGGAGGCAGTTGAGGGCGCATGAGAAAAATTACCCTGTCCATGACCTAGAGTTGGCCGCTATCGTTTTTGCGCTCAAGATCTGGCGCCATTATCTTCTTGGTGAGAGATTTGAGTTGTTCACCGATCACAAATCTTTGAAGTACTTGTTTTCTCAGAAGGATTTGAACTTGAGACAGCAAAGGTGGATGGAGTTCTTAGCATCCTATGATTTCGAGATAGCATATACCCCTGGCAAGGGTAACGTGGTGGCAGATGCCTTAAGCAGAAAAAGGTTGTCCTTGAGTCCGTTGTTTGTGGAACGGAGAAGCTTGGAGTTTATCTCGATGTTTGACTTCAGACCTTCTGTTGACTTGCTACCCGGTTTTCTAGCATCCTTAGAGGTTAGACCTACTCTTTTGGGACGAGTTGGCGAGGCACAGCGAGACGACCCACAGTTGGTTGAGTTGGTAGAGAAGCTCATAAGGGGGGAGTCGTCCAGCCATTTGAATAGGTACACCCTAGATGATAGGGGGTGGTTGCGTAGAGACGGTAGACTTTGTGTACCGCAAGATGAAGACTTGAGGAAGGCTATACTTGATGATGCACATCGTTCGAGGATGACCATACATCCCGGTGGGGATAAGATGTACCAAGACATGAGGCGAGTTTTCTTTTGGGCCGGTATGAAGAAAGATGTGGCCGAGTATGTTGCTAGATGCTTGGTGTGCCAACAAGTAAAAGCAGAGCAAAAGAAGCCAGGTGGGTTGCTTCATCCTTTGGAAGTTCCGATATGGAAGTGGGATAGTGTCTCGATGGACTTCGTTGATGGTTTACCGAGATCGAGGAAGGGCAATACAGGAATTTGGGTCGTGGTTGATAGACTTACTAAGAGCGCCCATTTCATACCCGTAAAGAGTAAGAGGACTGCTCCATGGCTTGCTTCAGTCTATGTTCGAGAGATAGTTCGATTGCATGGGGTACCTTCCAGCATAGTGAGTGATCGAGATCCTATCTTCACTAGTGAGTTTTGGAAGAGTTTACAGGAGGCGGTGGGGACTCAGTTGTGTTTGAGCACCGCATATCATCCTCAGACAGACGGCCAGACCGAGAGGGTGAACCGGGTTTTGGAAGACCTTTTGAGGCTTTGTATCTTGGATTTTGGAGGTACATGGGAAGAGCATCTTCCTTTGGTGGAGTTTGCATATAACAACAGCTTCCAGTCTAGTATTGGCATGGCACCTTTTGAAGCTCTTTATGGAAGGCCTTGTCGATCACCTACATGTTGGTGGGAATCTACGGATAAGATCTTGCTAGGGCCCGATATGGTTAGAGAGACTTCAGAGAAGGTTGATTTGATTCGAAGAAGGATGAAAGCAGCGCAAGACAGACAGAAATCTTATGCAGATAAGAGGAGGACTGATCTTGAGTTTGAAGTTGGGGACATGGTTTTTGTCAAAGTGTCTCCATTACGGAATGTTGTTCGCTTTGGATCCGCTGGGAAGTTAGCACCGAGGTTTGTAGGACCGTTTCCTGTCAAGGAAAGAATTGGACGGATGGCATATAGGGTGGAGTTGCCAGACAGACTTAGTGGTATACATGATGTTTTCCATGTGTCACATTTGATGAAGTGCCTACATGAGACCGTAGAGGTGGTAGAGCCGAGCTTGCTTAGAGAAGTGGAAGTAGAGCGTGATGCGACGATTCGACGAGCTCCTACTCGCATCCTTGGGTCAGAGATTAAGAAGTTGAGAAACAGAGAGGTTCAGCTAGTAAAAGTGCAATGGGGAGATGACGAGAGCAATGCTACTTGGGAGACGGAAGCGAAGATGCGTTCTTTGTACCCTTTTCTTTTCGAGAGTATGTTCTTTAACTTCTCCTTTATTGCCTATCTTGTACTTATCTTGTCCTTAGTATGTCCTCTCGTTAGCACCTTTGACCTTTTAGATAGGGTAAACCTATGGTTGAAACATGTGTTTGAGACATGTTATGATTGATGGATGCAAGTGGATGCAAGTGTTTGCTAGTGGTTGCTCGTGGATGCATATACACACACTTTAGGCACTAGATCGGCTCAATCACTTCATATTGCATATTGCATATAAATGTGTGTAGGTAGCTATATTAATGGATGTATGATGGTTGTGCTATCATATGGATGATGCATTTATTCGGTGAATGATTGTGCACGCATGTAGAAATAGTATGTGTCGATAGGGTTCTTTCGCATACATATTGGATGCATGGCACTATCATGGTTTGCATTAAGGAGGTCAACTGAATCAGTAGACCGCCTGATTTTGCATTAGATAGGGAACATATACACACACTTTTTGCATATGTTCATACAACATTAGAAACTTTAAGGACAATGGATGCCAGTGTTTGATGGTTGAGTAGATGGTTGTTTGGTTGGTAGGATACGTTCTTCTTGACTTAGAGATTTCGGGGACGAAATCCTTTAAGTAGGGGAGAATGTAACACCCCGTATGTTAAATAACTTGTTATAACATAAATCAGAGCAGAATTAAATTTAATATTCTGAATCAGGGGAAACGGGCTGTGCCATTGCGTTCGTCTCGGAAAAATACGCGAAATAGAGTCCGAGTTTTCGTAAATCGGAGTCCGTATGACCAAGTTATGGCCCGTCAAAGTTTCACGAAAAATCAAAAACGAAAACTGCTCATGTTTTGAGGCCCGGGATGAGTTTTGGGCTGTTTTTTTTTGGGCCCTAAATGGTTCCTACACTTGACTTCTTCCCCAAGACATGCTTTAAAGGCTAGGATTGGTTCTAGGGTATATCCTATGGTCCTAAAACATCTAACTAATCTATATATACACCCTAATACCCCCCCTTATCCTTACCAAAAATAGATCTAAGGCCATTATGCCACCACTTAGAAAATTGGAGAGCCTCCACTAAAAATCCTAAGAGGGTTTGCAAGCTAATCTACATCTTCTTCTACTTAATCATTTGGGATTTGCTTCATTTAACTTGCTAATCTTGTTTTGGTGAGCTTCTATCCCCTTAATAATCAATTATTGAATTGATTATGATAAGATGTGATAAAGTATGGCTATGTTTGTGGATCCATATATTTATGCAAGCTTGATGTAGTGAATATTATGTGTTTTGCAAGTTATATGCCTTATGTCATGCAAGTTTCATAATATGTAATCATGATATTTTTATGCAAGTTGTTTCATGATGTTTAAGATGCAAAATACTAAGTGAATATGGATCCATTATGCAAACATGTTATGCAAGTATGTGAGTACTTATGCAAGTCATGTATATGCTTATATGCATGTTTAACATCTTATGCAAGTATATGAATGTTTATGCAAGTTATGTATATGTTGAAATGCAAGTTTAACATAATATGCAAGCCTATGCAAGTATGTGAATGTTTATGCAAGTTATGTATATGTTGAAATGCAAGTTTAACATAATATGCAAGCCTATGCAAGTATGTGAATGTTTATGCAAGTTATGTATATGTTGAAATGCAAGTTTAACATGATATGCAAGCTTATGAAAGTATATGAATGCTTATGCAAGTATGTGAGTGCTTATGCAAGTTAAGTATATGCTAAAATGCAAGTTCTACATGTTATGCAAATCACATGTATGATGATATGTAAGTTCATATGCAACATGTTATGCAAATCACATGTTTGATGATATGTAAGTTCATATGCAACATGTTATGTAAGACACATGTTTGATAATATGCAAGTTTGGGTTGAATATAGTTGGGTTAATACATGCTCATATATGCAAGTTGACATCCTCTTAACCCATGATAAAGTTATATGCTAAACCCATGTTATGTGTGGTAAATCTTCCCTTTATTATGTTATGTCATAATGACGATTTACGAGGGGAACGATGGGGTTAATTAATATGTTAATTAAAAGTATGTTGAAATGGGTATGATTAAGCATACCATAAAAAATTAATTAACATAAGTGGGAATTTACCTATTGAGTTAGGTCTACCCCATGGGAATTTACCTATTGAGTTAGGTCTACCCATGTTATGAATAAATTGATATTAATTAGGGATAATTAATATGGGGGTGATTAATTAGGTGTAATTAATCGACTAAGACACGAGGTTAGGCTCTGTTATGACGTAAGACTGCCCGGACCCTACCGGCTTAACCAGGCGGTCATAACAGCCAGTCTAATGTGAGAGGTCTTAGGCACAAATTAAATACGTGATTAAAGTAAAGACACGAGGTTAGACTCTGTTATGACGTAAGACTGCCCGGACCCTACCGGCTTAACCAGGCGGTCATAACAGCCAGTCTAATGTGGGAGGTCTTTATGGGGAATCACAGTCTTAATTAATTAAGAAACACTTAACCATATTAGCATGTAGTGGGACATGAGGGGTTAAGTGGGTGCCTTGGGTGGCATGAGGAATCTAGTGGGTTGCCTTGGGTGGCAATAGAAAATACGATTAGAATACTTAACCAAGTGAAACATGTAATTAAACATGATTAAAGGGTTAAGTGGGGAACACTAGATTAATAACAAGCTCTGGTGGGTAGCTTGTGGAGGGCCCATTACAACCAGTATCCCATATGTATCTTTGTAGCTCGGCCCAAGCCGAGGACGGGACACGCATACTGGGCTTGTATATAAGTGGCCAAAACGGGGTTAGCGGTGGCAACGCAGGCCCATCGGGTTTCATATGCGTGTGTGGGCCCGGGACTGGGAGGTAAGACGTTGTTGCATCGTGTAGGTATAACCCGTGCACCGGTGTTGCTTTTGGGTTGCCACTTTGGGGAATGATACACCCCACTGTGGGCCCAGCACGGATACCTACGTTAGGGAGCCGATCGCTTGGGGTAGTGGGGTACACCTAGTAGAGATAGGGGCAGATGGCACCTATGTAGTTAACTAGGGTACAGGAAACTACTGGTTATATCTATCTTTGATATCCTTGGGTGGGATCAACCTTTGAGTAGGAGTGACTGGTGTGGTGCAGTTAGTAATTATCCTTGGGTGGGTAGATGCGTCTTTACGGTTATCTTAGTTCGTCCTGTGTTCGTGGGCAACTTAGTGTAGTCATTATCCCCAAAGATACCATACCGAGTTCATATCATACCCTAATTACTTTAATAATTGTATTATTAAGAAGATAGGGTTCACTCAGGCTTATGTCTGACCCCCGTTGTTTTTATCTTTTTCCTTCAGGTCCTCAGGTTGGGCCTAGTGCTAGTGGGCTTTGATCAGTTTGCTTTATCTATCTCTTGGAGCTTGGACCGTAGATGTAGAGCTCAGCTTATCTTATCTTTTCTGTTATGGCTATTTGTTATGAGTAGTGGGATTATGTACTTATTTTATTCAGGATGGATATTTTGTACTTGACTCTTGTTATGGTTTTATGATGTAACCAAACATGTTTTACTTTCCGCTGCTATGAGATGATGTTTTAAATTTTCAAGTATTACATTATATCTGTCTTGTTGTAATTTTACTGTTCTATACTCACTAAAAATACTCCACCGATGCTATGGCATTCCCTTAGTGAGTGACTATAGCGGGTGTGGGGTGTTACACATGGTAATATGGAAAGGTTTAAAATTCTGCTTAATTTTGCTTCACTATTATTTCCTATTGTATATGTTCTATTATATTTTATCCTTACCCTGTGAGTTATACGACATGTTCTTCTTGTGTTATCCTTCTCTGATGATCATCCATAATTGTCGGGCACATTTTTCAGCATATTATTTCCTTTGTTAAGTGCAGGAGTTGTGGGAGGTCATCACATTTGGTATCAGAGCTCTGGTTATCGATTTTAGCCAAAGTTCAAAGTCGTAATAACGTATGAGAGACGTATTTGTAGATTTCTGATGGATGTATACTATATATTAGTGTATGGAATAATAGCGCTTGAACTCCATTTACAGCTTTCTCATGTGTGGACTAATCATTCTATGTTTAGATTTAGAACTAGTCATCGATCTTCGAGATATACTGCTAGGGAGGAGTCTATTCCTGGAGGGGGAAATGGCGGTATACCAGATTAGCCAGCTAGGTTCAAGGCCATGGTGGCGACGATCATGAGGAGGGTACCTACTCCAGAGGCAGTTGCAGTAGGTGTGGGGGTTCCGGTGCAGGGGCCTGGGGTTGTGGACTTCACGAAGTTGTGCAAAGACTCCACTACTCCACTAGGGAAGCCGTTTAAATGGATGGAGCTAATTATAGAGATTCAAGGGTGGATTGAAACTTGCATTCGGATATTTGGAGAACTGGGCATTGACGGAGCAACAAAGAGGAGGCTTGCATTGAGACAGCTACATGGCAAAGCTATGGATTAGCGGAACATTGTCACTTTAGAGACTCCAGAAGATGAGATTTCATGGGAGCAGTTCCAAGTCAAGTTTAAGGCCAAGTTTATCTCTTTCGCACAGAAGTCGGTTCTGTTTAAGATGTTTGTCGAGCTAAAACAGAATGGTCGATCTGTGTTGGATTATATTTCTAATTTTGATGCTTTGTCCAAGAATGCTCGTTCATATATTGAGACTCCTTATCAGAAGAACGAGAAGTTCGTCATAAGCCTGTGTGTTGCTTGGGTTTGGAACCTGAAATTTGTGATAGACCACTAATTGTGACTAATCCAGTTGGTGGGGTTTGTTCTGTTTGTGTATGATTTGTCGTGTTCTAGTGTTGTCGAGACATAGTTGTCGCTTTGTGTGTGATTGCTTTGTTTTGAACTTCACTGGGTTTGGGATTATTTTGGGTATGGACTGGCTCAAGAGCTATGCAACAAAAGTGGATTGTGTGAAGCTCGAGGCGACAGTCGAGAATATGGAAGGGTGAATGGTTGTGATTCGAAGTAAGCCTGAATATGGTGTCTTCGTGAGCTATTTGAATTCTCTTGTAATTCCACGGGAAGACTTGTCATTGATACCAATCGCAAGTGAGTTTAATCATGTCTTTGACGAGGTCAACGGGTTGTCTCCGCATCATTAGATTGAGTTCAGAATTGATTTGTTCGAGGGTACTAGACCTATCGGCATGCCTCTTAGGCGGATGACCCCTAAGGAACAACGAGAGTTAGAGGTGCAAGTACGTGACCTGTTGGGAAAAGGATTCATTCGGAGAAGTGTGTCCGAATGGAGTGCACCAATTGTGTTTGCAACCAAGGATGATGGATCTTTAAGATTGTATGGACCACCTTGAGTTGAATAAGGTGACTAAGAAGAACAAGTATCTGTTGCCAAGGATAGACGACTTTTTCAATCAGCTTCATGAGGCCAAGTTGTTATCTCATATGAATTTGGTAACAGGATTCCACCAGTCGAGGGTGGCAAAGGATAGTGTGCCGAAGACTGTTTTTAGGACACCATCTGATTTCTTTGAATGGTTGGTGATGTCATTTGGGTTGACTAACGCATCAGCGTACTTTGTGTATTTTATTAATAAGGTGTTCAGAGATCAGTTGAACGAGTTCGTGCATGTTTTCATAGACGAATTCTGGTCTACTCTGGGAATGAGGAAGAGCATAAGACGCACTTGCGAGTTGTTTTGGAAATCTTGCGAGCATCAGCTGAGAGCTAAGTTTTCGAAGTTTCACTTCTGGAAGAGCGAAGTTAGGTTCTTATGCGATGTTGTTTCTGGAAATGGGATAGCGGTTAACCCCACTAAGGTGGCAACAATTTAGGACTGGGATAGACCTAAGAATGCGATGGGTGTTAGGCGTTTCCTTGGGTTGGCGGGATATTATCGCCGGTTTATCAAGAATTTCTCCAAGATAGCTACACTATTAACGGGATTGACGAAAAAGCATTACATGTTCACATGAGATTTGAAGCGTGAGAAAGCTTTTGTAATCATGATAGAGAGATCGAGGAGTGCTCCTGTTTTGATGATTCCAAGTGAGAATGAAGAGATGGTGGTATACACCGATGCATGCAGTATTGGAATTGGAATAGTGCTGATGCAAAAGGATAAGGTTGTGGCCTACGCAAGTCTATAGCTGAAGCCGCACGAAAGGAATTATCCAACTCATGATCTGGAGTTGGGAGCGATCGTGTTTGCTATGAAGATGTGGAGAGATTACCTATTGGGAGTTCGATTCGAGTTGTTTACGGATCACAAGTCATTTAAGTATCTTTTCTCTCAAAAGGATTTGAATCTTCGGCAGTAAAGGTGATTAGATTTTCTGGCGTCATATGATTTTGGTATAGGCTATACTCCTAGAAAAGGTAATGTAGTGGTAGATGCATTGAGTAGAAGACACACAAGTTTGGGAGTGATGTTTTCAGAATGGAAACACCTCAAGTACTTGGCAAGATTTCAATTCAGACCATGGTGTGAGTTGGAACCTGAAATGTTGGCAAGCTTGTTGATAGGACCTATTCTTGTCGAAAGGATTGGCGAGAGCCAAAAGCATGACACAAAGTTTGCAGAGATTGTGCAGAAGTTGGAATCAGAGGATAAAGAGTTCGAGGTCAATCAAGAAGGTTGGCTTCAGAAACAAGGATGACTGGTTATTCCTGATATTGATGGACTGAGAGATGAGGTGCTGAGGGAATGTCATCACTTGAAGTTGACGATTCATCCTGGTGGTAATAAGATGTATCAGGACATGAAGCGATCTTACATTACTGGGAGGGGATGAAAAGGTATATTAGACAATTTATTTCCAAATGCATGAACTGTCAGTTGCTGAATGCTGAACAGAGGAAGCCGAGTGGATTGCTTCTGCCATTAGAAATTCCTACGTGGAAGTAAGAGCAAATATCGATGGATTTTATCAATAGACTACCTAGAACCAGGGAAGAAAACGAAGGAATTTGGGTCATAGTGGATCACTTGACTAAAAGTGCAAGATTTATTCCTGTCAAATCAATTAGGACAACATCAAAGTTAGAGATGAGATTTATATAAAATGGATAGTTTGATTCCATGGTATCCTGAATAGCATAGTAAGTGATCGAAATCCATTGTTTACGAGTGGATTTTGGAAGAGTTTGCAAGAGACCTTGGGAACCAAGTTGTGTTTTAGTACGACTTGTCATCCCCAAACCAATGGCCAAACTGAGAGCGTTAACCGAGTTTTGGAAGATCTCCTAAGGTCTTGTGTATTGGACTTCGGAGGATCATGGAAAGACCATCTACCTTTTGTCAAGTGTGCATATAATAACAATTAACAGTCTAGCATTGGGATGGCACCATACGAGGCGTTGTATGGAAGCTAATGTAATTCTCCGGCTTGTTGGTTAGAGACTGGAGATAAATTGATGCTTGGTCTAGAATGATCAGAGAGACCTTAGATTGTATCGAGATCGCTCAACAAAATGAGGGCAGACCAAGACCGTCAGAAGAGTTATGGTGATAAGCATCGAAAGGATTTGGAATTTGGCGATGGAAATATGGTTTTCATAAAAATTTCACTGTTAAAGCATGTTGTTTGATTCGGCAACAAAGAAAAGTTAGCTCCTAGGTTTGTTGAACCATTTCCGATAGTCAAGCGGATTGGAAAGCTCACATATAGGTTGGAGTTACCGAAGAAGATATCGAGTGTGCATAATGTTTTCCATGTGTGATTTCTACGGAAGTGTGTGCATGATTGAAATTGGTGGTATCTCTGAAATAGTACGAAGACCCAGAAGTCGAGAACTTAGTTACAAAACATCGTAAGCCGCTTCGCGTTTTGGGGAATAACACAAAACAACTTAGGAGGAAGACGGTTAAGCTAGTTAAGGTACTATGGAGTGAGGATGACGAGGATTGTACATGGGAAACGGAAGAGAATATGAAAACGATCCATCCAGAACTCTTCGTTGATATGACCCATTAATGTCGTGTCATCGTACACCAATGTAACTTGTACTATCATTGTTAGAATTCCACGTGCTAGGGTAAGGCTATGGATGCATGTTTTGATGAATGCTAGTTTGGGCGATAAAATTAGCTGCTTCTAGATGATAGGCATGCAGAATTGTTTCTGGTTGCTTATGTTTGTTTGAAATTTCGAGGATGAAATTCCTAATGGGAGGTGAGGGGGAGAATGTAACGGCCCGCATTTTACATATCTGAGGATTGTAAAATATTTTTATTTAATTACCTTAGAGTTGGATCATTCTCATATTTTAATATGTTGTTTAAGGGGATGTGTGACATATCATAATTTTAGCAATTTTTTGTGTGACCACTTTGCCTCTATTAATTTTGTACAAGGAAGAAATTTTCACTGGTACCAAATCATGTGCTGGGATCGATTTCATTGGAAAGGAAATGATATTTCCAATTCCATAGAGTGGTCACATTAAAGATTTGGTTTAGCGGTTTGGGAGGAATCGTTGTTTTAATGTTTCACAAAATTATGTTCAGATTTGGCTAATCATTAATAGGCTGAATTGGCGTGGCCCATTAATGGGCTGTTGGCTATAAATAGGGGGTTGGGGGGATGGAGAGAAGGTTACTTTTCTTCGTTCTCCCATTTGGTTGAGCTTGTGATTCTCCTTGCTCAATCAGAAACACCTTTCCTCCATTAAATTCTCGATCTACGCAAGAAGATTGAAGATCTACATCAAGTATAGCTAAATCTACATCGAGTGGGACAAGATCACATCAAATTGAGAAGTTTGAAGGTTGATCATCGCTGTCCGAATTTGAATTTAATCAATTTCAAGTTATTTTAAAGAATTGGTGAGAGATAAGCATCTGTCGCAGAGATTCAATCGAGTATATGGGCTGTATGATCTTATGTTCATCATTTCAAGTTGTTTACATTTTGATCTAATCGATATAACTATGATTTCAATTCCAAATACCATAGGATATAATCTAGAAACTTATAAACAGTATTTCATATGATAATTCTATGATTAGATCCATATATTGAATTGATTATTTGTTAATTCGTTGTTTTAATGTTTGTTAATAATTGTGTGATTTGTTTTTGTTTTGCTGATTGAATCATTGTTGAAAAAGTTGAAACTGATTGGTTTTCGAGTATAAGATCGGATCATGTTCAAGTGTGAAGATTAGTTGGAGTTTGGCATGCAAATATGTAAGGATCAGGCATTTTTCAGCATATGGATCGGGAAAAGTTTGTTGATGGATCGAGCTCAAAAATCTGTGATTCACGCATGTGAAAATGGTTGATTTGTCAAGCATTTTGATGAATTGGAAGACCTGGGCCCGACAGCATTTGAAACTCTATGAAAGGGATGGATCGAGCAAAACTGTTGTGCATGGATTGGGCTAGATATATATGGTAATTAGCACGTGAAAAAGTGTGGTTGCCACGAATGCGCATCAGGGGATCCGCGAAATTATATGGATCAGGCAAAATCCAGCGTTATGGCATTTGGCGAAACGCTGTAGAATAGGGGGGATGGATAGGGAAGTACCACGCTGGCATGCGCATGGTAAAGAGAGGGATTTGCTAAGGCGTGCGCTGGGAAAATCATGGATCGGGCTGTTTTCATGGATCGAGCAGAATTGGCAGCGCTTTAGAAACACTATGAAAAGCCAATGGATTAGCCAGTTCTAGAGCATGGATTGCGCACAATGTGTTTTTGGGCTGTTTTGAGAGGTCGAGCACCAGACCAATCCAGAATGGGACACAGGGATATGATAGCGTTACCAAGACGCTGTGAAAGGAAGTTTTGATGTTGTGCTTAGGTTTTCATAGCGAGAAAGATGGAAATGCTAAGAAATGCAGAATCGACCAAACAAAGCATATTTTTGGATCAATGATGGTTGTAACTTCGGCGCAAATTCAAGCAGTAATGTTTGAAGTGTTGTGAAGTGTTCGTTGACCAATGAAACTCAACAAACGTGGGTGCGACTCAAGGTTGTGAGTTCATGGATTATGGTTGCTCGAGAAGTCGCTTGAGCTTATGAACCGTCATCAGGTTGGATGGCTAAAGATATCGAAGGCTAAGGGATTATCATTAATAAGAGATTCTAGAGGACCCAAAGCAGGGGGGTATAATGGGGATGCGCAAAGGACTAGATGTTAGTTGGTGGAGTACCCTGGGCAGTATGAATGGGCTTAGTTGTCTTCGTCGAGTAAGGCAAACATACAAGTACGAATGGAGTATGGAGTTTTGATAGAACCAGGGTTACCATTATCCCTTGACTGATGGCAGGACGTTGAGTCAGTATTATGATTAATGATGGTTTCAAGGCAAGATTGGCGGTGATAGCCAAAGTCATGGATGATGATTGTTTTACCTATATCGTCTTATGTATATCATTTGACGTCGAAGGAGATATTTCTCGACTGCTTGTCTGATGTTGGTTTGGGCCTTCGAGGCTTGTGCTTGGGTGATGTCGATTAGGATGATCTACGCTTGATAACTGGTTGCCATGAATATATTGTTTGTTTATGTTTACTTGTTGTAAAGGCTATCACTGTCGGATGTGGGAAGATGGGTTTGGGTTCTTCTCTGTTGATGTTGGTAGACAGGTTGGTTAATCTGCTTATTCTCATATACTTTATTAATGATGTTAGATAACTGTTTTATCGCTCATTAAGACTGTTATCTGACTCAAGATTTTATGTTCCCCTCTTATTACCTTGGAATGTTCATCTGGCTGCGGATGGGCAGACTGAGTAGCAGGTGATAGGTGGTAGATCTTGATGAGGACGATGCTGCTGAGCGATGAGGAGTAGGAGGCTGGTGTATTATTTCCAACTATCTACTATTGTTGTTTTCCACTGTTTGATGTACTCTTTGAGTGGCTTGTAGTTAGGATCATTGTACAGACTCTTATAGTGTAATCCAAGGTTGTATGGATATTTCGTGGTAATATGGAAAGTTTTAAGATCCTGCTCAATTTTGCTTCACTATTATTGTCCATTGTATATGTTCTATTATATTTTATCCTTACGCTGTGAGTTATACAACAGGTTCTGCTTGTGTTATCCTACTCTGATGATCGTTCATAGCTGCTAGCACATCTTTCAGCGCATTATTTCCCTTGTTAAGTGCAGGATTTGTGGGTAGTCATCACAGGAATTTTATCGGATTCCTCAATAGTTTAAAGGAAGTAGTTTGCTTGCCCAAAAGGAGTAGGTGTGCAGGAAGAGTAAGAACTTTCCTCCATCGGACACCCATCAAACTTCGTCACTCGAGACAATATCGACAGAGTCGTCAAAGATTTGACTAAGGATTTTACTTATCGCTTATAACAATAGGATGAACATTTCCATCGGCAAGAAGCCACTGTGGTCACTCTTCACGCCCGAATCGAAGGATTTACTAGGAAGTCGTGTTAAGCCAGCATGATTGGAACAAATGCTAGTGTTCTGGAAGGACTGGCTCAGGACATGGGGAAATTCCCAAAGAAAAACCCCGTGTCGACACCAATCCGATGATAGTTACAAGATGGCTGGGCTCGGGGGCTACACCCCTAACCCCATTCAAGGTTCAGCTCAAGTTGTCGTCCAGATCATAGGATCGGGTATTGGAAATATTTCTCAAGCGCTGGTGCACGTGGCATTGGACACAGGAACTCCCATAGTACTGCATGTTGGATTTGTGCTAGTTGATACACCTCAGGTCAGGATCGAGCTAGATGCTTCGCTTAGCGCTCGACCTTTTGCTAATATTGGACTTGATGCTGGGGGAACCGACGCCAATATGCATAACTGGAATCAATTTCTTGGCATGAGCAGTG
This sequence comes from Allium sativum, assembly GCA_030737875.1. NCBI lineage: Eukaryota > Viridiplantae > Streptophyta > Magnoliopsida > Asparagales > Amaryllidaceae > Allium > Allium sativum. The sequence continues at coordinate 989,299,320 of CM060910.1, read as the reverse complement.
AAAGTCAGGTCGTCGATGTCATTCGACGCTACACCCATGGTAGCGCACCCCATGTGAGCTTGGACTGTGTTACTCACATCCCCTTCACATAAAAATATCGTGAACTCTCAAAACCCACCGGACTTCAAATTGCTGGTGTTAGAATCTTTCGATGGCAGGAAGGATCCTACTATTCATCTCATGTGCTACATGCGCCATATGAGGTACATCCAGCCACAGATAGTGTCATGACCAACTGCTTCCCACCTTATCTTACAAACATTTCTACTTTATGGTTCAAACAGTTAGGACCAGAATCTACTGACAGTTGGAACATCGTGGTTGGAAAATTTGTTAAGAAATTTAGAGTTCACATTGCCCAACCAATTTAATGCAGCGGTAGCCTCTATCAATAGCCCGAACCCCTCTATGGTCCTAATGGTCGCTGCCTCAGACATCCTCGACAAGACAGACTTCAAAGTCTCACTACGACGAGACCTGCCAAAGGATCTCACTGAATTCTGCTTTGAGGATGAAAGATTTCTCAGGGAGGAGGACTCCCACGATGAAACACTACACATCAAACCAACTCTGCAGCAGGCTTAGGGTCATCTGCGCTCGACAAAGAATATCTTGTGGTAACCATAACTCACGGTCTCGCTTTGAGCCAATGTTCTCAGCGTACACTGAACTCACTCATGGTCTGGAAAGGATTTATCTCGACTTCCATGGAACTGCACCTTTCTAGAAGCCTCCCAAGAGGTACCTAACTCCAAGACAAGAAAGCTCTAATAGCATTGCCTATTCCACAAGCTTCCAGTCATGACACCGACCATGTAGGCAGTTCCATAATCACATTGAAGCCCGCGTTAGGCACGGCGAGCTACTGCAATATGTCAAGGCTCCTGCAACAACAGCGCCTTCTGCTCAATTTACAACCACATCTCAGGACAAGGGAAGAACTGGTCTCTTCCAAAGCATTATCGTCAACTGAGCCGGCTTTGCCGATCCTTTTTGGCTTTTTTGGAACCCGTTCCGACGCTTATGTTTTTCTTGTTGTTGGCGACTTCTCGCGTTTTCACTTTCTTTATACTTAATTAAAGTGGTAACTTTGGCCCATGCACGTAAAAAATCGTCTTGTAGTATCCAGTCATGCCCCGAGTCGGATAAGCGATCGCTGTACTTTTGTGATATCAATAAAGATTATCTGCGGGCTCACGCCCATCGCTGGATCCATTTAGGATAAAACTAGAGCTACGGCTCCACACTAGATCAGTCCAGTATTATATTCTGGACTCGGCTTCCTACTGGATCCGTCCAAGATAAACATAGGGTTCCAGCTCCACGCCGGATCAATCCAGTCCAATTTTCAGGCTTCGGCTCCCCGCTGGATTCGTCTAGGATAAACATTGGGCTCCGGCTCAACACAAGATCGGTCTAGTATTATATTAGGGCTTCGGCTCCCTGGTGGAGCCGTCCAGGATAACCATAGGTCTTTGGCTCCACACTGGATCAGTCTAGTATAATATTCAGGCTTCGCTCCCAACTGGATCAGTTTAGGATAAACATAAGGCTCCGACTCCAAGTGGATCAGTCCAGTATAAAATTCAGGATTCGGTCCACACTGTATCCATTTAGTATAAACGTAAGACTCCGGTGTCCCTCTCACTTGATCAGTTAGGTACATACTTGCTACAATAGGGTCAACAAGCCAATGACTTCTCATTTTCATCTTAATACAATCTCAACAATTGTAGAAGTTCTATTTTATTACGATCTCAACGGTCGTCGATTTCTGCTCAAACACTACATCGATGGTTGTTAGACTATTTTGGTTATCTCTCTGAAAACAATCTGGAGCGATCGTCGTTGTTCACTGGATTTCAGGCTTCTTGGGTATTTGGTTTTTCTGGTTTCATCGGTTAATATGATCTGGCACGATCGTGACTCTTTGGCTTTTTGGTTATGGAAGTTTGCTTCAGACTTCTCCCATCTTTGGTTTTTGAATTTTTGGACTTCTCCCAAAACACTTCTTCCTTCATTCAAGAAAGACAAGTTTTGGAGGGCAAAGTGTTGACATGCTTTTCGGTCAAAGCTGTCACAAGTCAAGATTTTGGTTAGTGACGTGCTCAAGTCTCGGGATTGTCGTCAGAAAACACAAAGCGATCTGGTCGAAGTCACGACGTGTTTGGAAAATGTTGGAAATGGTTTTGATTCATAAAATCATCATCCATGGACTTGGAAAAACTGGCATGATAAAAATATGTGATCGGCTCGGTCTGATCAAGTCAAAATGCTTGAGCATGTCGGTCCGATCACCTGACAAAACTCGTCATGGAAAAATATATGGATTTCGAAAAAATTACATTTCACGCACTCAAAAACAATGGACAAACTGCGTTTCACACACTAATAAACAACTGATCGGCATGGCATGATCATAAAAAATGGCTTGCTCGACTCACGACATCAAAATTTAGCACTTGGCAAATTTTGGTTTCGTACGTTCAAAAACAGGCAATCGACTCGTGAAAATCATGATTTTCCATGTGTTCGTGCTTGGCTGATCACATTTGAAAAAATGGCCAATCATCATACTTAGCCTGAAAAATTGTGGTGATCGGCATGGGAAAACCGATGATTTCCACGGTCAAGCATCAGGTCGACCAGGCTTGGCAAATTGGCAAAGGCAACTCTGGCTTGGCACGGGGATTTCATATCCCAACCAGAATGCAAATTATTGATCACACATCGTCTCAGGATCAAGTTTCTTCGACACCAACACGTGGAAATTGGGATTTGAAATATGGCATGGCAAGAGAGACTCGAAATTGGCAATGCAAAATTGGCTTGAGCACACTGAAGGGATTCGAAATTTTTCCGTGTTCGTGCCTTGGATTTCTGACACGAAAAGTGGTTGATCAAGGCATTCGAAAAAGCGGCTTTTGCTAGGCAACTTTTAGGAAATCGAGATGCTATATGCGGATCAAGTTATTTCACGTGATTAACACGGGTTTTCAACCTGATTTTGGGGTTCGAAATTCATGAGACCTGATAATGTGCTAGATCATGTTGGCACCCGTTTTTGCCGTGTTGATCAACATTTTTATGTTATGCAACAAGCATTTTCACTAGTTTTTTAGGAACTTGAGATTTCTCAACCTTGCTTTGGTTTTTCGACTTTGGAACTTTGTATCCCCAAGGGATATGAAATTCGGGCTAAAACACCTAAACCTCACCTATAAATAACTCAAACTTGGCATTCAAAGGGGTTTGCTCATTCATACTCTTCCTACATTTTGGCATACGAGATTGAAGCTCTCAAGCTCCATTAGTGGTTTCCTTCATCACCTTCTTTGATTTTGGACTTCTTTTGGAGTTTTAAGCATTGCACAAATGTTTGTTTACGACATTTGGACATCTATTTGGATTTTTTTTTTTCACCACTTCTGGACATTTTTGAATACCTTTGGATTTTCTTAGACACTAGAGCTACTTTTTGGGCATCGCTCCATATTTTTTCTCAACGAAGAAGAAGAAGGGCATTTTAGTCAAAGTTTGGAATCAACAAACGCTTTGTTGTTCTATTACACAACTTTGTATAGAAATATTGTCCAAATTTGTCAAACTTTTGTAATCATCTATTATATGATGAATAGATTACTATAAAATGAACGTAGGCGTAGTGCCGAATCACTATAAACAGTCGTGCTCTCCCTGCATTTCATTACTCTGAGTTCGGATTATCGTTTTTCTGCAAAACGTACACTCGGGAGTTGGCATGCACGAATAGCGACAATTTCCCATGTCGACAGTAGCAATGGTCGACTAGGCTTGACTTTAGTTTGTCAAACCACACTCTTGGTGCCTGTTTCATTCCATATATGGCCTTGTGTAGTTTGAATACTAGATCCTCTTTGCCTTTTTGAATGATTCCTTGTCGTTGTTCCGTATAAACTTCTTCCTGCAAAACATAATTCAAAAAGGCATTATTTAATCAAGTTGTCTGATGCTCCAATTCTTATATAAGGTAATAGTTAGTATTATTTTGATGGAAGTAAGTTTCACAATAGGTCAGAAAGGTTATGTGAAGTCAAATCCACTCTGTTGTGAATAAATACCCTTCGCAACCAGCCTTGCGTTATATTTAGAATTTGAACCATCAGCGTTTCTTTTGAGTATATAAGTCCATTTTGCTGCCAATTATGTTTTTATCACTAGGTAAATTCACTATTGTCCAGGTTTTATTCTAGATTAAGGCAGTGTACTCTCCATGCATTATTGATACCTATTTGTCTGACTGCAAAGCTTCTTGATAGGATGATGGTTGCTTAGAATCCATGTTGATGCTTAAAATTTTTTGTTTTAATATTCACCACCAGTCCAATGATAGTTCTGCCCTTGCCTGATTCGGTTCATCCATGCAAACCAAAAGGAAAGTCTCTACTGTGTACGCAGCAGCCTTGCTCGGCGCTGCATGTTCCGACGTTGCCAATCACCATGGTATATCTACTTCCCTTAATTACCACTAGTTTAGCTAGTTTTATCTTTCTACATATACGTATATAGAGTCAGCCCAGGGCTTGGTCTGTTTGGGCGACCGCCCAAGGCCCAGTTGGGAGGAGGGCCCAATTACTCTTGTGATATTTTAAAATAGAATTTATCAATGTTTCTTTCAGTAAAAGTATACCGGTTGGGTGGTGTTGCTTTCAATTGATAAGCGGGAGGTGCGACATTCAAATCCTAGAGACGAAGTGTGTTTTGTTAGTTCATTTTGTATACCGGTTGGGGGATGTAAGAGTAAAAGAGGAAGAGAAGGGGAAAGTGGTGAGAAAAGTAGAGGAAAGAGGAAGTTTGTGCGTGAAATTGGTGGTAATGGTAAGAAGGTTGGTGGTGAAAGGAAGAGTGAAGGCGGTGGAGGAGGTAATGGATGAATTCATGAGGCTGTGGGAGGAATTATGTGGGATTGAAAGACTGGTTTTTGTCAAGGAGAAGACCGGAAGTAACGGCTTTGTATTTGTTGGTTGACAACTTTATGTTTGTGACAATGTTGTTTTTGTGCGCAAGTTGCATGAAGCACATTGTTTTCTCCCGTGAGTGCATATTAACTTGAGTTTTAAAAGTTTATATGAATGGAACTGATGTTTTGTAAGCAGATTGTTTGTGATGGTATGCCAAATTGAAAACCGTTTTGATTTCTCTGGTAGTACAAGTATTTGGTTGTGTGAATAGCGTATTAAGTAGCAAACTAGGATTTGCAGATGATGGTGGTATGCTATCAGGTTTAAGTGGAACACATGCTGCAGCTTTTGGAGGCCAACAAAAAACTACAAAAGGCGAAATCCTATAAAACACAGAAGATTCAAGCTAGCTTTTGCTCTTGTCATTTCGTACCCACGACACTCCATCATTGCTATGGTATTTATCTTAGATGCTTTTTGATTTATTTTCTTTAGGATTTTCAATGTTCAATACAAAACATGAGGAGAGTGGAAAAATGACATAGGAAATTCAAGAGGGAACAAATAGCAAAGAAAATGGAAGAATGACGAAACGGTAAATTGTTTCCCATAAGAAAAAATGTTTTTTCTTTTAACTTCATTTTTTAAATCGGGTTTTCTTACAATATAGATGTGTCATGTAGTTTGGTAAACGCAAAAAGACAAAACTAAAATAGGATAAGCCAATGATACACTTTTTTTCCACTGTTCACTTTCTTTGTCTTAACGCTTGCATGCTTGTTTGACACCAATTCATCAATAAATTCAACAAATACTCTGTTATATACAAACTTTTATCTTTCTCCTTTGCCTGTAGATTAAATCATATTTTCTTGTTAGATGCATGTTTCATTCATGCTTACTCTTTCAATGCATCCAATATTCAAGAAAAAAAGATTCAAGATTTTTATTCAAAAGAATGGTTATTTCTCCGACCACAATATCACATTTTGAATCCACCTAGTGCAAATTAATCCAAGTTGCTCTATGATAGAAAAAATATGTAGATCAATTTTTATTTGATAATGAATACTGTATTGTTGATGAAATGAGAGAATTTGTAATTGTATTGATTGAGAGATAAAAATGTAATAGCATACTGATACACGACATGTACATTGCCTTATATAGGCATTCTGCTTTTAGAATAAATACCCATTTCCATTTTGTATCCCCCCTCAAAACCGAACTAGCGTTAGGGTTTGCTTTGAGTATCAAGAGAAATGACTAGCATCTTACATTTTGAGCTTCGGGTTATAGATCTTGAAGTGATGTCAGCTTAATGAGTGATGATTTGAAGCATCTTCGTTACAACTTCTTGTCCTGGATCTGCAGCTGTCGATGATAGTAGATGCTTGCGATTTTGATGAGTTTTTGCATGAACTAACATGGATCTGATGCTAATTTTTTCTACGACCTTCAGTTTTTTACGCATTCTTGTGAAGCTTCTTTTTGATAGAGGTTTGGTCAAGTCGTCAGCTAAGGTTTGGTCAAGACATCAGCTATTTGGTGAGAGTCCGGTAAATGATTTACGTTAATTTGTCCTTTTTCAACTTGCTCTCTTAAGAAGTAAATGTCTAACTCCATATGTTTGGTTTTTGTGTGTAAAACTAGATTTGTTGTGATAGCAACATCACTCTGGTTATCTCACCATATTGCAGCTTAATTGTCTGTTGTTATCCTTAGTTCACTTAATAGTGACTTGACTAAATAATTTAAGATGTAGTGTTGGCAATACTTCGGTATTCAGCCTCGGCACTGGATTTGGATGCAGTTGGTTGTTAATTTGAACACCATGAATTAGATTGCATCCTAAGAATATACAATACCTAAATATTGATCTTCCATCATCAATATCTGAGCCCCAGTCAGCATTGGCATAACCTTTGATTTTCATGGTTTTGCTAGTATTGAATTTTAACCCATAATTAATAATACCTTTTAGGTATCTTAATACTCTTTTCACTGTCTTCCATTGTTCATCCAGTGGATTTTGCATGTACTGACTTACTTTGTATACACTGAATGAGATTTATGGTCTTGTTATAGTGGCATATTGCAGTGATCCAATTATGCTTCTGTATAATTTTTTATGCACATTTTCCTCTCGCTTATCTTTAGACAGATGTAAGTTGCTCACCATAGGGGGTAAAATAGAGTTAGGTTGGTCCATTTTTTCTTTGACTAGTAGTTCATTGATGTACTTTTGCTGGCTGAGTATAATTTCTGACTTTGACTGTCTCTTTACTTCTATTCCAAGTAAATTTCTATTCCAAGCAAATAATTGAGGCTTCCCAAATCCTTGAAAGAAAAATTTTTGTTCAAGAAGTTTGTCAGTTTATTAATTTCTTGGTCACAGTTTCCGGTAATAATCAAGTCATCGACGTATATCAGTACATAAATTACCGTATTACTAGAAAACTTTGTAAAGAGCAATCAGATTTGATCAATGCATGTCTAAGCTTTGTCAGGATAGCTTTTAGCTTTTCAAACCAAAACCTTGGAGCTTACTTGAGCCCACATATAGCTCTATTCAATCTGCACACAAGCTTCTCTTCTCCTTTTTGTTTGTACCATTGGGGTTGCTCTATATAAACTTCTTCCTGCAATACACCATTTAGAATTGCATTATTTATATCAAGTTGTTTGATGGTCCAGTCTCTATGTAGTGCTATTGACAATATAATTATGATAGTTGTGGGTTTCACAACTATTGAGAATGTTTCATTGAAATCAAACTCATTTTGTTGTGAATAACCTTTTGCAACCAGCCTAGCTTTGTACTTAGAGAGTGACCCATTAATATTCCTCTTCATTCTATATATCCAATTACAACCAATAATTTTTTTGTTGTTGGGTAAGTTGACAAGGTCCCAGGTTTTATTTCTTATTAAAGCATTGTACTCATCATTCATAGCAGTTTCCATTTGTCATCTCGACTTTCCTGATAATATGATGTTGGTTCAGTATTCTCAAGAACAATATTAAAAAAAAATAGTTTGGAAATACCATTCTTGGCTTGAATCATCATTTGATGACCAACATTACTAGTTCCTAGCTGTCTTGTGGTACTGTTTGATGCAGTTTCTCTCTGATCATCTGATGTTCCTTCAATGTATGGTGGTTGTTGTGGACTTGTTTGATTACTGATGCTTTGTTGAGTTTGATGGGCAGTTGTTGTGAGTGAGTATGAATGCTCTTTATCTGGTTGCTCTTAAACTTGTTCATCAATGAACATTATGTGTTCAAAGTTACGAAAATTTGTTGAAGCCTCACTACTTCCTGAGCTTTCTGGTTTTCTCTTATCTATTTTAGATTTCCTCACTTTGGAGCTTAGGTATGGGTGGAATACACATTTCAGGATTTATGGTTTTTCTAGTTGTAGGTGTCTGTGAATTTTAAAGGAAAACATCCTTTCCTTGAACACAACATGTCTTGATATAAATACCCTTCCAGTACTCTCTAAACACTTATAGTTGTTATTACAAAAATTAACACCGAGACAAGCTGATGGTGAAGGGGTATCGGACTGTCGTAAACAAGGGGAATCCGGAAGCATAAGCCCGGCACAGGACAAATTCGAAAGCATAAGGGAAGCCCTTGGAACAATAAGCAACCGACACTTTCACCAAAGAATAAAAATCGGATCTGATGAAAAGAAAGAATAACAACAGGGTTTCCCCGACACGCAAGATAGTCAGCTGAAGCTTAAGTCCAAAGGGAAACCTACAACCCGAAACCAAGGAAAGTGAAAGGGATATCGGTATTAACTTGCTTAATGCCGATACAAAGAGGTATCAGAGACCAAAATAATCACCCAAAGGCAACTTCAGTAATCAACAAGCACGACACCAGAAGCATCCCTCTAAGTGATTAAATCCCACTTCAGGAATATGCCGAAAGACAAATTAAAGCTTCTAAAGAGACAAGTTATCCACACTAATCCGCTAAGTGTCGATACTGAAAGGTGTAGCAGCTCCCAAAACAATGCACTTGAAGCACTGAGGAAAGCCTCGTGAAGAATTAATAGCAAGATCGGAATCTGATAACCGGAAGCCAAAAGACTTTCTCAAAACTATCCATAATAACAAGCTTGCTATCGATACGAAGAAGGGAGAGACACAATTAAAGAGAAGTTCCAAAAACAGAGACCATTCTTATGGAGCTAAGACCGACACCTAAAAGCAATACTACATCTTCCAACATGGTAAAAGAGCAGCCGAGAGCAAAGCAATCAGAACCAAAAGGGAAAAGCGGCCTACACGAAGCTATTGCATCCGAAAGAGGTCTCTGCGGACCCAATGTCAAAAGGGTCCCCGATTTGTCTATAAATAAGACCCTAGGGGTCTCATTTTCGAGGCTGAATTCTCATTTCTCAATATTATATTCTTTTCTCCAAGAGTAAACCCTAATTTCTAAATCAAATAGGGGTTTTCCTTTGTAGACTCGTATGTAATTCAAATCAATGAGCAATAAAGAGTGGATCAACATTTACCATTTTTCTTATGTATTTTCTTAGCTATTTCCTTTAAGAAGTACCTTATGTTTTCTACATGAAGAAGGTTCCTCGAGCAAGTTTAAATCCTTCCTCAAGATCTTTGCAAAGCCTCTTCCTATAAGCCATTTAGCTTTCTACCTCGTGTTGTGCTTAAGGAACCCTTATCCCGAGATTACTGTTGGTTCTTAAGTTGTGGAAGCGTGATGCTTACCCTTTGGAGGGAAGAGCAACTAATCTTTCAGGCTTTAGACGTTGATATCTAGGAAATGGTGAACTAACTCAAGCCTGTGGAAACTAGATAACCTCATTTTCCCCTTAGTTCCACTTCTGTAGACCTATCTCCGGTGTTGACAAAAAATATCATTAACATTTTGGCGCTAGAAGGAGGGCATGTACCTCTGACCTTGTGGCTAACCTTACCACATACCTAACTATGATGTTCCGTCAAGGGTTGGACTAAGCTTTTAAGAAGCAAGATTATGGCCAAAAGGCCCCAAAAAGAGTCTTCCGGATCTCTTGATTATTGGAACGACAACCCTTCCTACGTAGGACAAACACCAGTCTTTTCTCTAAGTGGTTCGATGTCAAAGGAGTATAACCCCTCCTCTCATAAAGAAAGCTATCCATGAGCAAACCAAAGGGATGGTATTCGAACGAGAAATAATAGAGGATTTTAATCGTTTTACTTCCAAATGGGCTAAAAGGATAGCGCTCTGACCTCAACATACCTTGAAAAGAAGAGGCAAGGATGTAGATGAAGCTACAAGGTTCGATAACAAAAGGGCTAAGTTCCAATGACAAGGAAAAGACTTTATACCCAGAATGCCTGATGGATGCCACCTTATAACCTCGATGGAAAACATTTACTTCCTAATCATAGAAGAACTCAATTATTGGTCGTCTGCAAAGAAGAAGCCCAAGTATGAAAGGAGAATGGAAGGGACTTACTGTCACTACCATATGATATGGACATGAAACTAACCACCGTAGAATTCTCAAAGGGATGATCATCAAGCTCCACAATCAAGGACAATTATGAGACTTTGTAAAAGGATCAAACTAAGTCTAATGAAGATCCTTAGGAAAAGTATTATCTACACAACTAGGGGTATGGAAATCCTCTCTAAACTCGAAGCAACCCAAATCAGGTCAAACCAAATGGATAAGATCCCTTGTCACCGCCGAGATCTCCAGGGCAAGGCACCCCCACGAGGGAGGGTGATGTGTAAGCCTTTCTCCGCGCCCAAATAAGAAAGTGCTAGGTCAAAGCATCGAAAGTGTAAGCCTCCAATCCACACCAGAAATAGTCGGGATGGAGCGTCTAATTAGCACGCTCTGCCTCTGCTCGTAGAAGAGTACGCTCTGCCTGTACTATGAACTAAACACGTCATACCTCTACTTATGTTCCGCATTACCCGCAGAAGGGAACGTAAACCCTTATCGTCGCCTACGATGGCCAGGATAAGGCGCATCCTGGAGGGGGGTTGGGTAAATCCTTGGGCCCTGCTCGTAAATAAGCTAGCCAAGCACACCAGAATCACAGGCCCAGAGAGTGACTAATAAAACACATACATCCTTTGCTACATAAATCAAACCTAAAAGGAGTAACAAAACTAATGGTCGAGAGCGGGTTTCTGGTCTTCTATTCTAAATAACTGAATATGGGTTGGTTCGGGACTTTCACTAATTACCAGAAATAGGTTTCTGGTCTTCTACTCTAAATACCCGAATCTGGGTCGGTTTAGGACTTTAACTAATTACCAGAAATAGGTTACTATTTTTCTACTCTAAATACCCTTATCTGGGTTAGTTCAGGACTTTCACTAATTACCAGAAATAGGTTTATGGTCTTATATTCTAAATATCTGAATCTGTGTTGGTTCAGGATTTTCACTAACTACGAGCAATAGATTTCTGGTCTTCTGTTAAATAACCTGAATTTGGTTTGGTTCTGGACTTCTATGGCCAAGGGAGAGTTCCAACATTTCTTTTAAATATTCTAATCCAGAGTATGGATCAAAGCACAATTACTACCATAAGGACATTTCCGGAGTTCTAACTTTAATACCCTAATTTGGAATGCAAGATTTTAATCTTTAAGAGAGGAATATATCGTCAGCACAATGGCTTGAGCCTATCATATAAGCGCCTTCAAGCAAAGATTGTGATCTTCCATCTTGTGCAGGGAGATTTCTTAAACTCGTTATATACAAATTGTTACTACTTATGAGAAATATGGATTAAAGAATTAATGCATATCTCATTCACAAATTCAATCACAAAGCTATATCATTGATTATTCAAAATAAATTTAGGCATTGATGACACTTAATACATTTTCCTATGATTCCCCATTCTCGGGTAAGGGGAAATAATAGCATAACGAAGAGCAATACATAAAAGTTCATTGATCTTCTGCCACTTTTCCGTAACTTTATATGGGTCATCTAAAGGCTTAAGTTGAAGTTTCAAAGCTCAGTTATAAGCCCTTCCCATGTCTCGTAGAGTCTTATTTTCTTTCTCCAAACTAAAAGCACTCTTTTGTAAAGCATGTCTTTCATTTTTTAATTGCTTGACTTTGGAAACATAGAAGTCGATACGCCAGTATCCGCATTATACTTTCTGTCATAAAAGCCTCCTATATCGGCTTTAACTTTCTGATACCACCTATTAACAAGAGAATCGTCTAACCCAGAAGGCAAATTCCTTGCATGATGACTTATCTCAAACTCTGGGGCCTCAAGCTCGGTTGTGACTTATGGAGACTTAGACGCAGAAATTCTGGTAGTACACCCAAAAAAATTCCCAAGTTTTACATTTTGTTAATGCATTTCACGTTTAACTTCTAAATCGAGAATGTGACGATATAGCTCTTCCACTTCTTTGTCAAAATCAATGGAGGGATTCGTCTTTATCTCTCTTTTTAGATCAAGGATAATTTTATTCTTTTTCCTTAGCTAGTCCTCTAAAACACTTATTTGAACTTTTAAACACTTCATAGATGGCTCTTCAACCAAAACAGACTCGTCTATAATACTAATTGGAGAGTCTTCTAGAAGATTTCCCCGACTCATAGTTCCCAGCACATCCTTCCCTGTAGTGTAGGGAGGATCTCTGACTGAAATTTCCTATTTTATAAACATATAAAATGTTGCTTATAGAATTCATCTTCAGAAGGAAATAGCAATAGTAAACTATAACTCTCATCATTCAAAAAGTGTCAATATGGGTATTATCCTGTGTCCATCCAAAGAAGCACTAATTACAAAAATCATAGCAGTTTAATCGTTCCCTCCAATACGTTTTTTATTCATATTTCATATCAGCTTTGCATGGTGAGCCCTAAGTTTCTTTAGTATCGCCTCTCTATCATCACCAAATAAATTAAAAGAGAGCTGGGGATACTTTATATAAATAAGCTTAAGCTCTTTTAAAAAGCGTTCCCTGCCAGACTTATTGTAACACCTCGTGTTTATGGTGTAAGATAATAAAATAAGAATAACTTAATTAAATATTCAGAATTAATTAAAATGGATTGTACCTTGCGTTCGTCTCGGAATTCTGGTTCAAATAGAGTCTGATTTTGCATAAAACAGACATTATATGAAGAAGTTATGGGCGACAGAAGGTTGTCAGAAAAATCAGGAAGCGGGCCAGAACAACTAGCGCACTTGGCAAGTGTGTTAGGCCATTTTTGCACTGGTGCACCTCCCAGGTGTGCACAGAACAATTTTCGGCCTCCGGACCCATGGGGGTCGACCCATTCAAGGGGGGTCGACCCCTGGGGGAAATTTTTGGTAGATTAGGGTTTTCTGATATTTTGACGGCTCAGATGGATTTTGGTCAAACCTGAGGGTCCTAGTTGCTTTATACACCTATAAATAAGACCCTAGACCTAACCCTAAACATCATAATTCGGAGGCTACATTGGAGCTCTTCCACGGCTCTCTCTCTCTTTCTCTTCTCAAATCTATTATGAAATTAAAATGTTAGCCTAGGAGAATTATGGATTCAGATCTGGAAGAGGGAATAAACATTAATAACAAGATTATTGAATCATGAAAGCAAGGTAAACTTCTAAGAACCAATCTATTTAAATTATTTCTCTTCACTTTTCATGAAATAATAAATCCATGGTCGTTAGGTTGTGAATCAAATTAAAGGGAAAAGGGAAACCATGGATGATAGAACGGATTGGATCCAAATTTTGGGAAAAACATGAAAGGTGAGTGGGTTTAAAATATACTTTTTGAATAATAGTACCTCTATCATTAAGCATTCCCCATAATGAACATATTGGAAGGTTTAATTTGATGAAATGCATTATTGTGCTAAAATGGATAATATATTCAATTAGTTAATATGTTGAGATGTACATTTACTTGAATGTTTAAGAAAAATGAATACCGTTGTATAGATCCATTTTATGAACCTATGAATTGAGTAAATGATACACTATTGAAGAACTACATGTTATTTTAAATAAAGTTAATTACATGTAGGAAGACACGCGATATATATTAGGATTTGGGGCATAATTTGAAGTGGGATTTTGGAACATAATATATATTATGTTTTGAGACTTAAATTTGGAGGTGCAATCTGATATGAACATAAATGGTTGAAAATTCATACATAAGATTAGTTGAAATATTGGAAATGTTTATATGTTATAGACTTGTTAAAAATATTGGCAGTAACTACCATTGTTCATATTGCATATCGATTTGTCCCATTTATATACCAGAGCCCTTACCTATGTGAATTAGAATGGTTGTATGATTACATACATAGAATTGAATTAATGAAGATGAATGCCTAGGGTTACAATTAGAAATTGTAATTGCACTTATGACATGAGGTTAGGTTGCATTAGTGGTGGAAGTCTGCCCGGACCCGACCGGCATATCCAGCAGCCACTAATGTTGAACCTAATGTGAGAGGTCTAAGTGCGCAAATACGAGAAGGGCTATGACACGACGTTAGGCCCAACTTGTGGAAGAAGTCTGCCCGGACCTGACTGGCATATCCAGCATCCACAAGTTGTACGCCTAATGTAGGAGGTCTAACCCATTATAAACCATAAATGGACATGGTAATGAATTGGACTACTTAACCTAATATAATCTATAGGGATTGTATAAATATGAACTAAAGTTAGGATTAATTAAAAAATTGGTTGGGCAGTGGGTGGGTAGACAAATCTAAGGGAGTGGGTAATATTTACATATAGGCCTGCAAACTTAGCCCGATAAGGTTTTGTAATTAAAGAAACCTAGTGGTATACATAACCGGTAGAAATAATAAAGTTATGTAATTAAAGACACCTTTTAGGGTAAGCATAACTTGTAGAAATGATAATCACCTATTATAAATAAATAACACTAATGAAAATGTTGTATAATAGGTAGACTTGTCCTAGGGACAAGTGAAGATTATAACTTAGGTTATAATAAACTAATAAGGAAATGGGATAACTGGAGAAATGAGATAAGGGACACTTAATTGTAAATTAAGTAATCAGTAAATGGGGAAAGTTAGAAACCAGTTGAGAAAAGGGGAAAATATATGAAACATAGGAAGTTGTACTTAATTATAAATTAATTAATTTGTAAGCTTGGAAGTCTGAAACCCGTTGATAGGAATGTTTAGGCTTGTCCTAGGGACAAGAGAAAATTATAACATAGGTTATAATAAACGGGTAGAGAAACTTATTAATGGGTCTTAGTTAATAGAACTAAGTTAATAAGTAAACAGCGATAAGTTGTATTGAAAATGTAAAATGGAATTATGATTAATTGAGAAAGGATGAGGAAAACTTATGAACTGAAATAAGTTTATATGTAATCATAAATAATGACTGACATGTTAAACAGAAAACATGTGAATTGGGATATACTTAATTACATATTAAATAAAACATGTTATTGTAATGATAAAATCAAATAAGAATATAAAAGGGATTGTGGATTTCATATCTTGGGCCACAATATAGGGAATAACATGTTGTGGGCTTATTAATAAACTTAAATTGGTTAACTTATATAACCAAAATTAATAAGCAAGAGAAACTTGGTATTTTGAATAAGAATTCAATATGAATGAGAATAACCAAGTTAAAAGGAAACCTGATGAGGTAAGGCAAGCACGTAAAGAAATGTTTAGACATAGGGTCTAATAACATGTTAAATTGAGGCGCCTGAACCAGTCCGCACGTTTGAGGGTGAATAACCCAACGCGGTAGACCATCGTGGTGTTATAAGGCATTGAGGGAGCACACATTCATCTGATTGTTGTGACGGCCCCGAAGGACTGGAAGGGGAAGCACGCGGCTTCCTGAGGTACGTACGGTGCTTCTAGTAGTCCTCTATGCGCTGGTAGATGTCTTAGGTTGTGCAAGCAGAGGTTGGGTCTGCGTGTAACTATTAGGTAGTAGGTCTTGACTGCAGATGTAGCTATGTAGTCAGAATGTTATGACGAGGTGACACCAGGGTGGCTCGACGGTTGCCTCATGAGGAGGTAGAAGGTCCCGACCAACAAGGACAGTAGACCGTCGGACACCTGTCATCGGCAAACAGTGGGATGCGGAAAGATTAGAGCTAAACCCAAGATACCATTTCACCGTTCATTATCGGGGTAAGGGGTTGATGGGAGATGCCATATGGATGTTTAGATTGTCTGCGTAAGGGAAGTCGCTTAGCTTTCGTATTCTTTAATAGTTGAGGGAGGGGCCTAGGTGGGACCATAGCCACCGTGAAAACAGACCCTAGGAATATATGTATATAGTGGCTCATAAACATGGGCTTGTACAGGTATGGAAAAGCTTCCGACCGAGTTCCGTATTTCTTTTATCGTCCTGCCATGGAACTCGGTGCACATTGAGGACATGCGATTGATGCATCGAGCTACAATTGAAGATACATATGGTGGACAGTCTAAATACATGCATGTCAGCTCTGGGTGGTGTATCGTAGACTTGAGCGCATTACTCTGGTATGAATTCTGAATCAAATAAGGGTGGCAATCCGTACGTTTATGTAGAATAGTAAGGACAGATATATGCGGAACGTAATATTGTTATCTGTACGTCGCTATAGCGTAGGATGAGTGACTGCGTATATTTTGATGGTGTTATCATGGAGACCGTGCGAGTGGGGTACCATGGGGTATGCCCCGTTATTGGGGGTAGCAACATATATATTGTACTAGGTTAATCCGCTGAGAAGTAAATGGGTACGACGAGCATGTAAGCCTTGAGTGTTGCTAACCCAAGTAACCTAATAAATAAGAAAATATGATTGAACGGTATATGTAGGATTATCCAAAATGTATAGTTTAAGTCCCGTCACCAGAACTTGTGTTCTTCCCCTCCTCATAACATACTGGCAGGTTAGATTTTTGGCAGAGACATGAGACATTATAGCTTTGGATTCTGGTTAGGCGGTATTATTAATACAGTAAGGTTGTACTTTGATTTATATTATAATTTATCCATTTCGCTGTGAGATATTTTCTGAGCTCTGACATATATTATGTCTCTGTCTTTTCTGCGGGATACCAGAGCAAACCAATCCGAGATTCGATAGATTGGAATTTTGAAGAAAAAAATCGGTCTGTCGGATTTCGGGTTGTCACATCAGGTATCAGAGCTTAGGTTTAGGATTCTTATATAAATAGAGAGTGAACGTATTTGTATTTTTAAAAAAAATATAAATATATTATATATATATATACCTAGATCCATAGAGGAACCCATTAAATAAAAAGATTATAATATGGTAAGAAATGGGATGTTTGTTTTGTACACTAAAGGATTGAATATGGAAATCCGAGACCCTTAGGTAATTTGGGTGGATAGTGTACAATACACTTTGTATGAAGGAAAAGTGAATCCCATATGATTAATATTTTGGGTTAGTGGGCTTGAAAACCTTATAAATTGAAAAAGGTTAAAAAGTGAAATGGATTAGGAATATATATAGTTGAGAGAATTGACCTTAGGAGGGGGTGTCTAGGAAAGCCTAGAAGAAAATTTGAAACCCGCTTTGAGTCTGACCCTACTGTTAACATTTAAGAACTTGAAATTATAAAATTTTTGGGAAAATGGTTTATGGTGTTTCCAAGTTTTAATCTTAAAAGTTATAGTTTTAAAATATGTAAAGAAGTACATATTAGGTTTTGAAGTAAAATGGGGTATATTTTGCAAATAGTGATTTCTTGCGAAAATTTTGTCTAAGATGAAATTCTCTCAATAAAAGGTGCATGCTATAGAGCATGTATAGCTCGCTATTTTTCTTGTTATATTTCATACAAGAATGTTTAGTAAAGAAAGATTTTAAGTCCCTATTCTTATGACAACCCTTTTTGATGAATTATTTTAAGATAATTTTATGGGGGGACAAAATAAGTTGTAGAAAATAAGAATAGAGTGGATGTTGGCACCTTGAAGTAAGAGACTAAACCGACCTTGTACGTAAGAACAAGTCATAAACCCGATTGAGAAAATAGTTGTCCGTATCTACTCCAGTTTTTATGATTTGAAAAAAATTTGATGATTTTCATTTTTTTTTAAGATGACATGTTTTTATGGTTTGGCAAAAGGAAATTTTCATGAGGGAAATATTGTTTTGACACTTTTAATCTTTGGAAGGAAGTTTAAATGAAAAGGCCAAGCTGTGTTTTAAAAAGTATGGAGTAGGTAAGGATTAGTGCCTAGGGAAGATGGGAAAAGTTTTAAGGCTATTAAGTAAATAGTGAGGATTATCATGGAGCAATAGTAAGCTCCCATTGGACGCGTAAGCATTGAAAGCCTAGGATATTGCTTGAAATAATTATTGGTACGCAGCTAGAGTTAGTTGTGACTACTAGATAGAAAAGGGAAAGTAAGTGTTTAGATCTTATTGCTAATTGTCGTGTTTGGGGAAAACCCCGTTACTACACTCCTGTTGGGATCGTTCCATTATTTTGTTCTTGTTAGGTAGTTATGGTAACACCTAAACCTATCGTGGATCCCATAGTTTGGACTTTTCTGAAGAGGGCATAATCCCGAGATTCTTGGCCCTTTGTAGTAGCTATGTAAGGTGTCTGTTCTCTTATTTTAGTTGAAAGACTAGAAGGCTTGTTTAAATTTAAACTTAGACCAGATAATTAAATAAGCTAAGAAAAGAGAAATGTTACAATTGAAAAGGAAACAGAAAATTCAGTAAAGCAACAAACATGATAAATTATAAGAAAAAAGGATAAAGATATAAATTTCCAAGGTAAGATGAAAAAGAAAATCAGTAACAAAAGAAAAAACTTCTTATGTGGGTTGTGCTTGGATAGAAAAATAGGAGAATCTTTATAATAGTTTCATAAAATCCAAGTACAGTTGGAAAGAGGTCGAAAAAAAATGGAAGATGCGAAGTTTTCTGTTTTCCACCTTTTTGTAACCTAAGAAATCGAATTTAGAAAATATGATTTTTCTGAAATTCGAAAAATAAAGTTGGTTGGTAGGATAATGGATGCAACAATTGGATGAACTACGCTTCTACTCAGTAAGAATATGGGAAAATTAGGATGAAAAAGCATTTTTGATTTTCAAAATATTGCACTTATGTAGAACTGCTAGTATATTTAGGATGTGAGCATCATATTTTAAAAGGATTTTTGAAAAGCTTGCAAACACATAGGAGGTACCACTTAGGCATGCATGCATTATTATGTTGTATTTCACTTTGCACAAGTGCACGATACTTGAAAAATTGGATGCACACATGATGGTTGTATATTATGCGAGGGGTTAATTTATTTTACCCTTATCAAATTTCGGGGACGAAATTTCCTAAAGGTGGGAGAATGTAACACTCGTATTTTTACTGCAAGATAATAAAATAAGAATAACTTAATTAAATAATCAGAATTAAGTTAAACGGATTAAACCCTTGCGTTTGTCTCAGAATTCTGGTTCAGATAGAGTTCTAGTTTGCGTAAAAAGGACATCGTATGAAGAAGTTATGGGCGGTAGAAGTTTATCAGAAAAATCAGTAAGCGGGCTAGAACGACTGGCGCACTTTGCAAGTGCGCCAGGCCTTTTTTGCACTGGCGAACCTCCCAGGTGCGCCTAGAACAATTTTCAGTCTCCGGACCCATGGGGGTCGACCCATAGCTCAAACCATATGAAGGGGGGTCGAACCCTGGTGGCATATTTTGGCAGATTAGGGTTTTCAGATATTTTGACGGTTCAGATGGCTTTTGGTCAAATGTGAGGATCCTGCTTGCTCTATACACCTATAAATAAGACCTTAGACCTAAACCTAAACATCATAATTCGGCGGCTACGCTGAAGCTCTGCCATGGCTCTCTCTCTCTTCTCAAATCTATTCTGAAATTGAAATGTTAGCCTATAAGAATTATGGATTCAGATCTGGAAGAGGGAATCAACGTTAATAAAAAGATTATTGAATCATGAAAGCAAGCTAAACATCTAAGAACCAATCTATTTAAATCATTTCTCTCTCTCTTTTCATGAAATAATAAATCCATGGTCGTTAGGTTGTGAATCAAATTAAAGGGAAAAGGGAAACCATGGATGATAGAACGGATCGGATCCAAAATTTGGAAAAAGCATGAAAGTTAAGTGGGTTTAAAATATACTTTTTGAATAGTAGTACCTCTATCGTTTGGCATTCCCCATAATGAACATATTGGAAGGTTTAATTTGAAGTGCATTATTGGGCTAAAATGGATAATATGTTCAATTAGTTAATATGTTGAGGTGTACATTTACTTAAATTTTTAAGAAAAATGAATACCATTGTATAGATCCATTTTATGAACCTATGAATTGGGTAAATGATACACTATTGGAGAACTACACGTTATTTTGAATAAAGTTAATTACATGTAGGAAGACACGCGACATATATTGGGATTTGGGGCATAATTTGAAATGGGATTTTGGAACATAACATATATTATGTTTTGAGACTTTAATTTGGAGGCGCAATCTGATATGAACATAAATGGTTGAAAATTCATACATAATATTAGTTGAAATATTGGAAATGTTTATATGGTAGACTTGTTAAAAATATTGGCAGTAACTACCATTGTTCATATTGCATGTTGATTTGTCCCATTTATATACCAGAGCCCTTACCTATGTGAATTAGAATGGTTGTATGATTATATACATAGAATTGAATAAATGAAGATGAGTGCCTTTGATTACAATTAGAAATTGTAATTGCACTTATGACACGAGGTTAGGTTGCATTAGTACTGGAAGTCTGCACAGACCCGACCGACATATCCAGCAGCCACTAATGTTGAACCTAATGTGGGATGTCTAAGTGTGCAAATACAAGAAGGGCTATGACACAAGGTTAGGCCCAAATTATGGAAGAAGTCTGCTCGGACCCGATCGGCATATCCAGCATCCACAAGTTGTAGGCCTACTGTGGGAGGTCTAGCCCATTGTAAACCATAAATGGGCATGGTAATGAATTAGACTACTTAACCTAATCCAATTCATAGGGATTGTATGAATATGAACTAAAGTTAGGGTTTTGTAAAAAATTGGTTGGACAGTGGGTGGCTAGGCAAATCTAAGGTGGTGGGTAATATTTACGTATAGGCCCGCAAACTTAGCCCGATAAGGTTTTGTAATTAAAGACACCTAGTGGTATACATAACCGGTAGAAATAATAAAGTTATGTAATTAAAGAAACCTTTTAGGGTAAGCATAACTTGTAGAACTGATAATCACCTATTATAAATAAATAACACTAATGAAAATGTTGTATAATAGGTAGACTTGTCCTAGGGACAAGTGAAGATTATAACTTAGGTGATAATAAACTAATAAGGAAATGGGATAACTGGCGAAATGAGATAAGGGACACTTAATTGTAAATTAAGTAATCAGTAAATGGGGAAAGCCAGAAACCAGTTAAGAAAAGGGGGAAAGTATATGAAACATAGGAATTTGTACTTAATTATAAATAAAGTAATCTGTAAGCTTGGAAGTCTGACACCCGTTGATAAGAATGTTTAGGCTTGTCCTAGGGACAAGAGGAAATTATAACATAGGTTATAATAAATGGGTAAAGAAACTTATTAATAGGCCTTAGTTAATAGAACTAATTTAATAAGTAAATAGCGATAAGTTGTATTGACAATGTAAAATGGAATTATGATTAAATGAAAAAGGATGAGGAAAACTTATGAAATGAAATAAGACATGTTAAATAGAAAAAATGTGAATTGGGACATACTTAATTACATATTAAGTAAAATATGTTATTGTAATGATAAAATCAAATAAGAATATAAAAAGGATTGTGGATTTTAGATCTTGGACCACAATTTAGGGAATAACATGTTGTGGGCTTATTAATAAACTTAAATAGGTTAAGTTATATAACTGAAATTAATAAGCAAGAGAAACTTGGTAATTTGAATAAGAATTCAATGTGAATGAGAACAACCAAGTTAAATGGAAACCTGATGAGGTAAGGCAAGCGCGTAAAAGAATGTTTAGACATAAGGTCTAATAACATATTAAAGTGAGGCGCTTGAACCAATCCGCACGTTTGAGGGTTAATAACCCAACGGGGTAGATCATCGTGGTATTATAAGGCACGAGGGGGAGCGCACATTCATCTGATTGTTATGAGGGCCCCGAAGGATTGGAAGGGGAAGCACGCAGCTTCCTGAGGTATGTAAGGTGCTCCTAGTAGTCCTCTGTGCGATTGCAGATGTCTTAGGCTGTGCCCATAGAGGTTGGGTCTGCACGAACTACTAGGTGGGTGGGCCTTGACTGCAGATTTAGCTATGCAGTCAGAATGTTGTGACAAGGTGACACCAGTGTGGTTCGGCGGTTGCCTCACGAGGAGGCAGAGGGTCACGACCAATAGGGATAGTAGACTGTCGTACACCCGTCATCGGCAAGCAATGGGATGTGGAATGACTAGAGCTAAACCCAATTCACCCTTCACTATCGGGTTAAGGGGTTGAGGGGAGACGCCAAATGGATGTTTAGATTGTTTGCGTAGGGGTAGTCGCTTAGCTCTCGTAGTCTTTACTAGTTAAGGAAGGGGCCTAGGTAGGGCCATAGCCACCATGAAAACAGACCCTAAGAATATCTGTATATATAGGCTCATAAAGACGGGCATGTACAGGTATGGAAAAGCTCTCGATTGAGTTTCGTGTTTCTTGTATCACCCTGCCATGGAACTCGGTGCACATTAGAGGACATGTGATTGATGCATCGCACTACAATTGAAGATAGGTATGGTGGACGGTTTAGATACATGCGTGTCGGCTCTGGTGGTGTATCATAGACTTGAGGGCATTACTCCGGTATGAATTTAAATCAAATGAGGGTGGCAGTCCATACGTTTACGTAGCATTGTAAGGACAAATATATGCAGAATGTAATATTGTTGTCTGTACGTCGCTATGCCATAGGATGAGGGACTGTGTATATTTCGATAGTGTTATGGTAGAGACCGTGCGAGTGGGGTACCATGGGTTGTACCTCGATATTAGGGGTAGCTACATACATATTGTATTAGGTTTATCCGCTGGAAGTAAATGGGTACGACCAGTGTGTAAGCCTTGAGTGTTGTTAACCCAAGTAACCTAATAAATAAGAAAATATGATTGAACGGTATATGTAAGATTATCCAAAGTGTATAGTTTAAATCCAGTCACCAGAACTTGTGTTCTGCCCTCTCCTCATAACATACTCACAGGTTAGATTTGTGGCATAGACATGAGACATTATAGCTTTGGATATTGGTTAGGCAGTATTGTTAATATGGTAAGGCTACACATTGATTTATATTATATTTTATTCATTCCGCTGTGAGATATTTTCTGAGCTCTGAAATATTTTATGTCTCTGTCTTTTCTGCAGGATACCAGAGCAAACCAATCCGAATTTCGATATATTGGAATTTTAAAGAAAAAAATTCAGTCTGTCGAAATTCGGATTGTCACACTTATAAAGCGATTTTGTAAGAAACTCCCTCCTCTACCAAGATAATGAACGCATATCGTCCATGGAAACAGTATCATTAGTGTAAACATGGTCCCTATTAAGTTTCAAAATTCGGCTCACATCCGATCCTAAACTTATTATAAATTAGGCCCCTCTTATCCAAAAATTCATAAAAAAAGTAAATTCATATTTAAATTAAACATGCATTCGACAAAAATTTCAGATAAGAAACCATCAAACAATGCATCAAAAACAGAAAATAACATAAAAAAATGAAACTGCATTAAATGCACCAGTACGGAAGCACGTCTGATGGATGTGTGCGTAGATTTATTTGATCGTAAATTGATGGAATAGAGTATGGTATAGTGTTCAATTTGGTAAGGAAGCTTGCAGCAGTAGTTTGATGAGGTGATATTTTAAAATTACAAATATAGAAAACGTAGGTAGTTCACGTTTTTATAGTTATGGCTTCATGTGGCAGCATGGTTTTTTAAACCATTAATTTGTAACAATAATTTTATTCCCTGTTGTCCTAGTATTCAGTTTGAGGTTGCAGTAGCCGGTAGTTCAGGAATTTAAGTTGAAAATGTGCATGCATGCATTCTTGTTCTTTCTCAGCATACAACATTTCTGCCTTTCTAATCGTAGACTAAAGGTGCACACTGGAAGAATCAAATTCAGATTGTTGTTCGTGAAGATATGAATCTTACCCTCTAAGAGCTAAGTGGTCAAACCAAAAACAAAATCAATTAAACCAAACAAAGAATGAAACAAAATTTTGAAGATGTAAATCTTACACTTGAAATCACTTGAACTACAAAGAAACCCAAGCACCTACAAAACCTATGCAATCATTATCTGAGCGACAGTCATCTTTGAGAGAACATCAAGTTGCAACTGCAGTTTTCCAACGTTCAGCCGCCAAGAAGATATCGACTTTGTCAATCATGTTGTAGTGAACAGCAAAGCAGAATGGGCTCCAACTTCAAATAAACATTGAATCGATCTCTGAAACAATAGGACACCTTTGTCTTGTCCTAGATCCAGAAACGTAGCAGTTGAAGGTAAGGCATCATCCCAATTTCTAGATTGGTTTCTAGAGATAAACGCAAGGCATACGCTAAGCACTCAAATTAGAGCAGTAGCTTTGTGGCTTCGAATTGTACTTTCGTCTCCTTCAGACCCCATCAACGTAATTTTTGCATCATCTTCTTTTAGATCGATTTTTTTAAAAGAGGAGAAGACAAACCAACATTTAACTCTGTAAAAACAACATAAGTATAAAAATAGTTTTATGAAAGACTTTTTAAAAAGTGTTCATGCTTGCCTTCTCTTTTCAAGGCTATTATGGTTGTATTGGATGCTGGCACAATCTTTTTTCATGTATGGTCAAGAATATTTGCTCAAAGACTGCTACTTCTGAAATTTGTTGCAGTGTGAATGATAGAAAAATCTTATTAACTACAAGGTATAGTATGAAATAACATGAATTTGGCAAGCATTGACATAACAGTAAAGTCCATGTTTAGATCAAATGATGACACAGTTTCAATATTTCTTAAGTACCAATTAAATTCTTATGGTATTTTGTAATAAAAAGCAACTCAAACCTTGAATCAAATCATACAGTACCCAATGAAGATGCCAACGGAGACTGTTGGAATTCGATATAGAGAGGAGGAGAGAGATAAAACGTAGAATAATTGAACGACTACATTGTTATTGCTTCATTTTTCTTCATACAACAAATGAGATATTACATCCCTTTTATAATATAGCCAACTTCTAGACTTATCTTTTCTAGATTTTTCTTGCATTCCCTAATTTTCAATATTTCCCTTTACAAAACATTCTTTAAAATTTTCTAATTTGAAGGCCTAGAATTTGTTACTACTTAATTTTGACTTTCCTAAATACAAACATTAAATTTGTTGCATAATTACTATTTCCTTACAAAACAAAGTTTATTTCCAACATTCCCCCTTAAACTTGGTTTTATTAATCCAAGCAAATTTATTGATTCTATTATTATCTTTGATTTGTGATGCACTTCTCATTACCATCAATTGTTGAAGCACGTCTCTTCAACTCCCTTTTTTTTAATTTGTGATGCACTTCTCATCGCCTTCAATTGTTGAAGCACGTCTCTTCAACTCTCTCTTTGAATATTGGAGCACTTCTCTCCTTGGTGCACTTCTCACCCACAACTCTAAAATAAATTCTCTTCCACAGCCACTTGTGCCATGTTCTCTTGCTCTTCATCTTTGAACCATTTTCTTGCTATTGTTGTGCTTCAGCTGGTCCGCTTTTGAATTGTTTTAAAAAAACTGATTTTTTTGGCTCTCTAGAGATCTCTATATCCTCTCTCATCAACCTAGCTCCGATACCATGTTGGAATTTGATATAGAGAGGAGGAGAGAGATAAAAGGTAGAATAATTGAATGACTACATTGTTATTGCTTCATTTTTCTTTCATTACACAAATGAGAGAGTACAACCCTTTTATAACCTAGCCACCTTCTAGACTTTTCTTTTCTAGATTTTTCTTGCATTCCCTAATTTTCAATATTTCCCTTTACAAAACATTCTTTAGAAAAATCTTATTAACTGCAAGGGATAGTATGAAATAACATGAATTTGGCAAGCATTGACGTAACAGTAAAGTCCATGTTTAGATCAAATGATGACACAGTTTCAATATTTCTTAAGTACCAATTAAATTCTTATGGTATTTTGTAATAAAAGGCAACTCAAACCTTGAATCAAATCATACAGTACCCAATGAAGATGCCAATGGAGACTATATCATGATGTACTATTGCTAACCAATCTGTTGTAAGTGACCATTATTTTGTCATACTCTGTCTTCATGTTTGTAGCCTTTGCCTCATAAGGTATTATATACCTATATCCAACAAATTAAGAAATGAAAACTGTATATACAAAGGTTAGTTTTCCAAATATTGGACTGCTTACTGTATCAAAACATAACTCATAACAGCAGACATAGATTTCCACTTATCGCATGATGCTCTACCAACCTACTTTATCACACAAAGAATGATAAATAAGTGGACATTATAATCCAACTGATCAACAAAGATGCAAAGCAGATTAATCAACTAAGAACCTACATCAAAATTCAGTAAGGCAAACTATTTGAATAGTTTGAATTTATAAATGATTAGTTGAATGAATTTCAATAATTTCTAGGAGAAGAGGTAGTTTACTTATTTTCTGTAGATAAGGATTTTAAGAAGACAAAGAGAAAGTGTTAATAACATATTTGTTCCATAGCCACGTCGGCTTCATTGTTCAACCCCAGTTATTCATCTCCTCGCTTACCAATCTCACATTATCGGAAAAAAAACTATGATAAACAATCGACATACTGTTGGAATATTTGCTCAAAGCATGTGCACAGTTTCAACTTAAGTTCCTTGAGTCATGGATGACTAATCCATTTCCTGAAATATGCCTCATGTTTTTCTTGCAGGACATGTATGGATGCAGTAAAATGTAAATGTTTTTTTGTGGAAAAAAACATGGTGGAAATGCAATTACAGAGCATAAAATACTTTAACAGTAAAAAGCAAGATAGTTGAATAATGTTAGCTTAATGATTTTGTTTAATGTAATTTATTCGACTGCATAAAAAGCACACCAATATCCAAATATAACTTAAGATAGAACACGCAGAAAGTCAATGTAAGTCCAACTGAAGAAACAGGCAAACAGAATACAAACTGAACAACGAAAAAACTGAAGAAAAAAGGCATACAAACCTGATGCAGAGAAACTTTGAACGACATAAAATTTCTTGCAATCGATCTGTTAAGATTTCAGCTTCTTAAATGCTATCTGCATAGAAAAAAAAGTTGAAGAAACTTAAACAAACAAAAGCATAAAGCAATAAAACTTAATTAGTAGCACCTGTAAACAATCAAAGCAAGGGACAGATGGATGAAATGAAGGATGTGAAATGAGGAGGGGTGAAATCGGCATGGCAGGATGAGGCGCAAAATCGATTTCGATGCATATGTGGTAGAAGGGCTTAAGGACAACAATCATGTTGGATATGGAGTCGCCTAGTCAGAAACTTGCACCCTCCATGATTTTTGCGCTGGTGTCGCGGTGTTTTATTTTGGAGAAGTGTGCGGTGCTTTATTATGTGGAAGTGGATGAGAACGTGGACATAGTTATTCCCATTAAAAATACTGAAAATGACTGGAAAGTCGGGCAAAAAACATTTTAACATGTCAAAGGGGAAGGGGTACAATTGGAAACCTAAAAAGGCTTCACTTTGACTTTTTGACCAAAGGTTTTGCATTATAATATAAGATAATAATATGCATGTATTTGTATTTTCTTGCATACATCTGTGCAAGTATTTCAGATATGCATCTGTGTTGCTTTTCTTGCATACATCTGTGTAAGTATTGCAAAATTCTCAAATATAAGTACGCAATAATTTGTAATCATGCAAATCATTTCACATTTATTTGCATTCAAGTGTGCAATACAACAGAAAAGTTGCACACATGTGTGCAACAATCTACAGGCAAAATTTAAGCTAAGTTTTACTTCATGCAATACTTGCATACATGTGTGCAAATATTTCAAATAGTTGCACACATGTATGCAAGTTTTGGTCCAAATTTTCAATGAAAACAGCTTTTGCAATAATTGCATACATGTATGCAATTTTTTTTTCGTAAACTTCTCGGAGCGTTTGCAGATTTTAGAATAATTTTTTTTTACTTCACGATGCCTTTTTTTGCGAAAACACGTAAGTATAAAAATATGGACCAGGTCTGCATGGAAACTTAGGGAGGGAGGGAGTTTTTATTTTGAAAACTTCCAGGGACGTGAGCCAAAAGGACCCTTTTACAAATATCAGTAAGTTTCAAGATAAAGTATACTAACCCAACACGGAAAAGAAAGTGTTTTAAGAACAAAAATCTATACTTGAGGAATATGGGAGAAGGATTGCACAGTTCATTCCCTTTCATTGAACTCCAAGAAAACAGTTTCTTTGGCAGAAGTACCAACATGGTATGGAATAATATGAGAACGTGAAGGATCAATGTCCACATCCCTAAAGCCTGAGGAACTATCAACGGGCGAAGGAAGTATGCCATCATCTTTGTTAAATCTATCCTGGTAGCCCTCGCACTCAGGGCTAGGATCATTATTATAATCACCTCCGTCATTGCCGTCAGCAGCTAACTCCACTTCCTCCTCATCACCAGACTCCGAGTCATCTGGCAAATCTTCGATGGGCAAAAGGTCCTCGAACTCTATCATGTGTCTCCTAGGAACCTTAATACCCTGTCTGGCCATGTTTATTCTCTCTGCAACCCTGCTCTGAATAGAAGGAAAATCCATACTTGGAATTTTTTTGAAATTATCACAATAAGCTAGGAAGAGGGCGTTTTCATAGCACTCCATCACCATGTCTGGAAGATGTGTTTTCAAGAAAAAGAAATCCTATTTTGATCTTCATAAACGACTCGTCTAGCATTAGATAGCGCATTGTCCGTTGCTCTCAACTTCTCGGCATGATTGTTTAACATAACCGTCTGCTCACTCTCAAGAGTCGAAACCTTGGCAGTTAAGAGATTGTTGGCTCCTCTTCCTCTTTCAAGGGATGTTTTTAGCTGTTCACATTCCTCATCACTTTTGCTCTTCGCCACGATTAAATCACGAACTTTAGCCTCTATCGCAGCATTTTCCTCTTTATGATTATTTACCTAATAAGATAATGAAGCAATCACCATTCGGAGAGAGTACCACCTTTGGATATCTAGAAAAGAATAAGGCTATATTGGCCCTCATATTGGGACACCTAAGCAAAAGAGAAATAGAAAAGGATTAAAGACAAACGGAAAGTTGTTGCTGATGAGATAATGGAAGAAATCCGACCAGTCTAGATTGAAGGACGGTATCATGTTGGAGACATCCACAGATGGTAGAACAGGTTTCACAATTCTTTCAAAGTCGGAGCTTGGCAAAGGAAAGTTTGAAGAATCATCATGATAAAGGGGGAGAAAAAGGTCAGCTCATGTTCCCTTGAGTCCAAATCTCCATGAGGGTCAGATATCAAGAGGCCTATAATAAAGCCACTCCATGTGGCCTCAGTTTGGTAAGAACCCACGTTGGGAGTGGTGTCAGCAGGAAGGACATTGGGGTCAAGCAATGGTGGACTAATAGGCGAAGCAACGATCCCTTTGTCGGAAGGGAAAGACACAAAGTTTTCAACTTTGAGTCTATTAAAAGGAACATCATTGATGATAGAAGTAGGTCTCTTTACAGCTGAATCGCCAAGTTTTCACCTCGGATGCTTTATCAAGAGCATTGATAACTCGGCTATCTTCTATCCCTAGCTACTTCTTTTCAGGGATGAAAGCTACAATGGAATAACAATTGATAAGACATGATAAAAGCACTAGAGATTCTAGAAAAAGATGACCAACTTACTGGGATTGGCAAAAGTTCCCACTATACTAGGATGACACCTAATATAGAAAAAATGGTTTTCCCACTCTTTAGACTTATTAATGGGGTCTCTGATCCATTTCTTCGCAGGACAAGAATGAAGGATAAATGAATCTGATACTCTGGCCAGGCGAAACAAAAAACGTAGAATATTGATATTAAGGGAAGATCAACCAGACTCAAGCGCTAAAATTTCCAGGCATAAAAGAAGGATATATGTGTTCGATGAAAGCTGGATGGGAGAAACCCCCAAATAGCGCAGGAATCTGAATACAAACTCCGAGAAGGGAAGAAATCTCCATGCCATATATGACTGGTGATATATGCAAAGTATCCCTCTAGTGGATTTTGGATGGTACCTCGAGGGGAAGCCGGAATGGAATCAACACCAGTCATACCAAAACTTTAAAGAATGGCCTTTACTTCTTCTTGGGAATTAATAAAGGAAGGTTGAGGGATGGGTACCTTCTTTGGACGAGGTTTAGTAGATGTACCTGGCTTGGAGCCACTGGTCTGTTTCTCATCAGACATAATGCTACCAAGTGATATCATTCCACAACATACATACTAGTACCATTTTCTTTTACAAAAACACATACACAACATATTTAAGTGAGTGAGCAAGATAAAATCTTACTAATTTTAGAAATTTAACATATTAAAACACCAAAGTTGATTGTGAAAATCAGTATTGACAAAGTTCAAGCATAAATCACCTGCATTAGGAAACAAATAGGCCTTTTGTAATGATTAAACTGATTATTACGTCACAAAGCCAAAGGCGGCGGAAGGCAGGTGTCGGAAGGTTAAGACTCTAAGTACTATGAAATAGCGGTTCAAACAGAGCCGAATAATTCGGTGTCCTTACCAAAAATCTAGTTAGTCTTGAAACCTAGTACAAGCTAACTCAAGATAAAAATGTTTTGTTGAGAAGCCTTCGATTTTGCCGGCACTGAAACCGAGAGGAAATAGAGTTTTCAGTAGCACTTGCATAGCAGAGACGACACCCATTGGATCAGAAGTTAAATAAACATGAGCCTTGGTGTTGGCAAAATCGGAAGCTAAGTAAACGACAGTGGTGTAGAGTTCGCTCGTACTGAAAGTATAGTATTCTGTTTATTGACTAGAAATAACATTATGCATGTAATTTTGTATTTTGAACCCCAAAAATATATTGGGGAAATGTGTAACTTGTTTGGTCGACCATTAATCACTATCCCAATTATCATCGTGGTTTAACTCACAATAAATACCTAAAAGTTCTGATTAATTGCCTAAATCAGGTTAAAGGTATGATATAGATTTACGTCTACAGTTAGATTAGAAATACTTACAAAAAATTAATTTGAGATTCTGAAAAGCCTAAAATTTTTTGAGGAACATTAACCTTGTTTGAGTTAATATACAGTAAGTAAAAGAAGGAACTTATGACAAAGATGCTCTTTCAATCGCAACCGCTCGAGTAAGATCGGGTCAATAGGTCAGATCCATCCTAAAAGGATGAAAGTGGAAACCCTGCATTTTCAGAGCTATACATTACAAAGACCGAAAAACTTTGACTCGAAAAGTCAAAAATACCCCTTCAATCGAGAGGGGGACAAATATTATTACCAAGATTAACACCAAGACAAGCTGACGATGTAGGAGTACCGGACTGTCGTAAACAAAAAGGGGAATCTGGAAGCCTGAAGCCGACATAGGACAAATTCGAAAGCATAAGGGAAACCTTCGGAACAACAAGCAACCTACACTTTCATCAAAGGATAAAACTCGGAAATGATGGAAAGAAAGATTAACAATAGGGTATCCCCAACACGCAAGATAGTCAGCAGAAGCACAAGTCCAAAGGGAAACCTACAACCCGAAACCAAGGAGAGCGAAAGGGCTATCGATATTAACTTACTTAATGCCGATACAAAGAGGAATTTAAGACCGGAATAATTACCCAAAGGCAACTTCAGTAATCAACAAGAAAGACACCGGAAGTACCCCTCCGGGAGACTGAAGCCCACTTTAGGAATATGCCGAAAGACAAGTTAAAGCTTCTAAAGAGATAAGCTATCCACGCTAATCCTCTTAGTGTTGATACCAAAAGGTGTAGCGGTTCTTGAAACAACGCGCTTGAAGCACTGAGGAAAGCCTCATGAAGATTAATAGAAAGATCAAAAAATCATCAGCGGAAGCTCATAACTGGAAGCCAAAAGCCTTTCTCAATGTTATCCATACCAACAGGCTTGGTATCGATACAAAGAAGGGAGAGACAACGTTAAACGGAAGTTCCAAAGACCGAGACCATCCTTCCTAGAGCTGAGACCAGCACCCTAAAAGCAATACGACATCTCTCAACAAGTCAAATGAGCGACTGAGAGCAAAGCAACTGGAACCAAAAGGGAAAAGCGGCTGACACGTAGTTGTTGCATCCGAAAGAGGTCTATGCAGACCCAATGTCAAAATAGGCCCCGATTTGTCAATAAATAAGACCTTAGGGGTCTCATTTTCGAGGCTGAATTCTCAAATCTCAATCTTATACTCTTTTCTCCTAGAGTAAACCCTAATTTCTAAATCAATTTTGGGATTTCCTTTGTAGACTCTTGTGTAAGTCAAATCAATGAGCAATAAAGAGTGGATCAACACATAGCATATCTCCTATGTCTTTTCTTAGCTATTTCCTTTACGAAGTACCTTATGTTATCTACATGAAGAAGGTTCCTCGAGCAAGTTTAAACCATTCCTCAAGATCTTTGCAAAACCTCTTCCTACAAGCCATTTAGCTTTCTACCTCGTGTTGCGCTTAGGGAACCCTTATCCCGAGATAACTATTGGTTCTTATATCGCAGAAGGGTGATGCTCACCCCATGGAGGGAAGAGTAACTAATCTTTCGGGCTTTAGACCTTGATATCTAGGAAACGGTGAACTAACTCAAGATCATGGAAACTAAATAATCCCATTTTCTGCAGTTCCACTTCCGTAGACATATCTCTGGTGTTGACGAAAAATATCATTAACAATAGCTCTTTCTGTTATTACTATAACCTACAAAGGTATAGAGTGATGACCTAAAATTCAACTTGTGCTTGTTATACGGTCTTAAGTATGGATAAAACAAGCACCCAAACAATTTTAAGCCTTTATAGTCTGGTTTGGTGTTAAACTGTAACAACCCAGAAAATCTGGGCCAGTTTAAAATTTTTATTTTGGCCATTTTAGCGAATTTTGAATATTTAAAATGAATTATTTTAAATAAAATCGACGAGAAATTTATTTTGAATAGGATTCGAACGTATATATTGTATACGTAGTCGTTAGAATATAAATATTTATATATAATTATAAATAGAATTGAAAATGGCGCGGTAGTTCGATAATTCGATTTCAAACTTCAATTGAATGTACCGGGTGCAAAATAATCCGGATTTTAGTGAAACCAAAAATAATGGGATCTAATTGATAATATCTTTCCAGCGAATCCGAAAAATCAAAATTTCATAGCGGGAATCAAAAGATATGTCCAGTTGAAAATTCTGAATAGTCGCTATGGAATTCAAGCCCTTAAAAAGGGGAATTTTGCAAACGACCTCGGATTTCGACCAGTTTTGTTGGGTCCGTGATGTCAAGTTATTGCTAGGTTTCAAATTTCATAATTTTTCGAATCAATATGTGAGCGTGGCAAAGGAAAACGCGTTTGACCAGTTTCAGTTGATTTTAATCGAATGGAAAATGGCCATTTTTCCAACGGTCTCAGAATTCGGCGAAACTAGTTTTGTTAGGACCGTATCGTTAATACGAAGCTAAAAAATATTTTTATTGAATTTTTAGAGTTAGTATGTGGCCCCGGTAATTTGAAATGTACGTTTAAAAGTCAATATAGCGATTTAAATGTAAATTTAACGAAAACTGATCAAAACGTTCGAATCAACTTGCGATACATATCCCATTGAGTTCGGAATGGGGGTAAAACGCTATGGACGACAGGCGGTGGGCCTCGTTTAGAGGTCGTATGTAAAAGTCAACTTTTTGCAGAATAAAATAATTAAATAAAAAAATAAAAATAAATAAATATATCTCTTCCCCCTTTTACTCTGCCCCCCCCCCCCCCCCCCCCCCGTTCGAAAACTATTTCAGATCTAAAATGAAAAAGGAAAAAAAAATCCCGTAACCACCCTCGTCGCCCCCGCTCCCCCGAAGCCACCATCGCCGGAACCCGGGCGCCGCCCTCCACCAACGTCGAGCCACAAAGGGCTGTCGTTCGCAGGTCGTTGCCGACCGCCTGGGCCCACCGATCGTCGCCTCGGTCAAGGCGATGGCTGCTCTCCCCAAGGTCGACGTCGTCGACCCCTCTGATCGTCATCCGGCCCTCCGCCCAGCGTACTCCAGAGAAAAAAAGGTATTATCAGTGATTTATATCCATTTTTTTATATATATATAATTATATGGTAAAATCAGTTTTTGTTAAATAACATATATTGTATATAAATCAGTATTTAAAACATATATTGTATATAAATCAGTATTTAAAATAGAAAGTATATAAATCAGTATTTAAAATAGAAAGCATATAAATCAGTATTCAAAATAGAAAATATATAATCAGTATTTAAAATAGAAAATATATAATCAGTATTTAAAATAGAAAATATATATCATTGTTTTAAAAAGAGAATTTTTACATATATATACTTTGTTTTTTAAGCGGAAAATATACTTTGTGTTTAAAGTAGAAAAATATGCTTTGTTTTCAAAATAGAAATAACATTGATTTTTATAATTAAAGTAGCATTGTTTTTAAATGTAAACTAGAATATGATTTTGAGAATCATTTTGGAAAATATAAACGAAATAAAAATATGATTTTTATATGTTGAACTTCGAAATAAAAATGTGATTTTTATATATTGAACTTCGAATTAAAAATTCGATTTTTATATATTGAATAACAAAGTAAAAATTCGATTTTTATATATTGAATAGCGAAGTAAAAATTCGATTTTTACATATGTAGAGGAACCGGGCAATGAAGATGACAAAGATGCGATAACGATGAAGATTTATATCAAAGAAGAGTCAAGATGTTTGGATAGCTATCGGTGAGAATTTCTCACTCTTCAATTTCTTTTTCTAGTCATATATATATACTAAGATGCAGACGGTGCTTAGTAGCACCCGACACAATCGTCCACAGACCATGGACTTGTTTGTTTGGTTGCATAGATTAGTTATATGATGTGATTTGAATTTGGTTGTTTGGTGATTTTGATTGATGTGTGAATGGCGTGGGCCTTCACTAGACTGGGGATAAGGCTGGGCCTTGTCCCGTTTCTAGTATCGTGCCGTTATGCCGCCGAAATTTTCTAAAATATGTTAGAAAAATAAAAATATCATTTTTATTGAATAAATGAATTGAATAGGAATTCATATGTTGAGATAAAATATTTTATCGTTAAAAATATGATTTTTAATTTGAAGTGAATAAAATAAATATTCATTTACAAACCAGACGGTTTGTTTATGTACACCTATTTGAAGGACATTGATTGGGTCGATAAATTTTACACATCACCCAACTACACAAATAAAATCTGTGTTTGATTGTTTGAAACCCCACACGGGTGTTGGGATGAAATTTGAAGTTCACTCATCCTGATTGATTAAATATGTCGATCGATCGATTGACAGGCTGGTATAAGCGTTAGATATCTATATATGATGCTTATACAGTGTAGTGCACTTTGGTTGATGGTTGATTATTTTTCAATGCTATTATATACATGTGTTGTATGAAAATCCATATAATTAACTTTATATGGTAATTGATTGGGCCTCATTCCAATTTGAAAAATAAAGAATAATATAAAATAAAGGTTCATGTGTTGACAGTACTCATCCTTTGAGATTGGTCATGTGTTGAACGAAATATTTTGATAATAACAACTATTTTGAAAAAGAAATATTTGAAATAGAATATTTGAAATAGTGAAATGAATTGAAAACGATTTCGAAAGGAAATGAATTGAAAACGATTTCGAAATGAAATGAATTGAAAACGATTTCGAAAGGAAATGAATTGAAAACGATTTCGAAAGGAAATGAATTGAAAACGATTTCGAAAGGAAATGAATTGAAAACGATTTCGAAATGAAATGAATTGAAAACGATTTCGAAAGGAAATGAATTGAAAACGATTTCGAAATGAATTGAATTGAAAACGAATTCAAATGGAATTGAAAGCGAATTGAAATGAATTCAAATTGAATTGAAATTTGAATTGAATAGAAATGAATTTTAAAACGAATTTATTAAGAAGAATTCAATTTTGATTTGAATTGAAATGGAAGTTGAAATTTCTTTTGAAACGAATTTTAAAACTAATTATATAATTCGTTTTAAATAGAAATCGACGAAATATATATTATATATATTATATATATAATATAATGGCCTGAATAGAACGCGCCGCGCTGCGGCAGTTCGCGAATTTCGACCATTGATTTCAAACGGACATTACGGGAGATCCGACCGTCGGATTCTCCTGAAACCGGAACCGTTGGGTTCGTATCGAAAAGAGCTTTCTAACGAATATTAGAAATTTGAAATCTAACGGTTGGATTTGGAATTATGTCCAAATCAAATTCGAAAAAGGTCGCTGTAAGTGCAGTTCGATGGCCGTTGATGCAAATCGACTGTACGGGCCTTGATAAAATTATTAAAAATAGTGATAATTTGTGAAAAATCATAATAAATGATTTGAGAAGAATTGGGATGAAAAACTCCATATTTGAAAAGATAAAAATAGATTTTTATCGAAATGAACTAGTTTGGAACTAGAATTATAATTCTATTTATTTTTAAATAAATAAATTGAATTCGAAAAGGGTTTTAAAAATAACCAAAATTTCCAATGATTGCATTGGAATGGATTTGAATCGAAATTGTCTTCGGAATATTTCGATGTTGGAATTCGTGATTATACAGATGTTGTTATGGAAATTTGAAAGATATATATTTATATCGTTATTTCAAATACGACATTTGTTAATCGTAGAATTTGATATTGAATATAAGCCGATATATTTTCTATTCAGAGCCTTATATTGAATATCAAATGTGATTTGGGTTTGTCGTGAATGGTATCTTCACTAACACTGTTCTTGAACCCAGTTGAGGAAAGATTAAATCTTTTTATTTAGATTTAATGAAGTGTACCAATTAAATAATATTTAATTGGAATTGAATTGATATTGATATTTGGGTTTATCGTGAACAGTGTTTTAAACAACACTCATTCTTTAACCCGATAATTAAGGAATGTGATTTTGGGTTTATCGTGAACTGTGTTTTTAAATGACACTGATTCTTTAACCCAGTTAAAGATTAAAACTAAGTGGAGTTTTAATGAATCTTTAATTAGATTGAAAAGATCGAAAATGGAGTACCACCAGTTTTGCTCCAGGCGATAGTTAAATCTTTAATTAGATTTGAACGTGAAATGGTAATTGAATTTACCGATAACACCGTGGTGTTAGATATGAAGTATTACCAGTTTTACTTCATGGGATGAATAAGTTGGGATTGGGAAATTAAAACCAATGATTACTTCGGTAAGGTTCGCTAATCCCGACTAGTTTGAATTGATATTCAAAAATAGATTAAATAATAAATTGAAGAAATTTATCTTGGATAAAATTAATGGGAACCTTTCCCTATGAATGTGAAATTTAGAAACTAACTGTCGGTTAACCAAGTAGAATGGTTTTCTGAATATTGATTTGATGTTGGTTTCGGCCTTCGGGGTTAATATTTGGGGAATTATTCTCTTGATTAATTTACGGTTAGCGATGGATGAATTGGAATGAGGCGTATGTTGTGTTTGTGTAACACTTATTTAAAATATACGCGAGTTATTCGGAAAGACCGGGTTTATCCCATTCTGAATAACTGATACGACGATAAGTCGAAGATGAAGACGATGGTCGAAGACCAGAGGTCTTCACGTCGTTTGGGTAATTACTGATGATCTTGATTGGGCTGTACACCCAAAAAGATGGAAACAGTTAGTGATCGTCCAGACGTACTTGGAGATCGATGGATATGCGGGGTACTAGGTGCCTCCGGTTTCGTTCAGACCCAGAACGGACTTGTAAATGGACTGTGTGCCTGACATTGGATTTTAGTCCGTGCGATTGATCTCTATTAAATATATATCTGTTTGGCGGCGGAGAATTTATTCTCTTGCTTAACGCCCTTCTCTGAGACGTACGAGCTCAGGGGTTATATATTGATGGATATCAAACGCATGGAGTGAATTGCCTGTGTGGCATGCCTAAGTGGCAATTGATCGAGGCTTCTGTTGAAAAGCAAAGTCTTGTGGTGATGATCAAAGCAAGGCCTGTGTGGCGTAGCTTTGTGTAACGTTGATTCACGAGTATCACACCCGGTATGAACCAAAAACGGGAGAGGACCTCAGGGAGGGCATGCGTTTCCTTCTAGCTAAAAAGTGGCGTCAGTGGTTTTACACGCCCTGACGAGTTTGACTTATGTGGTTGTTGCTGTTGCGAGGCGCCTCGGATATATCGGTCGTTCTCGAACCGATGGAGTCATTTGTTGGCTCATTGACACCCCAAAGGGTGGGGAAACGCAGTGTTCAGGCATTTTAATCCACATCGGTGGACCGGCCCTGACGATCCAAAGGTCACTCGAGCTCTGATCCTGAGACACGGGCTAGAGCGTCTCGAATCGGTTGAGGACTATCTTTTGCCTCGGTTCATAGATGGAAACCCAATTTCCAAATACGTGACATTTGCGGTTTTATTTGTAGAGCCTAGTATGGCGACATAGTGGGATGGGGCATTCATGCCGCATATGATTGATACTTATGATTTGAAGATGTTTTCTACAATATACACTTATAATAGTATCAAATGATTTGTTTTAAACGTATCAAGCATTCTTTGGCTGTTATAAGGGAAAACCCTATCCCCCGGCTTGCGTTGCATTGTGTGATAGGACCTGGGTCTTATAACAGCTTCATTTTTCTTTATTTAGCATTGCGCTGTTTGTTTTATGCACTGGTATTCTTGGGAGGAAACCCGTTCCGTGTTATACGGCGTGGTCCCTTGATTTACCTAATTTTAAAATAAAGATTAACTGTTTTAGTTCTCACACCAGTCACATGACTGACCTGGAGTATATTGTTTTAACCTAAACTCTGGGTGCCCTTATTTTGACACGGGCAGCTAGTAGTTTTGGTTTTGCAGATTTATATTTACAGGATCCTGGTTTACAGCTGGAATGATATCCGGAAAGCTTTGTATCTGTATATCTCTTCTAGTTGTGTATTGTATTATTTTCCGCTGCGATGTATTCAAATGTAATTTGAACCTCTGTTATTTCTGTGTAATATTTATTTATACTCTGTATATTCTTGTAATCTGGTGCATTGTTGTAATATACAATGAAATGTTCTTCTGTTTGCGTTCTATTTTGTCGTGTTCTCAAACGATAGGGTGTTTCGAACGGTCTGGGTCGGTTTAGCGACTGGTTCGGACCGAGCGAAATTTCTTGCCGTCACAGTTGGTATCGGTGCGAGGTTTACAAAGCTAGAGAACAAGACACATTAGAACCATACGAAAGAATTCATCAGATATGGGATTAGTAATATCCAATTAGAATGACTCGTTAGAGATGGGATCAGTAGAATCCTAGAACGAGTGTGAAGAGTATATTTTTAAAGTGAAAACAAATTTTTGTTTTGAAGATTTAAATCAATTATTCTATTTGATTATTTATTTATATTGATTTGGACAGTCCAGTATATAAAGATTTTGCGTATGCGTCTGATCCACGTGTGTTTGAAATTTTAATATACTGGATAGATATAGAATCACACTCTAGTCGCCCGAAGATGATTCTGATGATAGTTCGAACATCATCAGAATTGGTATTCGTGTTTCGAAGGTGTGATATCTATATATTTCCTATTGACTGGTGTGAGAACCAAAATTAGATAGGGCCTATTGTTGTGATTTGGCATCAAAAATTTGATTTTTGTATATGTATCAAAATTATGAATTTGAAACTCTAATTCACTAATTGATTGATGTTTGTGTTGTTTGTTTATTTGGTTGATAATTGTGAACCATTTAGCCTAATTGAATCAAATATTGAATTGTATTGAAAATTGGTCGCACCTGCTTGCATATACATGTATATCATTGAACAGGTCATAGCAAGGAGGCTAGAGCCGAAGAATAAAATTTGTTTGCCCGACAAATAGGTACATGTTTACTACATAATTTACTGTTTTGTTTGGGTGATGATGATTTTATGAGCCTATTGGCTAGCCGCTTGGCTTTTTCTTTTTGAGATCTGAAGGACCGGGGAAGCTATTTGAAATTCCCCGATGCTCCCGGTGCAGGGGAGGTTATGGCGAAATTTTTCGAAAATTTAGGGTGTTAGCCAAATTTTTGAAATTTTTGAAAATTCTCAAAAACTGAAAAGTTGGAGAATGAAAGCCTGATCGAACGTAGAGTTGAATGATCAAACCACTTTCGACTTTGTTCCTTTTCGGGGATGAAAAGTTTTAAGTGGGGGAGATTGTAACAACCCAGAAAATCTGGGCCAGTTTAAAATTTTTATTTTGGCCATTTTAGCGAATTTTGAATATTTAAAATGAATTATTTTAAATAAAATCGACGAGAAATTTATTTTGAATAGGATTCGAACGTATATATTGTATACGTAGTCGTTAGAATATAAATATTTATATATAATTATAAATAGAATTGAAAATGGCGTGGTAGTTCGATAATTCGATTTCAAACTTCAATTGAATGTACCGGGTGCAAAATAATCCAGATTTTAGTGAAACCAAAAATAATGGGATCTAATTGATAATATCTTTCCAGCGAATCCGAAAAATCAAAATTTCATAGCGGGAATCAAAAGATATGTCCAGTTGAAAATTCTGAATAGTCGCTATGGAATTCAAGCCCTTAAAAATGGGAATTTTGCGAACGACCTCGGATTTCGACGAAACCAGTTTTGTTGGGTCCGTGATGTCAAGTTATTGCTAGGTTTCAAATTTCATAATTTTTCGAATCAATATGTGAGCGTGGCAAAGGAAAACGCGTTTGACCAGTTTCAGTTGATTTTAATCGACTGGAAAATGGCCATTTTTCCAACGGTCTCAGAATTCGGCGAAACTAGTTTTGTTAGGACCGTATCGTTAATACGAAGCTAGAAAATATTTTTATTGAATTTTTAGAGTTAGTATGTGGCCCCGGTAATTTGAAATGTACGTTTAAAAGTCAATATAGTGATTTAAATGTAAATTTAATGAAAACTGATCAAAACGTTCGAATCAACTTGCGATACATACCCCATTGAGTTCGGAATGCGGGTAAAACGCTATGGACGACAGGCGGTGGGCCTCGCTTAGAGGTCGTATGTAAAAGTCAACTTTTTGCAGAACAAAATAATTAAATAAAAAAAAATATATCTCTTCCCCCTTTTACTCTGCCCCCCCCCCCCCCCGTTCGAAAACTATTTCAGATCTAAAATGAAAAGGAAAAAAAATCCCGTAACCACCCTCGTCGCCCCCGCTCCCCCGAAGCCACCATCGCCGGAACCCGGGCGCCGCCCTCCACCAACGTCGAGCCACAAAGGGCTGTCGTTCGCAGGTCGTTGCCGACCGCCTGGGCCCACCGATCGTCGCCTCGGTCAAGGCGATGGCTGCTCTCCCCAATGTCGACGTCGTCGACCCCTCTGATCGTCATCCGACCCTCCGCCCAGCGTGCTCCAGAGAAAAAAAGGTATTATCAGTGATTTATATCCATTTTTTATATATATATAATTATATGGTAAAATCAGTTTTTGTTAAATAACATATATTGTATATAAATCAGTATTTAAAACATATATTGTATATAAATCAGTATTTAAAATAGAAAGTATATAAATCAGTATTTAAAATAGAAAGCATATAAATCAGTATTCAAAATTGAAAATATATAATCAGTATATAAAATAGAAAATATATATCATTGTTTTAAAAAGAGAATTTTTACATATATATACTTTGTTTTTTAAGCGGAAAATATACTTTGTGTTTAAAGTAGAAAAATATGCTTTGTTTTCAAAATAGAAATAACATTGATTTTTATAATTAAAGTAGCATTGTTTTTAAATGTAAACTAGAATATGATTTTGAGAATCATTTTGGAAAATATAAACGAAATAAAAATATGATTTTTATATGTTGAACTTCGAAATAAAAATGTGATTTTTATATATTGAACTTCGAATTAAAAATTCGATTTTTATATATTGAATAACAAAGTAAAAATTTGATTTTTATATATTGAATAGCGAAGTAAAAATTCGATTTTTACATATGTAGAGGAACCGGGCAATGAAGATGACAAAGATGCGATAACGATGAAGATTTATATCAAAGAAGAGTCAAGATGTTTGGATAGCTATCGGTGAGAATTTCTCACTCTTCAATTTCTTTTTCTAGTCATATATATATACTAGGATGCAGACGGTGCTTAGTAGCACCCGACACAATCGTTCACAGACCATGGACTTGTTTGTTTGGTTGCATAGATTAGTTATATGATGTGATTTGAATTTGGTTGTTTGGTGATTTTGATTGATGTGTGATTGGCGTGGGCCTTCACTAGACTGGGGATAAGGCTTTGTCCCGTTTCTAGTATCGTGCCGCTATGCCGCCGAAATTTTCTAAAATATGTTAGAAAAATAAAAATATCATTTTTATTGAATAAATGAATTGAATAGGAATTCATATGTTGAGATAAAATATTTTATCGTTAAAAATATGATTTTTAACGTGAAGTGAATAAAATAAATATTCATTTACAAACCAGACGGTTTGTTTATGTACACCTATTTGAAGGACATTGATTGGGTCGATAAATTTTACACATCACCCAACTACACAAATAAAATCTGTGTTTGATTGTTTGAAACCCCACACGGGTGTTGGGATGAAATTTGAAGTTCACTCATCCTGATTGATTAAATATGTCGATCGATCGATTGACAGGCTGGTATAAGCGTTAGATATCTATATTTGATGCTTATACAGTGTAGTGCACTTTGGTTGATGGTTGATTATTTTTCAATGCTATTATATACATGTGTTGTATGAAAATCCATATAATTAACTTTATATGGTAATTGATTGGGCCTCATTCCAATTTGAAAAATAAAGAATAATATAAAATAAAGGTTCATGTGTTGACAGTACTCATCCTTTGAGATTGGTCATGTGTTGAATGAAATATTTTGATAATAACAACTATTTTGAAAAAGAAATATTTGAAATAGAATATTTGAAATAGTGAAATGAATTGAAAACGATTTCGAAAGGAAATGAATTGAAAACGATTTCGAAAGGAAATGAATTGAAAACGATTTCGAAATGAAATGAATTGAAAACGATTTCGAAAGGAAATGAATTGAAAATGATTTCGAAAGGAAATGAATTGAAAACGATTTCGAAAGGAAATGAATTGAAAACGATTTCGAAAGGAAATGAATTGAAAACGATTTCGAAATGAATTGAATTGAAAACGAATTCAAATGGAATTGAAAGCGAATTGAAATGAATTCAAATTGAATTGAAATTTGAATTGAATAGAAATGAATTTTAAAACGAATTTATTAAGAAGAATTCAATTTTGATTTGAATTGAAATGGAAGTTGAAATTGCTTTTGAAACGAATTTTAAAACTAATTATATAATTCGTTTTAAATAGAAATCGACGAAATACATATTATATATATTATATATATATAATATAATGGCCTGAATAGAACGCGCCGCGCCGCGGCAGTTCGCGAATTTCGACCATTGATTTCAAACGGACATTACGGGAGATCCGACCGTCGGATTCTCCTGAAACCGGAACCGTTGGGTTCGTATCGAAAAGAGCTTTCTAACGAATATTAGAAATTTGAAATCTAACGGTTGGATTTGGAATTATGTCCAAATCAAATTCGAAAAAGGTCGCTGTAAGTGCAGTTCGATGGCCGTTGATGGAAATCGACTGTACGGGCCTTGATAAAATTATTAAAAATAGTGATAATTTGTGAAAAATCATAATAAATGATTTGAGAAGAATTGGGATGAAAAACTCCATATTTGAAAAGATAAAAATAGATTTTTATCGAAATGAACTAGTTTTGAACTAGAATTATAATTCTATTTATTTTTAAATAAATAAATTGAATTCGAAAAGGGTTTTAAAAATAACCAAAATTTCCAATGATTGCATTGGAATGGATTTGAATCGAAATTGTCTTCGGAATATTTCAATGTTGGAATTCGTGATTATACAGATGTTGTTATGGAAATTTGAAAGATATATATTTATATCGTTATTTCAAATACGACATTTGTTAATCGTAGAATTTGATATTGAATATAAGCCGATATATTTTCTATTCAGAGCCTTATATTGAATATCAAATGTGATTTGGGTTTGTCGTGAATGGTGTCTTCACTAACACTGTTCTTGAACCCAGTTGAGGAAAGATTAAATCTTTTTATTTAGATTTAATGAAGTGTACCAATTAAATAATATTTAATTGGAATTGAATTGATATTGATATTTGGGTTTATCGTGAACAGTGTTTTAAACAACACTCATTCTTTAACCCGATAATTAAGGAATGTGATTTTGGGTTTATCGTGAACTGTGTTTTTAAATGACACTGATTCTTTAACCCAGTTAAAGATTAAAACTAAGTGGAGTTTTAATGAATCTTTAATTAGATTGAAAAGATCGAAAATGGAGTACCACCAGTTTTGCTCCAGGCGATAGT
Organism: Allium sativum; assembly: GCA_030737875.1. NCBI lineage: Eukaryota > Viridiplantae > Streptophyta > Magnoliopsida > Asparagales > Amaryllidaceae > Allium > Allium sativum. Next base: position 989,254,507 of record CM060910.1, on the reverse strand, counting down.
TAAATCTTTAATTAGATTTGAATGTGAAATGGTAATTGAATTTACCGATAACACCGTGGTGTTAGATATGAAGTATTACCAGTTTTACTTCATGGGATGAATAGGTTGGGATTGGGAAATTAAAACCAATGATTACTTCGGTAAGGTTCGCTAATCCCGACTAGTTTGAATTGATATTCAAAAATAGATTAAAGAATAAATTCAAGAAATTTTTCTTGGATAAAATTAATGGGAACCTTTCCCTATGAATGTGAAATTTAGAAACTAACTGTCGGTTAGCCAAGTAGAATGGTTTTCTGAATATTGATCTGATGTTGGTTTCGGCCTTCGGGGTTAATATTTGGGGAATTATTCTCTTGATTAATTTACGGTTAGCAATGGATGAATTGGAATGAGGCGTATGTTGTGTTTGTGTAACACTTATTTAAAATATACGCGAGTTATTCGGAAAGACCGGGTTTATCCCATTCTGAATAACTGATACGACGATAAGTCGAAGATGAAGACGATGGTCGAAGACCAGAGGTCTTCACGTCGTTTGGGTAATTACTGATGATCTTGATTGGGCTGTACACCCAAAAAGATGGAAACAGTTAGTGATCGTCCAGACGTACTTGGAGATCGATGGATATGCGGGGTACTAGGTGCCTCCGGTTTCGTTCAGACCCAGAACGGACTTGTAAATGGACTGTGTGCCTGACATTGGATTTTAGTCCGTGCGATTGATCTCTATTAAATATATATCTGTTTGGCGGCGGAGAATTTATTCTCTTGCTTAACGCCCTTCTCTGAGACGTACGAGCTCAGGGGTTATATATTGATGGATATCAAACGCATGGAGTGAATTGCCTGTGTAGCATGCCTAAGTGGCAATTGATCGAGGCTTCTGTTGAAAAGCAAAGTCTTGTGGTGATGATCAAAGCAAGGCCTGTGTGGCGTAGCTTTGTGTAACGTTGATTCACGAGTATCACACCCGGTATGAACCAAAAACGGGAGAGGACCTCAGGGAGGGCATGTGTTTCCTTCTAGCTAAAAAGTGGCGTCAGTGGTTTTACACGCCCTGACGAGTTTGACTTATGTGGTTGTTGCTGTTGCGAGGCGCCTCGGATATATCGGTCGTTCTCGAACCGATGGAGTCATTTGTTGGCTCATTGACACCCCAAAGGGTGGGGAAACGCAGTGTTCAGGCATTTTAATCCACATCGGTGGACCGGCCCTGACGATCCAAAGGTCACTCGAGCTCTGATCCTGAGACACGGGCTAGAGCGTCTCGAATCGGTTGAGGCCTATCTTTTGCCTCGGTTCATAGATGGAAACCCAATTTCCAAATACGTGACATTTGCGGTTTTATTTGTAGAGCCTAGTATGGCGACATAGTGGGATGGGGCATTCATGCCGCCTATGATTGATACTTATGATTTGAAGATGTTTTCTACAATATACACTTATAATAGTATCAAATGATTTGTTTTAAACGTATCAAGCATTCTTTGGCTGTTATAAGGGAAAACCCTATCCCCCGGCTTGCGTTGCATTGTGTGATAGGACCTGGGTCTTATAACAGCTTCATTTTTCTTTATTTAGCATTGCGCTGTTTGTTTTATGCACTGGTATTCTTGGGAGGAAACCCGTTCCGTGTTATACGGCGTGGTCCCTTGATTTACCTAATTTTAAAATAAAGATTAACTGTTTTAGTTCTCACACCAGTCACATGACTGACCTGGAGTATATTGTTTTAACCTAAACTCTGGGTGCCCTTATTTTGACACGGGCAGCTAGTAGTTTTGGTTTTGCAGATTTATATTCACAGGATCCTGGTTTACAGCTGGAATGATATCCGGAAAGCTTTGTATCCGTATATCTCTTCTAGTTGTGTATTGTATTATTTTCCGCTGCGATGTATTCAAATGTAATTTGAACCTCTGTTATTTCTGTGTAATATTTATTTATACTCTGTATATTCTTGTAATCTGGTGCATTGTTGTAATATACAATGAAATGTTCTTCTGTTTGCGTTCTATTTTGTCTTGTTCTCAAACGATAGGGTGTTTCGAACGGTCTGGGTCGGTTTAGCGACTGGTTCGGACCGAGCGAAATTTTTTGCCGTCACATAAACATTACCTCAATTGGATTTCTAAGTCCTAATGCCTTTGTGGGTAGCATTATTATTAGATAAACAGCGTAGTAAATGTGCTAAAAGTGTAAGACTAGCCTCAAAATTATATCTGTGTTTACGTTCCACCAAACCATTTTTTTAGAAGTGTATGGACAAGTTAACCTATGAGCAATGCCTTTCTTAAGAAAATGATTCTTAAGTGGTAGGAACTTTGTTCCATTATCACTTTATATTCAGTGTGAGAATTGTTTTCCTTTCAGCAAGGTTTATAAACTGTGTTACTGCACTATTAGTTTCAAACTTAAATTTCAAGAAAAATATCCATGTATATCTAGAGAATGCATCAACAAAGGGGATATAATATTTATAACCATAGTCAGTATTTATAGGTAATGGTCCCCACGGATCTTTAGCAACAGTTATAATGGTTTATCATATTTTAGTTTCAGAATCTAGAAGTGCAAGTTTAGGCTTTTACCTATTTGACAAATGTGCAAATATATAGTACTTTAGTGTTTTCACATTATAATTTAGGATTTTCTTTACAATACTAGTGCTTGGGGGTCTTAGCTTTGAATGCCATATATCAAACTCTCTACACTTATCATGTGCTATTTCAGACAGATTGTGTGACGACCCGCCTTCCATGCCTGGTTGAAACCGATTATTGAACCGACTTAAACTGATCAAAAAGACGTATCGCCTTTGGGTATACAACACATAAGAAATGAACAAGACAACTTTTCCATTATCATTACAATAAATTTACATCAGAGTACAAAAGATATCAGAGTATAATAGTAAAGACATGCACTTCGGAAATAACTATATCAGAATGTATCATGTACACAACGGAAAACATAAACTCTCAGCGAAAGAAGTAAAATGCTTTGGACATAGACTAAGCTTCAATCCATCACCTTCTCTATAAAATATCTACAAACCAAAATTACTAGGATGCCCATATGGAAAATATATGCACCAGGGTTTAGGGAAATAATAACAAACTTCGGATCAGTCATGGGACTGGTGTGAAACCTAAAACAGTTATTTACTTATATTTTAAAGTTAGGTAAATCAGAAGACCACGCCGTATAACATGGAACATGTTCCCCTTATGTAACACCCCGTAATTCTTTAACATTAAGTTTCACAAATTAAAAGTAAGAAAAGATTTATTCATATATATATAAATATTTATATATGGGTAATTAATGTAAACAGTAAAGGGAAAATGTATCTATTAAATACGTATTTACGTTTGAATTGATTGACAATAAATAATAAAAAGAAAAGATGAACATTAGAATATCACTTTTGTTATGTTAACATTAGAATAACATTTCGTTAAGAAATGTATATTTAGATTAAAATGTTTATTCATATTAAATTGACATTTCAGTTAAGAAATGTTCATTTAGCTAATGTTTTATTTTAAAATAAAAAATGTCCTTTTGGTAAAGATATGTTTGGAAAGAACCAATGTGTCATTTATGAAAAAAATGAACATTTAATATGCTGAGTCAATGATGAGTCATTTCTGACTCATTGCTGAGTCAATAAGATAATTCTATCTTGACTGAACGGTTGTGGTCATTTCTAGGGTTAATCAAACGGCCTAAATTAATCCTAAAATTCTATATATATACAACCTAGCTCTTAACCTAATTCACACAATTAAACTTGGAGCCGTCACGCTGCTGTAAGATAGCTTGGAATGGTCGCCGCCTAAAGCTTAAAGACAAACAAAGCTAGAACAAATCTAATTCAAAACTAAGAATCAAAACAACGTCTACCCAAAGGAACGCATCTCAATTTCAGAACCTCAGATCTCAGAAAAACAAGACCGTCTTGCGTTGTGTTAGATCAAAATTTGGACCTAACACCCAAATTGTTCTGATTCGTAAAGAATTATAACTGGAGAACGAAGAAAAAACAGAAAACACACAGAATTTATAGTGGTTCGGCGTTAACGAGCCTACGTCCACTTTATATGTTATCGATTATACTTTGAATGCTAGTACAATCAATGATTTCTCTCAGTAATCTCGTAGTAAAACTGATAAGAAATAGTGGTATGACAGTAATGGTGGAATCAGTGCTCAATACTGCCAAAAGATCCTGAAAAATGCCAGTCTCTGGGCTATTTATAGCTGATTTTGCCAGACGGTTCGCAGCCACACGTGGCGTAGATCCCGAGAAAATCGGATCGGATCGAGCAAGGAGAAGGAATTGGTCAAAGTGATAGTTGGGGACACGTGTCGCTGGATCCATGCATCTCGGATCGCCGAAGACTAGCTCGTGCTTGAACAGGTCAGAGGCTTCGCTGTGCGTCGGGGGATCGGACCGGTTTGTGCAGGGTAGTGGTGTAAGCGCGGATTGAGTCGTGTGGAGGTAGACGGATCGCTGATGCTATGGGGGCGATTCGATGGGGGGCGATCCGAGAGGGGCGATCCGCTGGTGCGATCCGATCCTTCATGGACTTAAGGAACGTAGTTTCATACTTTCTTCTTGTGTGTAAATCTTGGTGGCCTGGTCAAAAAGCTAGCCAACATTTTGCCCCCTCGAAGTATTGTTTCATTGATGGAACATGCTTCAAAGTTGCAGAGATATCTATTCGCGAGGCGATGCAATCAAATGGTCGCGCCTGTCTGAAAAGCCTTGTTACTTCGGAAAGGTCGTATCTCTTTGCAAGTATAAATATCAGATGAATCTTCGATCATTTCTCGTTCATTGGGCAATTCTTTTCTTCAAATCTTTGGAGACCTCATTGTCGTGTGTACCCAGTAAATTTCTGAACTTTCCTTCTCTTCTCCCTTCTTTCTTCTTCTTTTCCTTTCTTCTCTTTTTTTTGGTTCGGATCGCTCCATGTCACCGCGATCCGTAAGTACATCCTTCGTCACGATCCAGCGATCGAGCGGGCTTCTTCACGAAGCGTGATGGGCCTTGATTCGTGGGAGCATTCTTTGTCATGGTCCAATGAGACGAGATGCTCGTCTCGTTCCAGCCTTCGTGCGGGCTTTAGGAATGGTGGCCCATCCTTGGTAGCGAGTCGATCTAGGGATCGGCCTCTTTCTTCTATGCTGGGCCCAATGGGCTTGTCCCTACGATCAACCGAAGCCCACGGTTCGTGTGGGACAAAAAGGGGAGGCCAACGGTCACCGTTTTCTCTATATAAATCGAACCGAACTTCACTTTTCTCCTTCTTCTTCTTCCTTCAGCAACGCGCCGCCAAGCCTTTTCGAGAAAAACCCTAATTTTTTCTTCCAAAAAACCCGATTGTTCTTCCCAATTTAAGAAAGGTAATCTCGTCGAAATCATTCTCATGCAATTTCTCACTTGTTTTTCTACAATTTAAGAAGAGAAAATGGGAAAATTGGTGATGTTTGAGACCGCATTCGCGATGGATGATGGGTTCAGGCATTCGCGTGACGGAGCAAGGAGGGGTGATGAAGAAGAGGCGAGGGAGAAGAAGAAGGACGAATCAGATCGGATAGGAGCATCGGTTCGTGGTGATGCAAGGTTCAGGGGGGAAGAGGACGAAGTATAGATTCGGCTTAAGGATCAGTTCGCGGGAAGGAAGGAGCTTCGGGTCGTGGTGGAAGGGAGGCGAGATGGATCGCATGGAAGCTGTCACGATCCGAATGGACTGAATTGGAACGCGCCGCGATCCGTAGTCTTTCCATGTATCGATCCCTTCACCGCGAACTGACCATGCGTCGCGATCCTAATGTCATGATTCGCTACGTGTATCGCGACCCGGCCATATCCCTCGAGTGAACCGAGTCTCCAACCCACGATCAAAACATATTTTAAACTTTAAACAATGCACTGTTATCACAAGAATCCGGACAGTTAGGTTAGAGCCTCGATGTTGGACTTTTTGGACTGAACAAATGCATAATCTACCAATCAAACAACGACCAATGTCTCGATGATTTTGTTGACCTTCGTACTTTTCTTTAATGCATGCACAAGCACACACCGGCACTTGCACACACAGGGGGGATGGGTAATTATAATTTTATTTCTCATGTTTACTCGCCTAAACAATAATGTCGGATAATCATTCCCCTTCAAGATCTGACATAGAGACGGATCCCGAGGTGTATGAGCATCTCAACCCCGAGGTTCTTCCATCCAATCCAGAGGGTGCGGATTCTGGATCTGGGTATGAGGCAGAAACTGAATCGAATCCGTCTGAGAGTACCTCGCTTGATGAAGAATCAGAGGTAGATGGCCGAGCTCCTGACGAAGTCCCTGGTGCAATAGAAATAGAGAAATTCACAGACTCTCTAGCTTCCAAACTCGATGACATAAAGCTTAAGAGAATTTGCTTGAGACATGGGATCCCCTGGGATGATGTGAGGACACCCGGCAGCGAAGATAGACCTCACTTAGCTCCGGAAGGGTATATGACAGTCAGCCGACTCATCTGCTGGGTAGGAGCTATTCCTCTGTTTCCCCCAATCGTCATTGAGACCTTAAAACGATTGGGTATTGCTCCGATGCAGCTTCATCCCAATGCCTACGCGGCTCTATACACTCTATATATCGCATACGCGGAAATCCTGCATACCGAGCTCACATTTAAAGATTTAAAATTCTTTTATCTTTTCAAGCATCGCTCCTCGGCAACCCCAAATTTCTCTTTCTTCGAATCAGTAGCAAATAGGAAGGTTCTATCTGACGGATACAGCAATATAGGGGATCCCAAGGCTGATTGGTTCTATATAAAGAGACAGGCTGGGTGTTCAAGAAGATGGCTTAAATCAAGTAAACTTTAATATTTTGATTGAATAACTTGTTTAAGAAATCGAAGTACTAACGTGCCCCTTTTTTTTTAAGCAGATCACGTCTTTCCCAAGACGGAAGGCTCGGTATACAATAATCGACTGTCTCTTCTTCTACAAAGCAAATCCGACTTTCTAAAGATCAAGAAGTGCATTACTGACGAGAATCTTCACAAGCATCGCCTTCTGGATATAAGGTTTGGAATTGGAGCAGGCGGCAAACCCTACAAGTACGTGCCCCCAACGGAGGGAGAAGGAACGTCACGGGCAGCAGAAACAATTAAATTTCGTAAGAGTCCTTCCCCGATAATCATCCAGGACGACGAGGACCTAAACATATATAGAGGAGATGAGGCCCGTGGTGATAAGTCTAAGGAAATCCCAGTTTCTCCGGGGGGTTTCCCCTCAAGGGCCTCTCTTCCGATTGAACCCGCTACTCCCGATGAGTTAACAGAAGAACAATTATTTAAAGAGCTGAGAAAAATTCCTTTGCCTGATGATGTATACACACAGGGAGACTTTGAAGGGGAGCCATTTTTCCCTGTTTCTGAGGAAACAACTGTTCGAGTTGGAGAGCGAGAAACTACTCAGATGAGCCTGACTTCGGGCCCTGTTCTGTTAGGGGGAATTATATGGGATGCACAAATCACACGCACTGCCTGACCCCTCACTTTTATATCAACAGTATTCAAGGTTGTAATATGCTCTTTTTTCCTTTGCAGGAAAGATGTCTCGCAGGCGGTCTTATTCTTATCGCTCTCTTCGTGAAGGCACACCTAGCCTTCATCCAAATCCTGAGCGTTCTCGCGGTCTTTCTCACAAGCCTACTTCTTCACAATCCCGGTCTCCATCAAAACCAACCTCTGGCAAGCTTCCCAGTTATTCGGTGCCACCTACAGGGGGAAAACAACTCCCTAAAGAATTAACCCCTCCGAAGAGTGCACCTTCTCACAGCAGGTCATCAAAAAGACACTACGAGCCCAAGGATAAAAGCAAGGATCCAATCAAGGATTCTGAGATGGAGAAAATTGACATTGTCCCTTCCAGCCAGCAAAATTTGGTTGCCCCCGGGTCACGAGATTACATCCATGGTCCCGAAACTCAGGCTAAGCTGGAAAAGTTGCGAGAACAATTCCCTAACATCTTCTTCGAAAGGATGATGTTTGTTCCAGCCTTGGAACCAGTCCCAAGGAACTGGGATACTGAGGTCATCGGGCACATTCGCCATGTAGTCAGGCAGTATGAAGTGATGAAGAAACATGCTGTTAATCTTTCAGAGGTCATCTGCACGCTTGAAATGGAAGCACACAGATCCAAAGTGAAGATAGATAATAATGAAAGGGCCAGGACAAAAATGGAGAAGGACTTGGAAGACGCCCAATCCCAACTTGCCTTAGCGCGGAGAGATGCTGAAAATTATAAGACTGAATTGGAGAATGCTAGGAAATGCTTTCATTCTGAACTCGACTCAAATAGTCAAGAGAAAATGGCCTTAAAGAAGGAGGTAGAAGATCTTAAAATGGCCAACATTGAGTTGAAGACGGCACAGGGCCATTTTGAAGCTGAGAGAGTTGCTTGGGAGAAAGAAAAAGCAAGTTTGAAAGAAAGTCAAGCTTTGACCGAAGCAGAGAAGGTGATTTTAAATGATCAAGTTGCGGATGCGGAGAGGCGCGCGGCTCTCGCCGAAAAGAATGTAGAAAGTGCCATTGAAATGGCTATGGCTTCTAACAACAAGCTCCTCGAGAGAGAAAAGGATATCGAAGGGTTTGAAGAGATGATATTTGACTTCCTCGGCCACGTCCTCAAAACACGTAACATCTCGTGGATCCCGGACTACCACGTCACTTTAGCCAACATATGGGACGCCATCGTCGAGGGTGAGAAGCAGAGATTAGGAGTTGAAGAGATTGACGAAGATGAGCTAATGAGGACCATTCTGAGGGATAACGAGCCCGAGGATTTGGCAGAAGGCCGGCGCCTAATTCAAGAAGAAATGGAAAAGGAGAGGACCCTGACTAAGGGCAAAAACAAAATTGACGAAGGTTCGAGCTCAGCTGTAGATCCCAAGGCCTCCGGAGTTGAGGATTACAATCCTGATGATCCATTAATTCCTTTGGGCCTGACTCCTATTGTTGTCGGAGCTTCTGCAGCTAGCCTGGATGGAGGGTCAGCGGAAGGTATCTCCCTTTTTTCCCCACAATTTGTCAATGTAATTGTGAGTTGTCGTCGTCTGGTGGAGCAACCAATCGAATTAGTAACATGTGTTCCTCATAATACAGGTGGCGAGCCTGTCGACAAGGATGTCGAGAAAAGGACAAAGGCGGAGAAGATTGACGTCTCGCCTAGCGCCGGTGCTGATATACCGAAGTAGGTTGAAGGTACAATAGCGGAGAAGGGCGTCCTGGCACCCAGTGCTGATGCTCCCAAGGATGACGAAACCATCGATGCCTTGAAAGATATGGACGGGCGCCATGTAGATGATGAGGAGGATATCATCAGCACCAAAGAAGTCGAAGGCGATGACGACGAGACTTTGGCCGAAAGAAAGGCTAGGCAAGAAAAGCAGCTGGCTTTAAAGAAGGGGGGACAAGAACCTTTGAACGTAGCTCCTATCTCGGAGTTTAATCCCAAAACTGGGATGTTTCTGAAACTCCAGCCCAAATCCATCAGTAAACAGCTTCATTTTGCGAACCCTGATGATTTCTCAGCTTCCTTTACTGATAAAAGAAAGAGAAAGGAGGAGGAGGAGGAGTCTTCTGATGAGTCGGACGTTCCTCTTATAGACAAAAGGAAAAGAAAGAAGGGTGATCAATCCAAAACTGACAAGGCGAAGCTGGAGAAGCAAAAACAGGAGAAGAAGTCCAAGCGTAAATAGGATATTGTCGCTTGTCTATATTTTGTCTTTAGGCTTCCCACTGGCCATGAAATGTAATTGTGAGACTGGCCCTCACTTTTGTTTTAGGTTTTTTTTTTATTTCATAGGCTTGCAGTCTATAAATGAAAGTTTATCTCTTTTGCATCATCGTGTACCTGCATTTAATAAACTTTTCATGCTTAGTCATAGATCATCCGATTATAACTACAAATCAGTCAAGCAACAGAAAGAAAAATTTAAAAATTTCTGTGCTGCATCAAGGTTCATGTGTATATGTATATGCCCCCAATCAATCGTTAACGTAGCGCCTAACCAGGACTTATTAAGGATTGATTAGTGTTGTATGCACGTTGCCCCCTATTTCTGAATATGGGGGACTTAGAAAATTTAGTAAGATAACTGTTCCTGTGGTGCTGAGTTTCCGGCACCTTTCTCAGCGCTTAATCGGAGACGCTTTTATACTCTCTCTCTCTGCCCTGGAGAGTTAGAGTGCGAGCTCAGCAGTTCAATCGCTCCCCGATCCTTCAGCGGGGTAGGTGCTCTTTCTCAGCGCTCAATCGGAGACGCTTTTATACTCTCTCTGCTCTGGAGAGTTAGAGTTCGAGCTCAGCAGTTCAATCGCTCCCCGATCCTTCAACAGGGTAGGAGCTCTTTCTCAGCGCTCAATCGGAGATGCTTTTATACTCTCCTGGCAGTCGCCAAGGTTAGAGTTCCGTCAAGGCGGTTCCTATCATGGTGCACCGCCGTGTGTTTTGGACATTGCCTTCATGTCCGCTATGCTCTCTCTCGACTCTGGAGAGTTAGAGCGCTATCAGTGATATGATTTACTCTATCGCATCCTCAGAGCTTTGACTGTTGATTGCATTCCATTCTGATGGAAAGCACCTATAATTATACGCTTCTGTGATCGTTACATGGTTCACAGCAATTCCATAAAAATAGGAAGGCAGATAAATAATAGTGCAATAAAGGTAAACGACACACAATATTTTTATAGTGGTTCGGTCGAATCATGACCTATGTCCAATTTATAATTTTTTGCTTAAGAAATCGGACTATTCTAGGCAAGTCGTGCCTTGTACATGGTCCTTAATAAAGCAAAAGAACAGATCTGACATCTTTATGTTAGATACGGCCGTAAATGTTGGGCATTCCACACTCTGGGGATTTCCTTTCCATCTACGGTTGCTAGCATGAAGGTTCCATTATCAAGCTTGCACAGAATGGAGTACGGTCCTTCCCACTTCGCACCCATATGAGTTGGGGCTAGAAAGACACGCTTCATAACCAAGTCTTCGGGTTCAAAGGTTCGGGCTCGAACCTTTTTGTTGTAGTATCGGGCGACCTGTTGTTTGCATCTCAAGGCACGCAGGTCTGCTTCGTCCCTCTTTTCTTCGATCATATCCAGGGATTCAAGGAGCAATTCGTTATTAGTCATGGGATCGTAATAAGTCACTCGGTGAGAAGGTACTTTTATCTCAACCGGGATGACTGCTTCTGCTCCAAAAGCAAGGGAGAAGGGGGTATGGCCTGTTGCCGATTTATACGTTGTCCTGTAGGCCCATAGTACTAAGGGTAATTCATCAACCCACATGGCTCTGGCCCGTTTCAGTCTTCTTTTCAGAATGGACTTAATCACTTTATTCGCCGCTTCGACCTGTCCGTTCCATTGCGGGTGCGCCACAGAGGTGTATCGTTTCTCAATGTGGTATTTCTAGCAGAAGTCTCTGAATTCAGTGCTATCGAACTGAGTTCCGTTGTCAGTTATAACAATCTTTGGAATCCCAAATCGACAGATGATGTTTCTAACCACGAAATTGATCACTCGTTTGGTTGTGATTGTAGTCAGTGGCTCAGCCTCGACCCACTTAGTGAAGTAATCTACAGCTACAATAGCGAACTTCGCTCCGCCCTTAGCTATGGGGAGACTTTCGATGATATCAATTCCCCACATAGCGAAAGGCCATGGGCTTGTCATCGTTTTTAACTGACTAGGAGGTGCCCTAGGTATCTTTGAAAATCTCTGGCATGCATCACACCATCGTGCGTATTTCGCCGTATCTTTATTTATGGTAGGCCAGAAATAACCATGCCGCAACATCTTTTTCGCCAATGTTTGCCCTCCAGTGTGATCGCCGCATTCACCTTCATGTACCTACTGCAACACACGCTTGATGTCGTCATGAGCTATACACCGGAGAAGGGGCATTGAAAATCCTTGTCTGTAAAGAACTCCGCCTTGCAGAACGCATCGGGCAGCTTTACGAATTACTTTACGCCTCTCGCTTTTCTTGGTCGGAAGCGTTCCATTCATCAAGAAATTCTTTAGAGGGGTCATCCATGACTCCCTTTCTGGTTCCGTCTGTAGTACCGGATCAATTTCCATCTGATCTATACTAGGAGACCGAAGTACTTCAACTGGGGCTAGCCCGGTCTCTTCAGGATCGTCGGAACTAGCCATCTTTGCCAACTTATCCGCCTGTTGATTCTCTGACCGCGGAATATGAGATATGCTGTAGCGATCCAAGCCATTCAGTAACTCCTTTACCTTCTCCAAGTATAAAATCAATCTTGGGCTTTTGGCTTGGAATTTTCCAGTAACCTGGTTCACAACTAACTTGGAGTCGCAAAATATGTCTAGCTTTGTGATTTCCAACTCCTTTGCGATCCTTAGCCCGGCTATCAGGGCTTCATATTCGGAGTCGTTGTTAGTGGCGTGAAACTCCATCCGAATAGCATAGGATATCAGCCGTTTCTCGGGAGTTTCAAGCACTACTCCAGCGCCGGATCTCTTGTCATTCCTAGCGCCATCAGTATACAATCTCCAAGGCACTGGGGTCGAGAAGTAACTTTGAGGGGTCAACTTCTTCGTTCGTTATATCTTCCTCTGGGACAGTAAACTCTGCTATGAAGTCGGCTATCACTTGCCCCCGTATTGACCGCCGAGGTTGAAAGTTCAGATCAAATTGACTCAACTCAATGTTCCATTTGAGTAGTCTTCCAGACGCTTCTGGTCTCTGTAGAACTCGCTTGAGTGGATGATCAGTGTATACGGTAATGGGATGAGCCTGAAAATAATGTCGAAGCTTTCTAGAGGCAATCAGCAAACTGTACGCCAACTTTTCTATCCTTGGATAATTACGCTCTGCTGCCGTCAATTTTTTGCTCACGTAATACACTGGTCTTTGAACTTTATCTTCTTTTCTCACCAATGTTGAGCTGATCGCGTGGGATGACACTGCCAAATACACGAATAAGTCCTCGTGATCCACCGGCTTAGATAATATCGGAGGTTTCTCCAGGTGTCTCAGCAAGTTTTGAAACGCTTCTATGCAGTCGGGCGTCCATTTGAAGTGGCGTTTTCGTCGCTTTATCAATTCGAAGAATGGGATGCATTTGTCCGTAGCCCTGGAGATGAATCTTCTTAGTGCGGCTACTTTCCCTGCAAGGCTTTGCACATCTTTAATCTGCCTAGGCTCCTGAATGTCTCTGATTGCTGCGATCTGGTCTGGATTAATCTCAATCCCATGAGAACTGATGATGAACCCCAAGAATTTTCCGGAGGCGACCCCGAATGAACATTTTGTTGGGTTGAGTTTCATCCCGTACTTTCGAAGAATGCCAAACATCTCTGCCAAGTCCGTAGTGTGATTGGAGGATTGCCTGGACTTAACCAACATGTCGTCGACGTATACTTCCATTGTTTTCCCAATCTGGTTATAGAACATTCTGTTCACTAACCGTTGATATGTAGCGCCTGCGTTCTTCAAGCCAAAGGGCATTACCACGTAGCAGTATAATCCCAGATCCGTAATGAAGCTAGTGTGTTCTTGATCTGGAACATGCATTGGAATCTGGTTATATCCTGAATAAGCATCCATAAAGGAGAGAAGTTCATGACCTGCCGTTGAGTCTACCAACTGATCGATCCTGGGTAACGGAAAACTGTCTTTCGGGCAGGCTTTATTCAAATCCGAGAAATCGATACATGTTCGCCACTTCCCGTTGGCCTTCTTTACCAGAACTGGATTTGAAATCCAGTCTTGGTACATTGAGTCTCTGATAAACCATTACTCTTTAGCTTTCCAACTTCTTCTTTCAAGGCAGCGGACCTCTCTGGGCCCAGCATTCGCCTTTTTTGTTTTACCGGAGGATGTTTAGGGTTAATGCTTAATGAATGGCTCATGATTGATGGAGATATCCCGCACATGTCTACGTGGGTCCAAGCAAATACATCCAAAATATCTTTCAAGAAATCCGTCAGTTCTTTAGCTAAATTCGGATTTAATTGGGATCAATCTTAAGGACCTTCTTTGGGTCACTATCATCGATCGGTACATCCACAGTTGTCTCGTTGGGAGTCGCCATTCTTCCCCCAGGTTCTTTGTCCTCTCTGGGATCTATCTCCTCGGGCAACTCTCTGGGCGACTCTCCTATGGTTATCCTCTTTAATTGCTATAAGGTCTTCGCCTTTGTGGGGGGAGAAGCGCCCCTGGTTTCTATGTCTCCTCCGTTGCGGAGTAGCTTTAGCTCTGCAATATAACATGCTCGTGCGGCAACCTGATCTCCTCTGACAATACCAACACCAGCTTCTGTAGGAAACTTCAATAACAAGCACCAGGGGGCTATACAGGCTCTAAACTTTGCGAGGGTCGGTCGGCCCAAGAAGGCATTATAGGGTGATTCAATATCCAAAACCACGAAGGGAAGAATTCTCACTCTCTGGCGTTCTTCTTCCCCAAGTGTAACCGGTAGCTCTACATAACCCATTGGAGCGGTGGATGCTCCGTTAAATCCACGGATCCATCCCTCACAGGGCTTCAAGTCTTTTATCTCGAGATTCATCTGGTCGAATGTCTTTTTGAAAAGAATGTTGACGGAACTCCCGTTATCCACCAAGACTTTATAAACAGTGGCCGGGCCAATAGGTACTGTGATTACGAATGGATCTTCGGTCGGAGCATGGACTCCATTGCTTTCTTGTTCACGGAAAATGACGTCGTCGGACATCATCTTTTGTTGCTTTACCAGGACGTTGTCCTCAGGGTTGCTACACTCCCCTACCCCGAGGTGCTGCTTGGCTGCATTGACATACTGATCCAATGCCTTGGAACCGTGCCCGGCGAGATAAAACCCTCCGATTATGGTATTGATAACAAGGTCCTTTCCCTTTTGCTGGGCAGTTGGCCTGACAGCAGGTTGATTCTGGTTCTGATTTGGAGCTTGTACAGCTTGCCCCTGTCTCTGGGTGTCACTCTGTATTCATCCAATTTTCCTTCTCGGAGAAGCCTCTCGACCACATCTCTTAGGTGACGGCATTCATTTGTTGAATGGCCACGAATCTGATGGAAGAGACAAAACTTCCCCATTTCACGTTCTTTCTCCGTCGACTCTCTGGGAGGAGGCCTTTTGTTTTGGAGGACGTTGTATGAATCCATGAAGATATTCTCCAAAGTATCGTTTATTGGCGTATAACTCTCAAAAGACCTGGGATGAGTCCTTCTCTGGGAGTCGTTCCCTCGATTCCTCTTCCGGTTGTTGCCATTACTGTTATTACCATTGTTTCCTGACTGACGAACACCCTGGTTTCGATTTCCGACATTAACCTCGACCTTCCCCGAGCTGTCTCCGGTCTTCTTAATGGCGACATTGCTCTGGATTTCCTCCTTATCGGTCGTTTTTGCCTTTCGGTTAGCATATACTTCTTCCCGGCGTAAGTGCACATTAGCTTTTTCGTAGAATAATTCTCTAGTATGAGGTGGCATGCCGGCCAGGTATCTCCCAAATTCGGTGTCTTTATCTACCCCATCAATTAGGGCTGCCACAACAGTTGGCTCATGAGGATCTTTGACTTCAGTAGCGGCTAGGTTGAAACGGTCTAGATACACCCTCAAACTCTCGCCTGGTCGTTTCTTGACAAGGAACAAGTCAATCACACTCTTCGTCTTTTGTGCATAGATGCGGAACTGTTCCACAAACCTTTCACTCAACTCCCTAAAGCTGGAAATTGATCTTGCTGGTAAGCGAGTAAACCATAATAATGCTACATCCTCCAGGAATATGGGAAATGCTTTGCACTTGACAGCGTCAAAAGCTGCGGCAGCGGTCATTGACCAAGGATATCTCATCAGATGTTGGACGGGATCAGATCTACCCGCGTAACGGTTCATCTGTGGATTGTTGAAGCGCCTCGGGAACGTCGCATCTAAAATCTCATCAGTGAAAGGGGTGTGACTGCGGTCAATTCCCCAATCTTCATTCCGTTGTCCACGGCTATCTGCCAGAATTTGATGGATCATAGCTGCAACATTTGCACTGGTCAGCGGAGGCTTGGGGTCAGCGCTTCTTGCTCGGTAGGGTTCTCTAATCTCCCTTCCAGGAGCGGCCACGAAATCAGGGGCTCGAATTGGGCTTCGCTGCCCCCTGTTACCATGAGCATTTGTACGGCGAAGGGGCTGAGGTAGTCTATTCTGAACAGGGCTGTCCACACCTCGAGCTTTGGGAGTTGCGGCACGATCATTCACATTGCGGTTTGAGGGCCCTACACCCAGTGCCTCTTCTTCCCGTGATGGCAGGGTTCCAAATCGAAGTTGCTCTATGTTTTCAGGCCTCTCATATGGTCGCCGCAAAGGTCTTAGCGATTCCTCTGACGAAGAAGAGTACTCTGGGGTGAGCGGACGAACTGGAGGCGTCCTTTGCCCTGCGAGATCATTGAGCCTTCTATCCATAGTAGTCAAGTTCTGTCGCAGAACGGAGCTCTCCTGCCTTTGAGCAGCCAATTCATCAAACAGCCTCTCCCACATTTCAGAAAAGCGAGAAAGATCTCCCTCAGTAACGGGAGCAGAAGGGTCATATTGATCATCATCATTTTCTCTTATGCGCAAAGAGCTTGAGCCAGGTCGAGCGGAGGGGCCAGGACGGTAGGAGCGAGCCATAGGCTCCTTTCCAGGTCGAGTCGTAATCTGGTCATCACTTCGGATCGTGGTGGATCGGAGCCTTTGATTCGGTACGCCCCCCTGGGGTTGGTTCGTGGTCACGGTATGAGGAGGATTCGGGGCGTTATCACGGGATCAAGTAACAACCCCTCCAGCTTCTCGGTTCGCAGCGCCTCCCTCAAGTCGGATCGTGGCGCCCTGATTGGTTTGGGTCGCCCCCCGGCCTCGCGATCTGCGGTCCCCTCGACGACCTGCTCGTGTGTACTTTCACCAACCACTTCATTCGCGACTTCATTCACTTGCGAAGCTCGCACTTCCTTAGACTTCTTTCCAGCCATGATATCAGATGTCGCTGGAATCTTCAAAAATCTGAGCAGTGAAGTTTTGGGACTGTTTTCTTTGGACTTTCAAATCCAAATAGTAGAATAGCAATCCGGTAGGCTGATAATTCAATTCTCAGTGAAAGCACCAAAATGTTAGATCAAAATTTGGACCTAACACCCAAATTGTTCTGATTCGTAAAGAATTATAACTGGAGAACGAAGAAAAAGCAGAAAACACACAAAATTTATAGTGGTTCGGCGTTAACGAGCCTACGTCCACTTTATATGTTATCGATTATACTTTGAATGCTAGTACAATCAATGATTTCTCTCAGTAATCTCGTAGTTAAACTGATAAGAAATAGTGGTATGACAGTAATGGTGGAATCAGTGCTCAATACTGCCAAAAGATCCTGAAAAATGCCAGTCTCTGGGCTATTTATAGCTGATTTTGCCAGACGGTTCGCAGCCACACGTGGCGTAGATCCCGAGAAAATCGGACCGGATCGAGCAAGGAGGAGGAATTGGTCAAAGTGACAGTTGGGGACACGTGTCGCTGGATCCGTGCATCTCGGATCGCCGAAGACTAGCTCGTGCTTGAACAGGTCAGAGGCTTCGCTGTGCGTCGGGGGATCGGACCGGTTTGTGTAGGGTAGTGGTGTAAGCGCGGATCGAGTCGTGTGGAGGTAGACGGATCGCTGATGCTATGGGGGCGATTCGATGGGGGCGATCCGAGAGGGGCGATCCGCTGGTGCGATCTGATCCTTTATGGACTTAAGGAACGTAGTTTCATACTTTCTTCTTGTGTGTAAATCTTGGTGGCTTGGTCAAAAAGCTAGCCAACACGTTGTAAGTATAGTGACTCTTTAGATGAGAATATGATTAAGACATGATTTGATGTAAATTGTAATATGGAATTATATCAGTATTGTAAAATATAGACGATGTTGTTTTGGTTTTGTTTATCATGATAATTTGAATAATTGTGGTGATTGAATCTTTTATGCATTGTGAATTAAACAATCAACACCTTATGCGAATTGTATGCATACAATTAGATCTAAATATATGTTTATGCAAGTTATAGGTTGCAAGTTAGATTTACACAAATATTTATATCATTCATGTAGGCTCTATGTATATATGTTTAAACCAATTGTGTCTACATGACTAGAATAGATCTATATTCACATGTTTTTATGCAAGTGAGAACTTATAATCGGATCCATGTCAAGATCCGTTTAGGATTCATATGAAAGTTTATTATTAGATCTATGTTTATACATATGTGTTGCAAGTTCACACGCTTAAGTGGTTGTCAAAGTTATACATATAGTTTTGTCTTACGCCAGTTTTATGTTTGAGGTTATGCCTAGACCTATGCATTACCATGTTATACCATGTTTTAGTGGATTCATATGACACCTATTAGGTTATACTATGTTATACCTTTATGTTAGGCTAAAACTATATGATTCA
Source organism: Allium sativum (assembly GCA_030737875.1). Lineage (NCBI taxonomy): Eukaryota > Viridiplantae > Streptophyta > Magnoliopsida > Asparagales > Amaryllidaceae > Allium > Allium sativum. Next base: position 989,235,986 of record CM060910.1, on the reverse strand, counting down.
TGTGACACCTATTTAACTAGGTCCAATATTTATATGCAAGTTTGTGGCATGTTATGCAATGTTATGATATTCATGTCGATTATTTTGCAAGTTTACACCTATGACATGTTTATGTTAATGAATTATTTTTATGCCAATTTTTGTGTACGCTAAATTAGGCTAAGTTTTTAGCCTAATATTATATTTCAAAATCATGCGGACGGTAAATTATGCTAACTTGTTAGCCTAATATTTAGACGGGGGTAACGTTGGGTAAAAACTTAATTATAGGGAACTTGACATAAATTGGCCAATAATCATATAGGTGATTTATGGTATGTAACGGTATAAATTATTAAGTGGAAATTAGTCTAAGGTCCCTATTTCGAAACTTAATTAGGCTCAGATCCGGTCATAAACTTATTGTAAATTAGGTCCCTATTTTTCTATTTAGAAAAATTGCATACATTTATGCAACAATTCATCAACGTTAGTTCAACTTTATTTGCATACATGTATGCAACAACTCAGAATATTTGCATACATGTATGCAAATATTCGTTCAGAATAGTTGCATATAGGTATGCAAAAATTAAGAATATTTGCATACATGTATGCAAATATTCATTCAGAATAGTTGCATACATGTATGCAAATATTTTGAATAGTTGCATACATGTGTGCAACTATTCTGAACTAATATTTGTATACATGTATGCAAATATTCGTTCAAAATAGTTGCATACATGTATGGAAAAATTTAGAATATTTGCATACATGTATGCAAATATTCGTTCAGAATAGTTGCATACATGTATGCAAAATTTTTGAATATTTGCATACATGTATGCAAATATTCGTTCAGAATAGTTGCATACATGTATGCAACTATTTTGAATATTTGCATACATGTATGCAACTATTCGTTCAGAATATTTGCATATATGTATGCAACTATTCATCAGAACAGTTGCATAAATGTAATCAAAAATTCAAAATATTTGCATACATGCATGCAAATATTCATTCAGAATATTTGCATATATGTATGCAAATATTATGAATAATACGTAAAAATGAAAACAGGGACTAAATTTAGAATAAGTTTATGACCGGATGTGAGCCTAATTTTGAAACTTAATAGGGACCTATAGATAACGCACCCAATTATTAATTTAAAACATGTTAATACATAGGTGGGCCCAAAACCATGAAATTGGTTAAGGCCATGAATGGTGTAAATTTATACACCGTTAGTTTTGAAATAAAATATGTGATATGAATAATTTACATAATTAAAATGTAAATTTAGACAATACGAATATGCTTAACCCGAGGTTGGATTGAGTTGTGATGTAAACCTGCCCGGACCCGCCTGTAACACCCCGCCTCCGCTAGGGTCACTCGCAAAGGAATGCACTAGCTTTAGAGGGGCATTATTGGTAAACATGCACAGAAATATCACAAGACAGAACATATATAAATAGCGGAAGTAAAATCAAACTTTCATAACATGAATAAATAAGGTCTAAAGCCTTTTACATCAGAGTACATCAAAACCTGTCTTGCAATAGTAAAGAAGCATAAAGACTTTTTAATAAATTATTCCCTAAGTAAAACAGTAAAGTAGCCATAGCCAAGAGAAGTCCAAGCCATCCATGATGACCTTCAAGCAGAAGAAGTCCGAACTAAACAGCATTGTTTCCTCCCTGAAACCTGGGGGGGAAACGGAAGAAAAGAGGCGAAACAAAACGGGTCAGTCAAAAAGACTGAGTAAGTCCTATCTACTTCCAGTATAAAAACAGGTAAAGGTAACATGACATGCATAAACTGAAAGTAAACATAAGGATAACTACAAGATAGATAAACCAGGGTAGCCGGTTGAACTACTGCGGCAAGGTAAACTAAGGTATCATGATAAATTACGGTGTTATGATAAGTCAAGGTATCACATCGTCAAATTTCTATCGAGTACATTATCCCAAGGTATCTACCCCGTCTAACATCCCACGGTATCTATTATGTATATTCTTCCTAGTTCTAACATGTATATTTGCTCTGCACCTCTCGTACTAGTATCCCTACCCGCGTTATGTGTTAACCATGAATGTCCCGTGCTCAAAGTCGTGTAATGGTCCATGTCAACCTAATATCGCATATATAGGTTACTCAAATCATATGTTTCTTTCCATGTATATAAGTTCAGTCCTTTGCCGTACCTCGTACGGGCTTCCTCATGTCGTATTATCCTTGAAATCGTTTGGACTGTCACCCTTGTTCTAGCTAGGCTCCTCCATATGAATCATCGTTTGAACTACTAGGACTTACCCCACCTAGCACCACTAGGGATTACGCTTACCTATTGTACGCTTTCGTATTTCGGTTTGGGTTAAACCACCTAGGCCACTAGGGATTACGCTAACCCTCAACCGTGCCCTTTTTCCCACGCATTCATCGTGAATCGTTTTTCTATAACTGTATGCACATGTATCACATCGTGCCATCCGAGTCCTGTCACAGGGCAAAACAAGAAATACAGGACTCGGTCGGGAGCTTTAGGTTTATCTGCCGATGCAGATACTAAGGTCTGCTTTTCTACACGTGGCTATGGTCCCACGAGACCCCTCCCTCAACTAGTGAAAGGCAACACAAGAGAAAATCTTGCATGAGAACTACACTCCAGCCAGCCCACATCCTACGGCCTACCTCACCCATAATTAGATAGTAAATTATGGTCTGTTGGGTGTTCCCTGCCTTTCCGTACGTACACGCTTGACTCAAGATGGTAGATGATCGACGAACTTGCTATCTCGGGCACCTTATGTATTCGCCGACTCACTGCTATCCACCCCAGTCTTTAGGTCGCTCGCATAGCAACCAAGGCATATTCTTGGTTCTTCTACCGCAGACCTCAACCTCTCGTGAGCCTAGTATAATGACCTGACAGCTCACAGAGGGATCCCAAGAATATCCTCACGTTCCCCGAAGCCGCTGCTTCGTTACCCAGTTCGTTGGAGCCTTTATCTAAATCAGATAGCCTGCTCCTACGCGTATACTTAAACGATGACCTACCGTATCGGGTTACTCATCTATCTAAGAAGTGGTCCAGATTTCCTTGACTAAGAATTATTACTTAGTTTCCCTTAACTAAGGTTTACCGCTTAGCCTTATTTCCATTACCCTTGTTAACTATGGTTATTTACCTAATCCTCCGAATTAGGGTTTATCTAATGGGTTAAGTGTCACTTAAGTTCATAACCTAGCCCGTCTACAAACCATGTCAAAATTGGCTAAGTATCCAAGTCCAAGACTTAACCCTACAAACCATGTGTCAAGTTGGCTAAGTATATTAAGCAATCCATAACTTAACCTCGTCTAATTATCATTTTAGATTGGTTAATTATATAAATTAACTTGACCTTGTCAAATTTACCGAGTCAAGTCGGTCAAGCGTATTCAAGTGATTCGTGACTTATCCTTATCATGTTTTCACGTTAGATTGGTTAAGTATAGATTAACTTAACCTCATCAAATTAACGAGTTAGATTGGTTAAGTATAGGTCACTTAACCTCATCAAATCATCGTGTTAAATTAGTTAAGTGTTTAACTTAACCCCATTAAATTACCTAGTGGGATTAATTAAGTCTAGGCTAACTTAACCCCATCCGATTACCATGTTTAGATTAGTTAAGCCTAATCTTAACCCCATCCATTAACTGTATTATACGGTTAAGTGTCATTAAGAAAATTTACTTAACCTTATCACGTTATCGTATTGGGTTAATTAAGTGTTGGTTAACTTAATCCCGTCCACTAGTCGTATAAAAATGGTCAAGTGTCATTAGGCAAATCAAGTTACTTAACCTACCCAAGCTTATCATGTTTTGTTAAGTATCATTAGCCTAATCAAATTACTTAACCCATTTGTCCATATCATATTTGGTTAAGCCTCATTAATCAAATTAACTTAACCCTATTATGTGGCATTAATTTAATTAATGCACCCTCAACCTCTCACATTAGACCTTGTTGTGGTTACTAGTTAAGCCGGGCGGGTCCGGGTAGATTTACACCACAACCTAGTCTAACCTCGGGTCTTAAGCGCGACATGACCAACTTCTCACATTGGGTCCTATTGTTTGCAACTACTAGTTAGGCCGGTCGGTTCCGGGTAGTTTTACGTTGCAAACTCAACCCAACCTCGAGTTGGCCATACTTATATTATCTAAGTTCATCATGTTTCCAAAACATGTTACAAGTTTTTCAAGCATTTGGGTAGACCTAACTTAATAGGTAAATTCCCAAAGGGTAGACCTAACTTAATAGGTAAATTCCCAAGCTCATGTTTTTATGCATACTTACATGTCATCTTCCATGTTATCTTTCAAGTCATATTTTCAAGTATAAACACATGTCATAATCAAGTTAAGGTTTCGCGACATGTTCATGTTTATCTAACTACCCAAAAATCGTATTTTCCCAACGCAAACAAAAGCGAGTCAACATAGTAAGAATACTATGTCACATATTGGTCTCAAGACATGCATGATGCTAAAAAGGGATTGGCTTCCACATGCATAACATCATAAAGGGATTAGCCATAAACATGCATAGTGTCATAAGGTAATTTGGCCACAAACATGCATATTATCAAAAGGGGTTTGGCCATAAACATGCACAACTTAAAAGAGGGGATTGACCATGAGCATGCATAATCTCATAAAAGGATTTGGCCACAAACTTGCATGTTAGCATAAGGGGTTTGGGTTCATAAACATGCATAAGCCCCAAAATCTTGTCTTAGCCAATGTTTCACACATAAAGTGGTTCCTAAAGGTTCATGCTAGCATTTCATGCATAAAGATCCAAGCTTGCAAGTTAAACTAGGTTATGCATAGCATGAGAGGCATGATTAAGTCACTCACATGGCCTAAAATCATAATCATGAACACAAGAGGCAAGGTAAGGTTCATATAGGTTCGCATAATCATGTTTAGCCTCATTTTATCCCATGTCAACATTAAAAATACCGTTTTGATCCAAAAGTAGCTAGAACTTACATAGTTAGGCCTAGGGAAAGAAGCATAAATCATCTTGGCTAAGAAAGGTGCCTCCTTTGTTGAAGAATCGTCATGGAACTCGCATAGCAACGTTGATTTGGCCTTCATTTGGTGTAGCAAGCTTGCACCTTTTGACTTGAACTTGATTTGAGTGCGTAGGCTCTAGGGATTGGAGATGGAGGCCATGATCAAAATTGATTTTGGCAGCAATTAGTTGCTAGGTTTGATTTTTAGGGATTTAGGTTAGGTTTAGGGTCTTTTTATAGAGATTAGGATAGTTTTAGGCCCTTAGATTAACCCTAGGATAGATTAGGACCATCAGATCTCGGAAGCTTCCAGACCGAGCCCAAGAACAAGACCAGGTGAGACAAACAGGTGCGCCAGGCTATTTGCCCTGGCCACCCCCTGTCGACAGGCAAGTCGACAGGGCTGTCGACTTGGTCTGGGCCCAAGTCGACAGGCTTGTCGACAGCCCTGTCGAGATGGCCTGGGCGGGGAAACTTCCCGCCTAGCCCTAGATCTGATTTCCAAAACTGTTTCCGAAATTCAAATTCCCAGAAATCTTCTTTGGGCCTTTAACGGGTCATACGGACTCCGATTCCCGAAAACTCGGACTCTATTTCGCGTATTTTTCCGAGACGAACGCAATGGCACAGACCGTTTCACTTGATTAAGAATTTATAATTTAATTCTGTTTTGATTCTCGTTTTAACATGTTATTGAAATACGGGTTGTTACAATCTCCCCACCTTTTAGGATTTCGTCCCCGAAATCTCCAAGTTAGGAAGAACATATCCTACCATCCATCATCCATCTACTCAAAACATCATCCACAAGAAACCATTGTCCTTAGATGATTTCTAATGCTGTATGAATATATGCAAAACGTGTGTGTACATGTTCCTTAGCTAATGCTAATGATCAGGCCTGAATAATCTTTCTAATGCAAAAATATGTATAGTGTCATGAATCCAACATGTATGCAAATAGTCCTAGCCATAAAGATACTATATGCGTGCACAATCATTCATTCATATGCAACAACCGCATAATAACACATTCGATTTCATCCATAAACAAGTATAAATACTCGTGCATATGCAATATGAAATGTGACCGAGTCGAGCTAGTATCTAATGTGTATTCGCGCATCCACGAGCAACCACTTGCAACCACTTGCAACCATATCAATCATAACATGTTTCAAATACATGTTTGCATCCATAGGGTTCTACCGAGGATTCCCTGAAACAGGGTCGAGAAGATAAACAAGGCAAACTCCTTACGGGGTTTGTAACAGAAAATAGGACCGAGAGGGTGTCCACAAAAGATAGCCTACAAGCAAGCTCAACAGAAAACAGGGGTCGAGGATATATTCCCAAAAGAGATATCATGCACGTATTTAGTCTTCAGTCTCCTAGGTCGCATTACCTTGAGCTTAGTTCCACCGTGCCTTGACCGCCCCTTTTTTCTTCACGATTTCGCAGCTTCTTATTTCCTGTTTCCAATCATGAGTTGGAACTCATTTCCTCGTCGCCTCTCGTTCCACTTGCACTTATTCTTTTCCTAGTATACTTGGCTCAACCATATCTACGTACTCAAGCCAGCTCTCCAAAATTCACTAGTGAATTCTGGATCTCGTTTTCCGATGCCAATCCAAATTGCCAAGAGTCCTTACTAGGGTGATTCCCATAACTCATACATAATCGAAACGAACCATCCGCCTTAGCGGCGAATTCTATTCAAACGGATTACCAACAACTGCATCCTGGGATTCTAGGTAGCTAGCCATGACAGAACCCAAAAGGTTACACGAGACTTTGAGGGTATTACCAAAGCAAGCCAAGAGTCTAACTACCCTCCTTCTAAAACCGAGAGTGGCACCCCTTACTGGATAACCATTTCATCCCTAGAATCCATCCACAACTCATAAACATAAGCATTATTTCCAAGCTCAACACTTGATATAGACATTCTCAAATCCAAACAAGCCATGAATAAATGGACCGATCTTCCAATAGGACTTGAGACAAAAACGGGATTCTCTACTACGCTAGTACTTAAGGTGCAGAGACTCAACTACCGAAGCAGACTTAAATGATACGAACAACGAAGTCCTAACGGGATGATAGAGAAGAAAAGCTAAACCTTTGACAAGATCGTTACCCTCCTTCCGAGGTACTCTAGAAATGAGAGCATACTACTGCCCTCCCGATGATCTCGTCCTTGTCCCATAATACTTAACTGTCCGCCCCGTTTTACCATGCCAAAGGTACTCTCTCGTCATGGGTTTCATTGTTCATCTTTCTTCCTCCTTTTAGGACTAAGCCATACCAACAAGTTGTTCTTCCTTAAGCTCGTATCCTTTATCCTCTTCCTTACTATCCTTTCCTATAGCGCGGCCACTGGTCTCTCGAGAACCACCTCCATCGCATGGAAAGCACTTCCGTAGATAGAAAAGACTAGTCGCAGTTAAAACCACTGTGACTACAGATGGAGGAAAGAAAGGAAAAGAGATTCAATCAAGGAAACAAGGATAATGCTAGTGGCCTTTGGGGAATAGCCTTTTCTTTTTAAAAGAAAACTTTCTTGAAAAATGCTTCTTTATAAACGATTTTCAAATAGTTTTCAGAAGGTCTTTAAAAACTTTTGCCCAGTCTGGTAACCTTCTGCTCTGATACCAAATGTAACACCCCGCCTCCGCTAGGGTCACTCGCAAAGGAATGCACTAGCTTTAGAGGGGCATTATTGGTAAACATGCACAGAAATATCACAAGACAGAACATATATAAATAGCGGAAGTAAAATCAAACTTTCATAACATGAATAAATAAGGTCTAAAGCCTTTTACATCAGAGTACATCAAAACCTGTCTTGCAATAGTAAAGAAGCATAAAGACTTTTTAATAAATTATTCCCCAAGTAAAACAGTAAAGTAGCCATAGCCAAGAGAAGTCCAAGCCATCCATGATGACCTTCAAGCAGAAGAAGTCCGAACTAAACAGCATTGTTTCCTCCCTGAAACCTGGGGGGGAAACGGAAGAAAAGAGGCGAAACAAAACGGGTCAGTCAAAAAGACTGAGTAAGTCCTATCTACTTCCAGTATAAAAACAGGTAAAGGTAACATGACATGCATAAACTGAAAGTAAACATAAGGATAACTACAAGATAGATAAACCAGGGTAGCCGGTTGAACTACTGCGGCAAGGTAAACTAAGGTATCATGATAAATTACGGTGTTATGATAAGTCAAGGTATCACATCGTCAGATTTCTATCGAGTACATTATCCCAAGGTATCTACCCCGTCTAACATCCCACGGTATCTATTATGTATATTCTTCCTAGTTCTAACATGTATATTTGCTCTGCACCTCTCGTACTAGTATCCCTACCCGCGTTATGTGTTAACCATGAATGTCCCGTGCTCAAAGTCGTGTAATGGTCCATGTCAACCTAATATCGCATATATAGGTTACTCAAATCATATGTTTCTTTCCATGTATATAAGTTCAGTCCTTTGCCGTACCTCGTACGGGCTTCCTCATGTCGTATTATCCTTGAAATCGTTTGGATTGTCACTCTAGTTCTAGCTAGGCTCCTCCATATGAATCATCGTTTGAACTACTAGGACTTACCCCACCTAGCACCACTAGGGATTACGCTTACCTATTGTACGCTTTCGTATTTCGGTTTGGGTTAAACCACCTAGGCCACTAGGGATTACGCTAACCCTCAACCGCGCCCTTTTTCCCACGCATTCATCGTGAATCGTTTTTCTATAACTGTATGCACATGTATCACATCGTGCCATCCGAGTCCTGTCACAGGGCAAAACAAGAAATACAGGACTCGGTCGGGAGCTTTAGGTTTATCTGCCGATGCAGATACTAAGGTCTGCTTTTCTACACGTGGCTATGGTCCCACGAGACCCCTCCCTCAACTAGTGAAAGGCAACACAAGAGAAAATCTTGCATGAGAACTACACTCCGGCCAGCCCACATCCTACGGCCTACCTCACCCATAATTAGATAGTAAATTATGGTCTGTTGGGTGTTCCATGCCTTTCCGTACGTACACGCTTGACTCAAGATGGTAGATGATCGACGAACTTGCTATCTCGGGCACCTTATGTATTCGCCGACTCACTGCTATCCACCCCAGTCTTTAGGTCGCTCGCATAGCAACCAAGGCATATTCTTGGTTCTTCTACCGCAGACCTCAACCTCTCGTGAGCCTAGTATAATGACCTGACAGCTCACAGAGGGATCCCAAGAATATCCTCACGTTCCCCGAAGCCGCTGCTTCGTTACCCAGTTCGTTGGAGCCTTTATCTAAATCAGATAGCCTGCTCCTACGCGTATACTTAAACGATGACCTACCGTATCGGGTTACTCATCTATCTAAGAAGTGGTCCAGATTTCCTTGACTAAGAATTATTACTTAGTTTCCCTTAACTAAGGTTTACCACTTAGCCTTATTTCCATTACCCTTGTTAACTATGGTTATTTACCTAATCCTCCGAATTAGGGTTTATCTAATGGGTTAAGTGTCACTTAAGTTCATAACCTAGCCCGTCTACAAACCATGTCAAAATTGGCTAAGTATCCAAGTCCAAGACTTAACCCTACAAACCATGTGTCAAGTTGGCTAAGTATATTAAGCAATCCATAACTTAACCTCGTCTAATTATCATTTTAGATTGGTTAATTATATAAATTAACTTGACCTTGTCAAATTTACCGAGTCAAGTCGGTCAAGCGTATTCAAGTGATTCGTGACTTATCCTTATCATGTTTTCACGTTAGATTGGTTAAGTATAGATTAACTTAACCTCATCAAATTAACGAGTTAGATTGGTTAAGTATAGGTCACTTAACCTCATCAAATCATCGTGTTAAATTAGTTAAGTGTTTAACTTAACCCCATTAAATTACCTAGTGGGATTAATTAAGTCTAGGCTAACTTAACCCCATCCGATTACCATGTTTAGATTAGTTAAGCCTAATCTTAACCCCATCCATTAACTGTATTATACGGTTAAGTGTCATTAAGAAAATTTACTTAACCTTATCACGTTATCGTATTGGGTTGATTAAGTGTTGGTTAACTTAATCCCGTCCACTATTCGTATAAAAATGGTCAAGTGTCATTAGGCAAATCAAGTTACTTAACCTACCCAAGCTTATCATGTTTTGTTAAGTATCATTAGCCTAATCAAATTACTTAGCCCATTTGTCCATATCATATTTGGTTAAGCCTCATTAATCAAATTAACTTAACCCTATTATGTGGCATTAATTTAATTAATGCACCCTCAACCTCTCACATTAGACCTTGTTGTGATTACTAGTTAAGCCGGGCGGGTCCGGGTAGATTTACACCACAACCTAGTCTAACCTCGGGTCTTAAGCGCGACATGACCAACTTCTCACATTGGGTCCTATTGTTTGCAACTACTAGTTAGGCCGGTCGGTTCCGGGTAGTTTTACGTTGCAAACTCAACCCAACCTCGAGTTGGCCATACTTATATTATCTAAGTTCATCATGTTTCCAAAACATGTTACAAGTTTTTCAAGCATTTGGGTAGACCTAACTTAATAGGTAAATTCCCAAAGGGTAGACCTAACTTAATAGGTAAATTCCCAAGCTCATGTTTTTATGCATACTTACATGTCATCTTCCATGTTATCTTTCAAGTCATATTTTCAAGTATAAACACATGTCATAATCAAGTTAAGGTTTCGCGACATGTTCATGTTTATCTAACTACCCAAAAATCGTATTTTCCCAACGCAAACAAAAGCGAGTCAACATAGTAAGAATACTATGTCACATATTGGTCTCAAGACATGCATGATGCCCAAAAAGGGATTGGCTTCCACATGCATAACATCATAAAGGGATTAGCCATAAACATGCATAGTGTCATAAGGTAATTTGGCCACAAACATGCATATTATCAAAAGGGGTTTGGCCATAAACATGCACAACTTAAAAGAGGGGATTGACCATGAGCATGCATAATCTCATAAAAGGATTTGGCCACAAACTTGCATGTTAGCATAAGGGGTTTGGGTTCATAAACATGCATAAGCCCCAAAATCTTGTCTTAGCCAATGTTTCACACATAAAGTGGTTCCTAAAGGTTCATGCTAGCATTTCATGCATAAAGATCCAAACTTGCAAGTTAAACTAGGTTATGCATAGCATGAGAGGCATGATTAAGTCACTCACATGGCCTAAAATCATAATCATGAACACAAGAGGCAAGGTAAGGTTCATATAGGTTCGCATAATCATGTTTAGCCTCATTTTATCCCATGTCAACATTAAAAATACCGTTTTGATCCGAAAGTAGCTAGAACTTACATAGTTAGGCCTAGGGAAAGAAGCATAAATCATCTTGGCTAAGAAAGGTGCCTCCTTTGTTGAAGAATCGTCATGGAACTCGCATAGCAACGTTGATTTGGCCTTCATTTGGTGTAGCAAGCTTGCACCTTTTGATTTGAACTTGATTTGAGTGCATAGGCTCTAGGGATTGGAGATGGAGGCCATGATCAAAATTGATTTTGGCAGCACTTAGTTGCTAGGTTTGATTTTTAGGGATTTCGGTTAGGTTTAGGGTCTTTTTATAGAGATTAGGATAGTTTTAGGCCCTTAGATTAACCCTAGGATAGATTAGGACCATCAGATCTCGGAAGCTTCCAGACCGAGCCCAAGAACAAGACCAGGTGAGACAAACAGGTGCGCCAGGCTATTTGCCCTGGCCACCCCCTGTCGACAGGCAAGTCGACAGGGCTGTCGACTTGGTCTGGGCCCAAGTCGACAGGCCTGTCGACAGCCCTGTCGACATGGCCTGGGCGGGGAAACTTCCCGCCTAGCCCCAGATCTGATTTCCAAAACTGTTTCCGAAATTCAAATTCCCAGAAATCTTCTTTGGGCCTTTAACGGGTCATACGGACTCCGATTCCCGAAAACTCGGACTCTATTTCGCGTATTTTTCCGAGACGAACGCAATGGCATAGACCGTTTCACTTGATTCAGAATTTATAATTTAATTCTGTTTTGATTCTCGTTTTAACATGTTATTGAAATACGGGTTGTTACACCGCCCGGCTGTCCAGTAATCACAACAATACCTATCCAATTGAGAGGTTAAGGCATTGAGCCCAATAAAGACCCGAGGTTAGACTGAGTTGTGGCATAAGACTGCCCAGAACAGACCGGCATACAGGCAGCCACAACAATACCTGTCTAATGTGAGTGGTTGGTGCTTTAATAAGACAATTAAAGCTAAGCTAGGATTGGTAGGGTTAAGTAAATTTAATACACTTATCCAAATTAACATGTTGACTAGATTAAAAGGTGGGGTTAAGTAAAGTTAATAAACTTAGCCAATTTAACTTGTTAACTAGACTAGAGGTTGGGGTTAAGTAGAATTAATACACTTAGCCAAATTAGTATGTTAGCTGGACTAGAGCGTAGGGTTAAGTAAACTTAGAACACTTAACCATCATAGTGTGATAAATGAATAGGGTTAAGTTAAAGCATGAAGGGACAATACTTAACCATTAGAACATGTTAATTAAACGGATGTTAGGGTTAAGTTAACTAAGGGAACACTTAACCGTTATAACATGTTTGTTAAAACAGAAGAGCAAGGCTAGGTTAAAAGGGACACTTAACCAATACAAGATGAATGGGTAGGGTTAAGTGATAAGAAATACTTAACCAATATAACTTGGTTTGTGATAGGGTTAAGTCAACATGGGCTACTGATAACACTTAGCCAGTTTAATATGACAAAGGAATGGGTTAAGCTAACTTGAATTGACTAATGACATTTCACCAATCCAACTTGACGAGAAAGAGGGCTAAGTAGTAAACCTTAGTTAAGAAACAATCGAGAACGGGAGCTAAGTTGAAATCCCCAGTTAAAGAAACTAAGTGATAAACCTTAGTTAACAAGATTTATGGGAAAAGAAACTAAGTGGTAAACCTTAGTTGAGAACAACTAAGTAATAATTCTTAGTCAAGAAAACTGAGCCGGTCCATAATAGAAGAATAACCCGATATGGTAGATCATCGCTTAACAAGTACATGAGGAGGAGCAACGTTTATCTGATTTCAAAAAAGGCTCCAGCGGACTGGGTTTAGAAGCATGTTGCTTTGGGGGACATGAGGGTACTCTTGGTATCCCTCTGTGAGGTTGCAGATGATCCGCATGGGCTCACAGAGGTTAAGGTCTGCGGTAGAAAAACCAAGGGTATGCCTTGGTTGCAGTATGAGCAACCTAAAGGCTAGGGTGGATCAGTGTGGGTCGGCGATACTTATTTTAGCCCTGTGATAGCACGTCGTCGACTACCTACCATCTTCAGTCAATTGTAGTACGCATGGGGAAAGGAAGAGAACTCCCAACATACCATATACTTGCTATCTAGTCATGGGTGAGGCTGGCCAATAGGAAAGTGGGGCATAGGTGGCAGGAGTATAGTTCTCGTGCTTGATTTTCTTGGATTGCCTTTCATTAGTTGAGGGAGGGGTCACGTGGGACCATAACCACTAGTAGAAAAACAGACCTTAGCATCTGCATCGGATGATAACCTAAAGCTCCCGACCGAGTTCCGTAATTTCTTGATTTTGCCCTGTCACGGGACTCGGGCCGCACACATAGTGAACATGTGCATCTAGACATCGAAAAACGATTCGCGATACATACGTGGGAAAAAGTGATCGTTCGACAGGTAGCATAATCCCTAGTTGGACCTAGGTGGCATAAACCGTGAATCCGAGAAGCGTTCAATAGGTAACATAAACCCTAGTTGGATCTAGGTCGTGTAAACCCTGGTTAAGTCTAGAAAGCGCTCGATAAGAAAACCCTAGATTAGATTTAGGTAATAAATAATATATGTACACCTAAAGGCAACCGCAATTACAGGGATTGGGATCACATTATCATCTTTATACAGATTACTAGTTGGGATACTAGTTAGGTGGTGCAGAGATATAGAATGGGGTGTGATAGTATATTCGGTTTAAACTGTCTTGCTTTGGTTTATATTAGTCTGTTATTCTGGTACTGTCCCATTTACCAGTTTACTCCTGTCATGAACTTTACCATGTTCGCATGCTAAAAGCCACTAGACTTACTCAGGCTTTATGTCTGACTCTGTTTTTCTTTCGTCTTCTTTTCTTTCGTTCCGCCCCTAGTTAGTCTGGGAGGGAATAGCTCTGCTTAGTATGGACTGTTACTCTTTCCAAGCTTGAAGACTCTTGGATATATCGCTTCAGACTCTCTTTTTCGCTGTTATGGCTGGCTTATGCTACATTGGGGAATATAAATGTTATTTTATGCTTCTTTATTTTATGTAAGACAGATACTCTATTATTGGAAAGCAATTGTTGTACAAACTATTTTATCAATAAAGTAAAGTTTTATTTTCCACTGTTTTAATTTTGTCTGTCTTGTAATTTATCTGCATCTTTTACCTTAAATGCTCCACAAAACTTAGTGCATTCCCTTTGTTGAGTGACACTAACGGATGTGGGGTGTTACACGTGGTATCAGAGCTGAAGGTTACCAGATCCGATAAAAGATTTGAAAAATTATTTCCAAAACGGTTTTAAAAAAAAAGAAAAAAAAGAAGCAGTTTCAAAAGAAAAGATTTGGTTTAAAGGCATATTCCCCAAAACCATACACACTATCTTCTGATTCTCTGTTTGAATTCTTGTCCCCTTCTTTCTTAAGTCTTCGGGGCTCCTGGCTTTCTGGGAGGTAACCTCATCGCAGCATGGTTCCGTAAGCTTGATAAGACTACAATACCTATTGAAGGGCAAAGCAGTGCCCGACTTCCATCTATAGTCGCGGTAGTTCCACCTACGGCAAATTTTCTTCCAAGCTTTGTAGGGTTCTTTGTGCGATAGAGGTAGCTTTAGAGAGAACTGTAAACATGTTACACAAGGATGGTAAATGTGGAAGATGAATAATTGTGGCAGGTGCCCTAGGTTGGAAGAAAGACTGACCTTAAGAGAGGTAAAAAGTACATAGCAACCTTTAGCTTTAGACCCTCAGATTTGTAATATGATGGATAAGCTAAGTAGAGGAGAGATCTCAAATCATCTTAGTATATGCACTAGTATCAAGGTTAACATCTGATTATCTTGGAAATGGAGGTGAAGAAGCTTCGCAATCATGAAGTTAAATTAGATAAGGTACCATATAGTGAAGCTCAAGAAGGTGCGACATATAAGACTGGAGACTAGACATGAGCATCATACCCTTTTTTCTTAAGGGTATATCCCTGATCTCTTTTTCTAGGAATTTTATGCATACTTTCTAGCTTTTAACGTATATCCTCTAGGACGTATCATCGAGCCTTAGGTAGAAGCCAATGGATGTAAACATGTATTTGAAACATGTATTTGAAACATGTTATGATTAATGGTTGCAAGTGGTTGCTCGTGAATGCATATACACACCATAGGAGCTAGGACAACTTAATCACTTTCATATTGCATTCGCATATATGTATTAGTTTACAGATTGAACTCAATGTGTTATCATATGGACGTTGCATTTGAGTGAATGGTTGTGCACTCATACAAAAATGATATGTATCATTAGGATCGCATACATGATTGGACGCATGGCACTGACATAATTCGCATTAAGGAGGTCGACTGAATCAGTAGACCGCCTGATTTTGCATTAGATAAAGACATATACACATACTATGCATATAAATATGTAAACATTTAGAAACCTTTTTAAGGACAATGAATGCCTGTGATTGAATGGTTGAGTAGATGGTTGATTGGATGGTAGGACACATTCTTCCTAACTTGAAGATTTTGGGGATGAAATCCTTTTAAGAAGGGGAGAATGTAACACCCCGTAATTCTGTAACATTAAGTTTCACAAATTAAAAGTAAGAAAAGATTTATTCATATATATATATATACGGGTAATTAATGTAAACGGTAAAGGGAAAACGTATCTATAAAATTCGTATTTACGTTTGAATTGATTGACAATAAATAATAAAAAGAAAAGATGAACATTAGAATATCACTTTTGTTATGTTAACATTAGAATAACATTTCGTTAAGAAATGTATATTTAGATTAAAATGTTTATTCAGATTAAATTGACATTTCAGTTAAGAAATGTTCATCTAGCTAATGTTTTGTTTTAAAATAAAAAATGTCCTTTTGGTTATGATATGTTAGGAAAGAACCAATGTGTCATTTATGAAAAAAATGAACATTTAGTATGCTGAGTCATTTCTGACTCATTGCGGAGTCAATAGGATAATTCTATCTTGACTGAACGGTTGTGGTCATTTCTAGGGTTAATTAAACGGCCTAAATTAATCCTAAAATTCTATATATACAACCTAGCTCTTAACCTAATTCACACAATTAAACTTGGAGCCATCACGCTGCTGTAAGATAGCTTGGAATGGCCGCCGCCTAAAGCTTAAAGACAAACAAAATATAATTCAAAACTAAGAATCAAAACAACGTCTACCCAAAGGAAAGCATCTCAATTTCAGAACCTCAGATCTCAGAAAAACAAGACCGTCTTGCGTTGTAAGTATAGTGACTCTTTAGATGAGAATATGATTAAGACATGATTTGATGTAAATTGTAATATGGAATTATATCAGTATTGTAAAATATAGACGATGTTGTTTTGGTTTTGTTTATCGTGATAATTTGAATGATTGTGGTGATTGAATCTTTTATGTATTGTGAATTAAACAATCAACATCTTATGGGAATTGTATGTATACAATTAGATCTAAATATATGTTTATGCAAGTTATAGGTTGCAAGTTAGATTTACACAAATATTTATATCATTCATGTAGGCTCTATGTATATATGTTTAAACCAATTGTGCCTACATGACTAGAATAGATCTATATTCACATGTTTTTATGCAAGTGAGAACTTATAATCGGATCCATGTCAAGATCCGTTTAGGATTCATATGAAAGTTTATTGTTAGATCTATGTTTATACATATGTGTTGCAAGTTCACACCCTTAAGTGGTTGTCAAAGTTATACATATAGTTTTGTCTTACGCTAGTTTAATGTTTGAGGTTATGCCTAGACCTATGCATTAACATGTTATACCATGTTTTAGTGGATTCATATGACACATATTAGGTTATACTATGTTATACCTTTATGTTAGGCTAAAACTATATGATTCATGTGACACCTATTTAACTAGGTCCAATATTTATATGCAAGTTTGTGGCATGTTATGCAATGTTATGATATTCATGTCAATTATTTTGCAAGTTTACACCTGTGACATGTTTATGTTAATGAATTATTTTTATGCCAATTTTTGTGTACGCTAAATTAGGCTAAGTTTTTAGCCTAATATTATATGTCAAAATCATGCGGACGGTAAATTAGGCTAAGTTGTTAGCCTAATATTTAAACGGGGGTAACGTTGGGTAAAAACTTAATTATAGGGAACTTGACATAAATTGGCCAATAATCACATAGGTGATTTATGGTATGAAACGGTATAAATTATTAATTTAAAACATGTTAATACATAGGTGGGCCCAAAACCATGAAATTGGTTAAGGCCATGAATGGTGTAAATTTATACACCGTTAGTTTTGAAATAAAATATGTGACATGAACAATTTACATAATTAAAATGTAAATTTAGACAATACGAATATGCTTAACCCGAGGTTGGATTGAGTTGTGATGTAAACCTGCCTGGACCCGCCCAGCTGTCCAGTAATCACAACAATACTTATCCAATGTGAGAGGTTAAGGCATTGAGCCCAATAAAGACCCGAGGTTAGACTGAGTTGTGGCGTAAGACTGCCCGGAACCGACCGGCATACAGGCAGCCACAACAATACCTGTCTAATGTGAGTGGTTGGTGCTTTAATAAGACAATTAAATCTAAGCTAGGATTGGTAGGGTTAAGTAAATTTAATACACTTATCCAAATTAACATGTTGACTAGATTAAAAAGTGGGGTTAAGTAAAGTTAATACACTAAGCCAATTTAACATGTTAACTAGACTAGAGGTTGGGGTTAAGTAGAATTAATACAATTAGCCAAATTAGTATGTTAGCTGGACTATAGCGTAGGGTTAAGTAAACTTAGAACACTTATACATCATAGTGTGATAAATGAATAGGGTTAAGTTAAAGCATGAAGGGACAATACTTAACCATTAGAACATGTTAATTAAACGGATGTTAGGGTTAAGTTAACTAAGGGAACACTTGACCGTTATAACATGTTAGTTAAAAGAGATGGGTAAGGTTAGGTTAAAAGGGACACTTAACCAATACAAGATGAATGGGTAGGGTTAAGTAATATGAAATACTTAACCAATATAACTTGGTTTGTGATAGGGTTAAGTCAACATGGACTACTGATAACACTTAGCCAGTTTAATATGACAAAGGAATGGGTTAAGCTAACTTGAATTGACTAATGACACTTTACCAATCCAACTTGACGAGAAAGAGGGCTAAGTAGTAAAACATAGTTAAGAAACAATTGAGAACGGGAGCTAAGTTGAAATCCCTAGTTTAAGAAACTAAGTGAAGAACCTTAGTTAACAAGATTTATGGGAAAAGAAATTAAGTGGTAAACCTTAGTTGAGAACAACTAAGTAATAATTCTTAGTCAAGAAAACTGAGCCGGTCCATAATAGATGAATAACCCGATATGGTAGATCACCGCTTAACAAGTACATGAGGAGGAGCAACGTTTATCTGATTTCGTAAAAGGCTCCAACGGACTGGGTTTAGAAGCATGTAGCTTCGGGGGACGTGAGGGTACTCTTGGTATCCCTCTGTGAGGTTGCAAATGATCCGCCTGGGCTCACAGAGGTTAAGGTCTGCGGTAGAAGAACCAAGGGTATGCCTTGGTTGCAGTATGAGCAACCTAAAGGCTAGGGTGGATCAGCGTGGGTCGGTGATACTTAGTTTAGCCCTGTGATAGCACGTCGTCGACTACCTACCATCTTCAGTCAATCGTAGTATGCATGCGGAAAGGCAGAGAACTCCCAACAGACCATATACTTGCTATCTAGTTACGGGTGAGGCTGGCCAATAGGAAAGTGGGGCATAGGTGGCAGGAGTATAGTTCTCGTGCTTGATTTTCTAGGATTGCCTTTCATTAGTTGAGGGAGGGGTCACGTGGGACCATAACCACTGGTAGAAAAACAGACCTTAGCATCTGCATCGGCAGATAACCTAAAG
Source organism: Allium sativum (assembly GCA_030737875.1). Classification (NCBI taxonomy): domain Eukaryota; kingdom Viridiplantae; phylum Streptophyta; class Magnoliopsida; order Asparagales; family Amaryllidaceae; genus Allium; species Allium sativum. The sequence continues at coordinate 989,216,684 of CM060910.1, read as the reverse complement.
CTCCCGACCGAGTTCCGTAATTTCTTGATTTAGCCCTGTCATGGGACTCGGGCCGCACACATAGTGAACATGTGCATCTAGACATTGAAAAACGATTCGCGATACATACGTGGTTAAAAGGGATCATTCGACAGGTAGCATAATCCTTAGTTGGAACTAGGTGGCATAAACCGTGAATCCGAGAAGCGTTCAATAGGTAGCATAAACCTTAGTTGGATCTAGGTCGTGTAAACCCTGGTTAAGTTTAGAAAGCGCTCGATAAGAAAACCCTAGATTAGATTTAGGTAATAAATAATGGATGTACACCTAAAGGCAACCACAATTACAGGGAATGGGATCACGTTATCATCTTTACATAGATTACTAGTTGGGATACTAGTTAGGTGGTGCAGAGATATAGAATGGGGTGTGATAGTATATTCGGTTTAAACTGTCTTGCTTTGGTTTATATTAGTCTGTTATTCTGGTACTGTCCCATTTTCCAGTTTACTCCTATCATGAACTTTATCCTGTTCGCATGCTAAAAGCCACTAGACTTACTCAGGCTTTATGTATGACTCTAACTTTCTTTCATCTTCTTTTCTTTCGTTCCCCCTTAGGTAGTCAGGGAGGGAATAGCTCTGCTTAGTATGGACTGTTACTCTTTCCAAGCTTGATGACTCTTGGATATATCGCTTCAGACTCTCTTTTCCGCTGCTATGGCTGGCTTATGCTACATTGGGGAATATAAATGTTATTTTATGCTTCTTTATTTTATGTAAGACAGATACTCTAGTATTGGAAAGCAATTGTTGTACAAACTATTTTATCAATAAAGTAAAGTTTTATTTTCCGCTGTTTTAATTTTGTCTGTCTTGTAATTTATCTGCATCTTTTACCTTAAATGCTCCACAGAACTTAGTGCATTCCCTTTGTGAGTGACACTAACGGATGTGGGGTGTTACACCTTATGAATACCAATCATAAACAACTCGCAATGCTTTTTGAAAATGAAGCTACTATAAGACTCGCATCCCATCATACAATGCAAACACAAACCATTAGTAGCAAATTTTGCATAATGATAATCAAATATGCTTGATACGCGAAGGTCTCTTTTATTATTACTAGTGCATAGCATGAAAATCACTTTTGAAAGTAAATGTATAAATCTTAGAAGACATATGTACCATAAATTACGTCTACATACATAGATTACAACTAAAAACATAAAAGGTTCTTATTGTAAGTTGGGTTTCATCAATAACCAAGGCAAAGGATCTTCCTTTCCAGGATTCAGAGCACCTCTAGGGCTATGTCCCAAGATAAACAAATGTTTTTTCTATATCGACAAAGCTGGCCCACCACAATTTCAGGTGATGTTCGGGTTACTCCTGAATGTAACATCCCCCAGTCGTTGTTGACCTTTATTAGAGGCGCTTTGATCCATCATCCACTAAGTAAATTGCCTGGGCTCCATAACGTGGCATCACTTTCTCAAACTAGAAGGAAACGTTAGTCCTTAACTCTTCGGTAGTTCATCCTATGTCAGTTCATTCCGGTTGTGAGGCCCTAAGTCGCGCTTCGACACAAAGCCGCACACAAGAAGCTTTGATCATCAATAGCTCATCACTTAGCATGCCTCATTGTCAATTGACAACATATAATCGATGTCTATTAATATATAACCCTCTGAGTACATAAGTCTCAAAGAAGGGTCCTAAGCAAGAGGATAGATCCTCCGCCACCAACTGATATATCATCAATAGAAACCAATTGGTTATGTAGGTAAATACAATGTCAGACACACATCCATTTACAAGTTCATTCTGAGTTGTATATGTAACTGAAGGCACCTTGTTCATCATCCAATAAAGCAGAGATGCCCTTGCATATCCAAAAAATCAACAAGTACATCTGGACTATTGCCGCTTATACCCTCGTTTTCGGTGTACACCGTAATCGAGACAACAACAATAATTCCAAATGATGTGAGGATCCCCAGTCTTCAACCACTGTCTTCAGTATCTTCAATACCCATCATATGGTTATTCAGAATGGGTTGAAATCCGGTCTTTTCGAATAACTAGCACATCTTTACAAATCATAATTGATATATAAAAATATCATGAGTCTTATTCCATTTTAGAATTTTTTTACTTAATCATTGTTTATATTGGGAATTACTCCCTTAAATCTTATTAAAGATTTACAATTTAGGCTCTTGTTTAAATCTTTCCTTGGAAATCATTTCAAATGATTATAAAATCTCATTTTACCAATTTAACTCAAACCGAGATTCTACTCTTATCGGGATTACTGAATCTCGTGAGAAAGGTAATTTCTCAAATCACTATCTCATGTGTGGAAGCATAAGGTAATTTCTCAAACTGAGTTTCTACGTCTTATGTGGAAAGCATCAGGTTCCATGTGTGGAGGCCATTGGTCACATTAAGAAGTTCATATTGCAAAGGCCTGTACATACTTAATTACGGCTTTGCCACACCACACCAACATCATCTATAAATACACCATAATTCACACATAAAAGGGGATCGGATTTCATTTCCATGAAGTGCCGCCAAACTCCATGCTCTCTCCAAACTTCATTAATGGCTTCTCAAGATCAATCCATCTCTCTCCAACAACAAACGGACCAAATCTTCATCAAACTCCATTAGAGATCTCTCAAGCTAGATCCAAATCATTCCAACCTCCATCAACTCTCTCTCAAACTTAGATTCAACACAAATTTACCATGGATCCAATGAAGATCATCTAAGTGTCTAAGTGGTTGAAGATCTACATGACGACCATCACAAATTAATAGATCTCATTCATCCCTTTATGAATTCAAGTGAAATCAAGAGCTAAAGAGAGAGAAAATAGAGGAGATCACTATAAAAGAGAGAAATGAGTGATATGAGTGAATTCATGTATTTTGTAAATCCAAAAGTGATAATGAAAATTGCTACTATAGTGGACATGGGCCAATCTAGAGCCGAACCACTCTAAAATCTCATGTTTTTACTTACTTCTATATTTCATGGCTCCATATTTCTAATCTTACCTTTTGGTGAAGTGTTGCTAAATACCTTGGAGTGTTGTGATCATTTTTGATTTCAACACCAGTGGTTGTAAAATGTATAAGGATATGAGAAGAGTTTTCTTTTGGAATGGACTGAAAAAAGATGTAGTTGAGTTTGCAACCAAATATTTGATTTGGCAAAGGGTCAAGGTGGAGCAATGAAAGCCAAGAGCATTGCTCCAACCCTTGAAAGTACCACAATGGAAGTGGGAAAGCATGTCAAGGGACTATATAGACGATTTTCCCTGATCTAGAAGGGGAAACAACAGTATATGTGTTAGGCCAAAAAATGGTCCTAACACCCAAATCATATATATATCGAGCATAGGATATAAAGAAATAAATGAAAATTACAAGAAAAAGCAAGACAACGGGATTTTTATAGCGGTTCGGCGTTAACGAGCCTACATCCACTTCATATGTTCTCATTTCATTCATAGATTACAATTACAAGGAGTATAGTAACTCAATCACTCGAATTCAAAAAATAATTCTCTTTGAATTCATGTATTTTATTGAGGAAGATGGTGGTTATTCATGGAGAAACGTTGGCTATGGCAGCCATGGACTAGGAGATGCTAAAAGTCCCCTCAATTTTCCATGTAGTGGGGTATTTATAGTTGTAAGAGAGTTGATGTGGAGACCGGGTCGTGGTAGGACACCTGTAGCCCGATCTATAAAAGTAGGAGTGGTCATAGCCTAGAGAATAGGTTAAGATTTACATGTGCAGTAGCAGGTCCTGGTCGCGGTTCGTGGTCACGGTTCACGAACCGCCCTCAGGAAGGGGCCACGAACTGCCCTCAGGAAGGTGTCATGAACCGCCCTCAGGAGGGGGTCACAAACCGCCCTCATGAAGGGGTCATGAACCGCACTCTGGAGGGGGTCATGAACTGCCCTCGGGAGAGGGTCACGAACCGCTAGGGGGCGAGCCAACAGGGGCGAGCAGGTCTTCACAACTGCCAAAATCCAAGTTGTTCCATATTCCGCCACTTCATCCGAGTGATTACTGATCAATGTATGTTCGTATTTAAGCCCTTTGCTTTGGGTAGCCTGGTCACAAAGCTGACTAACATTTTGCCCCCCAAAGTACATCTTATCGCAGATGAGATATGCTTTGAATATCTAAAGCTAAATCTATCTAGGACATCATTTATCCTTAAGAATGCTTCATCCAATTGTTGCATCACTTCCATGGAAGCTAGTCAGGCCAAGTTCTATGGAAAGAGTATTCGAGATGATCGAGTAATTGTTCAAACCTCATCCAATCAAGAGGTCTAACTCCTTCATTAAAAGTCATGCTAGATAGTTGGCTCCGAGCGTGATTATACATGCATAGGTCGTTGCCGAACAACATTATCATTTTACGAAAGTCAAGTGCATCCTTGGGTCAGACTTTCTTTTACATATGAGTCAATGTATGAAGTAGCTATCCAAATGATTGGGTAGTTCAAGAATCCTTGAGCTTTGAGTTGGTATCTAGATGGTTGGGACAAAACACATCAGAATCAACATATGAATTTGTCATTTGTACTCAAGTTTGGACTATCTTGATGTCTTGATGTTGATCCAGGATATTAAAATCGCAACGTAACAGTAAGGAATCTGAAAGCCATGATCACCTTTGGATCGTGGTCAAACGAACCCACAATCGTTCTAGATCGCGTTGTAATCCAATAATCACATACTAGTCAGTAAAGGACATTGTTGAAATCATGTGAACCAGTGCTCGTATGATCTTCACAGTTGTAATGTAGTAGAGAAACATATCACACCTTCCCTTCGATGTAACTGCGATTTGAGTCTTTGAAGTCAAATTTGACCCATAAGCTAGCTTATTTGAACAGGTAGGACAAATCATGTAAAGCTCTGAAGATATAGTGCATATGCTTTAAATCTTGCTCTAAGCCATTGTCTTCTTCAAAGTCAGCCTACAAATTTATGCTTGTGCTCTCGATGCCATTGAAGGAAAAGCAAAGTCTATGCTTATACCCCCAGAGTCAATGGGGGGTTGAGTCAGGCCAACCAGACATCCAATCTTTAAGCCTTTATACTTCTCGTCGATGCATCGGGTAAGATTAGCAGGTTCAACAACCTTAGCCAACCCAATTCATTCTGTGCTCTCTCTCGAGTTAGCAAAAATTAGTGTTGTATACGCAAATGGTTGAATTACACTCGCTTTGATATCGTCTCTTCTCTTTATTCAGATAGTGAGGATCGCCTCATCAAGCGTCAGCGGACTCGGTTACTCCCATCGGATCAGTTGCGGAGCTAAGTAAGCTTGTTAATGCAAGCAGATGAATGTCGTTATGAAGTTAGTTGGGCCCCTCCGTTCATGCTTCAGCATATTCCGAAATGGTCATCACGGTCTTGTTGAGTCTGTTTCTCACGCTTAATTTCGTTGAGCTTGGTAAACAAGATCGTGGGCTTGATCAATGAAACAGGTTCTCTCCGGCACTGTATACTCTTATCATCCTTTTCCAAGGATTTTCCTTTTATACTTATCATTTCAGGAATTGGATGGTGCTCTATTCTCTATCATAAAAGCATTAAGATCAACTGTCTTGGCATTAACACCTTCTTTTCATAAAAATCTGTCCATCTTAGGGATGAGTTCATCAAAGCCCCTAAGAAAATCTCGTTGCAGAGGAATACTGAAATTCGGGGACACAACAAGAAATCCTGATATTCCATGTGAAAGGGATGTAATTGTCGTTATCCTCATCATCTTGAGAAGTACCGCCAAAAAGCTGTTACGCATCGCCAATATCGGGACTGATGCCCCCAGTATCAAATCCATGATCATAAGGTGGTCTTTGCTGATTTTTCGTTGCTGGGTTGAAATTGCCCCTGGGTCACGGTTTGAAGTATTCGACCCAATTGGGTTCTTGTTCTTCGAATTTTTGCATTCCATCTTAGAGTTGAGTGTGCTCTGGTGCTCGAGTATCCAATCGAGTTGGAGCTGAAGTTGGTAGTGCATGACCTGCGTTTGTTGCAGTTCTTGCATTCTCAACTAGGATGTTGTGAGCAGCTGTTCCATTGTTCACGTCTCCATCCACAACGTTCTGAATCGAAGCTGCATGTTGCACATTTGCTGATCGGTTGATGCTCAATTCAATTTGGTGGTTGCGATGTGACCGAGCCAAGTTCGTCATTGCTTGAACTTCGATTCAATCATTTCCAATCAATTGATGATTGTTGTTTAGCCTTTTGATTCAACGCTGGTGCCTACAGCGTGAAGTCTTGAAAAAGGTGAAAGTTGGTCCGAAGTTTATTGGTTCCACATATGCTGTGGTCGTCAATCAGGCTTCTGTCATTTGATTCTTGATGATGATCCGTTGTTCAAACGTATGTGGGCTAATCCCGAGGAGTCATCCTTTTAGTTGTAGTTTAGGATCTTACGGAACCTCGAAGATAGTAAATGTGCATAGAGTCATCAGGTAGTCGAACCATGCCACTTAAAGCTTGTATCCCGTGCCTCCATCCTCGGGGGTTTTCTCTGAGCAGTAGACTTCGAGTCCATAACTTCTCCAGATTCCTACTCCCTCTTCGCATCATGAGTCAGAGTTGGGTGAAAATCAATTTGTTGTTACTCAGCCTATACCAATCTCTTGTCTCCTATCTAGGCCCCGAGGATCGGCATCAGACGACAAAAGGTCAAATCCTGATCGTCTCGAGTGTTCTGCTTGGCCCATTAGGGGAACGGTCGAAAACAAGGTGGTCGCATTACGCCTAACTGCAGCATGGGATATGTCCAGCCTTATCTGAGCTCTCTAGTCTGGAAGAAGGTTGGGATCGGCAAATGGACGTTCTCTTTACATTCGTTTAGTAGTCCTTGAACGGTCCTTTCAAATTTTAACAAAGGAAGACGTATTATGGATAGCCCAAGAAATATTCAATCCATAGAAATCCTAAATGTCACGATCGTGCCATATCATATTAAGGCCAGAAAACCGATGATCGCTCAAGTTCGTATTAAGGCCAGAAAACCGACGATCGCTCAAGATCATATTAAGCCAAGAAAACCGATGATTGCTCAAGATCGTATTAAGGCCAGAAAACCGATGATTGCTCAAGATCGTATTATGGCCAGATATAAATCCAAGAATATCAGGGCCTCGCTGGGTCTTTCCAGCTACTGGTATACTCCATACTCAAGAGACATTCAAATCATCCCTCGTAAGTTGTTGTTGCGAGTTCGACCCTCGCATTTCTGACTGGTTGTCTTGTGAATTTGCATTCAGTAGATAAAGTAGTATTCCTGTAATCTCATACATTTGCAAGCTTTTTTTATATTTCAATCAAATATATTTGTAATTAGAGAATTATTACACTAAATAATGAACAATAAATCACATCATAGATCGAATGAGGGTTTTAATCCAATGTCCCTGCAAATCAAAATTCCTACAAATAAACAACATATCATATTGCAGCTATCGTAGGGGAGTGATGTGTGTGTATGCCCCCAATCAATCGTGAATAAAATGCCTAGACAGGTCTTGTTTGGGATTGATTAGGATTGACAGTGTATTGCCCCCACACGTTCGGGGGGAGGGGGGAGGGAAGGGGTTTGAGCTCAGCTTTCATTCTAGCCCCTGATCCTGCAGCGGGGTTGGAGCCCTTTCGTGGCATGAAATTGCAATGCCTTTATACCCTCCTACCGTATGCCCAGGATAGAGTTCGAACTCAACTTTTAGTCTGTTCCCCAATCCTTCAGTGGGGTAGGAATCCATTTGCAGTGCACAGTCCCTGACGCCTTTATACTCTCCCGTCGAATGTCAAGGGTAGAGTGGAATCAAGGCAGTCTCTAATCGTGGTGCACCATCATGCCTTATGGAAACTATCTTCTCGTCCTTTATGCCCTCTCTCGGATCATTAGATTTAGAGTGGCGAACATCATATTCATGTCCTTTATACTCTCTTTGAATCATGAGAGTTAGAGTGGTTCAGGCGAACGGTCATATCACTTGCCCCGTCCTTCCTTCTGCACTCTAGTTCAAAGACCGGGATTTTGCCATTTCTAATGTCGTTCTCGAACTCGGTTCTAGTCAATACGCCATGCTTCACTCTAGCAGATGGAGCTTTTCCAACAAGTGGTCGGGTCATATTCGCCAAGGCGCTCCCTCATATGCTCTGATTCATGGGTAGAGGTGGTTGTTTGCAATAATCAAGTCTCTTTCGTCTCGTCAACTCATGAGATGGAGTTTGGTCAGACGTTGCAGTATTATGCTTTAAATACTCTTTCAAATCATTAGAGTTAGAGTCACGAATTGAGTGGTATTTAAGCATGGCGCGCCCATCACACTCGTCCTAGGTTTATACTTCTATCAAAGCTCTGAGGATTAGAGTTAGTCGGGCAAACAGTCGAAAAACATTTGTTGAAGCTTTGCGTTACTCCGATCAATCTATGGGAGGAGTGGTTGGCACCGATCTTTGGGGACCTGCCACGTGTGAGCCAAGAAGAGGATGGTCATCTCAGATCCACCTTGAGCTATACAACTTTCCTCAAACGGAGGGCATGGCTTTGTAAACGAGCAGTTCAATCGGGATCATTATAGTGTTGCTCCATAACTCTGTATGCGGGTGTTAGGAATCTAATCGGTATCAAATCCTGGGTACCAACGCCATCCACATATTAATTAATCTGAGTTAGCTACATCAATAACTCATAAATCATGCAAATATAAGAGTCATGGTTAAAGAATAATCCTGTTAAAGGAATGAATATCATTAGGGGCAAAAATGGAGTTGTAGATTCTTTGCAGGTCTTTTCAAATAATTTAGGAGCAGCAGTCCCAAGAATAAATAGATCTTGATCGGGGTCTTGAAATGGCAAAGGCAGTTAGGTGGATACTGTAAGTGAATGACGAAGTTGCATCTCCTTTGAATCGCATTCTTACCCACATGGAAAGGGCAAGGGCAAGGATTGAGTGTTAGGTAGTCACGTCTGCACTGCTAATGTTATCACATCATTACATTAGTGCTAGGGAGGTATTTGGCGAGAGGACTATGGGTCAATGCTCATATAAACTCTCGCATTTTCCATGGTAGGAAATAGTATATGGCTGCTGGGGGGTAATAATAACTCATAAATCCATTGATATTCCTTCGATCCCACGTTGGAGATAAGAGTATGGTGCACAGACAATCAATCAACATTGAGGCGTAAGTGTTCTAACCTTCAATTCTCTAACCTTCAGGAAAGACTAAGGCAATTGGCCATACGAACTCCTGATGTATCAGCTTAGAATTAGATGATGTAATCTCAAGTGATTCATTCTAAAATCTCCAGTTGCCCCCAGTGTCTGGGGAATGAGTTAATTGGAAAATAATTGATGAAAGGAGTGGAAGAGTGAATCTACTTTCTACTTCCAAAACATCGCTCATTAGATGTTTCATTCACATATATCTCCCTTCAAGTGGGGAGCTAATTAGTGATTTTTTCGAATCATTTAGGGCATTGAATTTAGCAATGGGAATCGTTGGTTTTTGTCTTGGGACAATCTTCCAAAGAAAATAAGCAATGTCATCTTGCATGTCATATCTTAAGGCATAACTGATGATGGTACACCATTCATTCTCCTTGCTGGAAGCATTCCGTGCTGCAAGAAGTTTCTTAAGGGGGTTGTCGATGATTTTCTTCCAAGTTCAGTCTCCAACAGTGGATTAACTTCCATCTGATCAATGGTCGGAGTTTGTAGTGTCTTAATTGGGATCATCTCCATCTCTTCTGGATTCTCGGAACTTTCTAACTTTCCCTGATTATCCACCTTCCAATTTTCTGTATGCGGAATACAAGACATATTGTAACGTTCCCATTCATCCAACAGCTCTTGTACCCATTCTAGATAAGCTGCTAGTCGTGGTCCCTTTATCTGGAATCACCTTTGAATCTTTCTTTAGGAGTTATCAATACGACTCCGACGCAGGGTCATCGATCATTCTTTGCATCGTCTGTATACAGCTACCTGGTGCTTGTATTCATTTTTCATTTTGAAGGGCCTTCTTCTTCATCTAGCACATCCTCTCCGGGAATGGTAAACTCAGCAATGGATTCAGCTAATGTTTGCCCCCGTATGGACTTCTTTAGGAAGGGATTGAGATCAAACTGGTTAAGCTCGATGTTCCGTTCGAGCAATTTCCCAGATGCTTCAGGTCGTTGCAGGACCTGTCGTAATGGCTAATCGGTGTGTATCACAATCATATGAACTTGGAAATAGTGGTGGAGGTTTCTCGAAACAATCAACAGGCTGTAAGCAAGCTTTTCCGTCTTTGGGAAGTTGCTTTGTTAGATGTCGTCTTCTTGCATCCCGAATTTTCATCTGCTCCGGGATCTATATCTTCGGGTAAATCATCGGGCAACTCTTCCTATGACGTCTTCCTTACTTGCTAAGCCCATGCCTCCTTCACACTCCATCTCATCAGGAGGGAAAGCATTGTTTGGTTCCATGCCATCTCTGTTGCGTAACATATTTCATTCAACCAAATAGGAAGTACCTCTGGTAACTTGACTGCCCAAACCATTCCCACTCCAACTTCGGTTGGGATATTTAGTAGTAGACATCAAGTGCTATGTAAGCTCTGAATTCCGCTAGAGCTGGTTGGTCGAGGTCTTAATTAGATAAGCTTAAATGCAATAGCATGGTTTGCAAGGCTTCAAGTAATGTTCACACATTCTGTCATAACTGTTATATAAAGTGGAGAGCTAATGGTTGATTCATATTTGCGTTAATCTCGAGCTCTCGTCTCTTGACCGAGGTTGTATGGTGGTTGGTGAGCAGTCAGTGTTGCTATCATCCGGGCAAGGATCCCTAGTCCCAATCATGGCGTGTGGTGGTTCAACCGATACCTAACTTTGGGCACCAAAATATGTTGATCGAACCCTTATTGAATGGAAGCCAATCTTCACTGATGTAGTTGATGGTAGATAAGCATTGCAAAGGTTAGCTAAGCTCTTCAGGGAGTGAACTACGTGACAAACGTCTTTCGCCACATCATTCAAGTGAGATATGGCTTTGTAGTGTTAGGATCCTTAGTTGCTTTCCAATATTCCATTATTGATAATCATGGTTGCTAAGATCATATGAATAGTCTTTAGAGTAGTACCCGGACTGTTCCATATAACCGTCATTCGGTACTCCGCTGATTAGACATGTTTATGTCATGCAAATTAGGTGATCATTACTCATTCAGGAACAACATCAGTTGCACTAGTGAAATTTATTCACCATCGGAGCTTCAGAAGAGGAAGATGCTATGAGGCAATCATTATCTTGTATACTGTCATGGCCAGCATGCCGAATCTTTTCAACAGTTGCTCACATTGAATAACATCACTAAATAGGTGTTTTGTCTCTAGGAAGAATTCCAATCGTTGTCAATTTCTTGTCGATATCCTCAGACCATCTACTAAATCTCGGTTGATAAACGTTGGTGATAGTTGTAGGACAAAACGTACTCCGAGCCGAAGGCGAGCCATCAGCGGGTCCAAGCACAGCGCCGGTGGGGGTCCGGGCTCCACAGTCCCGGCGGCGATCTATTTCGATTTTCGGTCGACCTAGCCGGTTAGGTCGAAAGTATGGGCACCGCACAATTTTTCGATTTTGGAAAATGGAGCCTTTTCTGAGATGATCAGAAAAATGCATTTTTTTCCAAAAACTGTCACTTTTTGGGTTCGGGTCGTGACCCTTGTTCGTCATCACTTTCCTGGGTCGTGGTTCGCACATCCCTTCAGTTCGTGAAACCCACACTTTTCAAAGCCTGAATTTCGACAAAAATTAAAACTTAAACTTATCCAAGCATGGAGAGTATATATTTGGTAGCTACAAATAATGAGCACAAACATAATTAGAGTAGAATAAAACTAACTCATAGTGGAAACAAAATAAGATAACTAATACCGACTAAGACGTCTACGTTTAAGCATAACATCACATGGATATCGAGCATTAGAGAACGAGAATCGAAAACTAAAGTGAACACCTGCTAAGATCTGCCTTCCCCAAGATAAACCTGATAGTTATTATGAGGAGGGATGTTATAATAACAATTCCTGGTGAGTAAAAATGTATAACACTGCCTACAATACACAAGTGTTTACCGTTTGGTCAGAACCAAATATATGTCTAATAATGTTAGTAATTCTAACCTAACCTTGTAAAGATTTATGCATGATGACAAACTACCTACCCAACTAGCATTCCCAAATGATAGTTATAACGATATTGAGATGGTATGTTTAAGCATAAATATGAAGTCTCTTAACCACCATTCAACCTTTTACCAAAGACTAAGAGGCGAGCTCCCAACTACTCCTTATCCTATAAGGAGGTAAAAAAATTTATATAGCTAATTGAGACCACATAATCTATATAAGATAAGGGTGGATCCTTTCGATCTTTTAAGACCCCGATACCAATATAAGATAAGGGTGGATCCTTTCGGTCATTTAAGACCCAAGGTGAACCTATCGATCACCTAATACCTTATTCGATGGTTTATTTTACACTAATATAAATTAGAGGACACTATCTAAATGTCTTACTAATTTAAGGCTTATATCTTTGATGCATATATCCATGCCCCCCATAAGGCAAGAAATAGTAAGCAGTCACTTATTACCCACAGAACAGGTGGACGACATCTTGTCATTTATGGCCTTCATCTAACGGACCCCCATGTTACTATCTAGCTGATCTCATTAGATAATCCCCTAGTCACTTACTACTTCCCGCGGGATAGGCACACATATGGTACCTCCATAGAGGTCATTTAATTCCAAATCCTAAGTTGGAATCTCACCTCAATCACTTACTGCCTAGAGGAAGAGGACCAGCACATGGATTACCAAGCTCATACCTAACAGCCATTTAATACTTCTTGATTATGGGGGGGGTGAGCTACATGATACTTAATACCCTTTTAAGGGTGGACCTAACTACTTAATACCTCTATCCTAAAGCAGGCTTGCACTTATAAATTATTTTCCTTTTTAAGGTTTCCTATTTTGGGAGGAACACTGGCCCCATAACGACTTAATACATCACACTTGAAACAAACCTCATTTCAGTAACAACCTTACTACGCAATTAATTATCGTCATAGGTTCCTATGGTTAATGATACCCAAATTAGTTATGCATATATCCGATTGTTGGAACGTGCATACTTCTGGTGAATAAGGCAACTGACCTAACATCATTAACCTACCGAGTCCAATACTTGTCCTTTAATTATTTCTTAACAAAAACGATTATCAAATTCTTATCCGTTAGGTTCAGTTCTGCTAATTTGCTTATAAATCTTCTTAACATAAGAATTTACTTTATAAAATCAATTAATAATTAATTATAAACTTAATTAATAAATAATAAATATCTATTTTCTTTTAACAAACTTTTATTCAACAATACAGATTTAAAAATATGTCTTCAGTTATAAAAATAAACTTTTATAACTTCATTTCAATTGATTAACTTGACGGTAAATCAATATTTGAAAAACGATTGATTTATAGGCCATATACTGCTAATTACTCAACCAATATTACCCATTGGTTTAAAAAACATATATTAAATTTCAGGTCAACATTCAACAACCAAATCAATTATCTAATTAGAATAGTTAATATAATGATAATATAAAAATAAATAATATTAAATATATTTGAGGAATCCCGTTGGATCCCTCCAACCTGTCCTTTCATGTATCCAAATACGTTATCTCAATATAATCATTCAATTCAAATAAATAATGGTTTCGTAATAGTCAATAATTTTAATTCAACAACAACCAATTTATTTAACACCACCATAACAATTCAAACAAATTCATTTAATTAAACACTTTTATTTATAAATGTGACCAATAAGGTAAGCTTGAAAAAAGTCGATGTGTACGACTTAAAGGATCTATAAGGATATAGCGGAAATGAATGTGATATGCTAACTAATTTATATGCAATAGTTACGTAGGTAAAATCTAAGTTATATATATATATATATATATATATATATATATATATATATCACAAGTAAATAAAGGTGGTAAATAAAGTAAAGCGACACTCAGAATTTTATACTGGTTCGGACTTCCCGCCCAACGTCCAGTCCCGATGCTCCTCTTCAGAATTCACTAACAACGCCCTCTCTTAACCCGGATGAATAGGTCAGTACACCCGAGCCCCAACAAGGATGCTTCTCGCCTAAGCAACTACACAGGCCTTCAACAATTACGAGTACTTGACTTCTGATTTGTGTTCTTGAATCAACACGGATACCCAAAAGTTTAAGTACAACCTTCCTATATTTTGATCCTCGAGTACATGATTTGAATGCGAAGATTTAAGGAAGAAGACTGCTTGTTGAATCAAATGATATTAAATCGATTAAAGGATTCAACAAATATTTGAATTGGAGAGCTTTTTATTTGCAAGGAATGTAAATGGAGAGAATAGAGTGATGATCAGTAAAATTAATAAAATTCAGTAATTGTAAAACATGATTGAAGTAGTTTATATAATAGTATAAGAGTAGCTATCCTTCATGAAGAGTTTCTATAAAAAGTTATGTCCATTTCCTTTGATTGATGAAGAGGAATCTCTTCATGAAAATGGTGATTCTTCACAAAATAATTTCTGGGTTGAATCAGTCGACTGGTTAAAAATCATCAGTTGACTGGTTGAAATATATCGTATATATAAAAAAATTGAAAACTAGGCGTTATATCCAGAAACAGCCTGACCAGTCGATTGGTCCTTTTTCTACCAGTCGACTGGTAGGCCAGTTTCTGCATATATCTAGCTTTTGAAGGTTTATAAATCTATATATATATATATATATATATATATATATATATATATGTATATTACTTTGTTTTGCACATTCGTGTATACTTGAGGATATATTTTAACATAATTCTAACACAACTCAATGTGTGTGTGTGTGTATATATAACCTTATCTCTATGATATTATTCTCACTGCAACTTCATTTGTTGGCATTGATCAAAATATTGTTATCAACATTCTCCCCCTTTTTGATTGATGACAACACTTTCAATTTTATCCCCCTAAATGTTCAGCTCCCACTGAATTTCTGCAATAATTCATTAGTTCATAATTTTATAACCTTACCATTTGAATCCTGCATTAACAAATGTTAGCGCAAATTTTCCAATAGTATGAAAAATATAAAGTATATTAGCATGGAAACATAACAATGGTATAAGCATGAGAGATATTTCTCCCCCTTTGTCATCGATTAAAAGAGATTAAGATATCATAAGCACAGAATAATCGAATAATTTAAACACATCATCATTTCAAGCAAACATAATATTTAGCACACCCAAAAACATAGAGGTTCCAAATTTAGATTATTACATAACCAAAATATAAAAGTTATTACACAACCAAAATAAGAGTTCAAAAAGATAGTAAAGTAAATAATACTTCCTACTTAGTCTTCATCGGATTCGGTTTCTTCAAAAGTGGTCCAATTAAGAGGTGAAATAGGTCGTTTTTTCGGATCTGTTACATGACCAGTTGTCGCAAGAGAACATGATATAAATTTCCACATCCTTCCTAGAAAATCCTTAATTCTATCAAATTTTTTGTCCATTTTCTTATCCATCCTTTAGAGTCTTGCTTCTAGAAGGAGTTGATTGCGTGCAACTACATCAATTGCTTTTTTTGACGTTTGATTTGGTTCCGTGATTCAGACATCTATGGGATTAGCTTGAATGGAACTCAGTGATGGTTGATCCAAATTTCTTTTTCTCCAATTTTCTAAACTCGTGATCTGGACTTGTGGAGGAGCCATATGCATTTGCTTTAAACTTTTCTTACCCATTATTTTTATTTCAATTTCTTCCGAGTCCGGCTTTGGAATTTTTGCACTTTCAAAAACTCGCATCAAATATTCACCGTAATGAAAATATGTTGTCACTCCTTGTGTGTAAAGAAGAAGATGTCCATAATAATTTGCATCCAAATAATTTTTACATTATCAAAAGTTGCATACAAAGCCCTGAAAGTGTCCAAATACAAAAGGTCATTAGTTACGGACCTTGGAAGTATTGTTCGAGTAAGGACATGATGAAGTACCCTTGCATTAGGTCATAGTCCTTTAGTTCTAGATCCATCTGAGTCATCATCCATAAAGAGATGACTAACTTCATCCCTTACACCATATTCACAAGTTAATTCGGACAAGGCAGTTCCATCTATTGATGAATTTAAAACTTGACCTATTCTATCACTAGTGATAAACATAGGTTGCCTACACACAAGACTCTATACACAATTTTGTGAATTAGAAGGGCTTTGATGATCCAAGTTCATATCGGCCAAAAAGAGCTTGATCATAGTGACATTCATTTTGATGTTATTTTGATTATAATCTAAAAGGGGTTCAAGTCTACCTCGATGAGCTAGATGTTGTAGACCATAGGAGTTGAAATCCTCAAACTTTGCAAAAGGTCCTGCCATGAATTTCACTTTGGATAAAAGCTTCCATCTTCTTTTAGCTAGGTGATTTCAAAGCCACTGATCAATTGAGTATTCTTATGTCTTCTTGGATCTTGTTCCTGAAGATGATCCTGTGTCTAATTGTGGTTTGGGAGCCATGAGAGAAATTTCAGTTTTTTCTAGGGTTTTGGTAGGTTTAGAGTGTTTGAGAAATGAGAAATAAAGAGGAAGGTAGGGTTAATATAGGACGTATATGACTGAAACCAGGTATTCAGGATCCAGTTAACCAGCCGATTGTTGGATGTAATACCAGTCGACTGGCTATTGTTATTTTGTACGGCAGCCTTTGTTTCTAATTTCTGAGTTTATTTCTTGAATATTTATCGATCTTAAACTTATTTAATGAAATATATATATATATATGTTTATTATTAAAATGAACACAATACAACTTCTTTTAAGAAAATCATTGGAAATTTTTTGCATTATTAATCAATGCAAGTATTATTGAAAATAATAATTCTATTATCCGATAACTACTCTTTAGAGGAGGTCGATTTCCGTGGTGTCATAGCTCCTTCATTCTATTGATAATTCTTTTTTCAAGAGTTTGGACTATCCTTCTTACTCTTGTTAGTTTTCTTCCATGCACTCCATAAAGTAGTAGGTCTTTATGATGACTCGGGAGTCATAGAATAAGGATAGTGTCCAGGTTCTAAAACTGCTAATCATCCACATACTCGAAGAGCTACAGTTTTGAGAAAAGTTAATCTATCATACGTTTTTTTTATAATAGATTTCTTTTTGTAGTTTGAGTTGTTCATTCTAATAATGATGAATATCATCGATTTTTTCTTTTGTTGAGGGAGACACTGATAATTCTCTTCTCTTCTAGGCTTCCGGAGTGTATCCGGTTCTATATTCTTGCCACCGAAGAGTCGGTTCGTCGTTCGGAGTAGGATATGTGATGATGTTAATCGAATCCGATGAAGTTTTGTCGGAAGATTTTGTTGGAGTTGATAAGGATTTTTCTTGTTTTGACATGATACTATATAGTTTCCGGTTATCTTTTTAATTATTTTGAAAACAAAATACTTTTTCTCATGTATTTATACAAACATTCATGCTAAAAATAGTGTACTAAATGAATGGTTATGTGAGTATTAATCATTCCTTTAAAAACTTAATTAGGTTTTGCTAAAAACTAGGATGAATTGAATGTCATACAAAAAAGCTTAATTTTAGTATAACTATATTTACAAACTAAATATGAGGTAGAACAAAAAGGATTAGTTTTAATAAAGAAAATACTTACAGAAAAAGAGTAATTATAGATGAAATCCTTCCTTATATTCTAGATACTTGTCATAAATTTTTGCATATATTCTTTGTAAAACTTGGTAGTAATTTATGATTTGTATAAGGAACTAACTTATATTATATCTATTTAAATGACAACTATATTAAGTAAAACTAAAACTATAGAAATTATAGAATGTTTAAGTAAACAAATTACTTACAGAAAAGAATAAGTGTTTGAGAGTTCCTTTTTGGACAAGCTAGTCATAAATTCTAGTGGTACATGCAAAACAATAAAAATTAACATGGTACCCACTTCCTCCATTAGGCTCCTAAGGGTTAGGTCTTAGGAAGCCAAACCCAAGAGGGCTTAGGTTCCTTTTTGAAAAAGTAATCATTATTGTAATGAACATAATCTAAAAAGTTATTAATATAATTATTCCTAATAAGAATATTATTTGTCTTCGGAATCCATATACTAATATTTTCCAAATATTTTTTCTTAGTAGAAATATTTTTACTACTAGAAACTTTCGGTTTAATATTAGAATTTTTTAAATCGGATTTCCTTTTTGAATTAATTTCTTTATTATACCTAAGTCCTTTTGTACCAAAAGCTGGTTGAGAATTTTCTAATATTTTAGATAAATGTTCTTTACCCTTGTTAAAATTATTTACATTTTTAGAAATACTTTCTAACTTAGTTTTTAAACTAGAGTTTTCTAACTCTATAATTTTAATTTTAGTATTTAAATCATGATTTCCAGATGCTAATAAATCATTTTTATTCTTTTGAGTCTCGATTTCTTGACTCAACAAAGTAATTTGAGAATTTGCAATTGAAAGAGAGTCTGCAATTTTCTAATTTCTTCTTCTAAAATTTCTTTATCATATTTCAAAAGATCTTTCTTAAATTCGGCTTTATTTTTATCTTCGTTAGCTTGTTTAAACTTTTGCTTAAACATTTTTCTAGACTATAAAATTTCAGTATTAATTTCTACTAATTCATCAAAAGTAAAATCACTTACATCATTATCCTTAGCCATAGCATATGTTTGCTTGTTCACTATCACTGTCGCTGTCACTTTCAGAAGATGAATCTGAGTTGTCCCAAGTGACTGAAAAAGCTCGTCTCTTTGATTTTTCATTTTTGCGATTTCTCTTTAGCTGTGGACAATTCTTTTGATAATCTCCGGTCTTGTGACAGTTGAAGCATTCTACTAGAGCAGAGTCAGGTTCTTTTGATGAATTCTTCTTTATAGTTTTGCTATGACTTTTTCTGTATTTTAGAAATTTACTAAAATTCTTAGCAGCAAATGTTGTATCCTCTTCATCTGAATCAGAATCTTCTTTTTCTGCATGGAAAGCTAAATTTTTCTTATCTTGTACCTGTGCTTTCTTTGCCTGCAAATTCACTTCATAAGACATTAAATTACCGATCAATTTTTCTGGTTTCATAGCAAAGAGATCATTAGCTTCTTCGATTGCTAATACTTTTCTCTGCCATTCATCCTTTAAGGAATTCAAAATTTTTGATACTATAACGAAGTCGGAATACTTATCTCCTAAACCTAGCAAAGAGTGATAAATGTTTTGAAAACGTGAATACATATCATTTGTAGATTCATTTTCATTCATCTTGAAATTTTGAAATTGATTCTTGAGCATACATATTTTGCTTTGTTTAACTTTGTTAGAACCTTCATGAGTAATCTTAAGTATTCTCCAGATTTCATATGCAGTGTTGCACATACAAATTCGATTGAACTCATTTCTATCTAAAGCACAATGCAATATGTTCATAGCCTTAGCATTGGCACTAGCCTCTGATTTTTCTGATGCAGACCATTCTATGAATACTGTAGTAGGTTTTATGTATTCTTTTTGAGTGATATTCCATGCATCAAAACTATTTGCTTGCATGTATATTCTCATTCGTGTAGCCCAGTGGCTATAGTTCATGCCATTAAAGAAGGGTGATCTAGCAGTTGACTGGCCTTCAGAATATGCGGTATTATTGCTAGTACTAGTATTGTTATCCATATTATCTAAATATCAAATAACGGTTTTATGGTTATATGATGGCCTTGCTCCGATACCAAATGAAAAGTCGATGTGTACGACTTAAAGGATCTATATGGATCTAGCGGAAATGAATGTGATATGCTAACTAATTTATATTTAATAGTTACGCAAGTAAAATCTAAGTTATATATATATATATATATCACAAGTAAATAAATGTGGTAAATAAAGTAAAGTGACACCCAAAATTTTATACTGGTTCGGACTTCCCGCCATACGTCCAGTCCCGAAGCTTCTCGTCGGAATTCACTAATAATGCTCTCTCTTAACCCGGAGGAATAGGTCAGTACACCCGAGCACCAACAAGGATGCCTCTCGCTCGAGCAACTACACAGGTCTTCAACAATTACAAGTATTTGACTTTTGATTTGTGTTCTTAAATCAACACGGATAGCCAAAAGTTTAAGTACAGCCTTCCTATAATTTGATCCTCGAGTATGTGATTTGAATGCGAAGATTTAAGGAAGAAGATTGCTTATTGAATCAAATGATATTAAAATCGATTCAAGTATTCAACAAGTATTTGAATTGGAGAGCTTTTTATTTGCAAAAACTGTAAATGGAGAGAATAGAACGATGATCAGTAAAATCAATAAAATTCGGTGATTGTAAAACATGATTGAAGTAGTTTATATAATAGTATAAGAGTAGCAATCCTTCGTAAAGAGTTTCTATAAAAAGTTATGTCAATTTCCGTTGATTAATGAAGAGGAATCTCTTCACGAAAGATGGTGACTCTTCACAAAATAATTTCTGGCTCGAATCAGTCAACTGGTTAAAAATCATCAGTTGACAGGTTGAAATATATCGTATATATAAAAAATTTCAAAACTAGTCGTTATGTACAGAAACAGGCTGACCAGTCGACTGGTCCTTTTTCTATCAGTCGACTGGTAGGCCAGTTTCTACATATATCTGGCTTTTGAAGGTATATATATATAACTTTGTTTTGCACATTCATGTATACTTGAGGATAGATTTAACATAATTCTAACACAACTCAATGTGTGTGTGTATGTGTCTATATATATATATATATATATATATATATATATATAATATATATATATATAACAAACCTTATCTCTATGATATTATTCCCACTGCAACTTCATTTGTTAGCATCGATCAAAATCCTGTTATCAACAAAGCTATCTTAATTGGGACCAATCGTTAAAATAACGATTTTCTTTTCCACTGAAATTAAACAACTGTTTAATTTCATGGGTTCAATAAATATATGTCTATATATTTAACAAACAGCAAATAGTCAACCATTAGAAACCATAACACACAAAATAAAAACCCAACTTATAAAATATAAGTGGGGAGTACTGAGTGAGTTTAACTCACCTTGAGTTGATTCGCTGTTTTAAGCAGCTCATTTCAGTCAAATTAAACCAGTGTTTAATTTAATAGAAAATCCAGCTTGTTCCAATTATGTCCCAATCTGTTCCGTAATGTAGTGCTTGTTGCGATGAGCCCAACCCCTCTTGAGTCGTCGAATTCTGATCACATATGGATTGATTATTAATATTATAAGTTAATATAAATTAAATAAACTATTAAACCCATGATTAAGTTCTAAACCAAACTAATTATGATTTAAATTAAAACGGGCTCGAATCCTTAAATTTCATCCTCGATAGTTACACTTTATGTACCTAACATGTTTTAAATAAATTATTTAATTCCTAATCAGGTTTCTAAGATGACAAATTACTATTACTAGTTAATATAATATGGACTGGTTCAATTCTTATACCACCGAGTCTTTGTTTTACGTTTTCATATCGAACCCCACTTTGTTTAGAAAAACAGCTGAACTACTCAATTTAGTTTTAACATCATTAATCACTAATTAATTATAATCGAGTCATAAAAAAGTTTTAAATTAACAAATTGCTTTAGTTATAAGGGCCGATCGAATTGTTTCTCCCGAGCTCGTGATCTGCTTCAAACATTTCGTCCCAGGCCGACACCTCTTGGATTTCAACATAACGGCCCAGCACATATTTTTTTAACTCACTTTCAAAAGGCCTGATGTCCCGTGTATGTTCGATTGGCTATACTTAAAAGGAGACCAATTCTTCTGTCCTCATTTCCCCTGTCTCCCATGTCCCTCCAATCAAATCTCTCCATTTTAGCTTTTTGCATTTAATTCCCCAAAAAATTGAGGGATTTAACTACAAAATGGGACAGAACAATTGGTGCATACTTAAAAAGCTTCCCCACCCTCGCCTGTATTTCCGCATCTATTTTATTCGAACACCACTCTGAGTTGCTTCTTTATTTCTGCATCTCTCCACCCACGCAACTTCTAGCTTCACCGTGTCTTTACTTGACCGGTGAATTGTTCTGTCCGCATCCCTATGTGTGCCTTGTGTGCCCACCCAATCACATCCTCTGATTTCCACCTTTTGCAGAAGTCCCTCAATTGTTGTGGGACTTAATTGTAAAAGGTGGAAATCAGGGAAATCTTGGCCGTTGGGCATACGGAGACAGGGGGATGGGTACAGAAGAATTGGCCTCTTTACTTGATGGATGTTTAATTTAAGACAGGATGGAAAAATGATGGATGTTTAATTTAAGACAGGATGGAAAAATGAACAATTAAGGGTCTGGGTTAAGTATATATATTTTTGATTTGTTTTTTAGTAGGTTCGTTTATAATTGGTTATTAAATTATATTATAAACTATCATTGTACATTTTATAATCGCACCGCAATATACGAACTCCGAATGAAATGAAAATAGACGTACCTCTATGTCTTGACATTCCAGTCCCAATGGAATTAATTTTGTTAGAAACGGACTCCGTTTGCACAACAATGTTATTTTAATTTATCGGTTCACTTTTAAATTGCACGCACTAAAGAAATAACTCTGATTGGCTCCAAACTGGAAATCTAGCAAAAATTTACGATACGTATTACAATACAATTTGTTTCATCAAAAATAGAGGTTGTTTGAAAAAAAATTAAGGTCTACATAATATCGAGAAATATAATTAAATTCAAAAAAAATTAATTTTAAATAAAAATAAATTATTATTATCGTAAATACCTAACTGGAAATACCATAGAGCTTCAAATATAAATCACACAACTCAATATCATCAATTCCAAGTTAAACGATGTCCAAATTATATTAAAACCCTTTTAAATATATTAAATAAGCATTATAATTTAATAATGATTTCCATAACGATTATTTTAAAATTTGTATTATACATAACTAACAATACAAAACACGAAATCTGGATTTTTCTCTTCCATATGAAAATTATTATTTACTAGATTCCAACATTTCTTATTTCATAGAAATCCGACTTAAAACAGATTATGTATATTCAGTTGAAATTCAAAACTCAATATTATGAACTATTGCGTCATTTCGAGCTCGATTATAATTATATAAAAATTTATAGTTTAAACTTCATTTTAATAAACGAATTGAATATTAAAAACCAATAATATTCCAAAAATATTATTTAAAATAATAAATTAAATTAAAAAATTAGGCTATCAAAAATATGGGACATTACATTAATTATTTCTAAAAGAAATTAAAATTACAAGATTAATAATGAAGGCTAAGAAGAAGAGAAATAAATACAACTTGAGATGATGATTTAAACCTCTACTCTTTTACAGAGATTATTACTTTAAGGTTGAAGTAATGATCATTTATGGTCATAAGTCAATGTTTCATCAATTCTTCAATTTATATGAGAAACGTTTATCCATTTGATTTTCCAGTTTTCAGAAGTGCACAGGCGTTTGATAAGATTCAATATTTAATCAGCTAATTAAAGAATTATTGATTGCTTTAACCTTGCAAAATAATTCTTCTTCTCATGTAAGCAATTGATTGTCTTTTTTAATGCTACAAAAAAGGCAGACATCTTCCAAATTTTTCGCAATTGATAATATTGTAGGGGTGGGCGCGGTTCGGTTCGGTGCAGTTTGAAGCTCAAACCGCTTCCGCACCGCATCAAACGGTTGATCAAAAATACAAACCATTATACTAACCATTCAAACGATTCAGTTTCGGTTCAGTTTCGATGTAATGCGGTCCAGTTTTGGTTCGGTCCGGTTTGAATCCGTATTAAATATGAAACAAGAAAATTACTTTCATCAACAACAATTTACGATTGTATGACATTGTGTTACATGAAGGTTAAAACACATAGTGCTATCTTTAATTATTATAACTACAATGTACGTTGAAAATAGAATATATATCGTTAAATTAAAAGTTAGATAGGAATTTGTTAATTTTTTTATCATAACATTGTCGGTGTAGCTATTCGGTTCGATTCGGTTTAATATGATTTGGTAAAAGTTCAAACCGCAACCGAACCGTACCATTGCGAGTCGGTTCGGTTTGGGTTGTTTGATTTAGAGAGAGAATCCGGTGCGGTTTTCCGCACGGTTTTTACGGTTCGGTCTGGGCGGTTTCCGCATTGCGGTGCGGTTTATGCCCACCCCGATAATATCGTATGACTGAAATCAATAATATCTTTCAAACCTTCTTTAGCATGAAAGTATCATATCACCAAATCTAAGAATCTAGCGAAAGCCAATGATAAAAGCGTTTTAAAATAAATGTATGCATAACTGAACCATAATGCTAACCCTGTTGATTTCCCCATCATGCTAGTTATGCATAACTGAACCATAATGCTAACCCTGTTGATTTCCCCATCATGCTAGTTATGCTGGTTTTCTGGGTTTTCCATAACTTTTTGCATATTTCTATTGTTTTCTTTAGATCTGAACAGAGATTCTGTAACACCCCACCTCCGCCAGGGTGGCTCTTGCAAGCACTCTGACTTTAGAGGGGCGTTTGAATCAGGTAAACATGCATAATGATGTATCAAGGCAGAACAAGAACATATGTATATATGTAAACAGAGTAAATAACATAGATAAAACAGCGGAAGATTTCAAACCATTTCAAAACAAGTCTGGTACAACATAATGTCAACTTTCCAAATACACAAGTCTAGATAAAAACAACATTTCTGAAAAACTGAAATACATAAGTACTATCCCCAAAATAAGTGATAACCATAGCTAGCTTCATGTCAAGACCGTACATGAGCTAAAATCCCACAAGCAAGCGATCAGAAATCCAAGCTAAGCTCCAATATTCCCACCCTGAGAACCTGGGGGGAAACGGAAGAAAAGAGGCGAAAGAAAACAGGTCAGTCAAAAAGACTGAGTAAGCCCTACTACAATCAATGTAAACTGATAAAGTTAGCTAGCATGAGAAGCAGGGATGAACATAAGGATAACATACTAGCATGATGATTAACTAACAGGGTAGATAAAGGTGTCATCGCATAATCAGGTTTAAGGTTTTTGCACCACAGGTGTACTAGCAAACTAACATGACTTGAATAAACAAGTATTGATCCCTTGGCCCAAGCTTTGGCCCAATAACATGAAGTGACCCCATACGAGGTCCAACCAAACGGTCTAATCGATCGGCTCCCTATAAGCCTAACTCGTCACGTGTTGGTGTCAATGCGGCCCAAACATGATTGTAGTCAGACTGTGCAGGGTCTCCCGTCGGGTGTATCAAGCCCTAGGGTGTCAACCCCTGGACACCATAAACATGAGTGCACAGTCTCGATCTACTGGTACCCGTGCATGTTTTCCCCGGCTTCGGACTGTGTGCACGACCATAGTCCGCCCGGAACTACACCGGCGTACCCTTCTGCCGTCATTTTTGGTCACTTACCTCCAGTCCAGTAATCGTGCTCCCTCCCTAGCCTAGACCCTAGGGTCTTAATGATACAAACTTGGGATTACTGCTGGAGTGGACCCCCATTGCTAGGATTTTTCTAGTGGGTTAAGTACGGTTTAACCCTCATGCTAATCATGGATTAACTTGGTTAAGTGTAACGATGAGTTCACGACTTAACCCTGATTAATCTATCAAGCCCAAATTGGTTAAGTATTAAGTGGACCATGACTTAACCCTAATCACGAGGCATTAATTAATTTAATGCGCCTTAACCTCTCACATTAGACCTTGTTGTGGTTACTAGTTAAGCCGGGCGGGTCCGGGTAGCTTTACACCACAACTTGGTCTAACCTCGGGTTCAAGGTACAACATGACCAACTTCTCACATTGGGTCCTATTGTTTGTAGCAACTAGTTAGGCCGATCGGTTCCGGGTAGGTTTACGCTACAAACTCAACCCAACCTCGAGTTGGTCACACTTATATTTTCTAAGTGTCATGTCCATCGTGTTTCCAAAACACATTACAAATTTTCAAGCAATTGGGTAGGCCTAACTTAATAGGTAAATTCCCAATGGGTAGACCTAACTTAATAGGTAAATTCCCAATCTTATGTTTTTATGTCTTTTAAGTTTACCCAACCCCAAACGCAATCCCATCGCTTACATATCGCAATAGCGCATAAAGGATAGAAAGATGCAACTTGGCATAATCATGACATAAAGGTGTTGAAGCCACAAGTTTAACATGGTGGCATATGAAATGTACATATGTTCATATACTTGCATATTACATTTTTAGGCCTCAAAAGCATGCATAAAACCAAACTTAGCATATTGGTGATACATAGTGATAAATGACATGTAGAAATGGCCATAAGTTCGCATTTAGCCTCACATGCAAGTTATCATAAGAGATATGATAACTTACATGTTGCCAAAATGCAACCTTTAGCATAAAGCTTGAAGCTTTATGTTCATATACTCAAGATAAGCTTGCATAACATGATAACATGAACAAAATGATCATCCCAAACTTGCATAACATACTTGCATATCATATGACGAACTTGCATATCAAACTTGCATAACATAACATGATAAACTTGCATATCATAACATGGCAAACTTGCATAGCATAACATGATAAACTTGCATTTCATAACATGGCAAACTTGCATAGCATAACATAGTAAACTTGCATATCATAACATGGCAAACTTGCATAGCATAACATGATAAACTTGCATATCATAACATATCAAACTTGCATAACATGACTTAGTAAACTTGCATATCATGGCAAATTTGCATATCATACATTTAACTTTAGAGTTTAAGTATGAAAGTAGAATAGGGCTTACAATGCTCATGAAGACACAAAAATATGACAAAGCCCTTATGCAATCAAATAGACCCAAAATGCAAGCCCTAATAGAAAAACCCTTGAGCCAAAATGATCAAAACCCTTGCTTTATGATGTAAATATGGAATCTTGACTTGAATGCAAGCTAATGATGCTCATACAAGCTTGAAAATACTTGTATGCATGGAAAATCTCTCATAGAAATGACTTAGGAATTTTTTGAAGAGAGTGGAGGCCATGAGAGGATTGATTTTGCCATAGTTTAGTTACTTGAATGAATAATGATGATTTAAGGTTATGTTAGGGGCTTATTTATAGAGATTAGGACTAGTTTCAACCTTAGGATTAAACCCTAGTTCCAATCTCAGCCCTCAAAACCGAATCTGGCCCCCAAACTCAACACAAACCCAAAATGGTGCACCAGGCAAAACTGCCCGGCTGGACCAAGTCGACAGCCAAGTCGACAGGGCTGTCGACTTGGGTCCAACCAAGTCGACTCCCAAGTCGACAGGGCTGTCGACTTGGGTGCTCTGGCGGGAATTTTCTCGCCTGGCCTAATCTTACCCTAATTTCCAAATTCAAACTTGAATTTGAAATCTGTTTTTTTTTTACTTTGAAATTTTCTGAAAACTTCGTTGGGCCTTAATCGGGTCATACGGACTCCGATTTTCGAAAACTCGGACTCTATTTCGCGTATTTTTCCGAGACGAACGCAATGGCATAGCCCGTTTCCCTTGATTCAGATTTATAAATTAAATTCTGCCTCGATTTATGTTATAACAGGTTATTGAAAATACGGGTTGTTACATTCTCCCCTCCTTAAAGGATTTCGTCCCCGAAATCTTCAAGTTAGGAAGAACGTATCCTACCATCCAACATCCATCTACTCAAAACATCATCCACGACTAATCATTGTCCTTACAAGATTCTAAATGTTGTATGAACATATGCAAAGGTGTGTGTATATGTACTTGTCTAATGCAAATATCATCAATGCAAATTATGTTAGTGAAATGAATCCATATGTATGCAATTCCTAACATAATGTATAACATCTATATGTGTGCACATAACATACATCCATATGCAACATCCATGTGATAACACAAAAATTTCCATCCATGAATAAGCATAAACACTCATGCATATGCAATATGAGGAGTGTGTGAGCCGATCTAGTGCCAAACGTGTATAATGCATCCACGAGTAACCACTTGCAAACACTTGCAACCACTTGCAAACATCAAGCATAACATGTTTCAAACACATGTTTTATCCAAAGGGTTTCTACCTAAGGTTCTCATGACAAGATTAACACGATAAACTAGATAAACATGGATAGCAAAGAGAAAGATATGTTAATCAAAGAAAAGAGATTGAGAGTGTACCCTCAAAAAGGAATGGATAAAGCCCACGCATCTTCTCCTCGGTTTCCCAAGTTGCGTCTTCTTCGGCTTCACCCCATTGAACCTTCACCAGCTTGACCTTTCGATTCCTTAGCTTCTTGGTCTCCGTCCCCAAGATACGAATCGGAGCTCTCCTCAAGGTAGCCTCTTTCTCCACTTCCACATCTTTCAGAACACTTGGCTCAACAACCTCTGCTGATTCATGCAAACACTTCCGGAGATGCGAGACATGAAAAACATCGTGTACTCCGGCAAGCTTCTCGGGCAACTCCACTCTATAAGCCATCTGCCCGATCCTCTCTATAATAGAGAATGGTCCAACAAACCTCGGTGCTAACTTCCCAACGGCTCCAAATCGGACCACATTCCGCAAAGGAGAAACCTTCATGAAAACCATATCCCCAACATCAAACTCCAAATCAGTTCTTCGCTTATCAGCATAGGATTTCTATCGGTCTTGGGCCGCTTTCATCCGTCTCCGAATCAACTCGATCTTCTCGGATGTATCTCTGATCATATCAGGCCCAAGTATAAGCTCATCTGTAGTCTCCCACCAACATGTAGGCGACTTGCACGGACTCCCATATAAAGCTTCAAATGGTGTCATCCCTATGCTTGCCTGATAACAGTTATTATATGCAAACTCAACAAGAGGAAGATGGTCTTCCCAAGTACCACCAAAATCCAGAATACAAAGCCTCAACAGATCCTCGAGTACCCTATTCACCCTTTCGGTTTGACCGTCCGTCTGTGGGTGATAAGCCGTACTTAGATTCAACCTCGTGCCCATAGCTTCTTGCAAGCTATTCCAGAATTGACTTGTAAAGATTGGGTCACGGTCACTGACTATACTTTAGGGAACCTCGTGCAACCGCTTTATTTCTTGAAAGTAATCCGTTGCTAGCCATGATGCAGTCCTTTCGCTCTTTACCGGAGTGAAATGAGCACCCTTCGTGAGTCTACCTACTATGACCCACATGCTCGTATTCCCTTTCCTTGATCTAGGCAGTCCATCCACGAAATCCTTCGTGACGCTTTCCTACTTCCATTGCGGGGACCTCTAGTGGATGTAATAGCCCACCGGGCTTTTATGACTCGGCCTTAACCTGCTGGCACAACCTGCACCTTGGGAAAAACTCGGCCACCTCCTCGGGTGATGTGCATCTTCAAGAACCTTCTTTCTCTCATCGCGTCTTAGCCATCCCTTGTCCTCTATAGCGAGGTGACTTGCCATCTTGCCTTGAATCAACTTGTCCATGATCTCGGCTAACTGCCGGTCTTCCTTCTGTGAAGTCCCTACTTGATCCAGAAAGGTAGGTCTAAACTCAAGGGACGCTAACTGACTAATTAAACTGAGAAAGCTTCTTACTTCAAATGTCCTCGTCGGAGCTTTCCGGTCTTGAACCGCGACCACCTTAGTGGGATCCACCGCTAAGCCTTGATTAGAAACTATGTGCCCAAGAAATCTAACTACTTCTCTCCAAAATGACATTTGGAGGACTTGGCTTTCAACTGATGCGCTCTAAGCGTATCCATCACCTCCTTGAGATGTCTAGCATGTTCTTCCTCGTTCTTTAAGAAAGTCAGGATATCGTCTACAAAGACTACCACAAACTCGTTCAGGAACTCCCTAGACACCCTACTCATCAAGTCCACGAAGTAGGCGGGTGCATTAATCAAACCGAATGGCATGACCAGCCATTCTAAGAATCCATCTGGAGTTCTGAACGCAGTCTTGTCTATACTATCTTCAGCTGCCCTGAGCTGATGGAATCCAGTAGCAAGATCAAGAGAAAACAGATGTTCCTACCAGCTGATGAAACAAATCATCGATCCTTGGCAATGGTTGTCTATTCTCTTCGTTTAACTCACGATAATCAACATAAAGTCGAAGAGAACCATCTGCCTTGGTAGTAAATACTACAGGCGCTCCCCATCCAGATATACTTCGTCTAATGAAGTTCTTCTCAAGCAACTCCTTGACTTGCTTTCTTAACTCTCATCTTGCGGGGCCATGTGCCTAACCGGCCACGAAACTATCTTGGCATTATCAACCAGATAAATGCGGAAATCAATCTCTCGCTTAGGGGTAACCCCCTTCACTTCACCCAAGATATCTGGATATTCTCGGACCACACTCACCGATTACAAACTATCGATAGACGAGTTGAGGGATTCAAGACAACACAACATGACGGGACTCATAGGGTTACTAGAAATCTTTAGGGTATTACCGAGGCGAGTCATAAGCCTCACAACCCTATGCTCAAAAATCAAGGATGGCTCCACAACTGGACAACCCATCCATGCCCAAATCAACCCATACCCCATGAAACCGAGAATATAAGCATCACACGAGAACTCTACACTAAGATAGAGATTTTCAAATCCACGTAGATAATAGACAAATGGGCGGAACCCCCAATTGGATTTGAAACACACACGGGATCATTAACTAGACTAGTACTTAGGTGCAAACTTTCAACTAGATCAGATGAAATAAACTATGCGATGTACCAAAATCAAACAAGGTACGAACAGGAAAATCAGAAATGTAAACAAGACTTTCAATAGAAATACTACCTCGATCGGGAACTGGAGCGGCATTGAGAGCATGAACTTGCCCTCCCGAAGGTCCAGCACGCTGAGTCTGACCTTGCCCTTGCTTCTTCGGGCAATTTTTGCTGAAATGTCCAAACTCACCACAATGATAGCATTCACCACTCTTCCTTTTCCTCTTCTTACAATCCTTAATAAGATGCCCAACTGAACCGCAATAATGGCACTTCCCCTTGTTGCTCTTGCCCTTGTTGTTGTTCCCCTTGTTGCCTTGACTCTTGTTCTTGTTCTTATTGCCTTGACTGCTCTGACCGCTTGGATTACCCTGATTTCCTTTCCACTGGGAATCAGTCTTCTTGGCTTGAGTATCATTCATCTTGATCTCCTTCTTGTCACTCCTATTCTCTTCATTGAGTAGGGCCATATTCACCAAACTCTCAAAAGTTGCCCCCAAGGGTATATGAGTCACGGCTAAACCATGTAATGGCTCGTTTAATCCTAGAGCAAAGTATAGGGCCTTCTTCTGAGCTGTGTTAACCAAGTCCAAACCGACCCGAGCAAGTTGATTAAACTTATCTACGTATTCCCTAATGGTCATGTCCCCTTGCTTTAGTGATAGGAACCTTAGTCCAAACTTTCCCCGAAAGTCATCCCAAGTCTCAATTGGCCTAGTAGCGGTGGTGACCACCCACCAACGTGCAGCTTCTTCCTTTAGCAACCACACTGCTAATAAAACCTTCCTACGGTCATCTATATCAAAGAAGGCAAAAAGATCTTCGGTTTCTTTCAACCAATTCATTGCCTCTACATAAGTCTCGGTTCCAATGAAATTATTGCCACCCATCGCCTTAAAGTCCTTGCAAATCTTTGCGAAGTCAGCTTGAGGATGCTGAGGGAGAAGAGGAACCTCAGCGACAGGAGGAGGAGGAACATTAACTACTGGAGGAGGAGGAGGAGGAACATCTGCGGGGCCGGCTTCGGTCGCCCTAGCCTCCAAAAGTCTCCTATACCAAACAGGTACGTGTACTCCCTCCGGAATAGCAAAGTTATCGGCCATACTGAAAACGAAGAAAAAGATAGATTCAGAATAGAGAAAAACGAAGGAATTTTGCTAATGGCTTTTTGGGGAATAGCCTTTAAAATAAACTAGACTTTTCTTTGGAAAATACTTTATACTTGGTTTTGAAAATAGTTTTCCAAAAGTTTTAAAAACCTTTTTTTTTGGTTCCTTCTCGTAAACCATATGCTCTGATACCAAATGTAACACCCCACCTCCGCCAGGGTGGCTCTTGCAAGCACTCTGACTTTGGAGGGGCGTTTGAATCAGGTAAACATGCATAATGATGTATCAAGGCAGAACAAGAACATATGTATATATGTAAACAGAGTAAATAACATAGATAAAACAGCGGAAGATTTCAAACCATTTCAAAACAAGTCTGGTACAACATAATGTCAACTTTCCAAATACACAAGTCTAGATAAAAACAACATTTCTGAAAAACTGAAATACATAAGTACTATCCCCAAAATAAGTGATAACCATAGCTAGCTTCATGTCAAGACCGTACATGAGCTAAAATCCCACAAGCAAGCGATCAGAAATCCAAGCTAAGCTCCAATATTCCCACCCTGAGAACCTGGGGGGGAACGGAAGAAAAGAGGCGAAAGAAAACAGGTCAGTCAAAAAGACTGAGTAAGCCCTACTACAATCAATGTAAACTGATAAAGTTAACTGGCATGAGAATCAGGGATGAACATAAGGATAACATACTAGCATGATGATTAACTAACAGGGTAGATAAAGGTGTCATCGCATAATCAGGTTTAAGGTTTTTGCACCACAGGTGTACTAGCAAACTAACATGACTTGAATAAACAAGTATTGATCCCTTGGCCCAAGCTTTGGCCCAATAACATGAAGTGACCCCATACGAGGTCCAACCAAACGGTCTAGTCGATCGGCTCCCTATAAGCCTAACTCGTCACGTGTTGGTGTCAATGCGGCCCAAACATGATTGTAGTCAGACTGTGCAGGGTATCCCGTCGGGTGTATCAAGCCCTAGGGTGTCAACCCCTGGACACCATAAACATGAGTGCACAGTCTCGATCTACTGGTACCCGTGCATGTTTTCCCCGGCTTCGGACTGTGTGCACGACCATAGTCCGCCCGGAACTACACCGGCGTACCCTTCTGCCGTCGTTTTTGGTCACTTACCTCCAGTCCAGTAATCGTGCTCCCTCCCTAGCCTAGACCCTAGGGTCTTAATGATACAAACTCGGGATTACTGCTGGAGTGGACCCCCATTGCTAGGATTTTTCTAGTGGGTTAAGTATGGTTTAACCCTCATGCTAATCATGGATTAACTTGGTTAAGTGTAACGATGAGTTCACGACTTAACCCTGATTAATCTACCAAGCCCAAATTGGTTAAGTATTAAGTGGACCATGACTTAACCCTAATCACGAGGCATTAATTAATTTAATGCGCCTTAACCTCTCACATTAGACCTTGTTGTGGTTACTAGTTAAGTCGGGCGGGTCCGGGTAGCTTTACACCACAACTTGGTCTAACCTCGGGTTCAAGGTACAACATGACCAACTTCTCACATTGGGTCCTATTGTTTGTAGCAACTAGTTAGGCCGGTCGGTTCCGGGTAGGTTTACGCTACAAACTCAACCCAACCTCGAGTTGGTCACACTTATATTTTCTAAGTGTCATGTCCATCGTGTTTCCAAAACACATTACAAATTTTCAAGCAATTGGGTAGACCTAACTTAATAGGTAAATTC
Organism: Allium sativum; assembly: GCA_030737875.1. Lineage (NCBI taxonomy): Eukaryota > Viridiplantae > Streptophyta > Magnoliopsida > Asparagales > Amaryllidaceae > Allium > Allium sativum. The sequence continues at coordinate 989,182,887 of CM060910.1, read as the reverse complement.
CCAATGGGTAGACCTAACTTGATAGGTAAATTCCCAATCTTATGTTTTTATGTCTTTTAAGTTTACCCAACCCAAACGCAATCCCATCGCTTACATATCGCAATAGCGCATAAAGGATAGAAAGAGGGAACTTGGCATAATCATGACATAAAGGTGTTGAAGCCACAAGTTTAACATGGTGCCATATGAAATGTACATATGTTCATATACTTGCATATTACATTTTTAGGCCTCAAAAGCATGCATAAAACCAAACTTAGCATATTGGTGATACATGGTGATAAATGACATGTAGAAATGGCCATAAGTTCGCATTTAGCCTCACATGCAAGTTATCATAAGAGATATGATAACTTACATGTTGCCAAAATGCAACCTTTAGCATAAAGCTTGAAGCTTTATGTTCATATACTCAAGATAAGCTTGCATAACATGATAACATGAACAAAATGATCATCCCAAACTTGCATAACATACTTGCATATCATATGACGAACTTGCATATCAAACTTGCATAACATAACATGATAAACTTGCATGTCATAACATGGCAAACTTGCATAGCATAACATGATAAACTTGCATATCATAACATGGCAAACTTGCATAGCATAACATAGTAAACTTGCATATCATAACATGGCAAACTTGCATAGCATAACATGATAAACTTGCATATCATAACATATCAAACTTGCATAACATGACTTAGTAAACTTGCATATCATGGCAAACTTGCATATCATACATTTAACTTTAGAGTTTAAGTATGAAAGTAGAATAGGGCTTACAATGCTTATGAAGACACAAAAATATGACAAAGCTCTTATGCAATCAAATAGACCCAAAATGCAAGCTCTAATAGAAAAACCCTTGAGCCAAAATGATCAAAACCCTTGCTTTATGATGTAAATATGGAATCTTGACTTGAATGCAAGCTAATGATGCTCATACAAGCTTGGAAATACTTGTATGCATGGAAAATCTCTCATAGAAATGACTTAGGAATTTTTTGAAGAGAGTGGAGGCCATGAGAGGATTGATTTTGCCATAGTTTAGTTACTTGAATGAATAATGATGATTTAGGGTTAGGTTAGGGGCTTATTTATAGAGATTAGGACTAGTTTCAACCTTAGGATTAAACCCTAGTTCCAATCTCAGCCCTCAAAACCGAATCTGGCCCCCAAACTCAACACAAACCCAAAATGGTGCACCAGGCAAAACTGCCCGGCTGGACCAAGTCGACAGCCAAGTCGACAGGGCTGTCGACTTGGGTCCAACCAAGTCGACTCCCAAGTCGACAGGGCTGTCGACTTGGGTGCTCTGGCGGGAATTTTCCCGCCTGGCCCAATCTTACCCTAATTTCCAAATTCAAACTTGAATTTGAAATCTGTTTTTTTTTTACTTTGAAATTTTCTGAAAACTTCGTTGGGCCTTATTCGGGTCATACGGACTCCGATTTTCGAAAACTCGGACTCTATTTCGCGTATTTTTCCGAGACGAACGCAATGGCATAGCCCATTTCCCTTGATTCAGATTTATAAATTAAATTCTACCTCGATTTATGTTATAACAGGTTATTGAAAATACGGGTTGTTACAGATTCATTCAACCCTTTGAACTAAGCTAAAAAGCTAAATCCTTACAAAGCTACATTCTGAGGCACACCGTATTATTGGCCTCATTGAGGGCGTTAGACCAATTTTATGTCCTAGACTCTACTTTCAGTAGACATGTGTCAGCCATCTTGTCATTTGCCAACAGATCGTCCCTTTTATTTATAAAAAAAAAAAAAAAAAAAAAAAAAGTTGAACACTTCAACAGTTCAACTAATAAAGAGTGATTTTTCTATTTAATTTAGTAACCAATTATGGCCAACTTAACTACCTACTCCTACCTAACCATATTCTACTTGATTAAGTCCAATCGGATTAGGTATTTTTCTTTCCAAAGCAACTTTCGAATCATTCAAAGTTACAAGTCGTAGAACATACCAAATTGATGCTCCTTCAAATAAATGCATCCTCAAAAGTAGGGCTGTAAATTTTGTCCGACGGTCCTTTCGTGTCTGTAATCGAAATACGTTCGTCCGAACCCGTCCGATTTTCATTTAGAACACGAGTTAAAACAACAAAATTTGTACGACAAAAAATCATGTCCGGTCCGAGCTCGTCCGAATTACTTATAATCCGGCATATAGTTGAAAGAAAATTTAGTAAAATGTATAAAATGTGATTATAATAGCCATGGCCGACCGATTTTAATTATGATACGAATTAGGACTACGAAATTTGTCTGAGAAATTTTTTGGATTGATCCGCGTTCGGTCCGATTTTTTTAGAACAGAAACTGAACACACCTCCGTCCGGTCCGGTACGACCGATTTTCTATTCAGAAAGCAAATCAGTTTTAAGCTTAAAATGCCATTTTAGTGCTTTCCAAAGCTCTAACTGGATCTTATAGCAAGAACGCATGACACCTCTGCAAGACCATATAGACGAACCCATTCTACCATCATTTCACGTGCCCAATTCTACCATCATACGCATGGGTAATGGTTAGTGCAATACACATAGTAAATGAATTGCAATAATCAAATACTTACTTACATCAGTAAATGAACAGGAGAGAGTCAACGTAGGAATCAGACGAAAAGTTCACAACACAAACTAAGATTTTGTTCGAATAAGATTCTTTTGTTGGTTACATCTTCATGTTGGTCAAAATAAAAATAAGTTAAACGAAACAAAGATCTTCTTATATTGGTAGTATGAATAAAGTCCGGTTGACCTAAACCATTCTTTCTCCAACCTTCCTCTTGTTGCCATTGTGTGTTATAGACTTGTACTGAAGATGCTGTTCGTAGTAACTGATAAGCTGTCACAATGCCAGCAAACTGTATTAGTATTACATTATTTTTCATGTACATTACATGCTGCACATATCAACGTAAATATTCGGATGAGAGCTAAATAAAAGTTTGACCCGCTTACCAACATTGGATTACTCGACTTCAATTCTTTGTCGTCTACAGTCACCTCCTTCCCATCCGACCTGCACAAGTAAAGCATACAACCTTAAAATTGTATAAAAAGTCTTTATACATGTAACTATAAATATCATTGCTTAATGAGAAATATTGAACCAAGGTAAGAAGAGATTTCAGCAGGAATTCCTCTCAATCATTTTGTTTTGGTTACCAATCGGTTTTTGTATAAAGAAAAAACAAATAACAGAAGTACATTTCTGTTAAAAAATAGTAACAAAAGCACACAGGCGCCTTGATAGTGTTTTCCGTAAATATTTTATAATTAATCAATACTGTCAGGTAAAATCTTTCTTATCTGCTATTTATAAACATCAAATTTTGAGTAGCTTATGCAACCATAGGTGATTTCCCGCATCTTACTAAGCAGACACATTATACATAGTAACTGAGCTTGCCTCTTTCCAAGCCAGTTGATGGAAAGCAGCCAAGCATATCTCCTTTCAGCTCCCTATCATTTAGATGCTTGGATGCGACCGAAGCATGGATCACATACTCAGTTGAAGCCTTTTATTACGATGATTATGCATTATCTCAGTTAGCAAGAAACAGTAATTATATTTTTATATTTGTAATGGTATTTTTATATTGTAAGAAAATATAAATATTTATAAGTTGTGGAACTATATCAGGTTAAAAAAAACATGAACATGCACATATTGAAAGATCGTACCAGTTCAGCAAAATTTTCAACTGTTACTTTATCCAATGAATGTCAACTATTTCAATCACCATGCTTTTGACCAAACCAAAACATTTTCAACCAATCAAAATTTCAGTCGAAAAATAGTAATTTCAAGTTGTGAATTTTTCTACTTGAAACCAAAAATGTTCTACAACCTTTTATGAGGATATTCTAATTATTAATTTTGAGGCTTTGGAAAATTTTCAATCATGACGTCTTCAATTGTATTGAAGCTTTGTTTAAACCATAATGCACCGTAGTGGAGGCCATTGTTGTCAGCAATTAACTAGTGCAGATAAACCGCTAGAGACGTCGATGATTGTTACTCCCTACCCCAAGCTCTACTAGTTATTGAACATGACCTTCTGTAAGAAATGTGCAATGTTATACTAGCAGATGAAGATGCTCACCGAATACTGTTGTGAAAATATGCATGTATGACCCCTGTCACCCTCAAACTAGCACCTTTTATGGTCAACAGACTTTACATTTGTCATACACATCTTTATTAAAAATTGCCTTGGAAGCGGGGGATTTTACCCTCAAGGACAAAAGGAACGAAAAATTGTTCCATAAGGACAAGTGCGCAAAATTTTATCTTCAAAGAAAAAATTGAGTGTAAAGGGAGGAATTCAGGGGCCTGCTATAATTCATTTATTTACACTAAAACTTGTCCTTATGGACAAAATTTTGCCTCCTTGCCCTTATAGAACAATTTTTCTGTTCATTTTGTCCTTCAGGGTATTTTCTTGTATAATTTATTATAAAAAGTAGCATCTACATACAAGCCAGCCAAAACACCATCATAACCTTTTTTGATGTAAACGTAAACAACAAAACGTCCTTTTATAAATGTTACAGCTATTAATATTCCTTAAAATCAGGAACTAAAAATTAAATTTCCTTTTCAAATTCGAAACGTTCATAAATATGGATAACTTAAAAATATGATTTAATAATTGAACTTTCTCTACAAATTTGAAACGTTCATCTAAAACTATTACAATATAGTATCACTTAAAAATATGATCAAACAAATAAAAATTCTTTATAAATTCATTTTTTATAGACTAATAATAAAATTAAAAAAGTTAATAAAAGTTAAACATTGTAAAGTAGAAATAAAAAATAAAATCAGTTACATATGAATTCAACATAAATATAATTAATTTTTTATAGAAATCATTTTCTTATGAATGTGTTACACATACCTAATTTATAAAAAATAAAAAAATAAAAAAAACTATTTTATGCATAGAAAATATTCCATCGTCACGTGAAGGCACGTGGCAGAACGCTCGTATCTATGAACGTTGCAAGTTTGGTGCATAAACATTGTAAAGTAGAAATAAAAAATAAAACCAGTTACATATGATTTCAACATAAATATAATTAAATTTTTATAGAAATCATTTCTTATGAATGTGTTACACATACCTAATTTATTTATTTATTTTAAAAAAACTATTTTATGCATAGAAAATATTCCATCGTCACGTGGAGGCACGTGGCAGAACGCTCGTATCTATGAACATTGCAAGTTTGGTGCTAATTGTTATATGTTATGCCTACACATACCTTTGACACTATATGAACTCTAGCTACAAATAACCTTTATTATATATTTATTCTACAAATAATCTGTATTATATATTTATGCTACATTCAAGCATATTATATCTAAGCTAGATCCCCGACACCAAACAAGGATGACCCATGTTTTGTCTCGTTTCTTATAATGCCAATCACACGCGTAATTTCCTAAGTAGGTTAAGGGTTAGGTTGTGAAGTTTTAGCTATAGCAGATGAATATTCAAGCTTATACAATCACTGATATATGTTGTGTGTGTGAATAATGTATAACTTCCATACATTTGAAATCCCAAAAGTCTAACATCACTAGATAAGGTTTTTTTTTTTTTTTTTTTTGGTTTGCTTACTTCGTTAACAAAACCAGTGTCATACTCAATTATAGTCATTCTAAAAGATTCATTACCCAACAATAGAAGCTAACATGATTTGATCCCAAACCTCTTAAATTGCAATCTAGAACCTACTTGTCTGCTAATGTTTATATGCCCACATACAAACAACCCTTAAATTGAGTTACATATCTTGTGAACTGTGTAGTTTTACCATAAATTTAACCAACCACTGAGTGGACTGTGTGTAGTTTTACCATAAATTTAACCAACCATTGAGTGAACTGTGTAGTTTTACCATAAATTTAACCAACCATTGTTTTCTTTTTTGCTCATTTATCCCCAACAACAACAAAAAAGTAGAAAGCAAAATGCCAAAGTTGACCTTATTACATTATCAAATACAAGAGCTTTTCAAATTATATAGCTCAGAACCAAGTATTGGCCAAATAATTACTCTTATATATATATACACACACACACACACACATATATATATATACACATATATATATATATATATATATATATGGAAAAGCTTATTTAAACACAAATTGAGGGGCACAAAATCTGAACCATAGATTTACCCCATGATTTGCACCCCTCGCATAAACACAAATTAATCATGTGGCTAAGAATTTGTGTCCCCTGATTTGTGTCAAATTTTTGTGTCCATTTAGCCGCTCTCTTTCTCTATACATATATACACACACACACACATATACATACACACACAATCTCACCCAAAAAAACACACACCCTCCTTTTCAAATCCATTTGTTAAATTCATGACATAATAGTTATTTGTGTAGTCAAACTTAACCAATTGGCTAGCGTAACAGAATTTTACTCTCATTCATTTCACCCAAGATCTCATTATTTAAATGAAATACCAAATCACGTTCCTATCTCATTTGGCATTCATCTTACTTAAAATATCGAAATCCCAACCGAAATTTGGATCACGATCTTAGTCCGAAATTGTATCCAACATTATATACTCTTGCTTTATATAAGTTTTTAACTTTTTATATGATTATCCAACCAATTATTGTTTAACATGATTATCCAACCAATTATTGTTTAATGATTACATTAATCATACTTTTTAGAGTTACTACGAACAACTTCATTTTTTACCTTTTACCATTATATAAGTGAGATGAAATTCTTCATTTACAACCAGATCAAAGAAGCTACTATGCTCTTATCAAGGACAAACCACTGCCTCATGTGACAAAAGAAACAGCGCTCTAAACAGAGATTTGTTTGGTTATTGGCACTGTTTCAGATCTCGAAAATATCGTCCGAGATCTCCTCTGAGATCTCGGTTTGGGCTCCGTCCGAAATGAAACAGCAAATATCACTGTAAATCTCCTTTCGAATATATCATCCAAGATATTCCGATATCGAAAGATATATCGACCGAGACAAAATACTGGAATATCGTCTGAGATCTTAGTTTTTCTAGTTAAAATTTAATTTCGTGTCTGAACCAGAACAATAATTAAAAAACTCAAATCTAGCCATGATAATCTCCTACAATTTTACATTTTGCAAGTTAAATGACCATATTGTATGTTCATATATGTTCTACAATGCTTATGATTTTCATATTTGTCTTTTTTTCATACATGTCACCTATGAAACTATGTATCGTATGTTATATTTATGTTGAATTTTTTAATGTTTTGGATCTTTTTATGTGTTGTCTAACAATAATTCATGTTCATGGATGATATGTAGTAAGCACTAATCTATTTGCATTGCGTTATATTTCTATTTTAACAATATTACGATTTAGAGTATGATGATCTTTCGTGAATTAAAAATAATAAACTGCTTTTCCAATTCAAGTTTAAGTTACTATATTTTTAATAGCATTCATAAAAATCATTTAGTAAGAGTATCAGTTTTTAACATATCATGTACCCCAGATTGTTCCGATATGAACTTCCAGACCCGACATGAAAATCCGAGACGAACCCCCCGAGTTAGACTTATCTCATCCGAGATCTCCCCCGATACGAGATCAAGTCTCTAAAATCCCCAAGACGAAACACGTTTGATATCCGATATTTAAAACCTTGGTTATTGGTTCAAACTGCAGAGACATCAAAGTGAATGACACGCTAGAACGAAGTGCCACTCTTATAATAATAAAAAGGCTACTATGCTCCCATAAAATAATATTATATTTCTTGTTCATGAACTAACATCCTATGCAAATTGAGTATGTTACAAAATTTTAATAGTAGTTGTTAATTTAAAAGAAAAAATAGATTCAAACTCATAAGTTACATCAAGATTGTCCTGGCATGTTTTAAGATTTGAGATGTCAATCCAAGATATATAATCAATATACATTTCACTTCCAAAATTCCATCTAATGAGATTACCCTATTTGAAAATCTTGAGACAAGATGTGTTCGAAATGCAATATTTGAAACCTTCGTGAAATCCCATAGGTGGCTTTGATATACATGTAACACAATTCATGTACTGCCTATGGCAACAAACTGGAAAGGCAAAAGTAAATGATGATTAACTAACAAAGTTTAAAACTGAAAGAAAATTCGAAATTCATCATCCTCTATGATGGTTTAAAATCTGAATATTTCTTAATGAGACCAGACATACAGTAAAAAAAAACATATTAATGGGACTTTCTCACACATAAATGGGGTATGCTGCCTTTCAATCTGCCAAACACTGGGGCCAAACTATAAATAACTAGAGACTGAGAGCAAAAGATTTCATATAAACAAACAAAAAATTATATTACTTCTCTCCGATATGAAACAAGAATGAGATAAATCCATCATAAGCTGAAATTTTTTAAGTTAAGGCCAAGAATAAAGAACTAAAACCTACAACCATCAAATGCTCCATAAAAAGACAAGTCATGGCCCTTGAGCTCATGACACTAAAACTATGCCATTTTTATATACATACACGTATAAATTAAAATAGAAAGACATGCATGTGTATAACAATAGACTTTCATGCATTTTCGTCAATTCTAGAAATTTACGTTGATTTTTAGTTTCATTAACCTAACAAAGTTTATTGGCATATCCACAGTTCACACTGTAGATTCGCATATAATAGGAATTATTCTACCATCATTTTAAAACTATATTTTAACCGAATATCCTAGTCACCCAAAGCTGAAGTAATTCGGCATAGAAAAAATATGTATGCTTAAGCTAAATATAGCACTTCACAAATCTATTATGACAATTAATTAATATGCAAAGCATAATTCTAACAAGGTATTTAAAATTGGAAGCAAGAACAGTCCTTAAAAGGCGAATAATAAATTTGGTACCTTAAAGCCTTAAACTTAATCGAAACCTGCTGAACGCCATCATCCAAATGTGCATCGAATTTGACAGGTTTGAGAATCTTAACAATGACAGGATTAGTTCTTTCATTATCTCCATTTCCAATTTTAATGCTCTCTTCTTGAATAAACCTTTTAACATGGCCTGACTTCCTTTTCTTGGCTCCATGAAGAACATTTTCAGGGTCCCCGTCAAGTTTGATAGCAATGGATCCACCAGCATCTTTGACCAATCTATTTTGTTCGTCGACATCATTACTTTCTATAGCTTTTTCTTCTTGACTATCTACGCCTACTACGGGTTCTTCAACACTTTGTTTTTCAGGAGATTGGACGAAAAGGGATTCTAGGTTCTTTCCGTTACTAACAGTCTTTTGACCTCCCTTTTTTTGTTTTCCCTTCTTCTTCCTGGATTTCTGCAACCTATATAAGTGATAAAGTTTTCACATTTGTTAGTTCATTTTTTTTTTTTTTTTTTTTTTTTTTTTTTTTTTTTTTTTACTTAAGGAGCATGAATTTTAGGTCCAGTTATTCATGCACTACCCAAAACATGACAAGATCCACATGCCTTTCAAACTCTAGTAGTGTCAGAGTAGCAAAAGTTTACAATGGTATATGAATCAACAACATGTCACCCATTCCATACATGAACCTTAGAATTATTTTAATCCACAAAGAAACTAATGTAAAGGAATAAAAAAAAAAGTCTAAAGGAATTTTGTTCAAGGTCTCAAATTGTCTTGGGGATTTCATTGCTTTTGAGAAGTCTTAAAATGAAATGAGTGAAACAACTGACCCTACAAGGACCATTTAACAACCACCTTTCTTAATTCCTATGGTAAGGGTGAGATGCTAATATATGAATTTTATCGCCTCACACTTCAGTGTATGCTCTCTTTATTCCTTAGCTCGAACTCGAAGCCTGGAATTGATTACGAAATAACGTTGTGTAATAATGAGCAAAAATGATACATTATCATAAATATGAGCAGACATTTAAAAATTAAAATCCCAAAGAAGAGCTACGCTTCAGGTTAACAAGAAACAGTTCAACATAAAAATCATGAAAACACTAACAGATAAAACCTAGGGCAAATATCGTTGCCTAAACATCACGTAATTGTTTGAAATATCACGTTGTACATACAAAAAAGTAAAACACTGAACTTCGGCCAAAAGTAACAAAGGGAAGAGGAAAAATAGCACCTTTCTTCATAGTCATCAACATACTCCAAGCAGGACTGCAAATTTTCAATGGGTTCCCAGGTGTTAGTGCTCTCAGGCCAATTACGCCTAAATCAGAAGGGGGAAAATGTACAGCAAATTGGGTATTTTTCAAAATTTATTTATTAGAATCTAGTTTGTTGTAATCACAAGACCTACCATTTCACCAAATATTGAGGCTGTCCATTTCGAATCCTTTTCTTCCTAATGGCTTCTATTACATAAAAACCCTCTTCAAGGTTCGGTTCTGTTTCTTCGTCTTCTTCCATCAGTTCTTCTCCATTCTCCGGGGTTGCTAAATTTTCTTCTAATTGTTCATCCTTTTCTTCTTCTAAGCAATTTTGTTCTTCGGAACTCATTAAAGTGAGGTGTTTCTTGGTGAAGCTTCTCATTCGTATTTGCTACTGTAAGGAACGGGGATGGCTACAGTGAGTTTGTACATTGACATGTTTGTGAAGGCAGCTATTAGTACAAACGTCAAAAGTAACGTTTTACCGTTGTACATTGATTCTAACGTCAAGTAACATAATTCTGATTTTATTTATAAATAAATACATTGATATCTATTAAATGATATCTATTAAAATAAATTCATTGATATATTATCTATCAATTGATATCTATTAAAATACATACATTGATATCTATTAAAATAAATACATTGTTATCTGTTAAATGTTATCAATTTTTTTTACTTTTGTAGGCTTATGAATTCTTGTTCTTCTTGTTGTTTATACGGAAAAATCAAAAAAAATTACTTGACTAATTTGAGATAACAAAAGCTAGAACTTGAAATTAATATCAAGCTAGTATGTGACGCACTGAAAAATGACGGGAACTTAGTGTAATAAGAGCTTGGAAAACAAAGAATTTTGGGGCATTATGCACTAGGAAATGATGTAAACTATGTCTGCAGTGAACGTATTAAAATACATTTATAAAGCAACATTTCTGCTACATTATGTAAATTAAAAATATGGGTAACGTTGGTACAAACTGGGATGTTAAAAGGAATTCATGGGGCGTAAAAATGAAATATTGGAATGGTATAACATATCTAGTTGTTTACCAAAACGCAATTAATTCTCATTCAATGAAATATATTTCGGTCCAAACAATCTGGTCAAATGAATATTTAGGTTGATAATTTTTTTATTCTATTTCCATCTCATTTTCCTGAAAATTTTATTAACTTAGGATAATAAAGTTCTTCTTGGCTAGTACAACAAAATTAGAGTCGTGCTATATACTCCCAATGAATACTACATTTGTTTGGTCTTCATTTTACCTGATCTAACTTCAGTATGTACTCCATATTACCCATGTAATATTTCATACTACCTAATTATCACAGTTTATTTCCTCGCTCTCTAAACCGTATTTAGTGTCGCTTGATCAGTTTCAAAACCTTAAATTCACAGCGTTTCACTGCAGTACACTACCATTCAATATTTCAATGCTTTACCATGCCTATCCACCCAGGGTCGGCTTGGAAATTTTGTCCAAGACATATAGACGGAAAATTGTAGAGGTTGCCCTAGGCAAATAGGTAGAAAATGTTATTGAGATAGTTTGAAAGTCTATATTAAGTTTCAAAATACACAGAATATCTTTGTCGAAAAAAGTATATAAATTAGGTCCACCTTTTCCGAAAAGTATCTTAATAATAAAAAACTTTCAATTTTTTTATTTTATTTCAGTTAATATTTTTTCGGAAAAATAAAATACAGATATATGGAAAACGGAAAAAGAAATGAGGATAATAAGTTTTAGAAAAACTTGCAGAATTGTATTCAATTATTCAGAATATTGTTGACATACAAGCAATGATAGCCATTAATTGCATAAATTATGCAATTTTTGATGACATTTCAAAATTTATTTCGAATTATATTCAACATTTTATTTATCGCATAGAAGGTAAGAAAAGGTTAATGCAGAACGAGCATAAAAAATAAACAGACAACTTTTAGAAAAACTACAGGCAAGTTTGCAATTTTATTGAAAAATGTAGTTTCTTTCGTAAATATTAGCATATTGAGTGAACATTTGCAGATATATCTTCAATTACCAAGTGAATATTTGCGGATAAGTATGTAATATTTCCCAATATGTGCATACATTCATGCATTTACTTTCTGTTTTTTTTTCTTCAGTTATCTAGTTTTAATATTTATAATTTTATGAAAAAATTAAGCGTTGACAAAAAAAAAAAAAAAAAAAAAAAAAAAAAAAAACGAACTAAATGGCTACAGTAAACTAAATGTATGTGTTTGCTTTACCATTGCTTTCGTACGTTGACCCACCTTATATCAGGCCTGGTTTTAAGAATGTACACTTAATGTTACTACCAAATTTCGGTACCAAAACTAGAGAGATGTGAAGGGGTATCACAATGAAGCCAATATCAAAAGCAACAGCAACTAAAAGAGTTAAGCCAACACTGAAAGTAAGAGGAAGAGCCATAACAGACAGGATCGACACCAAAGAAGCAAAGCAGCAACAGTAAAATCGATACTAGCACCGAGGATATGGAAGGACTGTACTAAAGTGAGGGCTTAACACATAAGCTATCGGCACCAACGAGGGAAAAAAATAGCTTGTTGTCGATACTAAGGGGATGACCACAAATGCTAGATACCGATACCAACTTACAACAAGCAACTGGCTTGGTATTGGAACCAGGTTAGAAGGCAAAAGCACGAAGACAACAAAGGCAAGACTATATATCAAAAGCCAGAAGCATGTGAAGACGATATCGAATATACGAGCACGGGGAAACAAGACCAATATGAGAGTAACTAAGTGATACCGATACCGTTACCAAAAGCGGCACCAAAATCGCAGAAGAAAAGTATAAGGCCGACATCTTGAAATACACATGGCAGGGAACCAAGACCGGAACCGATGCTAAAGACCCTTCAAATGGGCCGATACCGGGAGATTGAGGCAGAACCAAGCTTCCCACATGATTGCTACAAAGGGTGTCCAAATCCTCTATAAATAAGACCCTAGGGATCACATTTTGGGAGACATTTCTTCATTTTCAAATCTTATATCCATTTCTAAAAGAGAAAATCCTAATTTATAAATCAATTTGGGGATTTAATTTTGTAATCACTTATGTATTCAATCAAGTGAGCAATAAAAGAGATACTTAGCAATTACCATCGAATATACTTGTCTTTCATCCCATATTCTGAATTCAAGCCTTCAAATCGAGAAGATTTACCGAAATAACACTTATAAGCCATCTTGCTTTCTATATGTGCTGCTTTTGAATCCCTTATCCCAAGGTAACCGTTGCCTCTTGAGTCTTGCAAGTGTGATACTTTCCTCCTCTTGAAGGACAAGTAACTAATCTTCGAGCTTAGATTCTTGATATATAGGAAATGGTGAATTAAGTCGTACTTGTAAGAACTAGATCATCCCTTGGTTCTTCTAGGACCACAACCAAACCCCCTATTCCAGTGTTGACAAAAAATAACGTTAACATTTTTGCATTAGAAGGAGGTCCTAAAACATCTGATCCTTTAGATAACCAACCACAACCCTAGCTATTCCAACCTATTGGTTAATTCTTGAAGAAATAGACCATGGATATAGGGTCTCGACATGGATCTTCTGAGTCTCAAATGGCTACATCAGATATAACTGATCCATGAGTTATTGAAGAACAAAGGTTAAGAATGGAAGCTTTGTGAATCATGAACAAGGAAAAGGATGTAGAACCATATGATCCTGACCGTTGGAGCATTAACCCTTTCCATTTAGGACCAACCCCTATTTTTTGCTTTAAGTGGATCTACATCAAAGGAATGTAACATATTTTCTCACATAAAAGAAGCCACTCATGCACAAGACAAGGGAACTATATTCAAGCAAGGAATGACGTAGAATTTATCCACTTTACTTTAAGATGGTCTAAGAAAATTGTACCACAATCTTAAGATACAGTGAACAGATAATTTGAAGATAAAGACGAAGCAATAAAGCTGAATATAAAAAAGGCTATGTTCTGACGTCGAAAGGGAGCTTTTGAGTCAAGATTACCTGAAGAATGCAACCTTAATACATCCATTGAGAATATCGACTTCCTAACCAAACATGAGCTAAGCTTTTGGCTATCATTAAAGAAGAAACCCAAAAATGAAGTGAAATCAGAAGGACCATACTGCTACTACCATATGATAAATGGACATGAAACCAACCTATTAACACAATTTTTGGTCAAAGCTATGGAATTTCTGGATAATAACACGCTCAAGTGGTGGAAACAACGTCAGAAGACATGGAGTGATTTGGTCAAAATCGCAACATCAACCTAAACAGGCCCGAAACTCCTATCAAACGACATCTTTTGGGCCCGAAAACAGCAATTACGGTGCTTAGCACTGTAAACCTTGTAGCCCTATAAATTAGCTTCAGGTGGAGCTTTTGTTTGGCTCAATCGGACTTATGCTTTGGAAGTTACGCATGTTTTCGTGAATGGGTGTAAACTAGCATCGAGAACTTGGATCCTGGCACCGGCTCGCCCTCCCTACTCGACTCATGAAGCCTCCTCAGCTCGTGAAGCACCTACATCGGCTCGCCCCCCGGGCTCGCCCCTCCTCGGCTCATGGGACCCTCTTTGGCTTGCCCTAAACTCTGCTCTCCCCACTCGGTTCTCCCACAAACCGGCTCGCCCTCGACCCACTCTGCACGAGCTCCAACGCCTCATCACATGACGGTTCGGCTCGCACTCGTGGACCGCAACCCCATGACCACGAACCATGACAAGGATTTGCTGCTGCACATGTAGATCTTGACATATTCTCATGGCTACTTATGCTTTTACTTTCCTGGATCGGGAAATAAAATATTGGGCTGGTATAACAGATCTAGTTGTTTATCAAGACGCAATTAAATCTCGTTTACTGAAATATATTTTGGTCCAAACCATCTAGTCAAATGAATATTTAGGTCAGTATTTTTTTATTTCATTTCCTTCTCATTTTCCTGTTCTTTGCAGCAAAATTAGGGTCGTGCTATATACACCCAATGACTACTGCATTTGCTCGGTCTTCAATTTACCTAATCTAATTTCAATCCGTACTCCATATTACCCATGTAATATTTCATACTACCCAATTATTATAGTTTATTTCCTCACTCTCTAAACCGTATTTAATGTCGCTTGATCAACTTCAAAACCTTAAACTCCCAGCGTTTCGCTACAGTACACTACCATTCAACATTCCAACGCTCTACCATGTCTACCCACCAGGACAGGCTTGAAATTGTGGTTGTCCAAGACATATAGGCGAAAATTTTTATAGGTTGCCCTAGGAAAATAGGTAGAAAATGTTATAAAGACAGATTGGAAGTCTATATTAAGTTTCAAATTACACAAAATATCTTTGTCGAAAAAAGTATATACACAAAATATCTTTGTCGAAAAAAGTATCTAAATAATAAAAAACTTTCAAAATTTTAATTTTATTTTAGTTTATATTTTGTCGGAAAATAAAATAAAAATATATGGAAAACGAAAAAAGAAATGGAGATAATAAGTTTCAAGAAAACTTGCAGAACTGTATTCAATTATTCAGAGTATTGCTGACATACAAGCAATGATAGCCATTAATTGCATAATTTATGCAATTTTTTATGACATTTCAAATTTTATTCAACATCTTATTTATTGCATAGAAGGTAAGAAAAGGTTAGTGCAAAACGAGCACAAAAAATAAACAGACAACTTTTTAGGAAAACTGCAGGCAAGTTTGCAATTTTACTGAAAAATGTAGTTTTTTTTGTAAATATTGGCATATTGAGTGAATATTTGCAGATATGCATCCAATTACTAACTGAATATTTGCGGATAAGTCTGTAATATTTCCCAATATGTGCATACATTTATGCATTTAATTTATGTTTTTTTGAAGTACCTAGTTTTAATATTTATAATTTCATGAAAATAAATTAAGCATTGAAACCAAAAAAAATACGAACCAATTTTCTACAGTAAATTAAATATATGTGTCTGCTTTACCATTGCTTTCGCACATTAACCCGCCTTATATCAGGCTTGGGTTTAAGAATGTACACTTAATATTACTACCAAATTTCGATACCAAAACCAAATAAATGTGAAAGGGTATCATAATGAAGCCAATACCGAAAGCAACAACAACTAAAAGAGTTAAGCCAACGCTCAAAGTAAGAGGAAGAGCCACAACAGTCATGACCGACACCAAAGAAGCGAAGCAACAACAGTAAAGTGATATTGGCACCAAGGATGTGGAAGGACTGTACTAAAGTGAGGACTTGACACATACGCTATCAGCACCAATAAGGTAAAACAAAGAGCTTGTTGTCGACACTAAATGGATGACCACAAATGCATGATACTGATACCAACTTACAACAAGCAACTGGTTGGTACCGATACCGGGTCAGAAGGCAAAAGCACGAAGACAGCAAAGGCAAGACTATATATATAAGGCCAGAAGCATGAGAAAACAATACCGAATATACGAGCTGAGGGAAACTGTAACACCCCATAAAATATACCTAAATGAAAAAATATTAACAATAAATAAAAACAAACAATTTAATAACAAGGCTGGAAAATGATATTTTGCAGAATTTGGCTACGAAAACTTTTATTTGGATTCATGGCGAAATTCTGAATCGTTTTCATATATAATATGCTAAAAATGGTAAAAGTATGAAGAAGTTACAAGCAAATGAAATTGGATAGTAAAACGCAAATATATATATATATATATAATCAAATGAGTAATATACACATATATATATATAACCAAAATATATTAAAATAAATATGGATGAGTTTGAATTTCAAACATAAGATAAGATAGAGGGGATATAGAATATTGTAAGCAAGGAAAGGTAAAATGCAACTAAAGTAACGTAATATATAATTAAACACCTCAGCCCCATATACGTTTATTGGGCACTTCAGTGACCAGGAGGTCGACCACCCTCCAGAAGGGGTGTCGACCATCGGTCGACCGCCTAGCGGTTGAAACGCCCAATGAGTCTAGGTTTGGTTAGTTTTTTTAGGGGATTATGTATAAATGAATGACCATGATTATATCCAAATAATCCAACGGCCCAAGCTTACACAAGCAACTATATATAGACCCTTAGACCTCACAACTAAACCCTAGCCACTCTCTTTGTCTCCACCTCCATATTATACTTCTGTCATTATTGAATTCCAGAAAGGTTAGGAATTTCTTTTCTATTCCTCTAACCTCCATTCTTATATTTTCTCTGATCTAAATTTAGATAGATATTAATAAAAATTCTAGAATTTAGTTTTATTTATGCATAAGACTATAAAGATGATTCTTATATATATATATATATATATATATATATATATATATATATATATATTAGAAGGATTGGAGCACGTTTATCATGAAGGCTGAATCCAGATCTGAATCTACAACAAGAATCCTATTGTTCTTCCTTTAGATATGTGAGTGGAATATTGTGTTTCTTAGGCATATTCTATTTATTTATTTTAGATTGACATATTGATCAGTATGCCTAAGAGGATTTGGCAAACGATAACATCAGTACAAAAAAACCTCAAATCCTCTGTTTTATGTTTTGCGTAAGAATTGTAAATTTATTGGGTTTGTGGATCTTGGTCTTAATATTGAATTGATAATAAAAGGGGTGTTGTGTTTCTACTTTATGTATTTCATCCTTATTCTAAATATTTGATTGTAGCCTAAAAGGGTTTAAATTTGGTTTGATTCATGACTTGATTAGTTTTGGTTCTATTTTAAATCCAAACATATTCATATTTGAAGCCTATCAAATATAAACGTTTTTATGTGCAATACAGCAAAAAGGGATGAATTAGGTAGAGTGGATCATATAAAAATACATGTATATTTTTATGAATATATGTGTATATATGTATTATACTCTATTCTTGATCCGTTATTAAAATCATTCCCATAAGCTAGGATGCAAGTTGAAATTTGTATGTATGTTGTATGTTCCATTCACTGTTATCTGTTATTATGCTATTATGTCATCATGCCTAAAATGTAGCGGTCAAAATATGGAAATTAACTTGTATACCTTAATTTAGGACAAGTTGACAATTTTAAACATTCTCTCGTTCATACGAACATTAGCGGTGTTTATGCGTTATAATTATTATACTTATATAACGTAATTAATGTAATAATTGCGATTAGGATAGGATTTGAATTTGAAATGTCCCCATATACATTGATTGCTCGTGTGTGTATAGAATGACTTTACATATATAAATAGTGACACATAGACACGAGGTTAGTTGTCATTTGTGGTATAACCCTGCCCGGAATCAACCGACAAATCCAGCAACCACAAGTAGGTCCAACTAATGTGAGAGGTCTGGGTGTCATGGGCTATTCAAACTTAGTACACTATGACACGAGGTTAAACCTACTTGTAATAGAAGCCTAACCTCCCGACATATCCAACATCTACAAGTATACGGTTTAATATGAGGGGTTTATTATATATATATATATATATATATATATATAAGTCTATTGTGTGTGAAAATAGGCAAGTTTACTACACTTTAAGAAGGACTTAAGTGGTTGACTCTCTACTTATCTAATTTGGGTCTTAAGTGGTTAGGACTAGGATCCCTTCTGATAGTTTATTCCTTGGGGAGGGACCAAAGTCATGGAACCCATCCTTATTAGATTCGAAGTAAGTCTATGTGTTCTCCTTCTCTAAAAGGGGTTATACATAAGCGGTGATGGAGTGGGGTAGTTCATGGGGGATGTTCACTTCCTCTAGAAGCTTATAGGGACTCAACTAGGGATAGGATTAGTATATAAAAGATATGTGGTCATAACATGCTCACCAACTGTCTAAGGGAAGTCTTAAGCGACATAGGTGTTCTACCGTAATATCAGTAAGTAGTAACATTTGCAATACTACTTCTCATATTACAGGTGGGAGTATAGACTTAAGAACGTTGATGTAGTAGGACGGGATCTTAAGAGGCTAAGGTCCGCCTCAGGGTTATAAGAGATCATAAGAATCCACCTTTAATAGGGCTATAAGTAACCGGGAATGCCCGTCTCGTTGGATCTTTACCCTAAAAACACCAATGAGCGATTGACTTGGATATCCACCTCATTGGTTAAATACTCTGTGATTGTGGGAATAATTATATGTTGCGTGGAAATACATTGACATATGTAACCTGCCAAAATCTAGGGTATGCGTAACACCCCTCTTGAAAAGCCAACAAAAAAGATCTCTTAGCACAGTGGTTAGTGCATGGTGTCGCTTTCCGAGAGGTTGGGGGTTCGAATCCCATATTCCTTACATTTAGTATCAAAGCCTATACCCAGCCGGAATTGTGTGTGTAATGCTGCGGATGTCAGTCAGTGTGGTACTGATGCGGGTTACATACACAACGCCTGAGTGGTGAGTGATATGAGCCAACGAGGTCGTTGGGCTCTTTAAGTGGGTAGCCTGTAACACCCCTCTCGAAAAGCTAACAAAAAAGATCTTTTAGCATAGTGGTTAGTGCGTGGTGTTGCTTTCCGAGAGGTCGGGGGTTCGAATCCCATGGTCGTTACAGTATTGACTTTAAGTAAATACTATATATATTTCAGTCATACAGAACTTTAATTTATGTTCTGACCTCTCTCCTTAACATATCCAACAGGTCAGTAGGTAGGGTAGAATCCATGGACGAAATAATGATGGAGGCTGAAGACGAAGACGTTATGCTTAATTAGCTATTATTACTATACTTCTTATGGAAGCTTTTAAGAATGAATCTATCGATGTACCTAAGGAACAAATGTAATCTTGACTGTTGTGTTGGAATTCTATGATTTTTAATAAATTGGTACATTATTTCAGTATTATATTTTCTCTTCCTGCTGTATGATATTTCCATTCGAAGTGTTTGTGTGTGTATATATATATATTATCTGTGCAAATGTAATTCCTTACCAGAACCAACGACCCGTTTAGAACGGCTCTAAGTTTCGATGGGCCTTTTCTAGATCGAAATTTAGGCCCATTCCGGGCGGGTTGTTACATTTGGTATTGGAGCCTAGGTTACTCAATTATAAGGGAATTATACGTATGAGAGGCGTATTTGTAATTTGAAAATGGTTTTTCAAACTATATATATAATATATATATTTACCCCTAATAAGCATAAGCATCTATACTAGGAAACTTTATCGTTTTCTTCCCTTTTCAGCTTATATACTATCTCAGGAGTATCAGATAAAGGATCCTTCCTTTTCTATTTAGATAGTAGAATGGCTGATAATCCTACCGAGCAGGGTATCAGGAAAGACCCCAATACTTGCCAAAATGGTTCCAACAGTATCTCCGTACTGTGGAACAAGTCCCTGTTGCTAATCCCGCCCCAGCGGTGCCTACAACTCATGTCGCTGAGGTAGCCTTTGACTTTTCTCACATTTATAAGAGCTTAGCAAACCTTGGAGGAAAATCATTCACTGGAAATGAAGGTTTTACTAACGCCCAATCTTGGATAGCGGACTGCGAAAAAAATTTCAAAGCTACTGGCTGGTCCGATGAAGTAAAAAGGAGAATTGCGATCTGGCTCTTGAAAGAGGAGGCCCTTGAATGGTGGAATTTTACATCGAGAGAAAACGAAGGCCGGATATTTACATGGGCCGAATTCAAAACCCGTTTCGAAGAAAAGTTTTTGCCAAGGTCTTAAATGACGATCCAGTTGGAGAAATTTAGTCACCTCAAGCAAGGAAGCTAGCTTGCAAGAGTATGTAGCCAAATTCATCGAACTGAATAAGTTTGGAAGAGGTTTGGTAGACACCCCCATGAACAAAGCCTTGATGTTTGTTAAAGGTTTGAACTCCCCACTGAAGGAAACTTTATTAGCACAAGTAATATTTGGTTCAACTTTTGAAACCCTTGTAGAGTCAGTTATCCTATTCATGGCTGAAGGCTCCAAGAGGATAAAGAAGGTGAGAAAGGAGAAGGAAGTTCCAACAAGGATAAGAAAAAGGAATGGTGGAAGAACAAGAAGAAAGGGGGCAAATTTATAAAGGAAACAAAGACTTGTACGAGGTGCAACCGCAAGGGCCATGAGGCCAGGAATGTAGGACCTCATTGGCGAAGAAGGAATTCAAAGGAAAGTGTTTCAATTGCCATGAAGAAAGACACATGTCTAAGGACTGCCCAAATTCATTCGACGTGGCCAGAATTGTGCAATAGAGGTAGCACCGATTCAAAGCCGACCCCCAAAAGACCAAGGACAACCCGCACTTGAAGGTATAACTTCTATTTTAGGAAATTCTGTGTTCACCCTGTTCGATTTTGGAGCAAACCATTCTTTTATCTCTAAAAGATTAGTTAATTTGTTAAACCTTCCCATGTCCATCTCTGATAGTCTGATAGAGGTGACCAACCCTATCGGAGGATCTAATTATCTTGAACTATTTTGCAAAGACCTAGTATTGGAGGTCAACAATGTCGAGTTCCTTTGCGAAGCGTATGCATTGGATTTTAAGGGGTATGACCATATCCTATGTAACAACTCGGAAATTTGGAACCAATTTAAAATTTATTTATTTTTATTAATTTTAATAGAAATTAAATATTTTAAACTATTTATTTTGAGAATAAACTATTTAAAATTTATTTAAAATGAAGTTTGAGCATATAAATTTATAATATAATTAAAATAAGCTCATAATGGCGTGGTAGTTTGGAAATTTAGTTTCAAACTTTAAATAAATGTATAGTGTTCATCATAAACCAGAATTTGATGAAACTGGAAATGTTAGGATCTAATTAACCATATCTTTCTAATAAATGTAAGAAATTGAGATTTCACTTTATGAATTTTAAGTTATGTCCAATTTAAATTTTCAAATAGTCATTATGGAATTTATTAATATTACACAGCCCTTACAAAATGAAATTTTGCCAGCGACCTCAGAGTCCAACGAGAAAAACTTTATTGGATTCGAAATAGTAAATCATGGCTAGATTTCAAATTTCACGCCAAACGGACTTAGTATGTAGCCGTGCGAGATAAAGCCATCTGAATTAATACCGACGATCAATTTATAAAGGAACGTTACTGAGATGAGCTCGGAATTCGATGAACTTTTTTTTTGTATTCGTATCGTCGAATAATGGTAGAATTCCGAGTTCCCTAATTTTTGGAGTTAGCGTGTGGGCATGCAAGAAGAAAATGTACGCTAAAATCGCATTTTTAATGCTAGTTAAAACTCAATCAAAAATAAAATGGAAGGTCAAACGAAATTGAAGTCTAACGAAACCTGTTCCATTGGATCCAGAATTAGGTTTATTATCGTAATCCAAAATTTCGTAGTAAACAGAATTAACTTGTTATCGTGCGATTAAAAGAAGCTGAGGCTAACTAGCACACTTTTATAATGTGAACTTTTAAAATTTAAAAACAAACAAAGGCCATCCAATGGGACAATGTGAGTTGGTTGGAACTTACGGGATTGCACCACGTTAGCAATCTACGTAAGGGGTGGTAATTTTGCAAAAAGGCCCCGGTCATTTCTTTGTTTTTCCTGCCTTTTTCTCTCCTCTTTCTTTCATTTTCCTCCTCATTCTCTTCCTCTCTAATGGCCACCTCCTATACCCAAGTGGACCCCACCCGCTACACCACCACCTGACCGCACGCCCTACCTCTTCGTGCCACTTGCCCCGCTGGCCACTGCCGCCATGGGCCCCAAACCCCTCCTCATTTTCTCCATCTTGCATAAAACACCCCATTTTCTCCATTATCTACCTCCAACATCCTCCTATGGCTCCTCCATGGCCAAGGTACCTACCCTAGCACCACCATGAACCCCCACCTCCACTTTACCAGGCCTGACAACGAGCCCTAGGGGACCCCACGAGCCTCCAAACCCATTAAAATTGCATTGTTCCTCCTCTAAACCTATGTTTGTGTGTGTAAGTGTGTGCGAGTGATTTGGGTTTGATTTGGTGAGAAAAGGCGAGAATTTTAGCTCGTGGCAAACGCGTGCAGCATCGATGGTGAAGTGTCGTGATGCTAGGATACTTGGGTGAGAATTTATTGCTTAGTTTGTATAGTTTTTGTAGTTAAAATCAGAATAAGTTGTTAAATGCTTGATTTAAGCGTATATGCAAACTTGTAAAATTCATAACTTTTGCATACGAGATCAGAATTTGACCATTCAAGATGCGTTGAAATCGTATCGACGAGACCTTCATATCGAAACTGATTTCGATCTTGTCTCAAATTTTGCCGGAGGAAAACATCAAATTCATTCAATCAATTGTTTGATGTTATTTAGCGACAAACAACCAATGTGAGAACTCTCTCACTCAAATATTTTGTACAGTTATTTATTTTTATAACAGGAAACATATTAATTGCTTATGTGGATCTTCATCTGTTACATGCGATATCCCTTGGGTTCAGCACATGAACTATTCACTAAGTTTATTTGTTATTAGTAACGTTGTTTGAATATGCGACACTCGTATTTCAAACAATGTAGATGGACACTTTGTGACGCCTTGAATGACATTGGATGATTATTTATGTTTTGTTGTGAATGTGAATTTGAAATAATTAGCATGTGAAAAGAAATGTGAAACTATTTGTGGTAGTTGAAATTGGATTAAAAATCCATTTACAAGTCGAATGGCTTGTTCATGTTTATCTATTTCAATAATATAGACTAGATGGAATAAATAATTCATTAATTAATTAATTGTTGATTAAAACCCCACACGGGTATTAGGATGATACTTGATTTACACTAACCCCAAGCATTTAGATTGAATGTTAATCGATTGATTGACAGGCCGATTAAGCGTTAAATAATTATTTAAGGCTTATATGGATGTAAGTGAAATTTGGATGTGAATTGGATGTTTATAACTATTGTTGAATACATGTGATGTATGAAATCCATATAACTGAAATTACATGGTAGTTGGTTGAATCTCATTTCAATCTGGAGTAAAACGAATATTTTAATATAACATTAAACTAACAGTTGAAGTTTGGTTTTGATGTCTGATTTTGGGAGGACAGAAAAATATTAAAATTGACTGAATAGTGTAATGTGCAATTTTAAAGATAAATGACTGAAACGAGTTTTCAAAGATGATTATATATATTTTATATAATTTATAAAAATGGTTTTGAAGCATTTCGAATTATAATTAAAATTATAAATCGATTCGGGCTTGAATAGAACGCTCCTCGGACAACAACAATTTGTGAACGTCAACCTGTAACTTTGAATTGACGTACCGGAAGATCCGACTGTCGGATTCTCCTGAAATTAGAATCGTTGGAACCGTAAGGAAATAATCTTTCCATTAAAATGATAATTTATGAAATCCAACGATAAGATTTTAATTTAAGTCCAAAATCAATTTTGAAAAAGGTCGTTATGGATGTAGTTCAGTGGCCGATACTGCAAACCGACTGTAAAGACCTTAATAAAGTTATTAAAAACGTAAATAAATTATGTAAAATCATAACAAATGATTTGGAAAGATTTTTGGATGAAACATTCCACATTTTAAAGTAAAAAAGATATTTTTTATCTGAATGAACTAGTTGACAACTAGAATAGAAATCCAATGATTTTAAATTAATAAATTGAATGGTAAATGATTTTAACATACCCAGAAGTTTCCAACATATAAATTGGAATGGATTTGAATGAAAATTATCTTTGGATATTTTCGATATTGGATTCCGTGACTATACGGACATCGTTGAAGAATTTGAAAGATATTGATATCGTTATTACAAAACAATATATGTTGGTTTTAGGATTGGACGTTGAATGTAAGTCAACGTGATTTCAATTTAAGTTCTTGTATTTAATATTAAATTGGGATCTTAGGTTTATCGTGAATGATATCTTCAATAATATTGTTCTTGAACACATTTATGAATGGAATGAATCTTTTAATTAAGATTTAATAAAGTTTTTCCAATCTATTTAATTAAATTGAAATTGAATGGAATTCGAGTTAATAATAATCGAAATGAACTTCTGTAAAGGAAGGCCTTTACTATTTATGAAATTTAAAAGGGTACGCCGTTATTCCACTTATAGTACTAGCCTGATACGAAAATTTATGTCGATTATAAATTGTTCAAATTTCGATGAAGATTCCATATTAATGGAAGTTGATTTTGGATTTTTTGTGAGCAATGTTTTAAATGACATTTGTTTTTTAACCCAGTTAAAGAAAGGATTAATTTTCCAAAGTTGAATAACCATTAAATAATGATAATTTTGAAGAATAAAACTAAGTTGGAGTTTTAATGAATCTTTAATAAGATTGAAAGTTAAAGGGTAATTAAATTTAGCGAATAAGAGAAGTATTCAAGATGGAGTCCCACCATTTTTACTCCATACGATAGTTAAATCTTTAATTAGATTTGAATGTGAAATGGTAATTAAATTTACTAATAAAACGATGGGTGTTAGATATTGGGTACTACCATTTTTGCTTCATAGGATGAATAAGTTGAGATTAGGATAATAAAATGAATGATTACTTCGGTATGGCTCGATAATCCGGAATAGTTTTATAAACCTGATTCAGTTTAAGATTGTTAGAAGATAATACAAAATCTTTTTAATGGTTTCCAAAGAAAGATTTAAACAAGAGGTTTAAATGAATAAAATCTTTGATAAGATTAATGGAAATCTTTCCTAGAGTTATGAACATTTGAATAAAAGAATATTCTGAATTGGAATGAGGCGTATGATGTGTTTATATATCACTTGATTATAAGATGCGCAGGTTATTCGAAAAGTTTAAGGACTTACCATTTTGACCACCCTAAGTCGGTAATTAAACCAACTCGAAACGTTCAAGATGAGAGATTATTATTGGCTTACAGGGTTTAAACATAATAAACATAGAATCACATTGCAGTGGAATAAAATTTCATATGAATATCAGAGTTTTACAAAAAAATTGTACAGCGGAAGAAATATAAATTTGTACATGAATTTTAAACGAATAAAATTTACACTTTATTGTTGGGCCTATGCATGCGTCTCTACGTCTTCACGTGCCTCTCTATTTCAAAAGCTGAAATCTCTAAATCTGGAAGACTTTGGGCCTGGCCCGAGCGTTTCATGCAAAACAAAACACCCGAGCCAGGATTAAACTTATTTCAAGTCAGTAAATATCGATAAATCACATAAATATAATTAGTTTAATCTAAGCAAATTATTTAAATGATTCGAATATGTCAAAAATGAAGCTGCCAAATATAAATGGCAAAATCATGCGTAAGGCAACATATGTATCAAAGAATAGGGATTACATACAAGATGATGCTATGAATATCAATATTGAAATATGCAAGGCTTCTCGCCAAAATCAAGGACTGAACACGTACGTGACAACCTTGAATATACCATAATGCATGCGACAATAATAGGATGGTGTAATGTGTCCAAAGTTAAGATGTAGAAAACATATAAAGTGCTACCAAAATTTTAATGCGGTGAGTTCCTAATTTCAAACAAATCTACAACCATGGTTAACAGATATTTTTGGAGTAAATCACAGCAATGGTGACTACATATAAATACAAGGCGCTAGTACTACATATAAATATAAGCCGCTAGTACACAAGTATAAAAATTCGTGTATATATGTGTGTATGTAGGCCTCACATGTGTTGACCCCAAACCCTATGTATACGGAAGTAAGGATAATCATTGGAATATAACGCATAACAATAACAACAGAACAGAAATAGAGAATTATAGCAGAGAATGTTCATCAAATTACACTGGAAATAATACATCATCATAGTTACACAACATAATAGGATCATAATAAGCAAAGAAAACAATTTCATCTTAATATAAAATGTCTACAGCGGAATAAAAACATAATATACTAAGTGAAGTCCGAACAGTAAAATAGGAATGATAATATCCATCTTCAGCTCCATAGCTATCCAGAATGAATCCGCTAAACCTGTATACAAGGCTGCAGATGTGGAAAAGAGGGCACCCGAGTTTGCAAAGTGAAACAAACTACGAGTCAGTCATGGGACTGGTATGAGGAATCTTATTTAACCTATCTGATAATAAGGCTAATCACAGGACCCACGCCGCTAACGCGGAACGGGTTTACTCAACTGGATTACCAGTGCATAAGTAAAGTAAATCGTCAAACAACGCAATGCTTTTTAGAAAAATGAAACCATTATAAGACTCAAGTCCCATCACACAATGCAACGCAAACTGGAGGATAGAGTTTTACCTTATAATGGTAAAAAATACTTGATACGATAAAACGAATTTGATATTAGTGTATATATGTTTTAAAAAACATTTCAATCATAATATCAATTATAGAAGACATAGCTGCCATATACTATGTCGTAGTACTAGTAATACAATCAAAACCACATTGGTCGTATTAGAAGTTGGATTTCCATCATGAACCAAGGCAAATGATAGTCCTTACCGAATTCGAGACAATCTAGCCCATGTCTCAGGAACATAACGCATCGTCCCTTGGATCAACAGGCCTGGTCCATAAATATGTTAGTGGATTGGTAATGCCTGAACAATATGTTTCCCCGCCCTATGGGGGCGTAAATAGAGCCACTAGGGGCTCAAATAACCGAGGTGCCTCATTCCATCATCCACATAAGTAAAAATGTTAGGCCTTGTAAAAGCCATGACACCACTTCTAGCTATAAAGGAACGTATGTCCTCCCTGCAGTCCTTACTCCCGTTTCTGGTTCATACCGGGGTGCGAGGCTCGCGAAGTAATGCTATACATAAAGCTATGCTATTTCAAGCTGTGCTTTGATCATCAACCACAAGGCTCTTCTTTTCAACAACAAGCCCTGATCATTTGCACATTGGCATGCCACATTGACAATTCACGCCATGTGATTGACATCTATTAATAAATATACTCAAAGGGTGTTAAGCAGGAGAATAAATTCTCCGCCACCAACGAGTAGATATTAAATAGAAATCAATCAGCATAGAATAAAATCCAATGTTAGACATACATCCATTTATAAGTCCGTTTTGGGTCTGAACGAAACCGGAGGAACCTTATTCTTCGCATATCCGAACAATCAACAATACGTCCGGACGGTTACCACTGTAGCCCCTTCACGGTAGCTACTCCAATCATGGGCATCAGTAGCCACGCATCCATTCGATGTGAAGATCGTCGGTCTTCAACCACTGTCTTCAAATCTTCGACTTCCAATCGTCGTATAATTATTTGAAATGAGATTTAACTTGGTCTTTTCAAATAATTCTCGAACATATATAGTTCAAAATCATTTCTTTTCATTCTATATAGTTTATAATATTTTATAATGATTTATCGCTATTTTTATTTATTTAAAAATAGCCATTTTTAATTAAACGACGCTTCGGGTTATTACATGACCCTGACGCTATTTTCGTCAAAATTTGATTTACACATTTCTCCAAATCTAACCGTTGGATCTTCGCAAATTTTATATCGTTGAAAAGATCCTTCCAAAATGAACCCTTTAGTTCCAGTTTTGAGGAAATCCGACGGTTGGATCTTACGGTATAATCGTTTGAAGTTACGATTGCCGATACGCGAACTACCGCGCGAGATTCGCTTTTATATTTATATATATAAATATAAATATAATTCTTTCAACGTTTTCAAACTGTTACCATTTTAACATTGGATTCTCTTATATATGAAATCATATATTAAAAAAAATCCTCATCTTTCTTTTATTTTTTAATTATATTGAAAAATATAATTTCTTTATTCATTTCTTATACTACACTGGAAATTGAAATTTCTTTGCATTGTATAAAAATGCAATCTTTTGACATTACATAAAAATGTAACCTTCTTACATTACAATTAAAATGCAATCTTTTTCACTTGCAAAGCAAATGTAAATCCCTTTTTATTGTAAAGAAAATGTAATCCTTTTTTACCTAACATAAAATTGTATTCTTTTTATTTGATATAAAAATGTACTCATTGATTTCATTCTTTGATTACATTAAAAAAATGTAATTTTTCATTTCAACATATGGTTACATTGAAAATGTAATCTTCTATTCCAAACTTTGTTTATATTAAAATATAATTTCCTATTTCAATGTGTTATTACATTGATAAAGTAAACTTTCTATTTCAATATGTATTTACATTGAAATAAATCTTTTTATTTCAATGTAACCCTTTCTTACATTATGTAAAATGTGATCTTTACTTATCTTCTATTTCATTTTGGAATGTAGTCTTTTCTTTCTTTTTTATTGCATTTTGAAAATGTAATCTTTTACTTTCTTTTATCTTACATCTTGAAAATGTAATCTTTTACTATGATGTTTCTTTTCATCTAAATATGCAAATAAAAATATGATCTTTCGACTACAATGTTTATTTGTATCTAAATATGCAAATAAAAATATAATCTTTTAACTACAATGTTTATTTGCATCTAAATATGCAAATAAAAATATAATCATTTAACTACAATGTTTATTTGCATCTAAATATGCAAATAAAAATATAATCTTTTAACTACAATGTTTATTTGCATCTAAGTATGCAATTAAAAATATAATCTTTCAATTTCAACATTTTATCTGTATCAAAAGTGCAAATAAAAGTATAACTTTTTATTGCAATGTATATTTGCATCAAAGAATGCAAATAAAAAAATAACTTTTTATTTCAAAATATATGCATCAAAGAATGCAAATAAAAGAATAACTTTTTATTTTAACGTATGAACACTTTCGCATATCCTGTATTTACAATAAAAATGAGATTTTTAATGTGATCATATTTTCATGTTCAAAATATATACATTTTTCTGCTTTCCTAATTTACATTAAAAATGAGATTTTTAATGTGATCATATTTATGTTAAAAACATGTACAATTTTCATTTACAATAAAAATGTGAATTTTTTTATTTTTTAACTTATTTTCGTTTCAGATAATGAATATTTTCCATATTTCTAATTTCAACAAAAATAGTGAATTTTTGATGTTCAAACCAGTTTCACAATGAATATTTCACAACACACAAATATTTAGAAAATTTCGGCAGTATAACGGCAGGATTATTAAACCGGCACCGTCCCGATGTACGGCTCCTCGCGCTATCTTAAAGCCTCGCAGCTTTTGACAAAGGGGATTTCAATAATCTATTTCGTACGCAGACGAATTTTTCACAATATCAATTTATTTCAATTTCTGTTTCTTTTTCTTCTTCAACCACAAACAAACACCAAATTTCAACCAATCACAAATCAATCAATCAAGTCATCCATGGTCTGTGGACGACGGGTGTTGGGAGTTTCTAAACTCCGTCTGCATCCTAATATAATTTTTATTTATTTTATTTCTGAACTTAGATATCTCACCTTGATTTGACGACGCCTAAAACTGTAACAGGCTCTAAAAATTCTCGGGTTAGTTTTAAAAAGTAGATCTCGTCGTCAAGAGTCCAACACTTTCAGTTTCGTCGAATTCTGATCAAATACGAACAAGATACGATCATTTAAAGATTCAGTTATATTGAATTAATTAATTAATTAATTGAATAGTACCTTCTTCCTCAAGTCAATTGTTCAAGGCCATATACCTTTCTGTTTTAACTCGAAACTAGGTCTTCGATTTGCGGTTAAACCTGATAGCGATAGGATGAACTGACTGCACCACAGCCTAGCCCCTCGAGAGTCGCGCCTAACGCTAGTGGAATGGCCCAGATCGACGTCTGCACAACGGAGCTAGGTGGCTAGACGCGACTTCCCAGGCCCGATTCTCCCTCTACAGGCGATGCTTCGGGTTGAACTTGGTATGGTTGTGAAGCCCTTCAAATTCTCTGCAAAATCCCTAACTGGCTCGTTCGATTTCGTTGGGAGGTTTGAGAGTTATCGACGAGGGAAGCTTTTTGCTGTAGCCGCCATATATGGTTGAGGCGTACGGGTATAAACGAAAGGGTTTGTACATACGGCGTATTTATACGGTATACGTATTTTCTATTTTAATTTAATTCTATTAAATTTCAAAGTTAATTTCTATATCGTTTTAAAACTGATATCAAACCCAACGAGTGACACCCTTAGCTAAATACCCCCATGCCGGACACGATGGAATATGTTTCGTAACCCAATTCGGTGGTTACGATATGTTTTCCTTTAAATTAAATAATAAAATATTTAATTATTTAATTTGATCCAACATTATAATTTACCTAGGCCACATACTGCTTCTAAAAATTCCAGAAAAATTATATCTGGTTTTGTTTTGATGATACAGTCTCAACAAAACTAATTTTGTTGAATTTGAAGACCGTTTGAAAAATGGCCATTTTCTGGTTGATCGAAATTGACAGATATAGTCAAAACACATTTTCTTTTGCCATGCTCACATATTGATCCCATAAATTATGAAAATTGGAATCCTGTAATAATTTGACATTCTGATTCCAAAAAAAGTGGTTTCGTTGAAAACGGAGGTCATTTGAAAAATGTCTATTTATACGGGCCATATATTCTATTAAATTCCATAGCGACTATTCTGAAAATTCAACTGACCATAACTTTTGATTCCCGCTATGAAATTTCATATTTTTGGATTCGTGGAAAGATACTCTTAAACAGATTTAAATATTTTTGGTTTCACTAAATTCTGACTTATTTTGCATCTGGTACAGTCAGTCAAAGTTTGAATTCAAATTTTCGAACTACCGCGCTATTTCGAACTCCTTTTAGAAATGAAAATAAATATATTCATTCAAACTTCGATTTAAACAAATTTTCAATCGTTATTATTTAAAATAAATTATTTCAACTATTCAAAATTCAATAAAATAGCCAAAATAAAAAATTTAAATTAGTTCAGATTTTCCGGTTTGTTACAATCTTCCCCACTTAAGAACTTTTCGTTCCCGAAAAGGAAACTATAGTATAGTAGGAAACAAAACGGAAAATGTAAATATGGTAAATGTACCTTGCACTAGAGCTAGTCAGAGATATCCACTCTGCAGTGGGGATAAGCATGTTTGATGATATCCTCTCTCTCCCATGTACTGTCTCTGGGATCTCCGCTCCATTGCACTTTGACTAGACGAATTCTTTTGTTCCTCAGAACTCGGGTTTCTTTTCCAATGATCTTTACCGGCTCCCTTCTTACTGCTAAGTTAGGGGAACTTACAAATCTTGTTTTGCAGCTTCCTCCACAATCAAGTCTGGATCATGTACATGCTTCCGGAGTTGAGATACATGGAATACATCATGTACCCCTGGCAACCAATCAGGCAACTGAACCCTGTAAGCGAGAGTTCCAATTCTTTCTAGAATGGGGAATGGACCAATGAATCTAGGAGCCAACTTTCCAGTCTTCCCAAAGCGAACTACTCCTCTTAATGGGGAAACCCTCATGTATACAAAATCGCCAACATCAAATTCTAGATCCCTTCTTCTTGAGTCTGCATAGCTTTTCTGTCAGCTCTGAGCTGCTAACAATCGCTTTTTAATAAAATCAGCTTTGTCCGAAGCTTCTCTAATCATGTCGGGACCCAATACTAGTCAACTGCCTGGTTCCACCTAACATGCTGGAGATCTGTAAGGCCTGCCAAACAATGCTTCTAATGGCGACATTTCCAAGCTTGCTTGGTAACTGTTATTATAGGAGAACTCGACCAAATGCAAGTGGTCCTCCCATGATCCACCAAAGTCAAAAATACAAGCCCACAAGAAGTCTTCCAGTATATGATTCACCCTCTCAGTCTGGTTATCTGTTTGAGGATGATAAGCGGAGCTCAGATTTAATGTTGTCCCCAGGTCTCCTTGGAAAGCATCCTAGAATTTACTAGCGAATATAGGGTCACGATCACTTACAATGCTACCGAGGACTCCATCTAGTCGGACAATTTCTTTGAAAAAAAATCTTCACCAAACTTTGAGCTGTTCTAGTCGATTTAACAGGAACAAATGGACGGTTTTTGTGAGACGATCAACATTCACCCATATACTGTCATTACCTTTTCTCATTCGGGGCAAGCCATCAATAAAATTCATGGAAATTTGATCCCATTTCCAACTTGGAACTGGTAGTGGTTGTAACAAGCCAGCAAGTTTTTGCTGATCACTCTTGACTTGCTGATAGGTAGAACACCTGCTGACATAAATGGAAATGTCTCTTTTCATAGACTTCCACCAGAATGTTCGCTTGAGATCGTGATACATCTTGCTCACCCCTGGATGAATACAAAGCTTGGATTTATGACATTCATCCATTACTTCTCTTTGGAGCTCAGGATTATTCCGGACACAAATTCGGCCTTTTAGCCTCAAAACCCCTTTGTCATCAATCTGGAAACTCGTGGGTTCGTCTTCCCTAACTCTTTTGCTAATCCTCTGTGTAAATTCATCATTCTTCTGAAGAGCAGAGATTTTGTCGATCAATGTGGGTGTAATGATTAGATTAGCGAGGATAAGATTGGTGACACCTGTATTCTTTCTGCTAAGTGCATCTGCCACAACATTGGCTTTTCCTGGAGTATATAAGATGTCTAGATCATAGGGTGCAAGGAATTCAACCCAACGTTGCTGCCTCAATTTCAAATCTCTTTAGATGAACAAATACTTTAAAGATTTATGATATGTATATAGCTTGAACTTTTCACCCAAAAGATAATGCCTCCATATATTTAGAGCAAGTACGATGGCCATTAGCTCAAGGTCATGAGTGGCGTAATTCTTCTCATGCGGTTTTAACTGACAGCTAGCATATGCGACAACTTTGTCCCTTTGCATTAGCACTGCACCAATACCGTCTTTAGAAGCGTCGGTCTAAACTTTCAGATCCTGATTACCATCTATGATGGTCAACACAGGAGCAGTGATCAACTTCTGTTTCAGCCTTGGAAAGCTGCCTCACATTCGGGTGTCCAGATAAACTTTGTAAGCTTCGTCAATGGACAAGCTGTCTTCGAAAAATCTTTAACGAATTTCCGATTATAGCCAGCCAATCCCAAAAAGCTTCTGACTTCACTAGGACTGGTAGACTGTTTCCAATCTTTAATGGCTGTGATTTTGCTAGGATCTACTGAAATTCCTTCCTTCGATACTACATGACCGAGGAACTTCACTTCTTCTTGCCAGAACACACATTTTGAAAATTTGGCTTTCAATACATTCTTTCTCAGGATTTCCAAAACTTGTTCTAAATGTTTTTCATGCTCGGTAGTTGTCTTAGAAAAAATTAAGATGTCATCAATGAAAACCAGCACAAATTTGTTCAAAACATCGCGGAATACTCGATTCACAAATCGACAAAATAGGCTGGAGCGTTGCATAAGACGAACGACATTACTAACCATTCATAAAATGTGTCTGGACCTCTGAAAGCTGTCAAAGGAACACACTTTTCAGCAATACGCAGTTGATGGAAACCTGTAGCTAGGTCCATCTTTGAAAACACTTTCGCTCCATTCAAACGATCCAACAAATCATTTATACGGGGCAATGGATACTTATTCTTGAGCGTCTGCTTATTTAAGTCTCGGTAATCCACACACAGTCGGAGAGTACCGTCTGACTTGGGAACAAACACTACTACTGCACCCCATTCTGAGAAACTGGGTCTGATCAGACCTTTCCACAAAAGCTGTTTGGTTTGATTACTCAGTTCTTCTTTTTCTTTTGGCGCCGTTCTCCGAATAGGATGTATAATTGGTCTTGCATTTGTAACCAAATCAATTCTGAAGTCAATTGCTCTCCACGGAGGTAAGCGATCAACTTCTTCGAACACATCCGCATAATTTTTGATGATAGGAATATTTTCGATAGGAGTGGGGGAAACATCAAGAGCAGCCCAAAATTCTTTTCTATCTGAGTTCGGACCCAAGCATGGTATCGTAACAATGTTCCCACACATGGTCTTCGCTTTGACGATTCTTTCTGCACACTTAAACTCGGCTTCATATTTGGTTAGCCAATCGAGCCCAAGAATGATATCAAATTCAAAAAAATCCATAACAATTAAATCAAAGGGGAACCGGTAACAAGAATAGGAAATGGAGCACTCTACAGTATAAACTGAGAATGAGAGAACCCCCTACCAGATTATGAACTCCGACCGATTCTTTATGATTTCTCGGTTTTAATTTCAGCATCTTAACTGTATTGCTTGAGATCAAGCTTTGTGACATGCCTGTATCAAACAATACTGGAACAGGGATATTGTGTACATTGAGAGTGCCATCCAAAACATCTGGCCTTTGCTGACTAGCTGAGGGCATTGCAGCGTCAACAGTGTTATTGACTTGAGCCACTTTGATCGCTTTCGAAAACTGGCAATCTTTGGCAAGATGACCCCTCTTATGGCATTTATTGCACTCTCGACCCTCTAGAAACTTTTCATTGGATTCAGATTCCACATTCTTTCGTTTCTTCGAAGATTTGCAATTCCTTGGCAAATGCCCTGGCTTATTGCAGTTATTGCATACGACAATCATTATTGTTTCTTTCTGAGATCCTGGCCTTTTCTTATTGGCTTTAGGCTTCTTGCTGACCTCAGGTTGCGTACTAGCCTCAGGGCTATCAGTTTCAAACTTCCTTTTCTGCTAGAGCTGCTTCCTTCTTCATCTCCCGAACCATATTGCTTATCATTATACTCTTAGCGACAAGCCATATCAATCATTTCAGAAAAAGGGAGATGAATATGTGCAGTTTCTCTATTTAGGTATTTGCTTTAGAGTCCTTTGATGAACCTTCGATTCTTCCTCAAAGGATCTTGAATTAGTTCTGGGACAAAGCGGGAAAATTTTTCGAATTTGTTCTGATACTCCAGAATGGTCATATCTCCTTATTTCAGCTGGTAGAACTCATTATATAGCCACTCAATTGCTCCTGGAGGAATGAATTTTTCGGTGAAAATTTCTTTGAATTTATCCCAGGTAATATTACCTTCTGGATTCTCCTTTGTAACAGTACCCCACCAGAATAAAGCTTCGCCTTTAAGCACCCAAGATGCTATTAGTCTTTTCTGATTATCATTCAACTTTAAGCCTTCAAAAATTCTCTCTACAGAATGCATCCATGCTTGTGTTTCAATAATGGACTCCTTGCCCGAGACTGGTTCTCCACCCAGATTTCGGTATCTCTTTACTAGAGCTTCTAGATCTAGTTTTGATTGTGAGAGCACAACTGGCTCATTAGATTGCTGAACCGAAGGTTTACTTCTTCTGTTTCTGCCACTCATTTTCTACTATGTTTGCAAATAGCAGACAAAGGGTCGGGCCAACAGAATAGATAATGTAAAACATAAAGACATATATTAAATGTAGATGAATCTACAAGGGTATATTTTTACTCATTCTAGGACATTACTAGTCCTATCTATGATGAGTTATTCATTTTGGAATTGTGCTAATTTTATCTCTAATGAGTTTGTCAATATGTTATATTCCGAGCTAAGTTTAACCAAAGCTCTGATACCAAATGTGATGACCCCAAACCCCGTGTATACGGAAGTAAGGATAATCATTGGAATATAACACATAACAATAACAATAGAATAGAAATAGAGAATTACAACAGAGAATGTTCATCAAATTACACTGGAAATAATACATCATCAGAGTTACACAGCATAATAGGATCATGCTAAGCAAATATTACAATTTCAGCTTAATATAAAATGTCTACAACGGAATAAAAACATAATATACTAAGTGAAGTCTGAACAGTAAAATAGGAATGATAATATCCATCTTCAGCTCCACAGCTATCCAGAATGAATCTACTAAACCTGTGCACAAGGCTGCCCATGTGGAAAATAGGGCACCCGAGTTTGCAAAGTGAAACAAAGTACGAGTCAGTCATGGGACTGGTATGAGGATATTTAACCTATCTGGTAATAAGGCTAATTACAGGACCACGCCACTAACCCGGAACGGGTTTACTCCATTGGATTGCCAGTGCATAAGTAAAGCAAATCGTCAAACAACGCAATGCTTTTTAGAAAAATGAAACCATTATAAGACTCAAATCCCATCACACAATGCAACGCAAACCGGAGGATAGAGTTTTACCTTATAATGGTAAAAAATGCTTGATACGAAAAAACGAATTTGATATTAGTGTATATATGTTTTAAAAAACATTTCAATCATAATATCAATCATAGACGGCATAGCTACCATATACTATGTCACCGTACTAGTAATACAATCAAAACCGCATGGGTCATATTGGAAGTTGGATTTCCATCATGAACTAAGGCAAAAGATAGTCCTTACCGAATTCGAGACAATCTAGCCCATGTCTCAGGAACAGAACGCATCGTCCCTTAGATCTATAGGGCCGGTCCACAAATATGTTAGTGGATTGGTAATGCCTGAACAATACGTTTCCCCGCCCTATGGGGCGTAAATAGAGCCAATAGGGACTCAAATAACCGAGGCGCCTCATTCCATCATCCATATAAGTAAAAATTTCAGGCCTTGTAAAATCCATGACACCCTTCTAGCTAGAAAGTAACGTATGTCCTCCCTGCAGTCCTTACTCCCGTTTCTGGTTCATACCGGGGTGTGAGGCTCGCGAAGTAATGCTATACACAAAGCTATGCTATTTCAACTGTGCTTTGATCATGAACCACAAGGCTCTGCTTTTCAACAATAAGCCTTGATCGTTTGCACCTTGGCATGCCACATTGACAATTCACGTTGTGCGATTGACGTCTATTAATAAATAACCTCAAAGGGTGTTAAGCAGGAGAATAAATTCTCCGCCACCAACGGATGAATATTAAATAGAAATCAATCAGCATAGAATAAAATCCAATGTCAGACATACATCCATTTACAAGTCCGTTCTGGGTCTGAATGAAACCGGAGGCACCTTATTTCTCGCATATCTGAACATCAACAATACGTCCGGACAGTTACCACTGTAGCCCCTTCAAGGTAGCTACTCCAATCACGGGCATCAGTAGCCACACATCCATTCGATGTGAAGATCGTCGGTCTTCAACCACCATTTTTAAATCTTCGACTTCCAATCGTCGTATAATTATTTGAAATGAGATTTAACTCGGTCTTTTCAAATAATTCTCTAATATATATAGTTCAAAATCATTTCTTTTCATTCTATATCGTTTATAATATTTTATAACGATTTATCGCTATTTTTATTTATTTAAAAATAGTCATTTTTAATTAAACGACACTTCGGGTCATTACATGGCTCTGGTGCTGTTTTCATCAAAATTTGATTTACACATTTCTCCAAATCTAACTGTTGGCTC
Organism: Allium sativum; assembly: GCA_030737875.1. Lineage (NCBI taxonomy): Eukaryota > Viridiplantae > Streptophyta > Magnoliopsida > Asparagales > Amaryllidaceae > Allium > Allium sativum. The sequence continues at coordinate 989,144,305 of CM060910.1, read as the reverse complement.
TTCGTAAGTTTTATATCGTTGGAAAGATCCTTCCAAAATGAACCCATCGGTTCCAGTTTTGAGAAAATCGGACGGTTGGATCTGACGGTATAACCGTTTGAAGTTACGATTGCCGATACGCGAACTACCGCACGCGATTCGTTTAAATTTTAATTTATATTTATATATATAAATATAATTCTTTCATCGTTTTCAAACTATTACCATTTTAACATTGATTTCTTTTATATATGAAATCATATATTAAAAAAAAATCCTTATCTTTTTTTTATTCTTTTATTACATTGAAAAATGTAATTTCTTTATTCATTTCTTATACTACACTGGAAAATGAAATTTCTTTGCATTGTATAAAAATGCAATCTTTTGACATTACATAAAAATGTAACCTTCTTACATTACAATTAAAATGCAATCTTTTTCACTTGTAAAGCAAATGTAAATCCCTTTTTATTGTAAAGAAAATGTAATCCTTTTTACCTAACATAAAATTGTATTCTTTTTACTTGACATAAAAATGTACTCTTTGATTTCATTCTTTGATTACATTAAAAAAATGTAATTTTTTATTTCAACATATGGTTACATTGAAAATGTAATCTTCTATTCCAAACTTTGTTTATATTAAAATATAACTTCCTATATCATGTGTTATTACATTGAAAAAGTAAACTTTTGATTTCAATATGTGTTTACATTGAAATAAATCTGGAACACTTGGGGCCTGACCCAAGCGTTCCATGCAAAACACAAAACACCGGAGTTAGGATTAAATTTACTTCAAGTCAGTAAATACCGATAAATCACATAAATAAAATTAGTTTAATCTTAGCAAATTATTTAAATGATCTGAGTATGTTAACCATGAAGCTGCCAAATATAAATGGGCAAAATCATGCGCAAGGCAGCATATGTACCAAAGAGTAGGGATTACATACAATATGATGTTGTGACTATTAGTATTGAAATATGTAAGGCTTCTCGCCAAAATCAAGGACTGAACACGTATGGGACAGCCCAGAATATACCATGATGCATGCGACAATAATATGATGGTGCAATGTGTCCAAAGTTTAGATGTAGAAAACATATAGACTGAAATTGGATAGCAAGCAAATAGGTAAGGAAAAACTCAAATAACAAATCTCCTCACTCTTAACCAAATGGAAAAGCACATATATTTCAATATTCGTGAGAGAGCAAGCACTAGGTAGCCGTATATTAAATTGCATGAAGCAACCGAGTACAACTCTAAAGCATATGGCAACAACATAGGTGATTCATATGCATTTAGTTTAAGTCAATAGGGTACATAATGGTCCATATTAAATGAGCAACAGTACAATGGTATGGGGTGTGCACACGTACAACAATGTCTAAAGCAAATAGGGTGATAAATACATAATGGTGCGAAAAATAGCAAGTATGCAGGAAGGTGAGATGAAAGTATTATTTTATGCAGTGCTCCCAAAGTTTTAATGCGGTGAGTTCCTAACTTCGAACAAATGCTACAACCATGGTTAACAGATATTTTTGGAGTAAATCACAGCAATGGTGACTACACATAAATATAAGGCGCTAGTACACAAGTACAAAAATTCAGGTATATATGTGTATATGTTGGCCTCACACATGTACCGCATACGAGCATGAGCATATCCCAACTTGCGTTATGGTTTACACTACAGGCCTAAACTATGAGAACAACAATAGGAAAATTCCAAGCAACTTAACTTCCTAAACAACCAGATTAATTCAAGTTAGGTTTTATAACACAAACTAGGTGAAGAAGACCACATGTAGTAACCCATTTGGCCAACCAAAGCAGTACTAAGGAAATCAACCAAACAATGAGATGCAGTATCAAACGACCACACTAATTATATTTAGTGAAACGTAAAATTTGAGAACTTAGAATAAATTTAATCGCGAGCGAATGCAACATTGCGGTATGCGAGCGACGAAATGAATTGGTAGTGCTTGGTCTGAGTCAGCGGTGGAGCGGGATGGGTGCTGGTCACAGGAGGCGGTTGATACGTCGAGCATGACCGGCGACGACTCCAATGCTGACGGTCCTTAAACCCTTTTTCTGGTTCCTCGTGCAGCTCCGGATGTCAGCGAGATGGAGAAGGGGGCTTCGATTTCGGGTTTGAAAGAGGAAGTCCATCTCGCTTTGGGTAGACTGACGTCGAAATGGGTTTCGGACCACAGATAATGAGGTCGGAGAGGAAGTCCAACCAATGGTGGGATGCCTGATCGGAAGTTGGTGGAGACATGGAGCTACGTTGATCGGTTGCCATGGATTTCAAAGTTTAGGAGGAAATAAATTTTGGAGAAAAATTCAATATTTGATGGATGGTAAAACAAGTGGCTGTTAATACAAAAAGGGAGGAGTTTTTTGTACTGAACAAAGGAAAAGGGGTTACACACTTTTATAAACTAGATGAAGGAGACTGGTAGCAGATGAAGAACATAATGTGTAAACAATTCAGATAGAGGAGAACAGGTGTTAGAATGGACAGGGAGGTGAAAACAAATGGAAAATATTTCCAGCACAAAATAGTCTAATGTACAGACCAAATCTTGGAGTAAATTTTCTTAGATATCGTTGCCCGAAATATTACTTTGGAAGGAGGAAAACATTGATTGAACATTACCGAATAAAGAGGGCATGGTTGAACACAACTGACATGGATAGCATTGTTTCCTTGTCTTAACGCATTATAAATTCAAAAACTACTAACGGTAAAATAAATTAACGTGAACACCATATATCAGCGTGTTTTACCCACAATTTATTTGTTTTCTTTCCATTACATCAACCGTATTTCGATTATTGACGTTTTGACAAAAATTCACAATTAAAGTTTTATTTGTAACAAAATCAATTAATAGTTAAAATTTCAAACTTTATATTTCGAAGCCTCGCTTTTTAAAATAAATTTGATTTCAAGTTCTCAAATTACGAAACTAAATTTATACTTAATGATTTGATTTCAACTAACTTTAAAATAAATAGCTCTTTTAAATTTGTAAATATGCCTCGATTCATGTTTCGTACTGCATCTTTGATTTCTAAATTAATTACGCTTATATTCCAAAGTTAAATAAATTACTTTCCTTTTTCCTTTCTTAATTAAATTGTGAGATTTATATTCCAAAGCCAAATATAATTTCAAAGTTAAATATAAAATTTTCTTCAAATCATATAAAATATTTTAAGGTTGATTTTCATTCAAACCAATCCAAATCAGTTATCTATTTCGACAAATGTTCATACTAAAATTAAATCAAAAGAATTCAATCTAAATGTACAAATTAGGTAATAATTTTAATAAGGTTAAATTTCGAATATTCAAGGAAAACTAAATTAGTTGATATGTTAAAACGTTCATTTTGACAAACTGTCTATAAATTTACAGAAGGTTGTCTATAAATTTACAGAAGGATTAAATTAGAATTAAACTCAAATTACGTTCAAAATAGATAAATTCCAAATTTTATATCAAAATCAAAATGTAGATATTTATTTTAACATTAAATCTTGATTTAATTTATATTTTAAACATCAAAATTTCTAGGCCGGTACAATAACTGTTACAATGATTAATAGTCGAAGATGTTGAAGACAGTGTAAGACTGACAATCTTCACATCGAAAGGATTGCTACTGATGCCTTGGATGGAGCTGCAGCCTTGAAGGGGTTACAGTGGTAGTTGTCTGGACATAATTGTTGATTGTTCAGATATGTGAGGGTCACTTTCCTGTATTGGACATATGGGATGAGGAATAAGGTGCCTTCGGTTTCGTTTATACCCATAACAAACTTGTAAATGGACTGTATGTTTGACATTGTATTGTGTGCTATATTCGTTGATCTATGCTAAATATATATATCTGTTTGGTGGCAGAAATTTTTTCTCTTGCTTAACACCCTTCTTGAGACGTACGAGCTCAGAGGTTATGTATTGGTGGAAATCAATTGTATGGTATGAATTGAGAATGTGGCATGCTAAGATGCAATGATCAAGGCTTTTGTTGAAAAGCCGGGTCTTGTGGATGATGATCAAAACATGGTTTTGACATAATGTCACAAGCCTCACACCCTGATATGAGTCAAAAACGGGTTAGTGACTGTGGGGAGTGCATGCATTTCTTTCTAGCTAGAAGTGGTGTCATGGTATGGAGTTCAGACATTTTTACTTATGTGGTTGATGGATTGCGAGGCGCCTCGGATATTATTGGTCGACAATGACCATATGACAAGTCCGACCGGACCGGGAAACGTAGTGTTCAATAATAATCAATCCACAAACGTTAGGTGTAGACTGGCCTTGTAGATCCAAGGGTTGCCTTGAAACCGATGAGGAGACATTCCTTGCCTTGACTCATGATGGAAATCCAATTTTGTGACATCCCACGTCCGTTAATGTCACTCACAAAGCGAATGCATTAAGTTTCGTGAAGCGTTATAGGTAAATAGAAACATAAATATTAGAAGACAGATATATAAAATGACAGCGGAATTAAAAACTTTATTTATCACAAAGCATTGTGGTTCAAAAACATCACGTGTCTGAAATACACAAAAACCATTACATCATAAAAACTACTGTCTTGTACTTTTAAACATCAAAATACATAAAAGAAGCAAAATTTCCCAAACATAATATATCCATAGCAACATGGATAGGAGCTTGAGCCATACATCTAAGCAGCTCTAGCAAAATGTAAGCAGAATCACGGTCAAGCCTGAGTATTCCCACCCTGAGAACCTTTGGGGGGGGGGGGGAGGACGAAAGAAAGAAGAGGAAGCAAAAAGGGTCAGACATAAAGTTTGGCGAGTCTAGTTACTTTTAGCAAGTAAATAAGTAAAAGCAGCATGATAGGCATATAAAGTGGATAAGAAAGATAATACTACATAAGGCAGGTATGACAAGGTAAATAGGATAGAGTGTATACGCTTCCCTAATGATTACGTAGATTCTTTTCACTGATACTAGTATAGCCAGGAATGATATGATCCCAACAACTATCAAATGGTAGACTTAGGGATACGTCCAGATGCACCCTAACTACTACCCTAATCGATCGACTCCCTAATCTGCGTAGATACTCTATGCCGGCCCCACCATAGGATGTATCATGTCCTATAGTGGCAACCCTTCGTTGATATGCACAACTTTATATCTACAAGTGTCACGGTCATCTTATCCCCATCTGCCCGGCCCATGCATGCACATGACCAGGTTGGTTTGCGCCGCCCACACCGTTCTCCACGTTTGGATCTCTTGCAATCAGCCCAGCAAGCATGCCCCACTCCGAACTAGGGTAGAGTACTCGTTTTGATACTTATTAAGGGTTACTGACTGAAACGGGTCCCCCACACAATATGATACAGGCTCACCCCTTGTCTTGTATCCCCACTAGGATTTCTATCGGTTATGCATGCCACATAACCCTGCAATTTCTACAAGTTATGCTTACCCTAGAAAGGTGTCTTTAATTACATAACTTCAACATTTTCACAGGTTATGCTTACCACTAGGTGTCTTTAATTACATAACATAACCCTATTAGGTTAAGTTCGTGGGCCTATATGTAAATATTACCCAACCACTCAGATTTACTTAACCCACCCTCTGTTCAACCAAATTTACATAACCCCAATTTAAATTCGTGTTCATACAATCCCTATGGATTCAACTAGGTTAAGTATTTAAGGTTTATTACCATATTTCCATTTATGATTGCCGTATGCTAGACCTCCCACATTAAGCCTACCATTTATGGATTCTGGACATGCCGGGCGGGTCCGGGCAGACTTATTCCACAAATCGGGCTTAACCTCGTGCCTTAGCACATTTCGTATTTGTGCAATTAGACCTATCACATTGGATTCAACATTTGCGGTCGCTCGATATGCCGGTCGGTTCCGGGCAGACTTCTACCGCAAGTGCAATCTAACCTCATGTCATAAGTGTAGTTACATTTTCTAATAACTATAATCCTAGGCATTTCATTATCATCCAATTTTCACCTATGTTGTTATAGGTTTCATGCGCCTTTTTCCCCAATTATGTTCATAGTGAATTATATGTCCAAATTCATATTTGTTATTCAAGTTATGCCAACTTTTTGTGTTTTCCCCAGTTTCCTAACTAATGCATTCGCATATATTTTGCGGCATGCCTAGGATAGAAAGTAGCCTGGCCATAAACAATAAAAGGAAAAGGTGATGGGAAGATGACAATAGTGGTTATTCTAACATAACTAGCATATATATATATATATATATATATATATATATATATATGTATATATATATATATAGACATAGCGATAAGGTGGACAAATAAGAATAGATCTGTGAACTTGTGATAATTAAACTAGTTCTAACATAGCAGGGATGTCATAATAAGCATAACAAGATCTAAATAATAATTTAGATGTCCAAATAGTTCAGATTCAATATGATAGGCACAAGGTGATCTAAATAATAAGCTAGATCTAAAATCAAAACTAGATCTATCGTGGTAAAGATTTAGATCCAAGTTATAGCGTGTCATAACATCATAAATTCACAAGTTGAAATAGACCCGATATGATAATGATTGAGATTCAAGTCATAACTAATTCAGAATGTCATAGATTCACAATTTACAATAGATCTGGTATAAGTCGGTCACAGGAATGGATCCAAACTGTAGCCATATTATGTTTACTTTTAATCATTTAAATCTAAAAGTAACTTAGAACTCACAATGCTTGGATTAAGAAAATAGAACTAGAAGAGAATATCGTTGAGTCACTTGAATCTCTAATCTTTGATTGCAGAAGATGAAAAGAATCTGATTCAGTTCGGGCACTGACACCATTTGGCCTCCATTGATTCCAGTGTAAGAAAACATGAGAAATGGACCTTTATTTATAGTTGCCAGCCCCCAGAAATCGACTGCCACCTCAGCCCTAGGGGTTTGACACCTCCCTAAGGGGTCGACTCCCCTAGGGCGGGAACCGCTTTTTTTATTTTGAATGGTTTTTGATTTTATGGATATATTATATATATGTATATATATACATATATAATTCTTCTGCGCGTATACACATTTCAAACCCTCATATCTTCTTCATACGGTGTCTGTTTTACGCAAACCAAATATCTATCTTGGCCAGAATTTCGAGATGGATGCAATGGCACAGTCTATTTCCCTTACTTCTAAATATTAAATAATTATTATTTAATTTATCCACATTTAATGTTGTTAAAATACAGGGTGTTACATTCTCCCCTACTCAAAGGATTTCGTCCCAAAATCTCCAAGTCAAGGAGAATGTATATCCTACCATCCATCACCCATCTACTCATCCACCAATCACAGGCATCCATGGTCCTTAAAGACTTTTAATGATTTATATGAACATATCCAAAGGTATGTGTATATGTCCCAATACTAATGCGAAGATCAGGCGGTCCACTGATTCAGTCGACCTCCTTAATGCAATGTATGATAGTGCTATAAATCCAACATGTATGCAATGATCCTATTATATCATGTAAATCCTACATGGTGCACAAACATCATCCAAACACAACATCCATATGATGATACATTCAATTTCGTCCATAAAATAAAAGAAAATGGACACACATCCATATGCAGTATGAGAGTGATTGAGCCAATCTAGTGCCTAATGCGTGTGTATATGCATCCACGAGCAACCACTAGCAAACACTTGCATCCACTTGCATCCATCAAAAATAACATGTCTCAAACATATGTTTACATCCATGAGATTCCTATCTAAAGGTCGGATATTCATCGATAGGATATATTTAAATGATAGAAAAAAGCAAAGATAAAGCTATGGAAAAAAGGAGTTAAGAACATACCCTCGAAAAGAAAAGGGTATGAAGCACGAATCTTGTCTTCGGTCTCCCAAGTTGCATCCTCTGGGTTATCTCCCCATTGAACCTTCATTAACTCGATTTCTTTGTTGCGTAGCTTTTTAACTTCTGATCCAAGAATACGGGAAGGAACTCCTTTGACTATTGTCTCTCGTTCCACTTCCATTTCCTCTAATATACTTGGCCAACAACTTCTGCGGTATCATGCAAGCACTTTTGCAAATGAGAAACATGGAAAACATCATGAATGCCGGATAGTCTCTCTGGCAGCTTTACTCTGTAGGCCATTTGGCCAATCCTTCCTGTTTTGGTAAATGGCCCTACAAATCTTGGAGCCAGTTTCCCTACAGATCCGAAGCAAACCACATTCCTCGGAGGTGACACTTTAATGAAAACCATATCTCCTACTTTCAATTCAATGTTAGTCCTTCTGTCTGCATAGGATTTCTGCCTATCGTGAGCGGTCTTCGTTTGTCGTCTAACAAGATCTATGCTCTCGAACGTTTCTCTAACCATATCCAGTCCAAGCAATAGTCTTTCTGTAGATTCCCACCAACAAGTCGTTGATCTACAGGGTCGTCCGTATAAGGCTTCAAAAGGTGCCATGCCAATGCTAGCTTGATAACTGTTGTTGTAGGCAAACTCTACTAAAGGAAGATGCTTTTCCCAAGTACCTCCGAAGTCTAGAATACACAGCCTCAAAAGATCCACTAGAACTCTATTCACCCTCTCCGTCCGTCCATCGGTTTGAGGATGATAAGCGATGCTTAAACGTAACTATGTACCTAATGCTTCTTATAGACTCCTCCAAAATTCACTAGTGAAGATGGGGTCATGGTCGCTTACGATGTTAGAAGGTACCCTATGAAGACATACAATCTCACGAACATAAACTGCTACTAACCAGGTTGCCGTCCTCTTACTCTTAACCAGAGTGAAGTGAGCGCTCTTCGTAAGCCTAACCACGACAACCCAAATACTGTTTTTGTCTTTCTTCGATCTAGGCAAACCATTTATGAAATCCATCTAGACGCTCTCTCATTTCCACTGCGGAACTTCCAAACGATGAAGTAGACCACCGGGCTTTTTTTGCTCAGCTTTAACTTGCTGGTAGATCAGACATTGAGAAACAAACTTGCCATATCTCTCTTCATCCCGGCCCAAAAGAAAAGCCACTTCACTTCCTTATACATTTTATCGCCACCTAGATGAATGGTCATTTTAGAGTGATGGGCTTCTTCTAGGACTGTCTTTATCAAGCTCCCAATTCAGGGAACATAGAGCCTTCCACCTCGTCGCAACCACCCTTTATCGTCTGTGGAGTATCTGCTGAGGTGACTAGAAGTCTCCCCTTTACTGAGCCTATCCAAGATGTCTGAAATCTGTGGATCATTTCGCTGCAAAGCTCCTATTTGATCCATAAGAGTAGGTCGTATCTCTAGCGATGCAAACAAAACCAGGCAAAATCTTGATGGAGGGTCTAAAGTCAAATGCTGATATAAACTCCAAGCTTTTCCTCTCTACAAAGAAAGTAATTAAGACCATCCTCTGTCTACTCAGTGCATCTGCCACTACATTACCCTTGCCAGGGGTATAAGCAATCTCAAAATCATAAGAAGCCGGGAACTCCATCCACCTTTTCTGCCTTAAATTGAGATCCTTTTGCGAGAATAAATACTTGAGAGATTTATGATTGGTGTACAACTCGAATCGCTCTCCAAGCAAATAATGATGCCACATCTCAAGCGCAAATACTATGGAAGCTAGCTCTAAATCATGGGTAAGGTAGTTCTTCTCATGAACTCTCAATTGCCTACCTCCATAATACACTACTTTCCCTTCTTGCATCAGAACTGCACCAAGCCCTGTACCACATGCATCAGTGTAAACTGTAAACACTTTGTTTCCATCGGGCAAGGTCGAGACTGGGGCTATTGTCAGAGCCCTTTTCAGTCGTTGGAAAGCAACATCACAATCTATATCCCATGAAAGCGCCAATTTCTTCTTCATCAGCCTGGTGATTGGGGCTGATATCTTTGCGAAGTCCTTAATGAACTTCCTATAATAACCTGCCAATCCCAAAAAGCTTCTCACCTCCGTTGCATTCTTTGGAATATGTCAATCCTGAATTGCAACCACCTTTGCAGGATCCACTGCTATCCCATCTTTGGAAACCACATGCCCAAGAAATCTCACCTCTTTTCTCCAAAAATGGCACTTGTAGACCTTTGCCTTAAGCTGATGTGCATGGAGGGTTTTCAAAACTTCCCTCAAATGTTGGGCATTCTCTTCTTCGCTCTTTGAGAAGATCAAGATGTCATCAACAAAGACCATGACAAATTTATTTAGAAACTCCTGAAACACCCTACTCAATAGATCGATGAAATAGGCGGGTGCGCCAAAAGGCATTACAAGCCATATAAAAAAACCAACTGGAGTCCTAAAAGCGGTCTTATCAACACTGTTTTTAGCCACCCTCAACTTATGAAACCCCTTGGCCAAGTCTAACTAAGAAAATACCGAGGTACCAACAAGTTGGTCATACAAATCATCTATCCTCGGAAGTGGGTTTTAACACCCCACATCATTAATGTCACTCACTAATGGAATGCAATAACTTTCATAGAGCGTTATAAGAGTATAGAACAGAATATCACAAGACAGATATATAAAATGGTACTTAAAAAAATTCAAAATTTATTCATTGCAGCGGAAAAGCAAAACATGTTTGGTTACAATATCAAAACCACATACTAGAGCCAAGTACAAAAATATCCATCTTGTACAAAATTATTATCAGAGTACATAAAAATAAAACCATATTCCCACTCCAAATAGCCATAATGAAAAAGAGATATAGCTGATATTACTTTCAACACTTCCAAGAACTTCAAGAAGAAAGAAATCCAAGTCAAGCTCCACTAGTCCCACCCCGAGGACCTAGGGGGGAGGAGGGGGAGGGAAGAAAGAAAAGAGGTAAAACAAAAAGGGGTTAGACATACGTATGGCGAGCCTATTGACTTTAAAAATATAATCAGTAAAGTAACATGATAAGAACATAAACTGGATATAAGAGATGGCTGTAACATAAGCAGATATGACAAGGTAAACTAGATGAACAAGATGAACAAGATATAACGTTGATTGCGCTTCTAATCACTATAAGTTAATTCCTACATCGCACCAATACTAGGTCCATCCTAAAAGTTAATCCCTCTTACTAAGCATAATAATAATAATGGTAGTTTCATGTACTCTTAGCTGCTGTCATAGGTGTCGCCTGCTCCTATCTCCATTAGTTGTACCCACTACCCTCCCCATTCGATCAGCTCCCTAACTCATAGATACCCGTGTTGGTCCCACAGTAGTGTGTATCACTCCCTAAAGTGGCAACCTGATACCACTAAAATGCACGGCTTATACTACATGATGTAATAGCGTCTTACCTACCAGCCCGGACCCACGCATGCACATAACTCCGTTGGACTTGCACTACCATCGCTAACTCTTTATTGACCTCTTACAATCAACCCAGTAAGCCTGTACCGTACTCGACCTAGTTCGAGCTCACATAGATACTAAATGGGTTACTGGTTTAAAAGGGTCCACCCACTTGACACAAGCTTCCCTCCTATGCTTGGTCCCCACTAGGATTTCTCACTTAACCCCTTCTTTTATTCCCATGTTTTCTTACAGGTCTCATCTTGGTTAACTGCCTTGATTATATTTCACATGTTACCCATGTCACCCACTTAACCCTTTATCATCCCCATGTCTACTCACATGTCTTATCTTAGTTAACTATTCATTAATTTATTATAACCGTAGTCTTGCAAGACCTCTCACATTAGATTGCCGTTTTGCGGTTGCTGGATATGTCGGGTGGTTCTGGGCAGTCTTATACCACAAACCGAATCTAACCTCGTGTCTTTGCATTATTACGCATCTAATTTATGCCTTTAGCCTCTCACACTAGATTACCAAATTGCGGTCGCTGGATGTGCCAGGTGGTTCCGGGGAGGCTTATACTGCAATTCGAATCTAACCACGTGTCTTAGGCGTTCATTATCACTTTCTTGATTCAAGTCCCAATTTAAATATTGGATTAAAATATATTCCAATTACGCATAATTTCCAATCTAAATTATGTTTATAATTTTAATCCAAATTAGGCCTATAATCTTATGTATACATGTTATGCCGAATTATGCTCAAATTAATTTGCATTCATTGTTATTAACAATTTATGTCAAACCTCATGTATACAAGTTATATCCAATTATGCCCAATCCAACTTATGCCAAATCTTATGTATACAGTTCATACACAATTATTGTCAAATTGATTTTTGCTAATAATCTCATTTTATTACCAATTTCCCCAAACTTTTCCCAATCGTTCAAACGTTATTCGTATGCAAATCTCAACGCAATATGATAGGCTCGTAGTTAGCCTAATCTCATAAAAAAGGAAAAGAAGAAAGGGAGAGAATCATGTCATCAAAACTGGCATAAAAGAGGCATATGAAACATGAATTAGCATTGATCAATAAAATAGATCCAATTATGCATATGATAACAGTAATTTGGGTACGAATCTGAAAGGTAAGAATCTACAAAACTTGATATGATTCGTCTTACTTACAGGCATGATCATTAAATTCAATTTACAATCCTATCACAATTACTTTTTGATTATATGTGAAAGTAACATAGACTCACAGGGACAAGATTAAGAAGAGAGAATAGATCTGAATCCGATTTTTGAATTTGATTAGCTAAACCGTTGTTGTAGAATTTGATTCTTATCTTCCAATTTGAATACTCTAATTCTGATTTACTTTGGAGAAGAGAGGCTAGTTTTAATTTAGATTAGAGCAGCATGGAGGTGCCATGGATGAATGACAATGAGATTAGGGTTAGGTTTAAGAGTATTTTATAGATGCTCTAGGTGAATTAGGACCCTTAGATTAGATTAGGATCCATATGAACCATCCAGACCATAATGAAACTTCATCCATCCAATCCCAGAAGGACACATCAGCCCTAGACCATCAAAATACGTCGTCTAGATCTGGACAGATGAGGGGTCGACACCCCTATAGGGGGGTTGACACCCCTGTCGACACCCTTGTAGGGGGTCGACACCTATGTCGACTCCCCTAGGAGGGTCGACACCCTAGGGCGGGTGATTTCCCGCTCACCCAGATTCGACTGATTTTGATTTTTGAATTCATTTTTGATTTTATTTATTATTTTAATTTAAATTTTTCTTTAAGCTGAAATCTTCTAAGCTTCATAACTTCTTCATCTGATATCCGATTTACGCAAACTCGGACTCTATTCCACGCAGAATTCCGAGACGAACGGAATGGTGTAACTCGTTTCCCTTAATTCTTCTTATAATAATTAAGTAATTCTGTAATTATCCCTTATATCATATTTTAAAATTACGGGGTGTTACATTCTCCCCTCCTTAAAGGATTTCGTCCCCGAAATCTTCAAGTTAAGAAGAATGTATCCTACCATCCATCATCCATCTACTCATTCATCATCCACAAGTGTCTATTGTCCCTAAAAGATATCTAATGCTATATGAACATATGCAAAAGTGTGTGTATATGTTCCTTATCTAATGCAAAGATCAGGCGGTCTACTGATTCAGTTGACCCTCTTAATGCAAGACATAATAGTGCCATGCGTCCATTATGTATGCAAAAGAATCCTAATGATACATATCGTTTCTATATGAGTGCATAACCATTCCCGAAAATGCCCGGGGCTAAATATGGATTTCAAATTAAGTTCCAAATTAGTAGATGCTGCGGCTAGGCTATAAGTAACGGCATTCTCAGTGAAGATAACAGGATTCAAGCTTGCTTGTGTGTACGTGATTTTTCTTTATGATAGTATTATTAGGGGCTACTTTGGCTCTTGCTCAAAGAGATATTAAAAGAAGTTTAGCTTATACTACTATGTCTCAATTAGGTTATATTAGCTAAGCCACATTTGGATACTCCAGGAGCGACTGTTTATGGACCAGCTATCTCTCGAGCATAGGTTTAGGTTCGGCCTCAATGGGAAAATGGAAATAAACCGAAAAAAGATGGATTGTTTTGTGAAAGAATCTCTGGACCCATAAAAAGTGGAATTTGTGCCTGTAGAAATTATCGAGTGATCATAGTGGAGACGTTCCCAAAATGGGTACTATCGGGTCCGGTGAATTAGAGAATAGACAGACGCCTGTTGTACTATGAATTTGTCTCGATCTGCCAGATTCCGAACCAGCCAGGGAATAAATTGGTGGTCAAATCCAGTCAGTGTTTGAATAATAATCTGGATTTCGATCAAACTTGTTTTCTCGCATACTCTTATATAAAACTAGTTGCTTGCTTTGGTCATTCAAACGCAGCATCCATATGATAACACATTCAATATACATCCATTAACTTAAATATGCACACTCCTTCATATGCAATATGAAGGTGATTGAGCCGATCTAGTGCCTAATGTGTGTGTAAATGTATCCACGAGCAACCACTAGCAAATACATACATCCACTTGCATCCACCAAACATAACATGTCTCAAACACATGTTTACAACCATAGGATTTTCTACCTAAGGGTCGAAGATATAATCGAGAGGATACACTAAAAGATAGAGCAAGTATAAATAAAGTGGTAGAAAAAGGAGAAGTTCAGAACATACCCTCAAAAAGGAAAGGGTACGACGTCCGTACCTTGTCTTCAGTCTCCCAAGTCGCGTCTCCTTGATCATCTCCTCATTGGACTTTAACCAACTTGACCTCCCGGTTGTGTAACTTCCTGTTCTCCGATCCAAGGATGCATGTAGGAGCTCGTCTAATCGTGGCATCTCGCTCCACTTCCACTTCCCTAAGCATGCTCGGCTCTATTACTTCCACGGTATCATGTAAACACTTCCACAAATGCGACACATGAAATACGTCATGAACACCACTAAGCTTCTCGAGCAACTTCACTCCGTAGGGCATCTGTCCAACTCGCTCTGTAATGGGGAATGGCCCTACGAACCTTGGTGCCAATTTCCCTACAGATCCAAAATGAACTACATTCCTCAATGGTGATACTTTAATAAAGACCATGTTTCGAACACTGAATTCAAGATAGGTCCTTCTCTTATCAGCATATGACTTTTGTTGGTCATGTGCCGTCTTCATGCGTCTTCGAATCAAGTCTATCTTCTATGAAGTTTCCCTAATCATCTCGGGTCCAAGCAAAATATTATCCGTAGACTCCCACCAACAAGTTGGTGATCGGCAAGATCGTCCATATAGAGCCTCAAAAGGTGCCATGTCAATACTAGTCTGATAGTTGTTATTGTAGGCGAACTCTACTAACGAAAGATGTTCCTCCCATGTCCCTCCAAAGTCCAAGGTACATAGACTCAAAAGATCTTCTAGGATCCGATTCACTCTTTCTGTTTGGCCGTCCGTCTGAGGGTGATAAGCAGTGCTCAAACACAATTGCGTTCCTACCACCTCTTGCAAGCTCTTCCAAAATTCACTAGTGAAAATAGGATCTCGATCGCTCACAATATTAGAAGGTATGCCGTGTAGACGAACTATCTCTCGGAGATAAACAGAGTTAACAATGTCGTTGTTCTTTTACTCTTAACGGGAATGAAATGGGCGCTCTTGGTAAGTCTATCTATTACTACCCAAATCCTTGTATTACCCTTTCTTGACCTCGGCAACCCATTGACGAAATCCATGGAAACACTTTCCCATTTCCACTGTGGAACCTCTAAAGGGTGAAGCAAACCACCAGGCTTCTTTTGCTCAGCCTTGACTTGCTGGCACACTAAGCATCTAGAAACGAACTCAGCCACATCCTTCTTCATTCCGGCCCAAAAGAAAACTCGCTTCCTGTCCTTATACATCTTGTCTCCACCGTGATGTATGGTCAGCTTAGAACGATGTGCTTCTTGAAGGATTGTCTTTCTCAAACTCTCATCTCGAGGTACGCAAAGTCTTCCATCCCTACGCAACCAACCTTTGTCATCGATAGTATACCTACTAAGATGGCTTGAAGACTCCCCTCTTATGAGCTTGTCTACTATCTCTATCAACTGTGTGTCATCTCGCTGTGCCGCACCTATCTGTCCCAAAAGCATAGGTCGCACCTATAATGATGCCAACAAACTGGGTACATAATCAATAGAGGGTCTAAAGTCAAAGGTAGAGGTATACTCTAAACTCTGTCGCTCGACAAACAAAGGACTCAAAGTCAACTTCTTTCTACTCAAGGCGTCAGCTACAACGTTACCCTTGCTAGGGATATTTGCAATCTCAAAATCGTAGGATGCTAAGAAATCCATCCACCTTTGTTGCCTTAAGTTTAAATCTTTCTGGGGAACAAGTACTTTAGGGACTTACGGTCTGTATACAACTCAAACCTCTCTCTAAGCAAATAGTGATGCTAAGACTTAAGCGCAAAAACTATGGCAGCTAACTATAAGTAGTGGGTAGAGTAATTCTTCTCATGGGACTTTAACTGCCTTCCACCATAGTATATTACCCTTCCTTCTTGCATCAAAACTGCGCCAAGCCCTGTCCCGCAAGCATCGGTATACACTGTGAACGGTTTACTCCCATCCGACAAAACTAAAACTGGAGCTGTCGTCAATGCCATCTTTAGACGTTGGAAAGCATCATCACAGTCAACATTCCAAGAAAAGGTCAAATTCTTTTTCGTCAACCGTGTAAGTAGGGCTGATATCTTAGCAAAGTTCTTAATGAACATTCTGTAATAGCCTGCCAAACCAAGAAAACTTCTTACTTCTATTGCATTCTTAGGAACCTTCCAATCTTGGACTGCTACCACCTTCGCGGGATCCATAACTATCCCTTCCTTGGAGACCATGTGCCCTAAGAACCTCACTTCCTTTCTCCAAAAATGACATTTGGAGAACTTAGCTTTGAGTTGATGTGCTTGAAGGGTCTCTAAGACTTCCCTAAGATGCAAGGCATGTTCTTCCTCACTTTTAGAGAATATCAAGATATCATCCACAAAGACCACCACGAACTTGTTTAGAAACTCCATAAACACCCTACTCACCAAGTCTACGAAATATGCAGGTGCATTCGTCAAACCGAAAGGCATGACGAGCCATTCGAAGAAACCGTCGAGAGTCATAAAAGCAGTCTTATTTATACTATCCTCAGATACCCTCAACTGATGAAATCCTGTAGCTAAGTCCAACTGCGAGAAAACTGAAGCACCAACCAACTGATCGAACAAATCATCTATCCTCGGCAATGGGTGTCTGTTCTTCTTTGTGATCTTATTCAGCTCCCTATAGTCCATGCACAATCTAAGCGAACCACCAGCCTTTGTAGCAAAAACAACAGGAGCGCCCTACTCCGAGATACTTCTTCTTATGAATCCTTTCACAAGCAACTCTTTCACTTGTTTACTTAGCTCCCTCCTTTCTATTGGAGCCATGTAGCGCACCGGCAATGCAACTGGCTTTGCATTGTCCACCAAGTATATATGGAAATCTATCTCGCGTTTTGGAAGTAAGCCCCTAACCTCCTCAAAGACATCTACATACTCACGGACTACTCGAATAGATTGCAAATTATCAATAGATGTGTCAAGAGATTCTAGGTAGTTAAGCATAACAGAACGCTTAGGTCACATGAGATATCGAGAGTATTACCCAAACTAGTCAACAGTCTAACTACCCTATTTTCACAGTCGAGAATGGCACCATACCTGGTTAGCCAATCCATTCTTAGAATCAACCCATAGCCTGTGAAGCCAAGCACATAAGTGTTGCATTCGTACTTAACGCCATACACATATATTCTCAAATCCCAACATAACATAGAAAGATGAGTCGTACCCCCAATAGGATTTGAGACTACAATGGGATCCATAACTAAACTGGTGTTTAGGTGCAGTGTTTCAACTAACGAAGCAGATATAAACGAATGTGAAGCGCCAGAATCAAACAAAGTTCGAATAGGATGATCAAAAAGGAAAATCAAACTTTCAACAGAAATATTTCTACCTCTCTCCTGTCCTGGTGCCATGAGAGCATGAACCTGCCCTCCAGAAGTAGATCCTGTCCTTTGTCCTTGCCCTTGTCCTTGCCTCCTTGGGCAGTCTTTGATTATATGTCCTGCCTCACCACATTGGAAGCCACCCGTCTTCTTCTTCTTCCTACAGTCCTTGCTTAAGTGGCCTGGTATTCCACAATTAAAACACCTTTTCTTCCCTTGGCCCTTGTTATCCTTATCACCTTTCTTTTGTTGTTGTTGTGCTTTCTTTGGATCCACTTTCTTATCCTATGCCTTAACTACATTAGCACCTTTCTCCTCTTCATGCATCAGCGCCATGTCAACAAGTTTCTCAAAAGTAGCCCTCATAGAAACGTGGGACATAGCCAACCCGTGTAATGGTACATTCAGACCCTTGGCAAATCTCATAGCCTTCTTATGTGGTGTATTAACTAATTCCATACCAAATCTTGCTAACTGGTTAAACTTGTTAACGTACTCCCTCACAGACAAATTCCCTTGTTTCAAAGCCAAGAACCTCTCCATGTATAAACTCTCCTCTACTTATTAAAGAAAGTTCAATTTGAATCTTCATCTGAAGTCTATCCACGTCTCCACTGGACGTCCTCCATTGGTTACTTCCCACCAAAAGGAAGCTTCATCCTTCATCAACTAAGCAGCTAGATGAACTTTCCTTCCATCGTTTATCTCAAAGATACCGAACAAGTCCTCCTTTTCCTTGAGACAATTCCATGCCTCAACAAACGTCTCAGTTCCATAAAACGGCTTTCCGCCCACCGCACGGAAGTCTTTGCATATCTTAGAAAAAGCGTCTACACGGGGAGGAGGAGGAGCGGCTACAGCTGGGGGAGGAGGAACGTTTACTGGGCCTGCGGCAGTAGCCCTAGCCTCTAGATACCTTCGGAACCATCCCGGTATCTGTACGCCCACTAGAAGATTAAGATCCCCAGACATGCTGAAACGAAAGAAAAGGAGATTCAAAACAGAGAATCGAAAGATAGATATATGGTTTTTGGGGATTATGCTTTTCATAATAAACCTTTCTCTTGAAAACACCTTCTTTAAAACATGTTTTTGAAAATACTTCTTTCCAAAAATTATGAAGACGGTTTTCCAAAATCTTTTATCTGTTCTGGTAACCTTCAGCTCTGATACCACGTGTAGCACCCCACGTCCATTAATGTCACCCACTAAGGGAATGCAATAACTTTCATGGAGTATTATAAGAGTATAGAACATAATATCACAAGACAGATATACAAAATGGTACTTAAGAAAATTCAAAATTTATTCATTGCAGCGGAAAAGCAAAACATGTTTGGTTACAACATCAAAACTACATACTAGAGCCAAGTATACAACCATCTTGTACAAAATTATTATCATAGTACATAAAAGTAAAACCATAATCTCACTCCAAATAGCTAGAATGAAAAAGAGATAAAGCTAAGCATTACTTTCAACACTTCCAAGCACTTCAAGAAGAATGAAATTTAAGTCAAGCTCCACTAGTCCCACCCTAAGGATCTTGCCGGGGGGGGGGGGGGGAGGGGGAAGAAGAAAAGAGGCGAAACAAAAAGGGGTCAGACATACATCTGGCGAGTCCAGTGACTTTAACAATATAATGAGTAAAGTAACAGGATAAGAACATAAACTACATATAAGAGATGACTGTAACATAAGCAAAAATGACAAGGTAAACAAGATGAACAAGATATAACGTTGATTGCACTTCTAATCACTATAAGATAATTCCTACACCGCACCAATACTAGTTCCATACTGAAAGTTGATCCCTCTTACTAAACATAATAATAATAATGATGATGGTAGTTTCGTGTACTCCTAGCTGCTGTCATAGGTGCCACCTGCTCCTATCTCCACTAGTTGTACCCACTACCCTCCCCATTCGATCGGCTCCCTAACTCATAGATACCTGTGTTGGTCCCACAGTAGGATGTATCACTCCCTAAAGTGGCAACCCGATACTACAAAAATGCACAACTTATACCTACACGATGCAACATCTACCCACCAGCCTGGACCCACGCACACACATGACTCCGTTGGACTTGCACTGTCATCGCTAACTCTTTATTGACCTCTTACAATCAACCCAGTAAGCCTGTCCCATCCTCGACCTAGTTCGAGCTCACATAGATACTAAATGAGTTACTGGTTGAAAATGGTCCACCCACTTGACACAAGCTTCCCTCCAATGCTTGGTCCTCACTAGGATTTCCCACTTAACCCCTTCTTTTATTCCCATGTTTTCTTACATGTCTCATCTTGGTTAAGTGCCTTGATTATATTTCACATGTTACCCATGTCACCCACTTAACCCTTTATCATCCCCATGTCTACTAACATATCTTATCTTGATTAAGTGTTCATTAATTTATTTTAACCATAATCTTGCAAGACCTCTCACAATAGATGGTCGTTTTGCAGTTGCTGGATATGCTGGGTGGCTTCAGGCAGTCTTATACCGCAAACCAGATCTAACCTCATGTCTTTGCATTATTACGCATCTAATTTCTGCCTTTGACCTCTCTCATTAGATTACCAAATTGCGGTCGCTAGATGTGCCGTGCGGTTCCGGGCAGGCTTATACTGCAATTCGAATCTGACCTCGTGTCTTAGGCGTTCGTTATCACTTTCTTGATTCAAGTCCCAATTTTAAATCTTGGATTAAAATATACTCCAATTACCCATAATTTCCAATCTAAATTATGTTTATAATTTTAACCCAAATTAGGCCTATAATCTTATGTATACATGTTATGCCAAATTACGCTCAAACTAATTTGCATTCATTATTATTACAATTTATGCCAAACCTCATGTATACAAATTATATCCAATTATGCCCAATCCAACTTATGCCAAATCTCATGTATACAATTTATATCTAATTAAATTGATTTTTGCCAATAATCTCATTTTATTACCAATTTCCCCAAACTTTTCCCAATCGTACAAACGTTATACGTATGCAAATCTGAACGCAATATGTTAGGCTCGTAGTTAGCCAAATCTCATAAAAAAGGAAAAGAAGAAGGGGAGAGAATCATGTCATCAAAACTGGTATAAAAGAGGCTTATGAAACTTGAACTGCCATAGAATAATAAAATAGATCCAATTAGGCATATGATAACAGTAATTTGGGTATGAATCTGAAAGGTAAGAATCCACAAAACTTGATATGATTCGTCTTACTTACAGGCATGATCATTAAATTCAATTTACAATCCTATCACAATTACTTTTTAGTTATATGTGAAAGTAACATAGACTCACAGCGATAGGATTAAGAAGAGAGAATAGATCTGAATCTGATTTCTGAATTAAATTAGCTAAACCGTTGTTGTAGAATTTGATTCTTATCTTCCAATTTGAATACTCTAATTCTGATTTGCTCTGGAGAAGAGAAGAGAGGCTAGTTTTAATTTAGATTAGAGTGGCATGGTGGTGCCATAAATGAATGATAATGAGATTAGGGTTAGGTTTAGGGGTATTTTATAGATGCTCTAGGTGAATTGGGACCCTTATATTAGATTAGGATGCATATGAACCATCCAACCAGAAAGACACGTCATCCAGCCAATCCCAGAAGGGCACATCAGCCATGGACCATCAAAATATGTCGTCCAGATCTGGACAGATGGGGGGTCGACACCTCTATAGGGGTGTCGACACCCCTGTAGACTCCCCTAGGGGGTCGACACCCTGGAGCGAGAGATTTCACGCTTACCCAGATTTGACTGATTTTGATTTTTGAATTCATTTTTGATTTTTAATTATTATTTTAATTTAAATTCTGCTTTAAGCTGAAATCTTCTAAGCTTCATAACTTCTTCATATGATATTCGATTTACGCAAACTCGGACTCTATTCCGAGACAAACGCAATGGCGCTACCCGTTTCCCTTAATTCTTCTTATAAAAATTAATTAATTCTTTAATTTCGCTTAGTTGTATTTTAAAATTACGGGGTGTTACATGGGTGCCTATTCTTCTTTGTGAGTTTGTTCAACTCTCTATAGTCCACACAAAAACGAAGCGAACCATCCGCCTTAATTGCGAATACAACTGGAGCACCCTATTCAGATATGCTTCGTTTGATAAATCCTTTCTCAAGTAGCTCCCCTACTTGCTTATTCAGCTCCTTCCTTTCCCTCGGAGCCATATGGCGCACCGGTAATGCAACTGGCTTTGCATTGTCCACCGGATATATGCGGAAATTGATATCGCGCCTTGAAGGTAAACCCCGTACCTTATCAAAAAAATTAGAATAATCTCGGACTATTGGAACAGATTGCATATGATCGATAGATGCATCAAGAGACTCTAGGAAACTAAACATAACCGACCCTTGCGGGTCACAAGAAATCTCGAGGGTCTTCCCATGATAAGTCAAAAGCCTAACGACCCTCCTTTCGCAATCTAGAATGGCACCATACACGGTTAGCCAATCCATCAATAGAATCAACCCAAAGCCCATAAACCCGAGCACATACGCGTCGCACTTAAACTCGACGCCTAAGATAGATATCCTCAAACCCTGACAAACTATAGGTAAATGAGCCAAACCACCAATGGGGTTTGAGACAACAATGAGATCCACTACCATATTAGTATTTAAGTGCAGAGATTCAACCACTGAACTAGATATATATGAATGTGAAGCGCCAAAATCAGAAAGAGTTCTAATAGGATGATTGGAAACATATATCAAACCTTCCATAGAAATTTTCCTACCTCAATCCAGAGCACTGGTCATGAGAGCATTCACCTGCCCTCCAGAAGCTCCTTCCCTTTGACCTTGTCCCTGTTTCTTCGGGCACTCCCTCGCAAAGTGTCCAACCTCTCCACAATTGAAGCAAGAATTTTTCCTCCTTTTACAGTCCTTTACCAAGTGACCCTCACGTCTATAGCTTTGACATTTCCTCGTATCCTTTGCCTTGTCATTCTTTCCGCCTTTCTTCTATTGTTGTTGTTGTCGTCGTCGTCCTTTCTTGGGCGATACGTTATTGTTTTACGTTGTTTCCTTACCCTTTACATCCTTCTTCTCTCCCTTGTCTTCCTCATGCATCAAGGCCATATCAACAAGCCTTTCAAATGTAGATCCCATTGTAATGTGGGACATCGTTAACCCATGAAGGCGTTCATTCATCTCTTTAGTGAACTGCAAAGCTTTCTTATGTGGAGTATCCACTAGTTCCAATCCAAACCTTGCTAGCTGGCTGAATTTGTTCACATACTCTTTAACAGTCATGTTTCCTTGTTTGAGCGCCAAGAACCTCTCCATTTGCATGCTTTTCTCAGCTTGGGAAAGAAACTTCATTTCAAACCTCTGCCTAAAATCATCCTATGTTTCCACCGGACGTCCAGCTTGGGTAACTTCCCACCAAAAAGAAGCTTCATCTTTCAGTAGCCAAGCACTAGCTGAATCTTGCTTTGATCTTCCACTTCAAAGATTACGAACAAGTCCTCGGTCTCCTTTAGCCAATTCCTTGCCTCTACGAACGTTTCGGTTCCACGGAATGGCTTCACTTCCATGGCACAGAAATCTTTGCAGATCTTAGCAAAATTATCTGCTCTTAGAGGAGGAGGAGGAGGAGGAACGACGAGTGCAGCTGGGGGAGGAACGTCAGCTTGACCTCAGGCAGGCGCCTCTAGATACCTACGAAACCAGCCCGGTATCATAATGCCCTTAGGAATATTAGGTTCCCTAAACATGCTGTAACGGAAATGAAAGAGATTCAGACAAAGGATCGAAGGATATTACATATGGCTTTGGGAAATATGTTTTTCAAAACAGACCTTCTTTTTGAAAAATGCTTTCTTAAATCCTTTTTGAAAATAGTTTTCAAAAACTTTTATCCAATCTGGTAACCTTCAGCTCTGATACCAAGTGTGACACCCCACGTCCGTTAATGTCACTCACAATGGGAATGCATTAAGTTTCATGAAGCGTTATAGGTAAATAGAAACAGAAATATTACGAGGCAGATATATAAAATGACTGTGGAATTAAAAACTTTATTTATTTATCATAAAGCATTGTGGTTCAAAAACATCATGTATCTGAAATACACAAAAACCATTACATCATAAAAACTACATTCTTGTACTTTAAAACATCAGAGTACATAAAAGAAGCAAAATTCCCCAAACATAATATAGCCATAGCAACAAGGATAGGAGCACGTGCCATACATCTAAGCAGCTCCAGCAAAATGTAAGCAGAATCACGGTCAAGCCTGAGTATTCCACCCCTGAGAACCTCGGGGGAGGGGGGGAGGAACGAAAGAAAGAAGAGGAAAAAAAGGGTTAGACATAAAGTCTGTTGAGTCTAGTTAGTTTTAGCAAGTAAATAAGTTAAAGTAGTATGATAGGCATATAAAGTGGATAAGAAAGATAACACTACATAAGGCATGTATGACAATGTAAATAGGATAGAGTGTATACGCCTCCATAATGATTATCAGATTCTCTGCACTGAACTAGTATAACCAGGAATGATATGATCCCAACAACTATTAAATGGTAGACTTAGGCATACGTCCTAAGACAACCCCAATTTCAACAAACCGAACTTTTTTCAAAATTCCAATCAATTGAAACTCAGATTGGTTTGCTCTGGTATCCTGCAGAAAAGACGGAGACATAAAACATGTCAGAGCTCAGAAATTATCTCACGGTAGAATAGATAAAATATAATGTAATCAAAATACAGCCTTACCGTACTAGTAATACTGCCTAACCAGCATCCAAGGCTACCATGGCCCTGCCACCAATCTAACCTCCGAGAATATTATGAGGAGGGAGTCAGAACACAAGTTCTGGTGACTGGATTTAAACTATGCACTTTGTATAATCCTACATATACCGTTCAATCATATTTTCTTACTTATTAGGTTACTTGGGTTAACAACACTCAAGGCTTACACACATGTCACACCCATTTACTCCCCAATGGGTTAACCTAATACAGTATATATGTAGCTGGCCCCATTATTGAGGTACACCCCATGGTACCCCACTCGCACGGTCTTCACCGTAACACCATTGAAATATACGCAGTCCTACATCCTATGTCGTAGTGATGTACAAATATCAATATTACGTTCTGCATATATCTATCATTACTATGCTGCATAAACGTACCGACTGCCTCCTTTGTTCGAATCAGACTCCATACCGGAGTAATGCCCTCAAGTCTATGATACACCACCAAGTGCCGACATGCATGTATCTAGACTGTCCATCGTACTTATGTTCAATTGTAGCACGATGCCTCAATCGCACGTCCTCTAATGTGCACCGAGTTCCGTGGCAGGGCGATACAAGAAGCACAGAATTCGGTTGGGAGCTTTTCCATACCTGTACAGGCCCGTCTTTAAAGAGCCTCCATATACAGATATACCTAGGGTCTATTTTCGTGGTTGCTATGGCCCTACCTCGGCCCCTCCCTCAACTAGTAAAGACTACCAGAGCTAAGCGACTGTCCCTATGCAAACAATCTAAACATCCATGTGGTGTCTCCCCTCAACCCCTTACCCCGATAGTGAAGGGTGAAATGGTATCTTCGGTTTAGCTCGAGTCTTTTCTGCATCCCACTAGCTGCTGATGATGGGCATCCGACGGTCTACTATCCTTGTTGGTCGTGACCTTCTGCCTCCTTGTGAAGCAACCGCCGAACCACCCTGGTGTCACCTTGTCATAGCTTTCTAACTGCATAGCTACATTTACAGTCAAGGCCCACCCACCTAGTAGTTACGCGTAGACCCAACCTCTGTGGACACGGCCTAACACATCTGCCGCCACACAAAGGACTACTAGGAGCCCCTTACGTACCTCAGGAAGCTGCGTGCTTCCCCTTTTAGTCCTTCGAAGCCGTCAGAAGAATCAGATGAATGTGCGCTCCCCCTCTTGCCTTATAACAGCACGATGATCTATCCCATTGGGTTATTCACCCTCAAACGTGCGGACTGGTTCAAGCGCCTCACTTTAATATGTTATTAGACCCTATGTCTAAACATTCTTTTATGCGCTTGCCTTACCTCATCAAGTTTCCTTTTAACTTGGTTATTCTCATTCACATTGAATTATTATTCAAATTACCAAGTTTCTCTTGCTTATTAATTTCAGTTATATAACTTAACCCATTTAAGTTTATTAATAAGCCCACAACATGTTATTCTCTAGATTGTGGCCCAAGGTCTGTAATCCACAATCCCTTTTTATATTCTTTTTGATTTCATCATTACAATAACATGTTTTACTTAATACGTAATTAAGTATATCTAATTCACATGTTTTCTAATTAACATGTCACTTACCATTTATGATTAAATATAACTTATCTCATTTCATAAGTTTTCCTCATCCTTTCTAAATTAATCATAATTCCATTTTACATTGTCAATACAAATTATCGATGTTTACTTATTAACTTAGTTCTATTAACAAAGGCCCATTAAAAAATTTATCTACCTCTTTATTATAACCTAAGTTATAATTTCCTCTTGCCCTTAGGACAAGCCTAACCATTCTTATCAACGGGTTTCAAACTTCCAAGCCTACAGGTTACTTAATTTATAATTAAGTACAATATATTTCCCCCCTTTTCTTAACTGGTTTCAAGTTTTCCCCTTTACTGATTACTTAATTTTATAATTAAGTGTCCCTTAACTCAATTCACGAGTTATCTTATTCCCTTACTAGTTTATTATAACCTAAGTTATAATCTTTACTTGTCCCTAGGACAAGCCTACCAATTATACAACAATTTCATTTTATTTGTAGTAGGTGATTATCATTTCTATAAGTTATGATTACCCTGAAAGGTGCCTTTAATTACATGACTTTATTATTTCTACTGGCTGTGTATACCACTAGGTGTCTTTAATTACATAACCTTATCGGGCTAAGTTTGCGGGCCTATATGTAAATATTACCCACCCCCTTAGATTTACCTAGCCCACCCACTGTCCAACCAATTTTTACTTAACCTTAACTTTAGTTTATATTCATACAATCCCTATGGATTAGATTAGGTTAAGTAGTCCAATTCATTATCATGTCCATTTATGTTTTATAATGGGCTAGACCTCACACATTAGGCCTACAACTTGTGGATGCTGGATATGTCGGTCGGGTCTGGGCAGACTTCTTCTACAAGTTGGGCTTAACCTCGTGTCACAACTCGTCTCATATTTGCACACTTAGACCTCTCACATTAGGTTCAAAATTAGTGGCTATTAGATATGCCAATCGGCTCCAGGCAAACTTCCACCACTAATGCAACCTAACCTCGTGTCATAAGTGTCATTACAATTTCTAATTGTAATCCTAGTCATTTATTATTAATTATACATATGTCTATTATAGGTTTTATGCCCCTCTTTCCCAATTATGTCCATAATTGATTTTATGCCAAATTTATTCATATTCATTACTCCAATTGATAATCAAATTAACATTCAAATTTCAAATTATGCCTAAATGTCCAATTATACTCATAATGGACTATATGTCCAAATCAATTTTCTATACTTATGATCCAATTAAAGATCTTTAAACATAATTTTGTCGATGCCCCATACCCATATTTATTAGATTCTATGTTAACATGAATCCATATAGTCATATACTTACTCTAATTATTCCCTGTATATAATTGGGACAAACTTACATGTAAACTTTTTAGCACTCCAACAAATCCAATATATGAACTTTTCCCCACATGTTCAAATTAGCATTATAACATGTAAACATTCCAATATTTCAACTGATTCAATATGTGAATAATTCATATTAACATTCTGACATTATATCATGCTAATCATTCCCCCAATTTAATAGATTCAACATATGAATTTCCTGATCTATTCATATTAATGTCTCAACTTTGTTATAACAATAATTTATAATTAAACTAGCAATTTCACAATTTATTAAAAGGTGAATGTTATGTCATAACATTATCTAAAGACTATAGTTTAAACCCACTCACCTTTCTGCTTTCCCAAATTTTAGATCCGGTCCATTTTATCATCCATCGTTTTCCTTTCCCCTTTAATTTGGTTTGAAACCTAATAATGTGGATCGACTATTTTCATTAAAAGAGAAGGGAAAGAAATATAAAGAATTGAATAGATCGGATCAAGAAGTTTACCTTGCTTTTCACGTAATTCTGAACGCCTTTTAATAAAAACACCAATCTCTTCCCTCTAGATCTTAATTTAAGATTTTATAATTTACAAATATAGATTTTTGAATATTTTTGAATATTTTTAAGGAGAGAGAGAGGAAGCAATAGCGGAGCTCCAGCGTAGTCGCCGAATTTTGAGATTTAGGGTTAGGCTTAGGGTCTTATTTATAGGAGTAGCGGAGGAACCAGGACCCTCAGATCAAAATCTAAAACATCAGAATCATCCACATCAGAAAAGAAGGTTCCAGATTCGCAGGTGGGTCGACCCCTAGGTAGACCCCCCTTGGGTGGGTCGACCCCCAACGGTCCATTTTCCCTTCGAACTTTCCCGCCCGCGATTTTGATTTTTGAACTGATTTTTGAATTTTCTGGATATATTTATTATATATATATACATATTATCTCCTTATGTGTATACAAACTTCTAATGCTCATAACTTCTTCATATGATGTCCGTTTTACACGAACTAGGTGTCGATTTTGACTAGAATTTCGAGATGGACGCAATGGTACAGTCCATTTTACGTAATTCTAAATATTTAATTAAGTTATTTTTATTTTATTATCTTAAAAATAAGTGGGTGTTACACGTCCAGATGTACCCTAACTACTACCCTAATCGATCGGCTCCCTAATTCGTGTAGATACTCTGTGTCGGCCCCAACTATAGGATGTATCACGTCCTATAGTGGCAACCCTTCACTGATATGCACAACCCTATATCTATAGGTGTCACGGTCGTCTTATCCTACTCTGCCCGACCCATGCACGCACATGACCCGGTTGGTTTGCACTGCTCACACTGTCCTCCACGTTTGGATCTCTTACAATCAGCCCGGTAAGCGTGCCCCTCTCCGACCAAGGGCGGAGTACTCATTTTGATACTTATTAAGGGTAACTTACTGAAATGGGTCCCCCACACAATATGATACAAGGTCTCCTCCTTGTCTTGTATCCCCACTAAGATTTCTATTGGTTATGTGTACCACATAACCCTACCATTTCTACAAGTTATGCTTACCCTAAAAAGGTGTTTTTAATTACTTAACTTCAACATTTTAACATGTTATGCTTACCACAAGGTGTCTTTAATTACATAACCCTATCAGGTTAAGTTCGCGGGTCTATATGTAAATATTACCCAACCCCTCAGATTTATTTAACCCGCCCTCTATTCAGCCAAATTTACTTAACCCCAATTTAGATTCATGTTCATACAATCCATATGGATTCAACTAGGTTAAGTATTTAAGGTTTATTACTATATTTCCATTTATGATTGCCGTATGCTAGACCTCCCACATTAAGCCTACCATTATTTTGAAAGGAAAAGATACTATAGATAAAACGATGACCTCCACTTTAATGGGACCTCCACGAAACACCCATCTAAATTCACCCATCTCCGATCACAGTCATCCTCTCAGTTCATCTCATCCTCTTCATCTTCTTCTCCATTGGATACTGATTCTCTACCTGTTCATCATTTCCCCATTAATACAGTAAACACTCAAGCACAGAACAAGGTGTCTTCTCCAACATAGCAACCTTCGCTTACCTACGCTCAGGTGGCAGCATCAAGAGCCAAGCTTCCACATGTTATCCCCAACCCACCTGTCAAACGACGAATAATCATACCAACTTTCAAACCGATAAGGGAGACGTTGAAATTTTTGAATTTGGAGAGGCGCTGTCTCAAGTGCGCTGATCGAGGACACGTGGAAAAAACATGCAGAAATGCGTTGATATGTTATAAGTGCTCTCACTTTGGACATGAAAGCATGCATTGTCCCAATAAAAAGTCACCACTCTCTCGAACCAACAAGGCTGATTGGACGCACCCCTATGCAGTTCAAACAGTGAATCGTCGCGAGCCAGGATACTTGCAATTTCAGAAGGAAAGGACCCACCCGTCCTTTCAAAACTCAAATCGTAATTATAGCTCTAATGTAATTAACCCCCACCTCAAACTCAAATCCCCACTCATTTCAAACGAAAATTCTTCACCATCCCCTACTCACTCACCCAATCTAAATCAAAAATTTCCACTTCTTATAGAAGTGGCTGATGCATATCTTTATCTCACTGCAATCACCATTGATGGACATTAGTCTATCGAGATGCTTTCAAGAGCCCTTAAATCAACTTTTGGTCAACAATATAATTGGCCGATCTGGCATATCGTTGATAATTCCTTTCTCATATGCTTCCCTAACTCTACTATTAAAGATCACGCCTTGCCCCTAAAATTTTTAATGAAAGAGGATGGCGTTGTACTCTTACAACAAGCAAACACTCTTGAAGAAACTCCTGAACCCCTCCTCGAAAAAGAGTCCTGGACTAAAATCAGTGGTTTTCCAGAATTTTACAAACATGGTTCAGACACTATCAGAGAAACTTTAAAGCCAATGGGACGATTCATACAAACAAACTCATGTGATTGGTCCTTTGTCGACCATCGCTTCTTATATGTTGAGATGCAGTTCTTTGAAGGTATCTCAACACCATGTAATTTCATTTCTTATATAAATAACCATGCAGAGAAGCTCAAGATTTATCGCTAGACACACACACATCCTTGTCAACGACCGAAAACACTCCTTTTGGGAATCAACTGTGACTGTGACGGTTTCATCTTTCAACCCTTAGCTTAACAATCAGATTGCATGGAGGAAGATAGATTTGATTTGATGTCAGATGGGGTTGTGAAGCAAGTTACTAGGGTGCTTGAAAACCAACCACAAGATATGGATATGGAAGACTACCACAAAGATGACATGATAGTGCCTTGATGGGATCCAATGGCTTATCTAGATCTTTCAGTTCCTCTACACCAACAACTGCCAACTCAACAGGATCAACAGGAGCTAATACAACAAGAAGGCCAAGGTTCATCGTCCCTTCACATTTCCTCATCAGCTATCAAAAGGAGCGCAAGGATCAACAGGGCCCCCTCGCTGCCTCCAGGATTTTCGGGTAGCTAACTTGAACCAGTCATTTTTTCTTCTGCTGATAAGGTTTTAAATAAAAATTGGCAAAGTACATGGGGCTGTGTTTTCATGCCAAACATTATTCTTCCATGCAAGCCCTAGAACAACAGCGTACTAACCTTTCTAAAGGAAAATAATCTCATGGAATATCAAAGGGTTAGGGGACCCCACAAAAAATCATGCTGTCAATCTCATCATCTCCCCATATCATATTGATATTTTATTTCTACAAGAAATTAAAATCAGTAATCCACCCAATTTGATTCGTAAACTTTGTGGACCCTTTTTTTCTGGTTGGACACATATGGATGTTGTTGACACTCGTGGTGGTTTAATTACAGCATGGAATGAGCACGTGTGGGCTTTTGAACAATCTATTTCACGTTCTTCTGTTCTACATGTGTCCTTCGTCACATTTCTTCTAACTTCATTTTCCATTTCACTAATGTGTATGCACCTAACGACCTTCAAGGTAGAGATGAAACATGGCAATATTGTCACAACCTGTCACAAAATATAAATGAACCTTGGATAATTGGAGTGACTTTAACACAACTCGTTCACTTGACGATTGTAATTCGGGTAACTTATCCACAGATTCTTCTCACTTCAATGCTTTTATCCAATCTTGTTCGCTTATTGAACCACCAATCAATAACCGTCGTTATACATGGTCAAGTAGAAGAGAAATCTCATCATTGTCTAAGCTAGATCGTTTTTTCTTCAACCTCAACTGGGACGATCATTTTGCTTTATCATTGGTCAATGGTCTTGCCACCACCATTTCAGATCACTGCCCAATTCTTCTAGACACTTGCTCAAACACTCCTACTAAACTCCCATTTGGATTTGAGCTTCTCTGGCTGTTAGAACCATCTTTTGATAACTTTATCAAACTCAACCGAGATCAACTACCAACCCATCAGTCTTCCATGGTTAGAATAGTTTGCAAACTTCACTCTCTTCATAAACTGATTCGTCCATGGGCTAAGAATGTCTGGAATTCCTTAAAAAGCTGTATTTCATCAACACAAGATGCCATTCTCAATCTAAATATCATTGAAGAGCTTCGGCCTTTAACTGAATCTGAGCATCATGAATTGAAAGAGCATGAATTAGAACTAGACAGACTAATTAAGCAAGAGGAGATTGGATGGAAACAAAGATCGAAAGCTAAATAGATTAAAGAAGCTGATAAAAACACTACTTACTTTCACAGAATTGTCAATTGCCATCGACGTTCTTCATTCATTTCAGAGATTGATTATAATAACATTACCTTCAAAGACTCTAAAGATATTTGCCAACAATTTATTATCTTCTACAGAGACCTTCATGGTTCACCTCCGCCCCCTTCTCCAGATATTGATTGGCATTGTTTATATCTGAACCCTACCCCCATTAACATTGATCATCCCTTCTCAGAGGAGGAAATTTGGAATGCAATAAATGATATGGCAGATGATAAGGCCCCTGGACCTGATGGTTTTGGCCCAGCCTTCTTTAAACATTTTTGGCCCACTTTGAAATATGACATCATTGACATGTGTTCAGAATTCTATTCAGACCCTTCATCAATCGCTAAATTGAACTACGCTAACATTATCCTCATTCCAAAGTTTCCTGGTGCTAACACTGTCTCTTCTTTCAGACCTATTAGTCTTCTTAATACAACCTTCAAGATCATCACTAAAATTCTATCTACCAGACTCCAACAACATGTTGACTCTCTAATTGGCAATGAACAATCTGCATTCATCACAGGAAGAAATATCCTTGACGTGTTGCAGCTACTCAAGAAGTGTAATTTCTTTTTGCCATTTTTCTAATACCCCTGGTGTCCTCCTTAAACTTGATTTTTGTAAGGCCTTTGACTCAGTTAATTGGGAATTCACTCTATCTCTCATGACACATAGGGGTTTCCCATTAAAGTGGTGTAGCTGGATAAAAGCAATACTACAAATGTAACACCCCACCTCCGTTAAGGTCACTCACAAAGGGAATGCCTTAACTTTGGTGGAGCATTTTAGTAAACAGAACAGAAACTTACAAGACATATAAAATAGTACTTGAAAAATTTATAACTTTATTTCAACAGAAACCGAAATAAACTTGGTTACATCCTTTCAAATCACATTATCAGAATTCAAGTACAAAATATCAGTCTTGTACAAAAGCTTTCAGAATGCATAGTTTAAAATCATAATCCCCATAGAACGGAAGCTATACAGAGCCAAGCCATACTTTAAGCACTTCAAGCAGAAGAAATCCGGATCGAGCTAAAGTATTCCCTCCTTGGATAACCTGGGGGGGAAACGGAAGAAAGGAGGCAAAACAACAAGGGTCAGACAAAAAGTCTGGCAAGTCCAGTGATTTTCAGTCATGAACAGATAATAATAACATGACATGAGCATAAAACTAGATAAGAGATAACTGTAACAGATGTAGCAGATATAACAGAAGAACAGAATGACATAAGCTATCTCTTTACACTTCTCTGCACTAATACTAGTATAATAGAATTAGGTCTCACCCTAATGTCTAAACTGAAACAGAAATGGGTACAGAATAATTTAACAGAAACAGAATGCTAATAATGGGCCTTTACTACCCGATCAGAAACAAACAGAAGTAGAAACAGATTAATCCCTACGGAAACAGAATGTAGAATTAGGTGTACACTAGTAATGGGCCTTTACCACCCGAATAGACGGTACCACGCAGAAACAGACAGGTGTTACCACCCAACAGAAACAGATGGTACCGACAGAAACAGACAGAACTAAGTGTACCCTAAATCCCTACCCCAAGCGATCGGCTCCCTAATACATAAATATCCTGTGTCGGCCCCATAGTAGGGTGTATCGCTCCCTAAAGTGACAACCAATTGGCACAGACCTATTTACATATGTCACGGCGTCTTACATCCTAAGAGGCAGACCGGGATCCATGCACGCACATGACCCGGTTGGAACGCACCATCAACACCCCTCGCCATTATCAGAATGAACAGCTTATAGTTAGTTCAGTAAGCGTGCCCGGACCCTACTTACTGTTGGGTCAACGTTTTGATACCAGAAAGGGTTACTGACTAATATGGGTCCCAAACAACAGATGACACAAGTAATTCCCCTCCTAACCTTGTGTCCCCAGACTAACAGATTTCAGCTTAACTTGTCTACAAGTTTCAGGCATACAAAATTTAGATTAACTAGTTCACAGATCATACAATCAAGTTAACAGGTTTTTAGACTAACGGATCAGATGTTCGGATTAACAGGCTTACAGATTAACTGGTTACAGATTAACAGACTTACAGATTAACTGGTTACAGAATATCTAACTTTGTATTGGGCCTACGGATTCATGAAACGGGTTTATCAGATTCATTGGTCTAATTGATTTAACCTTACCCAACACATTTTAGACATCATAATTATCTCAGATTTTCATTAATTAAATATTAATGCCCAAACCTCTCACATTAGACTGACAGTTTGCGGCTACTGGTTAGGCCGGTTGGTTCCGGCAGGTTTCTATCGTAAACTGAGTCTAACCTCGGGTTTCAAGCACGTTACGACTAACTTCTCACATTAGAACCTATTGTTTGCAACCACTGGAATATGCCGGGCGGTTCCGGGCAGAATTACGCCGCAAACTCATTCTAACCACGAGTTAGCCATGTTTATCTTTGCGGCCAATTAATTAATGATTTACCATTTATACCCACGCCTAATATACATGTCAATTATTCATAGCTAATTCAGATTATGTCAATAACAGACTGAATATCTCAGCTTAACAGATATAGTAGATAACAGATTTTCGCAGATTAGGCGTCTTAACGGATTCAACAGATTAAGCAAACTAGCAGATTTAGCAGATAACAGATTAGGCATCTCAACAGATTTAGTTTAGCAGATTTGGCATTTTCAACAGACTTAACAAATGACAGATTTGGCAGATGAACAAATCTAGCAGACTAGGCAGTAGAGCAGAACTAGCAGATTAAGAAATGTAACAGACTAGCAGTTCAGGCAAATATAGCAGAACTAAATTAGGCAAATATAGCAGATTTTATTATTCCTTAAGGTTTCATTGACCCATCTTGCCTAATTATACATTTGGCCTAAGTTTGCATGCCTAAATAGTTGTCATGGTTCACAATATGATTATATACCAAATATTGCCATCTATTACTATGCATGTCATATATCCCAAAGATCCCTTACTTAGGTGTTTATTTACATTAATAGATACCCTTCTCTCATGTAAATCTTTATACCTAAGCCATATTCCTTTTTATCATAAATCATATGTTCAACACCCATTTATGTTATAAATACAACATGTCCAATCATATGTCTCAAATTTATGTTCTAACTACAGTCCATATTCTTTCCTCCAATCAGTCACCTATTGGTCATGCCTAATTTATGAATCATTCATTTTACTGTCCCAAACAATTTAGCGTAGGTTAATCTCTTATGAGATTGGCTCAGGCTCGTGGTAGCCTGGCTATAGAACAGAAAGAGGAAAGAGATACAAAATAAGATAGATCTAAACAGAACAGAACAGATATAACCTCAGATTCAGATTTACAATTCATGTCACAATCAGAATTAACGTTTATATTGGAAAATAACTGTACTTGCCTTGGTTGGATTAAAGAAAGAACTTTAATTGCTGTAGAATCGTTGCAGAAGCTTTAATATCTAATTTGAATTGAGTTGCTTAGGTTGATGTTGATTTGCTTCTAGTTTTGATTCCAGCAGAGTAGCAGCGCCATTTTTATTTTTATTTAGAACAGAGGCAGAGAAGAAGCAGAATAGAATTGTGTGTAGAGAAGGCTAGCTCTTAGGTTGTTTTTATAGGTGTAGCAATTCATTTCAGCCATCAGATTAACCCTAAAACCAATCCGGACCAGAAAAATCGTCCCTGAGCTTCAAAAACGTGTTCTGGACCGAAACAGGCCGACCAGGTCGACTTGTAGGGGGGGCGGTCGACACTATAGTCGACCCCCTGGTCGACCTGGCCCCAGGTCGACCCCCAGGTCGACCTGCCTAGTTCTGTGCTGACCGAAACCTTCTGAATCTTCTACAGGCCATAACTTCTTCATCCGGACTCCGATTTTCGAAAACTCAGACTCTATTTCATGTAAAATTTCGAGAGGAACACAATGGTGATGTCCATTTTACCTAATTCCTGATTCTTAAATTAATTATCCTCACTTTACTATCTTTTCCGTTACACACACCGTTATCGAACTAATTTTTCTTCTCTTTCATGTATTAATTAATTCTTCTTATGCATCACCATTATTTACCTATCATAAGCATATTTTCATATATTTTATTTCATTTTTAATTATACTTAAAAATGCGGGGTGTTACATTCTCCCCTCCTTAAAGGATTTCGTCCCCGAAATCTTCAAGTTAAGAAGAATGTGTCCTACCATCCAATCATCCATCTACTCAATCACCAATCACCGACATTCATTGTCCTTAAGAGATTTCTAATGCTGTATGAACATATGCAAGAAGTGTGTGTATATGTTCCTTGTCCAATGCAAAGAACAGGCAGTCCACTGATTCAGTTGACCTCCTTAATGCGAATTTTGCCAGTGCCATGAGTCCAACATGTATGCAATTTTCCAACTCGATACATATCATTTCTATATGAGTGCACAACCATTCAGTCATATGCAACATCCATGTGCTGAGTCAATCATTTTGCATCCACAAAAATTAAAAATGCTCACACATCCATATGCAGTATGAGAGTGTTTTCGAGCCGATCTAGTGCCTAGTGTGTTTATATGCATCCACGGGCAACCACTAGTAACCACTTGGATCCACTTGCAACCATCAAACATAACATGTCTCAAACACATGTTTACACCCATTAGTTTCTACCTAAAGTTCAAAGATTCGATTGATAGGATACAGTCGAATGATGGAAGTGAGTACAGATAGAACAAAAACTTGGTTCCCATTAGGCATGGGTCCTAAGTATCGGCCTCGAAGACCGAAACCAACATCAAATTGACACCAAGAGGATTACCCTCTTTAGACAATGTTAAAACTGAAAATCTTATCAGAAGTATTCAGATATTTACAGACTACTGGTACAGATCAGGTTCCCTAATGGCTCTTAGGAAGGTAAGCATGATAAAATCATACCCCACGAAAACTCAGAATGTATGCGGCATACTTGACGCCTAACACAGATATCCCTCAAACCCCAATCTTAAACAGATGAGCCATAACCCTTATGGGTCTGAGTCTACAGTGGAATTCAGAAATAATAATAGTATTAAAGTGCAGAGTATCGATTACAAAATCAAAATACCAAAATCAGAAAAAGTCTTAACTCCATAATCAGATAAAGAAATTAAACCTACTATAGAAATTTTCCTATTTCTATCCTAGCCACTAGCCTCGAGAGTGTTCGCCTGCCCTCCTTGCCCTCGTCTCTTCGGCCAGTCCCTAGTGAAGTGTCCCATCTCTCCACAGTTGAAGCAAGTGCCTTTCCTTTTTCTGCAATCCTTGTTCAGATGAGTCGAGCTCCCACAAGTAAAGCACTTTTTCCCCTTCTTATCTTCAGACTTCTCATCATTCTTTTGTGTTTCCTTTTTGAGCCATGCTTTCTTATTATGTGGTTCTTCCTTCTTTGTCTCTTTCGGGCCCTTGTCTTCCTCGTGCAGTAGTGCCATGTCCACCAATTTCTCGTAAGTCGCTCCCATGGGTACATGGGTCATGGCTAGGCTGTGCAGTAGCACGTTCAATCCTTTAACGAAGCGGAGAGCCTTTTTATGCTGAGTGTTGACTAAATCCAATCCGAATCTAGCTAGTTGGTTGAACTGGTTGACGTATTCCTTGACCGTCATACTTCCTTGCTTAAGAGATAAGAACTTTTCCAGTTGTAAACTCTGTTCAGCTTGCAAGAGAAATTTTGTCTCAAACCTTGTTCTGAAATCCATCCATGTCTCAACCGGCCTTTCGGCGTTAGTGACTTCCCACCAGTAGGAAGCTTCGTCTTTGAGCAGCCATACCGCCAACTATACCTTCTGCCTATCGTCCACCTCAAAGAGATCCTCAGTTTCTTTGAGCCAGTTCCTCGCTTCGACGAATGATTCAGTTCCCTTGAAATCCTTTCCACCCATGGCCCTAAAATCTCTACAGATCTTTGAGAAAGCAATTGCACGAGGAGGGGGCGGAGGAGGAGGGGGATCATTTGCTGGACCTGCGGCGGCGGTCCTAGCCTTAAGATATTGACGAAACCAACCGGGTACATGAACACCCTCTGGTATCTCAGATGCTTCAGACATGCTGAAACAAAAAAGGAAAGATTCAATACAAAAAGGACTGAAGGAAAGATATATGGCTCTTGGGGATCATGTTTTTCAAAATAAGCTTTATTTTTGAAAATACTTCCTTTCAAAACCTTTTTGAAAATAGTTTTCCAAAAACTTTACCCAATCTGGTAACCTCGCTCTGATACCAAGTGTAACACCCCACCTCCGTTAAGGTCACTCACAAAGGGAATGCCTTAACTTTGGTGGAACATTTTAGTAAACAGAACAGAAACTTACAAGACAGATAAAATAGTACTTGAAAAATTTATAACTTTATTTCAACGGAAACCGAAATAAACTTGGTTACATCCTTTCAAATCACATTATCAGAATTCAAGCACAAAATATCAGTCTTGTACAAAAGCCTTCAGAATGCATAGTTTAAAATCATAATCCCCATAGGATAGAAGCTATACAGAGCCAAGCCATACTTTAAGCACTTCAAGCAGAATAAATCCGGATCGAGCTAAGGTATTCCTTCCTTGGATAACCTGGGGGAAACGGAAGAAAGGAAGCGAAACAACAAGGGTCAGACAAAATGTCTGGCAAGTCCAGTGATTTTCAGTTATGAACAGATAATAATAACATGACATGAGCATAAAACTGGATGAGAGATAACTGTGACAGGTGTAGCAGATATAACAGAAGAACAGAATGACATAAGCTATCTCTTTACACTTCTCTGCACTAATACTAGTATAATAGAATTAGGTGTCACCCTAATGTCTAAACTGAAACAGAAACGGGTACAGAATAATTTAACAGAAATAGAATGCTAATAATGGGCCTTTACTACCCGATCAGAAACAGACAGAAGCAGAAACAGATTAATCCCTACGGAAACAGAATGTAGAATTAGGTGTACACTAGTAATGGGCCTTTAGACGGTACCACGCAGAAACAGACAGGTGTTACCACCCAACAGAAACAGACGGTACCAACAGAAACAGACAGAACTAAGTGTACCCTAAAACCTTACCCCAAGCGATCGGCTCCCTAATACATAAATATCTTGTGTCAGCCCCCACAATAGGGTGTATCACTCCCTAAAGTGACAACCAATTGGCACAGACCTATTTACAGATGTCACGGTGTCTTACATCCTCAGAGGCAGACCGGGATCCATGCACGCACATGACCCGGTTGAAACGCACCATCAACACCCCTCGCCATTATCAGAATGAACCGCTTATAATTAGTTCAGTAAGCGTGCCCGGACCCTACTTACTGTTGGGTCAAAGTTTAGATACCAGAAAGGGTTACTGACTAATATGGGTCCCAAACAACAGATGACACAAGTAATTCCCCTCCTAACCTTGTGTCCCCAGACTAACAGATTTCAGCTTAACTTGTCTACAAGTTTCAGGCATACAAAATTTAGATTAACTAGTTCACAGATCAGACAATCAAGTTAATTGGTTTTCAGACTAACGGATTAGATTTCGGATTAACAGGCTTACATACTAACTGGTTACAGATTAACAGACTTACAGATTAACTGGTTACAGATTATCTAACTTTGTATTGGGCCTACGGATTCACGAAACGGGTTTATCAGATTCATTGATCCAATTGGTTTAACCTTACCCAACACGTTTTAGACATCATAATTATCTCAGATTTTCATTAATTAAATATTAATGCCCAAACCTCTCACATTAGACTGACAGTTTGCGGCTACTGGTTAGGCCGGTTGGTTCCGGGCAGGTTTCTGTCGCAAACTGAGTCTAATCTCGGGTTTCAAGCACGTTATGACTAACTTCTCACATTAGAACCTATTGTTTGCGACCACTGGAATATGCCGGGCGGTTCCGGGCAGAATTACGCCGCAAACTCATTCTATCCTCGAGTTAGCCATGTTTATCTTTGCGGCCAATTAATTAATGATTTACCATTTATACCCATGCCTAATATACATGTCAATTATTCATAGCTAATTCAGATTATGTCAATAACAGACTAAATATCTTAGCTTAATAGATATAGTAGATAACAGATTTTGGAAGATTAGGCGTCTTAACGGATTAAGCAGATTAAGCAAACTAGCAGATTTAGCAGATAACAGATTAGGCATCTCAACAGATTTAGTTTAGCAGATTTGGCATTTTCAACAGACTTAACAAATGACAGATTTGGCAGATGAACAAATCTAGCAGACTAGGCAGTAGAGCAGAACTAGTAGATTAAGCAATGTAACAGACTAGCAGATTAGTCAAATATAGCAGAACTAAATTAGGCAAATTAAATATAGCAGATTTTATTATTCCTTAAGGTTTCATTAACCCATCTTGCCTAATTATACATTTGGCCTAAGTTTGCATGCCTAAATAGTTTTCATGGTTCACAATATGATTATATACCAAATATAGCCATTTATTACTATGCATGTCATATATCCCAAAGATCCCTTACTTAGGTGTTTATTTACATTAATAGATACCATACTCTCATGTAAATCTTTATACCTAAGCCATATTCCTTTTTATCACAAATCATATGTTCAATACCCATTTATGTTATAAATACAACATGTCCAGTCATATGTCTCAAATTTATGTTCTAACTACAGTCCATGTTCTTTCCTCCAATCATTCACCTATTGGTCATGCCCAATTTATGCGTCATTCATTTTACTATCCCAAACAATTTAGCGTAGGTTAATCTCTTATGAGATTGGCTCAGGCTCGTGGTAGCCTGGCTATAGAACAGAAAGAGGAAAGAGATACAAAATAAGATAGATCTAAGCAGAACAGAACAGAAATAACCTCAGATTCAGATTTACAATTCATGTCACAATCAGAATTAACGTTTATATCGGAAAATAACTGTACTTTCCTTGGTTGGATTAAAGAAAGAACTTTAATTGTTGTAGAATCGTTGCAGAAGCTTTAATATCTAATTTGAATTGAGTTGCTTAGGTTGATGTTGATTAGCTTCTAGTTTTGATTCCAGCAGAGTAGCGGTGCCATTTTTATTTTTATTTAGAACAGAGGAAGAGAAGAAGCATAATAGAATTGTGTGTAGAGAAGGCTAGGTCTTAGGTTGTTTTTATAGGTGTAGCAATTCATTTCAGCCATCGGATTAACCCTAAAACCAATCCGGACCAGCAAAAATCGTCCCTGGGCTTTAAAAACGTGTTCTGGACCGAAAGAGGCCGACCAGGTCGACTTGTAGGGGGGACGACACTATAGTCGACTCCCATGGGGGAGGTCGACTCCCAGGTCGACCCCCAGGTCGACCTGCCTAGTTCTGTGCTGACCGAAACCTTCTGAATCTTCTACAGGCCATAACTTCTTCATCCGGACTCCGATTTTCGAAAACTCAGACTCTATTTCATGTAAAATTTCGAGAGGAACGAATGGTGATGTCCATTTTACCTAATTCCTGATTCTTAAATTAATTATCCTCACTTTACTATCTTTTCTGTTACATACACCGTTATCGAACTAATTTTTCTTCTCTTTCATGTATTAATTAATTCTTCTTATGCATCACCATTATTTACCTATCATAAGCATATTTTCATATATTTTATTTCATTTTTTATTATACTTAAAAATGCGGGGTGTTACAACAAACTAGCCTGTCTACAGTCTTTATCAATGGTGAATATGGAGGCAAAATAAAATCCAAAAGAGGCTTAAGGCAAATAGACACTCTCTCACCTCTCATTTTTGTTTTAATGGCAGATGTCTTTAACCAAATGGTGAAACGATCCCTCTCTTATAATACTTTTTTGGGTATCCCTCTTCCAAATTCAGAAATTTGCACATCCAATTTATAATTTGCAGATGATAAAATTTTTTCACCACCCCATCTCCCAAAAATATTCATTGCCTCAAGGTCCTAATCTATACATTTGAAATGATTTTAGGTCTATCTATTAACTTTAATAAAAGTTCCATTATTATGTAGGGCAACTGTACTTACCTAGGTCCTGTTATAGCTGAATGCCTTAACTGTAAGCTTGATTCATTCCCAATTAACTATCTGGGCATTCCTCTCCATCCCACTAAACTTCATAAACCTGATTGGCAACCACTCATTTCTAAGATTGAAAATAGACTTTCAAGCTGGAAAACAAACTCACTATCCTCTGCTGGTCATCTTATACTTATTAAACATGTCCTCTCATCACTTCCAACATATTGGATGTCATACCACAAACTCCCTATCTGGGTTATTAACAAAATTGATTCAATTCGTAGTACATTTCTTTGGAATGGAGGTAAACTGAAGAAACTTATCAACTGGAAAACTTTTTGTCTCCCAAGTAATCATGGTGGTCTTGGAACACTGAATCTCTCAACCTTTAACGTTGCATTGCTTGCCAAATGGCTATGGCGAACCCTCTTGCCTAGTCAATTCATCTGGAAAGACTGGATCTTGACTCATCTGTATAATTCAAATCCTTTCCTCATCCCCCACTTCAGACCAGATGCTAGACCCTCACCATTCTGGAAAGGAATTTTATCCACTTTAGCGTGAGTTAAATCCCTTTTTCATGTAAAAAAATGTAATGGTGAATCCTGTCTCTTTTGGTTGAATATTTGGAATGAACAGATCCTATTATCCACTCTTTTTCCTATCCTTACAACAGCCAACCAACA
This sequence comes from Allium sativum, assembly GCA_030737875.1. Classification (NCBI taxonomy): domain Eukaryota; kingdom Viridiplantae; phylum Streptophyta; class Magnoliopsida; order Asparagales; family Amaryllidaceae; genus Allium; species Allium sativum. Next base: position 989,101,151 of record CM060910.1, on the reverse strand, counting down.
TAGCCTGCTTATGGAGGCCTTGGCCCATGAACTTGGCCCAGTGGGCTTTCTTCCTCTAACATTCCTGGGCATTGATTCCTTGAATGAGATCAATTCAATTGGACATATCTTCAACACTACTCAATTATCAACCGAACCTGATTCATTCTTTTAGGCCTTAGGCCCATCTAACATCTACTCAGTTGCAACCTGTTACAAATACTTGATCCATCCAGGCCGAAGCTTCTCTTTCTCTTGCATTTGGAAATGTCACTTACCTCCTCGCATAATCTTCTTTCAATGGCTTCTTATCCATAATCGCATCAACATAAGAGACAGACTTCGTCGCTTCAAAAACAATATTGATCCTATATGCGCACTCTGTAATCAAAGTAATGAATCCCTTTCACATCTTTTCTTTGAATGCGACTTCTCTTATGCAGTGTGGGCTGCAATCAATTCCTTCATCCCCCCCATCAGCTCGTTCTTCGAATACTGGCAGCATAACCCCCCTGATCCCTTAATGGATTCCCTAGTGGCTTTCTTTTCATGGTGTATTTGGTACGAACGTAACGCAACCATCTTTGGCAGACCCTCGAAACTTTTGATGGGTACCTGTTATCACATCCTGTATCTCTTCGAATCACGGACTAGATCAACTAGGCATGCTCACTTCAGGCTTTCTCTTCCCATGCCACAATCTTATGGATCGCAAGAAAGCAGCTCCCTCTTCCCTCTTTGAGCTAGAAGTAGTTAACTATTATTATCTATGGTTTATTTTGGCTGTGTATCTATATGCTATGTTTACTCCTCTATGATGTACATATTCTGCTTAGTAGTTATATTATCTTTATTGACCATTTGGGTCTAGACTTATTTCGCCACTGGTTGGGCCTGCCAACCAAATTATATTATTAGCTACTATGACTACGTGTAACTGGCTGTGTAGCTTCACGCTACACACCCGTCTTCCTAAAAAAACCTACCGTTTGTGGATGCTGGACATGCTGGGCGGGTCCGGGCAGACTTATTCCACAAATCAGGCTTAACCTTGTGTCTTAGTACATTTCGTATTTGTGCACTTAGACCTCTCACATTAGATTCAACACTTGCGGTAGCTGGATATACCAGTCGGTTCCGGGAGAACTTCCACCGCAAGTGCATTCTAACCTTGTGTCATAAGTGCAGTTACAGTTTCTAATTACTGTAATCCTAGACATTTCATTATTATCCAATTTTCACCTATGTCGTTATAGGTTATAGGTTTCATGACCTTTTTTCCTCAATTATGTTCATAGTAAATTATATGTCCAATTCATATTCATTATTCAAGTTATGCCAACTTTTAATGTTTTCCCCCGTTCCCTAACTAATGCATTCGCATATATTTTGCGGCATGCCTAGGATAGAAAGTAGCCTGACCATAAAAAATAAAAGGGAAAGGTCATGGGAAGATGACAATAGTGATTATTCTAATATAACTGGCATAAATATATATACTGACATAGTGATAAGGTGGACATATAAGAATGGATACGTGAACTTGTGATAATTAAACTAGTTCTAACATAGTAGGGATGTCATAATAAGCATAACAAGATCTAAATAATAATTAAATGTCCAACTAGTTCAGATCCAATATGATAGGCACAAGGTGTTCTAAATAATAAGCTAGATCTAAAATCAAAAGTAGATCGGTCTTGGTAATGATTTAGATCAATGTCAAAGTGTGTCATAATGTAACAACCCGTATTTCAATAACATGTTAAAACGAGAATCAAGGCAGAATTTAATTTTAAATTCTGAATCAAGTAAAACGGGCTATGCCATTGCGTTCGTCTCGGAAAAATACGCGAAATAGAGTCTGAGTTTTCGAAAATCGGAGTCCGTATGACCCGGTTAAGGCCCAAAGAAGTTTTTGGGAAATTTGAATTTCGAAACATACAGAAGTGGGGCCAAGCGGGAAAATTCCCGCCCAGACAAGTCGACAGGCATGTCGACAGGCATGTCGACAGGGCTGTCGACTTGCCCTGTCGGCTGATTCTGATCTGGTGCACCTATTTTCTATCTTGGCTAGGTTTTTGGGCCTGGTTTGAAATCTGACGGTTCAGGTTGGTCCTAGGGTTAATCTAAGGGCCTAAACCTATCCTAATCTCTATAAAAAGACCCTAAACCTACCCCTAAACCCTCATTATTCACTCATGTAACTAAACTATGGCCAAATTTCTACTCTCATGGCCTCCATCTCAAATCCCTAGAGCCTATGCATTCAAATCGGGTTCAAATCAAAAGATGCAAGCTTGCTACACCAAAGAGAGGCAAAATCAACGTTGCTATGCGAGTTCCAGGACGATTCTTCAACAAAGGAGGCACCTTTCTTAGCCAAGATGATTCATGCTTCTTTCTCTAGGCCTAACTATGTAAGTTCTAGCTACTTTTAGATGGAAACGGTAGTTTTCATAATGACATGAGATAAAATGAGGCTAAACATGATTATGCGAACCTATATGAACCTTACCTTGTCTCTTGTGTTCATGTTTATGATTTTAGGCCATGTGAGTGACTTAATCATGCCTCTCATGCTATGCATAACCTAGTTTAACTTGCAAGTTTGGATCTTTATGCATGAAATGCTAGCATGAACCTTTAGGAACCACTTTACGTGTGAAACATTGGCTAAGACAAGATTTTGGGGCTTATGCATGTTTATGAACCTAAACCCCTTATGGTAACATGCAAGTTTGTGGCCAAATCCTTTATGAGATTATGCATGCTCGTGGCCAATCCCCTCTTTTAAGTTGTGCATGTTTATGGCTAAACCCTTTTTGATAATATGCATGTTTGTGGCCAAATTACCTTATGACACTATGCTTGTTTATGGCCAATCCCTTTATGATGTTATGCATGTGGAAGCCAAGCCCTTTTTAGCATCATGCATGTTTTGAGACCAATATGTGACATAGTATCCTTACTATGTTGGCTCGCTTTGCTTGCGTTGGGAAAACACGATTTTGGGTAGTTAGATAAACATGAACATGTCGTGAAATCTTAACTTGATTATGACATGTGTTTATACTTGAAAATATGACTTGAAAGATAACATGGAAGTTGGCATGTAAGTATGCATAAAAACATGAGCTTGGGAATTTACCTATTAAGTTAGGTCTACCCTTTGGGAATTTACCTATTAAGTTAGGTCTACCCAAATGCTTGAAAAACTTGTAACATGTTTTGGAAACATGATGAACTTAGACAATATAATTGTGGCCAACTCGAGGTTGGGTTGAGTTTGCAACGTAAAACTACCCGGAACCGACCGGCCTAACTAGTAGTTGCAAACAATAGGACCCAATGTGAGAAGTTGATCATGTCGCGCTTAAGACCCGAGGTTAGACTAGGTTGTGGTGTAAACCTACCCGGACCCGCCCGGCTTAACTAGTAACCACAACAAGGTCTAATGTGAGAGGTTAAGAGTGCATTAATTAAATTAATGCCACATGATAAGGTTAAGTAAATTTGACTAATGACACTTAACCGATATGACACGAATGGGTAGGTTAAGTGGGACCGGGCTTGATTTCCTTAATGACACTTAACCAATTCAGACTGGGTAATTAGGTGAGGTTAAGTAATTAAGACTTAACTAACCTAACCACGGTAATTAGATGGGGTTAAGTAATCCACACTTAACTAATCTAAACACGGTAATTCGATGGGGTTAAGTTAAACACTTAACCAGTTTAAACTTGGTAATTCAATGAGGTTAAGTAACCCATACTTAACCAATTTAACGTGATAATTTAATGGGGTTAAGCAACTTATACCTAACCAATTATACATGAAGATTTGATGTGGTTAAGTGACCTAAACTTAACCAATCTAACTCGTTAATTTGATGTGGTTAAGTGACCTAAACTTAACCAATCTAACTCGTTAATTTGATGTGGTTAAGTGAACTATACTTAGCCAATCTAACTCGTGAATTTATGGGGGTTAAGTTAACCCATACTTAACCAATATAACGTGAAAACATGATAAGGCTAAGTCATGAATCGCTTGAATACACTTGACCGGTTTGACTAAGTAATTTGATAGGGTCAAGTTAATATATACTTAACCAACTTGTAGGGCTAAGTCTTGAACTTAAATACTTAGCCAATCTTGACGTGATTCGTGGGCGGGTTAAGGCATGGACTTGAATGATAACACTTAACCCAATAAGACAAACCCTAGTTAGAAGAACTAGGTAGAAAACCGTGGTTAATCAAGGATAACGGGAAGGTAAGGCTAAGTGGTAAACCTTAGTTAAGGGAAACTAAGTAATAATTCTTAGTCAAGGAAATTTGGACCATTTCTTATATAGATTAGTAACCCGATACGTTAAGTCAACGTTTAAGTATGCGTGTAGGAGCAGGCTATCTGATTTAGATAAAGGCTCCAACGAACTGGGTAACGAAGCAGCGGCTTCGGGGAACGTGAGGATATTCTTGGGATCCCTCTGTGAGGTCGCAGATGATCATCCTGGGCTCACAAGAGGTTAAGGTCTGCGTTAGAAGAACCAAGAGTATGCCTTGGTTGCTATACGAGCGACCTAAAGACTGGGATGGATAGCAGTGAGTCAACGAATACATGATAGTGCCCTAGATAGCAAGTTCGTCGATCATCTACCATCTTGAGTCAAGCGTGTACGTACGGAAAGGCAGGGAACACCCAACAGACCATAATTGCTCTCTAATTATGGGTGAGGTAGGCCGTAGGATGTGGGCTGGCCGGAGTGTAGTTCTCATGCAAGATTTTCTCTTGTGTTGCCTTTCACTAGTTGAGGGAGGGATCTCGTGGGACCATAGCCACGTGTAGAAAACAGACCTTAGTATCTGCATCGGCCGATAAATCTAAAGCTTCCGACCGAGTCCTGTATTTCTTGTTTTGTCCTGTGACAGGACTCGGATGGCACGATGTGATACATGTGCATACAATTATAGAAAAACGATTCACGATGAATGCGTGGGAAAAAGGGCGCGGTTGACGGTTAGCGTAATCCCTAGTGGCCTAGGTGGTTTAACCCAACCCGAAATACGAAAGCGTGCAATAGGTAAGCGTAATCCCTAGTGGTGCTAGGTGGCGTAAGTCCTAGTAGTTCAAACGATGATTCATATGGAAGAGCCTAGCTAGAACAAGGGTGACAGTCCAAACGATTTCAAGGAAAATACGACATGAGGAAGCCCGTATGAGGTACGACAAAGGACTGAACTTATATACATGGAAAGAAACATATGATTTGAGTAACCTATATATGCGATATATTAGGTTGACATGGACCATTACACGACTTTGAGCAAGGGACATTCATGGTTAACACATGACGCGGGTAGGGATACTAGTACGAGAGGTGCATAGCAAATATACATGTTAGAACTAGGAAGAATATACATAATAGATACCGTGGGATGTTAGACGGGGTAGATACCTTAGGATAATGTACTCGATAGAAATCTGACGATGTGATGCCTTGACTTATCATAACACCATAGTTTATCATGATACCTTAGTTTACCTTGCCACAGTAGTTCAACCGGCTACCCTGGTTTATCTATCTTGTAGTTATCCTTATGTTTACTTTCAGTTTATGCATGTCATGTTACCTTTACCTGTTTTTATACTGGAAGTAGATAGGACTTACTCAGTCTTTTTGACTGACCCGTTTTGTTTCGCCTCTTTTCTTCCGTTCCCCCCCAGGTTTCAGGGAGGAAACAATGCTGTTTAGTTCGGACTTCTTCTGCTTGAAGGTCATCATGGATGGCTTGGACTTCTCTTGGCTATGGCTACTTTACTGTTTTTAATTGGGGAATAATTTATGAAAAAGGTTTCATGCTTCTTTATTTCAGCAAGACAGGTTTTGATGTACTCTGATGTAAAAAGGCTTTTGACCTCATTTATTAATGTTATGAAAGTTTGTTTTTACTTCCGCTATTTTATATGTTCTGTCTTGTGATATTTCTGTGCATGTTTACCAATAATGCCCCTCTAAAGCTAGTGCATTCCTTTGCGAGTGACCCTAGCGGAGGCGGGGTGTTACATTTGGTATCAGAGCAGAAGGTTACTAGACTGGGCAAAAGTTTTTAAAGACCTTCTGAAAATTATTTGAAAAACCGTTGACAAAGAAGCATTTTTCAAGAAAATTTTCTTTTAAAAAGAAAAAGGCTATTCCCCAAAGGCCATTAGCATCATCCTTGTTTCCTTGATTTAATCTCTTTTCCTTTCTTTCCTCCATCTGTAGTCACAGTGGTTTTGACTGCGACTAGTCTTTCTAGCTGCGTAAGTATTTCCCGTACGATGGAGGTGGTTCTCGAGAGACCGTTGCAGAGTTATGCATGAAAGGATAGTAAGAACAAGGATAAAGGATACGAGCTCAAGGATGAGCAACTTGTTGGTATGGCTTAGTCCTCAAAGGAAGGAGAAAGATGAACAATGAAACCCATGACGAGAGAGTACCTTTGGCATGGTAAAACGGGGCGGATAGTTAAGTATTATGGGACAAGGACAAGATCATCGGGAGGGCAGTAGTATGCTCTCATTTCTAGAGTACCTCGGAAGGAGGGTAACGATCTTGTCAAAGGTTTATCTTTTCTTCTCTATCATCCTGTCGGGACTTTGTTTTGATCACCGCATCTTTTAAGTCCGCTTCGATAGTTGAGTCTCTGCACCTTAAGTACTAGCGTAATAGAGAACCCCATTTCTGTCTCAAAGTCCTATTGGAGAATCAGTCCATTTATACATGACTTGTTTGGATTTGGGAATGTCTATGCCAAGTGTTGAATTTGGAAATAATGCTTATGTTTATAAGCTATGGATGGATTCTAGGGATGAAGTGGTTATCCAGCAAGGGGAGCCATTCTCGGTTTTAGAAAGAGGGTAGTTAGATTCTCGACTCATCTTGGTGATACCCTCGAAGTCTCGTGTAACCTTTTGGGTTCTGTCATGACTAGTTTCTTAGAATCCCTTGATGCCTTTATTGGAAATTTGAAGCCCGATCGAGTGGTGTTCGCCGATAAGACGGATGGTTTACTTCATTTATGCATGGGTTATAGAGATCACCCTAGTAAGTGCGCATGATAACCTGATTGACATCTGTTTACTTTCAAGAGAAAGTTCTTCTACATGGAATACCTTATAGTATATAAACGAGATCCAAGATTCACTAGTGAATTTTGGAAAGCTTGCATAAGATCATGAGTACGCAGTCATATTTGCGTCAAGTATTCTAGGAAAAGGATAAGTGCAAGTGGAACGAGAGGCGACGAAGAAATGAGTTCCAGCTCATGTTATGGAAACAGGAATAAGAAGCTACAAAATCGCGAAGTTAAAAGACGACTTTGATGGTCAAAGACTAGATACACGCATGATATCTCTTTTTGGGAGTATATCCTTGATCCCTGTTTTCTGTAGAGCTTACTTGTAGGCTATTGTAACAACCCGCAAAAATCAGGACCAATTTAAAATTTTTATTTTAGAAAATTTTAATGAATTTTGACAATATAAAATAATTTATTTAAATAATAATGATCACAAATTTGATTTAAATCGAAGTTAGAATGAATGATTTAATTTTTATTATAAAAAGAGTTAGAAATAACGCGGTAGTTTGAAAAGTCAAACTTGAACTTTGACTGACCGTACAGGATGCAAAATTTAACGGATTTTAGTGAAACCAAAAATATTAGAATCTATTTAAATTTATCTTTCCAACGAATCCGAAAAATCGAAATTTCATAACGGGAATCAAAAGTTATGTTAAAATTAAAATCTAGAATGGTCGCTATGAAATTTATAAGGGCCAAAATGCTACATTTTGCAGAATAAGGAATTAGGACCCGAAACCATCTCCATTGGTTTTAGAATGTTGTTTACATATAAAAATGACTATAAGAACTTATATTTTTGAGTTTCGGAAAAATTCCACTATTTTTGGTATTTTTAAAATATTAAAATATACACCTGAAAAATAGAATTTTTGCAAACGAACTCCGAATTCGACGAAACCAGTTTCTATGGATTCGGAATATTAAATTAAGGTAAAATTCTAAAATTTATAATTTTTGAAATTATTTTGTGGCCTGTATAATTTTTACAGTGGAAATACAGCCTATTTTTAGACTTCGGAAATTTATAATAAATTCATACGGAATCGGAAAATTACGAAATCAGGTTCGTTGGATTCGTAATGACCTGAAATAATTATGTTTAAAATTTGATTAATCTTGAAATCAGCATGTATTTATAAGAATTTTTGAACTGTAGAAAACAGTTGAAAATTGAGTAATTGGGCACATAATGATATTTGGGCCCAAACCAAAATTAAACCCATGGTATATATTATCTTTTTTCTGAGTTTTAGGGCTGAAATTCGAAATGCACAGCAGCCACTCTCTTTTCCATCATTTTTTCTCAATTTCCATGGCTGCTCCCTCTTCCTCTAAAATTCATAAAAAATAAAATCTCTTCAAACCATAGCAAATTATATGTTTTCTCGAAGGTCTCGACGATACGAAGCTAATGGTGTAGTCGGTTTTGTCAAACAGAGCTCGGATTCGCCGGAATCTCGTCTTAAAGCTCGCTGTTTTCGAAATTCAGAAACTCAAAAAGTAAATCAAGAAATTCCCGTGAATCGAGGAAGAATTAGACGAAGTCACGAACACGGAAGTTCTTCGTCTACGCAAGACGAAGATGCTCAGAAAATTTCAGGCAGTTTGGAGGTGTGAGGCGGCCTGTGGGACCCGCGAGGCGAAATCCTTTCTAGGCGATTTCCCGATGATCGGAGAAGCTTTAGGGGCGGCTCTTTCTGGTGGTGGTGCGTCTCGCCAAGACGAAGACATTGGCGGTGGTCCCGTGGCGTCAGGTGGCCCGAGGCAGCGGCAAAGTGCGGTCAAAGTTCGGCGGTGAACAGTGTTTTTCGGTCAACGGGCTGAGGGTATTTTCTATTTTATTTTTAAATTATTTAATTAATTTCCAGAACTTTAAAATTGCATAACTCACTCATACGAAGTCGAAAATCGACGATTTCAGGTGCGTTGGGATCGTGGCGACGAGATGGACGCGTGGACACTAATTTTGTCCAATTCTGAGACAGTGAAATTTTTATGTATTTTTCACGAATATTAATTAATTATTTAATTATGTCCAACTTTAATAAATCATAACTCTCTCGTACGAGATCCGATTGACGAACCGTAAATTGCGTTGGACTCGTCTTTCCGAGCTCTTCGCGATGGCGCAGACCAGAGCTGAATCCGAGACAGTCAAATTTTCAGCAAAAGTCAATGTGAGATTCTATTTTATAATTTATTAAATTTAAATTATTTTTCTTGTGGTTTTGATGTTTGTATGTACATGATTGTGGATTGATGATGTATGATGTCTGTTTGAGAATTGGTGATAGTTGTTTGGGTTATTATGGACAAATTGTTGTTGCATACACTGTTGATGAAATTTGTTGAATCAATAGAAACGATGTACATGATGTAAATGATAAATTCAATTTTATTTATTTATTTAAAATGTATGGAAATTTATATTTAAATAAAAGTTACAATTTTCATTGTTGTTCAGAAAAAAATGAAACTTTGTTTATGTTTACAAAGATTATAACTTTGAATGGGATTAAGAAGATTACAACTTTGTTTTTGCTCTAAAAAAAAAAATTTACAACTTTGTTTGCGTTTTTTTTTTTATATATAAAATTGAAACTTTATTTTGTTTTTGAAAAGAACAAACTTTATTTTGTTTATGAAAAAGAACAAAACTTTGTTTTGTTTATTGAATAAAAGTTCAAACCTTATTTTGTTTTGTTTAAAAAGAACAAAACTTTGTTTTGTTGGTAAAGATTTAAAACCTTGTTTGTGCTTATAAAAGACTGAAATTCTGTTTTGTTTATAAAGATTAAAACTTTGTTTTGGTTATAAAAATTTCATCTTTATTTTGAGACGATTATAATAAATAAAGTTTTGATATTTATTTTAGAATAATTAAAATTTTGACTTTTAATAAAAGATTTTATTTTTATTTTAAGTTAGATAAAGGAATATATTTTATGGCGAATTTGTGTCATTAAATCAAATGAAATAAAAAGGGCAATACCCAATATGTGAACATTGTTAAATTGTGCAAATTGTCTATGTTCCATTTATGCACCTGTATACACTGCCATTTACAAGCGACCCTGGCTTGTTTATGTGAGTGAACGATCAATTTTTACACATCGTCCAGAAGCACAGTTTATTTTAAATATGTGAATTGTGTTGGCTGAAACCCCACACGGGTCAAGGGTTGACTTTTGAATACACGTCACCCTTGGAATAATTAGAAATGCACTTTGGATGGATGTTTAGAAATTGTTATGTAATTAATGTTTGATTTTACGTATAATTAAATTATATGGAAATGGTGGGTCTCATTCCAATTTTGAGTAAAGTAATAAATATGCAAATTAATGAAATAAATTGGAAGTTGAAGTATTTAGATGATTTAATTTTCCATTTAAAAAGGAAATAATAAAGAAGCTTTTGAATTGACAATATTTCCTTCGAATGAAGGAAATAAATGCCCATTTATTATTCAATTAATGATATTAATTGACGCTTGAATTAAGTAGATAAAAACCTTTAACATTTGGAAGGTTATAAACAAATTATTGGAATTAGTAAATCACATTCCAATTATATTAAGAAGATTATAAATTGAAAAGATTACTTTTTATGTTAACATTAAAAATGGAAGATGGACTTCAAAATTTGAAATGTTTTTAAATTGATTTCATTTTAATATTGAAATGGTAGGTTTTAATATCACAAATTAAAACCGTTTTTTTTATAATTATTATTATTATAATATCATAATAATATGGAAAGTTAATATGTATTGAAATGGAATAATAAAGCTTTATATGAAAGAATATTTCAAGTAAGGAATGATATTAAGTAGTAGGATATTTTAAAATATAAAATATTTTAAAATAATATTCTTGGATAATATTTATAAATAAAATTATTAATTGTACCTGGACACGAGGTTAGGTCACATTTATGGCGGAAGTCTGCCCGGAACCAACCGGCATATCCAGCAGCCATAAATGTTGGGCCTAATGTGAGAGGTCCAAGTGCGCAAATACGAATTGGGTCAAGACACGAGGTTAAGCCCAACCTGTGGTAGAAGTCTGCCCGGAACCAACCGGCATATCCAGCATCCACAAGTTGTAGGCCTAATGTGAGAGGTCTGGCCCGCTATTAAATAATAAAATGTAAAGATAAACTTAATAAATGGATAAGGAAAATGAATTGGGCCATTCGGTCCATTTAAAAAAATAGTAACTCCATTTTAACCCGTATAAATTATGTTATACATTTTATAAAGGAAATCGAAGATGATTAATATTTTATTTAAGATTAAATGAAAAACTCTGAAATAAATGATGTCTAATTATATATATTAAATGGGAAATTTATGAAATTTAAATTTGGGTTTATCGTGAATTATGTTTTAAATAACATTTATTCTTTAACCCGAATTTATGATAGAATTAATTCCCTAAAAATTGAATAATCATTTAATAATGACTTTGGAAGATTAAAACTAAATAAGATTTTAATTAAATCTTTAATTAGATTGAAAGGGAATTAAGTAGTTAAGATCACTGAATTAAGAAAGTGATCGAAAATGGAAAATGAACCATAAAGCAATGAATATTTTCATGTTATAAATGAATAAATGAATGAAAACATGAAATGGTTATTTTATTTATATATTTTATATAAATAAAAGTAATGAAATTTTTATTTACTTTTCACATGTAAATAAAAAGAATGAAAATAAGAATGAAACTTTTATTTACATTTCACATGTAAATAAAAAAGATGAAAATAAGAAGGGAATTTTTATTTACATTTCACATGCGAATAAAAAGATAAAAATATGAAATGAAACATGATTTAGAAGCATGAACCGCATATGAAAATTTAACATGTTTTTAAAAAAAGCATGAAGTCGCATGTGAAATGCATAATCAAGAAACCGCATATGAAATAAAAATTCATGTTTAGAGTAGTATTACTGCATATGAAATGAAAGGCAAATCTTGAGATAGCGTTAATATATGTATGATATTCAAACATACTTAAGGTTTATGCTACCATATTAAAAATAAATTTTTTTTTTTAAGATCATGTTCTTATAATAAAAATGAACATATTTTTGATGTCGTGTCTATATATTGAAATAAGGTCCTTTTTATTTGAAAAGAATTAAACGTTTAAAAGACTTTAATTGTATATATGTTGGCTTTAATGAAATGATATAAAATAAAATATCATTTTTATTTTGTATGATTGTTGAAATAAAAAGAATAAATTGTTGAATTATAAATTCTTTGACACGATTAATGAATGGACGATATATTTATACGCATGAAATGAATGGACGATATATATATATGCATGAAATGAATGGACGATATTTATGAAATGAATGGACGATATTTATATTTATAAAAGAATAAATAACGATATAGAATGGTTTGCAAATTTATATATGCGAGAATTATTTGGAAAGTCCGAGTTTACTCTCATTCCAAATAATGATACGACGTTCGAAGAGTTGAAGACGGTGATTGAAGACCGACGATCTTCACATCGAATGGGTGTGTTGCTATTGAGACCCATGATGGGAGTAGCTACCTTGAAGGGGCGACAGTAGTAGCCGTCCGGACGTAGTGTTGATTGCACGGGTTTGGCTTTCGCTCAAACCCAGAGCATAAGCGCGTAAATGGATTGTATGTCTGACATTGTATTCCTTTATACTGTATTTGTCGATCTCTGCTAAACATATATCTGTTTGGTGTTTTACACCCTTCTCTGAGACGTATGAGCTCAGGGGTTATATGTTGGTAGAAATCAATGGTATGGTATGGATTGACGATGTGGCATGCTAAGATGCATATGATCAAGGCTTTGTTGAAAAGCAGGCCTTGTGGGATGATCAAAGCATAGCCTGTTTAGGCATAGCTTTGTGTATAGCGTGACTTCACGAGCCTCACACACCGGCGGAGTCTAAAACGGGAGAAGGGAACGCAGGGAGAGCAGCACGTTTCTTTCTAGCTAGAGTGGTGTCAGTGACCTACCAGCCCTGACATTTTACTTATGTGGATGATGGAATGAGGCGCCTCGGATAGGTCCTATAGGACCGGGGAACGTGTGCTTAGGAATAACTAATCATCTAAGCTGTATGTGAGGACCGGCCCTGCCATTTCCAAGGATTAACTGCGGGTAATCCTGAGGCATCAGCTAGAGTGTCTCGAATCGGTAAGGAGCTCCTCCCTAGCCTTGACTCAGATGGAAATCCAAATTCCAAATACGACCCTTGCGGTTTTGATTGTATTACTAGTATGGAGGCATAGCATATGGTACCTATGCTTCCTAGGATTGATACATTTACTTTGAAATGTTTTAAAACATATACACACTAATAATAATATCGTTTTTATCGTATCAAGCATGTTTGACCATTATAAGGTAAAACCCTATCCTCCGGTTTGCGTTGCATTGTGTGATGGGACTTGGGTCTTATGATGGTTTCATTTTTCTACAAAGCATTGCGTTGTTTTGATGATTTACCTAAATTATGCACGACAATCCATTGGAATAAAACCCGTTCCGCTTTAGCGGCGTGGTCCTTGGATTTGCCTTATTACTATTAGTTATATTAGTTAAGAATTCTCACACCAGTCCCACGACTGACCCGTTGTTTGTTTCCACTTTTGCAAACTCGGGTGCCCTCTTTTCCACACGGGCAGTCGAGTAGCTTTTTGCAGATATTTATCTCTTTAGCAGGATCCTGGATTGAAGCTCAAAGCTGTGTCCAGAGCATAGAAAAGTCTCCCGCTGTCTTAGTTATTTTATTTCCGCTGCACTGTATTAAAGTAATGTAAAATTATCTTCCGCTGTAAATTTATTTAATGTACTCTGATATATATATTCTGTACTCTGATGTAACATTTATTATGATGTTATAAAAGTCTGCTGTTATTGTTCTGATGTTGTTGTATTCCCAAAGTTAACGTATGCGGGAATTGAACGGTCTTGGTCGATTTAGCGGTCGATTAAGTCCGGGCAAAATCCGTGTCGTTACAGTTGGTATCAGAGCTCTGGTTAGCTCAAATCTTTGGGGTACAAATCGTTAGAACTGAACAAAAGACTCATCAGAGAATTGGATTAGTAATGTCCAATAAGAATACTCATTAGAGATAGGATCAGCAGTATCCTAGAATGAGAAAACTCATTAGAGATGGGGTTAGTAATGCCCTAGAATGAGTTCAGAGTGATAAGCTTATGATTAGCGTATTTTTGATTATATAATCTATTTCTGAAAATATGATTTTTAAATATATAAAAGTATGTATATTTGATAAGTTAGTCAACAAATGAAATTAATAAGAGAAATTAAAATTTAGTTAGTTAATTAAACAACTTTTACCTTAGTTCCTTTTCGAGGACGAAAAGATTTTGAGTGGGGGCGATTGTAACAACCCGCAAAAATCAGGACCAATTTAAAATTTTTATTTTAGAAAATTTTAATGAATTTTGACAATATAAAATAATTTATTTAAATAATAATGATCACAAATTTGATTTAAATCGAAGTTAGAATGAATGATTTAATTTTTATTATAAAAAGAGTTAGAAATAACGCGGTAGTTTGAAAAGTCAAACTTGAACTTTGACTGACCGTACAGGATGCAAAATTTAACGGATTTTAGTGAAACCAAAAATATTAGAATCTATTTAAATTTATCTTTCCAACGAATCCGAAAAATCGAAATTTCATAACGGGAATCAAAAGTTATGTTAAAATTAAAATCTAGAATGGTCGCTATGAAATTTATAAGGGCCAAAATGCTACATTTTGCAGAATAAGGAATTAGGACCCGAAACCATCTCCATTGGTTTTAGAATGTTGTTTACATATAAAAATGACTATAAGAACTTATATTTTTGAGTTTCGGAAAAATTCCACTATTTTTGGTATTTTTAAAATATTAAAATATACACCTGAAAAATAGAATTTTTGCAAACGAACTCCGAATTCGACGAAACCAGTTTCTATGGATTCGGAATATTAAATTAAGGTAAAATTCTAAAATTTATAATTTTTGAAATTATTTTGTGGCCTGTATAATTTTTACAGTGGAAATACAGCCTATTTTTAGACTTCGGAAATTTATAATAAATTCATACGGAATCGGAAAATTACGAAATCAGGTTCGTTGGATTCGTAATGACCTGAAATAATTATGTTTAAAATTTGATTAATTTTGAAATCAGCATGTATTTATAAGAATTTTTGAACTGTAGAAAACAGTTGAAAATTGAGTAATTGGGCACATAATGATATTTGGGCCCAAACCAAAATTAAACCCATGGTATATATTATTTTTTTTCTGAGTTTTAGGGCTGAAATTCGAAATGCACAGCAGCCACTCTCTTTTCCATCATTTTTTCTCAATTTCCATGGCGGCTCCCTCTTCCTCTAAAATTCATAAAAAATAAAATCTCTTCAAACCATAGCAAATTATATGTTTTCTCGAAGGTCTCGACGATACGAAGCTAATGGTGTAGTCGGTTTTGTCAAACAGAGCTCGGATTCGCCGGAATCTCGTCTTAAAGCTCGCTGTTTTCGAAATTCAGAAACTCAAAAAGTAAATCAAGAAATTCCCGTGAATCGAGGAAGAATTAGACGAAGTCACGAACACGGAAGTTCTTCGTCTACGCAAGACGAAGATGCTCAGAAAATTTCAGGCAGTTTGGAGGTGTGAGGCGGCCTGTGGGACCCGCGAGGCGAAATCCTTTCTAGGCGATTTCCCGATGATCGGAGAAGCTTTAGGGGCGGCTCTTTCTGGTGGTGGTGCGTCTCGCCAAGACGAAGACATTGGCGGTGGTCCCGTGGCGTCAGGTGGCCCGAGGCAGCGGCAAAGTGCGGTCAAAGTTCGGCGGTGAACAGTGTTTTTCGGTCAACGGGCTGAGGGTATTTTCTATTTTATTTTTAAATTATTTAATTAATTTCCAGAACTTTAAAATTGCATAACTCACTCATACGAAGTCGAAAATCGACGATTTCAGGTGCGTTGGGATCGTGGCGACGAGATGGACGCGTGGACACTAATTTTGTCCAATTCTGAGACAGTGAAATTTTTAGGTATTTTTCACGAATATTAATTAATTATTTAATTATGTCCAACTTTAATAAATCATAACTCTCTCGTACGAGGTCCGATTGACGAACCGTAAATTGCGTTGGACTCGTCTTTCCGAGCTCTTCGCGATGGCGCAGACTAGAGCTGAATCCGAGACAGTCAAATTTTCAGCAAAAGTCAATGTGAGATTCTATTTTATAATTTATTAAATTTAAATTATTTTTCTTGTGGTTTTGATGTTTGTATGTACATGATTGTGGATTGATGATGTATGATGTCTGTTTGAGAATTGGTGATAGTTGTTTGGGTTATTATGGACAAATTGTTGTTGCATACACTGTTGATGAAATTTGTTGAATCAATAGAAACGATGTACATGATGTAAATGATAAATTCATTTTTATTTATTTATTTAAAATGTATGGAAATTTATATTTAAATAAAAGTTACAATTTTCATTGTTGTTCAGAAAAAAATGAAACTTTGTTTATGTTTACAAAGATTATAACTTTGAATGGGATTAAGAAGATTACAACTTTGTTTTTGCTCTAAAAAAAAAAATTTACAACTTTGTTTGCGTTTTTTTTTTATATATAAAATTGAAACTTTATTTTGTTTTTGAAAAGAACAAACTTTATTTTGTTTATGAAAAAAGAACAAAACTTTGTTTTGTTTATTGAATAAAAGTTCAAACCTTATTTTGTTTTGTTTAAAAAGAACAAAACTTTGTTTTGTTGGTAAAGATTTAAAACCTTGTTTGTGCTTATAAAAGACTGAAATTCTGTTTTGTTTATAAAGATTAAAACTTTGTTTTGGTTATAAAAATTTCATCTTTATTTTGAGACGATTATAATAAATAAAGTTTTGATATTTATTTTAGAATAATTAAAATTTTGACTTTTAATAAAAGATTTTATTTTTATTTTAAGTTAGATAAAGGAATATATTTTATGGTGAATTTGTGTCATTAAATCAAATGAAATAAAAAGGGCAATACCCAATATGTGAACATTGTTAAATTGTGCAAATTGTCTATGTTCCATTTATGCACCTGTATACACTGCCATTTACAAGCGACCCTGGCTTGTTTATGTGAGTGAACGATCAATTTTTACACATCGTCCAGAAGCACAGTTTATTTTAAATATGTGAATTGTGTTGGCTGAAACCCCACACGGGTCAAGGGTTGACTTTTGAATACACGTCACCCTTGGAATAATTAGAAATGCACTTTGGATGGATGTTCTGAAATTGTTATGTAATTAATGTTTGATTTTACGTATAATTAAATTATATGGAAATGGTGGGTCTCATTCCAATTTTGAGTAAAGTAATAAATATGCAAATTAATGAAATAAATTGGAAGTTGAAGTATTTAGATGATTTAATTTTCCATTTAAAAAGGAAATAATAAAGAAGCTTTTGAATTGACAATATTTCCTTCGAATGAAGGAAATAAATGCCCATTTATTATTCAATTAATGATATTAATTGACGCTTGAATTAAGTAGATAAAAACCTTTAACATTTGGAAGGTTATAAACAAATTATTGGAATTAGTAAATCACATTCCAATTATATAAAGAAGATTATAAATTGAAAAGATTACTTTTTATGTTAACATTAAAAATGGAAGATGGACTTCAAAATTTGAAATGTTTTTAAATTGATTTCATTTTAATATTGAAATGGTAGGTTTTAATATCACAAATTAAAACCGTTTTTTTTATAATTATTATTATTATAATATCATAATAATATGGAAAGTAAATATGTATTGAAATGGAATAATAAAGCTTTATATGAAAGAATATTTCAAGTAAGGAATGATATTAAGTAGTAGGATATTTTAAAATATAAAATATTTTAAAATAATATTCTTGGATAATATTTATAAATAAAATTATTAATTGTACCTGGACACGAGGTTAGGTCACATTTATGGCGGAAGTCTGCCCGGAACCAACCAGCATATCCAGCAGCCATAAATGTTGGGCCTAATGTGAGAGGTCCAAGTGCGCAAATACGAATTGGGTCAAGACACGAGGTTAAGCCCAACCTGTGGTAGAAGTCTGCCCGGAACCAACCGGCATATCCAGCATCCACAAGTTGTAGGCCTAATGTGAGAGGTCTGGCCCGCTATTAAATAATAAAATGTAAAGATAAACTTAATAAATGGATAAGGAAAATGAATTGGGCCATTCGGTCCATTTAAAAAAATAGTAACTCCATTTTAACCCGTATAAATTATGTTATACATTTTATAAAGGAAATCGAAGATGATTAATATTTTATTTAAGATTAAATGAAAAACTCTGAAATAAATGATGTCTAATTATATATATTAAATGGGAAATTTATGAAATTTAAATTTGGGTTTATCGTGAATTATGTTTTAAATAACATTTATTCTTTAACCCGAATTTATGATAGAATTAATTCCCTAAAAATTGAATAATCATTTAATAATGACTTTGGAAGATTAAAACTAAATAAGATTTTAATTAAATCTTTAATTAGATTGAAAGGGAATTAAGTAGTTAAGATCACTGAATTAAGAAAGTGATCGAAAATGGAAAATGAACCATAAAGCAATGAATATTTTCATGTTATAAATGAATAAATGAATGAAAACATGAAATGGTTATTTTATTTATATATTTTATATAAATAAAAGTAATGAAATTTTTATTTACTTTTCACATGTAAATAAAAAGAATGAAAATAAGAATGAAACTTTTATTTACATTTCACATGTAAATAAAAAAGATGAAAATAAGAAGGGAATTTTTATTTACATTTCACATGCGAATAAAAAGATAAAAATATCAAATGAAACATGATTTAGAAGCATGAACCGCATATGAAAATTTAACATGTTTTTAAAAAAAGCATGAAGTCGCATGTGAAATGCATAATCAAGAAACCGCATATGAAATAAAAATTCATGTTTAGAGTAGTATTACTGCATATGAAATGAAAGGCAAATCTTGAGATAGCGTTAATATATGTATGATATTCAAACATACTTAAGGTTTATGCTACCATATTAAAAATAATTTTTTTTTTAAGATCATGTTCTTATAATAAAAATGAACATATTTTTGATGTCGTGTCTATATATTGAAATAAGGTCCTTTTTATTTGAAAAGAATTAAACGTTTAAAAGACTTTAATTGTATATATGTTGGCTTTAATGAAATGATATAAAATAAAATATCATTTTTATTTTGTATGATTGTTGAAATAAAAAGAATAAATTGTTGAATTATAAATTCTTTGACACGATTAATGAATGGACGATATATTTATACGCATGAAATGAATGGACGATATATATATATGCATGAAATGAATGGACGATATTTATGAAATGAATGGACGATATTTATATTTATAAAAGAATAAATAACGATATAGAATGGTTTGCAAATTTATATATGCGAGAATTATTTGGAAAGTCCGAGTTTACTCTCATTCCAAATAATGATACGACGTTCGAAGAGTTGAAGACGGTGATTGAAGACCGACGATCTTCACATCGAATGGGTGTGTTGCTATTGAGACCCATGATGGGAGTAGCTACCTTGAAGGGGCGACAGTAGTAGCCGTCCGGACGTAGTGTTGATTGCACGGGTTTGGCTTTCGCTCAAACCCAGAGCATAAGCGCGTAAATGGATTGTATGTCTGACATTGTATTCCTTTATACTGTATTTGTCGATCTCTGCTAAACATATATCTGTTTGGTGTTTTACACCCTTCTCTGAGACGTATGAGCTCAGGGGTTATATGTTGGTAGAAATCAATGGTATGGTATGGATTGACGATGTGGCATGCTAAGATGCATATGATCAAGGCTTTGTTGAAAAGCAGGCCTTGTGGGATGATCAAAGCATAGCCTGTTTAGGCATAGCTTTGTGTATAGCGTGACTTCACGAGCCTCACACACCGGCGGAGTCTAAAACGGGAGAAGGGAACGCAGGGAGAGCAGCACGTTTCTTTCTAGCTAGAGTGGTGTCAGTGACCTACCAGCCCTGACATTTTACTTATGTGGATGATGGAATGAGGCGCCTCGGATAGGTCCTATAGGACCGGGGAACGTGTGCTTAGGAATAACTAATCCTCTAAGCTGTATGTGAGGACCGGCCCTGCCATTTCCAAGGATTAACTGCGGGTAATCCTGAGGCATCAGCTAGAGTGTCTCGAATCGGTAAGGAGCTCCTCCCTAGCCTTGACTCAGATGGAAATCCAAATTCCAAATACGACCCTTGCGGTTTTGATTGTATTACTAGTATGGAGGCATAGCATATGGTACCTATGCTTCCTAGGATTGATACATTTACTTTGAAATGTTTTAAAACATATACACACTAATAATAATATCGTTTTTATCGTATCAAGCATGTTTGACCATTATAAGGTAAAACCCTATCCTCCGGTTTGCGTTGCATTGTGTGATGGGACTTGGGTCTTATGATGGTTTCATTTTTCTACAAAGCATTGCGTTGTTTTGATGATTTACCTAAATTATGCACGACAATCCATTGGAATAAAACCCGTTCCGCTTTAGCGGCGTGGTCCTTGGATTTGCCTTATTACTATTAGTTATATTAGTTAAGAATTCTCACACCAGTCCCACGACTGACCCGTTGTTTGTTTCCACTTTTGCAAACTCGGGTGCCCTCTTTTCCACACGGGCAGTCGAGTAGCTTTTTGCAGATATTTATCTCTTTAGCAGGATCCTGGATTGAAGCTCAAAGCTGTGTCCAGAGCATAGAAAAGTCTCCCGCTGTCTTAGTTATTTTATTTCCGCTGCACTGTATTAAAGTAATGTAAAATTATCTTCCGCTGTAAATTTATTTAATGTACTCTGATATATATATTCTGTACTCTGATGTAACATTTATTATGATGTTATAAAAGTCTGCTGTTATTGTTCTGATGTTGTTGTATTCCCAAAGTTAACGTATGCGGGAATTGAACGGTCTTGGTCGATTTAGCGGTCGATTAAGTCCGGGCAAAATCCGTGTCGTTACAGCTATCTTTTGTGGACATCCTCTCGGTCCTATTTTCTGTTACAAACCCCGTAAGGAGTTTGTCCTGTTTATCTTCTCGACCATGTTTCAGGGAATCCTAGGTAGAACCCTATGGATGTACACATGTATTTGAAACACGTTATGATTGATATGGTTGCAAGTGGTTGCTCGTGGATGCGCGAATACACATTAGATACTAGCTCGACTCGGTCACATTTCATATTGCATATGCACGAGTATTTATACTTGTTTATGGATGAAATCGAATGTATTATCATGCGGTTGTTGCATATGGATGAATGATTGTGCACACATATAGTATCTATATGACTAGGACTATTTGCATACATGTTGGATTCATGGCACTATACATATTTTTGCATTAGAAAGATTACCCAGGCCTGATCATTAGCATTAGCTAAGGAACATGTACACACACGTTTTGCATATATTCATACAGCATTAGAAATCATCTAAGGACAATGGTTGCTTGTGGATGATGTTTTGAGTAGATGGATGATGGATGGTAGGATATGTTCTTCCTAACTTAGAGATTTCGGGGACGAAATCCTAAAAGGTGGGGAGAATGTAACAACCCGTATTTCAATAACATGTTAAAACGAGAATCAAGGCAGAATTTAATCTTAAATTCTGAATCAAGTAAAACGGGCTATGCCATTGCGTTCGTCTCGGAAAAATACGCGAAATAGAGTCCGAGTTTTCGAAAATCGGAGTCCGTATGACCCGGTTAAGGCCCAAAGAAGTTTTCGGGAAATTTGAATTTCGAAACATACAGAAGTGGGGCCAGGCGGGAAAATTCCCGCCCAGACAAGTCGACAGGCATGTCGACAGGCATGTCGACAGGGCTGTCGACTTGCCCTGTCGGCTGATTCTGATCTGGTGCACCTATTTTCTATCTTGGCTAGGTTTTTGGGCCTGGTTTGAAATCTGACGGTTCAGGTTGGTCCTAGGGTTAATCTAAGGGCCTAAAACTATCATAATCTCTATAAAAAGACCCTAAACCTACCCCTAAACGCTCATTATTCACTCATGTAACTAAACTATGGCCAAATTTCTACTCTCATGGCCTCCATCTCAAATCCCTAGAGCCTATGCATTCAAATCGGGTTCAAATCAAAAAATGCAAGCTTGCTACACCAAAGAGAGGCAAAATCAACGTTGCTATGCGAGTTCCATGACGATTCTTCAACAAAGGAGGCACCTTTCTTAGCCAAGATGATTTATGCTTCTTTCTCTAGGCCTAACTATGTAAGTTCTAGCTACTTTTAGATGGAAACGGTAGTTTTCATAATGACATGGGATAAAATGAGGCTAAACATGATTATGCGAACCTATATGAACCTTACCTTGCCTCTTGTGTTCATGTTTATGATTTTAGGCCATGTGAGTGACTTAATCATGCCTCTCATGCTATGCATAACCTAGTTTAACTTGCAAGTTTGGATCTTTATGCATGAAATGCTAGCATGAACCTTTAGGAACCACTTTACGTGTGAAACATTGGCTAAGACAAGATTTTGGGGCTTATGCATGTTTATGAACCCAAACCCCTTATGGTAACATGCAAGTTTGTGGCCAAATCCTTTATGAGATTATGCATGCTCGTGGCCAATCCCCTCTTTTAAGTTGTGCATGTTTATGGCTAAACCCTTTTTGATAATATGCATGTTTGTGGCCAAATTACCTTATGACACTATGCATGTTTATGGCCAATCCCTTTATGATGTTATGCATGTGGAAGCCAAGCCCTTTTTAGCATCTTGCATGTTTTGAGACCAATATGTGACATAGTATCCTTACTATGTTGGCTCGCTTTGCTTGCGTTGGGAAAACACGGTTTTGGGTAGTTAGATAAACATGAACATGTCGTGAAATCTTAACTTGATTATGAAATGTGTTTATACTTGAAAATATGACTTGAAAGATAACATGGAAGTTGGCATGTAAGTATGCATATAAACATGAGCTTGGGAATTTACCTATTAAGTTAGGTCTACCCTTTGGGAATTTACCTATTAAGTTAGGTCCACCCAAATGCTTGAAAAACTTGTAACATGTTTTGGAAACATGATGAACTTAGATAATATAAGTGTGGCCAACTCGAGGTTGGGTTGAGTTTGCAACGTAAAACTACCCGGAACCGACCGGCCTAACTAGTAGTTGCAAACAATAGGACCCAATGTGAGAAGTTGGTCATGTCGCGCTTAAGACCCGAGGTTAGACTAGGTTATGGTGTAAACCTACCCGGACCCGCCCGGCTTAACTAGTAACCACAACAAGGTCTAATGTGAGAGGTTAAGAGTGCATTAATTAAATTAATGCCACATGATAAGGTTAAGTAAATTTGACTAATGACACTTAACCGATATGACACGAATGGGTAGGTTAAGTGGGACCGGGCTTGATTTCCTTAATGACACTTAACCAATTCAGACTGGGTAATTAGGTGAGGTTAAGTAATTAAGACTTAACTAACCTAACCACGGTAATTAGATGGGGTTAAGTAATCCACACTTAACTAATCTAAACACGGTAATTCGATGGGGTTAAGTTAAACACTTAACCAGTTTAAACTTGGTAATTCAATGAGGTTAAGTAACCCATACTTAACCAACTTAACGTGATAATTTAATGGGGTTAAGCAACTTATACCTAACCAATTATACATGAAGATTTGATGTGGTTAAGTGACCTAAACTTAACCAATCTAACTCGTTAATTTGATGTGGTTAAGTGACCTAAACTTAACCAATCTAACTCGTTAATTTGATGTGGTTAAGTGAACTATACTTAGCCAATCTAACTCGTGAATTTATGGGGGTTAAGTTAACCCATACTTAACCAATATAACGTGAAAACATGATAAGGCTAAGTCATGAATCGCTTGAATACACTTGACCGGTTTGACTAAGTAATTTGATAGGGTCAAGTTAATATATACTTAACCAACTTGTAGGGCTAAGTCTTGAACTTAAATACTTAGCCAATCTTGACGTGATTCGTGGGCGGGTTAAGGCATGGACTTGAATGATAACACTTAACCCAATAAGACAAACCCTAGTTAGAAGAACTAGGTAGAAAACCGTGGTTAATCAAGGATAACGGGAAGGTAAGGCTAAGTGGTAAACCTTAGTTAAGGGAAACTAAGTAATAATTCTTAGTCAAGGAAATTTGGACCATTTCTTAGATAGATTAGTAACCCGATACGTTAAGTCAACGTTTAAGTATGCGTGTAGGAGCAGGCTATCTGATTTAGATAAAGGCTCCAACGAACTGGGTAACGAAGCAGCGGCTTCGGGGAACGTGAGGATATTCTTGGGATCCCTCTGTGAGGTCGCAGATGATCATCCTGAGCTAACAAGAGGTTAAGGTCTGCGTTAGAAGAACCAAGAGTATGCCTTGGTTGCTATACGAGCGACCTAAAGACTGGGATGGATAGCAGTGAGTCAACGAATACATGATAGTGCCCTAGATAGCAAGTTCGTTGATCATCTACCATCTTGAGTCAAGCGTGTACGTACGGAAAGGCAGGGAACACCCAACAGACCATAATTGCTATCTAATTATGGGTGAGGTATGCCGTAGGATGTGGGCTGGCCAGAGTGTAGTTCTCATGCAAGATTTTCTCTTGTGTTGCCTTTCACTAGTTGAGGGAGGGGTCTCGTGGGACCATAGCCACATGTAGAAAAGCAGACCTTAGTATCTGCATCGGCAGATAAATCTAAAGCTCCCGACCGAGTCCTGTATTTCTTGTTTTGCCCTGTGACAGGACTCGGATGGCACGATGTGATACATGTGCATACAGTTATAGAAAAACGATTCACGATGAATGCGTGGGAAAAAGGGCGCGGTTGACGGTTAGCGTAATCCCTAGTGGCCTAGGTGGTTTAACCCAACCCGAAATACGAAAGCGTGCAATAGGTAAGCGTAATCCCTAGTGGTGCTAGGTGGCGTAAGTCCTAGTAGTTCAAACGATGATTCATATGGAAGAGCCTAGCTAGAACAAGGGTGACAGTCCAAACGATTTCAAGGAAAATACGACATGAGGAAGCCCGTACGAGGTACGGCAAAGGACTGAACTTATATACATGGAAATAAACATATGATTTGAGTAACCTATATATGCGATATATTAGGTTGACATGGACCATTACACGACTTTGAGCAAGGGACATTCATGGTTAACACATGACGCGGGTAGGGATTCTAGTACGAGAGGTGCAGAGCAAATATACATGTTAGAACTAGGAAGAATATACGTAATAGATACCGTGGGATGTTAGACGGGGTAGATACCTTGGGATAATGTACTCGATAGAAATCTGACGATGTGATGCCTTGACTTATCATAACACCGTAGTTTATCATGATACCTTAGTTTACCTTGCCACAGTAGTTCAACCGGCTACCCTGGTTTATCTATCTTGTAGTTATCCTTATGTTTACTTTCAGTTTATGCATGTCATGTTACCTTTACCTGTTTTTATACTGGAAGTAGATAGGACTTACTCAGTCTTTTTGACTGACCCATTTTGTTTCGCCTCTTTTCTTCCGTTTCCCCCCCAGGTTTCAGGGAGGAAACAATGCTGTTTAGTTCGGACTTCTTCTGCTTGAAGGTCATCATGGATGGCTTGGACTTCTCTTGGCTATGGCTACTTTACTGTTTTTAATTAGGGAATAATTTATGAAAAAGGTTTCATGCTTCTTTATTTCGGCAAGACAGGTTTTGATGTACTCTGATGTAAAAAGGCTTTTGACCTCATTTATTAATGTTATGAAAGTTTGTTTTTACTTCCGCTATTTTATATGTTCTGTCTTGTGATATTTCTGTGCATGTTTACCAATAATGCCCCTCTAAAGCTAGTGCATTCCTTTGCGAGTGACCCTAGCGGAGGCGGGGTGTTACACATAACATCATAAATTCACAAGTTGCAATAGACATGATATGATAAAGATTGAGATCCAAGTCATAACTAGTTCAGAATGTCATTGATTCACAATTTACAATAGATCAGGTATAATTCAGTCACAAGAATGGATCCAAACTATAGTTATATCATTTTACTTTTAACCATTTAAATCTAAAAGTAACTTAGAACTCACAATGTTTGGATTAAGAAAATAGAACTAGAAGAGAAGATCGTTAAGTCACTTGGATCTCTAATCTTTGGTTGCAGAAGAAGAAAAGAATCCAATTCAGTTAAGGCACTGACAACATTTGGCCCCCATTGATTCCAGTGTAAGAAAACAGGAGAAATGGACCTTTATTTATAGCTGCCAGCACCCAGAAATCGACTGCCACCTAATCCCCAGGGAGGTTGACACTCCCCATAAGGGTTCGACTCCCCTACGGCGGGAAAATTGCCACCTCTTTTTTCTATTTTGAATGGTTTTTGATTTTATGGATATATTATATATGTGTGTGTATATATATATAATTCTTCTATGCATATACAAATTTCAAAACCTCATATCTTCTTCATACGGTGTCCGTTTTACGCAAACCAAATGTCTATCTAGACCAGAATTTCGAGATGGACGCAATAGCACAATCCGTTTCCCTTAATTATGAATATTAAATTAATTATTATTTATATTATCCTCTTTTAATGTTGTTAAAATATGGGTGTTACAAATTTCCAATATGACATTGTGCGGTTTTAGTTGTAAACCTATATGGTGATATAATATATGGTACCTATGCTGTCTACGATTGATACACTTATATTTGAAGAAGCTTTCCACACTACGCACTTATAGTAATATCAAAACATTTGTTTTAAAGCAAATCAAGCATGTTTGGCTATTATAAGGTAAAACTCTATCCTTCAGCGTGTGTTGCATTGTGTGATGGGACCTGAGTCTTATAATAGCTTCATTTTTCAAAAAGCATTGCGTTATTTTATGTCTCAAACTAGTATTCATGTGGAGTAAACCCGTTCCATGTCATACGGCGTGATCCCATGATTTTTCCCAACTTTTAAAGTAAGTTTTTATAACTATTTTAAGTTCTCACACCAGATCCATGACTAATCTGGAGTTTATTGTTTTCACCTAAACTCTGGGTGCCCATATTTCCCACACGGGCAGCTAGTAGTTTTGGTTTTCCAGATGTTTATTTAATAGGATACTGGTTTACAGCTGGGGCTATACTCGGAAAGCTTTGTATACATGTATCTCTTTCAGTTATGTTAGTTAATGTATTTCCGTTGTGCATTTTATTTATACATCTTTATTTCCGCTGCTGTGTTATATATTCTCTGATATTATTTTTCTGCTGTGTAATATTTATTTGTACTCTGATGTAATATAATTGTAATAATAATGAAATGTTCCGTTGTTCTGCATTCTGATGTGTTGTGTTCTCAAATAATCTGCGTTCTCGAACGGTCTTGGTCGGCTTAGCGATCGATTAAGACCGAGCGAAATTTGGTGCGTGACAAGTTTGGTATCCGAGCTTTAATTTACAAAGCTCGAGAACAAGACACATTAGTACCGAACGAAAGTATTCATCAAAGATAGAATTAGTTACATTCTATTTAAGGATACCCATTAGAGATAGGATCAGTAGTATCCTAGAATTAGAAACTCATTAGAGATGGGGTTAGAAATGCCCTAGAATGAGTTGAGAGTGACATATTTATAAGTAACATACTAGTGATTATAATCTTAGAAAATATACCTTTGAGTATATAAAAGTTATATGTTTAGAAAATTTAATAATCAATTGATTGCTGGTTGTAATGTATGATTATTAGTTTAAGTAACAAAATATTGGAACGATGAAACCAATATGACAATGAAAGATAAATTAAAACAAATTTAGTGTAGAATTGAATTGAAAATTAGTTCGAATTAGACATATATATGCATATATTTGTTAAGCTGATTACTGTTTCAATGTTGAGCAGAGAAATTAATTGTGTGCCTGACAAACAAGTGCACCTTATTTAGTTGGTTGCATAAATTTATTATTATATTGCTATGAGTGAATTGGATGCGCTGTGATGGATTCTTGTGTGAAATTAAACATGCACCATAGGATAGTAAATAGTTACAACACCGCATAACATAAACAGTGGACTGCATAGAATAGCATATTCCATATAAGCATGCAATTATTTGGTGCTTATCTGATGAGGTTTGATTTCTATATGAGCAAGTCATTATTTGACACTTGTATGGCGAGGATTGAATCACAGGTTGAACTGACGACTGATTATGGACTTAATAATCGTATAATGGAAATTGCAAGATTAAATAACAAACACCACACAGGTCTTGAGATGACAAAAATACACATGTCTCTCTTGTAGTAGATACGACACATGGATCATGACTAATATCAGTCACCGGGTCAAGGAATGATTTTTCACACATCTTCCTTGAGTGTAGATAAGTCACAATTGCTTTGTTTGATGTATATCGATTTATTAAGTGCCTGTTAATGCCATATATATTTGTTCAGATCAACCCGTACAAAGGAGGTTATGACGAATTTTTTCAGAAATTTAAGTGGTTAGCTAAATTTCAGAGAAATTAGGAAGTTCTTAGAAACTGAAAAGTTGAAGAACTCAAGCCAGAATGAAAGTTGATTTGGTTAGTTAGACGACTTTTAGCTCCGTTCCATATGAAAAAATTTTAAGTAGAGGAGATTGTAACAACCTGGAATTTTGGAACCAATTTAATTTTTTTTATTGATTTTAATAGAAATTAAATATTTTAAATGATTTATTTTGAGAATAAATGATTTAGAATTTATTTAAAATGAAGTTTGAGCATATAAATTTATAATTTAATTAAAATGAACTCGTAATGGCCCGGTAGTTTGGAAATTTTGTTTTAAACTTTAATAAATGTACAGTGTTCATCATAAATCAGAAGTTGATGAAACCAAAAACATTAGGATCTACTTAACCATATCTTTCTAACGAATGTAAGAAATTGAGATTTCACTTTATAAATTGTAAGTTATGTCCAATTTATAATTTCAAATAGTCATCATGGAATTTATTAATATTACATAGCCCTTTAAAACGTGAAATTTTGATAGCGACCTCAGAATCCAATGAGAATTTTTTTGTTGGATTTGGAATAATAAATCATGGCTAGATTTCAAATTTCGCGCCAAACGGACTCAGCATGTGTCCATACAAGATAAAACCATTTGAAGTAATGTTGACGATCAGTTTACAATGGAACATTATTGAGATGACCTCAGAATTTGATGAAACTTTTTTTTTGGATTTGTATCGTCGAATAATGGTAGAATCCCGAGTTTCATAATTATTGGAGTTAGCGTGTGGGCTTGCAAGAAGAAAATGTATGCTAAAATCGCATTTTAAAAGCTAGTTAAAACTCGATCGAAAAATAAAATGGAAGGTCAAACAAACTCGAAATCTAACGAAATATGATCTGTTGGATCCGGAATTATGTTTATTATCGTAATCCAGAAGTTTATAGCAAACGAAATTAAGTTGTGATCGTGCGATCAAAAGAAATGGAGGCTGACTAGCACGCTTTTATAAATGTGAATTTTTAAAACTTAAAAACAAACGGAGGCCATCCAACGGGCCAAGGTGATTTTTTTGGAACTCACGGGATCATGCCATGTCAGTGATCCACGTGAGGGGTGGTAATTTTTCAAAAAGGCCCCCATCTTTCCTTTTCTCTCCTCTTTCTTTCATTTTCCTCCTCCTTCTCTTCCTCTCTAATGGTCACCTCCTTCACCTTGGTTGTGATGACTGCCCACAGCCCCATAACTAAACAAGAATAGTAATGCGCTGAAAGACGTGCAAGGCAGCTATGGATGATCATCATGGTATGACATCACAATCGGAACCTGTCATAAATCTCATAGTGCAAGGATAAAATATGTTAGAATATATATAACAGGTATTAGTAGTGAAGCGGAAAACACTAGACTTTCATAACGACTAGAAAGTAATACTCATAGACTTGAGTTACAACAATAGTGTTTGTACAAATTGCCTCATTACAGGACTCAGAGAATAACAAACAGCGGAAATCCAAATACTATATAGTAAAAAGATAGTACGCTAGCCTCCTGCTTGCCTCTAAATAGCTACATCGTCCATACTAAGCAATCACCTGTCACTTGCCACCTATTCTGCCCATCCAAAAATGGACGAATAACCGAAGGTAATAAGAGGGAAATATAAAATCTTGAGTCAGACAACAGTCTTAGCGAGCGATAAAACAACTAACAAACTTCATCAATAAGTATATGAGAATAGGTATATTAACAAACCAATCTACCAAACACCAGAGAAGAACTCAACTTTCGTCTTCCCAATATTGGATAGTCATAGCCTTTACATTAAACAATTCAACCATTCATCCATGGAAAGCAGAACACCCATTCAATCATGGTAAAACACTCATGACATCCAGATTATATATCTCATGTAAACCATTTTAACCGAATTCAACATCCCTCAAGCACAATCCCCAGAGGCCTAAACCAATATCAGACAAACACCCAAGGAACATCTCGTTCGATGTTGGACAAACTACATGAGATGGTACAAATAGAGCATCC
The DNA here is from genome assembly GCA_030737875.1 of Allium sativum. Lineage (NCBI taxonomy): Eukaryota > Viridiplantae > Streptophyta > Magnoliopsida > Asparagales > Amaryllidaceae > Allium > Allium sativum. The sequence goes on along the minus strand of CM060910.1, from coordinate 989,070,316 downwards.
AAACAATCAAGCATCCATGACTGACTCTGGCTACCACAACAAATCTTGCTTTGAAACCATCGTTATCGTATGACAGCCAACCTTGCCATATGTCAAGGGCTAACGGTAACCCCATTTCTAGCATAAATGCCCTACGCCTTTCAACGACACGTATGCATGTCCAACCTTGACAACTAGGCCTTTCAACAATACCCAGGGTACTCGACCTAGAACCGGTCTTTTAGGTTCCCTATCGTACCCCTGCTTTGAGCCTACTAGAATTTATGACAACGTTAATCTCTTGGCCTTCGCATCTCTAGCCATCCAACCCGATGACTTTTCATAGCTCAAGCAAATTTCTCAAGCAACCATTATCCACCAACTCACGACCTTTGAATTGTCACCTCATTCACTTTTCTACATCGATCACGAACACCTTTCAACACTTCGAACCTTCCTACTTGAATTTAATTCGAAGTCACACCATCCCCAGCCAATTACATCACTGAGCTGTGGCTAGGGTTCGCGGGGTCGCCCATAGAAAAAATTTTAGGCCCTTTGGTTCAAATCTGAGTCGTACCCAAAAAATAAAATTTTCAGAATTGACCCTGGTGCGACTGACCCCCCTGGTACGACAGATCTTGGTGCGACCTACCAAACATTCACCCTGCTAGACTGACCCCACAATATCTCAATAGAGACCGACCGACCCCACATGGACCATCAACTGACTCTATGCTTTGCCAAGCCATGCACGACCAACCCTTACTCGCTCGATCCAAATAGACTTCTGATCGACCGAGCTCCCATCACGACTGATCCACTAGTCTTTCGAACACCAGGCTCGCCCCACCTTACACTAGATTGACCGACCCCCTCTCCTATGGCCGACCAACCCTCCACATGCACGACTGAGCCCTTGTATTTCAGCTTGCCCCGATCACCAGTTGTACTACACTATACTATACTTGTACTGCGCTTTCCCCTTGGCCTGTACAACCCCAATTCAAACCCAGTTTCGACCAAAACATCGCCAATTGCTACAATCGACGAAATATACCCGTCTAACTCGTTCAACACAACCATTAGCAAGTTATGAGATCATTAACAACATGAATATGATAATTATCACTAAAATTAAATAATTTTCACCAAAATCATAATAAATGAACATATGATCTAAATTATGGTTCTAACTTGCATAGACATATGAAATAGCATAAGAATTACTGTTTAAACTTGCTAAATTAGATCATAGGGGGATTCACATGAAAATGGACTTACGAAGGTGTAGATTAATGGGAAAATGCTTGAATTTGATGAAAAACATGACCAAACATTCATATACTTTATTGAATCCATGTGAGAGATGCATATCACTCACCAATTCTCCAAATCAAAGCAAAAACAATGAATTAAGATTCCGGATAGTAAGCAATTGGATCCAAACTCCTTGATTCAATGAACTCGCCCATGAAATGATGTAGATCTAGCCTCAAATGGTGTAAATATTTGATTTTCTAAGCTTAGATCTCGATTTTAATAGTGGAAAGGTGTTAGAGGAAGGAGGAACATAGGCTACCAAATGAGAGAACAGAGAAACTAAACCATTTCCCATATCTCTCACCCCCTATTTACAGTTTCCAACATCCCACTAATGGGCCTCTACAAATCAACCCATTAAGGCTCCCAAAACCTGAATAGCCAACTAAAAAACCTTCAAACAACAATTCCTCGTAAACCGCTGAGCCAAATCTTTACTGTAACCACTTTACGAAAAGACAATCATCATTTCCTTTCCAATGGCGCAAGTCTCACCACTTGATTCGACCTGAGTTAAAAGTTATGCCCTATACAAGGTTAACAAGGGCAAAATGATCACAAACAAAATTGGTAAACATTATGGACATGTCTCACATCCGCATAAGCAACATCTTAAAATATGAGAATGATCCAACCCTCAGGGAATAAAATAAAATATTTTACGATCTTTCGATACGTAAAATGCAGACTGTTACACTGGTGGATCCCACCCGCCTCACCACCACCTAACCGCACCCCTACCTCCCCGTACCACTTGCCTCGCTGGCCGCCGCCGCCGCGGTCTCCAAACCCCTCCTCCTTTGCTCCATTTTGCATAAAACACTCCCTTCTCTCCATTATCCACCTCCTACTATGGTTCCTCCATGGCCAAGGCACCCAACCTAGCACCACCACAAACCCCGACCTCCGCTGTATTGCACCGGACAACAAGCTCTAGGGGCCCCACGAGCCTCCAAACCCATAAAAATCGTAACTTTCCTCATCTAAACCTATGTTAGTGTGTGTGTAAGTGTGTGCGAGTGATTTGGGTTTGTTTGGTGAGAAAACGCGAGATTTTTAGCTCGTGGCAAGCACGTGGAGCACCGACGGTAAAGTGTCTTGATGTTAGGATACTTGGGGTGAGAATTTATTGCTTAGCTTATATATTTTGTGTAGTTAAAATCAAAATAAGTTGTTAAATGTTTGATTTAGGCGTATATGCAAACTTGAAAAATTCATAACTTTGCATATGAGATGGGAATCTGACCATTTAAGATACTTTGGAATCATATCGACGAGAGCTTTGCAACGAAACTAATTTGGAGCTCATCTCAAATTTTGGTGAAGGAAAATGTCAGATTTAGTCAGACATTATTTAGCGACAAACAACCAATGTGAGAACTCTCTCAATTAAATATTTTATACAATTATTTATTTTTATAACTGGAAACAAATTTAATTGCATATGTGGTTCTTTATCTGTTACATGCGATATCCCTTGGAATCAACACATGAGAAATTCGCTAAGTTTATTTGTTGTTAGAAGTGTTGTTTGATTATACGACACTCGTATTTCAGACAATGTGGATGGACACTTTGTGGCATCTTGAATGACATTGGATGATTATTTATGTTTTGTTGTGAATGTGAATTTGAAATAATTTGCATGTAAAAAACAATGTTAAATTATTTGTGTTAGTTGAAATTGAATTAAAAATCCATTTACAAGTCGAACGACTTGTTTATGTTCACTCATTTCAATAATATCTATTAGATCAAAAAAAAATATTAATTATTTATTTATTTGTTGAAAGCCCCACACGGGTATTGGGATGATATTTGATTTATATTAACCCCAAGTGTTTAGATTGAATGTTAGTTGATTGATTGACATGCTGATATAAGCATTAAATAATTATTTAAGGCTTATATGGATGTAAGTGCACTCTAGATGTGAATTGGATGTTTAATGGTTGTTTATAACTATTGTTGCATACATGTGATGTATGAAATCCATATAACTGAAATAATATGGTGATTGGTTGAATCTCATTCCAATCTAGAATAAAATGGATATCTTAATATAATATTAAATTAACAGTTGAAGTTTGGTTTTGATGTCCGATTTTGGGTAGACATAAAAATATTAAAATTGACTGAACAGTGTAATGTGCAATTTTAAAGATATACGACTGAAAAGAGTTTTCAAAGATGATTATATATATATTATATAATTTATAAAAATGGTTTTGAAGCATTTCGAATAATAATTAAAATTTATATATCAACTTCAAGCTTGAATAGAATGCTTCGCACAATGACAGTTCGCGAACGTCAACCCATAACTTCGAATTGACGTACCGTGAGATCCGACTATCGGATTCTCCTAAAATTGGAATCGTTGGAACCGTAATGGGATAAGCTTTCCAGTAAAATGAGAATTTTGAAATCCAGTGGTTTGATTTTAATTTAAGCCTAAATTAGTTTTGAAAAATGTCGCTATGGATGTAGTTCGATGATCAATATTGGAAACTGACTGTTAAGGCCTTAATGAAATTATTGAAAATATAAATAAATAATGCAAAATCATAACAAACGATATGGAAAGATTTTTTGATGAAATGTTCCATATTTGAAAGAAAGAAAGATATTTTTCATTTGAATGAACTAGTTGACAACTAGAATAGAAATCCAATGATTTTAAATTAATAAATTGGATGGTAAATGGTTTAACATAACCAGAAGTTTCCAACATATAAATTGCAATGGATTTGAATGAAAATTATCTTCGGATATTTTCGATATTGGATTCCGTGATTATACGGACATCGTTGAAGAATTTGGAAGATATTGATATCGTTATTCCAAAACGATATATGTTGGTTTTAGGATTGGTTATTGAATGTAAGTCGACACGATTTCCTTTTAAGTTCTTATATTTAATATCAAATTGGGATCCCGGGTTTGTCATGAATGGTATCTTCAATAATATTGTCCTTGAACCCGTTTTTGAATGGAATAAATCTTTTAATTAAGATTTAATAAAGTTTTTCCAATCTATTTAATTAAATTGGAATTGAATGGAATTCGAGTTAATAATAATCGAAATGAACTTCTATAAAGGGAAGCCTTTACTATTTATGGAATTTAAAAGGGTTCATCGCTATTCCACTTATAGTATTAATCTAATACATAAATTTATATCGATTATAAATTGTTCAAATCTCCGTGAAGATTCCATATTAATGGAATTTTATTTTGGGTTTACTGTGAGCAGTGTTTCAAATGACATTTGTTCTTTAACCCAGTTAAAGAAAGGATTAATTTTCTGAAATTGAATAACTATTAAATAATGATAATTTTGAAGATTGAAACTAAGTTGGAGTTTTAATGAGTCTTTAATTAGGTTGTAAGTTAAGAGTAATTAAATTTTCCAAACACGAGAAGTATTCGAGATGGAGTACCACCTGTATTACTCCATGCGATAGCTAAATCTTTAATTAGATTTGTACGTGAAATGGTAATTAAATTTACCAATAAAACGATGGGAGTTAGATATGGAGTACTACCAGTTTTCCTCCATGGGATGAATATGATGATATTGGGATAATAAAATGAATGATTACTTCGGTAATGCTCGATAATCACAACTAGTTTATAAACCTTAATTCGTTTTAAGATTGTTAAAAGACAATATAAAATCTTTTGCAATGGTTTTCGAATAATGATTTAAACAAGAGGCCTAAACGAATAAAATCTTTGATAAGATTAATGGGAATTTTTCCCAGAGTTATGAATATTTAAATAAAAGAATATTATGTATTGGAATGAGGTGTATGATATGTTTATTTATCACTTGACTTTAAGATGCACAAGTTATTTGGAAAGGTTGGGTTTAGCCCATTTTGAATAACTATTACGACGATTGAAAGTTGAAGATTTTGAAGACGGTGCAAGATTAACAATCTTCACATCGAATGGACTACTACTGATGCCCTGGATGGAGTTGCAGCCTTGAAGGGGTTATAGTGGTAGTTGTCTGGACTTACTTGTTGATTGTTCGGATTTGTGAAGGCTTCTCTCCTGTATTAGACATATGGGACGAGGAATAAGGTGCCTCCAGTTTCGTTCAGACCTAGAATGTACTTTTAAATGGATTGTACATTTGACTTTGATTTGTATGCTATATTCGTTGATCTCTGCTAAATATATATCTGTTTCGTGACAGAGAATTTATTCTCTTGCTTAACACCCTTTTGTGAGACGTACGAGCTTAGCGGTTATGTACTGGTGGAAATCCATGGTATGATATGGATTGACAATGTGGCATGCAAAGATGTAATGACAAAGGATTTTGTTGAAAAGCAGGGTCTTGTGGATGATGACCAAAGCATGGCTTTGACATAGAGTTGATTTGCGGGCCTCACACGTCGTTACTAGTCAAAAACGGGATAGTGACTACAGGGAGTACATGCGTTTCTTTCTAGCTAGAAGTGGTGTCATGGTATGGAGCCCAGATATTTTACGTATGTGGTTGGTGAATCGCGAGGCGCCTCGAATATGATTGGTCGACAATGACCAGATGACAGGTACGATAGTATCGGGAAACGTAGTGTTCACGAATAACCAATCCACAAACGTTTGGTGTGGATTGACCCTGAAGATCCAAGGGTTGCCCATAGGTGTGATCCTGAGGCATTTTCTAGAGTGTCTCGAAACCAGTGAGGAGATATTCCTTGACTCATGACGGAAATTCAATTTCCAATACGACATTATGCGGTTTTAGTTGTAAGCCTATACGACGACATAATATATGGTACCTATGCCGTCTATGATTGATACATTTATATTCAAAGATGCTTTCCACACTATGCACTTATTGTAATATCAAAAATATTTGTTTTAAAGTGTATCAAGCATACTTGGCTATTACAAGGTAAAACTCTATCCTCCAGCTTGCGTTGCATTGTGTGGTGGGACTTGAGTCTTGTAATAGCTTCATTTTTCAAAAACATTGTGTTATTTTATGTTTCAAACTAGTATTCATATGGAGTAAAAACCCGTTCTGTAACATCCCGGTTTTTGTCTAATTCTATAATACAACTTATTTTGGATTATTTCAATAATTAGTTTTAAATAATAAATTTAAAGTAATGTATATTAAGGAAAATGCTGGTAACACCCGTAATTTTAAAGAACACTAAAATGATAAACTAAAGAATTCTTAATTATATATTGGGAAATAAGTAAAATGGACTGCGCCATTGCGTTCGTCTCAGAATTCTTCTTAAGATAGACCCTATGTTTGCGCAAAACGAACATTGTATGAAGAAGTTATTAAGGTTTAAAATTTGTATACATATAAGAAATACATACATACATACATACATATATATAAACCAGTTTAGAAAATCAAAGTCAAAATCAAATAGCGGGAGAGGGAGGGAAATCAGCCCGTTAGGGGTCGACCCCATGCCCCATGTGTGTCGACCCATGGGACGACCCCTACACGGGGGTGTCCACCCTAGGGTCGACCCCTGGGTCGACACCACCCAGATCTGGGGCAGATCCATTCTGTGAACCAGGACAAGTGTCTTGACTAGATTCGTTGGCCGTAGGCTATAAATGGGTCCTTATTTCTATTGTTTTGTTCATCAAAAAAAATCGGGATAACGAGGTGTTGTCTTAACTCAGATTAAAATAGCCTATTCTTCTGCAACAACAATTTATATGTATTCAAGAATCTCTACTTCAACATCTACAGTCATTTCTCTGTTCTTTAGATCTAGTCCCTGTGAATTTATGTTGCTTTTAGATGTAAACATTTAATAAGTAATCTTGACATGTTTATAAGTTTTTATCTAAGCCTATGCCTGTTAGTAACCTGAATTATAACTAAACAGATCTGCCACTACTTGTACACTTATTTACTATTTAGTTTTCATATGCCTATTCCTGATATGCCTATTTTTTCATTATGCCTGATAGTGTCACCATATGCCTATTCTGTTAGTTTGCCTAATCATGTTACCATATGCTTATTCTGTTAGTACGCCTATTTTTGTCATCATATACCTGTCTTGTTATTATGCCTATTTCTGTTCTCTTCTCTCCCTCTTTCCCTTTTTATTTTTATTGCCTAGTCTACCTTTGATCCTAGGCCTATCACTGAAATATGCGAGTGCACGGAATTGGGAATGGCTGGCAATAATAAATTAGGGGCATAACTTATGTTTTAAAACATGACTGGAATTTGGGGGCATAATCTATACCTTGATCTAAAACTTTAATTGGGGTATAACTTGTATCGTGAACCAGACTGGGATTTGGGGAATAACCTTTGATGAACATGAAAAATTGTTTAATAATGAACATGCCTAAATTTACAATAATTAGAAACTGTAACCGCACTTAGACACGAGGTAAGATTACACTTATGGAAGAAGTCTGCCCGGAACCGCCCGACAAATTCAACATCCACAAATGGTTAATCTAATGTGAGGGGTCGAGTCTGTAAATGTACACGTAATGGTGCTAAGACACGAGGTTAAGTCCGACTCGTGGTAGAAATCTGCCTGGAACCGCCCGGCATATCCAGCATCTAGAAGTGGTGGACTTAATGTGAGAGGTCTAGTGCATTAACAGCCATAAATGGATGAATGATAATAACTTGTTAACTTGTAATACTTAACATGTTTAAATCTATGTGGGTTACATGAATAAGTCAAATTGAGTAGGGGTTAAGTAAACATGCTTGAATCAGTAGGGGTTAAGTAAATCTTGTTAAATATGTGGGGGCCGATTATATATAAACCCGACAAACTTAACCCATTTTATATGATGGGGTTATGCAACCTTGTTAAACTGGTAGGCATAACCTATCAAAATCCTAGTAGCGGGGATGCAAGCCTAGGGGGTAGCTTGTATCATCTGTTGTGTGGGACCCGTATCAGTCAGTAACCCATCTTGGTATCAAATGGGGAACCCCAAACTAGATCGGGGTCTGGGCACGCTTACTGGGTTGATTGTAAGAGGTTCATTTAAGTGGGGATGTTGACGGCGCACTCCGTCAGAATCATGCGCGTGCATGAATCTGCTTGCGTTGGGATAATAAGACGTTGTGACATCTGTAGATGTCTGTGCCTCTCGAAAATAAAGGGGTTGCCACTGTAGGAAATGATACATCCTACTATGGGGCCAACACAGGGTATCTATGGGATAAAGAGCTAATCGATTGGGGGTAGTAATGAGGCTACATCTAGTCTTGCTTGTTTAGGAGCCCATTATTATCATTGTGGGTAACACCTGTCATTTCTATTGGGCTACCTGTTATTATTGTACGGGGTAAAACTGATGGTTTTGAATCGATCTAAATCAAATCCCTAATTATATTTTAACAACTTAAAAAGGGATCTTATGCGGAAATAAATAAAATAAAACTTAAATTAGTTAGATTTAAGGCTTATTACCTTTGAAGAAGAATCCATCTCGAGATCGAAGAACTGGAACATCGAATCTAAGCAAAACAGAAGAGCCTTGCCTCAATAAATTTCCACACGAACTTGCTTATTCCATCGTCATACGATTAAATCGGAGGATAATTTTTGAGGTGCTAGCCGCCATTTCTATAACACCCCACCTCCGCTAGGGTCACTCACAAAGGGAATGCACTAGCTTTGGTGGAGCATTATCTAGGTAAACATACACAGAAATATTACAAGACAGAACATATAAAACAGCGGAAGAAGAACCAAATTTCATTGCTTTAAAATCTAGAAAGGTCTAAAGCCTTTTACATCAAAATGCCATTAAATCCATTACATCAAAATCTGTCTTGCAATAGTAAAGAAGCATAAAACCATAGTCATAAATCATTTCCAAAGTAAAACAGTAAAGTAGCCATAGCCAAGAAAGGTCCAAGCCATATATGATGATCTTGAAGCAGAAAGAAGTCCAAACTAAGTAGTAGTGTTTCCTCCCTAAGAACCTGAGGGGGGGGGGGAACGAAAGAAAAAGAGGCGAAAGAAAACGGGTCAGTCATAAAGACTGGTAAGTCCTAGTGACTTTCAGCATAGAAACAAGTAAAGATAACATGACATGTATAAACTGAAAGTAAACATAAGGATGATGACAAGATAGGCAAGTTAAACTAAGATAACAAGATAAACTATGCTAACCAGATAAACTACATATAGCATCACAGGTTTAACATTCTATGCACCAGTACTAGTATAACAGAATTAGATGTTATCCTAGTGCCCAAATACAAACGGAAAAAGGAACAGGGTGATCTTTACAGAAATAGTAATAGGCTTTTACCTCCCTAACAGAAACAGAAACAGAAATGGGCCTTTACCACCTGTACTATTAACCCAACCCGTGTCATGTATTAACTATGAAATGATCCCTTGCCCAATATCATGAAATGACCCATTACTTGGTCCCACGAAACGATCTATTAATCGATCGGCTCCCTACAAGTTCTAGCTCGTCATGTGTCTGTGTCATACGGCCCTATCACGAATGTAGTTACCTGTGCTAGGTCAACCATAGGGTGTATCAAGCCCTAGGGTGCCAACCATCGACACGAATCAAGCACGCACAGTGTAAACCTACTGGTGCCCAATGCCTGCTTTTTCAACTCCGGACTACGTGCACGACCATAGCCCGCCTGAACCTACAATGGCGCACCAACTCAGTCGTCGTTCTGGTCGCTTACAATCAGCCCAGTAATCGTGCCCCACCCTGCCTAGTTCCAGGGTACCGTGATACTTCTAGTGGGTTACTGCTGAAAAGGACCGCGTAACTAGGGTTTCCGTCCAGTAGGTTAAGTGTTGTCATTTAAATTCGAGACTTAACCCCATCAGTCTAGCATGTCAAGTTGGTTAAGTGTTGTCATTCAAGTTTGTGACTTAACCTGCCTACGTGTCATGTCAAATTGGCTAAGTGTTGTCGTTCAAGTTCATGACTTAGCCCTACGAATCATGTGTCAAGTTGGTTGATTATATTCAAGCGGTTCATGACTTAACCCTACCAAATCATCGTGTCAAATTGGTTAAGTATATTAAAGCGGTTCATGACTTAACCCTATCAAATCATCGTGTCAAATTGGTTAAGTATATTCAAGCGGTTCTTGACTTAACCCTATCAAATCATTGTGTCAAATTGGTTAAGTATATTCAAGCGGTTCATGACTTAACCCTATCATGTGGCATTAATTCATTAATGCACCCCAACCTCTCACATCAGACCTGTTGTTGTGGTCACCGGATATGCCGGGCTGTTCCGGACAGAATTACGCCACAACTCAGTCTGACCTCGGGTTTTCAAGTGCGATATGACCAACTACCCACATTGGATCCTATTATTTGCAGTAACTGGATTTGCCGGGCGGTTCCGGACAGAATTACACTGCAAACTCAACCCAACCTCGAGTTGGCCACTTTCATGTTTATTCTAGTGTCATGTCCATGTTCAAGTTTCATGTCAGGTTCGTGTCAAGTTTTCAAGGCAAGTTTCATGCCTACATCTAGATTCAAGTTATAACATGTTTCAAGTTTTGCCTATTATAAAGTTCATAATTCATGTTCATAACCAATTCATGTTTTGCCTAATCTACCCAAATCGTATTCCCATCGCACGTAAACGTGAATCAATCCATACTACAAATAAATCCAAATCTCAGAATAAAGGGAATAACATCAAAACTATGATAGGCAAAAGGGACGAGCATAAAGCAATAAAAGGGGTTACAAGACTAGCATGACATAACTTGAGATAATTGGTTACAACATCACTGGCATATAGGAATTCAAATCTAATAAGATAAGGCGATAGACATGGTAAACGCTGACATAAAAGAATAGGCATGCAAAAGCAGCCAAATACAAGGATAATGGATCCAATGGTTTTGGTGTACATAATAGCGAATAAACTAAGCAAGTCACACCCTAGGTATACGATCCAACAAAATGCCAATTTGGTGTACAACATGGTTTTCAACTATAGTGTTATGGGCATGAACAATCAACTATAATAGTTTTAGGCAATTAACCCCAGTAGTCATAGGTAGAAACCTCATAGTTATGAATCATAAGCGACTAATCGCAATAGTCATGAATAATTACCCAAAACAGTTCTAGGCAAATAGTCATAGGCAATTAACGGTAATAGTTTCAAAGTCATGGTCATAGATAATAGCCTTATGTTCATAATCATAGGTAATAATTCTCATAGTCAAGAGCCATAGGTGATTAGCCATAATTGTCCTTATCAAAATCATAGGCAATAGTCTTATGTTCGCCGTCATATGCATAGGCATAGTCTTATGTTCTCAGTCATAGGCATAGGCATAGTCTTATGTTCTCGGTCATAGGCATAGTCTTATGTTCACAGTCATAGTCCTTGGTCATTAATAATAGTTTCAACGTCATAGGCATTTAAGGTTGTAGATATGAAAGAATTTGATTTACAGCATGAATAGGTCCAAAGCAATATTCATGAAAGTCAAGATCCAAAATGAACAAGAATAGATACGAATCAATTATCATACATAGATCCAATTCCAATTTACAACATGTATTAAGTTTACAGCTTTTATCTAAAAGTAACTTGAACTTACAGATCGTGGTCTAAGGAATTTTGATGCAGAAGTCAAGTCTACAAGTTTGTCGTTGAATTGTTGAACCGTTAGATCTTGACTGTAGAAGCAAATCCCCAATTCCTAGCCATAGTCTTCAAGAAATAATCTTCGATTTTTATTTTAATTAATTTAATTTAGAGGAAGAAGAAGAAGCCATGTTCATCAAGAATTCATGCAGCATAAGGTTAGAGAAGAATGGTGTAAAGAGAATGAGGCTAGGAGACTGTTTATATAGGGTTAGGCAGACGAACCTGGTCATGAAGCGAGCCTAAATACATCAGAATGCATCAGGTTCAAAAAGTGGTTTCGGGAGGCAGGTCGACCCCCAGGTCGACACTATGGTCGACCTGGTCCCTGGGAGGTCGACACTATGGTCGACCCCCAGGTCGACCTGGTCCCTGGGCGGGAAATTTCCCGCCCAGCCTGTTCTGGAGTTTGAATTTGAAATTCGAATTCGAATTTCATGCTGTTTTTGATTCTGAAAATTCGTGAAACTTCTAGAGGTCATATCTCCCTCATACGGACTCCGATTTTCGAAAACTCGGACTCGGTTCCAAGCAGAATTTCGAGATGAACGCAATGGCGCAACCCGTTTCCCTTGATTCTTGTTTTAAAAATTAATTATACCCTGATTTCTAGTTTCAACGTGTTATTAAAATTCGGGTTGTTACATTCTCCCCTCCTTTAAGGATTTCGTCCCTGAAATCTTCAAGTTAAGAAGAATGTGTCCTACCATCCAATCATCCATCTACTCAATCATCAATCACAGGCATCCATTGTCCTTAAGAGATTCCTAATGTTGTATGAACATATGCAGAAAGTGTGTGTATATTTTCCTTATCTAATGCAAATGATCAGGCTTGATTGATCTTCTTAATGCAAAATATGTTTAGTGCCATGAGTCCAACATGCATGCAAATAATCCATACGCAACATCCACATGATAACGTATTCAATTTCATCCATAAACAAGTATAAACACTCATGCATATGCAATATGAAATGTGACTGTGCCGATCTAGTGCCTAATGTGTGTTCATGCATCCACGAGCAACAACTAGCAACCACTTGCAACTATCAACCATAACATGTCTCAAACACATGTTTACATCCATTAGTTCCTACCTAAAGGAATAACCGAATGATGGAAGCAAGTAAAGATAAACTTTATACCCTAAACACCAGTATATATGATTTAAGGAAACAAAGCATGATAAACTCCTTTTAGGTCGCAAGAAATCCCTTCCTAAAACCAAACCATATCCTCTAAAGCCCAAAAATGTTTAGTCAACCCAATGGACACCCTCAAACCCCAACATATATCACAACCAGATGAGTTATACTCCTTATGGGGTTTGCAACAGAAATAAGATTGAGAATAGGACCGAGAGGATATACATAAAAGATAGCATGCAAGTAAGCTCTACAGGCAAAGAGGGATCAAGGATATACTCTTAAAAAGAGATATGATGTGCGTATCTAGTCTTCAATCTTCTAAGTCGCGTTTCCTTGAGCTTAACTCCATTGTGCTTTGTCCGTCTTTAACTTCATAATTTCGTATCTTCTTAATTCTTGTTTCCAAAATATGAGTTGGAACTCATTTCACTGTTGCCTCTCGTTCCACTTTCACTAATTCTTTTTCTAGTATACTCGGCTTAAACATAACTGCGTACTCATGGTTTCATGCAAGCTCTCCAAAATTCACTAGTGAATCTTGGATCTCATTCACTTACTAGAAGGTATTCCACATAAATGAATTATCTCTTGAAAATAAACAAATGCCAACCATGTTGCCAAGTGTACTTACTAAGGTGATTTTCTATAACTCATGCATAAGCGAAATGAACCATCCGCCTTAGTGGCGAACACTACTCGAGCAGATTGATAAATATATCAAGAGATTCTAGGTAACTAAGCATGGCAGAACCCTAAGGGTTGCACTAGACTTCGAGGGTATTACCGAGGCAAGTCAAGAGTCTAACTACCATATTTTCATACTCGAGAATGGTATCATTTCTGGATAACCACTCCATCCTTAGAAACAACCCATAGCCCAAAAACATAAGCATTACTTCTAAACTCAACACTTAGCATAGATATTCTCAAATCCAAATAAGTCATGAATAAATGAGCCGATTCCCCAATAGGATTTGAGACAAAAATGGGACCCTCTACTACGCTAGTACTAAGGTGCAGAGACTCAACTATCGAAGCAGAATTAAAAAGGATGCGATGTACAAAAACAAAGTTCCCATGGTATGATAGAAAAGAAAAGCTAAACTTTTAACAGAAACATTACCACCTCTTCTTAGGTACGCTAGTAGTGAGAGCATACAATTGCCCTCTCGATGATCTTGTCCTTTTCCCTCATCCTTGTCCTCTAATACTTAACTACATGTCCCTTTTTACCATACCAAAGATACTCTCTCTTGTCGTGGGTTTTATTATTCTTTCACTTTGGCCTCTTTCCTTTCACCTTTTCCTCCTTCGTGGATTAAGCCATATCAACAAGTTTCTCATCCTTAGGCTTGTGTTCTTTATCCTTTTTCTTGTTATCCTTGTATAGCTTGTTGACAAGTTTCTCGAAAGCTACCTCCATCGCACGACAACTCTATAAAGCTTGAAATATGATTAGACGCAGATGGAATTACTGCGGCTACAGATGGAAGTTGGGCACTTCTTTGCCCTCCTACATGTGTCATACACCTACAAAACTATGGTGAAAAAGAAAGAGAGAAGAAACGCAATGAGAGAATCAAAAGGTAGTGCATATGGCTTTGGGGAATACGCCTTTCGTAAAACAAAACTTTTCTTAGAAAAATGCTTCTTTGTAAACGTTTTGAAAATAATTTCAGAAGGTTTTTAAAAGCTTTGCCCAGTCTGGTAACCTTCTGCTCTGATACCAAATGTAACACCCCACCTCCGCTAGGGTTACTCACAAAGGGAATGCACTAGCTTTGGTGGAGCATTATCTAGGTAAACATACACAGAAATATTACAAGACAGAACATATAAAACAGCGGAAGAAGAACCAAATTTCATTGCTTTAAAATCTAGAAAGGTCTAAAGCCTTTTACATCAAAATGCCATTAAATCCATTACATCGAAATCTGTCTTGCAATAGTAAATAAGCATAAAACCATAGTCATAAATCATTCGCCAAGCAAAACAATAAAGCAGCCGTAGCCAAGAAAGGTCCAAGCCATATATGATGATCTTGAAGCAGAAAGAAGTCCAAACTAAGTAGTAGTGTTTCCTCCTTGAGAACCTTTGGGGGGGGGGGGGACGGAAGAAAACGAGGCGAAAGAAAACGGGTTAGTCATAAAGAC
The DNA here is from genome assembly GCA_030737875.1 of Allium sativum. Lineage (NCBI taxonomy): Eukaryota > Viridiplantae > Streptophyta > Magnoliopsida > Asparagales > Amaryllidaceae > Allium > Allium sativum. Next base: position 989,055,064 of record CM060910.1, on the reverse strand, counting down.
TGGTAAGTCCTAGTGACTTTCAGCATAGAAACAAGTAAAGATAACATAACATGTATAAACTGAAAGTAAACATAAGGATGATGACAAGATAGGCAAGTTAAACTAAGATAACAAGATAAACTATGCTAACCAGATAAACTACGCATAGCATCGCATTTTTAACATTCTCTACACCAGTACTAGTATAACAGAATTATGTGTTATCCTAATGTCCAAACAGAAACAGGAACAGGGTGATCTTTACAGATATAGTAATAGGCTTTTACCTCCCTAACAGAAACAGAAATGGGCCTTTACCACCTGTACTAGTAACCCAACTCGTGTCATGTATTAACTATGAAATGATCCCTTGCCCAATATTATGAAATGACCCATTACTTGGTCCCACGAAACGATCTATTAATCGATCAGCTCCCTACAAGTTCCAACTCGTCATGTGTCTGTGTCTTACGGCCCTATCACAAATGTAGTTAGCTGTGCTAGGTCCACCATAGGGTGTATCAAGCCCTAGGGTGCCAACCATCGACACGAATCAAGCACGCACAGTGTAAACCTACTGGTGCCCAATGCCTGCTTTTTCAACTCCGGACTATGTGCACGACCATAGTCCACCTGAACCTACAATGGCGCACCAACTCAGCCGTCGTTCTGGTCGCTTACAATCAGCCCAGTAATCGTGCCCCACCCTGCCTAGTTCCAGGGTACCGTGATACATCTAGTGGGTTACTGCTGAAAAGGACCGCGTAACTAGGGTTTCCATCCAGTAGGTTAAGTGTTGTCGTTTAAATTCGAGACTTAACCCCATCGGTCTAGCATGTCAAGTTGGTTAAGTGGTGTCATTCAAGTTCATGACTTTACCCGCCTACGTGTCATGTCAAATTGGCTAAGTGTTGTCGTTCAAGTTCATGACTTAGCCCTACGAATCATGTGTCAAGTTGGTTGAGTATATTCAAGCAGTTCATGACTTAACCTTACCAAATCATCATGTCAAATTGGTTATGTATATTCAAGCGGTTCATGATTTAACCCTATCAAATCATCGTGTCAAATTGGTTAAGTATATTCAAGCGGTTCATGACTTAACCCTATCAAATCATCGTGTCAAATTGGTTAAGTATATTCAAGCGGTTCATGACTTAACCCTATCAAATCGTCGTGTCAAATTGGTTAAGTATATTCAAGCGGTTCATGACTTAACCCTATCATGTGGCATTAATTCATTAATGCACTCCAACCTCTCACATCAGACCTGTTGTTGTGGTTACTGGATATGCCGGGCGGTTCCAGGAAGAATTACACCACAACTCAGTCTGACCCCGGGTTTTCAAGTGCGATATGACCAACTACCCACATTGGATCCTATTGTTTGCAGTAACTGTTTTTTCCGAGCGGTTCCGGGCAGAGTTACACTGCAAACTCAACCCAACCTCGAGTTGGCCATTTTCATGTTCATTCTAGTGTCATGTCCATGTTCAAGTTTCATGTCAGGTTCGTGTCAAGTTTTCAAGGCAAGTTTCATGCCCACATCTAGATTCAAGTTATAACATGTTTCAAGTTTTGCTTATTATCAAGTTCGTAATTCATGCTCATAACCAATTCATGTTTTGCCTAATCTACCCAAATCGTATTCCCATCGCATGTAAACGTGATTCGGTCCATACTACAAATAAATCCAAATCTTAGAATAAAGGGAATAACATCAAAACTATGATAGGCAAAAGGGACGAGCATAAAGCGATAAAAGGGGTTACAAGACTAGCATGACATAACTTGAGATAATTGGTTACAACATCATTGGCATATAGGAATTCAAATCTAGCAAGATAAGGCAATAGTCATGGTAAACGCTGACATAAAAGAATAGGCGTGCAAAAGTAAGCCAAACACAAGGATAATGGATCCAATGGTTTTGGTGTACATAATAGCGAATAAACTAAGCAAGTCACACCCTAGGTATACAGTTCAACAAAATGCCAATTTGGTGTACAACATGGTTTTCAACTATAGTGTTATGGGCGTGAACAATCAACTATAATAGTCTTAGGCAATTAACCCTAGTAGTCATAGGTAGAAACCTCATAGTTATGAATCATAAGCGACTAATCACAATAGTCATGGATAATTATCCAAAATAGTTCTAGGTAAATAGTCATAGGCAATTAACGGTAATAGTTTCAAAGTCATGGTCATGGATAATAGCCTTATGTTCATAATCATAGGTAATAATTCTCATAGTCATGAGTCATAGGTGATTAGCCACAATTGTCCTTGTCATAGTCATAGGCAATAGTCTTGTAACACCCCGAATTTTAGTTAATACTAAAATTCACTAATCACAGGATAAATAATCTCAGATGTGGGAATTGAGGGTAACGGGCTGCGTCATTGCGTTCGTCTTGGAAAAATACGCGAAATAGAGTCCGAGTTTTCGAGAATCAGAGTCCGTATGGCCCGGTTATGGCCCAAAGAAGTTTGCAGAAAATTTAGAGTTAAAAACAGATTTAAAAATTCAAATTCAGATTTCAAATTAGAACCAGCGGGGCCAGGCGGGAAAATTCCCGCCCTGACCATGTCGACAGGGCTGTCGACAGGCCTGTCGACCGGGGGAGTCGACTTGCCTGTCGACACGGCGTGTCGAGTCAGAAGGTTGGGTGCACCAGATTTGGTTTTCTGGCTAGGGCTGGGCTGGGTTCTAGAGATTTCCTAAATCTAACGGACCTAATCTAATCTAGGGTTAATCTAAGGGCCTAAAACACTCTCCTAATCTATAAATACACCCTAAACCTACCCTAATCCATACTAAAAATAGAAATGATGGTCTCATGCCGCCAAATTAAATCTTAGAAGGAGCCTCCACTAATTTATGAAGGAAGTTGCAAGCTAATCCCTCTCTAATCAATCTCTAATCATCACCATCTTCATATTTAGCAACTAATTCCACTTCATAAGTTGGCTAATCTTGGGTTTGGTGAGTTTCTATCACTTTAACATCAATTGTTAAAGTAAGTAGATTGGGTGTAATGAGACTTATGGTCTTAAATGCGGATTAGTGAGTTTGAATCATTTGTAATGATATGCTACTCTATGTTTTCCTATGTTTATTCATAATTAATAAGTGGGTTTATGCATGTTTGATAAGTTGGTTTATGCATGCTTAATAAGTTGGTTTATGCATGTTTAACAAGTGGGTTTATGCATGTTTAATAAGTGGGTTTATGCATATTTAATAAGTGGATTTATGCATATTTAACAAAGTGAGATATGCAAGTTATGCATGTTTATGCAAGTATATGAATGCTTATGCAAGATATGTATACGCTTAAATGTAAGTTTAACATGATATGCAAGTTATGCACGCTTATGCAAGTATGTGAATGCTTATGCAAGTATGTGAATGCTTATGCAAGTATGTGAATGCTTATGCAAGTTATGTGTATGCTTAAATGCATGTTTAACATGTTATGCAAGTTATGAGAATGCTTATATGCAAGTTCAACATGTTATGCAAGATATGTGTATGATAATATGCAAGTTTGGGTTAAATGTAGTTGGGTTAATATATGCTCATATATGCAAGTTGACATCCTTTTAACCCATGACAAAGTTATATGCTAAACCCATGATATTTGTGATGGATCTTCCCCTTTATTATGTCATGAAATGAGAACGATTTACGTGGGGAACGATGGGGTTGGTAAATATGTTAATAAAAGTATGATTGGGTATGATTAAGCATACCATAAAAATAAATTAACATAAGTGGGAATTTACCTATTGAGTTAGGTCTACCCCATGGGAATTTACCTATTGAGTTAGGTCTACCCATGTTATGAAAAACTTGATATTAATTAGGGATAATTAATATGGGGGTGATTAATTAGGTGTAATTAATCGACTAAGACACGAGGTTGGACTCATTTGTAGTGTAAAACTGCCCGGACCCGACCGGCTTAACCAGTTGCTACAAATGTCAGCCCAATGTGAGAGGTCTTAGCCATAAATTAAATACGTGATTAAAGTAAAGACACGAGGTTAGACTCTGTTATGACGTAAGACTGCCCGGACTCTACCGGCTTAACCAGGCGGTCATAACAGCCAGTCTAATGTGGGAGGTCTTTGTGGGAGATCACGGTCTTAATTAATTAAGAAACACTTAACCATATTAGCATGTAGTGGGACATGAGGGGTTAAGTGGGTGCCTTGGGTGGCATGTGGAAATTTAGTGGTTGCCTTGGGTGGCATGTGGAATCTAGTGGGTTGCCTTGGGTGGCAATAGAAAATACGATTAGAATACTTAACCAAGTGAAACATGTAATTAAACATGATTAAAGGGTTAAGTGGGATTCACTAGATTAGTGACAAGGCTTAGGTGGGTAGCTTGTGGGGGCCCATTTCAACCAATATCCCAACCGTATCTTTGTGGGCTCGACCCATGTCGAGTGACGGGACACGCATATTGGGCTTGATTATAAGAGGCCAAAACGGGTTAGCGGTGGCAACGCAAGTCCAACGGGTTTCATATGCGTGTGTGGGCCCGGGCTGGTAGATAAGCCGTTGTTGCATCGTGTAGATATAAAGCCGTGCACCGTTGATATTATCAGGTGGCCACTTTAGGGGAGTGATACACCCCACTGTGGGACCAGCACGGGTATCTACGGTAGGGAGCCGATCGCTTGGGGAGTAGTGGGTACACCTAGTGGAGATAGGGGCAGACGGCACCTATGTGGTCAGCTAGGGGTACGTGAAACTACTAGTTATATCTTTCTTTAAGTCCTTGGGTGGGATCAATCTTTGAGTAGGAATGACTGGTGTGGTGCAGTGAAGTAATTATCCTTGGGTGGGTAGATGCGTCTTTACAGTTATCTTAGTTTATCCTAAGTCTATCAAGCTGCTTAGTGTAGCCATTCATCCCCAGACATTACCATAGGTCAAGTTTATGTCTTCTCTGGTTACTTTAATGATTATATTGTTAAAGTTATAGGACTCGCTCAGACTTATGTCTGACCCCGTTGTTTTTATCTTTTTCCCAACCCTCAGGTCCTACGGTGGATCCTAGCAGTAGTGGAGCTTGATCAGATTGCTGTTCCAGTCTTTAGGAGCTTGGATAGATGTAAAGCTCCCGTTACCCATTTATCTTTTCTTTTGTCTTGGCTATTGTATGAGAGAGTGGGATTATGTACTTCTTTATTTTGATGGATATTGTACTTGACTTTTATTGTGGTTTTATGATGTAACCAGACATGTTTACTTCCGCTGTTATGAGATGATGTTTTAAATTTCAAGTACTATTTATATCTATCTTGTTGTAATTTTTCTGTTCTATATTCACTAAAATACTCCACCGATACTATGGCATTCCCTTAGTGAGTGACCATAGCGGGCGTGGGGTGTTACACGTGGTATCAGAGCAAAGGTTACCGGAACAGATAAAATTTTTAGAAAACTATTTTTCTAAAACATTTTTGGAAGAGATATTTTCAAAAACATGTCTTTTAAGAGAAAAGTTTTTGAAGGAAAAGCATAATCCCCAATAGCCATATCTATATCCTTCGAATTCTCCGTTTTGAATCTTTCCTTTTTCGTTTCAGCATGGCCGAGAATCTTAACTTTCCGGAGGGTGTGACGGTACCAGTATGGTATAGCAGATTTATGGAGGCTAGGGCCACCACTGCGGGTCCAGCAAATGTTCCTCCACCAACCGTAGCACCCGATCTTCCTCCTCCCCCTCCTCCTCGCACGGATACTTTTGCTAAGACTTGCAAGGAATTTAAAGCTATGAGAGGGAAATCTTTTCAAGGATCTGAAACTTTTGTGGAGGCTAGAGATTGGCTTAAGGAGGTGGAAGATTTGATAGATATCTTTGAGATGGAAGAAGGAAAGAAAGTCAAGTTGGCTGCTTGGTTAATGAAGGGAGAGGCCTCATTCTGGTGGGAGGTCACTAATGGAGAATGCCTCGTTGACTCTTGGGCGGATTTTAGGCAAAGATTTGTGGCAAAGTTTCTCTCAAGGGCGGAGGAAAACTTGTATATGGAAAGATTCTTGACTCTAAAGCAAGGAAATCTCTCGGTGAAGGAATATGTCAACAAGTTTAATCAATTGGCAAGGTTTGGCCTAGATATGGTGAATACACCGGAGAAGAAGGCTTTGAGGTTCGTGAAAGGCTTGAATGAACCGATGCATGGGTTGGCTATGACTCATATCCCTATGGGGGCCACCTTTGAGAAGCTAGTTGACATGGCACTCATGCATGAAGAAGAGAAGGATCCCAATGCTAATAAGGCACCCGAGAAGAAGGGAGATCAAAGGAGACCTCAGCAACAACAGCGAAATAAAGGTGGGAAAGGCAACGGTGGCAAGGGCAAGAAGAAGAAGTGTTTCAATTGTGGGACACCTGGCCACCTAAGCAAGGATTGTCGTAAGAAGAAGAAGACTGGCTGCTTCCACTGTGGCGAAGCAGGGCATCTAGTGAAAGATTGTCCTAAGAAGGGGCAAAGGACGGGGTCTACCTCAGGAGGACTGGTGCAAGCTCTTATGGCACCGAGTCAGGTTAGGGGGCAAGTACAGGCTCTCGCAGTCCCACCAATTCAGGAAAGAGGTAGAACTATCTCCGTTGAAAGTCTGGTTTTTCTATTTGATCATCCTGTCCGTACATTGTTTGATTCAGGCGCATCGCATTCGTTTATCTCATCATCATTAGTTGAGTCACTGCACTTAGACACCAGTCTGGTAGATGATCCCTTGGTTGTTTCAAACCCAATTGGGGGCTCCACTTATTTGTCCATGATATGTTTGGGTTTGAAGATTTCTATACTTAGCATTGAGTTTAGATGTGATGCTTTTGTGTTGGGCTTCACGGGCTATGGGTTGATTTTGGGCATGGACTGGTTATCCAGTAATGGTGCCGTTCTTGATTGCGAAAGGAGAGTTGTTAGGCTCATGACCCGCTTGGGTAACACTCTCGAGATTTCTTGTAATCCCATGGGCTCTGTTATGCTAAGTTATCTTGAGTCGCTTTACGCTTCGGTCGAGAGTATGCAATCTGTTAGAGTGGTCCGGGAATATCCGGATGTGTTTGAGGAGGTGAAGGGCTTACCTCCGAAGCGGGAGATTGACTTCCGAATATATCTGGTGGATAATGCTAAACCGGTATCTTTACCAGTGCGCCACATGGCTCCTCGTGAGAGGAGGGAACTCCATAAGCAAGTAGGGGAGTTGCTTGAGAAGGGGTTCATAAGACGAAGTATATCGGAGTGGGGTGCTCCAGTAGTGTTTGCTACGAAGGCGGATGGGTCCCTCAGACTTTGTGTAGACTATAGAGAACTCAACAAGCTCACAAAGAAGAATAGACACCCATTGCCGAGGATTGATGATCTTTTCGATCAGTTGGTTGGCGCTTCAGTATTTTCTCAGTTGGACTTAGCCACGGGGTTTCATCAGTTGAGGGTGGCTGAGGATAGCATAGACAAGACTGCCTTTAGAACTCCGGATGGTTTCTATGAGTGGCTGGTGATGCCATTTGGGTTGACGAACGCCCCTGCATACTTCGTTGATTTGATGAGTAGGGTGTTCAGGGAGTTCCTTAATAAATTCGTGGTGGTCTTTGTGGATGATATCTTAGTATTTTCTAAGAGTGAAGAAGAGCATGCCCTACATCTTGGGGAGGTATTGAAGACTCTTCGAGCACATAGCCTTAAGGCTAAATTCTCTAAATGTCACTTCTGGAGGAAGGAGGTGCGGTTCTTGGGGCACGTGGTCTCCAAGGAAGGGATAGCTGTGGATCCCGCGAAGGTAGTATTAATTCAGGATTGGAAGGTTCCGAAGAATGCTACCGAAGTAAGAAGTTTCTTGGGGTTGGCGGGTTACTATAGGAAGTTTATCAAAGACTTCGCGAAGATATCAGCCCCATTAACCCGCTTAACGAAGAAGAATCTTGTTTTCACATGGGACGTAGATTGTGATGATGCGTTCCGACGGTTAAAGAGAGCTTTAACCACCGCTCCAGTTTTAGTGTTGCCAGATGGGAGCAAGCCATTTGTTGTCTATACCGATGCTTGTGGGACAGGACTTGGCGTGGTCTTAATGCAAGAGGGAAGGGTAATAGCCTATGGTGGAAGGCAGTTGAGGGCACATGAGAAAAATTACCCTACCCATGATTTAGAGTTGGCCGCTATTGTTTTTGCACTTAAGATTTGGCGCCATTATCTTCTCGGTGAGAGATTCGAGTTGTTCACTGACCATAAATCATTGAAGTACTTATTCTCTCAAAAGGATTTGAATCTGAGACAGCAAAGGTGGATGGAATTTTTAGCATCCTATGATTTCGAGATAGCGTATACCCCTGGCAAGGGTAATGTGGTGGCGGACGCCTTGAGCAGAAAAAGGTTGTCCTTGAGTCCATTGTTCGTGGAACGACGAAGCTTGGAATTTACCTCGATGTTTGATTTCAGACCTTCCGTTGATTATGTACCCGGTTTGCTAGCTTCCTTGGAGGTTAGACCTACTCTTTTGGGGCGGATTGGAGTAGCACACAGGGACGACCCACAGTTGGTTGAGTTGGTAGAGAAGCTCATAAGGGGGGAGTCGTCCAGCCATTTGAGTAGGTACACCCTAGACGATAGGGGGTGCTTGCGTAGAGACGGTAGACTTTGTGTACCGCAAGACGAGGGTTTGAGGAAGGTTATTCTTGATGATGCACACCGTTCTAGGATGACCATTCATCCCGGTGGGGACAAGATGTATCAAGACATGAAGAGGGTTTTCTTCTGGGCCGGTATGAAGAAAGATGTGGCCGAGTATGTCGCTCGATGCCTTGTGTGCCAACAAGTGAAGGCGGAGCAAAAGAAACCAGGTGGGTTGCTTCACCCATTGGAAGTTCCGCAATGGAAGTGGGATAGCGTCTCGATGGATTTTATTGACGGGTTACCCAGGTCAAGAAAGGGTAATACGGGAATTTGGGTGGTGGTAGACAGACTTACTAAGAGCGCCCATTTCATACCTGTGAAGAGCAAGAGGACTGCTCCATGGCTAGCTTCAGTATATCTTCGAGAGATAGTTCGATTACATGGGGTACCCTCTAGCATAGTAAGTGATCGAGATCCTATCTTCACTAGCGAGTTCTGGAGGAGTTTGCAAGAAGCAGTGGGGACTCAATTGTGTCTGAGCACCGCATATCATCCTCAGACGGACGGCCAGACTGAGAGGGTGAATCGTGTTCTAGAAGACCTTTTGAGGCTTTGTATCTTAGATTTTGGAGGTATATGGGAAGAGCATCTTCCATTGGTGGAGTTCGCATATAATAACAGCTTTCAGTCCAGTATTGGTATGGCTCCTTTCGAAGCTCTCTATGGAAGGCCTTGTCGATCACCTGCATGTTGGTGGGAATCTACGGATAAGATCTTTCTTGGGCCTGATATGGTTAGGGAGACTTCTGAGAAGATTGACTTGATTCGAAGAAGGATGAAAGCAGCGCAGGATAGGCAAAAATCTTATGCGGACAAGAGAAGGACGGATCTTGAGTTTGAGGTTGGGGACATGGTTTTTGTCAAACTGTCTCCGTTACGAAATGTGGTTCGCTTTGGATCTGTTGGGAAGTTAGCACCAAGGTTCGTAGGGCCGTTTCCCATCAAGGAAAGGATTGGACGGATGGCATATAGAGTGGAGTTTCCCGACAGACTTAGTGGTGTACATGATGTATTCCATGTGTCCCATTTGAGGAAATGCTTACATGAGGCCGCAGAGGTGGTAGAGCCGAGCTTGCTTAGAGATGTAGAGGTAGAGCGTGATGCGACTATTCGACGACTTCCTACTCGCATCCTTGGGTCAGAGACTAGGAAGTTGAGAAACAGAGAGGTTCAACTAGTCAAAGTGCAATGGGGAGAAGATGAGAGCAACGCAACTTGGGAGACGGAAGCGAAGATGCGTTCATTGTACCCATTTCTTTTTGAGGGTATGTCTTTACTTTCTCCTCTATCGTTGTCTAGTACTTATCTTATCTTTAGTATATCCTCTCGATAGTACTGTTTGACCTTTAGATAGGGTAAACCTATGGTTGAAACATGTGTTTGAGACATGTTATGGTTGATGGATGCAAGTGGATACAAGTGTTTGCTAGTGGTTGCTCGTGGATGCATGTACACACACGCTAGGCACTAGATCGGCTCAATCACTTCATATTGCATATTGCATAAAATTGTGTGTAGGAAACTATATTTATGGATGTATAATGATTATGTTATCACATGGATGATGCATTTTGGTGAATGATTGTGCACTCATGTAGATATTGTATGTGTCGATAGGGTTCTCTCGCATACATAATGGATGCATGGCACTATCATGGTTTGCATATGTTCATACATTAGATAGGGAACATATACACACACTTTTTGCATATGCTCATACATCATTGGAAATTGTTTTAAGGACAATGGATGCCCGTGTTTGATGGATTGAGTAGATGGTTGTTTGGATGGTAGGATATGCATTCTCCTTAGCTTAGAGATTTCGGGGACGAAATCCTTTAAGGAGGGGAGAATGTAACACCCCGAATTTTAGTTAATACTAAAATTCACTAATCACAGGATAAATAATCTCAGATTTGGGAATTGAGGGTAACGGGCTGCGTCATTGTGTTCGTCTCGGAAAAATACGCGAAATAGAGTCCGAGTTTTCGAGAATCGGAGTCCGTATGGCCCGGTTATGGCCCAAAGAAGTTTGCAGAAAATTTAGAGTTAAAAACAGATTTAAAAATTCAAATTCAGATTTCAAATTAGAACCAGCGGGGCCAGGCGGGAAAATTCCCGCCCTGACCATGTCGACAGGGCTGTCGACAGGCCTGTCGACAGGGGGAGTCGACTTGCCTGTCGACACGGCGTGTCGAGTCAGAAGGTTGGGTGCACCAGATTTGGTTTTCTGGCTAGGGCTGGGCTGGGTTCTAGAGATTTCCTAAATCTAACGGACCTAATCTAATCTAGGGTTAATCTAAGGGCCTAAAACACTCTCCTAATCTATAAATACACCCTAAACCTACCCTAATCCATACTAAAAATAGAAATGATGGCCTCATGCCGCCAAATTAAATCTTAGAAGGAGCCTCCACTATTTTATGAAGGAAGTTGCAAGCTAATCCCTCTCTAATCAATCTCTAATCATCACCATCTTCATATTTAGCAACTAATTCCACTTCATAAGTTGGCTAATCTTGGGTTTGGTGAGTTTCTATCACTTTAACATCAATTGTTAAAGTAAGTAGATTGGGTGTAATGAGACTTATGGTCTTAAATGCGGATTAGTGAGTTTGAATCATTTGTAATGATATGCTACTCTATGTTTTCCTATGTTTATGCATAATTAATAAGTGGGTTTATGCATGTTTGATAAGTTGGTTTATGCATGCTTAATAAGTTGGTTTATGCATGTTTAACAAGTGGGTTTATGCATGTTTAATAAGTGGGTTTATGCATATTTAATAAGTGGATTTATGCATGTTTAACAAAGTGAGATATGCAAGTTATGCATGTTTATGCAAGTATATGAATGCTTATGCAAGATATGTATATGCTTAAATGTAAGTTTAACATGATATGCAAGTTATGCACGCTTATGCAAGTATGTGAATGCTTATGCAAGTATGTGAATGCTTATGCAAGTATGTGAATGCTTATGCAAGTTATGTGTATGCTTAAATGCATGTTTAACATGTTATGCAAGTTATGAGAATGCTTATATGCAAGTTCAACATGTTATGAAAGATATGTGTATGATAATATGCAAGTTTGGGTTAAATGTAGTTGGGTTAATATATGCTCATATATGCAAGTTGACATCCTTTTAACCCATGACAAAGTTATATGCTAAACCCATGATATTTGTGATGGATCTTCCCCTTTATTATGTCATGAAATGAGAACGATTTACGTGGGGAACGATGGGGTTGGTAAATATGTTAATAAAAGTATGATTGGGTATGATTAAGCATACCATAAAAATAAATTAACATAAGTGGGAATTTACCTATTGAGTTAGGTCTACCCGATGGGAATTTACCTATTGAGTTAGGTCTACCCATGTTATGAAAAATTTGATATTAATTAGGGATAATTAATATGGGGGTGATTAATTAGGTGTAATTAATCGACTAAGACACGAGGTTGGACTCATTTGTAGTGTAAAACTGCCCGGACCCGACCGGCTTAACCAGTTGCTACAAATGTCAGCCCAATGTGAGAGGTCTTAGCCATAAATTAAATACGTGATTAAAGTAAAGACACGAGGTTAGACTCTGTTATGACGTAAGACTGCCCGGACTCTACCGGCTTAACCAGGCGGTCATAACAGCCAGTCTAATGTGGGAGGTCTTTGTGGGAGACCACGGTCTTAATTAATTAAGAAACACTTAACCATATTAGCATGTAGTGGGACATGAGGGGTTAAGTGGGTGCCTTGGGTGGCATGTGGAAATTTAGTGGTTGCCTTGGGTGGCATGTGGAATCTAGTGGGTTGCCTTGGGTGGCAATAGAAAATACGATTAGAATACTTAACCAAGTGAAACATGTAATTAAACATGATTAAAGGGTTAAGTGGGATTCACTAGATAAGTGACAAGGCTTAGGTGGGTAGCTTGTGGGGGCCCATTTCAACCAATATCCCAACCGTATCTTTGTGGGCTCGACCCATGTCGAGTGACGGGACACGCATATTGGGCTTGATTATAAGAGGCCAAAACGGGTTAGCGGTGGCAACGCAAGTCCAACGGGTTTCATATGCGTGTGTGGGCCCGGGCTGGTAGATAAGCCGTTGTTGCATCGTGTAGATATAAAGCCGTGCACCATTGATATTATCAGGTGGCCACTTTAGGGGAGTGATACACCCCACTGTGGGACCAACACGGGTATCTACGGTAGGGAGCCGATCGCTTGGGGAGTAGTGGGTACACCTAGTGGAGATAGGGGCAGACGACACCTATGTGGTCAGCTAGGGGTACGTGAAACTACTAGTTATATCTTTCTTTAAGTCCTTGGGTGGGATCAATCTTTGAGTAGGAATGACTGGTGTGGTGCAGTGAAGTAATTATCCTTGGGTGGGTAGATGCGTCTTTACAGTTATCTTAGTTTATCCTAAGTCTATCAAGCTGCTTAGTGTAGCCATTCATCCCTAGACATTACCATATGTCAAGTTCATGTCTTCTCTGGTTACTTTAATGATTGTATTGTTAAAGTTATAGGACTAGCTCAGACTTATGTCTGACCCCGTTGTTTTTATCTTTTTCCCAACCCTTAGGTCCTACGGTGGATCCTAGCAGTAGTGGAGCTTGATCAGATTGCTGTTCCAGTCTTTAGGAGCTTGGATAGATGTAAAGCTCCCGTTACCCAGTTATCTTTTCTTTTGTCTTGGCTATTGTATGAGAGAGTGGGATTATGTACTTCTTTATTTTGATGGGTATTGTACTTGACTTTTATTGTGGTTTTATGATGTAACCAGACATGTTTACTTCCGCTGTTATGAGATGATGTTTTAAATTTCAAGTACTATTTATATCTGTCTTGTTGTAATTTTTCTGTTCTATATTCACTAAAATACTCCACCGATACTATGGGATTCCCTTAGTGAGTGACCATAGCGGGCGTGGGGTGTTACAAGTCTTATGTTCACCGTCATAGGCATAGGCATAGGCTTAGTCTTATGTTCTCAGTCGTAGGCATAGTCCTATGTTCTCAGTCATAGGCATAGGCATAGTCTTATGTTCACAGTCATAGTCCTTGGTCATTAATAATAGTTTCAACGTCATAGGCATGTTAAGGTTGTAGACACGAAAGAATTTGATTTACAACATGAATAGGACCAAAGCAATATCCACGAAAGTCAAGTTCCAAGATGAACAAGAATAGATACGAATCAATTATCATACATAGATCCAATTCCAATTTACAACATAGATATTAAGTTTACAGCTTTTATCTAAAAGTAACTTAAACTTACAAATCGTGGTCTATGGAATTTAGATGCAGAAGTCAAGTCTAGAAGTTTGTCGTTGAATTGCTGAATCGTTCGATCTTGATTGTAGAAGCAAATCCCCAATTCCTAGCCGTAGTGTTCAAGAAATAATCTTCGCGTTTTATTTTAATTAATTTAATTTAGAGGAAGAAGAAGAAGAAGCCATGTTCATCAAAAATTCGTGCAGCATAAGGTTAGAGAAGAATGGTGTAAAGAGAATGAGGCTAGGAGGTTGTTTATATAGGGTTAGGCAGACGAATCTGGTCACGAAGCGAGTCTAAATACATCAGAATGCATCTGGTTCAAAAAGTGGGTTTCGGGAGGCAGGTCGACCCCCAGGTCGACATTATGGTCGACCTGGTCCCTGGGACGTCGACACTATGGTCGACCCCCAGGTCAACCTGGTCCCTGGGCGGGAAATTTCCCGCCCAGCCTATTCTGGAGTTTGAATTCGAATTTTGAATTCGAATTTCGAGCTGTTTTTTATTCTGAAAATTCGTGAAACTTCTAGAGGTCATATCTCCCTCATACGGACTCCGATTTTCAAAAACTCAGATTCGTTTCCAAGTAGAATTTCGAGACGAACGCAATGGCGCAACCCGTTTCCCTAGATTCTTGTTTTAAAAATTAATTATACCCTGATTTCTAGTTTCAACATGTTATTAAAATTCGGGTTGTTACAATTTCCAGTTTTATTTTCTGGGGTTTTATGAGGGTCGGGAATTATAAATTGAAAGTGTACCCGTGTTATTTTATAAAAGAAGTAAAATACCTTTTATCATTTAAATGTGTACCTTTAATTAAGGAACTATTTCCTATACCCATTCAAACAAGACATCAATGATTGACATATCATTTTATCCCAAAAATAAATCTAGTATTCTCCTCACAATGTTCTAAGTGTGTGACCCTATAGGTTATTACAACATTGGCAATGTTTTTAAATCGTATTTAAAATCATAAACAGTGATTGGCATCTAGCAATACGTCGCTGCTACCCAAGTTATAATAAGATCAATGATTCAATACAACCGTTACGTGACCAGTGCATCAATGTAATATAATCCTTTTAACCAATATATCCAGGATTAAATAGAGACATGGATCGTATCATCCTCTTTATAAGTTAATATGTTTATCTTGATCGATGAGTAGACTGTTTGAAGCAAATCAATATTTAAGCATGGCCATGCATTTCACAATCTCACTCAATCAAGAGGTCTATGGATATCACTGCATGCATATATACATATATATTTTAGGGTTAAATTCCATCTAGATCATTCATAACTTTCATTCGATTCAAGATGTATCCAATAATCACCGTTATCGTTACTCTGTTATGAGTAACTTTAGATGATATCAAAACAAAAATATCTTTGAATAAAATTATAATGATTTCAGGTCTAAGGACATTACATCACTGTCATTGTGAGAATACCTTATGATACTGTTAATTATATTCTATGTAGTTATCTCACGGTGGGTCATCCCAATACGATATTCTCCAATATGTATTTATGTTTTGACATTAATATCATGTATATTAATGATCAATGAGATGTGATCATCAGTCAATAACCATAGTAGTCTCAATGTTTAATTGTTGTCCTTTATACGAACAAGAAAACTTGAATAGGGACATTTAGGAGTTATAATACTCAGTATATTATATAATCTCAAGTTCAAGTCACTTACTTGAACTATATAATTCCGTATTATATTTCTAGGGACTTCTATATATTAATATTTATATTACGTAGTAAATATAATATAATAGAATTTTATTCTATATTAAATAAAATAATAACATCAACAGTTTTATCAATCTCATCAAATGGATTGTCTCTAGGGCATAAGCTCTAACAATCTCCCACTTGCACTAGAGTCAATCATTCACGTATCGTATATTCATGAAACTAGTGTGACAATTAAACTTTTGATTTGACAGAGTTTAATTCTATAGGTCTGCAACATTACAACTTTTGTAACTTTATAGATATGTTCATTTCCTCCGTAAACAGTTTCACATAGGAATTATATTTCTTAAATATATGTATTGATTGTCAATGAGTTTAAGGTTTTAGGCCTGAGAATTAGCCATATTGTTATCCCAACGTAAATCATTGGATCAACAATTAATTAAGTTCAATTATGGACTTCTTAATCCAAACATTTTCTTTCTCAGAATCAGTATATATTTCATGTTTTATAACTAACATCATTTACAATAATTAATGTGTTATCAAATAACAGTAGAATTATTGTGACACTCCCACTCAATTTCTTATCTATACAAGACTAAATGGCATTTTGTGTTTTTTGAGACATTTCGAATTCTATTTCATGTCCATCGGTATCTTAGAGACTGGCTCTCCTTTATAAAGGATACCAATTCGAGCAATAAACAATTTATTCTCAGAGAATTTATAGAAATAATATACATTTGTTTTCTGTGGATATTACACAAAATAGTTATCTGATTTGGGCCTAATCTTATCAGAGGAAGGACGTTTAATAAACGCCTTACATCCCAAATCTTCGCGTTGGACACACTAGGACATTTCCTAGTCCGTATCTTATATGGCGCCTTCAAAATTGTTTTAGTGGGATTAATATAATTGTTCTACGTTAAATTTACTTGAAAGACCTACATGACTTATCAATCGTACTATATCTTATAAGGTACGATGTCTCCTTTTAGACACACCATTTCAATATGTTGTTCTATATAGAGTGAATTTTAAAACAATTTCAAACTCATCTTGATGGTCATTATATAATTGGCTTAAATATTCTTTTCGATCTGTCCGAAAGGTATTTATTTTCTATTAAAATTTGGTTTCTATCTCCACTTTGAATTCTTGAACTTTTCAAAGGATTCTGATATGTGTTTCATAAGATACACGTACTGTATCTACTAATATCATTAGTAAATATAATGAAGTAATAAAACCTACCTCTAGTTTATGTATTCATTGCTCCATATACATCATTATGCATGAGACCCAATACTTATCACTCATTCACTGTGTTGAGTGAAAGGTGATTCAGTTATTTTGCCTAATAAACAAGATCTGTATTCTTCATATAATTCAAAATCAAATGATCTCAAAATTGCATCATTATGGAGTTTTGATATACTTTCTTGTTTACTAGGCTAACAGGTAATACTAAAGGTATATTGGATTTAAATCACTAAATTTAATCCACTCATTATTAATGTCAAGTACATTATAGTTAAGGATTTACAAAGATCGTTAACTATTTGTGAAATTCCATACGATATTTCATTTGAATAAAATGAATAATAATTGTTCTTTAATTGCAAATGAAATTCAAACTTGTCTAAAAATGATCTATCATAACATTTATCTTAAGTGGAATTTCATTATAACAATTATTTTATTTCTTTAATTAAGCCAGTCTATTAAAAAGAATCAACTTCCTATGGATAATCCACAACATTTTCTTCATTTCCAATCGTAAGTCCACTTGTCCTTTTATTAGATATCTACTTATTTTGCAATTTCTGTAAATCAACAAACATTTATGTGATTTGCATCTAGTATCCAATACTGGAAATGTATAAGTAGATTATTATAACACATATCTTATTCAGTTGAAGTCACACTTTAACTTTTACTTTAGATCCTCTATATTTCTTAGAAAAATTATGTTTTAATTTGTTTGAGGACAATCCTCAAATTTCAATGCCAGTCAAGAAATTTGATTTAATTCAATTTATCCTTCTCAAGAACAAATTTAAATTATCGGTGTTATCTGTTATTTAATATCTACAGCGGATAATAAATATTAACTAATTCTTATTATATTTATTTAATATAAATACAAAATTTTTATAATTAAACTTTATATTTATATTAATGTATAATTTAAACCAAATATGCTCCCACCCAAATTAACATCCCTTTGTTTATATACATATATCAGTATATATATATATAATGGTGTTCCAAGACCCATATCTAGTCATGTTTTGACCTAGCTTTGGCTAATCCCCAGAACACAACCTTTTTGATATACATCTTATGTTAATTATATTGTGTGTATAATTCCTGGATTGCATGATGAACATTTTGTTCAGTATTATTCATTTGCTCAAATATAGAATAATTCATGCCGTTGTCTCTAAGCCATAATCTTATTATGTAGCTTAATTAAGTCATACCCAATAGTACAGTTCAAGTATCACTTTAACTCCGTCGCATATAACCAAAATAAAAGGATGCACAATGCTTTGGCATTACCTACATCCAGTGATTCTGGACACTGATGAGTGTATTATTGGAAAACGTCACCTTGACTTAATATAACAAAATTTACTTTAAAGGGAATTTTATAATTCGTAGTGGAAACAATATTACAGTTATTTACACATATCAAAATATGTGTATTATATTCGTAATATTAAATGGATTTAAATAGAACATATGCAGTATATATGTGTATTTAAATTCAATATTTTATAGGTACCATGCCTGTACTGTTTTTGAACATTTCAAATCATAAAATATAGTTCAACTTTTGTACAGCCACAATTCTCATTATAGCTTTCAATAGGTATAAATGGAATACATGCATCTTTTAATTAGTCGGGCTTAATCATTTATTAAGGCCCAATATATCATAACGTGCTGGAGTTATCATACATATACATATCATATATATTCGAACTATTAACTAACACTGGCATATAAATAAAAGTATAACAACATGTATAACATGAAACTAATATCAAATCATACAACTCAAATTTATATATATGTGTTGCTGATACAAAGCTATTTACATTATAATATAGAGAAACATGTCCAGGCCAAATATTGATACAAATACTAAAAAAAATAAAAAATTCATACAGTTAAATGCCAAAATTAATACAGTCTGCTTCCTTTGTACAACATTTTATACAAATACATAAATGCTTCAATATCCTGATAATAAACAATTCATATTTGTTTTAATTTTAAAGCATGTTAGCAACGGTTCCGTCTACTAATCCAAGAAATTGTACTGCCACCTTTCAACTGAAACAATTTCAGTGTTTGGCTGCATCCATCCCGTTTTAAATTAAAATTCAGAAGAGTCAGACTGGCTTATTTATATGTATATATACATCACATGCATAGTTTATATAAATATTTGCAGTGATCAATATGCATCAAATGTATATAATATCTGCTAACTGTTGTATGTATGTTTATAAACCATGTTCTACAAGCACATCAAGATGTGTAGTTAGTTATGAATTTATATGCATATATATTTCTATATTTAAATGTCCATCAATATAAACATACATGCAACACATCTCAATGTATAAGGGCGTCGGTTACTTATATATGTATATTGTACTCAACGTACAATTATGAGCTAATATAAGGGCCAGTTTGAGTGGACATGTTGTTTATATACACATATACATCTTAAATGTAACATGTATAAATATATCATGCTATTGTACCTCTTCTTTACATATGAATGCATAGATAATAGCACCCATATCTAACGAGTGGTACATAAAACAGATATGTATACTCTTTTTAACATTTAAATGATTCAGATATAAAAATGTAAACTTCTCAAGTTCAAAACTCTTAAACTATCAAACTTAAATATTTAAGTCACTTAGATTTTGACATATGAACTATCCTGATTTAAACAGTTATAAAATTTGATCTACCCAGATCCAAAAACACTAGCATTCTATAATATCACATATTAATAAAATGAAAAACTATACAGTGTTATTGTTCAACAACAACTAATGTAGATTAACACACACTGATATTGTTTAGTTTTGAATTAAACCATATCTTATCCAAATAAGAACTGGACATTCCAGTATACACATGTGAATTAATATCGAACATCGATTCGGATTCAGTAAAAGAAACAAAACAGAATTTTGTTTATTATTATTAAAAAAAATCCAAATTAGATGTTAATAAACTTAGATTGGATGATGTTGTAATAAGTTTTAGCGTGATTTACATATATATATATATATATATATATATATATATATATATGTTTGTGTGTGTGTGTGTGTGCGCGCGCGCGTGTGTATGCTAGTGACTAATAAAATCAAATTGTGTTTGCCACTACTAATCAGACACAAGTCTGATAAGGTAGATATTAATACGGCAGTGTTAAACATGGATCATTATAGTATCTACAGACTATAATTTATACTAATCAATACAGCAGGCAAGGCATTAATCATGTATCTTGTATTAAAACACCATGAAGCCAACATACATGTCATAAAAGTAACAGCATAATTAGATGTCAATTAGCACATCAGTAAACATTTATATATATATATATATATATATATATATATATATATGAAACTTACCAAAATAGTTCAGTAGAAAAATTGAATCAAAAGTATTCAATTTCACAAATCAAATAACTTTGATTTAATGTTGAAAGAAATTATATCTTATCCAAACATATACATAAAATTATATTATAAGGAACAAAAGTTCTTATAATCAAGACTTAGTATGTAAGACAAGACATACTTATACAATTTGAAATCATTTCAGAACTAGCGATCAAACAGACAGATTACGTTTTGGTACGTTCAAGAAGGCCAAAACATAACGGGACTTAAAAATTGATTGAGTAAAATAAAATAAAAATGATGAATCAAAATGGTAGAAAAGTTTTATTCATTGACAGACTCAATGGATTCATGCATATGTTAAATTACACAATCCTTATTGTACGGATTAACATATGAGAATTGGAAATCTTGATTTGCACTACATAATGG